>OY720641.1:3239257-6230649 GCA_963169105.1 Ceriagrion tenellum | reverse complement strand
AAACGAGTGGATGGAATTACTTCGCGTGGAAGGAAAATGCGCGAGTGGTCAACACGTACTTGATTACGAGTAGACGTCCGCGTGCGGTGCGTAGTTTATGAATTAAAAGGGGTTTAAATGTCGAAAAAAGTGTCAATTATACGAGGTTTTCGGTGGCGAAAAATTGCGGATACTCGAATATTTAGAAGTAGGCATCAATCGGGAGCGTGATAGGCTTTTATGGACCTTTCTCGATGCACGGGTGTCGTTGCGCATGTTTTAATTAAATTTTGGGTTCTTAGTTTTTCGACCAATTTTCCAAGTGTTAAACCTTACGTTTTTTGATCGTTACCTCCTTCTTGTATTGAAAACGAGTGGATAAAATTACTTGGCGTGGATGAAGAATGCGCGAGTGGTCAATACGTACTTGATTGCGAGAAGACGTCCGCATGCGGTGCGTAGTTTTTAAATTAAAAGCGTTTAATGTCGAAAAAAGTTTCATTTATACAACGTTTTCGGTGGCGAAAAATGTCGGATACTCGAATTTTTAGAAATGAACATGAAAAAGGAGCGTGATAGGCTTTGATGGAGCTTTCTCGATGCACGGGTGTCGCTGCGCATGATTTAATTAAATTTTGGATTCTAAGTTTTTCGACCAATTTTCCAAGTGTTAAACCATACGTTTTTTAAGCGTTATCCCCTTCCTGTAGTGGAAACGAGTGGATGGAATTACTTCGCCTGGATGAAGAATGCGCGAGTGGTCAATATGTACTTGATTACGAGAAGACGTTTGCGTTCGGTGCGTAGTTTGTCAATTAAAAGCGTTTGAATGTCGAAAAAAGTGTCATTTATACAACGTTTTCTGTCGCGAAAAATGTCGGATACTCGAATTTTTAGAAATGCACATGAAAAGGGAGCGTTATAGGCTTTGATGGAGCTTTCTCGATGCACGGGTGTCGCTGCGCATGATTTAATTAAATTTTGGATTCTGAGTTTTTCGACCATTTTTCCAAGTGCTAAACCTTACGTTTTTTGATCGTTACCTCCTTCTTGTATTGAAAACGAGTGGATAAAATTACTTGGCGTGGATGAAGAATGCGCGAGTGGTCAATATGTACTTGATTACGAGAAGACGTCCGCATGCGGAGCGTAGTTTGTAAATTAAAAGCGTTTGAATGTCGAAAAAAGTGTCAATTATACAACGTTTTCGGTGGCGAAAAATGTCGGATACTCGAATTTGGAGCGTGAAAATGGAGCGTGATAGGCTTTGATGGAGCTTTCTCGATGCACGGGTGTCGCTGCGCATGATTTAATTAAATTTTGGATTCTGAGTTTTTCGACCATTTTTCCAAGTCCAAACCTTACGTTTTTTGATCGATACCACCTTCTTGTATTAAAAACGAGTGGATAAAATTACTTGGCGTGGATGAAGAATGCGCGAGTGGTCAATACGTACTTGATTGCGAGAAGACGTCCGCATGCGGTGCGTAGTTTGTCAATTAAAGGCGTTTGAATGTCGAAAAAAGTGTCATTTATACAACGTTTTCGGTGGCGAAAAATGTCGGATACTCGAATTTTTAGAAATGAACATGAAAAGGGAGCGTTATAGGCTTTGATGGAGCTTTCTCGATGCACGGGTGTCGCTGCGCATGATTTAATTAAATTTTGGATTCTAAGTTTTTCGACCAATTTTCCAAGTGTTAAACCATACGTTTTTTGATCGTTACCCCCTTCCTGTAGTGGAAACGAGTGGATAAAATTACCTGGCGTGGATGGAAAATGCGCGAGTGGTCAATACGTACTTGATTACGAGAAGACGTCCGCATGCGGTGCGTAGTTTGTCAATTAAAAGCGTTTGAATGTCGAAAAAAGTGTCAATTATACGAGGTTTTCGGTGTCGAAAAATTGCGGATACTCGAATATTCAGAAATAGGCATCAATCGGGAGCGTGATAGGCTTTTATGGAGCTTTCTCGATGCACGGGTGTCGCTGCGCATGATTTAATTAAATTTTGGATCCTAAGTTTTTCGACCATTTTTCCAAGTGTTAAACCTTACGTTTTTTGATCGTTACCTCCTTCCTGTAGTGGAAACGAGTGGATGGAATTACTTCGCATGGACGGAGAATGCGCGATTGGTCAATACGTACTTATTTACAAGAAGATGTCCGCGTGCGGTGCGTAGTTTGTCAATTAAAGGCGTTTAAATGTCGAAAAAAGTGTCATTTATAAAACGTTTTCGGTGGCGAAAAATGTCGGATACTCGAATTTTTAGAAATGAACATGAAAAGGGAGCGTGAAGAGCTTTGATGGAGCTTTCTCTATGCACGGGTGTCGCTGCGCATGAATTAATAAAATTTTGGATTCTGAGTTTTACTACCATTTTTCCAAGTGTTAAACCATACGTCTTTTAATCGTTATCCCCTTCCTGTAGTGGAAACGAGTGGATTGAATTACTTCCCCTGGATGGAGAATGCGCGAGTGGTCAATACGTACTTGATTACGAGAAGACGTCCGCATGCGGAGCGTAGTTTGTAAATTAAAAGCGTTTGAATGTCGAAAAAAGTGTCAATTATACAACGTTTTCGGTGGCGAAAAATGTCGGATACTCGAATTTTTAGAAATGAACATGAAAAGGGAGCGTGATAGGCTTTGATGGAGCTTTCTCGATGCACGGGTGTCGCTGCGCATGATTTAATTAAATTTTGAATTCTAAGTTTTTCGACCAATTTTCCAAGTGTTAAACCTTAGGTTTTTTGATCGTTACCCCCTTCTTGTATTAAAAACGAGTGGATAAAATTACTTGGCGTGAATGGAGAATGCGCGAGTCGTCAATACGTACTTGATTACGAGAAGACGTCCGCATGCTGTGCGTAGTTTGTCAATTAAAAGCGTTTGAATGTCGAAAAAAGTGTCATTTATACAACGTTTTCGGTGGCGAAAAATGTCGGATACTCGAATTTTTAGAAATGAACATGAAAAGGGAGCGTGAAGAGCTTTGATGGAGCTTTCTCGATGCACGGGTGTCGCTGCGCATGATTTAATTAAATTTTGGATTCTGAGTTTTTCGACCATTTTTCCAAGTGTTAAACCATACGTTTTTTGATCGTTACCCCCTTCCTGTAGTGGAAACGAGTGGATAAAATTACCTGGCGTGGATGGAAATGCGCGAGTGGTCAATACGTACCTGATTACGAGAAGACGTCCGCATGCGGTGCGTAGTTTGTCAATTAAAAGCGTTTGAATGTCGAAAAAAGTGTCAATTATACGAGGTTTTCGGTGGCGAAAAATTGCGGATACTGGAATTTTTAGAAATGAACATGAAGAGGGAGCGTGATAGGCTTTGATGGAGCTTTCTCGATGCACGGGTGTCGTTATGCATGATTTAATTAAATTTTAGATTCTGAGTTTTTCGACCATTTTTCCAAACCTTACGTTTTTTGATCGTTACCCCCTTCCTGTAGTGGAAACGAGTGGATAAAATTACCTGGCGTGGATGGAAAATGCGCGAGTGGTCAATACGTACTTGATTACGAGAAGACGTCCGCATGCGGTGCGTAGTTTGTCAATTAAAAGCGTTTGAATGTCGAAAAAAGTGTCATTTATACAACGTTTTCGGTGGTGAAAAATGTCGGATACTCGAATTTTTAGAAATGAACATGAAAAAGGAGCGTTATAGGCTTTGATAGAGCTTTCTCGATGCACGGGTGTCGTTGTGCATGATTTAATTAAATTTTAGATTCTGAGTTTTTCGACCATTTTTCCAAGTGTTAAACCTTACGTTTTTTGATCGTTACCCCCTTCTTGTATTGAAAACGAGTGGATAAAATTACCTGGAGTGGATGGAGAATGCGCGAGTGGTCAATACGTACTTGATTACGAGAAGACGTCCGCGTGCGGTGCGTATTTTATGAATTATAAGCGTTTAAATGTCGAAAAAAGTGTCAATTATACGAGGTTTTCGGTGGCGAAAAATTGCGGATACTCGAATATTCAGAAGTAGGCATCAATCGGGAGCGTGATAGGCTTTTATGGACCTTTCTTGATGCACGGGTGTCGTTGCGCATGATTTAATTAAATTTTAGATTCTGAGTTTTTCGACCATTTTTCCAAGTCCAAACCTTACGTTTTTTGATCGTTACCTCCTTCTTGTATTAAAAACGAGTGGATAAAATTGCTTGGCGTGGATGGAGAATGCGCGAGTAGTCAATACGTACTTGATTACGAGAAGACGTCCGCATGCGGTGCGTAGTTTGTCAATTAAAAGCTTTTGAATGTCGAAAAAAGTGTCATTTATACAACGTTTTCGGTGGTGAAAAATGTCGGATACTCGAATTTTTAGAAATGAACATGAAAAAGGAGCGTGATAGGCTTTGATGGAGCTTTCTCGATGCACGGGTGTCGTTATGCATGATTTAATTAAATTTTAGATTCTGAGTTTTTCGACCATTTTTCCAAGTGGACCTTACGTTTTTTGATCGTTACCCCCTTCTTGTATTGAAAACGAGTGGATAAAATTACTTGGCGTGGATGAAGAATGCGCGAGTGGTCAATACGTACTTGTATACGAGAAGACGTCCGCGTGCGTTGCGTAGTTTGTAAATTAAAAGCGTTTGAATGTCGAAAAAAGTGTCAATTATACGAGGTTTTCGGTGGCGAAAAATTGCGGATACTCGAATATTCAGAAATAGGCATGAATCAGGAGCGTGATAGGCTTTTATGGAGCTTTCTCGATGCACGGGTGTCGTTGCGCATGATTTAATTAAATTTTGGATTCTGAGTTTTTCGACCATTTTTCCAAGTGTTAAACCTTACGTTTTTTGATCGTTACCTCCTTCTTGTATTGAAAACGAGTGGATAACATTACTTGGCGTGGAAGAAGAATGCGCGAGTGGTCAATACGTACTTGATTACGAGAAGACGTCCGCATGCGGAAGGTAGTTTGTAAATTAAAAGCGTTTGAATGTCGAAAAAAGTGTCATTTATACAACGTTTTCGGTGGCGAAAAATGTCGGATACTCGAATTTTTAGAAATGAACTTGAAAAGGGAGCGTATAGGCTTTGATGGAGCTTTCTCGATGCACGGGTGTCGCTGCGCATGAATTAATTAAATTTTGGATCCTAAGTTTTTCGCCCAATTTTCCAAGTGCTAAACCTTACGTTTTTTGATCGTTACCTCCTTCCTGTAGTGGAAACGAGTGGATGGAATTACTTCGCGTGGAAGGAAAATGCGCGAGTGGTCAACACGTACTTGATTACGAGTAGACGTCCGCGTGCGGTGCGTAGTTTATGAATTAAAAGGGGTTTAAATGTCGAAAAAAGTGTCAATTATACGAGGTTTTCGGTGGCGAAAAATTGCGGATACTCGAATATTTAGAAGTAGGCATCAATCGGGAGCGTGATAGGCTTTTATGGACCTTTCTCGATGCACGGGTGTCGTTGCGCATGATTTAATTAAATTTTGGGTTCTTAGTTTTTCGACCAATTTTCCAAGTGTTAAACCTTACGTTTTTTGATCGTTACCTCCTTCTTGTATTGAAAACGAGTGGATAAAATTACTTGGCGTGGATGAAGAATGCGCGAGTGGTCAATACGTACTTGATTGCGAGAAGACGTCCGCATGCGGTGCGTAGTTTTTAAATTAAAAGCGTTTAATGTCGAAAAAAGTATCATTTATACAACGTTTTCGGTGGCGAAAAATGTCGGATACTCGAATTTTTAGAAATGAACATGAAAAAGGAGCGTGATAGGCTTTGATGGAGCTTTCTCGATGCACGGGTGTCGTTATGCATGATTTAATTAAATTTTAGATTCTGAGTTTTTCGACCATTTTTCCAAGTGTTAAACCTTACGTTTTTTGATCGTTACCCCCTTCTTGTATTGAAAACGAGTGGATAAAATTACCTGGCGTGGATGAAGAATGCGCGAGTGGTCAATACGTACTTGATTACGAGAAAACGTCCGCGTTCGGTGCGTAGTTTGTCAATTAAAAGCGTTTGAATGTCGAAAAAAGTGTCATTTATACAACGTTTTCGGTGGCGAAAAATGTCGGATACTCGAATTTTTAGAAATGAACATGAAAAGGGAGCGTGATAGGCTTTGATGGAGCTTTCTCGATGGACGGGTGTCGCTGCGCATGATTTATTTAAATTTTGGATTCTAAGTTTTTCGACCAAATTTCCAAGTGTTAAACCATACGTTTTTTAATCGTTATCCCCTTCCTGTAGTGGAAACGAGTGGATGGAATTACTTCGCCTGGACGGAGAATGCACGAGTGGTCAAAACGTACTTGATTAAGAGAAGACGTCCGCGTGCGGTGCGTAGTTTGTGAATTAAAAGCGTTTGAATGTCGAAAAAAGTGTCATTTCTACAACGTTTTCGGTGGTGAAAAATGTCGGATACTAGAATTTTCAGAAATGAACATGAAAAAGGAGCGTGATAGGCTTTGATGGAGCTTTCTCGATGCACGGGTGTTTTTGCGCATGATTTAATTAAATTTTAGATTCTGAGTTTTTCGACCATTTTTCCAAGTCCAAACCTTACGTTTTTTCATCGTTACCTCCTTCTTGTATTAAAAACGAATGGATAAAATTGCTTGGCGTGGATGTAGAATGCGCGAGTAGTCAATACGTACTTGATTACGAGAAGACGTCCGCATGCGGTGCGTAGTTTATCAATTAAAAGCGTTTGAATGTCGAAAAAAGTGTCATTTATAAAAAGTTTTCGGTGGTGAAAAATGTCGGATACTCGAATTTTTAGAAATGAACATGAAAAAGGAGCGTTATAGGCTTTGATAGAGCTTTCTCGATGCACGGGTGTCGTTGTGCATGATTTAATTAAATTTTAGATTCTGAGTTTTTCGACCATTTTTCCAAGTGTTAAACCTTACGTTTTTTGATCGTTACCCCCTTCTTGTATTGAAAACGAGTGGATAAAATTACCTGGAGTGGATGGAGAATGCGCGAGTGGTCAATACGTACTTGATTACGAGAAGACGTCCGCGTGCGGTGCGTATTTTATGAATTATAAGCGTTTAAATGTCGAAAAAAGTGTCAATTATACGAGGTTTTCGGTGGCGAAAAATTGCGGATACTCGAATATTCAGAAGTAGGCATCAATCGGGAGCGTGATAGGCTTTTATGGACCTTTCTTGATGCACGGGTGTCGTTGCGCATGATTTAATTAAATTTTAGATTCTGAGTTTTTCGACCATTTTTCCAAGTCCAAACCTTACGTTTTTTGATCGTTACCTCCTTCTTGTATTAAAAACGAGTGGATAAAATTGCTTGGCGTGGATGGAGAATGCGCGAGTAGTCAATACGTACTTGATTACGAGAAGACGTCCGCATGCGGTGCGTAGTTTGTCAATTAAAAGCTTTTGAATGTCGAAAAAAGTGTCATTTATACAACGTTTTCGGTGGTGAAAAATGTCGGATACTCGAATTTTTAGAAATGAACATGAAAAAGGAGCGTGATAGGCTTTGATGGAGCTTTCTCGATGCACGGGTGTCGTTATGCATGATTTAATTAAATTTTAGATTCTGAGTTTTTCGACCATTTTTCCAAGTGGACCTTACGTTTTTTGATCGTTACCCCCTTCTTGTATTGAAAACGAGTGGATAAAATTACTTGGCGTGGATGAAGAATGCGCGAGTGGTCAATACGTACTTGTATACGAGAAGACGTCCGCGTGCGTTGCGTAGTTTGTAAATTAAAAGCGTTTGAATGTCGAAAAAAGTGTCAATTATACGAGGTTTTCGGTGGCGAAAAATTGCGGATACTCGAATATTCAGAAATAGGCATCAATCGGGAGCGTGATAGGCTTTTATGGAGCTTTCTCGATGCACGGGTGTCGTTGCGCATGATTTAATTAAATTTTGGATTCTGAGTTTTTCGACCATTTTTCCAAGTGTTAAACCTGACGTTTTTTGATCGTTACCTCCTTCTTGTATTGAAAACGAGTGGATAACATTACTTGGCGTGGAAGAAGAATGCGCGAGTGGTCAATACGTACTTGATTACGAGAAGACGTCCGCATGCGGAAGGTAGTTTGTAAATTAAAAGCGTTTGAATGTCGAAAAAAGTGTCATTTATACAACGTTTTCGGTGGCGAAAAATGTCGGATACTCGAATTTTTAGAAATGAACTTGAAAAGGGAGCGTATAGGCTTTGATGGAGCTTTCTCGATGCACGGGTGTCGCTGCGCATGAATTAATTAAATTTTGGATCCTAAGTTTTTCGCCCAATTTTCCAAGTCTAAAACCTTACGTTTTTTGATCGTTACCTCCTTCCTGTAGTGGAAACGAGTGGATGGAATTACTTCGCTTGGAAGGAAAATGCGCGAGTGGTCAATACGTACTTGATTACGAGTAGACGTCCGCGTGCGGTGCGTAGTTTATGAATTAAAAGGGTTTAAATGTCGAAAAAAGTGTCAATTATACGAGGTTTTCGGTGGCGAAAAATTGCGGATACTCGAATATTTAGAAGTAGGCATCAATCGGGAGCGTGATAGGCTTTAATGGACCTTTCTCGATGCACGGGTGTCGTTGCGCATGATTTAATTAAATTTTGGGTTCTTAGTTTTTCGACCAATTTTCCAAGTGTTAAACCTTACGTTTTTTGATCGTTACCTCCTTCTTGTATTGAAAACGAGTGGATAAAATTACTTGGCGTGGATGAAGAATGCGCGAGTGGTCAATACGTACTTGATTGCGAGAAGACGTCCGCATGCGGTGCGTAGTTTTTAAATTAAAAGCGTTTAATGTCGAAAAAAGTTTCATTTATACAACGTTTTCGGTGGCGAAAAATGTCGGATACTCGAATTTTTAGAAATGAACATGAAAAAGGAGCGTGATAGGCTTTGATGGAGCTTTCTCGATGCACGGGTGTCGTTATGCATGATTTAATTAAACTTTAGATTCTGAGTTTTTCGACCATTTTTCCAAGTGTTAAACCTTACGTTTTTTGATCGTTACCCCCTTCTTGTATTGAAAACGAGTGGATAAAATTACCTGGCGTGGATGAAGAATGCGCGAGTGGTCAATACGTACTTGATTACGAGAAGACGTCCGCGTTCGGTGCGTAGTTTGTCAATTAAAAGCGTTTGAATGTCGAAAAAAGTGTCATTTATACAACGTTTTCGGTGGCGAAAAATGTCGGATACTCGAATTTTTAGAAATGAACATGAAAAGGGAGCGTGATAGGCTTTGATGGAGCTTTCTCGATGCACGGGTGTCGCTGCGCATGATTTATTTAAATTTTGGATTCTAAGTTTTTCGACCAAATTTCCAAGTGTTAAACCATACGTTTTTTAATCGTTATCCCCTTCCTGTAGTGGAAACGAGTGGATGGAATTACTTCGCCTGGACGGAGAATGCACGAGTGGTCAAAACGTACTTGATTAAGAGAAGACGTCCGCGTGCGGTGCGTAGTTTGTGAATTAAAAGCGTTTGAATGTCGAAAAAAGTGTCATTTCTACAACGTTTTCGGTGGTGAAAAATGTCGGATACTAGAATTTTCAGAAATGAACATGAAAAAGGAGCGTGATAGGCTTTGATGGAGCTTTCTCGATGCACGGGTGTTTTTGCGCATGATTTAATTAAATTTTAGATTCTGAGTTTTTCGACCATTTTTCCAAGTCCAAACCTTACGTTTTTTCATCGTTACCTCCTTCTTGTATTAAAAACGAATGGATAAAATTGCTTGGCGTGGATGTAGAATGCGCGAGTAGTCAATACGTACTTGATTACGAGAAGACGTCCGCATGCGGTGCGTAGTTTGTCAATTAAAAGCGTTTGAATGTCGAAAAAAGTGTCATTTATAAAAAGTTTTCGGTGGTGAAAAATGTCGGATACTCGAATTTTTAGAAATGAACATTAAAAGGGAGCGTGACAGGCTTTGATGGAGCTTTCTCGATGCACGGGTGTCGCTGCGCATGTTTTAATTAAATTTTGGTATCTAAGTTTTTCGACCAATTTTCCAAGTGTTAAACCATACGTTTTTTGATCGTTACCCCCTTCCTGTAGTGGAAACGAGTGGATAAAATTACCTGGCGTGGATGGAAAATGCGCGAGTGGTCAATACGTACTTGATTACGAGAAGACGTCCGCATGCGGTGCGTAGTTTGTCAATTAAAAGCGTTTGAATGTCGAAAAAAGTGTCATTTATACAACGTTTTCGGTGGTGAAAAATGTCGGATACTCGAATTTTTAGAAATGAACATGAAAAAGGAGCGTTATAGGCTTTGATAGAGCTTTCTCGATGCACGGGTGTCGTTGTGCATGATTTAATTGAATTTTAGATTCTGAGTTTTTCGACCATTTTTCCAAGTGTTAAACCTTACGTTTTTTGATCGTTACCCCCTTCTTGTATTGAAAACGAGTGGATAAAATTACCTGGAGTGGATGGAGAATGCGCGAGTGGTCAATACGTACTTGATTACGAGAAGACGTCCGCGTGCGGTGCGTATTTTATGAATTATAAGCGTTTAAATGTCGAAAAAAGTGTCAATTATACGAGGTTTTCGGTGGCGAAAAATTGCGGATACTCGAATATTCAGAAGTAGGCATCAATCGGGAGCGTGATAGGCTTTTATGGACCTTTCTTGATGCACGGGTGTCGTTGCGCATGATTTAATTAAATTTTAGATTCTGAGTTTTTCGACCATTTTTCCAAGTCCAAACCTTACGTTTTTTGATCGTTACCTCCTTCTTGTATTAAAAACGAGTGGATAAAATTGCTTGGCGTGGATGGAGAATGCGCGAGTAGTCAATACGTACTTGATTACGAGAAGACGTCCGCATGCGGTGCGTAGTTTGTCAATTAAAAGCGTTTGAATGTCGAAAAAAGTGTCATTTATAGGAGGTTTTCGGTGGCGAAAAATGGCTGATTCTCGAATATTCAGAAATAAGCATGAATCAAGAGCGTAATAGGCTTTGATGGAGCATTCTTGATGCACGGGTGTCGTTGCGCATGATTTAATTAAATTTTAGATTCTGAATTTTTCGACCATTTTTCCAAGTGTTAAACCTTACGTTTTTTGATCGTTACCTCCTTCTTGTATTGAAAACGAGTGGATAAAATTACTTGGCGTGGATGAAGGATGCTCGAGTGGTCAATACGTACTTGATTACGAGAAGACGTCCACATGCGGAAGGTAGTTTGTAAATTAAAAGCGTTTGAATGTCGAAAAAAGTGTCATTTATACAACGTTTTCGGTGGCGAAAAATGTCGGATACTCGAATTTTTAGAAATGAACATGAAAAGGGAGCGTATAGGCTTTGATGGAGCTTTCTCGATGCACGGGTGTCGCTGCGCATGATTTAATTAAATTTTGGATCCTAAGTTTTTCGCCCAATTTTCCAAGTCTAAAACCTTACGTTTTTTTATCGTTACCTCCTTCCTGTAGTGGAAACGAGTGGATGGAATTACTTCGCGTGGAAGGAAAATGCGCGAGTGGTCAATACGTACTTGATTACGAGTAGACGTCCGCGTGCGGTGCGTAGTTTATGAATTAAAAGCGTTTAAATGTCGAAAAAAGTGTCAATTATACGAGGTTTTCGGTGGCGAAAAATTGCGGATACTCGAATATTCAGAAGTAGGCATCAATCGGGAGCGTGATAGGCTTTTATGGACCTTTCTTGATGCACGGGTGTCGTTGCGCATGATTTAATTAAATTTTAGATTCTGAGTTTTTCGACCATTTTTCCAAGTCCAAACCTTACGTTTTTTGATCGTTACCTCCTTCTTGTATTAAAAACAAGTGGATAAAATTGCTTGGCGTGGATGGAGAATGCGCGAGTAGTCAATACGTACTTGATTACGAGAAGACGTCCGCATGCGGTGCGTAGTTTGTCAATTAAAAGCGTTTGAATGTCGAAAAAAGTGTCATTTATAAAACGTTTTCGGTGGTGAAAAATGTCGGATACTCGAATTTTTAGAAATGAACATGAAAAAGGAGCGTGATAGGCTTTAATGGAGCTTTCTCGATGCACGGGTGTCGTTGCGCATGATTTAATTAAATTTTAGATTCTGAGTTTTTCGACCATTTTTCCAAGTGTTAAACCTTACATTTTTTGATCGTTACCCCCTTCTTGTATTGAAAACGAGTGGATAATATTACCTGGCGTGGATGGAGAATGCGCGAGTGGTCAATACGTACTTGATTACGAGAAGACGTCCGCGTTCGGTGCGTAGTTTGTCAATTAAAGGCGTTTGAATGACGAAAAAAGTGTCATTTATACAACGTTTTCGGTGGCGAAAAATGTCGGATACTCGAATTTTTAGAAATGAACATGAAAAGGGAGCGTGAAGAGCTTTGATGGAGCTTTCTCGATGCACGGGTGTCGCTGCGCATGATTTAATTAAATTTTGGATTCTAAGTTTTTCGACCAATTTTCCAAGTGTTAAACCATACGTTTTTTAATCGTTATCCCCTTCCTGTAGTGGAAACGAGTGGATGGAATTACTTCGCCTGGATGAAGAATGCGCGAGTGGTCAATATGTACTTGATTACGAGAAGACGTTTGCGTTCGGTGCGTAGTTTGTCAATTAAAAGCGTTTGAATGTCGAAAAAAGTGTCATTTATACAACGTTTTCTGTCGCGAAAAATGTCGGATACTCGAATTTTTAGAAATGAACATGAAAAGGGAGCGTTATAGGCTTTGATGGAGCTTTCTCGATGCACGGGTGTCGCTGCGCATGATTTAATCAAATTTTGGATTCTGAGTTTTTCGACCATTTTTCCAAGTGCTAAACCTTACGTTTTTTGATCGTTACCTCCTTCTTGTATTGAAAACGAGTGGATAAAATTACTTGGCGTGGATGAAGAATGCGCGAGTGGTCAATATGTACTTGATTACGAGAAGACGTCCGCATGCGGAGCGTAGTTTGTAAATTAAAAGCGTTTGAATGTCGAAAAAAGTGTCAATTATACAACGTTTTCGGTGGCGAAAAATGTCGGATACTCGAATTTGGAGCGTGAAAATGGAGCGTGATAGGCTTTGATGGAGCTTTCTCGATGCACGGGTGTCGCTGCGCATGATTTAATTAAATTTTGGATTCTGAGTTTTTCGACCAATTTTCCAAGTGTTAAACCATACGTTTTTTGATCGTTACCCCCTTCCTGTAGTGGAAACGAGTGGATAAAATTACCTGGCGTGGATGGAAAATGCGCGAGTGGTCAATACGTACTTGATTACGAGAAGACGTCCGCATGCGGTGCGTAGTTTGTCAATTAAAGGCGTTTGAATGTCGAAAAAAGTGTCATTTATACAACGTTTTCGGTGGCGAAAAATGTCGGATACTCGAATTTTTAGAAATGAACATGAAAAGGGAGCGTTATAGGCTTTGATGGAGCTTTCTCGATGCACGGGTGTCGCTGCGCATGATTTAATTAAATTTTGGATTCTAAGTTTTTCGACCAATTTTCCAAGTGTTAAACCATACGTTTTTTGATCGTTACCCCCTTCCTGTAGTGGAAACGAGTGGATAAAATTACCTGGCGTGGATGGAAAATGCGCGAGTGGTCAATACGTACTTGATTACGAGAAGACGTCCGCATGCGGTGCGTAGTTTGTCAATTAAAAGCGTTTGAATGTCGAAAAAAGTGTCAATTATACGAGGTTTTCGGTGTCGAAAAATTGCGGATACTCGAATATTCAGAAATAGGCATCAATCGGGAGCGTGATAGGCTTTTATGGAGCTTTCTCGATGCACGGGTGTCGCTGCGCATGATTTAATTAAATTTTGGATCCTAAGTTTTTCGACCATTTTTCCAAGTGTTAAACCTTACGTTTTTTGATCGTTACCTCCTTCCTGTAGTGGAAACGAGTGGATGGAATTACTTCGCATGGACGGAGAATGCGCGATTGGTCAATACGTACTTATTTACAAGAAGATGTCCGCGTGCGGTGCGTAGTTTGTCAATTAAAGGCGTTTAAATGTCGAAAAAAGTGTCATTTATAAAACGTTTTCGGTGGCGAAAAATGTCGGATACTCGAATTTTTAGAAATGAACATGAAAAGGGAGCGTGAAGAGCTTTGATGGAGCTTTCTCTATGCACGGGTGTCGCTGCGCATGAATTAATAAAATTTTGGATTCTGAGTTTTACTACCATTTTTCCAAGTGTTAAACCATACGTCTTTTAATCGTTATCCCCTTCCTGTAGTGGAAACGAGTGGATTGAATTACTTCCCCTGGATGGAGAATGCGCGAGTGGTCAATACGTACTTGATTACGAGAAGACGTCCGCATGCGGAGCGTAGTTTGTAAATTAAAAGCGTTTGAATGTCGAAAAAAGTGTCAATTATACAACGTTTTCGGTGGCGAAAAATGTCGGATACTCGAATTTTTAGAAATGAACATGAAAAGGGAGCGTGATAGGCTTTGATGGAGCTTTCTCGATGCACGGGTGTCGCTGCGCATGATTTAATTAAATTTTGAATTCTAAGTTTTTCGACCAATTTTCCAAGTGTTAAACCTTAGGTTTTTTGATCGTTACCCCCTTCTTGTATTAAAAACGAGTGGATAAAATTACTTGGCGTGAATGGAGAATGCGCGAGTCGTCAATACGTACTTGATTACGAGAAGACGTCCGCATGCTGTGCGTAGTTTGTCAATTAAAAGCGTTTGAATGTCGAAAAAAGTGTCATTTATACAACGTTTTCGGTGGCGAAAAATGTCGGATACTCGAATTTTTAGAAATGAACATGAAAAGGGAGCGTGAAGAGCTTTGATGGAGCTTTCTCGATGCACGGGTGTCGCTGCGCATGATTTAATTAAATTTTAGATTCTGAATTTTTCGACCATTTTTCCAAGTGTTAAACCATACGTTTTTTGATCGTTACCCCCTTCCTGTAGTGGAAACGAGTGGATAAAATTACCTGGCGTGGATGGAAATGCGCGAGTGGTCAATACGTACCTGATTACGAGAAGACGTCCGCATGCGGTGCGTAGTTTGTCAATTAAAAGCGTTTGAATGTCGAAAAAAGTGTCAATTATACGAGGTTTTCGGTGGCGAAAAATTGCAGATACTCGAATTTTTAGAAATGAACATGAAGAGGGAGCGTGATAGGCTTTGATGGAGCTTTCTCGATGCACGGGTGTCGTTATGCATGATTTAATTAAATTTTAATTTCTGAGTTTTTCGACCATTTTTCCAAGTGTTAAACCTTACGTTTTTTGATCGTTACCCCCTTCTTGTATTGAAAACGAGTGGATAAAATTACCTGGCGTGGATGAAGAATGCGCGAGTGGTCAATACGTACTTGATTACGAGATCACGTCCGCGTTCGGTGCGTAGTTTGTCAATTAAAAGCGTTTGAATGTCGAAAAAAGTGTCATTTATACAACGTTTTCGGTGGCGAAAAATGTCGGATACTCGAATTTTTAGAAATGAACATGAAAAGGGAGCGTGATAGGCTTTGATGGAGCTTTCTCGATGCACGGGTGTCGCTGCGCATGATTTATTTAAATTTTGGATTCTAAGTTTTTCGACCAAATTTCCAAGTGTTAAACCATACGTTTTTTAATCGTTATCCCCTTCCTGTAGTGGAAACGAGTGGATGGAATTACTTCGCCTGGACGGAGAATGCTCGAGTGGTCAAAACGTACTTGATTAAGAGAAGACGTCCGCGTGCGGTGCGTAGTTTGTGAATTAAAAGCGTTTGAATGTCGAAAAAAGTGTCATTTCTACAACGTTTTCGGTGGTGAAAAATGTCGGATACTAGAATTTTCAGAAATGAACATGAAAAAGGAGCGTGATAGGCTTTGATGGAGCTTTCTCGATGCACGGGTGTTTTTGCGCATGATTTAATTAAATTTTAGATTCTGAGTTTTTCGACCATTTTTCCAAGTCCAAACCTTACGTTTTTTCATCGTTACCTCCTTCTTGTATTAAAAACGAATGGATAAAATTGCTTGGCGTGGATGTAGAATGCGCGAGTAGTCAATACGTACTTAATTACGAGAAGACGTCCGCATGCGGTGCGTAGTTTGTCAATTAAAAGCGTTTGAATGTCGAAAAAAGTGTCATTTATAAAAAGTTTTCGGTGGTGAAAAATGTCGGATACTCGAATTTTTAGAAATGAACATTAAAAGGGAGCGTGACAGGCTTTGATGGAGCTTTCTCGATGCACGGGTGTCGCTGCGCATGTTTTAATTAAATTTTGGATTCTAAGTTTTTCGACCAATTTTCCAAGTGTTAAACCATACGTTTTTTGATCGTTACCCCCTTCCTGTAGTGGAAACGAGTGGATAAAATTACTTGGCGTGGATGAAGAATGCGCGAGTGGTCAATATGTACTTGATTACGAGAAGACGTCCGCATGCGGAGCGTAGTTTGTAAATTAAAAGCGTTTGAATGTCGAAAAAAGTGTCAATTATACAACGTTTTCGGTGGCGAAAAATGTCGGATACTCGAATTTGGAGCGTGAAAATGGAGCGTGATAGGCTTTGATGGAGCTTTCTCGATGCACGGGTGTCGCTGCGCATGATTTAATTAAATTTTGGATTCTGAGTTTTTCGACCATTTTTCCAAGTCCAAACCTTACGTTTTTTGATCGATACCACCTTCTTGTATTAAAAACGAGTGGATAAAATTACTTGGCGTGGATGAAGAATGCGCGAGTAGTCAATACGTACTTGATTGCGAGAAGACGTCCGCATGCGGTGCGTAGTTTGTCAATTAAAGGCGTTTGAATGTCGAAAAAAGTGTCATTTCTACAACGTTTTCGGTGGCGAAAAATGTCGGATACTCGAATTTTTAGAAATGAACATGAAAAGGGAGCGTTATAGGCTTTGATGGAGCTTTCTCGATGCACGGGTGTCGCTGCGCATGATTTAATTAAATTTTGGATTCTAAGTTTTTCGACCAATTTTCCAAGTGTTAAACCATACGTCTTTTGATCGTTACCCCCTTCCTGTAGTGGAAACGAGTGGATAAAATTACCTGGCGTGGATGGAAAATGCGCGAGTGGT
This sequence comes from Ceriagrion tenellum, assembly GCA_963169105.1. NCBI lineage: Eukaryota > Metazoa > Arthropoda > Insecta > Odonata > Coenagrionidae > Ceriagrion > Ceriagrion tenellum. Next base: position 6,213,695 of record OY720641.1, on the reverse strand, counting down.
CAATACGTACTTGATTACGAGAAGACGTCCGCATGCGGTGCGTAGTTTGTCAATTAAAAGCGTTTGAATGTCGAAAAAAGTGTCAATTATACGAGGTTTTCGGTGTCGAAAAATTGCGGATACTCGAATATTCAGAAATAGGCATCAATCGGGAGCGTGATAGGCTTTGATGGAGCTTTCTCGATGCACGGGTGTCGCTGCGCATGATTTAATTAAATTTTGAATTCTAAGTTTTTCGACCAATTTTCCAAGTGTTAAACCTTAGGTTTTTTGATCGTTACCCCCTTCTTGTATTAAAAACGAGTGGATAAAATTACTTGGCGTGAATGGAGAATGCGCGAGTCGTCAATACGTACTTGATTACGAGAAGACGTCCGCATGCTGTGCGTAGTTTGTCAATTAAAAGCGTTTGAATGTCGAAAAAAGTGTCATTTATACAACGTTTTCGGTGGCGAAAAATGTCGGATACTCGAATTTTTAGAAATGAACATGAAAAGGGAGCGTGAAGAGCTTTGATGGAGCTTTCTCGATGCACGGGTGTCGCTGCGCATGATTTAATTAAATTTTAGATTCTGAATTTTTCGACCATTTTTCCAAGTGTTAAACCATACGTTTTTTGATCGTTACCCCCTTCCTGTAGTGGAAACGAGTGGATAAAATTACCTGGCGTGGATGGAAATGCGCGAGTGGTCAATACGTACCTGATTACGAGAAGACGTCCGCATGCGGTGCGTAGTTTGTCAATTAAAAGCGTTTGAATGTCGAAAAAAGTGTCAATTATACGAGGTTTTCGGTGGCGAAAAATTGCGGATACTGGAATTTTTAGAAATGAACATGAAGAGGGAGCGTGATAGGCTTTGATGGAGCTTTCTCGATGCACGGGTGTCGTTATGCATGATTTAATTAAATTTTAATTTCTGAGTTTTTCGACCATTTTTCCAAGTGTTAAACCTTACGTTTTTTGATCGTTACCCCCTTCTTGTATTGAAAACGAGTGGATAAAATTACCTGGCGTGGATGAAGAATGCGCGAGTGGTCAATACGTACTTGATTACGAGATCACGTCCGCGTTCGGTGCGTAGTTTGTCAATTAAAAGCGTTTGAATGTCGAAAAAAGTGTCATTTATACAACGTTTTCGGTGGCGAAAAATGTCGGATACTCGAATTTTTAGAAATGAACATGAAAAGGGAGCGTGATAGGCTTTGATGGAGCTTTCTCGATGCACGGGTGTCGCTGCGCATGATTTATTTAAATTTTGGATTCTAAGTTTTTCGACCAAATTTCCAAGTGTTAAACCATACGTTTTTTAATCGTTATCCCCTTCCTGTAGTGGAAACGAGTGGATGGAATTACTTCGCCTGGACGGAGAATGCTCGAGTGGTCAAAACGTACTTGATTAAGAGAAGACGTCCGCGTGCGGTGCGTAGTTTGTGAATTAAAAGCGTTTGAATGTCGAAAAAAGTGTCATTTCTACAACGTTTTCGGTGGTGAAAAATGTCGGATACTAGAATTTTCAGAAATGAACATGAAAAAGGAGCGTGATAGGCTTTGATGGAGCTTTCTCGATGCACGGGTGTTTTTGCGCATGATTTAATTAAATTTTAGATTCTGAGTTTTTCGACCATTTTTCCAAGTCCAAACCTTACGTTTTTTCATCGTTACCTCCTTCTTGTATTAAAAACGAATGGATAAAATTGCTTGGCGTGGATGTAGAATGCGCGAGTAGTCAATACGTACTTAATTACGAGAAGACGTCCGCATGCGGTGCGTAGTTTGTCAATTAAAAGCGTTTGAATGTCGAAAAAAGTGTCATTTATAAAAAGTTTTCGGTGGTGAAAAATGTCGGATACTCGAATTTTTAGAAATGAACATTAAAAGGGAGCGTGACAGGCTTTGATGGAGCTTTCTCGATGCACGGGTGTCGCTGCGCATGTTTTAATTAAATTTTGGATTCTAAGTTTTTCGACCAATTTTCCAAGTGTTAAACCATACGTTTTTTGATCGTTACCCCCTTCCTGTAGTGGAAACGAGTGGATAAAATTACTTGGCGTGGATGAAGAATGCGCGAGTGGTCAATATGTACTTGATTACGAGAAGACGTCCGCATGCGGAGCGTAGTTTGTAAATTAAAAGCGTTTGAATGTCGAAAAAAGTGTCAATTATACAACGTTTTCGGTGGCGAAAAATGTCGGATACTCGAATTTGGAGCGTGAAAATGGAGCGTGATAGGCTTTGATGGAGCTTTCTCGATGCACGGGTGTCGCTGCGCATGATTTAATTAAATTTTGGATTCTGAGTTTTTCGACCATTTTTCCAAGTCCAAACCTTACGTTTTTTGATCGATACCACCTTCTTGTATTAAAAACGAGTGGATAAAATTACTTGGCGTGGATGAAGAATGCGCGAGTAGTCAATACGTACTTGATTGCGAGAAGACGTCCGCATGCGGTGCGTAGTTTGTCAATTAAAGGCGTTTGAATGTCGAAAAAAGTGTCATTTATACAACGTTTTCGGTGGCGAAAAATGTCGGATACTCGAATTTTTAGAAATGAACATGAAAAGGGAGCGTTATAGGCTTTGATGGAGCTTTCTCGATGCACGGGTGTCGCTGCGCATGATTTAATTAAATTTTGGATTCTAAGTTTTTCGACCAATTTTCCAAGTGTTAAACCATACGTTTTTTGATCGTTACCCCCTTCCTGTAGTGGAAACGAGTGGATAAAATTACCTGGCGTGGATGGAAAATGCGCGAGTGGTCAATACGTACTTGATTACGAGAAGACGTCCACATGCGGAAGGTAGTTTGTAAATTAAAAGCGTTTGAATGTCGAAAAAAGTGTCATTTATACAACGTTTTCGGTGGCGAAAAATGTCGGATACTCGAATTTTTAGAAATGAACATGAAAAGGGAGCGTATAGGCTTTGATGGAGCTTTCTCGATGCACGGGTGTCGCTGCGCATGATTTAATTAAATTTTGGATTCTGAGTTTTTCGACCATTTTTCCAAGTCCAAACCTTACGTTTTTTGATCGATACCACCTTCTTGTATTAAAAACGAGTGGATAAAATTACTTGGCGTGGATGAAGAATGCGCGAGTGGTCAATACGTACTTGATTGCGAGAAGACGTCCGCATGCGGTGCGTAGTTTGTCAATTAAAGGCGTTTGAATGTCGAAAAAAGTGTCATTTATACAACGTTTTCGGTGGCGAAAAATGTCGGATACTCGAATTTTTAGAAATGAACATGAAAAGGGAGCGTTATAGGCTTTGATGGAGCTTTCTCGATGCACGGGTGTCGCTGCGCCTGATTTAATTAAATTTTGGATTCTAAGTTTTTCGACCAATTTTCCAAGTGTTAAACCATACGTTTTTTGATCGTTACCCCCTTCCTGTAGTGGAAACGAGTGGATAAAATTACCTGGCGTGGATGGAAAATGCGCGAGTGGTCAATACGTACTTGATTACGAGAAGACGTCCGCATGCGGTGCGTAGTTTGTCAATTAAAAGCGTTTGAATGTCGAAAAAAGTGTCAATTTTACGAGGTTTTCGGTGTCGAAAAATTGCGGATACTCGAATATTCAGAAATAGGCATCAATCGGGAGCGTGATAGGCTTTTATGGAGCTTTCTCGATGCACGGGTGTCGCTGCGCATGAATTAATAAAATTTTGGATTCTAAGTTTTTTGACCAATTTTCCAAGTGTTAAACCATACGTCTTTTAATCGTTATCCCCTTCCTGTAGTGTAAACGAGTGGATTGAATTACTTCCCCTGGATGGAGAATGCGCGAGTGGTCAATACGTACTTGATCACGAGAAGACGTCCGCGTTCGGTGCGTAGTTTGTCCATTAAAAGCGTTTGAATGTCGAAAAAAGTGTCGTTTATACAACGTTTTCGGTCGCGAAAAATGTCGGAAACTCGAATTTTTAGAAATGAACATGAAAAGGGAGGGTGATATGCTTTGATGGAGCTTTCTCGATGCACGGGTGTCGCTGCGCATGATTTAATTTAATTTTGGATTCTGAGTTTTACTACCATTTTTCCAAGTGTTAAACCTTACGTATTTTGATCGTTACCTCCTTCTTGTATTGAAAACGAGTGGATAAAATTACTTGGCGTGGATGAAGAATGCGCTAGTGGTCAATACGTACTTGATTACGAGAAGACGTCCGCATGCGGAGCGTAGTTTGTAAATTAAAAGCGTTTGAATGTCGAAAAAAGTGTCAATTATACAACGTTTTCGGTGGCGAAAAATGTCGGATACTCGAATTTTTAGAAATGAACATGAAAAGGGAGCGTGATAGGCTTTGATGGAGCTTTCTCGATGCACGGGTGTCGCTGCGCATGATTTAATTAAATTTTGAATTCTAAGTTTTTCGACCAATTTTCCAAGTGTTAAACCTTAGGTTTTTTGATCGTTACCCCCTTCTTGTATTAAAAACGAGTGGATAAAATTACTTGGCGCGAATGGAGAATGCGCGAGTGGTCAATACGTACTTGATTACGAGAAGACGTCCGCATGCTGTGCGTAGTTTGTCAATTAAAAGCGTTTGAATGTCGAAAAAAGTGTCATTTGTACAACGTTTTCGGTGGTGAAAAATGTCGGATACTCGAATTTTTAGAAATGAACATGAAAATGGAGCGTGATAGGCTTTGATGGAGCTTTCTCGATGCACGGGTGTCGCTGCGCATGATTTAATTAAATTTTGGATTCTGAGTTTTTCGACCATTTTTCCAAGTGTTAAACCATACGTTTTTTGATCGTTACCCCCTTCCTGTAGTGGAAACGAGTGGATAAAATTACCTGGCGTGGATGGAAATGCGCGAGTGGTCAATACGTACCTGATTACGAGAAGACGTCCGCATGCGGTGCGTAGTTTGTCAATTAAAAGCGTTTGAATGTCGAAAAAAGTGTCAATTATACGAGGTTTTCGGTGGCGAAAAATTGCGGATACTCGAATTTTTAGAAATGAACATGAAGAGGGAGCGTGATAGGCTTTGATGGAGCTTTCTCGATGCACGGGTGTCGTTATGCATGATTTAATTAAATTTTAGATTCTGAGTTTTTCGACCATTTTTCCAAGTGTTAAACCTTACGTTTTTTGATCGTTACCCCCTTCTTGTATTGAAAACGAGTGGATAAAATTACCTGGCGTGGATGAAGAATGCGCGAGTGGTCAATACATACTTGATTACGAGATCACGTCCGCGTTCGGTGCGTAGTTTGTCAATTAAAAGCGTTTGAATGTCGAAAAAAGTGTCATTTATACAACGTTTTCGGTGGCGAAAAATGCCGGATACTCGAATTTTTAGAAATGAACATGAAAAGGGAGCGTGATAGGCTTTGATTGAGCTTTCTCGATGCACGGGTGTCGCTGCGCATGATTTATTTAAATTTTGGATTCTAAGTTTTTCGACCAAATTTCCAAGTGTTAAACCATACGTTTTTTAATCGTTATCCCCTTCCTGTAGTGGAAACGAGTGGATGGAATTACTTCGCCTGGACGGAGAATGCTCGAGTGGTCAAAACGTACTTGATTAAGAGAAGACGTCCGCGTGCGGTGCGTAGTTTGTGAATTAAAAGCGTTTGAATGTCGAAAAAAGTGTCATTTCTACAACGTTTTCGGTGGTGAAAAATGTCGGATACTAGAATTTTCAGAAATGAACATGAAAAAGGAGCGTGATAGGCTTTGATGGAGCTTTCTCGATGCACGGGTGTTTTTGCGCATGATTTAATTAAATTTTAGATTCTGAGTTTTTCGACCATTTTTCCAAGTCCAAACCTTACGTTTTTTCATCGTTACCTCCTTCTTGTATTAAAAACGAATGGATAAAATTGCTTGGCGTGGATGTAGAATGCGCGAGTAGTCAATACGTACTTGATTACGAGAAGACGTCCGCATGCGGTGCGTAGTTTGTCAATTAAAAGCGTTTGAATGTCGAAAAAAGTGTCATTTATAAAAAGTTTTCGGTGGTGAAAAATGTCGGACACTCGAATTTTTAGAAATGAACATTAAAAGGGAGCGTGACAGGCTTTGATGGAGCTTTCTCGATGCACGGGTGTCGCTGCGCATGTTTTAATTAAATTTTGGATTCTAAGTTTTTCGACCAATTTTCCAAGTGTTAAACCATACGTTTTTTGATCGTTACCCCCTTCCTGTAGTGGAAACGAGTGGATAAAATTACCTGGCGTGGATGGAAAATGCGCGAGTGGTCAATACGTACTTGATTACGAGAAGACGTCCGCATGCGGTGCGTAGTTTGTCAATTAAAAGCGTTTGAATGTCGAAAAAAGTGTCATTTATACAACGTTTTCGGTGGTGAAAAATGTCGGATACTCGAATTTTTAGAAATGAACATGAAAAAGGAGCGTTATAGGCTTTGATAGAGCTTTCTCGATGCAAGGGTGTCGTTGTGCATGATTTAATTAAATTTTAGATTCTGAGTTTTTCGACCATTTTTCCAAGTGTTAAACCTTACGTTTTTTGATCGTTACCCCCTTCTTGTATTGAAAACGAGTGGATAAAATTACCTGGAGTGGATGGAGAATGCGCGAGTGGTCAATACGTACTTGATTACGAGAAGACGTCCGCGTGCGGTGCGTATTTTATGAATTATAAGCGTTTAAATGTCGAAAAAAGTGTCAATTATACGAGGTTTTCGGTGGCGAAAAATTGCGGATACTCGAATATTCAGAAGTAGGCATCAATCGGGAGCGTGATAGGCTTTTATGGACCTTTCTTGATGCACGGGTGTCGTTGCGCATGATTTAATTAAATTTTAGATTCTGAGTTTTTCGACCATTTTTCCAAGTCCAAACCTTACGTTTTTTGATCGTTACCTCCTTCTTGTATTAAAAACGAGTGGATAAAATTGCTTGGCGTGGATGGAGAATGCGCGAGTAGTCAATACGTACTTGATTACGAGAAGACGTCCGCATGCGGTGCGTAGTTTGTCAATTAAAAGCGTTTGAATGTCGAAAAAAGTGTCATTTATAGGAGGTTTTCGGTGGCGAAAAATGGCTGATTCTCGAATATTCAGAAATAAGCATGAATCAAGAGCGTAATAGGCTTTGATGGAGCATTCTTGATGCACGGGTGTCGTTGCGCATGATTTAATTAAATTTTAGATTCTGAATTTTTCGACCATTTTTCCAAGTGTTAAACCTTACGTTTTTTGATCGTTACCTCCTTCTTGTATTGAAAACGAGTGGATAAAATTACTTGGCGTGGATGAAGAATGCTCGAGTGGTCAATACGTACTTGATTACGAGAAGACGTCCACATGCTGAAGGTAGTTTGTAAATTAAAAGCGTTTGAATGTCGAAAAAAGTGTCATTTATACAACGTTTTCGGTGGCGAAAAATGTCGGATACTCGAATTTTTAGAAATGAACATGAAAAGGGAGCGTATAGGCTTTGATGGAGCTTTCTCGATGCACGGGTGTCGCTGCGCATGATTTAATTAAATTTTGGATTCTGAGTTTTTCGATCATTTTTCCAAGTCCAAACCTTACGTTTTTTGATCGATACCACCTTCTTGTATTAAAAACGAGTGGATAAAATTACTTGGCGTGGATGAAGAATGCGCGAGTGGTCAATACGTACTTGATTGCGAGAAGACGTCCGCATGCGGTGCGTAGTTTGTCAATTAAAGGCGTTTGAATGTCGAAAAAAGTGTCATTTATACAACGTTTTCGGTGGCGAAAAATGTCGGATACTCGAATTTTTAGAAATGAACATGAAAAGGGAGCGTTATAGGCTTTGATGGAGCATTCTCGATGCACGGGTGTCGCTGCGCATGATTTAATTAAATTTTGGATTCTAAGTTTTTCGACCAATTTTCCAAGTGTTAAACCATACGTTTTTTGATCGTTACCCCCTTCCTGTAGTGGAAACGAGTGGATAAAATTACCTGGCGTGGATGGAAAATGCGCGAGTGGTCAATACGTACTTGATTACGAGAAGACGTCCGCATGCGGTGCGTAGTTTGTCAATTAAAAGCGTTTGAATGTCGAAAAAAGTGTCAATTTTACGAGGTTTTCGGTGTCGAAAAATTGCGGATACTCGAATATTCAGAAATAGGCATCAATCGGGAGCGTGATAGGCTTTTATGGAGCTTTCTCGATGCACGGGTGTCGCTGCGCATGATTTAATTAAATTTTGGATCCTAAGTTTTTCGACCATTTTTCCAAGTGTTAAACCTTACGTTTTTTGATCGTTACCTCCTTCCTGTAGTGGAAACGAGTGGATGGAATTACTTCGCATGGACGGAGAATGCGCGATTGGTCAATACGTACTTATTTACAGGAAGATGTCCGCGTGCGGTGCGTAGTTTGTCAATTAAAGGCGTTTAAATGTCGAAAAAAGTGTCATTTATAAAACGTTTTCGGTGGCGAAAAATGTCGGATACTCGAATTTTTAGAAATGAACATGAAAAGGGAGCGTGAAGAGCTTTGATGGAGCTTTCTCTATGCACGGGTGTCGCTGCGCATGAATTAATAAAATTTTGGATTCTAAGTTTTTTGACCAATTTTCCAAGTGTTAAACCATACGTCTTTTAATCGTTATCCCCTTCCTGTAGTGGAAACGAGTGGATTGAATTACTTCCCCTGGATGGAGAATGCGCGAGTGGTCAATACGTACTTGATCACGAGAAGACGTCCGCGTTCGGTGCGTAGTTTGTCAATTAAAAGCGTTTGAATGTCGAAAAAACTGTCGTTTATACAACGTTTTCGGTCGCGAAAAATGTCGGAAACTCGAATTTTTAGAAATGAACATGAAAAGGGAGGGTGATATGCTTTGATGGAGCTTTCTCGATGCACGGGTGTCGCTGCGCATGATTTAATTAAATTTTGGATTCTGAGTTTTACTACCATTTTTCCAAGTGTTAAACCTTACGTATTTTGATCGTTACCTCCTTCTTGTATTGAAAACGAGTGGATAAAATTACTTGGCGTGGATGAAGAATGCGCTAGTGGTCAATACGTACTTGATTACGAGAAGACGTCCGCATGCGGAGCGTAGTTTGTAAATTAAAAGCGTTTGAATGTCGAAAAAAGTGTCAATTATACAACGTTTTCGGTGGCGAAAAATGTCGGATACTCGAATTTTTAGAAATGAACATGAAAAGGGAGCGTGATAGGCTTTGATGGAGCTTTCTCGATGCACGGGTGTCGCTGCGCATGATTTAATTAAATTTTGGATTCTGAGTTTTTCGACCATTTTTCCAAGTGTTAAACCATACGTTTTTTGATCGTTACCCCCTTCCTGTAGTGGAAACGAGTGGATAAAATTACCTGGCGTGGATGGAAATGCGCGAGTGGTCAATACGTACCTGATTACGAGAAGACGTCCGCATGCGGTGCGTAGTTTGTCAATTAAAAGCGTTTGAATGTCGAAAAAAGTGTCAATTATACGAGGTTTTCGGTGGCGAAAAATTGCGGATACTCGAATTTTTAGAAATGAACATGAAGAGGGAGCGTGATAGGCTTTGATGGAGCTTTCTCGATGCACGGGTGTCGTTATGCATGATTTAATTAAATTTTAGATTCTGAGTTTTTCGACCATTTTTCCAAGTGTTAAACCTTACGTTTTTTGATCGTTACCCCCTTCTTGTATTGAAAACGAGTGGATAAAATTACCTGGCGTGGATGAAGAATGCGCGAGTGGTCAATACGTACTTGATTACGAGAAGACGTCCGCGTTCGGTGCGTAGTTTGTCAATTAAAAGCGTTTGAATGTCGAAAAAAGTGTCATTTATACAACGTTTTCGGTGGCGAAAAATGTCGGATACTCGAATTTTTAGAAATGAACATGAAAAGGGAGCGTGATAGGCTTTGATGGAGCTTTCTCGATGCACGGGTGTTGTTGCGCACTATTTAATTAAATTTTAGATTCTAAGTTTTTCGACCAATTTTCCAAGTGTTAAACCATACGTTTTTTAATCGTTATCCCCTTCCTGTAGTGGAAACGAGTGGATGGAATTACTTCGCCTGGACGGAGAATGCTCGAGTGGTCAAAACGTACTTGATTAAGAGAAGACGTCCGCGTGCGGTGCGTAGTTTGTGAATTAAAAGCGTTTGAATGTCGAAAAAAGTGTCATTTCTACAACGTTTTCGGTGGTGAAAAATGTCGGATACTAGAATTTTCAGAAATGAACATGAAAAAGGAGCGTGATAGGCTTTGATGGAGCTTTCTCGATGCACGGGTGTTTTTGCGCATGATTTAATTAAATTTTAGATTCTGAGTTTTTCGACCATTTTTCCAAGTCCAAACCTTACGTTTTTTCATCGTTACCTCCTTCTTGTATTAAAAACGAATGGATAAAATTGCTTGGCGTGGATGTAGAATGCGCGAGTAGTCAATACGTACTTGATTACGAGAAGACGTCCGCATGCGGTGCGTAGTTTGTCAATTAAAAGCGTTTGAATGTCGATAAAAGTGTCATTTATAAAAAGTTTTCGGTGGTGAAAAATGTCGGATACTCGAATTTTTAGAAATGAATATTAAAAGGGAGCGTGACAGGCTTTGATGGAGCTTTCTCGATGCACGGGTGTCGCTGCGCATGTTTTAATTAAATTTTGGATTCTAAGTTTTTCGACCAATTTTCCAAGTGTTAAACCATACGTTTTTTGATCGTTACCCCCTTCCTGTAGTGGAAACGAGTGGATAAAATTACCTGGCGTGGATGGAAAATGCGCGAGTGGTCAATACGTACTTGATCACGAGAAGACGTCCGCGTTCGGTGCGTAGTTTGTCAATTAAAAGCGTTTGAATGTCGAAAAAAGTGTCGTTTATACAACGTTTTCGGTCGCGAAAAATGTCGGATACTCGAATTTTTAGAAATGAACATGAAAAAGGAGCGTTATAGGCTTTGATGGAGCTTTCTCGATGCACGGGTGTCGTTGCGCATGATTTAATTAAATTTTAGATTCTAAGTTTTTCGACCAATTTTCCAAGTGTTAAACCTTACGTTTTTTGATCGTTACCTCCTTCTTGTATTGAAAACGAGTGGATAAAATTACTTGGCGTGGATGAAGAATGCGCGAGTGGTCAATACGTACTTGTTTGCGAGAAGACGTCCGCATGCGGTGCGTAGTTTGTCAATTAAAGGCGTTTGAATGTCGAAAAAAGTGTCATTTATACAACGATTTCGGTGGCGAAAAATGTCGGATACTCGAATATTTAGAAATGAACATGAAAAGGGAGCGTGAAGAGCTTTGATGGAGCTTTCTCGATGCACGGGTGTAGCTGCGCATGATTTAATTAAATTTTGGATTCTAAGTTTTTCGACCATTTTTCCAAGTGTTAAACCTTACGTTTTATGATCGTTACCCCCTTCTTGTATTGAAAACGAGTGGATAAAATTACCTGGAGAGGATGGAGAATGCGCGAGTGGTCAATACGTACTTGATTACGAGAAGACGTCCGCGTTCGGTGCGTAGTTTGTCAATTAAATGCGTTTGAATGTCGAAAAAAGTGTCATTTATACAACGTAATCGGTCTCGAAAAATGTCGGATACTCGAATTTTTAGAAATGAACATGAAGAGGGAGCGTAATAGGCTTTGATGGAGCTTTCTCGATGCACGGGTGTCGCTGCGCATGATTTAATTAAATTTTGGATTCTGAGTGTTTCGACCATTTTTCCAAGTGTTAAACCTTACGTTTTTTGATCGTTACCCACTTCTTGTATTGAAAACGAGTGGATAAAATTACCTGGCCAAGATGGAGAATGCGCGAGTGGTCAATACGTACTTGATTACGAGAAGACGTCCGCGTTCGGTGCGTAGTTTTTCAATTAAAGGCGTTTGAATGTCGAAAAAAGTGTCATTTATAAACGTTTTCGGTGGCGAAAAATGTCGGATACTCGAATTTTTAGAAATGAACATGAAAAGGGTGCGTTATAGGCTTTGATGGAGCTTTCTCGATGCACGGGTGTCGCTGCGCATGATTTAATTAAATTTTGGATTCTAAGTTGTTCGAACAATTTTCCAAGTGTTAAACCATACGTTTTTTAATCGTTATCCCCTTCCTGTAGTGGAAACGAGTGGATAAAATTACTTGGCGTGGATGAAGAATGCGCGAGTCGTCAATACGTACTTGATTACGAGAAGACGTCCGCGTGCGGTGCGTAGTTTGTGAAGTAAAAGCGTTTAAATGTCGAAAAAAGTGTCATTTATAGGAGGTTATCATGGCGAAAAATGGCGGATTCTCGAATATTCAGAAATAAGCATGAATCGGGAGCGTAATAGGCTTTGATGGAGCTTTCTCGATGCACGGGTGTCGTTGCGCATGATTTAATTAAATTTTAGATTCTAAGTTTTTCGACCAATTTTCCAAGTGTTAAACCTTACGTTTTTTGATCGTTACCTCCTTCTTGTATTGAAAACGAGGGGATAAAATTACTTGGCGTGGATGAAGAATGCGCGAGTGGTCAATACGTACTTGATTGCGTGAAGACGTCCGCATGCGGTGCGTAGTTTGTCAATTAAAGGCGTTTGAATGTCGAAAAAAGTGTCATTTATACAACGTTTTCGGTGGCGAAAAATGTCGGATACTCGAATTTTTAGAAATGAACATGAAAAGGGAGCGTGAAGAGCTTTGATGGAGCTTTCTCGATGCACGGGTGTCGCTGCGCATGATTTAATTAAATTTTGGATTCTGAGTTTTTCGACCATTTTTCCAAGTCCAAACCTTACGTTTTTTCATCGATACCTCCTTCTTGTATTAAAAACGAGTGGATAAAATTGCTTGGCGTGGATGGAGAATTCGCGAGTAGTCAATACGTACTTGATTACGAGAAGACGTCCGCATGCGGTGCGTAGTTTGTCAATTAAAAGCGTTTGAATGTCGAAAAAAGTGTCAATTATACGAGGTTTTCGGTGGCGAAAAATTGCGGATACTCGAATATTAGGAAATAGGCATCAATCGGGAGCGTGATAGGCTTTTATGGAGCTTTCTCCATGCACTGGTTTCGTTGCGCATGATTTAATTAAATTTTAGATTCCAAGTTTTTCGACCAATTTTCCAAGTGTTAAACCTTACGTTTTTTGATCGTTACATCCTTCTTGTAATGAAAACGAGTGGATAAAATTACTTGGCGTGAATGGAGAATACGCGAGTGGTCAATACGTACTTGATTACGAGAAGACGTCCGCATGCGGTGCGTAGTTTGTCAATTAAAAGCGTTTGAATGTCGAAAAAAGTGTCATTTATACAACGTTTTCGAAGGCGAAAAATGTCGGATACTCGAATTTTTAGAAATGAACATGAAAAGGGAGCGTAATAGGCTTTGATGGAATTTTCTCGATGCACAGGTGTCGCTGCGCATGATTTAATTAAATTTTGGATTCTGAGTTTTTCGACCATTTTTCCAAGTGTTAAACCTTACGTTTTTTGATCGTTACATCTATCTTGTATTGAAAACGAGTAGATAAAATTACATGGCGTGGATGAAGAATGCGCGAGTGGTCAATACGTACTTGATTACGAGAAGACGTCCGCATGCGGTGCGTAGTTTGTCAATTAAAAGCGTTTGAATGTCGAAAAAAGTGTCATTTATAAAACGTTTTCGGTGGTGAAAAATGTCGGTTACTCCAGTTTTTAGAAATGAACATGAAAAGGGAGCGTGATAGGCTTTGATGGAGCTTTCTCGATGCACGGGAGTCGCTGCGCATGATTTAATTAAATTTTGGATTCTAAGTTTTTCGACCAATTTTCCAAGTGTTAAACCATACGTTTTTTGATCGTTACCCCCTTCCTATAGTTGAAACGAGTGGATGGAATTACTTCGCCTGGACTGAGAATGCGCGAGTGGTCAAAACGTACTTGGTTACAAGTAGACGTCCGCGTGCGGTACGTAGTTTGTGAATTAAAAGCGTTTGAATGTCGAAAAAAGTGTCATTTAAACAACGTTCTCGGTGGCGAAAAATGGCGGATTCTCGAATTTTCAGCAATCAGCATGAAACGGGAGCGTGATAGGTTTTGATTGAGCTTTCTCGATGCACGGGTGTCGTTGCGCATGAATTAATTAAATTTTAGATTCTGAGTTTTTCGACCATTTTTCCAAGTGTTAAACCTTACGTTTTTTGATCGTTACCTCCTTCCTGTAGTGGAAACGAGTGGATGGAATTACTTCGCATGGACGGAGAATGCGCGATTGGTCAATACGTACTTATTTACAGGAAGATGTCCGCGTGCGGTGCGTAGTTTGTCAATTAAAGGCGTTTAAATGTCGAAAAAAGTGTCATTTATAAAACGTTTTCGGTGGCGAAAAATGTCGGATACTCGAATTTTTAGAAATGAACATGAAAAGGGAGCGTGAAGAGCTTTGATGGAGCTTTCTCTATGCACGGGTGTCGCTGCGCATGAATTAATAAAATTTTGGATTCTAAGTTTTTTGACCAATTTTCCAAGTGTTAAACCATACGTCTTTTAATCGTTATCCCCTTCCTGTAGTGGAAACGAGTGGATTGAATTACTTCCCCTGGATGGAGAATGCGCGAGTGGTCAATACGTACTTGATCACGAGAAGACGTCCGCGTTCGGTGCGTAGTTTGTCAATTAAAAGCGTTTGAATGTCGAAAAAACTGTCGTTTATACAACGTTTTCGGTCGCGAAAAATGTCGGAAACTCGAATTTTTAGAAATGAACATGAAAAGGGAGGGTGATATGCTTTGATGGAGCTTTCTCGATGCACGGGTGTCGCTGCGCATGATTTAATTAAATTTTGGATTCTGAGTTTTACTACCATTTTTCCAAGTGTTAAACCTTACGTATTTTGATCGTTACCTCCTTCTTGTATTGAAAACGAGTGGATAAAATTACTTGGCGTGGATGAAGAATGCGCTAGTGGTCAATACGTACTTGATTACGAGAAGACGTCCGCATGCGGAGCGTAGTTTGTAAATTAAAAGCGTTTGAATGTCGAAAAAAGTGTCAATTATACAACGTTTTCGGTGGCGAAAAATGTCGGATACTCGAATTTTTAGAAATGAACATGAAAAGGGAGCGTGATAGGCTTTGATGGAGCTTTCTCGATGCACGGGTGTCGCTGCGCATGATTTAATTAAATTTTGGATTCTGAGTTTTTCGACCATTTTTCCAAGTGTTAAACCATACGTTTTTTGATCGTTACCCCCTTCCTGTAGTGGAAACGAGTGGATAAAATTACCTGGCGTGGATGGAAATGCGCGAGTGGTCAATACATACCTGATTACGAGAAGACGTCCGCATGCGGTGCGTAGTTTGTCAATTAAAAGCGTTTGAATGTCGAAAAAAGTGTCAATTATACAACGTTTTCGGTGGCGGTAAATGTCGGATACTCGAATTTTTAGAAATGAACATGAAAAGGGAGCGTGATAGGCTTTGATGGAGCTTTCTCGATGCACGGGTGTCGCTGCGCATGATTTAATTAAATTTTGGATTCTAAGTTTTTCGACCAATTTTCCAAGTGTAAAACCTTACGTTTTTTGATTGTTGCCCCATTCCTGTAGTGGAAACGAGTATATGGAATTACTTCGCGTGGGAGGAGAATGCGCGGGTGGTCAATACGTTCTTGTTTACGAGGAGACGTCCGCGTGCGGTGCGTAGTTTGTGAATTAAAAGCGTTTAAATGTCGAAAAAAGTGTCATTTATACGAGGTTTTCGGTGGCGAAAAATTGCGGATACTCGAATATTCAGAAATAGGCATCAATCGGGAGCGTGATAGGCTTTGATGGAGCTTTCTCGATGCACGGGTGTCGTTGCGCATGATTTAATTAAATTTTAGATTCTGAGTTTTTTCGACCATTTTTCCAAGTGTTAAACCTTACGTTTTTTGATCGTTACCCCCTTCTTGTATTGAAAACGAGTGGATAAAATTACCTGGCGTGGATGAAGAATGCGCGAGTGGTCAATACGTACTTGATTACGAGAAGACGTCCGCGTTCGGTGCGTAGTTTGTCAATTAAAAGCGTTTGAATGTCGAAAAAAGTGTCATTTATACAACGTTTTCGGTGGCGAAAAATGTCGGATACTCGAATTTTTAGAAATGAACATGAAAAGGGAGCGTGATAGGCTTTGATGGAGCTTTCTCGATGCACGGGTGTCGCTGCGCATGATTTATTTAAATTTTGGATTCTAAGTTTTTCGACCAAATTTCCAAGTGTTAAACCATACGTTTTTTAATCGTTATCCCCTTCCTGTAGTGGAAACGAGTGGATGGAATTACTTCGCCTGGACGGAGAATGCTCGAGTGGTCAAAACGTACTTGATTAAGAGAAGACGTCCGCGTGCGGTGCGTAGTTTGTGAATTAAAAGCGTTTGAATGTCGAAAAAAGTGTCATTTCTACAACGTTTTCGGTGGTGAAAAATGTCGGATACTAGAATTTTCAGAAATGAACATGAAAAAGGAGCGTGATAGGCTTTGATGGAGCTTTCTCGATGCACGGGTGTTTTTGCGCATGATTTAATTAAATTTTAGATTCTGAGTTTTTCGACCATTTTTCCAAGTCCAAACCTTACGTTTTTTCATCGTTACCTCCTTCTTGTATTAAAAACGAATGGATAAAATTGCTTGGCGTGGATGTAGAATGCGCGAGTAGTCAATACGTACTTGATTACGAGAAGACGTCCGCATGCGGTGCGTAGTTTGTCAATTAAAAGCGTTTGAATGTCGAAAAAAGTGTCATTTATAAAAAGTTTTCGGTGGTGAAAAATGTCGGATACTCGAATTTTTAGAAATGAATATTAAAAGAGAGCGTGACAGGCTTTGATGGAGCTTTCTCGATGCACGGGTGTCGCTGCGCATGTTTTAATTAAATTTTGGATTCTAAGTTTTTCGACCAATTTTCCAAGTGTTAAACCATACGTTTTTTGATCGTTACCCCCTTCCTGTAGTGGAAACGAGTGGATAAAATTACCTGGCGTGGATGGAAAATGCGCGAGTGGTCAATACGTACTTGATCACGAGAAGACGTCCGCGTTCGGTGCGTAGTTTGTCAATTAAAAGCGTTTGAATGTCGAAAAAAGTGTCGTTTATACAACGTTTTCGGTCGCGAAAAATGTCGGATACTCGAATTTTTAGAAATGAACATGAAAAAGGAGCGTTATAGGCTTTGATGGAGCTTTCTCGATGCACGGGTGTCGTTGCGCATGATTTAATTAAATTTTAGATTCTAAGTTTTTCGACCAATTTTCCAAGTGTTAAACCTTACGTTTTTTGATCGTTACCTCCTTCTTGTATTGAAAACGAGTGGATAAAATTACTTGGCGTGGATGAAGAATGCGCGAGTGGTCAATACGTACTTGTTTGCGAGAAGACGTCCGCATGCGGTGCGTAGTTTGTCAATTAAAGGCGTTTGAATGTCGAAAAAAGTGTCATTTATACAACGTTTTCGGTGGCGAAAAATGTCGGATACTCGAATATTTAGAAATGAACATGAAAAGGGAGCGTGAAGAGCTTTGATGGAGCTTTCTCGATGCACGGGTGTCGCTGCGCATGATTTAATTAAATTTTGGATTCTAAGTTTTTCGACCATTTTTCCAAGTGTTAAACCTTACGTTTTATGATCGTTACCCCCTTCTTGTATTGAAAACGAGTGGATAAAATTACCTGGAGTGGATGGAGAATGCGCGAGTGGTCAATACGTACTTGATTACGAGAAGACGTCCGCGTTCGGTGCGTAGTTTGTCAATTAAAAGCGTTTGAATGTCGAAAAAAGTGTCATTTATACAACGTAATCGGTCTCGAAAAATGTCGGATACTCGAATTTTTAGAAATGAACATGAAGAGGGAGCGTAATAGGCTTTGATGGAGCTTTCTCGATGCACGGGTGTCGCTGCGCATGATTTAATTAAATTTTGGATTCTGAGTGTTTCGACCATTTTTCCAAGTGTTAAACCTTACGTTTTTTGATCGTTACCCACTTCTTGTATTGAAAACGAGTGGATAAAATTACCTGGCCAAGATGGAGAATGCGCGAGTGGTCAATACGTACTTGATTACGAGAAGACGTCCGCGTTCGGTGCGTAGTTTTTCAATTAAAGGCGTTTGAATGTCGAAAAAAGTGTCATTTATAAACGTTTTCGGTGGCGAAAAATGTCGGATACTCGAATTTTTAGAAATGAACATGAAAAGGGTGCGTTATAGGCTTTGATGGAGCTTTCTCGATGCACGGGTGTCGCTGCGCATGATTTAATTAAATTTTGGATTCTAAGTTGTTCGACCAATTTTCCAAGTGTTAAACCATACGTTTTTTAATCGTTATCCCCTTCCTGTAGTGGAAACGAGTGGATAAAATTACTTGGCGTGGATGAAGAATGCGCGAGTCGTCAATACGTACTTGATTACGAGAAGACGTCCGCGTGCGGTTTGTAGTTTGTGAAGTAAAAGCGTTTAAATGTCGAAAAAAGTGTCATTTATAGGAGGTTATCATGGCGAAAAATGGCGGATTCTCGAATATTCAGAAATAAGCATGAATCCGGAGCGTAATAGGCTTTGATGGAGCTTTCTCGATGCACGGGTGTCGTTGCGCATGATTTAATTAAATTTTAGATTCTAAGTTTTTCGACCAATTTTCCAAGTGTTAAACCTTACGTTTTTTGATCGTTACCTCCTTCTTGTATTGAAAACGAGGGGATAAAATTACTTGGCGTGGATGAAGAATGCGCGAGTGGTCAATACGTACTTGATTGCGTGAAGACGTCCGCATGCGGTGCGTAGTTTGTCAATTAAAGGCGTTTGAATGTCGAAAAAAGTGTCATTTATACAACGTTTTCGGTGGCGAAAAATGTCGGATACTCGAATTTTTAGAAATGAACATGAAAAGGGAGCGTGAAGAGCTTTGATGGAGCTTTCTCGATGCACGGGTGTCGCTGCGCATGATTTAATTAAATTTTGGATTCTGAGTTTTTCGACCATTTTTCCAAGTCCAAACCTTACGTTTTTTCATCGATACCTCCTTCTTGTATTAAAAACGAGTGGATAAAATTGCTTGGCGTGGATGGAGAATGCGCGAGTAGTCAATACGTACTTGATTACGAGAAGACGTCCGCATGCGGTACGTAGTTTGTCAATTAAAAGCGTTTGAATGTCGAAAAAAGTGTCATTTAAACAACGTTCTCGGTGGCGAAAAATGGCGGATTCTCGAATTTTCAGCAATCAGCATGAAACGGGAGCGTGATAGGTTTTGATTGAGCTTTCTCGATGCACGGGTGTCGTTGCGCATGAATTAATTAAATTTTAGATTCTGAGTTTTTCGACCATTTTTCCAAGTGTTAAACCTTAGGTTTTTTGATCGTTACATCCATCTTGTATTGAAAACGAGTAGATAAAATTACTTGGCGTGGATGGAGAATGCGCGCGTGGTCAATACGTACTTGATTACGAGAAGACGTCCGCATGCGGTGCGTAGTTTGTCAATTAAAAGCGTTTGAATGTCGAAAAAAGTGTCATTTATACAACGTTTTCGGTGGTGAAAAATGTCGGAT
Source organism: Ceriagrion tenellum (assembly GCA_963169105.1). NCBI lineage: Eukaryota > Metazoa > Arthropoda > Insecta > Odonata > Coenagrionidae > Ceriagrion > Ceriagrion tenellum. The sequence continues at coordinate 6,194,224 of OY720641.1, read as the reverse complement.
ACTCGAATTTTTAGAAATGAACATGAAAAAGGAGCGTGATAGGCTTTGATGGAGCTTTCTCGATGCACGGGTGTCGTTGCGCATGATTTAATTAAATTTTAGATTTTGAGTTTTTCGACCATTTTTCCAAGTGTCTTACCAACCTTACGTTTTTTGATCGTTACCTCCTTCCTGTAGGGGAAAGGGGGGGATAAAATTGCTTGGCGTGGATGGAGAATGCGCGAGTAGTCAATACGTACTTGATTACGAGAAGACGTCCGCATGCGGTGCGTAGTTTGTCAATTAAAAGCGTTTGAATGTCGAAAAAAGTGTCAATTATACGAGGTTTTCGGTGGCGAAAAATTGCGGATACTCGAATATTCAGAAATAGGCATCAATCGGGAGCGTGATAGGCTTTTATGGAGCTTTCTCCATGCACTGGTGTCGTTGCGCATGATTTAATTAAATTTTAGATTCCAAGTTTTTCGACCAATTTTCCAAGTGTTAAACCTTACGTTTTTTGATCGTTACATCCTTCTTGTAATGAAAACGAGTGGATAAAATTACTTGGCGTGAATGGAGAATACGCGAGTGGTCAATACGTACTTGATTACGAGAAGACGTCCGCATGCGGTGCGTAGTTTGTCAATTAAAAGCGTTTGAATGTCGAAAAAAGTGTCATTTATACAACGTTTTCGAAGGCGAAAAATGTCGGATACTCGAATTTTTAGAAATGAACATGAAAAGGGAGCGTAATAGGCTTTGATGGAATTTTCTCGATGCACAGGTGTCGCTGCGCATGATTTAATTAAATTTTGGATTCTGAGTTTTTCGACCATTTTTCCAAGTGTTAAACCTTACGTTTTTTGATCGTTACATCTATCTTGTATTGAAAACGAGTAGATAAAATTACATGGCGTGGATGAAGAATGCGCGAGTGGTCAATACGTACTTGATTACGAGAAGACGTCCGCATGCGGTGCGTAGTTTGTCAATTAAAAGCGTTTGAATGTCGAAAAAAGTGTCATTTATAAAACGTTTTCGGTGGTGAAAAATGTCGGTTACTCCAGTTTTTAGAAATGAACATGAAAAGGGAGCGTGATAGGCTTTGATGGAGCTTTCTCGATGCACGGGAGTCGCTGCGCATGATTTAATTAAATTTTGGATTCTAAGTTTTTCGACCAATTTTCCAAGTGTTAAACCATACGTTTTTTGATCGTTACCCCCTTCCTATAGTTGAAACGAGTGGATGGAATTACTTCGCCTGGACTGAGAATGCGCGAGTGGTCAAAACGTACTTGGTTACAAGTAGACGTCCGCGTGCGGTACGTAGTTTGTGAATTAAAAGCGTTTGAATGTCGAAAAAAGTGTCATTTAAACAACGTTCTCGGTGGCGAAAAATGGCGGATTCTCGAATTTTCAGAAATCAGCATGAAACGGGAGCGTGATAGGTTTTGATTGAGCTTTCTCGATGCACGGGTGTCGCTGCGCATGATTTAATTATATTTTGGATTCTGAGTTTTTCGACCATTTTTCCAAGTGTTAAACCTTACGTTTTTTGATCGTTACATCCATCTTGTATTGAAAACGAGTAGATAAAATTACTTGAAGTGGATGGAGAATGCGCGCGTGGTCAATACGTACTTGATTACGAGAAGACGTCCGCATGCGGTGCGTAGTTTGTCAATTAAAAGCGTTTGAATGTCGAAAAAAGTGTCATTTATACAACGTTTTCGGTGGTGAAAAATGTCGGATACTCGAATTTTTAGAAATGAACATGAAAAAGGAGCGTGATAGGCTTTGATGGAGCTTTCTCGATGCACGGGTGTCGTTGCGCATGATTTAATTAAATTTTAGATTCTGAGTTTTTCGACCATTTTTCCAAGTGTTATACCTTAGGTTTTTTGATCGTTACATCCTTCTTGTATTGAAAACGAGTGGATAAAATTACTTGGCGTGAATGGAGAATGCGCGAGTGGGTAATACGTACTTGATTACGAGAAGACGTCCGCATGCGGTGCGTAGTTTGTCAATTAAAAGCGTTTGAATGTCGAAAAAAGTGTCATTTATACAACGTTTTCGGTGGTGAAAAATGTCGGATACTCGAATTTTTAGAAATGAACATGAAAAAGGAGCGTGATAGGCTTTGATGGAGCTTTCTCGATGCACGGGCGTCGTTGCGCATGATTTAATTAAATTTTAGATTTTGAGTTTTTCGACCATTTTTCCAAGTGTCTTACCAACCTTACGTTTTTTGATCGTTACCTCCTTCCTGTAGGGGAAAGGGGGGGATAAAATTGCTTGGCGTGGATGGAGAATGCGCGAGTGGTCAGTACGTACTTGATTACGAGAAGACGTCCGCGTTCGGTGCGTAGTTTGTCAATTAAAAGCGTTTGAATGTCGAAAAAAGTGTCATTTATACAACGTTTTCGGTCGCGAAAAATGTCGGATACTCGAATTTTTAGAAATGAACATGAAAAGGGAGCGTAATAGGCTTTAATGGAGCTTTCTCGATGCACGGGTGTCGCTGCGCATGATTTAATTAACTTTTGGATTCTGAGTTTTTAGACCATTTTTTCCAAGTGTTAAACCTTACGTTTTTTGATCGTTACCTCCTTCCTGTAGCCGAAACGAGTGGATGGAATTACTTCGCGTGGGAGGAAAATGCGCGAGTGGTCAATACGTACTTGATTACGAGAAGACGTCCGCGTGCGGTGCGTTGTTTGTGAAGTAAAAGCGTTTAAATGTCGAAAAAAGTGTCATTTATACAACGTTTTCGGTGGCGAAAAATGTCGGATACTCGAATTTTTAGAAATGAACATGAAAAGGGAGCGTATAGGCTTTGATGGAGCTTTCTCGATGCACGGGTGTCGCTGCGCATGATTTAATTAAATTTTGGATTCTTAGTTTTTCGACCAATTTTCCAAGTCTATAACCTTACGTTTTTTGATCGTTACCTCCTTACTGTAGTGGAAACGAGTGGATGGAATTACTTCGCGTGGAAGGAAAATGCGCGAGTGGTCAATACGTACTTGATTACGAGTAGACATCCGCGTGCGGTGCGTAGTTTGTGAATTAAAAGCGTTTAAATGTCGAAAAAAGTGTCAATTATACGAGGTTTTCGGTGGCGAAAAGTTGCGGATACTCGAATATTCAGAAATAGGCATCAATCGGGAGCGTGATAGGCTTTTATGGAGCTTTCTCCATGCACTGGTGTCGTTGCGCATGATTTAATTAAATTTTAGATTCCAAGTTTTTCGACCAATTTTCCAAGTGTTAAACCTTACGTTTTATGATCGTTACCCCCTTCTTGTATTGAAAACGAGTGGATAAAATTACCTGGAGTGGATGGAGAATGCGCGAGTGGTCAATACGTACTTGATTACGAGAAGACGTCCGCGTTCGGTGCGTAGTTTGTCAATTAAAAGCGTTTGAATGTCGAAAAAAGTGTCATTTATACAACGTAATCGGTCTCGAAAAATGTCGGATACTCGAATTTTTAGAAATGAACATGAAGAGGGAGCGTAATAGGCTTTGATGGAGCTTTCTCGATGCACGGGTGTCGCTGCGCATGATTTAATTAAATTTTGGATTCTGAGTGTTTCGACCATTTTTCCAAGTGTTAAACCTTACGTTTTTTGATCGTTACCCACTTCTTGTATTGAAAACGAGTGGATAAAATTACCTGGCCAAGATGGAGAATGCGCGAGTGGTCAATACGTACTTGATTACGAGAAGACGTCCGCGTTCGGTGCGTAGTTTTTCAATTAAAGGCGTTTGAATGTCGAAAAAAGTGTCATTTATAAACGTTTTCGGTGGCGAAAAATGTCGGATACTCGAATTTTTAGAAATGAACATGAAAAGGGTGCGTTATAGGCTTTGATGGAGCTTTCTCGATGCACGGGTGTCGCTGCGCATGATTTAATTAAATTTTGGATTCTAAGTTGTTCGACCAATTTTCCAAGTGTTAAACCATACGTTTTTTAATCGTTATCCCCTTCCTGTAGTGGAAACGAGTGGATAAAATTACTTGGCGTGGATGAAGAATGCGCGAGTCGTCAATACGTACTTGATTACGAGAAGACGTCCGCGTGCGGTTTGTAGTTTGTGAAGTAAAAGCGTTTAAATGTCGAAAAAAGTGTCATTTATAGGAGGTTATCATGGCGAAAAATGGCGGATTCTCGAATATTCAGAAATAAGCATGAATCCGGAGCGTAATAGGCTTTGATGGAGCTTTCTCGATGCACGGGTGTCGTTGCGCATGATTTAATTAAATTTTAGATTCTAAGTTTTTCGACCAATTTTCCAAGTGTTAAACCTTACGTTTTTTGATCGTTACCTCCTTCTTGTATTGAAAACGAGGGGATAAAATTACTTGGCGTGGATGAAGAATGCGCGAGTGGTCAATACGTACTTGATTGCGTGAAGACGTCCGCATGCGGTGCGTAGTTTGTCAATTAAAGGCGTTTGAATGTCGAAAAAAGTGTCATTTATACAACGTTTTCGGTGGCGAAAAATGTCGGATACTCGAATTTTTAGAAATGAACATGAAAAGGGAGCGTGAAGAGCTTTGATGGAGCTTTCTCGATGCACGGGTGTCGCTGCGCATGATTTAATTAAATTTTGGATTCTGAGTTTTTCGACCATTTTTCCAAGTCCAAACCTTACGTTTTTTCATCGATACCTCCTTCTTGTATTAAAAACGAGTGGATAAAATTGCTTGGCGTGGATGGAGAATGCGCGAGTAGTCAATACGTACTTGATTACGAGAAGACGTCCGCATGCGGTGCGTAGTTTGTCAATTAAAAGCGTTTGAATGTCGAAAAAAGTGTCAATTATACGAGGTTTTCGGTGGCGAAAAATTGCGGATACTCGAATATTAGGAAATAGGCATCAATCGGGAGCGTGATAGGCTTTTATGGAGCTTTCTCCATGCACTGGTTTCGTTGCGCATGATTTAATTAAATTTTAGATTCCAAGTTTTTCGACCAATTTTCCAAGTGTTAAACCTTACGTTTTTTGATCGTTACATCCTTCTTGTAATGAAAACGAGTGGATAAAATTACTTGGCGTGAATGGAGAATACACGAGTGGTCAATACGTACTTGATTACGAGAAGACGTCCGCATGCGGTGCGTAGTTTGTCAATTAAAAGCGTTTGAATGTCGAAAAAAGTGTCATTTATACAACGTTTTCGAAGGCGAAAAATGTCGGATACTCGAATTTTTAGAAATGAACATGAAAAGGGAGCGTAATAGGCTTTGATGGAATTTTCTCGATGCACAGGTGTCGCTGCGCATGATTTAATTAAATTTTGGATTCTGAGTTTTTCGACCATTTTTCCAAGTGTTAAACCTTACGTTTTTTGATCGTTACATCTATCTTGTATTGAAAACGAGTAGATAAAATTACATGGCGTGGATGAAGAATGCGCGAGTGGTCAATACGTACTTGATTACGAGAAGACGTCCGCATGCGGTGCGTAGTTTGTCAATTAAAAGCGTTTGAATGTCGAAAAAAGTGTCATTTATAAAACGTTTTCGGTGGTGAAAAATGTCGGTTACTCCAGTTTTTAGAAATGAACATGAAAAGGGAGCGTGATAGGCTTTGATGGAGCTTTCTCGATGCACGGGAGTCGCTGCGCATGATTTAATTAAATTTTGGATTCTAAGTTTTTCGACCAATTTTCCAAGTGTTAAACCATACGTTTTTTGATCGTTACCCCCTTCCTATAGTTGAAACGAGTGGATGGAATTACTTCGCCTGGACTGAGAATGCGCGAGTGGTCAAAACGTACTTGGTTACAAGTAGACGTCCGCGTGCGGTACGTAGTTTGTGAATTAAAAGCGTTTGAATGTCGAAAAAAGTGTCATTTAAACAACGTTCTCGGTGGCGAAAAATGGCGGATTCTCGAATTTTCAGCAATCAGCATGAAACGGGAGCGTGATAGGTTTTGATTGAGCTTTCTCGATGCACGGGTGTCGTTGCGCATGAATTAATTAAATTTTAGATTCTGAGTTTTTCGACCATTTTTCCAAGTGTTAAACCTTAGGTTTTTTGATCGTTACATCCATCTTGTATTGAAAACGAGTAGATAAAATTACTTGGCGTGGATGGAGAATGCGCGCGTGGTCAATACGTACTTGATTACGAGAAGACGTCCGCATGCGGTGCGTAGTTTGTCAATTAAAAGCGTTTGAATGTCGAAAAAAGTGTCATTTATACAACGTTTTCGGTGGTGAAAAATGTCGGATACTCGAATTTTTAGAAATGAACATGAAAAAGGAGCGTGATAGGCTTTGATGGAGCTTTCTCGATGCACGGGTGTCGTTGCGCATGATTTAATTAAATTTTAGATTTTGAGTTTTTCGACCATTTTTCCAAGTGTCTTACCAACCTTACGTTTTTTGATCGTTACCTCCTTCCTGTAGGGGAAAGGGGGGGATAAAATTGCTTGGCGTGGATGGAGAATGCGCGAGTAGTCAATACGTACTTGATTACGAGAAGACGTCCGCATGCGGTGCGTAGTTTGTCAATTAAAAGCGTTTGAATGTCGAAAAAAGTGTCAATTATACGAGGTTTTCGGTGGCGAAAAATTGCGGATACTCGAATATTCAGAAATAGGCATCAATCGGGAGCGTGATAGGCTTTTATGGAGCTTTCTCCATGCACTGGTGTCGTTGCGCATGATTTAATTAAATTTTAGATTCCAAGTTTTTCGACCAATTTTCCAAGTGTTAAACCTTACGTTTTTTGATCGTTACATCCTTCTTGTAATGAAAACGAGTGGATAAAATTACTTGGCGTGAATGGAGAATACGCGAGTGGTCAATACGTACTTGATTACGAGAAGACGTCCGCATGCGGTGCGTAGTTTGTCAATTAAAAGCGTTTGAATGTCGAAAAAAGTGTCATTTATACAACGTTTTCGAAGGCGAAAAATGTCGGATACTCGAATTTTTAGAAATGAACATGAAAAGGGAGCGTAATAGGCTTTGATGGAATTTTCTCGATGCACAGGTGTCGCTGCGCATGATTTAATTAAATTTTGGATTCTGAGTTTTTCGACCATTTTTCCAAGTGTTAAACCTTACGTTTTTTGATCGTTACATCTATCTTGTATTGAAAACGAGTAGATAAAATTACATGGCGTGGATGAAGAATGCGCGAGTGGTCAATACGTACTTGATTACGAGAAGACGTCCGCATGCGGTGCGTAGTTTGTCAATTAAAAGCGTTTGAATGTCGAAAAAAGTGTCATTTATAAAACGTTTTCGGTGGTGAAAAATGTCGGTTACTCCAGTTTTTAGAAATGAACATGAAAAGGGAGCGTGATAGGCTTTGATGGAGCTTTCTCGATGCACGGGAGTCGCTGCGCATGATTTAATTAAATTTTGGATTCTAAGTTTTTCGACCAATTTTCCAAGTGTTAAACCATACGTTTTTTGATCGTTACCCCCTTCCTATAGTTGAAACGAGTGGATGGAATTACTTCGCCTGGACTGAGAATGCGCGAGTGGTCAAAACGTACTTGGTTACAAGTAGACGTCCGCGTGCGGTACGTAGTTTGTGAATTAAAAGCGTTTGAATGTCGAAAAAAGTGTCATTTAAACAACGTTCTCGGTGGCGAAAAATGGCGGATTCTCGAATTTTCAGAAATCAGCATGAAACGGGAGCGTGATAGGTTTTGATTGAGCTTTCTCGATGCACGGGTGTCGCTGCGCATGATTTAATTATATTTTGGATTCTGAGTTTTTCGACCATTTTTCCAAGTGTTAAACCTTACGTTTTTTGATCGTTACATCCATCTTGTATTGAAAACGAGTAGATAAAATTACTTGAAGTGGATGGAGAATGCGCGCGTGGTCAATACGTACTTGATTACGAGAAGACGTCCGCATGCGGTGCGTAGTTTGTCAATTAAAAGCGTTTGAATGTCGAAAAAAGTGTCATTTATACAACGTTTTCGGTGGTGAAAAATGTCGGATACTCGAATTTTTAGAAATGAACATGAAAAAGGAGCGTGATAGGCTTTGATGGAGCTTTCTCGATGCACGGGTGTCGTTGCGCATGATTTAATTAAATTTTAGATTCTGAGTTTTTCGACCATTTTTCCAAGTGTTATACCTTAGGTTTTTTGATCGTTACATCCTTCTTGTATTGAAAACGAGTGGATAAAATTACTTGGCGTGAATGGAGAATGCGCGAGTGGGTAATACGTACTTGATTACGAGAAGACGTCCGCATGCGGTGCGTAGTTTGTCAATTAAAAGCGTTTGAATGTCGAAAAAAGTGTCATTTATACAACGTTTTCGGTGGTGAAAAATGTCGGATACTCGAATTTTTAGAAATGAACATGAAAAAGGAGCGTGATAGGCTTTGATGGAGCTTTCTCGATGCACGGGCGTCGTTGCGCATGATTTAATTAAATTTTAGATTTTGAGTTTTTCGACCATTTTTCCAAGTGTCTTACCAACCTTACGTTTTTTGATCGTTACCTCCTTCCTGTAGGGGAAAGGGGGGGATAAAATTGCTTGGCGTGGATGGAGAATGCGCGAGTGGTCAGTACGTACTTGATTACGAGAAGACGTCCGCGTTCGGTGCGTAGTTTGTCAATTAAAAGCGTTTGAATGTCGAAAAAAGTGTCATTTATACAACGTTTTCGGTCGCGAAAAATGTCGGATACTCGAATTTTTAGAAATGAACATGAAAAGGGAGCGTAATAGGCTTTAATGGAGCTTTCTCGATGCACGGGTGTCGCTGCGCATGATTTAATTAACTTTTGGATTCTGAGTTTTTAGACCATTTTTTCCAAGTGTTAAACCTTACGTTTTTTGATCGTTACCTCCTTCCTGTAGCCGAAACGAGTGGATGGAATTACTTCGCGTGGGAGGAAAATGCGCGAGTGGTCAATACGTACTTGATTACGAGAAGACGTCCGCGTGCGGTGCGTTGTTTGTGAAGTAAAAGCGTTTAAATGTCGAAAAAAGTGTCATTTATACAACGTTTTCGGTGGCGAAAAATGTCGGATACTCGAATTTTTAGAAATGAACATGAAAAGGGAGCGTATAGGCTTTGATGGAGCTTTCTCGATGCACGGGTGTCGCTGCGCATGATTTAATTAAATTTTGGATTCTTAGTTTTTCGACCAATTTTCCAAGTCTATAACCTTACGTTTTTTGATCGTTACCTCCTTACTGTAGTGGAAACGAGTGGATGGAATTACTTCGCGTGGAAGGAAAATGCGCGAGTGGTCAATACGTACTTGATTACGAGTAGACATCCGCGTGCGGTGCGTAGTTTGTGAATTAAAAGCGTTTAAATGTCGAAAAAAGTGTCAATTATACGAGGTTTTCGGTGGCGAAAAGTTGCGGATACTCGAATATTCAGAAATAGGCATCAATCGGGAGCGTGATAGGCTTTTATGGAGCTTTCTCGATGCACTGGTGTCGTTGCGCATGATTTAATTAAATTTTAGATTCTAAGTTTTTCGACCAATTTTCCAAGTGTTAAACCTTACGTTTTTTGATCGTTACCTCCTTCTTGTATTGAAAACGAGTGGATAAAATTACTTGGCGTGGATGAAGAATGCGCGAGTGGTCAATACGTACTTGATTGCGAGAAGACGTCCGCATGCGGTGCGTAGTTTGTCAATTAAAGGCGTTTGAATGTCGAAAAAAGTGTCATTTATACAACGTTTTCGGTGGCGAAAAATGTCGGATACTCGAATTTTTAGAAATGAACATGAAAAGGGAGCGTGAAGAGCTTTGATGGAGCTTTCTCGATGCACGGGTGTCGCTGCGCATGATTTAATTAAATTATGGATTCTAAGTTTTTCGACCAATTTTCCAAGTGTTAAACCATACGTTTTTTAATCGTTATCCCCTTCCTGTAGTGGAAACGAGTGGATAAAATTACTTGGCGTGGATGATGAATGCGCGAGTGGTCAATACGTACTTGATTACGAGAAGACGTCCGCGTTCGGTGCGTAGTTTGTCAATTAAAAGCGTTTGAATGTCGAAAAAAGTGTCAATTATACAACGTTTTCGGTGGCGAAAAATGTCGGATACTCGAATTTTTAGAAATGAACATGAAAAGGGAGCGTGATAGGCTTTGATGGAGCTTTCTCGAGGCACGGGTGTCGCTGCGCATGATTTAATTAAATTTTGGATTCTGAGTTTTTCGACCATTTTTCCAAGTCCAAACCTTACGTTTTTTCATCGATACCTCCTTCTTGTATTAAAAACGAGTGGATAAAATTGCTTGGCGTGGATGGAGAATGCGCGAGTAGTCAATACGTACTTGATTACGAGAAGACGTCCGCATGCGGTGCGTAGTTTGTCAATTAAAAGCGTTTGAATGTCGAAAAAAGTGTCAATTATACGAGGTTTTCGGTGGCGAAAAATTGCGGATACTCGAATATTCAGAAATAGGCATCAATCGGGAGCGTGATAGGATTTTATGGAGCTTTCTCCATGCACTGGTGTCGTTGCGCATGATTTAATTAAATTTTAGATTCCAAGTTTTTCGACCAATTTTCCAAGTGTTAAACCTTACGTTTTTTGATCGTTACATCCATCTTGTATTGAAAACGAGTAGATAAAATTACATGGCGTGGATGAAGAATGCGCGAGTGGTCAATACGTACTTGATTACGAGAAGACGTCCGCATGCGGTGCGTAGTTTGTCAATTAAAAGCGTTTGAATGTCGAAAAAAGTGTCATTTATAAAACGTTTTCGGTGGTGAAAAATGTCGGTTACTCCAGTTTTTAGAAATGAACTTGAAAAGGGAGCGTGATAGGCTTTGATGGAGCTTTCTCGATGCACGGGAGTCGCTGCGCATGATTTAATTAAATTTTGGATTCTAAGTTTTTCGACCAATTTTCCAAGTGTTAAACCATACGTTTTTTGATCGTTACCCCCTTCCTATAGTTGAAACGAGTGGATGGAATTACTTCGCCTGGACTGAGAATGCGCGAGTGGTCAAAACGTACTTGGTTACAAGTAGACGTCCGCGTGCGGTACGTAGTTTGTGAATTAAAAGCGTTTGAATGTCGAAAAAAGTGTCATTTAAACAACGTTCTCGGTGGCGAAAAATGGCGGATTCTCGAATTTTCAGAAATCAGCATGAAACGGGAGCGTGATAGGTTTTGATTGAGCTTTCTCGATGCACGGGTGTCGCTACGCATGATTTAATTATATTTTGGATTCTGAGTTTTTCGACCATTTTTCCAAGTGTTAAACCTTACGTTTTTTGATCGTTACATCCATCTTGTATTGAAAACGAGTAGATAAAATTACTTGGCGTGGATGGAGAATGCGCGCGTGGTCAATACGTACTTGATTACGAGAAGACGTCCGCATGCGGTGCGTAGTTTGTCAATTAAAAGCGTTTGAATGTCGAAAAAAGTGTCATTTATACAACGTTTTCGGTGGTGAAAAATGTCGGATACTCGAATTTTTAGAAATGAACATGAAAAAGGAGCGTTATAGGCTTTGATGGAGCTTTCTCGATGCACGGGTGTCGTTGCGCATGATTTAATTAAATTTTAGATTTTGAGTTTTTCGACCATTTTTCCAAGTGTCTAACCAACCTTACGTTTTTTGATCGTTACCTCCTTCCTGTAGGGGAAAGGGGGGGATAAAATTACCTGGAGTGGATGGAGAATGCGCGAGTGGTCAGTACGTACTTGATTACGAGAAGACGTCCGCGTTCGGTGCGTAGTTTGTCAATTAAAAGCGTTTGAATGTCGAAAAAAGTGTCATTTATACAACGTTTTCGGTCGCGAAAAATGTCGGATACTCGAATTTTTAGAAATGAACATGAAAAGGGAGCGTAATAGGCTTTAATGGAGCTTTCTCGATGCACGGGTGTCGCTGCGCATGATTTAATTAACTTTTGGATTCTGAGTTTTTAGACCATTTTTTCCAAGTGTTAAACCTTACGTTTTTTGATCGTTACCTCCTTCCTGTAGCCGAAACGAGTGGATGGAATTACTTCGCGTGGAAGGAAAATGCGCGAGTGGTCAATACGTACTTGATTACGAGAAGACGTCCGCGTGCGGTGCGTTGTTTGTGAAGTAAAAGCGTTTAAATGTCGAAAAAAGTGTCATTTATACAACGTTTTCGGTGGCGAAAAATGTCGGATACTCGAATTTTTAGAAATGAACATGAAAAGGGAGCGTATAGGCTTTGATGGAGCTTTCTCGATGCACGGGTGTTGTTGCGCACTATTTAATTAAATTTTAGATTCTAAGTTTTTCGACCAATTTTCCAAGTGTTAAACCATACGTTTTTTGATCGTTACCCCCTTCCTATAGTTGAAACGAGTGGATGGAATTACTTCGCCTGGACTGAGAATGCGCGAGTGGTCAAAACGTACTTGATTACAAGTAGACGTCCGCGTGCGGTACGTAGTTTGTGAATTAAAAGCGTTTGAATGTCGAAAAAAGTGTCATTTAAACAACGTTCTCGGTGGCGAAAAATGGCGGATTCTCGAATTTTCAGAAATCAGCATGAAACGGGAGCGTGATAGGTTTTGATTGAGCTTTCTCGATGCACGGGTGTCGCTGCGCATGATTTAATTATATTTTGGATTCTGAGTTTTTCGACCATTTTTCCAAGTGTTAAACCTTAGGTTTTTTGATCGTTACATCCTTCTTGTATTGAAAACGAGTGGATAAAATTACTTGGCGTGAATGGAGAATGCGCGAGTGGGTAATACGTACTTGATTACGAGAAGACGTCCGCATGCGGTGCGTAGTTTGTCAATTAAAAGCGTTTGAATGTCGAAAAAAGTGTCATTTATACAACGTTTTCGGTGGTGAAAAATGTCGGATACTCGAATTTTTAGAAATGAACATGAAAAAGGAGCGTGATAGGCTTTGATGGAGCTTTCTCGATGCACGGGTGTCGTTGCGCATGATTTAATTAAATTTTAGATTTTGAGTTTTTCGACCATTTTTCCAAGTGTTAAACCTTACGTTTTTTGATCGTTACATCCATCTTGTATTGAAAACGAGTAGATAAAATTACTTGGCGTGGATGGAGAATTCGCGCGTGGTCAATACGTACTTGATTACGAGAAGACGTCCGCATGCGGTGCGTAGTTTGTCAATTAAAAGCGTTTGAATGTCGAAAAAAGTGTCATTTATACAACGTTTTCGGTCGCGAAAAATGTCGGATACTCGAATTTTTAGAAATGAACATGAAAAGGGAGCGTAATAGGCTTTAATGGAGCTTTCTCGATGCACGGGTGTCGCTGCGCATGATTTAATTAACTTTTGGATTCTTTGTTTTTAGACCATTTTTTCCAAGTGTTAAACCTTACGTTTTTTGATCGTTACCTCCTTCCTGTAGCCGAAACGAGTGGATGGAATTACTTCGCGTGGAAGGAAAATGCGCGAGTGGTCAATACGTACTTGATTACGAGAAGACGTCCGCGTGCGGTGCGTTGTTTGTGAAGTAAAAGCGTTTAAATGTCGAAAAAAGTGTCATTTATACAACGTTTTCGGTGGCGAAAAATGTCGGATACTCGAATTTTTAGAAATGAACATGAAAAGGGAGCGTATAGGCTTTGATGGAGCTTTCTCGATGCACGGGTGTCGCTGCGCATGATTTAATTAAATTTTGGATTCTAAGTTTTTCGACCAATTTTCCAAGTCTAAAACCTTACGTTTTTTGATCGTTACCTCCTTCCTGTAGTGGAAACGAGTGGATAAAATTACCTGGCGTGGATGGAAATGCGCGAGTGGTCAATACGTACCTGATCACGAGAAGACGTCCGCATGCGGTGCGTAGTTTGTCAATTAAAAGCGTTTGAATGTCGAAAAAAGTGTCAATTATACGAGGTTTTCGGTGGCGAAAAGTTGCGGATACTCGAATTTTTAGAAATTAACATGAAAAGGGAGCGTTATAGGCTTTGATGGAGCTTTCTCGATGCACGGGTGTCGCTGCGCATGATTTAATTAAATTTTGGATTCTAAGTTGTTCGACCAATTTTCCAAGTGTTAAACCATACGTTTTTTAATCGTTATCCCCTTCCTGTAGTGGAAACGAGTGGATAAAATTACTTGGCGTGGATGAAGAATGCGCGAGTGGTCAATACGTACTTGATTACGAGTAGACATCCGCGTGCGGTGCGTAGTTTGTGAATTAAAAGCGTTTAAATGTCGAAAAAAGTGTCAATTATACGAGGTTTTCGGTGGCGAAAAGTTGCGGATACTCGAATATTCAGAAATAGGCATCAATCGGGAGCGTGATAGGCTTTTATGGAGCTTTCTCGATGCACTGGTGTCGTTGCGCATGATTTAATTAAATTTTAGATTCTAAGTTTTTCGACCAATTTTCCAAGTGTTAAACCTTACGTTTTTTGATCGTTACCTCCTTCTTGTATTGAAAACGAGTGGATAAAATTACTTGGCGTGGATGAAGAATGCGCGAGTGGTCAATACGTACTTGATTGCGAGAAGACGTCCGCATGCGGTGCGTAGTTTGTCAATTAAAGGCGTTTGAATGTCGAAAAAAGTGTCATTTATACAACGTTTTCGGTGGCGAAAAATGTCGGATACTCGAATTTTTAGAAATGAACATGAAAAGGGAGCGTGAAGAGCTTTGATGAAGCTTTCTCGATGCACGGGTGTCGCTGCGCATGATTTAATTAAATTTTGGATTCTAAGTTTTTCGACCAATTTTCCAAGTGTTAAACCATACGTTTTTTAATCGTTATCCCCTTCCTGTAGTGGAAACGAGTGGATAAAATTACTTGGCGTGGATGATGAATGCGCGAGTGGTCAATACGTACTTGATTACGAGAAGACGTCCGCGTTCGGTGCGTAGTTTGTCAATTAAAAGCGTTTGAATGTCGAAAAAAGTGTCAATTATACAACGTTTTCGGTGGCGAAAAATGTCGGATACTCGAATTTTTAGAAATGAACATGAAAAGGGAGCGTGATAGGCTTTGATGGAGCTTTCTCGAGGCACGGGTGTCGCTGCGCATGATTTAATTAAATTTTGGATTCTGAGTTTTTCGACCATTTTTCCAAGTCCAAACCTTACGTTTTTTCATCGATACCTCCTTCTTGTATTAAAAACGAGTGGATAAAATTGCTTGGCGTGGATGGAGAATGCGCGAGTAGTCAATACGTACTTGATTACGAGAAGACGTCCGCATGCGGTGCGTAGTTTGTCAATTAAAAGCGTTTGAATGTCGAAAAAAGTGTCAATTACACGAGGTTTTCGGTGGCGAAAAATTGCGGATACTCGAATATTCAGAAATAGGCATCAATCGGGAGCGTGATAGGCTTTTATGGAGCTTTCTCCATGCACTGGTGTCGTTGCGCATGATTTAATTAAATTTTAGATTCCAAGTTTTTCGACCAATTTTCCAAGTGTTAAACCTTACGTTTTTTGATCGTTACATCCTTCTTGTATTGAAAACGAGTGGATAAAATTACTTGGCGTGAATGGAGAATGCGCGAGTGGGTAATACGTACTTGATTACGAGAAGACGTCCGCATGCGGTGCGTAGTTTGTCAATTAAAAGCGTTTGAATGTCGAAAAAAGTGTCATTTATACAACGTTTTCGGTGGTGAAAAATGTCGGATACTCGAATTTTTGGAAATGAACATGAAAAAGGAGCGTGATAGGCTTTGATGGAGCTTTCTCGATGCACGGGTGTCGTTGCGCATGATTTAATTAAATTTTAGATTTTGAGTTTTTCGACCATTTTTCCAAGTGTCTTACCAACCTTACGTTTTTTGATCGTTACCTCCTTTCTGTAGGGGAAAGGGGGGGATAAAATTACCTGGAGTGGATGGAGAATGCGCGAGTGGTCAGTACGTACTTGATTACGAGAAGACGTCCGCGTTCGGTGCGTAGTTTGTCAATTAAAAGCGTTTGAATGTCGAAAAAAGTGTCATTTATACAACGTTTTCGGTCGCGAAAAATGTCGGATACTCGAATTTTTAGAAATGAACATGAAAAGGGAGCGTAATAGGCTTTAATGGAGCTTTCTCGATGCACGGGTGTCGCTGCGCATGATTTAATTAACTTTTGGATTCTGAGTTTTTAGACCATTTTTTCCAAGTGTTAAACCTTACGTTTTTTGATCGTTACCTCCTTCCTGTAGCCGAAACGAGTGGATGGAATTACTTCGCGTGGAAGGAAAATGCGCGAGTGGTCAATACGTACTTGATTACGAGAAGACGTTCGCGTGCGGTGCGTTGTTTGTGAAGTAAAAGCGTTTAAATGTCGAAAAAAGTGTCATTTATACAACGTTTTCGGTGGCGAAAAATGTCGGATACTCGAATTTTTAGAAATGAACATGAAAAGGGAGCGTATAGGCTTTGATGGAGCTTTCTCGATGCACGGGTGTCGCTGCGCATGATTTAATTAACTTTTGGATTCTAAGTTTTTCGACCAATTTTCCAAGTCTAAAACCTTACGTTTTTTGATCGTTACCTCCTTCCTGTAGTGGAAACGAGTGGATGGAATTACTTCGCGTGGAAGGAAAATGCGCGAGTGGTCAATACGTACTTGATTACGAGTAGACATCCGCGTGCGGTGCGTAGTTTGTGAATTAAAAGCGTTTAAATGTCGAAAAAAGTGTCAATTATACGAGGTTTTCGGTGGCGAAAAGTTGCGGATACTCGAATATTCAGAAATAGGCATCAATCGGGAGCGTGATAGGCTTTTATGGAGCTTTCTCGATGCACTGGTGTCGTTGCGCATGATTTAATTAAATTTTGGATTCTGAGTTTTTCGACCATTTTTCCAAGTGTTAAACCTTACGTTTTTTGATCGTTACCCACTTCTTGTATTGAAAACGAGTGGATAAAATTACCTCGCCAAGATGGAGAGATCGCGAGTGGTCAATACGTACTTGATTACGAGAAGACGTCCGCGTTCGGTGCGTAGTTTGTCAATTAAAGGCGTTTGAATTTCGAAAAAAGTGTCATTTATACAACGTTTTCGGTGGCGAAAAATGTCGGATACTCGAATTTTTAGAAATTAACATGAAAAGGGAGCGTTATAGGCTTTGATGGAGCTTTCTCGATGCACGGGTGTCGCTGCGCATGATTTAATTAAATTTTGGATTCTAAGTTGTTCGACCAATTTTCCAAGTGTTAAACCATACGTTTTTTAATCGTTATCCCCTTCCTGTAGTGGAAACGAGTGGATAAAATTACTTGGCGTGGATGAAGAATGCGCGAGTGGTCAATACGTACTTGATTACGAGTAGACATCCGCGTGCGGTGCGTAGTTTATGAATTAAAAGCGTTTAAATGTCGAAAAAAGTGTCAATTATACGAGGTTTTCGGTGGCGAAAAGTTGCGGATACTCGAATATTCAGAAATAGGCATCAATCGGGAGCGTGATAGGCTTTTATGGAGCTTTCTCGATGCACTGGTGTCGTTGCGCATGATTTAATTAAATTTTAGATTCTAAGTTTTTCGACCAATTTTCCAAGTGTTAAACCTTACGTTTTTTGATCGTTACCTCCTTCTTGTATTGAAAACGAGTGGATAAAATTACTTGGCGTGGATGAAGAATGCGCGAGTGGTCAAAACGTACTTGATTGCGAGAAGACGTCCGCATGCGGTGCGTAGTTTGTCAATTAAAGGCGTTTGAATGTCGAAAAAAGTGTCATTTATACAACGTTTTCGGTGGCGAAAAATGTCGGATACTCGAATTTTTAGAAATGAACATGAAAAGGGAGCGTGAAGAGCTTTGATGGAGCTTTCTCGATGCACGGGTGTCGCTGCGCATGATTTAATTAAATTTTGGATTCTAAGTTTTTCGACAAATTTTCCAAGTGTTAAACCATACGTTTTTTAATCGTTATCCCCTTCCTGTAGTGGAAACGAGTGGATAAAATTACTTGGCGTGGATGATGAATGCGCGAGTGGTCAATACGTACTTGATTACGAGAAGACGTCCGCGTTCGGTGCGTAGTTTGTCAATTAAAAGCGTTTGAATGTCGAAAAAAGTGTCAATTATACAACGTTTTCGGTGGCGAAAAATGTCGGATACTCGAATTTTTAGAAATGAACATGAAAAGGGAGCGTGATAGGCTTTGATGGAGCTTTCTCGAGGCACGGGTGTCGCTGCGCATGATTTAATTAAATTTTGGATTCTGAGTTTTTCGACCATTTTTCCAAGTCCAAACCTTACGTTTTTTCATCGATACCTCCTTCTTGTATTAAAAACGAGTGGATAAAATTGCTTGGCGTGGATGGAGAATGCGCGAGTAGTCAATACGTACTTGATTACGAGAAGACGTCCGCATGCGGTGCGTAGTTTGTCAATTAAAAGCGTTTGAATGTCGAAAAAAGTGTCAATTATACGAGGTTTTCGGTGGCGAAAAATTGCGGATACTCGAATATTCAGAAATAGGCATCAATCGGGAGCGTGATAGGCTTTTATGGAGCTTTCTCCATGCACTGGTGTCGTTGCGCATGATTTAATTAAATTTTAGATTCCAAGTTTTTCGACCAATTTTCCAAGTGTTAAACCTTACGTTTTTTGATCGTTACATCCTTCTTGTATTGAAAACGAGTGGATAAAATTACTTGGCGTGAATGGAGAATGCGCGAGTGGGTAATACGTACTTGATTACGAGAAGACGTCCGCATGCGGTGCGTAGTTTGTCAATTAAAAGCGTTTGAATGTCGAAAAATGTGTCAATTATACGAGGTTTTCGGTGGCGAAAAATTGCGGATACTCGAATATTCAGAAATAGGCATCAATCGGGAGCGTGATAGGCTTTTATGGAGCTTTCTCCATGCACTGGTGTCGTTGCGCATGATTTAATTAAATTTTAGATTCCAAGTTTTTCGACCAATTTTCCAAGTGTTAAACCTTACGTTTTTTGATCGTTACATCCTTCTTGTAATGAAAACGAGTGGATAAAATTACTTGGCGTGAATGGAGAATACGCGAGTGGTCAATACGTACTTGATTACGAGAAGACGTCCGCATGCGGTGCGTAGTTTGTCAATTAAAAGCGTTTGAATGTCGAAAAAAGTGTCATTTATACAACGTTTTCGAAGGCGAAAAATGTCGGATACTCGAATTTTTAGAAATGAACATGAAAAGGGAGCGTAATAGGCTTTGATGGAATTTTCTCGATGCACAGGTGTCGCTGCGCATGATTTAATTAAATTTTGGATTCTGAGTTTTTCGACCATTTTTCCAAGTGTTAAACCTTACGTTTTTTGATCGTTACATCTATCTTGTATTGAAAACGAGTAGATAAAATTACATGGCGTGGATGAAGAATGCGCGAGTGGTCAATACGTACTTGATTACGAGAAGACGTCCGCATGCGTAGCGTAGTTTGTCAATTAAAAGCGTTTGAATGTCGAAAAAAGTGTCATTTATAAAACGTTTTCGGTTGTGAAAAATGTCGGTTACACCAGTTTTTAGAAATGAACTTGAAAAGGGAGCGTGATAGGCTTTGATGGAGCTTTCTCGATGCACGGGAGTCGCTGCGCATGATTTAATTAAATTTTGGATTCTAAGTTTTTCGACCAATTTTCCAAGTGTTAAACCATACGTTTTTTGATCGTTACCCCCTTCCTATAGTTGAAACGAGTGGATGGAATTACTTCGCCTGGACTGAGAATGCGCGAGTGGTCAAAACGTACTTGGTTACAAGTAGACGTCCGCGTGCGGTACGTAGTTTGTGAATTAAAAGCGTTTGAATGTCGAAAAAAGTGTCATTTAAACAACGTTCTCGGTGGCGAAAAATGGCGGATTCTCGAATTTTCAGAAATCAGCATGAAACGGGAGCGTGATAGGTTTTGATTGAGCTTTCTCGATGCACGGGTGTCGCTGCGCATGATTTAATTATATTTTGGATTCTGAGTTTTTCGACCATTTTTCCAAGTGTTAAACCTTACGTTTTTTGATCGTTACATCCATCTTGTATTGAAAACGAGTAGATAAAATTACTTGGCGTGGATGGAGAATGCGCGCGTGGTCAATACGTACTTGATTACGAGAAGACGTCCGCATGCGGTGCGTAGTTTGTCAATTAAAAGCGTTTGAATGTCGAAAAAAGTGTCATTTATACAACGTTTTCGGTCGCGAAAAATGTCGGATACTCGAATTTTTAGAAATGAACATGAAAAGGGAGCGTAATAGGCTTTAATGGAGCTTTCTCGATGCACGGGTGTCGCTGCGCATGATTTAATTAACTTTTGGATTCTTTGTTTTTAGACCATTTTTTCCAAGTGTTAAACCTTACGTTTTTTGATCGTTACCTCCTTCCTGTAGCCGAAACGAGTGGATGGAATTACTTCGCGTGGAAGGAAAATGCGCGAGTGGTCAATACGTACTTGATTACGAGAAGACGTCCGCGTGCGGTGCGTTGTTTGTGAAGTAAAAGCGTTTAAATGTCGAAAAAAGTGTCATTTATACAACGTTTTCGGTGGCGAAAAATGTCGGATACTCGAATTTTTAGAAATGAACATGAAAAGGGAGCGTATAGGCTTTGATGGAGCTTTCTCGATGCACGGGTGTCGCTGCGCATGATTTAATTAAATTTTGGATTCTAAGTTTTTCGACCAATTTTCCAAGTCTAAAACCTTACGTTTTTTGATCGTTACCTCCTTCCTGTAGTGGAAACGAGTGGATGGAATTACTTCGCGTGGAAGGAAAATGCGCGAGTGGTCAATACGTACTTGATTACGAGTAGACATCCGCGTGCGGTGCGTAGTTTGTGAATTAAAAGCGTTTAAATGTCGAAAAAAGTGTCAATTATACGAGGTTTTCGGTGGCGAAAAGTTGCGGATACTCGAATTTTTAGAAATTAACATGAAAAGGGAGCGTTATAGGCTTTGATGGAGCTTTCTCGATGCACGGGTGTCGCTGCGCATGATTTAATTAAATTTTGGATTATAAGTTGTTCGACCAATTTTCCAAGTGTTAAACCATACGTTTTTTAATCGTTATCCCCTTCCTGTAGTGGAAACGAGTGGATAAAATTACTTGGCGTGGATGAAGAATGCGCGAGTGGTCAATACGTACTTGATTACGAGTAGACATCCGCGTGCGGTGCGTAGTTTGTGAATTAAAAGCGTTTAAATGTCGAAAAAAGTGTCAATTATACGAGGTTTTCGGTGGCGAAAAGTTGCGGATACTCGAATATTCAGAAATAGGCATCAATCGGGAGCGTGATAGGCTTTTATGGAGCTTTCTCGATGCACTGGTGTCGTTGCGCATGATTTAATTAAATTTTAGATTCTAAGTTTTTCGACCAATTTTCCAAGTGTTAAACCTTACGTTTTTTGATCGTTACCTCCTTCTTGTATTGAAAACGAGTGGATAAAATTACTTGGCGTGGATGAAGAATGCGCGAGTGGTCAATACGTACTTGATTGCGAGAAGACGTCCGCATGCGGTGCGTAGTTTGTCAATTAAAGGCGTTTGAATGTCGAAAAAAGTGTCATTTATACAACGTTTTCGGTGGCGAAAAATGTCGGATACTCGAATTTTTAAAAATGAACATGAAAAGGGAGCGTGAAGAGCTTTGATGAAGCTTTCTCGATGCACGGGTGTCGCTGCGCATGATTTAATTAAATTTTGGATTCTAAGTTTTTCGACCAATTTTCCAAGTGTTAAACCATACGTTTTTTAATCGTTATCCCCTTCCTGTAGTGGAAACGAGTGGATAAAATTACTTGGCGTGGATGATGAATGCGCGAGTGGTCAATACGTACTTGATTACGAGAAGACGTCCGCGTTCGGTGCGTAGTTTGTCAATTAAAAGCGTTTGAATGTCGAAAAAAGTGTCAATTATACAACGTTTTCGGTGGCGAAAAATGTCGGATACTCGAATTTTTAGAAATGAACATGAAAAGGGAGCGTGATAGGCTTTGATGGAGCTTTCTCGAGGCACGGGTGTCGCTGCGCATGATTTAATTAAATTTTGGATTCTGAGTTTTTCGACCATTTTTCCAAGTCCAAACCTTACGTTTTTTCATCGATACCTCCTTCTTGTATTAAAAACGAGTGGATAAAATTGCTTGGCGTGGATGGAGAATGCGCGAGTAGTCAATACGTACTTGATTACGAGAAGACGTCCGCATGCGGTGCGTAGTTTGTCAATTAAAAGCGTTTGAATGTCGAAAAAAGTGTCAATTATACGAGGTTTTCGGTGGCGATAATTGCGGATACTCGAATATTCAGAAATAGGCATCAATCGGGAGCGTGATAGGCTTTTATGGAGCTTTCTCCATGCACTGGTGTCGTTGCGCATGATTTAATTAAATTTTAGATTCCAAGTTTTTCGACCAATTTTCCAAGTGTTAAACCTTACGTTTTTTGATCGTTACATCCTTCTTGTATTGAAAACGAGTGGATAAAATTACTTGGCGTGAATGGAGAATGCGCGAGTGGGTAATACGTACTTGATTACGAGAAGACGTCCGCATGCGGTGCGTAGTTTGTCAATTAAAAGCGTTTGAATGTCGAAAAAAGTGTCATTTATACAACGTTTTCGGTGGTGAAAAATGTCGGATACTCGAATTTTTGGAAATGAACATGAAAAAGGAGCGTGATAGGCTTTGATGGAGCTTTCTCGATGCACGGGTGTCGTTGCGCATGATTTAATTAAATTTTAGATTTTGAGTTTTTCGACCATTTTTCCAAGTGTCTTACCAACCTTACGTTTTTTGATCGTTACCTCCTTCCTGTAGGGGAAAGGGGGGGATAAAATTACCTGGAGTGGATGGAGAATGCGCGAGTGGTCAGTACGTACTTGATTACGAGAAGACGTCCGCGTTCGGTGCGTAGTTTGTCAATTAAAAGCGTTTGAATGTCGAAAAAAGTGTCATTTATACAACGTTTTCGGTCGCGAAAAATGTCGGATACTCGAATTTTTAGAAATGAACATGAAAAGGGAGCGTAATAGGCTTTAATGGAGCTTTCTCGATGCACGGGTGTCGCTGCGCATGATTTAATTAACTTTTGGATTCTGAGTTTTTAGACCATTTTTTCCAAGTGTTAAACCTTACGTTTTTTGATCGTTACCTCCTTCCTGTAGCCGAAACGAGTGGATGGAATTACTTCGCGTGGAAGGAAAATGCGCGAGTGGTCAATACGTACTTGATTACGAGAAGACGTTCGCGTGCGGTGCGTTGTTTGTGAAGTAAAAGCGTTTAAATGTCGAAAAAAGTGTCATTTATACAACGTTTTCGGTGGCGAAAAATGTCGGATACTCGAATTTTTAGAAATGAACATGAAAAGGGAGCGTATAGGCTTTGATGGAGCTTTCTCGATGCACGGGTGTCGCTGCGCATGATTTAATTAACTTTTGGATTCTAAGTTTTTCGACCAATTTTCCAAGTCTAAAACCTTACGTTTTTTGATCGTTACCTCCTTCCTGTAGTGGAAACGAGTGGATGGAATTACTTCGCGTGGAAGGAAAATGCGCGAGTGGTCAATACGTACTTGATTACGAGTAGACATCCGCGTGCGGTGCGTAGTTTGTGAATTAAAAGCGTTTAAATGTCGAAAAAAGTGTCAATTATACGAGGTTTTCGGTGGCGAAAAGTTGCGGATACTCGAATATTCAGAAATAGGCATCAATCGGGAGCGTGATAGGCTTTTATGGAGCTTTCTCGATGCACTGGTGTCGTTGCGCATGATTTAATTAAATTTTGGATTCTGAGTTTTTCGACCATTTTTCCAAGTGTTAAACCTTACGTTTTTTGATCGTTACCCACTTCTTGTATTGAAAACGAGTGGATAAAATTACCTCGCCAAGATGGAGAGATCGCGAGTGGTCAATACGTACTTGATTACGAGAAGACGTCCGCGTTCGGTGCGTAGTTTGTCAATTAAAGGCGTTTGAATTTCGAAAAAAGTGTCATTTATGCAACGTTTTCGGTGGCGAAAAATGTCGGATACTCGAATTTTTAGAAATTAACATGAAAAGGGAGCGTTATAGGCTTTGATGGAGCTTTCTCGATGCACGGGTGTCGCTGCGCATGATTTAATTAAATTTTGGAT
This sequence comes from Ceriagrion tenellum, assembly GCA_963169105.1. Taxonomy (NCBI): domain Eukaryota; kingdom Metazoa; phylum Arthropoda; class Insecta; order Odonata; family Coenagrionidae; genus Ceriagrion; species Ceriagrion tenellum. The sequence goes on along the minus strand of OY720641.1, from coordinate 6,170,227 downwards.
TATAAGTTGTTCGACCAATTTTCCAAGTGTTAAACCATACGTTTTTTAATCGTTATCCCCTTCCTGTAGTGGAAACGAGTGGATAAAATTACTTGGCGTGGATGAAGAATGCGCGAGTGGTCAATACGTACTTGATTACGAGTAGACATCCGCGTGCGGTGCGTAGTTTGTGAATTAAAAGCGTTTAAATGTCGAAAAAAGTGTCAATTATACGAGGTTTTCGGTGGCGAAAAGTTGCGGATACTCGAATATTCAGAAATAGGCATCAATCGGGAGCGTGATAGGCTTTTATGGAGCTTTCTCGATGCACTGGTGTCGTTGCGCATGATTTAATTAAATTTTAGATTCTAAGTTTTTCGACCAATTTTCCAAGTGTTAAACCTTACGTTTTTTGATCGTTACCTCCTTCTTGTATTGAAAACGAGTGGATAAAATTACTTGGCGTGGATGAAGAATGCGCGAGTGGTCAATACGTACTTGATTGCGAGAAGACGTCCGCATGCGGTGCGTAGTTTGTCAATTAAAGGCGTTTGAATGTCGAAAAAAGTGTCATTTATACAACGTTTTCGGTGGCGAAAAATGTCGGATACTCGAATTTTTAGAAATGAACATGAAAAGGGAGCGTGAAGAGCTTTGATGGAGCTTTCTCGATGCACGGGTGTCGCTGCGCATGATTTAATTAAATTTTGGATTCTAAGTTTTTCGACCAATTTTCCAAGTGTTAAACCATACGTTTTTTAATCGTTATCCCCTTCCTGTAGTGGAAACGAGTGGATAAAATTACTTGGCGTGGATGATGAATGCGCGAGTGGTCAATACGTACTTGATTACGAGAAGACGTCCGCGTTCGGTGCGTAGTTTGTCAATTAAAAGCGTTTGAATGTCGAAAAAAGTGTCAATTATACAACGTTTTCGGTGGCGAAAAATGTCGGATACTCGAATTTTTAGAAATGAACATGAAAAGGGAGCGTGATAGGCTTTGATGGAGCTTTCTCGAGGCACGGGTGTCGCTGCGCATGATTTAATTAAATTTTGGATTCTGAGTTTTTCGACCATTTTTCCAAGTCCAAACCTTACGTTTTTTCATCGATACCTCCTTCTTGTATTAAAAACGAGTGGATAAAATTGCTTGGCGTGGATGGAGAATGCGCGAGTAGTCAATACGTACTTGATTACGAGAAGACGTCCGCATGCGGTGCGTAGTTTGTCAATTAAAAGCGTTTGAATGTCGAAAAAAGTGTCAATTATACGAGGTTTTCGGTGGCGAAAAATTGCGGATACTCGAATATTCAGAAATAGGCATCAATCGGGAGCGTGATAGGCTTTTATGGAGCTTTCTCCATGCACTGGTGTCGTTGCGCATGATTTAATTAAATTTTAGATTCCAAGTTTTTCGACCAATTTTCCAAGTGTTAAACCTTACGTTTTTTGATCGTTACATCCTTCTTGTATTGAAAACGAGTGGATAAAATTACTTGGCGTGAATGGAGAATGCGCGAGTGGGTAATACGTACTTGATTACGAGAAGACGTCCGCATGCGGTGCGTAGTTTGTCAATTAAAAGCGTTTGAATGTCGAAAAATGTGTCAATTATACGAGGTTTTCGGTGGCGAAAAATTGCGGATACTCGAATATTCAGAAATAGGCATCAATCGGGAGCGTGATAGGCTTTTATGGAGCTTTCTCCATGCACTGGTGTCGTTGCGCATGATTTAATTAAATTTTAGATTCCAAGTTTTTCGACCAATTTTCCAAGTGTTAAACCTTACGTTTTTTGATCGTTACATCCTTCTTGTAATGAAAACGAGTGGATAAAATTACTTGGCGTGAATGGAGAATACGCGAGTGGTCAATACGTACTTGATTACGAGAAGACGTCCGCATGCGGTGCGTAGTTTGTCAATTAAAAGCGTTTGAATGTCGAAAAAAGTGTCATTTATACAACGTTTTCGAAGGCGAAAAATGTCGGATACTCGAATTTTTAGAAATGAACATGAAAAGGGAGCGTAATAGGCTTTGATGGAATTTTCTCGATGCACAGGTGTCGCTGCGCATGATTTAATTAAATTTTGGATTCTGAGTTTTTCGACCATTTTTCCAAGTGTTAAACCTTACGTTTTTTGATCGTTACATCTATCTTGTATTGATAACGAGTAGATAAAATTACATGGCGTGGATGAAGAATGCGCGAGTGGTCAATACGTACTTGATTACGAGAAGACGTCCGCATGCGTAGCGTAGTTTGTCAATTAAAAGCGTTTGAATGTCGAAAAAAGTGTCATTTATAAAACGTTTTCGGTGGTGAAAAATGTCGGTTACTCCAGTTTTTAGAAATGAACTTGAAAAGGGAGCGTGATAGGCTTTGATGGAGCTTTCTCGATGCACGGGAGTCGCTGCGCATGATTTAATTAAATTTTGGATTCTAAGTTTTTCGACCAATTTTCCAAGTGTTAAACCATACGTTTTTTGATCGTTACCCCCTTCCTATAGTTGAAACGAGTGGATGGAATTACTTCGCCTGGACTGAGAATGCGCGAGTGGTCAAAACGTACTTGGTTACAAGTAGACGTCCGCGTGCGGTACGTAGTTTGTGAATTAAAAGCGTTTGAATGTCGAAAAAAGTGTCATTTAAACAACGTTCTCGGTGGCGAAAAATGGCGGATTCTCGAATTTTCAGAAATCAGCATGAAACGGGAGCGTGATAGGTTTTGATTGAGCTTTCTCGATGCACGGGTGTCGCTGCGCATGATTTAATTATATTTTGGATTCTGAGTTTTTCGACCATTTTTCCAAGTGTTAAACCTTACGTTTTTTGATCGTTACATCCATCTTGTATTGAAAACGAGTAGATAAAATTACTTGGCGTGGATGGAGAATGCGCGCGTGGTCAATACGTACTTGATTACGAGAAGACGTCCGCATGCGGTGCGTAGTTTGTCAATTAAAAGCGTTTGAATGTCGAAAAAAGTGTCATTTATACAACGTTTTCGGTCGCGAAAAATGTCGGATACTCGAATTTTTAGAAATGAACATGAAAAGGGAGCGTAATAGGCTTTAATGGAGCTTTCTCGATGCACGGGTGTCGCTGCGCATGATTTAATTAACTTTTGGATTCTGAGTTTTTAGACCATTTTTTCCAAGTGTTAAACCTTACGTTTTTTGATCGTTACCTCCTTCCTGTAGCCGAAACGAGTGGATGGAATTACTTCGCGTGGAAGGAAAATGCGCGAGTGGTCAATACGTACTTGATTACGAGTAGACATCCGCGTGCGGTGCGTAGTTTGTGAATTAAAAGCGTTTAAATGTCGAAAAAAGTGTCAATTATACGAGGTTTTCGGTGGCGAAAAGTTGCGGATACTCGAATATTCAGAAATAGGCATCAATCGGGAGCGTGATAGGCTTTTATGGAGCTTTCTCGATGCACTGGTGTCGTTGCGCATAATTTAATTAAATTTTAGATTCTAAGTTTTTCGACCAATTTTCCAAGTGTTAAACCTTACGTTTTTTGATCGTTACCTCCTTCTTGTATTGAAAACGAGTGGATAAAATTACTTGGCGTGGATGAAGAATGCGCGAGTGGTCAATACGTACTTGATTGCGAGAAGACGTCCGCATGCGGTGCGTAGTTTGTCAATTAAAGGCGTTTGAATGTCGAAAAAAGTGTCATTTATACAACGTTTTCGGTGGCGAAAAATGTCGGATACTCGAATTTTTAGAAATGAACATGAAAAGGGAGCGTGAAGAGCTTTGATGGAGCTTTCTCGATGCACGGGTGTCGCTGCGCATGATTTAATTAAATTTTGGATTCTAAGTTTTTCGACCAATTTTCCGAGTGTTAAACCATACGTTTTTTAATCTTTATCCCCTTCCTGTAGTGGAAACGAGTGGATAAAATTACTTGGCGTGGATGATGAATGCGCGAGTGGTCAATACGTACTTGATTACGAGAAGACGTCCGCGTTCGGTGCGTAGTTTGTCAATTAAAAGCGTTTGAATGTCGAAAAAAGTGTCAATTATACAACGTTTTCGGTGGCGAAAAATGTCGGATACTCGAATTTTTAGAAATGAACATGAAAAGGGAGCGTGATAGGCTTTGATGGAGCTTTCTCGAGGCACGGGTGTCGCTGCGCATGATTTAATTAAATTTTGGATTCTGAGTTTTTCGACCATTTTTCCAAGTCCAAACCTTACGTTTTTTCATCGATACCTCCTTCTTGTATTAAAAACGAGTAAATAAAATTGCTTGGCGTGGATGGAGAATGCGCGAGTAGTCAATACGTACTTGATTACGAGAAGACGTCCGCATGCGGTGCGTAGTTTGTCAATTAAAAGCGTTTGAATGTCGAAAAAAGTGTCAATTATACGAGGTTTTCGGTGGCGAAAAATTGCGGATACTCGAATATTCATAAATAGGCATCAATCGGGAGCGTGATAGGCTTTTATGGAGCTTTCTCCATGCACTGGTGTCGTTGCGCATGATTTAATTAAATTTTAGATTCCAAGTTTTTCGACCAATTTTCCAAGTGTTAAACCTTACGTTTTTTGATCGTTACATCCTTCTTGTAATGAAAACGAGTGGATAAAATTACTTGGCGTGAATGGAGAATACGCGAGTGGTCAATACGTACTTGATTACGAGAAGACGTCCGCATGCGGTGCGTAGTTTGTCAATTAAAAGCGTTTGAATGTCGAAAAAAGTGTCATTTATACAACGTTTTCGAAGGCGAAAAATGTCGGATACTCGAATTTTTAGAAATGAACATGAAAAGGGAGCGTAATAGGCTTTGATGGAATTTTCTCGATGCACAGGTGTCGCTGCGCATGATTTAATTAAATTTTGGATTCTGAGTTTTTCGACCATTTTTCCAAGTGTTAAACCTTACGTTTTTTGATCGTTACATCCATCTTGTATTGAAAACGAGTAGATAAAATTACATGGCGTGGATGAAGAATGCGCGAGTGGTCAATACGTACTTGATTACGAGAAGACGTCCGCATGCGGTGCGTAGTTTGTCAATTAAAAGCGTTTGAATGTCGAAAAAAGTGTCATTTATAAAACGTTTTCGGTGGTGAAAAATGTCGGTTACTCCAGTTTTTAGAAATGAACATGAAAAGGGAGCGTGATAGGCTTTGATGGAGCTTTCTCGATGCACGGGAGTCGCTGCGCATGATTTAATTAAATTTTGGATTCTAAGTTTTTCGACCAATTTTCCAAGTGTTAAACCATACGTTTTTTGATCGTTACCCCCTTCCTATAGTTGAAACGAGTGGATGGAATTACTTCGCCTGGACTGAGAATGCGCGAGTGGTCAAAACGTACTTGATTACAAGTAGACGTCCGCGTGCGGTACGTAGTTAATGAATTAAAAGCGTTTGAATGTCGAAAAAAGTGTCATTTAAACAACGTTCTCGGTGGCGAAAAATGGCGGATTCTCGAATTTTCAGAAATCAGCATGAAACGGGAGCGTGATAGGTTTTGATTGAGCTTTCTCGATGCACGGGTGTCGCTGCGCATGATTTAATTATATTTTGGATTCTGAGTTTTTCGACCATTTTTCCAAGTGTTAAACCTTAGGTTTTTTGATCGTTACATCCTTCTTGTATTGAAAACGAGTGGATAAAATTACTTGGCGTGAATGGAGAATGCGCGAGTGGGTAATACGTACTTGATTACGAGAAGACGTCCGCATGCGGTGCGTAGTTTGTCAATTAAAAGCGTTTGAATGTCGAAAAAAGTGTCATTTATACAACGTTTTCGGTGGTGAAAAATGTCGGATACTCGAATTTTTAGAAATGAACATGAAAAAGGAGCGTGATAGGCTTTGATGGAGCTTTCTCGATGCACGGGTGTCGTTGCGCATGATTTAATTAAATTTTAGATTTTGAGTTTTTCGACCATTTTTCCAAGTGTCTTACCAACCTTACGTTTTTTGATCGTTACCTCCTTCCTGTAGCCGAAACGAGTGGATGGAATTACTTCGCGTGGAAGGAAAATGCGCGAGTGGTCAATACGTACTTGATTACGAGAAGACGTCCGCGTGCGGTGCGTTGTTTGTGAAGTAAAAGCGTTTAAATGTCGAAAAAAGTGTCATTTATACAACGTTTTCGGTGGCGAAAAATGTCGGATACTCGAATTTTTAGAAATGAACATGAAAAGGGAGCGTATAGGCTTTAATGGAGCTTTCTCGATGCACGGGTGTCGCTGCGCATGATTTAATTAAATTTTGGATTCTACGTTTTTCAACCAATTTTCCAAGTCTAAAACCTTACGTTTTTTGATCGTTACCTCCTTCCTGTAGTGGAAACGAGTGGATGGAATTACTTCGCGTGGAAGGAAAATGCGCGAGTGGTCAATACGTACTTGATTACGAGTAGACATCCGCGTGCGGTGCGTAGTTTGTGAATTAAAAGTTTTTAAATGTCGAAAAAAGTGTCAATTATACGAGGTTTTCGGTGGCGAAAAGTTGCGGATACTCGAATATTCAGAAATAGGCATCAATCGGGAGCGTGATAGGCTTTTATGGAGCTTTCTCGATGCACTGGTGTCGTTGCGCATGATTTAATTAAATTTTGGATTCTGAGTTTTTCGACCATTTTTCCAAGTGTTAAACCTTACGTTTTTTGATCGTTACCCACTTCTTGTATTGAAAACGAGTGGATAAAATTGCCTGGCCAAGATGGAGAGATCGCGAGTGGTCAATACGTACTTGATTACGAGAAGACGTCCGCGTTCGGTGCGTAGTTTGTCAATTAAAGGCGTTTGAATTTCGAAAAAAGTGTCATTTATACAACGTTTTCGGTGGCGAAAAATGTCGGATACTCGAATTTTTAGAAATTAACATGAAAAGGGAGCGTTATAGGCTTTGATGGAGCTTTCTCGATGCACGGGTGTCGCTGCGCATGATTTAATTAAAATTTGGATTCTAAGTTGTTCGACCAATTTTCCAAGTGTTAAACCATACGTTTTTTAATCGTTATCCCCTTCCTGTAGTGGAAACGAGTGGATAAAATTACTTGGCGTGGATGAAGAATGCGCGAGTGGTCAATACGTACTTGATTACGAGAAGACGTCCGCGTGCGGTGCGTAGTTTGTGAAGTAAAAGCGTTTAAATGTCGAAAAAAGTGTCATTTATAGGAGGTTTTCGGTGGCGAAAAATGGGGGATTCTCGAATATTCAGAAATAAGCATGAATCGGGAGCGTAATAGGCTTTGATGGAGCTTTCTCGATGCACGGGTGTCGCTGCGCATGATTTAATTAAATTTTGGATTCTAAGTTTTTCGACCAATTTTCCAAGTGTTAAACCATACGTTTTTTAATCGTTATCCCCTTCCTGTAGTGGAAACGAGTGGATAAAATTACTTGGCGTGGATGATGAATGCGCGAGTGGTCAATACGTACTTGATTACGAGAAGACGTCCGCGTTCGGTGCGTAGTTTGTCAATTAAAAGCGTTTGAATGTCGAAAAAAGTGTCATTTATACAACGTTTTCGGTCGCGAAAAATGTCGGATACTCGAATTTTTAGAAATGAACATGAAAATGGAGCGTAATAGGCTTTGATGGAGCTTTCTCGATGCACGGGTGTCGCTGCGCATGATTTAATTAAATTTTGGATTCTGAGTTTTTCGACCATTTTTCCAAGTGTTAAACCTTACGTTTTTTGATCGTTACCTCCTTCTTGTATTAAAAACGAGTGGATAAAATTACTTGGCGTGGATGAAGAATGCGCGAGTGGTCAATACGCACTTGATTACGAGAAGACGTCCGCATGCGGAGCGTAGTTTGTAAATTAAAAGCGTTTGAATGTCGAAAAAAGTGTCAATTATACAACGTTTTCGGTGGCGAAAAATGTCGGATACTCGAATTTTTAGAAATGAACATGAAAAGGGAGCGTGATAGGCTTTGATGGAGCTTTCTCGAGGCACGGGTGTCGCTGCGCATGATTTAATTAAATTTTGGATTCTGAGTTTTTCGACCATTTTTCCAAGTCCAAACCTTACGTTTTTTCATCGTTACCTCCTTCTTGTATTAAAAACGAGTGGATAAAATTGCTTGGCGTGGATGGAAAATGCGCGAGTAGTCAATACGTACTTGATTACGAGAAGACGTCCGCATGCGGTGCGTAGTTTGTCAATTAAAAGCGTTTGAATGTCGAAAAAAGTGTCAATTATACGAGGTTTTCGGTGGCGAAAAATAGCGGATACTCGAATATTCAGAAATAGGCATCAATCGGGAGCGTGATAGGCTTTTATGGAGCTTTCTCCATGCACTGGTGTCGTTGCGCATGATTTAATTAAATTTTAGATTCCAAGTTTTTCGACCAATTTTCCAAGTGTTAAACCTTACGTTTTTTGATCGTTACCTCCTTCTTGTATTAAAAACGAGTGGATGGAATTACTTCGCGTGGAAGGAAAATGCGCGAGTGGTCAATACGTACTTGATTACGAGAAGACGTCTGCGTGCGGTGCGTTGTTTGTGAAGTAAAAGCGTTTAAATGTCGAAAAAAGTGTCATTTATACAACGTTTTCGGTGGCGAAAAATGTCGGATACTCGAATTTTTAGAAATGAACATGAAAAGGGAGCGTATAGGCTTTGATGGAGCTTTCTCGATGCACGGGTGTCGCTGCGCATGATTTAATTTAATTTTGGATTCTACGTTTTTCAACCAATTTTCCAAGTCTAAAACCTTACGTTTTTTGATCGTTACCTCCTTCCTGTAGTGGAAACGAGTGGATGGAATTACTTCGCGTGGAAGGAAAATGCGCGAGTGGTCAATACGTACTTGATTACGAGTAGACATCCGCGTGCGGTGCGTAGTTTGTGAATTAAAAGCGTTTAAATGTCGAAAAAAGTGTCAATTATACGAGGTTTTCGGTGGCGAAAAGTTGCGGATACTCGAATATTCAGAAATAGGCATCAATCGGGAGCGTGATAGGCTTTTATGGAGCTTTCTCGATGCACTGGTGTCGTTGCGCATGATTTAATTAAATTTTGGATTCTGAGTTTTTCGACCATTTTTCCAAGTGTTAAACCTTACGTTTTTTGATCGTTACCCACTTCTTGTATTGAAAACGAGTGGATAAAATTGCCTGGCCAAGATGGAGAGATCGCGAGTGGTCAATACGTACTTGATTACGAGAAGACGTCCGCGTTCGGTGCGTAGTTTGTCAATTAAAGGCGTTTGAATTTCGAAAAAAGTGTCATTTATACAACGTTTTCGGTGGCGAAAAATGTCGGATACTCGAATTTTTAGAAATTAACATGAAAAGGGAGCGTTATAGGCTTTGATGGAGCTTTCTCGATGCACGGGTGTCGCTGCGCATGATTTAATTAAAATTTGGATTCTAAGTTGTTCGACCAATTTTCCAAGTGTTAAACCATACGTTTTTTAATCGTTATCCCCTTCCTGTAGTGGAAACGAGTGGATAAAATTACTTGGCGTGGATGAAGAATGCGCGAGTGGTCAATACGTACTTGATTACGAGAAGACGTCCGCGTGCGGTGCGTAGTTTGTGAAGTAAAAGCGTTTAAATGTCGAAAAAAGTGTCATTTATAGGAGGTTTTCGGTGGCGAAAAATGGGGGATTCTCGAATATTCAGAAATAAGCATGAATCGGGAGCGTAATAGGCTTTGATGGAGCTTTCTCGATGCACGGGTGTCGCTGCGCATGATTTAATTAAATTTTGGATTCTAAGTTTTTCGACCAATTTTCCAAGTGTTAAACCATACGTTTTTTAATCGTTATCCCCTTCCTGTAGTGGAAACGAGTGGATAAAATTACTTGGCGTGGATGATGAATGCGCGAGTGGTCAATACGTACTTGATTAGGAGAAGACGTCCGCGTTCGGTGCGTAGTTTGTCAATTAAAAGCGTTTGAATGTCGAAAAAAGTGTCATTTATACAACGTTTTCGGTCGCGAAAAATGTCGGATACTCGAATTTTTAGAAATGAACATGAAAATGGAGCGTAATAGGCTTTGATGGAGCTTTCTCGATGCACGGGTGTCGCTGCGCATGATTTAATTAAATTTTGGATTCTGAGTTTTTCGACCATTTTTCCAAGTGTTAAACCTTACGTTTTTTGATCGTTACCTCCTTCTTGTATTAAAAACGAGTGGATAAAATTACTTGGCGTGGATGAAGAATGCGCGAGTGGTCAATACGCACTTGATTACGAGAAGACGTCCGCATGCGGAGCGTAGTTTGTAAATTAAAAGCGTTTGAATGTCGAAAAAAGTGTCAATTATACAACGTTTTCGGTGGCGAAAAATGTCGGATACTCGAATTTTTAGAAATGAACATGAAAAGGGAGCGTGATAGGCTTTGATGGAGCTTTCTCGAGGCACGGGTGTCGCTGCGCATGATTTAATTAAATTTTGGATTCTGAGTTTTTCGACCATTTTTCCAAGTCCAAACCTTACGTTTTTTCATCGTTACCTCCTTCTTGTATTAAAAACGAGTGGATAAAATTGCTTGGCGTGGATGGAAAATGCGCGAGTAGTCAATACGTACTTGATTACGAGAAGACGTCCGCATGCGGTGCGTAGTTTGTCAATTAAAAGCGTTTGAATGTCGAAAAAAGTGTCAATTATACGAGGTTTTCGGTGGCGAAAAATTGCGGATACTCGAATATTCAGAAATAGGCATCAATCGGGAGCGTGATAGGCTTTTATGGAGCTTTCTCCATGCACTGGTGTCGTTGCGCATGATTTAATTAAATTTTAGATTCCAAGTTTTTCGACCAATTTTCCAAGTGTTAAACCTTACGTTTTTTGATCGTTACCTCCTTCTTGTATTAAAAACGAGTGGATGGAATTACTTCGCGTGGAAGGAAAATGCGCGAGTGGTCAATACGTACTTGATTACGAGAAGACGTCCGCATGCTGTGCGTAGTTTGTCAATTAAAAGCGTTTGAATGTCGAAAAAAGTGTCATTTATATAACGTTTTCGGTGGTGAAAAATGTCGGATACTCGAATTTTTAGAAATGAACATGAAAAGGGAGCGTGATAGGCTTTGATGGAGCTTTCTCGATGCACGGGTGTCGCTGCGCATGATTTAATTAAATTTTGGATTCTGAGTGTTTCGACCATTTTTCCAAGTGTTAAACCTTACGTTTTTTGATCGTTACCCACTTCTTGTATTGAAAACGAGTGGATAAAATTACCTGGCCAAGATGGAGAATGCGCGAGTGGTCAATACGTACTTGATTACGAGAAGACGTCCGCGTTCGGTGCGTAGTTTGTCAATTAAAGGCGTTTGAATGTCGAAAAAAGATTCATTTATACAACGTTTTCGGTGGCGAAAAATGTCGGATACTCGAATTTTTAGAAATGAACATGAAAAGGGTGCGTTATAGGCTTTGATGGAGCTTTCTCGATGCACGGGTGTCGCTGCGCATGATTTAATTAAATTTTGGATTCTAAGTTGTTCGACCAATTTTCCAAGTGTTAAACCATACGTTTTTAATCGTTATCCCCTTCCTGTAGTGGAAACGAGTGGATAAAATTACTTGGCGTGGATGAAGAATGCGCGAGTCGTCAATACGTACTTGATTACGAGAAGACGTCCGCGTGCGGTGCGTAGTTTGTGAAGTAAAAGCGTTTAAATGTCGAAAAAAGTGTCATTTATAGGAGGTTTTCGGTGGCGAAAAATGGCGGATTCTCGAATACTCAGAAATAAGCATGAATCGGGAGCGTAATAGGCTTTGATGGAGCTTTCTCGATAAACGGGTGTCGTTGCGCATGATTTAATTAAATTTTAGATTCTAAGTTTTTCGACCATTTTTCCAAGTGTTAAACCTTACGTTTTATGATCGTTACCCCCTTCTTGTATTGAAAACGAGTGGATAAAATTACCTGGAGTGGATGGAGAATGCGCGAGTGGTCAATACGTACTTGATTACGAGAAGACGTCCGCGTTCGGTGCGTAGTTTGTCAATTAAAAGCGTTTGAATGTCGAAAAAAGTGTCATTTATACAACGTAATCGGTCTCCAAAAATGTCGGATACTCGAATTTTTAGAAATTAACATGAAGAGGGAGCGTAATAGGCTTTGATGGAGCTTTCTCGATGCACGGGTGTCGCTGCGCATGATTTAATTAAATTTTGGATTCTGAGTGTTTCGACCATTTTTCCTAGTGTTAAACCTTACGTTTCTTGATCGTTACCCACTTCTTGTATTGAAAACGAGTGGATAAAATTACCTGGCCAAGATGGAGAATGCGCGAGTGGTCAATACGTACTTGATTACGAGAAGACGTCCGCGTTCGGTGCGTAGTTTGTCAATTAAAGGCGTTTGAATGTCGAAAAAAGTGTCATTTATACAACGTTTTCGGTGGCGAAAAATGTCGGATACTCGAATTTTTAGAAATGAATATGAAAAGGGTGCGTTATAGGCTTTGATGGAGCTTTCTCGATGCACGGGTGTCGCTGCGCATGATTTAATTAAATTTTAGATTCTAAGTTTTTCGACCAATTTTCCAAGTGTTAAACCATACGTTTTTTAATCGTTATCCCCTTCCTGTAGTGGAAACGAGTGGATAAAATTACTTGGCGTGGATGAAGAATGCGCGAGTGGTCAATACGTACTTGATTACGAGAAGACGTCCGCGTGCGGTGCGTAGTTTGTGAAGTAAAAGCGTTTAAATGTCGAAAAAAGTGTCATTTATAGGAGGTTTTCGGTGGCGAAAAATGGGGGATTCTCGAATATTCAGAAATAAGCATGAATCGGGAGCGTAATAGGCTTTGATGGAGCTTTCTCGATGCACGGGTGTTGTTGCGCACTATTTAATTAAATTTTAGATTCTAAGTTTTTCGACCAATTTTCCAAGTGTTAAACCTTACGTTTTTCGATCGTTACCTCCTTCTTGTATTGAAAACGAGTGGATAAAATTACTTGGCGTGGATGAAGAATGCGCGAGTGGTCAATACGTACTTGATTGCGAGAAGACGTCCGCATGCGGTGCGTAGTTTGTCAATTAAAGGCGTTTGAATGTCGAAAAAAGTGTCATTTATACAACGTTTTCGGTGGCGAAAAATGTCGGATACTCGAATTTTTAGAAATGAACATGAAAAGGGAGCGTGAAGAGCTTTGATGGAGCTTTCTCGATGCACGGGTGTCGCTGCGCATGATTTAATTAAATTTTGGATTCTAAGTTTTTCGACCAATTTTCCAAGTGTTAAACCATACGTTTTTTAATCTTTATCCCCTTCCTGTAGTGGAAACGAGTGGATAAAATTACTTGGCGTGGATGATGAATGCGCGAGTGGTCAATACGTACTTGATTACGAGAAGACGTCCGCGTTCGGTGCGTAGTTTGTCAATTAAAAGCGTTTGAATGTCGAAAAAAGTGTCATTTATACAACGTTTTCGGTCGCGAAAAATGTCGGATACTCGAATTTTTAGAAATGAACATGAAAAGGGAACGTAATAGGCTTTGATGGAGCTTTCTCGATGCACGGGTGTCGCTGCGCATGATTTAATTAAATTTTGGATTCTGAGTTTTTCGACCATTTTTCCAAGTGTTAAACCTTACGTTTTTTGATCGTTACCTCCTTCTTGTATTAAAAACGAGTGGATAAAATTACTTGGCGTGGATGAAGAATGCGCGAGTGGTCAATACGCACTTGATTACGAGAAGACGTCCGCATGCGGAGCGTAGTTTGTAAATTAAAAGCGTTTGAATGTCGAAAAAAGTGTCAATTATACAACGTTTTCGGTGGCGAAAAATGTCGGATACTCGAATTTTTAGAAATGAACATGAAAAGGGAGCGTGATAGGCTTTGATGGAGCTTTCTCGAGGCACGAGTGTCGCTGCGAATGATTTAATTAAATTTTGGATTCTGAGTTTTTCGACCATTTTTCCAAATCCAAACCTTACGTTTTTTCATCGTTACCTCCTTCTTGTATTAAAAACGAGTGGATAAAATTGCTTGGCGTGGATGGAGAATGCGCGAGTAGTCAATACGTACTTGATTACGAGAAGACGTCCGCATGCGGTGCGTAGTTTGTCAATTAAAAGCGTTTGAATGTCGAAAAAAGTGTCAATTATACGAGGTTTTCGGTGGCGAAAAATTGCGGATACTCGAATATTCAGAAATAGGCATCAATCGGGAGCGTGATAGGCTTTTATGGAGCTTTTTCCATGCACTGGTGTCGTTGCGCATGATTTAATTAAATTTTAGATTCCAAGTTTTTCGACCAATTTTCCAAGTGTTAAACCATACGTTTTTTGATCGTTACCCCCTTCCTGTAGTGGAAACGAGTGGATAAAATTACCTGGCGTGGATGGAAATGCGCGAGTGGTCAATACGTACCTGATCACGAGAAGACGTCCGCATGCGGTGCGTAGTTTGTCAATTAAAAGCGTTTGAATGTCGAAAAAAGTGTCAATTATACGAGGTTTTCGGTGGCGAAAAATTGCGGATACTCGAATATTCAGAAATAGGCATAAACCGGGAGCGTGATAGGCTTTTATTGAGCTTTCTCGATGCTCTGGTGTCGTTGCGCATGATTTAATTAAATTTTAGATTCCAAGCTTTTCGACCAAATTTCCAAGTGTTAAACCTTACGTTTTTTGATCGTTACCCCCTTCTTGTATTGAAAACGTGTGGATTAAATTACCTGGAGTGGATGGAGAATGCGCGAGTGGTCAATACGTACTTGATTACGAGAAGACGTCCGCATGCGGTGCGTAGTTTGTCAATTAAAAGCGTTTGAATGTCGAAAAAAGTGTCATTTGTACAACGTTTTCGGTGGTGAAAAATGTCGGATACTCGAATTTTTAGAAATGAACATGAAAAAGGAGCGTGATAGGCTTTGATGGAGCTTTCTCGATGCACGGGTGTCGTTGCGCATGATTTAATTAAATTTTAGATTCTAAGTTTTTCGACCATTTTTCCAAGTGTTAAACCTTACGTTTTATGATCGTTACCCCCTTCTTGTATTGAAAACGAGTGGATAAAATTACCTGGAGTGGATGGAGAATGCGCGAGTGGTCAATACGTACTTGATTACGAGAAGACGTCCGCGTTCGGTGCGTAGTTTGTCAATTAAAAGCGTTTGAATGTCGAAAAAAGTGTCATTTATACAACGTAATCGGTCTCCAAAAATGTCGGATACTCGAATTTTTAGAAATGAACATGAAGAGGGAGCGTAATAGGCTTTGATGGAGCTTTCTCGATGCACGGGTGTCGCTGCGCATGATTTAATTAAATTTTGGATTCTGAGTGTTTCGACCATTTTTCCTAGTGTTAAACCTTACGTTTCTTGATCGTTACCCACTTCTTGTATTGAAAACGAGTGGATAAAATTACCTGGCCAAGATGGAGAATGCGCGAGTGGTCAATACGTACTTGATTACGAGAAGACGTCCGCGTTCGGTGCGTAGTTTGTCAATTAAAGGCGTTTGAATGTCGAAAAAAGTGTCATTTATACAACGTTTTCGGTGGCGAAAAATGTCGGATACTCGAATTTTTAGAAATGAATATGAAAAGGGTGCGTTATAGGCTTTGATGGAGCTTTCTCGATGCACGGGTGTCGCTGCGCATGATTTAATTAAATTTTAGATTCTAAGTTTTTCGACCAATTTTCCAAGTGTTAAACCATACGTTTTTTAATCGTTATCCCCTTCCTGTAGTGGAAACGAGTGGATAAAATTACTTGGCGTGGATGAAGAATGCGCGAGTCGTCAATACGTACTTGATTACGAGAAGACGTCCGCATGCGGTGCGTAGTTTGTGAATTAAAAGCGTTTAAATGTCGAAAAAAGTGTCAATTATACGAGGTTTTCGGTGGCGAAAAGTTGCGGATACTCGAATATTCAGAAATAGGCATCAATCGGGAGCGTGATAGGCTTTTATGGAGCTTTCTCGATGCACTGGTGTCGTTGCGCATGATTTAATTAAATTTTGGATTCTGAGTTTTTCGACCATTTTTCCAAGTGTTAAACCTTACGTTTTTTGATCGTTACCCACTTCTTGTATTGAAAACGAGTGGATAAAATTACCTGGCCAAGATGGAGAGATCGCGAGTGGTCAATACGTACTTGATTACGAGAAGACGTCCGCGTTCGGTGCGTAGTTTGTCAATTAAAGGCGTTTGAATTTCGAAAAAAGTGTCATTTATACAACGTTTTCGGTGGCGAAAAATGTCGGATACTCGAATTTTTAGAAATTAACATGAAAAGGGAGCGTTATAGGCTTTGATGGAGCTTTCTCGATGCACGGGTGTCGCTGCGCATGATTTAATTAAATTTTGGATTCTAAGTTGTTCGACCAATTTTCCAAGTGTTAAACCATACGTTTTTTAATCGTTATCCCCTTCCTGTAGTGGAAACGAGTGGATAAAATTACTTGGCGTGGATGAAGAATGCGCGAGTGGTCAATACGTACTTGATTACGAGAAGACGTCAGCGTGCGGTGCGTAGTTTGTGAAGTAAAAGCGTTTAAATGTCGAAAAAAGTGTCATTTATAGGAGGATTTCGGTGGCGAAAAATGGGGGATTCTCGAATATTCAGAAATAAGCATGAATCGGGAGCGTAATAGGCTTTGATGGAGCTTTCTCGATGCACGGGGGTTGTTGCGCACTATTTAATTATATTTTAGATTCTAAGTTTTTCGACCAATTTTCCAAGTGTTAAACCATACGTTTTTTAATCGTTATCCCCTTCCTGTAGTGGAAACGAGTGGATAAAATTACTTGTCGTGGATGATGAATGCGCGAGTGGTCAATACGTACTTGATTACGAGAAGACGTCCGCGTTCGGTGCGTAGTTTGTCAATTAAAAGCGTTTGAATGTCGAAAAAAGTGTCATTTATACAACGTTTTCGGTCGCAAAAAATGTCGGATACTCGAATTTTTAGAAATGAACATGAAAAGGGAACGTAATAGGCTTTGATGGAGCTTTCTCGATGCACGGGTGTCGCTGCGCATGATTTAATTAAATTTTGGATTCTGAGTTTTTCGACCATTTTTCCAAGTGTTAAACCTTACGTTTTTTGATCGTTACCTCCTTCTTGTATTAAAAACGAGTGGATAAAATTACTTGGCGTGGATGAAGAATGCGCGAGTGGTCAATACGCACTTGATTACGAGAAGACGTCCGCATGCGGAGCGTAGTTTGTAAATTAAAAGCGTTTGAATGTCGAAAAAAGTGTCAATTATACAACGTTTTCGGTGGCGAAAAATGTCGGATACTCGAATTTTTAGAAATGAACATGAAAAGGGAGCGTGATAGGCTTTGATGGAGCTTTCTCGAGGCACGGGTGTCGCTGCGCATGATTTAATTAAATTTTGGATTCTGAGTTTTTCGACCATTTTTCCAAGTCCAAACCTTACGTTTTTTCATCGTTACCTCCTTCTTGTATTAAAAACGAGTGGATAAAATTGCTTGGCGTGGATGGAGAATGCGCGAGTAGTCAATACGTACTTGATTACGAGAAGACGTCCGCATGCGGTGCGTAGTTTGTCAATTAAAAGCGTTTGAATGTCGAAAAAAGTGTCAATTATACGAGGTTTTCGGTGGCGAAAAATTGCGGATACTCGAATATTCAGAAATAGGCATCAATCGGGAGCGTGATAGGCTTTTATGGAGCTTTCTCCATGCACTGGTGTCGTTGCGCATGATTTAATTAAATTTTAGATTCCAAGTTTTTCGACCAATTTTCCAAGTGTTAAACCTTACGTTTTTTGATCGTTACCTCCTTCTTGTATTAAAAACGAGTGGATGGAATTACTTCGCGTGGAAGGAAAATGCGCGAGTGGTCAATACGTACTTGATTACGAGAAGTCGTCCGCATGCTGTGCGTAGTTTGTCAATTAAAAGCGTTTGAATGTCGAAAAAAGTGTCATTTATATAACGTTTTCGGTGGTGAAAAATGTCGGATACTCGAATTTTTAGAAATGAACATGAAAAGGGAGCGTGATAGGCTTTGATGGAGCTTTCTCGATGCACGGGTGTCGTTGCGCATGATTTAATTAAATTTTAGATTCCAAGTTTTTCGACCAATTTTCCAAGTGTTAAACCATACGTTTTTTGATCGTTACCCCCTTCCTGTACTGGAAACGAGTGGATAAAATTACCTGGCGTGGATGGAAATGCGCGAGTGGTCAATACGTACCTGATCACGAGAAGACGTCCGCATGCGGTGCGTAGTTTGTCAATTAAAAGCGTTTGAATGTCGAAAAAAGTGTCAATTATACGAGGTTTTCGGTGGCGAAAAATTGCGGATACTCGAATATTCAGAAATAGGCATCAATCGGGAGCGTGATAGGCTTTTATTGAGCTTTCTCGATGCTCTGGTGTCGTTGCGCATGATTTAATTAAATTTTAGATTCCAAGCTTTTCGACCAATTTTCCAAGTGTTAAACCTTACGTTTTTTGATCGTTACCCCCTTCTTGTATTGAAAACGAGTGGATAAAATTACCTGGAGTGGATGGAGAATGCGCGACTGGTCAATACGTACTTGATTACGAGAAGACGTCCGCATGCGGTGCGTAGTTTGTCAATTAAAAGCGTTTGAATGTCGAAAAAAGTGTCATTTGTACAACGTTTTCGGTGGTGAAAAATGTCGGATACTCGAATTTTTAGAAATGAACATGAAAAAGGAGCGTGATAGGCTTTGATGGAGCTTTCTCGATGCACGGGTGTCGTTGCGCATGATTTAATTAAATTTTAGATTCTAAGTTTTTCGACCATTTTTCCAAGTGTTAAACCTTACGTTTTATGATCGTTACCCCCTTCTTGTATTGAAAACGAGTGGATAAAATTACCTGGAGTGGATGGAGAATGCGCGAGTGGTCAATACGTACTTGATTACGAGAAGACGTCCGCGTTCGGTGCGTAGTTTGTCAATTAAAAGCGTTTGAATGTCGAAAAAAGTGTCATTTATACAACGTAATCGGTCTCGAAAAATGTCGGATACTCGAATTTTTAGAAATGAACATGAAGAGGGAGCGTAATAGGCTTTGATGGAGCTTTCTCGATGCACGGGTGTCGCTGCGCATGATTTAATTAAATTTTGGATTCTGAGTTTTTCGACCATTTTTCCAAGTGTTAAACCTTACGTTTTTTGATCGTTACCCACTTATGTATTGAAAACGAGTGGATAAAATTACCTGGCCAAGATGGAGAATGCGCGAGTGGTCAATACGTACTTGATTACGAGAAGACGTCCGCGTTCGGTACGTAGTTTGTCAATTAAAGGCGTTTGAATGTCGAAAAAAGTGTCATTTATACAACGTTTTCGGTGGCGAAAAATGTCGGATACTCGAATTTTTAGAAATGAACATGAAAAGGGTGCGTTATAGGCTTTGATGGAGCTTTCTCGATGCACGGGTGTCGCTGCGCATGATTTAATTAAATTTTGGATTCTAAGTTGTTCGACCAATTTTCCAAGTGTTATACCATACGTTTTTTAATCGTTATCCCCTTCCTGTAGTGGAAACGAGTGGATAAAATTACTTGGCGTGGATGAAGAATGCGCGAGTCGTCAATACGTACTTGATTACGAGAAGACGTCCGCGTGCGGTGCGTAGTTTGTGAAGTAAAAGCGTTTAAATGTCGAAAAAAGTGTCATTTATAGGAGGTTATCGGTGGCGAAAAATGGCGGATTCTCGAATATTCAGAAATAAGCATGAATCGGGAGCGTAATAGGCTTTGATGGAGCTTTCTCGATGCACGGGTGTCGTTGGGCATGATTTAATTAAATTTTAGATTCTAAGTTTTTCGACCAATTTTCCAAGTGTTAAACCTTACGTTTTTTGATCGTTACCTCCTTCTTGTATTGAAAACGAGTGGATAAAATTACTTGGCGTGGATGAAGAATGCGCGAGTGGTCAATACGTACTTGATTGCGAGAAGACGTCCGCATGCGGTGCGTAGTTTGTCAATTAAAGGCGTTTGAATGTCGAAAAAAGTGTCATTTATACAACGTTTTCGGTGGCGAAAAATGTCGGATACTCGAATTTTTAGAAATGAACATGAAAAGGGAGCGTGAAGAGCTTTGATGGAGCTTTCTCGATGCACGGGTGTCGCTGCGCATGATTTAATTAAATTTTGGATTCTAAGTTTTTCGACCAATTTTCCAAGTGTTAAACCATACGTTTTTTAATCGTTATCCCCTTCCTGTAGTGGAAACGAGTGGATAAAATTACTTGGCGTGGATGATGAATGCGCGAGTGGTCAATACGTAATTGATTACGAGAAGACGTCCGCGTTCGGTGCGTAGTTTGTCAATTAAAAGCGTTTGAATGTCGAAAAAAGTGTCAATTATACAACGTTTTCGGTGGCGAAAAATGTCGGATACTCGAATTTTTAGAAATGAACATGAAAAGGGAGCGTGATAGGCTTTGATGGAGCTTTCTCGAGGCACGGGTGTCGAAGCGCATGATTTAATTAAATTTTGGATTCTGACTTTTTCGACCATTTTTCCAAGTCCAAACCTTACGTTTTTTCATCGATACCTCCTTCTTGTATTAAAAACGAGTGGATAAAATTGCTTGGCGTGGATGGAGAATGCGCAAGTAGTCAATACGTACTTGATTACGAGAAGACGTCCGCATGCGGTGCGTAGTTTGTCAATTAAAAGCGTTTGAATGTCGAAAAAAGTGTCAATTATACGAGGTTTTCGGTGGCGAAAAATTGCGGATACTCGAATTTTTAGAAATGAACATGAAAAGGGAGCGTAATAGGCTTTGATGGAATTTTCTCGATGCACAGGTGTCGAATATTCAGAAAGGAATATTCAGAAATAGGCATCAATCGGGAGCGTGATAGGCTTTTATGGAGCTTTCTCCATGCACTGGTGTCGTTGCGCATGATTTAATTAAATTTTGGATTCTGAGTTTTTCGACCATTTTTCCAAGTGTTAAACCTTACGTTTTTTGATCGTTACATCCATCTTGTATTGAAAACGAGTAGATAAAATTACATGGCGTGGATGAAGAATGCGCGAGTGGTCAATACGTACTTGATTACGAGAAGACGTCCGCATGCGGTGCGTAGTTTGTCAATTAAAAGCGTTTGAATGTCGAAAAAAGTGTCATTTATAAAACGTTTTCGGTGGTGAAAAATGTCGGTTACTCCAGTTTTTAGAAATGAACATGAAAAGGGAGCGTGATAGGCTTTGATGGAGCTTTCTCGATGCACGGGAGTCGCTGCGCATGATTTAATTAAATTTTGGATTCTAAGTTTTTCGACCAATTTTCCAAGTGTTAAACCATACGTTTTTTGATCGTTACCCCCTTCCTATAGTTGAAACGAGTGGATGGAATTACTTCGCCTGGACTGAGAATGCGCGAGTGGTCAAAACGTACTTGATTACAAGTAGACGTCCGCGTGCGGTACGTAGTTTGTGAATTAAAAGCGTTTGAATGTCGAAAAAAGTGTCATTTAAACAACGTTCTCGGTGGCGAAAAATGGCGGATTCTCGAATTTTCAGAAATCAGCATGAAACGGGAGCGTGATAGGTTTTGATTGAGCTTTCTCGATGCACGGGTGTCGCTGCGCATGATTTAATTATATTTTGGATTCTGAGTTTTTCGACCATTTTTCCAAGTGTTAAACCTTACGTTTTTTGATCGTTACATCCATCTTGTATTGAAAACGAGTAGATAAAATTACTTGGCGTGGATGGAGAATGCGCGCGTCGTCAATACGTACTTGATTACGAGAAGACGTCCGCATGCGGTGCGTAGTTTGTCAATTAAAAGCGTTTGAATGTCGAAAAAAGTGTCATTTATACAACGTTTTCGGTGGTGAAAAATGTCGGATACTCGAATTTTTAGAAATGAACATGAAAAAGGAGCGTGATAGGCTTTGATGGAGCTTTCTCGATGCACGGGTGTCGTTGCGCATGATTTAATTAAATTTTAGATTCTGAGTTTTTCGACCATTTTTCCAAGTGGTTTAATTAAGTGGATTAATTTTTCCAAGTGGTTCCAACCTTAGGTTTTTTGATCGTTACATCCTTCTTGTATTGAAAACGAGTGAATAAAATTACTTGGCGTGAATGGAGAATGCGCGAGTGGGTAATACGTACTTGATTACGAGAAGACGTCCGCATGCGGTGCGTAGTTTGTCAATTAAAAGCGTTTGAATGTCGAAAAAAGTGTCATTTATACAACGTTTTCGGTGGTGAAAAATGTCGGATACTCGAATTTTTAGAAATGAACATGAAAAAGGAGCGTGGTAGGCTTTGATGGAGCTTTCTCGATGCACGGGTGTCGTTGCGCATGATTTAATTAAATTTTAGATTTTGAGTTTTTCGACCATTTTTCCAAGTGTCTTACCAACCTTATGTTTTTTGATCGTTACCTCCTTCCTGTAGGGGAAAGGGGGGGATAAAATTACCTGGAGTGGATGGAGAATGCGCGAGTGGTCAGTACGTACTTGATTACGAGAAGACGTCCGCGTTCGGTGCGTAGTTTGTCAATTAAAAGCGTTTGAATGTCGAAAAAAGTGTCATTTATACAACGTTTTCGGTCGCGAAAAATGTCGGATACTCGAATTTTTAGAAATGAACATGAAAAGGGAGCGTAATAGGCTTTAATGGAGCTTTCTCGATGCACGGGTGTCGCTGCGCATGATTTAATTAACTTTTGGATTCTGAGTTTTTAGACCATTTTTTCCAAGTGTTAAACCTTACGTTTTTTGATCGTTACCTCCTTCCTGTAGCCGAAACGAGTGGATGGAATTACTTCGCGTGGAAGGAAAATGCGCGAGTGGTCAATACGTACTTGATTACGAGAAGACGTCCGCGTGCGGTGCGTTGTTTGTGAAGTAAAAGCGTTTAAATGTCGAAAAAAGTGTCATTTATACAACGTTTTCGGTGGCGAAAAATGTCGGATACTCGAATTTTTAGAAATGAACATGAAAAGGGAGCGTATAGGCTTTGATGGAGCTTTCTCGATGCACGGGTGTCGCTGCGCATGATTTAATTAAATTTTGGATTCTAAGTTGTTCGACCAATTTTCCAAGTGTTAAACCATACGTTTTTTAATCGTTATCCCCTTCCTGTAGTGGAAACGAGTGGATAAAATTACTTGGCGTGGATGAAGAATGCGCGAGTGGTCAATACGTACTTGATTACGAGTAGACATCCGCGTGCGGTGCGTAGTTTGTGAATTAAAAGCGTTTAAATGTCGAAAAAAGTGTCAATTATACGAGGTTTTCGGTGGCGAAAAGTTGCGGATACTCGAATATTCAGAAATAGGCATCAATCGGGAGCGTGATAGGCTTTTATGGAGCTTTCTCGATGCACTGGTGTCGTTGCGCATGATTTAATTAAATTTTAGATTCTAAGTTTTTCGACCAATTTTCCAAGTGTTAAACCTTACGTTTTTTGATCGTTACCTCCTTCTTGTATTGAAAACGAGTGGATAAAATTACTTGGCGTGGATGAAGAATGCGCGAGTGGTCAATACGTACTTGATTGCGAGAAGACGTCCGCGTTCGGTGCGTAGTTTGTCAATTAAAAGCGTTTGAATGTCGAAAAAAGTGTCAATTATACAACGTTTTCGGTGGCGAAAAATGTCGGATACTCGAATTTTTAGAAATGAACATGAAAAGGGACCGTGATAGGCTTTGATGGAGCTTTCTCGAGGCACGGGTGTCGCTGCGCATGATTTAATTAAATTTTGGATTCTGAGTTTTTCGACCATTTTTCCAAGTCCAAACCTTACGTTTTTTCATCGATACCTCCTTCTTGTATTAAAAACGAGTGGATAAAATTGCTTGGCGTGGATGGAGAATGCGCGAGTAGTCAATACGTACTTGATTACGAGAAGACGTCCGCATGCGGTGCGTAGTTTGTCAATTAAAAGCGTTTGAATGTCGAAAAAAGTGTCAATTATACGAGGTTTTCGGTGGCGAAAAATTGCGGATACTCGAATATTCAGAAATAGGCATCAATCGGGAGCGTGATAGACTTTTATGGAGCTTTCTCCATGCACTGGTGTCGTTGCGCATGATTTAATTAAATTTTAGATTCCAAGTTTTTCGACCAATTTTCCAAGTGTTAAACCTTACGTTTTTTGATCGTTACATCCTTCTTGTAATGAAAACGAGTGGATAAAATTACTTGGCGTGAATGGAGAATACGCGAGTGGTCAATACGTACTTGATTACGAGAAGACGTCCGCATGCGGTGCGTAGTTTGTCAATTAAAAGCGTTTGAATGTCGAAAAAAGTGTCATTTATGCAACGTTTTCGAAGGCGAAAAATGTCGGATACTCGAATTTTTAGAAATGAACATGAAAAGGGAGCGTAATAGGCTTTGATGGAATTTTCTCGATGCACAGGTGTCGCTGCGCATGATTTAATTAAATTTTGGATTCTGAGTTTTTCGACCATTTTTCCAAGTGTTAAACCTTACGTTTTTTGATCGTTACATCCATCTTGTATTGAAAACGAGTAGATAAAATTACATGGCGTGGATGAAGAATGCGCGAGTGGTCAATACGTACTTGATTACGAGAAGACGTCCGCATGCGGTGCGTAGTTTGTCAATTAAAAGCGTTTGAATGTCGAAAAAAGTGTCATTTATAAAACGTTTTCGGTGGTGAAAAATGTCGGTTACTCCAGTTTTTATAAATGAACATGAAAAGGGAGCGTGATAGGCT
This sequence comes from Ceriagrion tenellum, assembly GCA_963169105.1. Taxonomy (NCBI): domain Eukaryota; kingdom Metazoa; phylum Arthropoda; class Insecta; order Odonata; family Coenagrionidae; genus Ceriagrion; species Ceriagrion tenellum. The sequence continues at coordinate 6,145,607 of OY720641.1, read as the reverse complement.
TTGATGGAGCTTTCTCGATGCACGGGAGTCGCTGCGCATGATTTAATTAAATTTTGGATTCTAAGTTTTTCGACCAATTTTCCAAGTGTTAAACCATACGTTTTTCGATCGTTACCCCCTTCCTATAGTTTAAACGAGTGGATGGAATTACTTCGCCTGGACTGAGAATGCGCGAGTGGTCAAAACGTACTTGGTTACAAGTAGACGTCCGCGTGCGGTACGTAGTTTGTGAATTAAAAGCGTTTGAATGTCGAAAAAAGTGTCATTTAAACAACGTTCTCGGTGGCGAAAAATGGCGGATTCTCGAATTTTCAGAAATCAGCATGAAACGGGAGCGTGATAGGTTTTGATTGAGCTTTCTCGATGCACGGGTGTCGCTGCGCATGATTTAATTATATTTTGGATTCTGAGTTTTTCGACCATTTTTCCAAGTGTTAAACCTTACGTTTTTTGATCGTTACATCCATCTTGTATTGAAAACGAGTAGATAAAATTACTTGGCGTGGATGGAGAATGCGCGCGTGGTCAATACGTACTTGATTACGAGAAGACGTCCGCATGCGGTGCGTAGTTTGTCAATTAAAAGCGTTTGAATGAGGAAAAAGTGTTATTTATACAACGTTTTCGGTGGTGAAAAATGTCGGATACTCGAATTTTTAGAAATGAACATGAAAAAGGAGCGTGATAGGCTTTGATGGAGCTTTCTCGATGCACGGGTGTCGTTGCGCATGATTTAATTAAATTTTAGATTTTGAGTTTTTCGACCATTTTTCCAAGTGTCTTACCAACCTTACGTTTTTTGATCGTTACCTCCTTCCTGTAGGGGAAAGGGGGGGATAAAATTACCTGGAGTGGATGGAGAATGCGCGAGTGGTCAGTACGTACTTGATTACGAGAAGACGTCCGCGTTCGGTGCGTAGTTTGTCAATTAAAAGCGTTTGAATGTCGAAAAAAGTGTCATTTATACAAAGTTTTCGGTCGCGAAAAATGTCGGATACTCGAATTTTTAGAAATGAACATGAAAAGGGAGCGTAATAGGCTTTAATGGAGCTTTCTCGATGCACGGGTGTCGCTGCGCATGATTTAATTAACTTTTGGATTCTGAGTTTTTCGACCATTTTTCCAAGTGTTAAACCTTACGTTTTTTGATCGTTACCTCCTTCCTGTAGCCGAAACGAGTGGATGGAATTACTTCGCGTGGAAGGAAAATGCGCGAGTGGTCAATACGTACTTGATTACGAGAAGACGTCCGCGTGCGGTGCGTTGTTTGTGAAGTAAAAGCGTTTAAATGTCGAAAAAAGTGTCATTTATACAACGTTTTCGGTGGCGAATAATGTCGGATACTCGAATTTTTAGAAATGAACATGAAAAGGGAGCGTATAGGCTTTGATGGAGCTTTCTCGATGCACGGGTGTCGCTGCGCATGATTTAATTAAATTTTGGATTCTAAGTTTTTCGACCAATTTTCCAAGTCCTTACGTTTTTTGATCGTTACCTCCTTCCTGTAGTGGAAACGAGTGGATGGAATTACTTCGCGTGGAAGGAAAATGCGCGAGTGGTCAATACGTACTTGATTACGAGTAGACATCCGCGTGCGGTGCGTAGTTTGTGAATTAAAAGCGTTTAAATGTCGAAAAAAGTGTCAATTATACGAGGTTTTCGGTGGCGAAAAGTTGCGGATACTCGAATATTCAGAAATAGGCATCAATCGGGAGCGTGATAGGCTTTTATGGAGCTTTCTCGATGCACTGGTGTCGTTGCGCATGATTTAATTAAATTTTAGATTCTGAGTTTTTCGACCATTTTTCCAAGTCCAAACCTTAAGTTTTTTGATCGTTACCTCCTTATTGTATTGAAAACGAGTGGATGAAATTACTTGGCGCTGATGGAGAATGCGCGAGTGGTCAATACGTACTTGATTACGGGAAGACGTCCGCGTGCGGTTCGTAGTTTGTCAATTAAAAGCGTTTGAATGTCGATAAAAGTGTCATTTATAAAACGTTTTAGGTGGTGAAAAATGTCGGATACTCGAATTTTTAGAAATGAACATGAAAAGGGAGCGTGATAGGCTTTGATGGAGCTTTCTCGATGCACGGGTGTCGCTGCGCATGATTTAATTAAATTTTGGATTCTAAGTTGTTCGACCAATTTTCCAAGTGTTAAACCATACGTTTTTTAATCGTTATCCCCTTCCTGTAGTGGAAACGAGTGGATAAAATTACTTGGCGTGGATGAAGAATGCGCGAGTGGTCAATACGTACTTGATTACGAGAAGACGTCCGCGTGCGGTGCGTAGTTTGTGAAGTAAAAGCGTTTAAATGTCGAAAAAAGTGTCATTTATAGGAGGTTTTCGGTGGCGAAAAATGGCGGATTCTCGAATATTCAGAAATAAGCATGAATCGGGAGCGTAATAGGCTTTGATGGAGCTTTCTCGATGCACGGGTGTTGTTGCGCACTATTTAATTAAATTTTAGATTCTAAGTTTTTCGACCAATTTTCCAAGTGTTAAACCTTACGTTTTTTGATCGTTACCTCCTTCTTGTATTGAAAACGAGTGGATAAAATTACTTGGCGTGGATAAAGAATGCGCGAGTGGTCAATACGTACTTGATTGCGAGAAGACGTCCGCATGCGGTGCGTAGTTTGTCAATTAAAGGCGTTTGAATGTCGAAAAAAGTGTCATTTATACAACGTTTTCGGTGGCGAAAAATGTCGGATACTCGAATTTTTAGAAATGAACATGAAAAGGGAGCGTGAAGAGCTTTGATGGAGCTTTCTCGATGCACGGGTGTCGCTGCGCATGATTTAATTAAATTTTGGATTCTAAGTTTTTCGACCAATTTTCCAAGTGTTAAACCATACGTTTTTTAATCGTTATCCCCTTCCTGTAGTGGAAACGAGTGGATAAAATTACTTGGCGTGGATGATGAATGCGCGAGTGGTCAATACGTACTTGATTACGAGAAGACGTCCGCGTTCGGTGCGTAGTTTGTCAATTAAAAGCGTTTGAATGTCGAAAAAAGTGTCATTTATACAACGTTTTCGGTCGCGAAAAATGTCGGATACTCGAATTTTTAGAAATGAACATGAAAAGGGAGCGTAATAGGCTTTGATGGAGCTTTCTCGATGCACGGGTGTCGCTTCGCATGATTTAATTAAATTTTGGATTCTGAGTTTTTCGACCATTTTTCCAAGTGCCTTTTTTCCAAGTTAAACCTTACGTTTTTTGATCGTTACCTCCTTCTTGTATTAAAAACGAGTGGATAAAATTACTTGGCGTGGATGAAGAATGCGCGAGTGGTCAATACGCACTTGATTACGAGAAGACGTCCGCATGCGGAGCGTAGTTTGTAAATTAAAAGCGTTTGAATGTCGAAAAAAGTGTCAATTATACAACGTTTTCGGTGGCGAAAAATGTCGGATACTCGAATTTTTAGAAATGAACATGAAAAGGGAGCGTAATAGGCTTTGATGGAGCTTTCTCGAGGCACGGGTGTCGCTGCGCATGATTTAATTAAATTTTGGATTCTGAGTTTTTCGACCATTTTTCCAAGTCCAAACCTTACGTTTTTTCATCGTTACCTCCTTCTTGTATTTAAAAACGAGTGGATAAAATTGCTTGGCGTGGATGGAGAATGCGCGAGTAGTCAATACGTACTTGATTACGAGAAGACGTCCGCATGCGGTGCGTAGTTTGTCAATTAAAAGCGTTTGAATGTCGAAAAAAGTTTCAATTATACGAGGTTTTCGGTGGCGAAAAATTGCGGATACTCGAATATTCAGAAATAGGCATCAATCGGGAGCGTGATAGGCTTTTATGGAGCTTTCTCCATGCACTGGTGTCGTTGCGCATGATTTAATTAAATTTTAGATTCCAAGTTTTTCGACCAATTTTCCAAGTGTTAAACCTTACGTTTTTTGATCGTTACCTCCTTCTTGTATTAAAAACGAGTGGATGGAATTACTTCGCGTGGAAGGAAAATGCGCGAGTGGTCAATACGTACTTGATTACGAGAAGACGTCCGCATGCTGTGCGTAGTTTGTCAATTAAAAGCGTTTGAATGTCGAAAAAAGTGTCATTTATATAACGTTTTCGGTGGTGAAAAATGTCGGATACTCGAATTTTTAGAAATGAACATGAAAAGGGAGCGTGATAGGCTTTGATGGAGCTTTCTCGATGCACGGGTGTCGCTGCGCATGATTTAATTAAATTTTGGATTCTAAGTTTTTCGACCAATTTTCCAAGTGTTAAACCATACGTTTTTTGATCGTTACCCCCTTCCTGTAGTGGAAACGAGTGGATAAAATTACCTGGCGTGGATGGAAATGCGCGAGTGGTCAATACGTACCTGATCACGAGAAGACGTCCGCATGCGGTGCGTAGTTTGTCAATTAAAAGCGTTTGAATGTCGAAAAAAGTGTCAATTATACGAGGTTTTCGGTGGCGAAAAATTGCGGATACTCGAATATTCAGAAAAAGGCATCAATCGGGAGCGTGATAGGCTTTTTTTGAGCTTTCTCGATGCTCTGGTGTCGTTGCGCATGATTTAATTAAATTTTAGATTCCAAGCTTTTCGACCAATTTTCCAAGACCTTACGTTTTTTGATCGTTACCCCCTTCTTGTATTGAAAACGAGTGGATAAAATTACCTGGAGTGGATGGAGAATGCGCGAGTGGTCAATACGTACTTGATTACGAGAAGACGTCCGCATGCGGTGCGTAGTTTGTCAATTAAAAGCGTTTGAATGTCGAAAAAAGTGACATTGGTACAACGTTTTCGGTGGTGAAAAATGTCGGATACTCGAATTTTTAGAAATGAACATGAAAAAGGAGCGTGATAGGCTTTGATGGAGCTTTCTCGATGCACGGGTGTCGTTGCGCATGATTTAATTAAATTTTAGATTCTAAGTTTTTCGACCATTTTTCCAAGTCCAAACCTTAAGTTTTTTGATCGTAACCTCCTTCTTGTATTGAAAACGAGTGGATGAAATTACTTGGCGCTGATGGAGAATGCGCGAGTGGTCAATACGTACTTGATTACGAGAAGACGTCCGCGTGCGGTTCGTAGTTTGTCAATTAAAAGCGTTTGAATGTCGATAAAAGTGTCATTTATAAAACGTTTTAGGTGGTGAAAAATGTCGGATACTCGAATTTTTAGAAATGAACATGAAAAGGGAGCGTGATAGGCTTTGATGGAGCTTTCTCGATGCACGGGTGTCGCTGCGCATGATTTAATTAAATTTTGGATTCTAAGTTGTTCGACCAATTTTCCAAGTGTTAAACCATACGTTTTTTAATCGTTATCCCCTTCCTGTAGTGGAAACGAGTGGATAAAATTACTTGGCGTGGATGAAGAATGCGCGAGTGGTCAATACGTACTTGATTACGAGAAGACGTCCGCGTGCGGTGCGTAGTTTGTGAAGTAAAAGCGTTTAAATGTCGAAAAAAGTGTCATTTATAGGAGGTTTTCGGTGGCGAAAAATGGGGGATTCTCGAATATTCAGAAATAAGCATGAATCGGGAGCGTAATAGGCTTTGATGGAGCTTTCTCGATGCACGGGTGTTGTTGCGCACTATTTAATTAAATTTTAGATTCTAAGTTTTTCGACCAATTTTCCAAGTGTTAAACCTTACGTTTTTTGATCGTTACCTCCTTCTTGTATTGAAAACGAGTGGATAAAATTACTTGGCGTGGATGAAGAATGCGCGAGTGGTCAACACGTACTTGATTGCGAGAAGACGTCCGCATGCGGTGCGTAGTTTGTCAATTAAAGGCGTTTGAATGTCGAAAAAAGTGTCATTTATACAACGTTTTCGGTGGCGAAAAATGTCGGATACTCGAATTTTTAGAAATGAACATGAAAAGGGAGCGTGAAGAGCTTTGATGGAGCTTTCTCGATGCACGGGTGTCGCTGCGCATGATTTAATTAAATTTTGGATTCTAAGTTTTTCGACCAATTTTCCAAGTGTTAAACCATACGTTTTTTAATCGTTACCTCCTTCTTGTATTAAAAACGAGTGGATAAAATTACTTGGCGTGGATGATGAATGCGCGAGTGGTCAATACGCACTTGATTACGAGAAGACGTCCGCATGCGGAGCGTAGTTTGTAAATTAAAAGCGTTTGAATGTCGAAAAAAGTGTCATTTATACAACGTTTTCGGTGGCGAAAAATGTCGGATACTCGAATTTTTAGAAATGAACATGAAAAGGGAGCGTAATAGGCTTTGATGGAGCTTTCTCGATGCACGGGTGTCGCTTCGCATGATTTAATTAAATTTTGGATTCTGAGTTTTTCGACCATTTTTCCAAGTGTTAAACCTTACGTTTTTTGATCGTTACCTCCTTCTTGTATTAAAAACGAGTGGATAAAATTACTTGGCGTGGATGAAGAATGCGCGAGTGGTCAATACGCACTTGATTACGAGAAGACGTCCGCATGCGGAGCGTAGTTTGTAAATTAAAAGCGTTTGAATGTCGAAAAAAGTGTCAATTATACAACGTTTTCGGTGGCGAAAAATGTCGGATACTCGAATTTTTAGAAATGAACAAGAAAAGGGAGCGTAATAGGCTTTGATGGAGCTTTCTCGAGGCACGGGTGTCGCTGCGCATGATTTAATTAAATTTTGGATTCTGAGTTTTTCGACCATTTTTCCAAGTCCAAACCTTACGTTTTTTCATCGTTACCTCCTTCTTGTATTTAAAAACGAGTGGATAAAATTGCTTGGCGTGGATGGAGAATGCGCGAGTAGTCAATACGTACTTGATTACGAGAAGACGTCCGCATGCGGTGCGTAGTTTGTCAATTAAAAGCGTTTGAATGTCGAAAAAAGTTTCAATTATACGAGGTTTTCGGTGGCGAAAAATTGCGGATACTCGAATATTCAGAAATAGGCATCAATCGGGAGCGTGATAGGCTTTTATGGAGCTTTCTCCATGCACTGGTGTCGTTGCGCATGATTTAATTAAATTTTAGATTCCAAGTTTTTCGACCAATTTTCCAAGTGTTAAACCTTACGTTTTTTGATCGTTACCTCCTTCTTGTATTAAAAACGAGTGGATGGAATTACTTCGCGTGGAAGGAAAATGCGCGAGTGGTCAATACGTACTTGATTACGAGAAGACGTCCGCATGCTGTGCGTAGTTTGTCAATTAAAAGCGTTTGAATGTCGAAAAAAGTGTCATTTATATAACGTTTTCGGTGGTGAAAAATGTCGGGTACTCGAATTTTTAGAAATGAACATGAAAAGGGAGCGTGATAGGCTTTGATGGAGCTTTCTCGATGCACGGGTGTCGCTGCGCATGATTTAATTAAATTTTGGATTCTAAGTTTTTCGACCAATTTTCCAAGTGTTAAACCATACGTTTTTTGATCGTTACCCCCTTCCTGTAGTGGAAACGAGTGGATAAAATTACCTGGCGTGGATGGAAATGCGCGAGTGGTCAATACGTACCTGATCACGAGAAGACGTCCGCATGCGGTGCGTAGTTTGTCAATTAAAAGCGTTTGAATGTCGAAAAAAGTGTCAATTATACGAGGTTTTCGGTGGCGAAAAATTGCGGATACTCGAATATTCAGAAATAGGCATCAATCGGGAGCGTGATAGGCTTTTATTGAGCTTTCTCGATGCTCTGGTGTCGTTGCGCATGATTTAATTAAATTTTAGATTCCAAGCTTTTCGACCAATTTTCCAAGACCTTACGTTTTTTGATCGTTACCCCCTTCTTGTATTGAAAACGAGTGGATAAAATTACCTGGAGTGGATGGAGAATGCGCGAGTGGTCAATACGTACTTGATTACGAGAAGACGTCCGCATGCGGTGCGTAGTTTGTCAATTAAAAGCGTTTGAATGTCGAAAAAAGTGTCATTTGTACAACGTTTTCGGTGGTGAAAAATGTCGGATACTCGAATTTTTAGAAATGAACATGAAAAAGGAGCGTGATAGGCTTTGATGGAGCTTTCTCGATGCACGGGTGTCGTTGCGCATGATTTAATTAAATTTTAGATTCTAAGTTTTTCGACCATTTTTCCAAGTCCAAACCTTAAGTTTTTTGATCGTAACCTCCTTCTTGTATTGAAAACGAGTGGATGAAATTACTTGGCGCTGATGGAGAATGCGCGAGTGGTCAATACGTACTTGATTACGAGAAGACGTCCGCGTGCGATTCGTAGTTTGTCAATTAAAAGCGTTTGAATGTCGATAAAAGTGTCATTTATAAAACGTTTTAGGTGGTGAAAAATGTCGGATACTCGAATTTTTAGAAATGAACATGAAAAGGGAGCGTGATAGGCTTTGATGGAGCTTTCTCGATGCACGGGTGTCGCTGCGCATGATTTAATTAAATTTTGGATTCTAAGTTGTTCGACCAATTTTCCAAGTGTTAAACCATACGTTTTTTAATCGTTATCCCCTTCCTGTAGTGGAAACGAGTGGATAAAATTACTTGGCGTGGATGAAGAATGCGCGAGTGGTCAATACGTACTTGATTACGAGAAGACGTCCGCGTGCGGTGCGTAGTTTGTGAAGTAAAAGCGTTTAAATGTCGAAAAAAGTGTCATTTATAGGAGGTTTTCGGTGGCGAAAAATGGGGGATTCTCGAATATTCAGAAATAAGCATGAATCGGGAGCGTAATAGGCTTTGATGGAGCTTTCTCGATGCACGGGTGTTGTTGCGCACTATTTAATTAAATTTTAGATTCTAAGTTTTTCGACCAATTTTCCAAGTGTTAAACCTTACGTTTTTTGATCGTTACCTCCTTCTTGTATTGAAAACGAGTGGATAAAATTACTTGGCGTGGATGAAGAATGCGCGAGTGGTCAACACGTACTTGATTGCGAGAAGACGTCCGCATGCGGTGCGTAGTTTGTCAATTAAAGGCGTTTGAATGTCGAAAAAAGTGTCATTTATACAACGTTTTCGGTGGCGAAAAATGTCGGATACTCGAATTTTTAGAAATGAACATGAAAAGGGAGCGTGAAGAGCTTTGATGGAGCTTTCTCGATGCACGGGTGTCGCTGCGCATGATTTAATTAAATTTTGGATTCTAAGTTTTTCGACCAATTTTCCAAGTGTTAAACCATACGTTTTTTAATCGTTACCTCCTTCTTGTATTAAAAACGAGTGGATAAAATTACTTGGCGTGGATGATGAATGCGCGAGTGGTCAATACGCACTTGATTACGAGAAGACGTCCGCATGCGGAGCGTAGTTTGTAAATTAAAAGCGTTTGAATGTCGAAAAAAGTGTCATTTATACAACGTTTTCGGTGGCGAAAAATGTCGGATACTCGAATTTTTAGAAATGAACATGAAAAGGGAGCGTATAGGCTTTGATGGAGCTTTCTCGATGCACGGGTGTCGCTGCGCATGATTTAATTAAATTTTGGATTCTAAGTTTTTCGACCAATTTTCCAAGTCCTTACGTTTTTTGATCGTTACCTCCTTCCTGTAGTGGAAACGAGTGGATGGAATTACTTCGCGTGGAAGGAAAATGCGCGAGTGGTCAATACGTACTTGATTACGAGTAGACATCCGCGTGCGGTGCGTAGTTTGTGAATTAAAAGCGTTTAAATGTCGAAAAAAGTGTCAATTATACGAGGTTTTCGGTGGCGAAAAGTTGCGGATACTCGAATATTCAGAAATAGGCATCAATCGGGAGCGTGATAGGCTTTTATGGAGCTTTCTCGATGCACTGGTGTCGTTGCGCATGATTTAATTAAATTTTAGATTCTGAGTTTTTCGACCATTTTTCCAAGTCCAAACCTTAAGTTTTTTGATCGTTACCTCCTTCTTGTATTGAAAACGAGTGGATGAAATTACTTGGCGCTAATGGAGAATGCGCGAGTGGTCAATACGTACTTGATTACGAGAAGACGTCCGCGTGCGGTTCGTAGTTTGTCAATTAAAAGCGTTTGAATGTCGATAAAAGTGTCATTTATAAAATGTTTTAGGTGGTGAAAAATGTCGGATACTCGAATTTTTAGAAATGAACATGAAAAGGGAGCGTGATAGGCTTTGATGGAGCTTTCTCGATGCACGGGTGTCGCTGCGCATGATTTAATTAAATTTTGGATTCTAAGTTGTTCGACCAATTTTCCAAGTGTTAAACCATACGTTTTTTGATCGTTACCCCCTTCCTGTAGTGGAAACGAGTGGATAAAATTACCTGGCGTGGATGGAAATGCGCGAGTGGTCAATACGTACCTGATCACGAGAAGACGTCCGCATGCGGTGCGTAGTTTGTCAATTAAAAGCGTTTGAATGTCGAAAAAAGTGTGAATTATACGAGGTTTTCGGTGGCGAAAAATTGCGGATACTCGAATATTCAGAAATAGGCATCAATCGGGAGCGTGATAGGCTTTTATTGAGCTTTCTCGATGCTCTGGTGTCGTTGCGCATGATTTAATTAAATTTTAGATTCCAAGCTTTTCGACCAATTTTCCAAGTGTTAAACCTTACGTTTTTTGATCGTTACCCCCTTCTTGTATTGAAAACGAGTGGATAAAATTACCTGGAGTGGATGGAGAATGCGCGAGTGGTCAATACGTACTTGATTACGAGAAGACGTCCGCATGCGGTGCGTAGTTTGTCAATTAAAAGCGTTTGAATGTCGAAAAAAGTGTCATTTGTACAACGTTTTCGGTGGTGAAAAATGTCGGATACTCGAATTTTTAGAAATGAACATGAAAAAGGAGCGTGATAGGCTTTGATGGAGCTTTCTCGATGCACGGGTGTCGTTGCGCATGATTTAATTAAATTTTAGATTCTAAGTTTTTCGACCAATTTTCCAAGTGTTAAACCTTACGTTTTTTGATCGTTACCTCCTTCTTGTATTGAAAACGAGTGGATAAAATTACTTGGCGTGGATGAAGAATGCGCGAGTGGTCAAAACGTACTTGATTGCGAGAAGACGTCCGCATGCGGTGCGTAGTTTGTCAATTAAAGGCGTTTGAATGTCGAAAAAAGTGTCATTTATACAACGTTTTCGGTGGCGAAAAATGTCGGATACTCGAATTTTTAGAAATGAACATGAAAAGGGAGCGTGAAGAGCTTTGATGGAGCTTTCTCGATGCACGGGTGTCGCTGCGCATGATTTAATTAAATTTTGGATTCTAAGTTTTTCGACCAATTTTCCAAGTGTTAAACCATACGTTTTTTAATCGTTATCCCCTTCCTGTAGTGGAAACGAGTGGATAAAATTACTTGGCGTGGATGATGAATGCGCAAGTGGTCAATACGTACTTGATTACGAGAAGACGTCCGCGTTCGGTGCGTAGTTTGTCAATTAAAAGCGTTTGAATGTCGAAAAAAGTGTCAATTATACAACGTTTTCGGTGGCGAAAAATGTCGGATACTCGAATTTTTAGAAATGAACATGAAAAGGGAGCGTGATAGGCTTTGATGGAGCTTTCTCGAGGCACGGGTGTCGCTGCGCATGATTTAATTAAATTTTGGATTCTGAGTTTTTCGACCATTTTTCCAAGTCCAAACCTTACGTTTTTTCATCGATACCTCCTTCTTGTATTAAAAACGAGTGGATAAAATTGCTTGGCGTGGATGGAGAATGCGCGAGTAGTCAATACGTACTTGATTACGAGAAGACGTCCGCATGCGGTGCGTAGTTTGTCAATTAAAAGCGTTTGAATGTCGAAAAAAGTGTCAATTATACGAGGTTTTCGGTGGCGAAAAATTGCGGATACTCGAATATTCAGAAATAGGCATCAATCGGGAGCGTGATAGGCTTTTATGGAGCTTTCTCCATGCACTGGTGTCGTTGCGCATGATTTAATTAAATTTTAGATTCCAAGTTTTTCGACCAATTTTCCAAGTGTTAAACCTTACGTTTTTTGATCGTTACATCCTTCTTGTAATGAAAACGAGTGGATAAAATTACTTGGCGTGAATGGAGAATACGCGAGTGGTCAATACGTACTTGATTACGAGAAGACGTCCGCATGCGGTGCGTAGTTTGTCAATTAAAAGCGTTTGAATGTCGAAAAAAGTGTCATTTATACAACGTTTTCGAAGGCGAAAAATGTCGGATACTCGAATTTTTAGAAATGAACATGAAAAGGGAGCGTAATAGGCTTTGATGGAATTTTCTCGATGCACAGGTGTCGCTGCGCATGATTTAATTAAATTTTGGATTCTGAGTTTTTCGACCATTTTTCTAAGTGTTAAACCTTACGTTTTTTGATCGTTACATCCATCTTGTATTGAAAACGAGTAGATAAAATTACTTGGCGTGGATGATGAATGCGCGAGTGGTCAATACGTACTTGATTACGAGAAGACGTCCGCATGCGGTGCGTAGTTTGTCAATTAAAAGCGTTTGAATGTCGAAAAAAGTGTCATTTATACAACGTTTTCGGTGGCGAAAAATGTCGGATACTCGAATTTTTAGAAATGAACATGAAAAGGGAGCGTGAAGAGCTTTGATGGAGCTTTCTCGATGCACGGGTGTCGCTGCGCATGATTTAATTAAATTTTGGATTCTAAGTTTTTCGACCAATTTTCCAAGTGTTAAACCATACGTTTTTTAATCGTTATCCCCTTCCTGTAGTGGAAACGAGTAGATAAAATTACTTGGCGTGGATGATGAATGCGCAAGTGGTCAATACGTACTTGATTACGAGAAGACGTCCGCGTGCGGTGCGTAGTTTGTCAATTAAAAGCGTTTGAATGTCGAAAAAAGTGTCATTTAAACAACGTTCTCGGTGGCGAAAAATGGCGGATTCTCGAATTTTCAGAAATCAGCATGAAACGGGAGCGTGATAGGTTTTGATTGAGCTTTCTCGATGCACGGGTGTCGCTGCGCATGATTTAATTATATTTTGGATTCTGAGTTTTTCGACCATTTTTCCAAGTGTTAAACCTTACGTTTTTTGATCGTTACATCCATCTTGTATTGAAAACGAGTAGATAAAATTACTTGGCGTGGATGGAGAATGCGCGCGTGGTCAATACGTACTTGATTACGAGAAGACGTCCGCATGCGGTGCGTAGTTTGTCAATTAAGAGCGTTTGAATGTCGAAAAAAGTGTCATTTATACAACGTTTTCGGTGGTGAAAAATGTCGGATACTCGAATTTTTAGAAATGAACATGTAAAAGGAGCGTGATAGGCTTTGATGGAGCTTTCTCGATGCACGGGTGTCGTTGCGCATGATTTAATTAAATTTTAGATTTTGAGTTTTTCGACCATTTTTCCAAGTGTCTTACCAACCTTACGTTTTTTGATCGTTACCTCCTTCCTGTAGGGGAAAGGGGGGGATAAAATTACCTGGAGTGGATGGAGAATGCGCGAGTGGTCAGTACGTACTTGATTACGAGAAGACGTCCGCGTTCGGTGCGTAGTTTGTCAATTAAAAGCGTTTGAATGTCGAAAAAAGTGTCATTTATACAACGTTTTCGGTCGCGAAAAATGTCGGATACTCGAATTTTTAGAAATGAACATGAAAAGGGAGCGAATAGGCTTTGATGGAGCTTTCTCGATGCACGGGTGTCGCTGCGCATGATTTAATTAAATTTTGGATTCTAAGTTTTTCGACCAATTTTCCAAGTCCTTACGTTTTTTGATCGTTACCTCCTTCCTGTAGTGGAAACGAGTGGATGGAATTACTTCGCGTGGAAGGAAAATGCGCGAGTGGTCAATACGTACTTGATTACGAGTAGACATCCGCGTGCGGTGCGTAGTTTGTGAATTAAAAGCGTTTAAATGTCGAAAAAAGTGTCAATTATACGAGGTTTTCGGTGGCGAAAAGTTGCGGATACTCGAATATTCAGAAATAGGCATCAATCGGGAGCGTGATAGGCTTTTATGGAGCTTTCTCGATGCACTGGTGTCGTTGCGCATGATTTAATTAAATTTTAGATTCTGAGTTTTTCGACCATTTTTCCAAGTCCAAACCTTAAGTTTTTTGATCGTTACCTCCTTATTGTATTGAAAACGAGTGGATGAAATCACTTGGCGCTGATGGAGAATGCGCGAGTGGTCAATACGTACTAGATTACGGGAAGACGTCCGCGTGCGGTTCGTAGTTTGTCAATTAAAAACGTTTGAATGTCGATAAAAGTGTCATTTATAAAACGTTTTAGGTGGTGAAAAATGTCGGATACTCGAATTTTTAGAAATGAACATGAAAAGGGAGCGTGATAGGCTTTGATGGAGCTTTCTCGATGCACGGGTGTCGCTGCGCATGATTTAATTAAATTTTGGATTCTAAGTTGTTCGACCAATTTTCCAAGTGTTAAACCATACGTTTTTTATTCGTTATCCCCTTCCTGTAGTGGAAACGAGTGGATAAAATTACTTGGCGTGGATGAAGAATGCGCGAGTGGTCAATACGTACTTGATTACGAGAAGACGTCCGCGTGCGGTGCGTAGTTTGTGAAGTAAAAGCGTTTAAATGTCGAAAAAAGTGTCATTTATAGGAGGTTTTCGGTGGCGAAAAATGGCGGATTCTCGAATATTCAGAAATAAGCATGAATCGGGAGCGTAATAGGCTTTGATGGAGCTTTCTCGATGCACGGGTGTTGTTGCGCACTATTTAATTAAATTTTAGATTCTAAGTTTTTCGACCAATTTTCCAAGTGTTAAACCATACGTTTTTTAATCGTTATCCCCTTCCTGTAGTGGAAACGAGTGGATAAAATTACTTGGCGTGGATGATGAATGCGCGAGTGGTCAATACGTACTTGATTACGAGAAGACGTCCGCGTTCGGTGCGTAGTTTGTCAATTAAAAGCGTTTGAATGTCGAAAAAAGTGTCATTTATACAACGTTTTCGGTCGCGAAAAATGTCGGATACTCGAATTTTTAGAAATGAACATGAAAAGGGAGCGTAATAGGCTTTGATGGAGCTTTCTCGATGCACGGGTGTCGCTTCGCATGATTTAATTAAATTTTGGATTCTGAGTTTTTCGACCATTTTTCCAAGTGTTAAACCTTACGTTTTTTGATCGTTACCTCCTTCTTGTATTAAAAACGAGTGGATAAAATTACTTGGCGTGGATGAAGAATGCGCGAGTGGTCAATACGCACTTGATAACGAGAAGACGTCCGCATGCGGAGCGTAGTTTGTAAATTAAAAGCGTTTGAATGTCGAAAAAAGTGTATATTATACAACGTTTTCGGTGGCGAAAAATGTCGGATACTCGAATTTTTAGAAATGAACATGAAAAGGGAGCGTAATAGGCTTTGATGGAGCTTTCGCGAGGCACGGGTGTCGCTGCGCATGATTTAATTAAATTTTGGATTCTGAGTTTTTCGACCATTTTTCCAAGTCCAAACCTTACGTTTTTTCATCGTTACCTCCTTCTTGTATTTAAAAACGAGTGGATAAAATTGCTTGGCGTGGATGGAGAATGCGCGAGTAGTCAATACGTACTTGATTACGAGAAGACGTCCGCATGCGGTGCGTAGTTTGTCAATTAAAAGCGTTTGAATGTCGAAAAAAGTGTCAATTATACGAGGTTTTCGGTGGCGAAAAATTGCGGATACTCGAATATTCAGAAATAGGCATCAATCGGGAGCGTGATAGGCTTTTATGGAGCTTTCTCCATGCACTGGTGTCGTTGCGCATGATTTAATTAAATTTTAGATTCCAAGTTTTTCGACCAATTTTCCAAGTGTTAAACCTTACGTTTTTTGATCGTTACCTCCTTCTTGTATTAAAAACGAGTGGATGGAATTACTTCGCGTGGAAGGAAAATGCGCGAGTGGTCAATACGTACTTGATTACGAGAAGACGTCCGCATGCTGTGCGTAGTTTGTCAATTAAAAGCGTTTGAATGTCGAAAAAAGTGTCATTTATATAACGTTTTCGGTGGTGAAAAATGTCGGATACTCGAATTTTTAGAAATGAACATGAAAAGGGAGCGTGATAGGCTTTGATGGAGCTTTCTCGATGCACGGGTGTCGTTGCGCATGATTTAATTAAATTTTAGATTCTAAGTTTTTCGACCATTTTTCCAAGTGTTAAACCATACGTTTTTTGATCGTTACCCCCTTCCTGTAGTGGAAACGAGTGGATAAAATTACCTGGCGTGGATGGAAATGCGCGAGTGGTCAATACGTACCTGATCACGAGAAGACGTCCGCATGCGGTGCGTAGTTTGTCAATTAAAAGCGTTTGAATGTCGAAAAAAGTGTCAATTATACGAGGTTTTCGGTGGCGAAAAATTGCGGATACTCGAATATTCAGAAAAAGGCATCAATCGGGAGCGTGATAGGCTTTTTTTGAGCTTTCTCGATGCTCTGGTGTCGTTGCGCATGATTTAATTAAATTTTAGATTCCAAGCTTTTCGACCAATTTTCCAAGTGTTAAACCTTACGTTTTTTGATCGTTACCCCCTTCTTGTATTGAAAACGAGTGGATAAAATTACCTGGAGTGGATGGAGAATGCGCGAGTGGTCAATACGTACTTGATTACGAGAAGACGTCCGCATGCGGTGCGTAGTTTGTCAATTAAAAGCGTTTGAATGTCGAAAAAAGTGTCATTTGTACAACGTTTTCGGTGGTGAAAAATGTCGGATACTCGAATTTTTAGAAATGAACATGAAAAAGGAGCGTGATAGGCTTTGATGGAGCTTTCTCGATGCACGGGTGTCGTTGCGCATGATTTAATTAAATTTTAGATTCTAAGTTTTTCGACCATTTTTCCAAGTCCAAACCTTAAGTTTTTTGATCGTAACCTCCTTCTTGTATTGAAAACGAGTGGATGAAATTACTTGGCGCTGATGGAGAATGCGCGAGTGGTCAATACGTACTTGATTACGAGAAGACGTCCGCGTGCGGTTCGTAGTTTGTCAATTAAAAGCGTTTGAATGTCGATAAAAGTGTCATTTATAAAACGTTTTAGGTGGTGAAAAATGTCGGATACTCGAATTTTTAGAAATGAACATGAAAAGGGAGCGTGATAGGCTTTGATGGAGCTTTCTCGATGCACGGGTGTCGCTGCGCATGATTTAATTAAATTTTGGATTCTAAGTTGTTCGACCAATTTTCCAAGTGTTAAACCATACGTTTTTTAATCGTTACCCCCTTCTTGTATTGAAAACGAGTGGATAAAATTACCTGGAGTGGATGGAGAATGCGCGAGTGGTCAATACGTACTTGATTACGAGAAGACGTCCGCATGCGGTGCGTAGTTTGTCAATTAAAAGCGTTTGAATGTCGAAAAAAGTGTCATTTGTACAACGTTTTCGGTGGTGAAAAATGTCGGATACTCGAATTTTTAGAAATGAACATGAAAAAGGAGCGTGATAGGCTTTGATGGAGCTTTCTCGATGCACGGGTGTCGTTGCGCATGATTTAATTAAATTTTAGATTCTAAGTTTTTCGACCATTTTTCCAAGTGTTAAACCTTACGTTTTATGATCGTTACCCCCTTCTTGTATTGAAAACGAGTGGATAAAATTACCTGGAGTGGATGGAGAATGCGCGAGTGGTCAATACGTACTTGATTACGAGAAGACGTCCGCGTTCGGTGCGTAGTTTGTCAATTAAAAGCGTTTGAATGTCGAAAAAAGTGTCATTTATACAACGTAATCGGTCTCCAAAAATGTCGGATACTCGAATTTTTAGAAATTAACATGAAGAGGGAGCGTAATAGGCTTTGATGGAGCTTTCTCGATGCACGGGTGTCGCTGCGCATGATTTAATTAAATTTTGGATTCTGAGTGTTTCGACCATTTTTCCTAGTGTTAAACCTTACGTTTCTTGATCGTTACCCACTTCTTGTATTGAAAACGAGTGGATAAAATTACCTGGCCAAGATGGAGAATGCGCGAGTGGTCAATACGTACTTGATTACGAGAAGACGTCCGCGTTCGGTGCGTAGTTTGTCAATTAAAGGCGTTTGAATGTCGAAAAAAGTGTCATTTATACAACGTTTTCGGTGGCGAAAAATGTCGGATACTCGAATTTTTAGAAATGAATATGAAAAGGGTGCGTTATAGGCTTTGATGGAGCTTTCTCGATGCACGGGTGTCGCTGCGCATGATTTAATTAAATTTTAGATTCTAAGTTTTTCGACCAATTTTCCAAGTGTTAAACCATACGTTTTTTAATCGTTATCCCCTTCCTGTAGTGGAAACGAGTGGATAAAATTACTTGGCGTGGATTAAGAATGCGCGAGTCGTCAATACGTACTTGATTACGAGAAGACGTCCGCATGCGGTGCGTAGTTTGTGAATTAAAAGCGTTTAAATGTCGAAAAAAGTGTCAATTATACGAGGTTTTCGGTGGCGAAAAGTTGCGGATACTCGAATATTCAGAAATAGGCATCAATCGGGAGCGTGATAGGCTTTTATGGAGCTTTCTCGATGCACTGGTGTCGTTGCGCATGATTTAATTAAATTTTGGATTCTGAGTTTTTCGACCATTTTTCCAAGTGTTAAACCTTACGTTTTTTGATCGTTACCCACTTCTTGTATTGAAAACGAGTGGATAAAATTACCTGGCCAAGATGGAGAGATCGCGAGTGGTCAATACGTACTTGATTACGAGAAGACGTCCGCGTTCGGTGCGTAGTTTGTCAATTAAAGGCGTTTGAATTTCGAAAAAAGTGTCATTTATACAACGTTTTCGGTGGCGAAAAATGTCGGATACTCGAATTTTTAGAAATTAACATGAAAAGGGAGCGTTATAGGCTTTGATGGAGCTTTCTCGATGCACGGGTGTCGCTGCGCATGATTTAATTAAATTTTGGATTCTAAGTTGTTCGACCAATTTTCCAAGTGTTAAACCATACGTTTTTTAATCGTTATCCCCTTCCTGTAGTGGAAACGAGTGGATAAAATTACTTGGCGTGGATGAAGAATGCGCGAGTGGTCAATACGTACTTGATTACGAGAAGACGTCAGCGTGCGGTGCGTAGTTTGTGAAGTAAAAGCGTTTAAATGTCGAAAAAAGTGTCATTTATAGGAGGATTTCGGTGGCGAAAAATGGGGGATTCTCGAATATTCAGAAATAAGCATGAATCGGGAGCGTAATAGGCTTTGATGGAGCTTTCTCGATGCACGGGTGTTGTTGCGCACTATTTAATTATATTTTAGATTCTAAGTTTTTCGACCAATTTTCCAAGTGTTAAACCATACGTTTTTTAATCGTTATCCCCTTCCTGTAGTGGAAACGAGTGGATAAAATTACTTGGCGTGGATGATGAATGCGCGAGTGGTCAATACGTACTTGATTACGAGAAGACGTCCGCGTTCGGTGCGTAGTTTGTCAATTAAAAGCGTTTGAATGTCGAAAAAAGTGTCATTTATACAACGTTTTCGGTCGCAAAAAATGTCGGATACTCGAATTTTTAGAAATGAACATGAAAAGGGAACGTAATAGGCTTTGATGGAGCTTTCTCGATGCACGGGTGTCGCTGCGCATGATTTAATTAAATTTTGGATTCTGAGTTTTTCGACCATTTTTCCAAGTGTTAAACCTTACGTTTTTTGATCGTTACCTCCTTCTTGTATTAAAAACGAGTGGATAAAATTACTTGGCGTGGATGAAGAATGCGCGAGTGGTCAATACGCACTTGATTACGAGAAGACGTCCGCATGCGGAGCGTAGTTTGTAAATTAAAAGCGTTTGAATGTCGAAAAAAGTGTCAATTATACAACGTTTTCGGTGGCGAAAAATGTCGGATACTCGAATTTTTAGAAATGAACATGAAAAGGGAGCGTGATAGGCTTTGATGGAGCTTTCTCGAGGCACGGGTGTCGCTGCGCATGATTTAATTAAATTTTGGATTCTGAGTTTTTCGACCATTTTTCCAAGTCCAAACCTTACGTTTTTTCATCGTTACCTCCTTCTTGTATTAAAAACGAGTGGATAAAATTGCTTGGCGTGGATGGAGAATGCGCGAGTAGTCAATACGTACTTGATTACGAGAAGACGTCCGCATGCGGTGCGTAGTTTGTCAATTAAAAGCGTTTGAATGTCGAAAAAAGTGTCAATTATACGAGGTTTTCGGTGGCGAAAAATTGCGGATACTCGAATATTCAGAAATAGGCATCAATCGGGAGCGTGATAGGCTTTTATGGAGCTTTCTCCATGCACTGGTGTCGTTGCGCATGATTTAATTAAATTTTAGATTCCAAGTTTTTCGACCAATTTTCCAAGTGTTAAACCTTACGTTTTTTGATCGTTACCTCCTTCTTGTATTAAAAACGAGTGGATGGAATTACTTCGCGTGGAAGGAAAATGCGCGAGTGGTCAATACGTACTTGATTACGAGAAGTCGTCCGCATGCTGTGCGTAGTTTGTCAATTAAAAGCGTTTGAATGTCGAAAAAAGTGTCATTTATATAACGTTTTCGGTGGTGAAAAATGTCGGATACTCGAATTTTTAGAAATGAACATGAAAAGGGAGCGTGATAGGCTTTGATGGAGCTTTCTCGATGCACGGGTGTCGTTGCGCATGATTTAATTAAATTTTAGATTCCAAGTTTTTCGACCAATTTTCCAAGTGTTAAACCATACGTTTTTTGATCGTTACCCCCTTCCTGTAGTGGAAACGAGTGGATAAAATTACCTGGCGTGGATGGAAATGCGCGAGTGGTCAATACGTACCTGATCACGAGAAGACGTCCGCATGCGGTGCGTAGTTTGTCAATTAAAAGCGTTTGAATGTCGAAAAAAGTGTCAATTATACGAGGTTTTCGGTGGCGAAAAATTGCGGATACTCGAATATTCAGAAATAGGCATCAATCGGGAGCGTGATAGGCTTTTATTGAGCTTTCTCGATGCTCTGGTGTCGTTGCGCATGATTTAATTAAATTTTAGATTCCAAGCTTTTCGACCAATTTTCCAAGTGTTAAACCTTACGTTTTTTGATCGTTACCCCCTTCTTGTATTGAAAACGAGTGGATAAAATTACCTGGAGTGGATGGAGAATGCGCGACTGGTCAATACGTACTTGATTACGAGAAGACGTCCGCATGCGGTGCGTAGTTTGTCAATTAAAAGCGTTTGAATGTCGAAAAAAGTGTCATTTGTACAACGTTTTCGGTGGTGAAAAATGTCGGATACTCGAATTTTTAGAAATGAACATGAAAAAGGAGCGTGATAGGCTTTGATGGAGCTTTCTCGATGCACGGGTGTCGTTGCGCATGATTTAATTAAATTTTAGATTCTAAGTTTTTCGACCATTTTTCCAAGTGTTAAACCTTACGTTTTATGATCGTTACCCCCTTCTTGTATTGAAAACGAGTGGATAAAATTAACTGGAGTGGATGGAGAATGCGCGAGTGGTCAATACGTACTTGATTACGAGAAGACGTCCGCGTTCGGTGCGTAGTTTGTCAATTAAAAGCGTTTGAATGTCGAAAAAAGTGTCATATATACAACGTAATCGGTCTCGAAAAATGTCGGATACTCGAATTTTTAGAAATGAACATGAAGAGGGAGCGTAATAGGCTTTGATGGAGCTTTCTCGATGCACGGGTGTCGCTGCGCATGATTTAATTAAATTTTGGATTCTGAGTTTTTCGACCATTTTTCCAAGTGTTAAACCTTACGTTTTTTGATCGTTACCCACTTATGTATTGAAAACGAGTGGATAAAATTACCTGGCCAAGATGGAGAATGCGCGAGTGGTCAATACGTACTTGATTACGAGAAGACGTCCGCGTTCGGTACGTAGTTTGTCAATTAAAGGCGTTTGAATGTCGAAAAAAGTGTCATTTATACAACGTTTTCGGTGGCGAAAAATGTCGGATACTCGAATTTTTAGAAATGAACATGAAAAGGGTGCGTTATAGGCTTTGATGGAGCTTTCTCGATGCACGGGTGTCGCTGCGCATGATTTAATTAAATTTTGGATTCTAAGTTGTTCGACCAATTTTCCAAGTGTTATACCATACGTTTTTTAATCGTTATCCCCTTCCTGTAGTGGAAACGAGTGGATAAAATTACTTGGCGTGGATGAAGAATGCGCGAGTCGTCAATACGTACTTGATTACGAGAAGACGTCCGCGTGCGGTGCGTAGTTTGTGAAGTAAAAGCGTTTAAATGTCGAAAAAAGTGTCATTTATAGGAGGTTATCGGTGGCGAAAAATGGCGGATTCTCGAATATTCAGAAATAAGCATGAATCGGGAGCGTAATAGGCTTTGATGGAGCTTTCTCGATGCACGGGTGTCGTTGGGCATGATTTAATTAAATTTTAGATTCTAAGTTTTTCGACCAATTTTCCAAGTGTTAAACCTTACGTTTTTTGATCGTTACCTCCTTCTTGTATTGAAAACGAGTGGATAAAATTACTTGGCGTGGATGAAGAATGCGCGAGTGGTCAATACGTACTTGATTGCGAGAAGACGTCCGCATGCGGTGCGTAGTTTGTCAATTAAAGGCGTTTGAATGTCGAAAAAAGTGTCATTTATACAACGTTTTCGGTGGCGAAAAATGTCGGATACTCGAATTTTTAGAAATGAACATGAAAAGGGAGCGTGAAGAGCTTTGATGGAGCTTTCTCGATGCACGGGTGTCGCTGCGCATGATTTAATTAAATTTTGGATTCTAAGTTTTTCGACCAATTTTCCAAGTGTTAAACCATACGTTTTTTAATCGTTATCCCCTTCCTGTAGTGGAAACGAGTGGATAAAATTACTTGGCGTGGATGATGAATGCGCGAGTGGTCAATACGTAATTGATTACGAGAAGACGTCCGCGTTCGGTGCGTAGTTTGTCAATTAAAAGCGTTTGAATGTCGAAAAAAGTGTCAATTATACAACGTTTTCGGTGGCGAAAAATGTCGGATACTCGAATTTTTAGAAATGAACATGAAAAGGGAGCGTGATAGGCTTTGATGGAGCTTTCTCGAGGCACGGGTGTCGAAGCGCATGATTTAATTAAATTTTGGATTCTGACTTTTTCGACCATTTTTCCAAGTCCAAACCTTACGTTTTTTCATCGATACCTCCTTCTTGTATTAAAAACGAGTGGATAAAATTGCTTGGCGTGGATGGAGAATGCGCAAGTAGTCAATACGTACTTGATTACGAGAAGACGTCCGCATGCGGTGCGTAGTTTGTCAATTAAAAGCGTTTGAATGTCGAAAAAAGTGTCAATTATACGAGGTTTTCGGTGGCGAAAAATTGCGGATACTCGAATTTTTAGAAATGAACATGAAAAGGGAGCGTAATAGGCTTTGATGGAATTTTCTCGATGCACAGGTGTCGAATATTCAGAAAGGAATATTCAGAAATAGGCATCAATCGGGAGCGTGATAGGCTTTTATGGAGCTTTCTCCATGCACTGGTGTCGTTGCGCATGATTTAATTAAATTTTGGATTCTGAGTTTTTCGACCATTTTTCCAAGTGTTAAACCTTACGTTTTTTGATCGTTACATCCATCTTGTATTGAAAACGAGTAGATAAAATTACATGGCGTGGATGAAGAATGCGCGAGTGGTCAATACGTACTTGATTACGAGAAGACGTCCGCATGCGGTGCGTAGTTTGTCAATTAAAAGCGTTTGAATGTCGAAAAAAGTGTCATTTATAAAACGTTTTCGGTGGTGAAAAATGTCGGTTACTCCAGTTTTTAGAAATGAACATGAAAAGGGAGCGTGATAGGCTTTGATGGAGCTTTCTCGATGCACGGGAGTCGCTGCGCATGATTTAATTAAATTTTGGATTCTAAGTTTTTCGACCAATTTTCCAAGTGTTAAACCATACGTTTTTTGATCGTTACCCCCTTCCTATAGTTGAAACGAGTGGATGGAATTACTTCGCCTGGACTGAGAATGCGCGAGTGGTCAAAACGTACTTGATTACAAGTAGACGTCCGCGTGCGGTACGTAGTTTGTGAATTAAAAGCGTTTGAATGTCGAAAAAAGTGTCATTTAAACAACGTTCTCGGTGGCGAAAAATGGCGGATTCTCGAATTTTCAGAAATCAGCATGAAACGGGAGCGTGATAGGTTTTGATTGAGCTTTCTCGATGCACGGGTGTCGCTGCGCATGATTTAATTATATTTTGGATTCTGAGTTTTTCGACCATTTTTCCAAGTGTTAAACCTTACGTTTTTTGATCGTTACATCCATCTTGTATTGAAAACGAGTAGATAAAATTACTTGGCGTGGATGGAGAATGCGCGCGTGGTCAATACGTACTTGATTACGAGAAGACGTCCGCATGCGGTGCGTAGTTTGTCAATTAAAAGCGTTTGAATGTCGAAAAAAGTGTCATTTATACAACGTTTTCGGTGGTGAAAAATGTCGGATACTCGAATTTTTAGAAATGAACATGAAAAAGGAGCGTGATAGGCTTTGATGGAGCTTTCTCGATGCACGGGTGTCGTTGCGCATGATTTAATTAAATTTTAGATTCTGAGTTTTTCGACCATTTTTCCAAGTGGTTTAATTAAGTGGATTAATTTTTCCAAGTGGTTCCAACCTTAGGTTTTTTGATCGTTACATCCTTCTTGTATTGAAAACGAGTGAATAAAATTACTTGGCGTGAATGGAGAATGCGCGAGTGGGTAATACGTACTTGATTACGAGAAGACGTCCGCATGCGGTGCGTAGTTTGTCAATTAAAAGCGTTTGAATGTCGAAAAAAGTGTCATTTATACAACGTTTTCGGTGGTGAAAAATGTCGGATACTCGAATTTTTAGAAATGAACATGAAAAAGGAGCGTGGTAGGCTTTGATGGAGCTTTCTCGATGCACGGGTGTCGTTGCGCATGATTTAATTAAATTTTAGATTTTGAGTTTTTCGACCATTTTTCCAAGTGTCTTACCAACCTTATGTTTTTTGATCGTTACCTCCTTCCTGTAGGGGAAAGGGGGGGATAAAATTACCTGGAGTGGATGGAGAATGCGCGAGTGGTCAGTACGTACTTGATTACGAGAAGACGTCCGCGTTCGGTGCGTAGTTTGTCAATTAAAAGCGTTTGAATGTCGAAAAAAGTGTCATTTATACAACGTTTTCGGTCGCGAAAAATGTCGGATACTCGAATTTTTAGAAATGAACATGAAAAGGGAGCGTAATAGGCTTTAATGGAGCTTTCTCGATGCACGGGTGTCGCTGCGCATGATTTAATTAACTTTTGGATTCTGAGTTTTTAGACCATTTTTTCCAAGTGTTAAACCTTACGTTTTTTGATCGTTACCTCCTTCCTGTAGCCGAAACGAGTGGATGGAATTACTTCGCGTGGAAGGAAAATGCGCGAGTGGTCAATACGTACTTGATTACGAGAAGACGTCCGCGTGCGGTGCGTTGTTTGTGAAGTAAAAGCGTTTAAATGTCGAAAAAAGTGTCATTTATACAACGTTTTCGGTGGCGAAAAATGTCGGATACTCGAATTTTTAGAAATGAACATGAAAAGGGAGCGTATAGGCTTTGATGGAGCTTTCTCGATGCACGGGTGTCGCTGCGCATGATTTAATTAAATTTTGGATTCTAAGTTGTTCGACCAATTTTCCAAGTGTTAAACCATACGTTTTTTAATCGTTATCCCCTTCCTGTAGTGGAAACGAGTGGATAAAATTACTTGGCGTGGATGAAGAATGCGCGAGTGGTCAATACGTACTTGATTACGAGTAGACATCCGCGTGCGGTGCGTAGTTTGTGAATTAAAAGCGTTTAAATGTCGAAAAAAGTGTCAATTATACGAGGTTTTCGGTGGCGAAAAGTTGCGGATACTCGAATATTCAGAAATAGGCATCAATCGGGAGCGTGATAGGCTTTTATGGAGCTTTCTCGATGCACTGGTGTCGTTGCGCATGATTTAATTAAATTTTAGATTCTAAGTTTTTCGACCAATTTTCCAAGTGTTAAACCTTACGTTTTTTGATCGTTACCTCCTTCTTGTATTGAAAACGAGTGGATAAAATTACTTGGCGTGGATGAAGAATGCGCGAGTGGTCAATACGTACTTGATTGCGAGAAGACGTCCGCGTTCGGTGCGTAGTTTGTCAATTAAAAGCGTTTGAATGTCGAAAAAAGTGTCAATTATACAACGTTTTCGGTGGCGAAAAATGTCGGATACTCGAATTTTTAGAAATGAACATGAAAAGGGACCGTGATAGGCTTTGATGGAGCTTTCTCGAGGCACGGGTGTCGCTGCGCATGATTTAATTAAATTTTGGATTCTGAGTTTTTCGACCATTTTTCCAAGTCCAAACCTTACGTTTTTTCATCGATACCTCCTTCTTGTATTAAAAACGAGTGGATAAAATTGCTTGGCGTGGATGGAGAATGCGCGAGTAGTCAATACGTACTTGATTACGAGAAGACGTCCGCATGCGGTGCGTAGTTTGTCAATTAAAAGCGTTTGAATGTCGAAAAAAGTGTCAATTATACGAGGTTTTCGGTGGCGAAAAATTGCGGATACTCGAATATTCAGAAATAGGCATCAATCGGGAGCGTGATAGACTTTTATGGAGCTTTCTCCATGCACTGGTGTCGTTGCGCATGATTTAATTAAATTTTAGATTCCAAGTTTTTCGACCAATTTTCCAAGTGTTAAACCTTACGTTTTTTGATCGTTACATCCTTCTTGTAATGAAAACGAGTGGATAAAATTACTTGGCGTGAATGGAGAATACGCGAGTGGTCAATACGTACTTGATTACGAGAAGACGTCCGCATGCGGTGCGTAGTTTGTCAATTAAAAGCGTTTGAATGTCGAAAAAAGTGTCATTTATACAACGTTTTCGAAGGCGAAAAATGTCGGATACTCGAATTTTTAGAAATGAACATGAAAAGGGAGCGTAATAGGCTTTGATGGAATTTTCTCGATGCACAGGTGTCGCTGCGCATGATTTAATTAAATTTTGGATTCTGAGTTTTTCGACCATTTTTCCAAGTGTTAAACCTTACGTTTTTTGATCGTTACATCCATCTTGTATTGAAAACGAGTAGATAAAATTACATGGCGTGGATGAAGAATGCGCGAGTGGTCAATACGTACTTGATTACGAGAAGACGTCCGCATGCGGTGCGTAGTTTGTCAATTAAAAGCGTTTGAATGTCGAAAAAAGTGTCATTTATAAAACGTTTTCGGTGGTGAAAAATGTCGGTTACTCCAGTTTTTATAAATGAACATGAAAAGGGAGCGTGATAGGCTTTGATGGAGCTTTCTCGATGCACGGGAGTCGCTGCGCATGATTTAATTAAATTTTGGATTCTAAGTTTTTCGACCAATTTTCCAAGTGTTAAACCATACGTTTTTCGATCGTTACCCCCTTCCTATAGTTTAAACGAGTGGATGGAATTACTTCGCCTGGACTGAGAATGCGCGAGTGGTCAAAACGTACTTGGTTACAAGTAGACGTCCGCGTGCGGTACGTAGTTTGTGAATTAAAAGCGTTTGAATGTCGAAAAAAGTGTCATTTAAACAACGTTCTCGGTGGCGAAAAATGGCGGATTCTCGAATTTTCAGAAATCAGCATGAAACGGGAGCGTGATAGGTTTTGATTGAGCTTTCTCGATGCACGGGTGTCGCTGCGCATGATTTAATTATATTTTGGATTCTGAGTTTTTCGACCATTTTTCCAACCTTACGTTTTTTGATCGTTACATCCATCTTGTATTGAAAACGAGTAGATAAAATTACTTGGCGTGGATGGAGAATGCGCGCGTGGTCAATACGTACTTGATTACGAGAAGACGTCCGCATGCGGTGCGTAGTTTGTCAATTAAAAGCGTTTGAATGTCGAAAAAAGTGTTATTTATACAACGTTTTCGGTGGTGAAAAATGTCGGATACTCGAATTTTTAGAAATGAACATGAAAAAGGAGCGTGATAGGCTTTGATGGAGCTTTCTCGATGCACGGGTGTCGTTGCGCATGATTTAATTAAATTTTAGATTTTGAGTTTTTCGACCATTTTTCCAAGTGTCTTACCAACCTTACGTTTTTTGATCGTTACCTCCTTCCTGTAGGGGAAAGGGGGGGATAAAATTACCTGGAGTGGATGGAGAATGCGCGAGTGGTCAGTACGTACTTGATTACGAGAAGACGTCCGCGTTCGGTGCGTAGTTTGTCAATTAAAAGCGTTTGAATGTCGAAAAAAGTGTCATTTATACAACGTTTTCGGTCGCGAAAAATGTCGGATACTCGAATTTTTAGAAATGAACATGAAAAGGGAGCGTAATAGGCTTTAATGGAGCTTTCTCGATGCACGGGTGTCGCTGCGCATGATTTAATTAACTTTTGGATTCTGAGTTTTTCGACCATTTTTCCAAGTGTTAAACCTTACGTTTTTTGATCGTTACCTCCTTCCTGTAGCCGAAACGAGTGGATGGAATTACTTCGCGTGGAAGGAAAATGCGCGAGTGGTCAATACGTACTTGATTACGAGAAGACGTCCGCGTGCGGTGCGTTGTTTGTGAAGTAAAAGCGTTTAAATGTCGAAAAAAGTGTCATTTATACAACGTTTTCGGTGGCGAAAAATGTCGGATACTCGAATTTTTAGAAATGAACATGAAAAGGGAGCGTATAGGCTTTGATGGAGCTTTCTCGATGCACGGGTGTCGCTGCGCATGATTTAATTAAATTTTGGATTCTAAGTTTTTCGACCAATTTTCCAAGTCCTTACGTTTTTTGATCGTTACCTCCTTCCTGTAGTGGAAACGAGTGGATGGAATTACTTCGCGTGGAAGGAAAATGCGCGAGTGGTCAATACGTACTTGATTACGAGTAGACATCCGCGTGCGGTGCGTAGTTTGTGAATTAAAAGCGTTTAAATGTCGAAAAAAGTGTCAATTATACGAGGTTTTCGGTGGCGAAAAGTTGCGGATACTCGAATATTCAGAAATAGGCATCAATCGGGAGCGTGATAGGCTTTTATGGAGCTTTCTCGATGCACTGGTGTCGTTGCGCATGATTTAATTAAATTTTAGATTCTGAGTTTTTCGACCATTTTTCCAAGTCCAAACCTTAAGTTTTTTGATCGTTACCTCCTTATTGTATTGAAAACGAGTGGATGAAATTACTTGGCGCTGATGGAGAATGCGCGAGTGGTCAATACGTACTTGATTACGGGAAGACGTCCGCGTGCGGTTCGTAGTTTGTCAATTAAAAGCGTTTGAATGTCGATAAAAGTGTCATTTATAAAACGTTTTAGGTGGTGAAAAATGTCGGATACTCGAATTTTTAGAAATGAACATGAAAAGGGAGCGTGATAGGCTTTGATGGAGCTTTCTCGATGCACGGGTGTCGCTGCGCATGATTTAATTAAATTTTGGATTCTAAGTTGTTCGACCAATTTTCCAAGTGTTAAACCATACGTTTTTTAATCGTTATCCCCTTCCTGTAGTGGAAACGAGTGGATAAAATTACTTGGCGTGGATGAAGAATGCGCGAGTGGTCAATACGTACTTGATTACGAGAAGACGTCCGCGTGCGGTGCGTAGTTTGTGAAGTAAAAGCGTTTAAATGTCGAAAAAAGTGTCATTTATAGGAGGTTTTCGGTGGCGAAAAATGGCGGATTCTCGAATATTCAGAAATAAGCATGAATCGGGAGCGTAATAGGCTTTGATGGAGCTTTCTCGATGCACGGGTGTTGTTGCGCACTATTTAATTAAATTTTAGATTCTAAGTTTTTCGACCAATTTTCCAAGTGTTAAACCTTACGTTTTTTGATCGTTACCTCCTTCTTGTATTGAAAACGAGTGGATAAAATTACTTGGCGTGGATAAAGAATGCGCGAGTGGTCAATACGTACTTGATTGCGAGAAGACGTCCGCATGCGGTGCGTAGTTTGTCAATTAAAGGCGTTTGAATGTCGAAAAAAGTGTCATTTATACAACGTTTTCGGTGGCGAAAAATGTCGGATACTCGAATTTTTAGAAATGAACATGAAAAGGGAGCGTGAAGAGCTTTGATGGAGCTTTCTCGATGCACGGGTGTCGCTGCGCATGATTTAATTAAATTTTGGATTCTAAGTTTTTCGACCAATTTTCCAAGTGTTAAACCATACGTTTTTTAATCGTTATCCCCTTCCTGTAGTGGAAACGAGTGGATAAAATTACTTGGCGTGGATGATGAATGCGCGAGTGGTCAATACGTACTTGATTACGAGAAGACGTCCGCGTTCGGTGCGTAGTTTGTCAATTAAAAGCGTTTGAATGTCGAAAAAAGTGTCATTTATACAACGTTTTCGGTCGCGAAAAATGTCGGATACTCGAATTTTTAGAAATGAACATGAAAAGGGAGCGTAATAGGCTTTGATGGAGCTTTCTCGATGCACGGGTGTCGCTTCGCATGATTTAATTAAATTTTGGATTCTGAGTTTTTCGACCATTTTTCCAAGTGCCTTTTTTCCAAGTTAAACCTTACGTTTTTTGATCGTTACCTCCTTCTTGTATTAAAAACGAGTGGATAAAATTACTTGGCGTGGATGAAGAATGCGCGAGTGGTCAATACGCACTTGATTACGAGAAGACGTCCGCATGCGGAGCGTAGTTTGTAAATTAAAAGCGTTTGAATGTCGAAAAAAGTGTCAATTATACAACGTTTTCGGTGGCGAAAAATGTCGGATACTCGAATTTTTAGAAATGAACATGAAAAGGGAGCGTAATAGGCTTTGATGGAGCTTTCTCGAGGCACGGGTGTCGCTGCGCATGATTTAATTAAATTTTGGATTCTGAGTTTTTCGACCATTTTTCCAAGTCCAAACCTTACGTTTTTTCATCGTTACCTCCTTCTTGTATTTAAAAACGAGTGGATAAAATTGCTTGGCGTGGATGGAGAATGCGCGAGTAGTCAATACGTACTTGATTACGAGAAGACGTCCGCATGCGGTGCGTAGTTTGTCAATTAAAAGCGTTTGAATGTCGAAAAAAGTTTCAATTATACGAGGTTTTCGGTGGCGAAAAATTGCGGATACTCGAATATTCAGAAATAGGCATCAATCGGGAGCGTGATAGGCTTTTATGGAGCTTTCTCCATGCACTGGTGTCGTTGCGCATGATTTAATTAAATTTTAGATTCCAAGTTTTTCGACCAATTTTCCAAGTGTTAAACCTTACGTTTTTTGATCGTTACCTCCTTCTTGTATTAAAAACGAGTGGATGGAATTACTTCGCGTGGAAGGAAAATGCGCGAGTGGTCAATACGTACTTGATTACGAGAAGACGTCCGCATGCTGTGCGTAGTTTGTCAATTAAAAGCGTTTGAATGTCGAAAAAAGTGTCATTTATATAACGTTTTCGGTGGTGAAAAATGTCGGATACTCGAATTTTTAGAAATGAACATGAAAAGGGAGCGTGATAGGCTTTGATGGAGCTTTCTCGATGCACGGGTGTCGCTGCGCATGATTTAATTAAATTTTGGATTCTAAGTTTTTCGACCAATTTTCCAAGTGTTAAACCATACGTTTTTTGATCGTTACCCCCTTCCTGTAGTGGAAACGAGTGGATAAAATTACCTGGCGTGGATGGAAATGCGCGAGTGGTCAATACGTACCTGATCACGAGAAGACGTCCGCATGCGGTGCGTAGTTTGTCAATTAAAAGCGTTTGAATGTCGAAAAAAGTGTCAATTATACGAGGTTTTCGGTGGCGAAAAATTGCGGATACTCGAATATTCAGAAAAAGGCATCAATCGGGAGCGTGATAGGCTTTTTTTGAGCTTTCTCGATGCTCTGGTGTCGTTGCGCATGATTTAATTAAATTTTAGATTCCAAGCTTTTCGACCAATTTTCCAAGACCTTACGTTTTTTGATCGTTACCCCCTTCTTGTATTGAAAACGAGTGGATAAAATTACCTGGAGTGGATGGAGAATGCGCGAGTGGTCAATACGTACTTGATTACGAGAAGACGTCCGCATGCGGTGCGTAGTTTGTCAATTAAAAGCGTTTGAATGTCGAAAAAAGTGACATTGGTACAAAGTTTTCGGTGGTGAAAAATGTCGGATACTCGAATTTTTAGAAATGAACATGAAAAAGGAGCGTGATAGGCTTTGATGGAGCTTTCTCGATGCACGGGTGTCGTTGCGCATGATTTAATTAAATTTTAGATTCTAAGTTTTTCGACCATTTTTCCAAGTCCAAACCTTAAGTTTTTTGATCGTAACCTCCTTCTTGTATTGAAAACGAGTGGATGAAATTACTTGGCGCTGATGGAGAATGCGCGAGTGGTCAATACGTACTTGATTACGAGAAGACGTCCGCGTGCGGTTCGTAGTTTGTCAATTAAAAGCGTTTGAATGTCGATAAAAGTGTCATTTATAAAACGTTTTAGGTGGTGAAAAAAGTCGGATACTCGAATTTTTAGAAATGAACATGAAAAGGGAGCGTGATAGGCTTTGATGGAGCTTTCTCGATGCACGGGTGTCGCTGCGCATGATTTAATTAAATTTTGGATTCTAAGTTGTTCGACCAATTTTCCAAGTGTTAAACCATACGTTTTTTAATCGTTATCCCCTTCCTGTAGTGGAAACGAGTGGATAAAATTACTTGGCGTGGATGAAGAATGCGCGAGTGGTCAATACGTACTTGATTACGAGAAGACGTCCGCGTGCGGTGCGTAGTTTGTGAAGTAAAAGCGTTTAAATGTCGAAAAAAGTGTCATTTATAGGAGGTTTTCGGTGGCGAAAAATGGGGGATTCTCGAATATTCAGAAATAAGCATGAATCGGGAGCGTAATAGGCTTTGATGGAGCTTTCTCGATGCACGGGTGTTGTTGCGCACTATTTAATTAAATTTTAGATTCTAAGTTTTTCGACCAATTTTCCAAGTGTTAAACCTTACGTTTTTTGATCGTTACCTCCTTCTTGTATTGAAAACGAGTGGATAAAATTACTTGGCGTGGATGAAGAATGCGCGAGTGGTCAACACGTACTTGATTGCGAGGAGACGTCCGCATGCGGTGCGTAGTTTGTCAATTAAAGGCGTTTGAATGTCGAAAAAAGTGTCATTTATACAACGTTTTCGGTGGCGAAAAATGTCGGATACTCGAATTTTTAGAAATGAACATGAAAAGGGAGCGTGAAGAGCTTTGATGGAGCTTTCTCGATGCACGGGTGTCGCTGCGCATGATTTAATTAAATTTTGGATTCTAAGTTTTTCGACCAATTTTCCAAGTGTTAAACCATACGTTTTTTAATCGTTACCTCCTTCTTGTATTAAAAACGAGTGGATAAAATTACTTGGCGTGGATGATGAATGCGCGAGTGGTCAATACGCACTTGATTACGAGAAGACGTCCGCATGCGGAGCGTAGTTTGTAAATTAAAAGCGTTTGAATGTCGAAAAAAGTGTCATTTATACAACGTTTTCGGTGGCGAAAAATGTCGGATACTCGAATTTTTAGAAATGAACATGAAAAGGGAGCGTAATAGGCTTTGATGGAGCTTTCTCGATGCACGGGTGTCGCTTCGCATGATTTAATTAAATTTTGGATTCTGAGTTTTTCGACCATTTTTCCAAGTGTTAAACCTTACGTTTTTTGATCGTTACCTCCTTCTTGTATTAAAAACGAGTGGATAAAATTACTTGGCGTGGATGAAGAATGCGCGAGTGGTCAATACGCACTTGATTACGAGAAGACGTCCGCATGCGGAGCGTAGTTTGTAAATTAAAAGCGTTTGAATGTCGAAAAAAGTGTCAATTATACAACGTTTTCGGTGGCGAAAAATGTCGGATACTCGAATTTTTAGAAATGAACATGAAAAGGGAGCGTAATAGGCTTTGATGGAGCTTTCTCGAGGCACGGGTGTCGCTGCGCATGATTTAATTAAATTTTGGATTCTGAGTTTTTCGACCATTTTTCCAAGTCCAAACCTTACGTTTTTTCATCGTTACCTCCTTCTTGTATTTAAAAACGAGTGGATAAAATTGCTTGGCGTGGATGGAGAATGCGCGA
Organism: Ceriagrion tenellum; assembly: GCA_963169105.1. Lineage (NCBI taxonomy): Eukaryota > Metazoa > Arthropoda > Insecta > Odonata > Coenagrionidae > Ceriagrion > Ceriagrion tenellum. The sequence goes on along the minus strand of OY720641.1, from coordinate 6,111,784 downwards.
GTAGTCAATACGTACTTGATTACGAGAAGACGTCCGCATGCGGTGCGTAGTTTGTCAATTAAAAGCGTTTGAATGTCGAAAAAAGTTTCAATTATACGAGGTTTTCGGTGGCGAAAAAATTCGGATACTCGAATATTCAGAAATAGGCATCAATCGGGAGCGTGATAGGCTTTTATGGAGCTTTCTCCATGCACTGGTGTCGTTGCGCATGATTTAATTAAATTTTAGATTCCAAGTTTTTCGACCAATTTTCCAAGTGTTAAACCTTACGTTTTTTGATCGTTACCTCCTTCTTGTATTAAAAACGAGTGGATGGAATTACTTCGCGTGGAAGGAAAATGCGCGAGTGGTCAATACGTACTTGATTACGAGAAGACGTCCGCATGCTGTGCGTAGTTTGTCAATTAAAAGCGTTTGAATGTCGAAAAAAGTGTCATTTATATAACGTTTTCGGTGGTGAAAAATGTCGGGTACTCGAATTTTTAGAAATGAACATGAAAAGGGAGCGTGATAGGCTTTGATGGAGCTTTCTCGATGCACGGGTGTCGCTGCGCATGATTTAATTAAATTTTGGATTCTAAGTTTTTCGACCAATTTTCCAAGTGTTAAACCATACGTTTTTTGATCGTTACCCCCTTCCTGTAGTGGAAACGAGTGGATAAAATTACCTGGCGTGGATGGAAATGCGCGAGTGGTCAATACGTACCTGATCACGAGAAGACGTCCGCATGCGGTGCGTAGTTTGTCAATTAAAAGCGTTTGAATGTCGAAAAAAGTGTCAATTATACGAGGTTTTCGGTGGCGAAAAATTGCGGATACTCGAATATTCAGAAATAGGCATCAATCGGGAGCGTGATAGGCTTTTATTGAGCTTTCTCGATGCTCTGGTGTCGTTGCGCATGATTTAATTAAATTTTAGATTCCAAGCTTTTCGACCAATTTTCCAAGACCTTACGTTTTTTGATCGTTACCCCCTTCTTGTATTGAAAACGAGTGGATAAAATTACCTGGAGTGGATGGAGAATGCGCGAGTGGTCAATACGTACTTGATTACGAGAAGACGTCCGCATGCGGTGCGTAGTTTGTCAATTAAAAGCGTTTGAATGTCGAAAAAAGTGTCATTTGTACAACGTTTTCGGTGGTGAAAAATGTCGGATACTCGAATTTTTAGAAATGAACATGAAAAAGGAGCGTGATAGGCTTTGATGGAGCTTTCTCGATGCACGGGTGTCGTTGCGCATGATTTAATTAAATTTTAGATTCTAAGTTTTTCGACCATTTTTCCAAGTCCAAACCTTAAGTTTTTTGATCGTAACCTCCTTCTTGTATTGAAAACGAGTGGATGAAATTACTTGGCGCTGATGGAGAATGCGCGAGTGGTCAATACGTACTTGATTACGAGAAGACGTCCGCGTGCGATTCGTAGTTTGTCAATTAAAAGCGTTTGAATGTCGATAAAAGTGTCATTTATAAAACGTTTTAGGTGGTGAAAAATGTCGGATACTCGAATTTTTAGAAATGAACATGAAAAGGGAGCGTGATAGGCTTTGATGGAGCTTTCTCGATGCACGGGTGTCGCTGCGCATGATTTAATTAAATTTTGGATTCTAAGTTGTTCGACCAATTTTCCAAGTGTTAAACCATACGTTTTTTAATCGTTATCCCCTTCCTGTAGTGGAAACGAGTGGATAAAATTACTTGGCGTGGATGAAGAATGCGCGAGTGGTCAATACGTACTTGATTACGAGAAGACGTCCGCGTGCGGTGCGTAGTTTGTGAAGTAAAAGCGTTTAAATGTCGAAAAAAGTGTCATTTATAGGAGGTTTTCGGTGGCGAAAAATGGGGGATTCTCGAATATTCAGAAATAAGCATGAATCGGGAGCGTAATAGGCTTTGATGGAGCTTTCTCGATGCACGGGTGTTGTTGCGCACTATTTAATTAAATTTTAGATTCTAAGTTTTTCGACCAATTTTCCAAGTGTTAAACCTTACGTTTTTTGATCGTTACCTCCTTCTTGTATTGAAAACGAGTGGATAAAATTACTTGGCGTGGATGAAGAATGCGCGAGTGGTAAACACGTACTTGATTGCGAGAAGACGTCCGCATGCGGTGCGTAGTTTGTCAATTAAAGGCGTTTGAATGTCGAAAAAAGTGTCATTTATACAACGTTTTCGGTGGCGAAAAATGTCGGATACTCGAATTTTTAGAAATGAACATGAAAAGGGAGCGTGAAGAGCTTTGATGGAGCTTTCTCGATGCACGGGTGTCGCTGCGCATGATTTAATTAAATTTTGGATTCTAAGTTTTTCGACCAATTTTCCAAGTGTTAAACCATACGTTTTTTAATCGTTACCTCCTTCTTGTATTAAAAACGAGTGGATAAAATTACTTGGCGTGGATGATGAATGCGCGAGTGGTCAATACGCACTTGATTACGAGAAGACGTCCGCATGCGGAGCGTAGTTTGTAAATTAAAAGCGTTTGAATGTCGAAAAAAGTGTCATTTATACAACGTTTTCGGTGGCGAAAAATGTCGGATACTCGAATTTTTAGAAATGAACATGAAAAGGGAGCGTATAGGCTTTGATGGAGCTTTCTCGATGCACGGGTGTCGCTGCGCATGATTTAATTAAATTTTGGATTCTAAGTTTTTCGACCAATTTTCCAAGTCCTTACGTTTTTTGATCGTTACCTCCTTCCTGTAGTGGAAACGAGTGGATGGAATTACTTCGCGTGGAAGGAAAATGCGCGAGTGGTCAATACGTACTTGATTACGAGTAGACATCCGCGTGCGGTGCGTAGTTTGTGAATTAAAAGCGTTTAAATGTCGAAAAAAGTGTCAATTATACGAGGTTTTCGGTGGCGAAAAGTTGCGGATACTCGAATATTCAGAAATAGGCATCAATCGGGAGCGTGATAGGCTTTTATGGAGCTTTCTCGATGCACTGGTGTCGTTGCGCATGATTTAATTAAATTTTAGATTCTGAGTTTTTCGACCATTTTTCCAAGTCCAAACCTTAAGTTTTTTGATCGTTACCTCCTTCTTGTATTGAAAACGAGTGGATGAAATTACTTGGCGCTGATGGAGAATGCGCGAGTGGTCAATACGTACTTGATTACGAGAAGACGTCCGCGTGCGGTTCGTAGTTTGTCAATTAAAAGCGTTTGAATGTCGATAAAAGTGTCATTTATAAAATGTTTTAGGTGGTGAAAAATGTCGGATACTCGAATTTTTAGAAATGAACATGAAAAGGGAGCGTGATAGGCTTTGATGGAGCTTTCTCGATAGACGGGTGTCGCTGCGCATGATTTAATTAAATTTTGGATTCTAAGTTGTTCGACCAATTTTCCAAGTGTTAAACCATACGTTTTTTGATCGTTACCCCCTTCCTGTAGTGGAAACGAGTGGATAAAATTACCTGGCGTGGATGGAAATGCGCGAGTGGTCAATACGTACCTGATCACGAGAAGACGTCCGCATGCGGTGCGTAGTTTGTCAATTAAAAGCGTTTGAATGTCGAAAAAAGTGTGAATTATACGAGGTTTTCGGTGGCGAAAAATTGCGGATACTCGAATATTCAGAAATAGGCATCAATCGGGAGCGTGATAGGCTTTTATTGAGCTTTCTCGATGCTCTGGTGTCGTTGCGCATGATTTAATTAAATTTTAGATTCCAAGCTTTTCGACCAATTTTCCAAGTGTTAAACCTTACGTTTTTTGATCGTTACCCCCTTCTTGTATTGAAAACGAGTGGATAAAATTACCTGGAGTGGATGGAGAATGCGCGAGTGGTCAATACGTACTTGATTACGAGAAGACGTCCGCATGCGGTGCGTAGTTTGTCAATTAAAAGCGTTTGAATGTCGAAAAAAGTGTCATTTGTACAACGTTTTCGGTGGTGAAAAATGTCGGATACTCGAATTTTTAGAAATGAACATGAAAAAGGAGCGTGATAGGCTTTGATGGAGCTTTCTCGATGCACGGGTGTCGTTGCGCATGATTTAATTAAATTTTAGATTCTAAGTTTTTCGACCAATTTTCCAAGTGTTAAACCTTACGTTTTTTGATCGTTACCTCCTTCTTGTATTGAAAACGAGTGGATAAAATTACTTGGCGTGGATGAAGAATGCGCGAGTGGTCAAAACGTACTTGATTGCGAGAAGACGTCCGCATGCGGTGCGTAGTTTGTCAATTAAAGGCGTTTGAATGTCGAAAAAAGTGTCATTTATACAACGTTTTCGGTGGCGAAAAATGTCGGATACTCGAATTTTTAGAAATGAACATGAAAAGGGAGCGTGAAGAGCTTTGATGGAGCTTTCTCGATGCACGGGTGTCGCTGCGCATGATTTAATTAAATTTTGGATTCTAAGTTTTTCGACCAATTTTCCAAGTGTTAAACCATACGTTTTTTAATCGTTATCCCCTTCCTGTAGTGGAAACGAGTGGATAAAATTACTTGGCGTGGATGAAGAATGCGCGAGTGGTCAATACGTACTTGATTACGAGAAGACGTCCGCGTTCGGTGCGTAGTTTGTCAATTAAAAGCGTTTGAATGTCGAAAAAAGTGTCAATTATACAACGTTTTCGGTGGCGAAAAATGTCGGATACTCGAATTTTTAGAAATGAACATGAAAAGGGAGCGTGATAGGCTTTGATGGAGCTTTCTCGAGGCACGGGTGTCGCTGCGCATGATTTAATTAAATTTTGGATTCTGAGTTTTTCGACCATTTTTCCAAGTCCAAACCTTACGTTTTTTCATCGATACCTCCTTCTTGTATTAAAAACGAGTGGATAAAATTGCTTGGCGTGGATGGAGAATGCGCGAGTAGTCAATACGTACTTGATTACGAGAAGACGTCCGCATGCGGTGCGTAGTTTGTCAATTAAAAGCGTTTGAATGTCGAAAAAAGTGTCAATTATACGAGGTTTTCGGTGGCGAAAAATTGCGGATACTCGAATATTCAGAAATAGGCATCAATCGGGAGCGTGATAGGCTTTTATGGAGCTTTCTCCATGCACTGGTGTCGTTGCGCATGATTTAATTAAATTTTAGATTCCAAGTTTTTCGACCAATTTTCCAAGTGTTAAACCTTACGTTTTTTGATCGTTACATCCTTCTTGTAATGAAAACGAGTGGATAAAATTACTTGGCGTGAATGGAGAATACGCGAGTGGTCAATACGTACTTGATTACGAGAAGACGTCCGCATGCGGTGCGTAGTTTGTCAATTAAAAGCGTTTGAATGTCGAAAAAAGTGTCATTTATACAACGTTTTCGAAGGCGAAAAATGTCGGATACTCGAATTTTTAGAAATGAACATGAAAAGGGAGCGTAATAGGCTTTGATGGAATTTTCTCGATGCACAGGTGTCGCTGCGCATGATTTAATTAAATTTTGGATTCTGAGTTTTTCGACCATTTTTCTAAGTGTTAAACCTTACGTTTTTTGATCGTTACATCCATCTTGTATTGAAAACGAGTAGATAAAATTACTTGGCGTGGATGATGAATGCGCGAGTGGTCAATACGTACTTGATTACGAGAAGACGTCCGCATGCGGTGCGTAGTTTGTCAATTAAAAGCGTTTGAATGTCGAAAAAAGTGTCATTTATACAACGTTTTCGGTGGCGAAAAATGTCGGATACTCGAATTTTTAGAAATGAACATGAAAAGGGAGCGTGAAGAGCTTTGATGGAGCTTTCTCGATGCACGGGTGTCGCTGCGCATGATTTAATTAAATTTTGGATTCTAAGTTTTTCGACCAATTTTCCAAGTGTTAAACCATACGTTTTTTAATCGTTATCCCCTTCCTGTAGTGGAAACGAGTAGATAAAATTACTTGGCGTGGATGATGAATGCGCAAGTGGTCAATACGTACTTGATTACGAGAAGACGTCCGCGTGCGGTGCGTAGTTTGTCAATTAAAAGCGTTTGAATGTCGAAAAAAGTGTCATTTAAACAACGTTCTCGGTGGCGAAAAATGGCGGATTCTCGAATTTTCAGAAATCAGCATGAAACGGGAGCGTGATAGGTTTTCATTGAGCTTTCTCGATGCACGGGTGTCGCTGCGCATGATTTAATTATATTTTGGATTCTGAGTTTTTCGACCATTTTTCCAAGTGTTAAACCTTACGTTTTTTGATCGTTACATCCATCTTGTATTGAAAACGAGTAGATAAAATTACTTGGCGTGGATGGAGAATGCGCGCGTGGTCAATACGTACTTGATTACGAGAAGACGTCCGCATGCGGTGCGTAGTTTGTCAATTAAAAGCGTTTGAATGTCGAAAAAAGTGTCATTTATACAACGTTTTCGGTGGTGAAAAATGTCGGATACTCGAATTTTTAGAAATGAACATGTAAAAGGAGCGTGATAGGCTTTGATGGAGCTTTCTCGATGCACGGGTGTCGTTGCGCATGATTTAATTAAATTTTAGATTTTGAGTTTTTCGACCATTTTTCCAAGTGTCTTACCAACCTTACGTTTTTTGATCGTTACCTCCTTCCTGTAGGGGAAAGGGGGGGATAAAATTACCTGGAGTGGATGGAGAATGCGCGAGTGGTCAGTACGTACTTGATTACGAGAAGACGTCCGCGTTCGGTGCGTAGTTTGTCAATTAAAAGCGTTTGAATGTCGAAAAAAGTGTCATTTATACAACGTTTTCGGTCGCGAAAAATGTCGGATACTCGAATTTTTAGAAATGAACATGAAAAGGGAGCGAATAGGCTTTGATGGAGCTTTCTCGATGCACGGGTGTCGCTGCGCATGATTTAATTAAATTTTAGATTCTGAGTTTTTCGACCATTTTTCCAAGTCCAAACCTTAAGTTTTTTGATCGTTACCTCCTTATTGTATTGAAAACGAGTGGATGAAATCACTTGGCGCTGATGGAGAATGCGCGAGTGGTCAATACGTACTTGATTACGGGAAGACGTCCGCGTGCGGTTCGTAGTTTGTCAATTAAAAACGTTTGAATGTCGATAAAAGTGTCATTTATAAAACGTTTTAGGTGGTGAAAAATGTCGGATACTCGAATTTTTAGAAATGAACATGAAAAGGGAGCGTGATAGGCTTTGATGGAGCTTTCTCGATGCACGGGTGTCGCTGCGCATGATTTAATTAAATTTTGGATTCTAAGTTGTTCGACCAATTTTCCAAGTGTTAAACCATACGTTTTTTAATCGTTATCCCCTTCCTGTAGTGGAAACGAGTGGATAAAATTACTTGGCGTGGATGAAGAATGCGCGAGTGGTCAATACGTACTTGATTACGAGAAGACGTCCGCGTGCGGTGCGTAGTTTGTGAAGTAAAAGCGTTTAAATGTCGAAAAAAGTGTCATTTATAGGAGGTTTTCGGTGGCGAAAAATGGCGGATTCTCGAATATTCAGAAATAAGCATGAATCGGGAGCGTAATAGGCTTTGATGGAGCTTTCTCGATGCACGGGTGTTGTTGCGCACTATTTAATTAAATTTTAGATTCTAAGTTTTTCGACCAATTTTCCAAGTGTTAAACCATACGTTTTTTAATCGTTATCCCCTTCCTGTAGTGGAAACGAGTGGATAAAATTACTTGGCGTGGATGATGAATGCGCGAGTGGTCAATACGTACTTGATTACGAGAAGACGTCCGCGTTCGGTGCGTAGTTTGTCAATTAAAAGCGTTTGAATGTCGAAAAAAGTGTCATTTATACAACGTTTTCGGTCGCGAAAAATGTCGGATACTCGAATTTTTAGAAATGAACATGAAAAGGGAGCGTAATAGGCTTTGATGGAGCTTTCTCGATGCACGGGTGTCGCTTCGCATGATTTAATTAAATTTTGGATTCTGAGTTTTTCGACCATTTTTCCAAGTGTTAAACCTTACGTTTTTTGATCGTTACCTCCTTCTTGTATTAAAAACGAGTGGATAAAATTACTTGGCGTGGATGAAGAATGCGCGAGTGGTCAATACGCACTTGATAACGAGAAGACGTCCGCATGCGGAGCGTAGTTTGTAAATTAAAAGCGTTTGAATGTCGAAAAAAGTGTATATTATACAACGTTTTCGGTGGCGAAAAATGTCGGATACTCGAATTTTTAGAAATGAACATGAAAAGGGAGCGTAATAGGCTTTGATGGAGCTTTCTCGAGGCACGGGTGTCGCTGCGCATGATTTAATTAAATTTTGGATTCTGAGTTTTTCGACCATTTTTCCAAGTCCAAACCTTACGTTTTTTCATCGTTACCTCCTTCTTGTATTTAAAAACGAGTGGATAAAATTGCTTGGCGTGGATGGAGAATGCGCGAGTAGTCAATACGTACTTGATTACGAGAAGACGTCCGCATGCGGTGCGTAGTTTGTCAATTAAAAGCGTTTGAATGTCGAAAAAAGTGTCAATTATACGAGGTTTTCGGTGGCGAAAAATTGCGGATACTCGAATATTCAGAAATAGGCATCAATCGGGAGCGTGATAGGCTTTTATGGAGCTTTCTCCATGCACTGGTGTCGTTGCGCATGATTTAATTAAATTTTAGATTCCAAGTTTTTCGACCAATTTTCCAAGTGTTAAACCTTACGTTTTTTGATCGTTACCTCCTTCTTGTATTAAAAACGAGTGGATGGAATTACTTCGCGTGGAAGGAAAATGCGCGAGTGGTCAATACGTACTTGATTACGAGAAGACGTCCGCATGCTGTGCGTAGTTTGTCAATTAAAAGCGTTTGAATGTCGAAAAAAGTGTCATTTATATAACGTTTTCGGTGGTGAAAAATGTCGGATACTCGAATTTTTAGAAATGAACATGAAAAGGGAGCGTGATAGGCTTTGATGGAGCTTTCTCGATGCACGGGTGTCGTTGCGCATGATTTAATTAAATTTTAGATTCTAAGTTTTTCGACCATTTTTCCAAGTGTTAAACCATACGTTTTTTGATCGTTACCCCCTTCCTGTAGTGGAAACGAGTGGATAAAATTACCTGGCGTGGATGGAAATGCGCGAGTGGTCAATACGTACCTGATCACGAGAAGACGTCCGCATGCGGTGCGTAGTTTGTCAATTAAAAGCGTTTGAATGTCGAAAAAAGTGTCAATTATACGAGGTTTTCGGTGGCGAAAAATTGCGGATACTCGAATATTCAGAAAAAGGCATCAATCGGGAGCGTGATAGGCTTTTTTTGAGCTTTCTCGATGCTCTGGTGTCGTTGCGCATGATTTAATTAAATTTTAGATTCCAAGCTTTTCGACCAATTTTCCAAGTGTTAAACCTTACGTTTTTTGATCGTTACCCCCTTCTTGTATTGAAAACGAGTGGATAAAATTACCTGGAGTGGATGGAGAATGCGCGAGTGGTCAATACGTACTTGATTACGAGAAGACGTCCGCATGCGGTGCGTAGTTTGTCAATTAAAAGCGTTTGAATGTCGAAAAAAGTGTCATTTGTACAACGTTTTCGGTGGTGAAAAATGTCGGATACTCGAATTTTTAGAAATGAACATGAAAAAGGAGCGTGATAGGCTTTGATGGAGCTTTCTCGATGCACGGGTGTCGTTGCGCATGATTTAATTAAATTTTAGATTCTAAGTTTTTCGACCATTTTTCCATGTCCAAACCTTAAGTTTTTTGATCGTAACCTCCTTCTTGTATTGAAAACGAGTGGATGAAATTACTTGGCGCTGATGGAGAATGCGCGAGTGGTCAATACGTACTTGATTACGAGAAGACGTCCGCGTGCGGTTCGTAGTTTGTCAATTAAAAGCGTTTGAATGTCGATAAAAGTGTCATTTATAAAACGTTTTAGGTGGTGAAAAATGTCGGATACTCGAATTTTTAGAAATGAACATGAAAAGGGAGCGTGATAGGCTTTGATGGAGCTTTCTCGATGCACGGGTGTCGCTGCGCATGATTTAATTAAATTTTGGATTCTAAGTTGTTCGACCAATTTTCCAAGTGTTAAACCATGCGTTTTTTAATCGTTATCCCCTTCCTGTAGTGGAAACGAGTGGATAAAATTACTTGGCGTGGATGAAGAATGCGCGAGTGGTCAATACGTACTTGATTACGAGAAGACGTCCGCGTGCGGTGCGTAGTTTGTGAAGTAAAAGCGTTTAAATGTCGAAAAAAGTGTCATTTATAGGAGGTTTTCGGTGGCGAAAAATGGGGGATTCTCGAATATTCAGAAATAAGCATGAATCGGGAGCGTAATAGGCTTTGATGGAGCTTTCTCGATGCACGGGTGTTGTTGCGCACTATTTAATTAAATTTTAGATTCTAAGTTTTTCGACCAATTTTCCAAGTGTTAAACCTTACGTTTTTTGATCGTTACCTCCTTCTTGTATTGAAAACGAGTGGATAAAATTACTTGGCGTGGATGAAGAATGCGCGAGTGGTCAACACGTACTTGATTGCGAGAAGACGTCCGCATGCGGTGCGTAGTTTGTCAATTAAAGGCGTTTGAATGTCGAAAAAAGTGTCATTTATACAACGTTTTCGGTGGCGAAAAATGTCGGATACTCGAATTTTTAGAAATGAACATGAAAAGGGAGCGTGAAGAGCTTTGATGGAGCTTTCTCGATGCACGGGTGTCGCTGCGCATGATTTAATTAAATTTTGGATTCTAAGTTTTTCGACCAATTTTCCAAGTGTTAAACCATACGTTTTTTAATCGTTACCTCCTTCTTGTATTAAAAACGAGTGGATAAAATTACTTGGCGTGGATGATGAATGCGCGAGTGGTCAATACGCACTTGATTACGAGAAGACGTCCGCATGCGGAGCGTAGTTTGTAAATTAAAAGCGTTTGAATGTCGAAAAAAGTGTCATTTATACAACGTTTTCGGTGGCGAAAAATGTCGGATACTCGAATTTTTAGAAATGAACATGAAAAGGGAGCGTATAGGCTTTGATGGAGCTTTCTCGATGCACGGGTGTCGCTGCGCATGATTTAATTAAATTTTGGATTCTAAGTTTTTCGACCAATTTTCCAAGTCTAAAACCTTACGTTTTTTGATCGTTACCTCCTTCCTGTAGTGGAAACGAGTGGATGGAATTACTTCGCGTGGAAGGAAAATGCGCGAGTGGTCAATACGTACTTGATTACGAGTAGACATCCGCGTGCGGTGCGTAGTTTGTGAATTAAAAGCGTTTAAATGTCGAAAAAAGTGTCAATTATACGAGGTTTTCGGTGGCGAAAAGTTGCGGATACTCGAATATTCAGAAATAGGCATCAATCGGGAGCGTGATAGGCTTTTATGGAGCTTTCTCGATGCACTGGTGTCGTTGCGCATGATTTAATTAAATTTTAGATTCTGAGTTTTTCGACCATTTTTCCAAGTCCAAACCTTAAGTTTTTTGATCGTTACCTCCTTCTTGTATTGAAAACGAGTGGATGAAATTACTTGGCGCTGATGGAGAATGCGCGAGTGGTCAATACGTACTTGATTACGAGAAGACGTCCGCGTGCGGTTCGTAGTTTGTCAATTAAAAGCGTTTGAATGTCGATAAAAGTGTCATTTATAAAATGTTTTAGGTGGTGAAAAATGTCGGATACTCGAATTTTTAGAAATGAACATGAAAAGGGAGCGTGATAGGCTTTGATGGAGCTTTCTCGATGCACGGGTGTCGCTGCGCATGATTTAATTAAATTTTGGATTCTAAGTTGTTCGACCAATTTTCCAAGAGTTAAACCATACGTTTTTTGATCGTTACCCCCTTCCTGTAGTGGAAACGAGTGGATAAAATTACCTGGCGTGGATGGAAATGCGCGAGTGGTCAATACGTACCTGATCACGAGAAGACGTCCGCATGCGGTGCGTAGTTTGTCAATTAAAAGCGTTTGAATGTCGAAAAAAGTGTGAATTATACGAGGTTTTCGGTGGCGAAAAATTGCGGATACTCGAATATTCAGAAATAGGCATCAATCGGGAGCGTGATAGGCTTTTATTGAGCTTTCTCGATGCTCTGGTGTCGTTGCGCATGATTTAATTAAATTTTAGATTCCAAGCTTTTCGACCAATTTTCCAAGTGTTAAACCTTACGTTTTTTGATCGTTACCCCCTTCTTGTATTGAAAACGAGTGGATAAAATTACCTGGAGTGGATGGAGAATGCGCGAGTGGTCAATACGTACTTGATTACGAGAAGACGTCCGCATGCGGTGCGTAGTTTGTCAATTAAAAGCGTTTGAATGTCGAAAAAAGTGTCATTTGTACAACGTTTTCGGTGGTGAAAAATGTCGGATACTCGAATTTTTAGAAATGAACATGAAAAAGGAGCGTGATAGGCTTTGATGGAGCTTTCTCGATGCACGGGTGTCGTTGCGCATGATTTAATTAAATTTTAGATTCTAAGTTTTTCGACCATTTTTCCAAGTGTTAAACCTTACGTTTTATGATCGTTACCCCCTTCTTGTATTGAAAACGAGTGGATAAAATTACCTGGAGTGGATGGAGAATGCGCGAGTGGTCAATACGTACTTGATTACGAGAAGACGTCCGCGTTCGGTGCGTAGTTTGTCAATTAGAAGCGTTTGAATGTCGAAAAAAGTGTCATTTATACAACGTAATCGGTCTCGAAAAATGTCGGATACTCGAATTTTTAGAAATGAACATGAAGAGGGAGCGTAATAGGCTTTGATGGAGCTTTCTCGATGCACGGGTGTCGCTGCGCATGATTTAATTAAATTTTGGATTCTGAGTGTTTCGACCATTTTTCCAAGTGTTAAACCTTACGTTTTTTGATCGTTACCCACTTCTTGTATTGAAAACGAGTGGATAAAATTACCTGGATTGGATGGAGAATGCGCGAGTGGTCAATACGTACTTGATTACGAGAAGACGTCCGGGTTCGGTGCGTAGTTTGTCAATTAAAGGCGTTTGAATGTCGAAAAAAGTGTCATTTATACAACGTTTTCGGTGGCGAAAAATGTCGGATACTCGAATTTTTAGAAATGAACATGAAAAGGGAGCGTGAAGAGCTTTGATGGAGCTTTCTCGATGCACGGGTGTCGCTGCGCATGATTTAATTAAATTTTGGATTCTAAGTTTTTCGACCAATTTTCCAAGTGTTAAACCATACGTTTTTTAATCGTTATCCCCTTCCTGTAGTGGAAACGAGTGGATAAAATTACTTGGCGTGGATGATGAATGCGCGAGTGGTCAATACGTACTTGATTACGAGAAGACGTCCGCGTTCGGTGCGTAGTTTGTCAATTAAAAGCGTTTGAATGTCGAAAAAAGTGTCAATTATACAACGTTTTCGGTGGCTAAAAATGTCGGATACTCGAATTTTTAGAAATGAACATGAAAAGGGAGCGTGATAGGCTTTGATGGAGCTTTCTCGAGGCACGGGTGTCGCTGCGCATGATTTAATTAAATTTTAGATTCTGAGTTTTTCGACCATTTTTCCAAGTCCAAACCTTACGTTTTTTCATCGATACCTCCTTCTTGTATTAAAAACGAGTGGATAAAATTGCTTGGCGTGGATGGAGAATGCGCGAGTAGTCAATACGTACTTGATTACGAGAAGACGTCCGCATGCGGTGCGTAGTTTGTCAATTAAAAGCGTTTGAATGTCGAAAAAAGTGTCAATTATACGAGGTTTTCGGTGGCGAAAAATTGCGGATACTCGAATATTCAGAAATAGGCATCAATCGGGAGCGTGATAGGCTTTTATGGAGCTTTCTCCATGCACTGGTGTCGTTGCGCATGATTTAATTAAATTTTAGATTCCAAGTTTTTCGACCAATTTTCCAAGTGTTAAACCATACGTTTTTTGATCGTTACCCCCTTCCTATAGTTGAAACGAGTGGATGGAATTACTTCGCCTGGACTGAGAATGCGCGAGTGGTCAAAACGTACTTGATTACAAGTAGACGTCCGCGTGCGGTACGTAGTTTGTGAATTAAAAGCGTTTGAATGTCGAAAAAAGTGTCATTTAAACAACGTTCTCGGTGGCGAAAAATGGCGGATTCTCGAATTTTCAGAAATCAGCATGAAACGGGAGCGTGATAGGTTTTGATTGAGCTTTCTCGATGCACGGGTGTCGCTGCGCATGATTTAATTATATTTTGGATTCTGAGTTTTTCGACCATTTTTCCAAGTGTTAAACCTTACGTTTTTTGATCGTTACATCCATCTTGTATTGAAAACGAGTAGATAAAATTACTTGGCGTGGATGGAGAATGCGCGCGTGTTCAATACGTACTTGATTACGAGAAGACGTCCGCATGCGGTGCGTAGTTTGTCAATTAAAAGCGTTTGAATGTCGAAAAAAGTGTCATTTATACAACGTTTTCGGTGGCGAAAAATGTCGGATACTCGAATTTTTAGAAATGAACATGAAAAAGGAGCGTGATAGGCTTTGATGGAGCTTTCTCGATGCACGGGTGTCGTTGCGCATGATTTAATTAAATTTTAGATTCTGAGTTTTTCGACCATTTTTCCAAGTATTAAACCTTACGTTTTTTGATCGTTACATCCTTCTTGTATTGAAAACGAGTGGATAAAATTACTTGGCGTGAATGGAGAATGCGCGAGTGGGTAATACGTACTTGATTACGAGAAGACGTCCGCATGCGGTGCGTAGTTTGTCAATTAAAAGCGTTTGAATGTCGAAAAAAGTGTCATTTATACAACGTTTTCGGTGGTGAAAAATGTCGGATACTCGAATTTTTAGAAATGAACATGAAAAAGGAGCGTGATAGGCTTTGATGGAGCTTTCTCGATGCACGGGTGTCGTTGCGCATGATTTAATTAAATTTTAGATTTTGAGTTTTTCGACCATTTTTTCAAGTGTCTTACCAACCTTACGTTTTTTGATCGTTACCTCCTTCCTGTAGGGGAAAGGGGGGGATAAAATTACCTGGAGTGGATGGAGAATGCGCGAGTGGTCAGTACGTACTTGATTACGAGAAGACGTCCGCGTTCGGTGCGTAGTTTGTCAATTAAAAGCGTTTGAATGTCGAAAAAAGTGTCATTTATACAACGTTTTCGGTCGCGAAAAATGTCGGATACTCGAATTTTTAGAAATGAACATGAAAAGGGAGCGTAATAGGCTTTAATGGAGCTTTCTCGATGCACGGGTGTCGCTGCGCATGATTTAATTAACTTTTGGATTCTGAGTTTTTAGACCATTTTTTCCAAGTGTTAAACCTTACGTTTTTTGATCGTTACCTCCTTCCTGTAGCCGAAACGAGTGGATGGAATTACTTCGCGTGGAAGGAAAATGCGCGAGTGGTCAATACGTACTTGATTACGAGAAGACGTCCGCGTGCGGAGCGTTGTTTGTGAAGTAAAAGCGTTTAAATGTCGAAAAAAGTGTCATTTATACAACGTTTTCGGTGGCGAAAAATGTCGGATACTCGAATTTTTAGAAATGAACATGAAAAGGGAGCGTATAGGCTTTGATGGAGCTTTCTCGATGCACGGGTGTCGCTGCGCATGATTTAATTAAATTTTGGATTCTAAGTTTTTCGACCAATTTTCCAAGTCTAAAACCTTACGTTTTTTGATCGTTACCTCCTTCCTGTAGTGGAAACGAGTGGATGGAATTACTTCACGTGGAAGGAAAATGCGCGAGTGGTCAATACGTACTTGATTACGAGTAGACATCCGCGTGCGGTGCGTAGTTTGTGAATTAAAAGCGTTTAAATGTCGAAAAAAGTGTCAATTATACGAGGTTTTCGGTGGCGAAAAGTTGCGGATACTCGAATATTCAGAAATAGGCATCAATCGGGAGCGTGATAGGCTTTTATGGAGCTTTCTCGATGCACTGGTGTCGTTGCGCATGATTTAATTAAATTTTAGATTCTAAGTTTTTCGACCAATTTTCCAAGTGTTAAACCTTACGTTTTTTGATCGTTACCTCCTTCTTGTATTGAAAACGAGTGGATAAAATTACTTGGCGTGGATGAAGAATGCGCGAGTGGTCAATACGTACTTGATTGCGAGAAGACGTCCGCATGCGGTGCGTAGTTTGTCAATTAAAGGCGTTTGAATGTCGAAAAAAGTGTCATTTATACAACGTTTTCGGTGGCGAAAAATGTCGGATACTCGAATTTTTAGAAATGAACATGAAAAGGGAGCGTGAAGAGCTTTGATGGAGCTTTCTCGATGCACGGGTGTCGCTGCGCATGATTTAATTAAATTTTGGATTCTAAGTTTTTCGACCAATTTTCCAAGTGTTAAACCATACGTTTTTTAATCGTTATCCCCTTCCTGTAGTGGAAACGAGTGGATAAAATTACTTGGCGTGGATGATGAATGCGCGAGTGGTCAATACGTACTTGATTACGAGAAGACGTCCGCGTTCGGTGCGTAGTTTGTCAATTAAAAGCGTTTGAATGTCGAAAAAAGTGTCAATTATACAACGTTTTCGGTGGCGAAAAATGTCGGATACTCGAATTTTTAGAAATGAACATGAAAAGGGAGCGTGATAGGCTTTGATGGAGCTTTCTCGAGGCACGGGTGTCGCTGCGCATGATTTAATTAAATTTTGGATTCTGAGTTTTTCGACCATTTTTCCAAGTCCAAACCTTACGTTTTTTCATCGATACCTCCTTCTTGTATTAAAAACGAGTGGATAAAATTGCTTGGCGTGGATGGAGAATGCGCGAGTAATCAATACGTACTTGATTACGAGAAGACGTCCGCATGCGGTGCGTAGTTTGTCAATTAAAAGCGTTTGAATGTCGAAAAAAGTGTCAATTATACGAGGTTTTCGGTGGCGAAAAATTGCGGATACTCGAATATTCAGAAATAGGCATCAATCGGGAGCGTGATAGGCTTTTATGGAGCTTTCTCCATGCACTGGTGTCGTTGCGCATGATTAAATTAAATTTTAGATTCCAAGTTTTTCGACCAATTTTCCAAGTGTTAAACCTTACGTTTTTTGATCGTTACCTCCTTCCTGTAGGGGAAAGGGGGGGATAAAATTACCTGGAGTGGATGGAGAATGCGCGAGTGGTCAGTACGTACTTGATTACGAGAAGACGTCCGCGTTCGGTGCGTAGTTTGTCAATTAAAAGCGTTTGAATGTCGAAAAAAGTGTCATTTATACAACGTTTTCGGTCGCGAAAAATGTCGGATACTCGAATTTTTAGAAATGAACATGAAAAGGGAGCGTAATAGGCTTTAATGGAGCTTTCTCGATGCACAGGTGTCGCTGCGCATGATTTAATTAACTTTTGGATTCTGAGTTTTTAGACCATTTTTTCCAAGTGTTAAACCTTACGTTTTTTGATCGTTACCTCCTTCCTGTAGCCGAAACGAGTGGATGGAATTACTTCGCGTGGAAGGAAAATGCGCGAGTGGTCAATACGTACTTGATTACGAGAAGACGTCCGCGTGCGGTGCGTTGTTTGTGAAGTAAAAGCGTTTAAATGTCGAAAAAAGTGTCATTTATACAACGTTTTCGGTGGCGAAAAATGTCGGATACTCGAATTTTTAGAAATGAACATGAAAAGGGAGCGTGATAGGCTTTGATGGAGCTTTCTCGATGCACGAGTGTCGCTGCGCATGATTTAATTAAATTTTGGATTCTGAGTTTTTCGACCAATTTTCCAAGTGTTAAACCATACGTTTTTTGATCGTTACCCCCTTCCTGTAGTGGAAACGAGTGGATAAAATTACCTGGCGTGGATGGAAATGCGCGAGTGGTCAATATGTACCTGATTACGAGAAGACGTCCGCATGCGGTGCGTAGTTTGTCAATTAAAAGCGTTTGAATGTCGAAAAAAGTGTCAATTATACGAGGTTTTCGGTGGCGAAAAATCTCGGATACTCGAATATTCAGAAATAGGCATCAATCGGGAGCGTGATAGGCTTTTATGGAGCTTTCTCGATGCACTGGTGTCGTTGCGCATGATTTAATTAAATTTTAGATTCTGAGTTTTTCGACCATTTTTCCAAGTCCAAACCTTAAGTTTTTTGATCGTTACCTCCTTCTTGTATTGAAAACGAGTGGATGAAATTACTTGGCGCTGATGGAGAATGCGCGAGTGGTCAATACGTACTTGATTACGAGAAGACGTCCGCGTGCGGTTCGTAGTTTGTCAATTAAAAGCGTTTGAATGTCGATAAAAGTGTCATTTATAAAACGTTTTAGGTGGTGAAAAGTGTCGGATACTCGAATTTTTAGAAATGAACATAAAAAGGGAGCGTGATAGGCTTTGATGGAGCTTTCTCGATGCACGGGTGTCGCTGCCCATGATTTAATTAAATTTTGGTTTCTTAGTTTTTCGACCAATTTTTCAAGTCCAAACCTTACGTTTTTTGATCGTTACCTCCTTCTTGTATTGAAATGAGCGGATAAAAGTACTTCGCGTGGACGGAGAATGCGCGAGTGGTCAATACGTACTTGATTACGAGAAGACGTCCGCGTTCGGTGCGTAGTTTGTCAATTAAAAGCGTTTGAATGTCGAAAAAAGTGTCAATTATACAACGTTTTCGGTGGCGAAAAATGTCGGATACTCGAATTTTTAGAAATGAACATGAAAAGGGAGCGTGATAGGCTTTGATGGAGCTTTCTCGAGGCACGGGTGTCGCTGCGCATGATTTAATTAAATTTTGGATTCTGAGTTTTTCGACCATTTTTCCAAGTCCAAACCTTACGTTTTTTCATCGATACCTCCTTCTTGTATTAAAAACGAGTGGATAAAATTGCTTGGCGTGGATGGAGAATGCGCGAGTAGTCAATACGTACTTGATTACGAGAAGACGTCCGCATGCGGTGCGTAGTTTGTCAATTAAAAGCGTTTGAATGTCGAAAAAAGTGTCAATTATACGAGGTTTTCGGTGGCGAAAAATTGCGGATACTCGAATATTCAGAAATAGGCATCAATCGGGAGCGTGATAGGCTTTTATGGAGCTTTCTCCATGCACTGGTGTCGTTGCGCATGATTTAATTAAATTTTAGATTCCAAGTTTTTCGACCAATTTTCCAAGTGTTAAACCTTACGTTTTTTGATCGTTACATCCTTCTTGTAATGAAAACGAGTGGATAAAATTACTTGGCGTGAATGGAGAATACGCGAGTGGTCAATACGTACTTGATTACGAGAAGACGTCCGCATGCGGTGCGTAGTTTGTCAATTAAAAGCGTTTGAATGTCGAAAAAAGTGTCATTTATACAACGTTTTCGAAGGCGAAAAATGTCGGATACTCGAATTTTTAGAAATGAACATGAAAAGGGAGCGTAATAGGCTTTGATGGAATTTTCTCGATGCACAGGTGTCGCTGCGCATGATTTAATTAAATTTTGGATTCTGAGTTTTTCGACCATTTTTCCAAGTGTTAAACCTTACGTTTTTTGATCGTTACATCCATCTTGTATTGAAAACGAGTAGATAAAATTACATGGCGTGGATGAAGAATGCGCGAGTGGTCAATACGTACTTGATTACGAGAAGACGTCCGCATGCGGTGCGTAGTTTGTCAATTAAAAGCGTTTGAATGTCGAAAAAAGTGTCATTTATAAAACGTTTTCGGTGGTGAAAAATGTCGGTTACTCCAGTTTTTAGAAATGAACATGAAAAGGGAGCGTGATAGGCTTTGATGGAGCTTTCTCGATGCACGGGAGTCGCTGCGCATGATTTAATTAAATTTTAGATTCCAAGTTTTTCGACCAATTTTCCAAGTGTTAAACCATACGTTTTTTGATCGTTACCCCCTTCCTATAGTTGAAACGAGTGGATGGAATTACTTCGCCTGGACTGAGAATGCGCGAGTGGTCAAAACGTACTTGATTACAAGTAGACGTCCGCGTGCGGTACGTAGTTTGTGAATGAAAAGCGTTTGAATGTCGAAAAAAGTGTCATTTAAACAACGTTCTCGGTGGCGAAAAATGGCGGATTCTCGAATTTTCAGAAATCAGCATGAAACGGGAGCGTGATAGGTTTTGATTGAGCTTTCTCGATGCACGGGTGTCGCTGCGCATGATTTAATTATATTTTGGATTCTGAGTTTTTCGACCATTTTTCCAAGTGTTAAACCTTACGTTTTTTGATCGTTACATCCATCTTGTATTGAAAACGAGTAGATAAAATTACTTGGCGTGGATGGAGAATGCGCGCGTGGTCAATACGTACTTGATTACGAGAAGACGTCCGCATGCGGTGCGTAGTTTGTCAATTAAAAGCGTTTGAATGTCGAAAAAAGTGTCATTTATACAACGTTTTCGGTGGTGAAAAATGTCGGATACTCGAATTTTTAGAAATGAACATGAAAAAGGAGCGTGATAGGCTTTGATGGAGCTTTCTCGATGCACGGGTGTCGTTGCGCATGATTTAATTAAATTTTAGATTCTGAGTTTTTCGACCATTTTTCCAAGTGTTAAACCTTACGTTTTTTGATCGTTACATCCTTCTTGTATTGAAAACGAGTGGATAAAATTACTTGGCGTGAATGGAGAATGCGCGAGTGGGTAATACGTACTTGATTACGAGAAGACGTCCGCATGCGGTGCGTAGTTTGTCAATTAAAAGCGTTTGAATGTCGAAAAAAGTGTCATTTATACAACGTTTTCGGTGGTGAAAAATGTCGGATACTCGAATTTTTAGAAATGAACATGAAAAAGGAGCGTGATAGGCTTTGATGGAGCTTTCTCGATGCACGGGTGTCGTTGCGCATGATTTAATTAAATTTTAGATTTTGAGTTTTTCGACCATTTTTCCAAGGGTCTTACCAACCTTACGTTTTTTGATCGTTACCTCCTTCCTGTAGGGGAAAGGGGGGGATAAAATTACCTGGAGTGGATGGAGAATGCGCGAGTGGTCAGTACGTACTTGATTACGAGAAGACGTCCGCGTTCGGTGCGTAGTTTGTCAATTAAAAGCGTTTGAATGTCGAAAAAAGTGTCATTTATACAACGTTTTCGGTCGCGAAAAATGTCGGATACTCGAATTTTTAGAAATGAACATGAAAAGGGAGCGTAATAGGCTTTAATGGAGCTTTCTCGATGCACAGGTGTCGCTGCGCATGATTTAATTAACTTTTGGATTCTGAGTTTTTAGACCATTTTTTCCAAGTGTTAAACCTTACGTTTTTTGATCGTTACCTCCTTCCTGTAGCCGAAACGAGTGGATGGAATTACTTCGCGTGGAAGGAAAATGCGCGAGTGGTCAATACGTACTTGATTACGAGAAGACGTCCGCGTGCGGTGCGTTGTTTGTGAAGTAAAAGCGTTTAAATGTCGAAAAAAGTGTCATTTATACAACGTTTTCGGTGGCGAAAAATGTCGGATACTCGAATTTTTAGAAATGAACATGAAAAGGGAGCGTGATAGGCTTTGATGGAGCTTTCTCGATGCACGAGTGTCGCTGCGCATGATTTAATTAAATTTTGGATTCTGAGTTTTTCGACCAATTTTCCAAGTGTTAAACCATACGTTTTTTGATCGTTACCCCCTTCCTGTAGTGGAAACGAGTGGATAAAATTACCTGGCGTGGATGGAAATGCGCGAGTGGTCAATATGTACCTGATTACGAGAAGACGTCCGCATGCGGTGCGTAGTTTGTCAATTAAAAGCGTTTGAATGTCGAAGAAAGTGTCAATTATACGAGGTTTTCGGTGGCGAAAAGTCTCGGATACTCGAATATTCAGAAATAGGCATCAATCGGGAGCGTGATAGGCTTTTATGGAGCTTTCTCGATGCACTGGTGTCGTTGCGCATGATTTAATTAAATTTTAGATTCTGAGTTTTTCGACCATTTTTCCAAGTCCAAACCTTAAGTTTTTTGATCGTTACCTCCTTCTTGTATTGAAAACGAATGGATGAAATTACTTGGCGCTGATGGAGAATGCGCGAGTGGTCAATACGTACTTGATTACGAGAAGACGTCCGCGTGCGGTTCGTAGTTTGTCAATTAAAAGCGTTTGAATGTCGATAAAAGTGTCATTTATAAAACGTTTTAGGTGGTGAAAAATGTCGGATACTCGAATTTTTAGAAATGAACATGAAAAGGGAGCGTGATAGGCTTTGATGGAGCTTTCTCGATGCACGGGTGTCGCTGCGCATGATTTAATTAAATTTTGGTTTCTTAGTTTTTCGACCAATTTTTCAAGTCCAAACCTTACGTTTTTTGATCGTTACCTCCTTCTTGTATTGAAATGAGCGGATAAAAGTACTTCGCGTGGACGGAGAATGCGCGAGTGGTCAATACGTACTTGATTACGAGAAGACGTCCGCGTTCGGTGCGTAGTTTGTCAATTAAAAGCGTTTAATGTCGAAAAAAGTGTCAATTATACAACGTTTTCGGTGGCGAAAAATGTCGGATACTCGAATTTTTAGAAATGAACATGAAAAGGGAGCGTGATAGGCTTTGATGGAGCTTTCTCGAGGCACGGGTGTCGCTGCGCATGATTTAATTAAATTTT
Source organism: Ceriagrion tenellum (assembly GCA_963169105.1). Classification (NCBI taxonomy): domain Eukaryota; kingdom Metazoa; phylum Arthropoda; class Insecta; order Odonata; family Coenagrionidae; genus Ceriagrion; species Ceriagrion tenellum. The sequence goes on along the minus strand of OY720641.1, from coordinate 6,089,437 downwards.
GGATTCTGAGTTTTTCGACCATTTTTCCAAGTCCAAACCTTACGTTTTTTCATCGATACCTCCTTCTTGTATTAAAAACGAGTGGATAAAATTGCTTGGCGTGGATGGAGAATGCGCGAGTAGTCAAAACGTACTTGATTACGAGAAGACGTCCGCATGCGGTGCGTAGTTTGTCAATTAAAAGCGTTTGAATGTCGAAAAAAGTGTCAATTATACGAGGTTTTCGGTGGCGAAAAATGTCGGATACTAGAATTTTCAGAAATGAACATGAAAAAAGAGCGTGATAGGCTTTGATGGAGCTTTCTCGATGCACGGGTGTCGCTGCGCATGATTTAATTAAATTTTGGATTCTAAGTTTTTCGACCAATTTTCCACCATACGTTTTTTAATCGTTATCCCCTTCCTGTAGTGGAAACGAGTGGATGGAAGTACTTCGCCTGGACGGAGAATGCGCGACCTGTCAAAATGTACTTGATTAAGAGAAGACGTCCGCGTGCGGTGCGTAGTTTGTGAATTAAAAGCGTTTGAATGTCGAAAAAAGTGTCATTTATACAACGTTTTCGGTGGTGAAAAATGTCGGATACTAGAATTTTCAGAAATGAACATGAAAAAGGAGCGTGATAGGCTTTGATGGAGCTTTCTCGATGCACGGGTGTTTTTGCGCATGATTTAATTAACTTTTAGATTCTGAGTTTTTCGACCATTTGTCCAAGTCCAAACCTTACGTTTTTTGATCGTTACCTTTTTCTTGTATTGAAAACGAGTGGATAAAATTGCTTGGTGTGGATGGAGAATGCGAGAGTGGTATATACGTACTTGATTACGAGAAGACGTCCGCATGCGGTGCGTAGTTTGTCAATTAAAAGCGTTTGAATGTCGAAAAAAGTGTCATTTATACAACGTTTTCGAAGGCGAAAAATGTCGGATACTCGAATTTTTAGAAATGAACATGAAAAGGGAGCGTGATAGGCTTTGATGGAGCTTTCTCGATGCACGGGTGTCGTTGCGCATGATTTAATTAAATTTTAGATTCTGAATTTTTCGACCATTTTTCCAAGTGTTAAACCTTACGTTTTTTGATCGTTACCTCCTTCTTGTATTGAAAACGAGTGGATAAAATTACTTGGCGTGGATGAAGAATGCGCGAGTGGTCAATACGTACTTGATTGCGAGAAGACGTCCGCATGCGGTGCGTAGTTTTTCAATTAAAAGCGTTTGAATGTCGAAAAAAGTGTCATTTATACAACGTTTTTGGTGGCGAAAAATGTCGGATACTCGAATTTTTAGAAATGAACATGAAAAGGGAGCGTATAGGCTTTGATGGAGCTTTCTCGATGCACGGGTGTCGCTACGCATGATTTAATTAAATTTTGGATCCTAAGTTTTTAGCCCAATTTTCCAAGTCCTTACGTTTTTTGATCGTTACCTCCTTCTTGTATTGAAAACGAGTGGATAAAATTACTTGGCGTGGATGAAGAATGCGCGAGTGGTCAATACGTACTTGATTGCCAGAAGACGTCCGCATGCGGTGCGTAGTTTGTCAATTATAAGCGTTTGAATGTCGAAAAAAGTGTCATTTATACAACGTTTTCGGTGGTGAAAAATGTCGGATACTAGAATTTTCCGAAATGAACATTAAAAAGGAGCATGGTAGGCTTTGATGGAGCTTTCTCGATGCGCGGGTGTCGTTGCGCATGATTTAATTAAATTTTAGATTCTAAGTTTTTCGACCAATTTTCCAAGTGTTAAACCATAGGTTTTTTGATCATTACCCCCTTCCTGTAGTGGAAAGGAGTGGATGGAATTACTTCGCCTGGACGGAGAATGCGCGAGTGGTCAAATGGTACTTGATTACAAGAAGATGTCCGCATGCGGTGCGTAGTTTGTCAATTAAAAGCGTTTGAATGTCGAAAAAAGTGTCATTTATACAACGTTTTCGGTGGCGAAAAATGTCGGATACTCGAATTTTTAGAAATGAACATGAAAAGGGAGCGTGATAGGCTTTGATGGAACTTTGTCGATCACAGGTGTCGTTGCGCATGATTTAATTAAATTTTGGATTCTGAGTTTTTCGACCATTTTTCGAAGTGTTAAACCTTACGTTTTTTGATCGTTACCCCCTTCCAGTAGTGGAAACGAGTTGATGGAATTACTTCGCATGGACGGAGAATGCGCGATTGGTCAATACGTACTTGACTACGAGAAAACGTCCGCGTGCGGTGCGAAGTTTGTGAATTAAAGGCGTTAAAATGTCGATAAAAGTGTCATTTAAACAACGTTTTCGGTGGCGAAAAATAACAGATACTCGAATTTTCATAAATCAGCATGAAAAGGTAGCGTAATAGGCTTTGATGGAGCTTTCTCGATGCACGGGTGTCGCTGCGCATGATTTCGACCATACGTTTTTTGATCGTTACCCCCTTCCTGTATTGGAAACGAGTGGATGGAATTACTTGGCGTGGATGAAGAATGCGCGAGTGGTCAATACGTACTTGATTGCGAGAAGACGTCCGCATGCGGTGCGTAGTTTTTCAATTAAAAGCGTTTGAATGTCGAAAAAAGTGTCATTTATACAACGTTTTCGGTGGCGAAAAATGTCGGATACTCGAATTTTTAGAAATGAACATGAAAAGGGAGCGTATAGGCTTTGATGGAGCTTTCTCGATGCACGGGTGTCGCTGCGCATGATTTAATTAAATTTTGGATCCTAAGTTTTTAGCCCAATTTTCCAAGTCCTTACGTTTTTTGATCGTTACCTCCTTCTTGTATTGAAAACGAGTGGATAAAATTACTTGGCGTGGATGAAGAATGCGCGAGTGGTCAATACGTACTTGATTGCCAGAAGACGTCCGCATGCGGTGCGTAGTTTGTCAATTATAAGCGTTTGAATGTCGAAAAAAGTGTCATTTATACAACGTTTTCGGTGGTGAAAAATGTCGGATACTAGAATTTTCCGAAATGAACATTAAAAAGGAGCATGGTAGGCTTTGATGGAGCTTTCTCGATGCGCGGGTGTCGTTGCGCATGATTTAATTAAATTTTAGATTCTAAGTTTTTCGACCAATTTTCCAAGTGTTAAACCATAGGTTTTTTGATCATTACCCCCTTCCTGTAGTGGAAAGGAGTGGATGGAATTACTTCGCCTGGACGGAGAATGCGCGAGTGGTCAAATGGTACTTGATTACAAGAAGATGTCCGCATGCGGTGCGTAGTTTGTCAATTAAAAGCGTTTGAATGTCGAAAAAAGTGTCATTTATACAACGTTTTCGGTGGTGAAAAAAGTCGGATACTAGAATTTTCAGAATTGAACATGAGAAAGGAGCGTGATAGGCTTTGATGGAGCTTTCTCGATGCACGGGTGTCGTTGCGCATGATTTAATTAAATTTTGGATTCTAAGTTGTTCGCCCAATTTTCCAAGTGTTAAACCTTACGTTTTTTGATCGTTACATCCTTCTTGTATTGAAAGCGAGTGGATAAAATTACCTGGCGTGGATGGAAAATGCGCGAGTGGTCAATACGTACATATTACGAGAAGACGTCCGCATGCGGTGCGTAGTTTGTCTATTAAAAGCGTTTGTAGTTCGAAAAAAGTGTCATTTATAAAACGTTTTCGGTGGCGAAAAATGTCGGATACTCGAATTTTTAGAAATGAACATGAAAAGGGAGCGTGATAGGTTTGATGGAGCTTTCTCGATGCCCGGGTGTCGCTGCTCATGATTTAATTAAATTTTGGATTCTAAGTTTTTCGACCAATTTTCCAAGACCAACCATACGTTTTTTGATCGTTACCCCCTTCCTGTAGTGGAAACGAGTGGATGGAATTACTTCACCTGGACGGAGAATGCGCGAGTGGTCAAAACGTACTTGATTACAAGAAGACGTCCGCGTGCGGTGTGTAGTTTGTGAATTAAAAGCGTTTGAATGTCGAAAAAAGTGTCATTTAAACAACGTTTTCGGTGGCGAAAAATTGCGGATTCTCGAATTTTCAGAAATCAGCATGAAACGGGAGCGTGATAGGCTTTGATGGAGCTTTCTCGATGCACGGGTGTCGTTGCGCATGATTTAATTAAAATTTGGATTCTGAGTTTTTCGACCATTTTTCCAAGTGTTTAACCTTACGTTCTTTGATTGTTACCCCCTTCCAGTAGTGGAAACGAGTTGATGGAATTACTTCGCATGGACGGAGAATGCGCGATTGGTCAATACGTACTTATTTACAAGAAGACGTCCGCGTGCGGTGCATAGTTTGTGAATTAAAAGCGTTTGAATGTCGAAAAAAGTGTCATTTATACAACGTTTTCGGTGGCGAAAAATGTCGGATACTCGAATTTTTAGAAATGAACATGAAAAGGGAGCGTGATAGGCTTTGATGGAACTTTGTCGATGCACAGGTGTCGTTGCGCATGATTTAATTAAATTTTGGATTCTGAGTTTTTCGACCATTTTTCGAAGTGTTAAACCTTACGTTTTTTGATCGTTACCCCCTTCCAGTAGTGAAAACGAGTTGATGGAATTACTTCGCATGGACGGAGAATGCGCGATTGGTCAATACGTACTTGACTACGAGAAAACGTCCGCGTGCGGTGCGAAGTTTGTGAATTAAAGGCGTTAAAATGTCGATAAAAGTGTCATTTAAACAACGTTTTCGGTGGCGAAAAATAACAGATACTCGAATTTTCATAAATCAGCATGAAAAGGTAGCGTAATAGGCTTTGATGGAGCTTTCTCGATGCACGGGTGTCGCTGCGCATGATTTCGACCATACGTTTTTTGATCGTTACCCCCTTCCTGTATTGGAAACGAGTGGATGGAATTACTTCGCCTGGACGAAGAATGCGCGAGTGGTCAAAACGTACTTGATTACAAGATGACGTTCGCGTGCGGTGCGTAGTTTGTCAATTAAAAGCGTTGAATGTCGAAAAAAGTGTCATTTAAACAACGTTTTCGGTGGCGAAAAATGGCGGATTCTAGAATTTTCAGAAATCAGCATGAAACGGGAGCGTGATAGGCTTTGAGGGAGGTTTCTCGATGCACGGGTGTTGTTGCGCATGATTTAATTAAATTTTGGATTCTGAGTTTTTCGCCCAATTTTCCAAGTGTTAAACCTTACGTTTTTTGATCGTTACATCCTTCTTGTATTGAAAGCGAGTGGATAAAATTCTCTGGCGTGGATGGAAAATGCGCGAGTAGTCAATACGTACTTGATTACGAGAAGACGTCCGCATGCGGTGCGTAGTTTGTCTATTAAAAGCGTTTGAATGTCGAAAAAAGTGTCATTTATACAACGTTTTCGGTGGCGAAAAATGTCGGATACTCGAATTTTTAGAAATGAACATGAAAAGGGAGCGTGATAGGCTTTGATGGAACTTTGTCGATGCACGGGTGTCGTTGCGCATGATTTAATTAAATTTTGTATTCCTAGTTATTTGACCATTTTTCGAAGCGACCTTACGTTTTTTGATCGTTACCCCCTTCCAGTAGTGGAAACAAGTGGATGGAATTACTTCACCTGGACGGAGAATGCGCGAGTGGTCAAAACGTACTTGATTACAAGAAGACGTCCGCGTGCGGTGTGTAGTTTGTGAATTAAAAGCGTTTGAATGTCGAAAAAAGTGTCATTTAAACAACGTTTTCGGTGGCGAAAAATTGCGGATTCTCGAATTTTCAGAAATCAGCATGAAACGGGAGCGTGATAGGCTTTGATGGAGCTTTCTCGATGCACGGGTGTCGTTGCGCATGATTTAATTAAAATTTGGATTCTGAGTTTTTCGACCATTTTTCCAAGTGTTTAACCTTACGTTCTTTGATTGTTACCCCCTTCCAGTAGTGGAAACGAGTTGATGGAATTACTTCGCATGGACGGAGAATGCGCGATTGGTCAATACGTACTTATTTACAAGAAGACGTCCGCGTGCGGTGCATAGTTTGTGAATTAAAAGCGTTTGAATGTCGAAAAAAGTGTCATTTATACAACGTTTTCGGTGGCGAAAAATGTCGGATACTCGAATTTTTAGAAATGAACATGAAAAGGGAGCGTGATAGGCTTCGATGGAGCTTTCTCGATGCACGGGTGTCGCTGCGCATGATTTCGACCATACGTTTTTTGATCGTTACCCCCTTCCTGTATTGGAAACGAGTGGATGGAATTACTTCGCCTGGACGAAGAATGCGCGAGTGGTCAAAACGTACTTGATTACAAGATGACGTCCGCGTGCGGTGCGTAGTTTGTCAATTAAAAGCGTTGAATGTCGAAAAAAGTGTCATTTAAACAACGTTTTCGGTGGCGAAAAATGGCGGATTCTAGAATTTTCAGAAATCAGCATGAAACGGGAGCGTGATAGGCTTTGAGGGAGGTTTCTCGATGCACGGGTGTTGTTGCGCATGATTTAATTAAATTTTGGATTCTGAGTTTTTCGACCATTTTTCCAAGTGTTAAACCTTACGTTTTTTGATCGTTACCTCCTTCCTGTAGCCGAAACGAGTGGATGGAATTACTTCGCCTGGACGAAGAATGCGCGAGTGGTAAAAACGTACTTGATTACGAGAGGACGTCCGCGTGCGGTGCGAAGTTTGTGAATTAAAAGCGTTAAAATGTCGAAAAAAGTGTCATTTAAACAACGTTTTCGGTGGCGAAAAATAACAGATACTCGAATTTTCAGAAATCAGCTAGAAAAGGTAGCGTAATAGGCTTTGATGGAGCTTTCTCGATGCACGGGTGTCGCTGCGCATGATTTAATTAAATTTTGGATTCTGAGTTTTTCGACCATTTTTCCAAGTGTCGTTACCCCCTTCCTGTAGTGGAAACGAGTGGATGGAATTACTTCACCTGGACGGAGAATGCGCGAGTGGTCAAAACGTACTTGATTACAAGAAGACGTCCGCGTGCGGTGTGTAGTTTGTGAATTAAAAGCGTTTGAATGTCGAAAAAAGTGTCATTTAAACAACGTTTTCGGTGGCGAAAAATTGCGGATTCTCGAATTTTCAGAAATCAGCATGAAACGGGAGCGTGATAGGCTTTGATGGAGCTTTCTCGATGCAAGGGGTTCGTTGCGCATGATTTAATTAAAATTTGGATTCTGAGTTTTTCGACCATTTTTCCACGTGTTTATCCTTACGTTCTTTGATTGTTACCCCCTTCCAGTAGTGGAAACGAGTTGATGGAATTACTTCGCATGGACGGAGAATGCGCGATTGGTCAATACGTACTTATTTACAAGAAGAAGTCCGCGTGCGGTGCATAGTTTGTGAATTAAAAGCGTTTGAATGTCGAAAAAAGTGTCATTTATACAACGTTTTCGGTGGCGAAAAATGTCGGATACTCGAATTTTTAGAAATGAACATGAAAAGGGAGCGTGATAGGCTTTGATGGAACTTTGTCGATGCACGGGTGTCGTTGCGCATGATTTAATTAAATTTTGTATTCCTAGTTATTTGACCATTTTTCGAAGCGACCTTACGTTTTTTGATCGTTACCCCCTTCCAGTAGTGGAAACAAGTGGATGGAATTACTTCACCTGGACGGAGAATGCGCGAGTGGTCAAAACGTACTTGATTACAAGAAGACGTCCGCGTGCGGTGTGTAGTTTGTGAATTAAAAGCGTTTGAATGTCGAAAAAAGTGTCATTTAAACAACGTTTTCGGTGGCGAAAAATTGCGGATTCTCGAATTTTCAGAAATCAGCATGAAACGGGAGCGTGATAGGCTTTGATGGAGCTTTCTCGATGCACGGGTGTCGTTGCGCATGATTTAATTAAAATTTGGATTCTGAGTTTTTCGACCATTTTTCCAAGTGTTTAACCTTACGTTCTTTGATTGTTACCCCCTTCCAGTAGTGGAAACGAGTTGATGGAATTACTTCGCATGGACGGAGAATGCGCGATTGGTCAATACGTACTTATTTACAAGAAGACGTCCGCGTGCGGTGCATAGTTTGTGAATTAAAAGCGTTTGAATGTCGAAAAAAGTGTCATTTATACAACGTTTTCGGTGGCGAAAAATGTCGGATACTCGAATTTTTAGAAATGAACATGAAAAGGGAGCGTGATAGGCTTTGATGGAACTTTGTCGATGCACGGGTGTCGTTGCGCATGATTTAATTAAATTTTGGATTCTGAGTTTTTCGACCATTTTTCGAAGTGTTAAACCTTACGTTTTTTGATCGTTACCCCCTTCCAGTAATGGAAACGAGTTGATGGAATTACTTCGCATGGACGGAGAATGCGCGATTGGTCAATACGTACTTGACTACGAGAAAACGTCCGCGTGCGGTGCGAAGTTTGTGAATTAAAGGCGTTAAAATGTCGATAAAAGTGTCATTTAAACAACGTTTTCGGTGGCGAAAAATAACAGATACTCGAATTTTCATAAATCAGCATGAAAAGGTAGCGTAATAGGCTTTGATGGAGCTTTCTCGATACACGGGTGTCGCTGCGCATGATTTCGACCATACGTTTTTTGATCGTTACCCCCTTCCTGTATTGGAAACGAGTGGATGGAATTACTTCGCCTGGACGAAGAATGCGCGAGTGGTCAAAACGTACTTGATTACAAGATGACGTTCGCGTGCGGTGCGTAGTTTGTCAATTAAAAGCGTTGAATGTCGAAAAAAGTGTCATTTAAACAACGTTTTCGGTGGCGAAAAATGGCGGATTCTAGAATTTTCAGTAATCAGCATGAAACGGGAGCGTGATAGGCTTTGATGGAACTTTGTTGATGCACGGGTGTCGTTGCGCATGATTTAATTAAATTTTGGATTCCTAGTTATTTGACCATTTTTCGAAGCGACCTTACGTTTTTTGATCGTTACCCCCTTCCAGTAGTGGAAACAAGTGGATGGAATTACTTCACCTGGACGGAGAATGCGCGAGTGGTCAAAACGTACTTGATTACAAGAAGACGTCCGCGTGCGGTGTGTAGTTTGTGAATTAAAAGCGTTTGAATGTCGAAAAAAGTGTCATTTAAACAACGTTTTCGGTGGCGAAAAATTGCGGATTCTCGAATTTTCAGAAATCAGCATGAAACGGGAGCGTGATAGGCTTTGATGGAGCTTTCTCGATGCACGGGTGTCGTTGCGCATGATTTAATTAAAATTTGGATTCTGAGTTTTTCGACCATTTTTCCAAGTGTTTAACCTTACGTTCTTTGATTGTTACCCCCTTCCAGTAGTGGAAACGAGTTGATGGAATTACTTCGCATGGACGGAGAATGCGCGATTGGTCAATACGTACTTATTTACAAGAAGACGTCCGCGTGCGGTGCATAGTTTGTGAATTAAAAGCGTTTGAATGTCGAAAAAAGTGTCATTTATACAACGTTTTCGGTGGCGAAAAATGTCGGATACTCGAATTTTTAGAAATGAACATGAAAAGGGAGCGTGATAGGCTTTGATGGAACTTTGTCGATGCACGGGTGTCGTTGCGCATGATTTAATTAAATTTTGGATTCTGAGTTTTTCGACCATTTTTCGAAGTGTTAAACCTTACGTTTTTTGATCGTTACCCCCTTCCAGTAATGGAAACGAGTTGATGGAATTACTTCGCATGGACGGAGAATGCGCGATTGGTCAATACGTACTTGACTACGAGAAAACGTCCGCGTGCGGTGCGAAGTTTGTGAATTAAAGGCGTTAAAATGTCGATAAAAGTGTCATTTAAACAACGTTTTCGGTGGCGAAAAATAACAGATACTCGAATTTTCATAAATCAGCATGAAAAGGTAGCGTAATAGGCTTTGATGGAGCTTTCTCGATGCACGGGTGTCGCTGCGCATGATTTCGACCATACGTTTTTTGATCGTTACCCCCTTCCTGTATTGGAAACGAGTGGATGGAATTACTTCGCCTGGACGAAGAATGCGCGAGTGGTCAAAACGTACTTGATTACAAGATGACGTTCGCGTGCGGTGCGTAGTTTGTCAATTAAAAGCGTTGAATGTCGAAAAAAGTGTCATTTAAACAACGTTTTCGGTGGCGAAAAATGGCGGATTCTAGAATTTTCAGTAATCAGCATGAAACGGGAGCGTGATAGGCTTTGAGGGAGGTTTCTCGATGCACGGGTGTTGTTGCGCATGATTTAATTAAATTTTGGATTCTGAGTTTTTCGCCCAATTTTCCAAGTGTTAAACCTTACGTTTTTTGATCGTTACATCCTTCTTGTATTGAAAGCGAGTGGATAAAATTCTCTGGCGTGGATGGAAAATGCGCGAGTGGTCAATACGTACTTGATTACGAGAAGACGTCCGCATGCGGTGCGTAGTTTGTCTATTAAAAGCGTTTGAATGTCGAAAAAAGTGTCATTTATACAACGTTTTCGGTGGCGAAAAATGTCGGATACTCGAATTTTTAGAAATGAACATGAAAAGGGAGCGTGATAGGTTTGATGGAGCTTTCTCGATGCCCGGGTGTCGCTGCTCATGATTTAATTAAATTTTGGATTCTAAGTTTTTCGACCAATTTTCCAAGTGTTAAACCATACGATTTTTGATCGTTACCCCCTTCCTGTAGTGGAAACGAGTGGATGGAATTACTTCACCTGGACGGAGAATGCGCGAGTGGTCAAAACGTACTTGATTACAAGAAGACGTCCGCGTGCGGTGTGTAGTTTGTGAATTAAAAGCGTTTGAATGTCGAAAAAAGTGTCATTTAAACAACGTTTTCGGTGGCGAAAAATTGCGGATTCTCGAATTTTCAGAAATCAGCATGAAACGGGAGAGTGATAGGCTTTGATGGAGCTTTCTCGATGCACGGGTGTCGATGCGCATGATTTAATTAAAATTTGGATTCTGAGTTTTTCGACCATTTTTCCAAGTGTTTAACCTTACGTTCTTTGATCGTTACCCCCTTCCAGTAGTGGAAACGAGTTGATGGAATTACTTCGCATGAACGTAGAATGCGCGATTTGTCAATACGTACTTATTTACAAGAAGACGTCCGCGTGCGGTGCATAGTTTGTGAATTAAAAGCGTTTGAATGTCGAAAAAAGTGTCATTTATACAACGTTTTCGGTGGCAAAAAATGTCGGATACTCGAATTTTTAGAAATGAACATGAAAAGGGAGCGTGATAGGCTTCGATGGAACTTTGTCGATGCACGGGTGTCGTTGCGCATGATTTAATTAAATTTTGAATTCTGAGTTATTCGACCATTTTTCGAAGTGTTTAACCTTACGTTTTTTGATCGTTACCCCCTTCCAGTAGTGGAAACGAGTTGATGGAATTACTTCGCATGGACGGAGAATGCGCGATTGGTCAATACGTACTTGACTACGAGAAAACGTCCGCGTGCGGTGCGAAGTTTGTGAATTAAAGGCGTTAAAATATCGATAAAAGTGTCATTTAAACAACGTTTTCGGTGGCGAAAAATGGCGGATTCTAGAATTTTCAGAAATCAGCATGAAACGGGAGCGTGATAGGCTTTGAGGGAGGTTTCTCGATGCACGGGTGTTGTTGCGCATGATTTAATTAAATTTTGGATTCTGAGTTTTTCGACCATTTTTCCAAGTGTTAAACCTTACGTTTTTCGATCGTTACCTCCTTCCTGTAGCCGAAACGAGTGGATGGAATTACTTCGCCTCGACGAAGAATGCGCGAGTGGTAAAAACGTACTTGATTACGAGAAGACGTCCGCGTGCGGTGCGAAGTTTGTGAATTAAAAGCGTTAAAATGTCGAAAAAAGTGTCATTTAAACAACGTTTTCGGTGGCGAAAAATAACAGATACTCGAATTTTCAGAAATCAGCTAGAAAAGGTAGCGTAATAGGCTTTGATGGAGCTTTCTCGATGCACGGGTGTCGCTGCGCATGATTTAATTAAATTTTGGATTCTGAGTTTTTCGACCATTTTTCCAAGTGTTAAACCTTACGTTTTTTGATCGTTACATCCTTCTTGTATTGAAAACGAGTGGATAAAATTAGTTGGCGTGGATGGAGAATGCGCGAGTGGTCAATACGTACTTAATTACGAGAAGACGTCCGCATGCGGTGCGTAGTTTGTCAATTAAAAGCGTTTGAATGTCGATAAAAGTGTCATTTATACAACGTTTTCGGTGGTGAAAAATGTCGGATACTAGAATTTTCAGAATTGAACATGAAAAAGGAGCGTGATAGGCTTTGATGGAGCTTTCTCGATGCACGGGTGTCGTTGCGCATGATTTAATTAAATTTTAGATTCTGAGTTTTTCGACCATTTTTCCAAGTCCAAACCTTACGTTTTTTGATCATTACCTCCTTCTTGTATTAAAAACGAGTGGATAAAATTGCTTGGCGTGGATGGAGAATGCGCGAGTAGTCAATACGTACTTGATTACGAGAAGACGTCCGCATGCGGTGCGTAGTTTGTCAATTAAAAGCGTTTGAATGTCGAAAAAAGTGTCATTTATACAACGTTTTCGGTGGCGAAAAATGTCGGATACTCGAATTTTTAGAAATGAACATGAAAAGGGAGCGTGATAGGTTTGATGGAGCTTTCTCGATGCCCGGGTGTCGCTGCTCATGATTTAATTAAATTTTGGATTCTAAGTTTTTCGACCAATTTTCCAAGTGTTAAACCATACGATTTTTGATCGTTACCCCCTTCCTGTAGTGGAAACGAGTGGATGGAATTACTTCACCTGGACGGAGAATGCGCGAGTGGTCAAATGGTACTTGATTACAAGAAGATGTCCGCATGCGGTGCGTAGTTTGTCAATTAAAAGCGTTTGAATGTCGAAAAAAGTGTCATTTATACAACGTTTTCGGTGGTGAAAAAAGTCGGATACTAGAATTTTCAGAATTGAACATGAGAAAGGAGCGTGATAGGCTTTGATGGAGCTTTCTCGATGCACGGGTGTCGTTGCGCATGATTTAATTAAATTTTGGATTCTAAGTTGTTCGCCCAATTTTCCAAGTGTTAAACCTTACGTTTTTTGATCGTTACATCCTTCTTGTATTGAAAGCGAGTGGATAAAATTACCTGGCGTGGATGGAAAATGCGCGAGTGGTCAATACGTACATATTACGAGAAGACGTCCGCATGCGGTGCGTAGTTTGTCTATTAAAAGCGTTTGTAGTTCGAAAAAAGTGTCATTTATAAAACGTTTTCGGTGGCGAAAAATGTCGGATACTCGAATTTTTAGAAATGAACATGAAAAGGGAGCGTGATAGGTTTGATGGAGCTTTCTCGATGCCCGGGTGTCGCTGCTCATGATTTAATTAAATTTTGGATTCTAAGTTTTTCGACCAATTTTCCAAGACCAACCATACGTTTTTTGATCGTTACCCCCTTCCTGTAGTGGAAACGAGTGGATGGAATTACTTCACCTGGACGGAGAATGCGCGAGTGGTCAAAACGTACTTGATTACAAGAAGACGTCCGCGTGCGGTGTGTAGTTTGTGAATTAAAAGCGTTTGAATGTCGAAAAAAGTGTCATTTAAACAACGTTTTCGGTGGCGAAAAATTGCGGATTCTCGAATTTTCAGAAATCAGCATGAAACGGGAGCGTGATAGGCTTTGATGGAGCTTTCTCGATGCACGGGTGTCGTTGCGCATGATTTAATTAAAATTTGGATTCTGAGTTTTTCGACCATTTTTCCAAGTGTTTAACCTTACGTTCTTTGATCGTTACCCCCTTCCAGTAGTGGAAACGAGTTGATGGAATTACTTCGCATGGACGGAGAATGCGCGATTGGTCAATACGTACTTATTTACAAGAAGACGTCCGCGTGCGGTGCATAGTTTGTGAATTAAAAGCGTTTGAATGTCGAAAAAAGTGTCATTTATACAACGTTTTCGGTGGCGAAAAATGTCGGATACTCGAATTTTTAGAAATGAACATGAAAAGGGAGCGTGATAGGCTTTGATGGAACTTTGTCGATGCACAGGTGTCGTTGCGCATGATTTAATTAAATTTTGGATTCTGAGTTTTTCGACCATTTTTCGAAGTGTTAAACCTTACGTTTTTTGATCGTTACCCCCTTCCAGTAGTGAAAACGAGTTGATGGAATTACTTCGCATGGACGGAGAATGCGCGATTGGTCAATACGTACTTGACTACGAGAAAACGTCCGCGTGCGGTGCGAAGTTTGTGAATTAAAGGCGTTAAAATGTCGATAAAAGTGTCATTTAAACAACGTTTTCGGTGGCGAAAAATAACAGATACTCGAATTTTCATAAATCAGCATGAAAAGGTAGCGTAATAGGCTTTGATGGAGCTTTCTCGATGCACGGGTGTCGCTGCGCATGATTTCGACCATACGTTTTTTGATCGTTACCCCCTTCCTGTATTGGAAACGAGTGGATGGAATTACTTCGCCTGGACGAAGAATGCGCGAGTGGTCAAAACGTACTTGATTACAAGATGACGTTCGCGTGCGGTGCGTAGTTTGTCAATTAAAAGCGTTGAATGTCGAAAAAAGTGTCATTTAAACAACGTTTTCGGTGGCGAAAAATGGCGGATTCTAGAATTTTCAGAAATCAGCATGAAACGGGAGCGTGATAGGCTTTGAGGGAGGTTTCTCGATGCACGGGTGTTGTTGCGCATGATTTAATTAAATTTTGGATTCTGAGTTTTTCGCCCAATTTTCCAAGTGTTAAACCTTACGTTTTTTGATCGTTACATCCTTCTTGTATTGAAAGCGAGTGGATAAAATTCTCTGGCGTGGATGGAAAATGCGCGAGTAGTCAATACGTACTTGATTACGAGAAGACGTCCGCATGCGGTGCGTAGTTTGTCTATTAAAAGCGTTTGAATGTCGAAAAAAGTGTCATTTATACAACGTTTTCGGTGGCGAAAAATGTCGGATACTCGAATTTTTAGAAATGAACATGAAAAGGGAGCGTGATAGGTTTGATGGAGCTTTCTCGATGCCCGGGTGTCGCTGCTCATGATTTAATTAAATTTTGGATTCTAAGTTTTTCGACCAATTTTCCAAGTGTTAAACCATACGATTTTTGATCGTTACCCCCTTCCTGTAGTGGAAACGAGTGGATGGAATTACTTCACCTGGACGGAGAATGCGCGAGTGGTCAAAACGTACTTGATTACAAGAAGACGTCCGCGTGCGGTGTGTAGTTTGTGAATTAAAAGCGTTTGAATGTCGAAAAAAGTGTCATTTAAACAACGTTTTCGGTGGCGAAAAATTGCGGATTCTCGAATTTTCAGAAATCAGCATGAAACGGGAGAGTGATAGGCTTTGATGGAGCTTTCTCGATGCACGGGTGTCGTTGCGCATGATTTAATTAAAATTTGGATTCTGAGTTTTTCGACCATTTTTCCAAGTGTTTAACCTTACGTTCTTTGATCGTTACCCCCTTCCAGTAGTGGAAACGAGTTGATGGAATTACTTCGCATGAACGGAGAATGCGCGATTTGTCAATACGTACTTATTTACAAGAAGACGTCCGCGTGCGGTGCATAGTTTGTGAATTAAAAGCGTTTGAATGTCGAAAAAAGTGTCATTTATACAACGTTTTCGGTGGCGAAAAATGTCGGATACTCGAATTTTTAGAAATGAACATGAAAAGGGAGCGTGATAGGCTTCGATGGAGCTTTCTCGATGCACGGGTGTCGCTGCGCATGATTTCGACCATACGTTTTTTGATCGTTACCCCCTTCCTGTATTGGAAACGAGTGGATGGAATTACTTCGCCTGGACGAAGAATGCGCGAGTGGTCAAAACGTACTTGATTACAAGATGACGTCCGCGTGCGGTGCGTAGTTTGTCAATTAAAAGCGTTGAATGTCGAAAAAAGTGTCATTTAAACAACGTTTTCGGTGGCGAAAAATGGCGGATTCTAGAATTTTCAGAAATCAGCATGAAACGGGAGCGTGATAGGCTTTGAGGGAGGTTTCTCGATGCACGGGTGTTGTTGCGCATGATTTAATTAAATTTTGGATTCTGAGTTTTTCGACCATTTTTCCAAGTGTTAAACCTTACGTTTTTTGATCGTTACCTCCTTCCTGTAGCCGAAACGAGTGGATGGAATTACTTCGCCTGGACGAAGAATGCGCGAGTGGTAAAAACGTACTTGATTACGAGAGGACGTCCGCGTGCGGTGCGAAGTTTGTGAATTAAAAGCGTTAAAATGTCGAAAAAAGTGTCATTTAAACAACGTTTTCGGTGGCGAAAAATAACAGATACTCGAATTTTCAGAAATCAGCTAGAAAAGGTAGCGTAATAGGCTTTGATGGAGCTTTCTCGATGCACGGGTGTCGCTGCGCATGATTTAATTAAATTTTGGATTCTGAGTTTTTCGACCATTTTTCCAAGTGTCGTTACCCCCTTCCTGTAGTGGAAACGAGTGGATGGAATTACTTCACCTGGACGGAGAATGCGCGAGTGGTCAAAACGTACTTGATTACAAGAAGACGTCCGCGTGCGGTGTGTAGTTTGTGAATTAAAAGCGTTTGAATGTCGAAAAAAGTGTCATTTAAACAACGTTTTCGGTGGCGAAAAATTGCGGATTCTCGAATTTTCAGAAATCAGCATGAAACGGGAGCGTGATAGGCTTTGATGGAGCTTTCTCGATGCACGGGTGTCGTTGCGCATGATTTAATTAAAATTTGGATTCTGAGTTTTTCGACCATTTTTCCACGTGTTTATCCTTACGTTCTTTGATTGTTACCCCCTTCCAGTAGTGGAAACGAGTTGATGGAATTACTTCGCATGGACGGAGAATGCGCGATTGGTCAATACGTACTTATTTACAAGAAGAAGTCCGCGTGCGGTGCATAGTTTGTGAATTAAAAGCGTTTGAATGTCGAAAAAAGTGTCATTTATACAACGTTTTCGGTGGCGAAAAATGTCGGATACTCGAATTTTTAGAAATGAACATGAAAAGGGAGCGTGATAGGCTTTGATGGAACTTTGTCGATGCACGGGTGTCGTTGCGCATGATTTAATTAAATTTTGTATTCCTAGTTATTTGACCATTTTTCGAAGCGACCTTACGTTTTTTGATCGTTACCCCCTTCCAGTAGTGGAAACAAGTGGATGGAATTACTTCACCTGGACGGAGAATGCGCGAGTGGTCAAAACGTACTTGATTACAAGAAGACGTCCGCGTGCGGTGTGTAGTTTGTGAATTAAAAGCGTTTGAATGTCGAAAAAAGTGTCATTTAAACAACGTTTTCGGTGGCGAAAAATTGCGGATTCTCGAATTTTCAGAAATCAGCATGAAACGGGAGCGTGATAGGCTTTGATGGAGCTTTCTCGATGCACGGGTGTCGTTGCGCATGATTTAATTAAAATTTGGATTCTGAGTTTTTCGACCATTTTTCCAAGTGTTTAACCTTACGTTCTTTGATTGTTACCCCCTTCCAGTAGTGGAAACGAGTTGATGGAATTACTTCGCATGGACGGAGAATGCGCGATTGGTCAATACGTACTTATTTACAAGAAGACGTCCGCGTGCGGTGCATAGTTTGTGAATTAAAAGCGTTTGAATGTCGAAAAAAGTGTCATTTATACAACGTTTTCGGTGGCGAAAAATGTCGGATACTCGAATTTTTAGAAATGAACATGAAAAGGGAGCGTGATAGGCTTTGATGGAACTTTGTCGATGCACGGGTGTCGTTGCGCATGATTTAATTAAATTTTGGATTCTGAGTTTTTCGACCATTTTTCGAAGTGTTAAACCTTACGTTTTTTGATCGTTACCCCCTTCCAGTAATGGAAACGAGTTGATGGAATTACTTCGCATGGACGGAGAATGCGCGATTGGTCAATACGTACTTGACTACGAGAAAACGTCCGCGTGCGGTGCGAAGTTTGTGAATTAAAGGCGTTAAAATGTCGATAAAAGTGTCATTTAAACAACGTTTTCGGTGGCGAAAAATAACAGATACTCGAATTTTCATAAATCAGCATGAAAAGGTAGCGTAATAGGCTTTGATGGAGCTTTCTCGATGCACGGGTGTCGCTGCGCATGATTTCGACCATACGTTTTTTGATCGTTACCCCCTTCCTGTATTGGAAACGAGTGGATGGAATTACTTCGCCTGGACGAAGAATGCGCGAGTGGTCAAAACGTACTTGATTACAAGATGACGTTCGCGTGCGGTGCGTAGTTTGTCAATTAAAAGCGTTGAATGTCGAAAAAAGTGTCATTTAAACAACGTTTTCGGTGGCGAAAAATGGCGGATTCTAGAATTTTCAGTAATCAGCATGAAACGGGAGCGTGATAGGCTTTGAGGGAGGTTTCTCGATGCACGGGTGTTGTTGCGCATGATTTAATTAAATTTTGGATTCTGAGTTTTTCGCCCAATTTTCCAAGTGTTAAACCTTACGTTTTTTGATCGTTACATCCTTCTTGTATTGAAAGCGAGTGGATAAAATTCTCTGGCGTGGATGGAAAATGCGCGAGTGGTCAATACGTACTTGATTACGAGAAGACGTCCGCATGCGGTGCGTAGTTTGTCTATTAAAAGCGTTTGAATGTCGAAAAAAGTGTCATTTATACAACGTTTTCGGTGGCGAAAAATGTCGGATACTCGAATTTTTAGAAATGAACATGAAAAGGGAGCGTGATAGGTTTGATGGAGCTTTCTCGATGCCCGGGTGTCGCTGCTCATGATTTAATTAAATTTTGGATTCTAAGTTTTTCGACCAATTTTCCAAGTGTTAAACCATACGATTTTTGATCGTTACCCCCTTCCTGTAGTGGAAACGAGTGGATGGAATTACTTCACCTGGACGGAGAATGCGCGAGTGGTCAAAACGTACTTGATTACAAGAAGACGTCCGCGTGCGGTGTGTAGTTTGTGAATTAAAAGCGTTTGAATGTCGAAAAAAGTGTCATTTAAACAACGTTTTCGGTGGCGAAAAATTGCGGATTCTCGAATTTTCAGAAATCAGCATGAAACGGGAGAGTGATAGGCTTTGATGGAGCTTTCTCGATGCACGGGTGTCGATGCGCATGATTTAATTAAAATTTGGATTCTGAGTTTTTCGACCATTTTTCCAAGTGTTTAACCTTACGTTCTTTGATCGTTACCCCCTTCCAGTAGTGGAAACGAGTTGATGGAATTACTTCGCATGAACGTAGAATGCGCGATTTGTCAATACGTACTTATTTACAAGAAGACGTCCGCGTGCGGTGCATAGTTTGTGAATTAAAAGCGTTTGAATGTCGAAAAAAGTGTCATTTATACAACGTTTTCGGTGGCAAAAAATGTCGGATACTCGAATTTTTAGAAATGAACATGAAAAGGGAGCGTGATAGGCTTCGATGGAACTTTGTCGATGCACGGGTGTCGTTGCGCATGATTTAATTAAATTTTGAATTCTGAGTTATTCGACCATTTTTCGAAGTGTTTAACCTTACGTTTTTTGATCGTTACCCCCTTCCAGTAGTGGAAACGAGTTGATGGAATTACTTCGCATGGACGGAGAATGCGCGATTGGTCAATACGTACTTGACTACGAGAAAACGTCCGCGTGCGGTGCGAAGTTTGTGAATTAAAGGCGTTAAAATATCGATAAAAGTGTCATTTAAACAACGTTTTCGGTGGCGAAAAATGGCGGATTCTAGAATTTTCAGAAATCAGCATGAAACGGGAGCGTGATAGACTTTGAGGGAGGTTTCTCGATGCACGGGTGTTGTTGCGCATGATTTAATTAAATTTTGGATTCTGAGTTTTTCGACCATTTTTCCAAGTGTTAAACCTTACGTTTTTCGATCGTTACCTCCTTCCTGTAGCCGAAACGAGTGGATGGAATTACTTCGCCTGGACGAAGAATGCGCGAGTGGTAAAAACGTACTTGATTACGAGAAGACGTCCGCGTGCGGTGCGAAGTTTGTGAATTAAAAGCGTTAAAATGTCGAAAAAAGTGTCATTTAAACAACGTTTTCGGTGGCGAAAAATAACAGATACTCGAATTTTCAGAAATCAGCTAGAAAAGGTAGCGTAATAGGCTTTGATGGAGCTTTCTCGATGCACGGGTGTCGCTGCGCATGATTTAATTAAATTTTGGATTCTGAGTTTTTCGACCATTTTTCCAAGTGTTAAACCTTACGTTTTTTGATCGTTACATCCTTCTTGTATTGAAAACGAGTGGATAAAATTAGTTGGCGTGGATGGAGAATGCGCGAGTGGTCAATACGTACTTAATTACGAGAAGACGTCCGCATGCGGTGCGTAGTTTGTCAATTAAAAGCGTTTGAATGTCGATAAAAGTGTCATTTATACAACGTTTTCGGTGGTGAAAAATGTCGGATACTAGAATTTTCAGAATTGAACATGAAAAAGGAGCGTGATAGGCTTTGATGGAGCTTTCTCGATGCACGGGTGTCGTTGCGCATGATTTAATTAAATTTTAGATTCTGAGTTTTTCGACCATTTTTCCAAGTCCAAACCTTACGTTTTTTGATCATTACCTCCTTCTTGTATTAAAAACGAGTGGATAAAATTGCTTGGCGTGGATGGAGAATGCGCGAGTAGTCAATACGTACTTGATTACGAGAAGACGTCCGCATGCGGTGCGTAGTTTGTCAATTAAAAGCGTTTGAATGTCGAAAAAAGTGTCATTTATACAACGTTTTCGGTGGCGAAAAATGTCGGATACTCGAATTTTTAGAAATGAACATGAAAAGGGAGCGTGATAGGTTTGATGGAGCTTTCTCGATGCCCGGGTGTCGCTGCTCATGATTTAATTAAATTTTGGATTCTAAGTTTTTCGACCAATTTTCCAAGTGTTAAACCATACGATTTTTGATCGTTACCCCCTTCCTGTAGTGGAAACGAGTGGATGGAATTACTTCACCTGGACGGAGAATGCGCGAGTGGTCAAAACGTACTTGATTACAAGAAGACGTCCGCGTGCGGTGCATAGTTTGTGAATTAAAAGCGTTTGAATGTCGAAAAAAGTGTCATTTATACAACGTTTTCGGTGGCGAAAAATGTCGGATACTCGAATTTTTAGAAATGAACATGAAAAGGGAGCGTGATAGGCTTTGATGGAACTTTGTCGATGCACGGGTGTCGTTGCGCATGATTTAATTAAATTTTGTATTCCTAGTTATTCGACCATTTTTCGAAGTGTTTAACCTTACGTTTTTTGATCGTTACCCCCTTCCAGTAGTGGAAACAAGTTGATGGAATTACTTCGCATGGACGGAGAATGCGCAATTGGTCAATACGTACTTGACTACGAGTAAACGTCCGCGTGCGGTGCGAAGTTTGTGAATTAAAGGCGTTAAAATGTCGATAAAAGTGTCATTTAAACAACGTTTTCGGTGGCGAAAATAACAGATACTCGAATTTTCATAAATCAGCATGAAAAGGTAGCGTAATAGGCTTTGATGGAGCTTTCTCGATGCACGGGAGTCGCTGCGCATGATTTCGACCATACGTTTTTTGATCGTTACCCCCTTCCTGTATTGGAAACGAGTGGATGGAATTACTTCGCATGGACGGAGAATGCTCGATTGGTCAATACGTACTTATTTACAAGAAGATGTCCGCGTGCGGTGCGTAGTTTGTGAATTAAAAGCGTTTAAATGTCGAAAAAAGTGTCAATTATACGAGGTTTTCGGTGGCGAAAAATTGCGGATACTCGAATATTCAGAAATAGACATCAATCGGAAGCGTGATAGGCTTTTATGGAGCTTTCTCGATGCACGGGTGTCGTTGCGCATGATTTAATTAAATTTTAGATTCTGAGTTTTTCGACCATTTTTCCAAGTCCAAACCTTACGTTTTTTGATCATTACCTCCTTCTTGTATTAAAAACGAGTGGATAAAATTGCTTGGCGTGGATGGAGAATGCGCGAGTAGTCAATACGTACTTGATTACGAGAAGACGTCCGCATGCGGTGCGTAGTTTGTCAATTAAAAGCGTTTGAATGTCGAAAAAAGTGTCATTTATAAAACGTTTTCTGTGGTGAAAAATGTCGGATACTCGAATTTTTAGAAATGAACATGAAAAGGGAGCGTGATAGGCTTTGATGAAGCTTTCTCGATGCACGGGTGTCGCTGCGCATGATTTAATTAAATTTTGGATTCTAAGTTTTTCGACCAATTTTCCAAGTGTTAAACCATACGTTTTTTGATCGTTACCCCCTTCCTGTAGTGGAAACGAGAGGAAAAAATTACCTGGCGTGGATGGAAAATGCGCGAGTGGTCAATACGTACCTGATTACGAGAAGACGTCCGCATGCGGTGCGTAGTTTGTCAATTAAAAGCGTTTGAATGTCGAAAAAAGTGTCAATTATACGAGGTTTTCGGTGGCGAAAAATTGCGGATACTCGAATATTCAGAAATAGGCATTAATCGGGAGCGTGATAGGCTTTTATTGAGCTTTCTCGATGCACTGGTGTCGTTGCGCATGATTTAATCAAATTTTAGATTCCAAGTTTTTCGACCAATTTTCCAAGTGTTAAACCTTACGTTTTTTGATCGTTACCTCCTTCTTGTATTAAAAACGAGTGGATAAAATTGCTTGGCGTGGATGGAGAATGCGCGAGTAGTCAATACGTACTTGATTACGAGAAGACGTCCGCGTTCGGTGCGTAGCTTGTCAATTAAAGGCGTTTGAATGTCGAAAAAAGTGTAATTTATACAACGTTTTCGGTCGCGAAAAATGTCGGATACTCGAATTTTTAGAAATGAACATGAAAAGGGAGCGTGATAGGCTTTGATGGAGCTTTCTCGATGCACGGGTGTCGCTGCGCATGATTTAATTAAATTTTGGATTCTGAGTTTTTCGACCATTTTTCCAAGTGTTAAACCTTACGTTTTTTGATCGTTACCTCCTTCTTGTATTGAAAACGAGTGGATAAAATTACTTGGCGTGGATGAAGAATGCGCGAGTGGTCAATACGTACTTGATTACGAGAAGACGTCCGCATGCGGAGCGTAGTTTGTAAATTAAAAGCGTTTGAATGTCGAAAAAAGTGTCAATTATACAACGTTTTCGGTGGCGAAAAATGTCGGATACTCGAATTTTTGGATATGAACATGAAAAGGGAGCGTGATAGGCTTTGATGGAGCTTTCTCGATGCACGGGTGTCGCTGCGCATGATTTAATTAAATTTTGGATTCAAAGTTTTTCGACCAATTTTCCAAGTGTTAAACCTTACGTTTTTTGATCGTTACATCCTTCTTGTATTGAAAACGAGTACATAAAATTACTTGGCGTGGATGAAGAATGCGCGAGTGGTCAATACGTACTTGATTACGAGATGACGTCCGCATGCGGAGCGTAGTTAGTAAATTAAAAGCGTTTGAATGTCGAAAAAAGTGTCATTTATACAACGTTTTCGGTGGCGAAAAATGTCGGATACACGAATTTTTAGAAATGAACATGAAAAGGGAGCGTATAGGCTTTGATGGAGCTTTCTCGATGCACGGGTGTCGTTGTGCATGATTTAATTAACCTTACGTTTTTTATCGTTACCCGCCTCCTGTAGTATAAACGAGTGGATGGAATTACTTCGCGTGGAAAGAAAATGCGCGAATGGTCAATATGTACTTGATTACAAGAAGACGTCCGCTTGCGGTGCGTAGTTTGTCAATTAAAAGCGTTTGAATGTCGAAAAAAGTGTCATTTATACAACGTTTTCGGTGGTGAAAAATGTCGGATACTAGAATTTTCAGAAATGAACATGAAAAAGGAGCGTGATAGGCTTTGATGGAGCTTTCTCGATGCACGGGTGTCGTTGCGCATGATTTAATTAAATTTTTGGATTCTGAGTTTTTCGACCATTTTTCCAAGTGTTAAACCTTACGTTTTTTGATCGTTACCTCCTTCCTGTAGTGGAAAAAAGTAGATGGAATTACTTCGCGTGGAGGGAAAATGCGCGAATAGTCAATACGTACTTGATTACGAGAAGACGTCCGCGTGCGGTTCGTAGTTTTTGAATTAAAAGCGTTTGAATGTCGAAAAAAGTGTCATTTATACGAGGTTTTCGGTGGCGAAAAATGTCGGATACTCGAATATTCAGAAATAGGCATCAATCGGGAGCGTGATAGGCTTTGATGGAGCTTTCTCGATGCACGGGTGTCGTTGCGCATGATTTAATTAAATTTTAGATTCTGAGTTTTTCGACCATTTTTCCAAGTGTTAAACCTTACGTTTTTTCATCGTTACCTCCTTCTTGTATTAAAAACGAGTGGATAAAATTACTTGGCGTGGATGGAGAAAGCGCGAGTTGTCAATACTTACTTGATTACGAGAAGACGTCCGCATGCGGTGCGTAGTTTGTCAATTAAATGCATTTGAATCTCGAAAAAAGTGTCATTTATACAACGTTTTCGGTGGCGAAAAATGTCGGATACTCGAATTTTTAGAAATGAACATGAAAAGGGAGCGTGATAGGCTTTGATGGAGCTTTCTCGATGCACGGGTGTCGTTGCGCATGATTTAATTAAATTTTAGATTCTGAGTTTTTCGACCATTTTTCCAAGTGTTAAACCTTACGTTTTTTCATCGTTACCTCCTTCTTGTATTAAAAACGAGTGGATAAAATTACTTGGCGTGGATGGAGAAAGCGCGAGTTGTCAATACTTACTTGATTACGAGAAGACGTCCGCATGCGGTGCGTAGTTTGTCAATTAAATGCATTTGAATCTCGAAAAAAGTGTCATTTATACAACGTTTTCGGTGGCGAAAAATGTCGGATACTCGAATTTTTAGAAATGAACATGAAAAGAGAGCGTGATAGGCTTTGATGGAGCTTTCTCGATGCACGGGTGTCGCTGCGCATGATTTAATAAAATTTTGGATTATAAGTTTTTCGACCAATTTTCCAAGTGTTAAACCTTACGTTTTTTGATCGTTACCTCCTTCTTGTATTGAAAACGAGTGGATAAAATTACTTGGCGTGGATGGAAAATGCGCGAGTGGTCAATACGTACTTGATTACGAGAAGACGTCCGCATGCGGTGCGTAGTTTGTCAATTAAAAGCGTTTAAATGTCGAAAAAAGTGTCATTTATACAACGTTTTTGGTGGCGAAAAATAACAGATACTCGAATTTTCAGAAATCAGCATGAAAAGGTAGCGTAATAGGCTTTGGTGGAGCTTTCTCGATGCACGGGTGTCGCTGCGCATGATTTAATTAAATTA
This sequence comes from Ceriagrion tenellum, assembly GCA_963169105.1. Classification (NCBI taxonomy): domain Eukaryota; kingdom Metazoa; phylum Arthropoda; class Insecta; order Odonata; family Coenagrionidae; genus Ceriagrion; species Ceriagrion tenellum. Next base: position 6,064,398 of record OY720641.1, on the reverse strand, counting down.
TAGATTCTGAATTTTTCGACCATTTTTCCTTACGTTTTTTGATCGTTACCTCCTTCTTGTATTAAAAACGAGTGAATAAAATTACTTGGCGTGAATGGAGAAAGCGCGAGTTGTCAATACTTACTTGATTATGAGAAGACGTCCGATGCGGTGCGTAGTTTGTCAATTAAATGCGTTTTAAATGTCGAAAAAAGTGTCATTTATACAACGGTCATTTATACATATATTTATACATTTTTCGGTGGCGAAAAATGGCGGATACTCGAATTTTTAGAAATGAACATGAAAAGGGAGCGTGATAGGTTTTGATGGAGCTTTCTCGATGCACGGGTGTCGCTGCGCATGATTTAATTAAATTTTAGATTCTGAGTTTTTCGACCAATTTTCCAAGACCTTACGTTTTTTGATCGTTACCTCCTTCTTGTATTGAAAACGAGTGAATAAAAGTACTTGGCGTGGACGGAAAATGCTCGATTGGTCAATACTTTTTTTTTTTGTTTCTTTTGTTTTGTCGAAAAATGGCGGATTCTCGAATTTACAAAAATCAGCATGAAACGGGAGCGTGATAGAATTTGATGGAGCTTTCTCGATGCACGGGTGTCTCTGCGCATGATTTAATTAAATTTTGGATTCTGAGTTTTTCGACCATATTTACAAGTGTTAAACCTTACGTTTTTTGATCGTTACCCCCTTCCTGTAGTGGAAAGGAGTGGTTGGAATTACTTCGCCTGGACAGAGAATGCGCGAGTGGTCAAAACGTACTTGATTACAAGAAGACGTCCGCGTGCGGTGCGTAGTTTGTGAATTAAAAGCGTGTGAATATCGAAAAAAGTGTCATTTTAACAACGTTTTCGGATGAGAAAAATGGCGGATTCTCGAATTTTTAGAAATCAGCATGAAACGGGAGCGTGATAGGCTTTGATGGAGCTTTCTCGATGCACGGGTGTCTCTGCGCAGGATTTACTTAATTTTTGGATGCTGAGTTTTTCGACCATTTTTCCAAGTGTTAAACCTTACGTTTTTTGATCGTGACCTCCTTCTTGTATTGAAAACGAGAGGATAAAATTACTTCGCGTGGACGGAGAATGCGCGAGTAGTCAATACGTACTTGATTACGAGAAGACGTCCGCGTGCGGTGCGTAGTTTGTCAATTAAAAACTTTTGAATCTCGATAAAAGTGTCATTTATACAACGTTTTCGGTGGTGAAAAATGTCGAATACTAGAATTTTCAGAAATTAACACGAAAAAGGAGCGTGATAGGCTTTGATGGAGCTTTCTCGATGCACGGGTGTCGTTGCGCATCATTTAATTAAATTTTAGATTCTGAGTTTTTCGACCAATTTTATAAGACCTTACGTTTTGCGATCGTTACCCCCTTCCTGTAGTAAAAACGAGTTGATGGAATTACTTCGCGTGGACGGAGAATGCGCGATTGTCCAATACGTACTTGATTACGAGAAGATGTCCGCGTGCGGTGCGAAGTTTGTGAATTAAAAGCATTAAAATGTCGATAAAAGTGTCATTTAAACAACGTTTTCGGTGGCGAAAGATAACGGATACTCGAATTTTCAGAAATCAGCATGAAAAGGTAGCGTAATAGGCTTTGATGGAGCTTTCTCGATGCACGGGTGTCTCTGCGCAGGATTTACTTAATTTTTGGATGCTGAGTTTTTCGACCATTTTTCCAAGTGTTAAACCTTACGTTTTTTGATCGTTACCTCCTTCTTGTATTAAAAACGAGTGAATAAAATTACTTGGCGTGAATGGAGAAAGCGCGAGTTGTCAATACTTACTTGATTATGAGAAGACGTCCGATGCGGTGCGTAGTTTGTCAATTAAATGCGTTTTAAATGTCGAAAAAAGTGTCATTTATACAACGTTTTCGGTGGCGAAAAATGTCGGATACTCGAATTTTTAGAAATGAACATGAAAAGGGAGCGTGATAGGTTTTGATGGAGCTTTCTCGATGCACGGGTGTCGCTGCGCATGATTTAATTAAATTTTAGATTCTGAGTTTTTCGACCAATTTTCCAAGACCTTACGTTTTTTGATCGTTACCTCCTTCTTGTATTGAAAACGAGTGAATAAAATTACTTGGCGTGGACGGAGAATGCTCGATTGGTCAATACGTACTTGATTACGAGAAGACGTCCGCGTGCGGTGCGAAGTTTGTGAATTAAAAGCGTTAAAATGTCGATAAAAGTGTCATTTAAACAACGTTTTCGGTGGCGAAAGATAACGGATACTCGAATTTTCAGAAATCACCATGAAAAGGTAGCGTAATAGGCTTTGGTGGAGATTCCTCGATGCACGGGTGTCGTTGCGCATGATTTAATTAAATTTTGGATTCTGAGTTTATCGACCAATTTTCCAAGACCTTACGTTTTTTGATCGTTACCTCCTTCTTGTATTGAAAACGAGTGGATAAAATTAGTTGGCGTGGATGGAGAATGCGCGAGTGGTCAATACTTACTTGATTACGATAAGACATCCGCATGCGGTGCGTAGTTTGTCAATTAAAAGCGTTTAAATGTCGAAAAAAGTGTCATTTATAGGAGGTTTTCAGTGGCAAAAATGGCGGATTCTCGTTTATTCAGAAATAAGCATGAATTGGGAGCGTAGTAGGCTCTGATGGAGCATTCTTGATGCACGGGTGTCGCTGCGAATGGTTTAATTAAATTTTAGATTCTGAGATTTTCGACCATTTTTCCAACTTACGTTTTTTGATCGTTACCCCCTTCCAGTAGTAGAAAGGAGTAGATGGAATTACTTCGCGTGGACGGAGAATGCGCGATTGGTCAATACGTACTTGATTACGAGAAGACGTCCGCGTGCGGTTCGAAGTTTGTGGATTAAAAGCGTTTGAATGTCGAAAAAAGTGTCATTTAAACAACGTTTTCGGTGGCGAAAAATGGCGGATTCTCGAATTTAAAGAAATCAGCATGAAACGGGAGCGTGATAGAATTTGATGGAGCTTTCTCGATGCACGGGTGTCTCTGCGCATGATTTAATTAAATTTTGGATTCTGAGTTTTTCGACCATTTTTCCAAGTGTTAAACCTTACGTTTTTTGATCGTTACCTTCATCCTGTAGTGAAAACGAGTGGATGGAATTACTTCGCGTGGAAGGAAAATGCGCGAGTGGTCAAAACGTACTTGATTACAAGAAGACGTCCGCGTGCGGTGCGTAGTTTGTGAATTAAAAGCGTGTGAATGTCGAAAAAAGTGTCATTTATACAACGTTTTCGGTGGCGAAAAATGGCGGATTCTCGAATTTTTAGAAATCAGCATGAAACGGGAGCGTGATAGGCTTTGATGGAGCTTTCTCGATGCACGGGTGTCGTTGCGCATCATTTAATTAAATTTTGGATTCTAAGTTTTTCGACCAATTTTCCTAGTGTTAAACCATACGTTTTTTGATCGTTAACCCCTTCCTGTAGTGGAAAGGAGTGGATGGAATTACTTCGCCTGGACGGAGAATGTGCGAGTGGTCAAAACGTACTTGATTACAAGAAGACGTCCGCGTGCGGTGCGTAGTTTGTGAATTAAAAGTGTGTGAATGTCGAAAAAAGTGTCATTTAAACAACGTTTTCGGTGGCGAAAAATGGCGGATTCTCGAATTTTTAGAAATCAGCATGAAACGGGAGCGTGATAGGCTTTGATGGAGCTTTCTCGATGCACAGGTGTCGTATCGCATGATTAAATTAAATTTTGGATTCTGAGTTTTTCGACCATTTTTCCAAGTGTTAAAACTTACGTTTTTTGATCGTTACCTCCTTCTTGTATTGAAAATGAGAGGATAAAATTACTTCGCGTGAACGGAGAATGCGCGAGTAGTCAATACGTACTTGATTACTAGAAGACGTCCGCGTGCGGTGCGTAGTTTGTGAATTAAAAACTTTTGAATCTCGATAAAAGTGTCATTTATACAAAGTTTTCGGTGGTGAAAAATGTCGGATACTAGAATTTTCAGAAATTAACACGAAAAAGGAGCGTGATAGGCTTTGATGGAGCTTTCTCGATGCACGGGTGTCGTTGCGCATTATTTAATTAAATTTTAGATTCTGAGTTTTTCGACCAATTTTATAAGACCTTACGTTTTTTGATCGTTACCCCCTTCCTGTAGTAAAAACGAGTTGATGGAATTACTTCGCGTGGACGTAGAATGCGCGAATGGTCAATACGTACTTGATTACGAGAAGACGTCCGCGTGCGGTGCGAAGTTTGTGAATTAAAAGCATTAAAATGTCGATAAAAGTGTCATTTAAACAACGTTTTCGGTGGCGAAAGATAACGGATAGTCGAATTTTTAGAAATCAGCATGAAAAGGTAGCGTAATAGGCTTTGATGGAGCTTTCTCGATGCACGGGTGTCTCTGCGCAGGATTTACTTAATTTTTGGATGCTGAGTTTTTCGACCATTTTTCCAAGTGTTAAACCTTACGTTTTTTGATCGTTACCTCCTTCTTGTATTAAAAACGAGTGAATAAAATTACTTGGCGTGAATGGAGAAAGCGCGAGTTGTCAATACTTACTTGATTATGAGAAGACGTCCGATGCGGTGCGTAGTTTGTCAATTAAATGCGTTTTAAATGTCGAAAAAAGTGTCATTTATACAACGTTTTCGGTGGCGAAAAATGTCGGATACTCGAATTTTTAGAAATGAACATGAAAAGGGAGCGTGATAGGTTTTGATGGAGCTTTCTCGATGCACGGGTGTCGCTGCGCATGATTTAATTAAATTTTAGATTCTGAGTTTTTCGACCAATTTTCCAAGACCTTACGTTTTTTGATCGTTACCTCCTTCTTGTATTGAAAACGAGTGGATAAAATTAGTTGGCGTGGATGGAGAATGCGCGAGTGGTCAATACTTACTTGATTACGATAAGACATCCGCATGCGGTGCGTAGTTTGTCAATTAAAAGCGTTTAAATGTCGAAAAAAGTGTCATTTATAGGAGGTTTTCGGTGGCAAAAAAGGCGGATTCTCGTTTATTCAGAAATAAGCATGAATTGGGAGCGTAGTAGGCTCTGATGGAGCATTCTTGATGCACGGGTGTCGCTGCGAATGGTTTAATTAAATTTTAGATTCTGAGATTTTCGACCATTTTTCCAAGTGTTTAAACTTACGTTTTTTGATCGTTACCCCCTTCCAGTAGTGGAAAGGAGTTGATGGAATTACTTCGCGTGGACGGAGAATGCGCGATTGGTCAATACGTACTTGATTACGAGAAGACGTCCGCGTGCGGTTCGAAGTTTGTGAATTAAAATCGTTAAAATGTCGATAAAAGTGTCATTTAAACAACGTTTTCGGTGGCGAAAAATAACAGATACTCGAATTTTTAGAAATCAGCATGAAAAGGTAGCGTAATAGGCTTTGGTGGAGTTTTCTCGATGCACGAGTGTCGCTGCGCATGATTTAATATAATTTTGGATTCTAAGTTTTTCGACCAATTTTCCAAGACCTTACGTTTTTTATTGTTGCCCCATTACTGTAGTGGAAACGAGTATATGGAATTACTTCGCGTGGAAGGAGAATGCGCGATTGGTCAAAACGTACTTGATTACGAGAAGACGTCCGCGTGCGGTGCGAAGTTTGTGAATTAAAATCGTTAAAATGTCGAAAAAAGTGTCATTTAAACAACGTTTTCGGTGGCGAAAAATAACAGATACTCGAATTTTCAGAAATCAGCATGATAAGGGAGCGTGATAGGCTTTGATGGAGCTTTCTCGACGCACGGGTGTCGCTGCGCATGATTTAATTAAATTTTGGATTCTGAGTTTTTCGACCATTTTTCCAAGTGTTAAACCTTACGTTTTTTGATCGTTACCTCCTTCTTGTATTAAAAACGAGTGGATAAAATTACTTGGCGTGGATGGAGAATGCGCTAGTGGTCAATACGTTCTTGTTTACGAGAAGACGTCCGCATGCGGTGCGTAGTTTGTCAATTAAAAGCGTTTGAATGTCGAAAAAAGTGTCATTTATACAACGTTTTCGGTGGTGAAAAAGGTCGGATACTAGAATTTTCAGAAATGAACATGAAAAAGGAGCGTGATAGGCTTTGATGGAGCTTTCTCGTTGCACGGGTGTCGTTGCGCATGATTTAATTAAATTTTGGATTCTAAGTTTTTCGACCAATTTTCCAAGACCTTTCGTTTTTTGATCGTTACCTCCTTCTTGTATTAAAAACGAGTAAATAAAATTACTTGGCGTGAATGGAGAAAGCGCGACTTGTCAATAGTTACTTGATTACGAGAAGACGTCCGCATGAGGTGCGTAGTTTGTCAATTAAATGCGTTTGAATGTCGAAAAAAGTGTCATTTATACAACGTTTTCGGTGGCGAAAAATGTCGGATACTCGAATTTTTAGAAATGAACATGAAAATGGAGCGTAATAGGCTTTGGTGGAGCTTTCTCGATGCACGAGTGTCGCTGGGCATGATTTAATATAATTTTGGATTCTAAGTTTTTCGACCAATTCTCCAAGACCTTACGTTTTTTATTGTTGCCTTATTACTGTAGTGGAAACGAGTATATGGAATTACTTCGCGTGGAAGGAGAATGCGCGGGTGGTCAATACGTTCTTTTTACGAGAAGACGTCCGCATGCGGTGCGTAGTTTGTCAATTAAAAGCGTTTGAATGTCGAAAAAAGTGTCATTTATACAACGTTTTCGGTGGTGAAAAATGTCGGATACTAGAATTTTCAGAATTGAACATGAAAAAGGAGCGTGATAGGCTTTGATGGAGCTTTCTCGATGCACGGGTGTCGTTGCGCATGATTTAATTAAATTTTAGATTCTGAGTTTTTCGACCATTTTTCCAAGTGTTAAACCTTACGTTTTTTGATCGTTACCTCCTTCTTGTATTGAAAACGAGTGGATAAAATTAGTTGGCGTGGATGGAGAATGCGCAAATGGTCAATTCTTACTTGATTACGAGAAGACATCCGCATGCGGTGCGTAGTTTGTGAATTAAAAGCGTGTGAATGTCGAAAAAAGTGTCATTTATACAACGTTTTCGGTGGCGAAAAATGGCGGATTCTCGAATTTTTAGAAATCAGCATGAAACGGGAGCGTGATAGGCTTTGATGGAGCTTTCTCGATGCACGGGTGTCGTTGCGCATCATTTAATTAAATTTTGGATTCTAAGTTTTTCGACCAATTTTCCTAGTGTTAAACCATACGTTTTTTGATCGTTAACCCCTTCCTGTAGTGGAAACGAGTGGATGGAATTACTTCGCGTGGACGGAGAATGCGCGATTGGTCAATACGTACTTGATACGAGAAGACGTCCGCGTGCGGTGCGAAGTTTGTGAATTAAAATCGTTAAAATGTCGATAAAAGTGTCATTTAAACAACGTTTTCGGTGGCGAAAAATAACAGATTCTCGAATTTTCAGAAATCAGCATGAAACGGCAGCGTGATAGGCTTTGATGGAGCTTTCTCGATGCACGGGTGTCGTTGCGCATGATTTAATTAAATTTTGGATTCTGAGTTTTTCGACCATTTTTCCAAGTGTTAAACCTTACGTTTTTTGATCGTTACCTCCTTCTTGTATTAAAAACGAGTGGATAAAATTACTTGGCGTGGATGGAGAAAGCGCGAGTGGTCAATACTTACTTGATTACGAGAAGACGTCCGCATGCGGTGCGTAGTTTGTCAATTAAAAGCGTTTGAATGTCGAAAAAAGTGTAATTTATACAACGTTTTCGGTGGCGAAAAATGTCGGATAGTCGAATTTTTAGAAATGAACATGAAAAGGGAGCGTGATAGGCTTTGATGGAGCTTTCTCGATGCACGGGTGTCGTTGCGCATGATTTAATTAAATTTTGGATTCTGAGTTTTTCGACCATTTTTCCAAGTGTTAAACCTTACGTTTTTTGATCGATACCTCCTTCCTGAAGTGGAAACGAGTGGATGTAATTACTTCGCGTCGAAGAAAAATGCGCGAGTGGTCAATACGTACTTGATTACGAAAAGACGTCCGCGTGCGGTGCGTAGTTTGTGAATTAAAAGCGTTTAAATGTCGAAAAAAGTGTCATTTATAGGAGGTTTTCGGTGGCGAAAAATGGCGGATTCTCGAATATTCAGAAATAAGCATGAAAAGGGAGCGTGATAGGCTTTGATGGAGCTTTCTCGATGCACGGGTGTCGTGTCGCATGATTTAATTAAATTTTGAATTCTAAGTTTTTCGACCAATTTTCCAAGTGTTTAACCTTACGTTTTTTGATCGTTACCTCCTTCCTGAAGTGGAAACGAGTGGATGGAATTACTTCGCCTGGACGGAGAATGCGCGAGTGGTCAAAACGTACTTGATTACAAGAAGACGTCCGCGTGCGGTGCGTGGCTTGTGAATTAAAAGCGTTTGAATGTCGAAAAAAGTGTCATTTAAACAACGTTTTCGGTGGCGAAAAATGGCGGATTCTCGAATTTTCAGAAATCAGCATGAAACGGGAGCGTGATAGAATTTGATGGAGCTTTCTCGATGCACGGGTGTCGTTGCGCATGATTTAATTAAATTTTGGATTCTGAGTTTTTCGACCATATTTACAAGTGTTAAACCTTACGTTTTTTGATCGTTACCCCCTTCCTGTAGTGGAAAGGAGTGGTTGGAATTACTTCGCCTGGACAGAGAATGCGCGAGTGGTCAAAACGTACTTGATTACAAGAAGACGTCCGCGTGCGGTGCGTAGTTTGTGAATTAAAAGCGTGTGAATATCGAAAAAAGTGTCATTTTAACAACGTTTTCGGTGGAGAAAAATGGCGGATTCTCGAATTTTTAGAAATCAGCATGAAACGGGAGCGTGATAGGCTTTGATGGAGCTTTCTCGATGCACGGGTGTCTCTGCGCAGGATTTACTTAATTTTTGGATGCTGAGTTTTTCGACCATTTTTCCAAGTGTTAAACCTTACGTTTTTTGATCGTGACCTCCTTCTTGTATTGAAAACGAGAGGATAAAATTACTTCGCGTGGACGGAGAATGCGCGAGTAGTCAATACGTACTTGATTACGAGAAGACGTCCGCGTGCGGTGCGTAGTTTGTCAATTAAAAACTTTTGAATCTCGATAAAAGTGTCATTTATACAACGTTTTCGGTGGTGAAAAATGTCGAATACTAGAATTTTCAGAAATTAACACGAAAAAGGAGCGTGATAGGCTTTGATGGAGCTTTCTCGATGCACGGGTGTCGTTGCGCATCATTTAATTAAATTTTAGATTCTGAGTTTTTCGACCAATTTTATAAGACCTTACGTTTTGCGATCGTTACCCCCTTCCTGTAGTAAAAACGAGTTGATGGAATTACTTCGCGTGGACGGAGAATGCGCGATTGTCCAATACGTACTTGATTACGAGAAGATGTCCGCGTGCGGTGCGAAGTTTGTGAATTAAAAGCATTAAAATGTCGATAAAAGTGTCATTTAAACAACGTTTTCGGTGGCGAAAGATAACGGATACTCGAATTTTCAGAAATCAGCATGAAAAGGTAGCGTAATAGGCTTTGATGGAGCTTTCTCGATGCACGGGTGTCTCTGCGCAGGATTTACTTAATTTTTGGATGCTGAGTTTTTCGACCATTTTTCCAAGTGTTAAACCTTACGTTTTTTGATCGTTACCTCCTTCTTGTATTAAAAACGAGTGAATAAAATTACTTGGCGTGAATGGAGAAAGCGCGAGTTGTCAATACTTACTTGATTATGAGAAGACGTCCGATGCGGTGCGTAGTTTGTCAATTAAATGCGTTTTAAATGTCGAAAAAAGTGTCATTTATACAACGTTTTCGGTGGCGAAAAATGTCGGATACTCGAATTTTTAGAAATGAACATGAAAAGGGAGCGTGATAGGTTTTGATGGAACTTTCTCGATGCACGGGTGTCGCTGCGCATGATTTAATTAAATTTTAGATTCTGAGTTTTTCGACCAATTTTCCAAGACCTTACGTTTTTTGATCGTTACCTCCTTCTTGTATTGAAAACGAGTGAATAAAATTACTTGGCGTGGACGGAGAATGCTCGATTGGTCAATACGTACTTGATTACGAGAAGACGTCCGCGTGCGGTGCGAAGTTTGTGAATTAAAAGCGTTAAAATGTCGATAAAAGTGTCATTTAAACAACGTTTTCGGTGGCGAAAGATAACGGATACTCGAATTTTCAGAAATCACCATGAAAAGGTAGCGTAATAGGCTTTGGTGGAGATTCCTCGATGCACGGGTGTCGTTGCGCATGATTTAATTAAATTTTGGATTCTGAGTTTATCGACCAATTTTCCAAGACCTTACGTTTTTTGATCGTTACCTCCTTCTTGTATTGAAAACGAGTGGATAAAATTAGTTGGCGTGGATGGAGAATGCGCGAGTGGTCAATACTTACTTGATTACGATAAGACATCCGCATGCGGTGCGTAGTTTGTCAATTAAAAGCGTTTAAATGTCGAAAAAAGTGTCATTTATAGGAGGTTTTCAGTGGCAAAAATGGCGGATTCTCGTTTATTCAGAAATAAGCATGAATTGGGAGCGTAGTAGGCTCTGATGGAGCATTCTTGATGCACGGGTGTCGCTGCGAATGGTTAAATTAAATTTTAGATTCTGAGATTTTCGACCATTTTTCCAACTTACGTTTTTTGATCGTTACCCCCTTCCAGTAGTGGAAAGGAGTAGATGGAATTACTTCGCGTGGACGGAGAATGCGCGATTGGTCAATACGTACTTGATTACGAGAAGACGTCCGCGTGCGGTTCGAAGTTTGTGAATTAAAAGCGTTTGAATGTCGAAAAAAGTGTCATTTAAACAACGTTTTCGGTGGCGAAAAATGGCGGATTCTCGAATTTAAAGAAATCAGCATGAAACGGGAGCGTGATAGAATTTGATGGAGCTTTCTCGATGCACGGGTGTCTCTGCGCATGATTTAATTAAATTTTGGATTCTGAGTTTTTCGACCATTTTTCCAAGTGTTAAACCTTACGTTTTTTGATCGTTACCTTCATCCTGTAGTGAAAACGAGTGGATGGAATTACTTCGCGTGGAAGGAAAATGCGCGAGTGGTCAATACGTACTTGATTACGAGAAGACGTCCGCGTGTGGTGCGTAGTTTGTCAATTAAATGCGTTTGAATGTCGAAAAAAGTGTCATTTATACAACGTTTTCGGTGGCGAAAAATGTCGGATACTCGAATTTTTAGAAATGAACATGAAAAGGGAGCGTGATAGGCTTTGATGGAGCTTTCTCGATGCACGGGTGTCGCTTCGCATGATTGAATTAAGTTTTGGATTCTAAGTTTTTCGACCAATTTTCCGTGTTAAACCATACGTTTTTTGATCGTTACCCCCTTCCTGTAGTATAAACGAGTGGATGGAATTACTTCGCGTGGAAGTATAATGCGCGAGTCGTCAAAACGTACTTGATTACAAGAAGACGTCCGCGTGCGGTGCGTAGTTTGTGAATTAAAAGCGTGTGAATGTCGAAAAAAGTGTCATTTATACAACGTTTTCGGTGGCGAAAAATGGCGGATTCTCGAATTTTTAGAAATCAGCATGAAACGGGAGCGTGATAGGCTTTGATGGAGCTTTCTCGATGCACGGGTGTCGTTGCGCATCATTTAATTAAATTTTGGATTCTAAGTTTTTCGACCAATTTTCCTAGTGTTAAACCATACGTTTTTTGATCGTTAACCCCTTCCTGTAGTGGAAAGGAGTGGATGGAATTACTTCGCCTGGACGGAGAATGTGCGAGTGGTCAAAACGTACTTGATTACAAGAAGACGTCCGCGTGCGGTGCGTAGTTTGTGAATTAAAAGTGTGTGAATGTCGAAAAAAGTGTCATTTAAACAACGTTTTCGGTGGCGAAAAATGGCGGATTCTCGAATTTTTAGAAATCAGCATGAAACGGGAGCGTGATAGGCTTTGATGGAGCTTTCTCGATGCACAGGTGTCGTATCGCATGATTAAATTAAATTTTGGATTCTGAGTTTTTCGACCATTTTTCCAAGTGTTAAAACTTACGTTTTTTGATCGTTACCTCCTTCTTGTATTGAAAATGAGAGGATAAAATTACTTCGCGTGAACGGAGAATGCGCGAGTAGTCAATACGTACTTGATTACTAGAAGACGTCCGCGTGCGGTGCGTAGTTTGTGAATTAAAAACTTTTGAATCTCGATAAAAGTGTCATTTATACAAAGTTTTCGGTGGTGAAAAATGTCGGATACTAGAATTTTCAGAAATTAACACGAAAAAGGAGCGTGATAGGCTTTGATGGAGCTTTCTCGATGCACGGGTGTCGTTGCGCATTATTTAATTAAATTTTAGATTCTGAGTTTTTCGACCAATTTTATAAGACCTTACGTTTTTTGATCGTTACCCCCTTCCTGTAGTAAAAACGAGTTGATGGAATTACTTCGCGTGGACGTAGAATGCGCGAATGGTCAATACGTACTTGATTACGAGAAGACGTCCGCGTGCGGTGCGTAGTTTGTGAATTAAAAGCGTTTGAATGTCGATAAAAGTGTCCTTTAAACAACGTTTGCGGTGGAGAAAAATAACAGATACTCGAATTTTCAGAAATCAGCACGAAAAGGTAGCGTAATAGGCTTTGGTGGAGCTTTCTCGATGCACGAGTGTCGCTGCGCATGATTTAATATAATTTTGGATTCTGTGTTTTTCGACCATTTTTCCAAGTGTTAAACCTTACGTTTTTTGATCGTTATCCCCTTCCTGTAGTGGAAACGAGTGGATGGAATTACTTCGCCTGGACGGAGAATGCGCGAGTGGTCAAAACGTACTTGATAACAAGAAGACGTCCGCGTGCGGTGCGTAGTTTGTGAATTAAAAGCGTTTGAATGTAGAAAAAAGTGTCATTTAAACAACGTTTTCGGTGGCGAAAAATGGCGGATTCTCGAATTTACAAAAATCAGCATGAAACGGGAGCGTGATAGAATTTGATGGAGCTTTCTCGATGCACGGGTGTCTCTGCGCATGATTTAATTAAATTTTGGATTCTGAGTTTTTCGACCATATTTACAAGTGTTAAACCTTACGTTTTTTGATCGTTACCCCCTTCCTGTAGTGGAAAGGAGTGGTTGGAATTACTTCGCCTGGACAGAGAATGCGCGAGTGGTCAAAACGTACTTGATTACAAGAAGACGTCCGCGTGCGGTGCGTAGTTTGTGAATTAAAAGCGTGTGAATATCGAAAAAAGTGTCATTTAAACAACGTTTTCGGTGGAGAAAAATGGCGGATTCTCGAATTTTTAGAAATCAGCATGAAACGGGAGCGTGATAGGCTTTGATGGAGCTTTCTCGATGCACGGGTGTCTCTGCGCAGGATTTGCTTAATTTTTGGATGCTGAGTTTTTCGACCATTTTTCCAAGTGTTAAACCTTACGTTTTTTGATCGTGACCTCCTTCTTGTATTGAAAACGAGAGGATAAAATTACTTCGCGTGGACGGAGAATGCGCGAGTAGTCAATACGTACTTGATTACGAGAAGACGTCCGCGTGCGGTGCGTAGTTTGTCAATTTAAAACTTTTGAATCTCGATAAAAGTGTCATTTATACAACGTTTTCGGTGGTGAAAAATGTCGAATACTAGAATTTTCAGAAATTAACACGAAAAAGGAGCGTGATAGGCTTTGATGGAGCTTTCTCGATGCACGGGTGTCGTTGCGCATCATTTAATTAAATTTTAGATTCTGAGTTTTTCGACCAATTTTATAAGACCTTACGTTTTGCGATCGTTACCCCCTTCCTGTAATAAAAACGAGTTGATGGAATTACTTCGCGTGGACGGAGAATGCGCGATTGTCCAATACGTACTTGATTACGAGAAGATGTCCGCGTGCGGTGCGAAGTTTGTGAATTAAAAGCATTAAAATGTCGATAAAAGTGTCATTTAAACAACGTTTTCGGTGGCGAAAGATAACGGATAGTCGAATTTTTAGAAATCAGCATGAAAAGGTAGCGTAATAGGCTTTGATGGAGCTTTCTCGATGCACGGGTGTCTCTGCGCAGGATTTACTTAATTTTTGGATGCTGAGTTTTTCGACCATTTTTCCAAGTGTTAAACCTTACGTTTTTTGATCGTTACCTCCTTCTTGTATTAAAAACGAGTGAATAAAATTACTTGGCGTGAATGGAGAAAGCGCGAGTTGTCAATACTTACTTGATTATGAGAAGACGTCCGATGCGGTGCGTAGTTTGTCAATTAAATGCGTTTTAAATGTCGAAAAAAGTGTCATTTATACAACGTTTTCGGTGGCGAAAAATGTCGGATACTCGAATTTTTAGAAATGAACATGAAAAGGGAGCGTGATAGGTTTTGATGGAGCTTTCTCGATGCACGGGTGTCGCTGCGCATGATTTAATTAAATTTTAGATTCTGAGTTTTTCGACCAATTTTCCAAGACCTTACGTTTTTTGATCGTTACCTCCTTCTTGTATTGAAAACGAGTGAATAAAATTACTTGGCGTGGACGGAGAATGCTCGATTGGTCAATACGTACTTGATTACGAGAAGACGTCCGCGTGCGGTGCGAAGTTTGTGAATTAAAAGCGTTAAAATGTCGATAAAAGTGTCATTTAAACAACGTTTTCGGTGGCGAAAGATAACGGATACTCGAATTTTCAGAAATCACCATGAAAAGGTAGCGTAATAGGCTTTGGTGGAGATTCCTCGATGCACGGGTGTCGTTGCGCATGATTTAATTAAATTTTGGATTCTGAGTTTATCGACCAATTTTCCAAGACCTTACGTTTTTTGATCGTTACCTCCTTCTTGTATTGAAAACGAGTGGATAAAATTAGTTGGCGTGGATGGAGAATGCGCGAGTGGTCAATACTTACTTGATTACGATAAGACATCCGCATGCGGTGCGTAGTTTGTCAATTAAAAGCGTTTAAATGTCGAAAAAAGTGTCATTTATAGGAGGTTTTCGGTGGCAAAAAAGGCGGATTCTCGTTTATTCAGAAATAAGCATGAATTGGGAGCGTAGTAGGCTCTGATGGAGCATTCTTGATGCACGGGTGTCGCTGCGAATGGTTTAATTAAATTTTAGATTCTGAGATTTTCGACCATTTTTCCAAGTGTTTAAACTTACGTTTTTTGATCGTTACCCCCTTCCAGTAGTGGAAAGGAGTTGATGGAATTACTTCGCGTGGACGGAGAATGCGCGATTGGTCAATACGTACTTGATTACGAGAAGACGTCCGCGTGCGGTTCGAAGTTTGTGAATTAAAATCGTTAAAATGTCGATAAAAGTGTCATTTAAACAACGTTTTCGGTGGCGAAAAATAACAGATACTCGAATTTTCAGAAATCAGCATGAAAAGGTAGCGTAATAGGCTTTGGTGGAGTTTTCTCGATGCACGAGTGTCGCTGCGCATGATTTAATATAATTTTGGATTCTAAGTTTTTCGACCAATTTTCCAAGACCTTACGTTTTTTATTGTTGCCCCATTACTGTAGTGGAAACGAGTATATGGAATTACTTCGCGTGGAAGGAGAATGCGCGATTGGTCAAAACGTACTTGATTACGAGAAGACGTCCGCGTGCGGTGCGAAGTTTGTGAATTAAAATCGTTAAAATGTCGAAAAAAGTGTCATTTAAACAACGTTTTCGGTGGCGAAAAATAACAGATACTCGAATTTTCAGAAATCAGCATGATAAGGGAGCGTGATAGGCTTTGATGGAGCTTTCTCGACGCACGGGTGTCGCTGCGCATGATTTAATTAAATTTTGGATTCTGAGTTTTTCGACCATTTTTCCAAGTGTTAAACCTTACGTTTTTTGATCGTTACCTCCTTCTTGTATTAAAAACGAGTGGATAAAATTACTTGGCGTGGATGGAGAATGCGCTAGTGGTCAATACGTTCTTGTTTACGAGAAGACGTCCGCATGCGGTGCGTAGTTTGTCAATTAAAAGCGTTTGAATGTCGAAAAAAGTGTCATTTATACAACGTTTTCGGTGGTGAAAAAGGTCGGATACTAGAATTTTCAGAAATGAACATGAAAAAGGAGCGTGATAGGCTTTGATGGAGCTTTCTCGTTGCACGGGTGTCGTTGCGCATGATTTAATTAAATTTTGGATTCTAAGTTTTTCGACCAATTTTCCAAGACCTTTCGTTTTTTGATCGTTACCTCCTTCTTGTATTAAAAACGAGTAAATAAAATTACTTGGCGTGAATGGAGAAAGCGCGAGTTGTCAATAGTTACTTGATTACGAGAAGACGTCCGCATGAGGTGCGTAGTTTGTCAATTAAATGCGTTTGAATGTCGAAAAAAGTGTCATTTATACAACGTTTTCGGTGGCGAAAAATGTCGGATACTCGAATTTTTAGAAATGAACATGAAAATGGAGCGTAATAGGCTTTGGTGGAGCTTTCTCGATGCACGAGTGTCGCTGGGCATGATTTAATATAATTTTGGATTCTAAGTTTTTCGACCAATTCTCCAAGACCTTACGTTTTTTATTGTTGCCTTATTACTGTAGTGGAAACGAGTATATGGAATTACTTCGCGTGGAAGGAGAATGCGCGGGTGGTCAATACGTTCTTTTTACGAGAAGACGTCCGCATGCGGTGCGTAGTTTGTCAATTAAAAGCGTTTGAATGTCGAAAAAAGTGTCATTTATACAACGTTTTCGGTGGTGAAAAATGTCGGATACTAGAATTTTCAGAATTGAACATGAAAAAGGAGCGTGATAGGCTTTGATGGAGCTTTCTCGATGCACGGGTGTCGTTGCGCATGATTTAATTAAATTTTAGATTCTGAGTTTTTCGACCATTTTTCCAAGTGTTAAACCTTACGTTTTTTGATCGTTACCTCCTTCTTGTATTGAAAACGAGTGGATAAAATTAGTTGGCGTGGATGGAGAATGCGCAAATGGTCAATTCTTACTTGATTACGAGAAGACATCCGCATGCGGTGCGTAGTTTGTGAATTAAAAGCGTGTGAATGTCGAAAAAAGTGTCATTTATACAACGTTTTCGGTGGCGAAAAATGGCGGATTCTCGAATTTTTAGAAATCAGCATGAAACGGGAGCGTGATAGGCTTTGATGGAGCTTTCTCGATGCACGGGTGTCGTTGCGCATCATTTAATTAAATTTTGGATTCTAAGTTTTTCGACCAATTTTCCTAGTGTTAAACCATACGTTTTTTGATCGTTAACCCCTTCCTGTAGTGGAAACGAGTGGATGGAATTACTTCGCGTGGACGGAGAATGCGCGATTGGTCAATACGTACTTGATTACGAGAAGACGTCCGCGTGCGGTGCGAAGTTTGTGAATTAAAATCGTTAAAATGTCGATAAAAGTGTCATTTAAACAACGTTTTCGGTGGCGAAAAATAACAGATTCTCGAATTTTCAGAAATCAGCATGAAACGGCAGCGTGATAGGCTTTGATGGAGCTTTCTCGATGCACGGGTGTCGTTGCGCATGATTTAATTAAATTTTGGATTCTAAGTTTTTCGACCAATTTTCCTAGTGTTAAACCATACGTTTTTTGATCGTTAACCCCTTCCTGTAGTGGAAACGAGTGGATGGAATTACTTCGCGTGGACGGAGAATGCGCGATTGGTCAATACGTACTTGATTACGAGAAGACGTCCGCGTGCGGTGCGAAGTTTGTGAATTAAAATCGTTAAAATGTCGATAAAAGTGTCATTTAAACAACGTTTTCGGTGGCGAAAAATAACAGATTCTCGAATTTTCAGAAATCAGCATGAAACGGCAGCGTGATAGGCTTTGATGGAGCTTTCTCGATGCACGGGTGTCGTTGCGCATGATTTAATTAAATTTTGGATTCTGAGTTTTTCGACCATTTTTCCAAGTGTTAAACCTTACGTTTTTTGATCGTTACCTCCTTCTTGTATTAAAAACGAGTGGATAAAATTACTTGGCGTGGATGGAGAAAGCGCGAGTGGTCAATACTTACTTGATTACGAGAAGACGTCCGCATGCGGTGCGTAGTTTGTCAATTAAAAGCGTTTGAATGTCGAAAAAAGTGTAATTTATACAACGTTTTCGGTGGCGAAAAATGTCGGATAGTCGAATTTTTAGAAATGAACATGAAAAGGGAGCGTGATAGGCTTTGATGGAGCTTTCTCGATGCACGGGTGTCGTTGCGCATGATTTAATTAAATTTTGGATTCTGAGTTTTTCGACCATTTTTCCAAGTGTTAAACCTTACGTTTTTTGATCGATACCTCCTTCCTGAAGTGGAAACGAGTGGATGTAATTACTTCGCGTCGAAGAAAAATGCGCGAGTGGTCAATACGTACTTGATTACGAGAAGACGTCCGCGTGCGGTGCGTAGTTTGTGAATTAAAAGCGTTTAAATGTCGAAAAAAGTGTCATTTATAGGAGGTTTTCGGTGGCGAAAAATGGCGGATTCTCGAATATTCAGAAATAAGCATGAAAAGGGAGCGTGATAGGTTTTGATGGAGCTTTCTCGATGCACGGGTGTCGCTGCGCATGATTTAATTAAATTTTAGATTCTGAGTTTTTCGACCAATTTTCCAAGACCTTACGTTTTTTGATCGTTACCTCCTTCCTGACGTGGAAACGAGTGGATGGAATTACTTCGCCTGGACGGAGAATGCGCGAGTGGTCAAAACGTACTTGATTACAAGAAGACGTCCGCGTGCGGTGCGTGTCTTGTGAATTAAAAGCGTTTGAATGTCGAAAAAAGTATCATTTAAACAACGTTTTCGGTGGCGAAAAATGGCGGATTCTCGAATTTTCAGAAATCAGCATGAAACGGGAGCGTGATAGAATTTGATGGAGCTTTCTCGATGCACGGGTGTCGTTGCGCATGATTTAATTAAATTTTGGATTCTAAGTTTTTCGACCATTTTTCCAACCTTACATTTTTTGATCGTTACCTCCTTCTTGTATTGAAAACGAGTGGATAAAATTACTTGGCGTGGATGGAGAAAGCGCGAGTGGTCAATACTTAGTTGATTACGAGAAGACGTCCGCATGCGGTGCGTAGTTTGTCAATTAAAAGCGTTTGAATGTCGAAAAAAGTGTCATTTATAAAACGTTTTCGGTGGTGAAAAATGTCGGATACTAGAATTTTCAGAAATGAACATGAAAGAGGAGCGTGATAGGCTTTGATGGAGCTTTCTCGATGCACGGGTGTCGTTGCGCATGATTTAATTAAATTTTAGATTCTGAGTTTTTCGACCATTTTTCCAAGTGTTAAACCTTACGTTTTTTGATCGTTACCTCCTTCTTGTATTAAAAACGAGTAGATAAAATTACTTAGCGTGGATGGAGAATGCGCGAATGGTCAATACGTACTTGATTACGAGAAGACGTCCGCATGCGGTGCGTAGTTTGTCAATTAAAAGCGTTTGAATGTCGAAAAAAGTGTCATTTATACAACGTTTTCGGTGGTGAAAAATGTCGGATACTAGAATTTTCAGAAATGAACATGAAAAGGGAGAGTGAATGGCTTTGATGGAGCTTTCTCGATGCACGGGTGTCGCTGCGCATGATTTAATTAAATTTTGGATTCTAAGTTTTTCGACCAATTTTCCAAGACCTTACGTTTTTTGATCGTTACCTCCTTCTTGTATTAAAAACGAGTGAATAAAATTACTTGGCGTGGATGGAGAAAGCGCGAGTGGTCAATACTTACTTGATTACGAGAAGATTTCCGCATGCGGTGCGTAGTTTGTCAATTAAATGCGTTTGAATGTCGAAAAAAGTGTCATTTATACGTTTTCGGTGGCGAAAAATGTCGGATACTCGAATTTTTAGAAATGAACATGAAAATGAGCGTGAATGGCTTTGATGGAGCTTTCTCGATGCACGGGTGTCGTTGCGCATGATTTAATTAAATTTTGGATTCTAAGTTTTTCGACCAATTTTCCTAGTGTTAAACCATACGTTTTTTGATCGTTACCCCCTTCCTGTAGTGGAAAGGAGAGGATGGAATTACTTCGCCTGGACGCAGAATGCGCGAGTGGTCAAAACGTACTTGATTAAAAGAAGACGTCCGCGTGCGGTGCGTAGTTTGTGAATTAAAAGCGTGTGAATGTCGAAAAAAGTGTCATTTAAACAACGTTTTCGGTGGCGAAAAATAACGGATTCTCGAATTTTCAGAAATCAGCATGAAACGGCAGCGTGATAGGCTTTGATGGAGCTTTCTCGATGCACGGGTGTCGTTGCGCATGATTTAATAAAATTTTGGATTCTAAGTTTTTCGACCAATTTTCCAAGTCTAAAACCTTACGTTTTTTGACTGTTGCCCCATTCCTGTAGTGGAAACGAGTAGATGGAATTACTTCGCGTGCAAGGATATTGCGCGAGTGATCAATGCGTACCTGATTACGAGAAGACTTCCGCTCGCGTTGCGTAGTTTGTGAATTAAAAGCGTTTGAATGTCGAAAAAAGTGTCATTTATGCGACGTGTTCGGTGTCGAAAAATGACCAATACTCGAATTTTCAGAAATAGGCAGGGAGCGTGATAGGCTTTAATGGAGCTTTCTCGATGCACGGGTGTCGTTGCGGATGATTTAATTAAATTTGGATTCTGAGTTTTTCGACCATTTTTCCAAGTGTTAAACCTTACGTTTTTTGATCGTTACCTCCTTCCTGAAGTGGAAACGAGTGGATGTAATTACTTCGCGTGGAAGAAAAATGCGCGAGTGGTCAATATGTACTTGATTACGAGAAGACGTCCGCGTGCGGTGCGTAGTTTGTGAATTAAAAGCGTTTAAATGTCGAAAAAAGTGTCATTTATAGGAGGTTTTCGGTGGCGAAAAATTGCGGATACTCGAATATTCAGAAATAGGCATCAATCGGGATCGTGATAGGCTTTGATGGAGCTTTCTCGATGCACGGGTGTCGTTGCGCATGATTTAATTAAATTTTAGATTCTGAGTTTTTCGACCATTTTTCCAACCTTACGTTTTTTGATTGTTGCCCCATTCCTGTAGTGGAAACGAGTGGATGGAATTACTTCGCGTGTAAGGAGAATGCGCGAGTGGTCAAAACGTTCTTGTTTACGAGAAGACGTCCTCGTGCGGTTCGTAGTTTGTGAATTAAAAGCGTTTGAATGTCAAAAAAAGTGTCATTTATACGAGGTTTTCGGTGGCGTAAAATGGCGGATTCTTGAATATTCAGAAATAAGCATGATACGGGAGCTTTATCGGCTTTGATGGAGCGTTTTCGATGCACGGGTGTCGCTGCGCATGATTTAATTCAATTTTGGATTCTGAGTTTTTCGACCAATTTTCCAAGTGCTAAACCTTAAATTTTGATCGTTTCCCCATTCCTGTAGTGGAAACGAGTGGATTGAATTACTTCGCGTGGAAGGATAATGCGCGGGTGGTCAATACGTTCTTGTTTACGGGAAGACGTACGCTTGCGGTGCGTAGTTTGTGAATTAAAAGCGTTTGAATGTCGAAAAAAGTGTCATTTATACGAGGTTTTCGGTGTCGAAAAATGGCGGATACTCGAATATTCAGAAATAGGCATGAATCGGGAGCGTTATAGGCTTTGATGGAGCATTCTTGATGCACAGGTGTAGCTGCGCATGGTTTTATTAAATTTTAAATTCTGAGTTTTTCGACCATTTTTCCAAGTGTTACACCTTACGTTTTTTGATCGTTGCCCCATTCCTGGAGTAGATGGAATTACTTCGCGTGAAAGGAGAATGCGCGAATGGCCAAAACGTTCTTGGTTACGAGATGACGTCCGAGTGCGGTGCGTAGTTTGTCAATTAAAAGCGTTTGAATGTCGAAAAAAGTGTCATTTATAAACGTTTTCGGTGTCGAAAAGTGATCGATACTCGAATTTTCATAAATATACATGAATCGGGAGCGTGACAGGCTTTGATGGAGCATTTTCGATAAACGCGGGTGTCGATGCGCGTGATTTAATTAAATTTGAGATTCTGAGATTTTCGACCATTTTTCCTAGTGTTAAACCTTACGTTTTTTGATCGTTACCTCCTTCCTGAAGTCGAAACGAGTGGATGGAATTACTTCGCGTGAAAGGAGAATGCGCGGGTGGTCCATACGTTCTTGTTTAGGAGAAGACGTCTGCGTGCGGTGCGTAGTTTGTGAATTAAAAGCGTTAGAATGACGAAAAAAGTCTCATTTTTACGTTTTCGGAGAGCAAAATCACCAATCCTTAAATTTTCTTAAAAAGGTTTGAAACGGGAGCGTGATTGGCTTTGATGGAGCATTCTCGATGCACAAGTATCGCTGCGCATGATTTAATTAAATTTTAGATTCTGAGTTTTTCGACCATTTTTCCAAGTGTTAAACCTTACGTTGCCCCATTCCTGCAGTGGATGGAATCATTGCGCGTGGAAGGAGAATGCGCGAATGGCCAATACTTTCTTGGTTACGAGATGACGTCCGAGTGCGGTGCGTAGTTTGTGAATTAAAAGCGTTTGAATGTCGAAAAAGCTGTCATTTATAAACGTTTTCGGTGTCGAAAAGTGATCGATACTCGAATTTTCATAAATATGCATGAATCGGGAGCGTGATAGGCTTTAATGGAGCATTCTCGATGCACGGGTGTCGCTGCGTATGATTTAATTAACTTTTATACTCTGAGATTTTCGACCATTTTTCCATTTATCGACAAATTTTTCCAACCTAACGTTAATTGATCGTTGCCCCATTCCTGTAGTGAAAACGAGAGGATGGAATTACTTCGCGTGAAAGGAGAATGCGCGAGTGGTCTATACGTTCTTGATTAGGAGAAGACGTCTGCGTGCGGTGCGTAGTTTGTGAATTTAAAGCGTTTGAAGTTCGGAAAAAGTGTCATTTTTACGACGTTTTCGGTGGCGAAAATGACCAATCCTTAAATTTTCTTAAAAAGGCATGAAACGGGAGCGTGATAGGCTTTGATGGAGCATTCTCGATGCAGGGGTGTCGCTGCGCATGGCTTAATTACATTTTAGATTCTGTGTTTTTCGACTATTTTTCCAAGTGTTTAACCTTACGTTTTTTGATCGTTGCCCCATTCCTGTAGTGGAAACGAGTGGATGGAATTACTTCGCGTGGAAGGAGAATGCGCGAGTTGTCAATACGTCATTTATAAGCGTTTTCGGTTTCGAAAAGTGATCGATACTCGAATTTTGCTAATTATTCATGAATCGGGAGCGTGATAGGCTTTAATGGAGCTTTCCCGATGCACGGATGTCGCTCGCATGATTTAATTAAATTTTAGATTCTGAGATTTTCGATCATATATTCCAAGTGTTAAACCTTACGATTTTTGATCGTTGCCCCCTTCCTGAAGTGAAAACGAGTGGTTGGAATTACCTTCCGTGGAAGAGGAATGCGGGAATGGTGAATACGTTCATGATTACGAGAAGACTTCCGCGTGCGGTGCATGCTTTAAGAATTAAGAGCGTTTAAATGTCGGAAAGTGTCATTAATGCGACGTTTTCGGTGGCGAAAAATGATCGATACTCGAATTTTCAGAAATAGCCATGAAACGGGAGCGTGATAGGCTTTGATGGAGCATCCTCGATGCACGGGTGTCGCTGCGCATGATTTAATTTAATTTTAGATTCTGAGATTTTCGACCATTTTTCCAGTCCAGTTCTCAAATTTTCCAACCTTACGTTTTTTGATCGTTGCCCCCTTCATTTAGTGGAAACGAGCGGTTAGAATTACTTCCCGTGAAAGGTGAATGCGCGGGTGGTAAATACGTTCTTGATTACGAGAAGACGTCCGCGTGTGGTGCGTGCTTTGTGAATTAAAAGCGTTTGAAGTTCGGAAAAAGTGTCATTTTGACGACGTTTTCGGTGGCGAAAATGACCGATCCGATGCCAAGGCCTCAGCGAGGGTGCGGGTCAAGGCGGAGGATCTCTGGAACAGTCTTTTTAATTCTTTGTCCGCACCCACAAAATTAGTTCCCTTGTCACTTCATAACAAGGTGCAATGACCTCGTCTCCCAACTAATCGTCGGAAAGCTTTGTATGAACTTTGACGTCTTCGTGGTGATGTCTTAATGCTAATAGGTCCAGCATAATCAACAGCTGATTTTGAGAAAGGTCCGTTAGGTATTGTTCTGTATTGTGGCAAATTTCCCATGATTTGATATGAAGTAATTGTTCTGTAACGTTGGCACACAACACAATTAAGGATTATCGCTTTGACTTTCTGCCGACCCTTTAATACCCAGTACTGTGTGCGTAGCGTTGTCAGCGCTAACTGTGCGCCACCATGCAGTGTACGCCTATGGCAGTCTTCGATGATTAAGCGTGTGAATGGATGATCACTGGGTATGATCAACGGATGTTTCTCATCCTCAGAAAGTAATGAATGCTTTAATCTTCCTCCCACTTTTAATAACTTTTGATCAATAAGGCGTTTGAATAATAGGGCGTTAGCTTTATAAGCACACTGTTCTTAGGAATAATTCCATTTTTCTCTAAGCTCGAAATTTCTTTAGGAAATGATTGCCGTTGTGCTATGTACACCAATAATAAACGAGCTCTGATAACTTCATCTGGATTCAAAATTACACCAGCATTCATAACTTCAACATTAAACCACGATGCACTGAAAATTGGAAGGACTAGGTTTTTAGCTTGTAAAAAACGTACCACATAAGCCATCACATGCACTAGAGTTTTGAGATTAGAGTACTCGTGGAAAAGAATAAAATCACTAGCTTTAACTGTTGCAGAATTAGTTGATAGAACAATGGGAATTGTAAATTGTTCGTTAGTCCTTCGATTAATAACTGTTTTTGGCCAAAGTTGGTCACACTTAGAGAGCCAGTCCGGTCCTGACCACCATAAGTCCTGATTATTCAGTGTAGATGCTAAGCAACCACGAGATGTTAAATCAGCTGGATTATTTTTGGTTCCTATGTGATGCCACTCGGCAGTTGGCACCAGGGTATGAATATCAGAACACCTATTAGCGATAAAAGTTGGCCATCTTGAAGGATGTTCTTTTAACCAATATAAAACATCTTGAGAATCAGTCCACAGGTGAATTTTTAATAATTCAGATTCAAATCTTTGTGTGTGGTGATTAGTTAACTTAGCAAGTAAATGAACAGCTGATAACTCCAAACGAGGAATGCTAATAGTTTTCAAGGGAGCTACTCTTGTTTTAGCTTGAATAATTCTCACTCGAAATGATGTTTCTGAAGATTTATCACTTGTGCGAAGATACAAGACTGCACCATACGCTAATTTAGAGGCATCAGCAAATCCATGTAATTGAATAACATTCATTGTTGCAATATAACCCAACCATCTAGGAACTTTGATGTTTATGATTCGAGGTAAATCGCTGTAGAAAGTTTCCCATTGATCAGATTCCGTTTGAGGCAAAGGTTCATCCCAACCTATCTTAAGGAGCCAAAGTTTTTGAAGAAAGATTTTTGCAGTAATTATTACTGGTGCAATCCAACCTAATGGATCAAATAGTTTAGCTACCTTGGATAACACTAATCGTTTAGTCCATTGCTCTACTTGTTGATCAATTTTAACATTGAAATTAAAAGTCTTCACTGGGTTGCCAATTAAGTCCCAAAACAGCAAAAATTGAATCATTCTCAAAGAGCGACTCCGGTTCACTGGCTAATAACTCTTGTGGTAACCACTGAAGTAGAGTAGAACTATTCGAATGCCATTTGCGTAGAGAAAAACCGCCCACCGTGCACAAATTAATAACTTCTTCTTGCTTTGCTAGTGCGGTGTGAATCTCATGACCACCAGATAACACATCATCCATATATGTCTCCTTGTCTAGCACAATAGAGCCTAATGGGAAATTTATGGCTTCGTCTTTTGCCAATTGCTTAAGTACTCTAATAGCAATAAATGGACTGCATTTCAACCCATAAGTTAGAGTAGATAAAAGAAATATTTGTATTTTATGTAATGGGTCAAATCTCCACACAATTGCTTGCAAATGTCTATCTGCTTCATGAACTATAATTTGCCTATACATCATTTTAATGTCAGCTGTGAAGGCATGTCTGTATTTACGCCATGATGTGACCAATGACGAAACTTCTGGAAAAAGATTTGGGCCTACATAAAGGCAATCATTTAGTGACCATCCTTCATTGGTCTTAAAGAAACCACTGAACACTGTATGTAGCCTAGTAGTTGTGCTACTTTCTTTAAAAACTCCATGGTGTGGAAGAAAGACATATTTATCTAAATCCACATCAATTTCATTAATTGGCTGCATGTGTCCCAAATCCAGGTATTCCTGCATAAATTCACAATAAACCTTTTGAAATTTTGCATCCCTTTTGAATTTACTTTAAATACTAGATAACATCTGAATGGCTGGATGATATGAATTTCCTAGATTTAGTAATCTTTCTTGATTTACTGGAAGTCGAACAACATAACGACCTTCTGATGTTCTGAAATGTGTGGACTCAAAATGTTCTTCACACATTTTTTCATCAGGAGTAAGTAAAGTCTTTTGTAGGCATATCTTCTTGCAGCCAAAAGCGCTGAAGAAGAGAATCTAGTGGCATCTCCATATCATCCTGCTGAATTGTAAATACGGATGTAGTGTGGGGTAGGACGGAATTTGTCTCACCAGATAAGATCCAACCCAGGGCTGTGGCCATGGCAATGTCGGATGGTTTGCTTCCCCTTTGATGACTCTACCTTCCACGACTCGGGCATGTACCGCTGCTCCAAGGAGTAAATCGATCTGTCCAGCCCAGAAGTATTTGGGGTCAGCCAGCTCCAACTCCTTCAGATGAGGCGTTATCCCTGGTTTGAAGACTTGGTTTGTACAACGTTACCTTGGGTACCACCAGAGCTTCAGTGTGACAGCTAAAAGTAGACATGAATCTTGGCTTGATTATAACACTAACAGAGCCTTTGCATTTCATATGAAGTCTGTTACCAAGTCCACTGACAACCACTGAAGCTGATTTTTTATCAAGTCTAAGTCTTTGACAAAGTGATTCTGTGATGAAACTAGACTGAGCGCATTGATCAAGTAACACTTGAGCTAACACAACATTTCCATGAGGCCCTTGCACTTTTACCCACGCAGTGGAAAGAAGTACTGTCTCAGGCCTGCTATTGATAGCATTAGTTAGTTTAGGTACGATAGATTCTTCAGTAAATACAGGAAATGAGCTTGTTGATTGATTCTTTACACAGTTTCTCGTAGATTCCGAATTAGTTGAAGGCTCATGCAATAAAGTATGATGCTTTTTATGACAAATCTGACACCTCTTCTTCGATATGCAATTTCTCAAAACGTGTTGTCCAAAACAATTGAAACAAAGATTCTTAGAAAGGACAAATTCCTTCCGTGGTTCTACTGATTTGTCACAAAAAGTTTCACAATACGCCAACCAATGGCTGGGGCCACACAAAACACACAAGGGATTTTTCATTACGGCTGGTCCACTCACATGAAAACTCTTTGATTTGTATGAACCACTCCTTTCATGAAACGGAAGACGTCGATGCTGCATGCCCTTGGGAGATCCAGATAATTGTTCATTACCACAACTCTCCAGACTGTCCAAGCTCATGATTTTTGTTTTTAGGAAATTTTTAAGCATCTCATACGTAGGAGGTGCAGTCGAATCCTCTAATTTAATTTCCCAATCACGTCGCCGCGTTTGTGGGCCTAATCTCCTTTCAGTTATAAATACAATTAAGTCATCCCACTGGCATACCGGACGTCGCAACGCTTCAAGTGAGAGCAAGGGGTTCACTGTGCCAGCATAAATGCGACGAAACTCAGATGCTCACTCGTTTTGCATCGACTTAAGATCAAACAGCGCAGCAAGGTGAGCACTAGTTAGGCGTCTATTATTCTCGTAATAATTTTGCAAAGATTGCCACGCAAGAGTGAAATTTTCTTCTGTGATCGGAATAGTTCGTACCAGGTCAGCAGCTTCACCAGAAAGACTGCTTAACAGATATTGCAATTTTGCAACCTGCGAAATATCTTTGCGATCTATTATCATAGACTTCATAAGATCCCGAAAAGTTTCCCAATTACGGAAATCACCTGAGAATTTAGGTAACTCCGGGACAGGTAATCTAACAAGTTGATCACCCTCGTTATGGGACGTTTTATTCTTGTCATTTCCTTCACTTTTACTTGATGCTGATACAAGGTTTATAAGAAATTCTTCAAACTCACCCTTTCGTTGTAAGTACACTTCCTCAGCATTATCTAAGAAATGAGAGCAAAAATAATCATGCTTTAAATCTAAATATTCACTTTCAAGTAATTGTTCATGAGCATCATTAATTTTTTGCCAATAATTATCAATAATCTCCATTCGAACCTTACAAGATCCACGATTCATTTTTGTAGCACCTTCTTTTTTAAAGTTTATGAAGGAATTATTAATTTTCCTTAGATAAGTCTTTTGCTTTTCATAAAACCCATCCATTTTGATGTCACTCAGTCAATCAGATTAGATAGTTCTGCTTGAGTTCAAGCACAAAAGCAAAATTGAGTTCACAGTATATAACACTTTGATGTCCATTACTTAGGCTAAGCCACATTAGCTCGATACGATTTTCAACTTAGATGAAACTGGCTAAGTAGCTTGGGCGTTATATAGATAAATTGAAACAATCTTACTGGTTTTCTGACGACTGCTAGCCCCAAAGATGCCCTCTGTTGTCGATGTGCGATGTCTTCGTAGACCTCCGATGAATGTACGAGTGGGGTTGGATCAGCTGTTGCAAAGACGACGACACGATGCACTCCTTCTCTCTCCAACTTTCTCTTCTCCGAACTGCTTTGATGAGCTGCCTCTCGTGCCTCCGTCATGCGCCTCGCGGTAGATAGGGCGGACCAGTGGAACTTCGTTTTTTCATTGATGCGTTCCATTAGTCCGACGATACGATTTTGCTCCGATAACTGATAATTATATGAAACATTGATCAGCCAAAGATTCGCTAACAACTCCATTAACGAGTAACCGGGACTGATAATCTGGTAAAGATTAATCCGCCAAAGATAAATCCGGCAAAGATAGATCCGGCCCGAAGGACCAAAATGTACGCGATGGGTACTGGTAAAATATTCCGAAGGACCAGGGGATCACGATAATGAAGATACAAAACGTCAGATTGATGATTTTATCACAAAACAAAAAGGAGCACTCTCAAACAGCACCGTTCTATTATGGCGACCAACAGCTGACTGACTGCCCACGGCACCGGAACACGTGGGGCAGTCACACAATTTGACTTACTTATCACAAATTTGACTTACTCAATAAAAGAACAACGAATCACCCTTGGTGGGACTTCAAACAATAGGTGTTCACTCTTTTAGGAATTATTTTGAAGATACCAGAATAATTCCAGTTATTACCTTTGCAGAGTAAACTACAAGGGCTAAGTTTAACAAAGGAAAATCTTTTCATCTACACTGAGACTTGAAGCCAAAACTTTAGCCATAATGTGCACTTGCAGATTACTCCCCACAAGTCACACTATGGCCAGCTCCGGTAGCCTCAAAATTTGTCATGATGGGACTGTTTTCCCTCAGTACTTACGACGTACAAATACCCA
Source organism: Ceriagrion tenellum (assembly GCA_963169105.1). Taxonomy (NCBI): domain Eukaryota; kingdom Metazoa; phylum Arthropoda; class Insecta; order Odonata; family Coenagrionidae; genus Ceriagrion; species Ceriagrion tenellum. Next base: position 6,034,886 of record OY720641.1, on the reverse strand, counting down.
GATTTCAATTATTCGTTCTTAGCATGCACAGCTTGATTGAAGGTCACAATAAGAGTTATACAGCACCAATGGTTTCATACACCATAATATTTTTAATGCAGCCTCCTTTGGGACAAGCCTGAATCTAATACTCACCATACCTCAGAATGATCAAGACACTTCAGATCAGTGTACCCCTTAAGAGTTTAGGCAGTAGCACCCCCGAGGGAACTTGCAGATAACAAAACTTTTGCACACTCAAAATTTCAATCCAGCATTATATTGAAATCACAGCAACAAGGATTTTGAAAAAATTCAGCCGTTATTATACAAATTATGTGATGTACAAGATAAGCAAATTTGACACACACTGAACAGGAAGGATTAGAATATGGATAAACTTGGATCATTTCATAGTTGCATTTGTCAAGTGAACGGTTACAAAACTGGCCACAATATGATTCTCTGCATTGAAACCAGTCGCAAGTGATAAATACCCCAGTGGAAAGGCAAAATGTACCCAATTTCTGACTCATCATGAAGGAGTTCTACCAAGGAATGCCACCCCTGCATGCACTCACTGAAAGTTTTGAGTCATGGCCTAAATAATAAAATGAGTCCTACGTGGTTGTGATTTGAGAAGTCCATAAATATTTTCTGAACTGATAATACAAACATGATGGCACTACAAGATGCATATGAGATGGACTCTCTTTGTTTTCACAAGGGTTAAATACTTGAAAAATGAACCCAACATTACAGTGCATAAAATTCTATAATAATAATACAAAAGTTCACAGATTTTACAAGTCATAAATAAAGATGGAGTACCTCAAATAAATACACTATGACATGCAATAAATGTTCCGAGCAACCACCCATTGGAATTAGCAAATCCACAATTGTCTCTTCAATGCTAACTTCCAATGTCGACTTACATGGGTATCACATCAGGAATATACACATTCTTGAACAAATTAAAAAATTAAGTTTTGGATTTCACATTAAATCGTCTCTTCACCACAAAATGGATGAAAAAGTGGAGAAACCTCCTTCAAAGTGAAAATATCACATAGAAGCACAAAACACAACACCATCTTATGCAACAAGAGCTTTAAGGGCCTCCTCAAGCTTCTTTCTGGCGGCACACACTCTCTCCTCTTGTCTCTTTATGTCGTCATCAGCCACAGTCACAGCCTGAAAGTGAAAGAAATAACATGAGATCCCTTTTTAATTGAAGTGAAAAATAGCTACAGTAGAGAAGCTGTCCCAAACTCCCATCTACAAAGTGGGGGTTGTTATAATTATGTCAGGTGACAAGAACCTGGCGATCAACTTCAAAGATTTGTGGAACTGGCTGCACATTAACTTAAATAGAGTCATCTGCTTATGATCACACCCTTGTGTGGAATTTACAGCAAAAAAAATGCCTTGACATGGTGCAGAGCACATGGCACCATATCGAGGGGACTGGATTCAGATCCCAGTCCGAGCTAAGGCAAAGAGAAGATAATACTTTTCTCCAGTTAGGCCACCTATTGAATACACCACCAGCGCAGCAAGATTTGATTTGCAAACAAAATGAAATACTATGGAGAGTCGCACCCTTGGTTGCAATTCGCTTCAGTGCAAAGAAAGTGACATACAGCAGATAGAATGACCAGGTTGTGAGCACTAAGAGATTCTGAGGCTTTACACAAAGCTTAAACTTCTTGAAAATTCACATAAAGCAGGTGTCAGCTAAAGATGATATCATTTCAACAACATCAATAATGATAAAAGCGACAAAACAAGATAGATAAGCACCTTCACCGTAAGCATGTAGGTACAAGTATTTCTTCATTCTACCATCATTAATGACCACAAAAGAAGTGCGATACAAATACAATCTATTAACGTGATTGACGATCCTCTCCAAACCTAATTTTTTTATCAAGGAGTTACCAAGTTTTCAACTTGATAATGAATTTCCCTTAGAACTATTCCACACAAATGGACACTTATAGCATGAGAATATACTGGCCAAAATTCCACCATTCAGGGTTGCCACAGATCAGAGATTATGAGATCATAGTACCTTTCCAGATTTCCCATGCCAACATTTTCATTTCCCAGGAGAAAATATTCATTCTTTTGTGTGTATTATTCCAGAGGAAATAATAGAAGCAACACACACTCCTGCATACAAAGGGAATTCAAAGGAATAAACTTTCCTGAAAAAATTAGTGCTGTCACAATCAATCTGGGAGGGAGGTAAATCAGCTTCTTTTCAGATGGCATTTTAATGATGGGTCACAATGAGGATTGCACAGTTAAATCTAAGTTATTCAATTACAAAGCGACCAAAATTCTCATGCAACCAGCATGAAAATGTGATAGCTCAACACAGTTGGAACCAGGAGCAGGATTTCAGATGTCACAGTATTTCTAGCTCATTCAAGACCTTGACAACAGGTAGCCTGGTTAATAATGAACTGAGCGTAGTTTGACACTGTCAGTGCAGAGAATGTCTGAAACCTTTTGATTAAAATTTTTTGTAATAGTTTTAACTACACAGTGCTGTCGGTTAAGAACAACTTTCAAGGAAAGAGGAAACATGTCATTTTAATTTTAACAGAATATTGAAAAGTGCATAATACAATGGCTTGGCAAGAATTGGAATGTCATCAAGGAGGAATTTATGCTGTTTAACCAGCTCAAAAATGACACTCCACAAACACTGACCTAATAAAATGCTTAGAGATGGAACACCTGATGATTAAGAGGCTTTCAAAGGATTTCTTCGTCAAAATAACAGGGAGATGAACACAAATTATTTTAATTTAGTATTATTTTAAAGAACAGAATTATAAGCACAAATCTTCATAGTGAAAAGCGACCAGGAAAATATTTATGATTCTTTCACCAACTTCAATAGGCAACGTCGCATTAGAACTGGCTCAGTGAATTGCCATCTTCGCAAACTTAAGGCTTGACATAGATGGCACAGTCAAGGGTATAATTCCTTAAATATCATTCTCCATGACCTCCACATTATTATTCCAAAATCCTTTCCATTAAGAATATAAAAAAATAGCACACCTTTGAGCTGAAAGCATTGTGGAAAAAAAGCATAATCACATCGCATTGGTCATGAAGACATTCATACTTGGAACGAAATAATATTTCCTCTGAAGTTCGAATACTCAGCTGATGATAAGGAAGCCAACCCAAATAATTACTAGAGTAGGAGTTTTTTTGGAAAAGTGCAGAGTCCCTCGCTCTTTTCACCTACAATGGCACAATGAACTGAGGGTACTTGAAGCACGATTGAGCCAGCCACCATCGTAACTATATAGATGTTAGATACAAGTGCCTATCTGAAGTGCTCACAGTAGTTGCTCCTCTCCACCAACCATGGATTAAAAAAATTAAATTCATATAAAATTAATTGTAATATACAATTAAGCTCCTAGGTACATACTTAGCCCATATACACTTTTTAACCTGTGTGGAAATTTCGACAACACATGATCAGACTACAATTGCAAAGAGTACTACAGAGTAATAGTCATATTAGGATTCTGTATTGTACAAACATATTCTTCTAAGAATACTTCCGTAACTGACACTGACCATTGGTCACCTTAATTGTGTTGCTAAAGACCAGAATAACAGGTGCAACCAGGGAAAACAAAAATAATTTAAAAAATACTTCAGGCAATTCATTCCAAAAACTCTCCTTCACGACACTTTTTCTGTTAAAATGATGAGTTAGCTTTTAATACCTCTTAAACAGTAGCTGACATCTTAATCAATTATGGCGGTACCTTACCATACACAAAAATAATCGACCATCGATAATAAACAAATTTTGAAAGTTGACGCAATTAAACAAGACGTTGGCTCACTTGTATTAATTTAAGTGACATTTAACACCACTAATGAATAGAAATGAACATATACAGTGGCAAATTAAAATTTCCCCATAAAACTGAAAAATAATATTGAAATAAATCAGAATCCAGTAAACAACTATTCACTAACGTTACATCCAACAACAGACTCCTCTGCTTCTGCTAGTGTTTAGGTGGGCAGATACCAGCAGTAGGTTTTAAATCACAGAAAGGCTACACACTTGCATTTTTTACATAACTGTCAACCAAACATTCTTGTGCTTATAATTTATTGGTATAAAATGAAGCTAAGTGTATCCAGCTAAGTGCTGTAGTAGAACAACAAAGAAGGATCCCAATCCTTTGATTAACAAATGAAATTGTGGTTCTGGCAGAAAGTAAATATTAGCTGACACACATCCTTGGAGAAATGCAGTACATTCTCAACAGCCAATACAATCTTCCGCTGGACTGACATAAGAAAAAAGTCCTAGTAGCTAACAGAGGATGAGATCAGCAACAACTGGAGGCTTTTGAGATGCAGTGTTTCAAAAGAATGGACAAGATAAGCTGGATAGAGCTAATCACATATTTTGAGATATCGAGAAAAGTGAAGGAAAACTGGGGCCCATAGAGATGGAGATTTCTAAATAGGAGAAGGGACAGATGGATAGGTCATCTACTGCAGCACAAGGGATAGGAAGAGGTAAATAAAACTCAGTCTTCAGTAACTAGTTGGCATTCCATAGTTGAACAAATTTACTGAACAAACTTTTACAATACAACAGGATATTAAGTACCATGACCTGGGTTTTGATGAAAGATCATCATCATATCATTCGTCGAACCCTGAGTTGCGTTACTTTCTATCATGTGGTATTGTAGAGGCATATCTAATAAATATGGAGAAGATAATTTTAGAGTGGGTGATAGAAGGCATAAATGTTTGGCAGTCCAGGTAGTTGATGACAAGAACTAAATTAAGACTATTCAACTCAAATGTAAAATCAGTGCTCCTTTATGCATATGTGAAACCTGGAAAGTTACAAAAACCATGTCACCAAAAAGGCAAGTCTTCACAAACAGATGTTTACGTAGAATCCTAAGCATAAGATGGCCTGACAAAATCTCAAACAAAGAGCTGTGGAGGCAGACAGGACAAATGCGATTAGAAACTGAAATAAAATCCAGGAAATGGAGATGGATTGGCCATCTACTTCGTCAGACTGAAGACCATATGGTGAAACAGGAAACAGAACAGGGTCAGGGAAAGAAGAGGAAGACCCAGAAAGACATGGGAGGAATGGAGTGATAGAGGAGGCAAAGCAAGAGGGGAAGTCCTGGGGGGAGGTGAAGGTGCTTGCCAGAAACAGAGTCCGGTGGAGAGCTTTTGTTGAGGACCTATGCTCCACAAGGAGATACAGAACATGATGATGATAGAAGGCATTAGGTATACAGCAAGAGCTCCACTGAAGTATTGGAAAATGATAATGGAGGCCATGTGATATGGACAGCTTTTATAAATGAAGAAGCAGGAAGAGAAGTAAGAGGAAGGCTGTCACCAACCTATCCTGATAACATGTCAATTAGAGCAGAATGAAGCAAAAATGAAACCTACCGAGATTAAATTAACTACTCCTGACCTGGTGATTTTAATGAAATTGCAAGGTCAAGAGTGCAGGAGGTGAAGCAAGGGAGAAGAATTCTGTGATCAGGAGTTGCTTCAGATATTTCCACTCCCTGTGGAGTTCTAAAAAAAGCAATACAGCTGAATTGATACACACGTCGAATGCCCTGCTTCTTTCAATTACCGATTCCAATGGTTCTAGCTTAAAATTTTCAACATGCTTCAAAAACACCGTCAGAAGGCATTAACTTCAGCTCATCAGCTCTGAACCACCTTTTCATCGTCATTTCAAGACTGTGGCATTACATTCAATTTAGCCATAGTCAGTTCTTCTTCATGAGACAGGAGTAGTAAATTCTGCAACCACACATTCTTCCATGTGAGGAAATCCCTCCCTCCTGATTTGCCTAAAGAGATCAATGATTCCTCACTAGTCCTCGGTATTATCAAAAAAACTCAGATGTCACTAACTATATAAGGTGAGAATTTTTCCTAGCAAAGGTACGCAGTTTCACTTCTCACTTCATCCCAGGTTTTTTTGTTGATTTGCATGGCTTTTAAAATGACAAATGTTTTTACAGTGATTGCTCATACAAAGACACAGATTCATTTCCAAAATAGAAAGAATACCATCAAAACTTCTGTGGGAGTAGTATGACTTAAAAGCAACAATACAACCCTCAAGTAATGGCCTCAGAAAAGAAGAAGTATTAGGTGAATAGAGCAACACCTTCATTTCACGACAAACCTCAGCAAGGACTGAGCACAGCTTGGTGCATCAAAGGAGGAAAGCACATAATTCATGACACAGGAGAAAAACACTATCCAACATTGATGCTCCACGTGTCACTGCCATGGAATAAGTAGCCCCTTGGCATATTCATCAGCCAGGAAATATTGTTTGCCTCATGTTTCCCAAATAATTCTATGTCAAAAGAAGCATATCACCCCAAAAACTGGCATTTCAGCAGAAATTTCATAAACCAACTAAAATGAATTAGAGGGAAGGTATAGGTAATTAGGATCCCTTCTTGGAATAGGAGGGAGAGAAGAAAGTGGCTACCAGAGGAAAGACTTGACATTTCTCGAATAAGAGCAGATGAACACAGAAGCAATTCAGCAGGTGCTAACTATCCAGTGTGAATCTCCTCAAAGACTCTTCCATGAATACCTCCAAAGAGAGATTGTTTACGCCATGATGAAGTGAGATCTTAGATTGGAAACATAATTCATTTATATATCTAGCCAGATAGTTATGCCAAATCCCACATTAGCCCATTTGTTGGCCTTTCATACTCCCGCCGCCGTGATTCAAACAGTCGACGCTACGTGGCGCTACCTCCGACGCACAAGCTGCTGATCGCGAGGGGCAAGAGAGGTCTCGACGCGAGGGAGGAAAGGACATTCAAGCACAGAAGTGTGGAGAGAGCAGAAGCCAGCGAGGAGGTGTCCCACCAGACTGTACTTCCTTCCGCAATAAAATTAAGGAAAAATTCTTGATTTTAATTTAGCCACTTCCTCGATCAGCATTAAAATTAGCAGGTGTTTAAGACCTGCTGCGGCAACACTTGGTGACCCCGACGTGATCCTGAGCAGTTCAACGACAAGAAAACGGACTTCAACCCACGTGCTGGTAGCCAGAAGCTCTTTCAACAAACTTCAATGAGGACGTCCATCCACACATTGCAGTATCGGTGAGTGGAGCTCATAATCCTGGCTTCTCTGGCAAATTCCTCACCACCTTACCATGATTTCCATACCTCATAAATTCTTCCCGTGGCAGTAATTTGAGTGAGTTCATATTTAAATTGCATTGGGATTATCCGTAATGGATACTCCAGAATTTAAACGCTTAATTCACAAAAGAGGGTTAGTGAAGTCGCGTCTTACGCGCTTTAGGCAGTTCATAGAAGACGATAGTTCCTTGGAGTCACCTGGGCAGATCAAATCTAGACTTGCTCGTTTGGAAGAAACGTTGTCGGAATTTGATGAAGTGCAATCTGTTATAGAGCTCGCGGAACAGGAGTCAAAACTTTCGACGCCATCAGCACACGAACGGGAATCACTCGAACAGAATTATTTCAAACTAATGGCCCTTTTACAAGAAGGCCTACGATCCGCGAGCTCACGTGTTGATTGCAATGAGTCACGCTTGAGTAACCTTCACCCACTGCCGATTCCGCTACCAACGCTTCCACTTCCAACCTTCAGCGGATCATATGATGAGTGGCTGCCCTTTCATGACTCGTTTTGGTCCCTGATTCATCATAACGACGCATTATCACCCATTCAAAAATTTCAATATTTAAGGTCGGCGCTGAAGAGCGATGCCTTGCAGTTGCTTCATTCATTGGAAATGTCAGCCGACAATTACAATACGGCATGGGAGCTATTGAAAAACCGATATGAATGCAAAAAATACATCATTAACAAGCACGTCCAAGCGCTATTTAATTTAAGCGAAGTTCAAAGGGAATCATCAGCCTCCCTTTGCAAGCTATTGGATGAATCTGAAAAACACATACGGGCTTTGAAGGCTTTAGGTCAGCCTACCGATCAATGGGATACTTTATTAATTCATTTGATGTCAAGTAAATTCGATGCTACTACACGAAGATCGTGGGAATCCTCTTCATTTGTTGGGGAAATGCCTACCTTTAACGAACTTAAGAATTTTCTTCAACAAAGGTACAAGGTACTCGAAGTATGTGAAGGTGAAGTTAAACCGAAATCACAGCAAGTGCAACGAAGCACCAACCCCGATCAGGAACTGAGAGCATGCAAGTTTAAACAACACATCAAATTCATCTGCTTACGTTAATACACAAGTTACGTCATGCCCAATTTGCAACCAAGAGCATTACATTTTTCAATGCTCTCTGTTTAAAAATATGAGTGTGTCACAGAGACTTCTCAAGGTTAAGGAGTTAAAATTATGCAAAAATTGCCTTCGTTCGGGACACATGACCATTCAGTGTACTTCAAGGCTATGTCGAACGTGTAATACGAAACACAGTACTTTATTGCATTTAGAGAACAACAAAAGTAGGTGACTAGTGGCACTACTGAAGCAACAACCAGTTGTCTTCATAATTCCAATAAATTTCAACAAACACTTCTCGCAACTGCGATAATTAACATAAGCGATGTGAGAGGGTGAATGCATCACTGCCGAATTCTGCTAGATTAAGGTTCGCAATCGAACTTTATAAGTCAAACCTTCACTCGTGCCTTGGGAATTCGGCGCACAAGGGTACGCCAACCAATAATGGGAATTAATCAAGAAATAATAAATGTCACAAGTAGCATTCAAGCCACAGTAAGTTCTCGCATAAATTCTTTTCAGACAAATGTCGAGTTTTTAGTGGTCCCAAAAATTACGCAGAGACTGCCTATGCATCAAATTAGCAAAAAACTTCTGAAAATTCATAAGGGAATCACCTTGGCAGATCCAGAATTTAATATTCCCTGTAAGATCGATGCACTCTTAGGCGCAGATATATTTGGAACCTCACATCCATTGGTCAAATCCGTACAGCCAAGGATCTTCCAATCTTTCAAAAAAATGTGTTTGGTTGGATTGTTTCAGGCAAAACACTAGTCAAGTGATGGAGATTGTGCTAATACTTTATTCTGTAATTTTAGCATGCTAGAGGATGTTGACCAACTTATGAGAAAATTCTGGGAGATGGAAGAAGTATCGACATGAAAGCATTCAACTTTCTCTGACGAGGAACGAGCATGCAAAGATCACTTCCGGACACACGTTCGCCGAGATGAACGTGGAAGGTTTGTGGTACGCCTACCATTGAAAAACAGTCCTACCGCTTTGGGGAACACCAAGGTGCACGCCGAGGACCGATTTTATAAACTAGAGAAGAGATTTGAGAAGGACGAAGAACTGAAACAGAGCTACAGCATACAAATGAATGAGTACTTGGAGCTCAATCACTTAGAACCTTGTTCTAATAAAAAATATTCTGATTTTATTCCACCTTCCACATCATTCTGTTTTCAAGGACTCAAGCACAACGACGAAACTAAGGTTAGTATTCGATGGATCAGCAAAATCTACCTCGGGTATTGCCTTAAATGACTTACTGATGATCGGTCCCAACATACAACGAGATTTGTTCTCAATACTTGTCTCATTTCGCTTTCATTCTTATGTCTTCACTGCAGATATAAAACAGATGTATCGGCAGATAAGGCTGCATCCTGCTGACACTAGCCTGCAATGCATCTTGTGGAGAAATTCACCAGAGGAAACTTTATTGACTTACCGTTTGACAACCGTCACCTTCAGATTGGCCTGCTCACCATTCCTAGCGACAAGATGCCTCCTACATTTAGTGGAGACTGAGAAACGGAGATATCCATTGGCAGCAGCGGTTACCATGAAGGACTTCTACGTGGATGACCTCATAAACGGTGCAAGTACAATCGAAGAAGCGTTAAGGTTACAGAGTGAACTGGTAAGCATGTTAAGCCAAGCTGGATTTCATTTACTCAAATGGTGCGCCAACCATCCCAAGTTATTGCAATCTATCGCACCAGAGGACCAAGAAGTTAGATATGATATTAAAAGGGATTCGAGGATACATACCAAAACACTGGGAGTACCTTGGAACCCGATGGAGGATCATTTTGGGTTCAAATATACGCCAATTAAGTACTCAAATGTACCCAAACGGACCATACTAGCCTCAATATCTCGAGTATTTGATCCATTGGGAACTATTGCTCCTGTAATTGTCAAGGCCAAAATTACATGCAGCATTTGTGGTCACTTAATTTAGACTGGGATGAATCTATTCCAATGAATATCCATACCCAATGGAGTCAATTTCAGGCAGAGATGGCAGCTAGGAGACGGTGCAATGTCTTCAGCTTCATGGCTTCAGCGACGCATCAGAGGCTGCTTACGGGGCTTGTATTTATGTTCGTTGCCAAGATGATAAGGGACAAATTTTTTGCAATCTCCTTTGTGCCAAGTCACGTATTACTCCATTAAACGGATTACGATTCCTCGACTGGAACTATTTGGTGCTCTTCTTTTATCTCGACTTGTTGCAAGGATATTGGACACTGGAATTGACTTTCATGATTTTTATCTTTGAACAGATTCCACCATTGCACTTGATTGGATTGCAGCGCCATCACACCGTTGGAAGGTCTTCATCGCCAATAGAGTTACCGAGATACAATAGATCACAAACAGAATGAATTGGGGTTACATTTCTACGAATGAAAATCCTGCTGATATATTGTCTCGTGGAGCTTCCCCAGAGCAGCTACGGAGGTCTTCTTTGTGGTGGTTTGGTCCAAGTTGGTTGCTGAGGAAGCAAGAGGGATGGCCCAAGGCAACAGAGAAGCGTGTTCCAGAAGATGCTCTTGAGGCAAGGGTACCGTTAGAAAACTCTATTGCAGATGATATTCACCTTTTTGATAGGTTTTCATCGATAGGTTTCAATAGACTTAGAAGGGTGATTGCTTACTGTCGAAGATTCATTATGCTAGAAAGCCATGCCAAGAAAGAAATTTCGGATTGATCACGGCACAAGAGATTAAGGATGCCATGTCATGTTTAATTAAAATTGCACAAAAACAACATTTTGGTAAAGAGATAGAGGATCTGAAGGCTAACCAATGCATTTCTGAAAAAAGTAAATTAAGGCCACTATATGCCCATTTCTTGATGAATTTTGTATCATCAGAGTGGGTGGCCGCTTAAAAAATTCACAGCTGTGTTATGGAAGCATGCATCCTATTATTCTTCCAGATAATTGCAGCTTAACTTCATTAATTTTTAGTCATATCCACATCAGCTCACTTCATGTTGGACCTCAAGCGTTACTGGCTGAGGTGAGACAAATTTACTGGCCTATTCGGGGAAAGCATTTAGCTAATAGAACAGTACATCAATGCATCAAATGTTTTAAGGTGAAGCCGACTCTTCGTACCCAACTAATTGGAGAGCTACCTGCCGGGAGAGTAACACCATCAAAACCCTTTTTCAATACTGGAGTGGATTACTGTGGGCCAATTTACTGCAGGCTAGCAGACAGACGCTCTCCTGTGGCCAAAACTTACATATCGTAATTTGTCTGTCTTTCAACTAAGGCTATTCATCTGGAACTGGTAACTGAACTCACAACACAAGCTTTCATTGCTGCTTTTAGGAGATTTATCAGTCGCAGAGGACAATTTATCAACGCCTACAGTGACAACGGCACCAACTTTGTAGGAGCTGATAAGGAGTTGAAGGAACTACGAAGTCTCTACAAGACAGAAGCCGACCAACAAGATGTGACAAGCCACCTGGCCAATGATGGGATTACTTGGCACTTCATCCCTCCCTGATCGCCACACTTTGGAGGCCTTTGGGAGTCAGGTGTGAAGATGGTTAAGTACCATCTACGAAGGATTTTGGGTAATGCAATTTTGAATTATGAAGAGATGAACACTGTACTCACTCAAATAGAGGCTGGCCTAAATTCCCGCCCCTTGACTCCTCTATCAGATAACCCTAATGACCTATATCCTATAACCCCAGGCCATTTCTTAATTGGTCAGCCCTTCACCTCACTATATCCCGTTGGCAGTATTGTCAGCAGTTCATGCAAGATTTCTGGAGAAGATGGTCAGCGGAGTACCTGCCACACCTCTAGCAGCGGTCGAAGTGGGTCTCGAGAAGGGAGGATCTGAAGGAGGGAATGTTGGTTCTGCTGAAAGAAGATTTTCGTCCCCCCATGCACTGGCCAATGGGGAGAACTATTGCTCTTCACCCTGGAAAGGATGGCATCAGCAGAGTGGCCACCATTAAAACAGCCAGGGGATTCCGCCGTGATTCAAACAGTCGACGCTACATGGCGCTACCTCCGACGCACGAGCAGCTGATCGCGAGGGGCGAGGGAGTAAGCACATGCTTACTCCCTCGAAGCAAGGAAGTGTGGAGAGAGCAGAAGCCAGCGAGGAGGTGTCCCACCAGACTGTACTTCCTTCCGCAATAAAATTAAGGAAAAATTCTCGCTTTTAATTTAGCCACTTCCTCGATCAGCATTAAAATTAGCAGGTGCGTTTAAGACCTGCTGCGGTAACACCATTAAATCCCACGAGCAACTTAAGTTACATCGAGAACAAAAAATTCTCCTTCGTTCCAGAAAGCTCGTAAATGTGCAGGAAAATGCCCTTTTCGAGGGTTGTCCCTCCTTCCAAATGAATTATTTTTATAAAGCGTCCAGGCAAATAAATAACGGTGCTGAGTCCCCCCGACCCCATGAGGGTCCTACACCACCAGTTGTGCTTTCGACTCGATGCTGCTCAGGATTGTGTACCATCTACTCAGCTGAACGCATTATTCATTTGAATATTCCCAAATGGCAAGTAAATATGTATTTCTCTTTCAGGATAATATTTTATGATTTTGATGGAAATTAAATTTTTTATTTATTTTCAAACTTCTGATGCAACTTAAGTTGCTCATGGGCACTTAGTAGAACCGATTTTTGCATTTTCCTTATAACTGAATTCCTACGCCTTGAAAGATTGAGTGTCTGGTTGAATTTGTCCCACGCATTCATCAGGTTAGAAAAAGGTATTAGTTTTAAATAAATAAGCCCAGGGAGCATCAGCTACCGGCCCAATGTTGGCCCGATGTCGACTTCGTGTCGGCAAAGTTGGCCGATCAAGCCAACCTAACACCGACATTGGGCCAACATTAGCTGTAGGTACCGTTTCCTCCATCACTTGCCAACATTGGTACGATGCTGGCCCAATATGTCATTTTGTGATTCCATAAATGTTTGGCCTATGATATTATCAGAACTTAAGAGCGTATTGAATTAGTATTTTATAATCTATTTGAGTTCTATAATCACTATGGATAGAGTTCTATATGTATCCCTATAATCATTATCGTCATAGTTCCATAATCACTCTATCATGGTTTCACATGACTGATTTATAACCTTAATAGTTGTCTATAGTGGGCCTCAAACAATAATAATAAGTGGACCGGAGGAAGATGCCGATGCTATCATGGATGAAGATTCAGACGCATCTGATGCTGAGGTAACTGGGGATCCAACGCATCTCCCGCGGAGAGTTTTGGATTCGGAAGGAGAGCTTCAATCGAAGGAAAAGCTGTATGAAGAATCGCAGTTAGAGCAACCGTCAACATCCCAGGGAAGCATTAGGGTCACCAAAAAATGCAAGCTGAGAGATTCAATCATATAACACTCATCCGATTTATCGAAGCTTAATTTTATAATTACCAGAGTTTGTCCTCCCTCTAACTCCGAGTAGATTCTCAATCAATCAGTCTCCCTTTCATTCTTTCAGGTTTTTCTTTCTGAAGATTTTGTATTGCAAATTATGGAACAAACAAATCTTTATGCAATCATGGACTCAGTGTAGTTAGTGACGAGATCCAGGGGCTATAGCCCCCCCTCCCCCCATTGGGTCCAAACTTACACTAGATAACTAGATAAAATCGAAATTATCCCCTGAACCCCCCTTCGGCTGGGGGTATTCTCCTTAGACCCCCAGTTTGCCCCCCCCCCCCCTTGGACCAAACCTATTACTACTCTCTGGATGCCCAGAAAATGCCTCTTTTGGAACACAGATGATGGCTGCAAAGTCACTGTTGTCAGGGACTCAATGAGGAGGAATAGATTCGATGATATTCTCCGCCACCTACACTTGGTGGACAACACAAAACTTGATGCTTCTAAAAGGTTATATACAGGGTTTGTCCGAAAAGTAATGCGTCGCATTTTTTTTTTTAATTTATTGATCCAATTCATACAACCACCTAAATTTCTTCAAAATAATCTCCTTCCGCGTCGATACACATCTGCCAGCGGTTCTTCCACGCCCGGAGGGCACCCTGGAATTTGTCTGCGGGAATTCTCTTGAGAAGCCTCGTCGAGGTAGCCTTGATGTTGTTGATGGTGTCGAAATGTGCACTTTTCAACTCCCTTTTGAGGTGGGGAAACAAAAAGAATTCTGGCGGTGACAAGTCCGGATTGTACAGCGGCTGCGGCAACATTTCAGTGCACTGACCAATCAGGTAGCGGGTGACAACGAAGGTGGTATGTGCCGGCACACTGTCATGTTTCCACGAGTTCCTGATCTCGGGCCGGACGTCACAAGTTTCACGCACACCTTGCGCATGAGCAAGTCCTCTGACACAATCCGATGAACACTTAATTTAGGCATGTCCAGTAGGTCGGATATTAACCTGACACTTAATCAGCGGTCTGCGTTCAATAATTTCCGCACACGTTCAACACTGTTCTCACCCAGCAATGTCGACGGGCGTCCTGAGCGAGCTTCGTCGGCGACGTCCTCTCGGCCCTCTGGGAACATCTTGTGCCATCGGTTCGACCGGGATCGGGAGAGGCAATCTTCCCCGAAAGCTTGCTGAAGCATTTGAAATGTTTCCAGCGGCGTCTTTCTAAGTTGAACACAAAACTTGATTGCTGCTCGTCGACCGAGAGATTGCTCCATTTTTACCTCGACGAGGTCACACTACAGGGGTACACAAAATCACGCATATACACACTCCAAGAAATCGGAGGCGACTGGCACGCAGATTGCTAGAAAGCTTAGAACCCCCACCACCTACACCAACCAGTCCGGTCGGTCTGCGACGTAGTTGCATCAGAAAAAAATGCGACGCATTACTATTGGGACAAACCCTGTAAAATACAGCCGATATTTGAATTTTTAAATAGCAATTTTTAAGTATTACCTCCCAGAGTGAACTGCTGAGTTGATGAAACCATCATTCCATATTATGGAAAGCATGGTGTAAAGCAATTCATAAAAGGAAAACCTACTAAGTTTGGCTTCAAACTGTGGTGTCTGGTCTAATGACCGTATGGTTCACGCAGAGCCCTATGGAGGATCGTGCACTAGAATCCCAAAGTCAGATATTGGACATGGAGGTGATGTAGTTGTGGGCTTATTGGAAAAGAGCAGACTAGAAAAAGGCTCAAGATTGTTCTTTGATAACCTTTTCACATCTGAGAAGTTGCCTCTCACTTTGCAAAAAATGGAAATAGGAGGTGAGGAGGAGAGTTAGGTGTCCCACACTAACTCTCTCAATCTCTCATCATACACAATAAAAGCAATCATGCTTTTACAATCGCCCCTTTGCCAAGTATACATATGTATTCTCTTATGTCTAAACCATGTATCCGACACAAACAATCCTTTTTCCAAGCACACACTCACCAAGTTTTCACCATTATCATTCACTCGGGGGTCACCAAAAGGCCCAACCACTCTCTCAGATGCATCCCGCCTCACACCAACCCACCCATTCATGTCACCTAGTAAAATCATTCTCTCCCCAGGATCACATTCATTCAAAACCTCTCTCTGTTTTTCCCAAAATTCATCTTTCACGCTGTCACTCTCTCCATCCACTGGTGCATAGCACGCCACAATCACAACTCTCCTAATACCTACTTTCATGCGAACCCAGAGCAATCTAGGGGATACTAACTCGTACTTCCTTACTAGCAACTTAGCTCTCTTATTAAGAATGAGTCCTACACCTTGACTGCCATGTACATTATCTTCAACTCCTGACCACATTGCCAGACTACCGCCATCTAATGTAACAGCATCCCGCCCCTTACACTTAGTTTCATATACACACAAAACATCCATTCGTCTCACTTTCATTTCATTCAGCAACTCATGCTCCTTTCCATACACTCCTCTTGCATTCCAAGTACCGAGAGTCCAGTTCGTTTCCAGTCCGTATCTCGATGGGCCAACCTTATTCAGCTTCCGCCGCCCATCGTGGCTTCGGCTGTCCGAGGCAACATTTTGACGTTTAGCATTACGTTGTAATAGAGTATGCAAGGTTCTTCGCAGTATCCGCACCACGTACAGCTTTCCCTGCTAACGGTTACAGCGATCTACCGGTCAGTTTTGGCACATTTTCGCCAGTATGCCACAAGAGAAACCAAAGCATAGTAATACACTAGGCCTGCTTTCCCTATTCTGCTCAAGCTATGATCCCTTCTGAAAGAACTACCTTGAGAGCCAGCATACTGTTGCCCGCGACCCTCCACTAGGATGTATATGCAGTGTACTGACACACCGGGTAAGTGCTGAAAGATGGAAGAATAGATGAGGAGATAAAGAGACGTGCGAATGCTGGAAGGAAAGTGGTAGGTAGCATGTGGAGCATATCAAGGAATGAGTGCTTGTCTAAGGAAGTGAAAATTGCCATGTACAAAAGTGTACTTCTTCCCACTTTGCAATATGGTAGTGAAACATGGGTATGTCAGTTTAGACTTAAGAGTAGACTAAACGCCATGGGTATGAGTTATCTGAGGAATATTTGTGGCAGAAGTAGGATGGATAGGGTCGGGAATGAGTGGGTCATGAATGAATTTGGGTTAAATGCTCCAGTAACGGACATGTATGAAAGGAGTGTGCTTCGTTGGTTTGACCATGTTGAGAGAATGGATGAGAGTCGAATAACGAAACAGATATATGAGTGTAGAATGAATGGTGTGAGAGGTTGGGGTAGGCCGAGAAAGTTGTGGTTGAGGAAATTCTTAGGAGGAGGAATATTAGGAGTCTTAAAAACAGGAGGGCGTGTATGAAACAGTGTATGGGGGTAAATGAAGCAAAAGAGGTTTGCAAGGATAGGTCAGTATGGAGGAAATTATTGAAGCAGAGTTAAGTGTACAATTATGTATTAATGAGTGAAACATTTTGACTGGCACAGTCTACCCCAAAAGGGAATGGCCTGATGGGTATGTATGTACAGTCGGATGCAAATGTATTGCAACGAATCGAGCGGCGCCACTTTCGCCGCAGTTCGAAAATGGCATTCACATCTATTCTATATTCAAGGAAGGAGGGAAATTCAAACAGAATTCACATTTCCTGCAATTTTGTATTTATTGCATAATTTGTGAGGATTAGTTAAGAAATATGTAAAATGTATACGTTTCCATTAATTGTGCAGCTCACGTAGGTGGTGAAATCCAATACGAGAGCTCAAGTTGACTTTTATTCGTAAATCCGCAGGTCCGTTGAAGCATACTTTCGCACGGTTGACGACACCACATAATCGGACACATAAGAAAATCAAATCGCTTAAAAATTAATCGTGATACCACCGAAAATCGTGCCGCAGTCTGTTAAAATAAAATATGCTCTCGTTGCACTCATACAACGCCAGTGTTCACGGGTTCATTCCCGTGCAATGGAAAATAAAATCGAGCGCAAGACCTCTAACATCTATCTGCATTCAGTGGCCCAGCGGTAACGTTCCCAACTCCGGCTACGGATGCCAGAAGAGGCTTCCGTTCAAATCTCTCCTTTTCTGATCTTTTTCATGATTTTATCACGCCTTTTCGAGTGCTATTGTGATAACTGTATGGATTGTAATGTTAATTCAGCATGAGTTTTTTCATAATATAAGAGAGAGACTTGATTGTTGTATTTCGCCCAAACTATCTCGAAGCATTCTAGAATCTCTCCAGGAAAATAATTATTCAAAAATCTCGAAGTTTCAATTCCTCCGGTAACACTAGAAGTTGCGGATTACAACACTGGGATGGCATTAGATATATACCAATTGATTAATTGAACATTCTTTTGTCTTAGAGAAAGCAATTTGTTCCTATTTGGTCCCACCAAGTCTTTTTAAATTGAAGCTTCTCGTGGAAATGATTCTCCACTTCTTTCATTACGGCCTTTTAAAGCCTATTCCATCGCCTCTCTTACATTTTCCTATGCACGGACAACGTCCGCGTATGACACCTGTTATTTCGGCAATGCATGGTGACGTAATTAAATATTAAATTTTAAGGTCATGTCAGCCGCAAATTTCATATAAGCAAGAGACTTTATATTTCTTTAGATTACTTAACCCATTGTTTCCCAACTCATCATCAGCGCTCTTAGTTTCTATTTTTAATCAGATTTTTTTTAGCTAGCGGACTGCGCATGGTATCCAGTTATTTCAAGCCGAGAAGGTAACCCTCTATCCTTATTTTGAAAGGTATTCGTCAAAGAGCCACATACGTGTCAGTAGTGAGAGCCTACCGCCACCGCCTTCGTCCTTCACCGCCCAACGTCTCCCCTCACCCGCTTATCGAAAACATTGCGGTTGTCTCATCGCCTTCAGTGACTCAAACTTTGCTGAGACCTTCCGTGAAAAGGGGCTACCAAGTAAAGACCAGGCGTTCGGCGATGTTGGCAGTGCCCACTACTAGGCACCAATTTCCTTGCACGTCATGCAGCCAATGTTACAGGCATATAATCTTATTTCTCTCATGTTCCCGTATTAGCTGGTTCATCTCCATGACATCATATTCCTAAAAAAATTCGAATAACGGTCCCGGAATTCCCTTTACAATACTAGCCTGAATAGCATACTTAAGTTTTATCAAATTTGGTTGATAGCAAGCATTGAACATGTTCCACGCTCGGTTCTAGTTCTAAGTAGAAGCCAAATCAAAAACTTAAGTAGCAAGTGCATGTTGGTTGATTAAAATGAACACTTCTCCCGAACGTTTAGTGGAACATAGATTCCGAAGGGAAGTACAGAAAATATCTCTGTATGTTGGATTGTTTTTATTTCATCCTAATTGTTTCACTTGATGACGTTTTCTTAAAAGAAAGAAGAACTAGCGCCAAGTGATGCAAGTCTTGATCTTCCCGGGCAAATAAGAATTTTGAATAGTTTTCGGGCTTCCAACCGGATTAAATTGTCCATCTTCGCCGACATTTCGATGAATGACTTAATTTCTGGGCCTATGAAAAGAGAAGTTAGCTCTGAGAACGACAAATAATAAATATTCATCGAAACTTCGACGATGATGGGCCACCTAACCCAGTAGGAAGCCCGAGAATGATAAAATATGCTAGTTTCAATTGTTCTCCTTATCACATATCCATATAATGTGCATTTAAGTGAATTCTTTTTATTAAATTGATATTCGCCAAGAAATATTTCAGGTTACTATAATCGCGTTTACCTAGGTGTGGAACATATTTATCATGCACAAAAATAGCAAAATGCAAAGCCATTGCATGGAATATCGTGAGAATTCTTTCTTAGAAACGAATGAGCAATGGTAAGTTCTTTATGATGTCAGATGTATTAGAGGAATATAACTTAAAACTTTCAGTTTTTTATCTTTGGAAAGAATATTGTTTGGAGAGAAAAATGAGTTACTACTGCTGGTGCTATGATTCTGTTGTTTACATACTTCGTCGTTATTAGCGCTACAAATTAAAATACACACTGACCTTTCTTGGATTGGAATCAATTTCATTTAATGATTACTACGGACTGGAACTCACACGTTGATTGGTAACAATTGATCTCTAATGTTTGCATTTTAAAGACGCTGGAATGACGATGCGAGATAATGCTGAATGCTAAAGTAAAGACGAAATTCAATATTTAATCCCATTAACAATGAGCAATGCAATCAATTATTGATCTGTTAAATAAATATATCGGAGCCAACCAAATTTCTACTCTACAAAATAAAAATATTTAGCAGGTTATTACTTTATCCTTTCCTATGGACCAGGGGCGTAGATAATTTCTCTCTCTGGAAGAAAGTTCCAGTTCAGTCGTTAATTTAGAATGAGATTAATGTGCAGCATAATTGGAATCAGGGATTTAAAATAATGAATGGTGCCTTGCTGACGCATTTAAAGTGTGTAATAATGTTTGGAGGATATCGGATGAAGGCTTTAAATGCTGGTTTTTCATTTGCATTCTTATTTTCTATTGATATTTCTTCGACTTGGGGGAGGGGGGGGGGGGTACAGACACCCTGGACCCCCCTCTTCTCTACCCTCTTGCTATGGACGAATTCGACCTCCTCGAACCTTTTCCTCAGCGCTGTGACCTTGACTGTAGTATCCTTACTATGTGAATGACAAAGATGGCATGGAATGTTTCGAGGCAGTTCACGCGAGTAATTACTGTAAATGATAAATCTAATTGCAGTCTTTATTGAGAATTAAGATCACTTGAGCAAAAGACAGTCGCAATTGTTCCAAAAGACGCAAATGAAACTCGGGTAATACAGAAGAATTGTTGGAGAAAATATCGGTACGAATGTTGGTTCCAATTCATTGCGCATTTCGATAGCTAGAGTTTACAATTCGACTGCTTTGGAGAAACTAACTCCCTTTGACTTTTGTAATCAAAAATTAAAAATTAATAATATTATCCCTAATATTATGAAGTAAATACGAGAGCTAATTTATTATTGTGAAATGGAACTACGTTTAAAAAAATTAAATAACACGGAGATTTGAATTGAAGCCGCTTCTGACGTCCGTAGCCGGAGTTGGGAACGTTACCGCTGGGCCACTGAATGCAGATAAATGTTAGAGGTCTTGCATTCGATTTTATTTTCCATTGCACGGGAATGAACCCGTGAACACTGGCGATGTATGAGTGCAACGAGAGCATATTTTATTTTAACAGACTGCGGCACGATTTTCAGTGGTATCACGATTAATTTTTAAGCGATTTGATTTTCTTATGTGTCCGATTATGTGGTGTCGTCAACCGTGCGAAAGTATGCTTCAACGGACCTGCGGATTTACGAATAAAAGTCAACTTGAGCTCTCGTATTGGATTTCACCACCTACGTGAGCTGCACAATTAATGGAAACTTATACATTTTACATATTTCTTAACTAATCCTCACAAATTATGCAATAAATACAAAATTGCAGGAAATGTGAATTCTGTTTGAATTTCCCTCCTTCCTTGAATATAGAATAGATGTGAATGCCATTTTCGAACTGCGGCGAAAGTGGCGCCGCTCGATTCGTTGCAATACATTTGCATCCGACTGTTCATATAGTGCTCAAATAACAAATAAATTTTTTTATAACATATCTTTCTCATTCCAATGCTAATGAAAAGCCTGCATTTAGTCCATTCAAGTGCCCACGAGCAACTTAAGTTGCATGTAAATATCTCCCATGTAAAAACTGCAAAAAATTTAAGAGTAGGTTTTTTCATTTAAATGAGTTCCCTTAAGATAACTCAAGTAAAAAAATTGTATATTTAAAAAAAAATCATTCGGGCACTAATGGGTTATTTGCTCCACAAAACAATCAGCTTAGCACCAAATTGTAACATAAATTGCACTTCATTTTAGAGAATGGTGACGCATCATACTGAAACACTGACACAGATTCCAGTGAAGACTCAGCTTCTGCACAGATAAAGAAATTTCATCAGGATAAGGAGGAAGCATAACAAGATAACTTATCCATCACTGGATAATAACTTCTAATCCAGGGATAAGATCAATGAGTGATTTTCACAAGGTTTTGAACATTTGGAGAAAAAGATGGCAAAATTACCTCCTACTGAAATTGCGTAACATTGACGCTTCATACCACAATTGACAAAACTTGGCACAGATGTGAAAACTGAATAAATTAGAATCTATGTTGCAGGAAACATGTGTTCAGGAAAGTTTTGCCATATTCAGAGATTATGACTCGGGGAAGCAAATTTCCAGGCCAGGTTCTCATTTCCAATGGCTTTTCCAGGCTTTTAGACTAATTTCGAATTTCCAAGACTTTTACAGGCATTCCCAAATTTCCAGGCCTGTATCAACTCCACCATTATCACTTTTTTTCTCATTCCTTAAAACCACAACATAAGTATTCTTGGGGGCATGGGTACCACGGATTGGAAACAGTTGCTAAAAAACTAACCCAACATGCTGCAAAAATTGAGAAATTTTTCAGCAAAACAGGCCTTGTCAAGACATCCACAAACAGTGAAATAACCATTACGACACACAATGGCATTAGACAGGTAGATACAGTAGGGGTTAAAACCAGGTATAATGCACTAGAAACTGCTTTCGTAGTGGTGCCTACCTGACTTGACTGACACCAAGACAAAAGTAGAAAGCTATTTGTGAAAAGCAAGGCATAATTAATAAAATTATTTCAACAGCAACAACAAAATATAGAGTAAACACTATTCAGTATGCCTTGTTACAAAAATATAGCACACAAAAGATCACAGGTTTCACCACATGTGAAATAAGGTTTAAAATCTTTCTACTTGATATAGAAGGCATAGAAAAGTAAAGAAATCAGCAAAATCTTTTCCCTTCAAAAGAAAATCCTGACATTCTGTAATAGAATAAAATCAATGCAAAGGAGCAAAAGGCACAATTTATCATCAAAAACTGTACATGGAAGTCGAGGAACAAAAAACAACAATATTTTACCTGTACGAGAGGCTGATCTGGATTAAGGAAGACACCAGGGTTCTTGTCCAGAGCAGAGCGAGATCCAGTCTGCCCTGTGACTGGCTGCGCTGAGACATGCAATGCAGTAGCGACCGACTGCAAAAGTGTCTCTTCCCTCACATGAGGTCCAACAGCACGCAGACCTCGTGGGAGTTCCATTGCATCCAACTCGGTCCCGCCAACATCACATGCTCGCAAACCCTCCAGTCGCTTCTCCCAGAAAAGCTGTGGATCGAATTGTAAATGCAGAGGATGAGAATAAGGGCTTCACTCCTAAACTATCCATTAGGCATGAGAGGAGAAAATACACTTAGTATCTCAAAGGCAATGCATTTTTGACCAGATCATTTCCTAACACAACTACTATTCAAGAATTCAGTATGGTACTCACCAACAAAATTTGGAATCTGGATTTGTAACTGAGAGGCATGAGTAAATAAGCTTTGAATGACAACTTACAAAAACTTGAAACTATAAATCAGCACAAAAACATGAGTAGGTACAAAAAAATAAACAAACATCCTAAGTAAAGTGATAAAACTGAAAAGAGAGCACATCAAAATCCCCGAGCAAAGATAATTTGAGATAAGTAAAAATGTGTAGGTCTACATGCTCACATATAGTCACACAGAGGAAGAAATAGAAGTGTACTAGCAAATTGAAGAATCCCTCGGATTGGTGAAGGGGAAAGAGAGCCTCATCATAATTTGAGACGGGAACACAGTGGTAGGAGAGGGAAATAGGGTAAGATATTTTGGAAAGGGCAAAAGAAATGCCAAAAGAAAAAGAGACAGATTTCTGAAATAAGAAGAATATCTAACGCAATCCCAGCACCATCTGCACAGGGAGTGCATATGGAAGATGACAGGGGATATTGCCAAATACCAAACAGACAGCATCCTTGTCAGATTCAGATACAAGAAATGCAGTGCAAAACCTACCCCGATGCAGATATAAACAATGACTACAACCTAGTAGTTATGGGGAGCAGCCTTAAATATAAGAAAATCAAGAAGATTAAACACAAACCAAGGTGGGACATGAAAATATGGGCTGAAGAAGGAAAAGAAAACAGCTGTCAACAAGAAACTAGAAATTGAAGGAGAATTGGGCACCAAAGGAAGATGGGGTGAGCAGAAGAGGGCAATTTCATATGCAGCACAAGAGAAACTGGTGAGCAAGACCAGGGCCTAAACATACTGAAGAGCAAATTTGATAGGGCAATAAAAGACCTCAAGAAAAACAAACCACCGGAAGCAGATAATGTCAATGGAGAAATCATCTATAAGCTCAGAAGTATTACCAAGGACAACCAGTACAAGATAATCAAAGATTGCAACCAAAGTGAAAGACTTCCAGAGGACTTACAAAGGAGTGTAATGATTGCAATGGCAGAGAATACAAGGACTAAGATGTGAGGAGAACCGAACTGTGACTCTAGAGCCACATACATCAGAATTACTCACACGAATAATAAGCTTAAGGATGGAAAGAAAAGCTGAAAATACCTCTCATAACATTAATTTAGATTTAGGAAGAATGGACATACTAGGGAGTCCATACTCTGCCTAAGAGTAGTGGTAGAGAAAACAATACATGTGAACAGGCAACTGGATATGGCATTCGTAGAGTTGGAGAAAGCCTACGACAATGTTAAGTGCACAAGGTGTTTGAACTTCTGGTAAACTCTGAAAGAATGACAACAACAAAGATAATCTACCAACTATGCAAGAAGCAAGTTGTCACAATGTGAATGAGAGATAGAAGACAAATAGAAGCTAAAACTAACAAAGGAATAAGATAAGGATGCAACCTCTTACCCACACTGTTCAACATGTACTTGGAGTAGCCAATAAGAGAAGCACAAGAAATTGGACTGCACAGAATTAACAGTAATGGAGGAGAAGAAAAAAAACAAGCTCTGCTTCACAGACGATATTGCAGTCATAGCTGTTATATAGCCTATGATCTTCTAAGGTGAAAGATTATCTTCAAAATGAATGGACTAAGTTCTCCAAGGATACGACATGAAAAGTAACTAAGCGAAGACTAAAATCCCAGTATGCGGAAGAGAACATTTGACTGCAGAAGTCACACTGAGAAGAGAGAATAACAAGCAAGAGGATTCCTTCACCTATCTTAGAAGTGCCATTTCACGGGACAGGAGAAAAGCACAGGAATGATACCCCAAGCTACGAAAGCATTCATGGAATAAAAACAACTTTGTTCAAAGAAGGTAGGATTACAAACTGGGAAACAGTATCGAAAAACATTCACTTGGAGCACGGCACTCAATGGATTGAAGGCATGGACCATTGGAAAAGCAGACCAGAACAGACAAGACTCGTAATAAGAAAAGCTCATTTCAAATTTAACATTTTTACATCAACAAGCAACTATATGTTTAGAAAAAACACTGCATACAACAGTAGTAGACCACGAGGAAAGGGTAACTAAACAGACAGAGGGTCGAGCTAATTTGCAGGGGATAGGGCCTGGATCTAAAATATTTAACGTAAAACATAGAAGAAAGTCACCCAAAAGTTTCCAAACACTACCTTCACTGAAGGAATTCACGTGTAAGAAAACTCAAAAAGACCGTTCGCTGCAACGCAAGTGAAACGTTTGGCAGAAAATTCTCACCATCCAACCAACCTCGAAAACTGCACCACAACAAACTCATAGAAATACTGAACGAGAAAGGTACTTCCGCCAATTTCTATTCAGCACATATTCAATCATTCGTATTTCCCCAAAAACATTGCACTAATTTTTGAATTGGAAATATTGCAAGGCGCACACCCAAAATGTATCGTAAACATCAAAATACAAGTTATACATGGTCTTGATTAAGCCTGCCATTTTTTTGGAGTATTATACTCCTGTCCAAAAAAAAACTTACCACCTCGGAGCCGAAAAATGTCTAAGTCCCGAGCTGACGTCGATGCGACAACACGGTCGAACCACGCCCCCTGCACGGGAAGGCAATAAACAAACGGAACGGGAAGACCCTTCTCCCCACAGTTGGAGAGGAAGGATGAGGGAGAATATGCTTGTAGGGAAAATTTTGACCCGCAAAAGGAAATTCTCAATGGTGGGAGGAGAGCCCAGGCTTCTGTTCGCTAAATGTGTGAGCGAGAATGAAAGGGGGATAGCCCGTTTCCGTCGCTCCAAGAGATCAAGACCTCTCGTTGACGACGACTGCTAGAAGATGTGGAAAGCCCAATCTTCATCATGTGTAATAGAGGTTCACGAAGTTCACTTACATGTTTATTTAAACTCGCATGCAACGCAGTTACACGCATAAATGGAATCTGAAGATGATATCAAGTGATGAGTCATTTTCATTATTGATTACTCGAATTGACAATATTCTCATAGAGAAAAATTGATTTCTTGGACTAAGACTCGATTTTTGTGTAAAAAATAATTTTTTTATCATAGGTATAATAAATGTTTCCCCCGCCACGTTTGGAACATTGGGACTATGCATCTTTGAATTTTAACGTGATATTTTTCCCACAAATAGCTTTATAGCTCCCTCTTAGAAACATTACCTACTTCAAAGTTGGATTAAAATAGCTCTGTACCCAAAAATTCTACTGTTAGAACGCTTTTAAACCAACTTCCATCCACTCAACTAAAGAATTCTGCATTCACTCAATTTTTCTTTCCCGTTAGAAATTACGTGGGATTAAATACGTTGCTTGCCGAACAGAGACATCTTTCACCACCAGAAGAACTTCATTATTCTACGGACATTCTCCCTAAATTCAATGACTGTTATCGTATAGATGATTGTGGGTAAAAATGAAATAGCTGCCGATGTTCGTATGGTTGGCGGTGAGCTTTGAATATCAGTAACATTCCTTTTGTAATCTTTATAAAACTGATAAGACAAAGGAAACCAACTACTTCGGCTTCTTATCGAAACGGAGCATTAATATTCAAAGTAGTAATAAATGGGAAATAATTCCAAATGAAAATGGTTGGCAAGACAAACCTCAATAATTACTGCTTTTATTTAAACAAGTCATATTGATTCAATCGTCATACCTTTCCAATAACATGTGATTTCTTGTTGCTTAACTTAGTTTGTAATGATGTTATGATGTCTCCATTTTATTTCTCACGAAAATCTTTGAAATCGACCAAACACCTAGCCTTTACACTAAATCCCTACGGTTGAAAATAACTCGATGTCACTTCTTTGACTATGAAGTGTCGTAAATACTATCATCAGTTCACTTAATTAGTGAGGTCAGCCTCCACTCCATTATCCAAAATCAGTTGTGTTGAGGCAACATCCTGTCGGCCCCATATATACATTTCTGGGAGAGCAATAAACATTCCGCACAAAAGAAAGACCTTCCCACAACCCTGGATTGTGAAAAGGCTCCACTCTTCTGAAAGTGACCTAAACAGGGCTGCGGTTTCTTTCTCAGCTGGGAGTGAACATGTCGGAGAATATCGTTTTTGAGCTGTTTCCAATCATTCGGGTTGTTTTGGACTTTGTTTTCTAAATAGTGAAGGAGGAAGGGGGTAGATCTGCTAAGTTAGACAATGTTAAGATGCTTAATTTGCAACAGCTTGAAGGCGCTGAGAGGATATGTCCATTCAAAGTGATAGAATACTGCTTTCTCTAACATCATGTTGGCTATCTCTGGTCTCCACTGTAGTATATCTTTCTGTGATAATTTTCTCACCGTATTCTTAAACGTTAAAAAGTATTTATGAGCTGATGTAATGTGTACTGCATTTTATTTTGATATTTGAAAGACCCTCATCACACCACCAAAAGCACCAACAAAAGCGCTCTGAATATGGACAACGTTGATCACGCTGACAGGATCCCTACAAGTTGAACATTGGCATAATCCTTATCCAGTCCAATTTTTCACATGAATAAAACTGTCAGTTTGTTTATGCAATGCTGCTTGAGTTTTTAGGAGACACAATAATAAAAATTACTTGGCCCCAACGTTTCATGTTCTCTGCTGGGAATTGGTAGACTAACTAATGCCGCTCCTTGTTACTTTACCATTGATGCAGGAAACTCCAAAGAAAAAGCTGGAAAATTTATATTCTATTTTTTAAAGTATTCTCCATAAAAATCATCTAATAGGGACTTAACTGTGACTCATAGTATATCAAATGCAAAGTGTTATGTTTCTCTCCAAAAAAGGTAAGGATGCGACAAAGGCTCTACACGAAGCAGATGGTAATGATGAACGTTGAAGACTATTATTGGGGTCTATAGCATATTTTCTCATCTCTGCTTATCTAAGATTTCTACTTCGGTACGCCAGAGGCAACACTGAGAACCCCAAACCTCGGTCCTCCGAGGGAACCTTCGCCATCATGAACCTTAGGTGAAAGAGCCTGACCGACCACTAGACCGTTCCTTCTCCCCCCCTCCAATCTGAAAACAATGTTGCTGACTCCTCCCCATACAATTCTTCGAGAGGCCTTGCTGGTAAGACGAGAGAAGGTGGTGTAGAGGCTTTCTTTCGTATTGGTGTGTTTACAGTTCACACGGTTAAGTTGGTGTACGTCCGATTACAACCAGCATGGGCTTTCCATCACCGTTAGTCGTGCATGTTCATTCTACGTTTAATCAACAGAGGGTACCCATTGAAATTCAGTGAGGGCGGGATAAAATATTGAACATGACTTGGAGGATACAACCAATATCCTCTCAATTCCCTGCTCAAAGGGTAAAAGCAGGCGTGAAGTAATTCAGGGGACTCGGCGAGACACAATTAATTGCTGATTAGAACTTGAATGATAAATAAATTAATGTGAATTCATAATTTTACCTATTTTAACCTAATTTATTCTTAATTTACAAAAACTTTGTCCAGTATGACAAAGAAATACTGTCAAATGATTTCCTTGAGGGCCACACTGTGTGGTTAGCATGTTTTTATTGTCTCAGACATCAACGATGTGTCATACAAAATATTAAACTCAAATCAAAACTCAAGTGTAATAGCATCCATCCATAATTATGCATCCAATTCAACACAATTCAAACCCTCCGAGCGATAACAATCTGCGATTAATGCCTAGATAATGGAACCTCTTTCATATGTTAGACAACGACTTGTTGTTATCAGAAATGTAAGCGTAAAAATGATTTCTACATTCGATTTTACTGGATTCAACCTCTTATCATGATGGTAATAGACTTTCTGCGGCCTAATATGAGGAAGACACATCAATTTCAGAGGTTTCCTGTGTGGCAAAGACGACATGAAATGGATCTTTGAGTTCTGTCTTTCATTCCTGTACCTTCCGAAAACAAGGACGGTTCTGCAACTTCGTCTTCCGACCAACATTTCTCTCCATGCCTCCCCACCCCGACACTGACAGGATAGGACCGACACAATAGACACCCTCACCCCATCCCAGAAATAATCCCTTGCAGTCAAAAATTTTGCCGAGGGGTGTTCCCTCTCATCGAGTACGTTCCGAAGAATGCTTCTTTTCCATCCCGTGCGTTTACTGCTTTCCCGCGCAAGGGGGCGTGGTTCGGCATTGTCACATCAACGTCAACTCGGGACTTAGAAATTTTTCGGCTCTGAGGTGAAAAGTTGTTTTTGAACAGGAGTCATTGGACAAGTCTTCAGTTAGGTATATCTGAGTAACCCGTACGCCTCGTGAAAATAGTCACGTGACTTGTAACTTGCAGCTCTGAGAAACAGACCCCAGGTTTGCACAACGTGTACGAACTGGAATTAAGCTGTTCCCCAAAATTAACAACAGCTCAATGACAAATACAGTTCAAATATGGACACATTCAGAAATCACTCACAAAGGTTGAAAGAATATAGTAATAAATTCTGATGGCAATTAAAACAAATTAACTATGAAGTAATCCAGCGAATTTCAGATTTTTGCCGGGTGGCTCAGAAAACAACTCTTTTATTATCATGCCAGTACCATGATTAGGACTGCTATAGAGATGTTTTAATTGCAACCATCCAACAGAAAATGAAACAGGTTACGTGTGAACTTTTGTATCA
The DNA here is from genome assembly GCA_963169105.1 of Ceriagrion tenellum. Lineage (NCBI taxonomy): Eukaryota > Metazoa > Arthropoda > Insecta > Odonata > Coenagrionidae > Ceriagrion > Ceriagrion tenellum. The sequence continues at coordinate 6,005,080 of OY720641.1, read as the reverse complement.
TTACAATCAGCCCAGGCATTCTCTGTCTACTCTGCTCCGAACTTTGTATCGGTCGTCAATCAGTATGCGTTCAGTGCACTGTCTGCCTACTTGCTCCAGGCTCATGTCGTAAATTGTGGGATATTTCAAAATTTGATGGTGTGAATCACAGGATATGATTGTATTACAAGGATAGAATAATTTTTGGGATACCAAGAAAATGTCGAAAATCACGGGAAAACGTAAATTCCAGGGACGTAAAAGTGAAGTTTCACTGTAATCTAAAAACCTCAATAATAATAGGCATTTACCAGATTAAATTCAATAAAAAGGAGTAAATATTACCAATAAGGCCTTTTTACTTGATGTAGAATCCACGAGAGTTCACATATGAATGCTCTAACATGTGAATGAATAGAAGAAGAAAAGTATTTTTTTCTAGACCAAGCATTCATACGATCATGTAGAAGAACTTTTGATTGAACAGGCATTCAAACTTGAGCTCACACATGCTCATGCATTGTGTGCCCAAGCCTTGAGGCTCCACATAAAATGAATATTCATAGTCCCTCCCCGATTCCCAAGTAACTTACCTGCTTGGGTTTCTCTTGAGGCCCGTGTTTGAAGTCTGACTTCACCTTTCCATCCTGCATTTTGTACACTGTTACAGGCTGCTTGAATATGGAAGCAGTCTGGCGTATTGGAGGCACCAGTGATGCATCATTCCGCACTCCTCTGCTGCAAAAATTGGTATTTTGTGGATAAAGAGAGCCCACTACCTCACTACAGTTGGACTTCTGAATCCTAGAAATCCATTAGTTATTAGCTAAGGGAAAAAACTAGAACTCAATGTGACAAACACAACAGAATGAGTCACAGATACAGAGTGAACCACTATCAATGATAAGCCACTCCGCATTCCCAATCATGTGAGCTAAGATGGGTGGATTCAAATTGCCCTAAAACCATTCAACACATCCAATTTCCCATTTTTTTCACCGTAACCAAGGAGAAGAGAGCTAGACATGAATGGAGTCTCAGATGGAACATTGTGAAAATGCATGCTTTACAAAGATTGGTTGGTTCTGTTTTTTCTAACAGAAAGTACTGTCTGTCAGAATCAGTTTAGAGAGGATTACACAAAACATGCAATATGATAATTATGGTAAACTAAGGAAATGTGTTAAGGAAACAGAAACAACCTCGACTGCAATTTTTAGCTCAGGTATGTAAGCTGGGTAACTGCAAACCTTACGTATATATAACTATAAATGGAGTTTTGGACTATGATAAGTAATTTTATTTGTTATATTACGCACAAGTAAGGGTCAAGCAGTCCGCAGAATCAGGATAAATAGCTATGTTTCTAAGATCTCTATATCTGACAGACATTTTGAATGGGAGGGACAGATATGTTAAATACTGAGATGGGAAATTTGAAGGAAGTTTTTTCAAGTTGAAATGATGTTATGGGAATAATGAGGTAAATCAATGGAACAGAGACAGACGGCATTAAGTACATTTAGCAGATGAGGATTTTGTAAACATGCACAGATAGGAATGTCCATTGCTTAAAATTTAGCAATGTTTCAAAGAACTTTGGACTGTCTGTAACACGAGAAAATACAAAGAAGTAAAATTTTAGAAGACAAAATTAATTTCGTTAAATTAATTTTGGTTAAAAGATTTATTTCTGTACCACCCAAATGATTTTCAAAGAGGGATAATAGGATGAAATGAGAACAGCGAGGAATTTAACCATTTAGACATTTCATTAGACACATTTTGAGGATACTGACATAAGCAATGGTATTACCTTTTACTAAGACCAACAAGCACACACGAGCATGAAAAGTCCACACAGGAAAAAGTTTTTATTGACCGAGACTCAAACCGAGATCTCTCAACTTCAAACAATATTCGTTACTCATGCCCAATCACAGCCCAGTATCTCCTGACATGCACTATCATACATTTTGTTTCATGTCTTCATTATTGATTTTCAAAGGGTGCTGTACATACACACTGGTTTTAAGTGACCCTACCTTATGCCATATAAAGAAGAACTTTCCTGCACCAATACATTAGTCTTAAAATACAAAAGTCAAAAGAAAAATGGGAGCGCTTAAAAAAATCCATTGAATTACTAAAGAAATACTTCAGGAAAATAATTGAAAAAAATCAGGAATCTAGAGAATATATCAACATAATAAGAATGCTAATAAGTAATCATATTAAACTCCAAATCTTTGAATCGGGTCATACAAGAATATGACAGGTCTAAACCAAAAGAGGCAATATCAGCAGAAGAGGTGACAATGTTTTTCAATGCCTCCTGAAAACAACACCGCACAACCATGCATAAATGATGCAAAAAGGAAACATAAAATACCAAGGTAAAGTGAAAAGTCAATGAAGCCAAGGAGATCTACAGGCGGTAAACCTAAGAAAAATATTCACACGATCCCTCAATTTTTGGGCTCAGTTTGCAGCCTTTATCCCCAAAGAAACATTGAATAATTAAATAAGTGAGGCACAATAAAACCTATTTATTATAGGTGGCTAACACTCGGGAGTTGTTACAACAAGTATCCTATATTCTCGAGAGATATTAAGTAGAAACTTGAAAGCACAAAATGTTAAATTAAAAAGTTATGATGACCAAGAGCATAATTGTCAGTTCTAAATACATAAATGCCTGACATTTTCCAAACAGTCATTTTTCATGTGTAAGTCCTCATGTGTCTTTACCTCGAGTGATAGGGGAAATGGAAGCTTGAGCCACCAATTATCTTATCAGATGCTTACTTCTGCTCTGAAAGTTGGCAGCATTTCAATTATGTAAATAAATATTTTTTCAGGTTAAAACTCACCAAAGACACCACAAACCATACTCGCTGCTGTGCACTCAAACTGGCAGTGGTTCAAATTCACAAACATGCTCAGGGACAGAAAATAGTGTAAGAAAATAATGAAAAATAGGGAAGGGATACCTGTCTTGTCTTAGCCACTCTACCTTTATAATAAGTCATCAACCTAGCCTGGTTGACCATGCATGAAGCGATGCTAATGAAGAGATGGAACTATCAACTCTAATCAGGAGCTTTCCCACCAACTTGTATTTCACCTGGAAGATCTCTTCTCTGAAACTTTGTTTACTATCCCCGGGCACCTAACTTCCTTTATTTCCACTTTCTGGACATCCACATTACACATTCCCACCCTCCTGAGCATTGCCCATTATCCCTTCTCTGGAAAGGGCACTAAAATGAGTCACACTCAACATGACTCCCTGACCCAGCTGCAGGTAAGACCCTCGGCCCATAACCCTCCCTTCTTCCTCCCACCACTTCAATGGGAAAGAGACTTGGGAATGTTTTTATAATTCATGCAATGGGGACTGGGGAAGACCTCCAGAGGGGAATTGTAGCCCTGATAAGAACCGTACGTTATGATAAGGCCATCCAAACTGTTTACTGAACACGTTGCTTGTTATAAACATGGTCATTCAAATTCTTACTTCAAAAAACACCTGTTGGACAAGGGTCACGTAAGTGATTTCTCCCTAGAAATATTAAATTTTGAAAGTAAAGACCCCTGGCTAGACGCTCTTGAGCAAGTTGAAATTTTGAAATCTGTGAGTGCTAATTGTGAAATTGTAATGATCTGTTGTATACTTCCTGCTCTCCCCTCCCATTAACCCCTCCCCACCTTCGTACCCTCGGTTTTCACCTTATTCCTATCCCTTCAATCTTCGCCAACTCTTCACCACCACAGGTAGTCAGCTTGGGAGGCATTAGCTCTACCTACCTCCCTCCCCGCACCCACATTCCATACCTTTGGCTCACCCTCTTGGGAACACCCTCTCACCCAACCCTACCTTCCCCCCTCCCTTCCACCCTCCACCTTCCTCCCCCCACACCTCTACAGTCCCACCCTCCCCTTGTCTCTCTAGTATATAAGTTGTTGATGTATCTTCACCTGATGATGACGTTAATCTTCGAAACCATGGTCGTAAGTCATTAAAGTCATTGTGAAAAAAACAAAGTTTACCCAATTCATTCAAGAAGGGCAATAATGCCTAACAATGGATTTTCTGGAATAATGGACCCACCAGGGGTACAGGGAAGAGACTAGAGAAGAAATTTTACAAAACCAAACATCAAACAGGGTCAAGAAGAACCCCCCTCGCGTTTTACAGGGTAGACAGAAGGACTCTAAAAGCCCATTTCACAAAAGGCACCAAAGAGCAAAATTTGATGTCTGGAAATTGGTGTCATGGATATTTCACTTTGTGGAATAATTCCATAGGTGAAATAAGAACTCAACTTTGAGTATTGGGGTCTCCTCCTAACATGAACCAAGTGATGCTTCAAGTAATGTACATATATCAGACTGGGAAATTGTTAAGTGCCTCCAGTAAAATGGCCTTCAGGGACGAGGACAAGAATATAGTTTTGACACTGGTTGGAATGGGTAATAAGAGGTGAGGATATTCCAAAGACGGGGATAAGATAGGAAGATGTTGGTGGCACACAGGAAAAGTGAAGATAACTGGCTTCATAGTGAGCTGAAGACTTAACCCATACTACAATTTAGGGGACAGCAACAATAATATAATGAGAGGCAACCTGTTTTCAGCCAAGCCAACCTAAACAGGTAGATCACCCCTAACAGTGATAAATATTCAAGACATCACTGTGTAGAAGGAAGGTAAGAAGAAAAATTATGCTGCCATGAGTAGTAACACACTTATGTGACATGAAACAGTAACAGTAGTGACATGAAACGCCATACAAACATTTTAAATAAACAAAATTTTCATGAAAAAAAGAGACACACTACTTCTCACAAAAACCTGTTAAAAATCTCCATAGTTTGCTTCTTAAGATATGATTAATGTCAACCACAAGATGACTTGTTAGCTGTCATACCAAGAAAAATGTTTAGCCTGAGATAATAAAGCGTATAGACATCACTCAATTCACTGATTATTACTGGGACAAGGAGACAAAATTAAGTTTCCATTATCACAATAACATTACAGCAGACATGTCCTTACAATTCTACTGCATCAAATATATCTCTCATTCTCACACTGTTCCACAAACTATAAAAGCACATACTTCAAGGAGCAAAAATTTAAACCATTAAACTATACAACAGTAATCAGAATGCCACATTACATATAAAGTGCAGAGGTGCTCAACTGACATATTCTACCATATTAATAGGGCACAGATTTGTGTACCAGGCAAAACTATGATAGATGCTTCACTAATAAAAAAAATATAAAAGCAACATACAAATTCGAGATAAATAAAAACTTTTAACAGCCTGTACAAAAAATTACATTATTAGACCAAAACTGAAAACCCAAATCTAGAATGAATGATTTGACATTTTTAAAAGTTAACTCGTACATGCACATAATTACACATCTACACATAAAAATACTTAAAATGGTCAACTTCAGCAAGTTTCGAGCACATGCACTGCAATTAGTTCAGTAAAATGCATTCTGCCAAAGCAATTTTCTTACATAAACAACCAAGAGAATGCAACAGATGAATAAAATAAACTGCCAAGAGCAAAACAAATCTTAAGCATTATAAAGGCATGACATTTATAAAAAGCAAGAGAAAAATGAGATTGTGTGACTATTGGCGAGGGTAATGCCTAAGGAAATAATATTCAACTATGGGTCATGTGCAATTGGTGAAAGGGCAACTCGCTGATGGGAGCAAGCGAAGATATACCTGTAGTCGTACTGAGTCCCTTTCTGCTTCTTGTTCTTTCGCAAGAGAAGGGAATTTATTTTGCCTGTTCTGAAATCAAATGTAGAGAGATCGAGGACATCTCCCAAGTAGCGAGCCAGCTGGGGCTTGCTCCGAAACTTCTTCCCGCTAGGACTGCAACAATAAAAACAAATGTCTACTTAAATGCCCAGCGGGATTCTAACCAGTCACACCCTTCCATTTTGCTTAGCATGCATGATTTCAGTTAATGATAATATCAAATCATAAATAAACCTATGGAAAAGAAAACATAATGCTGCAACTGGTTAAGTTTCGGCAGAATTTTGCCAAAGGTCCGGAAATATCAATGTTTTATTTGACAAAAACTAAGATCCCAATTTCGGCCAGATAGGTTTGCTGGGGTACATTTTTTTCCCGAGAGGTTCCGGAACTTCAACAAAAGTTCACCCTACTAGTAAATTAACATTACGCCATGCAAATAATGAGCAACACTTAACAGTACTGAATCCACCTAACGAGACAAATTAATTTCTAATCCATTAAGTATTCCAGATGAAAATTCGTATCTGCAATTGAATAATATTAAGTAATGAAGAGATGAGAAATCATTGACTGCATAACAATTCAGAATGCCCAGAACAAAGCCCGTCTTCCTAACACATCAATAAGTCACGGTAAACATTGGTTAGCAAATATTCAGCACCTGACACCATGATATCAGCGGATAAAAAGTTGGGTTAGTATCGTAACACATGCACACAAAAATAAAGGAAACTGTGAGAAATAAACTAAAAAGATAAGCACGCTTCAAGTAAGTACGACCATTTCCATTTCTTGAGAAAGATCCTCAGTAAGAGGATTTAGGGCTTTCTTTCCAACAAAAGCCATCATACTTTCACCTGCTATGGTAGCAAAGCACGGACGAATTTCATCAATTAACAACACCGATGATACTAATAGGTTTTCAACTCCGGGGCATCTATATCATAATTGTATCCTTAACGCTAAGATAGCTCTTAAAATGAAAGGTAAAATATCTACCTGTAGTAATACACATCAATTTTCCCAGCTGAGAGTCCCGACTTTCTGATCACCTCTTCCCTTTGCCAGCCCTTAGGCAGGGCAGAACACTCGTATTTTTTCCTCTCCACAGACATCTTCACAAGTTAAATAACATACTAGAATTTACAGTAGATTCATTTTCAGAAAAATGTATTAAAAACTACGAGGCAGCAAACAAGTCACCGCTACACAGCTCCTTAGAAACAGAATATTAAACAAATTCATGCGTTAATTCAACGTATAAACATGACGCCTTCGGCGAATTACCTCCGCCATGAGGACGCGACCGCCTAGCGATATCAACGATACTTGTTATCGCTCGAGAGATCATGATCGATAGGTATCGATATATGACATCGATCGACAGTTGCCGCCTTTTTCAAATGAAAAGTCTGCGGTAATTACATTTTGAATAAGTTTCATCCTCCAAACAGATGCCATCAGCTAATTATAACACCTAGATTCACTTCATAATTAATCAATTATCTTAATTTAAATCGAATCTTCACTGAATAGTTCTTCTTCACTGAATTCCTGAGGAGAGCCATAGAGGGGATACATAGGCCAAATATATGGGTGTGAAAGTGATTAATATGTATGCAGGAATAAAGAGATCAGGGGAAAGGAGAGTTGGGTGTAGAGCAATAGCAAACCAATCTTCGGATTGATGACATCTGGTGGTGTAGGAGTGATAGCAATGTGACAAGGTGAATGAGTGTCACTTGAACTCGTAAAGAGGAGGGGTTGAAGTGAATCCGAATAGACGGAATAATGAAACCATTGTAAATACACATACTTTGCTATTTCCACAATTCGTGAATATAGCAAGCTTCATCTCATGAAACTACATCATATAAATGAATCAATTTATGATACAATTCCACTTAGACTCATTTATTGTGAATACAGGTATGAAATAATAATGTTTTATCACAAATTTGAGGACTGTCAGGTTGAAAATAATATATGATATTTCTAATTTAACTACAAATCAATTATATTTACCACTAAATGGTAATGACCTAAATGACCTAAAAGATAAATAATGCCTAAAATATTAGTTGCACCCCTCGTAGAAGAGCTTGAACTCAAAAACCAGATTGAATCTCAGCTGATTGACAAGAGCCAGTTTTATGTTTTCCATCATGATTATTATATGTTTTTAGAATAAAATAATCCACCAGGTATAACGTTAAATTGCTATGATGCAGCATCTAGTTGTCAATTATATTTGGCACCATGGAAGAAACTAATTTTTAATGTCTTTTAAGAAACCCTCCCCCCATTTCTAAGAAAAACTAGATGCATAGTAAATGCAGCTCAAATTCAGCTCATATGCAATCAATCTGATGGTTGTAACCATAAGTCAGATTGCATGAGGTCTCTTATTATTATTTTTTTTTTGCTTGCCGGACGATTCTGTTGGCCCATATGTCCCCGGAATCCCGATTGGCTGCTGAGCCTATCATCGGGTTTTCCAGGGACCGAACCAACAGAACTTGACACACATCCATGCCCTGGGTGGAGAAAAACCCACCCAGGCGAGACTCGAACCCGCGACCCTCGGTTTAGCAGGCAACGACTTTACCTCGCCGCCACTGGGGCCAGCTCGCATTTGTTCCTCAGTTATAATATAATTTCTGGCAGCTGATGACTGTCCAGACTTTTTTCAGACAGACATCTTTTCCAGACAGACATCTTTCATGAATTATTGACCATCTGAAAGTTCCCATCCACCTTAAAACCTATGTTTGTCACCAAGATATCTTCCTGTAGAGCTGCTGGGACTCTGCACAAGTTTCCATAGTTTTTTGTCTAAATATGAAACAAAACATTAACGTAAATCATTGCTGATAACTGTTCTCTCCTTTTGGAATGCACAAAATTTTCTTTCTGCAGAACTTTCACTGACAATCCACCAATAAATGCCACAAGGTTTCAGCTGAAACTGACACCTACATGGGAGATTCATCTTGGTCCACAGAAAAGTGGAACCACATTGCATGATAAGATCAAACACTATGAGACTAGTGTTTTGCTCTATTTACGAATGTTGAAGCTCACAAAACAGTGTTGTCTTTTACCCTAGGTATCAATAAAAAAGAAAAATGGATGGATATACACCATCATGCTCTAGGTGAGGAAAAATCTACCAAGACAGAACTTGCACATATGACCTTTGAGTTCACAGATGAGGATTCAGCCTCACCATTACTGAAGCTGGCAAATCTCTTCAAAGCATTCCTCCAAAAAATCTTTACCACTGCTTAAATTTGGACCTGAGCCTAGATAATGGGAATCCAATACTCTCACCCTTAGACCAATCTAACCACCAAATACAAGTCCTCCAGCTCAACTAGTTACATTATAACCAAAGGAAATGTTTAGTTTTGAAAAACTTGGAAGCATAGTACAGAACATGTTAGTGAAAATTTACATCCAGCCACACACCCTGGAAATAGCTTTTTTGGTACTTTTTAGAGGCAAGCACATAACAAATGTCCAAAAAAAACATTCATGAAAACTCAGATTTTCCCGGCGTATCTGATGGATAAAGGTTTCTTGGGTCTTCCACTTCGGGTGAGCAGGTCCATTGGGGCCCAACGTTACGGAGAACGACTTGTCCTCCATCATCAGGTTCAGCTTCCGAAGCTTCGGAAGCTGAAACCCCTCCTTCCCCCCCCCCCTGATGATCGAGGACAAGTCGTTCTCCATAACGTTGGGCCCCATGGACCTGCTCACCCAGCGGAAGACACGAGAAACCTTTATCCATTCATGAAAACTATTGCCTCACCCTCCTCCTGTGAAAACTGTATTCCAGTTTTCCAAAGTTTTGCTACACCCAGATTCCGGAGTTTTGTTGTACCATATTAAGGTGATACACAGAGCAAATGACCAAAACTGCATCACCACTGCCACGGCTCTCAGGCACAGTAGACCCCCGCTTTACGATGGGTTCAACTTATGATGGATTCGACTTACAATCTGAGCTGATTTTGTGCATGCTTTTTAAAATTTTAAATTTCTCCAATTTTGTTTTAAATATCGATAGTGTTTTAAATATTGGTTTAATAATATTTTTAATAATTTTACTCCAGGATATTTCGTATGCATTGGCTTTGACGGGTACACTGAAGGGATTGGCACTGATGCTCTTTAAACCGATTCTTCGTTCAGAAATAATGTCGATTCAACATACGATGGAATTAGCTTTTTGATCGGTCCTACGGAACGGATTAATATCGTAAAGCGAGGGTCTACTGTATTCATAATACATATTGCCCCACTCATGTTTCAACAAGGATGGTACTATTTCAGTAAATACCCAGCAAAGTTCTGGTTATCCTGCATTCCTGTATTTGTTTTAGTGAGCTTTGAAGTGAATTAGTTGAATCCTCAAAAATGAAGGTGAAGCTAAATTCAGTTTGGTCTCCCTTAATGGAGAGTGATTCATCACAAGAAATATACTTACGGAATTGTAACTAATCCTCAACAAACTTCACTGACAGGACCTTTGATGAGTGGCATTAGTTGTGAGAATGGGCTGTAATGGGGTCACTTTAGGGGAATGCTTCATAACAGATAAAATCAGGGTGGCTATTTTTTTCTAATTGTTAAATTCTCTGATGGATTTACCAATTTCTATGACCAATCACCAAAAGGCTACCTATTACTGGAATATTTTATTTCTGCTGAATTAAATTTTAGTCAAAACTCAGAAAATGTTAACCCTCTTAGTGCAGCATATTGGCTTTGGCATCTCGGGCAAAAAGGGCGGCGGGCCGATATCTCGGCTCATATGCAAAAAATTGTTTAACTTTAGCAAACAAATATAACTACAATTATTTTTTGTATGATGTATTAGTCTTTTTTGGTTATTACCTAATTCAATGTATACACAATACGAAAAATTGCGTATGGATATTTTAAACAATAACTTTATAATATTTATTTCCCTAGAGTGATACATATTTCATTAAGTTACTCTCTGCATTTCTCGCCAGAACCACTGGCAGGAGTCAGCACTTAGAGGGTTAAAAGCTGAAATCAATACATTAAAAGCTACAAGTATATCCTTATTAAAAAAAATATATTAAACCTTCATAAATTAAAACTCTCTTCCAACTTATACACACTTTTAATAAATATTTTTACCCTCAATAGTGTTGGGCTATAAAATACTTACCTTAAGCATAAAGTAAGTTACAGATGTTGTAACAAGCAACCAAAGTAGCATATATTAGCTAAATCTTCATCACGGCTGAACTAAGTGAGTCGAGGTATCTGAACAATAAGGGCACATTTAGACATGAGGAGTGCCACAATATCATACGGCCAGATTCCCACTCACACCGAGGGCGGTCCATTCATACCCCCGAAAGCTCTGGGAAGGCGAAGGGCACTACTGTGTACCTCAGTCCACTACCTCAGCATATTTCAGGGCCGTTCAAGTATTGCGTAAGACAAGAATTATGCCATTTTTGATCCCCACCCCCTTCCTCTACGTGGGGCAATTACATTGAGTGAGATTACAGAAAATACACCAATAACGAGTGGATGCTCAATTTCACCGCTAAATTTCATTTGAAAACAATACCGAAATTCAAACAAATTCAAAATTCCCAGACCCTGGCGATCACCACCCTGTAAAATTCTATCGCGAATAGTAAGGGTCTATTATTTTACATCGGTTCAACCTGGCAATTTTCGACAGAAGTAATATAATCTGACAAATATAAACCAACAATGAACACTCATGAATTCAATTTTTGAGATCATTAAATTTGTTAAACCAACAAGAACCAAAGAATTTTACTTCACTTCTGTTGAGTTTCCAGTCTACCCCCTTTTTATAAAATAAACGGTTTCCCTAAAAAAATATTCCTAGTGTTATTCCTAGTCTTATTTCATTATCATTAGTCATTTTAGTAGTTTTATTTTTCAGTTCTAATTTATATCATCCAGGATTTAAAAAATTACATACTGCTATTGCACTTATGTTTCATTTTTCAACATTCCATTCCGGCACTACCAAGGGAGAGCTACATTTTCATTACCACTTACAGTAAACTGTATTGTACACATAAGTCCTGTCTGGGTAATTTCTAATCTAAGGAAGGGTGTACAAAAGAAAACTATCTAGGAGAACTAGGGAAAGTCGAGTAGCCACTAACTTTGACAGACATGTAATTTCTTTAAATGTTTAGTCAAAATTTGTGAATGAAAAGAAAATTATTTTTCATAAGTATATTTTGCATTTGTGTTTGCCTTTTTTACATTTTAGCTTACATTTTCACTTAATGAACCTTGGTGCAATCCAATATGGACTATAATACAAGTTTATTCTCAAGCTACTTCAGGCATGTAACATTTTAACATATAAATTATTTACACAAAACAAAATATTTAAATACTTATTTGTTAAAGAATTATCCTAATCAATAGGACTATATGGTAAACAATTTTCACTAGGGCAAGAAGCTTGAGAGATTTATTGAATCACATCACAACTAGAACAAATATGATGCTTGTTTCAGGCAGCAATGCATTATTTGAAATAAAAAACAAACTGTAGCTCAAAATAGTTTGGCACATTTCTTATGGATGTAATGATAGGGTTGAGGATGGAACTTCCCTATTAATCAGGCATTCAGAGAAGAGCTTTGCACATTATGCAAAATATCTGACAATGCTGATTAAAAACCACTTTCAATAATGCTGCTTTTACATTCAACACTGTGTTACTTTTATGGAAACTCAAAATAGACTATCAACCAACATAATTCAAGTATATCCGTTATAATAACAAATGTTTCAACAACAACACCCTTCATATAGAAGGAAAACACAGAAAAATTACCACACACTAAAAATTGGTTGAATAAATGCAATACATTTTTCAATGATACCTTCTGAATGCATTTAACCAAGTAACCACCACTGAAATTTTATCTGATAGCTTCTAAAACACAAAATCACCCATACTTATGAAAACCACAAAAGTGTTCACTGCCAAGAATAAATAGCATGGCTCCAAATAGTAACCATTATCAATGTGCATGGCAATGAACAAAGGAACAATAAACTGTGGGAGATTGAAAAATACTTATTTTATTACATAATCTCCACTTTGTTATACTTTGCACAACCCAAAGGACTATTCACAAAACACGGCTGTTTAAACCTTTAAGAATGTTACAAACCAAAACTCAAAAATACCACCTCTTTCATTAAACGTTTCTTACTCACTCACAGCGAGCTAATGAAATACTTGGAATCACCACCACAATAGACTATGTCTAAAGCTTGGTAACAACTAAATATAAATCCGAGAATTTAATAAATTACAACATTACACAAATTTTAATGATATGACTCAAGAAAAGACATTTTTCTTCACATTCGATGATATTTGGCAATTATTTGCTGACTTTGCTGCTTCTTATCAGAGCCCGAAGAGTATCTCAAGTTGCAGACTTCAAATACTTTTTCCAAGAGCATTTAAATAAATACCGAAGTAACAGATTAATAATCATTCTCTTCATTTTTGATATACCATCTAGAGTATAGTTTAGTTGGCAATAGTACTTTAGGAAAATCTTCTAAAGTTGAATATTGCCCGAGCCACTTAATTTTACTAGTCTTTAATCTGAGCATAAAATTGAGTGTTATTTTCATTTGAGAAAGTTCAAAAAATAAGGATTTCTAAACTAGTATTTGGCCATTTCCAATTCAATAATCTTAATATAATGCATTAGAATAATTCTTATCCATCCTTAACTGCTAAACCCGCATGATAGAGTTTTAGGAAATACATATGACATAAGTGAATGACTTATCAAGAGGAATTGAGGAATTATTACCAATTTAAGGAAAAATGTTCATTTTTTTCTAGGGTTGAAAACTACAGTATGTGTCATTAGATAAATAAGATACATAAAGCCTATAGAAATTTAAGCCATTCTATTGAAAATCAACCTTAAATTGTCAAATTAAATACGATGATTTATTCACAGCCAGACTAAATAATATTGATTTTCCTGTTAGTTACTTACAAAGTAATAGTTATTAACCAGGTAATCACTTCATTGATGCTACCTCTTAAAATTATCACAGGAGAATGATGTAGAAGAGAATGCTATAAACTTCAAATTGTTGATATTATGAAAGTAATCTTGAAAGCATTTAGCAATAAGCTTGACATATCAAAACTTCATTACCTAATTTTGATCAAGAACAACATGATTATGAATGAATGACCAGATTACTTGCCTTCATTTCTGGTCAGGGATTTCATTTGAAACTTTTGAGGATTTGAAAGGAAACAATTCCATTAATGATATACAGCACAACCCCACTATACCTGAAAACTAGCTTTTCATGTTTCCCTTACTTAACAGGCACATTTTGTACCTTCTTCCATCATTCTGATAGGACCAGCAAAGCATCAAACCCTGTTTATCACAGACTCATTAAAACAATGCTCTAAATCACCTCCGAGGCAAATAATGCTTCATTTCACATTCCAAACCTCAAATGACCATACATCTACTCTGTAGTGAGAAAAGAAATGTATCCCATGAATGCCCTCTCCTGGGTCCTCTTCGGATCACCCAACACTTTTGCTCATCATTTGCTCTTGGTGGAAAAAAGCAACAATTGAACGCAGGCCCAACAGAAACCAAGGCCTTATCATAACTAAGACATCTCCCAGAGCCCTTTTCGTTTGTCATTTGTTTGTACTATTCACTCAAGCAACCTAATGCTTTAATTGCTGAAAAAGAGATGGAGAAGTCATCTTGCTTTTTCTCATATAATTTAAACATGGAGCATTGAAATACCATTCACCTAGCATTAGTTCGAGTTCTTAAAGCTGGCAAAATATCCTCCTGATATATGAGTGCCCCAGAGAGCTCCTGGGACAGCCAGCTCCTTTCACAGTTCCTTTCCTCCCCATCACAGTGCAAGAGGATGTATAACTTATCACCGCGACACACTGGCACCTCAAAGTGACTGACAAGCGAGGGAGAGAACTTATTATGACTGGATGACAATGGGTGGCGCTGGGGCAAAAAATTTGGTGGGACGGATGGCCCCTATTAGCAGGAGCTTGTGTTAACTTGGTCCGTCTTGAGCTTCTGAGCTGGCTGAAGTGGCTGCAGGTCCCCCAGGCCAGCCTTGGTTCGGCCTCCTCTGATGCCGCACGCCCAAACGACCATTCCCCTCTTGCACATGCTGATCCCCTAGGTCACCATCGTCGGGAACGATCAGCAGCGCGAGGGCTTCCAATGACTGCCTCACCTGTAAGGAAGGAAGAGAAACAATTGAGGGGAATGCTAACTCCTAAAGTGCCCTTCATGCACTTAATATATACCCAACACCTGTTTATTCCTTCTGATGTTTCGTGGGGAACACACATACAAAACATATGGAGCACAGCATTAAAGAAACTAGGTTTAGTTAAGCAAATAATATGAAGGTCTTCGGATGAAAAAGTAAAAGAGAGATACTACTTCGCTTTGGTTAGGCCACACCTCAAATGAGCCGCGAGCATTTGGGAACAAGGTCATAAATATATAACCAAAAAATTAATAAAATACAAAGGAAAGCAGCATTTTATCAGTTAATTGCTCAAAGTATATTTAAGGAAATATTTGTCAGCCCTACCACATTACTTCTATCTTGTTTCATTTTAACTAGAATACATCTATATTTCTGTTATGCTTAAATAAATTCGGAGCCTTCAATTGATGAAAATTATACAGGTCCAGAAATTTCTCTAACAACCTAAATCTACTTCATATTGAATATTATGTGAATAAGAATCATGGATAATTCAAGGAAGAAAAATAGAGGTCTGGCAGATAAAAGCAAGTGATACATTATAGTCAAACAGGAAAGACAAAAAGGAACAGAAATAAAATAAACAATCAGGGTACAAATAAATTAGCCAGGTTTAGATAAAATGGAGGACCACAGTAAACCAATCTTAGGACTTGAGAACTGAAGATAAAGGGATTACCTACTCAAGTGAAAAAAATGCTCTACTAGATAATCACCCTCTAGAAATATGGAACGACAAGTGTTTGGGTTCCTAGTCAAAGGGTTGGTATTTTTCAGTCTATCCAATCAAGGCTGATTAATTTAAAGACTTAAAGAATATTACAGATCAGGCATAATAAAAATTTAACAATTTTTTTCCAACATCAAGTGGTCACAATGCTTTCCTTGGGTGGGAAGGGTATATATAGCCAAAATTCTTATACCCTACATCCGCTTCTATGCTACATGGATGTATTTTCTCATATTTTTCACCTTCATTAAATTATCATCAGAACTGTTGAATCTAAAACTTACCTTGGCTATTTGATCTAAATTTGTATTCAAAAATTCCTGGACTTCATTTGCTGACTTGGAATGTAGCTGGTTCTGCCACTTCAAAATTTCCTGATAGACATCATCACTGCTAGAATAACAAATGATGAAATGAACAACTATTAAAACCTTGGAACATACATTAGTTCAATTGCCTCATTTTTAAGATACAAAGAATAATTCAGAGAAAGACGTGATCATGATCACTCAAAGATTGGCACAGCAAAATGGAAAAAATTCATCAGCCTGTACTAACTCATTCACACACAGAACTTCCTTTGAAAAGTATAAAATATTAGAACATGGTAGATAAATCTGCAACATGAAAATTTGACATAAAGGCTGGGATTCTAAATATTACAGTCCCTATGCTATTGGCCAGAATAGCTTCTCAAGATGCGTATTTCCAAAATATGGTGTCTCAGAAACTTAATTCCATTCTGAACATGGAAATAGCTTCCACAAGCTCCCAGAAGTCACTAATTACTTTCTTGGGTGCTTTTTGTATTTCTAAATGTTGATTGGCACCAGGGGTGGATGCTGTTTTATATTTATTGTTACTTCAGCTCATGCTAATGGGAGGAAATTGGACATAATTCCTCAAGTTATCAGATGCTATATAGTGACAGCAGTAAATGTAGCAGTTAATAAACTTTACACCTTCAGGCATTACTTTGTGGAAGTATTTTATACTCGAATCCATATTGAAAATGAGTATTGTACTTTTCCACAGTTATTTATTGTAAACTACTAATTATTGCAATTGATACGTTTTAAAACTTGCTGCATCTTCAGGTACAATTCTTTATCATAATACAAGTTAAAGTTTCAGGCTATACTTAGCGGAAAAGCGACACATGGAAAGAGAACTCACTTTGTATTTAGATTTTCTTGAACTACATGAAATTGTAAATGCTGTTAAACAAAATTCAAACGTGGTAAATGACCTCACTTTTGACATGCATTCCCCACTGATGTCAATCAACTTTTAATGTTCGTTCTCAGTTTACGCCGTATACTCAACCTGGCCACTGTTTGTTTATCCCTACCCCTCCCCATTGACGTCATTCTCTTTTCAATCAACCTTTTCTTCCCCTCCCCACCCTCTCTCCCTCGCCTTCCCCACCCACCCTCAGTTTGGTATATACGGACAACCGAAAAGTGATATTGTACCTTGATAAAGACAAAAATTGTCAAAACCGTGGTCGGAAAAAATAAAAGTGTGGAAAGTACAAAGAGAGGTCTCTTTGTATCTTAAAGTTAAACAAGACATTGTACATTTACAGTAAATAACTGTGGAAAAGTACAATACTCATTTTCAATATGGATTTGAGTAGCAGTTAATGCTCAAATTCTCACCTGCCATGGAGGAGTGGGTTCTCAATGAACTGGTTCTGTATGAGACTGATGCGGTAGAGCAGGAATGCGGCTGAGAGGAAGAGCAGGGAGAGTAGAGCAGTGGATATGAGCAAGATGACTGACGGCCTCGATGCTATAGACAGCCATGATGACCCCCCCTTGTCTTTCACAGCACTTTGACCCGTTTTGCCTGGGCTGATCAGCCGAGCAGCCCCATTCACCTTTGCTAGTGTACAACCTAGGAGGGAGAACAAAAGAAGACATCATAGAATATGAGCTATCTATATTTATTTTAACTTACATTTTCTCCGCCAAGAGATGGGCAGATTAAGGTTCCCTAAGTCTCCGGGCACAGAAGAAAATATTAGGCTCTTGATGAAAGAGACAGGGAAGGTAAACTTACACGTTAACCATATTTTTGCAAGAGAATCATTTTAAGGACAAAGTGTCAAATATGATACCATTGCTCCAATAAGTGATAGTGCAGTTACATGGCACCTATGCATCATAGTAATGAAAAACTGACAATAAGCAACTATAAACATACTATCAGGTCTCAATGCTGGTTGTAAAAGTGGGCTTAATTACAATCCCAGCCAGTTACAAGGAAACCAAACTTGGAGATGCTAGAAATAAGGGTAAAGTTGGGGTCAGGTTAAGAATTATACTTCATAGCCATCATCATAATGGCCAGAGGCTTGGTATTGATTGTGCAATTCTCACAGCACATCCAGCCCCATTGGATAAGAGGCTATGACAAAATAGGATCATTCATATGCAGTACCTACATGGAGACACCAGGATGATGGCCTTGTGTATGCACGGTACCAATGATTACACCTGTGCCACTCTAGACAGAATGCACATGATGCCATTTATCAGCAAGTCCTTCACTCCATCCTATGTTTTATTACAAGGGTAAGTCAATAAATAACTCACAATACTGGATAGAGGCAATTATATCAAAGTAACTTCCTGAAATTTATTTCACTTTTCTACAGATTCACCCTGTACATTCATCCCATCTCTTTCCAAGTCCTTGATAGCTGTCAGCAAAGAAGTCTTTCATTTGCTGTCACAGCCAACAAGTGACCTCTTGGACTACAGCATAGTCATTTTCAAACTGTTGGTCACCTGAATGATTTATAATGGGCCAGAACAGATGAAAGTGACTGGGGACTAAGTCAGGAATGTACAGTGGATTTTCTGAGAGTTCCCAAATTTGAAATCTTTACGACTGATGTTGATGATGAAATGATGACGTTTGTGTCTTATGGACTTACCCTTGTATAATTAGTTTTCTCAACCTTTTTCAGTCCAACTAAAGGGGAACCTGAGCAAATACATTTCAGTATGGAAACTATTGATAAATCAAGGAGGTAAAAAAACTTCACTTAAATTTACCTAAATTACTGCCATAATTTTCGTAAATTACCATGGAAATTTTAATACTTTACCGTGACCTCTGAAACTTACCGTAATTTACAGAAATATTCACCTGATTATCAGATATTTTTTATACCGATATATTCCAAATATATTATTTTCAGCAAAGTCAATATATGTTTCATAATATATTAATTATAAATTAAGGCTCGTACAACTCATTTGGGGAATATTTTTACAATTCTTACTTGTGGAATATTAGTGGGGCCTATCATTTCAAAGAAACGATCTTCATTTTATTTCCAATACATTAATGTAGCAATGGTAATGGTTTGACTCTCTTAGTGCTACCTCCTGCCAGCAGTACAGCCAGAAATGCAGAGGGCAATTTAATGAAATGTATCATTTCAGGAAAAAATATTATGAAGTTATCGTTGAATAATCCATATGCAGTTTTTTATTGTACATATATGCCTAAATTGAATACCGTAATAATTATAAAATACCTTTACATCGTCTAAAAAAGTATTTCTAATTATATTAGTGTACTAAAGTAGCACAATATTTACGCATGAGCAGATAATTCAGCCCGCCACACTTTTTGTCCGAGATGCAAAAGCCAATATATCAGCCCACTGCATTACGAGGGTTAAATGTTAACCCCTTACTATTGCTGCTTGCTTTCCTATTGAATCCTCCATTAGCCATTAATTGCAGGAAATTAAAAGTTTCTGGAAAATCACGGTAATTTTTGAAAATACACCACGGTAATTTACCTCAAATCAAAATTACAGTACTTTACAGTTCATTCGCATTAACATGGCCGATGACGACTCGCGAGAGGGGAAATGTGTGGAGGGGAGTGGGAAATTGGAAGGAGTACCTGCCCACCATACGTCATGCGCAGTCAGCGATTTTGGTTCCGACTAGTTCAAGTTCTTACATTTTGGCCCATCAAGGGGTAGGGTTTTCTAGCCGCACGTGGTTTACCTCTTCTCTGATAGTGTTCTTGCCTTGGCTCAATCAAAATTACACCAATGTAGTTGCATTGACTGGACAACATGGGGGCGTAAACAAGTCAGCCCACTCGACTTCAGATTAGAAGGGGAACCATCTTCCCCTACTTTCCCTTTCCACCGAAGGGAAAACTGTTAGTGCATGGCTACCCTCTCAGTAATCGCTGCTTCCCCTATTTTCTCTAAGTTGGACTAGGCCCACCTGCACAGTAGACTACTGAGTGTTGGCCAAGTTATCGCAAATGAACTGTACCTAACTCTAACAACAGTTCCAAGAGTGCTCACCTTCGCCAGCAAGACCAACGGCGACATCATTGGCTGGAATGTGCCTCAGTGTGGTGGGGGGGATGGGGAGGGGGGCGGTTGTGGAGAGGGGGGAGACGACAGCTAGGTCTGAACCACTCGAGTCCTCCTCTTCCTCATCCTCCTCCTCCTCATCCTCTTCTTCCTCCTCCTCGTCGTCCTCATCATTGAGATTCCCGTCGTTGCTCCCAGAGTCCACCTCGTCCTTCACCACCTGCGAATCACAGAACACCTATTACCCCACCCGGGCAGGTTTAGAGAGGAGTCAGTCAATTCACACAGCTAGCACACATCAATGAACACATGCGCATTAAATTAGATTAGATAATAGCTACGCATTAATAATTTTAAAATGCAGTCTCAGGACTTACATAATGGAACTTATGCATCTCAAAAGAAGAACTCTTTGCAGTTTCCACTTATAAATTGCTTGACAGCTTTGCAACATTGATATTTGATATTAATGCTTGATGATGATTAAAAAGACCACAACAGATTGCACTTAGCATATATCAATAGAAAACTGCAAATAGTTCTTTTTACATCTTTTCATCATAATTAATCAAGCAGAGTTATTCAGTGCAGGTATCATGTGAGAAGAATCCAACTGTGCTATGTCAGTAAAACACTCTAATGATCGAGAGGTGAATGGTGAGAGACAGAGGGGTAAGCTGATTTGGTCAGAGGATCAGGTTGTTGAGCAGCTAGAGTACTGTTTTCCCATTCCAAGAGCCTGGGTTCAAATCCCAGTCAAGGTGAACACTAATCAACACACACCTAATCCCTACTATGGTGCTATGTGGATAGCACCGCAAATAAATCATATTATCCTTTGGATGAAGCATAAAACTGCGATCCCCTCATCTCTTCTAGTGGAGATTGTGTAAATAATGAAGATAAGTTTCTTTCCCACCTTCACTTAGTAACCTCCTTGCCTATTTTCAATGGAGCATTTGACCTTAAAG
Organism: Ceriagrion tenellum; assembly: GCA_963169105.1. Lineage (NCBI taxonomy): Eukaryota > Metazoa > Arthropoda > Insecta > Odonata > Coenagrionidae > Ceriagrion > Ceriagrion tenellum. Next base: position 5,983,876 of record OY720641.1, on the reverse strand, counting down.
GCTGGTAGCTTAGCAAAATAACTAAGTGATTAGTAAAAATCATAGTTGTTTGTGTTGGTAGCAACTCTGAGAAGAAAAATTAAGAGTCTTAAGAAGAAGAAGACAGTAAATATTAAGGAGTGCATGAATGCAATAAAAGTGAAAGAAAAATGCATGAATGTATATGGAACAGAGACGGACATCATCAAAACCATGCCAATTCCCCAGCTAGAATACCAAAAACTGAGATATTTTGATTTAGCTTACGCCAAAAATAATTGGTGAGATTGATATGTAGGTGGTACATATTAGTATGTAGTTAGCAAATAGGGTGGAAGACTAACAACTGAAGTCATGCGGGCAACTATCAATGAGTAGAAAAAATGTATATTTCTAACAATTAGTAAGTTAATCATTGTTTTGAGAAAGGCTTCATTTAGACCAAATGTGCCATGATTAGGAGATTAATTTGTTCTTATCTCACAGCTTCATTTACTAAAGGAAATTCTTGAAAATGACAGCTTTTATTGAAATAATGATAGCCTCCATCAATAGAAAAAATGGTCTGGAAAGAACAAGTTTTTTCTTAGAGGGTAAGTTGGTATGCAATGGATTTCTTAGGAAGAGAAAAATGTGGGGAGATATATAAGCATTAGCCAACTTGTTCTGAACAGTACTAAGGGATCAGTAGTTTTATGCTTCATTCAATAGATTTGGTAATACAGCAATGTCCTTTATGCAGCTAAAATAAGGGATTATAATTCCACTGAAAAATCATATCTAGTCACAGAGTTCAAACCTGATTCTCAGGAGGGGAAGTTAGTCCTTTAAACAGAGATTAAACCCAATACCAATGTAATCTACTAATAAAACCACATGCTTTACAACTTTCTCACCAACTAAATCATTAACTATAATCATTATACTAATAATTATCCACAAGTGATTCAGCTAATTCTCATTAAGGCAGTGGCATATCAATATTGTGACTCTGAGGGATGATGTGAGACAACACACATATGATAAACTCTGAATGATCAAGCAGCAAAGAATATAGACAAGAATATTTTGGGAGCAAAGGAAAAATGCTAATAAAAACGGTACTTATATAGTTAATGACAAGGATATTGAAAATGACAGAGAAAATTATAGCAACTGCTACAGGCTTGGGAATGGAGAATAACAAGAGTGACTAAATATCCTAAGTGATTCAGCCAATGGAAAATGAGAAAAATTCTTAAAATTTGCACATGATGATCGATGCTTAACCCTTTTGCTGCCCTTGACTTTGATTCCTGCTCACTGAGAGATGAAGAATGTCATAACAACAATGATAATACATACTCCTCACTCACAGCAAAAGGGTTAAAATGCATATGGGAATGATCTAATTTTTTATTTGCAACATAATAGAAAATCTTTTCACCAAGCTCAGAACATAAAAGGAGGTACAGTAACTTAGCATTACGGTATTTGTCCAAACATTACAGACAATAGTATATCTCCAAAGAAGAGTTAGAGAGGTGAATGCACAAAGATGAATGATTTTATGATTTCTTAGCAGGATACTTGCAACAATTAGAGGCTCCTTAGTACCCAGATATAATGAAATGACAGACAACACCATGAACAACTACCTGTGGCTTGATGATCGAATCTTTTCGAATAACATCACTGGCACGAGCATTCCGCCACACTTGCACCATCAACTTGTACGTTGCGTCCCTTGAGAGCAGAGAGCCAAAGACATGCTTGTCTTCCTCAGTTGCAACACCCACTGCATTTGGAATAATTTTCGCTGTTCGTTCCTTGGTGACTTTAAGTACAGACACAGTGGGTATAAGGATCTGTAAAGGAGAAGAAAACAATTTGATGACACTACACTATTCCCTCACCATGGACATGGGAAGTTGTTAAAAATCAAAAGGCAGACCCCTTTCAACCCTGCTCATATAATAGCTATAACTCTAGTAACTTTGTATGTCAGTAACCATTATTCAACAGTAATAACTCTAGCATAGTAAACAAGTTTACAATGGTAGGCACCATAGAAGTAAACCTATCTCAATGGTTGGTACTATTTTACCTCAAAGTATACAACAAACAAAATTTACCTCAAACTGGCAAATTTACCTCAAAGTATACAACAAACAGGTAGTTAAAAGATAACAAATACAACTAACCTTGGTAACATAGCCGAAGACATTAGAATAAAAGGCAAAATAGTTTTTTGTTATATACAGATGTCCTTGGAGAAGTATATCACCAATGAGAGCACAAGAATAATCTGAAAAAAAAAGACAGCCATCAGAAACTAAAAATAAGAAGTTTTCTATGCATACAAGTTCATTACAACTATTAAGACATTGTTTGGAAGCACTGTTGATATTCTCCCAAAAACTAAATTACAAATTCAAAACAAGCCAAGTAATACATGAAAAAAGTGGTGAGAAGGATAAATTTCCAAGTGAGACGCCCAAAAAATGGTTCCCAACAACCATAGATTTGTTTCAACTCCAAGCTGATACATATCATGAAGCAGAAAGTTTCTTTCCTGGTCAAAAAACAAGGATAGTTAATTTGAAAGAAAAATAACTTTTTCCTAAGTATGAGAAGCTATGCCTCATTGTGGGGACTATTGGTGACACCCACAGATCCTCACCATTGATTTTCTTCCAGCTTTTACGATTAGAGAGCATATTTTCCAATAACTATATGAACCATGCACCCTGACATTAACAAAAATAAATAATCATACCTCATGAAATATTATATTTTTGTGACTTAACTATAATTTTAATTGACAAGAGTTGAGGCAAGGCAAATGATTAAATGACAATAAATGATGGGCATCAAACACGGTCCTAAATTCGTTCTATGCACCAAAATGGATAGGTAGTTTGAAGTTATAATAAAGGTGAGTTCTGAGGATACACACACAAAATGCATTATGAATAAATTTCAACTGCCTATTTATTTGTTGATCAATAGCAAATTCTACAGAAAATTACACATCAATATTTTAAAATGAAAATATATAGAAAAAATTCTGCAACATTAATTCACACTTATGTGAAAACAAAAGACCAGGACATCAATGGGTATTAACATATTATACTTTGTTAACACTTTATCCGTAGAAGTGTTTAGTTTCATTTCAATGGCTTGAAAGATTAATATCTTTACATAATGCTTTATCATCATATCAAAGAAAACTGAGAGGATGTCAGATGTGCTCAATGGAATTGCATTGAAGTTATTTTTAGTCTTAGTTGATACATTAAATAACTCACTCTCAGTATAGTACAGAAGAAGAGGAACATGCCAAGTATTTCAGCTGTACTCATGGTAAAAATGTCTCAATTAGCAAGAACACAAGATTACTGGTTTCCACAAATAAGGAGGCATTCATGGAGATAAGGAAATTGATTGGGGGAGGTACAGAGACATATGAAAACATTTTATGGCATCAAAATATGGAATTTGTGGGAAATAGAGTAATGTAGACCAACAGCTTTAGAGGAGTGGGGAAAGAGGAAGAATTGAGAGGGAGAGCTGGGTGGCAAGGAATACAAACAAGGAAACGTTGGAGATGGTGGGAGGGCAGGAGGAGATTTGGAGGCAATATTAATGGAATGAGGGCTGAAGGCATGTAGAAAGGGGTGTTACAAGGGAGAAATATTTCAGCATTATGAGGAGAGTTGACAAAAATATCTAGGATGTGAAGAAATTTTCTACCATGATGAAATAAATGTTCCTCAAATTTTATTTCCATGCCTATTTTGTTGTTTAAGCTCACTTGAGTTGGTCAGAGGGTTAATTGATTTTGGTGCTTTGAATTTGGGATTCCACAACCCAAAGCAACATTTTCCATCCTTTGCTCACCCTCTTGATCCAAGGGTATTTTTGTATATTAGATATTTTCCAAACTTGGAATAATATTCCATATATCTTGTCGCATTTTGACAAAATTCTCTTTTTCATATTTATCTATTTTACACATACTTAAGTTTTTTTCTTTCTCAATTTCTGATGAAGGCAGATATTCCATCGGAAATTAACATTAATGAGTGAGTTTTTAATTATTTTACATGTCTATCTTTGCGTGCAGCACCCGTGTGGTGTGATTTACGTATCTTATTTTATATGTTAACATTATATTCATTGTGATTGATAAGCATGGGCCCAGTTTTACAGGTTATTCTACGACAATTAATAAGATACCAAGCCAATCCCACTCCGAAAGACAAGAGTGAGCAGGCAAATCGACTAAGTTTCACATAATATTACTGCACATACCTACCACCAAGAGGAAACGTTTTCCTGAAATAGGACGCCATTGTGGTTTATGAATAAATATATTTGCTGTTGTCATATTTGGATGCACCATTAACGCCCCCATTACGAGCCATTGTTCGTATATTTGCGCTGTTGATGCTTTTTATCTTCTGATAATAATTTTTCCACTGGCCAATTTTTGTTTGTTTGCCATACAATTCTGTTGGCCTGTAAGTCCCTGGAATCCCGATAGGCCGCTAATCCTGTCATCAGGTTTTCCAGGGACCGGATCAACAGAGCTTGACATAGGTACATCCATGCCCTGGGTGGTGAAAAACCCACCCAGGCGGGACTCGAACCCGCGACCCTCGGTTTAGCTGGCGAGAACTTTACCCGGGGCCGGCGGCGGGGTAAAGTCCTCGCCATTGTTGATGAAATGAAAATATAAACTTATTCTCGACTTAGATATGGTGAAGAATGGGGGGACAAACATCGCGAGAAACACTTGTTTGGCGTTTTTAAACGCTCTGCCCCGTAAATATTGCGTATTTCAACGAAAACAGAGGTACACACCAGGCGGGACTCGAGCTACCAACCCTAGGGTTGACAGGCGAGAAGTTCACCCCGTCGCAACAGAGACCAACGCTTGCACGTCGATGAAACTTCGTAATGCCTATCTTCTTTAGGGCTATCAATTTATGGCGGAGGTAGCCTTTAATACGTCAGCGACCAAATACCTGACCTGGTGGACAAGCTGAGGAAGGCTTAGCCGGGAAAGAACCCATGCCATTGACACTTCCTATCTTCACCATGTAATAGGGGTGGTATAGAAGCGTGGCCGCGGAATTACGTCGAACTAAGAGTGCCACTAGTAGTCCACCCATGGAATTACCGCGTGAAGATTTGTTCGCGTGTATTTAAGGTCGATGTTAAAGACATTATCACGAAATTACTGGCATTTGGAAGGTTTTCGAAAGGCATTTATCGAAAATTAGGTACGCAAGGTATAATAATCCTAACCAATAAACATGCCAATTCGTTCCGGAAGAACGAAATCTCGCAAATGAGAAGAGAGAAGGCCCGACTCACAGTTGAGCACCCTTTCCTCCGGCGCCACCTGCTTGAAGTGGCGATGGAACTTCTTCTGCCGCGCCTTGCTCGACCCGGGCGTCGGCACGACGGGCTCGGCTCCCTCGACCGCGGACACGGTGACCGTTGAGGCGCAGTGTGCGGCCGCTGACGCTGACGACGAGGACGAAGAAGACGCTTGACCCGAGCGGACGCTGGCCTGGGTCATCGCGGGGGCACTCGTACTCAGCTGCTTCAGCGCCTGCCTGCAAAGGGACGCAAAAGGAGAGAGGGCATTAGTATCAGAACAAAGATTTAAACCACAGACAAAAAAGAGAACAATGGAGTCGATACGGAAGTGTCTCGGCTAACTTTAAATGCAGCACGTTCATCAAACTGTATGATTCTAACTTATGACAAACGACATGATCATGATACTATGAAAAGAATTTATTAAAAATACAACTTTACAGAACAAGAATCACGTACCGTATACATAAGTGATCAAATGAAAAATTCACTCCGTTGCATATAGGCAAAAGGATTTCAGCTCATTTCTATTATGTAGTAGACCGGTCCCAAATTTCCATTTCCAGACAAACAAGAATCACCAAATTTGATTACGCGGCACGAATTTTCAAAATCACCTTTTCACATACGTTCAACATAAGACAAAAACAATTTAATGACTCATTAAAAAATAAATTAATTCGTGACGAAACATTAATCAATCTTCGCTAACAAGGAGCGTTTTCTCCGATTTAAATCAGTAAATATTGATTTTACTTGCCGGAATAACTTTCTAAGACTTCAGTATGACATCCTGTGCTTTTATATTTGAATGGCAATGATAATTAAGCTAGAAAATCACATCGACTCATTCTTCCGAGCAATTGTATGTCACCAAAATTGTATGTATGTCAGATCGATTTAGCCGGTTCAGCTCGGTATGGTAAATGCACGGGCTAGTGGAATCGACATGAGAAGCGGGCTACCTCGGCCCGCTTTGTCTGCCAGTCTGAGATTTCAAATCGATATGAACCGATTCCAATCGATATTTCAATCGATTTCGCATTGATAAACCAGGCGATCCGAATCGGTTGGCTTAGAATGTTCAGATCGGTTCGAGTTCATATCGATCTGAGTTCGATTGGTAAACGTAGTGATAGACTGCATTATTTCAGCCGCCTTACTCTTCTTTTCCTTATCATTTATAAATGTTTCAGACGTGGTTACAAGCCTTCATCATCTACAAGAATTCTATCCCACTAACCAATCCTGCGCATTCAATTATTTTCACTCAGGGAGACGAATTACGAGTCACTAATCTGAATCTGATCATTCTTGATTCCTGATCTCGTGTTTCTCATCTCGCTTTAATAAAATCTCTATTCCTACTTCCCAACCTCTTTTAGGTTTTTTCAAACTACGAACATGCATATCCTTTGCGTGCGAGCAGTTAAAGGTAAATAATGATTCTTAGAGCTCAAGAAATGATTGGGCTGGATGGATGTATGCACTGGCGAGTAGAGCTAAGGGGTTACACGCCTGATTTGGCCCATACCGGATAGGCCCATATCCACAGAAGCTCTCTTCGCACACCATATTTTGACAGATTTTTGATATGCGTTGCATGTTTTCCCGCAATTTGTTAAAATAAGGTTCTGGTTGGAACAAGGCATCCTTCATTTTTCGGCTGTGCGTCAATGTCACTCAAAGAAATCGCGCCAACAACGAGAAAACGAGTTTTCCCGTGTACTTTCACACGCAAGCGAAGCCAAACCCAGAATGAACCCGTATGTAAACATTCAGTTAGTAACGGTTACTAAGCAGGGCGGTTGGTCAATAAAATGCTTATAGGGCCAAGGAAATCTCAATTAAGGCCGGCAAGAATGGCGATTAAGTCAAGCAGGCGAATACATGCGAACATAAGAGAGAAATGAGTCACGCAGGGTAAGATAAAAATGACAAAGTCTAGTATTCAAAAAGAAGGAGGACACGAATTCAGTGCCGACAAAAGTTAGTAGACGGTCTTAAAACCTCTGCAAACACGAGGATAGTTTTTTTAATCTGCGAGAAAACTTCCTCGGAGTCCCAGCCTTGCATTAAACACAGATGCTTGCAAATTACATCTTGCGAAAAGTTGATAAGTAACAAACAACATCGTAACTTTGTCATCAACGTACTATGCACAGGGACAAGTAAATTGATTCGAAGTAAAAGGATGTAGAGAAGTTACATAGGTGCTCAGAATTCCTCAAAGGATAAAATGGATAAAACTGTCGACTAACGACGAGAGAAGTCTGTTCAATAGCAATACAACTATCGGGAAATATTCAATTCACTTCTTCCCGAGGACAAATGAGAGAATGAAACACAAGAGACAGCTTGAACTTGTACTTTCACCATATCCTCAATTTATGAATATACGGATATTTTGCTTCATCATTTAAATAGCCAAATATTGAGATAAATACTTTAAATTGTGTTCCGATTTCTCCCACCGTATGAAACTATTTGAGCCTGGTTTTATGATATCTCAGAGACTCATCGTTAGATGAAGTACCCTTGAACTTCAATTGATATAGATTGAAAGTTGGGGTATTTACAAATATCTGGGAATTCGTTATATTCAAGCGAGCTTTGTCGATAAGAGTGCTAAGGACGGGAATTGGAAAGAAGTTACATACTTAGTATAGCGTCAGGCGGGGCATAAATGTGGACTCTGAAACTAGGATGAGGAGACTAGGTCGCAGGTATTCGAACCTTATTGAGAAGGAGCATGAAGATAGAGCGGTAGGCGGAAAGGAATACGAACGAGGAAGTGTTCAGAATGACCGACGAAGAGAGGTAACTTCTGGAGAAGATTACAAGACACAGTAGGGGCAGGTGAGGAGGATTGAATGGATGTTGAAGGCCATGACGGAGGGAAGGACGCTGGGTTAGCCGTAAAGGGATTGAAATATATGGGAGTTAGAGCGGTCGAATTGAGTCACTGAGTGCACCTTTCAATCATTGTTTTTAGTAAGTCGTAAAGAAAGTCTTGGAGCATATTTCACTTATGAGCATCAGCTATTACGCTATTACGCTCACCGAATAGGTAGAAGATAGGGCACAGGAAATGATGTAGGAATTACATTTAAAATATTTTCCTTACCTGAAGCATGACTTTTTAATTAAGGTAGTTTGAGCGAATATCTTTTCACCTATAAATCAATGAATTTGGTCGAATTTTCAAAAATAATTCACCCTTCCAAAACATATCAAAATATCAGCTCCTAACCCCACTACTTTCCGAGATTTTTGACGAAAAAAACTATCCCTTTTACATGGAAAATAGTACGTGTATGCACTACAGAGAGATCTTATTTAAAATATGAAGAATTTATAACACCTAGATATAGTGTGTAGTTTGTATGCTTTATCAACAAATGAAAATATAAATAAATCACATTGCCACCACGGTACTTTTTTCAGAATCTAAAAATATCTGTAGAAGAGTTTTAAAAGTGCCGCATGAAAAAAATGAGTCAAAAACATATAATTATTTGGTTACGAAGATTTTCAGTCACATGGAAGTATAATTGCACCATTAATAATGTAATATTTAATTCATGCTCCTTACAGCTACTAAATTAAAGCATATAATTCGAATATATGTCTCCATTATGACTAGGGAACTATGTCGCTCAAACTACCTTAAATGACTTGGTTACGAATAGCCTAAGCACGAATTTCGGAAGCGGAAGTAAACATTTAGACGAAATTATATTGAGCTAGGCTGTTAGAAATATTGGACCGGGCGCGACGCCTTGACATTTTTCTTAGCAACAATTATAATTGCATGAAATTAATTCTTTCACGTTAAGAAGAAAATCTGTACATAATTTATCGGATTCTTACGAAATAAAATTTTCATGTGCCATAAGGCAAAGCGTTAAAACAGCACTGATTCGCCAGAAAAACATACAGGTATGACGAAATTTAATTCACTTTTTTTTCATAGACATCACTAACGAGGACACGATTGCAAATTTTTATGCAAATCCACACATTAAAATAATCACTCCTTCCACTTCAATGGCGAGGTGAAGAAAGGTAAGCACAGATTATTATACGTAGAATGAGTATAAGAGGAAACGAGCCTGCGCCTGTAATAATCTAAAGGATTGTTCACTCTCTTCTCTGTCGACTAAACCGGTAGATGAACCTAATAATAATCAATATCTACACATTGCCCTGCGAGCTACTGCATGGGTCTTTGGCAGGGGGTGTTAGGATATCAGCCGTATAAAGGTGAAAAAAAGAGGTTATGGGAGGTAAAATGGTGAACTGTTTTATGTGTGTTTTAAATGAAGCTCCGGTTTTATCACGGTCACTCACTGAATGCGGAAAGAACAAATTTTTGTACCAATCTGTTTGGCAATGTATCTCTCCTATTTTAAAGCTTCTGTCAGACCTAGAGATGTAGTGTGGCGTCATGATTATGTTCTTTGTGTCGTTCTGAAAAACATCAGTTCTAAATTTCTCAAGCAGCCTAGCGATTAGCCTCAGAGTCTCTAGGGGCTCCCACCTTAGTCCGTCTAAAAGATGTGTAACACTATATGTATGCTCGTAGCAGTTTTTAACGAAGCCCGCTGCTTTCCTTTGTATTTTATTAATTTTTTGGTTAAATCTATTTGACCAGGGTCCCAAATGCTCGCGGCGTATTCGAGGTGTGGCCTAACCTGAGCGAAATAGCACCTCTCTTTGACTTTTTCATCCGAGGACCTTCCTATCAATGAAAGAGTGCGTATACATCAGATACCAAAAGAATATTACCAAAAATTTTAAAACCAGGCCTTAGAGTAGAAGATGGATAAAGTTTATACAAAGTCAAAAGGATAAAAAAATTGGGTCCGTCCACGGACATGTGAATGAAACTGGGACATCGCTTCAGAGCCAACGACCCCATTACAGTGAGGTCTTTTCCAATGGATGGGCGATGATATTCCGAGCTGTTTATAAATCCCATCTCATCCTCGCGGTCTTTCCTCGGTGTAATGACGCCGGACTGCTTCCTATTCCGTGTCTTCGCTTACCCGAGGACACCCGAACATCAATTCACGGCGGGGGGTTGCGGTTACCTCGGCTATAACCTTCGGTTGCCGCTGAAAAGGGGCTCTCAAGCCGACGAAGTGAGGCCATTTCTGGCCCGAGGAGGTCAGCCAAGTGGGAGGAATCGGGTGAAAGGCTCGGATATGAAGGACTGCTCGATTTGACGGCGCTAGGACGTCGCTGGTGAATGTGCGTTATTCCCATTCCGAAGAGTCGAAGAACCGGCGAGAGAGGCAGTTTGAGCTAGAATATTCTTTCAAGTCATATAAGAGACCATATTCAAATTTTAACTTCGAAACTGACGTCAAAAAACCGTCTTCAAAAGCATGGCATAAATATGCTGCTGGTTCAGGGACAAAACTTTGTTTCCATGACAAATCGTAATAATTACCAAAACCCCCTGAATCGAGGTAGTCATTTATTTGTTTCATCGTAAACAAATTTTTTGCAGATTTTTAAGAAATATTTCGCAGAGCAATTAACTTACCTAAAAAAATTGAGAAACATATCGAACAACAAACCATTACATTTTGGACGCCATTTCTGTAGCCCAACAACGACTTTATTTAATAATATATTTCTGAAGCACAAAACCGTGCTATTTCCCGTGGAAAACGGCTGATATTTTTTTCGCAAAATAGCAATAGAAGAAATGCAGATAGAAAATGATATTTTAGTATCATTAGAAAACTAATTTAATTTTCAATGAGACAATATTCATTGACTTTTCTGCGTACTGCAACCTAAAATTTAGATAGGACCGTAATATATCACACACATTTATCCAGCATTTTACCAGGTTGGGATTTGCAAGAACTGCCACAGAGAGATTCCGTAAGAAAGAGGTGATATCGATTTACGACTTTTTTTCCAGAATGATGAAGAAAAAACTAAGCTCCGGCATGTTTTCCTGATAAAGAAAGAGACGACAAAAATCTTAACGGACTGCCGCAGCCTAGGAAACAGAAGTAATAAATCCAGGAAGGTGACGTTGAAAAACGAAAAATATAACCAAGAAATAAGGGGTTATCGCAAAGATTTTTTAGGAGCGGGCGGTTTCCTCCATTGAAGCGGTGGAGCGAAATGATTGAGGAGTACTGGCGTAAGTGAGGTGAGATTCCTTCACAAAAAAATCTCATCAAGGTACCTCTCCGACGAATTTAGTTCATGGTTGGGGAAAAAATTATACGCGAAATGCGATTAAGAGACTACGGCCACATCCTCTCGGTCGATGTCATACCGCTCTGTATCAAACGGTTCATTGGGAGGCTATCAGCGACGAAATGGCAGCGGTTAACGACCGAACGCATTCTTATACTGCGGAGGAGAGTGATAATTTAGCCCACTATAGACAGCGTCTCCTTAAGGAAAAAATGATGGATGCGCATGCCATGCCATCAAAGGCGAAGGCCATGAAAAATTGAATTCATTCCCTTAGCAAAGAAAGCGGTTTTATTTTAAGGTTCCAAAGGGAATAAGTACTTAGAAAGCACTTAAAAACAAAAAAATCCATAATATTGCTTTAATGATGTTTCTTCCACCTTCGCGGAACTTTGGCAAGCATCCGTAATGGCCGCGGCAAGATGGCCAAAATCCGCTCTTCACTTAGGCCCACCGCGATCTCTGGCTAATACTTGTATGCTTAGTTATCCACATCTACATTTACATAATACCCTACGAGCCGCCACAAGGGCGTGTGGCAGGGGGTGTTGGGTCACCAGCCGTGTAAAGATGTAAATTTTTGGAGGTGAAATGGTGACACGTATTGTAGGAGTGCATTTTGTGGAGCTCAGTTTTTATTGTGGTCGCTTATTGTGCGCGGAAAGAACGAGTTTTTGTACCAATCTCTTCGGCAGAGTATCTCTCTTATTTTATCGCATCTGTCAGACCTAGAAATGTAGTGAGAGTTCATGATTATATTCTCTGTGTCGCTCTGAAACACACCAGTTCTGAATTTCTCAAGCAAGCTAAGCCTAGCGTGCTGCCTCCGAGTCTCTAGGGGCTCCCACCTTAATCCCTCTAAAAGCTGTGAGACACAATATGTACGCTCGTAGCAGTTTTTAACGAAGCGCGCTGCTTTCCTTTGTATTTTATTAATGTTTTTGGTTAAATCTATTTGACCAGGGTCCCAAATGCTCGCGGCGTATTAGAGGTGAGGCCTAACCAGAGCGAAGTAGCATCTTTCTTTGACTTTTTCATCCGAAGACCTTCCTATTATACGTTTAACAAAACCTATTTTCTTTAATGCTGCGCCACATATGTTTTGTATGTGTGATCCCCACGATATATCAGATGTTAAGGTAATTCCAAGATATTTTACTGTATCTGAAGATTTTATGTTTACTCCACCACCCATAGTATAGGTATGGCATTTGTGTGATGACTTTCGAAGGAAGTGAACTGTGGAGCATTTGCTGATATTTAATTCTAACCCCCACTCCTGGAACCACGAATGAACGCTGTTAAGGTCCGATGACAGAGCTTCAAAGTCCGCGACTTCACTCATTTCACGATAGATAACTGTATCGTCGGCAAAAATCTTAATTTACTGTCCGATATGTCCGATCGAAAGAGTACACGTTTATCTCCATTGCGAAATTAGTCCCTCGGTTATAATATTGGACTGGACCACCCCGCAAATATTACATTGTCCCAATTCGTCCAGCTACCTCAATGCCACACTGATTTTAAAGGCGCATTGACGTAAAAAAATTCTCCGTTTAGTGTTGCGGAGCGCCGCATTTTCACAAGCCAACACAGAAGCGCTTCCCATCTCACCTCCTGTCCGATGACCAGCACTGCACGAACACGCTGCACCCTCCGATCTTCCTCTGGTGTCCCACACCCACGGGAGGTGCGGCAGCGGTCGGGGCGACCCCGGGGACGGAGGCGACAAGGGCCCCGGGGGCGGTCGCCCCTCGCCCCGCTGCCTTGTTAAAGGTCTGGTACCCCACGGCGAATCAAGATGGTCAATGACGAAGGGAAAGAAAATCGCGTCCCCAAGAGGAGAGCGAGACTCGGAACTCCGAGATATAACAGGAGATGCGTTGGCTGTAACTCAGGGATTAATTCCCGGAAGCCTTCCCATACCTCAACTGTTCCATAACTTTCCGCAAAGAGCTCGTTGACTCTTATATGTGTCCATTTCGTATTACTCTTCCTGGTTCAATTTTCAACACACCCCTTGAACCACACAGCGGCGAGGTTTTCACAAGAAATTTCGCACTGATAGTTTTTTCACTTACTCTAGACTAGAAAACGGCAAGCATTCATTATGTTAGTTTTCTAGCCCATTCACGACACAAAAAAGTTCCATGTCTAAGCGCGCACGATGGTTAGAGATGTAACAGTTCAATAATAAAGTCCTCCCACTGGTCCGCGGGTTAGGCATCAAGGCTATTCGAAGAACACAAACTTTGGCCATTCCCTGCAGCGATAGAAATGAAGATAAAGTCCTCCTAACAATATGGCACAGGTTGATTAAGTTTTGTTGAAGCCATCAGAAGGACTAAGCTCATAATATTGCGACCGCATGCATATCGGTCAACAAGAATAAATAAGGGTCGACTTCTTTGACAGCATACAGCTCCAAGGATTTAAAAAGAAAGCATCCTGAAGAATGCATTGCTACTACATTCTATAGCATAAGAACTTTGTAAGGATTTCCTCAAGGCAAAAAACAGCCAGGCCTTTAATGCGCCATTTTCTTGAGTTTCCATCTGTTGTAGACGGGAATCAAGATCAGTCGTCGAGAAGCCTAAAATTGGGTTGACATGATACTTCTTCATAACATAGCTAAGGTCGTGCACATATAAAAAAAACTTACGGAACGAATTAATCCTCAAACTACATTCGAAAGAAGGCAGCTGAGGGGTCATTCCAGTGATTAGCAGGGCCCACACACCGAAAATTAATATTCAAGGTCGTTTCATCCACGCTTAGCTCCATCTATTGCCTTTTCAAAGGTTCAAAGAATGAAGTGCATCAACTCTTCAAGGAATAAAAGCTGGTTTTCATGGGCAGGCAGATCGTCAGCAAGTGATATCACATGTCTTGGTGTTCCTCATAGCAGCCAATCACGAAGAGGTTGGCTCCATGGTGACAGCACGTATCCACCGAAGAACGTATGAGGTTGGGCAGCAGAGGCTCATTTCACTAAACGGCAAGTTAGCAACCTAGGATAGATTGTAGAAATACTCTAAAGAACTAGAAAGTAGACTACCTTAAAAAAATTCCAGGGAAGCAGGTTTTTTTCTAGCTTGCGTACCTTGTCTACTTAACCCTACAGGCTCACGATTCGATTCGCACTACACTTTCGGGGAGAAATACAGGAATAAATTGAAATTAGGAGTGGGGATTTCCGCTAAAAATAGATTGGGAGAGTGCTCTATTTAGCGCTGACCACTTGAAACATTACACGTCATGAAATACATGACGGATACTTCAATTACATAACTAGCATACATACTGTAAGCCAAGATTTAGCCATACAAGAAACTATAAAATGACAGCATGTAAACGAAGAAAGGAAATATAAGCCAAATTCCCTGCATCGTTACCTTAACGGCGTTAAATTAGTAAAATAAACGTAACTTTTATAAAAAACGTGGCACTTATGGAATATAATCATTAAATATCCTTAAACAGAACCATACTTTGACCACCAATTTCATATTATTTTATTACCTTGGCCAATACACAGATTAAAGAGCTGGTGTGTTATGCCAGAAGAAGCTTATTTTAATATCACAAAGGCATTCTTTTTGTGAAAAACTGTCATAAAATGCATAAGTCTTGAAGAAACTACGGTTTATAAAACGATTCCCTGATTTATTAACACAATTTTAAAATATTTTGCAGACAACATATGTAGGCCCAATAGAAATGGCGCTATATTCCACATCATTTGTTCAACATAAGTTATAAAAATATTTTGTAATTTAGTAATCTGAGCTTTGATTTTGTAATTTCAAAATTGAATACAATCGAACAATAGAATTAAGTAACTATTTCCAAAATACAACTCGGGTTACCATGGAAAAATGACATTTTTGCATTGTAAGGATCACGGCACCTTAAATAGGCCACATAAATTATTATCTGACCCAAATGTAGACAGCTTGACATTCCAAAAGCGAGGGAGAGATAGAGCCACAGAATAGCGATAGCTCAGGACGAAAAGACTCGACACGGAGAAGGAATGCCTTGATTCGCAAAAAATCCAGAGTCGACGCTCCCGCCGCTGCAGCCTCCCAAACTAGATCGGTCAGCAGAGTGGAGGGATTCAGATGTTCGACGAAAAAAACTTACAGGAAAAAAAACAGAAGAACGAAGGATTCCGCTATCGGCGAACGTAGTACGGCAGCCAACCCAATTCCGAAACGGGACGACAACTTCAATAAATCGATGGCCACACGGTCAGGGGGCAAAGCCATTCGGTGTCTGATCGGGGGAAAAAGGGGAATGAGAGGTGGGCACATTACCAACGCCTGCTCAACACTAGTCCGCGAAGCCTTGTACTCTCGCTCGTATGACATGCTTTCCTCTTCACGTTTCAAAGCAGCCACGAGTTCAAAACTTCCGCCCCAAACGCCGAAATTAACACGCTTCAACAGTTCACAAATACAATTAGGTACATCTGGCAGGAGGCTCACATTATTTTACAAATCCTCCATTATGGCTTTGATGTCGTAAACATTGGATATAAAATGAAAGTGTTTATGTCTGAAGCTCAAGGTAATTTTTTCATAATTTTTGTTGAAATATTACCAAGAGATTTCATGGAAAAAGTACCATGGGAATTCAATGAAAAGCTTTATCAAACCAGGTTTTACAGAAAAGTGGCCTGAAGCTCAAGGTAATTAAAAATCTGCTGTTTAAGTATTACTCAGAGATTCACCGAGAAAGGACCAGAGGAAAAGCTTTATTAGCCAGGTTTTACGGAAAGGTAGGTTTAACAGTGATCGCAGTTTGATAAATTCGCAAGAAACGTTGATATAATTTCACAGATGTTTCACTCGAAGATGCTGGCTAGCAAAGGAATTATTCCGATAGAACGATGTGTTTTCATTTAAACGTTCGAAACAAGCAAAAATATTTCCAAATAACACCAAAGACGCTGAACCAATTTAACAAAATTGGCTGTTTTTACATCTAACTCGGCAATTTGTTTCGAGGAAAACTTTACCGAGATCTAAAAATATTAGAACAAAAATTTCTTGAGGAAAAGAGAAAAAAATATTTCGTACCATTACTCTAGAACGCTCAAGAGAAATGGTAGATTCAAAACCCAAGGCAAAAAAAATATTTATCATCATTTCAGAGAACATCCGTCCGATTAGGTCCGTTTGACGGGAGGTGTTTTGGCGCATTCTGATGCCCTAATGATGTACAATCCAAAGTCAGCAAATAAAATATTTAAAATACTTCACCTTTTCGGCATGAAATTTGCCAAGCTTGGTGGAGAAAGAAATTCGGCAGTCAGTATGACTTTGACGATCAAGTATCAAACCTCGGTAATCCATTTTCTCATTCTCCCAAAGTCCAAAATTTTACTTCCAAGTAACGCCACCACCAAAATTATGGTTAAATGATAATGAAAATGTATAGTGAAAATAAAACTACACAGACATAACTTCCACATTGGTGGGAAGACACTTGGGGGTTGAGGCTAAGGTTTCGATGGCATTATCCTTATTTCGACGCAATGCAATTGCTATTCCTTTAAAGGTAGTTAGAGCGAAATATCATTTCACCTAAAAATCTATGAATTTGGTCTCATTTTAAAGAAAAATATCTCAACCTTCCATAAATATCGAAATATTAGTCCCTTATCGAACTAATTTCCGAGATAATCGACGAAAAAGACCTGCCCTTTCCACGTGGGAAATGGTGAGCACCACAGGGAGACCTTGTTCAAAAAATGTGGAATAAATATAACAATTAGATCTCGTCAAAAAATTATCAGTGAGTAGTTTGTATGTTTTCTCTGATACTTTTGAAAATGGAGTATACATTTACCGCAAAAGTTTTTTCAGGATCGTAAAAACATCTTCCGTTGTAAAGGAGTTTTTAAACGTACCAAGAAAAGGAAATGAGTTAAATACTTATATAGATATTTTTCTTTGATTATTTAGTGTTTTTGTATGATAAAAGTATATAATTGCGCCATGAATAATTCAATACCTAATCCATGCTTCCTACAGCTTCTGAAATCAAAACACATGCTTCGCATATGGTCTCGATTATGACTAGGGAACCATCTCGCTCAAACACCCTTTTGACTGACTGCAGTCATCAAATCTATGGAAATCGGATGGGAATGATGACCAATGAACATGATTCCAAGGATCGAGCGACCTCAGCGCTAGTCTCTCTCCCGTGGGACAACTAATTTATCCTTCAGATGGCACGCTAGTCTGTGGTCTCCCTGACAACCCTCGTTGTGAATAGGTTGTAATACCGACTTATAGATTCTTTCTGTTGTGATAGCAGCGAATTTAGGCTTTCAGGAGCGACATCACTTGATAAATACATTAACTCCAACTACAAGAATGGGAATACGAACGGAGGAGATTCGGTGAGGAAATTAACAATGAGTGACGGTGATAGAAATTCGAACTGGGAGAAATAAAACCCCACGCCGCGGAATTATGTTCATCAAACAGAGTATCTCAAACGAAATTGGGAATATCCGTGACATTATATCGATGGTATGCAGAGATTTAGCAACAGTACATTAGCGTTTTACGAGCTCAAACCGCTAAGTTCATATGCAACAGTCATGCCTAAGCCCTTAATTCTAGGACAATCACATTTTCTATGCACGAGGTGGGGTTTAAACCAGTACCTTTAGTTTCCTGCCTCACTGCCCGGGTCGGCGTTTCGGTCCGTTTCCTATATATTACCAACTCATCCATTATGTGGCATACGGTGATGGGTTTCGTGACACTCATTCAGATAACAACTACGCAACAAGGTGACGTGCATCACTATAGGAGACCAGGGTAAAGAATTATACGATGCGCTCGCATTGTATTCATTCATCGGGGTATTCATCTGCCATCTTTTTGGCGATTTTTTTGGAGTCACTTCTCTAACCCAAATTCATATTCCTCTGGGACACTTTCTCGCACTCCAATATCTTTCTCGTATCCAATACTTCCTCTTTGTCTTCCACGCTAACCGACTCACACACTATATTCTACCCCTTGCCCAGTTCTCATATTCCTTCGGTCAAAATACTTTCTATCTCCGCAAGGACTAAAATCTCGCATGGCAGTGTGCAAAATAATAACAATAAAATATCAATGTAAATATTCGCAGGCCTTATCTGACGATGAAAGTAAAACTTGTCACGTACCAATGAAAACATAAGTGAACGATACAATATTTCCGAAAATCGGTCAAATATGTATGTGGCGTTGGGAGCAAGAATAATGTCAGTCTAATTATATATTCGAAAGGGGGTAAAATTTGACTGACATTATTCTTGCTCCCAACGCCACATACATATTTGACCGATTTTCGGAAATATTGTATCGTTCACTTATGTTTTCATTGGTACGTGACAAGTTTTACTTTCATCGTCAGATAAGGCCTGTGAATATTTACATTGATATTTTATTGTTATTATTTTGCACACTGCCATGCGAGATTTTAGTCCTTGCGGAGATAGAAAGTACTTTGACCGAAGGAATATGAGAACTGGGCAAGGGGTAGAATATGGAGTGTGAGTTATAGAATAGAGATAATATTGAGATAGAGAGGAGAGAATATAGAGTTAGCGCGCGTAAATTATGGAATAAAGGGACACAAAAGTGGAATAAGTAAAAATAAAAAAAAAACAAAGTGCTGTTTCTCGAAAAACCGAAGGTAGACTAATACCACTTCCGCGTAAAACAAAGATAGGGGAATACTTCTGAGATACCTACCATAGTACAGAAATAACTGACACACCATTCTTCTTCTACCTACGGCACATATATTTTGAGTCTTCGATGAGGCACTGATGGTATAAATAGGGGGCCTATATTAACTTAGACATAATAAGCTAATTTGAGTATGTAAAACGCTAGGAATTACAGAAAAAAGAGAAAGAAGACATGTGATGCAGCGAGCCACCTTGATATTTGTACTATTAGCAAATGACTGAAGTCATCAGAGGGAACGGTCTTCAATTAGAAGGATATTATATCAAATTCGGTCATTTCCGAAGTAATTCCATTCATATCTTCTTTACGTAACTTCCTTTCATCGCTTTCATTTCGACCACATCTTTGTTAAGTGCTTGAAATTACTCACGCGGACTATTCTGCTTCCATAACTCGTTGTTTATAATTTTTAAAAGTATGTATCTAGGTCGCGCAAGAAGTATTTTTGTAACTACACCAATTAAAAGGAGACACATCAATATTGTTTGAACTCACGCCATGGTGGTTCAACTTCCAAAATGATATAAAAATTTAGAACGAAAATTCGATTCAACACGCGTCGATACCAATCTGTTAATATGCTAGCACTTGTGTCATCGAAAATTAGTCAAATATCGAGGAAAGAGAATCAATTCTTTACATGATGTTACCGCAGTCTAGTAATCTGCCATGAATATATATGATGGATTGTGATCTGTTCGCCAAAAACTGTTGTCTAGAATTCCATAAACAAACAACTTTTAGGAAAGTGGTGCTGCCTAGTGATGAAAAACGGAAGTTCAAATGTAAATACAGTCTACAGATTGTAAATCAACACGTCTTACCGGTTTTACCATGAATATACACTGGTTTTTACTTACAAGTAATCATAATTCAGTGGATAAAAAATGTAGTCATACACGCGGGACGTAATTATACACTTTTTTATATCCTCCGGTCTATAGATATATTTAATTCCTCTCTACATTTAATTACACCAATGTACAATTAACTTCTGAGCACTTCGTGAATATCGTTCTACGGCAATTTAATAATAATGCGAGGTGACTTCATGAGTATTCCCGACGGCCATCATTGCAGTGTAGGTAAAAAGGAATGCACTTACCGACGCTTTGAACCGATTCTTATTTATCAATGCAAGTCTCCTATTTTGGGTCCTCGTAGACGTATAACCTGTTTTGCACCGTGGTACGAAGCAAGTTCTGTTTAATCAAGGCATTCTAAATTCTTTATTTGAGCCGAACGGGCTTAATGCATTCAAATTAGAAACAGAGTCTGGCAAACATCGTCGTCGGCACACGATGGACGTTTCATAAACCTCTTACACATCTTCTGTAATAGATATTTCCTCTCTACCATTTACGAAGTAACTTTTAGATCACAAAAATAGCAATATACTATTCAAAGCATCAAGCAATTCAAATCTCCTCGATCGTTATTGAATATTCACCAACAGTCTCACGTTAGCAACAATTAACTACGTCTACTTACAACAACAACTGACAAGACTAATCGAAGTGGCACCAAGGACTGGGCGAACTAAAAGTGGAAATTTAGGCAACACGTAGCCCAGACAACAATGCCAAACATCCAACTCCATAATATATATTCATGTAATCTGCAATCGCGACAACAATGGGTGTAAACTTGCAGCTCGGAGTTCAGTAGCGCCGTGCGGTGGCGAGCAAGTAGAAGATTTTTTCAAACAGCTACTAAAAATCTACCACTAAATAGTCTTTCGGAGAATCTTTAGAGGTAGCATTTTACCCCCATAGCGAAGGAGATGAGAGTTTCTGGAGGAGGGTATTGCGGGACTAAGTAAAATCATACCCTGTACCGAGTAGGTACGTCTGAAGGAGAATACTAACATCTTGGAGAAAAATATCATTTATAGCAGAATAACTCAGAATATAGGTGCCTTAATAGAATTGTTTTGAAGTAGTGCAGCTTTCGCTCAACTAAAATGAATAATCTATTACAGATATCTAATTGAGGTTGTACGAGCGAAATATCATTTCACCTAGAAATCAATGAATTCGATCTCGTTTTAAAGAAAAATGTCACTCCTCCAAAAGTACCAAGATATCAGCCCCTAACCGAACTACATTGCGAGATTTTTTACAAATAATATCAGCCCTTTTACATGGGAAATGGTAGGCTACGCTCTCCAGAGAGACCTTATTTAAAAAATGAGACATTTATAACACACAGATCTCGTCAAAAAATTAACAGGGTGTAGTTAGTATACTTCTCGACTATTTTTGAAAAATAAATCATATTGTCTCCGCTGTAACTTTTTCCGAATCGCAAAAAAACTTTCCGTTGCGAAGGAGTTTTGAACGTACAGCGTGAAGAGAATGAGTAAAATGAAAGACTAAAGTGGATATTTTTAATTGATTACCTATAATTTCAGTCAAATATACAGGTACATTATTGCAATATTAAAATGTAGTATTTAATTCATACTTCCTACAGTTGCTAAAATTAAAAAATATAACTCAAATATGGTCTCCGTTATGACTAGAAAACTATCTCGCTCAAACCACCATTAATCCAATCCATTTTCTTAGCATATCCCCGTGGGTGGGTTAGTTTTAGTTGCTGACGGATAGAGGCGCTACCAACGTTATCTACAACTGAGCATAGGGGCATTACAATTGAGGATCGCGACAATATATTAATGGACAGCGATGTTACATAAAAGTCTGAATTACGTCAGTATCCTGTATATATCACGAAGCCGAATGAAGGTCATTATCATACCATCACCGAGGCTTCCTTTACTGAAATAATACTCAAGAATTCCAATGACGCAATCACACGCAACAGCTAAATAGTTAGAGAAAGAAAAGTAATTGATTTCGGTGAAGGCCGTCTTTCTAGAGCTTTCGGAACCCATGGCCACTATAAGATAAGACCCTTCGCAATTCCGGACGATTCTTTATGAATTTACGACAACAGCCCTGACTAACCTCATGCACTACTTCACACCAGTGGCGATCGGGAAGGTCGTTCCCAGAGGTCTTGCCATGTGTTGAATGATGATTAACGAAAACGTGCGAGAAAATGGACTCTGAGGCTGAAATTAATTGGTTTAACGTCGCGTGTGGGATTAAATATGCAGCTACGAGGTCATGGTGCACGGTGGATAATTTGAAGGGCTTCTCGACACCACAATGCCAGTCGTATGCGGCGAGGATTAAGACATGAAAGAATCCACTTAGCCATTGTCTCTATTCGTAATCTAGTTAGAACGCCTTTATATACGTGGAGGCCATAGACGGTATTCGAACACTTTCCATTTTATAATGCCAACTGAGAACAAGCGCAGACTTGTTCTATTCAACAGGGAAGACTAAACACGTCACGTTCGTCACTTTCTACACCACTGTAGTTTAACTGTAGGTTTAACTGTATCATCCATAGCAACTGGATATGGCTACATCACAGGGTTGCTCGTGATATCTCCGGCGTAAGTCGCGAGAACAGAAAATGCAAGGTTCCATAATAGAACACACTCTTTACACCATTCAGTGACGGGGTAGGCACCGTCAAAAGAGTTCAATTCTTGTTGTTTGGCCAGTAAAGCAAAGGCCGCTTGACTCGGTACACCTTATTGTGTAAACGAATGCATCATAGCATGTACAATAAAATGAATGGAATTGGAGCGGTTCAGTCATTCAGAGAATCATACAATTTGCCGCTTTTCTCTGTAGTTTGCCTCCTGAGATATTTCTTGCAATCGTTTGTACGATAAAATGTACCAAGCAAAGCTGCCTCGATAATTCATTACTCACTTCCGAATTCTCGCATACCTAATTTTTTTCATTTGTACTCATGCATTGATGCATACACGCCATCCTGTCCTTCAACCTCCTAGGTTCATTCTCTTCCGAGTATCAGCCGCTACATTCATCCGTGACTGTTTTGATCTACCCCACCCTTCACTCTTTCCTTCCTTCAATAACTCCTCTATCACTTATCTACTTCATCATTTCACCACTAGCTGTACTCTCGACGCGGCCAAATC
Organism: Ceriagrion tenellum; assembly: GCA_963169105.1. NCBI lineage: Eukaryota > Metazoa > Arthropoda > Insecta > Odonata > Coenagrionidae > Ceriagrion > Ceriagrion tenellum. The sequence continues at coordinate 5,960,491 of OY720641.1, read as the reverse complement.
AACGAATGACGCTCATTTGTCCTTTACCACAGCATTACGGTGTTTGGAGCACGAATCGTGAATCAATGAGTGGATTGCAAGTCAAGTCAAAAAGAAAAGAGTAACTTAAAACATTTCTAAACCTCACGCTACTTACGTACACCTATTTACACGTTGGAAATAACGATCAATGTAGTATTTAAAACGATGCAGGAATTAAATGCCAAATACTTGTTTCAAATAAAGCATTTTGGTTTGCGGCGCAGTAGAAAAATGTAAGCAAAAATCAAAAGTATATACGCTGATTTTAATTCGGCAAGATACCTTGACATCTATTAGGAACCATTATAATAAAATAGAACTAAGTTCTAACGTATTGGAAATAATCTGAGCATATAGACTCAAACTTTTTCAATACATGTTAAGTGCCGTAAGGCTACTTGTTAAAATAATTTTAAAATGCCAAGAAACCAAATCGGCAATACGTAATTTTTTCACTCCTACTGCACATATTACCGGTAAGTATACGTTTGCACAGTTTCACGCAGATCTGTACGTAAACATAAATTGGTCCCATTTGACATTCTCTTAATAATACCCACTCATTCCAAATCCTATTCCAATCCCTCCAGCTCTTGTCAAACACACTTCTCAGATACCCCATACCAACTGCAATTACTCTTATGCTAAGCACGGCACATCTAAGTCTCTCTTCCACACGACTACGTTGGAGAGAGTAAAAATTTTCAAACTGCAACTTTTGTCTCGTTGGAAAAACTTCATACTTCGACATGATCCAACTTCCCTTCAGCTATTCGCACGCACCCACCCACCTTTGAACGTCTTTTGATCTCTTCACCTATCGCTCCATGCGCATCGTTTTTATCTTTTCATGAACGAGGCCCTAAAAACTGCATTTCCACGACTGAAAGACTGAAAAAATTAGGCAGATTATGCCTAAAAAATGATTAAAACGGCCATTAAGTTTTACCCATATTTATGAAAACGTGGCGATTGCCGTAGATAAGTAAATAAAAACCGTCCAAGTAGGTACAAAATCATGTACGATAATTTTATGCATGTCATGAAAATGATGGATGAGAGTTTCTTTTTAGACGCATGATTACTTACAGGTCAATTGGGGTTCAAGCGTTAAATGAAAGATAAATTTTCTTCCAAATCCATATAGTAGCTATTTTAGTCAATCATAGCACGTGAGACTACAATATGTGAAAGCCTAATTACTAAACTACGATTCTAAAGCTGGAGAAATAGTGAGCCTTTTGATTATGCTGCGACTTTCCAATAAACTATTCCATATTATAGAAGCTGTATAGGTAGACTGAAACAATATTATAAGGATGCTGCTTTAAGAAGAAATTTTAACATTTTTTAAATTTTTTAAAGTTCATATTCTCGACCCGGCATTTTTTTAAACATGACAATGTTTCTGTGAGTTAGATAACCGTGATTTTTGCCTTAGAAAATGCGCCAAAATCAGCATACACGAGAAAATACAGCAAGAGAATCTTAGATAGCCAATGTGGGAAAAATATCACCTTAAATCGTTTCGAGGAAAATTAAAAAATCACGCATCCATTGATATTACGCCAGTGAGTTGCACGCGGATCGCGCTAAAGGTGACCATCAAATTCAATAAAAAGGACCCTCAAAATGAAGCGCTCTTAACATTTAACCTGAACTCTTGCAGTCGGTCGCAATTTCAAACGCTATACGTGAAACGAAGAACTTGTTTGATGATGTCAGTCCCGCTGGTCTCACGTGTGTTTACCGCGCGGCAGTGGAGTATCAATGTTTTCATCGTAGAAACAAGTCTAACACCAAGAGAATGAAAAGTAATCAGGAGACATAATAATTAAACTAACTATTATTAGATTAAAAATAATAAATTATTGTCAACGATGTAATACGGTTCCGCCTCAGCTAATGGAGTCATCATTTTGAAATGTTTTCCCAACACCACTTGGACAGCGGTGGCCAGTGCCATAACAAGAGCATTCCTTAGAAGTGGCAGAGCGGAAAAGTGTTAACCCGCTAATTATGTTCACGTCAACAGTAATTGTCACCAAATTATTCACAAAATACTTCCCAAAAATAGTATTCAGTATGAAAAACACACGACTTTGTGCCTAACAGCTTTATTTTAAGATCTCTTAAGCAACTGCACCTTGAGCGGAACTCAAGGTCAGGTTTTGTGGCTCATGAATAAAAGCCGGAGTCTGTTCATACCAGCTTAATGACTGCTCATCATAGAAATAACACTGGCATATTGGTTCACAAATCAACTGAAAAACGGAATTGTCAAATACTGGAATTTGTTAAGAATTAAAAAACGATTCAGACTTAACGTAAAATCGGGTTATATTACACATTTTACGAGATGGAGCCGTTTCTCTTCCCATAATATGTTACAAATTTTAGGCAATAATTTAAAGAATTTAATGCTGTGAACAAGATGTAAAATAATCATGCCACAATTGAGTACCGGAATATGCGTAATTTCCCATTCAAATTTAATATGAAAATTACCACAGCCTCAACTAATATTTAAAAACATTCACTGTGCAAGAGAATTTTACGAACTATTTTATCGTAACAAAACAAGCAAAAAGGATCAACTAGGTGGCTTTCACAATTTTTCAATGCTTTCACAACACGAATGCGTATATCGGTGGAGGATTCGAGAAAATCCCTGAAAGGGATAAATGATATCTCCCGCTTCGACGCAAAAAAAAAAGAATCTCACAGGAGAGAATAGGAAAAAGGGATTATCTTTCCAGTTCACGCTCCGTTCCAACAACGTGTTCCATATCGCTCTTGCTCTATAGCAGGAAGCCATTCAATCTCGTTTAGCTTACGACCCTCATTCCGTCAGCAAAAAAACACATGCGCCGTGCACCTGTTTCTCGGGTTTATATAAAGACATGATCACTAATGTAAACTATGATGGATACCAGCGGACGCCGGAAAGTGAGGAACGAAATGCTGAAACTCCGCGGACACATGCAAAGCAAGAGGAGAGAATTGATAAGGACAGGGGGTCAAAGTCTACTATGACCGTACCAACAGACCATTGATGTTTTGTTGGGAGGAGAGTCTGAGGTGAGACGCAAAGAAAAGGCAAGAGAAAACTCTAACATGGAACATGACGGACGGAGGGACGGAGGAGACGGAGACTTGGCCATTACGAGGGAAGAATGTACGTATGTAGACTTGAGGAGTTTGAGATGCAAGTGTGGAGAAGAACGGAGAAGGTATGCCAGGAGGCGAGATGGACAAAAGAGCAAAAGGCATTGGACATGGTTGGAAAGGAGAAGTAGTCAGCAGCGGAGGCTCGGAGGAGGCAGAAGATACGGATGGAGGACGTCAGGAAAATAAAGGGAATGTTGAAGAAGGCAATAGAGGGGAGAACACTGGGGAAGCGTAGAAGAGTAAGTAATAGGATAGGAATTGTGGAGAAAAGAAGAGGAAGACGATGTGGAGATTTTCAGAGGGATTTAATGGCGGATCACCTAAAGAGGGAAAACTAAGCCATGTGCCCGGAAGTAATATGATAGGAAAACTGCAGTCAAAAAACTTCCAATCAACTGGTAGAATTCCCATATGAAAAACACGAAAAGCGAGACTTGATGCAACTTCTAGTTGGTCGGCCAGTCTATTGCGCTCTGAATCCACAATGATTGGAACCGTTTCGGAGTATCAAGGTTCCACATAGTTGTATAGCTACTGCTGGCGAAGAGGCGATATTTTTATATATATCACAGAGCATGTCTTCTCACTTTTTAAATCAACCGATCTATATCACCATATGACCAAAAACTGTCCGGACGTTTCTATTTATTATTAAATTCATGGCCAGAAAATTACTAACTCCCAAGGAAGTTACAGATGACGCTTATTTTAGAAAGTAAAGATCGCATTAAGACTGTAAAAGTTAACGTTATTGGCCGACGGCTTCAATCTGCAGGTTATGGGAACGAGCAGCAAACTGGTATCGCAGCAATTATGAAAAGCAGGTAGCACAGCAAGTATAACCCCGGTGGCTGTGGAGTAAAGTCCTCGCCTGCCAAACCGAGGGTCGCGGGTTCGAGTCCCGCCTGGATTGGTTTTTCACCACCCAGGGCATGGATGTATGTCAAGTTCCGTTGGTCCGGTCCCTGGAAAACCTGATGACAGGCTCAGCAGACTATCGGGATTCCGCGGACATACGGGCCAACAGAATCGTCCGACAAACAAAAAAAATGGCGATTACACTTGTTGGCCAGCAAGCTGGCTATCTGTTACACGTTACTGGAAATCTAACATACGTACTAACAAATATCCTTGAACTTGTGCTTGATCAAAAGTCGTGTGAATCGGGCATCAGTCAGAAACGCACCTCAAGAACTGAAACGATAAATGAGTCAGGAAGATTTGAACCTACCTTTCGTTGACTAACTTTCAGTTTCGCCCCATAAAAGTTATCTAACGGTAAAAGGTAGGTTTTAATGGAAGTCAGCAAAAATTCATATAATTTTTACAAGTACCCTGTGTGCCTCTAGTTTTTCTTTTCCATCGCAGAGCACGTCCTATCCTTCTCCATCCCGTCTATAAAACCTATTCTCTTCCTTTCCCTTACCGGCTGGCCCAACATCCCCCCTATATCACAGCCTTAGGCTATCCATCGCCCTTCATCACTTCTTCCGACCTCTTACCCTGTCTTTTCCTTATCACAAACAGGAATTTCCTTTCCTCGCCCACAATACCAACCAATTCCTCGTTTGTCTACCTTTCCGCACCTTCTCCGTCTTCCTCCACAGCCACGCATCAAAAGCTCATAGCCTACTCTCTCAAAGCATAAGTATTATCGACGGAGGTACGCAGGAAAACTGAAATTATTAATGACTGCTGTCACAGAAAAGTGAAACCCCTGACAAATATACTTACGCACGGCTGAATCTCTATCAATACGATACGATAATGCAACGAAAATAAAGAATTGCTTTCAATTAATCAAGCACACGGTACAAATTTTGCACCAAACCGTTAACAAGTGATTCACAAATAAGTTTTCAATGCGATATTATTGACGTAAGAGTGAATGATATATACTCACAAAACTTGAAGAATAAATCCACATAAAGTGGATTTCATTCTATTTTTAAATTAAATGTTGAGTGCGGCTTCGCGAGGACGCCATGATGGATAAGTATAACTGGCACGGCCGGTTAGTAAGCCTTTCCTCGCCCTATTATCTTTTTCAAATGTCTTGGCCGCTAGGAGGCTGGACTAGAATTTGTTGGGGGAGCGAAGAGAAAGCTGCTCGTCACTTAACTTTCCTAGATCCAATCAGGGTACTGTAGGCGTGGCGTAGAGCCTCGAAAATTTAGTTGCTCTCAGAACCCCTATGTGTAGACTTAGTGTTTCTGCTAGCTGTGTTGCCAAACTGCATCACCACGGGGTCTCTCTCATTGTGGGTCACGCTGAGGGATTATAATCGCGCCAATGTCGAGCTGGAACCCCTCCCTCTCGATGTCAGTCCATCCCCTGGCAGCGGAGGCCTCCGAACAGTTCTGCATGAAAGGCGCACGCCCCCACAAATTTTGGCCCAGCCTCCTAGCGCTCAGGAAATTTGAAAAATATCATAGCCACTTAGTATACGTCAAGTTAGTCCAAAAATTGCAAACGTGACGTCTCTTTCAGAATGTGGGAAAATGTAACACTGTTAATAGGCTTCAGTGTGGAGTGGAAGGTGGCCATGGAGACCGGTCGCATTACATTTTCACCGGTAGAAAAGTGCAATCTTTCGCCAACTCACTGATGAAATACTTCTACGTTATTCATTTAAAAGCTTACATAAGACAGTCCAGATGAAATCATTTCCTGATGGAGTCGGTGGAATATCGATTCTCGATTCTCACGAGGGTAGTGGAGGACTGCCGTAACAGGACTAAAGCGTCAAAAAGGCCATTGCCCAAAACAGCCGGGTGAACGGCAATGCGAGCACAGAGAAAACAGTTCCGTGCATCATAAAAAACTATAAGCCTAAGTGTAGAAATAGATTGAGATGAAACGAATGAAGTGAACGAGAGATACAAGAGCAAATAAACTCAGGTTTATTCAATAGTTTCCCCTCCCTCTCACCCAACCGAACATTTTCACCAGCCATTATGAATAATGTAATTCCGGCAGGTCCGTAATTTCCTCCAAAAATTTGCTGTTTGCAAGGCCAATCAATTTTCTTAAATATGCGACTCTCTTTCCGGAAAATTGCTATTGATTGGTCTCCCATAAATACTACTACTAGTAATAGGTACACCTCACGGCGCGTTCTTCATTCAATCACAAAAATATTGCAATTATTCCCATCTCAGAAGTGACGAGTTTCCAATTATATGAAGCGAAGCGATATCACAACGTAAAACTAAGGCGATGCCCAATGGGTTATCGGTCTGCGATGTCCAATTCCACTACGGCTTTGTCTGTGAATATTTTTAGTATGATTTCTGGGCTGGTTTCTTTACACATGCTCTCCCTCCATTATTTACGATTCAAGAGACGTCTCAGTAACTAAGACGTGGACAAATTAAAAAAACCACAGCGAAATATATAAATGATATGGTACGCACATGGATGAAAAGATTTGCACCGAAGGTACAGGTTCAAAGGCTTTCCATGTGCCAGTCACACAATCAAGCCAAATAAGCTCAATGCGGATTTCTGCGGGGGTTTTTACGAGCCAAATTCCCTTGCTCTCAGTCCGCATTGTTGCACAAGAGGCCTGGTCGTGCTTGATCCATCGCGTGCACTGTCAGTAGGAATATCCGGGTTCAAATCCCGGAAACATGAAATATGTTTTTTAAGCCGCATTTCTTCTCTCGTGTATCTGCGAAGTAGACATTTTTGTTTTATACCACGTATAAGATTACTCCGCACTCTATTCTCATACTAAACCCCGCATATTTCTTTTGTTTCTTCACAACTAAAAAGTTTTACTTCTAAAATCCATATCTTTCACTCCAACGAAGTCAAGCCCGGATTCGTCGAATTTCCTAATTAGACCAGTTGGTTGATCTCGTAGGTGCTATTAAACATTTGTGCCAACAGGGAAGAGTATGGTGTCCAGACCGTCGATAAAAATCAAGACAATGTTTTATGCAAGTTCCAAATCGACTTATTTTATGACGATGTCATAACATTTTACGAAACCCGACACAATATGGAAGATTAAATTATGACAATAAAATTAGGGATCTGGACTGCCGAACGGACAGATTTAAAATCTCATTTTTACCGCGACCGACAAGGAAATTAACCATTATCACGGATACTTTTACCGATAGATAGTGTCGCTAGTTAGTTTCCTTACTCCATATCGCATCTATTCATACCTACTTCGTGGTACTAAAAGCACGAGTGCATATTTTTGGTATGACTCTTGGATGTTCGAGAATTTATGTAGTTGTAAAAAACATTAATTCAAGCAGGCTTACAGAAATAGCACAGCAATGGTGTTACGTTCGCCAGTGAATTTTCGACTCCTGACATCTATAAGCAAGTTTTTGTTAATGCATTCATGTACTTGACGTCAAATTAACTTTAATAGGGTATAGTGTAATGAATGTTGGCGATATCATCATATGCCACACACCCTTATAATAGTTTGCAGGGTATTAAGTAGATGTAGTAGCAATCATAGTTTGGAATGAAATCTGGTGATAATTATGATAGAAATTTGAGCCATTTAAATAATACTAGAAAAATTAAAATACACTTTGTACAGGTTCACTAGATGGGTTTATTGAGAACGACCATGGTTTCGTCAAATAATGATAATCTTCTGGTGAAGATGTCATTATGTGACGAAACCATGGTCTTTCTCAATAAACCCATCTAGTGAACCTGTACAAAGTGCATTTTAATTTCCGTTAAGTATGAAGAGGTTTCACAAAGTTCAACCTGCAGTTATTAGTAATACTAAAGACTTTAAATTATTATATGATGTAGAAGCCGATCACTTTGTGAAGAAAAAGACAAGAATAAAGTCAACATGCCCATATGACGGCGCACTATCGTGAAGACTAAAAACCGGTTTTGCAATGTGTTCTTAATTTTAGTCGTAAAATGATGGAGCTTATCCGTCAGCTTCACGTTTACCAACAGCTCGGGTGTTGTACATTACATCATACTGCCGAATAGTTGACGTGAGCGATATGAAGGAAAGAACACAAAATATTTAACAAGAAATCATGAAACCGACAATGAGAGTCGTATAAAATTCGAATTTTCAATACATACTCACAACTATTAGTTTCGCTCTTTCATTTCTCCAGCAGATAACACAAGACAGGAAGCACTTAATATAATGGGAAGCTGAAAATGTTCTTGAAAGGAAACTGCCATTACTTTTCCCTTAGAGAGCAAGCCCAGAAAAAACTGTTCGCATGCATCACGAACAACGGTCATGCATACTGCGCGGGGCTAATGGACATTTCCTATAGCAAAATTTGAACCGCACAAATGAAAGGCGCTTCCTTGCTCATTTCCACGAGGATCGTAAAATCACAACAAGAGGGGGAAATAAGGAAACAAAAATTACCCATTACAGGCACAGTAAACAGTAAGTAAAACCTTATTACTAAATCATTAAAGGCCGATTATATGCAGAAAGCAAGTAATAAAACTAGTTTTAGCGGGAGATGCGCATGAGTGTGAATTCAAACATTAGCAGGAGGTGGCCTCAATACACGGGTAACTTACGATTGAAATCATCAAAGAAACTTTTTAGGAGAGGTAATTACCAATTTCATGAAACACGAGGACTAACTTAAATCACGAAATTCAAGTCCAGAGAATTAAATTTGTTAAAATAGGTGAATACCACCATTCCAGACATGCAGACTAGTTAGAGAAGTTCAAAGCGACAACAATCAAGAGATAAAAATTTTCGGTTTCATGAAACTATTCGGGATTTGTCCATTCAACTTCTTCTCTCAGTTGACGTAAGAGAACAAAACTGGAGCCAGGAGGGAAATCGCATGGCCCATGGCCACTACCTGGCCGACACCATGAGAAGCCATTCATCCATCTCGTGAACTCTTCAGCCGCTACGAGAGTATAATTAGCCCAAGCTCATTTTTATTATACCTAACAGATGACTCATGAAAGCACACATTTCAGAGCAATCGCCCAAAAATGCACCCGTACAAAGCAGATTATGGGAAAAAGTTAAAGAGATATTTCGTAGTGTCACTCCAAGTCTTATCTGGAATAATGGGAGTACATTTTTAGCATGATGTCAGCGCAGAAAAGCTAATTTTTCGGATCTGACGATGTCACTGTTTTCTAAAATACATTATCTATTCGATATAAAAAATAGATGTGCGCGGAATTAATCAAAATTAGAATTCTTTAAAAATTCTGTTGCTTAGATTTCATAACATTTCCCCGTATGTTTAGACATAATTCATGCTTGGAAATAGTACGTTTTTCTTTTACAAACTTACAAAACCGTATCACATAATCAGCGACGGTATCAATTTAGCAGGAGCCATGAAGTTTCAATCACGATAAAAATATTAAGGGTATTAATTGCATACTGTGAAGATATGCCCGTACTTTGAACATAAATTTCACAGACGGCTGTGACCCTTTCACCACAAAACCACGGGAATCTGGCCAATCTTCCCTTATTATTTGGTTCTTCCGCGATTTTATACAGTTTTCAACCTCACTGAGATATCTAGGATGCTCAAGCTCTATCGCCACCCAGAAAAAAAGGGTCCAGTGGAAGCCCAATTCCAAACGGCAGGAGAAGGGTCGAGATTGCGGTCTAAATTGAAATAAGTTTTTAACACACAGAAAAATTGCGTCCCCGTTGCCATAAATGTCTCCAGAATTCCAGCCAGAGGTCCAAGAAACCCTTTGGCGAGAGACTTGATTCTTTGCCAAAAGTCGCCGACTACTAAGGTTAAAGACCTCAAAACGGATGCTCAGCGGGAAGCATTGATTCAAAGTTGGTTACAGCAGCCGTACAAATAAGACCGCCGGACGAAGGAGTCCGGGGGAAGACCAGCTGCTTCGCTCGTGTCCACTCGAGTACAAAGCGTGGTGAAGGCGACTATACTTGTCTATACTCAAGAACAACCATTATGCACATTAAGAAGGACATCAGAAGGACATAAGAAGGCAAAAAAATGCAATGAATGGGGTATCGGCTAAGAGAGGAAAAGTGCAGACTTGAAAAGCAAAATGGGACCCATGTAAAAAATTTCCAACCACAGGACATTAGAAACATTTTAAGCGAATAGAAACTGAACGATGTCCCCCAAGAAAGATAAATCGTCAAAAACTGGGAATTATATAACATATTTACGACGCAAAATCAGATACAAGTCGGTTAAGAAGGTTGAAATTCCTGAAATACGCGAAAATTTACCACGGTTCACATTTCAGCGAAGAAGAACATAATAAATTCACTACGCCTTTAAAAATAGGCAAATCCGTTTTTATATCTCAGCCTTGCAACTCACACACGTAAACGTAGAATGGGTTTCGATCCTAGACATTTTGCGGAAAAAATATGCATACGACGGAATATTCCTGGATATCGTGAACACATTTCGTTTCACTGCGCGTCCGAATGGCTAATAAATATTCTAAAAGGATTTACTTTATTGCCTCTAGGTCAATGCTCCCTTGTGATCAAAGATTAAAGCAAAGTGAATGCTTTGATACGCGGAATGCCAAATTTGGTCAGCTATCATCTTCCTCCTCCCTCTGTAAGAGAGAATGTGGCTAAGCGACCTAAGCCAATCACAACATTAACTGTAAACAGACGTGGATTGCTGGTCTCAAATTGGTTAAAATCTGTCAATCACTTTCAAAGAATGCATAGCTCTTGGGTTTCCAACCGGGTGATGGTGGTTTGCGGCACCGAAGTTTCGAAGGCGTAGTCTGCCATCGTCCATATTTTCATTGAGCTTAACTAAATATTTTATCGGCTCAGGGCATCCATCACTCACTGTTTTTCATGATAACGATTACTTTAGTTGGATAGCAGTATAAAATAAATCATCCTGAGGATGATGGCAGACTATGCCTTCGAAACGTTGGTGTCACGAACTACCATCACCCGGATGGAAACCCGAGAGCTATGCATTCTAAGCATTCGCCGGGAAAGCATAAAATATTAAAATCACTTTCAAGATAAATGAGTCCTCTACAGGCATAAGAAACAAAATTTTCATCTTCCATTCTGGGGTGTTCCCCAAAGATCTCTCCAACGAATCCACTGACCTCTTTTACATGACCAGCATTCCCGAGACGCCGGACAAAATGAAAGGGTAAATACGTACCGCATAAGTATGTGGTTGACACAGTGGATGAAATATATATTCCAGATAGCCAACTAATATCAGAGTAATGCAACCAAAGCAATACATAAGCCGTTGTGCAAACTGGTTAACGGGCTTGCTTCTTTTTTTTCATTCACGACCACACAAAACTTAAAAGCAAGGCAAAACGTAGCACTGATTGATCCAAATAATGACGTACGGTTAAGGCTTTAGTGCATTGTATTTCAAAGGGAGAGAAATGGAAAAGTAAGGATTACACTTAGATATACATTCATTATAAACTAGATTATTGACACTTCACCATCTTTGGAAATAAAGTGGATTTTATCCAATAAAATTCACTTTGACCTAGTTTTGTTTCTTTGTGGCATCTTGGGAAATAAGAGAAATGCTTTAATTTCTAAGAACAACTGTAATGTAGCGATGTTGGTTCAAAATAAATACCTGAATTTACAATGAAATCGCAATTCCAATCGTTTAATTTTCTTAAATTATCATTTCCATTCCACCAATATTTACATCCTCTTTTTAACACCTTTATTAGTCTTTAATTTTTAACATTGTTGCCTACAGATAATTTCCTACCAAGCGCCCGTGCAGAGGAGGGTAAAGTTGATACGTTAAATGTAGGTGAATATTCTGGACAAGAGAAAACTAGGAGAGCATCGCTTCGTCTCCATGTCATATTTTCGGCGTGCCGGAACTTAAAGGGAAGCACATGCAACTGGACTCCCCTAGCGGTGCAAACGACTCTGGGATCGAACGCAAGGCGAGCTCTATATGTGCAACCTGACTGAGGATAACGATCCGAAGAGGAGGGGTATGCAGCGTGGGTAGAGTGCAGAGGACATAAGCTCAAGAGTGGGGAGGAGGGGATATATGCATGCATGGCTTCTAGAGACACAGTTCAGCGTTCAGACGAACACAAACAATGAGAGGTCCACGTACCTTTAGACCGCGGGGCCGTTAGGAGGAATATACACCGAAGGGGAATTAGATAGCAGGGCAACGCTATACACACTTCACAATGAAGATCGAACGGGACAATTCAAACAAAAAACATCTTCGACCATCGGGACAAGGAGAGCATCACCACTCTTCCGTATGAAGGGAATATTTTCCTCGAAAAACCGAGGACACTATGTTGAGTTCCAATCGGAGCACAAAGACTAAACAAGCACGAACTTGTCAATGCGTTAGCACACGATGATCTTCAACATTCAGGTGCTTGAGGATAGATGTACACGAAGGGCAAACTCGCTACGGAGAAGGGAGGAAACAGGTTCCCTTTTCAGTAACATCTACGGTTTGACGCGTGAAATTCACAAGTTCAGCAATAGGATGCATCAGTTCCTCTGCAACTCATATCTGTAAAGAGTTCAGGTTTAAGAAGAGGGGTCAGTTTATTTCTCCTGTATCATGTCAGTTTATTTCTCACTTTTTGCTTTCCCAGAGAGATTTGGTCCTAACAAAAATCACATGGGCGATGGCGTCCGTAGCAGCCACAACCGGGTTCGAACCCGGACTCTCTGATGCCAGCCAAACCCTTAATCGGCAAAACTACCACTCCGTCACACTAACTATGGGTAAATGCACAGGAAGGATCAGTCACTCCAAACTAGTACATAAATAGAGGAGAAGGAACGGTAACTTAATACCGGAGCGGAACTAGATCACTTCAACCCAGAACTTTGTGCACGAGAACTATTGCCACCGTAACTCAAAAGTCGCAGAGCAAGAAGAAACAGTTACTCAAAACCTAACTACACATACAGGAACAATCACCGAAACCGGAACGTAATTGTTCGAGGATTAGACACGCTCAGATTAAAACCACCTCCTTTGAATCCTGTGATTTCTCAGAAGAATCTGGAACCCACGAAATCACACGAACAGTTGCGAACGAAGAGGCATCACCTGGCTTAGAACATAGGACCCATACTGGTAAGCAGATGAGTGCTCTTTCCACTAGGAATTTCTACACCGAACTGTGCCTTTACTTTCAGGATTCGAGCCCGGTACCTTTGAGGCCCGCGAGTCGAGACCCCAGCCCGTTGGCTCTACGACGCTGCAATCTAAAAGCCGGAAAGTAGGTGCCGATGAAGGAATCGAAACTATGAAAACCCGGAACGCAATGGCACAAGGACGAGGTCTTCGATCCGCGGAAGGAGACGAAAGAATGAAAGAAACACGTCCGACGACGAAAACCTCGGCCAGTGATACACGTTCCGTGAGCGTGAAACTTGACGGGTTGTATGAAAATGCGCGCAACCCGACGGAACCGCCTTGCACTTCTATGTCATGGCGAGCTTGACATAACCCCACTGGAAAGGGGGAAGAGGAGAGAGACAGTGGTAGCGGGAGCGTCCGTCCCCCTGGCGGATATTGGGGACTCGGCAACCGGCGGCGCGCCTCGGTGTTGCGGGCAGCCTGCCTCACGGCGAACTGGTACTGCGGGGAGGCCCTCTTTACGGGCGCTCTCGGAATAGAGCAAAGGAGGAGAGGGTGAGCCTATGCGGCGAAGGGAGGGGGTGGGAAGGGACGGAGGGTGGGTTAAGACCGGCATAGGAGGGGAGGAAGGACGAGGAATATCTTGCAGTGGCGATAGCGATCCACTTGCAGCTCGCGTGCGAAAAAACATATGCGGAGACGGAGAAAGGAATAAAATTCGCTCGCTCTTCTTAACCTACGACGCGTCGCGACGGCAGAGAAACGACATTTTCCAGAAAAACAATTCAAGAAATTTCTCTGCGAGATGTGACCATCACAAAAGGCTCATGCAAAGATTTCTTCTTGAATTAAGATATAGACTGCATAATTTTTAGATTAAAATATTTTTCATGGTGACTGATAGCGAATTGAATAAGTCTTAAGTGCAGCGGACCCCGCGCGGGTCAAATGCGGCGCGGTCCGGTAGAAGCCAATGCCCCAAGGCCTACTTGACCATCAGAGAAACTCTGGAGAAGGTTCTAGAAGCAAGAAGAGAACAAATACCGGGACAAAAGTAGTTTGGGGGCAGTCTGTCGCTCGCCTGTAATACTATGCATTGGCCTTGCAACAAACGTGTCAATAAAGAACCTTTCCGTGAAATCGAAGTTTTCATTCAATTGCGCAACGATACACAGGACGGATTATAATTAGCAAACTTAAAAAGCTACGTCTCTAAAATGATGGCAATAAACAAAGTTCTTGAGTGAGTAATGCTGATACACGATCATACGTCCGTCAAATATCTCCATGAAATTTACCTATTTTGAATAGATACGCATGCGAAGAAATACAGAGGAATAAAATTCGTTCAGACTTTTTAACCTTCGATGATGATGAACTGACATTTTCCAGGAAGCCACTTCGAGGACTTCTTCGGAAGATTTAAACATCACAAAGAGTTATACATACTCTTGAACTTGCTTTAAGGATAAAGGTTTTGGTAAGTTCCATTACAAGAATTTACATGGTTATCAGTAATAACGTTAATAAGAGTTCTAAAATAGTTGTATAGAGAACCATGCCTCTGAACAATGGTGACAAATACTGTTTTCTTTATGGAAACTTGAAGCTTTCACGTGGTTTCGTTTCAAGTGCAAGTGAGACACATGAAATGAAGACTTTTTTGAAATATTCAGACATAGAAGGTGAAATTTGATGAAATTGCCATGAGAAAAATTCGGCCTGGACCGGGAATCGAACCACGGATCTTTAGTTTGCCGGATCAATGCGCAGATCACCACGCTAACCAGGCTTTCTAATTCTCACAGCAATTTT
Source organism: Ceriagrion tenellum (assembly GCA_963169105.1). NCBI lineage: Eukaryota > Metazoa > Arthropoda > Insecta > Odonata > Coenagrionidae > Ceriagrion > Ceriagrion tenellum. The sequence continues at coordinate 5,945,390 of OY720641.1, read as the reverse complement.
TTTTAACCTGGTGTTTGAATATTTTCAAATGGCTAAGCACGGCATAAGTGCTGATGAAGGATACTGTCCCTTGGTTGTGGCTTCTTTGAAGCCCTCTTCACCTTTGCGTTGCCATCTTTGATGGACCGCAAGGGTCTAAGATCTAGTTCCATTGTATCCACCAAAATTTCCATGGAAATTAGGAAACCTGGATAGCGTAGCAGTCTGCGCATTGGTCCAGCAAACCAATGGTCAGCGATTCAATTCCCGGTACGGGCCAAATTTTTTCTCAAGGCAATTTCATCAAATTTCAACTGTTTTTTTAATTAAGGAATGCAGGAATACAATAAAAAAATCGTCGGAAACCTTTATGTTATCAGTTTCTTTCCACTAGAATACGATATGCGAGCACACGGAGAAAGGAACAATATTCTCCCAGTCTCTAGCTACGACGGCAAAGTGAGCATTTTCCAGACAACCACTTCGAACAGTTTCACCGCGAGATACGATCGTCTTCAGTGACATCAAAGATTGAAACACGTTACAAGCCGAAGGCCTTTGAGAACAGCTGCACCGAATTTGCAATCGTTTATCGATTCCGATGATTAAAAAAATGTTTCAGAGTTAAATTGCAGGCCAAGTCACTAAACAACGACAATCAGCACTCCACTTTGAGCAAACTGATGATAAGATTCTGCCAACTGATATTGATATACTTATGAGGAAGGGGTAAGAATACAAAACTACAGCTTCTACTTGGAAAAAAAGAAGAAATAACATTTTCCACAATACCGCTACGATTTACCTTCACCGAGAGATATGGCCATCAAAAAGCCCCAAATTAAGGTTATCACTTGTTTTAACACAAATGTTTCAATAATCTAATTCACAATATTTTAATGGTTACTGGTTTTAAAACTAATATGAGGATGGGTTTAAAATTACAAAATGAGAAGATATGACCTAAATAAGGGTAATTTTGCAATAAATATACTATTACGCTAGATTATACAGCCTATCATGAATAGTCTATCTGAAACCCCAGTATTGTCCATTCATTCGTAATGAACATAACTGCAGAGACTGAGATGGGAATAAACTTCGTGCCGTCCATTTTCTGCGGCGAGGGAGAAATGATATTCTCAGAAAACTACGTACTAAGACTAACTTCTAGATGAGCTATGACTTATGTTTTCCGTAGAAGCACAAGATGAGAATAGAACGTAAAAAGATAATTAAGGAAAAGAAAGGGCTCTTGAGCCTCTCCTCCTAAAAAAAATATTGACTCTAGCATGAATTGGATAACCGGTTGCAAACTCACAAAGTTTAGGACTACAAAATGACAGCCTCAGTTCCTACAGCACGGCAGGAAACGGTCCAATTTGAAATGATAATAATGTTACACAAATGAACTTACGTCCAATAACATTATTTTGACATGAAGGAATAACAATCGCTAAGACTCTGTTCACGACTTGAAATAACATTTTCCAGCAAGAGACTGCGAGTAACTTCTCAGCGGTATATTGCCATCACTTCGGCTAGAGCAAAAGTTTCATCTTGATAAATAACAAAAGCTACAGCAAATACTTCCACAACATTCTACGGCGGCTATAGCTTCTTAATCCAAGAAAAAGACAACGGACTTAATATTATAAGCACTCATTTTAATTTCAGTCTGATAACCACGTGAATTTGGTGACCAATAAAAAGAGGAATTTATGGAGAAGAAATAGCATTTACCCAATGTTATCATCGGATACAACGAGAAAATGTATTAAAGAAAATAATTTCGAGCTACTTTTGCGCAAGATTTGATCATCTCAAGTAAAGGTTATCACACGCTATGAAATAGCGAATTGTGAATTCTATTCGAATAACGTATATTAATCGTTCTAGCAAGAAAAAGACTTTTTAAAATTGAAACATAACAGATTGCGTTTCAAAACACTCACGAGAAACCCACAGCTCCCAGCGTTATGTAAATCATTTGACTTCAGTCCATAACCAAACCAGGACTTCACACATACATCTTGTTTGAAAACATATTCGCACAGAAAATGAATAAATCAAACTGCTACCACCCTTAGCAAAATCGACAAAATTATATATTTTCAGAAAACCGCGTCGAAAAACTCAGGACGAGATACGATCACCAATTATATAATGACCAATAAAACCGGTTGCTGAGCTAAATTATGAGAGATGCAAAGTGACTGGCTTTCATTAAATAACAATGGGCCAGTTACGCTTCATTCTATTACGCTTCAGCTATTAGAACATTTTCACCTTAAAAATATCGTCCGATTCAACGGTTCAATCCATTTATTTCGATCAGAAAGAAAAAAGAGGGAGTAAAAAATTTCGAATCGCCGATGACTATCGAATGATAAATCCCAGAAAAATCCAATCTTGTAACTTTTGATCGAGATAGGCTCATAGGTTTAAAAATAAAACACTAAAATTAACAAAAACTTTGCAGCCATTGCGGGTATTATTTTGCGCGTAAAATTATTCGAAACGGATTACAGGAATATTACCACCCCTACGAGGTTTGAGGAAAGATCAAAAGAAATGAATGGGCAGAAAATGTCATCTTAAACAAATTAAAATGAATTGTAATGAATAAGAAATGTGACAAGAACCAGGATTTTGACTCATGTTTTATCCTTAAGATCAGTTTACTTCTCACCGTCATTTCGATCAAAATGCGCACTCTTTTTCTTCCTCCTATCGGCTGAGTAAGGATTTTTTGGTCAAACCCGGCCTCCAGTCGTCCAATTCTCCTAATCACCACATCAATTTCATCATCCTACCTCTTTCAAATATCCTCAGCACCGACCTGTCTTCCCCCAGAAGTGTCACAGTTGGTCGTCTTTCCTATTTAAGAATCTCTATCCTTTTCTAAACCCAAATCTCAAACACCTCAAACCTCTTACCCCTTTTCTCAACAAACTTACAACGCCACACTTCTTACATACTTGTCTCTTTCATGTAACTTTTCACTCAGGACCCCAAGTCATCAGCCTCAAGATTTAGAAAATCATTGCCTCTTATCCTGCACCAAATGTCCTCTAGTATCTTTCGTATGATGACAGGCTGTCTTTTCCGTGATGTATTTTAGGGAGATAAGAGGAAAAACCATTAGTTTTTCTAGGAAGGAAATAGTCAACAACATCAAATGCTACCGCCTCCACCACGTTAAATACAGAGAGTAAAAAAATGAAGGCAGCGCAAACAATTGTGCAGTGTTTGCAAAACGAAGCCGGCGGTTCAAAAAGACGCTCCATAGTGAGAAGAAGAAGACTCCGCAAAGGAAGTTTTTTCGGAGTCAACAGTATGCGCGTAAACCGCGCATACTGTTGACTTCGAAACTCTCCGATTACATTTTACATTCAAAGTGGCTTTTATACCTCAGGTCAAAGACGAAAATTGCCTTTTATTCTTCGCGGAAATCATTAAGAGGGGTATCAACAGGACCTCAAATGACGACAAGCCTAATCTTCCGTGATGTATTTTAGGGAGATAAGAGGGAAAACCCATAAGTTTTTCTAGGAAGGAAATAGTCAGCAACAAAGGCATGTACGGATGGGAGCAAGTTCATACAAATACTTCCGATGGAATATACGCCTCAAATAACGAGAACTGTTATGCATCTGGAGGCTAAATACTGAAATTAATAAATAAAAATTGATTGCATAATTATAAAAAATGCATGCTGGCATTTTCCATCGTCAATTATCTCTATAACACAGAAGGAAACCAATAATTTTCTAAGGGATAATTAAGGTGACGGTGTCAAAGAAAAGATTGGGGAGACAATCAACGACGAGTCCCGTACACGTATTTGAGCACGAGACAATCTTATTAGAGAGTACCTTAAAAAGAGCCGCAAAGGGCATACGGACATTCTCATCACTTAAAAAAATATGTCAACTAAGAGTATTTCTCAGCAAGATCCATAAAAAATTGAAACATCAAATAAAAATATCAGCTTGCTCGATCGCAGGCCCTCAAAATCATCTTAAAAATCACCGTTGTTGTAATGCTATAGTAATTATAGTCCATTTAGAAACCAGACATAAGTAAGCCATGATCAAGATGCATACTAATTGAATGAACACAAAACGCTAGGAATACAGCGTAGGCGAAGATTTAGAGGACTTTTCTTCTGAGGCCAAGAGGGTATTTTAAAGGGTTAATGAGATCCCAAGGGAGTCAAGACCTAGGGCGACTAGAAGAACACATGGGAAATGAGTTCCAATGCTGTAGAGCTCAGCTTCTAACAGAAGTGCGACGTCAGGACGAGACAATCTTGCCAAGAAGGGTTACGCTTAACGCCACCGCTGATTACAAGGGCGCGAAAGCCACTCCGCTGTCGAGCGAGAGGGGTGTCTAAGTACGACGCTACATGCGTAAGAACAAAGGGGCGAGGAGGTAAAGCATAGACGCGGAAAGCATCCGTACGGTAGACATGCTCATGAAACTCATCCGCTCCATTACAGTTGCAGTGCAGGAAACTGTAAATCTTGTCTGCTGTCGATTATCCTGGCTTTTGAAGGGGAAATATCCTTCGTTACATAAAAAGATGAACCTTTAAAAAGTAACGTTTTCATCGACAATGTTTCTGAAACGTTCAGTTTTTTTCAATAACCAGAAGTTGAACAGCTTTCAAACAATGCATCATCATCAGTCGTTGAATTCTAGGACTGGTTGACTGCAGCCTGCGATCCTTTCCTATCTAATACTAGTTCTCTTACTCCAGAGTAGTCCTTCTAATGTGCTTTCAGCATTATGTGGTCAATATCTATTTTACCTTCTATTACCTACAAGGTCTATTTTACCTTCAATTAATATTCTTCACAAACCCCTTGCACCTCAGAGTGTGTTCAATCCTCTTGGTTTTGCTTTCCTTCATGGTGTTCCATATAATCCCATCACCTCCTGCACTCTTCCGTAAACTTCTTCATTTCTTATTTTGTGCGTCCATCCGATCTTCAGCATTCTCCTCCAGCAACAGGTTTCGAAAATTATAATTATGGAAACTATAAAATGTCACCACTACGCAATTAATAGGCTACATTTTGCAAATCTAAGTCTAGTTTAACGACATCTGGTCAACAAAAGCCGCAGGATGGTGTAGCCGTCTGGTTAACTTGAAATTAACAGAGAGTTAAGATTTTTCCCTATGCATCAGTTAACTCTCGGGAGCGATATCGATGCCACGCCTAGAAAATTATTCCCTGGATACTAAAAAAACGGACCCAAAAGTCTTAAGAGTCAGGAGCGATGACTCCTGATCTATTGCAGTAACCTCCATTTAAAAAGCACCGGGAGTTCATATTTATATTTTAAAGACTTTGTTTCTTTCCTAAATTAAATCAGAAAAAATGGTAGTATGACATCGTGACAAGTGCCACGGGAAGGAATATTGAAAGGAATTTCTTATTTTTAACATAATTGTTTTGACTCGAAGCAATTTCTGAGAACTTTTTAAAAATTTCCTATGATGAAGAGCTGTTTTGAAAAACGTCACCTTAGTAAGAAGGCCATGGATTAAGAATTTATGAGGAAAGACGCTAATAAGGAACCAACTGAGAAATCAGATTAAATGCCTTCCCGGCGAATGCCTAGCGCAAATTCTTCTTGAAATTCCAACGAGATTAACTCGCAAAAAGTACTCCGGGTGGAATTCCTAAGAATAATTAACCCTAACGGAGTAACCAGTTTTATCACCAGCAGAATCCATTCCTTTTCCAAAATCCGACGAGAAAAAAATCGTCCTATGAAAACTCTGTTCTATAATAGTATACTATTCAGTCTTATATAAGCATTTTTTTATTCATCTGCAACGTGTGTAGCGGCGAAGGAAAGCAAGGGGATTCAGAGGCCTTCTAGAAGTAAGTATCTTGGCCGGGCTTGTCAACTTGACATTAACAGTGAGTTAAGATTTTGCCCTATGCCTCAGACCGTCAGTTAACTCTCGGGAGCGATATAGATGCCATATATTAATTCAGTATTAACGGAGACGCATGAAAGAAAATTGGCGTCAAAAAATATATTTAACGCCTTCACTTGATAATAGGAATTGGTCTGAGAACTTCGGAGGAAGCAAAGGATTTTCAATCAACAAAGCACTATTTTTTATTATTCCTTTTAATTAATAGAGAATTACCAGTTTACATATTCCACACATTCCTGGGCATATCAAACGCAATTTGGCAAGCTTCGAAAAAATTGAATATCAAGTTCTCCGAAAATCTTCATGGCTACGTAATGTGTTTATTTGCGTAAAATTGAAAAGTTTTACGAAACATTGCCGAGATTCACTGATTCTACGGCGATGACTAAAGAATGACTTGAAGGATATCTGCAAAAAACATACAAGTCCCTTCCTCAAAATGCGAGACTCATCAGCAATGCCGTTGGAAACGCCGGAGAGGGTAAGGGCATTTTCAAGGCACCTGCGCTGAATTGAAATATCTCTACAGCTGAAAAATCATCAAAAATACGAAGTAACATGTGAAACGCCCTAACTCATAGTGCTACGTTCTAAATTTAAACAAAAAACTTTATTTACTCCCGATTCTTGAGTCTAGCTGTTCATTGAGAACCGAAAATGAAATTTCTACAGAAGTTTCTCACGAATAACATCACTAACAGCAGCACTTTCAAGTAATGTCTCTTTTTGAGGATTAGCACCTCTCTATTTTCTCAGAAAATATTTTTTACATAATTACCAATGATAGGCAGCATCACTCACACCACATGATACGATGAGTGAGGCCATACCACATACACCTAAATCCGGCAAAAAGATTATCTCTTGTATCAGCAAAAGTATTAGAGGTTCACTATCGCCAAACTGAAACCCTTCTGTGCATCAACACAGACTCCACACATTTCACATGAATGCATCGGATGGTCGCATCGGATCAAACCAGATATGGCGTCATCCATCACGTGATACACACTGAAGGAAGCCGTATCACGAAAAATCCGTCTTGAATGCATCGAAGAATTTGACACGTTTTTGATTGCAACGAAATGAAAACCCACGATGAAAAAACTTTTTTGCATCAACAATCGTACGGAATATTTCATAATGACATAAGACACAGTTTCAAAGAGACACGAATTCGTGAGTCACGCGAAACAGTAGGTCATGGATTCACAAAGCTTGGGCCTCGAACTAATATCCGGAGGATCGCTTCAATTACCTGTTTTATTTTATCTTCAATTATCTGTCTTAGCGTTTTTAACTGAAATGCACTGCTCTATTGCTCTAAATTTAGTTGAGTCTCAGTCATGATTTTTTTGTGATATATTTCTATGAGTATAAAAAACATTCTGTAAAATTTTCACTTGTTTTCATTCAGTCTCTTTTTAGATATTGACCTGAGAAAATTGACGTTAAAAGGCTTTCGGCCATTTTTGAAAAGCTCTAGAAAAAAAAGAGTGCATTCCCAGGACTGATACTCATACTGCAGGTAGTCATGTAAGTATTCAACACAGAAATAACATATTATTAGTGAGTCTTGTTTCCTTCATAAAAATTTATGGTCTTAAAAAGTTACGATTGGTAATTTTTTTCTGAGTTCACACGGAAAGAGTTTGACTGATTCTCATGCATGATAGAAAAATTAAAAAAATGTATACCTAAAGTACATTTCATGCTGAACACACTGATTTTTGAATTATTCTGATATCTTTAAAAACAGCTTGGCAATTTAACTTTCTGCAAACCACGTTTTTCATAAAAATGTGCCCAACCGTCATTTCAAAAATGGCTGCCAGAAAAAAACTATGGCTTATAAAATTTTTTCAAATAGTGTTTTGTAACTGCCTATCTATAGGGAACTCATGATAAAAAAAAAAAATGTTAAGCAACAATGCCTGGGATATTTTTAAATGGATTGACCCTGGAAGGACTTTAAAAGTGAGATGAGAAGAGTATAAAAGGAGCACGGATAACAAAGGCAGCAAATATTTCTTAGCATTTAATTGTGACTCGCCACAAAAATGATTTTAACTCTGCCGTAACGGCATTCTTGACCATGGTGATGAACGGAATTTCTCTGAATAATTTGATATTTCCTCAAAGATCAATTCCCCAACAAAAACATCCTCAATGGCTTAAAATAATATTATGACATTGCTATTGTCCTTGATTTTACCGCCCGATCCCCAGTTCAAATAATAACTCTATTCATTCATCCCTTGAACTAATCAGCTCCCCTCTGATTTCTTGCCAACCAAATTACCTCCCCAGTGCTTACAAGTGAGTAATCCTACTGAGAAATGTAAACTGTGGCCTGGAAAAGTACAGTTTAGCTTCCAATCTGCCATCGAATATAAACTACCGAGTGAATATGCACAGAATTCTCTACTCCATCAAAAATGCAGAAATTCTACTGAGTGATGCCCGAAACTTTAGATTATACGCTTGCCAAAGAATCCGTACTAACCACCAGCGAACTTCCTCGCACAATTTTGCTTATGGCTATGTATTATTATCTCAGTAGAAACATTCTAAAGGAGAAAAACCATTCGCCTTGATCAAGACGCGTACCTGACCCCTTGATATTGCGCCAGAAGCTCTATCCCGTTAAGCACCCGGCATGATAAGTAGGGGTCCGGGTTCGAGTCCCGGTAAAGGCGAATGATTTTACCTGAAAGGAATTTTGCACTGGTACGCATTTGCGGATGACTTTGTAAATAAAAATACCGCAGCTAGTCCATGTATCCTCATAATTTATCCCTGCAGAATTAAATAAATAGTGTTCCACTGATACTGGGTCTATTTTTTGCCCAATTCTTTTTAAGACATCTGTACATCGCTTTAGTCAGAGAGAAACACCGCAAAACTAGACCGCAGTGGGCCTCCTACGATACTTATAGCAACGGACGCCGTCGAGAGAGGCAAGGGCACGTTTTATCACTGTCAACTGCTGCCGTGGGTGACTCTCGTTCCGAAGGCACAGCTCGAGGGGATTTGATGCTGAAGGTCGAGTTGGAGAGTTAAGCGCAGGGAAAGTGGGAAAAAAGGTAGAAGTACTCACTTTCAATGTAACTAAGAGAGGCAGGAAGTTAGTTGTGCAGAAGATAGACACCGCAACTGAGTATGCTGCAATGCTACAAAGGGAAACTTGAGAATAAAAATGATCCCTAAAATTGACACCGGTAGAATAGCAAATAATAATGATATACGAGGACAAAACCCAGGATTAGACTATTTAAGGAGATGAAATTTATAATCTAGAAAGATTAAGAGATAGATTATTTGTAGCAAAAACAGAGCGGCAGAATATCTTTTACAATTTTCTGCGCACAGTCGCAAAGCTATTTTCCGGTGAATAGAAGCGATTTCTTTAATAATGTTCCCATCATCATCTTCAAAAGTGTCTCAAAAGCCCCAGCTACACGCCCTGAAGTTGACTTCAAGAGCAGGAAGCAGATGTAGATGTACCAAAATGGGGTACCACGATTGATTTCGCGTGAGGCGCAGAAAAGCCCGAACAATCGGGTGCCGGGGTAATCGATGAACTCGGAGACTCACATTCGAGACGATACGAGTACATCGCGAACACAAAACCGCCTCTTCCGCCAAGAACACTTCTCTAAACGTCATTGGTCGCAGCAGACATGGCAGGGAAGTAAGCGAGGCTGGTGGTTGGGAGCAGATGGTTTAATAAGCGAATATGACGGGTAGAGGCATTGATGGATAGTCCGCACATCAGCGCAGCCACCGACAAGAAAAACCAGATGGAAAAAGTCAGGCTCTAGGCTGTGAGAGCTTTCTATTAGCTCTAGAGCGCCAAACAATTGTAAACACAAAAATGCATTCGCCTTCAATTCATTAAGACCGTTCGCACTCAAAACATATCGGGAGCAAAGTTGATGTGCGATGAACAACAGAAGAATGTCGATAATGGTACCAAGATAGCTGCCAGGTTGGTTGATTTTCACTCAAGAGGCCAAAAATGGATATTGTGAAGTTTTTTTTATTACTCTATGATCTATAACCTTACAATTTAACCCTGCGTTAGTCCGGTGGGGTGTTAAGACACCCCAACATTTTATTTTTGCTCATAATTTAGCGTTGTTAACACTGATAAACCTCATATTTTAAGTACCTTCCTAAATATATTAATAGTTTACCTCTTTATCTTTATTTAATCTGATTTCATAATTTGTTTGCCAAGATAAATGGTTTTCCTGTTGGGGTGTTCAAACACCCCACCGCACTAACGGAGGTGTGGATATACAAAATTGCTCTTTTTGGTATCTATTTATCTTTTTGGAGTGTCTCTCATATTGACGTATTATGTGTACAGAGTCACGACTTAAACCGTGATATAAGTATCGAAGATTTTGTGTTTGTGCTCTGAAAATACTGAACTTTGGGTGCTGCTCATCACGCCATCTGTTTTCTACTTTTGAAAGGTAGGTTGCATTTCAGCGTACGAAGAGCTAACTGAATTACACCGTAGCTCAGAGAAAATATTTTGCGGAACGAATTTATTACTGAAATTGGGCAGTCTCTGAAGATAATTGAAGCATAAAGTGTTTCCAATGCAATGTATCAAAACGGGAAAATACTGAGAGAAAAGCTGAAATATTCAACTAGAGACAGTTTTTTGGTAGTTTTTCTCCGGCAGTCGTACAGGAGAGGTCTAGCTGTGCTGTCAAGCTGACTTCGTCTAACGATACATTGGACACCCATTGCTCGGTAAGTTGAATTCAAACAGATTTTAAATATTTGCGTAGATCATGGGTTGTTCCTGCGATGAATGAACGCCAGCAGAATAGGCTAATGAATTAGAGAAAGTATCAGCAGCAAAATGGATCTTTAGAAGAAACAAAATATTCTTCCAAGTTCATATATCCTCGTACATACCAATCAAGTCAATGTAGAGGTCTTCAATTATCAGAATAAACAATAATATGTAAATACAAACTACATTGCTATTATAAATAAAGACCACTGCTGTTTTGAAAAAATAAAGTGTGCTTTTCTTAAATGAATGAATTCCTTTTATTATTTAAATATAAATACAATATAAGAAGCAGAACCACCTTTATTAATGGTAGGAGAGTACGCATAAGAAATTGTACGGGAGTGCTGGAAAGAGTAAAAATTCTACACAATTTTTTTCGCTTAGGGTGTCCAAACACCCCACCGTACTAATGGCGTCCCAAATGCCCACCGGACCAACGCAGGGTTAATATACTTACTTTGAATGAATTCAACCGCTTTCTGCAAAACATTCTGACGCGACCGTTATCCACCCACAATATGCTGCCAACGACCAGGTTGCAAAATATTTCTCCAGCGCATCTGATGCTATTCAACGTTGCTTTTATTGGCGCTAAAGTGAGCTGATGTGTTCCAGTTTACGCTAACTTCCCCTCCTACCCTTCCCCTCCTACCCCACCTTCTCCCTCCTTACTGGCATTTCCACCCCTTGCCTCGGAGGCGTATATTTTTGTATGTAACGGACTTGGAAATTTACAAGATGATGACGTGCATCGACGAAATCTAGGTCGTTCCATAAAAATCTTTCGCGGAATTCAAAGGTTTTTAAATCTAAAATCATGAAGTTATTCCTCCAAGTTATGCCCAAAACCATCAACACATTTCGACTTCAATTTCGACGTTATGTGACGTCGTCAGCACAAGCGTAAAGACAACCATGACGTGATATCACGCCATGACGGACTCAAAGGGTAAATGAACTGAGGGAAGGGTATAATCATCTTCCGGGATAAAACAATTGACAGGGCATAATAAATGTCTAATTATGATAAACATTGAAAAATTAGGTGAAAATCAATTAGGTGAACATGTAAAACAGCAGAGTTCCCTTGGCAACATTTGCACATTCATCAAAAAATGTCGCCTATGTGCTCCAACAAACTTAAATAAATATTTAAACCTAAATACACGTTGTATATTAAGGACGACCTAAGCTGAAAATATATATATATAGTGTTTCAAAATGTAGTACATGTTATACGATTTTTCGAACAAAATATTTCCAGCAGAAATTGAGGAAAAAAAGTTATGCGAAGACATGCCATATCACAGCCATTAGAGCAAGTTTTCAGCGTAAAAATTAATATTTTTTGAACCAACATATCTTCGTTAAGTCACCGATGACCCAGAAATACTATTACACCATTCGACAGTAGAATTTTTACCTTATAAGCTATGTTAAAATCAGAGCAGTTTATCGGGAATTCTTAAAATGAAGGTTCCTCCGCAAGACTTATACATGGAATGCGACACTCTTAGGTGTAGAAAAGTACTCTGAGAAAAGATGCGGAGAATAAGCAGAAGGAGTTTGAGATGAATGCATGGGAGAATGGATAGTGTGGTAGACAGAAAGGAATCAAGCCAGGGAGAACTTGATACGGTGCTTATGAGATAAAGAGATATCGGATTAGGTGGTTGGAGAGGGTAATGAAGGGGAGGGTATTGCGTAAGCAGGAGATTGAAAAGAAAGAGAATGGGCGCTATAGATGGTAAGACGAGAAGCAAAACGTACGCTAAGATGAAGAAAGACAGTGTAAGCAGTAGGGGGTTGCCTTTCAAATTCCAGAGGATTTTTACTCTTACGACAGTTTACGAATCTAGGTAGTATTCTGGAGGAGAATGGATTTAACGGTAGGGGCATTAGATGTAGAATCGCCATGGCTAAAGAAGCATTTGCAAAGGGGAGTGAAGTGAAGGGGGTCAGAGTAAAGATGAAGACATTTGGAGCGAGGAACTGTATGGGTCAGAGACTAGGCCATTGCGAAGGAGAGGATGCACTAAGGCGTTTGAGATGTGGGTGTGGAGAAGGATGGAGAAGGAGAGATGGGTGGCGAGGAGGACGAAAGAGGAGGTATTGGATATTGTTGGAGAAGAGAGGAAGCTTTTAGCAGAAGTTCGGAGGAGGCAGAGGAGGGAGATGGATGGAGAACGTATTAAGAGGAGAGGGAATGCTGAAGAGGGCGATAGAGAGGGAAGAACTCTGGTGAAGCGCGGTGGAGGAAGGAAGAGGATAGGAATTCTGGATGAAATGAAAAGCGGGAGACGATACGGGGAATTCAAGAAGGATCTAATGGCGGGCGGGATCCATAGTAGTGAAAACGAATTAGGATAAGTACCATCCAAATATATACCCATAAGGAGAAAGAATCAAGGAGACTTGAGTTCTACGGCCTCGTAAAATAACAAAAATAGGTAAGAATTTTTCTGCAATGGCCGTAATTATTGGCAAAACTCGTCAAAAGAAAATATTTACTGTGGTGGTTTAACTGAACATCATTTGAATGTGTGAGTGAGTGCTTTTTCTGAGTGCTTGTGAGAGTGATTGCTCTGTGTTTGTCCCTGGCGTGGAGTTTATATTACCATAAACATGCACGGATTGTGTGTTTGTGGTCATAACCCAGGCGTCCTTAACTCCCGAGAAGGATCCCATTTTGGGTAGTGTGTGTGTGTGTGTCTGTCTGTGAGTGGTCACTGGCGAGGAATCAACGTTCCCGTAAACCGCAACAGAAGGTTTTTGTAGTTGCGAGGCAGTAGGTGGTCACTGACGTTTCCGTTACACCAACACAGTAAATATTTTCTTTTGATGACAGTGGTCAATAATTCCGGCCATCGGAGAAAAATTCTTGCCTTTTTTTTGTTAGCTGAGAGAATACTTGAATGAATATATTGGACATATTAAAAGTGTATGAATGTATATTAGGGTAACCCAGTGTAACAACCATTACCACCAGCCTAGCGCCAAATTATAACGTCTGCAAATGCAATAAATAAATGAATTAAGCTGTTGGTATCCTTGCACCCAAACCCTCGCTCTCAAAGCACTCTTGACTAGGCCCCTCCCTTCACCCCACAAAAACCCCTGCCTACACCTTACAAAGGCATCAGAATCGACACAGTTTTCCTCGACTCGCGTTAGGAACGGGGCGAGAGGGGGGGGGGTAGATCACGGGGAGGGATGGATGGAGGGAGAGAATAAGGAGGTGGGGGCAGAGGAGTAGGGAGAAGGAGGGGAGGGGACGGAGGGGAAGTGAGTTCACCCCGCGCTCGTGGTGAGCTTAAAGGGGAACGAGGAATAGGGATTAAGAAGCATATCGCGCACCGCATACGTGTTTTCGATGAGGGCGGAGAAAATAAGCCGGACAGGTGACGGGAAGACATACTATGAACTGTTAGATAATGCCGTATTGCGAGGGGAGGAAGTTACATATCATGACCTGTTTCGCGGCTCTCCATAATATCGAGGAGGTTGGAATACACAAGGGAGGTGCTGTTTGCGATTTTTCAGTGTGGTCAAAATTCCACCTTCTTATACTTGTGTGAATTCTTCTCGAGTTACCCACCGGGTCAACACATCCATGTGTTAAACAACACATAGACAACCATTCTTGGAGCCATCAAGGTCCGGGATCATTGAGGTTGATTGCGTCATCAAAATGTAGCCTGGTAACCGAATAACAACCATATTAGTTCACCCTGCTCATTCCTTTCTCATTGGATATTGCGACATAATGGACGAATAGCGGATGTAAAGCTATGAAATCCATCATCTGTTTGAAACTTAAGGCAAGTTATTCTTGAAACGTGTTATTTACTTTGTTCTGAGGTTTCTACTGACTTCTACCACAGTTTTCACCGATTCGGTCATTTGAGATGTGGGTGTGGAGAAGGATTGAGAAGGTTAGGTGGACGGAAGACTGACGAGGAAGTGCTTAAGATGGTGGGCGAGGATAGGAAACTTCTGAATGAAATCCAGGATAGGCAGGGTAGATGGCTGAAGGATGTAATAACGGGTGAAAGATTGCTGAAGAGTGTGATAGAGGGAAGGATGTTGGGCAAGCGGGGAAGGGGAAGAAAGAGAATAGGTTTCATGGACGGAATGAAGAAGGGTAGATCGTATCCTGAGGCGAAAAAGGATATACTAGAGGTAGATCGGACCTTGTAAGTGTAGAAAACCGGGAGGAGATTCTCAAACATTCAACAAAACCCACCTTAACCGGTAGAATACATTATACATACACGCAAGGAAAACGCATATGACCGACCCTCTTTGGACGGAATGATGAAACAGTATGAAAAAAATACTGCTATTTTATTACTTTTGTATAAGTGATGTTTAAGCATTAAAAAAATCCAACTGGTTTGGAAATTATATGTATTTTGAAATGTGACGTATATGTCTTTTATACATTTTATTAAAAATTATACTTCACTTAATAATATTTGCACAAGGTATACTTCAAAATTACATTCATGACGTACCTTTTTTAATCATTCCCAATTTTTTCTTCGTATGACAACTGAAACTATTTATTTCAGAGCTCCATTTCAGGCACGCCATCGTCTGTGAATAGCGTCACACATTCATCTATTCAAATTGTTTGCCAAACCGCCGAAAAAGAGACACAACTTTCCACACTCACTTAATCCGATGCGTTACAATTCCGTCTTGCGCAGCAAATAAACGGAAAAGCCGCTTAGAAAGCAGATATTTCATTTATTTTTGAAACGTAACAAATTTGACTCGCTCGTTCACGAAGGGTTAAATAAGAGAGTGCAAAAAATTTACACCTTCAGGCGTCACTTCGTGGAAGGATTTTATATTTTAATCGACATTTTTAAAAATTCTTGTACTTTTCCACAACTACCTATAGTTCTGGAACTAATATACCTATATTTGTGGAAAAGTACAAGAATTGTTTTAATATGGATTCAATAAATTGCATGCTGATTTCTCTGATTGATCTGATAGATGATTGCATGGGGGAAGGTGGCATTCTAATTTCACAAGGTTTTTCGACCCAACGCCATAGACGGCACAAATGAAAATTGACAACACAAAATAAAAATTCTGAGCGCTCCAGAAACCCTAGGATATGCAATCTTCTCCCTCGGAGGCATCAGATGAACACTCAATTTAAAACAAGAAAACCAATCAGCATCTTTGAAATATCCACGCACAGAGCTTTCATACTGCCAAGAGCGAGAAAGACCACGAGGACCAAGTATTGTGGGTAGATATGACAGCACTCTGAACAGCTTGTTCAAGGAGGGTAAAAAAAAGCATAAAAAAGGAGGAAAATACAAACGCACGCAGGGCAACGATAAGGAATTATTTATCTAATTGGCATAAAGAAGATTGGGGAACCAAAGAGACTTATAGAAACGACATGTACGAAGATTTTTCCAGGAATCATCAATCTCAAGTGCCTTTCGTCTCAAAAAGCGATTCCATTCAAAACCAACGCTCGCAGCGGACTTAATTATCACAAAGAGTCGCGACCAATGACTTCACGCTCGCATAGATATATGAAATAACAACGTTTAAGATCAGAATATTAAGACAGTTTCAGCTTTTTAGCTAAACAAAACAGGTAAATTGTAAAAAAGTAAGGCTTTTCGTTAACAACCAAAGGTTGCAAATTTTTCCTCGAATTTCTCGGAAATGTTTTTCTCACGGCCTCTAAGCGACGATTTTTTCTCCATAAAGAGTCGCGAATAGGCTAATAATGAAGGAGCTAGAAATATTTTCAAGCTATCTTATAAAAAAACCCTCAGCATTTCACAATTTCGCCATGCAACACGATAGCTATGGGAATATACTTCAATACATAACAGAAATACTAGAAAACATACAGAGGGAATGTGGTAAACCATGGATCAGGCACCTATGCAAGTGAAACTGCGCAACATAAAAGATTAAAACACCCTCGAAACTTATGTTGAAGAAGAAATGTTGAAAGCAAAATGAACACAAAAGACGAAGTATGTAGTTATACAGAAAAAAAGGCACTACAGAGCAACATACATAAATTACTGAAACAATGGATTGGGTACCCTTATACACAATGAACTGTTCATGCATATAATAAAGGATACTTTGACCAATATCTACCCTGATCTTGAAAGTATAAAGACCTTCGAGATAATATGCGTGAGAAGGATGCTAACCAACGAATTCACCAATTAAATTTAATATGAAGAAGTGTAAGGCTTAGCTTGGCATTTATTAAAAACAAATATATGATAAGGCCAGCATACGACGGAAGGAAATCGTTTACAATATAATTGGCGAAAGAACAGGAGAAAGATTTGCCAGGAAAAATACCAAAATATAAGTATACGGTCGTAAGAAGAATAATATTTTTGGTAGGAAAGCAAAGAAAACGAAAGTGTTAATAATTTTTTTTTCTAAAACTATTTTTCGTTCTACTCCTAGGTTGTTTTTCCAAGGAGACACATAAGTAAGTTTTGCCATTATGAACAGGTGAGTAGCCTCATGAGGGCAGGATTTTTTTAATGAATGGAGGGCGGGTGGAGGTAAACAAGGCGTGGGTATTAGGCTACTCTCCACAAGAGGCGCCAAGGGACCACACTTTAAGGCCGCAACCGAGGTGTAAGCACTACACTTGAAGTGTTTTCCAAGTATAAATTTGGATTCCAGCAAACTATAAATCTCCATCATTACCGGCAACCGAAACCAGGCCTTCAGGATGGATAGATAATATGTCCCAACATTCCAATCCTCCCAGCTGCATAAGAACTATTGGGTGTAGAGTCAGCACAGGATAAGCAAGAAAGAGTTAACCCTAAATAGGACGCTGATTGATGTAGAAACCAACTAAAATTCTTGTCTCCAGCATAAATTTGCCAATCTCATGAGGCTAAGCTAGTAACCAATGAATTGTAAAAGTATTATATTACTATTTGAAGTGTTCTCTACAGATTTATGAGCATACTTGTCGTTTTACCAATCACAGAATATTCTAACACCGTGATCAAAATTAAAATAAAAGAATTTTTGCAAATAGTTTCAAAATTGTAAACCAACTAACCTGTAACCAGTCAATCTGGATAGATAAGACAGGCAATAGTCATTTTCATAGTAGTGATAGAATGGAACGATTCCATAAAGTAGGCCCAGAGGCAAAGTCTTAAGTTCCTAACAGATTTTGCCGAACAGGTTCATAAGGCACAGGGGTATTGCGCGGAATCGGAACATAATGGACGAATTAACTATGTGGATTCTCCCAAAATCAATAAAGCTTTGATTACAATCAACCGATCACTGGTTTCAAAAGCATACTATCTTGATAAGGTGATGAAGTGACACTACTGAAACCAAGTTCGTAATTAAAGTTCTATTTATTAGTGGAGAACTGCGCATATTTTATCCAACCATATTACTGACCCTGGTTTTCACTGCTTCTCCGTCGGCCGCTAGAAGCTAGCGTGGGCCTCCAAACATATGGACGACCCAAGAAGTCGCCGAGAGTTTCGTACCGCGGACATGCATGCAGTGCAAATTTTTAAAAAGTGCACGAGGGGAGCGTATTAGTCCTTGCCGAGTCCGGTGGACGGTGAGGCGAGGGACGTCGCATTCGTAACCCACTTTTGGCTGAGACCGAGAGCAAGATGTGACTGGAGAGGACGACAGAAAACCCCTCCCCATTTTTGAGGGTTAGTCTGGGGTAAGGGGAAAGGCGAGTCGGGGTGGAGAGATTGCTCGGTGGAGGACGACAAAATCCCTTGAAACCCTTGGGCGGCGGGACGAACCGAGAGAGAAAGCGAGACAGAGAAGGGATACCGGAGGGAAATTACACGGAAATATGGGTACAAATATATTATCAGGGCGAGATGTACGGCGCGGCGGAAATGAAACACAGGAAAACGCTAACTAATAATACATTTTCAAGACCAGAGTTGGAAAAGCCGCCGTTTTATTTCACATTCCCATTAATTATTAAAATCGATATCCTTCATGCTTTAATAAACTTTAAAAGTTTTTAGTAAGCTAAATCGGTTTCAAACCAAACTGCGGTGTCATGAAGTTTTTAAGATAATTTGTTTTACTATTTCATATATTTTACAATATTTACCTTAACCATGTTTAAACCCCATCAACTATGAAAATTGTACAGGATAACCATTCAAACATTGAACTGTCCCTCTTTAATTATTCATCCATTTATTTACTCAATTATTTATATATTTATACAATTCCTAGTCAATCAATTTATTTACCATAAAACCATTCCTAGTATTATAATTATTTCTTTATATGTACTTTGACAACCTCGGAGAATTGACTACACTCCAGGAGAAAAGAAAAGTCTACTTATCATAAGGTGAAGGAGTCACACGCCCAATAATATCAATCAGCTGAGGTCAACCGAAAACAAAAAAACAATCAAAGAACAAACATAGAGGCCTTTTACACCCAATGCATTGGCCTGCGAACCAAACGGTACAAAAATCTCAACGTGACTCTAAAAACGAAAAATATAAAAAATTGTAAAATAATTGTTATTGTAATAACTATTATTGGTCGATAAAAGAATTTTGAAAAGCAAAAAGTAAAGAAAAAATATGGTGAAAGGTGAGGCGTGTTTGCTCTCCATAAATCATTAAATAACTTTGGAAAAAACAGAAGTAGTATGAAAAGATCAAATAGATCGCTGTAAAAATATAATCAAAAGATTGATCCACAAAGATAAGTTATTGGGCATAAAGCTAAGGCGCAAAGAACATACTGCGACACCCATAGGAGAGTCCACAGATAGACGGGTATTGACCATTGCAATCCCTGCTCAATATTGCGCAGAAGAGATAACTTAAAACTGAGAAACGAGGAAATGAGAAACTAGGTGCATTAAATGGATCCGAAACTTGGCCGTTGAATGAATAAGGACTAGCGAAGTAGATTGCAAGGTTCTCGAGGAAAGGAATGGATCAGGGGTGCGGATTTTTGAGCGCTTAGAACTCGTAGAGGCTGGGGAGTGATATTGTGACGCAAAGGAATCAATCGTCACGACTCGTGATGCGCAATAAAGCAAATCGATATCACTCGACAATGAAAGTAATGCACGAAGCGAAGCGAAGTAGAAAAAAAGTAAGACTTACTTCGAGTTCAAGGTTTCTCCTAATGCATTTTATAATTAGCAATATTGGTGTTCGATCGATCAAAGCGAGTCTTGGTTAATGGATAGACCATTTCCTCACTTATATTTCTAATTCATTCGTCTATTTTGCCCTATTTCTGACTGCTGTTTCGACATGGATAATTACACTCCCAATAGCTCAGGAA
This sequence comes from Ceriagrion tenellum, assembly GCA_963169105.1. Lineage (NCBI taxonomy): Eukaryota > Metazoa > Arthropoda > Insecta > Odonata > Coenagrionidae > Ceriagrion > Ceriagrion tenellum. The sequence continues at coordinate 5,925,288 of OY720641.1, read as the reverse complement.
TGTGAAACATGATATACTTAACGCTGGAAACGCATTCATATGTTTTCAAATCGATCTTACATGGAAAATATCATCACTTATTTGCAAGAGAAACAAATTAAACCTAAATTATATCAGTTATTAGGATACAGATATTACACGAGGTCAAATTAATAGATGCATTCAGTTAACATCCGCAAAATTTCAAAACTACTCAATTAAAAAGAGATAATTATCTCATAGCAAGTATTAAAGAAAATAATGTAAACAAAAAGAAAGAAGCACTTTGTTCCCGTACGTCTTAACCCCAACTATGAGTACAAGGCTTGTCTTTATAGAAAAATAGACGTCTTTTCAACCCCCTACACTCTTGTTTGTTAAATCGAGTTTGATTTGTCCATTTTGTTATTCTATCAGAAGAGGGAGTTTGCGCGAAGGAAAAAGAAAGCGTCCGCTCTAATTCAACCAAAATGAAAATGATTCCGTCAATGATAATTCATATTTCCATTCGGCATCCTGATTACCTTGCAGAGCACACAGAGTGAGGTTTTCAGTTTATGGGAATAATTGATATGTTATTAATTAATATTTTTTAAATTAATTATTAATATTTTGCTATAATAGCGCTGTGATTCGTTTTGATATTTATGCTTACGTGTGCCAAACAATGAAGTCAATGTCGCCGAAGTAGAATTGAGCACAAATAGTTTAATTGCACCCCAAAACATGCCCTCTCCTTCCATCTTAAAACGCCTAGTAGAACAAACTATTTCTTTCCTTAGCTCTGCGGTTTTACATCATAGTTTGTTCAACCTGAGGTGACAATATGTTCCCATCCTCTACCCACACCTACCAAGTACTCTACCCTGCATCAAGGATTTCAGCGACCGATCACCTCTAATTAATCCGTGCGTTTGTCTAGTCTTTTTTCTTATATTTCAAAGAAAATTCCTATCCTGATAATCACGCCAGAAACACCAACTTCTTTCTATCCATCGTACTTTCTACATCTTCCTCGAAACCTTTTTAAAACACCTCCAATATACTAGTCTCGCTCTCTCTTTCCTTCAGGACCAACTTCTGCTAACTACACATTTCCGTGTTTTCGGCTGAAAGTTTAGCTCACTTTTTCATTTCTTCCAATTCAAAAACCTGACTTTCTATCACGGAAGAGAATTCCAGCCATACATCCACTTCTTTTCACGCTTCTCAAAAATATTTTAACATAGGCTCAAAATTTATACAGAGCCTATATGACTACAAAACCCTACATGAACAACCATCCGGGTCGATATCAGTCACTGAACATCTAGTATTACGGGCACACAAAGTAGATAAGCACACAGCAGCTTATAACCCAACAACAACAAGGAGCACATATCGGACCTCAACAACAACCAGCGGCTCATCATGTTGCCGTCAAGCTGCCGCCGTTCGCAACTCGATACGCGCATCACGGCGGAAGTCGAAAATATATAATAACAGAGATTCCGGCTCAAATTCCGCACGAAATCAATCGAACGCTTATTCTAACCACATAAGGCTACATTTTGATGACGTTATGCCCTCACCATGCAACTCAATGGCAGCGACACATCTCTGATATTTCGTGCAGTTCATCGTGGAGAAGTCTATACGGTCAAACTCGAGTCGTAAACTAATATAAACTAAAAAACAAATTAAAATAATTTGGAGCTAAAAATGCTGAAGCTCGCCCACTTCGTTTCTACAAGAGATCACCTCGGAACCAAAACGTTACCAAGCCGATGTATTTGGAGGCACAAAAGCAAGGCGCTACACACGTGTGTCCGTCGTATCACTCCGAAGGCGTAGAGGCATTCCTCCCAAACGTAGGCGGGAGGAGTTTTAAGACTCGGTTTATCGATTTCTCCGAAAAGCTTTGGAAAATTGAGATGGAGCTCCACGCGGCGGCGAGCAGGACGCTTTAGACTGGAGAGCGAGGGAGAAGGGGGGGAAGGAGGGAATCGAAAAAGGCGAGGTTAGCGTGTATAACAGAAGGGAAGCACTCCGCGCGCATAGCAAAGAGCACTTTGCGACGCCTAGCGATGCTGGGCGAGGAGGCAACTTATGGAGTAGGTTTAAGGTAGTTCGTGCGAAATATTATTTCACCTAGAAATCGATGAATCTGGTCTCATTTCAAAGAAAAAACGTTTTACACTTCCAAAGATACAATAATATAAGCCCCTCACCTCTCTACTCCCCGAGATTTTTGGCAAAAAAATACCAGCCATTTTACATGGGAAATAGTAGATATACGGACTCCAGAGAGACCTTATTAAACATTTTTGTAATTTATAACAACTAGATGGTGTCAAAAATTAACAGTATGTAGTTTGCATGTTTTCAAAACAATTTTAGGAAATAAATCATTCTGTCACATCAGTATTTTTTTCTGGATCATAAAAAAACCTTCCGTTGTGAAGGAGTTTAAACGCACCGCGTGAAAAAAATGAGTCAAGTTAAAGACTCATTTATTTTTATTTAATTATTTAGAATTTCAGTCACATAAAAGTATAGTATTTCACCATTAATAATGGAAAATTTTATTCATGCTTCCTACAGCTGCTGAAATAGAAACGTATAATTCGAGTATGGTCTCCATTTTGACTAGGGAACTATCTCGCTCAATCAACCTTAAGTGGGAGATTCTAATCCATTCAAAATGGAGACCAATTTTGAAGTTTAATTAGAAACATGAGGGCCATGTCCCCTAGCCACATACGGTAACCAAACACCATTTCAACCCTCGATTCACACCCTCTGCCACTACTCATTCTATGAGTGAGTTAACACCGGCGAGTTACTTCCTTAAGTTTATTCTGCACAAGAGCTTGATGGGAAATCCACTCATACGAGTTTTTTCCTCAAGTTATTGCTGACACAATTGATGGATGTTCATAACATGTAACAAAGCGTTTCTGCAAAGCACCTTCTTAAACACTAAAAAGTTCCACAAGCGGATTTGCAGAGCCCTATACGCCAGCAATTAAAGTCGAAATTCCCGAGCTGCAAGTAAGTTTCGAAACAAAAAAGGCCCACGTAAACCCATCTCAAGATTTAATCAGCTGTGCGACGCATTATGTGTACATACGATTTGACATAACTTATTGCTGTGCTGCGCACGCTGACTGTGTCTATTTAACCGAAAGTGCTTTTTTGTGTGTTTAAAAAACTAACGGTGAGTAATATAAATTTATTTCAAAATCAATGCAAATGCACAAATAAAACATTAATTAAATTAATTAAAAACACGTGCGATGATCTCTTAAAAATAATTTAGACGACTGACGAATAACACACCACTACATTCCTGGAGCAGTCTGTGCGTCAGAACATCCTCATTCCTCCATCCTAGTCTCTCTGAATTGCGCAGCCTTAAGAGGCTCCTATACATGGGCAAATATCTCAATATCTGTCACAGTTATCAGCTGATATTTTGGTAAAATTAGAAGTAGCAAATGGTTAACAGTATGAGATATTTTCTTTATTATGGGAGCACATTCATTGACTTTTATGCGCAGTGATATCTCACTCAACCTAACCATATATCATGATTAAAAGAACCAAATGCATGCTTTTAGCTGATTTATGGACCTCGAAATAAACGGGATCACATCTAAAGTTCAATATCTCAAAATACATTTGAATAAATATTACCGCGAAGAATAATTGTGAGATTACGTAGTCTTTTTTATCATTTTCTGAAAATATATTTAGTCAGGTCAATTTTTCGGATAAACATGATAACTTAAAATACATTTTTCTCCAATGGAGCCAAAATTGTAGATTTATGTTTCAAATCATCCAAGACTAATTTTCTAATTCTTTGGGCAGCAATCTCAGTTAGCACGAATCTCAATGAGTTAGCACGAATCAAGAACTTGAGGAAGATCCATGCATCTCAGTAAAAGGATAAGCCTACCCAATAAACAGCGACAGCTGAAGGAGACATATCTACAAAGACTGACAACTGTACCGATAATAACACGTTCGCCGCCTATCCCCTCTAGAGCGCTCCACAAAGGAAATTCCATTCATCCGTCAATTAAAAATAAATCAATAATCTCTAAGTGATGTTGTTCAAGAATCATTTTTTTTATACTTTCCAGGTGGCTAATACTCCCTTTAACAATTGAAATATTTTTTGTAATGCTCACAACTAAATATGCCTTCAGTACGTAATTTGTCCAGAAGTTACACACGAATGGATGTATTACGCACAAATTTTAGTTTTATCAAACGATATAATTTATTCGTTCAATTATATCACGCCAAACGTGATGCTGACCATAAAAGTCGGATTACAAAAAAGCTTTTACGTGTTAGGCTGGTGTCTTCCCGAGAGAATTCTAAAAGCATCACTTTAGAATTAATATAAGTTGTGCCTTGCATACGTCTGGACTAAACTTGTTTCGTCGGCCGCAGAATCTCACGTGGAATTGGAAATATTTCGAGCTGTCGAGGGAAACCCCAGCGCTGGATTCGGAATGTATACATGTACGGCTTCTATTAAAGAAACATCATTACCTTCCCTTCAATACGTTGAGGGGATTACCATTTTGATTTCCTTTCTCCCTAAGCTAGGAAAATGTCCTTTCTCTCTCCACAAGGGCAACCTACTAAAAATCGGATGCGATAAAACTATCCCAACATTCTTCCATAAAAATTTGCGTGACCCAATGAGGACAAGTCGACACATTCATAATAATGTACTCAAAGCATTCGACGTTCGAACGCACTGGTTGCAAATATTAGGCGAGGGCATTACACGCAAACACAACCAAATGGCTATGCAGTCGTGGCTCGACCATCTCCGATTTGCCCGAATTTTGGCACATAGGAAGAACACAATGAGGGATGACGATCTGCCAAATATTACCCTTCTCTAATTAAAGATGACAATGTGCAGACATTTAAAATGTCTCAAATTAGCGAAAATTGGCGCGCCGCAGCTCCGAACTGTATCTCCAATAAATGACTATCTAGTGGTCAGATTTAAAATATAACGACTTTAAATGCTGAAAAACGTTGTGCTGCCGATGTTGACAAACTCATTTTTAACTTCCGTACTGCATTTATTTTCGGAAAACACGAAATTAATGAGTAAGCAGAACGACGCTCAGCATGCAGCAAAAACATCTAAACATAGCTACCTCACCAATTTCCAAAATGTCAATGCAAAGTCACATTTCGCTTCTTATATTCTCCGCGAAACACTATCAAACTAGTTTTCCTCAATAACACTCGGTCTTCAAATTAGAGAATTAATGAAATACAGAAGTTTTTTTGGATACAACTTTGTTTAATTGTCTTTTATTTTAGCCATCTTGGAGTCTATTTCATGAGCTTCATGGAATTAGGCATCTCTCGAGACCCCCTATATTAAGTCCTGGCGGCTAGTAGTGGCACGGAATAAAAAGAAAAATGTCATCGGAGCTCATGACGGCGGATATTAAGACGGCACACCACTAAGAGGTCTATTAGTCATCCCCCGTTACCCTCATTTCTTTACACCTCCTCCCGCTGCTTAATTACACCTCGTAGGTACACTTTATCCCGTCAGTCGGCAGCGCATCTTCTTGTGATGGATATGTTACCCTGATGACGCCCTCTGCCGGGACGAGTGAAGTAGAGGGATGACAATTTACCGCGTAACTACGGACGCGTACGGCGCCTCAGGAGAGGGAACAAGAGAGCAAGGCCCAACATGAAATATAAAGAGGGACGAAACAAGGCTAGGGGAGGTCACTAACATGGAGTGTTACTCACCCTCCGATGCGGCAAAAGAGGGGTTTGAAGGGTAGTGTTGTGACGAACTACACACTTCCTACCCAGGGTTCGGATGGGAGTTGGGAAATATTTCGGGCATGGGCACTCCCCGCCATATTCCTTCCCACCCTTTCCTCCCCCACGGAATAGAATGTCTTTTCAACATTTACATCTACATCTACATAATACCTCTGCGAGCCGCCGCATGGGCGTGTGGTAAGGGGGGGTGTAGGTCACCAGCCCTGTAAAGATGTAAGGTTTCTGGAGGTTAAATGGTGACATGAATTATAGGAGTGTATTTAGTGGAGCTCAATGTCTATTGTGCGCGGAAATAACGAGCTTTTGCAACTATCTGTTCGGCATCTACCTCTCTTACTTTATCGCTTCTGTCGAGTTGCCAATTGCTAATTGCCAGATAACGTGCAAAACCATCGAGTAGAAACAGAAATGTGAGTTGTATATCGAGATTAGCTGGGAAAGTCCTTCCAAACAACTCTCGCATTTTATGACTTCGACAGCCGAAAGTCTATTGCTACAGATGTATGGCTCATTCCAAAAACATCCACACGTTAATGTTAATAAACCTTGGAGCTGTTTCAAGTACCCACGAAGGGTACCTATTTTGTATTTTTCAAGTACGAGTAACAAAGAAGATTTTATAAAAAATAGCGATCGACTCGCAACATAATACAACATAATACAAAGGGTTTAACAAAAACAATCGCGAACTTTTTTCTCTACGATACATATGTATCTCACTGAGCAAAACTATGCATACATTCTACTCTTCCTGAAGCACTTGAACAATTTTTTGATAATTACACTCACATTTCGGCTACTAATCGATAGTTTCGCACATTAGCTGGAAATTAGCAATTATTCATTGAACACCATCTCAATAAAACTCATTTAGTTACAGGAAGGGCTATCATACATATACGAGTTTCATCGTAAGAGAACTCAATAACGCATCTCCTATTCCATGTGTTGTGCGTCACACACAAAACTCAAATTATGAAAAAAAGTTACTGTAAAATTCATAACAGTAATTCATTCAGATCCACCGTTTCGTGCAAAATTAAGACTTTTTAACCATCGTATGCAAAGGTAATAGCAAGGATAAAAATCAGACGATTCTTCAAGTCATTTTAATCTACCTCGGATACAAAAATGTAATTGCGTACGCCAAAAGTTAGGCCGAGAGGGAAACCAGGGGAAATGCTGCAAAAATTACGTTTCAAAATCCAAGATTCGTTCTCCTTATCCTACAGGGAATCAAATTAATGCGCAGCTATAGAAAGAGATAGCTTCATTTCAATTGCCCGCGGATAAATCACTTTTAGCTGCCGCTTATCCCCTACCCGAACAGCAAATGCCAAGGGTTTATAAGCTATGTGAGGAATTATAAAAGAATAGAATTTCACGAAAAATCTTTTAGCATCTAAAAAGACCTTGAGAAAGTCCAAGACCCTTCAAAAGGCTTCTGGCATTCAATCAGTTTTTTCCATTTCGATCAACAAGCCTTGAGTAGCTCTAGCGAAACCATTTTCAATTTTTTTCGCCGCTCGGAATCGTCATGCAACAGTGCGTGAGGAAGGCTTTAAGGTATCCCAAGCAGGTTATGTGGTCAATGGCTCTTCCACATTTTTTGGAAAGTTCTGTAATTTCCCAAAAACTAGCGAGCGTAGGTATCCTAAGGAATAAAATCGCATATTTCCACATTGTTTCCATAAGCTTATAGATCATTACTCTGGAAGATTGAACATAAATGGTAGGAAATTAGGGTCAAAGGGAGATAATAGCTGCGTTTCTAAGCAAGAAATGAATAAAATCCGTCCATCAATACCAAGGCCATGCCCTACTTATCTTCAGTATTTCCAATTTCTAACTATAGAGGAGTATAAAGAAACATAAAAAAATATAAGTACCCCTTCTCGCGTTTTATGGCCAATCGTCTGGCGAAGATGCCATCATCATTAAACCAGATTAAGGATCCTTCTGCTTGCTGTTCTTTTATTCTACTTTCACATTTTAAACGCCACCTCTTCCTCCTCCCTCTTAAAACCCAAAAGGTCTCAACGAAGTGTTTTATCAATTGTTTTTCCAAGTCTCATCCCCGTTTACTTTGTCATCACGATCTATTCAATCAATTTTATCCCTACGCTGTAGGGAATTAGTGAACTCCATTATAATCAAGACTCATCGCAGGATAACTTAATTGTAAATTAACCTTGACAAAGATAGTCAATTTATTATATACATTTCCTACTTCAAAGCCATGTCCAGCAATATTGGTTTCATTTTGCTTTTCAACATGGGCAATATTTCTCAGTCTAATTTTCCATCATCAATAATGTCACACCACCAAAATTCAATGAGGTAAATACATATAACGGAGAGAATTGTAATTGTTCAGATCTAAATTCGTGTATCAAGTCAGACCAATTTTACGGCGTATTCGGGCAAGCTTAGATGCCACACTCACACACGAGGCTTATTAATCCTATGATGCACACATTTCCAATGTAAGTCATATTTAAACTTCATGACGGATTAAATACACCACAATCGCAGCCACTTACATAGTACAGATCTAACACATTTTTTGGAACGACCTAGAGCGTCCAAACTCGATCGTAATGGGAAACATGCTACTCTTCAAACAGAAAATTTAGACGCAAAATAAAAAAATCAAACAACAGAAAAGGTATTAAATAAGGGTTCCTGAATATATATTTAGGTAAACATTCCAGCAGAGGGAAATATAAGCGGGTTGTGCAAACGTGTATAAAATGGAATTCAAAAGACAAACTGTTACGAATTTGACAGGCATTATACATCCAAGGAGCCATCAAAATTATGCTCTAAATCTTTCGCAATATTTTCCGAGAGCAATGTAATAGCAGAATCGTATCCAATTTCTCCGGGATAATGGAATGTCGAAATTATTTGGCAAGTTCTTGGAATCTCAATGCCCAAAGGGAGATCAAACTTGACAGCCCACTAACGAAGTCAAAGGTGGGATACTTTCGCTCATAATTGGAAAGCAACTTTGAGGCATTCACTCTGCTTGCTTTTACGTGGAATATCCAATTCCTTCGAGGCATTTGGATCAAATCTTTTGAATGATCATTCTCCGTTCGCAGGCAATTCCACTGACAGGCCGAACAGATCTCGCGGGTCAAAACATATTGATAAAAATTGACTAAATTAAATAACCTCAGAACTTTCCGAGACTTATAATTCTGTCGTTGTCTATAAAAATATCGAAGGTCTGAATCACGATCAAAACACATGAGGATCAGAGACCTTGAGATATTAAATCAGTCACTATACAAGTCTATCTTATCAGTGGACTATTCAGAGGAACGCCATTATAATTTCATGACTATAATGTCTTTCTATATGGTAAAATCAGGTAATAAAGAGACGTTTTTCCAATGTTTACTAGCCCTTTCGACTCCTTTTCTCCATCTCCTCCTTTCCCATAGATGAGGTCCAAATGTCTCGTAGCTGCCGGTCACAAGCTTGAATGTATAATAGATCATACGAATATACCTTGAGATGATATGAAGTTTTATTTATTTAAAAAAATACGAGGTCAGAAGGCTAGTTATTGCCAGCTTTATATTATTACAAAGCCAGGCTGATAAAATAGAAAATACAAGGGAATGTCTTAATTACTCAACAAACTAAAACATAAGACGTTGATACCAAAAGAAGCAAAGAGCCTATTATTACCTTCACAAAATCTGATATAAGCGGAGAAAATTTTAAAATAAATCATATTGCCACCGCAGTAAATTCTTCGTGAACACAAAAAAACCTGTTTTGAAGGAGTTTCAAACGTCCCGCGCAGAAATAAATGAGTCAAGTTAAAGACTTGTTTAGATATTCTCTTTTATTTACTTATCATTTCTGTCATATAAAACTATATTATTGCACAATTAATGATGCAATATTTAATTCATGTGTCCTACAGCTGGTGAAATTAAAACGCATAATTCGATTATGATCACTATTTTGACTAGGGAGCTATCTCGCTCAAACTACCTTCACTGTTGAACAGGACAAAAACAACTGGGAGTCGTAGCGCCCAAGGAGGACGAAGAATAAGTTGGGACGCATATTGTAACGCGCTTTTTTTTCTCTCCCGCAATGAGTAAACGTGCTAAAGAAAAGTATTTGTATGGTGCATGCTATGCCTGCTTGCAATGAATTCACTTTGGATTATTTTCCTGCAAAAGGTTCATACATTACAAACTTATGTATCATAATCCTATAAAACTGTGTCGCTATAAACTTTCTCTGTAAACAGCAGTCATCCTAATAAGATTCAGTTGTGTGTTCAGGCATTACCAATATTTTTTCCCTTTTCATTTTCTTATTGTTTATATATTTATGTCCACAAAAATTTGTTTGCAAAGTTATTAGTAATTTAGGTATTAGTAAGTGAATGTTTTTTGTTTTCTTTATTCGTGTGATTTTGTTAGAAAAAGGAGAGTCGATTAACCCCAAAACAGGGTTTTATCCTAAGGGAGAACCTATGTCCCTCGTTTTTAAATTTTTGATGAGTTACATTTATGTGTATGAGCTAAACGAGGGAACAAATAAATAAATCCAAACTTTTTATCTGCCTATGGGATGCTCTCTTCAATTTGAAAACCTACAAAAATGAACTCTCTTTAACCATTTCTAAAGGTCAGGCAAACTGAATGGGCGACAGAAAGTGCCCCGTACCCGTCCAGTAGAGAGACGTCTACTATTATTTGGGGTTCGCACAAGAGGGAAGCTGAAGATGGCGCACTCAGCTTCGTTACGGGCGACAGACAATCCAGTCACCGGGCTGAGAGAGCTTTTGAACAACGTCGAGTCGAAAGGTCACAAGGTCACAGCTTATAACAACCCGTCACAGGGAGGCAGTTACCCTCATTCTATGGGTTGGTAATTGGGGGGAGAAAGAAAAATATATTCAAGATCCAGAGAACCTAGATTAAAAAGAATATCCCAACTTTATTCCTTCCATTCGCAAACGGGGTCCTGAATTAACATTTATACCGCACCAAAAGAGAGCGAACACGATAGCATATTAATATCAGCGAACGTAGAAATGAAAGGTCGTGGTGAAACGAGTTGGATGTTTCCTGTTTATCGTGAGTGTTATTTTTTTCAGTTTTTCGCGTTTTCCAGTGATGGTTCCAAGCTATTCTCATTCAAGCCCGACGAATCCAGCAGAAAAGCAGCGCGTGGTTGTTGCGAAAAATAAAAGAGATATTATATTTGAAAAAATAACTACTTTTCAACAAAAATATCAAATATGCATAAAAATCAACTTCACAAATCTACAAAAGATATGACATAGCTGAAAATTCCGTTTTACTGTTGCACTTGTTAAGTAGCAGATAAATTTGAAAAGACTGGTTCACACTTTACTTCCCATTTACAACGTATGTTGTGCTCAGAATGTACTGTCGAGCATAAGTCAATCGATTACGACGAGAGTATTCCAAGACTTTACTGAGAAAAATCTTCGAATTGCTTTCAACGGCAATATTGCTCATGTTCTGAGAATGTGCTTATAATCATATTTCGTCGAGACATTTTAATCATATACTCAATAAAGTAAAAATAACAACTACGGCTCTTTCTTGTAATATTCCTACACATAACGCAGGTGTTCAAAACTTTTACCACTAACTGTAAACACACAAAAAATAGCCGTACCGACTAATAAAAAAGGCATCCTCTTTCAAGTGACTACATGTTAGAGAGATACTTTAAAAACACAATTTATTAAAGAAATATATATGAAATACGACACAAAATAAAATCGCCACGCCGATGGTACAGCATATTTGGTCGTATTTGAAATTGCCTGACAGCTGTTAGGAACATGAATATCGCTCATTATCCTCAAAATCAATATTTTAATCGGAAACACGCCATTCACTAATTGCAACCTTGGCCCTAAGGTGGAACAATTTTCGCCCATTGATTTGCATTCTCTTTCCTGCCGTATAATTGGGAGAAATTCGAATCGGGGGAAAGGTTTTCAACGACACGGGAACTGTTGAATCTCCAATTAATAAGTCCTTCTGAGGGGAGATTATTGCAAATACAATTATTTTAAAGAAATATACGGTACTTTATGGCTCGAATCCGCAAAATTTTCCAATGAAAACACACGACAATCGTCCTTGAGAAATAAGTTTAGTGATTCACAAGTGGATATCGTCAGCTGGGGTAGTCAAAACATTGAAAAACAATTTAAGGTATTTCTAGTGAACTGAATTGATTTCGACATCTACTTCGCATTGACCTAGCAGAACTTATGTATTGAATTACGAATGAGTAAGAATAAATAAAATACATCTGATCGGAATTTGGGAGATCTGAGTCCGCCTTTCGGTCAAGTCAGATGATGCTTTGAGGGCGAATTTCCACACCTTGGCCTTACAGTCTCTATAACTAGTTTGTGAAACTAGTTAGATTATTAATCAACTAGTTAAGGTAGGCTAAATTTGATTATGGCTAAAGTCATCCAGATTGAAATAAGCGCAGCACTCTAGCACCTTAAGGGATTAATTTCTCCATCTCAGTATACATTCTACCTCCGCTCATTCCATCCATATAACCTCTTCTCTTCCTTTACATTCCCCATTAGAGAAAAATAAAATTATGATTGTTTTCTGGTGGCATTTCTGGTGCATCATAAATTAAACAATGCCATTGACGAAGCCACGGCGACTCAGTGGCTTCAAATTGCAGGGGAAAAAGGGCAACGGCTAGCTAAAGATCGAGTTATCTGAAACTGCAAGTGGCCAAAAAAACAATTCAATATTGGAAACAATAACAAAGGTAACACTGTTTCTCTTCCCTTCCTCTCCAGATAACCTCAAATACAAAGATATAAACTTTCACCAATCTAATATATACCTCACTCTTCTCTCCTGCAAAATTACACCCGACCTTAAACCCACTTCAATACCCCATTCTCACAAAAAAAAAAAACATTTTCATCGTCCCAACTAAGGATCTTAAAATTATAAGTGCTCAATTAAGTTGATTTACTTAGCATTCTCCCACATGAATGAATTTTATTAGAGCTATAGAGTTGAAATACAACCAATTACTAATCAATATCACCGTGATTACTTACTACTGTTTGCTCTTCTCACGGCTCATTGTTCTATATTTTTTTACGTTATTCAGGACAATGAAAACTGAAAAAGGAAATTTTTATTACATTTTTAGTATTTTACGATACATTAGTACACGATCGGCCCATAACTAACTTTTTTTTGGCATGGAAAGGTTTCAAAAGGCGAATATTCTCAAGGAATTACTTTCACATATTTTAAAGGCTTGCTTAATTTGATTTGATTTTTACAAAACTCCACGATTTTGGAACCACTGCATTATGCAACCATAATGGATGGTAAAGAGACATTCGTGATCAGGTTGCTTGCATTATTGTGGTACCATTTCGCTAAGTACGAAGAGTAATTTAGAACCGAGATGGTCCGCAGTAGATAAGAAGATATTCATCACGACTGCCTCTTTTTATTTTATTCTAAGAAGGAAAATTCGGGTAAATCCGCAAGTGGCAAAATACCCTTCCTGTTAATGCTCACGCCATTGCCGCGAGACGCGGCGGCTCGTTCGAAAGGGTCGTTAATTCTTCAAGGCAGGCCGTGAACGTAGACTCACCTGTCGCGTAGAAATAATGAAGCCGAGCCCCGTAATTCCTTTGACTTTAACCGCAGGAGATAACGTCTCGGTTTCAGGGCCCTCGGCGCTAATATTTCCGACATCCTTATCTCATATACCCCACCCTGTGGCGCGGAACCAAGGCCGTGTTTGGACTGCGGCGAAGAGAAAGGTTAGGGTTTGAGAGTTTCGTGAGCTCCTCCGCCAACGGACCTCCCCCGACATCACATAAATATATGTATACAGGTGCACACTTAAGGACACGATAAACAATGCTGAGTCAAGTCCAAAATTTAAATTTAACAAAAATTGTTGCGTCTAAGGTTCCAGATTAGCACTGCTTCCCTGTATATACGTTTATCAAATCAAGGTTGAATTAAAAAAATATATTCTACCGCTCAAGGTAGGTTTTGCTGAATTTCAGATAATCTCCTCTCGGTTTTCTACGCTTTCATGGGCCTATCTCGCTCTTTCGCCCCAGCATCTACTATTCTTCATCCTGTCAATGAAACCCATTCTCTTTCTTCCCCTTCCCCCCTTGCCCAACATCCTTCCCTCTATCACATTCTTGAGCAACCCATTATTACATCCTCCAGCCACCTACTCTGCCTATCCCGGATATCGTTCATAAGTTTCCTTTCCTCGCCCACCATCTCAAGCACTTCCTCGTTAGTCTTCCTCTCCGTCCACCTCACCTTCTCTATCCTTCACACACCCACATCTCAAATGCCTGCAGCCTATTCTCGTCCTCCTTTCTGAGGGTCCAGTTTTCAGCACCATACAATGCTACGCACCATACCAAGCTCTTCACCAGCCTATTCTTCACATCACTGCCCAATGTCCCCGTCATCAGCCCCCTCCTATTACCAAACGCCTCCTTAGCTAGCGCTATTCTCTTAAGGATGTCTTCGCTACTATGTCCGTTTTCTTTTGTAGATGAAGAACAACAAAGAAAAATTGTACCTCACTGATGCATACTGTGCGTCCAGACCGTAGAGAGAAATGAGATTCCTGATTACATATCCATTGCATAGTTATTTCGATGAAAAAGAAAATCATTCTAAGTTCATATTCGTCAGTACTTACGACACGTCACCAACTCCCACCATACGTCAGGCGGATATGGTTGGCAAATTCATCGCATGGTTTTCCGTGGAAGACTCACCTGGAAAATAAAAGTGAAACAGAGTCGAATAAGTTGGCAGAAGAAGTAGAAAATTAAGTCTTCATTATGTGAGGTTTTTTTGAGGTTACCCAGGGAATGTCAATTTAATTAAGGTAGTCCGAGCGAGGTAGTTCCCTAGTCATGATAGAGACCATATTCGAATTATAAGTTTTAATTTCACCAGCTGGGAGACACACGAATTAAATATTGTATTATTTATGGTGCAATAGGATAGCTTTACATGATAGAAATATTAAGTAATCAAATGAAAATATCTAAACAAGTCTTTAACTTGAATCATTTTTTTCACGTGGTGCGTTTTAAACTCCATCTAAACGGAAGGTTTATTGTGACCCCGAAGAATTTACTGCGGTGACAATAAGATTAATTTTCAAAAATAGTTGAGTAAACATACAAACTACACACTGTTGACCTTTTGAGGAGATCTAGGTGTTAGAAACCCCTCAATTGTTAAGTAAGGTCTCTCTGGAGGGCATACACGTAACATTTCCCTTGTTAAAGGGCTGGTATTTTATGGAAAATATCTCGGAAAGTAATGTGGTAAAGGGTTGAATTTTTTGTGTCAATGGAAGGGTTATATATTTTATTTAAAATGAGACGAAATTCATTGATTTCTCGGTAAAATGATATTTCGCTCATACTACCTTAAGCGCTTACGAACTGACGCACTCATTTCGCAATTTTACGATCTTTCCAAAGGATAACTCCCTTGAAATCAGCATGCATTTGATTCTTTAATAAGCATTCTCCGCACAAATATTTTTTTTACTTATTCAAATGAATAAAACTCTCATTCCCGGTGAAAACTATGAAAAATCGAGCAGAATCCATAGCCAGTATTTGTTTCAAGAGTTATTTGCCTTAAATATCGAACAGATGGTGGATATTCTCGCTTTACATCCGCTAATTCGCCCATTCCGTCGTGTTATCCAAAGGAATATAAGAAAATAAAGCTGAGATAACCTAAATGGTTGTTATTTCATTTGTACAGTTTGACGAAGTTATGCCCTCTTCATCTACCTGTCTCCAAGGTTTCAACTAAAAATTTCGCTTATATTTCGCCAATTGTCGAGGCAAACCCAGATTTCACTGGACTTTAAAATACAGAAATGATACAGTAAAAGTTCCAGCTAATGGGACTTTTTCTAATAATCACACCATCTGCTTTCAATATAGACTTCAAAGAAATCGTGAGAAATAAAATTGATTGAGAAAATATTAAACAACAGCTTCAACACTGACGAAGTAGTCGCATTCAGAAAAGGACTAGCAGAGAGCAGACATCAGTTATCATGGTCAAACAATGAGAAATTATTGCTCTCTGACAACATCTTTCCTTGTCATACGCCACCGTGAGCTCTGAAGTGAAGAAGATTTAACGAGATGACTCAGTCGAAGACAGATACAGCGCTGTTGCTGAGACGCGCAATTGAGTTCTGGTTTGGCAATATTTCATATACGCTCCGAGCATTCGGGACCCTGCATAGAAGAATTTTTAAATGCATTCTACCGGTAAAGTTGTCGAATGTCAGACAATCTCCTCCCGATTTTCTACATACTCAGGGGCCTATTTACCTCTATTACATCTTTCTTCGCCTCTGCATACGATCTACCATAGAAGATTAGCGCTAAGTAAAAACTGAAAAAAAGATAACTAATAAATTCAGGCTTCACTTTGTGGAACCTCTCCATATCGGATATCAAAAACTTTTAAGTAGTGGTCCACTAATATTTTTATTGTTTACGACCTGGGTTTCGTCACGTAATGGCATCTTCAGGACACCTGAATAGTTAAGAAACCGCTTCAATAAAACTGTCTACCATGCTAGCAAATAAACTGATTAAGGATAGCTAAGATAAGAAAATCCTCACCACTAAAACCAAATCCACACACTACTCAACACTGATCAAGCAAGTAAGTATCGACGCCACCGAATATACGTTCTCAGCGCAATTTGAAAAAATGGAAAAGAACCATTTCCCATGTAACACACCTGGATTTCTTGACAAGATCTCGGAGAGTAGTTCGGTAAGGGGTTGATACTTTGATAGCTTCGGAAGTATGAGGTATTTTTCTTTAAAACGAGACCAACTTCATTGATTTCTAGGTAAATTGATATTTCGCTAAAACTACCATAATTAAAAAATAAATGTCATTAACCCTATAACCAACGTTTCGCTTTCGCTTCCGGTTCCCGGAGTATATTTTAGAAGCACCAGGTGTAAGTGCTCCCTCTTTATATGTGTGGTATATACATGAAAAACCAAAAAATATAAGAAAACGCACCTAAACACGATACTAACAAGGAAGCATACTAAAAATTCGGAGATGCATAATGAATTTTACGAAACCTCGGCTGTAGCAGGGCTGGGAAATTTACGCACCGCGGAAGCATTCAAGGAAAAAAACTTCAAATCTAAAATTTTCGAAAACTGGTCACCATAAACTACTAGTACCGAGGCCAGCTTGAACCAAGACTACATTAAAATGTTTCAAGGAAAAATTCTCAGTGATTCAATGGCAAGATATCTACGACGCACGCGCAGTCTATGCTGATGCCCAAGTAGGTAACGACCCAGCATGCAGCCCTCCGATGAACTCGGCAATCCGAAAGAAGTCGGGTTAAATAATTGTTCACTCCTGGACAATGAGGTAAATTAAATCTGATCGCTAATACAAAAACATCACCAGGAAAGATAAATATTAATAAACATGAGGCATTTGGGACCCTGGTCATAAAGATTTTTTAAAAAATTAATAAAATACAAAGAAAAACTGCACACTTCGTTAAAAACTGCTACGAGCAAACATGTAGCGTCTCACAACTTTTGGGAACCCCTAGAGACTCGGAGGCTACACGCAAGGCTTAGGTTGCTTGAGAAATTCAGAAGCTGTGTGTTTCAGAGCGACACAGCAAATATTATCATGACGCCTCACTAAGTCTATAGGTCTGACAGTAGCGATCAGATAAGAGAGATACATTGGCGAACAGGTAGGTACAAAAACTCGTCCTTTCCGCGCACAATAAGAGACCAAAATAAAAACTGAGCTCCACTAAATACACTACCATAAAACACATCACCATTTCACCTCCCAAAACCTTATTCCATTACATCTTTACATGGATGGTGTCCTAACACCCCCTCATACACGCCCATGTGGCGGCTCGCAGGGTAGTATGTAGATGTAGACGTATAATAACTCAACATCTGGATATGTAAAGTGTGAAGTTACATGTAGGCTACTACTAAATGAGGGAAGAATTCCAACGCATGTCCCCCATTTGGAACAAGGGTACACAACAAACAGTAGAGGATAAGGCGTTCAGCAGGAGTGGAAAGACAGGAGTCCTTTTGAGGGTTAATAGGACGAACACTCCTTATACTGAGAGAAAGGGAACGAGATCCTTGGAAAACGAGAGGGCTGAAGCGGAGCGCGCTCACAATTATCTCTCCTTGACGGCGAAGGGTGAGATCCTTCACGAGGAAAGACATGTCACCGGTGCAGACAAAAGGAAAGGTAAAAGATTCTTGGGGGAGAACTCCATCCCCTAGCGTCGAGGAGAATTTTCTCGAGTCTGCTATCTTCGTACGGAAACGGGTGGAGACGCGGTTTAAAATAAGAGAAAGGGAAGTGTGAAGACAAAGCACGGAAAGATTGAACGACCCAATGAGGGTAACTGAGAGAGATCGATAGACACTAGGATTCGCTCTATCATTCCCTCATCTGATTGATTACCACATTAATTCCCCGGTGGTATTAACCTCATCATCACTGCTACGATCGGGGTAATCCAGTGGGAGCATGTTAAACTCTCAACTAAAGGGTTGCAGGCTCAAGACCAGGTGATATATTTTCCAAATCGTAGAACATATATTGAAAAAAACGTTCGTCAATATATTAAAAGAACAAAATTATCAAATTACTTCCTTAAATCTTATGGATCAAATAAAAATGACTTTGTTAACTCCATTACACGTTTATTAGCACGACCCGGGTTTCGACCTGAAAATGACACAAAATCCAGGTCGTGCTAATAAACCTCTAATGGAGTTAACAAAGTCATTTTTATTTGGTCCGTTATGGATAACTTCCACAAAGTAAAGCCTGCAACCATTTCCTTTGCCCTATAAATCTTTCTGGCAATTTATTTTGTTCTAGCTCCCGGGCTACCCAGAACCTTAATCCGTCACAACACATTATCATCATTATTACAAGGTGTCTTAGAACATGAAAACAAATAAGACGAAGAATGAATGCCAGCATGCGAAAGAGAGAATGTGAATGCAGAAGACACCCTGAGAGGATTCCTTCACCTATCTCGGAAGTACCATCAAGTGGGACGGAAGAAGTACAACGGACATTAAGCGGAGATGAGCTAATGCTAAGAAAGCGTTAATGGCAAATAGACAACAGCAGTGCTCAAAGAAGATAGGACTACAAACCAGGAGACAGCATGTGAAAAAATTCGTGTGGAGCGTAGCACTCTATGGATCGGAAGCATGGACCATTGGAAAAGCTGACCAGAAAAGACAAGAAGTCTTCGAAATCTGGTGCTGAAGGAGAATGCTGAAGATAAAATGGACGGACAAAATAGTAAAACATGAAGTGTACAGAAGAGAAGAGGAATAGACCATATGGAATACCATACAGAAAAGAAGAACCAGATGGACTAGACACACCTTGAGACAATGGATTTGTGAAGAACATAATTGAAGGCAAAATAGAGGGAAAAACCCCCAGAGGAAGACCAAGGAATAAGTTCATGGACCAAATAAAGAGAAAAGTATATAGGAAGAGATACCAGGAGGTAAGAGAAATAGCATTAGATAGGGAAGTGTGGAGGACTGCAGTCAATCAATCTTAGGATTGAACGACCAATGATGATACAAGGTGTCCTGCAGAGTAGCAGATATTATCCACCGTCTTTGTCTCCATCCGTTTCTCACCAGGCATACGACGGTAGAATTAGATAGTGGGATCATGTAAATTCACTCGACTAGCTACGCATGATTAAATAAGAGCTAGGAAGTGAAATATCTCTCTAATTACACGAGTGATACCACCAGAATGAAATTTATTCAAACAGAAGTAGAGAAAACCACGCTTCAGCCACCATACTTAGTCGAGTAACAATGGAGCAACTCAATTTCGACGCCTGAGCTAACACGAGACCGCGACATCTAATTAATAAGGGTTAAGGCACCCCCATCTATTCTCCAACTACGCACGCTCCGGGAGAGAGAAAAAAACTCGGAGAACTTGAGAGAGAAGACGTATAAGGAGTGAAGTAAATGTGCGTCGAAGGGGAGAGGGAATTGCAAAGGAGACTGAATAGCTCCATAAGGAAGGACGTCGCAGTGGGGATTGAGGAATCGTGTCTCGGGCGCATTACGCCGGCTCAGCGAGAAACGGCCAAGTGGGTTGATGGGCGGGGTGATTTGGGGGGGGGGAATTAAGAGATGTGGAAGGAGGGCTTGGTAGAGAGGAACCTCCTCTCCTCAAGGGTTGATGGGAAGGGAAAGGAACGAGAAGAGTTTGAGTTGAAGCATGCCTGAGACGAGGTAAGTGAGGCTCCGAAGATGGAAGGAAAGGTGAGCACGGAGTAGTTGGCCCTATTCGCTAATTTCACGCTTCAGACACCGTAGGATTGGGAAACGGAAGCCACCGATGCCTTGGCCGAGTCGAGGAGCCCGCCGCAAAGCTCACGCTAAAGTTCCTAGCGGTGCCGCGTCGATGACTTTAAGACGTGGGCTACGGAGTTTTCACAATTTTGTGCAATGGGGAGGAAGGTTTTGATAATGATAAAACTTCGTCGAAACCGTGGTCGGAGAGAATACAAAAGTGCGGAAAGTACAAAGCAAGTTTTCTTTTCATGAGGAACGTTTTTTTTATAAAGGAGAGTTGTTTAGAAAACCATTCTCATTGATACCACCACAAGCGCAACGAGAAGCATGATTACCCACCGGTATCAGCCGTCCAGTTTCGAATCATCTTACAATGAGACCTCCCCTTATTAGACCTCCCCTGGTAAATTAATAGCGTTCGGTGATTTGCACCACTTGCCTATGAGCCTTAAAGCTCTCTATTTACCTATCTTTCTAAATATAAAAAAATAGACTACCGTGTACGTTTTTTGTACCCTTTCGATGAAGTAGTTTGGTTCCCGTATCTGGTGATACTTAAATTTATAAAAATCACTGTAATTCACTAGGGTTGCAATTTTTTTCTGAATGTGATCCTTTGAATAATGCATACGGTTCAATGGGTAATAACTATCATAATAATATTAATAATAATGATAATTGCTGTTTATTTAACCTCGATAATTAACAGAGCTTTGGAACACACTATGGTCAGTTTAAACGGGCAACCAGCAGTAAAAGTTACTTTGTTTACAAATTGGTCCAACCCATGATAAACTGAAACCCAATTCCAACAGGATAAGAAAGGTCGCTCAGCTAAACTTTCAAACTATGGTCACACACACACTCTGACATCAAAAATTCTCGCGTCGATTCCGCTCATTCAAGCAAATAGTTGTCCACGAGTAATTCACAAGAGCTCTCTCAAAACAAAAGAGTAGCAAAGGGTGCACACGAAAGGCAGAACGCAGAACGAAGAGCATCACGATCACGCGATGGCAGTTTGACATTACGCCACGAGCCAAGGACATACGTGCGGTGATCTGCAAGAGTTTCAATATACATCCTGCTGTATGGATGGCTCTAGAGGGAGTGATACACATTGGCTGTCGGGCAGCTCTGGCGAACGTGGATATCTTCCCGCCGGCCACTAATGAAGAGACCGTGAGTGTCATAAGGTCAAATAAACCACGGGCAAGGGAGTGATAAAAACGTTACAAGGTTGCAAGTGGGTTGTATTTGCCGGTCGTGAGGTCGCACTCAAAGGTTCATACGGGTCACACACGCGAATGAATGCGGGAGAGACTAAGGAGATTTATTTTAATTCACGACGCTCCAGATAACTGAAAGCGGAAATGCGTAACTGCTATGAGTGGAAAGTATAAATTGGCGTAACGTGGGAGGAGGAGAGACAGACAAATGACTTATCTTTTTCCCGGATGGGACATTAATAAAATCCACCGCCCTCGGTACGATAATGAAATTTATAAATATGGTATAAACCTTTCTACCGTTACCACGTACATCTGCTCGACTGTACGCTGAATGTCTGCATCTGTCTTAATGTCTACCCATTAATATGTTTATAAGTTCCATTAAATATCTGATTATTCCGGAAAAAATTAGATAGGCATGTATACTGACTTGTTTTTATTTTTCTTGAACAACTAAACGGGTGAAAGTTCTTTTGAAATAAAAATATATCTCCTTCTAAGGTAAATCTCCCCTCAGACAAGTTTCAATTGAACTGCTCCCTCCATGCTCGTCTATCCTGTGCACTGCCTCCCTAAGCCCTACGTAACTCCTTCCATTCATAATATCAGTCAACATATCATTTCTTCGTCTTCCTCTCCCTCTCTTTTTCCCTCGATCTTTCCATCTCACATCCTTCTCAGCAAGCAGTCTTCCCTCAAAGCGCGTCCCATCCAGTTCGCCTATCTCTTTCTGACTGATCTTAAAATATCTCTTTTCACATTCATCAGCACTTCCTCACTGCTCACTTTATCACTCCATTTGAATCTCTTCATTCTACTCCATAACCGCATTCCTCCTGACTGTCCATGTTCCTACTCCATAAAGTAAAACATTCTAAATAAAACATTTTGATAATCTCTTCCTTGGATGAGTATTAAAATAATGAAAAAGATTTTTAAGCATGATTTTCTAAAAAAAATCATTAAAAAATCTAAAAAAAGAAATATCTTAACATTGTACTAAAAAAGAAAAAAATGATATTTTCTTGAGTGAATGAACATTTAGCCAAGTACTGGAAATAATTAAATTCAATTCAGGGAAATTAGCCACACAATGATAAGACCACAACGAAAAGCGTGTGGCGCTCTTTCATATTCGATATCAACATAAATTCATTAAATATGAAGATTTTGGTGATCAATGGAATAGAGAGCGTCAATATACAATGTCTAGAAAATCTTCAAATTAACTTAAGTGAAGGTGCAAAATATAAATGAGGTAGCGCCACACGCTTTTCGTTGTGGCCTTATCATTGTGTGGCTTATTTCCAGTACTACGCTAAATTTTTAAACACTTGAGAAAATTTTATTTTTTTCTAGTACGACGTTAAGATATTTCTTTTTTTAGATTTTTAAATTTTTTTTATAAAAGCTTAAAAAATAAAATTTTTATTGCTTAAAAATTCGTTTTTTCTATTTTATGTTTACTTTATAGTCCTAGTTAATAAAATGTTTGAAAAACAACAAGTTGTTTTATAAACATTTTATTAACTAGGACTAAAAAACTAGGAATGTTTACTGAAAAAAATCACCAGGTTTGGACTCAATGCGACGACTCTGATAGACCCAAGATGACGAGAGTCGGATGCTTTTCCACTAGTCAGACTCGATTCATGTTTTAAGTTGAATGAAGTGGTAAGTATGTAGGGTAAAATGAAGTGGTAACCATGGAACAATGGATCAATGGTGAAAGAAAAGCATGTAAAAATATACAACCGACCCTAAGTACCTTTGCTTTCCCATTTGAAAAGGCGCAAAATAAATCTTAGTACTTGTGCTAACGCTTCGGGTTCCGCAGAATCCCATCAAACTGACATCGGAGTACTTCATTTGAAATGATGACATCGCCTCCAAAAGCGAGTACAGTGAAACCTGTATCAAGCGGCCACCACCGCACCCAAGAGATAATAGTCGCTTGTGGAGGCGACTGCAGAAGGGAGGGTAAGTCTACACTGCTCATATCTATGAAAAATTCATTGGATAGGATAGGATTATTGATTCAGGACGCGTCGACTACAGCAGTCATTTTGCACCACTCTCGTCCTTAGGCAAGACAAAGTCTATGCAATTAAAACTAAATCGCTTTAGTACTTATGTGAGATAAAATGTGCATAACGTTGCATATAATTAATTTACAATTTATAAAAAACGTTGATTTCTTTAAAAAAAAACAATTACTCGGGTGAGGCAATCGGGAGAGTCACATTGGATGTGTCCTAGGGTACCGTTGATCTTGTGTTTATCTCGAGAAGACCGGTATTTATCACACTCCGTCAGGATGTGTCGCACACTCAGAGGGGAGTCGCACTCATCACACCTAGGTTTTGTCTTCTCTTCTGTGATGAGGTATGAGTGGGTCAGGGCAGTGTGCCCTATCCTCAGGCGTGTGACTGCGACTTCTTCACTGACGGAAGAGGGCCACGCTGATACTACCGGTTTTACAGTCCGGAGCTTGTTGCAATTACTCCCATGCCACGATTCTTGCCATTTGTCTAAAATAACGCTTCGACACACAACCTTTAGGTCTTCCGCAGTCACCATTTTCCATACAATTTCTGGCATCTGCAGTGCTTCCTTTGCAGCCTTGTCCGCTTCATTCATTGCCAGCTATTCCCATAAGTCCAAGTACCCACATTAAGGAGATTTTAATTCCCTCGTTGCTGAGAGAAAGAAGAGCGCATTGTAAAACCGAAAAAACCGAAAACTAGGAGAGGTGACCGCTTAAGAGAGGCGACTGCGGAGTCAGGTTTCGTTTTACGTCAGCCATGTCCACAGGTTTCCAGACGTTTATCGCAGATTTTGACGCTTTTTCTACGCAATGCGTCATCCGGGGGCAGGTGCAGAGGAATGGCAGGCATGAATTTTCATAGAGATTGACGCAGTGCGTCGAAGGACATCGGAGAAGTGCGATATGCATCCCAACATACAAACGGGTGGATCGGATAAGATAAAAATTTTCGAAATTTTAAACGGCAAAATACTTGCCGACATCTATACCTGTGATTCTGAAGACATATCTGCGAAAATATGAGCAAAGGAAGGAGTAAAGTATGCACAGCCATCGAATGCAACACGATTAAAAATAATAAGAGCGGTGGTCATAAAATACCCACTTCACTCATGTGAGGAATTCTTGGCGAAAACTTTAGCGTATAAAAGCTACATTACTTTCCTTCAGCTTAGAAGTTCAATGGATTAGCACTCAAGGAAGAACAGATGTTACTCACAATTCTTACAAATAATACTTTGGTGCAAAATAAATCGTAGTATATTGGAGTTCGTAAGATATTAACATAACATATATAACTACTTTAACTCTATAAAGCCAGCCTTCTTTGCTCAAATGAAGAGCAGAGGAGAAAAAGGTTCAAAGCACTCTATACAAAAGATGTTTTGTGCACCTTGGCCCTCAAGTGTATAATAACTCACCTAATGTTAAGGATCTCAATAATGTATTCATTCTCTTGCTAAAAGTGAAGGTTTGGCTTTTCTCTCTTTCTTTTGAAAGAGTGGAACTAATTTTGATGTAATAATAATTATTTTGTGTTCACCACTGACAATATACAATATTTATATTCATAATATTGCTATAGGCACAAAAAATTTAAAAGAAATTGTTTTCTTTTTGTTTTTCATAAATCTTATTACAATTACTAAACAATTATTCTCAAAAACTAAATGTATTGCCACAGATTTTGCATCACATTCGTGCACCAATGTCTTTTGATGGTATCTCCAAATAGGGAAACCTTTAGAGCTACCTAAAGCTCACATGCAAAATTTATACAATTTATACATTTTTTGTAACTGCATTTTATCTGTTTCAAAGGCATATGAGCAATAAATATGTATTTATATATCTATCTATCTATCTTCGTCAGAAAATGAATTGGTTGTGAATTTATAATTTCAAATCGACGGTCTGAAAACGATTCCCATCCCAGCGGAGGGAAATTGTCAGTAACACTAACGAGATTATCATAAGAACCAATCACGTATCAAGCTAATCTTCTCTGCAAGCTTTCTAACTCTGTTTTAAAGCCTACCTCATTAGGATCCAAATACAGGCAGCGTATTCTAAGTGGGGTCTAACTAGGGAGAAGTATCTGATTTCTCTGACTTGATCGTCTTACTTCTAAATCCAATCCCATCCATTGATTACAGTTATTGTTTGACTTTCTAAAATGATGGAACCGCTTGAGATTTGGTTCTGTAATAACGGGACGATGAAAATGAGTTGGACATGCACGATCTTCAACCGGAAAATCCAGCGAGGAATTTTCGAGCGGCCAACTCCTTGGAAAACGGCATCGCATTCTCGGGCACTTGCCTCACCATGGTCACTAGACCAAGTCTATAATTGAGGGTAATATTACAGTAAAGGTGTTGAAAAAAAGACAGATTGAAATACTCGAATAAAGTATAGGAGGTGGCCGGCTGCACGCTATATACCACCAAGAAAGTATTTGCAAACGTTGAAGGTTTACGGGAGAATACCATG
This sequence comes from Ceriagrion tenellum, assembly GCA_963169105.1. Lineage (NCBI taxonomy): Eukaryota > Metazoa > Arthropoda > Insecta > Odonata > Coenagrionidae > Ceriagrion > Ceriagrion tenellum. Next base: position 5,899,223 of record OY720641.1, on the reverse strand, counting down.
GCTAGCAATAAATGAGACAATAGAAAACAAAACACGAATGGTTATGCACCCTTCGTTTGGATATCCATTGAGATTAGGAGGAAATGATATCTACATGTACATACTACCCTACGAGCCACCGAATGGGCGTGTGGCAGGGGGTGTTTGGACTCCAGCAGTGTAAATGATACGGTTTAGGGAGGTGCAATGGAGAAGTGTATTATGGGTAATTTTTTAGTGGAGCTCAGTTTTTATTGTGATCCCTTACTTTGGGAGGAAGGAATAAATTTTGGTACCTACCTATTCTGAAATATCTTATTTTATCGCTTCTGTCGGACCAAGAGATGTAGTGCGGCGTCAACAAAATATTCTCCGTGTCGGTTTGAAACACCTGTTCGTGAGAGAGTGATATCAAGCGAGATGTTGTAGCGAATATTTGGAAGAGCAGTTCCTCAAAGTAGAGGAAAGACTCTCAACAAACTCGGCTCAATTGTTGAATATTCATGTTAAGAATTGTCTTCAGGCTCTCAAGAAAATTTCTACAGGAATCGCTATGTCTTTCGATTTCAGACTCACAAAAGAATTTACGAATGAATCTAGAAGCTGCCATTGGAGGAAAGTTCTCAATATCAAGTGATCTGATAGGGTTAGGAATGAAGAGATGTTGGTGAGAATAAAAGAAGGAAGAAAGCTCTTAAAGACCATTGAAGATAGGAAGAAGAGCTGGATAGGACATGCACTGAGAAGGAAATGTTTGATACGAGACGTACTGGAAGGAATGGTGGATGGAAACCGCAATAGTGGAAGAAAGAAAAGAAAATGTTTGATATGAGACGTACTGGAAGGAATGGTAGATGGAAGCCACAAAAGAGGAAGAAAGAAGAGGAAGATTTTTGATGACCTGAAGGATGGAGGGAGTTACAGAGAATTGAAGAGGAGAGCAGAGGACAGAGAGAGAGAGAGAGAGATGAGAAGCACAAACTTTATCACCACAGAGAATGGTGACTATAATTAGACTTTAATATACACCCAGATGTTTTTGCATTAATTAAGGGATCCATAAATTCCGCAACAGAAATTTCTGATTATAAAATTCCAGCGCCAACCATTTTTACGATCGACGTTCCACGTTGAAGTAAATCTTCGCGAAGATTGCTTTGATATTGTCCTTCACAAATGACAATACGGGGACTGGCACAGTTCAAAAAGAGTACAGGTGAGGCATTCCAAAACCAGAAGAAACACGGAAAAAGAGATAAGGCGAAGGAGGAAGGAGAGCGGGAACGGCGGATCAATACTGCTACCCACAAAGGAAGAACATTCCACTCGAAAGAGCACCTTAATTGGAAAAAGCATGGGAAACCCTGCTCCTGACGCGTCATATAGAATAGGTTCCTGGCACGACCCCTAAGGACATTTAGTTGATAAAACCGAGGCATCCGTTTGAACAGGAAGCTAATTCCCAAAGATAGATAGATAGATATTTTATTGCTCAATTTTAGGCCTACAAACATGAATTAATAAAACAATGAGCTTAAGGTAGCTTCAAGGACTTCCTGTGGGAAGGTTCCATCACGACAAAAGTGCACAATACACACTACAAAGACAATTCACATTACAAGAATGAATGGCATAAAGTACAGCTAATTCAAGAATTAAACAATGAATAACCTAAAAAATTCAAAATAAGATGTAATATTTTTTTACAAATTTGAAGGCAAAAAAATTTTATTTATGTATTTTTCTTTTACCCTAAAACAAAGTCTACACTTTTAAGAGCAAACAGCCATTCGTTAAGTTTTTTTAAGAATGTAAACTCATTATTATGACCTTTCAGAGTACGTGGAAACGTATTGTATAGTTTAGGCCCGATGTAAACATCACACCTTTTAAATATAGAGAGGCGAGAAAGTCAAGCTATACTTTTGGACTTTTCAAGAGTCAGACCTCGGAAGCGATTAAGAATAGGTCGATTCCTATTTGAGACCATCTATGATTTTAATGCTTTCGGAAACCGTCAGCTGTGATCAAATTGTATCGTCATCTGCAAACGGGGCAATTCCTCAGGTATCTATCTTTCATCCCACGGTCACGGTCCCATCTACAAATTTGGTTCAAAACGCTTACGGCTGTGTCCGTGATTTTGCTACACCAGGACTACGTTAGGCCTGAGAAAGATCATCTGAAGCTTCAGTCAAACCAGCACTGTTTTGGCACTGACTGCAGAGAGAACATTTCGGCACTTGGCAAGGAGAAAGTCAAAAGTAGTTTAAATTTATGGCGTATACGAATATCCACAATTAGTCCGACTCGTAAATGCACATAGACCAGGAAAAACAGCAAGTAAAACCTCCCACACACAGGACTGACTTAAAATTTATGAATTTAGCTGTACGATTTTTCTCACGTAATTTTTCCACGTACAATAAGAGCTCTTTCCGGTCTAGTCTATATCTATATAATACCCTCTGAGCCGACGTATGGACGTGTGGCAGGAGTGTTAGGACACCAGCCGTGTAAAGGTGTAAAAAAAAGAAGTTTTGGGAGGTGAAATGTTTTATGGGTGTGTTTTAAGTGGAGCTTAACCATGCATTTATCACGCTCACTTAATGCGCGCGGAGAGGACGATTATTGTACCAATCTGTTCGGCAATGTATCTCTATTATTTAATCACTTCTCTCGGACATAGTTATGTAGTGTGGTCTCAAAGTGATATTCTCTGTGTCGTTTTGAAGCATACCTGTTCTCAATTTTCTCAAGCAAACTAAGCCCAGCCGTTAGCGTCCGAGTCTCAAACGACTCCCAACTTAATCCATCTAAAAGTTGAGAAACACTATATGTTCATCCGTAGCACTTTTTAATGAAGCACGAACCTTCCTTTCTATTTTATTTACTTTTCTGGTTAAATCTATCTGTCCAGCATGAAACAACACGAGCTTACTTAAGCTTGGCACACAAAACATGAGCAAACATGCCGTAATTGCTAGCAGCAACATTTGCCTGCAGTCAATTGGCAGGGCGCAACGTCATGCTTTAAATATTTTATTAAATGTTACACACTTATGAGTGGCTTTAACATAATATCGAATTCTTTCAACCATATTAATTTTAAACTTTTCCCTCTTTTGCCCTAATCGTTCCATACGTATTCCAAATATTGACCAAGGGGGGCTTGGAAGAGTTGCGAATGGTCCCTTCATAGAGTGAGCAAGTTACTATGAGTCGTCTGCGTTTTCAGTAACTCGCCGGAGGGATTGTACAGGCTTCCGGAAGATGGCAGCACCGCGGGGACCAAGGAAATTCCTTTCCCGCCAAAAGACTCGAGCTACAAAGATAACCCTTCGCTGGACAGAGCAGACCACCCAAAGAGATGAGTATGAGGCCAACCGCTTTCGCCTTTTAAGGCTTCCCATGAACGAAGAGACACAAAAGAGCTCTTTAAAAAAGCTCAAAAATTAATTTTCTTCTTGAATATGCTCCTAAAAATAACAAGAAAGAAACACAACGAAACTTAATGGGAGGAAAAAAAACCTCAGCCCTAATCGGGATTGACACACATTTCAACGCCCGATATGAGTATAAAATGGATAGTTGAAAACATCAGGGATAGTTTGAGAGTTCTATTAATCAAAGCGACGAGACTCACTTATAAAAAATTATTGGTACGGAAAAAAGAAATGGGAGATGCATACTCATGAGATTGTTTTTTAAACAAGTACTCATGACTAATGGAATCGCCCAGAAGACAGTAACATCTATTAATTACCACGCAATTATATTTCAATTTACACCATTTTCCGACGATGTATAATCGCTCATGGAGACAAAGGAAAACCAGACGTCGCTTTGCCCAGAGAGAATTTGGATACTATTTCAAAATTGTGTGAAGATTGTGGCATTGAATTAAATCAAAATTAACAATTATTCTTTATGTAAACGTGCACAAAAAAGCGAACGCCAACATAAAAATATCCATTTCCCTTAGGAGAGAACACTGATGTGAACGATAAGCCTTCAGGTGTAGTTAACTTCGGGTATAAGGAAATGGATCATACCATGCCACCAACACCAGTGGTGGCTTGCAGGATACCACACAGAATGAATACACTCGTATGCCACAGGCTTAGGCCTTACGTAGGAGCCCCAACTGAGCAGCAAAGCGGAAACTCAGCAGCCAGCAGCGCGATGACACCCACAGCGGAGACACCGGGAAACAGCGACGAAGGAAGGATCACAATCGACTATCGGCACAGTTTTCATTGGATAAGACTGGCTCTCGGCACAGCGATCCGATTTATCCACGACGATTGAAGATATACGGCCGACAGCGTTATTCCCCGAAAAACTCTTTAGTTTACTATTTATCAATGTCCCGAAAAGGCTTTTCTTGTTGACGGATTCCCCGACAACTTACTTTCACCCATTAATGTAAAGGTATCGCTGCAATGTCGTTCAGTATCGATTGTGTTCTTTTGTCGATATAGGTCTTCGCAACGAGCATTAATCCGCCATTAAAATACTTATTTTTCTGTATACTCTATAAGCATAGTATGTATAGGTTGTTCGACTATTTTATTGATTTGGCAGTGCATTTGTATTCGAAATGACAACTTGTACCGCCCATTCGCAGATTTCCTAGTGTGTATTATGGCAGTAAATGCTCAAATAGCACATAAATGGCGGACATGTGGTGGAAATGGTTGCGAAGACCTGTATTGAAGGATGAACAGTCGATATCGAACGACCTCGGTATTGCTGTAGATCGAACACCACCAACCGACAGGATAATAGTCTTCCCCATAAAAACGGTCACATAAACGCTCCTGTGGTTTTGTCGTCAAGATCGCTTTACCTGCAGAACCTTTTCCGGTGGTTTTGACGAGAGATGGAAAACCCGGGCCATAGAGGCTTAAGCCACACTCATTAAAACCGTACAGATTCGCATTGCCCATTAGCATTAGCTTTTGCCATGCGTCCAGAGAAACCGTGATTTTTCCGCACTTTTGCAAACACGAAAGCTTTTGGAAAGTGGTCTAAAAATCCGTAACGGTTCTTAACTTTTAGATTAATCTATTTTCATATTCTGTCACATTGAATTTCAATGGTTGGTACTGTGAAATGAATTTTCCAGCTTCAGAATTGGTAGATTGCACCCACTGGAAAAAAACTTTTATGAATGCTACATTTATGGTAGGTATATTCATCTAGTATTACTATATCCTCCCACAAAATATTTACATCACAGGTACAAGTACATAATGATAATGTACACTGTTCAGAAACTTTACTTAACATTTGGGCATAAGACTTTATAAGTTTTCAAATAAATGTTTGAGAAGGCGAATTAGGCAGATAGACGAGTAAATCCCAAGAAAATTGATATGAAATTACGAAGTGTTAATGCTTTGAAATTGTACCCAATCCTTAAGCCAACCCCATTGTCCATGGCCATCACACCCACTTCTGCCATTCCAATGTGACCTGTTCCGCTGGACAGCGTAAGTATGACCGGGGAAGTGACCCAGGGAATAGAGGGGGGGTCGCTGGGTCAGTAGGCAAATCGATGCCGGCCGCACGCGATGGTCAATTCCGCGATGACCGGGTCATTGCTCCGCGCGCCAAGATTAAGAGGTCGGACGCCATCTGTCGGGGCGTCCGTCGCCGTTTTCAATGTCTCCCGGGAATTCCACGTCGCAAGCTCTCTCCTTCGAGGTTTTATGGGAAGTTTAGGTGGGTCGGTGGCCACGTGGTCGTTTTCCTCGGGAAAATGGAAGAGTAAATGGACGTTACGTGCGGCTTTAGAGATCCCCTTGGCGTGGTGCGAAATTGATTGAAAGCGGACATGCGACGATGAATCATCGAGGCGACTCTCGGGAAACACTGATCTGGTGCCAACTGGAGCTTCATGTGCTTCATGTGCTACTGATTCGTCGCTACGAGCAACTTTATGAGTTCCGCTGCGAGCGATTCCATGTGGGAATGTTGTTTTCTTCACGATGGTCATTCGATCAGAAGGTGAGTCGATAAAATGGCACAACTTCATTTCGGAAGCACTTCATTAAACCTGGGCTTTTAGAGTGATTCCGCCGTATGAGACTTAATTGTCATTTAATTCATACTCTGGGAATTTTTAGAAAAAAGTGTCCTCTGGTATGAACAGCAAAACATTACCTTCCCGGGACATTTTCTCGCAAATTGCATTCGAACTAAAGGCGAACTTACATCTGGAAGTTAAGAGTGTAGCGATATCTCGAATCATAAATGATTTAAGATTTTCCCGGTGTATTATGTTTAAATATCTTTCTCGGGCTTCGCACCGGGTAATGTCTCCACTATATCGGGAAAGATTCACCCAATTCTGCATCGTTTTAACATCAAAACGAGCTTCTTATCATCAAAATCAGGCTTAAAGAACATCGGAGGCACTTTAGATTGGCGCAACCAGAGAAGTCGGCAGTGGCGGAACACAGCATCAACGAAGACCATGCCATTAAATGGACCGATGCAAAAATCCTTTGCCGCGCACACCGTTACTGGGACCGCATTATCAAAGAGGCGATCGAGATACGATTGCATCCGCATAGTTTTAATAGAGATACCGGTATCCAACTGAGTAAAACCTGGTGGTCAGTGATCAAATGTATTAAAAAAGACAAGAAAATGATTCAACGGCCAGCGGAACACGTCAGCCAATCATAGGGATCGAAACCTTCATTGTTGGAGCATCAACAGCTTGTTTAATTTTAGTGTTATAGTGGTCACGGCGGAAAAAACACGTGCCTTGAAAATGGAAAACAAGTCGGTTTCCAAAACGTCGGCGGATTTTGAAAACATTACCCGTTGCGAAGCCCGAGAAAGATATTTAAAGATATCTTGAATCGTTTCGCCACTTGCAGGGCATCGTCCTACTTACACATAACTTTCGGCTTTTCCCAAACAAATGGATGACGGAAGTAAAACAATGAATATGGTAATTACGAAAATCATGTAAATTTGACTAGAATGGCGTGTGTATACAGCTGTTTGAGTCCCATAGGCATTCGTGGGTTAAATAAATTACCATGAATTACAATAATAATGCATTATTACGTCGTATCAAGTATGAGAATTATGAAAATGATTATAATTATCAAATAAGAGATATGTCATAAATCTTACCTTAGTCGTTCTTTCGCATTAAAAATATCATTCAAGTACAAATAAAGATTTACATAAGCAGTAGGTAATGAGTCCTCCTCCAACATTGCCTGCTAAAATTTTCTGTAGAAATTGTTCTGTAGAACGTAAGGAATTCTACGGAATTCGTCGTCGTTTCTGTAGGACGAGTTCTATTTCCAAGGATTTTTACGGAACGCGGGTTTATTTTCTGTAGAACTAACTTCCGTAGAAACAAATTCGGTAGAATATTCTCCCTCGCTGACTGATTCCGTAGAATCCGTTCCGCAGAACGTGCGGAATGCTAGGGAAACAGTCGTTTCTTCCGTAGCACCAGTTTCTTGAGTCAAAGGAGATACGTAATTGGCAATAAATGAGAATTTAGTTCATTGTAAGTTAACCAATTGCGTTTCTAAAAATAATGCAATTTATTTATACTCAGTGATACTTTTATTGAGCATACCAAACTTTATGACAATTTGAATCGTAATGCTTGATTTGACTTCCGGTTTACCAACTTCCTCTTGCTTCCCTGCATGACGTCGTGCACTGTACTCAAGTGGTTACGCGAGACGTTACAAATACTCTGGTTTCCGCTTATACGAAAAAAATGAGCAAAACCCAAGCCATACCTGGGTGAAGCACGTCGATAAATTCGTCGGGTGTGTTTTGGTGGAAGAAATTAAAAATTTTCATCCTAAATACACCGATGATCTTGACCCATCGGCCACCAAGAAAGTGTTTTGGCCCTCCGTTTTGGAAGAGGACCGCATGGACGGCAAGAAGGCGGAAGGATTTTACTATGGACGCGCTCTCGCGTTAGAAGGTAAGTGTTTAGGTGGGCAATTTACACATCCATTTTGGTAGATTTATGGTGACCAGTGGATCACCCAGCATTATGATGAAGTGCACACGCATATGACCAATAAGTCGCTGAACGTCGAGGAATGTGTTTAGTGTAGTAGATATCATTTAATGTATAATCGTTCTCTTTTCAAACACGAATATGCTTACTTTTACTTAGACATATCCATTATGGCAAACCCTCCACGGGATATTACTCGCCTTCGACCGAAGGAGTTCTCGGACGACGATTTTATTGAAATCAATCATCAGAAGGAAATAAGGGTGAGTTGCATTAAGTTGTGTAATCACACCTTATTCGTTGATAGTGAATTTGATTTAATTTTGGCATTCTATAGCATTCTGTTCTTTTTATTTGCAGAAGGAAGGCAGAGCGAAGAAATGGCTTCAATTAGTCGAAGGAATTAAGGAGAAGAGGAAAAAGTGAAGATTATGTCTTTGAGCGGAAGAAGAAGAAGAGACGGCAGCGGATGCAGGAGAACACGCGGCAATGAAATTGAGTGACTAATGTAAATTGATGACTTTTAAATAAAATGTATTGAAGTTTCTAATCATTTCAACGTGCTTCATTTTCTTAATTATCACTTCCAGTGTTTCTTACGACACTACAAAATTCCCGTCAAATTGATAGAACTCAGGTTAATCTTTTGCTACATCATAAGGAATTTTCACAGATCGTGCTATGGAATTTATGCAGAAAGTTGTATGGGAATTCAGTTGGAAGTTTGTTTTGGAATTTGTCCAGAAAGTGCTGGGCTATTCTGTATGCAGTTCTAGGGAATTCTGTAGAAAGCCCAAGGGAATTCTGTAGAACGCCCAAGGGATTTCTGTAGAACGCCCTGGGGAATTCCGTAGAACACCCTAGGGAATTCTGTAGAACGCTCTAGGGAATTCTGTAGAATGCCCTAGTAAACTACAGAACAAAATTCTACGGAACTACCTAGGGAATTCAGTAGAAATATTTTTAAGGAATCTCTACAGAATTTTCTAGCAGGGTTATTATTCGTTGTTTACATTTTGAATCTCCGTTTTCTGTCATGTGACCAAGCTTCCACCGGATGCGATGCGATTTTATCGCAGAATCGATATGCTACTTGCAGGGAAAATAGAAACCAGTCTAGACTAGGCGAAGTATATCCACTCGTCTGAAGGAACACCGTAGGCATTTCCGGCTTGGTCAACCGGAAAAATCAGAAGTAGTTGAGCATAGCCTGAGCCGGGACCATAAGATCATTTGTGATGACACGACTGTTCTTTGGCGATCCGGACAATTATGGGATCGCTTAACCAAAGAGGCGATAGAGATAAGGTTGGAGAGGAAGAATTTCTACCGGGATACTGGTTACACGATCAGCAGCTCTTGGAATAGAATTTTGAGAAGAATTCAGAACGCCAGAGCTAAGTCCCCGCTGGTCAACGGTCCTCCACCACAACAATCGGGGCTCGACCAATCCCGCCCCGCCTAGCGCCAAATTAAACGGTCTTTTCAAGCTCGCATCAGTAGCCTTGAGAATGGGTAACGAGTCGGAACCCGAAACGTCGGCTGCCTATGAATATCTTACCCGGTGGCGAGCCCGAGAAATTTACACTAATGTTATTCGCCGGGAAAGTGTAAAATCATACATAGAAAACCAGTCTATTTTCCTCGCAAGTAGCAACCGCGGTCTATTACCACCACTGCCATGGAAGCACGTGCTTATACATAGAAGTGTCGATTGCATGGAACAAATAAATGGTCCTACGGTCGCCGTCTAAGGATGTACATAAGTCTTCATTAAAAATACGTATATCGAGGAAAAATCTGCACACTTTGCACCTTTATTTTGTGTTTGGTGATAATGGCTGACGCATGACACCAGCGAGAGCAGAATTTACTTAACAATTGAGAGAAATTGAAATTAAGTGTTTGAATTAAATCACACATAAAGGAGGGACATCCTTAATTCGTAGCTATGAGTAGAGACATCAATCCTTTGTAGGAATGTAATTTTCTTTACAATGAGCATTCGATCAGACAATGAGTATAATAACTTAGTGGGACAGCATTGAATGATGAATAATGATAATCAAAAGATACACCCATTAAAGTGAAGCAGATCATGCTACTTTGATGAATAAGCGAAGAACTATTTACAAGAAAAAATTCCGAAAAGCTCAAAACGACAGAAACGTGGGATTTCGGAGGCTTACTTGTTCATCGCAAAGCCCGGGTGAGGGCAGCACTGAGTTACGGTAGCAGTGTGACTGAGTGAAGGGTTGCTACGATGGTATAAGCCATAGTAGTGTGAAAGAGGCATTAGGATAATATTGGGAGCTTTCCATTGAAATCATCGGGAAATTGGTAGTTTCAGGATTAACTTGGCGGAATTTGTAAATATTACAATGATAATTCGTAACTTAGTGATTCAACATATCTTTATTTGAAAAGACCCGGGTTTTGACGATCAACGTCAACCTGACGATGAAGATGAACGTCGAAGCCCGAGTCGTTCTAAATAAAGATATGAGGAGTCACAAAGTTACGAGTTATTAGTATAAAGTCATCGGAAAACGCTAGAGCACACGAATGACGACTTTGAGAACGACGTACGCAGGCAAAACGCTCGGTGCCTAGCTGTCAGATAGCAATTCGTAGGTTCACTACGGGCTTCCTCCAACATTCTAGACGTTCTCGGCCGATTTTGCAAATGGTAAACGATTTTAACAAGTGTTTAAATTTCTCTTTATTTTTAATAATTGTTTCCGCGGAGAAATCGAAACTTTTCAACACTAATAATTGATATTTTTCTTGAAAATCAACAGTTAAAAATAATCTGTTGTAATATTATCGTAGTTCTGTTATTCCCACGTCTGTGCAAATCAGCTCTGCTGCCTTTCTTTTTTTTCTTTTTGAGGAGCGACTCGCATACCTGATGAAATTGGGAGCGTCTTTGATGCCGTTGAAACAACTAGTTTAATGAACACTCACCCCGTAATGGCTGTACCAAATCTGATTCATTATACCCCACGACGTCCTCTTTCATGGCTAATTTTAGTCCTTTTAAAAAGTCCAGAAATTGGGTTAATGCACGATTTTCTGGTTTTTTTCCTTGTCGGGAAATATTAAAAGGGGTCGTCATTGGGCTTCTCCGACACCCCCCCCCACCATTTTCCGCTAGGGACATATTTTTAGAAACCCATTTTCGAACCTCCCTCACGAGTTAGACCGACCATTCGCCCACCTGGCGAAAGACTCTTTTGCTCTTTTGACACGTGCGTTGTCACACTTAAGCAGTAGGGGACGCACAAAACAAGTGGGCCGCCTAAGGCAGTCCACCGTTCGCAAACGCCCACAGTGCCTAAAATAAAAGGGTTACAGAGTTTTTGAAAAGACTATTTGAGGTATATTGAGCCAAAGTATCATTTCTCCAATAAATCAATGAACTCGTTCGCAATAAAAAAAAGAGTCTCATCTTTCTGAATACACCAAAATATCAGCAGCTTACCGAACTATTTTCCGTGATTGTTGACATAAATACCAGCCATTTTACATGGGCAATGGCAGGTTTACGCACACCAAAGAGATCTTATTTTAAAAAAAGAAGCATTTCCGACACTTAGACCTAGTCACAAAATTAACAGGGTTTATTTTGTACGTACATGTTAACGATTATTTTTGAAAATAAATCATATTATCACCGCAGTAATTTTTTCAGAATCGCAAAAAGACCTTCCGTTGTGAAGGATATTTGAAATTACCGCGTGAAAAAAATTAGTCAAGTCAAAGACTTAAGTAGATATTTTTTATTTTATTACCCAGAATTTCGGTCATATAAAAGTAAATTATGGCACATATAATAATGCGTTATATAATTTATGCTTCTTACAGCAGCTTAATTATAAACGTATAATACGAATATCGTCTCCACTATGATTAGGGAAGTATATCGCTCAAACTACCTATATGAAAAATATCTCATCTTCCAAAAATTACCAAAATATCAGCAGCTTACCGAACTACTTTCCCAGATTTTCCACGAAAAATAACAGCTTTTTACATGGTGAATGGAATGAGTATGCATTCCAGAGAGACCTTATTTTAAAAATGAAGAATATCTTACGTCTAGAACTCGTCAAAAAATTGACAGTGCGTGGTTTGTATGTTCTCTCAACTATTATTGAATATAAATCACATAGTCACGGCAGTAATGTTTTCAGGATCGTAAAAAAACCTTCCGCAGTGAAGAAGTTCTAAACGTAACGAGTGAAAAAAATGAGTCAAATTGTAGACTTATGGAAATGCTTCATTTAATTACTTAGAATTTCAGCCACATAAAAGTATGGTATTGCATCCAACCTTTTGGTTGGACATTTAAAATTTCGGGGGTTTAAATATGGATGCATTGGAGGAAATGGAAATTATCAGAGAGTCAAGCAACCTTTGCAACGAGTTTTTATTTCCGCACCCCTACCCAATTCTTTCCGAAAACATTTCCCTCCTCACAAGCCCCTAACATATGTTCCCCTGCCTCGCCACCCAAAATTAGTTTGTTCTCCAAATTCCCTTCCCCCCCCCAGCTTATTGGTGTTGGTTACTATCGTAACTATCAATAAATAACGTTTCAACAATTGTACCAGAGGATGCAGTAAGTTGCGAAACGCGTAGTACGTTAATAAATAGTTGTGGATGAGTACAAGGACTGTTTTTAATACGGATTCAAATATTCTACTGAAATTACCCAACATGTTTCCGAGATGTGCGTCCGTTTTACAAGTTTGTACCGATGAGGAGGTGGGGTTTTATAAGCGTAAATAGCGGGGTGGAGAAGGGGGCGGGGGTAGTTGATTCTAAGGCATGAGAAGGCTTGAACAGTGAATTGGAGTGGACAAGGAGGCGCCTTTCCCTGTGCCCGCGCAGAGGCAACGTCACCACGCGAGTAAAAAGGGAAATTAATGGAAGTGGGCCAGAGCGGGCGCTGAACAGCTGTCTCAGTCTAGAGGGACTGGGGCTGGGGAGGATAAAGTAGGGGGGAAGAGGAGAATGAAGAACGAGAAGAGGGGGAATGATTCAAAAGGAGAGAGGGGGAGTTACGGAGCCCGCTCCGCGAACCGAGAGCCGCCTGGCGGCGCAGAGATGGACTACACGCCTCGCGAAACTCATCCTAGGGCTCGCGGCTAGTCCGTCTTCCGGACGAAAGAAGAGAAGCGGGTGCACCCGAGCAAAAGGAATGAAGCAATGGACGAAGTATCCTCCGTAATAACATAGCGGAAGAGTGTCGAAGAGGACGAAAGGTATGAGAAGGGTTCAAAACTAGAAGGATGGTGCACTGGAAAATTATTTAAACTACAACCACACTAATTACTCACCTCGAAATGATAAGTACACCAGTATGGATAAATACAAAAGGAAGTATCAACGCGTGCAGTACATTTCCCACGCAAACATTCACTGTCAATGCAGCGGCAGCCAATATTAAAAAAGGGGGTAAGTATTGCCGTATACAGCTTCATTCATAGGAAAGTCAATTAGCGGTCATTCCAGTTAGAACTTCAAATCCTCTACACATGTTGGAGCAGTAATAAAAATTAAAGCCTCACAATGAGAAAGTATTTACCATACAGGAAAGTACTGTAGTACACGTCGTCATTCATAGGAAAGTGAAATTGCGGACATTCCACTTAAAACTTAGATCCCACTATGAATGTAAGAGCAGTAAATATATAAAAACCATAGATAAAAATGTCCCAATGATACAGACGACAAATATCGCGGTAGTCGAGATCTGGAACCACTAAAGCGTAGACATGGAAGCGTTTAAAAATAATTTAGGGCGGAACGCTAAGATAATACCTTTTAACAAACGCGCGGTAATTTCTTCCATCCTTGAATGGGCTTACGTCTGCCATAAGCAAGAAATTGCCCCAATGATAAAAATAGAAAACCAAACATTTCTGTAACTATGATGGGTCTCCCATAAACAGGTGACAACATATTTGCACATAAAGGGGACTCACACGTCACAGTCACGGCACATATATGAATTAACCTGCAATTAACGCGGTCCAATTAGGGGAAAGAACACGAAATAGGGAAAAAATACATTTAACACCCATGATTAACTTCAATGCATATGATTTTATGGCAAAATACTGGTATGTTAGTTTAATTGGAAGCGATAGAGAATCCTCTCGATTTTCACAGGCAAAGGTTGCAGTATAAGATCTGGTCAACGGCCGAAATTTTCCATTTCCCAACATCTTACTTAAAAATTCCATCTACAATAAGACATTTGACAGTCTAAGCTTTTGCACGCGCTCTACTTTTACAAATAATATTTTTTTAAGTATGTTAACATGTCTCAATCTAAATTTTCAACTTACACCTGAAACATTTACCACATCTGCTATTGCTAAGTAAACCATCCCTATGGTGAGAGTGGATCTCGATTGTTCCTGTTTTAAGCCTGTGAGCGGGAAGAGGGGAGGCAGGTGTTCCTGTAATTACGGAGGGAATCCATTAGGGATCAAGAGGAAAAAAGTGAGGAAAACTCATTACCGAAATGGGTGCCTCTTTGCCTCTCTTTCTCAGGGAGACGCTCTCAACAAAGTAATTTTTACGCTCCACTTCCTCCGGCGTGCCGTTAAAAAGTCTAGCGAAATACACCACGAGCGCCAGATTTAATTCTCTTGAGCAGCGAAAAATTATCACCCACTGACACATTTGCACGGTAAATATTTATATTACTCAAGTCTCAGGAAGCACTTCAGGAATGAAAAAAATAATATCACCTTAACACACTGGGCGGAAATTGGGAATTAAAAACTTAATGCAAGCGGAAATCACTTTCATTCATTCTTGTGGAGATACTCCAAAGCTCGCCTTCATGAGGTCTGGTAGACGGAAATTGGTAGATTACTCACCTTTCAAGTTAAATCTACAGTAATTGAGAGTGTGGATTTTGTAAGTTATGTCTACGTGTCGATTGTTTGACGTGAGCGATATCCATATATGGGAGAAAGTGATAACTTCCGTCTTCACACTGAAAAAATATCTCAGCAGCCATTATCACACCGGTTATAGAGAGTAAAACGTCTTTTTCGCTATCTTCTAAACTGTAATTAAACATACAGTAAGATCTGAATGGAAAATACAAAAAAATGCAAACGTGTCGTGAAAAAATGCAGTGATTACACACGAAACGAGATACAAAATCGAACAACGGCTCTGAATATCAAAATTATTCGCAACAATGTTGAGTCAGAATGAGCCAGAAAATAGAAAAGATTGGGCGCAAGTTGGAACCATTCTTGAACCAACCTAATATTGATAGAATATAAAAAAGATAGGATGATTGATGCTGATACATAATGTTTACTTGATAAGGTAGAATGCCTTGAATAAATGAATGTTAGCCAAGTTTTAATCAGAAGTTACCTACTTGAGCCATACACCGCAAAAGTTAACACGAAAATTAATACTAGCATAAATCATCACATCAGAACGGAAAGCAGAGTATCCAGACGACTCATCACACGCAAAATAAATTCGTTGAATGAATAAGATAAAAAGGGAAGCCACCCGCTTCGCTAATAACCACGACGATTATATAGAGAGCCTAATACATCGGATGGATATAGAATCCGAAAATTCTTGCGAAATCGAGAGGACTTCGCACATAATGAAGAAATATAGCGGGCAATATTCCACAAACAAAACAAAATTTACGATCGAGCCTGGTTTCTACGTTGTTGTATCATCTTCAGATGCCATTTCGCCGTTTCAGGTGAATTCAATATATCATCATCACACTTAAAGATGGAGTAATAACCTAAAAATTTCAGATTAGGCGAGCTTCAGTAGGGAAAGAGTGATTTTTATCTTGATCTCACGCTGTAACTCTTGAACTGACAGAAGCGACAAAAATAATTATTTAAATAACATTTTTTTAGCAACCACGTTTTTAAAACGGATTAAGAAGTATAAAATAATATACCCTAGCCGCACACAGATTTATAACCCCATATACAGATTCCTAACCCCATACGGATTGTCCTGAAAATTATTTGTGATTGTGAATTTTAATATCTATGAAAATGCTTGTGAAATTTAAAACGAAAAAAGTGGGGCGCACGCAATGGATAACTGATGAATTAAACGTTCACCTAAGTTATTAACAATTTTATTGTACTGCAAATTATTTGAACTGTAGCGAGAGTTTTCTCTACCACAGTTATTCTCTTACATTTACCTATTGCATATGCCCTGCGTTTATCGTTTTAAATCTTACAAGTATTTTCATAAGTAAAAAAATTCACGATCACAAATTTTCAGGACAATCCGTATAGGGTTATAAATTAATACGGAGCTAGGAGAAATTAATTTATATTTCTTAGTCCAATTTAAAAACGTTGTCGTTAAAATTTTTAAATTTAAATTATTATTTTCAGCGTATAAGTCTTGTGTGATCACATCTGAAATGGAAAATTGTTTTGTCTATCTGCCAATAGAATTGTACAGTTGAGCGGATAATACGAATGAATTCACCATTGTATTTCATTCAATGATACAGGCTTTTCCATTTTGGGCTCCACTTTTTCCCCTTGTGCTAACTTTTATCATTATTTTAGTATTATTATTCAGTATTATAATCTATACGTATAAATATTGCTTATTACTGCATGGTCATCCAGTTTTGAGACATTTTTAAAGTTTCAAGACTCTAGCTCATCGAGAAGAAAGTTTAAAATCGATTGCAAAATTTGTACAGAACAGACAGACAAGAAAGCGAGTAAAAACGTGGTAAAAAGACACACTGCCCAACTGGCACGTTTGAAAATACCTTTTCTTCACGCAGCCATAAAGGACCAAAACAAGAAAAGAGCGTATAAGATTTAGTTCTTTCTCGGCGAATTATTTATAAAGAAAAGAGCGTGTCACGTCCAATTGTCCAGAAGACATCCAGGTTACATGCAATTCGACTCCACCGTCTCTCCCCATTCTTAAGCCCGTTTTACACGGGGCACCAACTTTCACCATTCTTAAATGTAAGTTTTTCCTCAATCTGGCGTGAAATAACACTTGAAGTATAGCAGGGGCTTTTTTCGCCATCTCGCGTTAATGCATTCGCGCATGCATTCTTGCAATTAACCGCTTCACACGACGAAATTTGAAATACCCGTTTGCACACATTAAATTGTGCAATTAAGTGCCTCGTGTCATATTGGCTACATTCCTATCTCTTATAGCCTCGGTAGGAATGGCTGGTGTCCTGACACACCCTTCAACACGCCCCACAGACAGCTCGAAGCGCATAAATACCATTCAGGCGGTTTATTCCTCTCTACGCCATTATATTTCTGCTCTATTAAGGAGGTCCCATCGCGACTATATGAGTCGATCAAATACTAGATAAATTCAAACTTTTGCAAATGGTTTTATTTTTTTCCCATTTTTTAATCCTAATTTTAATCATAATTAAATCCCATTTTTTTCCGATGCAATGCGTCAGCTTCTCATTGGTCGTGCAATCCTAAGATTGGTTGACTGCAGCCCTCCACCCTATATCTATCTAGTGCTATCCCTATATATATATCTATCTAATGCTAGTTCCCTTACCTCCTCCTACCTCTTCCTATGCACTTTCCTCTTTATTTGGTCCAAGAACTTATTCCTGGGTCTTCCTCTGATGGGACTTTACCTTCCATTTTACCTTCAATTATGTTCTTCAGAAACACATTGTGTCTCAGGGTGTGTCCAATTCACCTGGTTATTCTTTTCTGCGTGGTGTTTCATATGGTCATACATCTTATTTTTTCCATCCATTTTATCTTCAGCATCCTCCTCCAGCACCAGGTTTCGAAGGCTTTGAGTCTGTTCTGGTCAGCTTTTCCAGGTTTGCGGTCTTATCTTCTTTAAGCACAGCAGTTGTCATTTTCCCATGAGCGCCTACTTAGCTTGCCCTATTCTCCGCTTGATGTCCGTTGTACTTCTTCCTTCCCACGTGATTGGACTTCCGAGACAGAATAGAATGAATCCACTTGCTCTAATTTCTCTCCCCTCGGGGTGACTTCCGCATTCATCTTCTCTATTCCACATGCTGGGATTTTACTCTTCGTCTTATTTGCTTTCATATTTGTAAGGCACCTTGTAATATTGATGATAATATGCAGTGACGGATAGCGGTTCTAGGTAGCCCGGGAGGTAGAACAAATAAATGGCCAGAAAGAGTTATGGATAAATTTTTAATACTTGTAAATTTCCGAACATGGTTGTTTTCCATTTATATATTTTCCATAGTCAGAAAAATATTTTTCCCCTAGTCATTGACCTACTACCCTTTATTTGGTAGCTCTTACCATCCTCTTATTCGTTTTATGAACTTATTCCTGGGTCTTCCAATGGGAACTTTTCCCTCCATTTTACCTTAAATTATGCTCTTAACAAAGCTACTGTACCTCAGAGTGAGTCCAATCCACAATTTAGGTTTCTCTGGAGTGCATACGCGTACCATTTCCTGTGGAAAATTGTTGGTATTTTTCGGCAAATATCTCGGCATGAAATAGTATGTTAACTTTTGATATTCA
Source organism: Ceriagrion tenellum (assembly GCA_963169105.1). NCBI lineage: Eukaryota > Metazoa > Arthropoda > Insecta > Odonata > Coenagrionidae > Ceriagrion > Ceriagrion tenellum. Next base: position 5,880,662 of record OY720641.1, on the reverse strand, counting down.
CGGAAGGGTGGGATATTTTTCTTTAAAATGAGACAAAATTCATTGGTTGATAGGCGAAATTATATTTCGCTCAAACTACCTTAATATACACATGACAACACTAAGAATTCTCGTCCGCATTTTAAATTCATTTATTACACAACAGTTATGACGTACGACTACACACACATTTTCCGAGGTCCAACACTATGAATGAACAAAAAAAATGGCAAGAACGCAAGTACCGCCATCTCTAGACGATTCGCGGAATCATTCACAACGAGATGGGATGACGTCAAAAGGTGGCGGGGTGATATAAAAAAAAGACAGGCGAGAGGGGGCGGGGGTAAGGAAAGCCGCCCTTATAACCAATTGTGTTTGAGCTGATAACAAAAAAAAACAAAGAAATATGAATGCCCGTACAATATCACCAGCGATCCCCCGCGAAACCACTTCGTTGGCTCGGACCGTCTATTCTGGAATGCCAAAGTACACAACGACAAAAAAAGACACGCGAAATACGCACGCTGATTACAAAGCGCCATTGGTAGGAGATGGCGGTAGGAGGAAGGAATTTCGAGGGATAAAAATAATAAACAAAGGCATCGTTTTGACATCACCGGCCACCGATAACGCAAAAAAACGGATAAAAATACTCAGCGCCCACTATCCATGCCAAAACAACGCCCGGCAGTAAAACACGAAGAGAGGAACGGGGTCAAGGCCGATAAATGTTTTGAGTATGGCCTCCACACGGTGAAAATTAGAAGGGTAGCCCGATGAATGGCTATGAGATTGCATCGCTAAACCAGCACTTCGTTCTAACAAAAAAATTTGCAACATAAAAACCATCGAATTTGAAACAACAATGATGAATATAAATAGACAAGAGTACCGCCCGCTATATTTCACTAAAACGACACGGGTTTCGGCGAATCATATGACCAGAATTAGGAACAACATGGCTATGTAATACGTCGAAACATGTGTCTTTATTGTAAAAAGAGTGAATAATACTATACCCAACGGAATACGGCGTGATGTTATTGAATATAATCTTGAATCTAAAAGAAAGGAACTAAGAAACTTCAAAATGTCCACTCTGTTATTTATTTGTTTGAACAATGCGTTTCGACGCTTATAGCGTCATCTTCAGGTACCTTAAGCGTCGAAACGCGTTGTTCAAACAAATGAACAACAGAGTGGACATTTTTAAGTGCCTTCCTTTTAAATTTAGTACAAATCCCACTGATTTTTCATTTATAAAATGCTGTTCCACTATACCCCGCCGGTCACGGTTCACTTAACTGGAATGAGCCATGATTTCGAGTAAAACATTTGAAATTACATTACAGAAATCAGAGTCTTTCAGAATTAAGCGGTGACTTCCGAGAGCAGTGCTTTTTACAAGAGAGCACTAACTAGTACTGTAGGGTATTACAATCACACATATTCTCATGGTAGCACTCAAAAGAGTAACATGGACAAGTTTAAGGCATTCCATGGGTTGAGACTCAACAATGTGGAAGTTGATTTTCACATATGATGAAAATAACTTGGTTTTCTTCCACTGATTTATTTTCTTGTTACAACATGTTTCCACACAACATTTTTCGATTAATGAAGGTCTTAAAAGGTTTTATCGAAAAATGAAAGACGACATTTTTCATATTTCTGGTACTTATAAAAAACATTGTCCTCAATCTTTGATAGTGAACAGAGACGCCTCATTTAGTACTTTTTTTGACAAATGGCAGTAAATATTTACAAAAAACAAACAATTACGTACGCTTAATGGGAAAATGGGAGTTACCTGGAAAAAACTCTGTTTTCACGTCGCAAACATTTCAATTTTATTTTTGTAATTTTCACAGTTAAATTATACTAGATGCACCATTCGAACTTGGTGGACTTGTTCAAATATTCAAACAGCAAGCTCTTAGAGAAGAGAAGAAGAAGCCAACCCCGAGAAGCGAAGCCATTACTCCGTTCTGATCTGTTTCTCAGAGATCTATAGAGAAGTTCTCGCCTCCATATCCGACAATGATCGCGGGTGCCCGGAAGTTTCAACTGCACGCTGCCTCTTAAAACATAGCATCCTAACCGGACGGCGATAAAACAAAAGCTCTAATGGTGAGCGTATATTTTAACACTCCTTAAAGAAAGATATACACTTGTCAGGCTCCATTTTTTTCCCCCACCAAGCGCTGCGGAAAGTCAGGAATTCCAGTTAGCCAGCGGCGGGTTGCCAACGCCGGAGAAAATAAAACAAACGGAAAGATATCCTGCCTCGGAACAAATGCTCCAAGTCCATTCACAGAAAAAATATTAATGATTCCACTTTTTAAAAGCAACAACGAGGAGAAATCAAAATTGGGAACTTGATAGCACTGAATCGCTCCAATTAAAATATTTACAAATCTTCCAAAAATAAAGTTCACACTCGTACATGACATACAATTGGTTGAATTGCTTCATGAATACTGGAGATGAGCGGAAAATGCAATGCTTTTTTAACCCTAATTGGTCACATGGAGTTAAATAAACCCCGACTCGTCTTAGTCTACCTTAATCGTGAAAAATCGTGAAATGAATGATTATCACTCATTTCATTTAAATTATTCGTGCAAAACAAAGGCCTTTTATTGTTCGACATTTTTGTGCGCTTTCAATATTCAAAACAAAAAACATACTTTTTGAGCAAAGAGCATAGAAAATATTTTTTATTAAAATATAATACTTCAGGAATATTTCTCACAGTGTTTTTCTCGAAATCAATTCAGTAAAAAACACAATTTTTCCGTAAAAAACACGATTGTTCACCACCTTAAATTTGGTGATTAGTTTTGAAATACTTAAACAATTAATTTTAGTTGGAAAACTGTGACACCTTTTCCTGCGATCTTAAACAATGCCCAAATATTTTTTATTTTATTTTAGAACTTATTACTGAAGCAGGATATCACTTTTTTGGTGCTGAGGTGAATTGAACCCAGTGTGACCGTAATGCATTTCTACTGAAGTGTGACCGATTAGGATAAATATAATTTCTGCTTCACAGGGCGCAAATTTTTCACACATTTCTAAGGAGGAAATCAAGCAAATTACGAGGGACGACAAACTTTGACCTTAGCAGGAATAAAATTGGAAGAGGAGAAACAAGACATTTGAAGGAATAAAATTGTAAGCTGATGGGAGAGGGCTGAGCTACAACGAAGAAAGTTTCAGAGTACTGACTTATAAGGTTGACGTAGCAATTTCCATACGTACGCTGTTATCATGGAGGTAGAGGGAGAGGGCGCTCGCCATGGCGGCCAATTCTAGAAGCTGTAACGTGGGCGTGACCTGTCCGCCATATTTGTTTACCCTGGTTTTACTTTGGTCCTCATGGACTAACGCGTAAATTTTGCAATTCAACAATGATTTACAAGGGAGAACTTACTAAATTCAGCATGCATATACTTCTACTTCCTCAAAATGCTTTCTTCAAACACCCAACAGGAATCGCGCATAATCATAGCTCGAAGCCATTCAAATATGATTTTTTATTTGTCCTTACTGACTGATGTACCCCTTCCTGCAGTCCCCAGCCGGAGATCCGATTGGGGGACTATTTTACCTCCGGAATATTTTACTGGGAAGAAGGCCATCACGTCATATATATAGAGGAAATGCAGGGCTGTATCTTCCAGGAAGTCTAAAGTGGTGGTTTCCCCGTTGTCTTCCACATCGCAGTACCCCGGCCGATTCCGTGAACTTAACTCTCGTCAGAAGCTGTGGCTGTTGATACCGGTCCGATCTTCTTCTTCATCAATGCCTTCTGCTGAGACTGCTGCCACTCAGTAGTGATGTCACATTCGGGTAGCGTGCAAAAGTTGGTTGGCAAGCCGGGAAAATTCTTTTCCTTTTTCTCGAACCTGAGAACCTCGGAACGGGAGTCGAACACGCTACAGCTGGTATAAACCGGTTTATAGACTAATTGGTTTACAGACTAAAGTACCTCAAATTTTAAAAAGACGGCGTATACAATGCTCCCACATGTCCACACATTCCAAAGACAAGCAATGGCAAAGCAGGGATATTCAACATGGTGGCTATTCGGTTGTCAAACTACAGTTTGATGATTCAATACATCTACCTCAATGGCTGTCAAACTAAATACGTGGTTAATTGTTACAACATCAACATAAAATAGAGATTCCTTTTGAAAAAATGCACTAGGAGAATCACCAAAGGCTCGGGTAATTTACAGTAGAAAAGATTCAACAGTAGCACAGTTGACAAAGGTACATTATCACGTCTTCCAACGCTGCTGTATATATTCTTCAATGGCGTCTAAATTACTTTCACAAATCAAACTCAAATCATCAGAACGACCACACACAAAAGCACTAGAACAAGACAGATACTTAAGGAATAAAAGTCACACAAACGTGCAAGAAAATGGGGACATCCGGTACGAACTAAATGTTTCATGGATACAGGATGCAACAAAAACAAACACGTTTCGGGTGGCGTAACGTAACGACAGTACTAAAAAAGCGCAACTACCGGAGATGAACTAAGCGCTGAAATGGAGAGAAGGAAACAATCCACACGGCAACAAAGATCCACGCGAGTTTCTACCGGTAAAAACCTCGTGCATGGAAGATTCAAGCAGACTCGGTGTTTTCAACGTCCACCGGCAGGAGGCGGTGGTCCTCGGTCACTCCAATGGAAGCGGGAATTATACCCCCCCTCTGCTTCCTCCGCTGGCGACCACCAACCCTAAACTAACATTAGCGGGTCCCGATATTCTCTTTCGAGGGGAATTTTCGAAGAGGTGGGCGGGTATGGGAGGCTGCCGGAGGGAGTTTTGGAGGGAAGGGGTTCCAGAATGGGACTCCGGCCAGGCGAAGAAGGGTGAAGCCAAATTTTGGAAAGCATGCGTGATACAGATCTTTATCATTAAAAAAAAATAATCACTCAAAAAATCTTTTCTCTTAACACTAGAAGGACCGGGATTCTGGACAACCTAAAAGGACCGAGTTGTGTTATAATTATTTTTAAATTTTTTTGCACTTTTCTGAGTGTCTTGGTTTATTATGAAACAACATGTGATGAACTTATATTATTAAAATTTTATTTTATACACAAAATACGCAAATGATCAACAATAATCTCGCTACACCTTTTCCGATAGAACAGAATACCGAGGCTGTTCAAATGGAAACTATTCCACATCAGGACAGAGTCGAAATCTCTTTTCGTTGAAAAAAAATATTTCATTAGTTCACGAGCGTATGTAAGTATTTTAGTGAAAAATGATACTGAATAAATTTTAAACAACACTAAGCCACTTTATGACGTAGTAATACTTTGGTAATAGCGTAAATAAATGCAGAAATTGTGAGTATAATTATTGGTAAAAGATGGGAAAATTTATTCGAGTCAAATTGTCGCATTTGGGGCCCTAAGGTATATCCACTAATATTAAAGAAAATAACTAATCTAGATTCGTCAAAATACCCGAGTATTAAGAGAGTCAAAAATGATCAAAAGTCACGAAATATTAGCGATGGATTTTAAATAATTAATAAATGGTTTTAAAAAAACACAAGTCGAATGAGCCAAAATCCATCCGTCCGATTCTTCAAGTGCTAAAGAGTCTTTTACACAACATTCATCCAACTGCTTGAGACTTAAACATTAAAATATTTGTTGCACACGAGGTTTTAGTAACTGTAAATATAAAGGCACTGCGACTGCCTTAGTCAAAGCAAATAATGAATTCCATCATTATGATCGCACAATTTAAAAAAATATTGCTTTCACTAATAAAATTTCTTGGCTTTTAGAAAAAAAACCTATGATACAAAATATGCGGCTTACTCGGTGTTTATATTTTATTTAATTGCTCCGTTTCCCAGCGACGGGAACCGACTGTACCGCCACTTCAAATGTATTATCGCAATCATTTTGATTTGACTACAGTTATTCATTTATTATTAACAAAATTGTTTAACTATTTGACAACATTTATTGCTGAAATTCACCAATAAACGAAATTATACGAGGATATAAGAGGGTATTATGTATCAAATATAACGGGGAGATATTTTTTTCTGCGACTGTTTCAGAACATTAGAAATTGTGCCGACACTAACTTTGTGGAAACTCCTAACCTGCATCTTCGGAAGAAGAAAGAAACACACTCGCACACTTCCACGCCTTATTTTACTTCCGGACCATGGTTTTGGCATGAAAACTTGAATATGGCATCTTTTAAGTGAGTTTCATAAACTGAAATAAAAATAAAATAGTTTCCAGGCTAGTTTCATAATAATTCATCCCTGATAATTTTAACATTGGCTCTTTTGGAAACTTCTCAGATTACACCAGAAAAATAATTCAATTTGAACAAGAGGGATATTATAAATTTTAATTAAAACTGGTCACAGAAAGCGAAAAGTCCTGGTAAATTGAATAAAATGTAATATACGCATCTTGCCACCTATTTTTCAAAGTAATTCGCGAATTACTGCCGTAACTGAAATCAAAATGCGGTAGTTCCATACAAGTGGCGCTGCAGTCGCCACCTATGGCTGGACAAATGTGGTCGTGAAATAATTTGCACATTTCGCTCATTAATTTTGGTTTTCAACAGGGAAACCATTTCATATGCGAATACAGGATTTTTAAATAAATATAAATGTTAAACTTAGTCTTTGCCTTAACTCATATGGTCAAACCACAGCCACCTTAAGGCTCAGGAAGTTTTGGTCTGATTAGAAGTGACGTACAAAAATAACATAATTTGGCTTCGCTGTTATAAATATCAAACTGTTCAAAGAAGTCTAATGTGTGCCCCTGGCATGGCATGCCGAAACCATGGTCGAAAGTAATTTCAGGTGTGGAAGTGAACAAACGTGTTTTTCATCTACTTTTTCTAAAGCCTCGCAGACTTTTAAACCTGTCCAAACTCTTCAACATCCTCAGTCTCCAAGACTTGAACGCGATGCCAGAATCTCTGGAGGCGTTTCGCAACCATCCCCAAAACAGGGGTCAGCTCCAGAATACACCCCCCTCCTTTCTTCCACGTGTCCACCCTCTTCCCACCGTCACTCCCCCCTCCCCCCCCCTACAGGACACCTGTCCACCTCTTCTCAAATCATCCGAGTCTCCTGCTCTTCCCACCTCATTCCTTCCCTCTCTTTTCTCTTTCCAAGCTGCTTTCTTCCGAGAGAAAAAAACACAAGAAACACGGAGCATTTCCACGCCATTGCAAGGGCTTGTACTTCGGACCGGAATAATGAACGAGTAGTCGAAAGCGTTATCGCGGAATATCGACGACGATATGCGTCACAATGGGAAAGTCCACAAAGTCCCGAAATTGTAAACAATTAAACTCATGCACAATGCATATTTGAGTCCCATCATGGAATATTTACAAAAGGAAAACCACGGATCCTATTATCGACTTTCTTTTGTTTCCCAGTTGATTCCAGCGAACATAAACTCGGTTCCCGTTCTTTTTCGAAGTGCGTTGAACGTTGGAATTGAAACGAATGGAAAGCTGACCTTAACTGTTTAGTTCAGCAGCGATTATAATTGCGGATAAGTCGGTTCAGTTTACGAATTATTAATGGAAGGTTGAAATTCAACGGATGTGAAACAAATTGAACTTATTTTTTATTATAAAACCACAATGCATGAAGAACACTGCCTATGAAAGCTTCTTTGAGAGTAAACATTGAAGAGTACACTTGTTGAAAAATCCTTTGAATTTCAAATGTAAGGTTGTCAGGGAAATGTGCTATTGTTGATTACAGAGAAAAATGTGAGTTTTTTCGGCTAAAAACATGATTTTCAGAAAAATACGAAGCGTAAAAGAAAATCGATTGAAAGAATTAGAAACTTCATTTATTCAGCCATCCGATAAAAAACCCCAGCCATCAATTAAAAAGCAAAACATGAAACCTCGGCACCGAACCCAATGCTAAGAACGGACTACAAGGGAGGCCTTCGGGGCCCCTGAGGCCTTTTTAATATAGCCTTTGTTACAACCAGATGTATTGCCTGTCTACATGCCATATTTCAGCTCAATCGGTCCAGTAGTTTTTGCGTGATGGAGTAACAGACAGACACCATTACATCTTTATATATTTGTAAGGATTCCCAAATAAACACAGAAACAAACGCAAATAAGGGACAAGCCGGCTGCAGTGGGCGGCGCGCTGAATCACGGGACGTCTCTGGAATTATGGGATTGGGGCGGGGGAGGATACCTTGGAAATTGGCGGTCGACTATCTTTCGTCGCGTGCGCCAAAATAAAATATCCCAAAGTGGACATTTTCCCGTCGTCACAGCACGACCACGTCCTCAAAGGAACGCTCTCTGACGCCATTCGTCTCCAGAAATATTCGCACTCCAACATATTTCTGAACTATCCAAATTACAGTTTAACCCGTGTCACGGCACTTTGAGTGAGATATGATTTCTTCGACGATATCAATGAATTTGATCTCATTTTAAAGAAAAAACAACCGAAATATCAACATCTTACCGCACTAATTTTCGAGATATTTGCCAAAAAAAATAGGAGCCATCAAAGGAACCTCTAAAGCCAAGAAGAAATTTAACAGCGCGTAGCTTTTACTCTATCTCAACAATTTATTTTTTTAAATAAATAAATCACCAGCCGCAGTCATTTTATCAGCAATGCAAACAAATTTCAACTGTAAAGGCACTGTCGTGGAATGGCGAGAAAAAAAGTCACGTAAAAGACTTACATAGATATATTTATTTCATCACTACGAATTTCAGCTTTATCGAACTATTTTTTCGTCACTGATATTACAATATATGCTTTATGGTTCCTACACTGTCTGAAGTTAAAAAATATTATTTGAATAAGGCTTGTAACTAATGTGACTAGGAATAAATCATCTTCGCTAGGGAATCTCCAAGGACCATAATTTCATCCTTATTTTAGCAGTATGTTACTCTGAAATTTGTGGTTGGCAACCAATAGGTAAGATCATTTTCGCCATAACGTATAGGTGGGTAAATTAGTTGGGAAAATCCAGTAATGGAAAAGAAAAAATTGTACAGCTCACTATAAAGACTTTTGTTCAATGGATAAGCAACACAAAGTGACGGCTGAAATCATTAGTTCAAGAAGAGAAAGGATTATTTGGGAAATGGAGGAAGGGCTGAGATACCTAGCGCAGGAACTAGAAAATTAATTACGAAAGAAACCAAGAGATATCATGGATTCTCCTTGAAGTGCCCTCCAAAATATCGCGATCCTACTCTTAACTTCAAGCAGCTATAAAATACTCTGCTCCAAATTCAGAGTTTAATTCATAAACACCATATTTTGTATGCCTTTCACGTTTATTTTCTTTCTATTGAATTAGGAATTATAAGACAAAAAACGTTTTACTCGAAGTTTTGAGGTTGAAACAGGGGCCTTATTTTCCTTCGTTATCAATACCCTCGCGGAATAACTTAAGTTTATTTCATCAAACACGAATAGTAAATTTCAGAAAATCGCGGAATAACTTAAGTTTATTTCATCAAACACGAATAGTAAATTTCAGAAAATCGCACGTCAAATAATGGATGATTTTTAATATGATTTAAGTCCGTTTTTCACGAGAAGTGTTCCAGCACAAGTTCAAGGATTCTTGCCAGAATGATATCTTCTCAATCGTGCAATCAATAAAGAGCGATATAGAATCTGCATGCTAACTAAAAGGCTTTTAAAACTGATGTGCGATCTTCACCTTTTGAAATCGAGGAATTTAAATCTCCTCGCGGCTACTGATGGATTGGATTAGATATTTGGGTAGGCGACCGACGGCTAAGGTCATTTGCGCCATAGGGGATAGGTACGGGAGGAAGGGTGGATGGAAACCAGGAGTCGGCATTAGCCTGCTCTTAACGAAAGGCACCAAGGGGACCACGGTTTAACATCTCATCCGACAGACGGAGTACTGTACTTGATATCACTCACTTCAGTCAGTCTCACTTGGTGGTTATTATCACCATTAAAAAATAAAGATGACAACTTTTACTAAAACCACTAGATTTATTAAAAAACGACCCAGGTTTCGATGTGCATTCACATCATCTTCAGGTAAATGAAGGCCGATGTGCAGGCCTTATAGAGTAAACATTACTAGGCGAGGATTGGGGGGGGTGGAAGAGAAGACAATACAGGAGGAGGGTGGTCGCGGGAGGGGGAGGGAGGAGGGGCTAGGAGGACGAAGAGGAGGGGATTTAAGCTTTGAGGATTGGGGAATAGGCAGGGAGCATACATTCATTAACAAGGAATTTATAACAGTCAACTTGGTTTTCAAAAATCTCTAGCTGTTCTAAAGCATTCAGCTTGCGTCTGTCATTTGTATAATGGAGAGGTGTCATGGTAAAATCACTTTTATGTCCGTAGGTTAAAAGATGTCCGGCGAAGTTGCTTCCATTAAAATTAAAGTTTCTAAAATCCCTTTTATGCTCCATTTGTCTAATTTGAAAATTTCTACAGGTCTGTCCAACATACTGTCCACCACATTCATTACATTTCATTAGGTATACACCGCTTAATTTCTGAGGTTCAATGGGGTCCTTGCAGTTCACTAACAGTTTTTTCACTAGGGACACTAGGGAAGAGGTTCTTTACATCAAAAGACACCAGTCGGGTCTTCGGAGGAACACTGTATAACAAAACTGAACCCCCTGTTCAACAATGGCGTTCAATTACCTACTTTGGGGAGATTTCCTCTCGAGTGGCGCAATTGTTTCCCCGTAATAAAGTGGCATTTAAAACACCATATAGTGTGAAATAACTGTTAGTGAACTGCAAAGACCCCATTGAATCTCAGAAATTAAGTGGTGTATACCTAATGAAATGTAATGAATGTGGTGGACAGTATGTTGGACAGACCTGTAGAAATTTTCAAATTAGACAAATGGAGCATAAAAGGGATTTTAGAAACTTTAATTTTAATGGAAGCAACTTCGCCAGACATCTTTTAACCTACGGACATAAAAGTGATTTTACCATGACACCTCTCCATTATACAAATGACAGACGCAAGCTGAATACTTTAGAACAGCTAGAGATTTTTGAAAACCAAGTTGACTGTGATAAATTCCTTGTTAATGAATGTATCCTCCCTGCCTATTTCCCCATCCTCAAAGCTTAAATCCCCTCCTCCCTCCCCCTCCCGCGACCACCCTCCTCCTGTATTGTCTTCTCTTCCACCCCCCCTCTCCTCACCTGGTAATGATTACTCTATAAGGCCTGCACATCGGCCTTCATTTACCTGAAGATGATGTGAATGCACATCGAAACCTGGGTCGTTTTTGAATAAATCTAGTGGTTTTAGTAAAAGTTGTCATCTTTATCTTTTACTGTGCTTGAAGTGCCTTCAATCAGACACTCAAGTAGGCATCGGGTTTCCTCTGAAAAACATCCTTCTCTGCAGGGATTTGAACCCGCGGCTGCTGATGAATTTTTCTGTCCGTGAGATTATCAACTAATGAAAACGACCAGACTGCTGTGTCTAACGATACGAATGAAAAACAGCGCTTCCTCACAAATTCGAGTACAACATAAGAGAGTAAACTTTCAGCATGGATGAAAAATTACTAGATCCTGTATTCAGCATCAAGCATTTGCTAACCAACAAGCTGTGCTGGATCTATTAGGTATTCTGCGAAAGAAACTGAAGAGATGAGTGAGAAATGCCGACCCGGAGAAGGATAGCGAGTAAATTAGCAGTAAGACCTTAGAAATGGTAACAGACACTTAGAAAAACACGCAGTGAAAATTCGTTTCTTACACTCCAGGTCATTCAAAATGTTATTTTGATCTCCTGACATGGAGAAATGAAGTGAAGGTAATGGCATCACTCGGCAACGCGTAATACACGTTATATACAAATAAAATTAAAAAATTGACGAACATACACGCAAAATTTAATTTCTATGAGATTCGTTTAGCGAAGATATTAATGAATATATCATTATAAGAACGATGCTCCGTGTACCCAGGACCCAAAGTGTACAACTTGATGGTAAATGATATTACTTACGAAAATGTCTGCCAGATATTTCTGAAAAAGGTATGTAAGTGGTTGTTTTAAAAGTATAAAGTGAATGCAAACTTGCCATGAAATAATATCTGTCCCATGCACATCGTGAAGGTTTAAGTCGAAAAAATGTTCACGTTCATGCTTGCTTAGCCTTTGTGATTTTTAAATGCTAGATATTTATCCGTTTTGTTCCTTATTATTTTCTTTAAACGTATAACAAAATGCCTTTCCTTTGCTTGAGTACACACGTGCGGTGCCGAAATAAGAATCCCTCCATGAAAATAGGGCAGCTAACAGTTACAAATGCAGCCAGTTTGTAAACGCACCCAATGCGGTTTGGGGAATTACTCGACCAAAGAGTCCTCGATGGAAGCCATTACATAAATCACACGGTCGTGAAATAAACTGTTGACTTTACATTCCTTTTTAAGTCAAATCAGTACATTTAACTGCACTACTATCTTGAACAAACACCATATGCATCCTCCACTGACTCCAAAAATAGCTAAAATGACATATATGAACGATATGCAAGACAATATTACGTATTAACCAAGGATTATGGAGCAGCAAGCATGGATGGGAAGCATGGACCATTGTAAAAACTGACCAGAAAAGAATAGAAGCCTTCAAAATCTATTGCTGGAGGAGGATGCTGAAGATAAAATGGACGGAAAAAATAAGAAGTGATGAAGAGTACAGAGGAGTAGAAGAGGAAAGAACCATTTAATGGAACACCATAGAGAAAAGAAGAAAAAGATGGATTGGACACACCCTGAGACAAAATGGGTTTGTGAAAAACATAACTGAAGGTTAAAATAGAGGGAAAAGTCTCCAGAAGAAAACCCAGGAATAAGTTCATGGGCCAAATAAATGGGAAAGTACATAGGAAGAGATAGCAGGAGGTAAAGGAACTAGCATTAGATAGGGAAGGGTGGAGGGCTGCGGTCAACCAATCATAGGATTGAACAACCAATGAGTGAATTAGGAGCAGTTACACTGCGTCTCCTCAGTTTAAAAGGTGCACATAATTAGCGCACGCACCTGTCATGTTTCGAGAAGATGTGACTGGGGCTGATGGGTATGGTCGGTGATTGGCTGGACACTGTGGACGCTCCTCCGATGGACGGTGACCCCGGGGGCACTAGGCTGGTCCCACTGCCGCCCCCGCTCGACAGGCCCCCGGCGAATGAGGGCGAGTGGCCCAGGAGGCCCCCGACAGGGGCCAAGCGGTCGTCCAAAGGTGTCGGCGGGGCGGACTTGGCGCTGAGGTTGCTCGAAGACCTACAGGATGAGGAAAGGAAAAAACAATTATAATAATTTTATTTCACCGAAACAAATTAAAAGCTACAATAATGAAGGCCGGTTGCACAAACATTTTTCTCTAAGATTGATAGTGATGAAATATGTAAAGTTGAAAACCTCACCACTACATTCGAGTATCAGGAATTATCGCTTTCGCAACTAACGCCCTAATTGTTATAAATTCAAATTCTCTGCTCCACTACCAATGAACACAAGTTTTTAATGTTTACCTAGTGCAAAAAAGTAATTATACAGATAATCAATATTGAGAAGAAGTAAATACACCCGTCTTTTGTGACATAGTAACTCTTTTATCAAGTAATTTAGCCTCCAAGAGACAATTGGTTACTTTTAGAACACTTGATCATTTAAATCCATTTAATCAACCCAAATGAATAATCAGACTTTAAAACGGCGCCAAATAAGTGATTGAATAATTGAGAGCACAATTTGTACGAATTTGGTGACCAATAGATTTCTTAATTATATCAAAGAAATAATCACCTCCTTTAAAACTGGTAATTAATCGCTTTTTGTCAAAAACGGATTTCAGGCAGCTCAGTAGAGCTTATATTTATCAAAGAAATGTAAAATTGATCCTTCCGAAAAATCGGAACCGTGATAAGTGGATAAAAACTATGTCACTTTAAATTTTGGCGCCCACGCAAAAAATAATGAAACGCTGAAGAAATCCCATAATACAGAGGTCACATTACGCCAAACGATTTTAATTTATACTCAACTTGAGACAAGTTCCTAAGGAATGATATCGCTTGAATGAATACTAGTTAAGGTGGTAAGAGCGAAATGTCATTTTACCTAGAAATCAATGAATTTGGTCTCATTTTAAAGAAAAATATATCACCCTTCCATTGACACCAAATATTCAACGCATTACCACATTACTTTCCGAGATATTTGCAAGAAAATACTAGCCCTTTTAAACGGGAAATGGTACGTGTATGCAATCCAGAGAGACCTTATTTAACAATTGAGGAATTTCTAATACTTAGATCTCGTCAAAAAATCAACTGTGTAGTTTGTATGTTTTCTCAACTATCTTTGAGAATTAACCATAGTAACCGCAGTAAATTCTTTGGGATCACAATAAACCTTCCGTTTTGATGGAGTTTCAAACGTACCGCGTGAAAAAAATGAATCAAGTTAAAGACTTGTTTAGATATTTTCATCTGATTACTTACAATCTGTAATATAAAACTATTATTTTGCACCATTAATTATGAAATATTTAATTCGTGTGTCTACAGTTGGTAAAATTTAAACGTGTATATCGAATATGGTCTCTATAATGATTATGGAACTATCTCGCTCGTACTAACATAAACGCTATAAAAATTCTAAACAGAATCTGGACTAATAAGACCAAATTCTATGCGGATATACACTCATTAGATTAACGCTGAGAATATTTAACCAACGTATAACTTACATTATACGTGTCTGGCACTCATAAATAAAACTCGGGCATGCAACCAGGATAAAGAAGTAATATGATTTTCAGTGTCTGAAAGCCCGTTTTACACGGGACTGCACTCTTGAAATTCATCGCTTTAAACGATGCACTTTGAAATGCACGTTCGCACGAACATCAGCTGGTGCAATTACGTGCCCCATGTAAAACTTGCACAATTTTATACTGCATTTTTTCTCTATCTGGCGTGCAATGACAATTGAATCATAGCAGGGACTATTTGGCCATTTGGCGTTCATGCATTCGTGCACGTATCCTTGCGATTCGCCGCTTTAAACGATGCACTTTGAAATACACCTTCGCACGTTCATCAGCTTTAAAGTTTATGAAATATATAGACCACTGCACACTACAGTTAACCAATCTTAGCATAATGAAAAGTAAAGAAAACTTTGTAATTCCACATAATTACAAAGTTTACTTTACTTTTCATTATGTTAAGTCGATTCCATGAAATCACGCCCGAGACAACGAATTAAACCAATCTTAGGCTTGAACGACTAATGATGAGATGTTGATTGAAAACTAAGAAACCGAAAAAACTTAGATCGTCAAAATCGAGGCAGTGTTCATTTGTTATATTGGACTCCTTAAGGTAGTTACAGCGAGATATCTCGCTGGTCATAATCGAGACCGTATTCCAATTATCCGTTTTAACTTCAGCGGCTGTACGAAGCATGAATTAAATACCACATTATCTATTGTGTAATAATATACTTCCACACGACTGAAGTTCTAATAAATTAAGTAAAAATATCTCTATAAGTCTTTCACTTGACTCATCTTTTTCGCGCGGTACATTTAAAACTCCTTCACAGCGGAAGGTTTTTTGTGATCCTGTTGAAATTACAGCGGTGAAAATATTTATTTGTTATTTATTTATTCTCACAACCCCAAAAACAGCGCATTGAAGGCCTTTTATATCGGGTGATTAACATGACAGCAGATGAACAACAACACCCATGTTCTGAATGGTAAAATACCACTCAGACGGGACTCGAACCCGTCACCCTCGGTTTGGCAAGCGTGGACTTAACCCTGTCGCCACCGGGGCCGAATCACCAATGATTCATTCATTCACTAGAAATATGATTCAATTTCAAAAGTGGTTGAGAAAACATACAAACTACACGCTGTTAGTTTTTAGACGACATCTAGGGGTCAGAAATTCCTCATTTTTTAAAATAATGTCTCTCTGGAGTGTGCACAGATAAATATCTGGCTTTTTTGGCCAATATCTCGGAAAGTAGTGTGGTAAGGGGATAATATTTTGGTATCTTTGGAAGGGTGAGATATTTTACTTTAAAATGAGAAGGAATTCATTGATTTCCAGGAGAAATGATATTTCACTCTAACTAAGTACCTTAATAGCTTACGGAGGCTCGATAAAACGGTCGATGGTACCAATATTTCTCAGTGTTCTGGTGCGACACAAGCACAATGATGTCTCTAAATTTCACCAACGACGTGAAACTAAGAATGCCATCTCGACAGCTTCCCAAACCGGATTTTCCCGATTCGTCGCTCGTGGACCATGAAATGAACATGTGAGGAAAGCAGGTAATAACTGATTGCGTTCTGAATTAGTAAAGGGACGAATTCCCCCTCAGATATGTTGCGTGAGACAGCTGATGGCCACCAATACCGTTTTCACTATCCTGGAACGATTCCAGCGCCGCTCCTTGAGAAGGCAAGGAGGCGGAAAGGGCACGATATGGGGTATTTAAGGATCTCTCAAGATATATCAAATACTGCGAGAGGAGGGGGAAGGATGCTGGTTAGGGTGGGGAGGACCGCTGGCTGAAATCAACAAGATTGCAACGCTTCCGGCGATTGTCTCAAGTTTTCCATCCTCAATCATCTAGGGGTGGATTTCCACCGGGAAGAAACTTCCGCAAGTTTCTTCTACAGGAAATTTTCGGGTGATTTTTAATCTGATGACTATGTTTTTCACAAAACAGGGCAGAGCCAGATTGGTTGCCATTCACGCTGGTAAAATAAGCATCCGAAAGCGACTCGCCGAAACATTTGAAAGTTCTGCAAACAGACTTGCAGAGCCGTTTATACCTGGATTTACGTCAGAATTCGCTTTCGGTATGTAACGAGCGCAATCAACTTGTAAGGGTAAACAAACCATGATATCATCATCATTATTTTTATCCTATGATTGATCAACTTCCACCCTCCATTCTTTTCTTCTCGTTACTAACTCAATTGGACAAACAAAATGAGAAATCATGAAGTGTAGAAAAGAGTAGAAGAGGAAAGAATCATATTGACCACGATGGAAAAAAGAAGAACCAGATGGATTGGACACACTCTGAGACACAATGGGTTTGTGAAGAACATAACTGAAGGTTAAAATAGAGGAAAAAGTCTCCAGAAGAAAACCCAGGAATAAGTTCATGGACCAAATAAATAGGAAAGTACACAGGAAGAGATACCAGGAGGTAAGGGAACTAGCATTAGATAGGAAAGGGTGGAGGGATTCAGTCAACCAATCTTAGGATTGAACGACCAACGATGACTAACTCAACTACATCCTGGCATTTTTTATTTCCCTCATCCCTCCACGAGGACCTTGGACTTATCTCCAAGCATTCACCTCTTCGAATAACCCCCTCAATTTTTTCCATCAATTATATTCTTGATAAATGCATTGCGTCTCATTTGTTTCACGCCTCAAGAAAATTTATCGCATTAACAAAGTATACCATCCTCTCTTCCCTTTCTCTCTCCTCCGAAAAAAGTCACCCTGCACACGAGCCTTCTAATTATTAATTTCACCCTTCATGAAGGCACCTACCACCATGTTTCGTTACGACTTCGCAAATACTTGCCAACTATATTTCCCAGTACGCCAAATGGTTGAAATGGCTCAAAAGTAAATGAAAAGACTCATTGGAAGACAACCAACAGCAATAAAAAGTCCTGGCTGAAACAGTTGAGGGGCTCCTCCCGGTAGGATCTTCCCACGAAACACCAGTGATTTCTCGTGTTTGATGAAGCTTGTCATGGAAGATGTACGATGGGAATAGGACGCGGAATATAATCCACCACCATGCTTCCGTCGACACGTTTCCTCAAAGGAATTGTTTCGACGATGATAACTAGCCCCACATCCTAATCGATTCGCCCTAATACCTTCCGAAGCTTACGCAACAAACATGGCGACAAAGCGTCCGCCGCGTGCGTCTACCTCGTCGATATCAACACAGCCCAGAATCGATTGTGTTCTGCCTACTATGAATATTGATTGTATGATGTGTTTATTTCGGTGTATACTCTATCACTACGTTTACCAGTCGAACTCAAATCGATTTGGCTGGTTCAGCTCGGTATGGTAAAGGCAAAGGGCTAATGGGGTCCCTTATTATATGAGGGCATATGTGAAGCGGGCTAACTCAGCCCGCTTTCCCGGACAGTCTGAGATTTCAAATCGAAATGAACCGATTCAAATCGATATTTCAATTGATTTCGCATTGATAAACCAGGCGATCCGAGTCGGCTGGCTTACAAGGTTCAGATCGGACTGAGTTCATATCGATCTGAGTTCGACTGGTAAACGTAGTGATTGAGCATGCGATAAGTTCTTCAACGTCCATGTCGATGAATTGGCAGAGCTATTGTATTCGTAATGACGTCTAGCGCTGCATATTCGCAAATTTCCTCGGGAGTAAGTGCTCAGCAAGAGCACATTAATGGCGGCCGTGTGGTGGAAATGGTTGCGAAGACCCATATTGATGGACGTACGGACGTATCGAATCGAACGACCCTGCGACCATATCACGTCAGAAATAATATCTCACATTATGAAATCGCATGCACGCACTGTTTATTGTAATAGATAAGATTCGCACTTCCTTCATTTCACGAGAAATGGGGAATGAACCGGACTTAGGGAGCTATGAAACAAAGATTTTCCTTATTAGATACCAACAAAGACGTCTTGTCTCCAAGGCTCTCTGGCTTTGTCAACCAGCCGCATTAAGTCCGGGACGTGGCCCAATACGTATTCATTTAACATATTATGAGGAGTGGTGTAACGAATAACGCACTTATAAGATGGAGATGAGTTTCGATGAATTTCCTCATTTTAAGCCGCATTACACGAGGCACTTAATTACGCAATCTGATGTACGTATGTATGAATGGAAAGTGCGTGTTATAAAGCGGCAAATTTCAGGAATGCATGCGCAAATGCATAAATGCGACAAATGAGAAAATAGTCCCTGTACTAATTCAATGTCCGTGATCGCAATTTCTGTACATCAAATTGTGCCATTACATTCCTTGCGTAAAACGATCTTTACAACCGCTTTAGTCCTTCCTAAGGACGAAATGGGTTGTTTACATATTTATTAATTTGAGAAAAAGATCACATGCAGCATGAAGCCAATTTAGAGTGAACGTATAAGAACCAAAAAAGGACACAAACGTAAAAACATAACAAGAAGGTAACAAATAATAATGCAACATGGGGAGATAGTAGAGATTACTTTGTTTGGGAATGACATATGGCTATGTGAGCGAAGACGTTGGAAGATAGGGAGAAAGGGTCAATGTTCACCGGAAGGGAATGAACGAGAGCAGAGAGGTGAAAAATGAGGGAGCGTTTGGTTGAGTGATAATCTGGGAGTAGGGATATGAGTGAGCAATGAGTCAGTCCTGGTGTGTCGGGAGGGTATTCAGAAATTTATCAAGGGAACAAGATCGGGGCAGTCAATGGTTAAGTTTAAGATCAGTTTTAAGGACGATATGATCAAGTTTATAAACACAGAGTGAGGACAGGACATCATCAGAGGGAATGTTGTGGAGATTTGTCACTCTATTTTTAACAATACGTGCGAAGAAATTAGTGATATGTTGTAGGGATTTAACATTCGTTGGGGATGACAACGATCATATAGGGGAACAGTAGGAGAGAAGAGGAAGAACAATAGATGAGAAATCTCTATCTACAATCCTCTGCGATCTCTAATTTCAGTGTACCGGAATGGAAGGCCTAACAGGGACATGGCTTTACTTATTATGGTATGGATGTGGGCGGCAGAGAGAAGCTTCTGGAACGTTATTACTCCAAGATCTTTCACTGATGAAACTCTGGTCACTGGGATGGAGTTGATTGTATATTTGATATTTATTGTGGGATTTTTTCAGGGAAATGGTCATGACTTTATATTTGCTGGGATTTAAATTTAGTTGCCAGGTGTTGCACCAATCCGGCGTCTTATCAACTTAATATCATTAATATCCATTAAACAATAGCTCGCTTAATAGTATAAGATACACTTCTGAGGCTACGATCGCTATTACTTCACGATTTCAGTCTTGCGCGCGTGGGAGAGTGTGTTTGCGGAATCAATCCGCCAAACAGCGAGGCCGCGACTCTTTCCAAGGCATGTGCAACACTCGACTCCTCCACCAGAGGCGCCACCATGCGCCGAGAACAGTCAACAATCCGCCGCAGCTTCCTCCGGCCTTGCCGACACAAAGAGACGGAAAACGCTAATGAGTTCCATTCAGGCGACGCGTGCGATTCCCCGCCTCACGTGACGGAGGCCACGATCGCCGTGCGACGGAGATCTGCCGAACACACACACGGCCACCTTGCGGATAAAAGTGGTTCAAGCGAAATATTATTTCACCAAACAAATCAATAACCTTGATCTCCACATCGGTAAGAACAAAATAACAATAGTAATTTCCACACTGTTTCAATAATAAACTGACCATGGTCTCGACACTTTATGACATTATCAGGGTACAATAATTAATCTTCATTCTCTACATATATACCCCTAACCTAAAAAGATAAGTGGGGGTATGAAGGAAAGTTAATAATTGTAGTTTGATAATGATATTAACAGTCGAAACGATCGTCGGTTTTCATTAAAACAGCGTGGAAATTATTATTGTTATTTCATTCTTACCAATATGGATATACAATACTTCCAGAAAGTTCGGCCTGAAACTCATTCACATGAATTTCGTCTCGTTAAGGTAGTCCGATCGAGATATTTCCCAAGTCATAATAGTCAAGTCGTATTCCAATTATACGTTTTAATTTCACCAGCTGTAAGACACATCAATTAAATATTGCATTATTAATGGTGTAATAAGAGTTTTTTTTGACAGAAATGGTAAGTAATCAAATAAAAATATCTACATAAGTCTTTAACTTGACTCATTTTTTTTTCGCGAGGTGCGTTTGAAACTCCTTCAAATCGGAAGGCTTTTTGTGATACCCAAGAACCTATTGCGGTGATAATATGATTAATTTTCAAATATAGTTGGGAAAGCATACAAACTACACGCTGTTAGTTTTCTACGACATTTGTGTTAGAAATTCCTCATTTGTTAAATAATGTCTCTCTGGAGTGCATAAACGTACCATTTCCCATGTAAAAGGGCTGGTATTTTTTTTGGCAAATAACTCCGAAAGTAATGTGGTACGGGTGTTGAATTATTGGTCTCATTAGAATGGTGGGATATTATTCTTTGATATGATAAAATGAGACCAAATTCATTGATTTCTAGGTAAAATGATATTTCGCTCAAACTACCTTAAAAAAATATATCTCACACTTCTAAAACTCAGCCTCTAACTGAAATACTATTCGGGATTTTTGGACAACAATACCTTCACTTTTACATGTGAAGGAGCACGTGTATGCACTCCCGAGGGACGTAATTTAAAAAATGAGGAATTTCCTACATCTAGATCTGGTCAAAAATTAAATGTGAAGTTTGTATATTTTCTCAACTATTTTTGAAAATAAATAATTTAGTCACCGCAGTAATTTTTTCAGGATCTTAAAAACCTTCCCTTCTGAAGATATCTGAAACGTACAGAGTGAATAAAAACAATCAAGTTAAAGACATACGCAGACGCTTATTACCATTAAAAATGCAATTTTAATTCATGCATCCTATAGCTGCTTAAATTAAAACGTATCATTCGATTGTGTTCTCCAATATGACTAGGGTACTTTCTCGTTCAAACTACCATAATCTTCAACAATGCGGGAAACTCGTCCTTTGAAAATACAGGCGTACGGTGGATTGATGGGTAATCTTGCGTCACTAAGTAGACATTTTAACAAATTTTCAAGTAAATCAAAAAAATTCGTGGAGCACAATTCAGACAGACCATAATCGTAAGTATTCCCATTTACCACTGTTCCCCAGTTTACCCATGCATAACATTATATATATCACCAACTAGGTAAATTAGGTTTAAGGTAGTTTGAGTAGGATAGTTCCCTAATCATCAAGTACATCATAACCGAATTATTTGATATGGAGCGTGGCGTTGTATGATGCAGAAACGTGGGCCCTCTGAAAGGAGAACGAGAATAGGCTTTTGAGATGTGAGTGTGGAGAAGGATGGAGAAGGTGAGGTGGACGGAGAGGAGGACTAGGAGGAGGAGGAAGTGCTTGAGATGGTGGGCGAGGAAAGGAAGCTTCTGAATGAAATCCGGGATGGGCAGAGTAGACGGCTGAAGGATGTAATAAAGGGTGATGGGTTGCTCAGGAGTGTGATAGAGGGAAGGATGTTGGGCAAGCGAGGAGGGGGAAGAAAGAGAATATGCTTCATGGACAGAATGAAGAAGGATAGATCGTACACTCAGGCGAAAAAGGATATACTAGAGAGAGATAGGCCTCAGAATGTGTAGAAAACCGGGAGGAGATTCTCTACGGGAGGAGACTCGGGCATTTAAAATTCTGACTACATTAATTGGAGGAATACTTTTTTTTTAATCCGGACCCGTTACTTCAAAAATGGAATTATTCTTTATTATTTCAGCAGCTTTAGGGTGTATGAAATATATATTGCATCATTTATGGACTTATAAGACAGAAATTCTAGTAATTAAGCTTGATTCATTTCTTCACGCGCTACGTTTAAAACTCCTTCAATACGGATGGTTTATTACAAACCTGAAAAAATTACTGCGGTGACTACGCGATTTATATTCTAAAAATACTTGAAAAAGCTTACAAAAAACAAACTCAGTTTTTGACGAGACCCATTTGTTAAAAATTCCTCATTTTATAAATGCAGTCTCCATGGAGTGTTGGTATCCGTTCAAATCCGTTCTTCGTATCTTCCGCATTCTTCAAGCAGTACGATTAAAGATTCTTCACTAAAAGTTTTTTAACAAACCAGAAAAAAGTACTGCGATAACTATAAGATTTATTTTCGAAATTAGTCGAGAAAACATACAAAATACACACTGCTAATTGTTTGACAAGATAATGGTGTTAAAAGTTCCTTATTTTTTGACTAAGGTCTTCCTGGAGTGCATACTCGTATCATTTCCCTAGTTAAGGGGCCGGTATGTTTCGTCAAATATCTCGGAAAGTTTTTTTGGTAAGGAGGCGGTATTCGGTATTTTTTGACGGGTGAGATAATTTTTTAAAATTTGATCAAATTCATTTAATTCTAGGTGAAATGATATTTCGCATAAAATCCCTTAAATGACGAAAAATCATTTTCTGCTCGCCGTACCTTACATACCAAGTGGCATTATTTGCCACAAAGTTTCTCTACCGCTGTGAACAAGCATCAATCAAAATATATCACAACTCACCACAAAAATTCGTTTGAGATCAGTTTAGAAACCCATGGCAACCAGGAACCAGAATGGCAGTGACTACTGGTCATAGCACCGTCTGATGTTCTCGTCATTGTGCATGGGCCCTTACTTCCATCGTCGAATCGGACACCTGATTTGTGGGCAAACTTTGTAAAAGTCGAAGGCACCACACATTCATGGGCTCTATGAAAAAAAATTCTTGAAAAACCCAAACACGAAACACACACTAGGCTTTCAGCACTCTTTGGCGAACGGACAAAGAAAATATGGCAAAAGCGCCAACACTAAGTCCACCACTTATGTCACGAAGAAAAAATTGGCACAAAATCTCAACTTGTAGATTCGTAGCACAGAAATGGAAATTGAATCACAGAGTCACAGCAAACTTCTTGATGTTATGAATGCGGCAATACAGCCACCATCTCAGATCCAGGAACGGATCACACGAAATAAATCATGGCCATTAGTTAAATGCTAAAATTAGATAAATGTTAGCCATTTTAAAGACGTAGAACGCTAAGCTGAGAATTCGTAGAATATTGAAGAGCAGCAGCAAATTTATCCTCGGATTGATGAGTGCTCATTGGGCTTTTATAAGAAGGAATGAAATGTTTTCACCAAGATTCGATTGAGTTGTACAACAGCTCGCGACGATGTGGGAAAACTTTAAAGTACATCTCTATGGGCATTTTAAAAAGAAATTTAACCCTTAAACACGTCCGCTCATCGACGAGTCCCCCAAGCGAAGATCACTGAAAGACAAGAACACTCTGATTCCATCGGTATCCGTGAGTGGAATGCTCCCCTGGACTTTGAGGAGCCCCTTGCATTCGGTCGAAGAAACACAAGCTTTTTATAGAGGTAAAAACGAATGAGTAAGGTTATATAGAAATTTCCAGAGGTTAACGGAAAGAGGTTCCGAGATAAATAGATAAACGCAGAGCTTCCGTCACGAGAAGAAAGCACGGACGTCATAATCAATAAATTATTGGGTGCTATGACGACTGGCAGTATAGCGGGCAAAAAAACTCTCGACTTCCGTCACGCGACTCATCTCACAATCCCACAATCCAAAAGGGAATCAAAATAATATCCTAGATTTCCACGTAGATCGCATCTTCTACCTAGCCCTTTAGCCTCCGTGCTCAAAAGAGCGTCTCGCAGGTAAACCTCAATTGGCGCTCATTTCAACTTGAAAAACCTGGAGTCTCCCTTTTCAAACACTTGAACAAGCAGAATGATAAACCCTCCACAACGCACGAATAATCAAAAGTCAATGAAAAAAATATAAATTCAACTGCAACTCACTTCATTTTGGAAATGCCCTGCCTAAGTTGTGGAAACAACGTGAGATATAGTTACAGGGGCAGCAACTTCATGCTTTCCCTGGCATTCTGCAGGAGAGAACGCCAATTTCGTCTCAGATGGGAAATTGTTAGCGTCACATAAGTTCGTTAAAAACTGTCAAAGATCTTTCTCAAGTATTCAAAAACGTAAGTAAGTGTATTAGACCCTGATGTCTCAATGAATGCCAAAATGGCAGGGAGGTACATGCATGGGATCTCCCCTCGAAGTTCAAGATATCAAGACTGACGATTAGATTAGCAATAAGAATTGCATTCATCGATAGCGACACAAAATTATCCTCAAAGCTTATTTATTTTCTGCCTCTGAGTGAAATAAGTTTCTATTAAGCTGGCGTTCTGAAAAAGCGAAGTTCAGCCAATAATTGGTCAAAAGAGAGCCTACTCCACAAGGAGTCTAAAATGTTTTCTGAGCTCGTAATCCAGAGGAGTTTACAATCCTAAAAGCCGAAAAACTCAAAGCGTTGAATCTTCTATCAAAGTAAAATAAGTTTCTTGTTAAGCTGGTGATCTGACGAAGCGAAGCCCAGCCAATAAATGGTCAAAGCTGCTACTACCCCACAAAAAGTCGAAAATATTTTCTGGGCTCTAATTCTCTGGGTAATCTACAGATGGAGTTCACAATCCTATAGGCCGGTAAAAACCCAAAGCGTTGATCATCCATTAAAGTCATTCGATATTGAAGAAAACCTATGCGGCCTTTCTCATATAACTACATTGAGTAGCATTTTCAAAGCACAATTCACTCCACAGTTTATGATTCAATGGGCAGCATTCCTTGGTGCAAACAGCGCATTTTCTTGAGGAGAACGACAAGTGACATCTTCGTGAAGTAAACCAACGAGAATGCTAAATTCTCACACAAATCACATCACTAAAAAACCGATCAGATTTCCAAGGAGTAATAAACTTAACGAGGAGTCCCTTTCATTGCTCTCTTTCTCTCGGTAAACTTTAACGGAGTGGTGTATTCCTCCTCCATCGCTTCACTTTTGCTGTAATCTCAAGTTTCATGTACTCATAGCTTTTTATATTATAATTCCGGAGATCATGAACTCGTTAAAAAAACAGAGGAGCAAACGATTTGCTCAGCGTGATTCCCTCGTCTGAATAATGAGCAAGATAGCGCAATCGCAAAAAAAAGGCTCCGATGGAGCTGGAGTCTGTCACATATTTCCTGTTGCGAAAAAATGTTAACGAGGCCTCGAATCCTAATTAGTCTAACCTGCGAGGACAAAAAGTTGCCCTTTTAATAGAAATTCTAATTGACGAGGGTAATGAGATGCATATGACGCGTGACCTCAGTTACGCACGCCACTGAATCTTGATAAATTGAGCGACAAATCACATTAAACATAGAGGTGCAAGAGATGGATGGCAGCTTATATTTTTTTAAGGCTCAAACGCATCATCAGTCCATATGGGGATAAAATACATAAGAAGGATGGCAGTATGACAAGGCGGAAAAGTCTGAGTAACGACTTGAATACGCAGGACCTCAACAGTTAGGAGAGTTAAATGTTCAGCTATCGACCTTTCCCCATTCAGTCGACTAAATGGCCTCAAATGGATATTTGTTTCTTGTTTAAATCATCATAACGCCGGACGTGAGATATCGCCCATAGTATCAGGAAAATTAACATGTTACTCTGGGGTATACCTCACATCCATGACTTTTCATCATGCAAACACCGATTCCAAGAGAAATGAAAATAACTATATCAATGCATTATTATGTATGAATATATGGCCTGGACGAAAATATAAGAAGCATAAGTTTAGCAGCAGTGTTCTTCATGTGGTCCACTCTGCCAATTAAATGTAAGAATCTCTATACGCTCTGGTTATTCACATTACGTGACACTACACCAAGTTTTAATATCAAAACGCTACAACCTAAAATACATTTTTCAAATCTTATACTCCTTACATGATTTCATGGTGCCACCAGTCTAAAAATATCTGCCGTCGAATGAAAACTGTAAAAAAATTCATTTGCAAAGGTAAAGTAAAATCACAAAAAAACCAGTTAATTTATCTTCCAGCTTTGATATGATCCTGATTAAATAAGTCCATATTTTCCACTTTGTCCCTGGGTGATTTTTATAACGTGAACGGTGGTGCAAAATTATCTCCTGGATGTAAATATTTAGCCTGAACGAGCAATATAATGTTCCCCTACACAGTATGAGATGGACAGATAGAGAAGGAAAAAGAGGATAAGGAGAAAGTTTAGGTTACATATGGTCGATTACAGAGCAGATTAAAAGACGAGCAAAGGCGACAAGGATTGACGTGAACAACACAATAAACAATGGCATAGACGATGAGAGACAAAAATTAAAGGTTCAACGCGACTGCGAGTGTCAAGATAAAAAGAGTTTCATACTTTCATTTTTACAGTTAAAAAAAACAGTAAAACCAGATCTGACTGGCCACACCTTGAGGCGCAATGGTATTGTTAAGAATATAACTGGAGGAAAAATAGACGGAATAGGGATTTGGATATTAGGGGAGGCGACCGACGGCTAAGGTCATTTGCGCCATAGGGATCGGGTAAGGGAGGAAGGGTGGATAGAAACCCGGCGTCGGCATTAGCCTGCTCTTAACGAAAGGCGCCAAGGGGACCACGGTTTAACGTCTCATCCGACAGACGGAGTACTGAACTTGGAGTGCCCTCCACAAGACACTCAAGTAGAGATCGGGTTCCCTCTGAAAAACATCCGCCTCTGCAGGGATTTGAACCCTGGCCGCCCGTGTGGTGGGCGAGTACTCTAGCCACCACCACACCAACCCGATCCCCTAGACGGAATAGTCCTGGTAGGAAAGCCAAGGGATAGTTGAATTCATAGACTAAATAAGTACGTAAGAAGAACTAATAGGGAGAAAGGAACTATCAAGATAGGGAAATTTGGAGGGCTGCCGTTATCATATCATAAGATTGAACGGACAATGAATGAATTGTAAAAAAACTCGCGCTTTCGCTAATAACAAGTCTTAGTTTACTGAAATACGCTGATTTATTGACGATTGTATTTTTATAATGAACACCATCCTGCCAAAGGTACCGACTTCAGCGCCATTTTCACTGAATTAACCCTGTATCACGCTGAGTGACCTAGAAAAAACATATAGGAGTTATTTTATGTCTCTGAATAGGTTTCTTTACGTTTATATGCCTTTAAGACATAAATTGTGCAGCTTGATAACGAAAATATCTCATTCGTAAGTTTTAGTTTCTCATTCTTCCACGAGTGGAGTAACATGTTAAATGCTGCGCAATATGCACATGGTGGACAAACAAATTGGTATGTAGAGGGTAAACGCATTTTTACATAAGTTTCTGTAGCTATTTGCTAAAAACAATGATCAAGTTGGTTTAGAGGGCCACTTATTCTAATAAAATTCACCTTCCTAGACGAATTTGCTATTTACGGATAGTATTTTAGCTAAATTGGCAAATACATATATTATACAGGAAAATGCTATCTTCAACTATTTTTCACCCAATTACGTGCATATTACCTACATCTTTCGACCCTACTTTGAAGCTCGATTAGCGAGAAAATAATAGTGCGCAAAAGAAGAATTTTGTGGTTCATGTAATTTTAAGTAGATGCTTTTTCTTAGAGCAGAAAGAATAAAATACAATCACTTTTGAATTGTTTCATAGTGGAACTACCAACGCGTAAATAAAACACAGGGTATGAAAATTACTACTCAAATCACTAGGACTATTATCGCACACTGAATTAATCATTACAGCCTGGATGAAGAATCACCAAATACAAGAGGTTTATCGGGGACAAACTGGGCGTAGAGCGTGGGAGTGTTAACAGGTGGTGCCGTGACACGTAAAGCACACTTCTTTCCTCAATTGTGCTTCCGTGAACGGAAAATAAATCAACGTCACCACTCGAGGATCTATGATACCAATCCATCTGCCGCTCGGAATAATTTTTTCCTCTCTCAACCCGGAACCGAGATAGCGGATAATTGATTCGCAAGGCCTGACGTGTTCACAACTGCGATAGCACGAACACAGTAATGATAAGCTATGAATGTGAGGTCCATAAGGCACGGATTGAGGGGATGATGCTTCTGGGTAAGCGAGGAAAGAGAATAGGCCTTATCGATGGGATGAAGAGAGTTGAGGCTCGTAATAAGATGAAGAAAGAAACAGGGTGAGAGGATAGGGGCCTGCGCCGGAAAAACTTGTAGGATTTTCCCCTTCCTTTTAAACCTACCTCAGCTGATATACATTAACCATTGTATACTCCCGTCCAAAAAAAACTTACCACCTCAGAGCCGAAAAATTTCCAAGTCCCGAGTTGACGTCGCTGTGACAACGCCGAACCACGCCCCCTGGCGCGGGAAAGCAATAAACGCACGGGACGGAAAAGAAACCTTCGGAACGTACTGAACGAGAGGGAACACCCCTCGGCGAAAAGTTTTGACCTGCAAGGGATAATATCCGGGGAGGGGGGGGGGGTTTGGGTCTATTGCGTCCGTCCCATCCCGTCGGGGTGGTGAGGAATGGCGAGAAAGGTCGGAAGACGAAGTCGCAAAATCATCCTTGTTTTCGGAAGCTACAGGAATGAAAGACAAAACTCAAATATCCATTTCATGTCTTCATCGGCGCTCAGGAAACCTTCGCTGAAATTAATGGGTCTTCCTCGTATAAGGCCGCAGAAAGTGTATTACCGTCGCGATAAGAGGTTGAATCCAGTCAAATCGAATGTAGAAATCATTTTTTATGCTTACATTTCTGATAGTAACAAGTCGTTGTCGAAAAAACGATAGAGGTTCCATTTTCTAGGCATTAATCGCAGATTGTCATCGCTCGGCGAGTTTAAATTGTGTTGAATTGGATGCATAATCATTCTATTACACTTAAAAAGTGTATAATACATAATAATAATAAATACATAATAATAATAAATACATAGTAATAATAAATCCATAATAATAACGAGTATTGAAGTAATAAAACGAGGGAAAATTGCCAACCAATCTCAACCATTTAGTCAGCCTATCTCAGGTTCGAACGATCGATGAATAAACTTAAAAAGTCGTGCTTTCGCTAATGACAAGCCTTAGAGATCAAAAATCAAGTGCAGAATCTCAACCACCCTGAAACCATGTAAGGATTAAAAGACTTGAAAAATGTGCTTGAGGTAATAGCGTTTTGATTTTAAAATTATGTTAGTGCCACAATTTTTGCACATTTAATCACATTAATTTATAACAAATTTATACACATTTCACTCAATATCGCATGCATTAACGGGTTTCATAATAACGAAGAGACGAAACTTCGAACTCTTCCATTCAAAGTCTGGAATCAACAGAAAAATCGAAGTAACAGCATTCAGGTTTGTTTTCTCTGTCACTGTAAATATCTCCAACGCTACAATAATCGCCAACGATACTAATCAACTACATAAACTGCAATGGCTCAATGGCTCCCACGCGCAGTAGTTCCTCCAAGCATTTTATAAATAATGCAGTGCTTTTTTGGCAAATTATTCCCACTTTTAAATTTCCTGGGTAAAGAATAACGGCGCCTCAACTACTCCTTTACTAATAGATATATGTGTAATTGTGGCGTAATAACTGTTCGACTGATCCCTTCCATATGGCCTAATGCGTTAAATAGCTCTTTCCAATATCTCTTATCGGGACTAATCAAATAACAATAGTGCTTAAATCTCCAAAAATAATGTGTTTCACTATTTTGAAAGTTCTACCCAAACTTGACACGAAACACAGATGAATGCAGGTGATTAAATTCTAACGGAGAAATTCTTTCTTGCACACTGTCCTCAGTAGGTCTAGTCGTCCTCGTTCCACGTGATTCAGTCAGCCTGGGATCAACTAATCATAGGTGAGTTTTTATGTCTTTAGAAAAAAACTTTAAATCTAGGAAAAAAATTAAAATCAGGGCATAATTAACTTTATGTGGATGAAATATGAAAGAGAAAATACTAACTCGACAAACTCAGTTGATGATCAGGTTCCCTTAAGGTAGTCCGAGCGAGATAGTTCCCTACTCATAATAGAGGCCATATTCGAATTATACGTTTCAATTTCACCAGTTGTAGGACACATGAATAAAATATTGCATTATCACTGGTGCATTAATATAGTTTTATACGACAGAAATGGTAAGTATTTAATGACAATATCGAAATAAGTCTTTAACTTGACTCATTTTTTTCGCGCGGTGCGTTTGAAACTCCTTCACAACGGAAGGTTTATTGTGATCTCGAAGAATTTACCGCGGTGATAATATGATTAATTTTCAAAGATAGTTGAGAAGACATACAAACTACACAGTTGATTTTTTGACGAGATTTAAGTATTAGAAATTCCTCAATTGTTAAATAAGGTCTCTCTGGAGTGCATACACGTACCATTTCCCGTTTAAAAGGGATAGTATTTTCTTGCAAATATCTCGGAAAGTAATGTGGTAACGCGTTGAATATTTGGTGTCAATGGAAGGGTGATATATTTTTCTTTAAAATGAGACCAAATTCATTGATTTCTAGGTAAAATGACATTTCGCTCAAACCACCTTAAGTTTTCAGAATATTACGAAAAGTTAATTCATTTTCAAAATGGTAAAATATCACTGTCTCCATAAAATATAGAGGGGCTTTTGCGCCAGTCATGGGAGTTGATCAAGGACCATACCATCAGTGATTATATATTCAACACATCCTCTAGCATTGTCAGGGACAGGAAAAGGCAGACGGGGACGCTTACCTACAATCTGACGGACCCGACGATCAAATTGAGCATTGACCTTAAGAAAGGAGGCACTTACTTGCACAACAGAGGTTAAAGAATTTAACTTAAGCACACATCCCACCAATTACCCTAGTCCTAAATGGACCCCGCCGGAGGAGAAGCTATAAAAAAGTTGTACAAATCTTTCCAAAGGTCGCTGCCGCCTACTCGGTAACATCTTCAACGTGGGCAGAAGGGTCAGTGTTCTTGGTAGGGCTGATACGTTTTAGATTGTCCAGTGTTGACCCGTTCCACGCCGCCGTTTGTATATATACAACTAGACGAGTCCCACAAATTAACGTGGGTCGTTCAACGTTTAATGGGGATGACCTTTCCACCGGCCGCGGAGGCTGGACGTGGGCGGTTTTTATCATCAACCGCCGCTCCAAGGGAAGAGAGACTAGCAATCGATGTGTCGAAGTCTTCGCCTGGACACTGAAACGACTATTAGTTTCGAGGGCAATCGCTGCTCTATTGACCGCTTCCCATTTCCCCGACGACACGCACATTTCCAACTTGCCACGATCCTTATAAAACACGCCGTACACGCAATCGAAACCGTCATAGGTCAAAATGGCCTGACGCAGCAGGCCTACCTTCGCCACCAACGTAATACGGGGGGAGACCTATGTGATGGCTTCATAGTCCAATGAATCACATCCATCTTCGTCGATATTCGATCGACGTTACATCGATAGTGACGATTGATATTCGATCGTCACTATCAATGCGGAGAAATTGGATAACGCAAGGTATTTAATGGCAGATCCGCACACGGTATAACACGTCTTCATAGGTAGCGTGGGTTGTGATGTTTGGGACCATTCAAGTATCACGTCAGACGATTATGGGCACTTTTATGGCCCCCTCCCCTACTCCATGTAAGGCGTAAGATTTCACGAACTTCCCTCTCCAAATCTTACGTAAAACATTCAACATTTTTGAAAACTATGCGCATAGCTAAATTATATAAGCTATTCAACGTCAAAATGTTCAAATGCAAACCTCTTTCACCCCTTTTTTTAAAACTTCTTTCTACACAATCATAGACCCTATAAGGAAATCTGTACGAATAGAAAATTTCGGCGGGATACCGAAAACTATCTTTGTGATTTGGCTAATCGGAGTGATTCGAAAAACACGCGATATTTAACAATGATCTTAAAATATATCTTTAAACTAAGAAACGAAAAGAATTCATCACACGTTGAAGATTATTCGGGATTTCCACCGGGTCAGGTTCTCCATTTCTGCCGACGCTTAGATGGACCATCGAAACGCCAGCAGAAATGGAGAGCATAATTCAGATTCAGAAATGGAGATCATAATTCGCCGGGAAAACCTTCGATTTCTTTCATTCTTCAATTCATCACACGTTACCAATAATTATAATTAACGATAAATTCTGACGTGCCACCGCTGCGTTAATTCTATCGAGTAAAATTTTTTGTCCGAAAATACTTGAAAAAAGTGGCAAAAAACGATCTCAGGAGTGAGATAAATCTTACGTAAGATATTCTCAGACCCCTCACGTAAGACGACGTGAGAAAAGCTGAGCCCTTCTCCACCAAAAAAGTCATACGAAGTACTCAAATGGATGTTTGCAATCCATCCAGCAAAAGATTTAAAAAATAAAGTTTTACACAATTTTCAAATACACCACCGTTTTTCTCCATCGGTGAACATCAACAAGGAAGTTCACTAGGTTGACCATGATTTATTCGAGCACTAGGAGATTCACATTTCCTACATAACACGCGACATCTTGATTTCGGTGGCAGATCTCATACGAAATGAAAACCAAGAAGCGCATATAATATTCATTAGCCCCGTTACATGAAAATTTATCTATGGCATCAATAGTAATGAAATATTTGCGATATGTACTTTATTACTAAATTCGGATTGCAGGAACAATCCTTTTCGTTATATATTTTCCAATTGCTATTACTTAAGATTTTTTTGAATTCTTATTCCGGTAAATAGAATACAAGTATAATAATCAAATTTTGATGAATTGTTTAAGCAGATTATTATCAGTCAGTATCTGGGTAAACTAACTCACCATAAATCACGTAGTAACTCTTTTTTCAAGGAATTAAGACTCTCACTGACTCACTACGCATCCATAATTTTGGTCGCTTACGGAACTCACAAGGATTAAACCCCACCCTGTGAGGCTAAATGAGTAATGACGCCATCAACAACACAAAAGAATTCAACCAATGTTCCAACTATGTATATTTTACAAGCACGATATCTATTTCACTTGGATACGCACGTGTAGTTTCTGCAACCGGGCATCGGAGGCGTAATATTTGCGTGGGAACAAGGGGGAAAGGCGACTTGCATGAGTTTGCACGATTCTGAGGAGGGCATCTTAAGATGTTCGGAGAGGTAAGAGAGCCGAATCCAGATAAGAAAGGAGCGAAGAGGAACCACAAGAGGGTGAAAATGGAGAGGGAAGGAGAAGGGTGCCTTGAGAGGGTGGATAAGTTGAAGGACGAGGTACCAAGATTGAGAGACTGGGATTCCATTCTATGGCGTCACGCCCTAACTTTCCTCAAACGCAAGCAATTTTTTTGCGTAAGATGTCACTTTCCTGCTTCTCCAAACTTTTCATGATCATATCAAGGCTAAAAAAGACAATCCTTTAGATAATGCGCCCTTATAAAGAATTCAAACTTTAAGCTGAAAATCGACACGATTCAGTCTGCATATAATCGTATCGTGTAAAGGATATCATCGCATCCGACGAAAAAATCGAAATCGATTTTCAGGAATGAAAATAGAAATAAGTACAATACTTCTTTTCCCACGAAATTTCCATTGTGGCAAAGAATTACAGAAGTTAGTATTACAGTAGATATAGATTATTAAAGAAGAGGATAGCATTGGAAATGAAAGTGTTCAAGAGAAGAAGGGAGCTGATAACGAAGACCTTAGTTAAGGATGTAAACATCTACATTAACATAGTACCCTACGAGCCGCCGCATGGGCATGTGGCCGGGGGTGTTAGGACACCAGTCTCGTAAAGATGTAAAAAAAAGAGGTTTTGAGAGGCGAAATGGCGAAAGGGATGAGATACCTATGAGGCCTGAACCTCAAACTTCCCAGCCTGTGACACAAAGGCCGAACCCCGCATCCAATACTAAACTATCTCCCGGCGCCTCCTCCTCCCTCCCCCTCCTCACCAATTCTCAGCCTCTCCCAAAGTCTCCCCCTTCATCCCTCCTCCTCTTCCAACCGTCACTTACTATTGCTCGTTTAAAAATCTTCCCCCTATCCACTCTCTTCCACACCCCGCTTTGTAAATGTGTAAAAGGCTGAGATATTTGGAGTAATGTACCCTGATGATGGCATAATGTGCTGAAACCAAGGTCGGTGGAGGAGAATAAAAGCGTGCAAATTGTACAAGTGTTTATTTTCAAACATGGAAATCCATTGGTTCCACAAAGTTTGCGCCAATAAGCTGTCTTATGTTGATTGCAATTTTCCCCGGGGATGTGGTTGTAGATACCATAGGCTCCCCTAGCCTTCAATTAATATATCTACCACCTCAGCCTTTTTAGACCCATGAAAAATTGAAAAAAAAAATACCTATCAACTGCATTAAGCCACTTAGCCAGATACGTCAGCCGCTCAGTTGTGTAGCAACGCCACGGAGGCCAAAACACGGGTCCGAATGCCGATTGTTTCGCAACTGAAGGGAGTCAGTTGGGTTTCTCCGATTGTTACAGTGTCGCCCTCACTCCGTGTCGAAATCAAGAACAGAGTTGTCATCTTCGACGCACAGCGACGATCGAAAGCGAGGGCAAAAGGGAACATCACGTAGGCGAACTATTCATCTAAGTGGGGCAGTTCTTTGGGATGACGACGACTGAATGGTAAATATTTTTCGTGAACCACGCCCCTGAGGGTCCTTGCCGATGCTTGGACGGGAAAACAACTGAGGTTGAAGTGCGTAGATTATCAATGCGGGCCTAAGTAGGATGACGACGCGCACACAGAAGGTAGGTAACCCTTAAATTCATTTTCTAAAATTGGCAGAGAAGGTACTGAGATCCTAGTCTTCCCATGATTGACGGCTTATTTGAAAAAAAAAGAGTAAGCGACAGACTATGTGAATGAAATAATCATTCACATCGACCCGGATACGAACTCCGTCCCCTCGACTCTGTGCCTGGCGTTATTTGATTGATTAATCTTTACATGCGTCCACTCCCACAGTAGTGTCGCAGAGTCAGATATTGTTACTGTAAATACTAAAAAGGTGCCTTTTTATTTCAAATAAGCCGTCAATCGCGGAGCACCTTGGATTACAGTACTCAGCCGATCTCCAAAGATGGAATTAGTTATACTTCGCGCCGCGATCACACTTGAGGTGGAAAAGAATGATGATGGTACTATCCAAAAACATGACGATAACTTTTCACCGGAATTTAATCCTTTTGTATTGTATTTTATAGATCGACTGTTATGTCAAGGTGTATGTAAAAATGAATTATATCAGAAAAGTTTCGAAACAAATTAAGAACTGTGTGTAGCTCAAGTTCGACAGAATTCCATCGTAGATAGAACCTGTTGAAGTTTCATTTATAATTATGATTAAAAGTGGAATGACGTCAGCCTATCCGTGACTATATTTGAGTCTCTTCTCCTCGAAAAATTGAGAACCTAGAGAGCTGATATTTTGAATGTTTCCAGCGCATAAACTTCAGAGTGCTATAGGACAGCTGGCGTAGGCCCCGGTACCTCAATTCTCCAAAACGGCCCCTCCACTCGTGGAAATTCCCTCAACTAGAATTTTACTTATTGTTAGAAACATATGTCTTACACTTCTAAAGCCATACCATAATCACACAGCTCAGATTTAAGGCTGGGTCCCATTAGTGGCCAGAAGTCCGAAAATTAGTGTATCTCAACATTTCCTCATTACGGATGAACTGATGACTCAATCATCATGAAACATTGCACACAGGTACACGACAAGAAATATGAGGGCATAAGCTATACGAGAAAGGCCCAAAGACCTCAAGGACCGAAAAACGGTCCCCATAAGTTTACTGAGCAAATACAGTTCAAGGGTGCTATTATCCCAGATTTCCCATAAGAAAAGCATTGGATCGGAGCAAAGTTGCTTTTTCACTTTACTTTCACTCAAGATTTGGGGTTGTAACCTTTTTTTAGCTGAAAATATGTCAAATACCCAACTTGTGCTTGTTTCCTTCAAACATGAATCTGCTTAATTACTTCTGAGCTTCCCGTGTAAAGCCGTGCCCCTCTGCTAATGTTTTAAAATTCGCTGGAAAGTAGACGCAATTATTGGTATCGGAGTAGGGTCATTACAAGTACTGGTTTTCACCTATTCATCAAGAAAATGCTGCCGTCAGTTTGTTTTGAGCACCACTTACTTCTGACGAAAAACGAACTAGATCGCGCTCGGGTGGTTGACGTCGCAGCCGCGTCGACCTACAAAACAACAGCGCCACGCGCGAAATTAGGCGAAGACGGTTAGAAAGAAGGGCAGGCGGTCGGAATTACGTCACTAAGAAGAGGAGAGGAGGTGAAGGAGGAGAAAAAAATAAAAGACACGCGACGAAATACATAATCGGCATGGGCAGAGAGTGTTAGCCTTAGCACTCATTCGTGAGAGAAGAGCAGGGAGAAGATGGCGGGGTAGAAGGCCAAAGACACCCCCCTCCACACGCCTAATTTACAAGAATGAGTCCCTTCCGGGTTAGCGAACGTTGAGTGGGCGCCTCGTATCTCCCAACCGTCACTGCGACGCTCCGACTAAATGCACATGAGAATCATACTTAGGGCGGCTTTATTCATGGAAATTGACGTCTTTCGGATGAATGATGAATGCAGCGAAGTCTGGATTAGCATTGGAAATTCCTAGGCATCGTTCTGTTAACACGCTGCATTTGAATTTTACTGAATAAATGAATAACGGAAATGAACATTGGATACGGCAATTTCGAAATCGCTAATCCGCAGAAGCATATAAATAATTGAAGAATTTGAATGAATCAAAATGTCATTACGCAAATACTGCTGCACAATGCTACCGCGAGGAAGATAGAGTAGACAGCATTTGGTCCATATGACTGCAGATAAACATGGAGGCTATTGGGCAAAATACTGTTTACAGCGGAAAGGTACATTGTCAAAATGCTAGCCACCCATAGGGGATTTAAGAGGTCACCGCGTGCGACAACCAGGTTTTCCGAGATCGAACAACTTCGTTTCCTGTATTGAGGTTGTCAAAGAGATTTTCATTTATTAACATATTTGCGTGGAAATTTTCATGCACGTACTTATTAGTAATACGTTTATATAAAAGCGAAAAAAATCGTTACCGATTAGGTTTCTTGGCAAATAAATATAATTTTAATACATAGCCTTATGGCTCCAATATCTATGAGAAAAGACGCCACGCTCTTACGGTGGCTCAAACACAAAATGAATTCTATGTCATTTCCTTCATATGTCATTCTATGTAATTTCCATGCCAGGTAAGTCCTGTGGCTGCTTACAGAAAACCTTATCTCTGATATTAACAACAAAATTTTGTCCATCCATACCTTTTTCTCGCAAAACGAACTTGGAACTGCATGATGTTAAATTCGATATCAGGATCAACATAGGGACAAGTTTTCTTTTTCGAATAATATAACAACCATTTTCTCGAAAAATGTTTAAAAATCAGAGAAAACTCCTGGTAAGTTGAGTAAAATTAAATAAAGGCATATTAAGATACTATTTTTTTCGGGTTTATTCATATGTAATTGCAACGGTTGAAAACATGCTGTAATTCAGTAAAAGTGGCGTTGAAGTCGCCTCTTGACGGCCAAGGAGGGTGTTTGTTAAAAATATATGCGTTTAATAATCTGAATATTTCGTAACTAATTCTTGGTTTTCAGCCGCTAGATCTTGTCGTCAGCGAAAGCACAATTTTTATCAAAAACGATAAAAAGGTGGAGATTAGCATTTGCTATGACCAGCACAGTGGCGGTAGAAACTCAATAATGAAATTGTTAACATGAGTTTCTCTGTCCAATGGGTTACGAGCACTCTTGATGATGCAGCTTCGTTTGGATCGTATTAAAATGAAAAACCTAGATCTCTTTAGATTCGAAGCGACTATTCGTTATCCTCTTCTTGGGAAAGGTATCCTTAAAATTTGAGGAGAAAAAGCAATGTACGCATTTATAGACCTAAGTTATCATTATATTAAAGATGAGTTTTATATATCCTAAATCATTCAATTTTTCGACTGAAAATTTAAAAAGAAAGTTCTCAAAAATTCCTTCATTCAGTGAAATCATGGCGGTTTACTCAACACAATATTGAAACTCTGTTTGACCCGAAAGTATACATTTAGCATTGTACTATGTATTTAATTGTATTTACACATTTTTCCCGTAATTTTCGAATTTTTCCGAATAGTAAGACTATTGCTGGAGACTGTTGGTGTAATATGTATAATTCTAGAATGACCAATTGTTGATTGTCTATCCGTTGGCCACACATGGCTATGTTAATTGAAGGTAGCATTTACACATATACACACAGGTATCACCTTAGTATACCTAAAGCTTCCATTTCCTATATTTAAAAGAAGTTTTATAATTGTTTCTTTTCTTTTGTTGGAAGTAATAAACATCTAAATATTACTCATCGTCATGAAATGATTAAGCCAACATTTGTCCACGCTAAATGAATTCATGTAGGTTGCATTGCCAACCAAATGCTACCCCCTTCTCATCTCACACCTTACATTCAAATCTACCACTCCTCGACGTCCCGCTCCACACGGTTGACTGCCGACAAGTTTCACTACTGCTGTTATCACTTAACTCATTTATCATTGGTCGTTCAATCCTAAGAGTGGTTGACAGCAGCCATCCATTCATCCCTATCTAATGCTAGGTCCCTTACTTCCTCGTATCTCTTCTTATTTACTTTCCTATTCATTCGGTCCATGAACTTATTCGCGGGTCTTTCACTAGAGAGGCAAGCCATTTGAGCTTCACTAATAAGCCTCAAAAGAATCCATGTCAATTAACAGGTTGTTGCAAATTAATCAATGAAATTAGTTACAATGATCAGAATACCGTAGCAGATTAATGAGGGTGAGAAATTTTACGAAGACTTTCCCCGAGAAAACAAAGACGAAAGTGATTCCATTTAATATCTTCCTGTTTAAATCCAGTTTCCCAGAAATGTAATCAGCAACAGATTAATTACTGAAGCGATAACTTTTCCGACGAACAAGCTGGTTTCCAAATAAGCTGCTTTCCCGCTCCTGGTGAACAAGGAAAAGGCCGGAAACAAATATTTGGACTATCGACACACATTTCGAGGAAAAAAACCTACGCGGGAACCCGAATAATATTCCCGCCGCACCAGTAAGGTTTCGGACATGAGGCGCGGGAAATCGGGGCGAGGCCTAGATCGCGGTCACCTGTTACGTCACGGCGATGGTGGCGTTTCTGCTCCTCATTCCGTGAGGCTTATTTATTTATGCAAGCCAGAAAACGTTCCTTAATAATCATTTCACGCTAGAGGCGGGTCGTTCGCGAACGAACGGGTCCGAAGGAACGGGTCCATGGATTGAACGGGATGACCGAGGACCGACTTCTTTGGAACGACCGTTCCTTTCGGTCCTTCGTTCCTTTCGGTCCCTCGGTCTTTTCGGTCCTTCGTTCCATTCGGTCCATCGGCCCTTGGTTCCTTTCGGTCCCTCGGTCTTTTCGGTCCTTCATTCCACTTGGTCCATCGGCCCTTCGTTCCTTTCGGTCTCTTCGGCCCTCGCTCCTATCTTCGTGACGTAGGATGTTCTTAATAATGCCCCAAACATAAATCTGCTGATGCTAGCAGTGTAAATAACAGTCATTTTCTTCCATATAAATTAAACCTATTCACGAAACCATATAAAAAGTTGGTTACTTTCCTTCTTTTATTTCATCCAACATTCATAAATAACGTCACTACGGTATACTAAGGATATCTAGGTTTATTTACTTTCTTAAAAAGACGCTAAGAACATGCTAAAAATAAAAATACATGACCGCCAAAAAAAAAAGCAAGGGCGAACGAGTAAAATGGAACGCGTCCCAAAAAGGGCAGGAACGGAGTGAACGAGTTCCCTAAAATGGATGGGTTTGCTCATCTCTATTTCACGCAAATGCATCGCACTGCAAGTCGCTTGAATAATCTCTTGCTAGAAGGTGTAAGGTCCCAGGGAAACTAAGACATTATAACCTCCTTCACTTGAGGGATTTTGAATCCAAAGACGGGTTAACTCATGGAAGTCACTTCCGCGACAGTAGCCTTTGATTCCGCTTGCAAGCGGCAATTCGATGTGTAAGCACGGACTTCGATGGCAGTAGGGGTCGATAGTGGTGGTAATCGACTGCGTTTGCTACTTGTAAGGAAAATATACTGGTTTATATTTTGCCTGCAAGTAGCATATTGATTCTGCGATAAAATCTCATCGCATCCGGTGGAATCTTGGTCACATGATAGAAAACGGACATTAAAAATGTAAACAACGAATAAATTAGTATGACGAGGACTCATTGCTGCTAATTAAAGTATTTATTTGTACTATTACATATTAATTTTATATATTTATTTTATTAATATCTTGAAAGCGAAAGAACCTCTAAGCATTATGACACATCTCTTATTTGATTATTATAATCATTTTCATGATTCTCATACTTTATATGACGTAATAATGCATATTTATTGTAATTCATGCTAATTCATGATACCCACGAATGCCTATGGGACTCAAACAGCTGTATACACACGCCATTATAGTCAAATTTACATGATTTCTGCAGTTAACATATTCATTGTTTACTTCCGTCATCCATTGGTTTGGAAAAAGCCGGAAGTAATGTAAGCAGAACGATGCCCCGCAAGTGGCGAAACGATTCAAGATATCGCTTCACTCGCTACTTCCACGAGTAAACTCCCTTTAAGCACAGTAAGGAGGGTTCAACACGACTTTGAGATACAAAATAAAACTAAATTCCTATATTTTTTCAGTTTTAGAAATCCTGCTTCCGCTGATGGAATGCGCTAGCTGTTGACAACCAAAATTAAGTCACAAAAAATGCCAATAATTCCACGAATATATTTTGATGAACACTAATACCCATGGACACCAGGTCGTTCTATATTGATCGTGCTCTTCCTTCTATGCAGGTCTCCGAATCGCATATAAATCCGCCATTAATATGCTTATTTTTCCGTATTCTTTATATTAAACTCATTTTTCCGCACAAGATAAGTGATCATAATAAATTTGAACACCACTCCAATAATTCCATTGTACCTTTCACAATATCACGTCCAAAAACGTTATCCTTATCACCTTTACGAGGCTAGTTTCCGAACACCCCCAGACACACGCCTATGCGGCGGATCGCAGAGTAGTATGTAGATGTAGGCGTAGATGTGCGAAGTAATTCCCCGTAAAATAACTAAAATTTTAATTGATTCACATTCCATCCATTTTTACGAATTCTTATCCTCTGTCTAACATGAAAAACGACATGTAACTTTTCCTCACTATTCTTCTCGTAAGTAGAACGTGTGCAGGATGTTTAATAGGAGCATGGAGGAAATAAAGGCATGTCAATAGTATAAACGGTATCACTATAAACTGTATGCACGACAGGTTGAGATTAAACAAAAATTGTTATCTATTTTCATGTACATATTTATGTAACGTATCTTGTCTGTTTTTTTTCATTTCTCAACTATTCAAAATGTAAAATGTTTTGGAGGTATCCCAAATACAGGCAATGCCTATAAAGGGATTCATAATTCTTCTTTTTTTATTTGTAATGCAATATAAGCATGTAAGGTTCATACAATGTATTAATAAATTGTTATTATTATTAAAACAATACGTATTCGTCATGTATCAATGTGGCGATGTATCTCTATAAGTTTATCGCTAGTGTCGGACCTAGAAATGTAGTGCGGCATCAAAATGATATTCTCTGCGTCGCCCTGAAACACACTTGTTCCTAATTTCTCGAGCGAACTCTCGCAACGTCTGACAGACAACTCGCCCACCGTCTGTAGGTAATCTGGATTTCTTATATGAAATTCAACCGCAAATAAATGGGGTGAACTATCATGGGAGAGCAAGGACGGATTACATCAATATACTTGCGTGAATTGAGAGGGACGAAAATGATGATTTATGATGCGATTAAAGCAGAGAGAGAGGTGGGGAGTGGATTGTTGAGGGAGGAAACCGATCTTCAGGATGATGATGATGACTTCCGTGATGAAGAGAGGGACTAGCACACAAAGCGCCGCTATTCCGTACGTGGGAGCTTAGCTTCCAACTAGGACCGTTTGGTCCCGGCCGAGCGAGCGACTGACCACCTATCGACGGTCACCACGCGGCGTGGACCTCGGCCTGCTCCTCAACGGATTCGCTCGCCAAGACGCATTATGAAGATTCAAACCCGCTTGGCAACACACGGGCGCCCACGACGACCAAACAAAGCATCGCTACCACCGTTGAGCGGAGGAGAAGATAAACGAGAGAAGGCAGGGAGGGGAAAACGTGAGAATGACTCTCTGGCAATGCTCGACGAGGAAAAACAGCCAGAAAACGCATCTAAATCTACGAACCGCAATGCGAGCCGGCACAGAGGGGCAGATGGCATTTGGACACCAAGCACGAAGCGTAAAACAAATGGTAGGATGTGAGAGGCACTTTTAGAACCAAAGTTAGGCAGCATATCTCTCTTACTCGGACGCCTATAAACAGGTTTAAAGATAAAACATGGGCTTGCCGGGCCGATAAGCAGACTGCTACGTTGCCTATGATTCTTCCATACGAGCTGAAGTAAACATGGATGGGCTATCCTCCTGACAACAGCGCTCTCAAGCTTAAGTCAAGCAAACTAAAGACTGCAGTGACACAAGAAGGGCAAAATGCGAATCCATATCAGTTAGCTATCGATAGCAACGGATTGGCTTTTGATAAAATATAAGGCAATATTATACCGTAGTAATCCACGCTTTTAAGTTTCATTAAACAAGTGCCATGACAATTTAGAATAGATTAGGTGGGCAATTATATCATTATCATGACGAGAATGGCTAATCGTTTGTCAGCAAAGTAGAAAATTTCGGAATTATACTCGATATTCAGCAGCCATTTAAAAGAAATAACGGTGTGGTCAGGGTGTGGAATACTTTTTTTACCACATACAATACAAATACCTGGCCATTTTATGCACTTGGACGTAAGATGACCGAGTAAACTAGCGAATAAGAAGAAATGCTTCAGTTTATTTGCCTTATTTTGTCACTCAGGCCAAAAAACTTCATATATGTCGACTGTTTTGCCCCTCTTTTTTTACTCAAGCTCGATGCTTCTTCCAGGAGTGCCATGTCAATCAGGAAGCATGGATAGCAATGGTGGTCTGCTAATTGGCACGGAATGCCCAAGGCCACTATTTCGATTCCTGGTCCATGCGGATTTTGTAGTAATCGTGACATCATCAGTGGCACTTTTGGCGTTTAAAAAAGTTGAAAAAAGCTATAAATTGGTATATAAATGTTACTTTCGAAGTAAGGAAGAGGGTTATGAAAGCTTATGTTTGGAGTGTGGCCCTTTACGGGTGTGAAATTTGGACTATCGGGAAACATGAAAAGAGCAGATTAGAGGCCCTAGAAATGTGGTGCTATCGAAGGATGCAGAAAATC
The DNA here is from genome assembly GCA_963169105.1 of Ceriagrion tenellum. NCBI lineage: Eukaryota > Metazoa > Arthropoda > Insecta > Odonata > Coenagrionidae > Ceriagrion > Ceriagrion tenellum. The sequence goes on along the minus strand of OY720641.1, from coordinate 5,836,287 downwards.
AGCTGGCAAGACAGAATCACCAATGAGGAAGTGCTGAGAAGAGTACAAGAAAATAGAAGTCCTTGGAGACAGAGACAAGGAGACTTAAACTAATAGGTCACATTCTACGATGCAATGATTTTATAAAATTAATAGTTGAAGGTTTTATTGTTTACTTTATTTTTTATTTACAAATTCTAGAGGACGTCCTCGATTAAGCTATATGAAGCAGATCATCAATGGCTCTGGATGCGTCTCATGCGGTGAAATGAAGAGGAAAGCTGAGCAGAGAGCGGCAGAATGGCGTGTGGTGTTGCCAACCAACCCATGAGTTGATAACCGAAGAAGAAAAAGATTAAAAAATAATAAGGAGCGACGTCAACTAGTTAAAAAAGGCTCATGCCTCTCAGTTAAGTGTCTCACATGACCCGACACTTTTCTCAAAAACATCGCAAGGCATTGAGTCATGTTGAAATTATATCCTAGCTGCACCGTTCTATAAATTGATAGTTTTCCAGATTGAAAGTCAAATTGAAAGAAAGAATTATTGCCTCTTTGCGTATTTTGTAGCTCTGATTTTAACAATCAAGTTGGAATATCCTCTGTCATTTTAAGGAGTAACTTCGCGTAGGGGCACAACTCTGATCTGAGCCGCGTTTTTTAAAGATTTATACCCTGATGGTATTCGGCTTGGTGTGAATATAATTTAGAAAGACATACATATGTCATCTCTGCTCTGTCAGGGTTTTGTACTATTCGCAACGTCTACCTATGAGGATGATGATGAATTAAAAGAGGCTGCCACCTTTATCTAACTAAACAATATAAGATCCTCCCCTATCAACCCACCGTCGTACAGGAGGCTTAAGTTTTCATTCATATCAATCGTTTTCAGGCGGGTCTTTTGGAAGAGACATTATTGTCTCTTAGTTGGCCTTGGGAAGGTCACGCGCGGATAATCTCGAAGGGCCATTGCACAACGAGTTGACCCCGAAGCGGCCAAGATAGAGGGGAAAGCAATTCGATATGGGAAAATAACTACTGGAAAAATTATTATGGAGGAAAACGGAATTCTGCCACCCTCTTCGATGCGGCGGACGAGATTTTTTTAAAGGCAAATACTGCGCGTTTGCTCTATTCCTACAAGAAAGGTAGCTATTGGCGACCAAGATACCGAACTACATTCGAACTTCGATACGCCGAACTTCTGTTGAGCGAATTTTCGAGAGTTCGAAAAAAATTCATAGTCCTCCTCTGCATTTTGCGTCCGTAACTTTTGCATCACTTCAAATGTCTTCAACTCGACGAATGTTTAAGTTCCGAAGGTACTTACCTAAGTTCGACTGTATGTACTTGTGAGTGTTCTTTTTTGCGTTCTACGAGTCAAAAACTGACTCACTAGTGGCTTACTTTATTTACATAGGTACAAACCCGTCATGCCATTTGCTTCCGGGAAAGAGATATAACTTAGTTACTACAGTTTGGCCGAGGAAACTCGCTTACTTTTGGCTTTTTCCTCCATTATACCCTAGTCTTGCATTTGCATATCTCTTTCGTTTCTGCTACAGTCATGAATTGCCTCATAAACGCTCTCCAATTCTTCAGATCCACCGAGGACCTTCGCAGTCTACCTATTTCTCTCACTTCATTTACTCTAATATCATATATCTTCAGTACGTGGTAATATCACTAACCCCCAAGCCCTACAATCATACTTCACAGCATTTGTTCTTCCACTCACAGCATATTGCTCACCCCTCATATGGTCGATCGCTGCTCCAACTAATCTCGCCACTCTTAACAGCGTAACTAGTTTCTTTGCTAAAATAGTAAAATACAGAGTTTCCCACTTACGCAACATGCCTACTGATTCGATCCTATCTTCTCTATCCATCCCCAATCCCTCCAATCAAAGAATCAAAACCGATTTAATATTTATTCACAACATTCTTAACTCAAATATTTATTGTCCTGAATTGCTTTCCTCCATTAATTTCCGAGTTCCTTGTCGATCCACACGTACGCACTCATTACTCCATATGCATATCCCTAGGCTATCCCTTATCAAGCGTTCCCTTCACTACCGCCTCTCCTCACTTCTCAATTCTCTGCCCGATAACATCGATCCCTTTTTGCTCTCTTCCAACTCCTTCATCAATCTTGCCATGTCCCATTTCTCGGCAAATAACTAAACCACTCCCTCTTTCCTCCCTTTCCACCTTTGCTTTATTGGTTTGTTTGCATATTTTTATCATGTACTCTTTGTTTTGTTTGTTTGTCTACGTCTACATTACGTGTTTATTGTTACTGCGACACTGTAAACTGGCAGAAATGTTGTATGTGAGCAATTACTTAAATAAATAAATAAAATAAATAAATACATTGTAAACCATTGCCAAAAAAGAAAAAAAATGTGTAGAAAACAGCAGCGATGTTACCTCATCTCGCTTCAGGAAAGTATAGTCATTCACAACACAAAAAGTCATGAACATGATCGAAATAAATATAGGAGATGATGTTAATTCAAAATGAGAGCTTTATACTTTCTACGCAAATAAAATTATTCACGGTAATCCACAGCTATTTTTCAAACACTTTTTATTAGATCAGACGTAGTAATTCAAAGGGAAGAATCTCCAACCAAAGGCACCAGCAGTGCCACGTACGGTGATAAGATAATTTCAAGAAAAATCAGAATAATATGCCTCATTGAATAATATTGGGAATGCAAGAGGCTGCTTAAACATAAGCTACGATTCCGTAGGCGACAATTTGAAACCTAAAACACAGAAGACCACCGTGCTCTTTCATCAAGTAACCTCTATACCAGCACGCATGAGCATTTACTATCTAATTATTCTAATAAATGTATGCATTTTACCCCAATCACAGAAATTTTACACATTTCACTATGTTTCCCAGGATAATACGACTCAATATCCCCAGGATAATATGACAGTAATATTACCAGAAGAGTTATTTTCCGATGTTAACAAACCAATCACGGAAGTCAAAATGTAAGAACTTAATTTGCTGAGCCTGAAAAATGCTACCATAGCTTGTCTCACCAAGAGCTTTTCTGAGGAATTAGAAATATCTGAAGTAGAGCGGTCAATTTAGGCTAGAACAAAAGTTACCGGTTCAAGTTTATGTTATACAAATACTGGGACAAGAAAGAACTTCAGTCTGAAAATGAAACGTTATCTCTAGGAAATTTTTTATAGCTTTCAGGGTTCAAAATCGGGTATTTAATAACATGAAATCCGATTTTCTTGGACTGCCAACCCTGAAGAAAAACAACATTAGCAATATCATACCATTAGACCAAACCGTTTCTGACATGGAAAAAAACTCGGAAATTTACAAAAATGTATTTGGTTTTCCTTTCGTCGACGTATTGGCTTACATTCACGTGTAGCTAAACAATGTTTACACAATTCTTCTCAAGATAAAAATTCTCCACATGTAGCAACGCTTAACAACTAATTTATTCTTACAATTCCTCTTTCTCTCCGGAAAAAAGATTGAATCTTTTGAGAAACATAGGAAAAGAGAGTTAAAACTTAATTAATATTCTCTCTCAAGAAAAGTTTTCCGGACAAGCAGCGACGTAAAACGGCCGATGCGTTCAAATGGTCCCACTTTTCCTCTTGACGTAATTCGGAATATCTCCGACTTAGTTCTGAGAAAAAGATGGTCTCGCTACACTTGTGGGGTGTGAGGTGACACTGACCAAAGGTCATCGCACGGACACAAATAAAAGGAGAACGAAAAGGAGACTTGGCACTAAATGGCGACGTGTAATTATGACTCACCAGTTTTCAAGCCGGGCGGCAAATGATTCCAAAGGAAGCATGAGTGATGCGTTGTCTTTCATGTTCAAGCAAACGGTTAACGGAGGAAAGTATCGACGGCGGCAATTCCGACGAAAAATTTGATGAGATGTACATGAAGGACGAGATATTCTAAACGGCTCTAACATTAAAATTGATCAAATAAAATAAATATCAGAGCGATGGAAAAAAAGCTCACAAATGGAGGATCAGTTGAACTACCGAATTATGGCCAACATATGAAAAATTGTCGAACTCTTTTCTGGTAAAAGCAAGCTACGAAAACAACTTACTCAACAAATATTTGGGTGTAGTGCCCATCGTTGGTGTAATACGACTAAGCCTTACGATAATCGTTTCATTATATCTTTTCGACGCCATTATTTCGAACTAAAAACATTAGCTTTGAACACTGAGTATCACTTAAATTCATTCGGTATTCTAGCAATAGTGTATCTGGCAAGTACAACAAAGAGTGCAATAACATCTCAAAAAATGGAAATACATGTGAATTTCTCCATCATATTTATTGAAGCAACGATTCTAAGTTTCGGCGACTTATGCCACTATGAAGGCTGATAATGACAAAAGTTGCTTAAATATCGGTCGGTTTAATTAATATTTTGAGCATACAAAAAGTTTGTTGAGAATTTACCAGTCACTCATTCCCAGATGTTGACGTCTGAAATTGTGAAATAATGGAATTATCACAATGGAAAATAGGATCAAAGAGATATTTATTTTGTTCCAGGAGCATCAACCGGCAGTTAAATACATACGGGTAATGCCATTTATCCATTTCATTAACACTTCGACGCGTAATTTCGCAATCATTATTACGTGGGTAGCTTCCTAAATGCCGCTGCGGGGGCGGTTGCTTTCAAAGTGATCCTCTGTATCGCGAAAGGGCGTTATCATTGTCGAGTGATGTTTTCCCTTGCCCGCACTCGGCTACCCGGCCCGGTCGTAGATGGGTTTGATGGATGGATCGACGTCAGACGCCGTAATAGGAGAATGGGCCGCCCCCGTTTAACATTTTCATCGGATCCATTGTTGTCGTTTCAACGATTACCGCACGGCATAGCGCTCTTTAGTTACGACCAATCGCTTCCTATTCTGCATTCAAACCTCGACTCCCACGTGGAAAGCATTTGGTTGAAGAAGGTTATAGATTGTGCAAGTCTACGTCCAAAAGATAAAAATTCATCAATAAAGAGTTCCAAATATAAGCCGTAGCGGCAAAGGGTAAACACTTTCAACCCTCCTGTTTTCGCAAAAACAGTATTTTTTTTAATGGTGGTAAGTATTAGCGATTTTTTCTCCGCGTTTTTCGTTTTAAATCTTTCGTTAATTTTATTCATCAATTGTTTCCCACTGCTATAGGTTTTCCCTCCTGCATTCATCATTGACCTCAGCGTTTTTGTCATTTCTTTTTATTTTGAGTTCGTTTTCTTAAAATAAACTTTTCAATCCTAATTTACTCTTCCAAGCCGATTATAGCTCTGAATAAGGATAGATAAATACTCTTGGCGATTAGGCAGTCTACACTTTTCAATCAGCTGTCCTCTTGCTGTTATTTTCAGGACTACTTCTCCAAATTAAATCTGTACAGGGACCTAGACGCTCGCGGCATTCGAGATGGGGCCTACCCAGAGAACAATGGCATCCGTCTCCAACTATTTCATCGAAGAAACTTGTAGCAATTTGCTGAATGAATCCCAATTTATTTAATGCAGCGCCGCAAATCTTTTCCATGTGTTACCCTCACACTAGGTCTGAAGTTACGTTTGTTCTTAGGCGATTGACTGCATCAGGCTCCTATATGTTAATATCTCCCACTTGCTAGACATAGTGTTGTAGCGATTAATTTCGTGAGCATTGTAATTACTACAGCGAATTTACCAAGATTAAGTTCGAGTCACCACTCAAGACACAGCGCGTTTACGTAAAGCTCTGTCCCTGTTAGGCCTAATATACCGTTTCACAAAAATCAAAGATCCCTGAGCAATCCAGACCTATTTCTTATCTATTATCCTTCCTCTTCTCTCCTACTGTTTCCCTATAAGGTCGATGTCAGCCCCAACTAATGTAAAATCCCTACAACATATCACTAACCTCTTCGCACGTATTGTTAAAAATAGAGTGCTAAACCTCCACAACCTGCCCTCTGATGCTGTCTTGTCCTCACTCTCCGTACACAAACTTGATAATATCTTCCTTAAAATTGATCTGAAACTTATACATATCACAATGAACTCAACCATTGACTGCCCTGACCTTGTTTCCTTGATAAATTTCTGAATACCCTCCCGACACACCAGGACTCACTCATTTTCCTACTCCCAGATTATCACTCAACCAAGCGCACCATAATTTTTCACCTCTCTTCTCTTGTGAATTCCCTTCCTGTGAACATTGACCCTTTCACTTTATCTTCCAGCGTATTCGCTAACATAGCCATATGCCATTCCCAGGAAAAGAAATTTTTACAATCTCCCCATGTTGGAGTATTCTTTGTTACCTTCTTCCTGTTATATTTTTACGTTTGTGTCCTTTTTTTGTTTGTTATACGTTTACTATAAAATGGCTTCATGCTGTATGGGATCTTTTTCTCAAATAAATAAAGGTAGGACCAGAGTCCCCATTCGTGGTAGTTCCTCGATAATAAATGGTCATTCTACAGCTTGGGTTCTCCAGAAAATAAGCCGAAGAACCGGTAACGAACTGAGAACATCCGCCCGAGCTTTTGTGTTCCCAAGTATTTCCCTTTTTTATCGCTGAAGACACCGGCGTTTGCACGAACATTTTAAGGGACCCACGGTAACTTCCTTTACCGCACTCCAACCCCTAATCTGCTGTAATCAGAGTTCCCGGAAAGGAAAAAGAGGGTTTCTTTGTAATGGCTTCGCGGAAATCCTCGCGCTAGCTAGCGGAATCCATACTTCCCACGTCCACATCCCCGAGGATATCAAAGGTTAGCGATGGACCAAGGGATGAATTTTCAAGCACGCGCGGATACCTACTCAGAAAAGTATTATGTATCACTTAAGGTAGGTTGGAGATTTGAAAGGGGACGAGGAATCACTTTTTTCACGTTTTCACTCCATATGAAGAAAGTAGTTGCCACTGCCAATAGCTCTGTCAATTTTCAGACGCAGAATTCTAACTTTCCACGCAATGCCAATCGCAAACCATACTTGGAGTAGTACCATACGATTCTTTAGCCTGGATTTTCGCCGAATGCTGACGTCGCTTAGTTTTCCTAACCCAATAACCCTCATGTTCTTTTGGCATAGAACACAGAAGAGACTAGATGCTGGCGTACGAACATGGAGCCTATTTCATTCGCAAATATTGATTCACAGACTTCCTTAACTTGAATAGAATATTCACATTCCCGTAATTAAATCCGATTTTGCCACTATTATTTGAAACAAAAACTTTCATCTAAACTATTTCGAATAAGTTTGCGGAATAGAAGCCGTTTAGAATGCATGCTCCGAGCGGCACGAGTGGAAAACTCCAGCACTAAGATGGCGGACGGTGTTTAGCAGTACGGTATCCAATACACGACAATAATGTTTAGTGTATAGCTTGGGAAATCACTATTTTCACCTATTACGCTTTAAACAGCAAATTGTAAGGATGTTACACATTACTGTCAATAGTTTCTTCCCAACATTGAATTATAACGAGTGCCTTCAGCTAGTGAATATTTTAAAAAATATTTAAATATTAATATTTTTACCCCATTCGGCGCCCAGGTCCGTGAATCCTTAAGGGAGCGTTCACCGCCGTGAAACACAGGCCGTCTCTCTCTCTCACAGGTTAGAGAGAGAGAAGTGTGGAACAAGTGAAGTAGTAGCAGCGGTCATTGTTCCGGTTGTGAGGCAGGCTTGAGAGAGCGAAAAAATTCTCGCATCATAAATAAAAAAAATTTGAAGAAAAGTTACGAGAAGTAGCAAAAGTATGCTCCTTCAGCATATTCCAGGTCGGTTATGAGATCACAAGTCTGGCAACCAGTTGACGAGAGGCTGACGGGACCAGAGACGGAACTGGAAATATAATTCGCCGCGGATATATAATCCGGTATTCCGCATCTCATTAAGATTCCCATCGTGAACTTTGGACAAGAACATTTCCGGAGTTGGACGTAAATTTATAACTATGCAGTCGGTAAAAGTTAGGAAAAAGGAAGTCATGCCAGAAACGAGAGCGAACTGTCAACAGCCAACGAGAGAGGATTTAAGCTAGTCGCAGTGAGTTTTAGCAAAGGAATAAGGAGTTGTTCTGACATTTATTGGAAAGAGTGGAGAATAAGGCCAAAAGAAGGCTTGAATTTTTGCGTCGAACTATTTAAAAGGAATGAAATACAGTTTTATTTCATCAAACTTGTCACCATATGAAACATAAGTATGAATAGTCACATTACACGACTGAATTTTATTTCCTGATCAAGGTATCGACCGCAAAAGTACAGGAAACTATGAAAATGACAATTTACAGCCGAAACCATGTTCTGGAAATAAATCTTCAAGGGTCAAAGATGACTATAAATGAGTTTTTCCACTTCACAATTCAACATATTTTTAGCACAAGTAGCTCTCAAACGATGACAAGTTGGATCGTCGATCGAAAAATTTCAGTTCATTCAAATAGAACCCAACATTAGTAGCGCAGCCTCTTAATTTCACCCGAACTAGCAAACGTACCCACACATATAATTAATTTTGTTGGTAATGAAGAAGCTAAGTTAAATTAATTTGGAAAACGAGGAGCAATCTTCCAAATTTATCCAGACGGAATGTGAATTAACTTCAAAGCCTTTATTCTACACTTAATTTTTCACTGATATCGGGAAGAACAATAATTTCGCGGACGATGCCCAAGGAATGAGCGATCATACACTTCCGAAACTCTATCCATGTTATAGGCGACAAATTTGTAACTATGAAAACAAAATGCCAAGAAAGGTTCACCAGAAATCAGAAAGTAATGGAAAAACCTTGCTATTTCAATTGCATTACAATTGAGTACAATTCAACGATCACTTTGGCATAAATATAACAGCAATTACAAGGTAACACACACTATAAAAATTGAAATTCGCGTAATTATAACACTGTCATTTATATCACAATTTTTCATATTATAAATTCGCCGAAATCGCATTGATGACGCAGCCAATTAGAATTTTACTGGAAAAATTTTGGTTAAATAGATATTTAATCACGCCGAATGTTTGCGAATGATATGAGAGATTAACGAGGCGTACGAATGCCGGGAGGAAATGCGCACGTAGTGTGTGGACCACATCTCGGAATAACAGTTTGTCTAGGGAAGGGAAAATTGCCATGAAAAGTTTTCTCCTTCCGTCATTAGTTCATGGAAGCAAAGCCTGGATATATCCAAACATGCAAAAGAGTAAGCTGAATCCAGTGGGAATTGTTACTGAGAAGTTGTTTTTAGGGAATAGAAGAATGGATTTGGCTAGTAACGAGAGGGTGATGGAAGAATGTGTGTTGGATGCTCCAGTAATCGACATATATGAAAGGATTTTGCTTCATTGCCTTTGCTTTTTCGAGGGAATGGGAGAGAGTCGTTTGACAAAACAGATGTATCGTAGTAGAGAATGGTGTGCGAGGAAGATGAATACCACGAAAGCAGAAATCTTAAGAAGAGGAGAGCTGATCGAATTTGTGGCCCTTCTGTTGTATTTCGCAATTAGACGCGGAATAAGAGGTTCAATGACCAGGTATTTCGATGTTAAACTCGATGACGATTTGGAGAATGTATAGAGTGCGACAATATAATTTGCTGGTTTGAAGGATGTTATGATAAGAAGCAAAAGATGTTATAGGTATCGTTGCAAAAATTATTTCTCCGTATTCTACAAGATGCATTTCAAGAGTTAAAGTCTTTTTCGTGTCAAGATGAATTCGCTGAACAAACTTGTTTCATCACTGGATCGTATTCGAACCTCGCTTCCTGGCGCCAAATTCAAATTGATAGATAATATTCATTCCACTAAATTTTACAAACAAATAACTTTGACAATAAATTTACTTTTGGTGGAATATAGGCACCCCTGTGGTAAACAAGTAGTGTAGGAGTTGCCATAATATAAAGTTATCTCAACCAGGGTTGTTACAAGATTCCCGAATTCAAATTCCCTGACTTTTCCCTGACAAAAATCTTCATTTCCCCTGACTTTTTCACACTCTCCTTTCAATCATTACATAACATTTTTGAAGGGTAAGAGTCAATGTAATACAAAATTTTTAAAAAAATGTATTCAAATTCTTTTTAAAATGTATCTCTTTACAATGAACACACAGAAAAAACAGTAACTTGTAAACTTAATTACAGTCAAATGAAAGTCAAAATATGGCGTCATATTTAAATTGACACATCAAAAAAAGTCTACATTCAGGGATGTGGACGTAGAACGTACCTAACCACAAGGTCACATCAATGCTATACACGGTCAAATAGCGCTCTCAGCCTCTCGTCGATAGCATCGCACTCCAATTGGTTTTCTAGCGAAAGTTCGATTTTCTTGGCTATTAATTCTTTAACTTTTCCCCCAATCATTCTTTCACCTTTTTCTTCTGTATCTTTGCCTTGTCTTCTTTCTCTCTCGCTTCGTACCACTTCATACTCTGCGCGCGCATATCGCACTCTTGAAATCATTTTGTCCATAATTTCCACATTAAGAATTCCGCCGGCCAAATCCACGGCGTCGTACACCTGCCTTTGCGTGACCAGTGTCTGTGAGAGTTGGTTTTAGATACTAACTTCTTTGTTTATGGAAAATCCCCTCTCCACAAAGGCATTTCCATGGTTCAATATTAAAATCATGTGGATCAAATCTACCATTAATCCAGAGCACTTCTGTGACATTTAAATGTGCCTCTAAAAGTGATCAAGACGGGTGTGGTCTCGGTCATATTCTTTCAAGCACACAGAGACAGCAGGTTTGTTAATTAAAGTCTTGAACTCAGCTTCTAGCCAGTCGCACTCTAAAGCAGAGAACCACTGCCGTAGCTGCAGAAATGAGAGGCAGTTCCGGAAGCGAGCAAGAGCTGCATCTTCGGATTTCACTATCAACTTCGGATCACAAAACGTGATAGCCTTGCAAATCTTGTGCTGAAGTGGAGGCTTTTCTAATATCTTGGCCACTAATGCTTTTAGAAACGTAACGCACCCTTCTCTAAACTGCAAAATATCCTTCTTCAATACTTGATCTATCTTCCCGATAGCTTCTTTCACAGACAAACTAAGGACTATATCTTTAGCGGGAATGATGTTTCCTTCTTTGGTTACATCAATATCACATACATTTGTGTCAGACAGAGGGTACTCTTTCTTTACAAAGATCTCGTACAAATCTGTGACTAGAGCACATAAATCAGTGTGCAAATATGGAGCCATTGGGTTGTTTGTTTGATAGGCAGTTAAAAAGGGCTCAATAAGGCATGCCACATATGAGAAAAAAGTAAGCTTGGGTCCCAACATTTTATCCTTGACAGCTTTAGCCACGTAGGTGAAACTGGATGACAGAATCTAGTAATCTTTACCCCCTTTTTAGACTCGTTCGACGAACTTGATCATGTTGGGAAGAATTTTAACCCCAGTGTCCTCTGTCGAACTGTTGGTGAGCCATCGAACAGAGCAGTACTTTGGAGGAAACACAGAAGACCCCGTCCAGTTGGTGAACTTGGCCCGGCGGGCGGGTACATCTTTGAAGATGTTGTATGACGCTATCATGTACATTACTATACCCCACCCAGAGTCATTCACGCATTATTTAAATGCATCGTGAAGAACATGCAAGCCGCATGACCCCATGACAAGTAATGATAAGATAAAAGCCAACGGATATGCAGAGCTAGCAATGGCTAGCAACGCTCCTCAGGGCGGTGGAGCGTTGAGCGGCGGAAAGACGAACTTGTTTGGCACCCGGCTGACCCAGGCCAGCTCAGCCAGCCAACAGCGCGGCGATTCTTTAGGATTGCGCGACATGACATACATTTTCCCTGACGCCATGGACGAGATTCCTTGACTTTTCCCTGATTTTTCTGACCCATTTCAAATTCCCTGACTTTTCCCTGATTTCCCTGAGCAGTAAAAACCCTGTTAACGAAAAAAGAAAAACAAACAGCAGGCTGGTGCGGCCAAAAACAGTACATTACAAAATTGATTTTTATAAAGTCAAGAAACAGTTTTTTTAAATCATGTGTTCATTACAAGAACAAGGCAAGGGGAAGGCAAACAGCAAAAGAAAAAAAACATTAATTACCAATGGTCATGAACCAGAGTATTAACATACAAACAAATTTACAAATTATACATTATTCACTTCACTTTGTAGTTCAGTATTTATAAATATTTTTCAATATTGTCTATAGAAAATTATAATTCTTTCAGTCTCGTAAAACAATTTAAAATGCTTTGCAGAGGCAACATGGAATCGTAGGCGATTAAACATTGTAGTTGCATAATGCAAGTAAGACCTTCTAAAAGCAGAAATATTTAAATCAGAAATATATGCTGCCGCACCCTGTATTTAAAACCATGCTAGATACATAATACTATGAATCTTTTCGATGATATTTCTAAACATTTAAAGAAGTATTTGCGGTCTATAAAGAGTTAATACGGTTTGGAAAAAGTAGATGATGGAAGAATGTGATTTGGACATCCTAGTAAGGGGTGAGGGGTGTATGCTCGAATAACATATGAAAAAAGTTTCTCCGTTGGTTTGGCCGCGTCGAAAGAATGGGAGAGTCGGGTAATTAATCAGTTATACGATAGTATGTAGTGTGAATGGTGTTTGAGAGGAAGGTGAAGACCGCGAAAATCATGGGTGAATGCGGTAGAAGAGACTCTAGCGTGGGGAGATGTTAGGAGTCTTTAGAATAGGAGAGTGCATGATTAGGCAATGCATGATTGCAAATGCCGCTTAATTTGGTATACATTTTATTCAAAAATGATTGCATGATCTATTTAATGAGGATAAGCGTACAGAGTAAAATGGAAAATTGTATGACTGTCTGAATGACTGAACGGGAAATAGAACCTGCTCTAATTCCATTCACTTTCTTGTATACATTCCGTGATACTATAAATAAAATAAATAAAATTAAATAAAACTTTGTAAAATAAAATGTAAAAGGTAATGCGGTTTTTAGACAAACGAAATCGGTATTTTTTAGGATGGATCGCTATGGAGGAAATTACTAAAGGGGATTTAGGCATAATGGTAACTAAGTTCTTTGATTTTTCCCACCAGAGAGAGAGATTGGAGAGTTAGGTTTGTTGCTACACATAATTGAAAAGTTTTGAAACGACGCTTAACTCCTCAGTTAGCTTTCCTGTGAGATATACTGCAGTGCAGCATGGGGAGTTCGACTTGTTCAACTCGAGCACGATGCTGAATAAGGACCCCGGAGGTTGAATCCGCCAAACCGGAATAATTGCGCGTCAAGAACTATCGGGGGGAGTCACAGAAGGTACACTGAAAAATGGCCACTTCACCTCGGTTAGCGAGCGTTCGGGCGAGAAACCAGGCCAGTAACGAGAAGCCTCGTCATCAAATCGGATTCGTGTGAAGAAAAAAATGAAAACTCTCTCTCACCCACACCTATCATTACAGAAACTTGAAGCGAAGCGAAAAAAAAATGAATTAAGCGTCGCGCAGTCACGCCACCTACGGATCACTCAAAATATCGGGGAAGAAAGGGAAAGAGGTACTTTTTCGACCCTCGACGAAAGAGGGAGAGAAATGATTTGAGCCGTTTCCCCGCGTTCTCGTTTCCACGACCCACAATGCACCGCTCCTCCGACCAACAACAACCCACATCAACCAACCGACTTATCCAGTCTGATTCGCTCCCGTCGTCCGCGAGATCGAGACGAGATTAGCGGATGCTTTCACGATTCATGGCCACGGTACCAAAAGGCGCCCAAGAATCCAAATCCTATGTCCCTCCCCTCCCCCACGATCACAACAAAGGGTAAACATACTCTCCAATACACTTCAATGTCCAATATATGACCACTAGAAGAGCTTTTCTTAATATTTAAGTTCTTTTTTAATCGGTACTTTCCTCATCCTCTTCTTCTTATCTCTCGAGGTTCTAGTATCCTGGGATGACTCTCGTTCATGCATGGATTTCGTGTGATGACGACCGCGGGGGCCTTGCATCTCCCGTTGCCGTGCACGACACCCGACCTATTGAGCGGTATTTCGTAGCAGCAAGGATTAATTTCTCATTGAATAACTTTCGACCTATCTGCAATGGAGGGCCCTTACCGGGGGCAATCGTAATTGCACCTGCTAGTCCAGCTCTAGAGGTCATTGGAACGCACAAGTCCTTCCACCACATCTAAGTTGTAGTCCGAGGATGAGTTTGTCCGTTGAAATTCAAATGGAGGAGGAAAAGTAAAAAATTCGCTTAGTTTAAAATAACCACCATGATTCGAAGTGAAACAAGCATATATCTACCATTTAGGATTCCATTTATCATTAACTAATCACCCGCAGAGAGAATGAAGAGAAAAATATCAATATTACAATCTCATTGTAACTTTCACATTCAGCAAAATATCTAAGTATAAAGGACTCAGGCATTAAGTTCGCTTTAAAAGCTCATGCTGCTCTTGCTAAGGAAATTATAAAATTCATACATCTGAAATAGTGAAGCGATACTTGATTTTGTAGCAAAATAACAAATCTATGATATTAGCGAAGTGCTTCGGAAAATCTATTGCAATAATAAAATAAACTTTCAGCCATCCAACAGTGTAGTTATATTTGTGGCCAATTCAAATCGGTTGGAACACTTTCAGGTACCCATTGAAGGAAAATTCAACCCTATGTCTTTAGTGCAAGTAATATGAAGAAGCTAAAAAATAAATTTCTGCACCAATTTAATGTTTATCGTAAAGGCCTAACAGTTCACAGCAAGGGGTAAAAAAGAAACCTTTTTGAACTGTTACTCGGGCAATTGCTATTTCCTCAATCGGATTCAGGTCACGACTTGTATTTGTGTCCAATTTCAGCTTCGTAGGTCAACCGGAGGTCCTCCAATACGCGTGAATGATAATCATAATTAGTGAATTAGTATTACATAAAAGAACTGATAAATACTCTGATTGATTCATAGACTCAATCACTTTCCAACGCTAATATCAAACTATGTATAAAAATGATACGGGAACACTACTCATTCACTGTATGACCACGGAATAACAGGGATTATTGAATGTAATGGAACGAAAAATTCCACACAGGTCCACCATAGATCCTAGGCGCTACGATTAGGATACTTTTAAACAGTTTCTGAGTGAGATTAAGGAGATACATCGCGATTTCACAATACTTACCATAAAATTTGAACAAATAGAAATGTCTAAATTATTTTGATCGCAGATATACTACGACCCTTTGATATTAAGGAGGTGGGGGTATCGGTACTCTAATGTAAGAATTACCAACCAATGATACAGCCGATTTCTTAAATCTATCGTACATAGGCAATTAACGTTATGAAATCATAATTTCACAACAATCGCCTCAAAATTAAAAAAATAGGAATATTAAAATAATTTTCTGCGTAAAAATTCACGGAGCAATTAACTTTCAATATTTTGGAGGTAGGGAGGCTTACGGTACTTGGATTTAAGGATTATCAACCATCGATTCATCCTTTATACTTTTTAGTTTACAAATAAATATAAATCAAACTTCTTAAAAATCTATATACCAGTACTTATATCTACATATACCAGAACATCTACATATTACACTGCGAGCCGCCGCATGGGCGTGTGGCAGGGGGGTGTTAGGACACCAGCCGTGTAAAGACGTGAGGGATAAGGTTTTGGAAGGTGACATAGTGACATGTATTATGGGAGTGTACTTGGTGGAGCTCAATTTTTATTTAAGTCGCTTATTGTGCGGGGAAAGAACGAGTTCTTTTGCCTATCTGTTCGGCAGTGTATCTCTATCATTTTATCGCATCTGTCAGACCTAGAGATGTAGCGAGGAGTCATGATAATAGTCTCTATGTCGGTCTGAAAAATACCAGTTCTGAATTTCTCAAGCAACCTAGGCCTAGCGTGTAGCCTCCGAGTCTCTAGGGGCTCCCACCTTAACCCCTCTAAAAGTTGTGAAACACCATATATTCGCTCCTATTGCAGTTTTTAACGAAGCGTGCTGCGTATTTGAAAATGCACGCCGTGATAATTGTTTGTCAATTGTTGCTGTCTTAAAAGACAATACCCCTTGGAGTAAGAGCGAGTTGTAGCCTTTCATATCAGCAATTCAGGTATATGCGTTGCCACTCATATTTCGGAAAAATAGATCGAGCAACATCATCCGATAAATATTTTCACATTATGCTCTCCGTCATCGAAACGAATATTTTCCAGGAAAATTTATCTTCTGCCATAATTAAGGTGACAAATGCGTCCTAGGACAGAAAAAAGGAAAAACTCAAAGCGTCATAAGGGCAGAGTTTTTTTTCACCGCTACGTGAATTTCTTTGTCCTCCATTCATCCACATAAATTGCAAAGGTAACCCTCCCTCTACCAAAAAAAACCTAGCGCGATCTATATTCCCATTTGAAAATGTTTGACCTTCGGGTATCAAAATATCGTTTTTTAAAGCATTTAACTCGTCCTCAATTTACCGAGAAGATTTTTGTGGCGTTTCGATGTATAGTCCATACTTTCCTCATGTTTCGCAACGTTGTTAAGATATGCATGCAGTATCGTCCCCTGCACTGACGGCGCGCCATTTTGTTAAGTAGCAGTCTTTTTACCGCACAATATTACACGTTAAGTTGATATGGAATACTAGTATTGTTGCTGTTATCATATTATAGATTTCCTACATTTTAACCTTGACTCTTCTCAATGTATCATGTCAATATTTGAATTAAGACAAAAGATACGGTTGAACTAATGCTTAAAATGAACTCTGTACGTAAAATATACTTCGGTTTTACGTTATGAGCACAATTATGCATTTTCTCATATTTGGAGAGCATTTTCCCGATCTAGGTCCACTGAGCGGCATCGTCACGTCGAGGTGTTTTTCGCTGCATCTAGTTTTTTTTGCAATTTGCATTTAATAGTTGCACTCCTAACATAAAATCTTTATTGAATTCGAGAGGAGATCGATTGAAAAGTAAATTTGAATTGTAAATTAGTCCCAACAACCCATTAAAGTAATTTTACTCCTGAGAAAATACTTCAAGTACCCCGGGGAATAAAATCTCTCAAATACGTTGGTGCTGACAGCGGTTCTCAGTCAGCACGGTGTGATGTTTTTGGGAGAGTGTGATGTCTTCGGCAATATCGAGTGTAGAGGAAGACTCGTTCGGTAAACCGTCATTTAATTCTTAGTTAAGACAGAGTATTTATTCGTTAGTGAAATGGTGAGATGAGAAGTTCAGTTTCAAATTAACCAGGCTCTTCTTTTGGTTTAGTATCGACAAAATGTTTACCGCTCTAAATTTTCGTTCGAGTGTGTCTTGTCTTCTTTCGTTTCATTCTGAGCGTCTCTATTACGCAATCTGTTGCGGTTTTTAATAAATCAATGACATCCAAGTCTTTCGTGATTCTTAGGAGGAGATCGTACTTAATTTTTCCGTTGTACGCAATTTTAGAGCATATTTATTTCATTTTGAATTTGAAACAAAAGGGTTTATCGAATGGTATGGCTCTAGAGACGTTTGAGACTCGCGGAGTCTTTGTACTCATCAGTTCGACCAGTATCCTATTGCATCTCTTCTACCAAACAGTGCGGGTCAAAACAATAACCTCCGAGTCATGAGCGCTGTCATTACATCTTCGTAAAGCTACGCAATAATGGCATAATGGCGCTGTAATATTTCTTAGCAGAAGGGCAGACTTTATGTAATCTCCGTCGAAACGAAATACATATATGCCGTTGGTAATACACGTCGAAAGGCCAGTAGTAATTAACCTTTCGAGCAAAACCGTAGAAGTTTTTTCGGCGGTGGAAAATTAACTCGACTCCAATGATGTGAACTCTCCCTTTTCCTCGAAATTCGCTCTGAAAATGTGAAGAGAACATGAAAGAATGACTTGCGGGAAGTTAATTAGGCGACCAAAATGCTTGCGCAGACTTCCCGCAGCATATTGTTGGGAGATTTCGCTCTGGCGTGACTGTCAAGTTTTTGATCGGAGGATGACCTCGTTAGCGGGAGGGAAAACTCATCACTGGGAATATCTTCACCCCGTCCACGACTAAAAGTATGAAGGGAACTCACGTCGTCTCAAAAAGCCTTTTTAAGGGGTTTTTGAGGCGATGGCGGAAGTTGAATCAGGAAAGTTGACAAAAAAAATTGGCCAACTTTTTCCAAGTCACGTGCGCAAACAAAAAACTTGGAAAGGGTCACAAGTTTCACGAAGGCGGACGTAACTCACAAGACTTTGGAATCGCATCAAATCCAAAAGAATTGCCTGGATAACCTAAAAGAACTATAAAAAAGAAATCTTATGACACTACTCGAGGATTCAGAACGCCTGCAATGATAGTAAAAAGAAAAATATGCGATAGGCAAGCCATATAAAATCAATATCGACAACAATCGGTAAAGTTCCAACTAGTACTTCGTTTATTAACTGAATCGACAGCTAAAATAACTTTCCGACAAAAATACTAATTCGACAATTTTGCGAGGACGTTGTTTTTCAGTCTGAGTACCCTAAAAGACAAACTTGAACAAGGCATACTCTAAATTAATATTTAAATTTAATACAATCACCTTTCATCATAACTTCTGATATATCTCGGAGAACACACATACAAAACATATGCGGCACAGAATTAAAGAAACTAGGTTTTGTTAAGCGTATAATAGAAAGATTCTCGGATGAAAAAATAAAACAGAGATGCTACTTCGCGCTGGTTAGGCCTCACCTCGAATACGCCGCGAGCATTTGGGACCCTGATCAAAAAGATTTCATAAAAAAAATTAATAAAATACAAAGAAAAGCAGCGCGCTTCGTTAAAAACTGCTACGAGCGTACATATAGTGTCTCAACTTTTACTGGGATTAAGGTGGGAGCCCCTAGAGACTCAAAGGCTGTCTAAGGTTGCTTGAGAAATTCAGAACTGGTGGGTTTCAGAGCGACACCGAGAATATTATCACGACGCCATACTACATCTCTAGGTCTGACAGAAGTGAAAAATTAAGAGAGATACACTGCCGCTTTCCGCTCACAATAAGCGATCACAAAAAGAACTGAGCTCCACTAAATACATTCCTATAATACACGTCACCATTTCACCTCCAAAAACCTTAAATAATTACTCGGCTACCACCCCCTGTCACACGCCCATGCGGCGGCTCGCAGGGTATAATGTAGATATAGATAAGTGTCCCAGAGTACCACTATAGTAATAGAGTAAAATAGAGAAAGTGGATCTCTTGAAGACTCTTTCATACAAGCACAAGGGAAAAATCTAAGTGTAGTAATAGATCCAGCCCAAGAGTAAAATAAGGCTCAGAACTTCAATAAAACACACAAAACAAAACAAATACGAACTGTTTCGGGTACACGAGTGTTTAAAACTTCCCCGGCAATAACCCACGCCATAATAAAGACTTGGAATATCTAGGAGGGAGTGTGATTCATTCATAATTCAGGGCAATTCAATCAGTTTTGGGGAGACTAAGAGAGACTTGATGGAATGAATAATGTTTGACGTAACTTGATGGATTCGGCCCATATTGATAAAAATTAAAGTAACTTCATCAATCCCAAAAAATATTTTTAATAACTATGCAAATGAAAATTGTAGCTGATGATGCCCTAGCCGGTGAAACCGGTTGTGCCGAGTTATTAAAAAGATTTAAAAAGGACGTGGCTGAATCTCAGATGGAGAAATAGAACGAAACTGTTTCTTTCTTAAAACAAGGATAACTTAGTATACCCACATAAATGTAAAATTATTAAAAAGATTTTGCGAAATTTTAAAATTCATTTAATTTTTATCAACATAAGTGAAACTTTTTTTTTAAGTTTTGTCCAAGATTTCCGAGGCGAGCAGGTATTGTTTCCATTTCTTTTTTAGGAAATCATCCGCGTCGTTTTTCTGACAATGTTTCTCCTCCTATCCTGAAGGCAACTTCAGGTCGAAGATGTTAGCGCTTCTTTTGGCCGGGTTTAAAGTGTAACCGACCGACTCTAATGTAAATATAAACTTTATACAGTGGAGTTGGTGCTTCGGATTGGCTGCCCGTTTTGGCACCAAAAACACTTTTATCACGTCGTTGACCTGAAGAAGCCTCCGGGATAGGAAGAGAAACGTTAGAAAAACAATGACTTGGCTGAGTCCTGGAAGATAAAATGGAACCGAACTGTTTCTTGCATAACACAAGCAAAAATCAGTACATCCACATTCACGACCTCTATTTTGTTATAGTGCACCATTGTCAGGTGGATCAACTAGCCTAGATATCAACACATCTACTACCTACTACAACGAAACTTAGATCTTGAATATAACATTTTGATTTGATACACTACTACTACTGGCTACTCCTGGAGTATCTTTTACCCTTCTTAAAGCTTCCTCCATGGCTAAGTTAAAAGTACAGGAGATAATCCATCTCCCCGCCTAACCCCTGTATTAATTTCAAAACTTTCTGTACACTTTCTTTCAACTCTCACATTATTTTCCATTTCTCAATAAGTCTCCTCTCATTTAATTTTTCAATTGTGTAAGGCTTTTGAGGTCCAACCAGAAATGCTATTCTGGTCTAGAGTTGCACTGCTATTCAGCACGTCATCGGAAATACCGCGTTCAAAGTGAAAACAATAGTGACGAAATATTGACGTCACATCCATTTTCCAAGGTTCAACCGCGTAGAGTAACTAGAATGAGGCCCTTGGCCACGAGTCTGGGACTCCTTAGGAGCGGGAAGGCACCCGATCATTATGTAAAAAAGGCAAGTGGTAAACTTGAAAAAAAATAAAATAATCAGTACATATATAGGAGAAGCGTAAGGGCGTGCGGAGACGAGGCACCAGGTGAATTTGGAGCGCCACTCCCAAAGCCGTTCGTATCACCTTCGAGGCGGGAAAATTGACGGTAAAGGGGGGCGTGGCCATAACACGAAGAGGAAAGAATGAGACGGGCCGAAATGAGGCGTGGAAGCGATAGCACACGAGGGGGAGGGAGGGAAGGCGGGGTGAACATTAGCGTGGCGCGGGAATTTGGGTCACGCGGAAGAATAGTGCGGCGGAAGGATATGTGTACAAATCTCCGATCGAGCTTAATACAGGAGATGGATTACCTTCCTTCCAGAAAGCGTGCACGAACTATTTTCTTCCCTCTCACAATGCGGAGATGGATTGATGACTGAAGCCTGTCACTCTGGATTCTATCGACCTATTCCCCTACAGTGATTACAACGGGGCTTTTTAGGCATCTTGCCCCAGATTTTTAACCTATCATAATAGAGACCATATTCGAATCTAATTTTTTTAAATTGAGTCACTTGTTGGAAGTATAATGTAAATACTGAAGGTTATTCCACTGTAAAATGACTTAGATTAATTTTTTCCGTATTATGGCAGCTTGCAGAGAAACTTATTCCCTACGTAACATGACAATAAAATTCCACATATTCACGCTATTTTCTCTTTATTTGCTTTATTCGCTTAAAACTGTTCTGTAATTAGGGAAAACTCAAAATAAACCGAATGAAAAAGGAAAATATAGGCACCTTAACACATTACTTTGATAGCTGTTAGCTAATTATTGTGAAAATCAAGGTGTAAATTCAGAAATTACCCAGAAATGGTGCTGCATTCGGGAACAATGACTGGGAAAGGTCCAGAAGTTTCCTTTCCTCGCCCACCATTACTAGCGTACCACTAGCATCAATTAAGCGCCGGGAAATCCTATTTTCATATACTGAGGTATCTTACAGCACAAAAACTCACCTATGTCGCTCACAAAAATCATGATCTTACCGCACAGATAACGGACCATCTGGAGCACGGTTTTTTACTCACCTGCAAAAAAAGAAAGGCAAATATAAATTAGAGTGGAAGGATAAAAAAATTATTTAACCGTAAAAGTAATTAACATGGTAAAAAAACTTTGAAATGCTGTAAAATGAGGCACTGAGGGGAAAGGAACAAATACACTTTTTTTGTACATCTCAAAAAACGGCAGTTGTGTTAAAAATGATTGCACGAGTCTGGTAGACAAAAGTAAATATCTAAAGTGCACCTAGCAATTTTCGAATATACGACACGGAAAGGTACAAAACGTATCTTCCAATTGGAAATTAGTAAATCGCCAAATATGAGCAACCATAAATTATCAACTCTAAAAAATGGGAAACTGCTGCTAAGGTACAAATTAGTTAGTATAATTAATAACAATATTAGATACTCCAAATGAGTGGATGGATTATACTGTCTAAAAAATTTATAAATATGAAGATAAGCTAATTTCGCCGAAATGTCATACGCTAATTTCGCCGAAATTTTTCTCCAAATAATTTGCTAATTTTAAATGCCTCGGCATAAAAATGTTCCATTATCATTCTTTTTGAAACACCTACCCCTCCACGCTCAGCACTCAGCCACATCTATACATACTAATGGCAATGTGTTTTTTTCTCAGAAATAGGCTGGTTTGGACACGTCGGGACTGAGAGATCAATTTATTTTCAATCAAGAGATTGAAAATAAATTCGGTAGGGAATTTTCTCACGGGGCAAAAACAAATTATCGACGTGTCGTGTCTGGCACACGTGCTAAGGGTTTCCAACCTTGGTCTACAGTGTCCTAAATGTTAGATGCATTTTACTCATGACATCACTTTTTTTCTTTTACTGCGATGAAACAGTTATTTTAGATTCATCTCAGTGGATTTCAAAGGGTTCCCTCTCCCAGGGATAAGTGTTTGAACCGTTCGAGATATTTCCGACCATGCAACTAAAGAGTCACATAGTATAATTAAGAGAGGCTCGAGATTTTTTCAGTATTTAAACCGCTAGTAAAAAACCTCACGCAACCTTCCAGATCGAGTTTTTCTCGCAGACAATTTGTCCACAGAGTAAACTAGGGTAATTAGAGACACCATAAACAATATATCAGTTACGTAAATTATTTTCATACAAATCTTAATCCACATGTTAATGCTTTTTTATGCTTGCACCTGATGATGGCATGATATGCCGAAACCTTGGTCACGTTGCTTTAAATTAAGTGTAGAATCATAACCAAGTACTTGTTTTTCATTCATTATGAAAGAGTTCCACCGAGTAACGCCATGGACATTGTCTTGTTTTCAAAATGCTAGTTTAGCAGATAAGGCGATTCTATTTTTCGAATTGTCAATTAAACATCGGTTGGCGAACCTCAACACCTGATTCAATAATCAGTGTCTGAAGCTTGGAGTTACCCCTAGATGCGTCAACCTATGGACCTCAGCAACATAGAGACCGGCAATGGAAGCTGTTGCCATGGCTAAGAAAATGTGGATAAAGGAGATGAGAGTAATCGCCTTCTAAATACTTGAATTATCCAATCGAGTGGGTAAAACTCACCAAAAATTCTCCAACCGTTCGTTGTTGCACCACGTGACTTCCTAGTTACGTGATCGATATTATCTCTATCAGTTCTAGAATAACCAACCTAGTCACCTCTAATTATAATAACACAATGATGCCCTCCTTTCACACGAAATTCCACACGAAAACCACCCCAACTATACGAAAATAGCGAGACATATGTTCTCGGTTGGGCCATAATGAAGCTGTTATTTCTGGAGTGATTCAAAAACAACCCTCTCGGCTCTCACCAATCGGTCGAAAAAGTAATTCTATGACATATGTTCTCGGTTGGGCCATAATGAAGCTGTTGTATAGTGATTCAAAAACAACCCTCCCGGCTGTCACCAATCGGTTGGAAAAGTCAAAGAGAGATGCTATTTCGCTCTGGTTAGGTCACACCTCGAATACGCCGCGAGCATTTGGGACCCTGGACATAAATATTTAACCAAAAAATTAATAAAATACTACGAAAAATTCCAAACTACGTTAAAAACTGCTACGAGCGAATATACAGAGTTACACAACTTTTAGAGAGATTAAGGTGGCAGCCCCTAGGGACTAGAAGGCTACACGCTCGGCTTAACTTGCTGGAGAAATTCAGATCTGGAGCGTTTCAGAGCGACACAGAGAATATGATTATGTCGCCTCACTACATCTCTACGTCTGACAGAAGTGATAAAATAAGAGAGATGCACTGCCGAACAGAGAGTTACAAACACTCGTTCATTCCGCACACAATAAATGATCATAATAAAAACTGAGCTCCACTAAATACACTCCTATAATATATGTCACCATTTCACCTCCCAAAAACCTACATCTTTACACGGCTGGTGACCTAACACCCCCTGCCACACGCCCATGCGGCGGCTCGCACGGTAGTGTGTACATGTAGATGTAATTATACCACCACTCTTTTCTTACCCTCTTTTGACACTAAAACTCCGTGTAAGAACCACTCCAAAAAGAAGTTAATAGCACAATACATATTCTCGAATGGGCTACAAGGGAGAGGCGAGGCGCCGTCAATATGACGCGGTGCCCTCCCGGAATCGGTGCTGTCGATGTCACGTAGCGAATCTCACACGCGTGCACCGCCGGGCACTCGTGTCAACACATTGATGGTCAATACACGGGAGAGTCGACCTTCGCATCCCGAACGTGTAATCCCGTTTCAAAACACCCGACTCGAGTCGAAAATGAAAACAACAACAACGCATGCTCCTTCCCTCCCCCCCCCTCTCTCTACGGATCAGAGCTAAGCTTCCGCAATCGGTTGACATTCACCGTCCCCCTTAATCATTCCCTTTGCCCCCGTCTTATCTCTCTTTTCCTCAATGTTTCCTCCACAGACAACTATCTTCCCTCTACTTTCGGCCTTTCTTTTTCATCGCCGAGACTTTCTGGCGGCTAGGGGAATAATTTAAGGGCAGCTGGAGCGGAAATCGTCGGTCGTTTTGCGATAGTTTTTAACCTCTTTTTAAAGAAGTCGAAAAAATCACTTGTAGCCAATTCCACGAGTGCTTTATTAATTACGATCTACGTTTTGATTGTTATAGCATCATCATCATCATCAGCATCGTTGCGACACTTATTACGACCTTATGCAGTCGTAATACTTATTGTACTCGTGAAATTCGCTCCACTTCTTCATTTATCAGTGATATATCGGTTCCACACATTATCGCCCGAGTCTTCAGTATCTGACAGTTGAAAAAAATTTTTATATCACCTCTTAATTAAATAATTCGTATCCTTAGACCACTTGCTGATGCTGTGACAAGCGAAACCTAGGTCGTAATATATATTGTACTCGTGCAATTCGCTCCAATTCTTCATTTATCAGTGATGTATCGGTTTCACAAAATATCGCCAAAGTCTTCAAAATCTGGAAGTCGAAAAAAATTCTTATACCACATCATTCTTAAATAATTCTTATTCTTATACTACCAAATGATGCTGTAACAAGCGACACCTAGGTCGTTAGATTTATTATACTCATGTAATTTTCTCCATTCCTTCAATTATCAGTGATGTATCTTCTTCACGAAATATCGCCCAAGTGTAATATTTTTATGAAATCTAGTTTACAGCCCTAGTCTCACCAGAAAAAATATTACGCTCAAAGTTTGCCTCGTAGGAAAAATCACAGAAATGTTTTATTGCCTCAGTTTTAAAACAAATAAAAATTTTCTCTGGCTCCCGTATTCACTTATCTTCCAGTTTGGGCCATACGATGTAACCGGTTGTAGTTAATAAAAAAGTGCGGTAGAGTACGAAGTATTTTTTTCAAAATCGTCGATAAAACGTTATACTAGGCTTACATCCTTGTCGACAAAATCAACTGCAACAAAATACTCACTAAAGGCGAGCGGTGTGAGACAAACTGCCAAAACCTTATTTTTCTTGAGGCTCCAACCAAAGAAAGCAAAAATATACTCTTCGTTTGTCTTTATGACGATGCCAGTATAAACTCATTGAAAGCGTTGCTACTTCTAATACACGAAATAAACTA
The DNA here is from genome assembly GCA_963169105.1 of Ceriagrion tenellum. Classification (NCBI taxonomy): domain Eukaryota; kingdom Metazoa; phylum Arthropoda; class Insecta; order Odonata; family Coenagrionidae; genus Ceriagrion; species Ceriagrion tenellum. The sequence continues at coordinate 5,810,340 of OY720641.1, read as the reverse complement.
CACTGAGAACAAAAATATTATACGTGAACAAAAAAAGCGGTCCTGGTATATAGAATATTCTAGTTTCGATTTCTTCTTTTTTCTTTCTCCTTAGCAATTGAAACTAGCACACATAAAAATTCCAACTAGACGGTCTCTTTTACATTTTTCCGCTCTTAGTTCAGCTAATTACTCACTGGCGTCGGTAATAATCCAGTAGGACCCCTGTACCATTAAAAAAGACTAATGTTTCTCATACTAGCTAAGGATAACTCTAGCGGATCACCGTCAAATTCGACAATGATTCAGATCTCACCATTCAGTTTCCCATAAGAATTTAGCTACACAAGTTACATAGAATTTACCACAGCTAGCAAAGTTCTCTGAAATGCCAATTATTTTGGCCCCGTTACCACCTTAGTTCCGATTGATATAATCCACCACAAGCAGATTAGAATTAACTGTGAACGTAGTGGCAAAAAAACTGACTAATTGGAATACATAAATTTTTAACGAAAAGAAATGTCACTTTTAATGGCAGAATGCCGACGAAGGTGACTGGGATGGAGTAAAAAAAGCTATAGAGTAATAAGCGGAATGCCTACTCGTAATGAGCCATAGTTTTACATTACTTCGATTTTAATAAAATGACGTATTCCTTCCGACTATTCTTCTTAAAAATGATAAAGCGGTATTATTTCGCTCTCACATTTACATCTCATCCTTCATCAATACTCTGCCGTCATATCAAGGCGTTCGTAATCCCAATGGATCTCAATGGCTCCACAATCTACTCTCCTCCAACCGAAACTCATCATTATTTTATCTATGGCGAAACGATCATAAAAGCTGACAAAAATTTCAGCTCCATCACGGGTTCATTAAAGCAAGACCGAATCAATATTTAAGCCTTCTTTGGCCTCGAGAGGGAAACGCCTGACAGAAGTTAAATCAGGTCACCTCGGAGGCTGGGGTCGTTGCACTGTCGCGGCAAGTCTTGCGATGAATTTCCAATGAATGAATGAGGAGATAAGACGGAGGGAAGGGGTCACGGAGACGGCCCACAATTCACTTCGCTCAAGGGACTCGCTCCAAAATAGCCAACGTTTAACAGCACCTCGTTCAACAAGCTACACATGTTTTCGATCCTCGAGACTTCACTAAAGGGTACGTTCCATACTATATGGGATTACTCTGATATTTAAGAGGCTGAACTTCGTCGCTGGGGAAGGTTTGAAGCAAGTTTAAGTTATAGAGATTTCCACATTCAATAGAAAGCATGGGTCCGCTTCTTACTTTGTTCTTGTTCAGTCTTCATTAAAATGTCTTTTATTGTTAGTATTTTTTGTTATTTTCAGATATGAATATGTATAATAATTATTGTATTTCTCTTAGTATTGCTATTTTTAAAAACATGTTTAAACTCATTGTTCATGTTTAATACTAAGTGGTTTTTTAAGCTCACCACAATTTTACTTGTAATATTCGTACTCTTAGGAGTATTGCACCTAGAGCTAATAAATATTTATTTATTTACGTTTTTTTCAATCTTTCTCACGCCCGCATCTCAAAAGCCAGCTTTACATTCTCGCCATCTTTTCCCAGGGCCCACTTTGATTTTAACTTTGACGGTGTTTCACGTTAAGACCCAGATACATTGGTATCATCGTCGAGGCTCTAGATACCAAAGCGTTTATTGTTTCTCAGGCATCCCAACTAAACATTGCGCCAGCCTTGTAAAGTATTCCCCTTTGGATTGGTTACGCAAGAGGGCATATTTAAATAAAATAGTAGTCATCCTGTATGACCACGTCATATATGTATTATGCAGTTAGCTTCATGCTTTCCCAAGATTCATCATAGAGGTGCAAAATACGTTACCACGCGTAATACGTTCTATAGTCCACATTTCCGAGCCATACACAGTGACACACTCCACAGAAAACTCTCAGCCAAAGTTTTCTTAAAAACCTCACACAAGATCCTAGCAATCAGTTCCCTCCTATTGATGAACGCCACCTTCGCGAAAATGGGGGAAAGTGCGGAGGACAGAAAGGAAGACGAACGAGGAAGTACTCGGTACGGTGGTGGATGAAGAGAGAAAATTGCTTGAAATTAAGAGCAGGCAGAGTAGGTGGATGAGAACAGGTTATGAGATTAAAGCAATAGTAATTGATCGTTACACAGATGGATATGTAGTTCACGATGCGGCAGATTACGACCGGACGTCAGGTAATTAGAATTTTTATTAGCAGCCAAAGGCAAGAGTGTTGACAATTAAATTCAAGCGCAACATAAGCTTCGAAACATCATTATGGGCTGACTTATTCAGTCGTATAATAACACATCTGGAACTTCGTCATGCGCGGTGACTTTTCGTATAGTCAATTGCTACTTCGTCCAGTAAAAAGAGGGTTTTTTTAAATCTTCCATTTAAATCTACCTTCACTGGTAGAGCACCTAAATGGTACTTGCTAGTGACGAGATTTAGTTCTCTAAGAGGCAGATTACAAGCGGACGTAAAGTCTTGTATTAAAAGTCTATTCAGCAGCCTAAGGCACCATTTCTGGCAATTTCATCCAAATAACACAACATCTTTGTTAACTTTGTGGTATATTTCCATAGTCATATTAAATGGTTATTTTTACGGCACCACAGAATTAAAAAACACAAAAACCGGACCCGGGTTTCAATACATTAGTATCATCATCATGTTAAAATTAAGAGGGGGCAGAGAAGGTGGTTGGGAGCAGATAATAAGATTAACGCAATAGTAATTGCTCGTTACATAGATACACATGCAGTTCACAATGCGGCAGATTACAATTGGACGTTAAGTTAGGTTACAGCAGTTTTTTAGCAGCCAAAGACACCATTTTTCAAGCCTGACGTATGACTTCGAAATGCCTCTATGGGCTTACGTCGTCATTCATATTACGATACTGCTTGAACTTCGTCATGCGCGGTGACTTGGTCTCCCTAGTCGATCGCCACTTCGTCAGCCACCTCATTCACAAAGTAAGGGACCAGAGTGTTAACGGCGGTCATTTCCGATTCACTCCAAACCCACGCAAACGGTTCGAGTTGACTCGTAGAGTTAGTAATTGGCTTTAATTTTAGTTCCACATCACCCCGCACGCGTTGGAGTCGGTGCAGATGGGAGCCGCGCCGCGAGCGCTTTTGGAATTCGTCCACCGCTCTCGGCCCAAAGCCTCCGGGTCCACGATGCGGGATTCTGGGAAGTGAATCTGTGAGCGGGGTCTTTTGTCTCGGCCTTTGGGAAAGGAGGAGGTTGGGGTTAAATTACAGGAGATACGGGTGGGGACGACATTCAGGGAATATTCGCTTCGGTCTTGGCTCGGTGGGTTCTGGGAACATTTGTGAAGCGCCGACTTTGCCAACAATGTGGTCTCAGCTACGTTGTGACGTCCCCGAACGGGATATTTCCATATCGGATTCTGTCAATTCGTTTCCATTTTGCTTAAAATCAACAAGTTATAGCTAAAAAAATCTACACATCTTCCAATTTTTAATAAAGAGAACTGGGATGGAAAACGCATTCAGACCGCCGAATAATACTTATGTAGTAAGAGACTTAATATTGTATGTAAATTTATAAATGGTGTTTGTGTTCGTCTGTTATTACAGTTATTCACCCGATATAAATTGGCCCTGGAATTTTGTGGCAGTGCTTGGCATTGGTGCTGTATTCGGGGTAGTTAAGATAAAATAAATAAAACATAAAATAAAAATAAATCTAATTTATTTTAGGACGAGATCACTAATATCGGCTCCACAAAATATAGCCTGAGTATTCAGAATCACAAATTAGAAAAATATTCTTTTTCTATATTTTTCATAAATAATTCTAATACCATTAGATAATGCTGTAGCAAGCGAAACTTTTGGTCGTAATAAATGATGTACTGGTGGAATTCTCACTATTTTGGTCATTTATCAGCGATGTATCGGTTCCACATAATATTGCCCGAGTCTTCAGAATCTGTAGGTCGAAAAAACAACTCTTGGACCACATTTCATTCGAGTTCATCCATTTATTCGTTGAAACTCACCACACATGCGGAAACGGAAATCATACAGGAATTTCATTTAAAAATTTTTCCTACTCTGAGGCAGGTTAATTCTCGAGTCTGAGGCAGGTTAATTCTCGAGTTTGCGACGTTCTGTTCGAAATTATGACGAAATAATATTTAAATTGTTTGTTTTCGAATATTGGAGTCGACGTCATGCCTTGCTATTTGTTAGCAACAATAAAATAACAATAAGTATACATTATTTGGCGTTTAGAAGAAAATCCGTGCACATGCAATCGAATTATTACGAAATGCATACCATCAGGCATAAGGACTCGTGTTAAATTTGCAATGAATTGCCAAAACAAAACAAATATTTATGGGACAAAATCGCTGATATCTTGCGAACTCCAAATTACTACAGTAGATCAGATCATGAGAAAAATTAGCAAATCGACTGAGGGACATACAGGTTTGAAATGCTTTTCTTGCCGCAATCGATAAGAGAACATATGACAGGCGACCAATGAGACTTCGAATCAGGTTAGTCAATAGGTAGTCAGGCTGATTAGTTGATTTGCTCCAAATGCTCGTTTTTTAGCCTGCCACGTAGTACTAACATCACACTTCGCATGATCCCAGCATGACTCTTGTGCCTCGTTCAGGTTGCTGCTATTTACAATAATCCAATAGAGTCTGTATCATTTGTAGCATACCAATAGTGTAGTGCATGTTGATGAAGGCTACTTGCATATCATGGTGAAAATAAGTTGAAATCCACCGCCTACGAAACACCCTGGTAATGGGTGTTTCCCCTTGCCTGGTAATGGGTTAGGAGGTTTTCAGGGTAATATGTAGATGTAGATAAACATAAGGACTATTACAGAAATACTATTACGATACATATCCCTTCATCCAAGTGATCAGACAAGGATTAAACGCTCCCTTTCTTCACATTAAGCTCTGCCTCACAATTTCCACATTGCAAATTGATATTAAACACTTTTCGAACCTCTTCGTTTCATCCTTATACAGAGTCCCCATTTTACGCCCCCTCCGATTGCTAACTCCTTTTTTCGTTTTCACCACTCTCCTCCTAAAGTCTTTGCTTTTATGCTAACTTTCTCCTTACAACTATCCGAGTCATTAAATTACTCCACTCACCACACTTTGTGCTCTCCAACTTTTATGACCATTCTCGCTTTCTTTGCCCTAGAACATCTCATTACTTGTTTCCTAATGATTTAGCTTCATTCCATATTTCCCGCAGTGATTTTCTAATGTATCAACTAAAGCCTTAGCTACTCTTTGATGATCGATTACCCTACGCCTGCTCGTCCGTTAATCTAATCAACTTAATCAATCTTGTACGTATATTTCACATCCAGCTTTTCCCATGCCTCTATTATTATTTCCTTGGAATATACGTTCGCCTCGCTACCTAAATCTTCCCACCCTGATCCTCCATCAGCCACTTTCACCCTTCGACCGCTGAGCCGCATTAAGTTGCGGATGAGTCTCCTAACTCGCTAACATACTCCCATTTTCACATCAAAACATATTCGTCAATCAACATCCATGAATTCGTTCCAGTCAAAATTATTTCGATATCTCCTCAACTCTATTTGCTCGAATTGATTATATCTGATCCAAATGCAGTTTAAAATTTTAGCATAACAAGTAAACCGATACGTATTAGTTTCAAGCTCTGATATTGTTACAAGTGTTATATTTCATGTTAATTTTTAAAAAAATGATATGTCATGTTATTTTAGAGAAGGTCAATGTTCAGTTAATCCAGCACTGCATTTTTTCGTTTGCTTTTTTGGTGTTATAATTTATTTAGGTGCCTCTCACGCCCTTAATCATTGAATTCACAATGTAATTCGTTGTCTCGGGCGTGACTTCATGGAATCGACTTAGCATAATGAAAAGTAAAGAAAACTTTGTAATTCCACAGAAATATTTAATGTACGACCTAGGTTTCGACGTGGCACGTCATCAACTGGAGATGACGTGCCACGTCGAAACCTAGGTCGTACATTAAATATTTATGTGGAATTACAAAGTTTTCTTTACTTTTCATTATTTCACAATGTAATGTTATCAGTCATTATTTACATATATATTTTAATGCCTACTTGAACCCAGGGGACGCGAGATCCCCTAAAGGTTCTAAATAAAGTTATAACAATAATTACTATTATTATTGTCATGAGATTTTTCTATCATTCATTCATTTCAGTACTCCACCAGCTGATTACATAGTAATTTTTAAGACAGCAGTTATTCAAACGTTCTAATATATCGTTCTGATTTCCCTCCCCTACGTGATCCGCCATTAGATCTTTTTTTTTAAATCCAGTTCGGATCTGGCGGTCATCGGAGCACACAAGCCATTCCATCACGGCAAGGTAGCAGTCCTCGTGAAAAGAGATTTTACTTTAGATTTTCTCAATAACTCTTTGAAACGTCTTCTAAATTAATGCACTCGATTGTTTCAGACTTTACTTGGTGAAAATCCATTCTAAAGAATTCAAAGAGATATGGTACTTTTCACAGTTTTCATTATCTACAATTTAGATATTAATAACGACGTTTTTGCTTGTTTGTCAATTTAGAAGACAAAAGAAATACGGAACTTTTTCACAGCTTTTATTGCTAATTTGCCTGCTCACATAACCATTGTAGCAACATTGCTAAATACCACAAAATTCGAGGTTTTATTGCAATAAATCTATCATAAGAAAGTAGTCTGGAAAAGTCTGTGACATCTTTATTAAAACATGGTATAACTTATAACATTGAAAATAACGCATGTAATATACGACTTGACCTTTCTAAAGACAAGAATATTACTAATTTGCTGGAGCTAGTCGAAGAACTGTTTGAAGTCTTAACTTTTTCACAGTTATTATTGCAATAAAAACTGTGAAAAAGTACCATATCTTTTGGTCCTCTAAATTGACAAACAAGCAAAAACGTCGTTATTACAGTCTAGGTACTCATCACTGAAATTTTAATATTAAACATTAGTGTTTTCATCACCGCAATTGCATTACCCAGTTGCCCTCCTCTTTCTAAATTAAAACTGGTCGTGGCCAAAGTATCGTCCCTCAAGTCAAGTCAATCGTCTATGGCCTCCGACCTCTTCTTGGTTATTATAAGTTAGTTATTGCTGCGCGTGGAATTAAAATTATTGCTTCCACAAAGAGAGAAAGTAGTATAATCGTAAGCACATACTGATGCATTCTCATTCTTTGGATTAGGTGTTACGCAGTCAAAATGGCAGAGCAGACTCGTAAGTCAACATCAAAGGAATATACATATAAATGACGTGATCAATCATTCTGACGCACAGAGCACCTAATTGAGTCAATTATAAGGCTAAAGGCCTTCGGTGCGGGAATTAACCTTGCGTCTAATACCTTTCACCTTGCAATTGACGTAATAAACTTTTGATACTGGATCGATCTTATCATAGGAATATGGCGCAGATAAGGGAACGCATTGAACCATGAAGGGAAAGTAACAAATTTACCTATTAACGAGAGCTCACACCTGATGACGTTAATTTCCAAGGGAACAAATATGACGCCTCAGAAAATGACTCCAATTCTCCTTCCGCATTTCCTGAAGTCCAAAATTAATGCGACATACCACCGATCTCGCTGTTCAGAAGATTGAGAATTCAACCGAACCACTCCCATTGGGCGCACAAATCACTCTTCACTTGAACTGAGGTTGTTTTGTCAGCTTCAGGTTCCGAATTTCACAGAAACTCAGAAAGATGGAAAACCAAGTTGAACGCGACTTTCTGAGAATATAAGGCAGCATGGTTATTCGGAGAGCTCAGCGTCTCGTTGACCCAAACGGAAATAATACTCGCCGACGCCTTCCACAGGTTATTTTGGTTATGCGCGAGAATTGAGTGAGCATTCTCAACGTATCAACTCCGCACGGTTCCATTCCTCTGTCAAAAGAATGCTCAGGATTTAGGGCGAGTAAAAATAACCCGGATTTCGACAACGCCGCATCAGCCGAAGGATAAAATATCCCCTCTTTCTACGCAGCCACTTGACAGCCACTTCGCATTTCCAAATCCCAGGAGTCACGGCATGAACACGCGGTTTTTGCATTATTATGTAGGTGATCTATCGGTTCATCATCATTATTATATCATTATAGCAGCTGACTGGTAGGTTTTAGGACAGTACTTGTCCTAATCCGTTTCCACTACTATGGATGTCCCCCCATTTGACCCCTCTTCAATTCCTCATATCGTCTCCCGTCATTTATTTCGCCCAGAACTCCTATCCTTTTCCTTCCTCTACCGTGCTTTACCGGTGTTCCCTCTATTGCCCTCTTTATCATTCCCTCTCCTTTCAATACGCCTTCCATCCAATTCTCCTGTCTCCTACATACCTCTACTACTGGCATCCTCTCCTCTCTAGCCATTTGTAATTCCTCCTCGTTTGTCCTTCTCGCCACTCAGCTCAACTTCTCCAACCTTCTCCCCACCCACATCTCAAATGCTTAAATCTGAGTACATTCTCCCTTCGAAATGGTCACGTCCAGGACCCATAAAGCGTCAGCTCCAAATTAGAGTTTCAACCAGCCTTTTCCTTTCGTCTCCACTCAGATCATCTTAATCAATTCACTAAGACAGTTTAAAATGGAAGTAAGTAAAAATCAAGAAGATTGTTACTTAAGCAGGGCCCTAACAGCCAAGCATACTTCTTTCTTCGCCTAATCACACGTCCTACACTTTTTCTCCTATAAAACCTATTCTCTTTTTTCCCCTTCATCGTTTACCTATCATTCACATCCTTAAGCAACCTAAGGCTTGAGCTTGAGTCCCCAATAACCTCCCAACTTCTTCTTAATCTTTCCAAGTTTTTTCTCTTCACCCATCATGCCAAACGCTTCCTCCTTTGATGGCAGATTTTAGCGAGGTAAAATATGTACCTCTAAGATAAAAGAATAGGTAGAGAAGTGCCATACGGAAAAATACGGCACGTTGTCAGAGGCGAAACAATTGAAATGTGCAATCGGTAAATAATAGTTCAACCTACTTCATTGCGAATGCAGGCACCTGAATCCTCAAATGGGTTTGTAATTAGCTAGGTATGCTTCCTAAACCTGTACATTACTTAATTTAATTTAATTAACAGACATTTTTCGATAATATAATATGCTATCTTACCAAAGCTCAGGAGTGCTCAAAAATGGATTTCTTTCCCGGAGGAACTGCAGATTTACCCTCGATGGAATGCAAAAACCATGCATGCGATGGTAATATGAGCATCTCATCGTGAAATAAGGCTTTGTGAACAGAAAACAATTTCTCCCGTCACCCCATGGTTGGACCGCTTGAGAGAGTGAAGGGTGCCCTCAGGGTTTATTCAACTAGAAGTCGAAAGTAAAAGTATCTGCTCACCGGGTTCACATCCCCATGAAATCGCTACGAATGCTTCCTGATTGCAGATGAGGAAACTGATTGCACAGTGAAAGCGTCCCGCCATCGGTAGACACGAACATCGCCAGAGAATTTTTTTAAAAACCTGCATCTCTCGAGATGCAACACGTCCTATTAAAAAACCACAGCCAGAAAAAAGATTACATTCTTCCTTTCCTCGATACAAACCAGTTACTTAACGAATATGTAACGCATAGGCCTCATTACACTCTCAAAAGTATCCAATATTTTCTTCGCTTCGTAAACTCAGCTGAAATGCCATAAACCTAACTATTCTTTTATCCCTCATTGGGAGTCATTAAAATAGTGTTTCAGAGCAAAAACTTAAATTTACCATACAATTTAGCTTCATTTGCTTACACTCATAATAGAGTAGATAATCAATGGTATTATACGCGCAATCTTTGAGAGAGAAGTAAGAATTTGATCAATATTCCTAGTGTAAGCTTACCTTTTAACTTTGGCTCTTCATGCTGTAATAATTCTGTCCATATTAAGAAATATTTATTAACTCACAACTCACCAAGAGCTGGCGCGACTTATTAAAATATTCAACTACATATTTAGAATACGAGCGACGATAATACTCATCCAAGGGTCACTGAGTATATTACTAATATGTAGTAATTATATGATACATGTAACTTGAGTTTACTTCCATGTATAATCGCTGAACAGACACATATATAGCAATATTTTTTCCAATGCATATATAGGTCTAGAAAGGTCCGATAGCTATATGGATTCTAGTAGTGTCAAAGCAGGTCATATTGAGTGCTAAAGGTCAAACATTATCACCACAGCCGATAAACTGCCCGGAATGTGCTGGTCTAGCATGATCCACGATTGCAGGTTTAGATACTTATGGCAACCACAATAGCAAAACATGAATATCACGAAGCACTAAAAAACCGTCGGGAATGGATCTCGGGTCCTCGGCGAGTAGTACTCCTTCATCAACACTAAGTGACGTAGGACCACGCCCATTCATGATTCGGCACAAAACCAGAAGAGTAACGCAGTGTCGTCTCATGTCTAAAATGAATTTCGTTCCTGCTGCAAGAGCACGAACACCATTTCATGGAACACCTCATGCTCATAGTCCGAAAGGCTTGGCACAATCCTCCATGAGTGACATTCACCGAATTGAATTCATTTCACTGACTATAAAACAAGAATCGTCCTCATGGACAGAGAACACGGTAATAAAATGATGATTCAAACATAATGTACCCATTGCCTTCCGCAACCTTCTTCTTCGAAACTTCCTTTCAAGTTAATTATATTACTCAACAGATTAATTTTCTTATCTCACCAAAAATTCCCCTTTTTATAGGAAGTTTTATTTATATTAATATCTCCTACACTTGCTATTTCTAAATTCTACGTCGAAGAATGACCACAATGGTAGAAAAAGGTATCCGAACATATGATAACCACATTAATTACATTAAACAGGTTATCCGAACGCCAGCATTATAAATAAAACCTCCCAGGATCACATCACAGTAACAAAAGTAATAAAAGATACATTTTATAGGCTCGGTCAGGCTAACTTCATAAATAACAGAATTAGATTATCGAGTGAATTTGATCAATTACCACAAACTATTGAGGCAGAATTCTGAGGTCGAGAAGCATAACAGAATTTACTTACTAAAAAGACGCAAAATAAGTGAGACGATTTACTCATAGGCTGAAAACTTAGAAAGGTGTGATCTTTTTCGATTTGATAGGTTTAACCAAGGTATCGCAACATCAAGAGGCATTGAAATTCAGAGAATTATATTTAGCTGTACAGAATATGCATTCCGATTACATCAAAATGTCAGCCACCAACAAAAATAACTTTCAACATAATATCAGAAAAATATAAGCCGTATTCGATGCAATACATGTACGGCTGTACACTTCCGACACATGTTATTTAAAAAAATCATTATTTAAAAACCCCGTCGTAAATTACTAAAAACAGCAAAAATAAGCAAATTTCGACGAAATGATGGCGTAAGATATGAATCACCTCGCAGCTTGTCTCTATATTGTAACAAATAATAAATGAATAACTCACATTAGTATATTTTAGAAATTGCATATGCGTTTTCAGAATGCGGCGCGAAAAAATACGTTATACACTGAAATGTGTAAATTTAGTCAATTACTGAGAACGTTTCCGCCATTCAAAATTCTGTCATTACATCACACTTCTTAAAACTGCTTATATTTTAAAATAAAATCATAAATAGTTTATAACAAGACTAGAGAAACATCTCGACTAAATTACGTCCAAACGTCTAAGTGAGCAAAAACAGCTACACATCGACTTTGCTCTCCATATTACGCCAAAGAACTGAACGCCAGCCTTAACTTGCGTCGGCGGCGATGATTCTGCAATCACTTTTTTCCATCGACCTGATACAAAAAATGTTAATTTTTCCCTCCTTGACAAGCCCTTCAAGGCATTAAGGAGACCAGCAGTTTTATGCAAGAAAAAACGTAGAAAAGATGATCGGAGACCTTGACCAACGCAATCAGAAAGAGTGCAATCATATTCAAAGCATGAGTCTCTGCAATGGAGACGCAGTATTGCGCTGATAACCTCCTCCGATCGAGACAAAAAAAAAGCCAATTTTTGCATTAATGGGAGACGAAAGTCCACAACGCACAACTTTTAGCGACGCTGATGTGTTTCCACTTTCATAAAGTTTAGAAAGGGCAAAACATAAACATATTCCCATCACCCCATTCCCATTCGGAGTGGGCAAAGTCTCAGAAACGACAGACGAATGATAGCGCTCGGCCCACTTTATATTAACTTGGTACAACACGTGCTGCGACTGCCACGCATTCATTATCAGGTGCGACAGCAAAATCTACATTTTCAGACAAGTATCACCATTGCTTTTTCAATCCTAAGATAGGTTGACTGCCGCCCTTCAACTTCCCTATCTAATGCTAGTTCCCTTACCTCCTGTTATCTCTTCTTATGTACTTTTCTCGTTATTTGGCCTATGAACTTATTCCTGGGTCTTCCTCTGGGGACTTCTCCCTCTATTTTGCCTTCAGTTATGTTCTTCACAAACCCATTGTGTCTCAGGGTGTGTCCAATCAATCTCGTTCTTCTTTTCTTTATGGTGTTCCATTAAATGGTCCTTGCCTCTTCTACTCTTCTGTGAACTTCATAATTTCTTATTTTGTCCGTCCATTTTATCTTCAGCATCCTCCTCCAGCACCAGGTTTTGAAGGCTTCTAGTCTATTCTGGCCAGCTTTTTCAATGTGCAGACATACATATATTACAATCTCACTGTGGGGGGAGTTGATGAGGAGGCGAAGGACGTTAAATTCGTAATTATACATTAGTGCTTCAGCTCGTCTATTAAAATGGAGTACGTCGTTGCAATGAAATGAAGAAAGAATGGGAGGCAGGCGAGAGAAGGATGAGGGAATGAAGGTTGGTGGGTTTTGTTACGACAACGACAGGTTGAATTGTAATTATTGAGAAATTGAATTGCATTTTTCCAGCTGATAGGAAGGTTTTTGGACAGTATTTATTCCGACATTCTAATTTCTGGCACATCGTTCCTTTTTCCTTGGCATACGTGATCCAATGATGATGATGGCGCTAAAGGTTGATACATACACACCAATCACGCCGTTCTCTTCCGGGGTAGGCAAAGTCACTAAGTTTCACTCATAAATACATATATTTACACCTTGCTGTGCTTCAAAAATTACCTCCATACTGACCTATCTTTACAAACCTCTTTTGCCTCATTTGCCCCCATAAACTGCTTCATACACGCCCTCTGTTTTTAAAACTCCTAATATTCCTCCTCCTAAGAATTTCCTCAACCACATTCAACCACAACTTTCTCGGCCTAACTTCTACCTCTCTCTCACCATTCATTTCATTCTCATGTATCTGTTTCGTATGCTATAGATTGATGAATTTAATATTTGAGAAAACATGCTCTACGATGCGAATAAAAATACAGATTCTTCGCCAGTACAGATTCAAAAATTATGGGAAACCATCTAGAATGGTTTCAATCAATCAGGATTCCGGGCTCAATGGATAGGCCGACCAACCGGAAGGAACGTCAAGGTTTTCTTTTCTTGCTAATCATGTGAGTATTCTACCGGCTGATTGGTAGGTCTATGAACAGTACATATTTAAACGTCCTAATGTCAGACATATCGTTCCGCTTTCCCTTCCCTACGTGATCCGCCGATAGATCCCTCTTAAATTCCTCATATCGCCTCCTCCTCCTTATTTTGTCCAGAATTCCTATCCTCTTCCAGGCTTCCCCATTTTCTTCCCATCTATTACCCTATTCAGCATTCCTCTCTTTACAGTACGCCCTCAATCCATCTCTTCAGCGTTCTCCGAACCTCCACCACTAGATTCCTCTCCTCTCCAAAAATATCCAATACCTCCTCGTCTGTCCTTTTCGATACCCAGCCATTTACATATCTAACGAAGCTGGTGCGATGGTTTCCGCGATACTCCAATCTTATAAGCTGCAGTGTTGGGGTTTTCACCGCGTTGCCGTTTTTGGTGACAACAACACGACGTAAGCACGCCTGCTGGAAAGCAGACGAAACTGTTGTCAGCAAAAACAACATCGCGGTGAAAACCCCAAAATGCAGCCGATATAACATAACTCATTCCTAACACTATTAATTCTACTTGCACCAGAAACACTTTTTTGACACATCTAGAATTATAAATATAGCCTGGTATAAAATTATGTACTCAAACTGATTGTGTCAGTCGAGACTTTGTGGAACTTGCATTGTGAAATGAAAGCTGTTACTTAGTAATTCCAAATAAACTTTATTAAGGACCTTGGTTTCTACTTATGAAGCCTGATGATGACTTCATAAGTCGAAACCAACGTCGTTACTCAAGTAGATGAGGAATTACTAAGTTACTGCTTTCATTTCACAATGATATAATGTAATCGTCATCGAGTTACACGCCGAAATACAGAAGAACATCGATCAACCGGAATATGCAAGACCAGATGCGTTTCGGAAATAAGGCTTTTTAGGTGTTTAGATTACTTTCGTTCAAGCTGAAAATAAAATGTGACTGAAAAAGCCGTTGTAAGTCATCGTGTAAGATGCAATGATCCATGAGGTGGGAAGTAATGTGAAAAACAAACAATATTACCATGAAATCTTTTACCTTAAAAATATATAAACCCCTCTTTCGATGGAAAGCGCGAATTCTTTTCCTTGGCTGATACCCGACGGCTTAACATTACGCCAAACAGTTCATTCAGGTGGCAAACGGTGGCTTTTTTCACGGCTATTCAGGTTGCTATTCACGGTTATATGAGGTTTGCAAAATTATAGAAAATAATACTAATAATATTTATTCCCCTCCAACAAGAAATACAAAAATTAAAAATAATAAACAGAAGAGTGAAATTAGGCACCCCTGATGGAAAGTTCCTGTGATGGGGTTGGCATTCCTTGGATATGGAGTTTTTCGGCAGTTACATGAAAATATAACAGAATAAAATATACCAAGGGCTATTAAACTAAACATACAAGTAGTGTCCTCACACAATATGAAAATATCTTCTTATCACACAGATGTTACAATTTATCTACAGCAGTATATATCTCAGTTAATTACAATCAATAGAATACAATGCATATGGAGCAATTCTACATAAACTATATGGAATCTTTAAACACGGTCAATAGAAAACTTATTGAAGAGACTTAAGCTAAAGTTTTGAATATGTTTAATATTTCAACATCTTTTTTTTTAAATAACCAATTTAACAGTTTCTTTGTAAACAATACTTGTTTGTTACAGCAGTATAACTCTTATGGTAACTGTAGAAAAACCTTTTGTGCTATATAATTATCAAAATATTTACAGGCATCAACATAAGGTATCGCAATTATGAAACAATGGTTTTTTCTCAGCTTATTAGGGATGGGCCAAAGGGTTATTTTTGTGCCCTCCGCGATTATAGAAAATTATTAAAACTTTATACACATATACGCGCCTGACTGGAAGAATTTTTAGCCTTAAAAACGATGGATAGGAAGACTTTATCCGAGGAGTACGTAGAATCACCCGTAGGATTTTGTTTTACGCAACTCTTATGGACTGAATATTTGTAAAATAACAGCCTCCCCAACAGGATATGCCATATTGTAGTCTCGAATTAATAAGCGCAAAGTATACGGTCGTCAAAACCGAAACTGGACACGAAACCTTCCGTTATTTGGATAATCTCGTCGTTTAGAAATTCCGAATTATCGATTTTCCACTTTACCTCGTCATATAATGTCTTGTTTCGCGTCTCATGACAAATTACAACAGAAAAGATAAGTCCAATCATCTGTTAAATCCCTCTGTCGGTATCCTCCGCATTTTCGTAACAACGGTAGCAGACAGGAATACGCTCTCTCTCAGGTCATTGAACTCAACCGGAGATACTGAAGATTGATGATTTCAGCTGTCCATTATGATTAAGAGGTCGGTGTTTAGTGGTAGGAAGCGGAAAGACAGTGTGCACCTGGCTGACAACATCGTGGTCTAAAAATACAGGATTAAAAACTTCTGCAAACCTAAATAATAAACTCTTTGGAAGCCACGTAGAAATGATTCCATACCATTTTCATTTCATTTTTTTAGAACGCAATAGTAATTTGTTACATTGGAAAAATATAATAGAAACCCTTGACAATCACTTTAATCATATTGGATGAATAAATAATAATTTTGTCTAACGCTGTGGAAAATGCAGACATACGGAAACATTTCTAGACCCACTGCAGCAATACAACCTTGGATTTCAACCATCAGCGTGAAAAAACCATGCGCTCTATTTAAGAGGGAATAATTCCAAGAAAAAATCCGCACACTACATCATTAATTTGGCTTCAGGCATACATATATGACGTAAATACCGAAAAATGATCACAGAAGACTCCCTTAACTTAATGAATTAATGTTCTTAACTATATCCCCCAACATTTATGCATTATTCCTAATTCGCAATGCTCCATATGATAGATTGTTCTCTTCTATTTTTATGACCTTTACCCAAGTTTCTCCCATGAATCACAGCCTTAAAATTACCAACTCATAAAATAACTGGTTTATTTTGTCCCACTTCTTCGAAATGCCTACAAAACACGTCCATTGCTTTATTTCCACGACTGTCACCTCCTCTTATGTCTCCTTCATCCGCTCTAAGAACTAGACCTCTACCAATTCTCCGAAGCCTAAAACTTACTCTTTTCCTCGTTCTGCGAAAGCCTGAGTTTCTGAACAATACAACTTGATCCACACCGAATTGTTTCACTCGTCTTTTCCTTTCAATTTTCCAATCAAGACTGTTCATCTCAAACATTACCCCTTACTCCTCAGAAATAACAGGACAATCGCAAATATACCAAGGTAATTCATCACTGATTACCCTATAATTAAATCATTAGACTATGATTCTAATGAACACTTTCAAAGAATGTTATTATATTTAAGATGCTACAATCGAAGAGGGCCATCAAAATTAGGACGTTTACGAAGAACTGCAGGTAATTAGGCTCCGGTGGTATATCACAATGAAAGGTTAAGGGAAATAATTACCCCACCAATGCTTTTATTAGAATTTCCTCTCAATTGAATCATCACTATGGACAATAGCATCATTACTTCCAGCCTTGCATAGAAAAAACACTAATATACATCAATAAATATCTATGAACTGCAAGAAAAAATCCGTGTAGTTGATTTCATATAAATAATTACGAAGCATCTTCCAAAACAACCCAGTCCGGAAGAGACTCCTTTAAGATGTTTGACTTTTTGATGGACATCTGAACATGTTAACTCCACGATAACAAGAAGCAACCAACTTTCGTTCATATACTCGGTGAATTCAGGCGTGACTTCGTGTAAATTGCTTATGATGTAAAGAACACTGTATTTTTCTACACTTATAAAATTTGTGGAAAAATACAGTGTTCTTAATATCAAAGCTGTCGTTTAATTATGACTCCTCATTCAAATTGCTCGTCGTGTTCATTACTGTGAATAATATCAACTAATCTAAACTTTAGATGTAACGAAAGATCAAGCTCGATGCATGATAAATTTCATATGCCGCTCATTGCGTTTTTTAAGGAAAAAAATGACTGTGCGCATGAGTTTTATTTTAGAAAGAAAGTTAAATAATTTAGGACATTCATCGTACTTTCAGATTAAAATTAATTTTAAAGAAAGGTATGGAAAATAATTTGCAACAAAACGATCATGGACTGCACTTTCTCCCGTAAAATATTTTTTTTTCTCCAGGAGAAGATAGTTCTTGGGAATTAATTGATTATCATTGCCTCATTGTCAATTTATTGCAAAAGTATGATTGCTTATTCAGAACCATAATTGAGTCACAAGTTAGCCAACAGTGGTTTATTTACATTATTACAATATTTCAACAAAATCGTGCGCAGAAACACGTATTTAAACTTAGAGTGATTTTCTTTGAAAAGTGTGGTTATTTTTTTCTGCTCGTTCTCCCCATGAGTTATGAGGTGTATTGCAGTTGTTATTCCGAAGGCTAGGAAAAAAGAAAGAGTACTTCAGTAGCTACAAAAAAGTTTAGTTATAATCTAGCACATAAAAATATATTTTGCTTCGTTTTCCGCTATCTGTGATTTATTGCAGATATCTGAATGCTCGGTAAAGAGGGATAGCTAAACTATCTTTTCAATGCGTCAGTTTATCCATCAATTTATTTATTGAGTTTAAAATTTAATGTACGGTTGTTTCTAGCACGTTACCTCACACTAAACTAATTTCGATATCAGATTCACGATTTTTGACGATTCAGTCGCGGAATTCGATTATTGAGTCACTGAGGTGTTTGGCCCATGCATTAGTTTTTCTTATAAAGAACATTTCAGTTCCACAATCAAGGCACATTCCTAAGCTACAGCAGACCCAGCAGTATCATCATCCTAATACTCACTCTAAAATAAAACATTACCGTCGCAGTAATCTCAGATGAATATGGAATACATTATGGATTGGGATGTTTGGCATTGTTGCCTAGGCTACGTGTTGCCTAAATTTCAACTTTTAGTTCACCCAGTCCTTGGCGCCACTTCGATTAGAGTCTTTTCTGTTGTTATTGTAAATAGACGTACTAGTTAATTGTTGCTAACGTGAGACTGTGGTGAATATTCAATAACGATCGAGGAGATATGAATTACTTGATGCCTTGAATAATAGTATATTGCTACTTTTGTGATCTAAAAGTTACTTCGTAAATGGTAGAGAGGAAATATCTATTACAGAAGATGTGTAAGAGGTTTATGAAACGTCCATCGTGTGCCGACGACGATGTTTGCCAGACTCTGTTTCTAATTTGAATGCATTAAGCCCGTTCGGCTCAAATAAAGAATTTAGAATGCCTTGATTAAACAGAACTTGCTTCGTACCACGGTGCAAAACAGGTTATGCGTCTACGAGGACCCAAAATAGGAGACTTGCATTGATAACTAAGAATCGGTTCAAAGCGTCGGTAAGTGCATTCCTTTTTACCTACACTGCAATGATGGCCGTTGGGAATACTCATGAAGTCACCTCGCATTATTATTAAATTGCCGTAGAACGATATTCACGAAGTGCTCAGAAGTTAATTGTACATTGGTGTAATTAAATTTGGAGAGGAATTAAATATATCTATAGACCGGAGGATATAAAAAAAGTGTATAATTACGTCCCGCGTGAATGACTACATTGTTTATCCACTGCATTATGATTAATTGTAAGTAAAAACCAGTGTATATTCATGGAAAAACCGGTAATACGTGATGATTTACAATCTGTAGACTGTATTTACATTTGAATTTCCGTCTTTCATCACTAGGAGGCACCACTTTCCAAAATGTTGTTTGTGTACGGAATTCTAGACAACAGTTTTTTGGCGACGAGATCACAAACCATAATATCGTCGTACATTCGTGGGAGTTCTTACAGCTCGCACTAACGGAAGCACGCGCGGAGCCAACAATCGACACGGAATAGCAGAGGAGCGTTAAGTCGTGAAAACAATTAACGCAGAAGCTAAATGAGGCGGCAGCGGGGGGGAAGAGAACGGTGGACAATTACACACAGAACATCCTCACACGCTACACTTTCTCGATCCACATCGAAATGAAAATTGCTACTGAGGAGGTAGAGTAGAGTGTGAGACAGGGAGAGGGGATGGTGCCGAGCGATCGCAACGCCAAACCAATTACATTAACGCCATTCGGCGATTAGTTGGCAGTGCGGACGGGAGCGGGAAGCGAACGAAGTGGCGACGGCGAGGAAGGAAAGATAAAGGATCGCCCCCGAAATAACACGAGGGCGACGGAGCATGCAATTAAACGATTGACGAAATCTGGGTGAACAACCGAACACACTATTGCGGATGTAATTAACAAAAAAATGCTTTAGAAAGTTTGGGGAGGGTAATGAAAAACTACAATGCAATCACATTAGGAAACATATTTCTGAGGCAACCATCAGATGTTTTCACAGTGAGTAGTGAACGGACATTTGAACTCGTAATAATATGCTAAAGGCAAAACAGAGGTCTCACAAGTGATCGATATACATACCCTTGGGTCGATTCAGACTAGCGTGGGCGATTACGGATCGGTGGAAAAGAGATAAATTAAACATAACTGTAATAATAGAAAAAGAGTAGTATCAGGCTTGATGTGGTGGAATGAATTCATCATTCATCATGAGGAACAAATAATATTTGACCCTGTGATGTAGAACATCGAAACCTAGGAATAAAATTTATCGAAGCGGAAAATTGCCTCACTCTCATTCTTTATGATAACTGTAATAATATTTAACTAAATTTTTATGCATTGTATCTTACGTCAACACACTACCCTGCGAGCCGCCACATGGGCGTGTGGCAGGGGGTGTTAGGACACCACCCGTTTAAAGATGTAAGGGATAAGATTTTTTGAGATGAAATGGTGACGTGTATTATGGGAGTGTATTTAGTGGAGCTCAATTTTTATTGTGGTCGCTTATTGTGCGCGGAGAGAACGAGTTTTTGTACCTATCTGTTCGGCAATGTATCTCTCTTATTTTATCGCTTCTGTCAGACCAAGAGATGTAGTGAGGAGTCATGATATATTCTCTATGTCGGTCTGAAAAATATCAGTTCTGAATTTATCAAGTAACCTAAGCCTAGCGTGTAGCCTCCGAGTCTCTAGGGGCTCCCACCTTAATCCCTCTTACAGTTGTGCGACACTTTATGTTCGCTCTTAGCAGTTGTTAACGAGGCGTGCTGCTTTTATTTGTATTTTATTAATTTTTTGGTTAAATCTTAAAGACCAGGGTCCCAAATGCTCGCGGCGTATTCGAGGTGTGGCCTAACCAGAGCGGAGTAGAATCTCTCTTTGGCTATTTCATCCGAGGACCTTCCTATTATGCGCTTGGCATAACCTAGTTCATTTGATGCTGTGCCACACATGTTTTGCATGTGTGTTCTCCACTATATAGCAGAAGTTAAGGTAATTCCAAGATAGTAACTTACACATCAATGCGTCATGTACTCGTAACAACTGATGCAATCGTTGAACTGATCCTTAAAATCGTATAGTTAATACCCTCATCTCGTTCATTTTAGAATACGTCAAGCAGGGACATACCAACTCTATAGATAAATAATACATACTGAATAATGAACAGTCAAAAAATCCCAAAAAGCGCCTTCATATTCTTTTCCCATCACAGCCACATAATGGTAAAGACCAGGGGTCGATAAAACAGAGAGAAATTCCTGAAAGGGGCGGGATAGTCACGTTTGTTCGGGGACCCTAAGTTTAAAAAATTAACACATAAATGAAGACCTGTTAGATAGCAATCTACCAGTAAAGGTAGATTTAACTGGAAGCAATATCAAACTTTTCTCCCGCATTTACTTCAAATACTTACCCGACTTGGCAGCAGAACGAAACTATTTACCAGTAGAAACTCCACTCCGATCTTCCGCCGGGCCAGGATATCCATGTAAGCCGAGGAAACGGACATCGAAACGTCGGCGAGCACGGATATCCTGACACGATAGAAGATGGGAGAGAAATTTCTGCATCGAAACGCAGGGGAGGCACTACATCTCACACCAACTAGTGTTTCACGACAGATTTGATAAGTCAGCCTTATTAGAGATTAGGGCGAAGTTGGAAACAGCCACACTGTTATGCAAGCATAAAACAGGAACAACACTTAAAAAGAGGAAGCAAAACCTTTTTCTTTCATATGGTCTTTCTACTCGCTTGAACTCCTACACTTTATTTATGATAGCGATATTTTTTCGCTGTAAAATCACATGAGAACCATTCGCTGCATGGGACCACAAAAAACAAACCACATAGGAAACCTTTCTAGGTTTCCAACACATTGAAACGAAAATCACGCGAGAAAGAAACCACACGCTCCTGAACATTACATGAAGTTCATTTAGGAGCCGATACTCGGAAGATAATATACCTCTAAATGGCACAAGAGTATGGAAAGGTGAAAATTTAGGAAGGATATTTGTACAAAAAAAGCGCGTTACGAAATTTAACGCCAAGAGAATCAACGTACATTCGTCAGTCTTTTCTTTGCAGGGAGGTTTATACCGCGGTTCCACGAATTGCATACATACTTCACTCTTGTCTGAGGTTTTCACTTTGAAAACCGTTAATCCGTTCAACTTGTGGGGGATCGATTCGTTTCCGGAATCAGAGATTTGAAAAAAAATTGAAAACTACCTTTTGTTGCCGCAAGTCTACGCCTTTGAATGCATCTCCCTCTGATGTAATTCGCGATAAGTGTTTAATGGCACTCTACATGGGAAGGTTTCTTAATTCCTCTCCTCGAGACTAATTTCTAAGGACGAAGACTGTACTTCGAAACGATCGTATATACTAATATAGATCCCGTTTTTTTAGAATAATGAACTCCACCTTAGATGATACCTGGAACAGCACTCGAAACACAACCTCTTCGGATGGAAAACACCGTCTTAGGCTCTAATTCATTCAATTTATTTCAATACGAAACCATGAAGATATCACTCTACACCCGAAGATATAAATTCTATAACGAAAGAGGCCGTTTTTCCTGGATGAGTAAGAGTGGATTTTTTTCATCGTTTCACTTTGAATGGCTTTCAGACTGAAACAGTGTTGATACCGGGTATATTTGAGGAGAAAAAAACATTAAAAAACGAAGTGCGGATCAATAAAGGGAATTGGAATTATCAAGATAGTAAAGGAAGAGTCCTTGGACAAAAAAGGAAAGAGAAGAGTCACTTCTTGAGATTGCCAAAAGAATTAGGGACCCTGCAGACAATGGCTTCAGCGACTGATCTATAATATATTTTTAATTATCATAAGAGCAAAATACAAAGGTAAGCCCAGCATTTTGTGAAACGCAATCATAGTCGAATAGTGTGTGATACAATAAGAAAGACTGGACTGAGAGCCGTTGGGAAAAAACATTTTACACGACAGGCTATAACTTCCTAAAAAATAACGTTCCATAGACCCTCAGATCGATACCTATAGTAATATATAAAAGTGAAGTGGGATGTGAATATTTGTTCATCTTCTCCTCGAAAATTTCCGCATCGATTGGCCTGAAGTTTTGAATAATTCGAGCGTATATGGTAACTGGAAATATACGCTGTACAAAAAATGCCTCACGATCAAAGGCTAAGGAAAAGGAAAGGAAAGGCAAAGGCAAAGCCCCCAAAACAAGCATTTAAATCATTAGAATTAGTGCATAGGTTTCTCATGTTTGCTTTCTATTAATTACTTGCAAACAAGATAGTGGGATGAAATTTTCATCACCGGACGGCAGAAAAAATTAGAATGTATCTATTTCTTGGAATGGAGATTGCTATACGCTTCGTTAATGCTAAAAAATACTATGTTTTCTATTTCAAAACTATAAAATTTTTTCCCCGACTTCAACTATACTCTTAATGTGTAGCGAAAAACTGTGCATACACATTCGCAGAGGTGGTATGAATGTGCGCAGATAAAGATCAGCAAAGATGGACATAGATCGCCGATGAAATTTTCAGTTGACAGCCCATTGTAAACCGTGATCGTTATTAAAAATTAAATTACAGAAAACGTCTAATCTTCCAAGTTGAAGCCGATAGTACACTAGGCACAAGAGAAACTACGCGAAGATAGTATAATAATAACGGAAGTGAAATAAACTTATTTCCTAATCCAAATTAAAAATAATCCATGCACATTTCCACAATTATTTATTAACAGTTTAACGCACTACGCGTTTCGCAGCATGCTGGATCTTCCGGTACAATAAATTTGTCCTTGAAGACAATAAGATTGTACCTGAAAATGCAGCAAGCTGCGAAACGCGTAGTTCATTTAACTGTTAATAAAAAATTATGGAAAAGTGCAAGGACTGTCTTCTTTATGGATTGAAATACAAAATATTTCCACGAATTGACACCTGAAGGTGTAAAACTTATTCCCAAAGTTGGTAAGGGGCAGGGGTTAAAATAAAAGGGCTAAGAAGGGATACGCAGAAGTAAAGGGAACGCTGTTGCGGACGTGTCCCTACCTCTGGTCCTCGAAGGCGTAGCAGGTGGCGATGAGCAGGGCCCGCATGGCGCGAAGTCTATTAAAATCCACACTTTCGAACGGGGACGCCCGGGAGGAAGCGATCGGGCAAGCGGAGGAGATCGCCGGCGGTTGACGGTGAGACTCCCGGCCGAGTGCTCGAGGGGAGACCGCACTCGTAAAATACATAACACGAATGCGGCGAGCAAACGACGCGGCGGACTCCGCACGTGACTGTGGGGGAGTGTGGGGTTGCCAAGGGAAGTGGTGGAAGCGAGGGGGTGGGGCGGGGGGGGGGGTTTCTCGGGAGTGACGCGGTTGAAAGGGGGAAGTATTTGTATGAGGGGGAGGCAAGGATGGGGGGGGGGGAGAGTGACGTAAAGTGGGAAGGAGGGAAAACGGGAGACTGGAATGGTGGGGTTGTCATATTGGCAGGGAAGCGTGGCGCCGTTCCAGGGAAATATTATTACGGGAACCGATTCGAAAGAGACCAAAATAAGGACTCCCTTCGATTGTTTATCAATCTCGTCCTACACTGTATGGAATGTCAACTTCCTGAGCTTTCTATTCGCTCAAGTACTACTCCCTCTTCCCGACAACATAGCCCACTTTTTTCCCACTCATTTCATATCCAGCGCACTAGGCAGTCAACTTAAGAAAAGAATGGCCACGTTTAAATTACCATCGCACGGAACCAATGTCTGCATAATACGCACGTTACCTCAACGCATGTAAACAATGCGATTTTCCGATTCGCACCGCTATTGACTGGCCTTTCGCGCGACGCCGATGACGTCGTTTTCAAGAGTTTTTTCAAGAGCTCATCTGCATCTACGTAGTATCCTGCGAGCCGCAGCATGGGCGTGTAGCAGGGGGTGTTATGACACCAACCGAGTAAACATGTAAGGGATAAGGTTTTGGGAGGTGAAATGGTGACGTGTATTATGGGAGTGTATTTAGTGGACCTCAGTCTTTTTTGGACGCTTACAGAGCGAGGAAAGAACGAGCTTGTGTACCTCTCTGTGCGGCAATGTATCTCTCTTATTTTATCGCTTCTGTCAGACCTAGAGATGTAGTGAGACGTCATGATAATATTCTCCGTGTCCCTCTGAAACACATCAGTTCTGAATTTCTCCTGAAACCTAGGCCTAGCGAGAAGTCTCCGAGTCTCTAGGGGCTCCCACCTTAATCCCTCTAACAGTTGTGAGACGCTATACGTTTGCTCGTAGCAGTGTTTAACGAATCGTGTAGCTTTTCTTTTTATTTTATTGATTTTTTGATTAACTCTTTATGACCAGGCTTCCAAATGCTCGCGGCGTATTCGAGGTTTGGCCTAACCAGAGCGAAGTAGCATCTCTCTTTTACTTTTTCATCAGAGGACCTTCCTTTTTTTACGCTGAACAAAACAAATGCAAAAGAGGATTCATTCATAAACATGTATAGTGGATTGAAGTCTTACAGTAGATCTGTTTGAGCCCTTTCCAAGAAATATTATATTTCTAAGAAAAGGAGCGGAATACTTACCACGGATTCATTGTTTACTTTTTTATATTTTAATACGTGACTTTATTTTTGTATTTTAGTTGAATTTGTTAAACATTGATCACTTAAAATTTGTACATCTAAAACTAGAATGATATATTTTATAATTAACAGGCCCCATCAGAAAAGAGAAGAAATTTGTAGTCAGATTAGGATAATATGGGAGTGCGTTCTCCCACCAACTTTACTACTTTGAGCATGCATAAACGTCAGTGCAAATTTCGAATTGATATTGCAAACATTATACGGAGTGATTGTCACTAATTCGAGCGATGCGCATCTCTAAACATAGAAGCCCTATTGTGTTCAATTTAAACCAACAATTTTCATTAAAACTCGCACAAAAATACTCCAAAATACATTTGTGGCAATGTAGCCAGTCCTTCCGTAAAAAAATCTATTGAAGAACAGAGGCTGAGATACTCATTGCAAGAGAAATTCCAAATCTTGGTGGTTTCCTTCAAAAACTGTAAAATTTAAATTATAAAGTAAATCGAGGGTAAGTCAATAAATAATTCGCAAAACTGGATAGATGCAATAATAATCAAAGTAACTTCCTGAAATTTATTTCACTTTTATACATATTCACCCTGTACATTCAGACACTCATCCCATATCTTAACAAGTCCCTGATAGCCCGCAGCAAAGGAGTCTTTTGTTTGCTGTCGCAGCCAACAAGTAACCTCATGACCTACGGCACTGTCATTTTCAAAACATCGGCCACCCAAATTGTTTTTTACGGGCCCAAACAGATGAAAATCAACGGAGGCCAAGTCGGGACTGTACGGTGGATGTTCCAAGCGTTCACAAAGAATTGTTTACGATTGATGCAGATGATGGAATGTAGACGTTTGCGACTTATTTATTCACTTACCCTCGTATTATTTCGGATGCTAAAATAATGAGTCTTGAAACTTAAAAAATAGACTCTCACCTATCTCGTAAACACGCATCTCATGAATTACGGAAATAAGTTGGCTGCCACGCATAACAAGCAAAACCCCTGAAAAAATACTATGTGGGCGTTGTCGGCATAATTATGAGAACATTATATAAGTAATTTTCCAAACTGTAGCATAACTGTATGCCGTTCTGTTGAAGGCTTCCGCGGGGCTTTGATGGAGGTTGATTCCTTTTTCCGGGTTTTCCGCCGCGTTGGTTCATGCTTGGGGACGATATTTCGCCGGCTGTCCTGCTGGCTTCCTCAGGTTGTTACATGTTGTTACATGGACCTGAGGAAGCCAGCAGGACAGCCGGCGAAATATCGTCCCCAAGCATGAACCAACGCGGCGGAAAACCCGGAAAAAGTAATCAACCTCCATAACTGTATGCCCTTGGTTGATACCGGCCTTGTATAATACGCTCAGGTATTGCCAAATTTCCTTGGCCCGTTCCGCCCAAAAAAACGTTCCGCTTTCAGTCAACATCAAATTAGACAGGATAGTTGAACAAATCAAAATTTCGAAGACTCTCACTTTCGATTTCAAACATGAAAATCCGATGTTTCTATGCTGAAGACTTAAGATATTTTTTAAATACTGTTTTCTTGGAAGAATTTGTCGTCGCCATCGGTAGCGAATTATAAAAAAGGCCTAAGGTGTCCCTGTTACACGACATTTATCTATTCTTCAGTTGTTTTCATTGCCATCCCACATTTGAAATTTTTCCATCGGCCAAAAAAATCCTGTTCATTAAAAAAAGCATATATTCTTCCTATCATAAGCAATGAGACTTTCAGGAGACTCTAGAGAGCATAGTAACCCGTGTTCAAGAGTATAAGAAGATTCGATCGATCTTCCCCCGCTACAATCCAGCTCCGTTATCTAATGTCTTTCAACAAAGTATGCTCTGAGATAAACATAAAAATACGAAGGAAAGGTTTAGGATTAACAGAATGCGATTTTCAGCAGAGGAATTTGGCAAATGTCGGTGATAAGGAGTCGTAAGACAAAAGGTGTCATTGTGTTAATCAAAAAATATCTGCACCTAAATATACATTGACACATTGATTGATGAATTACGATTAAAATTATAGCCAAATTAAAATTAACATAAACTACATTAAAAAAGCGTATTTTTTAATAAGGCTTAAGTTTTTAATGATATTTAATTTGAACTAGCAGGCAGCTAGCCTGCTCACTCACTCACAGGGGTAAGTGTCCTAGGGGTAAGTGTCCTAGTCTAAAAATAGCTCCCTGGTGAAAAAGGTTTTTTTTTCATTCACTGTTCTCCTTTGTTGTTTTTCAAGCCAATTGAATAGGAGAGCACTGTGGGTTTCTTATGTTTCAACCTATACACTCTTCCACTCTCCCTTTTGGCCTTTCTCCCTTGTCACTGTGTTTCCCAGAATCTGGTTGTTGCAACCACAGCCCAAAAATATAACTTACACCTTTGCAGGGATGGTAACCTACCACCCCCTGCCACACGCCTAAGCAGCCGGTCTTTTGGATCTAATTTGAACTAACTAAATACACTCTTTTTAATTCATGTCTCCATTTCATCTCCAAATCTTACACCTTTCCACGGCTGGTGACCTAACACCCCCTGCCACACGCCCAAGCTATAAAAATCCAAAACTACTCCCAAATCATGAAGATAGAGATCCCACATTCAACGCACCAAACCTCACTCTTCTAGCTCAAAAATTGACAGAGAAAGAAATAAAATGACTGAAAATGGATACAGAATGACTGACACGTTACAAAATTAATATATATAGATACTTCCTAGAAGCAGTCATGTGCCCAATTCCAAAATTAACATCTCAGTAGCTTATTATTTTTCTCGCAATAGCGATTGTTAAATAAATGACGAGTCACTTAAGTGAAATATTACTCATAGTCTCCAACTCCATTTAAAAAACTGAGCACGAATTTTCCTTATAATTCTGAAAAGGAAGTGATACAGACAAGGATTGTCCAAGATACACTAATAGACGACGAGGAGGAAAACCACGGAATCAAATGGCAGGAGGGCGATAAGAGGGATGACGAAAGAAGTTGGTTTTGGTCAAAGGACGATAGAGGGAGGGAAGATTAGAACGTGGAAGACGGAGGGCGAGGGGCAGGGGGTGACAAAGGAGAGGAGCACAGAACGAGTCGACTCGTATCAGACAGTGGGGGATGGGCGAAGGCCACGCTATCACGGCGTGACCGCAGGCGTGATTCCGTGTTTACGAATCCTCGTTGGCACTCGCGTGTCGTTAAACAGACGCAGTTTGAAGACGCGCAGCTCCTGACTGAACTGCTAAACGGAATATATGCGCACGCGCCGACTTAGGTTTTCCAACCCCGAGAGCTCGACTGCGAGTTGAACGGTAAACGATGACTTACTGCAGCGGCAGAATTGGGATTTTTAGGAGCTCCTCCAGGTAAAGTGATATATGGCCGTCTGGCCTGCGACCTTAATCGTCAAACTAACACAACAACGTCTAAATTATACCCTCCAAGCCATATTAAGGGTTTGTGGCAGGGGGTAAGTTACCATCAATATTTAATATTGATGATATAATTTATCTTTCTTCTTCATCGTCCATTAGGAACATACAGAATGTATACAATATCTAGAGCTCAAATGAGAACAAAAAGACATGAGTAGGGATGGGCGGAAACATTCCTTAAAGTAAAAATAAAAGAGCAGAAAAAAAGAAAAAAACACCACAAGTTACATTCCATCAAGGGCTAATAGATGATGAAAAAATCTTTGCTTAAATACAGATAAAGAGGCTGAATCTTAATATCCTTGGGAATACTGTTCCATAATCATGCTCTGACAGCAGAAAAAGATTTTTGAAAAGTGGTTGTTCTATGTTCTATTTCCTACACAATACTCAAATATAGTGAATGAATCTACCACTATTAGTGCATTAGGAAAAAAACCTGAAAATACCAGAAACTGTACTAGGAGAGACGTGGAGTAACAGCATCTAGTATCTATAAAAAACTATAAGTTTATTTCCCACTTGTTTAATTAATTGACGCATTTTAACGCCAGAGCATCATCTTCAGGCATAACATTTGCAATATGGAGGCGTGGAAACGCGTAGCCATAAATAAAAAACGTTGGCAGTGCAAATTTTGATTTCATCGACGATCCTAAAGACCCGTCAGAAGACAACATTTCACCATCGTGCACTGCAATATAGAAAAACTGATTGTATTAATGTCTTTTTTAACTAAACAATGGGACATAGATTCATGAGTTATACCGGTAACATGCAAGATAAGGAGGCAAGCATTAGGGAATAAATCCACTAATATCCATATTACTTATCGATAAATCAAGTTAAAAGGCTGGTTGGTAGCTGCTATGGCCTCTTATCATTCGCATAAAAAAATAAAATTTCAAAGCTATTAGTTCAACAGTCTAGTTCCAATAATCCCTTTTCTCATTATCTAGGGACTCTTCATTTTTTTCTTATTATCAAAGAAATCCCAGAACTAATACTTCCTCCACTGTGCTGTGCCCCGTATTATTTTTTTCCTTCTCTTATACGTTAATAAATGAGCCAAAGACGAGTTTTAAAAAGTGCATACATTATTTAGGAAGTTCGTATCATTCACCCGCTATATTTTACAAACCTTTTGATCAAGAGGTATTCAGGAAACTGTGTTCGGTTTATTAGGTAGATAATCCAAGAAGAATGCTTTCAATTCCGTCACCCTACGAGTTTGGACCGGGCTGCTATAACATTTTTCCATTTGAGTATGGCATTTTTCACTTTGCAGAGCTCAAAGTATTCTTCTTTTACTTAATTAAATTTAAATTTCTTAACCGGTTCCTTTCGAGATTTTCTTAATAGACGAAAACTTTTTTTAAACAGCTTATTATCACGTTTTTTCTGCGTCATGCGGCCTAAATAAATGAGCTATATGATTAAAAAATTATCAAATATTGTACAGCCTTTCTAAAGTCTTCCTCTGACTAACCTTACTGTTTCGTCACCGTCAACTGAATACAGGAAAATAAGGACCGTTATTCGATTTTCATAATCCCCGATGAAGCAATCAGAATATAACTCACGGCTCCATAAAAGATGCAAGGGCATTTTTCTAAAGCAAAATGCAAGTATGAGGGCAGCACTAATGGTTTGTTCATTAATCTACAGTTGCGTCGTTAAACGTTTACTCTTCTGTTGATATCCTTGATGGACCTCAAGTCAAGGTTTGTGGTTAGATTCCCAGTCTGGTAGGATTTCTCCTCGGAACAATTCCTCCGATTTACATAGCCGCAATTTGTATCAGGGGTTAAACAAATCTTTGTTATAATCAATGATCTTAACGAGTCAAGTACGCGGACGCTTTACAAAACATTCCCCAAAGAAGGAACAACTACCTCCTTTAGAATATATGGACCCCATCAAGAAAAATCGACTGCCACATAATTGTCATTTAGCAATGATGATTCAAACAATATTCAATTTGTCCTCCAGCTAGATCAGAAAAAAATGTTCTCCGCAAAATATTTTCCTTTCCATTTTACACACACGGACCTCACCGTGTCATTATCCTTATTCTTCAATGTTAACATGGGAACGATGGCGTAAATTTTTCCATCCATTTAACGCATATTATCGACGAGTGATCAATAAAATAAGCCAAACATTAGTTGTCTTTTTGCCTTAAATCAGCAACACCAAATAATCGCCGTCAAATCAAAGTCCGATGATTTCGTTGCACTCAAAACTGATACTCAACAACACCTCGTCTTTCACCAAGACGAAAGAGCACAACATTTAAATAAGGACTCCGTAAACGCTGATATAGTATAATTATCCAGCGCAGCACTCTTCTTTTATGGGAACACATATAAATTAATTTCTGAGGGAATCAATATAACAAATAAACTTACTGTGAATCACTTGACTTTTTCCATCCATTAAAATATAGGGAACATTTCAATAACATACCCACTGATAACAATCACGAGATACATTCAAAATGGGTAAAAAATGGAGATAATATAATTTTTCAATAATAAATTTATGAATACATTACATCATGGTGCCCCAACGGAGGTTAGGGTTACATATATTTATTATCACCGCGTCCAAGAACTTGAGTAAGATATCCGCGCGTATAAAGATTACAAGATGTCATGCTTACGGAGGGCAGCTGGAATTCTTATTCCTTGTGACGTCAATAACGAAGCGAAAAAAATGATTATACAGATCGCAAAAAAAGTAAACAATAAAAGCGATACACCTGTGGCACTAATAACGGGAGCAAAGTCAATTTAATAATGCATGTCCGACTAGCGAAATCGGCCTTCAGCACGGGATGATAAAGACCCAATGAACGTCAGTGAAACACGAGCAATCAGTGCCCAATGAACATCTAGGTGCTTTTATGCTGATCATGCACGATAAACATTACGTTGTTTTTGCAGTGGGAACATATCTAACCCAGATGACCGATGAAATCTATGAAAGGAGACTAATAAAGCATCGGATCTAATCGCTCGACTCCAAACCACAAATACAGTTAACCATTATAGCAAAAAGGGAAGATAGAAACACTGTAAATTTCACAGTGTAAATTAAGGTACGACGTTCTTCATTGACTCTCGACATCATCGGACACAGCAATAGTGAACACTAGAGAGCACAGCGCACAGTTCGGCCGCAAACTGCAGTACGGGAGGGTCTACTGTCCATTAAAAAAGTCGAGTCCGTTGAGTTTAGGACTCTGTATCTTCAAGTAGGGAGAACCGATTTTAACAAAATAAAATTAATACGATATGTTATATACGATATACGATATATACGATACGATAAATAATCATGTTTACGTTTAATTATGCGTGAAAAAATTTCAAATCCATATCTACACTTTGACGATATTTTTTCAAAAAAAGGCCATGTTTTCGTCGCTCAAAAGGCGATGGCCGGAATTGATGTTATCGCCATTCTCTTAAAATTTATTGTAGAGATGAGAGATTTTGATATAAGTTAACCAAACATGTTTCAAACATAACAAAAGAAAAAAAATTGCTTCTATGATGAGTTTTACAAGAGCTGTTGTAAAAGTTTTGAGTTATACCGTTGTGACCGTAATGACGCCAGCTTTATAAATATGTGACTAGATAACCCTTAGTCAAATATCCTGGGATTTCCAATAACATCATGTAAGAACACCATGATGTGAGCAGAAAGAAATAATGCTTTATTATATTAACAATTAAATGAGACTAGACTCATGTTACGGAAGTCTCAGCTATATTTTCTATACTTAATAATAATTATACACTATAATAACAATAATAAGGGTACGAAAATGGACCACCAGCCTCCTCGTGGCGTACCTGGTAACGGCTCTTCCTGCCAATGGTGGACGTCTGTGTGTGGGGCTAACCACCCCACATGCAGTTTCATCTGGTTCCCAGGAAGATAACCAGAAGTGCCACCCACAACCGGCCCCTCTCGTTTGGGGGCCCTAGTGGAGTTGGGTGTGGCAACAATGATAACACCAGCAAGAAGGGAGCTCGTATGGAGTGGACGGAAACCCTAAGGGGCGACCTCCTCGCATGCCATGCTGCCATGCGAGCCCAATCGCAGGGGGTATATGGCAAAGATGCACTCTTTGTGGTGTGAGATGCATCATGAACATAACCACCTGTCGCAGCAGAATTTGCGCGACTATGCCAACCACCTGCGAAAAAAGGAAACTCCCCAACAATCGCGTGTTCAGAGAAATTCACCACCGACCAGATCACACTCCCCGACACAAGCAGTCTCTCCACCGGCTGTTTTGACAGCCACTTCACCGTCGGTACCGCCGACAAATAGGGAGGAAGTAGATCAGGCCGACTCTAAACTCCGAACGCGGTTGTTAAATGAAATCACCTATGATGTAGGACAAGTCAGGCAGAGATGTATCCATCGGAAGATCTCTCTGCGGACAAACGTCCTGACCCCAGGACACTCTGTTAAACTGGTTGTCCAAATCATAGGTGTGCTCGGTGGAGTTAAGGGCTCGCTGCTGGCGAGCATCAAGCGCATTCCGTCCTGTGTGGCACAGGCGGAGTCACTTGCAGCTCGCATGCAGAAGGCCGTAATACTTGGGTCCCTACGTCTACTCCGTTCGCACGACCCAACCGCAGCGTAGCCACACATACGATGGACGTCGGACGTGGCTGCGATCACTGCCCCACCCCTGTCGAGTCCTCGGCCATTATGACGGCAATGAAACTCCATGCTTTCCATAAATCGGAGGGGAATGTTACTAAAGTAACAGTAACAGCAATAATAATAATATAAATCGATCAACGAGGATGATGTGCCGAAAATACAGAATTCACCATGAGCACTCGGCAGTGGAAAGATTCACTTTACCCAGGAAGGATGGATTCCTCTTCATCGACTTAAAGAATATGCACTACAATCTAATTAAAAACCTCAGACATTACTTTTATAGTAAAACAGAGAACAGATTTTATAAGGCAATAATGGTGTCAGATGTGAACGCTGCCCCCCTACAGCTTAAAAATAGAGATTATGAACCAGAAGCAAGCATAAAATCAGACAACGAAAAGAAGGAGACGTGGACAAACAAAGTCCTCCACGGCAAACACCCTTACCAATTGGACCAGCAAAATATATAGATAAGGAAGGGTCCAACAAATGACTAACAATGGGTAATCTTTATGCCGAAACAGAAGGGTTTGTAATAGCTATCCAAGATGAGGTAATAAAAACAGAAAATTACCAGAAATATGTAATCAAAGATGAAACAATAGTAAATGACGATTGCAGAGCGTGTAATAATGACGAAGAAACTCTAAGACCACATACTCAATGGCTGTAGTGCGCTTGCTGCAAATGACTACACATGGAGGCATAATAATGTGTGCAGAATAATACACATAGAGTTATGCAAAACATATAACTAAATTCCAGAAAACCACCCCCCTTGGTATAAATACCAACCAGAATTGATATCAGAAAATAATGACATTAAAATATATTGAGACAGACCTATATTAACAGACAGAACTCTAACACACAACCGGCCTCATATAGTACTAATAAAAGAGTCCGAAAAATTAACCTACCTCATAGAAATATCCATCCCAAGCTCCAGAAACTTAGAAAAAAAATACAAGGAAGATCCAAAAATATATATACCGCTGGCTAACGAAATAAAAGAAGTTCGGAAGCCACTAACGCGATCATGGAAACACTCCACCGTGATTACGTTTGTTTGTGGGTATTTAAAATACCTCCGCGCATTGAGAATCCCACTGACTGAAATACGCGCTGTGATTCGTTTTCTTAATGTTAAAGGCGTGAAAGCGGCAGAAGTCGTCAAGTCAGCAAAAACTACGGAAAAAGCATTATGTGCGATGGAAAGGTACAGTAATGGGTGAGCTTTTAGATAACCCAAAACAAAAGGCGTGGCGTGCTGAGTGAGGGGATCGTTATGCTCCAAGACAATGTCCGTCCACACACGGCTAATCAAACTCAGGATCTCATTTGGATGGGGATAACTTTGTCACTCTTCGTACAGTCCCGATCTAGTGCCCAGTGACTACCAACTGTTTTTGCATTTGAAGATGCGACTGCGCCACGACGACGATGATGAGGTGAAAACGACCCATTTGCAGTGGTTGTCAAATCAGGTAGCAGACTTCTATGAGGATGGGATTCAAAAGCTGATTCTATGATGATGCGTAAAGTAACTTAATATTAGTGAAAAACATGATGGAAAGTAGATTAATGTACAGGTTTTCATGTAAAAATAAAATTGTTACGAAAATTATACTTGTTTTTTATGTCAAAACGGTGCTTGCTTAAAAAACAACCCTCGTAGAAACTCCGATAATAAGTTTTCTTCGTCGAGAGCTTTAACAACACCTGGCTTTGTCTGATTTCCCCTTCGCTCAACCGAAGTGCCAATTTTTTACTTCCGCGCTGAGATTTCGACGAATGATAATCTCAAAAGGTTCGCCAAAACTTCCCGACCCATCCGCCGTTACGGCGAAGTTGGCGAAGTGCGTTAATGCGTTCCTATTCTTCTTTTGAGCGCACGTCCGGGGAGAAGTGACAAAAAGGGACTTTCGCTTTGCTTCCTCGTTCCACCAGTTGGCGGCGCTCACGGAGTTGCCGGCACTTCCGGTTTGAGCCTCTTTACACGGGTGGAGGAAAATTTCGCCAAATAAGCGAACGGCGAGCCTCGCCTCAAGGGAAACTTCCGCGGATGCGTTGCTCGGGGCGACGAGTTTTGTTAGTCGCTCAGAACAAGACGACGAGCAAACAAAAACCCCATCATCAAACCGGGGGACCAGGAATGATACATTGAGCATGAATGTAAACATTTTGTGCATATTTTCGTGAAGATCAACTAAAATATCCATTGGTCAATTATTATTACAGAATGAATGAAACTATCTAATTGCGAATAAATAAAACTATCGATATACTTAATTTATTTAGGAGTACAGGTTAATATGAACAAATCTCAAGAAGATCGGGTTACTACGTTACACCATTTGTTGCTGTAGTATGTTCTATAGAAAATTTAAGACACTTTTTTTAGGAACATATGCTCAAAATTGATCGAAGCCCAGAGGAGGTAAAATAAATCTGACGAAGTGATGGGAGCTTCAGCTTGAGTTTTTCTTTGTTACATTATTCTTGGTCAAAAACTCAAGAGATAATTACACCATCAATTTATCGAGCAAATAAAATAAGGATTCACTTGCCTTATCAAGATTAGGAACAAAACATTTTAAGCCTTTCTAATTAATTTCTGAAATAGGTATGCCTTCATTGAAAGACAATTTTCCTCCAACCTTAAAAAAAAGGCTCAAAGCGTGAGTGCCGCGGTAACTCCGTAAGTTCTAATATATTTCCACCAACACCACTGAGTGATTTATGACTAGGGGTTTCATATAAAGTGAACATCCTTTTAAAGACAAATAGCATTCTCAGTAAACCATCAGGCTAAAATACTCAACCAACAAATAATAGCTATCAATGCAATCTTTACAGCAAACATAAAGTAAACTTTTGTGCACAAATGAATATGTACCGTATAAAGAAAACTGATTACGGACAGTGCCGAATTGAAGATTAACTACAGCACATTTAAGTAAAAAATAAATCAACATTAAACAGCAGCATCTCATTCCTATATTATTTAATCAGGTGAGATAATTGCCAATACACTTAGCCGTCGGCTCAACCAATAAATCAAATTTTAGAAAAAATAAAAAAAGTATCTAAGAGAGTGACCATGCCTCCTTGGTA
This sequence comes from Ceriagrion tenellum, assembly GCA_963169105.1. NCBI lineage: Eukaryota > Metazoa > Arthropoda > Insecta > Odonata > Coenagrionidae > Ceriagrion > Ceriagrion tenellum. The sequence goes on along the minus strand of OY720641.1, from coordinate 5,773,423 downwards.
TATACATATCGTTACACATTTTTCACCTTTGCTTCAACGTCTTTTCCTTCATCAATCATTTTTATAAGTCGCTCAATCGCAGGATTGGTTGACTGCAGCCCTCTATCCTTCCCTATCTGATGCCAGTTCCCTTACCCCTGGGTATCGCTTCCTATGTACTTCCCCCTTTATTTGGTCCATGAACTGGATCCTGGGTCTTCTTCCTCTGGGGACTTCTCCCTCTATTTTGCCTTCAAGTATGTTCTTCACAAACCCATTGTGTCTCAGGGTGTGTCCAATCCATCTTGTTCTTCTTTCCTGTATGGTGTTCCACATGGTCCTTTTCTTTTCTACTCCTCTGTACTCTTCATCATATCTTATTTTATCCGTCCATTTTATATTTAACATCCCTCTCCAGCAAAAGGTTTCCAAGTCTTCCAGTCTTTTCTGGACAGCTTTCCCAAGTTTTTTCTTATAATGTCAATAATCGCAGCCTGTCCAAGTTTTTTGCCCACATGAAATCGACCACGTCGATAGGAAGACGACCTGATACGGTTTTATAGGCATTCCTTGACCAGATAAAGAGAGAGAATCCTTCAAGGTTCTTCTTAATTAAGGCAATTTCCTGCCAAATTAAAGGTAATTTTTATCATGACCCCAAATTCTACCGATAGGAGCCCCAAGGAGGGTCACTCTGACCATTTCCCTCCATATGTGACCCATTTATGGCTGGCTGTCATTGTGAAATAGTATTTACTCTCTAGTCCTTTAATTGAGAAAAAATATGCAACAAAAACTGACTAGCAGATTATTTCCACTAGTTGACTACATTTATTAGCCTACAGGTTGTAGGTAGGTTTCATTGACAGTCAGAGAAATTCCTCCAAATTTTTACAGGCGCAGGTTTCGATCTGCCTCTAGTATTTCTTTCTTCGTCTCGGTGTTGGTCCATGCCATGAATATATATTATGGATTGTGATCTCGTCGCCAAAAACTCTAGTCTAGAATTCCGTAAACAAACAACTTTTTGGAAAGTGGTGCCGCCTAATGATGAAAGACGGAAGTTCAAATGTAAATACAGTCGACAGATTGTAAATAAACACGTCTTAACGGTTTTTCCATGAATATACATGGGTTTTACTTACAGTTAATCATAATACAGTGGGTAGTGGATGAAAAATGTAGTAATACACGCAGGACGTAATTATACACTTGTTTAATATTAACCGGTCTACAGATGTATTTAATTCCTCTCCAAATTTAATTACACAAATGCACAATTAACTTCTTAGCACTTCGTGAATATCGCTATACGAATTTAATAATAATGCGAGGTGACTTCATGAGTATTCCCAATGGCCATCATTGCAGTGTAGGTGAAAAGGAATGCACTTACCGCCACCTAGAACAGATTCTTATTTTTCAATCCAAGTCTCCTATTTTGGATCCTCGTAGACGCATACCCTGTTTTGCAGCCTGGTACGAAGCAAGTTCTGTTCAAACAAGGCATTCTGAATTCTTTATTTAGGCAAAACAGCGTTAATACATTTCAATTATAATCGGATTCTGACAAACAACGTAGTCGGCACACGATGAACGTTTCATTGACCTCTTACTGATTTCCTGTAATAGACATTTCCTCTCTAGCATTTAAAAAGTAAATTTTAGATAAAAATAGCAGGATATATTTTAATCAACCGTAAATTCATATCCTCCATCGCTATTGAATATTTACCACAGTTTCACGTTATCAACAATTAACTGCGTCTATTTACAATAACAACAGGAAACACTCTAATCGAAGTGGCGCCAAGGACTGGGTGAGCTAAAAGTGGAAATTTAGGCAACACGTAGCCTACGCAACAATGCCAAACATCCGAATCCATAATACATATTCACGGCCCTACCCTTCTCCTTTCAGTCTACAAAACCTATTCTCCTTCTTTCCCTACCTCATTTACCCAACATCCATCCTTCAATCAAAAACTTGAGCAACCCTTCGCCACTCATCAACTCCTCCAGCCACCTGCCCTAACTCCCCATTATCTCATCCAGAAGTGTCCCTACCTCTAAATACCACGCATATACCCGTTTTTCTTACTGTTTGTCCAACGCACCTTCTCCACTCTCAATCGCACCCAAATGTTGAAAACCATCGGCCTATTCTCGTCCTCCTTGTGTAACGTCTGACGTTTATATTTTATATAAGTTTATTTTGTAGTTTAATTGTGTTTTTGTTTATGTGGTTGTCATGAGGCTGTTGATAAAGGAGATGAGGATTGTTGAGTCTTTCATGATGGCGTATTTGGCCCGGGCCACTAAAGACATTTTCGCGCAAATCTCGCGCAAATCTTCAAATCAAAGAAAGGATCGCGGATGAAGTAGGAGCTGATGTGGGAGAAGATGCTAGGGTCGTGGAATATAAGCAAGCGATATTAGATAGTGCATATTATGATGAGGAATTTGTTTAAGAAAGGTTGTAGTTTTAAACGGAAGAGAAAGATTGGAACGAGAACGAGAAGCGGAAGAGAAACGACGAGGAGAAGCGGCCGAGGAAAGACGATTTCAACTAGAAATGGAAAGGCTTAAGATTTCTCAGACCAATGTACACCGCGAAGGCGACGGTTCAGAAGTGGATATTGGCCAGAGGGTAACGCCAAAGATAGATTTGACTCGACATATGGATAAATTTGACCCTCGCAGTGAAAATATTAGTTTGTATCTCGAAAGGTTTGAAAGACAAGCTGATAGGGCTGGTATTCCGGTATAACATCAACTGGTATTTTACTCGACTGGCCCCACGCATGAAAACGGGAGAAACAGAGAGGATACAGCAGGTTTCCGAGGTACATGATCGATATCTTCCCATTGCAGAAGTATAAGTCATTGGCGAATTTGGGAGAGTATTTGGGAAAGCTGTGGTTGAGCAGAATGAATTGGATCGTGGTGTAAACATTATGGGAAATACTACCGCCGAACGAATTGAAAAATGCCGAGCGAATCAACCAGAAAAGCATTGGATAAATGCGGTGCAGATTCGAGCAGCAAAGAGCAGAGATGAATCGGAAGCGGAGAGAAATAACCATGCAGGAGAAGTAACCCCGGGAAAAGATGAGGCAACCGCAGCAGAGGAAGAGGATAGAGAGTCACCTGAAGAAGATGCTGGTGAAAAGCATGAGGGTGAATCTCTTAAGAGAAAAAACTAAAAGAAAGGATCAGTTTAAGGATGAAGATGGAGATCACATTGCCGAGAGTGCGGAAGATGCAGCTGAGAGGGGCATGCAACGTCAGTCATGTTCAGAGGATGGTGAAACGACTCAAAGAGATCCTGGTCCAGGACTGACTGATGAATTCGGAAAAAGAGTAAGTGTAGTTCAGACAGAAGAGAGAAAAAGTGATGAGCACATTAAATAAGTGACACGGAAACAAAAGATAAATGATGTGAAGATCATGAGCCACGTATAGCTAAATTAGAGGAAGACATGCGTAATTTAGAAAAGGAACTATCAAATGCAAATGCAAGGCTCGAGCTGAAAAATATAACAAAAGACTCACTCGATGACATTGTCAATGTAATGAGGGAGAGATTAAGTGACCGAGAGCTGGAAGAAAAGGACGATAGGTACCGCCAGCTTCAAGAGAAGACTTCAGGTGGGAAAACATCTGATCTTGACACTCGACCAAGAGGAAAGGTATTCAAAAGACAGAGAGTGAAGAGGAAAAAGACAAAAGAAAGAAGGAAGGTGAGGAGGATTATGACTTTGAAATCGTACACCGGCCAGGTCCATCTCACGGGAACGCGGACGCGCTTAGCAGAGGATTCGACCACGACATGTAGTCTGGAAGTCGAGAGCAGTGCTCGGGTGTCATGCGATTGGGCAAGAGCTACTCTGTCTACAATAACTAGGCCATACTTTGTCCAGTTATGGTTTTTTGTAAAAACCCCGAACAAAATCCTTCGAAGGATGGAGGAGAATGTAACGTCTGACGTTTATATTTTATATAAGTTTATTTTGTAGTTTAATTGTGTTTTTAATTGTGTTTTAATTGTGGTTGTCATGAGGCTGTTGATACGGGAGATGAGGATTGTTGACTTATAGAGCGGAGAGCAAGAAGTGTTCTCGAGAGATTCTGAAGTAAATAAAGTTATTTGAGAGAAAAGTGTTCCTGTTTTGACGCTACAGACGGGGACGTGAACCCACTTATCTTTTTACTCTGTTTACACTCCTTTTTGGACGCTACATTTGTCTTCTTTCACGTCCTCCTACACGTGTATTTTTTGTCAGAGCCCACGTTTCTGCCCACAACAACTCTGCACTCCACATTAGGCTTTTTACGAGCCTCTTCTCTATATGCTACCAAGGTCACACCCGTTCCTTTTATTACCAAACGCTTCCTTAAAGAACGCAATTATCGTCTTGATTTCTTTCCTTCTGTGCCCATTATCTTCAAGAGTTCTTCCAAAGTAATCAAATTGATTAATTTGCTCAAGTTTTTAATGTTAAGTTCAACACATTCAGGCTGAAAGTGGTGGGAAGTTCGTCATAATGAAATCAAGAATCGATTTCCATTATCAATGGTCGTTCAACCCTAAGATTGGTCGACTGCAGTCCTCCACCCTTCCCTATCTAATGCTTGTTCCCTTACCTCCTGGTATCTCTTCCTGTGTACTTTCCTCTTTATTTGGTCCATGAGCTTATTCCCGGGTCTTCCTCTGATGGGACTTCTCCCTCTATTTTTCGTTCAATTATGTTCTTCACAGACCCATTGTGTCTCAGGGTGTGTCCAATCCATCTGGTTAATCGATTTCCACAGATTTGAAAAAACAGCGCGTTTCAACACACAGAATCATCATCAGGCACGAGGCATTGGGAAAAAGTAGACATTACATATGCATACAATATCCTTTTTCTCAGTCTAGATCCTGATGATGACTCCTCGAGTAGAAACGTATCGCATTGTTATTAAAAATAAGTGGAAAAGTGCGATATTCGTTCTAATTATAGTAAATTGATACACAAATGCGATATTCCACGAATGGAAGGCAGACACAATGGAATGAACAGCACATACGAAGTTTGATAGTCAACTCCGAGAATCGCGACGCCGCATTGAAACTCTTAATTCACGTGCGTACGATGGTCCGCACGACCATACGCTGTGTTCGTAATGTGAATGCACGCCCGTACTATGATTAAATCCATACTTCCTAACGTTGCCACTTTGCAGTGGTATCGCGATCAGAAACCGGAAAAAATGAAAAGCGATAATGAAATAAAAGACAATATTAAGGTGAAGTAGATGGCGTTACCTTAATGGATAAGCATAGATGTGTGTCATTGGCTAGAAAATATATTTAGAAAGCCTCAAAGCGCCATAAGAATATGGTATTCCTTATATCGTTCACTTGCTCTTTACTTTTCGTTGCGATGGCCTGGTGAGGGGGATGAGGGTAACGAAGTAACGCAGTGCCCCTTTGACACTACATTTACATCTCATCTGCAAAATACCGTGCAATCCACCACGAGGGGGTGTGGCACGGGGTGATTCCAAACCAGGCATGAAGCACTCTTCCCAGCTCAGATCAGAACCGCGCACGTTCCCCCGGATGACAGGCGCGCAGGCCAATAGCAGTCAAGACAACAATGCGCGGTTATACCGGAAACTTGGAGAATGATACGTAGAAGAACATGCTACCATGCAGTACACAACTCAAGATACAATTACTGATTAGTATTATTAATGCTACAGATAAATAGCACGACAGAGTACTAAAACATGCAAGAGTATATCATGCCGGAGATGGCATGCGAGGTTACTAGCTAATAATCATGTTTAGCACTACTGCAAATAACCTATATAACCTAGTCAGTATCCTATAACTGATCTATCGCAACTACTGTGGTTCCTTATTGTGCGTGGAAAAAATGACTCTTTAAATCTATCGGTTCTGGAGTCTATTTCCATAATAGTATGCCTGTGATTGTTTCAACCATACCTAATAGTTTGGCTCAAGAAAAATATGTTGAGCGTCCGGCAAAAATAGTCTACATCAAACTTTTGTAAAAGATTTAACCTATATTTTTCGCTTCGATCGGATAGAGGTTCCCACCCTAATTCCTTTATCAATTTAACAACACTACTGTGTTTATAATAATAATTTTTAACAAATCTAGCTGCCCTCCGCTGTATTCGATCTAAATCTGAAACTAGTCCTACTTCGTAAGGGTCCCATAGCATAGTCCAAGTGAGGAAAGTCTTACGTAGAAGCAGATGATATTACTTAATGGATAAGTGTAGAAATGTGTCATTAGCTAGAAAACAAATCGAAAGCCTCCACTTGCTCTGTACTTGTTCGTATTTCGTTCCTTGCCCTGTACTTGTTCGGAGCAATGTCCCGCTGAGGGGGGAGGGGAGGGTAAGGCAGTAACGCTGTGCCCCGTTCATAATACAGTCCCACACACGTTGATCTGTACGATGGCAGTCTGAACGAGGCATAATTCCACGCGGCACCGTCTTTGACCGGTAGCGGGAAACGACTGATCGGCACAGCGGGCAGGCACGTGTCATCGCGCCCTTTAGGTGTACGACCTCAATGGTGACTCACCCCCACCATGAAGAAGGGGAGGGACGCCCTTATTGGAACACCGGTGGGCTTTGTGTATTAGGGAGGGGAATGAGGCAACAGGACCTCGGGAACGAGGCGAATATAAGCACGAAATGTTGCCGTCTTATGGAGAGTGAGAGAAGCGAACGAGGCGCCAGAAATTTTCCATCGGCGAGTAAACAAACGAGACGACGGGCACCAAGTGGTGAAACAAAAAAAAATTATCAAGGAGGACTTCGGACGCCGCGGGGATGTCATTGTTGATGGCAGGAAGGAGGGATGGGGAGGGCAAAGGAAGGGGTGGCATGTCAGGGGGGGGGGGGGTCATCTGAGGACAGGAAACTCCGGACGGGCGAGCAGAAGGATGACTGTTATCTCTCGAACGAGGAAACGTTTCCAAAAGGCCGTGACGATGGTCACGGAATTTCATGACCTTCAGCTATGGGCCCACATGCTCTAGGAAAAAAAACACAAGTATGATGCAAACCTTCAAAGAACGACCATAAGATTTAATCGATAGTCTAACGTAATAAAGGAAAGAGCCCAGTGTCATCGTGTTAGTTAACAGCCCTTAAAATATTATAAAAAATTCAAATGATTAGTGTATCAGTTTATCAAGTAAATACGCATCATTAACCTCTTCGGTCCTGGCGTATTGTATACAATACACAGACGTTTGAATTTTTTCCCACTCAGCAACCCAAAATATTGGCAATGCCACTTGCTGGTAAGTGGCAGCATCATTAAGAAGCTTGAGTGGCAGAGGTATTAACTCTTCAAACATGGCTTACAACGCAAAACGTAAGTATGAAGAATTTTCCAACAATAATGCTGGATATGTCTCGGGACTGAAGACGTTAACGCAGCGCTTTTTTGTGAGAAACATGTCTCTTAAACTCAATTTAAAGTTCATCGTTCAGCGTCAAATTTTAAGCACGTTCTATTAAGGGCGGAATTCCATGAAAAAATGAAAGGTCGGCCAAAATACATTTAGAAGTAGTTTTAGAGAGATCATTCCCAAGTGATATTGGAGGCCATATTCGAATTGTACGTTATAATTGCAGAAGCTGCAGGAAGCGTGAAATAAATATTTTATAATTAATAATGCAATAATATACTCACACTTCCTGCGAGAGTCATCACAAAAATTCCATACCTATACTGTGGGAGGAGTAAACATAAAATCTTCAGATACAGTAACATATCTTGGAATTACCTTAACTTTTGACATATGGTGGAGGTTAAACATATACAGCATATTTGACGCAGTATTAAAGAAACTAGGTTTTGTAAAACGTACAATAGGAAGGTCCTCGGATGAAAAAGTCAAAGAGAGATGCTACTTCGCTCTGGTTAGGCCACACCTCGAATACGCCGCGAGCATTTGGGACCCTGGTCAAAAAGATTTAACAAAAAAATTAATAAAATACAAAGGAAAGCGGCGCACTTCGTTAAAAACTTCTACGAGCGTACATATAGTGTCTCAACTTTTACTGGGATTAAGGTGGGAGCCCCTAGAGACTCAAAGGCTGTCTAAGGTTGCTTGAGAAATTCAGAACTGGTGGGTTTCAGAGCGACACCGAGAATATTATCACGACGCCATACTACATCTCTAGGTCAGACAGAAGTGAAAAATTAAGAGAGATACACTGCCGCTTTTCGCTCACAATAAGCGAACACAAAAAGAACTGAGCTCCACTAAATACACTCCTATAATACACGTCACCATTTCACCTCCAAAAACCTTAAATAATTACTCGGCTAACACCCCCTGTCACACGCCCATGCGGCGGCTAGCAGGGTATAATGTAGATATAGATAAGTGTCCCAGAGTACCACCTAAAAATAGAGAAAGATCGAGAGTGGATCTCTTGAAGACTCTTTCATACAAGCATAAGGGAAAAATCTAAGTGCAGTAATAGATCCATCCCAAGAGTAAAATAAGGCTCAGAACTTCAATAAAACACACAAAACAAAACAAATACGAACTGTTTCGGGTACACGAGTGTTTAAAACTTCCCCGGCAATAACCCACGCCATAATAAAGACTTGGAATATCTAGGAGGGAGTGTGATTCATTCATATTTCAGGGGAATTCAAATCAGTTTTGGGGAGACTAAGAGAGACTTAATGAAATGAATAATGTTTTCAAATACTCTTTATTTTACTCTCCATTAATTTTCAAATACTTCTAGCAGCACGCTTCGTTAAAAACTGCAATACGAGCGAATATATAGTGTCTCACAACTTTTAGATGGATTTAGGTGGGGGCCCCTAGAGACTCGGAGGCTACACGCTAGGCTTAGGTTGCTTGAGAAATTCAAAACTGATGTGTTTCAGAGAGACATAGAGAATATTATTATGACTCCTCACTACATCTCTAGGTCTGACAAATGCGATAAAATAAGTGAGATACACTGCCATTAACAGATAGGTACAAAAACTCGTTCTTTCCGCGCACAATAAGCGACCACAAGAAACATTGACCTCCACTAAATGCACTCCTATAATATAAGTCACCATTTCATCTCCAAAAAAGTTACATCTTTGCACGGCTGGTGACCTAACACCCCCTACCACACTACCATGCGGCGGCTCGCGGAGTATTATGTAGATGTAATCTGAAAATCTAAGTAATTATGTGAAAATATCCATATTAGCCTTTAATTTGACTAATTCTTTTCACGCGGTACGTTTAAAACCTTTTGACGGCGGTAGGTTTTTGAGATTGTGAAAACAATGCTGCGAAGACATTATGATATATTTTCAAAAGTAGTCGAGGAAACATACAAACTACACACTTTTAATTCTGTGACGAGAGCTAGGAGTTAGAAGTTACTCATTTTGTAATTGAAGTCTCTCTGTAGGCGTACCATTTCCCGAGGCAAAGGGCCGGCATTTTTCGTCCAAAATCTGGAAAAGTAGTTCTGTAAGGGGCTTATATTTCGGTATCTTGGGAAGAGTGAGATATTTCTCTTTAGAATGAGAATTCACTGATGTCTAGGCGAAATGATATTTCGCTCAAACTACCGTAAACGGATTTCACACCACGATTATCGTTGTCTTGCGGTTGACGTCCATCACCCAAAAATAGACGAATATTAGGCGTAAAATTAGTACGCGTCGACACTCCTACAATCAAACAAGTCCCACGGATTGAAATATATTCAAAATCTTGCAGTAAACTATGCAGTGGTATATATGTAGTGGTCGAAATATTTTCTTCTTATCTAAGGTAAAATACAAAGCACGACAGAAATCTTGCATTTTTTACGACTTTGGTTTGAGATGACTCTCGTCTATAATCGCTCTCATTTGAATACGTCTTGGCGCCAATAAAATATTTCTTCAATATTTCAATTCAACGTTCAATATGTCAGTTGGCAGTGTACCGTTTTAAGGACTCGGTTATTGCAAGTAGGGTACAATTTTTAATGGGAAGAAAATGATAAAATTTTTAATGGAAAGACAAAAGACAAAAACCACACAGATTTTTTCCACCAAAAATATCAATTGCATCTCAAGCATCGTCAGCAAGGTAACCACTTCGGACCACGAGATGCAGCAATTTCCAATTCCCGCCACTGAGATAACAAAACGGGACGATCGATGCGCCACCATCGGGAGAAGACGCGCACTAGAACCTCCTAAGTCACATAAGTGGTGGCGCCATGGGTCAGAGGCGACTCCTTCCCCCCATTTAACCACCCCCTCCCCAGAAACCTCCCCTTAGCCGACACCGAGATAAGGGGAGGGGGGGGGGCAGGGGGAGATAAGAGGAGGCAGCCACGTGGACCCCTTGCCGAGGCAACGGGAGGCTGTCCCCTCCGCCAATCGGAAGAGACGCCTGCTCTCTGTCCACGCCAAACAGTTCACCCTCCGACAACTAATTGGTTCATTATTTCATTCATTAGGTGTTTCGTAGTCTTCAAATTGGTACGGAGAGTTTCCCCAATATTTCACATTTGCTGCTTAGTTCGTAAGGGCTTTCTAGGCAGCTTCAATTTTATCATAAGGACAAAATAAGGCAAATAGACTGTAGAAGAAAAAGGTTCAAAATGTCGTTCATCCCGCGATCGATAGGAGAGACCATAATGGCTGCGTTAAGACCTTGAATTAAGTTAGTGACCAGATAGTGTAACTGATTAATTCATATACACCCTAACCCCTGTTTCTGAATCCGCCGAGTAGTGCCAACACCATGTTTTGCATGTCCCCTGCATGACTCTAGTGCCACGTTTTCATAGCTACATTATGGAATATTTTAGGAGTTTCTGTAGTATTTGTAGCATGCCGATAGAGTGGTACTTGTCGGTGAAAGTAAATTTCTTCACTGTAGTTCACGTTGGTGACAAGTCACCCCCGAACGAACACACTTGTGGTGGCTTGCAGGGTAATGAGTAGACGTATATGTCGATGAATGTTAATTACATTGGAGAATTTATCTTTTTTGACCGATTTTGCTTCCTGCCAATTCTCACAGCGTCCAGCAAATATTATCGTTAGCTTCATCAAATATAGCACAAAAATTTCTACCACATGGCTTAGGTTGAAACATTTAAGAGGAATGACACGGAGACACTGCGCCTAAAATTGTCAATCTCTCGAGCATACTGTACAGGCATAGGTACGAGATCACATCCACGGCTAAATACGTATTTACATGTATTCCACCGGGGAATCGAAATAAATAAAGGGGCATGTAAATACAAAAGTTCATCAAAACCCATGATGCTTGAAAGGTCTTTTTGTTCACCTACATTCTCGGGATATATAATTATTCTGAGCAGAGCGCGCATATGAAATAAAAATCGCGCGTCTTCATCAATAAATCAAGATATGTGGGATGGAGTAACCGGCGGTTCCTAAGTACGTATTTCAGGACAACTATCTCATTCTAACTTTTCCGAAACACCGAAAAATAACTTAATTGAGTTGGAAAATATATTTTACAGTATCATAAAACAGTGTAAGTTTCTTTAGGTTCGAAGAGTGAATTTTTAAGTCTGATATTGCTGCACGTGTGGTATGAGACAATTAATCGTCAAAAAGGTGACAATCTAGGGAGTAAAATAAAGGCGTTTAACTATTGTCGTCAAAGGTTTTGAGTACTCTTGCTAAAAAATAAATTGTCCACTGTGAGACACGACGTTAAAGAAGAACGTTTCTCAATCAGTTCCATACACTCACCGCGGGAGCCATCCATCTTTCAAAGATCGATTGCCAAGACCACCAACTCACCTGAAAGGGAAAAAAGAATTATGTTAGCAAGAACGTAAAATTGAATTACAACGAGCATGAGCCAAAACCAATTATTTCATAAGCAAATCGAAAATAAAAATTCTGAAAACACAGTCTACTTAAGATCATAAATTTATGCGGCGAAAATTATTGCAAAAACAGCGATGGAAATATAAAAACATTATATTTTAAACATAGAGTGCAGAGACAATCGTCATCAAAATGGTTGATCATCGTTGAAGTTTTCTCTTTGAGAGTTTCCAAATTGAATCCTTAATTTCAATCAAGAGCCTGTATTTAAAGAATTAATTCCCTAATAAAAGAATACCAAGTGCTAGAGTAGAATGCTGAAGATCAAATCAACGGATGAAATAAGAAATAGAGAATTATACATAATAGTAGAACAGGAAAAGACCCTCTAGAACACTTCACAGAAGAGAAAAATTAGATAGATTGGGCACAATGGTTTTGTGAAGAATACTACTGAAGGAAAAATAGAGGGAGAAGTTCACGTGGAAGGCCAAACGATAAGCACACAGTTGTGTGACATTCACAGAGGAAAAATCATTCGCCAGGAGTGGGAATCGAATCCAGATCCCTCGATTTCGCGCCGAGTGCTCTAACAAATTAAGTTATCAAGACGTTCTCTTTCACTTCGTATCTCATGGGGGCTTTAAGGAACAAATTGTCCTCATAGGAACCGTGCACGTAACGCCAGAGGTACCTGTTTGCGAGCGCTAAGAACTACCGTTAACGAGGTAAAGCCCAACTTTAAACACAAAGGTTAAAACAAACTTTAAACACAAAGGTTAAAATATACTTTAAACACAAATGTGTTCACTTTGGATGTGTCGCTCTGAATTTCACACAATTGTGTGGACACTGGCGGGTAACTCCGTTGAAGTTACTCGCGGCTCGTTCCGTATTTATTTGAAAATAAATACACAAACCAAATTAAATGAAGGAACATTAGAAGAACTACCAAGAAGTAAGGGAACTAACATTAGACAGGGAAGGATACAGGAGATCGTCAACCACTCTCAGGATTTTACGACCAATCATGATGATACAGGGAATATTTGATCTTTTTCTCATGATACCAGTAAAAGATAACAGTAATTCCAATAAACACAGCTGATATACCAACGAGATCAGGTGCGACTGAAATGGAGAGTACAGAGAAATTATTACTCCTCCGGGAATAGTGAATTTTTTACGAAGCAAATCTTATGGCTGAAATTAGTTTACAAGCAGTTATCAAAGTTTTAGACCTGTGAAAACTACTTAGTACTACCAAGAATACTCTGAGAGATTGAGTTTCCACCGTAATCTTCCCTCACTAAAGAGAGGCTAATATATATTTCAGCCGACCGATGATAGATTTTCATCACTAAAAGCCACTACGACCTGAGTTAGGAATAGTGGCGCAAAATCATAAATATTATATTGAGGGGATAACAATACTGTCACATTGGGAGGACACAATCTTGAGCAAGTGATGCAATTTAATTACTTAGGTAGTAAGCTAAAAAAATTCGGACATAATAACAAAGACATACTGAAGAGAATAGCGCTAGCTAGGGAGGCGTTTAGTAATAGAAGGGAGCTGATGCCGGGTTTATGGGGTAAGGATGTGAAGAAGAGGCTGGTGAAGAGCTTGATAGGGAGCGTAGCGTTGTATGGGGCAGAAACGTGGACCCTCAGAAAGGAGGATGAGAATAGGCCGCAGGCATTTTAGATGAGGGTTTGGAGAAGGATGGAGAAGGAGATGTGGATGGAGAGCAAGACTAACGAGGAAGTGCTTGAGACAGTGGGCGAGGAAAGGAAACTTCTGAATGAAGACCGGGATAGGCAGAGTAGGTGGCTGGAGTCTGTAATAAGGGGCGATGGGTTGCTCAAGAGTGTGATAAAGGGAAGGATGCTGGGTAAGCGGGGAAGGGGAAGGAAGAGAATAGGTTTCATGGACAGTACGAAGAAAGGTAGGTCGTAAGCTGAGGCGAAAAAGGATATACTAGAGCGAGATAGGCCCCTGAAAGTGTAAAAAATGGGGAGAAGATTCTCTGACATTCAAAAAAACCTACCTTAACCGGTCGAACACTTAAAAAAATCGTAAATCCATTAGTTATCTTAAGGTGCTGAATCGGTAATCGCGGGACACTGAGAGTACAATTAGATAATTTTTTTAAGTACCTAAATGGAAAGTAAAAAAATCTTAGATTACATTCCAGCATGTACGAGCAGTAACTGATGCATCGAAAATTGTTCCCAAACAGAAGAGGACATTATACCAGAAAAATATTTTTAAATCACATCTTAAATTAAGCAAAATTTGCTTGAATGCTTCCGGAATGAGAAAGGTTTCTTCAACCGCGACTACCAAGTTTCTCCTTTCAATATGGACACCCACAGTTTCGATCGAGTTGGGATATCTGATAAATCGAGTCCATCAATTTTAGTCTCTCATTTGTTTGTACAGTATCGGGAAAGATGCCTCGCGATAGATCGGAGAAGAAGCAGACTTGTCATCATTAGAGCGTTGACGCAAGACCTCGTAAATGATTTTCCGATCGCTTGCCGGCGTTAATCAAGGTTAAGTGGTAGTTGGCGCCCGAAAGGAACCCAAGGTAAGAGTTTTTCACGTTTCATAGTCGGGCCAATGTGACGTATCACATTTTATCACCCCGGTGCATCATCCTCGTGAGCTAACGGAAGACTTTTCTCCCCGCGAAGCCCATCTCAACAGACAGAGAGAACAATGTACCGACCACTACCTAGAGTAGAACACTTTCGTACACGGCGATTTCGATTTCCTAGACGAGCACTCATCCCTAGTTCTACGCACTACAAACCAACACTGAGCTCCCAGACATTGGATATGTATCTAGAGCGATATATTTCACATAAACGTGCAACATTTGGGGATAATATGGAATCTATTAAAAATGGCTCAACTGAATATATGGGCCACATATGAATCAATATATGAAACAAAACATGGAATATGTGTAGTCATACATGGGAAGTATTTAAGTCCATATATTGGTATATATGAGGTCTCATATGGGAAATGCATGCGCTCAGAAATGGGAACCCTATGCAACCATACATGGGAACACTATGTAGCCCTATACAGGAAATCTATATGAAGCTACATACCGGAAATATATGAATACATACTAGTGAATGTCACTCCCTAATCCGTACCCAATTCATCTCTTGGTTCCTTTCCTATGCGACAGAGACCAAATATCAAGAGGTATCTAGTTCATGGTAGCTATGGTGACGGTATACCACCACCGACTTTCCTACCAGCATCCGCACGCCTTAATCTCTTCGTCACCTTACACACCACAACCTCTTGATCTATCCTCCCATCTTTCACGAACATTCGCCAACATGAACAAAATCGTCTACTTGTTCAATATTTCATCAGTCGCCTTCATTACACAATCTTTCTACCCACCCTTCATATCCAAGACAACTACTTCGGCCTTAGACACATCTATCCTCAAATCCATTTATCCATTTTCCAGGAAACTCCATAGAAGTTATCCTGGAGCCCCTATGATTACATTGTGCTCTCAAACAACAACAGCTCATCACCTGCGCGCAATAGAACAGGCACATAACATATCCCACCATTACACGACGACATGAATCGAAAATGCCTGATAATCTGAATACCTTCGGTAACGAATGTTTGTATGATTGTGGGCCATTCTCTAATAGCAACCATCCCCAACGCATTACGGAGGACCTATTAAGATTGAGGATTATCGCCTCTAAAAGCCAGGAGATTTGGGGTAAACGTTAAGAGATCGTAAAAAGGAATGACGGGAGTCTGACCAGTTCTATTTCTTTCCCGGGTATAAACTGTATATCGCGTCGCGCGGCAGACGGCGCCGACTGGCTCCCGGCATCGATTCTTTATAGCGATATCACGCTCCCCACACCACCACTAACAAGTGAGCCGAGATCGATGAAGCCGGCGCCTCCTAGCGGCACTCCCGACAAACTATAAACGTCCCCTCCCGACTCCCCACCATCAGCAGTCGGAGGGGCGACAGTGTGGATGGGGGCGGGGGAGGGGGGGGGAGGGGCAGGCCGGGGGGGGCGGTGATAAAGTGAATGAGGACCGGGTAGACACCAAATTCCCCCCCTCCCTCCCTTCCAGCCACTCCCTCGCTCCATCCTTTTCCCAGCTTCCGGGATCGGCCCTGCCGCAGGGGGGACCTAAGAGTAGTGACATTGCTTCCTCAATGGCCAGGGAGGCAAGGGAAGGGTAAGAGGCCATCTCCGCAATAAGGGTTTGGAGTGGAGGAGGGCTTTGACACGGCGCTGGGGGATAAACGGATTAAAAGGACAGGAGCAGGGATATGAGAACGTCGGCGAAATTAGTAACTTCGCTTAAACTCAAGACGTACATTTCCACAATCCTTACATTGTAGCAACGGTGCATATAAATATTGAAATGGTTAAATTTGATGTTCCCAGAGTATTTATCGCTTTATAAGAGCAGGATATACGATGAATAACAATAATCAAAGACCGTCGGCGTAATAATTGACTTTCTTTTACATGAAGTATATTACATAATAATATATAACACGGACATCAAGTGGAGAATAGCCCAAGCTAAGAAGTCGTTCATGGGAAAAAGACGACTGCCGTGCTCAAAGAAGAAATGACTACAAACCAGGAAACAGTATGTGATAACATTCGTGTGGTATGTGATAACATTCGTTCCAATACCATTCATGGGATTACGATGAAGCTATATTTAGTTGTTGTTGTGCGCGCGCGCCCGCGAAGGTTTCGGAATTATTAAATCCATTGTACAGAGGGTTGAGCGCGAGTCGTTTCAACAAATGAGTTTTGGCCCGCGACTTTCTCAAACAAGCGAGGTACGACAAGCAAGCAACAAAGCAGATCGGTCACGAGTTGCTCAATCACGTGCATTAGCATCGTATCAGTGAGACACAATATAGCGTGCATTAGAATCATATCAGTGAGACATAATTAAAAGGTACGTAATTTATTTGTACGTTGAATAAGATTTGGTGCAGTGGTCTCTTTGTTCGCTATTTTTAAATTCTTGCATTCGATTTTCGTATACGCCTCGCTTTTTCCTAACATTGGATTTTTAAGCTCGAAAATCTAAAATTTCTGCAATACTTCAACGACAGAATATTTTGTTTACTTGAAAACTGCAGCAAACTGCAGCATGGAAACTCGTGCCACCATTTGTGCGTTACGAATTCCTGTGTAGGTACGGGGAATTCACTGGACTTCAACAAATCACTTTCATTTCCTTTGTACAGTTAAATATGTCAGCTTTAAATATGTATGTACCTACTAAGAAAAAAAAGATGCATTTCAACGCATGCCGGGCACAGCTAGGAATTTATATTTCCATCCGTACTTTGGCAACAGAAAAGTTGACAGGATTCGGATAAGGTAAGGTAGCAACAGTAAGTGAACTGGTAATGAGAGGAATAAAGGATATCTAATGTATATTACAAATAATTTTCAAAAATTGATCGTAATACTAATACAGTGAAACTCCTCTCAACGACCACTCCTAGCAGGCGACCGTTTAACAGCGCACCTGTCTGTGGTCGCGTAATTCAGATTTCACTGCATGTGCACATCAAATTAATATGCATTGAAATTTCCCAGGAGCAACAAACTTACGTGAAAATACACGCCACCTGTGAAGGTTTTAACAAAACCGTCGCTTTGAGAGTTTTTCTATTTTTTTTTCAAATCAGCCACCCGTTCATCTGCGTAACAGGACCATCCGAGACTGGAACGACCTAACAGCAAAAATATTTGAGCCCTTCCCAAAAAAATTATGTATTTTTAAAAAAGGATTAAAGAAGTAGAAGGTTTCAAGGTTTATTCTCTTACTCGGCTATTTTTAATGTTCTCTTTCAGATGATTTAATGGTAACATTTGCAAAACCACAACTTAAAAAACACACACGACCCGGGTTTCAACGCTTGAGCGTCATCTTCAGGTGACCTGTATTAGATTTAGACCTGAAGATGACGCTCAAGCGTTGAAACCCGGGTCGTGTGTGTTTTTTAAGTTGTGGTTTTGTAAATGTTACCATTAAATCATCTGAAAGATCAAATGGAATACCACAAAGTTAACAAAGAACTTGTATTATTTTTAATGTAACCACCAGGGCAAGGTCTACTTTTAATTGTAATAATATGCACTCGTAGGAACTGAACCCCTGTCGAACGACCACCCGTCTTAACGACCATTTTTCAGCAGATCCGTTAGTGGTAGCTTAATACAGGTATCGCTGTAAAAAATTATAGATATCGCCATCAGATCAACTAATAAACCTAAATGGTGAGCAGAAGATAACAAGATTTGTGTATTTGTATTAAATTCCACGAATAAATTGTTTTAGACCACATGCTTCCTCTCAAACTATGCAAACAAGTTTATGCGCTAAGTTGCAAGTGACACTGCATGATAAATAAGCAACAACTCTCGATTTTCCATGGAACTTATATGAATTCCGATATTTTACTTTGTATTATACTATCTTAAAACCATGTATGCATTTATGTCGTAATGACCAAGTTCGCATGGGAGCATGATGGAAGGGGAGCATAATTGAGAACAGTTATGCTAAAGGGGTCGAGGGATAACAATCCGATGAGAGCGATATGACGACCAACTCCTTTATATCGTACATCCCAGCCGTCTGGCTTCCTTTCCAGCCGCAGGGGGATGCAAAAAAAATGCGTCCACTTCATAAGGGGCGGAGGCAGACGACGTGGGGAGGGGGGGGGGTAGGAAGGGTTGAAGAGAAGAACAGGGGAAGGGGTGCGGTAACAGGAGAAAGGAGGATGGGGATTGGGGAGAGGAAAGGGTTGGAGGGCGGGAATCCGGGCGGGTGGTATTTCAGAAGTACCGGAATAGGGAGCGGGCACCATCCGCCAGAGATAATGGCGGGATTCGGGGTGGGTGGCCGAAAAAGGCGGCTAGCTTGCCAACGGCCCACCGCGCAGGCAGCATCACCAATGGAGTACGACAAACACCCCGGATTCATTGGACAACCGCGGGGCCAATGTTTTATCCCCCCCCCCACTTTGAATAGTCTCCTACATTTCTTGAACTGTACCAATTCCAACCACACCGCAAACCAAGTAATTTTCTCCTGAGTAACCAATGTTAATGGAGTCAACTGTTCCAGGGAAGTACGTTGAGACGGATTCGTAATCAAAATCGAATATAAAACATAATATGCCACATAATACTTACACAATTAATTGAAATGTACCAACTCTACGTTCTATGGTTTGAGGCTCAACTATGTGGAAGTTGATTTTCACAAATGAAAAAGTAACTTGGTTTCCTTCTACAGATTTAGTGTACCAGGTACCAGTAAATGAGTTCTCTATTGATCAGGAGCTTGTTCACAGATGAAGTTTTAGTTATAAGCTAAATTTTAGAAAAATCGCAAACAATAAACCTTCATAAGGTGTATGTTTTCCGAGACCCAAAAAAAGCATTCGTTCGGGTAAGTTAATTGATGGTTCACAGCACTTTAACAAGAGATTAATTCGCCATAACACGATTGACGTTATCAGAAAATGGTTACAATGCCATATATGAGCGGGCATACACCGATGGAGAGCTAACTGAAACAAACGCAATAGAAAGAGGAGGTATACGGCAAGGTGAGACATTAACCTCACTTCTGTTCAACACCATAATGGAAAAAATGAAATGCAAATTCCGCAATCTAAATTACTGCAACATGGGAACAATCGCATGCAATGAATAACATTGATACTGTATTTGAGGCAGAAAATGAAGAGGGCCTCCAGAGGCTGTTCCGTAGGCTCAATAATACAGGCACATCCTTAAACATGACGACATCAGACTCTAATTAAAATGATTGACAGCGGCTAAAACACCGTTTAGATGCATGATCGCTGTATTCGTAAAACTTGTACATTTCGGAAGTGAAACTTGTCCTCCTTGGCGTTGAGCTGCCTGGATATGGCGATGTGGAATCCACAGCCAGACAAAGAACAACAAAAACCTCCAGGATAAGTGGATGCTTGAACTAAACTATAAGGTAGAAGAAAGGAGATTCTACGTCTGTGACAATTTTATTCAAACGAAGACATCTTCAGGAAGACAATGAGACAATCAATAAGAGATAATAATTCTAATCTTTTCCGCAAAAATAGGCGACATTAGATAGCAGGAGTACTGATCAATAACATCATATTTTTTACAAAGGAAATGGTTCCAGGCTTGACTTTGTGGAAGTTATTCATAACAGATTAAATAAAACTAAATTGTATACTCCACTGGAGGTTAATAAACACGACCCGGGTTTCGACACTTCGTGTTATCTTCAGGCGAGATAACACGAAGTGTCGAAACCCGGGTCACCTCCAGTGGAGTATACAAAGTTAGTTTTATTTTATCTACTACCATACTTTTTTGTAAATCCTTCCGACATTAACTAGAGTATGAGCGTGAGTACGTAGTATTCTCTTACATAGCAGGGCAGCCACGACGAAAATGGCAGTAGACCAGAGAGGTTAGGAAGTCATACAAAATCCGGAGTTAGAGGAGGACGATGAAGGTAAAATGGATGGAGTTCTTTTTCACCAGAGTAGATTTTTTTGTATACGACCTGCCTAACTCTTCCCACGATGGTATTTCCGAAGCAGATGTTTCACATAATCCCGCGACCGACGACGACATCTGACCCCCGTCCAACAGACGGAGCTCCATTTTTTTTACACCTTGATGATGAACGAGGGTCGGCTGTTGGGCGCAGTTTGGGACGCATGAGAGATGTGTCCCCGAGTGTGTTACATACGCGGATGCACACGAACCAACAGGACCGTAATTTCAACCCTTCCACCGCACCCATGGGCCAGGCACTGTCGACTACAGTCCTGCAGAGGAGAGTGGGAAGCGCGACAAGAATTTAGTGGGCAGGGGCAGGAGGAGGGGAGCGACCAGATGACCCTCTTGACATGCACCACGGTCACCGACACCGCTCGGAACGACCCCAGCGGCGGCTACAAGCAAGCGGCCCGCCATCCCGAAACACGGCTGAGAAACGTACGGGACGCTACCTCGTTCGCTTCCGACACCGAGGGAATCCGGACGAAGGGAGCTTGTAGTGAAGAAAAGAAGAGAAAGTGGGCGTGGGCAAAACATTCGGTAACTTAGAGGAAGAAAGAACCGCCGAGTACATAATAGTTGCAGCCAAATTCTTTGACAATAGTTTCAAGATTATCATAATAAAAAAAAAAGTAAAAACAAAGTATTGTTCAAGAATATATTGATAGATTGGTTATTTTCACAAAAAAAGACGTGGAAATATAGCTGAAAAAAATTGCCTAACCCTCAATAAGGATCCCCTTGACCAAGCTCAAGATTACTGGCGTTTTATTCATATTAATGTAATGAACTGTTTGCAGTATGCCTGCTTGCATCTTTTTACTCAATGGTACCATTTAAAGTGCTCCTGTTACATATTCGTTGTTCAATCTATCGTATCGCGTGTGTTTCATAAAAGAAGTCTGAGTACGTTTCAAATAAGCTTCATACTATTTGTAAAAAAAGGACCACCAAATATTCCATCTTCCAATCCTATATTTCTTTGAACGTATTAGCTCTTCAGCGATTATATCAAGGTTAGGGCGAGCTCTAAACCTTCGCGCGTTCCCCACGGGCGTTCACGGCGGAGCAGAAAGGTTTTAATTCGGGTCACGTGAGCGCCACTCCTGTCGAATCCAATTCGACCCGCCCAGACCCATAAACCTTGGCCAGAGGGGGATGAGGAGCACGTAATCGGCGACGCCCTCTGTCCTTGCGTCCGGCGAGAGATTTTGCAAATTGCTTCGAAAGGTGAACACCATAATCAAGTGGGGTCCTCCAACCGAGAGGATATTTTTGATGGTTTGAAAGCTTTTCCCGACGCATTTGTTCCGCAGAAGCTTTAAAAATAGACGGGTCGGAATAAATTCAACACGAAAGAGATCTTCGGTTATTCTCCCGGTAAATCAGATGGAAATACAGCGGAAAGGGGATATTGCATAAATATACCCACCGAATATCCCCACACAAGGGCAAACCAATTTTCACGAAAGACATTTATTCTAACCCTTATATCTTTCATCTTTCATTATGTTTATTCCACGCGATTCCTCAACCTTTGCGGAGAAGAGCGTGCGTTGCGATCTTGTTAACGCGTTTGAAAAAATATCTTTACGGATAACAGCCTTGCGGGCTTGAGGTCGCATGTGACCTTCAGGGCGAAAGTGCCCACCACAGTGCTGGATATATAAATTGGTTCTTCATTACGCCCACGAGTCTCCGCACCCTATCACGGGATAATGCACAAATTTTACGTAATCTCGTAGTTTTTAAAATATTTTTTCTTTGTCACAAACTGCACTCTCAGAAAGGCCGGCCAACTTTCGAATTTCATCGTATTATATCCTGAAGTTCCCTTTAATTCGAAGCACTATGTACACCTTCTAAAGCTGTTATTTTTTTGCGTAAATTTTCATCTTTTTGATTGTAATATGCTAGATTAAAGAATACAGAGGGACTGGATACATTTTTCCGGTTCACACAGCACGGAGAGGAGGCATTTATAAACGCATTTGATTCGTGGAACGAATAGAATAAATCATAACGAGGATATTGTATAATAGTGGGCTGTTGCCACATACTATCGCTACTAGCCAGGTATAAATTTCTCCAGCGGATGAGTCTGATGATTACTCGGGGAGTTTATGGAGCTCGTATTCCTGAACGACAGGCTGCTGCCTGGTACGGCAACTTGTTTCAATGAATGCGAAACGGTTATCATATAAAGGGGATAATACCACTTAAAGTAGGCTTATATGCAAAGTATCTGTGTCCAAAAGTGTTTTATAGGCTCAGGCCAATGTTTCCTTACATAGCCTCTTTCTCTCGGCCGATAAACGTCGTAACTATAAAGGGAAGAATGATACAAGGTGAAATTCCGGTCGCAGAGGATAACAATAAAAAAATTTCACTCCTAACAGGACTATTTTGCATGGGAACAGTCTGCCTAAGGAACTGTTAGAGCGCTTTCCTGACAATGTTAATGTTTTTACGAAAAGGAGATGAAAATTTATTTTGGTCCACTTGATTTTTTTATAATTTTATCTTATTTCTATTGATAAATCAGGCAATGGATAAACTAGTTAATACTTGTACTAAAACCACAGAGTTTAAAAACACAAGTTAAAAAAACACGACCCGGGTTTCGGCGCTAAGCACCATCTTCAGGTGTAGAAGTAATGTGTACAGCCTGAATATATATACATCAATGCCACGTCATATGGCTAAAAAATAGAGGAATGGGAGGAGGTGCTTGGGTTATGGGGTGGGATTTACTGTTGGGGAATGATGGCGAATGTGGGAGGATGGAGTGGTAAGGCGAAGTGCTGGTGGAGGATCTTGAGTGGGTGCGGGGTGGAGCGGAGGCAATGACGGCGTCAAGGATATATAGGCTAGGAGGCAGGGTACAAATATTCATTAATTAGAGTGACCCTAAAGGGTCGTGCAAACATTTTAAAATTTCAGTTGCTCCACAGTATCCAACTCACGTTTATCGTTAGTCAAATGTAAAATGTTAACATAAAAATCACTATGGTGGTCAGAAGTTAAAATGTTAACTTGTGCTTTTAAACTATGTGGTTTTAGTAAAAGTTGAAACAAATTTATCCATTGTCTTATTTACTAAAAATGGATTACCACAAAGTCAAAACTTTAATTTAAAAACTTTAATTATTTCTATTGATTTAAATAGTTTTGTTGGTGATTGACCATTGAAATATCTGCAATGTATTATTGTAATGTCACCATCGGGCAAACAGCCCAATTGTAACATTCTTGGTTAATAATAATAATACCTCTATTCATTCCGTACATAATTTCTATTTTCTATCTTTTTCCTCCCCATCTGCCCAACATCCTCCCCCTTGACCATGGTCTTCAGCATCCCAACACCCTTCTTTTCATTCTCCAACAATCTACACCATCTCCACAAGGGAGTCAGAAATACACTAAATGCTACATGGTTGATATTCACTCTATCGTTATCGTTACCGTAACTTGAAAGATATGCAGCTTCTCTCACGGGAAAATATTTGAAATTTGTAATCTACGTAAGTTAGATACCGTATCTTGTAAATTAAAACAAAACACAACTCCCCCAACAGCAATTCTCCTTTCTAAAACTATAGAATTTCCCCATTAATGCAACGTTACCTAAAATAATTTCAATGACATCCCTCTGGAATTCCGGAAATTATTTTAAACGCTACGTAAGATTCGACTATGACGAAATTAACATTAATTCATTGATGCGATTACGAATTATTCCATTTTTCATTACACGATGTCCGAATCCTAGGAAAATAAGTATGCCCTTGAGGTAGATATAAAGATGACAGAAAATTTAGCCAAATTTTTTGGTAGTTAGAGATATTAATATTTATAACTACAGACAAAGCTTCCGCAAAATAATTAACATGACGAGCACTGCAACCGCGCAACACCTAAGCGCCAGATGGCACTCTGGAGATGAAGTGTAGTCAATGTTTTGCCGCTGGAATGAAATTAATTAAACTTATGCTCAGGACAACAACCAGTCATAAAATTTAATTCAAGCTTCGGCACACAAATTCGTAATACACATTGTAAGAGACGAATTTTCATCAGAAGAAAGCACCAAGCCTTATGAAGAATCTCCTTTCATATTTTCGACGGAAACCACCAAAGAGGAATGTACGAGAATTCAGGGCAACAATAATTTTCCATGACGAGAGGCTCCCAGCCATTTCCGCGAAATCGGTAACGGAAGCAGAAAACAAATGACGCTCGCAAAACCGCTGACCTAGTCGAGAAAACAATCGGATATCTCCTCCTCCTGTCCTCCTTGGAGTAATCCCTGCGGCCTGATGAGAATTTTGCATGACTTCGGAAACCAGCTGGCAACGCTCCAAGCGAGAAAATTAGGAGGAAAAGGTGACTTGACCATTCAGGGTACGAGAACATGATGCTCCACAGACACGTACGAGGAGTACTCTTTTTTTTAATAGCGTGATAAGGCCATTCGCCGAGGGTTCATAGAAGAAGCAGCACAAACAAGGACGGAGCGAGCTTAGTTTACTTAAAAATCACGTTTGAAAAGGAGAGGGGCGTAGCTCACAGGAGCAGAAAAGAAGTTTCCACCAAATGACCTGATTCCTCCAAATCGATCTCAATTTTGAAAGCCATTGGAAAAATGCATGTTATGCACGTGAAGACGGAGGAAAAAATTGCTTCTGAGGCGTTCCGAGTAACGTTATTGGAACGCTGCCCTCGGCAGTCTTCCGTTTTATACTAAAATTTCAGGAATCGATCGGGTCATACGCTCATTAATGTCAAAGATGTATTCCAAGTTTTCAAAAAGGAAAAAAAAACATACGCCTACCATTGGCTCTTCTAGAAGAATAATACCAGGCGTTCACGTCATTACGTCGGCGTACGTACCTACTGGCGACATTCCTCTACTCCCTCTTCCAGATAAAAATACCTCCTAAACCTTAGAAAGATAAGTCGTAACTTGATAAATATATAACATAGAAAAGATGTGTGGATTGAAACAGTTACGATTTATCATTACAATGTCAACAAATACCACCAAAGTATGCCTGAAACTACCGATTGCCTCCTAAACCTGTTCCCAGTCCCACCATCTACTCTCACAATAGTCACAATATCCTCATCTCAAAATCTATACTACCCAGGACACCGAACCGTAACCTTTCAGAAGTCATTCCGAGTTGCCGGTGCAAAATAGTGGAACTACCTACCCGAAGATTTAAGAAATTGCAGTCTCTGATACAATTTAAAACCGTATTTATAACATGTTATCAGGCAAAAAAGTTTTCCATCCTCCTCTCCATGCATGAACATACATGTATCACCCAAATTTTTATATGTCAGCTTGTTCGTTTTTTTCGCGCTCAAAAAATTTAAAATTCTATTGTTGTTTTACTGGAACCTTGAAAAACTAAAAAGTGTTTTTGTTGTACTAGCGCAATGCACCAGGGCAAAATAAATTACCTATCGGCCAAATTTCAAAGGACGATTTGTACATTCGTTAGTGTCTAATTAGTTCCACAATATGACCGAAAAAAGAACCGAGTGTCTCCGCTATTGAGGCAGAGGTATTGAGGGCGCTTGCTATGGTGGCCAGAAGTAAAATATGTTATGTGGGCGTGGCCAGTCCGCCATCTTTTTAACTCCAATTTTGCCACATCACAAACGGGAGATGCACAAATTTTGCAGTTTTATGATGTTTTCCATAGATTACTAACCAGAAATCAGCATGAATTCACTTCTTCAATATGGATTCTCCAAGAAAATTTTAAAAAATTATTTAAATTAATAAGAACCTCCATTCCCGGTGATCACTAAGGTAAAAACGAGTGAAATCCAAAGAACCAAGTAACCAATATGTATTTCCTGCGATACTTCCCTATCTCGCATTGAACATCACGTGGGACGGAAGTAGCACAACGAAAATCAAGCGGAAAGTAGCCCAAGCTAAGATGGCGTTAATGGGAAAAAGATAACTGCTATGCTAAAAGAAGATAGGACTACAAACCAGGAAACAGTATGTGAACACCTTCGAGTGGAGTGTAGTACTCTATGGATCGGAAGCATGGACTATTGGAAAAGCTGAACAGAAAAAAACTAGAAGCCTTTGAAACCTGGTGCTGGAGGAGGACGCTGAAGATAAAATGGACGGACAAAATAAGAAGTGATGAAGTGTACAGAAGAATAGAAAAGGAATGGACCATATGGAACACCATACAGAAAAGAAGAACGAGATGGATTGGACACACCCTGAGACGCAATGGGTTTGTGAAGAACATTATTGAAGGGAAAATAGAGGGAAAAGTCCCATCAGAGGAAGACCCCGCAATAAGTCTATGGACCAAATAAAGAGGAAAGTACATAGGAAGAGATACCTGGAGGTAATGGAACTAGCATTAGATAGCGAAGGGTGGAGGACTGCAGTCAACCAATCTCAGGATTGATTGACCAATGAATGAATGTGGTACTGCCATTACATTTCAAACAGAATCTTGCTATGAATCCGCTAATTCGTCCGTCCATCCATCCGTCCGTCGTACTATCCAAAGGAAAGCGAGGAAAAAGAAGGGATAACTACTATGTTTGTCATTTCGGTTGCCACGCTAATGATGAGGTAATGCTCTCTCCACCTTTCTCAATGATTTCAGCCAACGATACGTCAAAAGTTACGTCGTAAAATTTCGCAGCGCTAATGCGAAGATTCCAGTATTTTTCGGTTACTCACTGAGTTGCTGACAATAGTTTCCCGGCTTCAATGAGACGACACGGCTGTCACTTAGGAAACCGCGATGATCGCCAAAACCGCTTCGATTATTCCAAACTGAAGACACGCGTTAAGTGAGGGATTGAACCCAGAGCTTACTCAATCTTAAGATTTGTCGACTGCAGCCATTTATCGTGTTATATCCCATGCTGGTTCCCTTACTCCCCAGTAGTTCTCCTTGTGTAATTTTCTCTTTACTTAGCAGATATTTTATCTCTTGGCCTTCCTCTAGGGAATGTTATCTCTATATCACCTTTCAAAATGTTATCCACAGACCATTAATGCCTCAAGGTGCGCCATCTGGTTATTTTCTTCTGCGTAATATTCCACATGGTCCTACACTCTTCTACTCTCCTGAATATTATTACATTTTTTATCCGTCCTTTTGAGCTTCAACATTTGCCTCCAACTACCGGTTTAAAATGCTTCCGATCTTTTTTGTTTGCTTTTACAATGGCCTATGTTTCCAACCTATAGAGGGCGACACATTATTCGAATATTTTCATAAACAATTTCCTCGTTCGCAGTCCGATCTCTATTTAAAAAAACCATAAATATAAAGAGATTACCATCAGAAATTGTAAAATATGTTGTACATAACCACAACACTAGGTAACATTTATATACAACTCGTTTCAATAGCACGTCATCGTACACATCGTACATGTCATTAACGGAAGCCATATAATACAGTATTAATTAATTGGATCCAGCAATTACGCCACCGTGTATGCCATTCTACATATTTTAAACAACCAAATCAAATTCAAGCACATCATGAGAAAATCCACATTACATGACTTGGAATAAATGCATTACCACAGTTTTTGGCATGCCCCACGAGCTTATTATTTCACAAGCTTTCAATGCAATTTACCGAGCATCAAAAAAATTATATACATACTTGGCATTTAGAATGGCACGTGATTCACTTCCCACAATGGCGCTATCATCCATAGAATCGCCGCCGCAACAAAACCTTTCACCCCATTAAATAATTTTTAATCCGTCAAGTTTCGCTCAATTCAAAGAGACTAAATAAGTATCGTGGAAGATAAAAATGAAAGTCGAACCGCAAAATAAATGCCGTGGAGAGAGTTAAAAACTACACTGCGCATCATCGCATTTTCACCTTTAGGTAGTTATTTTGATATCACACGTTCTTTTATCGGAGCAAAGGTACATTGATCCCAGAATGGGGATATGGCGAGTTATTCAAGCACCAAATTAT
Organism: Ceriagrion tenellum; assembly: GCA_963169105.1. Taxonomy (NCBI): domain Eukaryota; kingdom Metazoa; phylum Arthropoda; class Insecta; order Odonata; family Coenagrionidae; genus Ceriagrion; species Ceriagrion tenellum. The sequence goes on along the minus strand of OY720641.1, from coordinate 5,744,917 downwards.
GGTAGATTAATCCAAATTTTATATCAGATCAATCGAAAAATCCGTAAAGATACTTAGGGGCAGCGTTATGACTACCAATCCTTGCCATATGAAACAGCTTACACATTATTCAAACAAATTCGTCCAGAAAAGAAGTAAACCACTCTAACGTTACTGTGGTAAATTATTTATGAACAGACAGTTTTAGAGATTTACTCACATTTTCTCAGCAGATTCCAGAAAACATTAACATGACAAATATTTCAACTTGAAGCGAATATTATACTTGTCATTCCGCGACCCCTGATTGATTAGGAGACCCAACATAAACCCATTCTTTCAAAGATCTATTTTTGGCCGAAAAGATAATAGAATAAAAAAATGACCACAAAATGCACAATAAAAAGGCCATTATTTCAACACATTTCACACACAGAGCTGCTTTAGGGTTCGCGAAAAAGTTATTAATATCCTCCTCCGCAAAAAAGGCCATGAATCGAAATTTAGCATCTGATTATTCACAGGTGCAATTTATGTGCATGAAAAATTTCTCACGCCAGTAAAACAACATTAAACATGGAAACAGATTTGAAGCCCAAGAAAACGTGAGATACGAAACGAGGTGGTGTCGCTATGTTTGTTTACATTAACCAAGGAACTTCCGGTACTGGTATACACACGCCAAGGACAAAAAGTCTACAAGACTTAATATATATCCGCTTCAAGAAATTGAACCGTGGATGGTTAATGACCAATTTTATTATGATGTTGGGAAAAGGCTTAAATTAGAGCGTGTTAGCGGAAATACGAAAGAAAGTGGAAAGACTGAACGTTGACGAAAATAGAGAAGTACAGGCATATAAGTGAACGATGCAATACACGAAATATAGTTGTAGGTAGACATCCTAGAGTCGTTTACAAGAATCAAAAATGATGCTCTCTTATAAATTATTATCGCACGATAGCTAGCTAGGTCGAGATATATAAATACGATGTTTACAGCAATGTGACGTCAAATCCAAACCCAACGTGATCACTTTTGTTTTAGCAAAGCGTTCAAAAAATGGTTCTTCTAAAGCGTTTGAACATAAAGAATATAATTTTAAAGCCACACTACATTTCTAGGTCCGACAGAAGAGATTGAATAAGAGAGATACATTGCCGTTCACATAGGTATCAAAAATTCACTCCTACGCACGAAAAGAGACCATAATGAAAACTGAGCTTCACTCAAACAATCCCATAATACACTTTAGGAGTCGTTCAAGTATTATGTAAAACGAGTTATGCCATTTTCGACTTCTCCCTCCCCCAATATAAAACAATGTAAGATTTTCCCAACCCCCCCGTCCCTCTCATTCTTACGTAAGACGTTAACTATTTGTATCTACTCTTCGTTAAATGCTCGCTTTCTGATGTTTCATCTTTCCATAGATTGAGCACTGTACATCCTATAATTATGCAGTGTTGGAGTACCAAATTAATTAACATTAAGTGCGAAACACTACCGCAGCTGATGAAGTTGTGAAGAATCGCAGGATATATGGAAAAAATCTCAGGATATATGGAAACGATACAATGTTTCATGACGGACAAAAATCTTACGTGAAATGATCCAGACCCCCTACCCCCCCCCTCCCTATATGAGACAAAGTAAGATTACCCCAACCCCCCAAAAACGTCTTACGTAATACTTGAATGGCCCCTCACCAATGTACCTCCCAAAACCATACCATTAACACCATTACACGGCTGGTGTCCTAACATCCCCTGGCCCACATCCATGCGGTGGCTTGCAGAGTATTATATAGATCTAGATGTAGAGAACGATAAAATACTACCTACTATATAAATACTACTACCACGAGTAATCATAAGTATTACTATTTCAGCAATTTATTTCATTTGCCAAAAATATTTTTTTATTCGCACACAACCCGATTAATTTTATTGCAATTTTATAGTTTTCCTTGAATTTAACCCCATTTGAAGCATCCTTTTCGTAAAAGAAAACCCCACCTTCTACCTACCCCTTCCCTTAGAAAATGCTTCCCTGCTTCGAGGCAATTCTACTCCTGTTGTCCCCACCACCAAAGCATCAAAATTCTAGTACATATGCTATCTTGGTAATTTCCAATCATTGCATTGGCAAATGATGTGGTGCTAAGTCTCTCGCACGGGTGCATATACACCAAGGGTTGAAATTCGCCATGAGAAAATCACTTGATTTGACCGGGATTCGAACCCAGATCTCTCAATTCCGGTGAGTTGCTCCAATGTTTTTATTTTATAGCAACATCATATTACATTACATTCATTAGAATATTCAAAAATGGTACATTAGCCAGTTACACCACCAAGCCATCTTCCTTCAAGGCGAACTTCGAGAGGGGTTTATGCGAACTACAAGTTAATGCCTAAAGTCTACATTGTAGAACAAGTACACGGGTTCGAATCCCAGTCAAGTCAAATGATTTTTCAAGGCGATTTTGAACCCATTTTCTATCAAGGTAAGTATATTATTCCACTTACTCCAATAAATAAATCAATAAATACTCACATCATACGGGGGGAACATCAATCCATCAAATGGAATTACAGATGCCGGTCTTTGACTAGGATGACAAGGTTGAAAGTACTCACCTATTCTAAAGGGCATTGAAGTATGCGTTACTTACAGAGCAAACTTCCACGGGTATGCCACGAGCCAACATCAATATTGCCCGGACACGACTTCGAGCGGAGCAAATAACGAAAAAAAGAGACCGCTTGCATATTCCGCACCGGGTTAGCCAACTTCAGCCCCCACGCAACGCGGGAACAGCGAGGCGATTCGGGGGAGCCGTTAATCAAAAGCTAGGAGGGAGGGGGAGGGAGGATACATTCTTTTGACGCATCGCAGGGAGCTGCGTCGCGATCAATCGCGTGTCTACCGCTTTCCCTTCGGAAGCCATCGACCGGTATGCTCCCGGAATTATTTCCGGGAAACTCAGGAGATACAGCGGACGGGCTAATTAACAAAAACGACGCAGAAAACGTTACCGAAAAGGGGGAGGAGAACGCCAACGGCAACAAATTCACTAGCACTGTATTATAAAAAAAAGCACCAACTATCGCTATTTCATTTGAGAAATAATATAGAAAGTAGAAGCTTTCGCGTGGTGGAAGGACGTCATAATAAACAAGATAAAATTTGTGACGTCCACAATTCATTAAAAACTAACGCCCGGTTTCAGCTATCACGCCATCATCAGCCACCTGAAGACGGCATGACAGCCGAAACCGGTCACTAGTTTTAAATGAATTGTGGCAGTCACAAAGTTTATCTTGTTAATTATTTCATTTGATAACTTAAATTTTCATTGTTGGTAACACTGATTCAGGCGTAATGTAGTGGAAGTTCCTCGTAATGAGAACAGCAATCACACATTTCATAATTTATTTTGACCAGTACGCATATCGACTCACAGAGTAATCATCATGAACAAGACAATGAGAAACAGTAAACATGGAATTTATGTCCACCCTTTCAACGCTTTCAACCATACAAATGCGATGTCTACTGTTTCTCATTTGCCTTGTACCTGGCGATGACTCTGTGAGTAGAAACACGTAGTACTGGTAATATAAAATTTTTGGAAAAGTGCAATTATTTTCATGGTTGTATTAATCTGCGTTTTCCTTTCAAGGCGTGGCAGTTAGTTTAGATAGGAACATATTAAAACATTTAAGCGGACACAAAAAACAATATATAAGACGAATGGTGCAGGCTTAACGTTCAGAAACACGCTGGTGGGTTTTCTTTTGTTCGCAAAAATCTCTTGGTAGTATGCGTCCACAGCCATGATTCGTGAAGCGCACTTACGCGGTATACACTCGTAAAACCATTTTAAGTACTGATAACAATTATCGATGGTTGGTAAAGACTATTTATAACTGGTAAAACTCCTCGACTAATTCCCGTCTAATGTTGTCCCGCTGTCCGTGTATTGAAAACTTATTTCACCCCTTTTAAAGCTCATTTACAGATTCATCGCCCCGCAGTTGCTCCCTCGCTAGAATGGATCGCGATATTGCTCGACATCAAGGCTCTTCAATTATATTCGTCCATGACTAGTGAGTGGTACTCACGCAAGTATGCGCTTTGAAAAGACCACCGTCTCCCCACCCACAACAGTATGCGCCCCGCCGACTTCTTGATATTGCTCACTCGGATTTTCCTATGCCACCAGGAAAAAACTAGCAATAGCATATTAATGAATAAGCGATATTCCAAGGGTTTCTGAATTAATGCCATCTATATCCGATGGATATGTACAACCCCCTGCGCATTCAAGCAAAAAGTTACGCAACTTCTTCGCCATGCCTCGTTCAGGCGATCTAGATATATTTCAAGTCCATTATGGTGCTACTTAAATATGAAAACTTTAATATATTTTGACGTAAGATCTGAGCCTTTCCCAGCGTGAGATACTGAGAAGTTACATTCGGAAAGTCCACCAGGTGAGACACTCCTTAGGTTCTCTTGGCACCTATGGAGTCTCTCACCCGTTGGCCTTACCGAGTAGAGTTATTAATATATTTTTCCCTCGCTACACACTTCATCATGAACTGGTGATTATTTTCTCACACAGAGCTTGGTGACATTTTTGAAAAAAATAAGTTAGGTACAGGAATGGGAAGTGAAAATATTAATCTCTTAGGTGGTAAAGAGATCCAAGTGATTTTCTTGACAGGTGCTGCTATCTAGGGTAATGTCTCTTAACTACTTAGTGGGTTGTACTGAACATTTTCAACTTTGACTTAAGTTTTCTCTAAACAATGGTTTTGTTACTTAGACCCCTTGACTTCTGGGGTCCTCATATCTAGTCGCCTTTCTCTAAAACTTCTCCATGGCAACCATTTGCTCATTTCCGTAAGGGGAACCGGTAGAAACCTGTCATTGTGATAATAAAAATAAGTGGGAATAGATTCAAATTGTGAAGTCTTCACTTGGTGGAAGGTCGACATTGTGTTAAACAAAACTTTGCATCTTCCATAGATTTATTATTAAAAACACAACCGGTTTCGTCAGTTACGCCATTATCAGGTACAGAGAATTCAATGCACCTGATGATGGCGTAACTGCAGAAACCGGTTGTGTTTTTATTAATAAATCTATGGAAGACACAAAGTTTTGTTTAAAACAATAAGTGGGAATATCTAATATGCTGAACTTGATGACATATTTAGCAAACTCAAACACAGATAATTGATAAAAAACCATTCAATTATAGAGATATTCGGTCGTTGTCGAAACACATTAACAAGAGAACGAGGGCAAGAGACTACGTGGGGCGTGGGGATAGTGAGAAAGCGGAGAAAATGAATTGAAGGAGATACGAATAGAGGATGGCGTTGGAGGTCTTTGAAACTGAAAGGACGTGGAGTTAGGCGAAAGAGGAAGGGTTAAGTAGAAAATTAAACTATTTTTTCCTCAATTCTTATCGGTCAAGGGCGATAACCCGTCCTATACGCATTAAAACGTTTCTCGATATTCAAGAAGGAAGAACTGCTAAGTATTATTAGCATAAAAAGCGTCTCCTCCGTCTGTCCGTCCACCAATTTTATTCCCAAATTCACGTATAGGGTTTCCTATATTCACTTGCATTCTCTTTTTCTATAGATAATGATTAGATAAGAAATACTTTTCGTGCGGATTCGAGAGGAGGTAGAACTTATCTTAAAGGAAGCTTTTTTAGAATAGAACGCTTCATAGAAAATAACCATAGAATTCCGTTGGATGAAAGACTGAAGTAGAATTAAGTTGTAAAGCAACACAATTCACGATACTTACAAATTTTGCGCATTGTGAAATACGCCTGTAAGGAATCATTCTCCTCTTGAAATCTAATTCCGTCACGCTTGAAGGGGAGGAGGGTGTCTGAGTTTATCACGCCTCTTAGATAAACACACAGCATTTTGCTGGATAAGAGACAAGCAAACAAGTAGGCAAACGGTGGCATTGCACTGGTTTAAGAGTATCCCATATGTAAATGAAAACGACAGCATTGGGATTTCGGGTCATCAGGTTTTCAATATGGGTACTTATGAGTCGCATAAAATACGATTCAATGGAACATTTTCGAACACGAGAATCAAATACTATAATGAGAACTTGCTTCTTAAGAGGTTTTTATTTTTTTCATACCTAATAAATATTGTCCTATTGTCCTAATAAATGTCCTAATTACGAAACTTATAAATGTTGCGCATTAAAAAAGACATCTATGAGAAATTTATGGATATCTCTCATTGCAAATCAAAATCCGCCACGCTTGACGGGGGTGTGACTCCAGTAACATAAATAAACAATAACCCACATAAGGGGCATGTGCAGAAAAAAGAACCAGACGATTACAAGGTTTCCCGGAATTCTACGCCGACTTTAAGAATTCGATCAATTATAATTGTGCACGAGTGTCTGGCATGACTTCATCGGATATAATTACATCCAAAAAAAGTCATGCCAGACACGCGTCGAACGCAATAAAGCGATTAGGGGCAAAAGCTTCCGTGAACAAAAGAGGATATTCAACGCACTTGAGTTTTGAGGGGGTAAAAACAGATCGTGGGTGTTCTGATTATTTTACGCACGTTTACGAATGAAGAGTTTAAATAAGAGTCCATATTCATCATGTTCGAAAACATTGGCGGCCGCCACCGAGCGAACATTTCTGCAATTAATTTGCGCAAGGAGTACTGAAATTGTTAAAATTTACTCATTCAAGAGCTGAGCTTGAATTGGGAAATAGAAACCATGAAAAAATTTAGAAATCTCGAGAGAAAACTAAAGCCACCAGAGCCAGAAGCCTGTGTAGGTACTCCTAATGCACACGTCCACCCTGATTTCTATGGACGATCGACAATTTAGGCGGCGTCGACTATAATGTGAGCGACTTTTGAACGCATATTTTTCGTACAAATGCTTACCTCGATCCTAAAATTGTCGACCAACGACAGAAAGAAGGGTACTTGATATAAGACACTGTCTCCGGCGTTACTCGGTGGAACTCCTTCACAATGAATGTAAAAATACCTGGATGTGATTCCACACTTTATTTGAAGCAACACATGCCTGATGATGGCATGATGTGCCGAAACATAGGTCTTGCTGCTTCAAATAGTGTGAAATCATTACCAGGTGTTTTTTGTTCATTAAGAGTAATTGAATTTGCACATTAAGTGCACACAGACTTCAGCCTATAGCGGTTCGGTCTTACTCGTGGTATGTGAATTTCTCTAGGCCACTCTCTCACATGAGTCGAGTGTTTCCAAAGAGAAAAACATATCAATACGTACAACGCGAAAAGGTAGTAAAACTGAGAGGTGAGCTTAGCGTTGGCCGCCATACTCCTCCAAATGAGCTTTGTATGCTTACTTGCCATTGTCCATTATGCCGCGTGGGAGACAATTGGCGTTTGTCGACGGTCGATAAAAGTTACAGACTAACCCCCCTCTCCTCTCAGGTATGTAGACTCCACAGATCGTTCACAGAGCCCTGAGAGAACACCACGAAGCGTAATATTTTTTTCCCACCTTTGATGTCATCGAAACACCAGACGAAGCAACTTGTGGCGGCGATGCGTTCCTTTTTTTTAATGAAAACAGGGGCGTGATCACGCTCAGGGGACAGCTGCGCGACCAAAAGGGTTTGTAATTCCCAAGGAGTCGGGTCCATCAAAAAACATGGGAGGGGATTGCGGTGTGTTTGCGGGAAAGAAACAATTGAGCTGCGTTACTCGGGTACATAGTTTTGCAGATGAGGGGAGAGAGAATGAGGGTACAAGGGTGGGAGAAAAGCGCAAAGGGGGCGCAGAGATGAAAACAGAGCGTATCCCTTAAGGGGAGAAGGGATGAACACGAAGGGCTTCGAAATCCACCCCATTCCTGCGCTTTGCTTTGACGCTGGAGTTTCTCCATCACTACACCTTGTCACCAAAGGATGAGCGTTGTAAAGATGCACACACAGCGAGTAGATATTAATTTTAGAAACATTAAAGGCTCTTTCAAGCATGGGAGTTGACTTCAATAGCCTTATCCAGGTGGCCAGGTGTTTGAACTGTTCGGGATAATTTCGATCGCGTAACTATGGAGTCACGAGGTATAATCACGAGGGACTCGAGATTACGACGTATTAAAACCTCTCGTAAAAATTCAACGCCGACTTCCCAATCGGATTTTATCGTTTGAATATTATAGATGGAGTTAAATTTCGCGATTAGATACGCACTAAACAAACTACCCGTCACTTAAACATCCATCCGAGTGGTTCGAACTCGCTGCACTTATTCATAACTTGAATTGTTATAACATGAATTGTGTATACGATACTTGTGCGGTAGTTAAATGCAACAGGAATTCGAGGATGACTATGACAGAAGAGGTATTTATTTTTATATTCCATTGATACATCTACACGGGCAAAGCGGGTAGGGTGTGCCGGACACATGACAACTTTTATGCTGAAAACTTTCAACTCTTTTCAACTCTTATTTGCAAATAAGTAGTCGCTATGTTAAATTCCGCCGAAAACAAGATAGTTTTCTCAAACCATGCACTTACAAATAATAGTCAATCAAATACGTCGTATATCAGTACATAAGGGAGCATATATGTACTTGACTACTTTTCTCGCAGCTACAAACTAAATTTTCGGAGTATTTATCCATTATTCCTAAGCTGATTCTCGATTCGTTGGATGCTCACGTCATCCGGATGACGCCATGCGCAGAACGGACTCATTTTGGTCGCGGGAACGCTTTACTTTGTATTAGCAATACTATGACGGAAGTAAACAATTAATGTGGCAATTTTGAAAACTAATGAATTCCGCGAATCAAGGCTCATGGGCACCAGACTCTTTGTTTTTATATTTCCTTACACTCGTAATGACTTATTTGTTTTTTGTGGCCTCTATTTTTGGAAAATATCTCGAAAACTCGAGCAGTAAGAGCTGATATTTTGATGTCATAAGAAATTCTGGCACTCTATGGATTGGAAGCATATACTATTACAAATAATGGTCAATCAAATAAGTCGTCAATCAGTACATAAGGGAGCATATATCTACTTGGCTACATTTTCTCGTAGCTACAAACTAAATTACCGGAGTATTCATCCATTATTTCCAAGCTGATTCTCGATTCGTCGGATGCTCGCGTCATCCAGATTTATTGAGGGTCGATATAGTAAAGCTGATCAAAAAAGAATAGAAGTCTTCGAAACCTGATGCTGGAGGAGGATGCTGAAGATAAAATGGACGGGCAAAATAAGAAATGATAAAGTGTACAGAAGAGTAGAAAAGGAAAGGACCATAAGAAACACCATACAGAAAAGAGGAACGAGATGGATTGGAAACACCCTGAGACACAATGGGTTTGTGAAGAACGTCATTGAAGGCAAAATAGTGGGAAAAGTCCACAAAGGGAGACCCAGGATGAAGTACATAGGAAGAGATATCAGGAGGTAAGGGAGCTAGCATTAGATAGTGAAGGATGGAGGGCTGCAGTCAACCAATCATAGGATTGAACAACCAACCAAGAAATTCTAGGTATTTTTTTATTCTATTACATTAAAGTAATCTACCGATAAAAGACATGTATAAAAAAAGCCAGATACCATCCTCCAGCTTTTTACGCGTGCATGACCCTATTTCCCTCTACTATTTCATTCCCCATTTACGTATACGTTCTCCCCTACTTCCATCCCGTCCATAAAAATCTCTTCTCTTTCTCTATCTTCCCCACTTGCCCAGCATCCTGCCCTCTATCGTGGCCTAGAGCAACCCTTCGCTCTTTTGTGTACACCTCTTCCTATCACCACACCCGCCGCTTCCTGATCTCATCCAAAAGCTTAATTTCCTCGCCTACCGTACCAAGTACATCCTTGTTTGTCTTCCTTTCCATCCAACGTATCTTCTCCACACCCACATCTCGAACGCCTGCAGTCTATTCTCGTCCCCATATACGAAACGATGAGGAAAATTCCCGGAATTTCACATGGAGTGATACATCGCTCGAGCTAACTTAAATTGAGTCGGGAAATTCTCGCGGTTTTTTTTATTTTTAATTTTGTTTTAATTTAAAATATTGTGCATTTGGCCAATTTATATCGAAATAATAACAACAACAACCGAACACACACAGCTAAGCCCTGAGTGGAGATAATTCTACCCAGGCGAGATTCGAAACCGCGATTTAGCAGGCGAGGACTTGACCCCGTCGCCACCGGGGACGGTAAGGCGTTAATGAGTTGGCTGCACGTTTTAGTATTGAGGGTCGATATTCTAAACTGAAAAAACGATAATCCGTACTCATTCCAAATTCCTCAATAGTCCACACGTACAAATGAGTTTCACACCGCTCCCTCCCCCTCCCCCCTCCCCTCCCCTCATCACCTACCCCCCATCCCCCGCTTCGCAGTGCACCACCACAGTCCGCCCTTGGTGCAATTTATCTTGCATTCCCTTAAACCACCCCCTCTCCCCACATTTCACTTCCGCTCCTCCTCCTTTCATCCTCCCTCCGCCCCCCGTCTCCATGCCAACACGCACACGCCCCACGCCACATCCACGACGCGTTCCCATGCGCGCCACTCAGGCGTGCCACACCCACGGCAATAAAACCAGGAGGAGGGAGCGGACGTAGCGATTAATCCGCGGCGATATATATTCGCCCGACGCCAAAAGGGTTGGACCCTTGGAGAGCCTCAAACGCCAGGCGCACCACACCACTGGGAGGATGCTCGAATTCGAACATTGCAACGCAATGGTCTGACGACTACGTTCAGTATCCTACATTTTTCCACGAGTAATATTTGCGTGAATATAATGCAACCCTCCCCTCCCCCCGAAGTATGTAATATCACAAGGGGACACAATTTCACTCATTCCCACACGTCCACGGGAACACAAAGGGACTATAAAAATGGAAATAACGAGGGGGTACTGTTGGTCAACGCGCGCCGAAGGGAAAACAGCGAGGAAATTAAACGAATAACTAATGAATGAATGAATGGATTTATTCGATGCTCTGGGTACATACCCCTAAAAGCAACAAAAATATAATGTACGCAACATTATGAATTGTTATAAAATAAATACAAAATGAATACCTAATTCAAAATTTGCATAAAAGCAGACATAATAATTACATGGTCAATCACAGTTTGAAGATGATGAATTGTACAAAATCAACGCAAAAATCAGCTTTCAGTGCTTTCCTGTTTAATGAGGCTCACGGAAAACAAAAATACAAAAGAAATAGAAGAGGAGACGGAGCCTTCGCAGAGTGATTACATAGAAACACTCTCCATGTGACTCTTCCTCATGGGCTTGACAGAGAGAGAGCTATTTCTTTCTGCACCTCTCCTCTCAATGCCTACGCTGACGACCTACTCTCGGAGGTCGTCAGCGCCACCTCTCCGAAACGTAGGTCGCCAGATAACAAAAGAAGGACCAATACTACCCTCGTCTACTCTGATACAATAAGGTATGCCTCAATATGAATGAGACATTCTTTAATAAATGATAACACCAACTATGTTACAATCCACAGATTTACTTTTATTGATACTACTTGTTTCGACGCTTCTCCGTCATCTTCAGGTACCTGCGTCATCTTCAGGTACCCACGTTATGTATCATAAACTAGTAGTAACAATAAAAGTATATCTGTGGATCGAAACATAGTTGGTGTTATCATTTATTAAAAATGGACTTCCACAAGGTTACGCCTGAAACGATTGATATCATGGAAACATTCTTTCGTAATATGAATGAAAAAATCTCGAAAACGACGCGAAAGAGTTTGATGAGAGATAATGCCTACCAGGCTTTAAATGCCCAGGAGTATTTCATTGGGCTAGGTATGATTTTCGGGAAAATTCTTTATGGGACCAAGTTTGAACTCAGAAAGGATTTCTGGATCAAGTCAAGAAAAGCATTCAAATCACTGGGTGCATTAAGGTGCAGTTTTTGATTGGACGACATTAAAATTATTCCAAATGATATTCAGACTACGATATTTGGACTTGATTCCGCGATGAAGTTAAAAGTTTACTATTTCGTGCCTGACTGTGACTTGCTTCTCCGTCAAATTTAGCTGACTACGGTCAAACGCAATAGAGGGGAATTTTTAGCCAGTTTCAAGATTGGCAGAAAAGTTACAGCACTTAATACTTTTGTTTGTGTACAAAAATGGACGACGTACAGGAAGAAGTGACCGATTCTGGGACTTGTGACAGCGCGATTTGCAATGATGCGTCAAAAATTAAGCCACTAATCACGCATAATTTAGTAATGAAGTCGCCGAAGGAGAAATTACTACCCGCTCGCAGATAGACCAACCGACATCACAGCAGAATACGCACGAGAAAGAGGCTGCATGCGAAATCATATTCCAGAGGGAAATTCCGTTGAAGCGATATTGCATACATACATACATACCAATCACGCCGTTCCCTTCGATATTGAAAAATATCAATCAATATTTAATCAGCGTTTAGACCATGACCCAGAATAGGCATAAAATGCCCTTCCACCCCGCTTGTATGGATATGGCTAGTTTACGATGTAATTGATGATTTAGATTTTAACATCTATAGTAATAATAATTAGCGAGTTAGACTTCATTAATTTCCTACTTTTAAATTTTATTAAATCAGTTTTTTAGCGGTATTGCAAAATTGGAAATTAACTAGGTCTAGCTCGCTAATTAGGATTATTATAGATATTAATATCAAAGTCTTCAACTGCATCCTAAACTATCCATATCCATACAAGCGGGGTGGAAGGACATTTTCTGCCTATTCTGGGTCATGGTCTAAACGCTGATTAAATTTGACTAGAGATTGTTCGCGAGTCAGACTTGACTATCTTTCAATTTTACTTTTAAATTTAATCAGCGGTAGGAACAATGAAGTGAATGGAGTATTATGAATAGCATTGTTTTGCTTTAGACTTTACTTCTCATTAATTGTCTGTTCAAACCTACGATCCGTTGACTGCACTCCTCCATCCTTCCCTTACTACCTGGTAATTCTTCTTACTGTACTTCACTCTTCATTGGATCTATGCGTTAATGCACGTGCCTTCCTCTGGGGAGTTTCCACTCTCTTTTATTCCTCGAAAACCCATTGAGCCAAAAAAGAATCTGAGCCTCGGTTTACGCAGAAACTTAGAAATCGGAACAATGATATTCGAGACTATTGATGCAATACGATTCCTATGATTATTTTTCGCAAATGGCTGCATGCCTCAAAATTGCTAGCAATGCTTGATAGTGAATCAACGTATTCACAGTGTTCTATCTCTACCGTCACGACAATGGAGAAAATGGTTACCCAACTAGCGGCACGATTGTAAGACACAAAAAGTATCAAATGTAATATAAACTAACGGTCGTATATGGATTCCATTTAGCTTGGCGATAAGGAAGCACCTGCTAGATTCTAGGCGAAAGAGATAAGATTCTGACGCGCGAATGCATTTCTAAGGCACCATGGAAACCTAGATTTATTTATTGGGAAATCACAATAGCTTGAAAGGACTCGGTTTCCATTGTCAAGAAAGTCGTGACATTTGAGTCATCCAAACGGTTTTAACCTCTACAACCGCACCTTCGCCGAGTGAGTTTGACGCCTGATGTCATTTAGTAACCTTTCAATATTCGTATTTCAATAATATGCATTCGAATAAAGTCCACTTTCTCAAGCGAGATGTTGTAGAACAGCATTTTAATGATACACAAAGGATATCGTACTGTCTACTTTATTTACAAACTCGCACTACACGTGTTTCGACTGAATACCAGTTATCTTCAGGTACGACTAATCTTTCACATATCCAGACGCATGCATATAAGAGAGGTATAATGCCAATCACAGTAGTGGGGAGCGTGGGGTGGAGTTCAGGAGGAAGGATAGGAGGGGAAGAGGGTTAAAATCATATTTGGGACAGGATCCTTTGTTCGTCCAAATAAATTGCGTCAACACACCGGACCAACGTCACACTGAGGAAGGATAAAGAAATTGCATTAAAATGAACAAACGCCATGACTGCGAGCACACGGAAGGGATGGATATCGCTGTTAAAACATACTATTGCGGATGCGGAGCATGATGACAGCACCAGTATGCTAAGAAGGGGAGGGGAGAGGACAGAAAATTGCCAGCAACGCTGCCAACATAACTATTTTTAACCATAGCGGGTAAGTAAAATGTAAGCGGGGAGTTTCATGACAATGTTTACATTCCGAGAAAGCTGAATTATACTACGTTAATATTGCTCAAATCGATTAGAGAAGCCTAATAAAATATGTTTAAGAGCCACTGAGAACAATTTTAGATGGAGGGAATAACGGGTTGGGCATTTTGGAGTTGAAAGCCAGGTTAATTACCGCGGAAGCTCAAGTAGTCAAACTGGGAGACCACTATACTAATCGGTGCAAATGAGTAGACTATAGCCTCTCTTACTGGAAAGGATCTTCTGCATAACACCAACCATGTTTCGTTACCGCTATAACATGCATCTAATCTGCAGCACGGAGCCGCAGGCTCACAATATTGTTGTGTTGATTCCTCCTCCGAATATGCAACTGCAGGTTTGTCATTTGAATAAAAGCGTTGCTGAAATGTGAGAGATGAACAATTCCAGTTTTCAAATAAATGTGGGCATGGAATTGAAATAGAATATGACCCTTTCAATTTCCCGAAAGTATTTACGGAAGATTGTAAATAATAATTTTCCCAGTAATTTGAAAATTAATTAATGATAGCTATTTTTAGTGTTTTTGCGCAATTCCTCAAAACCAGCAAGCATAGCCCAAGCTAAGAAAGTATTGATGATGAAAAGGCAACTACCGTGATCAAAGAAGATACGGCCACCCACGAAGAAACCGTACGTGAAAGCATTCGTGTGGAGTTGGGCATTCTATGGATCTGAAGCATGGACCATTGAAAAAGCTGACCACAACAGACTGAAGCTTTCGAAACCTAGTGCTGAGGGAGGACGCTGAAGATCAAATGGACGATATAAAATAACAAATGAAGAGGTATACAGGAGAGTAGATGATGAGAGGTCCCTAAAGGAGCACGATGCAGAAAAAGAGAACCAGAGGGAATGGGGGCATCCTTAGGCACAATGGATTTGACATGAGAATAAAAAAGGGAAGTTGTAAAATAAAGTTTTACCTAAATTAAAGACTCATTTCCTACTCTGACAGCGGAGTAGTTTAATAAATTTGTTAAATGATGCATCTAGTGAGCTTTCCCAGAGAAACTGGGGCCCTACCAAAACTCCCACACACGCCAAAATTCCAGGAATGGACACAAAAATTAAATTTTATCACCTCCTCCACAGTGGCCTTTTTGCGCATGGAAATGTGAAAAAATGGTCGCAATAGCAATAAAAGAGTGGCTCCTACTCAAAAAGCTGAATCAAAACTTATTTCATCACCATAAAAATCATAAATTAAGGCGCAATTTCTAACTGCAAGGTTTTCCTCTGAACTGGAGTTATGACGAAACCACATGAACACGCATGTTAATCTCACAATTTATATGAAACAAAGTTCTAATCTACCTAGGAAAGTGCCCACACGTTCTACTTAATGGATCATTATCAGTCCGTTTGACTTTTCTGATAGAGATTCCTAATACTGATGAAAACTCGCTTCTAAGTGCCTTTCATCACTTTTAAATAAGAGATATGGACGGTCATTGTTCGGAAATATATCGCTAGTTGAGATTTTTAAAAAAATCAAACAGGAGAAAAAAAACCAAATGTTTGATGTATGAGAAATAAAGGAACAAAGAATAGACCGACAACAACTCATCCAAAGGTATGTACAAAACCAATTGAGAGCAATATAAAAAATTCTGGTAAAATGCCTCATTTTTGTGGCAGCAACAGTTAAACCACGCACCATGAAGCTAAACTCAAATCCATATTTTCCAATTCACCATTGAGTTCATATAGAATTGTTAGAATAGTCACATATGAAGTCATACACACAACAACGGCAGGTAGATAGCGACTTTTCGGAGTAATGCCTACTGAACCAAAAATGTTTAACGAGCAGAGATCGTAAGCCTTATACCTACAAGAATACCATTGGAATTTATATTTTTCAATAAAACGATGAAAATAGCCATTAAATAATGTCTTTCACAATAATATTGAGAGAGCATACTACAATAATATAATCTAATACTGCATATATCAAAATAAGTTCGATTCTTGATCTGCGAACCATTATTTGCCAAATGTCTCATCGTTCACAATTAATTTTTAGCCTCATACCTCATTAAGATTTTCTGCTTACGAACACATCCTCATCTAGCTCGATATACCAGTATGATAATCAAATTACGAACTAAACATTAAGATAACAAATTGGAAACGTTTCACAAATACACGTATAGAAAAACCTTCGATGAGGAAAATCGAAAGGTCACAGTTCCCACCCGAGACTACTTTCTAAAAAAAGTTGGAACAGCAGTGAAATCGAGCCGCCACCAGCAGCACTGAGTGGCGGCGGAAGCAGAAAAATGCCACGTAAACACGCTTCATGAATAAACTCAACGAAGTCCGGAGAGATGTTGTGAGACATTTTCTTAAGAAAATAAAAGAATAAACTGGTTAAAACTTGGCAATGCCCGATGGATTTGTTGTAGGTACTCCGCGTTTCGAGGCTTATGCGCCATCATCAGGTACCTGAAACGCGTAGTACCTACAACAAATCCATCGGACATTGCCAAGTTTTAACCAGTTTATTCTTTTATTCTCTCCACGCTTCATGAAAATTCTCACCATAGATGCTGGACATGGGATTCCCAAAGAGGATCGCAGGGCAAGGTAAAAGTAAAACTGAGGACAGCAAAAGAGACACTTAAAGCGACATCGCTATCGGAGGAAGAGGTGGAGTGTAACTCCAAGGGAATATTTTCAAAAGATACACAAACATTAGTCCAACAGAGGTATCCCCGTGGTCGGATTTAACTTTGGACATTCTGTACAAACTATTATCAAACCAAATCCAGCGTGCATGTTTCAACACTCACGGCCGGTAGACCCCTCACTTAATGAACCTATGCACTAATAGATGCTAGTCCCTTATTGGTTTGACTGCTGTGTTTCAGTTGTGTCCAATAAGTTTTTTTCTTCTACACGGCAGAGTTTTCATCGAACTTCTTTCACCTTCGCCTCTTCATGGGAATTCTTCAACGGTGATTTCATCCTCACATTTGATCATAATCACTATTCTTCAATCATTTAATAACAACAAATCCTGCTCAACTACACACCTTAGCGGTGGCTTAAACGGTTTTATGTACATTTCTTCTCGTTTGGATTGGATAATTATCGTTCAAGAATCATAGCTATTCGAGAGCTTTCACCAAGTTCATGCCCCAATAAAATGCTTCTTAACTTTCAAGCTCGTGATACCAGAGACTCTTTTCCTGCGAGAACATCCTCTTGAATTTTGCTGTTTGCTCACAGCATCATTCTCACACATAATGACGATTACGAGAATATCTATATTGATCCTGTCAAAAGAAACGTAATACGACCTGTGAGAGAGCGGGTATAATAAAGTGGAAGCATTGAGATTTTACGAGGAACAGATAAAAGACAGGAGAACTGAACAACGCAGCATCTATGATCGGCACCGATTTGATGAATACGCTTTCACTCGAAAGACAACATCCCATTTATCATTACGTTACTCAACCAAGCGCGAGCAAGTTTTTGTGATAGCATGTATTACGACTTTGTGTGCATGACTCGAAAAAAAAAACTTCTCGGGGCGGCGGAAGTTTTTGTGCTCTTGAGTTAAGTGTGTAAAGAGAAAGGCCATCCAACAATCCTGAACGAAACTTTAGGCGCCGTTAAGCATCTGGTAGTAATCATGCATAGTGGAATATTACTCAATAAATCCAAACAAGTAGTATTCTCCATTTTTGTAGCCTAGATAGACTCATTCGTTCCTGTGCTGTAGGAAAAAAAATACTGCATAGATAAAGTATACTTTTTAAGGAAAAAGTTTTTATAGGTCAATGAAATTCTTTTATAAGTAAAAAATAGCGTTTGGTTCTACGTAAAACAAAAAATAAAACCTTTGAGAGCTATTTTAGCTCCATTTAATTTATAAATTGGGTAGTCGAAAATAAAACGATGAGGTCTTACTGATATTTTACAATCGCAATATCTGTCACCTATAGTTTTGAATACAGCACTGTGTCAGTTTCAGCATAACTGAAAAATAGCATTTTTTACTTTTCAGAGCACATTATTAACCAATACAACCTTTATCCATAAAAAATATGATTTTTACTATCCATTATTTTTATACTTTTTAGTTTTCAATTCTCTTACAATGGAACACTAATTTTATCAATTACATCTGTGGTTTTTTTAATGATTTCATCCAAATGTTCTTCAATTGTATAAGCGATTTCGCGAATTTTAGTAAGTCTAGACCATTGTTAAAGTGAATGAACGAATCCAAGAACGGAGCAGTCCTCGAACGAGAGCAGCAGTCGAGGAAAACGTGGAGCCCTCGTGGAGCATATGGATGCCGTAATTGACGATTCGTCACTCGAATATAAACGCGTAGTTAATTTATTAGTGTCGATGTTAATTGATTACTGTTAAGCCTCCAGGAAATGGGTCAAAATTTTTGGACAAATTTTGGACAAAATTTTAGAGCCCTAAGTAATCGGGAAGTAAGCTAAATTTCAATCAATAGAATTGACCCAGACAGACATGCGACACTCAATCAAACCTTTTAATAATTATCAGACTTGGGAAAGAGCTAAATAATTAGAGAAATACTCCATAAGGAGCCCTTAATAAAACAAATAGGGAGAGACCGGATACACCTCAGTGGAATGTCATCAAAATAGAATCCCCAGGAAAGTACAGGAGGCTAAACCAGATTGGCGGAAGTAAAGGAAGACCAAGAAAAACATCGATGGGAAAAATAGAAAAGAATAGAAAGAGGAGAGGGAAGACAGAGAGGGAGATGAATATACTGGCGACGTTTAACTCACAATTTATATGAAAAGGTGGTTTCAGGAAAGTGCCTACAAGTTCTAGTTAACGCATCATTATCAGTTCTTTCGGCTCTTCTGATAAAAATTCCTAATACAGATGAAAATTCGCTTCTAAGTGCCTCTTACCACATGTCATTACCAAAGAGGTGGAAGGATTTTGTCATATAGGAAAAGAAGATTACGTTAATATCTAGCCTGTTGCAATAGGATCTCTTCATAACAACCCGGTCTAACTGTTATCACTGTTTTCTTCAACGAATTTCGTTGTAATTTGGGTAACAGTATTTGTTATTTTCGATTTAGTTCTCCTCCCTAAAGTATGATCAAGTTGCAATCGTTTCGTGGAAATATAAGATTTGTAACCTTTCTCGTAGTAAACGAGAATCAGTTTATTACTGTGCGATATTTTCGGGTTTTCTAACCGCGGTCGTTGACTTTGACCGACAACGGTTTTAGTGAAACAGCTTCTCTCCACCTTCGACCTGAAGTCGTAGGCATGTTGGCAATCGACTAAAATATCGAACAGTAATGGGCAATGCCGCAGAAATCTTCGCGAGAGAGCATGTCTTATTTTTTGCTACTGCAGTATTTGCTATAAATTAGATCGCTATACTAGTAACTGTATGATTGAGTATTTTCGACACTCTCCTCGTCCCCGGCCAATCCCGCCAAAAACTTTTTCGTTTCGACAAATGTTGTCAAAACATTTTCTCCTCGCAATTGAGCCGGTTGTAAAAGTTCTCGTAACCGAGTTCGCGCCATAATTTTTGGCGAAAACATAATCCGTGTACGTGGGATGAAAATTTTTTTCGCCATAATTTTCATTCGGCTGGTCACGTCCTTTTGATTCTCCGCCCTCTATATTCGAGAGGAACTCCACAAACTCCGGGATTGTTGGGAACAATTCCGAGCTAAGCCCTCCCTCGGCGGCAACTTTTACCGCAAAGCTCTCTATTCCCTCCAGTTTCTCACCGCCCCTCCCGAAACCCTCCATTCCCATACGAGCCCCAAAAGCAAACACCCCTCCCCCCCCGCCACATACAAAGCGCCTGCGGCTAATCTGGAAATGGACTCCCCAGCGTGAACAAACGAGAAGGCCTCTCTACCCACGTCTTCCAAGCCTTTCTCAGAAAAGTTCCTCCCGATTTTGCGACATTCACTGCGATACGCGATACTCGTGTGAAATCGGGAGCTTTCTACACGCGTAGCTTAAGGTAGTCCGAGTGAGGTAGTTCCCTAGTCAAAATAGAGACCGTATTCGAATTATACGTTTTAATTTCACCAGCTGTAAGAGTCATCAATTAAATATTGCATTATTAATGGTGCGATAATATAGTTTTATCTGACAGAAATTGTAAGTAATTAGATGAAAATATCAGCATAAGTCTTCAATTTGATTAATTTCTTTCGCGCAGTGCGTTTGAAACTCCTTCAAAACGGAAGGTTTATTTTGATACCCAAGAACCTACTGCGGTGACAATATGATTAATTTTCAAAAATAGTTGAGAAAACATACAAACTACACGCTGTTAGTTTTTTTAGGACATCTAAGTGCTATAAATAACGCATTTTGCACATAATGTCTCTCTGGAGTGCATACACGTACTATTTCCCATGCAAAAGGGATGGTATTTTTTGTCAAATATCTCCGAAAGTAATGTAGTAAGGAGTTGAATTTTTGGTGTCATTAAAAGGGTGATTTATTTTTCTTTAAAATGAGACCAAATTCATTGATTCCTAAGTAAAGTGATATTTCGCTCAAACTACCTTAAGCTAAAACAGATCGCGACACATTGACACAAAATAGTCATGGTGGTATATTTTGTGATTGGTCAAGAAATTCATTCCAACTCCATTCTTAAAAAATGCTGGCCCTTACCGAAAACCAATAGCCTGTCCCAACCAATAGTTTTTCCACACACGAGGACATTTATTTTACACTATTTGGTGATATTATGTCATGTATAAAATTTGGTGTTACACTGTGAATAGGAGCTATTCCCCTGATCTAAATGTTTTGTGCAAAGAATAAAATATTTTCATTTCGTGTGTACGCTGACTCTAAACATCATTATTAGCTACTCAGCATAATAATTGCACGTACAATGAAGGATCATAATAGTTTCGATAGATCAGTTCAAGGATATATTGACTCTGACTAGGTAAAATAGGTTTTCACACTTGTGCTAAAAATCTTAACATCATAATTTGCTACTAAACCTGCGAGTAATCTTCAGTACGATATAGCTCTTGCATCATTAGGACTTTGTAGTACTATTTATCAGTCATATTTGTAATATTAACCAGGAGTAGTATATTGTGTAGTGTTCTTTATGGTAGCTTGTTCGTTTACATAGTACCTACTCTCCTAGTTTCTGGTCAGACCTCGTACTGTTATCCTCACTGCTTTTTGCCAGCGCCTGGCATCCGGGGGAACGTGCGCGGTTCTGATTTAAACTGGGATGTGTGCCTCATGCCTGGTGTGGAATCACCCCGTGCCACACACCCTGCCATAGAGGTAGTTTTCAACGGTATTCGTAGATGTAGATGCCTATAAAATGGGGGGAGTTTAGAGTCTCAATTTTTCCCCAATAAAGGCTATTCGTTATAACTACTAACCAACCAAAAAAGTAAGCTTGGATTATTTCCCACTAAGCACTCGGATTTGAATTATTTCTTCTCGGGTATTTGAAAGGGTTAAATTTTTTACAAATAAATTTAAATTTTTTTTAAACGGACAACTCGTCCATCATCATCATATTTCTTACCCTGATAAAGATGGACAAGTCGTCCGTTGAAACGTCACTACTTTTCAAAAATTTTACCGGGGGATTACCCGAGAAGAATCCACTCAAAACATTCATCGGGAAATCATTAAATGTTATTTCACTCGGATATGAATCGAATACCCACTTATAATCTCCGTCGGGGGACGATCCTGGGTCCCAGGTTTAGACACCTCGTAGTGCTGTATCCCAACTACAACAACCGTTCGCCACTGAAAATCTCCCATCGGTTTCACGCGGTACGCAATGAATCATCGTCTCTTGTTCATACATTGCTAACCTATGCAAGTATCAAAGCCGGTTCCTTTCATGCCATTAAAAAGTCAAAAAAGTTCAAATCCCTCCCTCAAGAGTTTCTTCCATCGAGGTATTCGCCATTAAGACCCACATTTCGCACCACTTTTATTATAGACCTGATTTGTGAAAGAATTTCCCTGGGATTGTCACTCAATGGATCGGAAACATGGACCATTGAAAAAGCAGACCAGAACAGACTAGATGCCTTCGAAACATGGTGCTGGAGGAGGATGCTGAAGATAAAATGGACGGACAAAATAAGAAATGATGAAGATTACATAAGAATAGATGAGGGAACCAGGGTGACTAGTGATATGTAATTTTCAAATTCCCTGACCTTTCCCTGACTTTTCCCTGATGGATTTACCAATTTCCCTGACCGATCGCCAAAAGTTCACCTATTATTGGAATATATTTTTCTGCTGAATTAAATTTTCCACGGCACCTTTACATTTTCCAATCATCGTCTCGTATATTTTAAGCACTGCCAGCATTGTATTCTACTATAAGCTAGTGTGTGCTCCAATTACTCCTCGACCAGAGTTTCGGAATTTAATTAAAAAACGCGAGGTAAATTTTCCGAACAACATAGCCTCGGATTCCTTGTGATGAGCGTAATGCATTGTGATCATGAAATTTAACACAACTCGGCAAATATTGCAATAATGATATACAAAAGGGATACAGTGGACGTCTGATTCACAACATTATGTACAAATAACTAATATTCACAACTGAATGTTCCAGTTGATATTGATGGGACTTATTCCATGCACGTCAGCGATGGACTTTAATTTTAGTTGGTGAAATAAAGAACAGGAAATTCTGGCCGATAAACGTAATGGTAGAAGAATAACGAGGATTCCTATTCCAGTTTCTCCCTCACTGTTACGAGAATTCCCCGACTTTTCCATAAATTTAAAATTCCCTGACGATTCCAGGTTTTCCCTGACGATCGCCACCCTGGGAAACGAATGGAACTCCATACAGAAAAGAAGAACGAGATGGATTGGACACACCCTGAGACACAATGGGTTGATGAAAAACATAACTGAAGGTTAAAATAGAGGGAAAATCCCCCAGTAGAAGATCCGGGAATAAGTTCATGGACCAAATAAAGAGGAATATACATAGGAAGAGATAGCAAGAAGTGAATGACCTAGAATTAGATAGGGAAGGGTGGAGGACTGCAGTCAACCACTCTTAGGATTGAGCGACCAGTGATGGTTTGTTATCCGACACTCATTCAATCGGCGAGGACAAACCACGGATTAACGCTCCTCTCATAATTTTCCATTACCTGAACATCTGTTTCAAATTATTTCACGGCTCACTCATTCGTAACCCTATCTCTCCAGCTTAAACCGCAAAAACCTCTAAGATACCCCATGCCAACTGTATTCAGGCTACCCATATGCGTATATCCAGGCATGCGCACTTTATTTTACCGTTTAAAAACGTGGAAGAAGTGAACTTTTGCGTTCCGCCAATTTTCTTCCTGCAAATGATCATTTTTCTTCCATGGCCAGTAGCAGGAACGACCCTTACTATGTATTATATAAAATGTGTTATGGGACCCATAATCCGTGGCAACTAGTCAATAAGTGTTGCAGAAGCATTTGATAAATTTATTGGTTTCATAACTTATGGCATGGAGCCATGAGTCACATAAGTAGCCAAGATGGCGGATGCGCAATGAATCACTGTGAGACTTAATTATTAGATAAAGGAGTTGTTTTGAGACGAATGACCAGTTGGTTTACTCTTACTGGGTGACTATTACGTGCATATGCAATTATTTAGAGGCTAAAATTTCATGAATTTATCCATCGGTAGAATTAGATAAAATATTCGAAGCTTTTGACTATTGGTAAAATAAGTTATGTAACTAGTAGATGTTTTCTAGAATAACCAGAATATATTTATGAGATCTATAACTTTATGGATTTCATAACTATTTAATCCATAACTAAATGTTCTTGCAACCGGCCTTTTAAGAATCATTCATTCCGCGTATACTCAAAATACCACCAACAAATTTTCTTCTAGAATTTTCACGCTTTTTCTGCGATACGGAAAAAAATCGCAACACGATACTGAAACTCGAAAATCGCACACTACTCACGACAATCCTCTACGCGTGTGCGAAAAACAGCGCGGTTGGATTATGGTGAGAAATTTAAGGCCATCGTGCGGGGATTATCCACGGGGTAGGTGGGCTGATGGCGTGGGCGGTTTGAAGATAATATATAATGGAGGTAACATGCCCCATGAAACGCCCACCGCGTCATCCACCGGAAACCAAAAAATAACAAGAGAGCAGCGGAACTGGAGAACGACGGCATTCATTCCGTTTTCCACGAGGCTTGCAGTTATCACGTTGCGTGGAAATGACCCACGGCTTTAAAAAAAGAAAAAAGGTCGCCTCTTGTCGCGAGAGTGTAAATCTAGAGGATTTGCTCAATTTTAAGCTTCACCAAGTTTTCTCGTAAAAAGCACGACCAGTACAGACCGAATCTGCATTTCCAAGAATCTACCCCATGCTCAAAGAACAGTATTCATGTCAACGTGCGGAAATTTTGTGAAGCATGATGATTCGCGAAGAGCCTTAAGTACTAAAAGAGTTGAATGGCCTTCTCGAATTAAGCTTTATTTCCACTGAGGACATTGGACAACTCCTTGGTTACCGAACCATGACAATGCAAGCATTTTGTCAGAATAACTTTATAGCAAGCATAAAAATGCCAAACAACATTGGATTGCACGAGTAGTTACGAAGGAAACTCGTCAAAGTTGAACATATGATTTGTGTCTTCCTATATCCGCTGCAATTTATGATCATCACTTCCTATTTCCAAGATATTAAACGAATCGGATAATATGTTGTCTATAAAACATTCCTCTTTAGAATTACTTTTTTATTTTCAGTGATATAAAATTAATAAATTATGCGTTAACTTGTAAACTGCAGTGAATGATCAGAGTGAGAGGCAATATTTAAAACACGCAGAAGTGAACTTGATCACATCATTTCGAGGCGAACGGAACACACTCCAAAATTACTTCACATATGCATTTAGATGCAAGTTGATATATTAAGAGACCCCCGAGATTTAAAGCCGATGATATCGAAGCGGGAAACCGGCAGAACACCGCAAATGGATAAACGCAATATCGAACAGATAGTATGAATGAGCTAATGGGACTAGTTTGGGAGGCGCAAGAGACTCGGTAGCTACAATGGTTAGTATAGGTTCCTTGAAAATGTCAGATAGGGCGAGCTTCAGAGTGAAACGGGGGGATATAATTAAACCCCACATTATGCATTCAGAATTGAGAGAGAAGCAGAAAAATAAGAGAGATATTAATCCGCTCTCAAGATTTCTTTCTTTCCACTCACCACTTACGAATAGAATAAAAAAGGCACGAAATGATAATACACTCCGCGAAAAAAGTCCTAATTACGCCCTTCCACTGTCGCAAATCCTTCGTCATTATTCTGTCGCTTTCGTGTGCCTCGTGTCCCAACACCGCATGCCACATTAGGGTGGTCTTTATTTGTATTAAAAAAATTATTTTCGAGGATTTCTTAGGGAACGTCCCCTAAATTGGAGTCATTGGGTTCGAAAGTAAAGTGTGCATTATATTATTATAATTGGAAAAGGGACATACGCATCGCAACGAATCACATCCCAACTAAAGTTTTGAAATTCCGCTATTTTTTTGCTCTTTTCCGGCCACTCCTCACCACGACAGAGCGCTCGGAGTTTATAATTGCGTTTCTGCAAAAACCAACATCTCATCTTACATTTGACTCGTTCCTTTTTAGACGCTATATTTTCTAAACCAACTGCACGAATAAATTCGATTTTGAAAAATAAGGATCACCCTATAGCCACACATCCCGAGTAATGTATTACCTGCTATCCTTAATTCGTTCTATCAATCTCTAAAACGGAGCACTTTATGGAGCGCGATAGAACGGTCTCTTTTACAACCATCAACCTGTCCCAACCTCTTACAAGCCGCCAACGAATCGAAAAGGTAACAGCTTATATAGGAAACGTTGTGACAAGCCTATGACCGGAACTGATTTAAAATAAATCCATGTAAAGGTAAAAAAAAAAGAATTTACATTCTTCGGAGCGGGGTTTTCAACTTCCACCCCAACAACACATAGGTGTCATTGCTTGACTTTCGCTGAGTGAACACCCGGATTTTTCTTCAAGCAATCTCACCGTCCGTCAACGAATGAAGAATATGAAATGCGAATTTTAACAGCTCGTAATGATAACAGCTGCTCTCCCGTCAAACGTATCGGGCAATCAGAATTTGATGCCGGCTCAGAGGGATAAGACATGCCATTCGTCTACGTCCAAACTGAAAGAAAATTGTTTCAGGGAGACGGCGACTGTGGGAAAGGGAGACCAAGAAGATATTATGAATATAAAAAGGTTGTTTTTTTCTTTTAAGGAAGAAGGAGCGAAATATCATTTCACCTAGAAATCAATGAATTTTGTCTCATTTTAAAGGAAAATATCTCAACCCTCCAACGATACCAAAACGTCAGCCTCTCGCCGAAATATTTTCCGAGATTTTGCCGAAAAACAACAGCCATTTTACATGGAAAATGATAGGTGGTGCATGCACCTCTGAGTGAGATTATTTAAAATTGAGGAATTTCTAACACCTAGATCTCGTCAAATATTGAGTATGTAGTCTGTATGTTTTCCAAACTATTTTTGAAAAAAAATCGAATTGACACCGCTGTAATTTATTCAGGATTACAAAAAAACCTTTCATTGAGGAGTTTCAAACGTGCCGCAAGAAAAAAATATGTCAAGTTAAATTCTTGTGTAGTTATTTCCACTTGATTGCTGAGGATTTCAGTCATTTAAAAGTTAATAATTCCACCAAATATATTAGAATATTTAATTCGTGTTTCTTACGGCTACTGAAATTAAAAGGCGAAATTCGAATATGGTGTCCATTATGACTAGGGAAATAACGTGTTTAAATGATCGAGTTTTTCTATCCCTAAGAAAAAACAATATTTTTACCGATGGAAAAAGAACAAACTTTGCAATCTCACTAGTAAGTTTTATTCACGACCCGGGTTTCAACAGATCTTCAGGTTATATACATAAACAGTCGAACCCCGGGTCGTGAATATAGCTTACCAGTGAAATTTGCAAAGTTTGTTCTTATGCCATCACGAAGAAAGTTCACAAAGTTAACCCTAACATTGTTCGTTTTGTTAATATTTTTACCCTTTTTTCCTTAGCAATTCCGTTTTCACCAAGCATTATTCACTATTATCTCTGGATATCACTCACGAGAAACCGCATGCAAAGTTTGACGGAATCTGAGCATTCAAAAAAAATCGCTCCAACCGACGCAAACTCGGGAGAGTGAGCAAAGAACTAATGATTTCGTGAGACTCGTGTTTTCATCGATAGAGAGCTCACGCAACTTGGTCCGACCCGCAATCGAGCGAATCGCGCTCTCCCTAGAAGTTGAAAATCCCAGACGCTCGTCGAGACGCCGTCTGGTCCCCCACCCACCTTCTCTCGAACAGTCTTAGTCATCAACAGACGAATGCAAAACATATAAGCGGTCACCACTTTCACCCACCTCTCAATTCACGTGACAGACATGCAGACCTCCGCCGCCGCCCCCTTCCCCAAACCGCTCGACCGACTGTCGACCTTCTCCTTCGCGTGAATCACACCCATTACACCAACCGCACGTATTTCTCTTTCAGACTTAATCTTTTCATCTCCTCTTTCAAAACTGTACCGCTAGATGCTCGATTCAACAACCGTCGTTTGGTAACCAACCTTCCTTTCAAAAGCAGACGGAGCTGTACCTACCATTGTCCGAGCAGGTATTACGTACACTTTTGATTGAAGTCTTCCACCGCAAGAGTACAAAGGAAGATTTCAAATTGAATAACGCCATCTTGAACTTAATCTTTGCTTAACTTAAAATAACAGAAAAAGAATAAATACTACCAATTGCGAATTCATCATTTCAGGAGATTTAGAAACGAGAGCTTATTACCTTAGCGACAACAATCAATTTACTTTGTTTGTGGCATAAATATTTCCTTTTAAAACTAAGTATGTTATTAATACCAGTATGAAATGTGTGAGCTTCATATTCTTTGCTGATATACAACAACAAGAGCAATTAATGATAAGTTTAGGCCCGAACCTACAACCGAAGATACACGAGACCGGCGATCAATCGACCTAACTGCCGCATCCGCATAGAAAACAAAAGAAATTACGATTCACTCAGAATTGGAGAGTTTTTTGTGTTTTTAAGAGATCAAACTACTCGAGTCATACTGTACAGTCTAACTCGAGAATAAAATTCAATTCTCAAGGAGGGATTACAATCAAAAGTCTTTGGGCTGACAGTCCGACGCGTTACCATTGGACACCACAAGTCGGTAGGCATGTGATCACTGAGCAGACAGTGACACGATGAAGGAAAATAAAGTTAAGTGTATTCAAGGCATGAGACAGTGAAAAAAGAAAATTAGCGTGAACTCTCAGTGTCACCCTCTTTCTCTTGCTCTCCCACCCAGTTCGATCAAGTCGACAAGAATCAAGGACGCGTGATGTAGGGAGTGAATGACCTAGTCCCGCGCTCGAAAACACGGATCAGATATCCTATTCGGTCACACGAGAATCCTCGGTGACCTGGAAGGTTGAAGGAGGAAAATGACGAATGAAGAGGAATAGGGAGAGCATTCAGATAGAGTTATTTTTAAGGGGAGGGGAAGAGAAAGCAGGATCTAATATATGAAGGGACAACGGGATTCACATTGTCAGTCACACTGATTTCTCTCCGGGTTGAACTGGGCACTCCGACAATGTTCTCACCCGAATTTCGTAACCAGCTAAGTATAAGCTGAAGATCGATTTTCTGCAGTTCACTTAACTTCATTCTTTACTCAACAAACACTTCTTTCTTCGAAATAATAATTCTATTTGATTTTTTCCAGCCTATATTGTCTGCAACAAATTTCAAATTAGCTTTACACCTCTTGTGTTCCTCAATTCTGACTTCCACCGTACGTGATGCCAGAATCAGCTAGATGATGCCAGAATTAAGGAACACAAGAGACACATAAGACTTTTTCAACCCGAAAAAAATCGGCCTTGGCGGAGCATAGTCTCGATCATGCGCACTCCATCAATTTTAACGGCGCCAAAATCCTCTGCCGGTCACATGGATACTGGGATCGATTAATGAAAGACGCAATCGAAATCAGTCTGGAGGAGAAAAAGCTTAATCGAGACTCGGGGCAGAACATCAGCCAAATATGGAGACCGTTACTCTATAAAATACAACGGTCGCGGAGACAATTCAAATTCCAACCGCCGGGAGCGAATTTTGAATTGGCCGGTCAACAATGGGTCTGAAGTATGAAAACCCGGCATGGACCTAACTCTGCAATCAGTCTTAGACCTGACGACGATGAGAGAATTTCTGGTCGAAACGTTGGCCTTTAGATAGCCTTACCCGGTGTCAAACCCGAGAAGATTTTACTAATATTATTCGCCGGGAAAGCCTACGATCTTTGATCAATTTACAAATTATTTATTTTTACGTTTTCATTTTTTTATCTATAATTTAAGAGTTACAATTTACGAAAGAGAAAATTTACAATTGAGTTTTATATCTTGCCGCAATGGGTACGTAAAATTAAGTCGAAATCCCAGGCAGACATTGAAGGCAGAGGAAAATCAAAGAGAACATATTTTATGAAGAAAAAATTGTTTCAAGGTACCGTGAAAACGACTCTCCGTGTGCTAATATGAAAGTTGAAATCATGGTCGGTTCGTATTAAAACAAAGATATGCATTTAAAAGAAGTATGGAAATTTTCTACTAATTGTTTTCTCTTACCACTATGTATATTATGCATTTTCAACAAATTAAGAGCATCATGCAGACATGAAACCGGTTGGAAACTAAGGAAGAATTCATTAACATCAATTCTGTTTCCTATCGACCATCCAGTGGTATTTTTCACGTTTTTTCCATGAAATTCAGCAAAGTCATCAGATGAACAAAAAATAAATAAAAAAAGAAAACTCTCGGATCAGACTCATAAAAGCTCCGAACTATCGAAGAGGTTCATTCCGGTCCAACCGGAACCAAGTTACGCTTTCTCCCGCTTCCGTCACGGAAATGCCAATTATGACCGGCTTCCTTTGAAGCATTTCCCTTTTTTTAATTTGGTTGACTTCAATGGATCCGCGAAAATGCGTCACAAAGAAAGGAAGTTTGATACTTATGTCAAGTTTTCAAGAATTCTAAGCCGGTAATAAACCCTGTTCTTCCGATTCTGTTCGACCATGGGTATGTGGGAGAGATCGTTGTCGAAAAGAATTGCGACAGATAAATGTACCTGCTCATAACGCGTAACGTATATTTACACGATGTAAACAGCGGTGATCACGGAAGAAGTATTGGAATAATGGACGGTAAGAAGGAATAAGAGACAACATGTACGGAGATTCTGAGAGGGGGATTATTTGCACAACTGGATAATTGATAGCTGGATCAAGGGAGATGACCGACAATTGACGTCATTTGAAATGATTACGGTAGAAAGACAAGATGGACTGAAAGCAATAATCGACGGTGATATGAATGTGAAGAATTGCAGAGAAAAAAATAAAGGAATAAAGAGAGCAGATTACGAGGGACGTCAAAGAGAATACTTACGTAGGAATATAGCGAATGGCGGAGAGGAGATTGAAGTGGAGAGATTCATGAAACCAAGCTCCGTACGTATGAATACTGAATATGACGGGTAAGTGCCACAAATGTTTCATTACCACTATAGAGAATGTTGACTGAATGACGTTTTTCAGGTAATTAAAGCAAACTTTTTCCCTGGTCGTAGTGCTGAGCACATAAACACTTAATTTGTAAATGTAAGCATATGCAAGAGGCATGGCATAAATATGGTGACTTATAATGATGCAAAAACTGTTACAAATTACTGAAATTCATAGTAATCAGCTAAAATATACAAAGCACAAAGGGTGCGCTTGTAAAAATTACAGCGGGGAAGAGTACATTTTTCTTTTAAAATAGTGGAGTTAGTAAAAAACTGCAGATTTTTCATTTCTGACAAAATCTATGAGTTAAAAATTGCTCATTTCTCAAATAAAAGTCTCTCTAGAGATCATGCAACTTCCCATAAAAAAGCATTATATTTGTACGCACATATCTCGTAAAGAATGATGGTAAAAGGCTGATGTTTTGTTATTATTTGAAAAATTATATCTTTTTCTTTTTTATGAGGATGAATTCATTTGATTTACGTAAAACATATCTTACTCTCACTAACATATCATAATTAAGTCATGTTTTAAATAAATGATGAAGTGTACAGAAGAGTAGAAGTGGAAAGGGCCATAAAGGACACCAAGCAGGAAAGAAGAACGGGAGATGGATTGGACACACCCTGAGACACAATTGGTTTGTGAAGAACATACATAATTGAAGGTAAAATAGAGGGAATATTCTACAGAAAAAGTTCATGGACCAAATAAAGAGGAATGTAAATAGAAAGAGATACGAGGAGATAAGGGAACTAGCATTAGGTAGCAAAGGGTGGAGGGCTGCAGTCAACCAATCTTTGGATTGAGCGACCCGATGAATGAATAAATGATTGCCTTAAAGCTGTCCCTTCCTTTATTCCAATGTCCTTATACCTGATACTTATAGGGTATGAGGAGCTTGCTTTATTCAAGCAGATAGGTATTCTTGACAGGTGTCGTCTAATTTCCGCAGCACCCGTGGAAGAAATGTTGAAACATAACTAGGAGAGAGAGACACATGAGCAATGTCATTCCGAAGGCATCTGCGAACTTATTGGCCAATTCGTAAGCCCTGGGCACTCAAAAAGGTTCAGCAAAAAAGGAGATTTCTCTCTTAGGAGCATAGCCATCAAAAGCGAGATTAAACTAGGGCTGACATTCTAACTTGGGATGGCGGTATTCTTTCATGATTTCCACTAAGAGAAACTGAACATCCGGCCAGCGGACGGATGAATGAACGCCATACGTATTGCACACACTTTCTCATAATTTTCCGACGGAAAGTCAGCACGACAGATGTTGGCATCATTTCCGAGATAACAGAGTGAAATTGCGATGGATAAATTCCAGGAAATTACGATCACTCGCCTCCGAAATGAGCATCGGAACATCTCTGGGATGCCGTTCCACTTTACAGAAAAACAATATTTTCAGGTTTAAAATCCATGGTCACTGGATTCGTCAGAGGGTTGGCCTGATTTTGCCCGCAGATTTGCTGAATGCCATTGAATACTGCTCCCTAAATGTTCGAAGATGGTATAATTCATTTTGGAAATAGTTGTTGATATTACCACAGTTCAAACGTTTTGCGATCGTATATTACGTTAACTACAACGGGTAAAGTAAATTTCATTCGATTTTTCATCAAAATTGAACAAGGAAAACATCTACCTTTTACTATATATCATGGTAAAAGAATTACATACTGGAAAATATTTTACTGTAAATAGGATTGCATCCAGAGTGAAAGAATATTTATTGTGAATGATATGAACTCCCTCAAGTCCTAAAGAAGATAGTTTATACGATGTAAAACGTTGGAAAATGAGGTAATAATAATTTATTAATTCTTAAAAGTTATCTCCTCCCGAAAAAATGATTGAACGAATAAAAAGTATCGAAAGAATATAAAAATCTGGTTGTAATTTGAATATAATCAATGGATTGATTCCTCATAACCGTCAGCGGACGTCTCGATGCGCGAAATAAGCACAAGTAAAGAGGATGGGGGTGAAAGCACATTGTCACTGCTTAAATTTACAAAATATTAGTTAGGAGGTAGTTGGACAACCAGAATCACGAGGTCAATTGTGACGCATGTGCTCAGAGGTCCAATCAGCGTCGACCACGCCGATTTTGGCGCGTTTTTGCTCAAGATGCGATTCCGGAAGACCACCCTGAGGACGGGGCTTGTATGTATATATGCCTAATTCCAACAGTCAGCATTCGGACGTGACCTGAAGACGTGGCCAGTATAGGTCACGAAACGTCATCTCCAAGATAACGCAACGCAGCGAAACCCGGAAGCAATGGGATTACCTGCACCAAGGAGTACAGAGACTATCTATACTCCTTGACCTGCACTACAGCGCTTAGAAAGCCCCGAGCAAAATTTTAACACTCTGCCGTTTTTGTAGATTTTATCCGAGTAAGTACAAACATTATTTATAATTAATACAAGGCAAACAAAGCCTAAATATACTCATGACAGCAAACTATGTACACCTGAAGAAAACATTACGTTGGAGCGCAGGTTACTCTTTAAAGAGGAATTGATACCTCCGGATACAATGAAAACTCCCATCTGTCTGTCTCCCCCTCTCTCTCTCTCTCTCTTGGTGGCAAGCCAAAGATATTTTCTCATAACGGAACTCGATACGGAACCACGCCGTGGCTACAGTTGCTGAGCCACAGGTCCAAGGCAGTGCTTTCGATTTCCATCGGAGTAGTGCTCGGTTCAGCGGTGCCTCTCCAAGGAGCAATGTCGATCTGTGGTACGTTGAAGCATATTAGGTACTGAGTAATATGTATTTAGAATCAAGGAAGATTCGAGTACACTTATACATTGCCAAAATCATTGAATATGAAAAAGTTTACAAAAAAGACTTCAAATAAATGGTACAAATTATTTTAAAAAAATCGATGCCTGTAATGGAAGAGCAGGCAGGAATAAACTCAGAAGAATAAATATTGGTTAATTAAGAAGAAAACTTATCAAATTCTAAGCGGTTTTTGTTTTTTTAGAACATAAATATAATCAAAATTGGTTTTTATATTAGATTTGCATGTGTGAAATTATGATTTCTTGTTTTTAGTACTATATACTTTTTGCAAAATTTGTGAATGGTACATTGATGTTCATTTTATTGCTGTCACCCAGAACTGTTAACAGAGGCAACTCTTTACTGCTTATAGCTGTCGTTTACTTTGTTGATATTTCAATATTACTAATTTCAAAGGCTGGAAGAATTCTTGAATGCCGCAACTTTTGTATTGGTTTATACGCAAGTGCCTACCTGGTTGAAAATGTCCTTTGTCTTATTGCAAAAGACCGGGTTAATCAAAAAATTTGGTGAAACGTGAGAAATATATTAGTGATCACAATTCAAGAATCTTGCTTTGATATGAAATTCATACTTCAAATCTGAAACATGCCAAAGTAAACAATGCTTCTATTTTTTAAAAATCGACTAACAATAAGTTCAAAGAGCAGATATTTGTTCATAAATTCCGCGGCTATACGTGATTCTGAATACACAATTACATCAGGAATACACTTCACAGTGATAGAAACAGTAATTTCACTCTAATCACTAGATATCATCGACAAGCACGTCCGTGCAAAGTACACATACATTCAACAAAAGATCTTAGATTTCATAACCCTTGAGGATGGAGAACAAGTCATTCTCAGAAACGTTGAGAGACATGGATCTGCCATCCCGATGGATTACCCGAGAGACCTTTATCCATCCTACATTCAAATCTGTGCATACACAAACACAGCTCTAGCAACTTTAAGGTAGTTCGAGCGAGATATCTTTTCACCTTTTCACAATGTGGTCTCTACTATGACTAGGGAAATATCTCGCTCAAGCTATCTTGAATCACTCCTCTCGCATTACAAACCAGGCTTTTGGGGCTTCAATCGGATGAAATTGAGTTTTATATCTTTATTATGAAGAATTTAACTAAGAATGGGCTAAATACAAATGGCTATCGCAGACGAATTTTTCACGGCCTTAGAAATAAAAGATTTTGATTCGCTCGAAGAGCGAGATAGGAACGCGAGGTTTCACGAGAAGGGTTCAAAAATGCACCACATCGGTCGTCCAGGACAGGAGAAAGGTACGAACCCTCGCGTAAACACTCGAAGGGTATTCTGAATGAATTAATGGGGGGTGAGAGGAACACAGTACAACTCCGCCAGAGTCCGCGTCCCCCACCCTCTTCTCCGACAGCTGCAACCAGCCCTCCAAACATCAATCGCAATGCATCCTGGATTCCATAAACTTCCGTTTTTCCGCGGCAGTCTCTCGAGCGCCGACTGAAAGCCCCTTCATTAGCGACCCAATTCGACCGGAAACGTGAGCGCACCCTTGCGGACATGGAATGACTCTCTCCCTCAAAGCAAAAATGTTAAAACAAGACCCTAAAGCCGTGCGAGGGTAAAAAACCTTTGAGGGTATACGACCGGCGATGGGGGGAAGTAATATGTATATTCCTTCCGTACACATTTGAAGTGGAATAACAATGGAGGGGTTTGGCGGCATTCCCCAAATTAAAGTCCACCCCAGTCCCTTGCGAATGATGTCGGAGAATGACGTCCTTAGTCGATATAAATTAATGAAACCTCTCCACACGGGTTAACGCGCGCCGCCAACAGCTCGAATTCTCGAATTTTCAGGGCGAGGCCCTTGAGGTGAGATAAAATATGCAGCAACACCGTTCGAAGTGTTGCCGCGGCATCAGCGTGCATCAGAATAAGTGAGTTTTCTCTCGAGAATATCTCTCGTAGGCCACAATTTTTCACTGTTGGCCTTCTTTTATTGGTGAAATTGCATTCATCTTTCGGTCATTTTTCCATTAGTTTACGTATTTTATGTAACTTTTATTAAGGGTGGTACTATTTTTGACGACTAATCATCTTCCGTGGCAGTTAATATTTCTACGGACAATGTCTTCTAAGCTGATCAACACCCCATTTTGTAAAAATGGTATATTATCATATTTTGCGTCAATGCTTTTCCATAATTATTGGTTTACAGTTCGTATGTATATATATTTAACTGCTTGCAATATTTTTCACCCACGCGACAGGAGGTTTGGTGGAAAAAGGGACCAAAAGAAGACTCTCAATCCTGGTCTACATAATTAAACCATAAATATTTACCTATCTAAAATAAATCCATGCTTATTCATCTTAACATTCCTCGGAAAAACATCCTTCGCATTAAGTTTTACTAATCTTTATTTAAAACAAACAAAATTGAATTTTTTAAGATTACGGTTGGATAGGAATCAATTATTCCAAAATTAATTTGTTTCCATTACAGTAATTATTCCAGTAAATTTACATATCTCAATAAATACGGGGTTTTCAAGAGACTACAATGATTCCAACCGGAGAGCTCAGAAGATGGATACTAGCATTACAAGGAAATCATATCCACAACATAGAATAAACAGTGTAACACAGCTGAAAGAGAGCTAGGTTGGCAGCCAATTGAGACTCGGAGGCTGCACTGTAAGATTACTTTAAAAAGTTCACATCAGGCGAGATTCAGGATAACACGAAGCACATTATATTATTTCCGCATTTTATACTGTAGAATTGCCATCAACGGTTAAATAAGAGAGATACACTTCTGAAGTGATAGGAAACAATTTTCTAGATTTCACCCAGCTAAAAAATTCTATATAAATTACTTTTAAATTACCTTAAAAATACTTTTACATAATTTCTTAAAAAGTTCTGTAGATATTCCTTAAAGTATTGAAACGCCATTTTATGGAATTCCCTACGACGTTCTGCAGAATACCTTAGGATGTTCTGGAGAATACCTTAGGACGTTCTGCAGAATTCCTTAGGACGTTCTGTGGAATTCCCTACGACTCTCCATATAGGTCTTCAGAAAAGGAACTTGGTCAGCGGAAACCTCACACATTTCCGTAGAGTTGCTGAAGTTCTACAGAACAGTTTGTAAGGAGTCATTCTGCTCTGCAGAAAATAACTCTACAGAACACATGCCCTGTAGAGAAAGGCTCTCACGTTCCGTACAGATCCTTAGAAAAGGGAATAGTTCTGAAGAAAAAGAGTCAAGTTCTGTAGAATTCCTTACGTTCTACAGAACAGCTCTTAATGAATTTTTGAGCAGGGCACGCACTAAATTAATGATTATAACACAACATAGCCGTTCTACAAACACTGTTCCCATACAGTCACACTTTCTTCCCCTCTCTATTTCCTCCCATTTCAAGGTTGGTGCCCGATTACCCTCTGCCACCTGCCCCGCGGCGGCTCGCACTTCAACGTGCAAATCTTATCTTTCTTGCAGGAGCGACTTGACGTTCAAGACCATCACTTACGTCCCTGAGACATTTTCTAGTTTATATGAGCAACCGTATGGGAAGCTTAAGTCGTAAGATATGAGCAAACGAGGAGAGGTACTTACTGGAGCATGAGAGCACAAATTACCATCCAAACGCACTGTTGATCGCGACACGAATCTCGCATCGGATACAGACGTCTAAAATCGTAACTCACCTGAAATGAGAAGAGGAAAATGCAAACATTAACTTAAGTTGAAAAATCACCCACATCAGGGGTTTCACGAGGGAGAAAATATTTCTCATCCTTAAAATAGGCAAATAAAGCTTTCAGAGGGAAACTTTCTATTGCAGTTTCCAAGGACTTTTGCATATTGGATCGAGGATAAACAAATACTGCTTTACTACTAAACAAATAAAGAAAAAGGTGGTTCACAATTTTTTTGCTAAAGCGAAAAACCAAATCGGTACCTTAGGTTAAAGTATAAATTCCCAGGTTGGTGCAAAAACTTTGAATTTATATGGTTTTAACCACTATTTTAGCTCTAAGCATTAGAAGTAGCAGGAAAGGAAGGTTTTTGAGAAGTTTCTTCATTAAATCAAAAATGTTGCGTTGAAGCGTGAAAATACACAAACAATAAATAGTTTATAAAAAAACTGAAGGCGAGTCCGAAAAGGATGGAAGCAACAGTGAAGGTCTTGAGAATTCGATTAACGGAACAATTATTTTTATTAGGTCATTTAAAAAGGAAAATCCACAGTGTGTTGTTGATGCTAAAAAATTACAGGGAAACGATGGAAGCGGGAAATCATTATGGAATAAAAAAAATCTGCCTGGAATGTGCGAATTTCTTTCCTCGTTATTAAGAAACTCAATATTCTGTGCAAAAGTTGTCGACGCGAGTCGATTTCAAGGCATCAGGCAACTTTCTTACCTTGGATTCTCTGCCGAAGTCGTCCTAATAATCACTGTAATTAGAGAAAACCGGACATGGCTTTCTCACGATTGTGACTGCCCCTAAGCATTAGATCGCATATTCACATAAGATTATTTGGGCGTTGGTTGTGAGCAGACTTGAGATGTAACGAATGAGTCCAAGGTTTATAGTAATATTTTTTAGAGATGTGTTAGCTTTGAGCCGTATGGTGGACGATTTTTGGAATTTCATTCAAAAAGTTGCAAGTGACCGAGATGTAGCAACACCTGATTAATGCATACGAGAGAATTAGAATTACTGTGTGTTTGAAGGGCACTTAATGTTTTAGCCGCGTATAAAAAGTCAATTTTTACACCCGTTCTCAGCCGCTGTCGTTTAAACTGAAAGTAAACCCGTTGTTTTGCAGCGTAAGTCGTCATATAAACACCATTTTACAGCCCGCTATTGTTGTTACGAAGGGGTAAGAGGCTTGGAAAAGTGGAGACCGAACGACTGAATTTGCGTTCTGGTGTTTAAATGAAGATGTGGCATAAAAACTATCAGGAAAAGAATGTTGGTGGTATAGCTCAACAATGCTAGCTGAATTATGATGACGGAAGATGTAAATTGGCCAACTGTTTCAATTAGGCAACTTTGCAATCTAGCTGTTCAAAAGCGAAGAAGTAATGAAATGGGAGAAGAAAGCGAACCTTTCCTTTGGGAGTAAAATACAAACGCGGGATTAACTGCCATCGAATGTGGAAGCTAGTTCGACGTCAATTTTGTTTCATATCGTAACTATGAGGAGCAATTATTCCCGACGAAACGATTGATGGCTTCAATGCGTGATAATTCCAACGCATCTTCCATTGCAATACTTCGCACAGGTATCGCACATCCGTTTCGTTATCTTCCAAGACACTTAGACGTTGAATCAACTTCCGGTCGAGGGAAGCTTTGTCCAAGTAATCCTATCCGATTGTCCTGTGTATGCTCGACGCTGTCACCGTCACGGAAGCCAATCAATAAAAACTCGAATGTTTTTTTATCCTGCGAGAGCCAACAGAGGCCTCAATTCTCAAACTAAGTACAAAATAAGATTATGATTCTATGTGATTACTATGCGGCTAGAAATAAAAATAAGCGAGACTCATGCAATATACTTATTTGCTCTTTGATATTTTCTTGATAATGAAATTTGAAACAAAGTTTAATTTTCCCTTTTTATTATTATAGAGCAAACGAAAAATAAACGAGAGAGTTCTTAGGAAATAACGCGTTATTTCAAATAAATTGTTTGAACAATAGGGAGACCATTTGATATTTAAAATAGGAAGTACACTACTATAATTTGGTTTCTCCCATGGCAACAATTAAAATCTCGAGTCGTTTTCCACTATAATTATTAGGACTGGTTCCGGCATTAACAGAAACTTTGTAAGTTTCAGTTTGAAACGAGAAACTTACAAAGCTTCACTAGCTACATGAAATCTACAAAGTTTCGTTAATACCTGAACATTACGGGAAAGTTTTAAAAGATTAAGGCTGAAACTATTGAAGTTAATAACTCCCTGGTGTACACAACAAGTTCGCATTTCTTATAAGCTTAAAGGAAAAAATAAATAAGCATATTTTATCGGATTCCATGTTATATGAGTTAGCGCTTCTAATTCTCCCATGTTTTAAAGGAGAGTTGGCTCAGAGTACAAGGAACCAGCTGTCGTTACAACGGCGATCAAGTATCTCACTGAAGGCCAATCCAAAGGGCAAAACCAAAGATTTTCTCGGACTTTTATGAGGAGAAACGGGAAAAAGAAAGCGCATTCCAACTTCTCTTACAATCAGACATATTCCGATTCAGTTTCAAAGATGATCGATCTCAGAATGCGAAACGAATTGGATGCCAACAAATGGTGACTGGCGTATTAATTAAAGGGTACGAGGTGAACCTATGACAGCCTTCACCGCAATCGCCTCATAAAAATCTAGACAAGGTCCGCTGCCCTTCTCACAAAGACACGGAAATAACACGCTATGTTTGCTACCGTTTTCCAAATTTCTGTAACCGAATTTTTCCGATTGCTATCAAGCCTTCCGAATTCCGATTTCTACCTGGCCTGTCAATAGATTGGCAGTTTTCATATGAGCGTTCTTTCTCATTATCCAGCGATGAGAATGATGAATGCATAATATACCAAAGACATTAATAATAGCTACCGCGGTATTTCATGACGTTCGTTTTGAGCAATTCAGATGCTATAGCTTAGATACTAAAATATTAAACGCTAGAATCATATGATGAGGCCAGGGGAAACAACGTATGGCGGAACTTGGTATTCATCGAAGTGCGTTAACAGGAAATAAAGATACAATTTTCACACTAAAAACATATTTTGGGCAGAAGGGACAAAAAATAAGAACAAGTCAAATGTTGGAGAATCAAGTAAAATGATTGTCAGTTTTAATCTTCAGAGAAAAAAGTTATAACTTTCATATTACTTTAATAACAAACAAATGTGAAAGAACTTTCCATCTTGATTTACTTAATATATTACCCGGAAAAGCACATTTCCTTTCATGTAAATAATTAGAACACCAAGGATACCCAATGATTACTATTTTCCAATTAGAATAATGCATCATTAATAATTATAAAGTAATTATAATATATTAATAATTATAAAATAAAAATTTTCAATTACCGTCGGCACTTGAGGATTTGAGCGACACTATATCGACCAAAACGGGATTAAAGACAACCCTTTTGTATTCGATCACGGCTATTATTCATTTCAACAATTTCACCGCTAATTACTTAACGAAGGACAAAGCTTTCGATTCTCAATACAGAAGGATTGCGTAACGCCGAATAATAGGCGCTTTACATTCAAGTGGAGTGACTTTAATTAGACCG
Source organism: Ceriagrion tenellum (assembly GCA_963169105.1). Lineage (NCBI taxonomy): Eukaryota > Metazoa > Arthropoda > Insecta > Odonata > Coenagrionidae > Ceriagrion > Ceriagrion tenellum. The sequence continues at coordinate 5,703,745 of OY720641.1, read as the reverse complement.
CAGAGTTCAAATGGTATATAAAAATTTCAAGGGTTAAAACTAAGGACGGGTCTTTTGCTTGACAGACCTCTCAAATCTCGCAACGGTTTCATTTGATTTTGACAATGAGGTCAAAGTTTGAATCTTTCTCCTCATTTGACGGCATAATTCCCAGAAAGTAAAAAAGTTTGGAATAATTGATGAAGGATGAGACCCAAGGAAAGAATAGGATGGAAAGGAAAATATGAAAAATACAATCGAACTGAAGTTCGCCACGGATGAAGGGAGAATTCCTGAAGTGGAGACACATCCCCGTGAGCTCTAACTCATAATATGAGGCGAATTGCCCAAAGATTTGAATATCATTTTAATCAATAATTGAAAAACACGACATTAACAGAAATTCGAGACGTATCCGTGGCTGATCAATGTATCTTTATGAATATCTGAGTACGAAATGTTTACACTAATAATTTCAGCGAAGTGGTTGGAAATGCAAATGTGCGACAAATACCAGGGGAGGTCCCTGAATGTGGATCAGCGTGTAATGCGGACCGATAACTTTACTTTGTATTCACAAGAAATAACAAGACAGAAAGGACAGAAAAGAGTCGTCAAAAATCTCGGAAAGTAGTTCGGTAAAGTGCTGATAATTTGGTATATTCGGAAGGATTAGATACATTTCTTTGAATTGAAACCAAATTCATTGATTTCAAGATGAAATGATACGTCGCTCAAACCACCTCAAAGACCCTTACTTTATTGGAATATGTTGAATTATTCCGCATCCTACTCTTCGCAGACAGATTTCGGACTTCCGAGTCCCGACACCATATCGTAAATGGTTCCTCTCGATGCCTCAACTCCTCACATCCTTCTCACAACGTGTCGCACCAATCGAAACAAGACTCATCTTCACACGCCCCAGTCCCGCCAATCCATTTCCAAAAGATTCCTTCTCCACCGACCTCCCACTCTTTAAAACTCCCTCTCCATCAAAGAACCTTTTCTCGGCCTCTGCTCTCCAAGCAACGTCTTTACCTCCTCTCCAAAAAGTTCTCTTTTACAACCAAATTCAACGCATGTATAATTACCTGTGTGTTGTTTACTTAGTCATATCTTATGTTTCCAACACATGTAATGTAATTTTGTTGAACTTAATTATTTATATCAGTTAGCCCAATGTTACAAGGCCTAACAGCTGTCTCAGAGGTAAACTTAAATAAATCAAAGATTTTCTCACTCTCCATCACCAATTATTACATTATACAAACCACATCTTTACAAGGCTGGTGTCATTTACAACCAAATCCATCCCAAGTATAGTTATCTGTGTGTTGCTTACTTAGTTACTTCTAATTCTTCCTCCACCACATGTAGTGTTATTTGAGTTAGCCGAACATAAAAGACCTAACAGCTGTTTCAGAGGTAAACTAAACTAAATCAAGGATTTTCTCACTCCGCATCATCGATTATAATTGTAATTACCATTAAAGTAAACACACTTTTATTTCGACATATTCCACTGGTTTCATAACTTTCCGCCGAAAGACGGGCGGAAATGATCGATGGATAAATTTGACCTAATTAGGAGACTCGTAATACTCACAGAGCACAAAAGAGTGAACGAATGCTTTTTAGTCGATCAGCTGTTTTCTTGGCGGAACGTCCCAGTATCGTTCCTCCGCGCGGCCAAGCAGTGAGTTAACACTTCCGGGAGAAAGCCGATTTCCCACACAGCAGAGAAATAATGCGTCGATATCGAAACAAAGGGTCGAACGGAGCGAGTTCGATACATCGGAGAGCCTAAGCTTCATCCGGAAGCTTTTGCCTCGACCCAAGGCACAATGATCGAATAATCACCTCAGTTTTCATCAACTATCCTGCTGGAGTCGTCACTGAAAAAACCGTGAATCGAAGAGTTTTCATCATTTACCCCTAAATCAGCAACCGCAATCAAGGTAAACGGAATAAATTGAACCAAATGAAATATGTATCGTTAGTGTGGAGCCAACATATTTTATTCATTTATTTACGGGGGTAAGTCAATGAATAAATCGCAAAACTGGCTAGATGCAATTATAATCAAAGTAAATTCCTGAAATTTAATTCAATTTTCTATATATTCACCCTGTACACGCAGACACTTATCCTATCTCTTTACAAGTCCTTGATGTCCGGCAGCAAAAAAAACTTTTGTTTTCTGTCGCAGCCAACGAGTAACCTCTTAAACTACGGTATCATCATTTTCAAAACGAAGGCCACCCAAATGATTTTCCAGGGGCCAGAACAGATGAAAATCACTGGGCGCCAAGTCGAGACTGTACGGTGGATGTTCAAAGCGTTCCCAATGAAATGTTCACGACTGATACTGATGATGGAATGTAGACGTTTACGGCTTATTTACTGAATTACCCTTGTCATTTACCACAAAAGCAACTGCTAGGCCTTTATGAAGAAAACCTAAATAAATAAAATGCTTTGGTGAGACTTAAACAATATATCTATTTGATATGATACAATTTTTTCCCTTTTCGTTCTTTCAGTAACTTTCGATGGTACGCAGTAATCTTCGAGTGCTATTTTTTAACGTGTATAAATTTATAAGAAAACAAAGGATGGATATAAAATGCTACAGTATAAATGTCTACAAAAGTGAAATTGTACAGGGATAAAGCCTTCAAAGTACCTCACGTAGGAAAGAAAACTGTAGAAGAAATAAAAAAATTACAGCATACATTTTAAAAACAATTATGATATTTTTTCACCAACTGACAACTATGACGGATGGTGGCATTTAAGAACCATTTAATAAAAATGTTCACTTCGTTAAGGGTTCACGGTCAATCACAGTCAAAGGGTCTCAACTAGTTTACTTTCATTCTTTCAGAGTCACTTTAATTTTGTCGCTGAAAAGCCGGCGTTTCCATTTGATCCACACAGCTTCACGAGTAACTGACTGCATCAACTGTGGTGGGGAATCATACTGTTTGGCCGAAAATGTTCTTTGCTTGCATAGCTTATCCAAGGAATGTGATAATGGAGTTGAAAAACGACGACAATTAATTATCATAGACAGACTTGAAAGGATTACCACATCCAAGGTACCTCATTTGATGCCAGGGACTAAAACTATTAATGTCGTCTCTTAAGGTAAAGTCTCTCTGGTCAAGACGATTACCTGAGTACCACTTCAAATATGCCCGAGATTGCTCAACGATTCCATTTTATTTACTAGCATAGACGGCTGAAGGTCATGTTACAGAACATCTGTTCCTATCGACAAGATCTACTCCAGTAAATTGCACCTCGAATAACTGCGCTGTTTTCAACGATAAGACAATTCGGTCAGCAGACTGCTCAATAAACCGGTAATCTCGAGGAAAACAAAAATGCGGAAGTGTAAACATCGCCATTGCCATCAATGAACACGGGCGCTATCGCAATACCTTGCGTTGAAAGAAAATCCAGACTTCGCAGAAAGATGTTTCAAAACTTAGAATCTGGATTGTTAAAGACTACGAAGGATTTGATCATGAGATATAAAGAAAATCCTTCTCAGCAAAATATTCTGTACGCAGTAAAAAGAAGAGAAACGTAATTGTAAAAGATAAGTATAACTTAGTTTAGAAGGAGAAATGCAACCCGTAAAGCCGAACAAACACTGATTTTGAAGGGAACTAATCAACCATGAATGAAATATAGCATTGGGCTGCAACTCAAAGCCTTGAAAGATTTTTTTCTAACAGAGTGAGTGTAAATCTAAACGATTAAGCGACGTAATGAACTCCAGTTTCTACACATCTTCGGGCCTCAAGAACTAAGGTGACCTCCAGAATGATTTACGAAGCTAAAATCAAACATTTCTCGAAATAATTTTTTCAGAACTTCTTTAAGGAGAGCTATCTACCCTGTTTTCGTATTTCCTGATTCACCAGCGACTTTCTAGGTGATTCGACACAACGATCCTTAACGTCACCAAACATTTAGATATATTTCTGATGGTTATAGCAACACCTTAACCTACAGATTTTCAGAGCTAAACATACAAGGTTCACCACTGGAAAGTTGTTCGTTGACGAATATAACAATTTTATCACAACGTGCGTATTTTTCCCCCTCAGTATATTTTTCAATTTTCAACTCAGAAAATTTGTAAATGTATCCATTCAATGGGCAATAATTTTCTCTGAATTACCAAAATTAGCGATTTTTCAAGGATATCAACGCTGATTGTGAGTGACTTGATTGCTATGTAACATGTCTGGGTTAATAAGGTTATCTACGGCTATTATAAAATATAGGAGAACAAAAGCTTGAGAAAAATGAATAACTCGACATGACAGCCTGACCCTTTCAATGAACGACCCCGTCATCACCTTCGAGATCTGTGGGTAAGTGAGAAGAAACAGATAAGGCAGGAATCTCCAAGAAGCCAAACTCTTGGGATTAAGTCAAGGCCACTCCGAAACACAATGAATCTCTTCCAAAATTCCGTGAAACCGTTTTTAATTGCCACTTGAATCAAAACGTCAATAAAATAATACAATTAATAAAAAGTATTACCATGGGATTAACATTTTTTAATTTCATATCCAGAGATGTTACTAAGTAATCACGTCACTCACATTGAGAGGTCAATGCTTGAAAAATCGCTAATAGTGTTGTTTTGCAGAACATAATTACCCGTGGAATCAATAATTTTGGAAAAAATTTGAAGAAGGATATGCATGACTATTGTGACAGACAGACCTTCATCAAACTACAGAGGACTTGGTCGGTGACTCATGCGTTTAGTTTAAGCAAACTGCTTAAGATGGGAATGAGAGAAGTAAATACTATCAATAACCATTCCCAAGGATAGTTGACCAGACCAAAAAGATTAAAATACAAACACAAGATACCTAATATAAATGTTTTACTGGGTCAAGTCTGAACCATACCTCAATCCACACACTCAACTGCTCTCGAATGTATATCATCATTGGCTGAATTAGTTCATAAACCGCATGCTTTAAACTGTGAGGGAAATTATATAAACTGCCAAGATTAGTTAAATTGTTGCGGTTATGGATTAGCAGTTAAAAACCAACCTTTGCGACACTGCCACTGGATGGCGCACCTTATTAATACTGTCGTGAAGCTAATATGGGGAAATAAAATGTACACCATTCAGACAATCAAACGTTGTTCCAAATACTACTCAATTAACCTTCCAAAATTTTTAACCCTAAAGCGCTAAGAAATTAGCGCTAACAAGAAGATGCAGAATTTGTAGGAGAAATTGAGAGGGCGCGCTCTACCGGCGATAAGTGAGAACTTTCTTCAGCAATATCTTAACCATGTAATTAACTTCATCAATAATTAGTCCCAATACATCGCTAGAAGTCCAAAGAAAATTCAAGTCGGAGAAGTATAATTTGTAGAAGTTCTCGAAATACCACGATAACCTCGTGTCATTAACATACAGCAAAAATAGACACAATGCATACAATACACAACGCAAACCGGGGTGAAGTCAGTTAGCGAGGTGAATGCCATATCGCATCGCATTAATTGTAGAAATATTCATATTATTCTTTTCAACATGGATACGAATGGAGTGGTAATATAATGTGCAATTTTATTCTTTGAGGAACTGGAAATAAACTGCGGAGGTGAAAGAAAAAATCAATAGAAAAAGCTCTGCAGTCGACTCCAATGGCTGAAATAGGTGTTTGACACACCACCATAGACATTTTTATATATACAAAACTTTTCATAAGAAGCGAATTATGTCAGGGAATGGAGAGGTAAACTTCGCAAAAACAAAATCAGGCGTTAGTAGAAGACTTTAACATTTACATCCACATTGAAAAGAATACTTTGTACTTTTCAACATTTGTAGCTCTGTAATAATATGATTTCTACAATTATTGTAATTACTGTATTAATTTACTAAATATACTTATCAATATGGATGCAAATATAAAATTCTTCTGCGAATTGACGCCTTATAAATGTCCATTAGATCAGATACAAAAATGCATCCATCATTTCCTTGTGCTATACTAATCCTTGCATTGAAAACCACGTTTGATAAAGTTCACTTTGACAATAATTTGCAGAAAAAGGGATTATTTCGTCGTTCCCTGAACACAAATTACACCTTTTCAGTATGAAGTCAATAATATATATTTTAATATAAAGAGATTGCAGTCGTTGTAACGGTATTGCCAACTACGAAGAGGGCCCCGAAGCAGTTGCACCACCGTCCTTTTCCAAAACTCCAGATTCGTTGCCTACGAAAGAGATTTTCGGCAGAGATCCGACTCTCCGATGAACAGAGCGGCGTAGCAGCAAAGAATTAGAGAGAAGATCACGATCACAGAGACTCCCATCGGATCTATTTCTGGAAGCGACAGACTGCGGGCATGGCAACCTATCAACAACCGACTCAGCACTCCATCACCATCAAATCTGCAAGCCAGGGCATTAAAAAGCAGGAGGAGGATACATCTTGGGCAGTTTCCCAGTTTTATTCTCTCTCGGTGAAATTTATCGGTGCAGTGGTTTGCAACCAATACGTGGGAAATGGAAAGAGGGGATCCTTATAGGCATCAAAAGGGGGTATGTCGACAGCTGTAAAGGCCGCCAGGCTATCTCAAAATTAAAATAAACATTTTTCCTTCAATTAGCGAGAAATATACGCAACTCAACCGAACGATTAGATCATAATATTCGAAAATTCAATTTTTGACGGCCCAAATTCTATGCTATACATATCAAAATCGAAATAAAAATTAAACGCCTATTTCAGAGCTTCTAAGTAGAATACATATGAAGTACTATGGGTTGTCTGAGCGGAGTTTCACCTCTCTTTGTAGCAAATTGGGTGCCTATTACGGAATATTCGGATTATAAGGCGTCAAATGATATCTCTCTGCAGGCACATTTTTTGCGTCACCAACCTTGATTTCAGGAGCCGGCAATGGATGACGCCATTAGTAAGACGGAATCGTACCCCATTTCATTTCAAACGTATCGATGACTTAGTTCCGCCATTGCTATTCCAATGTTGCCACATCAATTTTGAAATCAAAACAAGGTCCTCTGGTCGAAGTTGATTAAGACTGAAATGTGCCAACGATGGAGTTAATATCGCTCGATACCCTCCGCTCTAGAAATCTTCGTTTCTAAAGCCTGAGGTAAGACTCCTCACGATGACGAGAGCGTTATTTCCACAGACTTAACAACTAACTCTGACCAAGCAACTATTGCAACTGTTCACCTTAGCCATATGCGTGATAAATGAGCGGATAATGAGCAGTAGCATTTCACCCAGGGGAAAATACTGGTAACTCGGGAAAAAACGGTTGGTTAAAAGTTGAAGTAAGCATAAACAAGTCCAACTTTGCCGAATTTAGGAATTTCTCATTCCACTAAGCACCACGTTTAGCCCAAGGCATTAATGGCAATAAGACAACAGCTGTGCTCAAAGAAGATAGGGGTACAAGCCAGGGGACAGTATGTGAAAACATTCGTGCGGAGCGTGGCAATCTATGAATCGGAAGCGTGGACCATTTGAAAAGCTGACCAGAAAATAACAGAAGCCTTCGAAACCTGGTGCTGGAGGAGGATGCTGAAGATAAAATGGACGAAAAAAATGAGAAATGATGAAGTGTAAGGGAGAGTAGAAGAGGAAAGGACCATTTAATGGAACACCATACAGAAAAGAAGAAGAAGTTGGATTGGACACACCCTGAGACACAATGGTTTTATGAGGAACATCATTGAAGGTAAGATACAGGGAAAAGTCCCCAAAGGAAGACCCAGGATCAAGTTTATGGACCAAATGAAGAGGAAAATACAGAGGAAGAGATACCAGGAGGTAAGGGAACTAGCATTAGATAGGGAAGGGTGGAGGGCTGCAGTCAACCAATCTCAGGATTGAACAACTAATGAATGATGAAAGAAACAAACCGAAGTAATGGCACAAATAATATAAGGTGAATCTTTATGCATCATTTGGGTCGAACGCTGTTCCATAGTCTTGATTACATGAGGCGCTAGTAATTGTATTGAGAGAATTGTGTATTTGATACTTGTGTGGTCAGCCAATGTTAGTATTGAACAACCAATGATTGAACGATGCACCACATTCGTAAACGATGCCATGGCGACATATCCACTCATGAGTACGACTAGCACAAGCCTGGCCTAATAGTCAATCACCCCAACACTTTCGATGATAAATGGATTGTCTTGCAAAAGGCTCAACTCATATTTCAGAGCAGAGCACACCCTCGGACGAAGGCATTTCAGTCATTGCGATTTTCCTTCATTTAACCGAAAGCCGTTCAGTCATTTTGACTCACTTGCGACTGGAAAACTAAAAATGCGCATGATTTCAATATACGGCATTGTCGGGCAGCGCAACACATCCACAGCGGCTGAATGACATTTAGACACGATCCGGAGAATCCGGCCTTTGAATTGACACGGGCGGAGACTCGTAGTGGAAGGAAAGATAAAAAAAGAGGGGTCGGATCTGGGTCCTCATTATGTTCGACCCACATTTCAGCCGCCCTTGATCGCTCCATTGCATAAACTTACACGAAGAGTAATTATCCACGAGGTTTACTGACCAAATATGACCCACTTAGGCTCGATTTTAAGTATTAAGAAAAAAAGAAATTCGACTATAGACAAACAAGGATTCCAGTTTTTCCATGAGAACTTCATTAATTATTTACCAAAAACATACCTAGATTTCACACGAAATCTCATAGGCTCGAGTAGGAATAATCCTTAATAACTTTAAAAAAGTTATTTGCATTATTTAGATCATTTGGATAATTTTGTTATCCATTCAATGCATTTACAGAATTAATTTTTTTTAAACTAAGGATAAGTTTTTGGCCTTAGAGTAAAAATACAGGTCCCATTTTTTTTAGCGCTACGGCGCTATACGAAACTTAGAAATACAAAACTAAAAATCAGAGCTTTCAACGAGGCTAAAGCTTTAATCTACGCGCCTCAGAGTTTTGCAGAGTATCAAGTTCTTATGACATAAGAGAGACATGACATATGCATAGAACAATATTCGAAAACAGCATATCTAAATATGATTTCACCTAAATTTTGATCAACTAAAATTTTGATCTAGTCATTACATGTATTAATTGAGGAGAGTCAATTCATACAGTCAAAATGTCACTCTTGAATTGTTTCCAATACTGGTACCGAGGCTTCCGCAGTGATTTATTCAGTTCAGCTTATTCGGGTTTTTCCCGCGTTGGTAACGTTACAGCTGGCGAAACTGTTGTCCGTTAAAATGAAGCAACGCGGCCGAATAAACTGTTTCCAATACTGCCTCTGCTGCGATTTTGAACGCACGAACAGATGAAAAGAAGTCATGAGCAGTCCAAAAATATTTTTTTAAATTACTTAAAAATTTATTAAAATGTGCACCAGGGTGGGGGGAAATTTCAGTGTCGAGAATTTGACGGGTCTTAAAGTTGTAATTTTTTCTTGTGATGAGAGCATAGTATAAACATAATTTGGAGTCGATCAACCCCACGACAATCCGCGCCGAGGGAGTGCCAATCTATTAATTTTTAAGGGTGAGGATCGGTATTATTTTTCTGATCAATATGGAACAAATGGTAAATGTATGTTCTCAGTGATAGGTATATACTTTCCTTAATGAAAATTTTTTAGACAAAAAATAATAATATTGCTGTTTATAATTCCTAAATAATGGTTATAAAAGCATTGGGCATTGTGCAATCAACAACCAACGGTTAGCCTAATAGCAGCGATTAGCCAAATAGCAGAATAGTAGCGGAAGCATAATTTGCTGATTTGAATTTGGCGCCAGGAAGCGAGGTTCAAATACGATCCTGTGATGAAACAAGTATTTCCAACATATTCACCTTTAGATGAACCACACTTTATTGGTTTAAATGCACGTTGTAGAATATGGAAAAATAATAATTACAACGACAGCTACACCGTCTTTTGTTTATTGACCCTTCAAATCAGCAATCCAAGCTGCCGAACTCTGCACGCAGAAACTGCACGTTTACCGCGTGGGAAAGAGGAAAAAAGAACGGATGAGGCCAAAAATAAGACGATTTGCGCGCTCCCACATCAGGAGACCAATTACAACATTCCACTCGACAAGAAAGCCTGGCGCCCACGAAGATGGACGTCTCGGCCATTAAAAACGGCAGCGATCGCGAAGAGCAAGAAACCACGATGGGGAGGAATGCTTCCCTCTCTCCGAAGATCAAGGGAATCGCTCCAAGTGCGCGAGAGGAAGGGAAAGAGGGGGGGGGGAGGGTAGGAGTCGAAAATGCGGGGTGCGGGATAGGAGGGAAGGAGTAAACAAATGAATGCGGAGGCAGCGCCGTAAGAGAGGAATCTCGAGCACGCCGAGAGGAGGATCTCACAGCAAGGTCGAACGGGGCGAAGAACGTTAAGGTCCGGTTCAGTGGTCTCCGGTTAAATACATTCTCGATAAGAGCTTAAGTTTAATAATTCCAGGTGATGCCCTTCTGGGATGCCATGCATGATTACTATGGCAACTAAAACCATATCGGGTTATGGACCGCCGACTAAAATTAAGACCTAATCTTGTGTGTACATCCCAAACCATTTTATAACCTGAAGACGTCAATAATGTTTTACGAAACCAACACACCATGGTAGATCGGATCATACGAATAGAATTCGCGAATGAGACTGCAGAATAGACAGGTGTTAACTGTCATCTTTCCCGCGATAGATTAGAGACCATAATAGCTGACAATGGAATTTTAAAGTAGATTATTCCACAGGTAATGCAGCTAATTAGTTGAGTAGCTCCCAAACACTTGTTACTTATCTGAAACGTAGTACTAACATCACGTTTCACAATATTTCTGAAAAACATTTGTCTTAACTAGTACAGTCCAGTGAGGGCAAGCTAAAGTGCTTTCTTTTGCAGGCACCCACTGGGATTTACTGCGAACAATGCCAGGCATTTAAATTTTGACTCAAATGTTTAATCATTTACTTTTGATTGGTCACCAATACACTTCGTACATACTCAATGCCACGGCTAAATGAGACATGTTTAATGAGATTTTTGGTTTGACACCAAAATCAGCGCGCAAGGACCGAAGAATCGCGAAATGCGCTGCGCAGAAATATTCACCTTCACCCGAAAAAAACCTCCAATTATCGCGCGGTTCCACCCAAGCCTCACGCATATGCACGGTGTACTGATTCGAAGTGTATATAATAATACTGTAAGTCGTACACGCGATCGAACGAAACCACTTATTATCATTTTAATGTTTTTTTTAAATCATGGAATTATAAATTCGGAAAGATCTCCCCTTCAAAATATTCCGTCCCGATACCCCAAATCTAGGCCTGATTTATAAGACAAAAACACGTTAAAAATATGCTGTTTTTCCAATAATAGAATCAGATGTCAGGACTTCGTGGCGTATAACAATGTCGTGGACATTGCATCACTGACGCAATTGACTTTCAAGATCTAGAGATTATTCAATATACAACACGCATTGAAAAAGAAAAACTACTCTCGCGACGCAAGTTAAACTACCTATAATTTTTCCTTTTCCGTCATCACTTTTCATAAAAACCATGGACGCGTCCTTCGTGTCGCCACCTCAAGAGACAAGCGAACCAAAAAGCCTGTTCGAGGTGTGCTCATTCCAGGAAATAAACTGTCCCACTCATTTTTTTCCGCATTCCCCGATCCTTTCGCCTTTAGTTCACCTGTCAAGTCTTATACTGCTCAATTATTGCTCTCACATTCTTGAGACTCGCCAAACATCATTCTCCAAAGATTATCTTCCTTTATATCCCCATACGAATACTTTGGTCTCCAGCCAAACTACTCAAAGTCAACTCCTCGGTAATCATCTTCCTGGTTATTTAAAGCTCATCCATTCTCTTAATACATACAACCAAACCACCGTGCATAATTTACCATCATCATATTTTCAACTCCACACCTAATCATGGACCTTTTATCCTTCACTCCATATTTTCTATCCTGAATTCATTTACAATTAATAATTATCCATTGCTAAGTTTAGCCGAACTCTCAGCTTGACATTCTTAAATTAAGGAGGAGAAACCATTTACGCATTTCCTTACATGTATTACAATGCAAAATACAACACTTGACGTAGTTCAAATATTAGCAGTATATCACAACATAAATTGAGACTTTCGCATAAGTTTAAAAAAAATGTATTCTACCGGTTAAGGTAGGTTTTGTTGAATGTCAGAGAATCTCATCCCGGTTTTCCACACATTCAGGGGCCTATCTCCCTCTAGTACATCCTTTTTCGCCTCTGCATAAGATCCACCCTTCTTCATCCCGTCCATGAAACCTATTCTCTTTCTTCCCCTTCCCCACTTGCCCAACATCCTTCCCTCTATCACACTCTTCAGCATACCATCACCCTTTATTACATCCTTCAGCCGTATATCTACTCTGCCTACCTCGAATTTAATTCAAAAGTTTCCTATCCTCGCCCACCATCTCAAGCACTTCCTCGTTAGTATTCCTTTCCGTCCACCTCACCTTCTCCATCCTTCTCCTCACTCACATCTCAAATGCCTGCAGCCTATTCTAGTCCTCCTTTCTGAGGGTCCAACATTGTCATTAAAACCTGCATAAATCACTAGAAAGCGAGTAAAAAAGCGGACAAGATCTGACTTATTTTTAACCCCCAAACGTGATGTAAAAAGGAAACTGGAGCATAATGTATGCATTTTTCTATGTATTCTATCGGTAAAGGTAGGTTTTGTCCGCATAAGTTATCAGTTCTGAAACCTGAGGAGTCACTTGAAATAAATACGCTAAATGTTACAGTTTACGCCGTTAACTTTGCGGAGGTTTTCCCATACAATTAAATTGAGGTAATACATAGAGAACCATGAAAGTAATCACTAGGATTAATCACCACACGGAAAACACTTTACGGCAAATTACAAGAAGCACAAAGATGTGCCCCATTGTAACTGCCCCCTGATTATAACTATTTATGGTCAAACTCCAAAGATGGAACCTTTTGCAAATTTATCTGCAGTTAAATAGCCGACATAGATTCAATCTCATGAACTAAGACGAAACTTTGATCGCTGGATTTGACATTTTTGATTCCGTCGAAAACCACAAAGTACCACAAATACCGTGGATTAGAGTCACTGCAAGACATCTTGGGTAACACGTTCATCAACGTTAGAGTAAGATATTAACTCCCATATAATTATAAAATTTGGCCTCACTAGAAACAAAATTATATCATCTTACTGATAGTAAGAAAACATCAGCCTTTTACCGCACGACATTTGAGATATCGACCAAAAACATTGAGGCGGCTTCCCATGGGATTTGGTCAGGCTGGTTACTCTAGATCTAATGCCAATATTCATTGAACACTATAGAAAGGTCTGAATTTTTCTTTTGGACTGTAATTTTAAGATTATGTAATTTTCTGAGAAATGGTTTTAAGAAACCTCTCAACGCACAGTATTCTTCAAAGCCATTTGAGAACCTGGAGAGGCTTAAGGTGGCTCTGGCCTGAGGTTCACTTATTCCAGATTTTCCGCAAACTTGAATGTGGCATCTTTGCAGTGTGTTTTATAAGCTGAGATAAAAGTACAATAGGGTTTCCGGGCTACTTCTACTGTAAGTTATCCTCGAAATAGGAGATTTTCATATGGGCTCTCACGGATGTTTCTCAGCTTACAGCAGAAAAGGGCTATGTGAATGAGAAGAGACATTAAAACTTGCAATTAAAACTTCTAATAAGAAGGAAAAAGTCCTGGTAAACTTAATAAGCTTATTAGTGAATTACTGCCGTTACTGTACTCAAAAGTCGGTAGTTCCAAGTAAATGCCGCTGCAGTCGGCTCGTACAGCAGGAAATGTGGTCATAAAAATATATTCCTGAAATAATCTGCATATTTTGCACCTTAATTTTGGTTTTCAAAAGGTAACCCATTTCATCAGAGAAGACAAGATGTTTATTAATTTAATAAATAAATATGTTGAACTTAGTATTTGTCTTGACTCACAAAGTCAAGCCAGAGCCACCTTACGGGTGGATAATTGTGTAACGATATAGATATCGGTTATCCCGACCGACATATCTACATCTACGTCGACATAATACCCTACATGCGGCCGCATGGGCGTGTGGCAGGGGGGTGTTAGGACACCATCCGTGTAAATATGTAAAGGATAAGGTTTTGGGAGGTGAAATGGTGACATGTATTATGGGAGTGTATTTAGTGGAGCTCAGTTTTTATTGTGGTCGCTTATTGAGTGCGGAAAGAACTAGATTTTGTACCTATATGTTCCGCAATGTATCTCTCGTATTTTGTCGCTTCTGTCAGACATAGAGATGTAGTGAGGCGTCATGATACTATTCTCTATGTCCCTCTGAAACACACCAGTTCTGAATTTCTCAAGCAAGAGTATCACGTATGTAGTAAATAGAAGATATTGCATTTAGCACGAGTAGTAGCCGATGTAGAGAGTTTTTTCTTCATTCCATTTCACTACTGTAAATCACAACCTTAGTATTCCACGGAGAAATGCACTTGGTTTCGACAAATTTCTCTCCCATCGTAAGACAATCGGAAAATGTTGTGAGATGTAGAACGCATCAGTTCGGTGATTCTGAAATTAAAATGAGCAACTTTCCACAAAAATTAAATGTACTTCAAGCACCTGAATACGCATGATGACGGCGATGAAAAACTTGATGCAGAAATGAAAATGTGCGATTTTCCACAAAAAATAAAATTTACTTCAAGCAACTGAAATAATCGCTAGACAAAATAAAACAAACATACTAAGTAAAAAATAAAATTTACTTCAAGTACTTGAAATAAATTTTATTTTTCAATGGAAACTTGAACAGTATTATTTCAGCATCATGCATGAATTCCGCTCAAATTTTCAGGACTACGGATTTTACGTCAGTTCGGGTTGGTTGGTACCTGCATCAGAACGAGAGGATCGCCATCAATTCACAGCGATTCCCATTATGCAACCAGGATCGCGTCTTCCTCCTCCTCGCGTTGGCTGGCTTCCCATGTGCCCATCCCTGCCTTCTGCTGCAGCGAATTGAGAAATCCGGAAGAAATAATGGAAAGGGCGCTTGCGCAACCAACCCCCTCTGACGGCGGCGAGGAGAAGTATCGAGTGAGCGAGCGGCGACGGTTGGTGCCCTTGGCAGAGAACGCCAAGGAAAAAGAAGAAGGGGTTCGACCCGGCGACCCGAGGAGACCTTCCTACGGCTTACATACGTACGCTTTTTTATTCAGCTCCGCTCAAACACCTTCACGTACTTCATCATCTTCTTCGATAGCTTTCCTCCTCAATTCACTCAGCCCTCTCCATCCCAGGTGCATTTGAAATCACGTTTTTTTTTTAAAGATTCCAATCGACAGTCTTGGTCGACCTCATGTAGTTTGAATAATGCAAATTCCTTTGTTACTTTGAGGTATTCCATATTTCAACATATTTGATGATAACATTTACAACACCACAGATTACAAACAAACGACCCGGGTTTCAACGCTTTAGACACCTGAAAATGACGACTAACATAGCTTCGAAACCCGGCTCGTGTGTTCTATAAACCTTTAGTGTTGTTGCTACCATTATATATTTTGAGGTTGTTTGAGTGGAACATTAATTTGCCCAAAAATCGATGAACTTGGTCTCATTTTAAAGAAAAATATCTCACCCTTCCAAGTATACCAAAATATCAGCCCCTTATTCGACTAATTTCCGAGATTTTGGACGAAAAATACCAGTCCCTTTACAAGGGTAACGATACGTGTATGCACTCCAGAGAGACCTTATTAAAAAGATGAGGAATTTCGAACCCGCTGCATTTGATATCACGAGTCTATAAGACAGCCTTGGTTGACTTAGGGTAATTTGATCGAAACATTTCACCTAGAAATCAAAGAATTTGGTTTAATTTTAAAGAAAAATATCTTTCCCTTCCAAATATTCCAATATATCAGCCCCTTATCGAAATAATTTCCGAGATTTTACGAAAAATACCAGTCCCTTCCATGAGAAATGGTATTTCTATGCACTCCAGAGAGACCTAATTTTAAAAATGAGGAATTTCTAACTCGAAGATCTCGTCTAACGATATGTAGTGTGTGGTTTAAGTTTCCTCAGCTGCTTTTGAAAATAAATCATAATGTCACCGCAGTATTTATTTTCAGATTCATATACCTACCGAAAAGCAGGAGTTTAAAATGTACCGCGTGAAGAAAATGTGTCAAGTAAAGGTCTCATAGAGATATGTTTATTTAATTACTTAGAATTTCCGTCATATAGAAGAATATTACACCATAATCAATGCAATATATAATTCTTACTTCCCACAGCTGCTGGAATTCAAACAAATAATTCGAATATGGTCTCAATTGTGACTAGGGCACTATCCCTGTCCATCTACCTTCCAAAGAATTGAGAGAAAATCACAAGAGGAGTCCTATGAAGAATTGGTGAGAAAAACAGAGGAATGAAAACAATAGGAAGAAGAAAGGAGACTAACTTATTGAAAACATTTATCGATATAACAGCTTTTTGAAAAACATAATGGAAGGAGAAAAGTATGGGAAGATTTACAGAGGAATGCCTATAATGGAATACATGCGACACATTTTGACGGACGTAAAAGACAAGACTGAAGTAAGAAAGACGTGTTTGGCCGGTAAGTGAAGGGAGCGGAGGGCTGAGCCGCACAACCTATCCTGGAATCGACGACAGCTCATAATGAAACTAAATAAATGGCGCCTTAGTCGATATTAGATCTTCCGAAACCTATTATACACATAACTTATTAGAGACGTAATTAGGACGGGAGATACTCGACATCATAAGAGAGACGGCGACATGACGACGAGATGACGACAAAAAACTCTAGAAAACACCATATTGGACCCATTCTAAGTTTTTGAACGATTTGGGAACTGAGAGAAGATGAAACATTTTTTGAAGTTATTCGTTCGGTCGACGATGAAGGAGCATGTCCAGAGGACTAATTGAAAGCAGTTGTTATACTGTACTATACTATATAAAGTATACAATCTGGGAGAAGACAGGGTCTGAATAAGATGGGTGTGGAACAAATACTTCAATTTCAGACGCTGTATAAGTTTTACCTAGAATCATTCGTAATTAAATGTAGTCTATAGCAACTTACAAGTGAGATACTGAACAGTTTAGGTTCAAGAAACTAGATATGCGAATACGGTTATGAGAACTCTTATAGAAAGAAATCTCGATTATAATGGAAGGGTATTCGCTGACTTGTGGATCCATTCGTAAAGGCGATAGACAGGACTGTTTGGAAAAAAACTAACGCAGGTTCTCATATGTATATATAAAGTTAACTTTATCAGACTGTACTTGGTGGGAGTTGCCTATATTCATGCTGAATAAAAAACACTTGGTAATCTCCCAACAGATTTATTTGCTGGCACGACGCGTTTCACCACACTGTGGCACATGAATATATAAATCTGCTAGAGATTACCAAGTGCTTTTTATTCACCATGGACATTAATATATCTGTTGGATGTCAAGATAGGAGACTCACTCGAAACTTATGAATGGCTCAGAGAGCATTCGTGAAGGTGGCTGAATGGCTGAGAATCCAGGGGGAGGTCGCGGAGGTTAAGAAAGTTGGAACCTCTGCATTTTATCATCATTGTCTAAGAAACGGTTAAAGAGGCAAACGAATAAGTACCGATTTATAGACTCACATCCAACACCGGATAAAGAAATCAATGTAAACGAATCGTATATACAATCGGCCACAAAACGAATTTTAACGGCAGTCGGTGTTCCATACAGGATATAATGTCCTCAATTCTTAAAGAAACTTATCAATATGCACGGGTTATGACCGGAGAAACTTCACTGATCCTTGATAAGTAAGAGCCCGACATAGACCTAATAGCATCATGTCATGATGGTAAAATCGAAATCTTACTACTCATCGCAATGCACAATTAATTACAGACTAGGTATTTAGCAAACGTGAAGTAATAATTTAAACTAAATATTATAAACGAAATAATTACTTAAGCATAAGTTTAAAATGTTTAGGCACTCTATGGATCAGAAACATGGACCATTGGAAAAGCTGACCAGAATAGACTAGAAGCCTTTGAAACCTGGTGCTGGAGGAGGATGCTGAAGAAAAAATGGACGGAAAAAATAAGATATTATGAAGTTTACAGAAGATTAGAAGAGGAAAGGACCGTTTAATGGAACACCATAGAGAAAAGAAGAACAAGATGGATTGGACACACCCCGAGAGACATGGGTTTGTGAAGAACATAACTGAAGGTTAAAATAGAGGGAAAAGTCCCATCAGAGGAAGACCAAGGAATAAGTGCAAGGACCGAGTAATGAGGAATGTAAATAGGAAGAGATACCAGAAGGTAAGGGAACTAGCATTAGACAGGGAAGAAGGGTGGAGGGCTGCAGTCAACCAATCTTAGCATTGAACAACCATTGATGATGAAGTTAAACTGTCGCTCGAATTGTAAGCAATTCAGTGACAACTGCAAAACTATCCGAGTGCATCATCACATCAATTTACAAGGTACGAATCGATGTTCAAAAACATTCCCTTCTAGAAAGATGGGTACAATATAAAAGGTATATACCTGGAGTAACGGACGGGTCAGATCTGGGATTTTACGACAGTACCCCTAAAGCTGGCGACCACTCTGCTTTAAGGGAACTTCGTCACGCCCTCGCCAACAAACCAAAGGAACGGAGTGCTCAGTGAGATGGACTGTTCGCGTGCGGCTTTCCTTCGCGTTGCGTGACTGCTGGCAATGCAAGCGAGCCACGAACTCAGGAAACGACAACTTATCCCGCGTCTGCGAATTGGCCAGTCTCAAAGCACCGTTTACACATTTGAGTATTCAAGTGGTTTACTTTAGGTCATACCCAGTCATTTCCCGGAGTTTATGTCTCTTGAAAATTTTCAAACGAGGCTGCGTCTAAAGGTAACAAGTCTTCGACTAGTTATTTTGAACGAGAGATGCCTTGAAACTAATAGGAATTTATCTATGTCAAAACTAACACTTTCATTATTCAGTAACTCAACTACGTTTCCCTAACTTCTGGCCGAACGAATGCGAGTTGCCGTATTGCCATCGTAACACGCATAGGCAATTAAACAATATGACTGCGTAGGACCTGAAAATAACTTCAAAAAAACTAATCATAGAGGACCAATAAAAATGATTTTGCAGCGACTATACCATTTCGCTTAGAATGGTTATTTTTTTAAAATGATTATTGACCTATCTAACGTGGATGATATGTTACAGATTACTCCATTCTTAGTACTTCCTTAATATGCATTCGAGTTCTCCCGTACTAAGTTCGAGTACTTCCGTAGCCCAATATACGTACACAAATTCCAAACAAAAGCCAAATACATATCACCCAGAGCACGAAAAATTGTGAACAATTTTACAATAATCACATTCTCAGACTCCATAGAAATATGTAAAATTTCCTTTAAGTACACTTAGTCTTCCAATTATTATAAGTGCTCTAAAAATGGGCAGCATACCTGAGAGTCTATCATTTTGTGTATAAATACATGTACGCAAATATTATTATCTTCTTCACCGTAGACGATCCTCATTTCATTATTTCAACATTTAGCTACACCAAGCATTCCAGTTTTCTTATTATAGTTTTAAAATACTTAAATATTCCACCTCTTAAAGAGTATCGGCCATCATTTTCACAAGCAACACCCTCCGTCAGCCACATCTCACATCAATACACATTTCAGAACTAATTGGAATGCCACCTTCAGTTTTTTCCTAACCTCCTCGAGCCAAAAGAACGTTTGAAATGCGGGAAGGACCCAAAAATACCAATGAACAAGAAAACCGCGGAAGCCTTCGTAACAGAACTCACAGCATTCACTTCTTTCGTGAATCTACTGCGTTATTCGACTGTCATTCAATCTCTCGACATGGGCAAACAAATTAAGCGCACTTCTTTGGTAAAAGTCCACCCACTCCATACTCTTCCTTCACGCATTCATTCCTAACCCAGTTACCTCCACTTTTGCAACAGAAACTTCTCAGATACCCCATGCCTACTACATTTTGCCCATTTTGATGCTCATTCTGGGATGTACAAGGAGGTTGAAATGAAATTGAGGGGGAAACATGGCCGCAAACACTAATGGGCGAAGGTGAAGCAAAAAGAAGGGCCAATTGGAACGATTTTGTGCCGAATAGGGGCGCGGCTTACCAGTCACAAAACTTGCCATTTCCTGTCGCTTTATACAGTAAGTACAGATGCGAGTTGAAGAAGAGCGACGTAAGTCGAAACGACGTAAAACGGATCCAGGTAGCCGTGACCACTTAAATCTCGCGAGAAATCAAGGCGTTAATTTCAAAATTCGTTTTCTTCCTCTATCCACGAAAAAATAGCTATTTTAGATGGGATTAATATATCTCAGATATCAAAAAACGCAAGAATGTCCACGTATGATTTTAAACTTTCCCGGCGAATAAAATGTCACCCGGTGGCGAGCCCGAGAAATTTACACAAATATCCACATACGGTCTATTTTATTAGCATTAATCATGGGAAAATATTCCGACGACCCTTGTCAGAATGGACGTAACATCAAATCAGACGAATCATACCCAGGACTTGCTGTAATGAGATTTGACTAAGCTCGAACGACACCGCCGGAAACGCAAGCTAGAGTAAGCCTGAGCTACGCCATGCCGACTGTAATTGACGAGCATGGCTTCCAAAGTCAATTGGATTGTCACCTCCATTTTTTCCTAATCTCCTCGAGCCAAAACAACGTCCCGACCAAGATGGCGGAACATACTTCAAAAATCACGGGAAGTCGGACTCAACTATCTTTCTACCACTTATGGACACCCAAGTTTAGTTGCCATAAAATCAAAAGAGGAGTATACTTTTTTATTCGACTACATCCAGTTGTCAATGATGGATAAATCATATTGACACATGGCTAAATCAACAACGCCAATTCCTTAGAACCTAGCTTACAGCTGTACAGTGGAGAGCAGCTGGATTTTTTAAAAATTGTCACGACAAACATAGCAGCGTTACTGAATTGATGAGGGATTGAATCAGAGTTGGAATTTCTATCCGATTGAAGGGAAAAATGTAGATAAAATCTTTTACGAAAGTTTGATGCAGACTATTTTATGCCGGACGTTCAACATAGTTTGCTCGAGCCAAACAATTATCGTAGAAACGATTATGGGCACAAGATAAAGGAAATATACGGCAGAAAGGTAGATTTAAAATGTCATTATGACTAAGTACAATAAGGGACCATAACAGCTGTGATAGATTATTTATAGGATACTTTGACTCTGACAAGGTAAAATAGGTTTTTGCACTTGTGAACATATATTAATATCATAATTATCAACTAATTTTGCATGACATTTCCGGCATGACTTAGTAACTTGTAGTACTATTTATGCGTCGCATTAAGAATAAACAGTAGCCGTATCTTGAATAATGTACTGCATGGTAGCATGTTCGTCCACGCATGACTCTCCAAGTTTCTGGTCTGACCGCGCGCTGTTGTTCTGACTGCTTTTGGTCTGCGCCTGACATCCGGGCGGACGTGCGAGGTTCTGATTTTAACTCGGATGGGTGCTGCATGCTTTGTGGGGAATCACCCCTTGCAACACACCCTAGTGGTGGCTTGCACGATATTTTGTAGATGTGGCTGAGGGGCAATTTTCTTAGATGCCAGCTATGTAACTATTTCCTCAGACGCTAGGATCTAATGATCTTTCACACCGAATCCGTCCTCGAACGAGGGATTAGGAAAGCACAGTCCACTTCCATCGGTCAATATTCCGAACCGCCTCTTAAAGTCCTCTTCCACTCCACAACTCCCAGTCTCCACCGCTGCTGAAAGGGCTCATCGGCCAACTCCAAGCAAAACGGGAAATGGACTCCCCACGAGGAAACGAAATGCGTCCATTTGAAAAGACTTTCTTTGTTCAAGAGGGATGGAAGCCTTATTATGCAACGCCTCGGCGAGCGGAAAGGGCAGCGGTGAAGGAGGGCAAAGAGGGAAAGGAAGGGAAATGAGGTCAAATGGGAATCACACACAAAGCAACGTCCGAGGCGTAATAAACACTTGACCCCAACGACGCACTCTTCCATCGATTTAGGAAGGTTAGAGATATCTCCGTTATTCAATGCACACATTTGCGTGTAACTTCGCTTACGTATTCTCGTCAGTAATATACAGGGTTAACTCCTAACGAAAACGACGTAAAATCCAATGGCTCTGCAAGAGATGTTGGACCACAGTACAACATCAGGGAATATGATGGTTGCATTCGAGCTCCCAGAGAACCAGGTGTAGTGATTATAAACAAAAACATAGTGACACACAGCGTAAGGCATATCAAAAGCGTATAAAATGATGACATCAAGATGAAGTAATGCTGAAAAAATAAATAATGAGACGCTGAGAGAATAACTTCGACAAAAAATACATGAACTCAAATAATAGACGCAAAACACTTGCAGTTTGCCACTCATAAGACTTCATACGACTAGTTTCCATTTTACTATTACCCTCACAGAGAACGATGTACAATTCCACTAAGTTGCATTGCTGTCAACCGTTCCGTCGTGAATTTTGTATCAATGTTATACGCGTCTCGATCAGTGGAATATAATTTTTCCATTATTCACACATCTCAACGTCTCGAAGAAAATAATTTACTCAAGTTTTCCACAATCGTATCGAGCTATATGAAGCGTGAAATCTGCACATTCAGGCAAATCACTTTACCTATCTCTGAGCCGCCTCTGGTTAACACAGAGAACCGGTACTCAGGCAAAACACACAACTCGGACTTCAAATTAGGTTAACACGAGCTCCCATTGGGATATAACTCAAAATATCTGTGGTATAATGCACGGCCGTATACCACATACTCCAGACCACAGTTTCTATAGATTTGATGATTAGAGGTGAAATGAACCTGAGCTATACGCGAACCAAATTTCATAGGTAACTCAATATAAAACTGACTTGGCTGGTTCAACACTAAAGTTGCTTACATATCACTTCAATCACACTCTGGCAGTTTAAGATCCTTCTGTTATAAAAAAAGCAAATAAAATCCAACCTTTCTACGCTTCTCCAAAACACGCCTCCAGTTTAAACTATTTTGAATGCAAGAGTTGAGGATATTTATAGGTTTTTGCGCGTTCTTCGACTATTCCTTCGTACCAGCCGTAGCTGTTCGTAATAGCTTTCACGAATGGGCCAAACACGAGTGAGGTGGAATTCATGGATTTATGGACTGTGATGTTGCATGTGTATGAGAAAGTAGAAACTTTTCCACCATTTGCCCGCATGCATCTCATTCGCAAGGCTTTTCAGCGCTCGCTCACTCACACAGTAGATTTCAAAGCGGCACCTTCCATGGGTAGTGACCCTTCTAATACCGGTTGACACGAGCAGCGGCCAAGGTCCTCAAAACAAATTACCCGAGGACCTTGAGAACTTGCGAAGTTGCAGGAGAGCTGCTATCCCGAGGCCCACCCCGTTAAGGCGACGGAAAACCTCTCGCCGCCATGAGCAATAATTATGCCGACTTGAGGTAAAATGAGCGAGATTTATATATTTTATATATTTTATTTATTTTATTTATTTTATTTATTTTATTTATTTTATTTATTTTATTTATTTTATTTATTTTCACTGCCCCGAAAACAGCACATTAGGCCATTTTACGTCGGGTGAACAACAGTAACAACGGACGAGACACAGACACCCATGTCCTGGGCAGATAATATTCTACCCAGGCGGGACTCGAACCCGCGACCCTCGGGTTAGCAGGCAAGGACTTTGCCCCGCCGCCACCGGGGCCGACATAATGTCATAATGGTGACTTAATGGTGACTTAAATAGTCATAATGGTGACTTTATTCAATTTTTTTATTTCAGCAGCGGTGAGAAGAATAATATAAATAATTCAACGTCATTATCGAAGAAATATAGTATAACACGGCAGAAGTTCTCATTGATTGACCAAAACGTGTAAATAAGTCTTGTCACTTGAATCACTCGGTTCGCACCTTACGCAGACAACGCTTTCACAACTGAAACCAAACCAACCAACTGTAAAAAATACTGCAATGTGGAACTGTTTTTCATTTAAAAATATAAGTGAAAGCGTAAAAACCATACACACTCAGATTTCTGACCAGATCTATGCATTATAATTTCCTCATCCTTCAAACAAAATCTCTGTGGACTGCATTCCGGTGACATCTCCAATGGTGAGTGCTTGGTATTTTTTTGGTAAATATCTCGAAAAGTATGGAAAATAACTGATATACTGCAATCATTAAAGTTATGGGATCATATTGATTATAAAGGGGACAAATTCATCTAGTCTTATGCGAAGAAATATCTCGTTCAAACTATCTTAAGAAGTAAAGGAAAATGGGGTAACAACCAACAACAAAGTCGTAGGAAAAGTAAGAGAGAAAAGGCGAATAATAAAAACTCTTATAAGTGGAGGGCATGAGCTTGTTGAGCACATTTTGCGACAAATCATCTTATTGTACACTTTTCAAGAGACAATATATAACAGAGGAAGAGGTAGTAAGGAAAACATCACGCAAACGATGACGCCTATTTAAGTTAAGAACTATTGAAGATTAAAGCGGTTGGCTGATTGGATAGAGGAGAGGAGAGCTTCGTGCTGATGATGAAATGAATTGAAGGACGTCTTAAACGAACAAAATC
This sequence comes from Ceriagrion tenellum, assembly GCA_963169105.1. Classification (NCBI taxonomy): domain Eukaryota; kingdom Metazoa; phylum Arthropoda; class Insecta; order Odonata; family Coenagrionidae; genus Ceriagrion; species Ceriagrion tenellum. Next base: position 5,678,883 of record OY720641.1, on the reverse strand, counting down.
TGACCGTAATAGACCTCTCTTACCTTTAAATAATTGTGCATCACATATTGAGCATGAAAAGCATTAGAGAAGGATATCTTCGGTTAGAAGGTACTCGCCAGCGGAATATAAAAGGCATTACGAGAGACGAAGTCAACAAAATTTAAATAGAAGAGTAGAAAACACCTCTTCGGAGTTACTGGAGATATTTCGAATTAGAGGAGAGCAAATATATTTGGAAATACTTCTAGCACATACGAGGAAGGAGTATGGTCAGACGAATTGGTGAAAATAGTTTTCAATATCTATGCCGAAGAAAAATACAGCGTCAGAATGTGACTGGAATGGAACGTATAATATAAATTAAATAAATAACGAATGCTAAACATAAGATAATACTCAAATTACAATCCATAGGTCACATAAAACATAAGTGATTACGATCTCAAATACGTTTATCTTATCTCAATGGCCTTAAAAACCACGTAAAATCGTTCGAAATAAAGATTTAAGAAGTTAACTACATGAATTCAGCAACAATTAGTACTAGGATTAATGGAAAATTCTTTTTTCATCCACATTATCAAAATATAAACCGTAGCTATGATTATTATGATAGGTATTTCTTAGAAGATGAACCTTTAATTGAATAATGAATCGACTAAAAAAATTCTTATCATGGACGAAGAAAATAAAGATTACCTAATTGATTTAACGGTAAATCAACCATAAATTAATACACTCGTCTATTATCCATGAAACTACAAGCAAAAAAGAGACAAAATTGTGGAAAATTAAACAAGTTACATAATTTATCCCGATATTATTAACAGGAATAGCAACGGTAGGAATATAAGTTAACTGAAGTTCCACAAGTAAAAGAGAAACTTCTTTCAGAGTGATTTCCCGAAACTCATGAAAACTCAGTATTCCAAGGGGGGAAAATATATCTAAGCTGACACGTTACACTACACAAGGATTCATAAGAAGAGAGAAACCTTACTTACAGAAAGGTTGAAGAACTGCTCGAAAGAATAATCTTTTTTGCATCGAGGACCATTATTACCACGAAGTCTCCTCTGCCCATATCCTTGAAATCAACGTTGGGTATTAAGCGGATTCCATACCAGCAGGGATTAATGTCTTTATGAGCAGGTAGGGATGGGTCAGGAAGTCATACACTCGTCACAACGCCAAGGATTGTTTCGTCCGCGATTAAGAGTGCAAAGCACTTATTTTGCAGCCGCGACCAACACTCACGCAACTTTTAATTACGATTAACACAGCGTAACATTAGACAGTTCGTAATATTTTTCGATTGAACAAAGCCATTATAAGGAAATGAAATTCCTTTTTCAGGTTTCCCGAAGAGTTTATAAGATGTCAGTGATTTTAAATTAGCTCGTAATTTGAAAATAGCGCTTTCCCATAAATCATCAAAAGTACATCGTATTGCTTTTACGGTGCTATCAGTGTTTTTTGCAATTCCCGTTTAATTTAATCCGATTTAGATTAGAGGCGAACGATGTGATTAACCGTGAACCGATGTTTACGTCACGGTCGTGCATAGCCCTTGACTGCTAATACCAATTAATTTATACCACGATGAAACCTAAAACTGCAAACCAAGGTTATTACCGGTTAAAGCTAAGATCCAGCTGTTAAAAACATTTACTTGAAGCAAATTCCTATACGGCAGCGAGGCGCTGACTCTTGGAATGGAAGGATAGAGGGGATATATGTAATTGAGTTATGGTTCTATCGCAGAATGTTGAAAATCAGTTAGACGCATACATTTACGAACGAAGAGGTCTTAAGAAGAGCGGAGGAGGTACATTGTCCATAGAAAACAATCAGAAAACGACGAAACTGCTAGATTGAGCACATAATTAGGCACGAAGGATTGTTAGTCATCTTACTGGAGGGCTCAGTGGAAGGAACAAACGCGAGATGCAGATCTAGGATGGAGTACATCGACCAAATCGTAGAGGATCTTGACTACCATCCGTCAAAGGAGCTGAAGAGACCGGCAGAAGATCGCCAGGGTTAGAGAACAGCTGCAAACCAACCATCGGGTAAAGGACGAGGGCTAAGAATGCTTACCGATAAATTCAAAAAATCAACCAACTCAACGTTGCTGTAGAACCGGCAATAACATAGGGTGGTTTCTTTATTATTCGGGAAATCGGTAGTATTTTTTGGCGGAAACTCTAAAATGGAATGCGACTCGTTACAGGTCGGATACTTGGCCATCGCGGAGAGAGAACGTACGCAGACAAGAGGCATATGGTATTTGGGTTAACAGGAGAATGGAAATGACGAGCTGGGAAGCAAGGACGACAAACGAGGTAGTTTTGAATGCAGTGGGGGAGGAAAGGAAGGAGAAGTTTCGGAGGCAGTAGAAAACATCCATAAAGGACGTTCTGTAATGCGAGAGCACATTAAAACCGGGGAAACTCATGGAAGAGCAAGGCGGATTATTTGGAAGATATAAAAAGAGCGAAAGGGCTCTTGGCATTCAAGAGAGATACGATGGCAAGTCATACGAGGTAAGTGAAAAATGTCCCAGAAACGTATACATAAGAGAGATGACCATTCAAAAACCTGCCAAACAGGTGACAGGATGATAATACGAAGTTTAGGTTATGATACTCTTGTTTTCCGTGACGCCAAAAGAAACACACGCGGCTGAGGTCCCCGATAGAAGGTAGGAGACATTGACAAGATGACACGGAAAACCAATAAGAACTAAGAATCCACATATCAAATGTTGCTAGCACCTTTTCACACCATCCCTATAGAATACTCGCCGAGCGAATCCTTGGGAATTTACGTTTCAGCGTCCTCTGTGATTTAAGAAAAAAAATAAATCATTACGGATGCAAAAATCTTGTCTACGGCCGATATATACACTCAATGCGTAAGATATGCAAAAAACACCATGCAAGAGGAAGAAATGAATCGTTTGGCAAATTGTGAGGATAGCAAAGAAACTGCGTTCAATTCAACCGAAGAGCAAACATGAGAACAGGGAAATCCAAAACAACAAGCGCAAACAAGACATAATAACATCACGATAGCTCTCAGGGAGCGCGATGTTGAGGAACCCATTAGCGCTACAAAGCCCTTAAGGAAACAGAAAATGACATTTAGAACGTCTCGCCCGACGCCGTGCTTTCCGAGAAAACGCCCACAATTCTTCTGAACTCCCGAAACCTTGACCCACCTGAGGAAATTAAGAAAGTTTTACGAGTTCTTATGCAAGACGAGTAGACGCTGACAGGACGTAAAAAAAAGAAAAGGCCGGAGGGATAATAAAACTCAACATCTACACTAATCAAGCAAAGGGGATAAAAGGAGTCGACTACCAACGGTAATGAAATTCTATTCTGCTTCTGTGAATAGGATTCATTGATGGAGGCGAAGTTATATTCTCAGGCGTCAGACTCTACGAAAGTGAGCCGATATAAAGGGATTGAGCAACTGGCTTGCCATACGCATCTCGGGAGTCTTGACACGCTGGTTAACTGCGTGACGCAGACTCCTGCGGCTACATCACATAGGTGGAGGAAAAAGTCGCTCCTGAGCGCGGCAGTAATGAGAATTCTCCCCCAGCACGCACTCGTCTATCTCCCGCATAATCAGTCTAATTAAAATCCAAAGCGAGTTCACTCGCAAACTCAGCATTTCGTCACCACCGTCACCATCAGTTCTGACGTGAAATGATTCATAAATCTGAAGGTTATTGAGGTCACCTACGACTTGAGGCGATGCACAAACTTTTTAATGGAAATTTTCCTTCATTCTTACTCTTCTAACTTCTTTCATTCCCTTAAAATATACTTTCTATATCTACATAGTACCCTGCAAGCCACCGCATGGAAAAGTGGTAGCGAGTGTTAGGACACCAGCCGCGTAAAAGTAAAAAGAATGAGGTTTTGTGATGTTGAAAAGGTGAAGTGAATTATGACTGTGTTTTAAGAAAAGCTCCGGTTTAATCATGGTCGCTTACTGTACGTGGAAAGATCGAAATTTTGTACCTAATTCTCATGAAATATATATCTCTCTCGCTTCTGTCGGACTTAAAGATGTAGTATGACGTCAAAATGATTTCATCTACGTCACTCTAAAAACAAATTCACAACTTGGAGACGTTTCGAGAGCAATCAAGGAGAGCAACACATCTGACGAGGAAATAGACAGAGGAGACTCCGGCTTTACTATTTGAGCCAAGAAAAATACTGAGGTACACATTTTTATTTCTTCAGTTTAAATATCCTGTTTTCCCTGATGGGATGATTCACCCATTGAAAACCAAAATTAAGGAACAAAATAAGCGGATTATTCCATAAAATATATCTTAAATGACAAAATTTCTTACTACCTAAATACACGGCTTCCAAAACCAACAATTACGTTTTTTAAGAGATTCTTTTAATATATGGGCCCTAAAATACTTAACTCCATACCTGAATCTATAAAAAGTTTAACAAAAAGAAGAAATTCTTGAAATTTTCAAACTTATACAATACCTATATTATATGGACATATACCCTATGTTATGAGTTGTAAAAAATTGTGTTTTATACGAATATAAGCTATATGAATTATAATTATCATCATATTAGCCTTTCTTGTTTTCGATAAGGTTAAAATGAAATCTTCTTTTGTTTATTAATTTATATACTTTTGAATGTATGTTTGTTTATTTCCAGAAATGCATTTATTTGATGGAATGCTGTCTCCACACAGGTGTGTGAAATCTAAGGCCGCCCAAAACTCATTGATATTTGTACACAACTGTAGTAAAACTGTTGAGTAACAAACTATACTTATTCCGATTTGTCCAGCCATAAAAGCCGGATGCAAAGCCATTTGGACGAAACTATCGCAGTTTACTTCATTTACACCAACACAATACCCTGCGAGCCGCCGCATGGGCGTGTGGCAGGGGGTGTTAGGTCACCAGCCGTGTATGGGTGTACGTTTTTTTGAGATGAAATGATGACGTGTATTATAGGAGCGTATTTAGTGGAGCTCAATTTTTATTGTGGTCGCTTATTGTTCGCGGAAAGAACGAGTTTTTGTACCTATCTGTTCGGCAGTTTATGTATGTGATGTAGTGAGTTTAGTGAGATGTAGTGTGGAGTCATGATACTATTCTCTATGTCGCTCTGAAAAATATCAGTTCTGAATTTGTCAAGCAACCTAAGCCAAGCGTGTAGCCTCCCGAGTCCCTAGGGGCTCCCACCATAATCCCTCTAAAAGTTGTGAGACACTATATGTACGCTCGTAGAGGTTTTTAACGAAGCGCGCTGCTTTCCTTTGTATTTTATTTTTTTTGTTCAATGTATTTGACCAGGGTCCCAATTACGGCAGTAATTCGTAAATAACACAGAAATAAGAAGTAATAAGCCTATATTTTATTTTTATTCTATTTCCCAAGACTTTTCGCTTCTTTTAAGAAGTTTAAATGAAAATCTTGGATATATTTCTAGATCAAATTGACGAAATACTGATTAAAGATTGAAACAATTTTTAATTTCCACGTGAGGTTTTTATATTTACCTGACTTTAGATATTTTTTTCCGACATGAGACCTTTTTCATTCATTTATCATGAAAATAAAAGTCTCATACGGAAATTACGAAGCGTTTCAATTTTTAGTCATGAGGTTATTCCACACAGTACCGCCCTAAACCTTCCCTGACGATATACTGCTGATATCTTCGCAATCTTCATAAGAGCCCACGTTAAAACCTCCTTTTTAAAGGCTGAATCACAGTAGAACTAGCGAGGAAACCCTATTTTTATTTCCATCTCAGTTTATAAAACGCACTTCTAAGATGCTATATTCAAGTTTGCGGAAAATCTGAAATAAGATACCATGAGGCCAGAGCCGACTTAATAATAATAATATAATAATAATAAGTTTATTACTTCCCAAAAAAAACAAACATCACAAATAAATTACAGGTTTTTTTTCCATACAAGGGGAAGCTTTAGGTAGCCTCTAAGAAATATCTGTGATGAGGCTACCATCCCAGAATATATAGCTGCTTATTGCTTTTAACTGAACAATACAAATCAATTATATATACAAAGTAGTTTTACAATAGATTTCAGAATGAACCAAATGGAATACAATAAATATAAAAAGAAAAAAACTTCATACGATAATATTAAAGAAAATTTCTACACTTTGCTGAGTTACAATCCATTCCGCTATTAGTTTGAGAAGTTTATTTTTAGTATAATTTCCGGCTTTTAAGTCCTCTGGTAGCAAGTTGTAAACCTTGGGTCCCATGTACAAGAATAATCTCTTAAAGAGCGATTTTTTTGGCTTATTTGGATGAACGTAAAATTTATTTCTGAGATTATGTTTCGTTCTTTTTAATTGTTTGTTCCTACTTCTTAGGTAAAATAATTTAAGGACTTTATAGACGTATAAGTGTCTACGCGGTAGCAATTTTAATGCTGAAAATAGGGGGAAAGAATGATGATATTTTGATTTACCAGAAATGATTCTTGTTATTCTTTTCTGCAGTACAGTAATTGGTTGGAGTACATTTTGATAAGCTCCTCCCCAGCAGACTAATCCATAACTTAACTTAGACTGAACCAGTGAACAATAAAGGGTTTTGCGGAAATGAATTGAACACTTATTACGTATTAAGTATAATTTTTCCAGGCAGTATCTTAGTGCACCAGAAACTTTTGACATGTGACTGTCCCATTTTAATTGTTGATCTATGGTGACTCCTAGATACTTTATTTCATTCACTCGTTCGATTACCGGACAGTTACAGGATAATTTAGAGCAATCTACTTGATGGTATACTAAGTTCCAATCATAGGAGCTTAATTTACAAAGATCATAATGTAAAAACTTCGTTTTTTCACTCATTTGGAGACCATTAAATTCAAACCACTGTCTAAGAAATTTTAAGTCTTCTTTTATACTATTTTTAACACACTCCAAGTTGGCTGACGCATAATTTATGGCTATATCATCGGCAAAAACAGTTACACTTCCTCTAAATGCGTGATTACATAGATCATTTATGTATACTAGAAACAATATAGGACCCAACACGGATCCTTGTGGCACACCTGTATTTATAAATTCATAACTACTCGTTTTATCACCAACTCGAACACATTGTTGTCGCATGGACAGGTAGATTTTAAACCAACTCAGTATTACACCTCGTACAACAGCATGTTCCAGTTTCTGTAATAATATCTTATGATTCAGGGAGTCAAAGGCCTTCTTTATGTCAATAAACAAGGTTACAACTCGATTGTTAGAATTAATCTTTGAGAATACATAAGACATGCATTTCTCAAGTGCATCTTCAGCACCTTTGCCTGGTCGAAAACCGAATTGGTTTTTACTAAAAAATGTATTCTTATCAAGAAACTTAATTAAGCGGACTTTCACCAGTTTTTCCATAACCTTTGAAAAATTGATAAAAGAGAAATTGGCCTGTAGTTTTCTTTGTTAAAATGACTGCCTTTTTTAAACACTGGTATTACTATTGCTTTTTTAACACAGTAGGAAACTCGCCTTTAGTGAAACTAATATTAATCAAATGCGTAAGTACAGGAGCTATTTCTTTAATTACAGATTTTAATAGACGGGTTGTTATACCATCAATTCCTGGAGGTTTACGATGAGGAAGCGAATTAACCAATAATATTAATTCTTTTGGGATTACAGGTTCAAAGTAAAAGGATGTTGGTTCATTTGAGATTAAACAAGGATTCGAGAAGGAGCCAGGAACATCATGACGATCATGATGGAATTGAGCAGAATTGAAGACATGTATAAAATGATTATTGAATTCATTGGCCAAATTCGGTTGGTTGGATCATCTATTATTTTACCGTTCATATTCAGTTTCAGACTCTCTCTCTGTTTGCTTTCTCCCCGACCAGCTCTTTAAACACTTTCCATTGTTCAGTATAATTATCTTGGAATTTATGAAACTCTTTAACGTAATAATTATTGGCGGCTTCTTTAACTTTCTCTCTCAATTGATTCCTGCATTTTGTAAATGCATTTCTTAGTGATAAATTACTTGGATAGCGTTTGGATTTTTTAAGTAGATAATTCTTCCTCTTAATGGATTGTAACAGCCCTTAAGGTGGTGAGAGCGAGACAGTTCCCTAATCATAATAGAGACCGTACTCGAATTATACGTTTAAATTTCACCAAGTGTGAGACACATGAATTAAATATTGCTTTATTAATGGTCCAATGTTTTTTTTATTAAGTAATTAAAATATTTTTACATGACAGAAATTGTATGTAAGCAAATGAAAATACCTAAAGAAGTGTTAAACTTGGCTCATTTTTTTCACGCGGTACGTTTGAAAATCCATCAAAGCGGAAGGTTTATTGTGATCCCGAAGAATTTAATGCGGTGAAAATATGATTAACTTTCAAAAATAGCTAATAAAACACACATACTACATACTGTTGATTTTTTGACGAGATCTCAGTGTAGGAAATGCCTAATTTTTAATGTAAGGTCTCTCTGGAGTACATACACGTACCATTTCCCATAACAAACGGCTGGTATTTTTTTGGCAAATATCTCTGAAAGTAATGAGGTAAGGGGTTGAATTTTTTGTGTCGATGGAAGGGTAATATATTTTTTTTAATGAGAACGAATTTTTTTATTTCTTGGTAAAATGATTATCAAACTACCTTACATACTGCAAAATATCAGACTACCTTAAGGTAGTTTGAACGAAATATCATTTTACCTGGCAAATCAATGAATTTGTCACATTTTAAAGAAAAATATTATACCTTCCCAAAGATACAAAAATATCAGCCCCTAACCGGACTACATCCCGAGATATTTGACAAAAAATACCTGCCATTTTTCACGGGAAATGGAGCGCGTATGCACTGCAAAGAGACCTCATTTAAAAAATGGCATATTTTTTAACACTCAGATTTCGTCAACAAAGTAAGTGTGTGATGTGTATGTTTTCTGAACTATTTTTTAAAATCAATCATATTGTTACCGCAGATATTTTTCCAGGATCACAAAAATCGTACCTATGAGAAAGAGTTTTAAACATACCGCGTGAAGAAAGAAATTAAGTTAAAGACTTATACAGATATTAATATTTGATTAATAAGAATTTCAGTCACATAAAAGTTTTAATGCTCCATTAATAATGCAACATTTACTCCATGCTTCCTCCAGCTGCTGATATTAAAAATCATACTTCGAATATGATCTTCATTATGACTAGGAAATCATCTCGCTCAAACTACCTTAAAATTAATGCAGCAATTAGGGAATAGGTTTTTAATTCAAATTATGAGCGCCATGGTGATAGCTTTTCGCCTCTCCCTTCAACGCCACCTAAAGATAAGTCCTATAGAGATATAAGATTCCACCGGCAAAAAGTCACCACACCGAGCAAATTTCTTGCCATCTACAAATAATAATGATAATATAACAATAATTTAAGACACACATTATGTACCTACATTAAAAACAGCAACAAATAGTAAATGGAAGCTTTAGGATACCCCAAGGATTGGAACCTGCGTGGGGGTAACCAAGATACAGAGCAAAGTTTATATAACAAAATAGTGATAAAATTACAGTGCTATACATGGTTCTATACCATAATTTACACGATTGATTTACGATTTCTCGTCGCATGAAACAATTCCATACACAATTTATAATAATAATTTATTATCTTCGAACAGCCATTATTTAAACTTGCTTTAAATAAAACATCGCTTTCATTCCTTTTTCACATTCTCTGGCAGTAGGTTAGATATTCTTGGTGCTAAATAAACAAAGCATCTCTGAAAAAAGGTTAAAAATGGCCAATGGGGTAAAACAACTGATGACAACTCGAGAAAAGCGTAACGTACGAAATTGCAAAGCATTAACGTCAATTTTTTACGATCAAACTTTTTTACAGACGCATCAATGTCTTGATTTGAAGGCAAACAATGTTTCACCTCTTTGAAAGTTAAATTTTTAAGGAAAAACCTTCCTGGAATAACGTTATCCGATTCGCAAAGCTATGATCTTCGATTGGCAAACATGCACTCCCTTGGTTGCTCAAAGTTCCACGATCTCCCCGTCAACTTGGTCGTGTTGGCAGAGTTCTCATTAATGAGTCATGAAGTGAGGGGAATTTCCGCGATCCCCAAGCTTTATTAGGGGCTTCCGTTGGCTCACCAAGAATTAGGTTATTTTTTTAACTTTCCTGCGAAGCCCACGCCAGGAAACTTTCAGCAAATATTGGTTTTGGAGTGAATTCCTTCCCCTTACTCACTTCGTATAACAGAGAATTTTAGCACATGAAAAAATCACATCAAGTATTATGAAATTCGGACATTACGAGCCGCAATAGAACACTCAACCTTCAACGACAACTTCCTCATACGTGTTGCAGAAAGCGCAAAGCGAAAAAAATATCTTTGTATTAAGAAAAAAAGATAAATCTTAAATTGAATTTTATTAAAGCAGTTGAAAAATAGGCTGCCTATGCAATTCCTTATTTATACAAAATCGACTCCTACTGCTGTGATCACAACTCATGCTTATATAGTCTGCCATATTCCTTATATAGTTCCTTTTACTACAGTCTGCTATCTTACACAAGGTGCCTGGTGCCAAAGCCTTTGGACTAATAACAAAGTTTTAAGAGTCCAATTCTCACCGATTAGGGGGTGCTTAATCTCTTCCATTTTCCTCCAAAAATCTTTAAAATATACGCGCCCAAAAATTACAAATCACTCTAATGTGCTTATTTCATTTAAGTTTCAGGATTTCGGTGTTCAAAGAATTCTATCAATATGATGCTTCGTGCCTCTTTTGGAGGCAGGCCTAGTGAGGTGTTTTTGTCCATTGCTCCGTATTCGCGCCGTAAACCATAAACTATTCCCGTGTCTATTCATCATACTCGACAAGATATGAAAACTGTATCGATTCGAATACGCTGTTAACCGGAATTCAGAGCGAAACCATATTTTGTAAGAGAAATTTATAAAACTAAAATATTAATTAATTTCGGCTCGTTGATTTATTTTGAATGATCTAAAGACGCTTTTCCAGCTCGCTTGTACAACGTAGCATTGCAACAGCCACACGACAATCGTTTGCATACGTCTTATGGGAGCCTTCTTAACAAGTCTTATTAGAGCGCGTTAATTTCCTCGATCTCTCCGCTAGTAAAATTTGATTGCTCCCCTAAACTCACGAAACAGGAATGCTCGCGATCCATCAGCCTCTTTCTTTTAACGAACGCGACAGTTGTTTCCTAGGTTCAAATAATTTCGTAGGGTTCCTTCGCAAGCATGTCAATCTGTAAAATAGGCAGGGAAAATTATATTTTTGTTCGTTTTCATAAACATTAAAATATTACGGACACACAATCCTACGAACAGAACAGGGATACTCACTCGCGCACTTCTATTATTGGCATGAAAACACAGTATATTCAATTAATATAAACACGATTTCCTGAAGAGAACATAAAAAATCTTGATTTCGGCTTTTGACCGTACACGACATAAATAACACGAAAGCTCTTGATGGCACTTTAGAAACACCTTACTTACCCGTTTCAACATCATATGACGAGAGAATTATTCACAAAAACTCTCTATTTGGAAAAATAGTTTTTCTGCCCTTCAGCCTGTCAACTCGCCTCAACATTTAATAGCAAGACTCTTTTCCAGTTTATAGGCGCGCAAACTTCCTTCGGCGAACTTCTTGGAAACCTCTTGGCTCTCCGCGTCAAGGTTAAGGCCTTTCACTCCCTTAACATCCCCTTTCGCAAAGCGAATAAAAAGAAGCGAGGAATATGAAGCCGTCCAATTCTTTCCCCGTCACGAAGGTTTGTACCTCCGAACAACGACCTTCATCTTGCCAGCTTCCTACGGGCGTCCCAGCCTCATGCCTCGTTCAGACAACGATCGTATGGAACAACTTAAGTATAATTGCAGTGTGAACGACGCAAAGCGTTACCTTCACCCCCCCCCCCCCACAACCGCGACCAACACGCGAAGGGCAAGTGAACGAAATAAGGAATATAATATTCCTGCTACGTTTTGAGGCTTTAGAAATGTATTTTTGTTCTTTTTTAGAAAATAACACATATCCATGGTTATTCGTTTGGGTAACATCATCTGTTTCACCTTAATGATAGTCTTTTCTTCATCATCATTATTCATTTTTTCCGGTTTTTGCCCGCGATACCAGCGCTACCACTGTAGAATGACATCGTTAGGAACTATGGATTACCCATGGGACGGATGTTTATTCACAATACAAAAACAGCCTACCGTCCTTCAGACCATCGTTCGTATAATGGTTGCGTGAACGGGGAATGAACCTCACCAGGTTTTGAGGCTTTAGAAATGTTTTTCTTCTTTTCTAGCAAATAATACATTTCTATGCTTATTCTCTAAAGTAACATCATCTGCTTTACCTTAATGATTCATTTTTCACTATCGTTATTCACTTTTTCCGGCTTCTGTTCCGCTACCACTGTAAAGTGACATCGTTAGGAACTATGAACTACCATGGCACGGACGTGCATTCACATTGCAAATACAGCCTACCATCGTACGGACCATAGCACGTGCGATAGTAGCGTGAATAGGGAACTCAGATTTTCTGTCACGCAAACACCTGCATATGGCAGAGATACACATTATTTTGTCTCATCCATGGGTGCCAATATCATCAGCAGTCAGCGATCCGACGGTTGGTTTGTCGAACCTCTTCATCCCGCTGTCCTACAAGCCAACCTCTTCAATATTACTAACGTAACTCTTCACTAAGATGTCTCACATAATTTTCCTGACGTACTCCGATCTTGGGTCTCATTCTATAGTTCTTACCACTCATTGAGCGATTTTTCCATCAATTGTTCTTTCCTTTATGCCTTTTTCTCGCAAAATGGGCGTGAGCCCTATCATTTTGTCTCTTCTTCACCTCAGAGCTGCCATTTCAATTTTCTTCTCCAACCATACGATGAAATCTCGTTCTACATTCTCTCTGGCCATTTGCACTTCCTTACTTCTCCGTAGCAACACGTCTCCACTAGTTCCAACCTAATTAGTCCTTCGTTACTTAGAAGTTCACGCTGCTAGCTGTTAATACGCTACTGGTTTGACATAATATTCTCATATCTTGTGCTACACAGCTCTACGTATTGCACCTGCTTTTTCCCTCAATACTCTGACGTCCCTCCTTTACATATTAAATATTTGTTCAATTGTCGCGCTTTTTATACCTCGAATACGCCGCGAGCATTTGGGACCCTGGACATAAAGATTTAACCAAAATAATTAATAAAATACAAAGGACAGCGGCGCGCTTCGTTAAAAACTGCTACGAGCGTACATATAGTGTCTCACAACTTTTAGAGGGATTATGGTGGGAGCCCCTAAAGACTCTACACGCTAGAGTGGTACTAGAGTGGCTACACGCTAGGCTTAGGTTGCTTGAGAAATTCAGAACTGGTATTTTTCAGAGCGACACAGAGGATATTATCATGACGCCTCACTACATCTCTAGGTCTGACAGATGCGATAAAATAAGGGTGATACACTGCCGAACAGCTAGGTACAAAAAATCATTCTTTCCGCGCACAATAAGCGACCACAATAAAAACTGAGCTCCACTAAATACACTCCTATAATACATGTCACCATTTCATCTCCCAAAAACTTATATCTTCACACGGCTGGTGACTTCACACCCACTGCCACACGCCCATGCGGCGGCTCAAAGTATATTACGTAGATGTAGATGTAATGTCACATGGATAACTTACCTTAGGTTATCAACTACAACAACAGCCGCGCAAGTTTTCTCTCTCATGACCACGATAGTAAAAATATTTTCCATCAAATATGCAGCATTTGGTTCATAATCTGACGGCCTAAAATAGTTTAACTACATGCCATGCAACAGGAAATGAAATTCATCCGGCTAACATGAGCGACTCTAAACCATAGATATAAACAGACTTAGATGTAAAAATGAAGGTTTCGATAGCCCAATGGTTTAGGTAGTTTTAAACAAAACAGAGCAATAATCTTCTGGATACCATTCTTCGACCGTATTAACAATAGGATTCAAGGCGAGCACTAACGAAGTAATTCATTCTTCCACGATATAAGCTCAAAAATCTAGAGTAGGATGTTCATAAGCAAAAGAGAAACGACCCAAAGTCGTGACAAAATACGCAAACGCCTATCGAAAACCATCAGCGGACGAAAATCTGAGACTATCCAAATGGACGCCTGATCCCCTCCTCAGCTGGAAAGAGATAAGTAAATGATCCTACTAAGACTAGAAGGAATAAATAAACTTTCTCTTGGCACTATGTTTAAAAATTCCAACCGGGTAGGGATCGTCTCACGTGTAATTATTCATCCGGAAATGGCGCAACGGCGAGATTAGTGTCGGCATAACTCGGGCCTTAAGACTAGAAGATCCAGAAGATCGTCTGGGAAAACTCAATAGACATGTACACTAATCCTTACGAGTACGGATGAACGGCGTACATATATCGTGATATTTAAAAACCTATTGAACATTGTGAAAACGTGAAAAACGCAAAAATTGCGTGAAAACTTTAGAATGGAGTTTATAGTCACTTTATGGCTCAGAGAATTTGATCGTCTGAACAGAAAACAATAGATGACTTCAACACCGGGAGTGTGAGACGGATAATACGGATGAGACGGAGATAATTTGGATTGATGCATTGAAGAGAGGCAAAGAAGAAACAGTGGAGAGGGACGTACTATAACAAAAACAGGTGAGTTATCGATACCCTGAGGCACACATCATTTGTCAAGAACATGATCGAGGGAAAAAATGGACGGAAATATTCCACGAGGAAGACTAAGGGATGAACACAGGGGCAAAATTAATAGGGATTTGGGAAAGAGGAAATACTATAATGTAATAGAATTAGCCATTAATAGAGAAGAATGTAGGAATACAGTTAACCAATGTTAGGATTGCAACAATGAAGACGATTAAAAGTTCGTAAACACCTTCAACACATCCACTTTCTCAGGAACGCGATAGTTGTTCATTTATTTTCGGAAAACTTTGGCGGAATTCCTCAGCGAGAGCATGGAAATCAGTATAGCCATGGCAAATCATGTTTTTGTTCTTTTCCATAAGCAATACAACGTATTTTCCATGGACAATAGTGCATTTCTGCCAATAGCGTGATAATACTTGCTCTTCTCTTTGAATAAAACAAACACCTTGTAGACCGCATACGGCATCTAAATTTTGCTTGGTAACCGCATAAGACATGAATACCGATGACCCGCTATCAATTTTATAAACAAAAATGGGAACGAGAAAAAGATAGATGCGTCCAGCGATTATACTAACTGCACACAAGCCGACTCTCGTGCGTTACAGCAACCGAAGAGCGAGGATTACGAAAATAATGACCCTGGCCGCATCCTAATCTCTTTGAAACATCACAGAGCACGCTGGTTTCGATGCATGATGATGCTGTATGGTTACGCCATTGCGGTGTTTGAAGCGTAACAGAATCACGGGTGGTTTTCTCTCCCTATCTACCACGGATGGCATTTTTCATCCGTTGCCAGTCCTATGGCGGCTCAGAATTCCACAAATAGAAAAGCTGTTCTTTTCCCCCGCGATACGTCCGAATGAGATAATCCTCATAGAAAAGAGAGCTGCACAATTACTAGACCAAAAGTGTTAAACTAGCAAAACGCTGAATAAAACTGCAAACAAATGAACGCCTCAAGGAACAATGGAAAACGGCGAAATACATATATGCAGTGACACTCAATTTAAATGATTAAGAACGCAATTAGTACAGTAATTCCACTGACACGTTCTAGTTTATTTGTCTATAAGAAAAAAGCTTTACGCACTGAATTATCATGTGAGAATTATCAATGTTATAAGCGCTTAAAAAAATAGGCGCTGAAAATTTTCTGTGCATAATCTGGCATGTAATTTTTACTTTCTTCATCCACAAATCTAAAATCACACTCTCCAAGTCGATAATTTTTCAAGTTATCCAAATTAAGAACAAACCTACGCCTAAAATACAATCAATATAGCAATCACATAAACGAACGGAACAATCAAATCACTCACTTGCTGGCTGAAAAAACACTATTAATGCACTTCTCTCAATATAGTTTCAAAGCATTTCGGATTGAGTTATCAGGTAAGAATTTTGTATCAATGTTATACGCGTCTCGATCAGTGGAATATAATTTTCCCATTATTCACACATCTCAACGTCTCGAAGAAAATAATTTACTCAAGTTTTCCACAGTCGTATCGAGCTATATGAAGCGTGAAATCTGCACATCCAGGCAAATCACTTTACCTATCTCTGAGCCGCCTCTGGTTAACACAGAGAACCGGTACTCAGGCAAAACACACAACTCGGACTTCAAATTAGGTTAACACGAGCTCCCATTGGGTTATAACTCAAAATATCTGTGGTATAATGCACAGCCGTATACCACATACTCCAGACCAAAGTTTCTATAGATTTGATGATTAGAGGTGCAATGAACCTGAGCTATACGCGAACCAAATTTCATAGGTAACTCAATATAAAACTGACTTGGCTGGTTCAACACTAAAGTTGCTTACATATCACTTCAATCACACTCTGGCAGTTTAAGATCCTTCTGTTAAGATCCTTCTGTTAAGATCCTTCTGTTTAAGATCCTTCTGTTATAAAAAAAGCAAATAAAATCCAACCTTTCTACGCAACTCTTCAAAACACGCCTCCAGTTTTAACTATTTTGAATGCAACCCATTAAATACACAGTGCTCATCCCAAGCATAAAAAATGACGCGTGTTCCTTCAGACATTAATTCGATATATTATTACATCTATCGAATAAGAACGCCATTTGTACGAAAAAAGTTACACGAAAAGACAAACAAATGAAGACAACACTACAATCAATTGCATTGCTATAAAGTGCAGGCATCTATGTGTTTGTGACGTAACCTAGAGATTATTAGATTTTGCTGAGGACCACTGTTGTCACATTTTACCACCCTCTGAGGTTGGCTCGAGGATCCAATCAGGTTAAAGGAATTAATAATTAGTTAAAAGGCGATATCAGTAAACTACAGCAGTAATTCATTTCAAAATCGTAACTTTTACATAAACTGACCTCCCTTTGGCTCCTAATGATGTTCATTAAAAAAGTTTTAAAAAAATTAAAAAGTGTTCATCATCAAAAGTAGAATATCCGTCGAACATTTTGTATTTTGAGTAAAATTTTTCGATTTTATTAGCTTGTTACCCAGCGGAAACAGCACTATTACAGGGATAAATACTTACTAAAAAGTGGTATTCAGCATATTTTGTGGCTCCCAAGGTCGCAATTGAACACTGTATGAGTAAAAACAACTATCGGGAGAAATGAAAATGATTGTGTGTGTTCCATAAATGTCATCTTAAATGACTTCCAAGGTAAACTGCGCTAGAATACAGAAAAATGGTCAGTTAATAGTGACGGAAAAAAACGTGAGCATCTCATCACTTAACTATTAGGGAAATTCTGCTCAAGATTTCATGACACATACCAAGTTTGAAGACGGTGGACAGAGAAAAAACCCCGTATCATATTCAAGCTAACGGGAATCGTTGTAGTTACTGAAAAACAGTCTCAATACGATCGCTGACGCACTTATGTGCACCTTACTTTCAAATGATGAAAGCTGACAAAATTCCCCGGCCCGCACAAATACACAAACATAACGGAACTGTTGAGGATAAAAATACAATCTTCTATATCGTAGAAGACATGGGAGGCACTAACCAACTGGACTTGCCCTTTAAGTTGATTGGCTGGGGGCGCGTAAGTCTTCACGTGGCTATTCAATATCCATTAGAGAGGACACAGCAAAAACCCAGCTTTTTTCTATAATGGATTCGGGATCGACGCGGCCGATGCTGATTAATTGGCGAAAATATGACGACATGGTCAAAGTAGGAGGGAAGGAGGGCAGGAGAGATGAAGAAAATTATAACCGGCTCACCTGGCGATGACAAATAGACATCGTTTATCATCCGAAAGAAGGGAATACAATGACAATTGGCCGATGATACCCAAACAATCGCTAAATTAACAAATAAAAGTCCTAAATAAAGGATGTATAATATTTTTAATTGTGGTCATGGAAAAACCTTCATTTCGACGTCCTCCTCCCGTAATGAAAATGAGCGATTACCTAAGGGCGAAACACAGTAACTTCACTCCATTTTTTATGGACATAAAAAAGAAAGGAATGGTGGAAAAATATTGGGGTCTTTTTATTAATCCATATCTTTCTTTTCTCCCTGAATACAAGCAATTGCCCAATTTAAGTCGGCGAATAACAACAACAGACAAACACAAACACCCATGCCCTGAGTGCTGATATTTCCATCCAAGCGGGATTCAAATCCGCGACCCTCGGGTTAGAAAGCAAGGACTTTACCCCGTCGCTACCGGGGTCGACGAAGCTCAAAATTACGGTGATTAAACTCACTACTTACTCTGGTCTAAATCTGATAACCTGATATGATCTCAACTCATAATTACGTTGATTAAGTATTAGTGGGAATTGTAGAAGACAAAAGATTTTAGGAAACACAGGAAGCCATGCCCGTCTGGACTTGTCCAAGGAGCAAATTCGCTTCGTGCGAGTGAGTTTCCACGGGTCCATCCACCGTCCATTAGAGAGGACACAACAAAAAACCAGCTTTTTTTGCTAATGGATTACAGATATGCGTGGACGATGTTGATTCATTAGCGAAAATATTTTTCTTTCCGCAATAAAAATGAGCGATCACCTCGAGGTGATACGACACACACAGTAACTTACTTGTCACCAGAGAGTTTATCTACGTATTAAAAGAAAGAAGAACAGTATTTGTGTCTAAATTCCAAATTGCGTCAGATAAATTATTAGCGGATTGGATGCTCCAGCAACGGATATATATGAAAGGATTGCGCTTCGTTGCTTCGCCAATGACGGAAGAATGGAACCGACCACCGAAACATATATGAAAGTAGAAAGAATGGAGAGACAGGAAGAGAATGGGTGAATGTGATATAGGATACTGAAAATAGGATGAATATTTGCAATATTGAACATGAGATGAAGCAGTGCCAGAGAAGCGAAAGAGATAGGAAAGAGATAGGGGATTATTATGTAAGAAATAATGAAAAGGGCCATTTTCTAGGGACAACGATACTATTAACTAAGTTATTTGACTTTGCCATCCCCGACAGTGTATGGATGATGTATATGCATGCATGGATAAGTGTTAGTTCTTCAAGAGTGCCGTACGCCGTTTAATTTTTGAGGTAAAAATTGAAAAAAAATATCTATAAATATACATTTTTATTTAATTGTTCGCTCTCTTCCATACAAATATTGAAATTAACTAAAATTTTAGAATATTAACTGTTCTCTTTATTGTATTTTCCGACAACAAGTTTTAAAAGTTCACACACCTCTTTATAGCCCATTCTCACTTTTTTCTGTATTTTTTCTTGATTTCTTTCAATTGTTTGTTTATTTTTATACAATATTGTTTATAATCTAACTGTTGTAATTGCTTAAAAATTTCTTTTCTTTGATTCTGTAGTTAAGTTCTTACGGAGAAGAGCTCCAGAACAATAAATTTTGTTCATTCAGTCAATCATTCATGAACCTCGTGGAACGGGGCGCCACGGCACGGGAGAACTTTTTTTGTTCTTTTTACCCCTTTTTCCAGAATCGAATCACTCACCGCCGATGCCATCCATCGCTCAAATTTCGATTTTAGAGAACACGAACTCACCTGGAAAATAAGAGAAAAAAATCAAATTAGTAAATCTATTCGTGAAATTCATCCATCAATCAGACACCCGAAAATGATATGTGCAGGCTCAGATATTTCAATAAAAAAGCCTTATTATTTAGAGGTTTTCCTTCAAAAAATTTTCTTTTTCAATATCAGTCAGTTCTACTAATATGTCATTTGTATAATTCAAAGCAATCTTCTAAGGGATTCTCTTATAATATAAATAATAATGAGTTATTTAAAACAAAACATGCATCGATGAGGTCACTTGCACTTGTATATAATAAGGAATTAGCACTCCTGAGATTACAGTTATTTTGCCCGGATAAGGCTGATCGGCAAACTGAAAGCATTTTTCCTTTACAATTTTATCGACAGTTTGACTAATTGTTCCAAAAAAAACAAAATATAAAGTTTCATACACCTCTAGTATTTTGGATTGCATCAATACATCACCATGGTCAGGGCATAGGACGTGGAGCACGACACTTCGGTTAAATGTGGTACGACTATAAATTATTCCATGTGATAATTCCATTTTGAAAATAAATAGCCTGCATTAATATGTCTACCCAGGTGTAAACAAGTAAAATCAATATCCCAAAGAAAAGATCTCCACTTAATTTATAATGTAGTCACGGCTTTTCTGTCCTCCCTGCCAAATGACCGGGTCTCCGACTCATTCAGCGCGGCGAATTAGCATTTTTTAAAAGTATTTTACCAGTAAATGTAAGTTTTGTTGAATGTCAGAGAATTTACTCCCAGTTTTCTAATATTTCAGGGGCCTATCTCCCTCTAGTACATCCTTTTTCGCCTCTGCATGCGATCTACGCTTCTTCATCCCGTCCATGAAACCTATTCTCTTTCTATCCCTGTTTCCCCGCTTAACCAGCATCCTTCCCTCTATCACATTCTCCAGCAACCCATCATCCTTTATTACATCCTTCAGCCATTTACATCCTTCTCCACACCCACATCTCAAATGCCTGCAGCCTATTCTCGTCCTCCTTTCAGAGGGCCCACGGTTCTGCCCAATACAACGCTACGCTACATATCAAGCTCTTCACCTGCCTCTTCTTCACATCCTTGCACAAGGTCCCCGTCATCAGCTACCACCGGTACATAGAAGTGTTTGGAGCACAAATAGTGAATCAATGACAGCATATTTGAAGAAACTTGATTGATTATAAGAAACTTTTAAGAAAGTAACTTGTAGATTGAAATAAAATTACGTAATACATTGGAATACAGGTGGTAATCAAAGTTCATTACCGAAAAATTGATCATATTTTACTCATAGTATTTAAATTCCTCGCAATATCGCTCGCTGAGTTGGGACGACTGATAAATTCCACTTTCTCAGGCGAGATGTTGTAGAACAGCATTTTCAATGATACACAAAAGATATCGTACTGTCTACCTTTTGTTACAAAATCGCACTGCACGTGTTTCGACTGTCTTGCAATCATCATCAGGTGCGACTAATGAACGAAATTACGAAATGTACGTAGTGAGTCGCACCTGATGATGATTGCAAGACAGTCGAAACATGTGCAGTACGATTTTGTAACAAAAGGTAGACAGTACGATGTCTTTTGTGTATCACTGGACGACTGAGCCAGTTGAGGTCAAGGGGTGCAGGGTGCACGAGAATAGGGATGAATAGAGGAGGAGGTTGCACTCTTGACCTCGGGAACCGAGCACCATAGTGACGACCTGATTGAGGACACGACCGAAGACCACCGCGAGACAATGGACCAGCCCCAGCAGTGCTATTCGATTCAACTCTCACTGTGCGCTGAGCACCAGCGAATCTTTGCGTGTAACCGCGGATCGCTTGGCGCCCGCAGAACTGCGGTCTCCCGTTATGAAATGCGAAGAAAGGAAAACCCCCCCGACTCATTCGACCGAATTGTAGCGAAGTCATGGGGGGAATAAATGCGTCATCCAGGAATTAAACTGGACACAAGACACTGCAGTACAGTAGCGCAATGAAGACATTAGGGATACGCTCTTTGACTGACAGACCTCTCATTCAGTTTATACACCAGGAACTGAGTTAAAACTCTAACATTTTTCTACTAGTAATTTTGAATCGAGGAATAAAACGAGAACAATCGTGAGCCGTTACCGATTCCTTGAATTTTTACATCTATTCCTAAATTTATTCACAACAACACTGATTTTTAATCACTAATGGCCAGTTGCAGGAAGGACACGTATGTACCTACTCTATAAAGTTATTAGACCTATAAGCCATGGCAACCATTCTATAAGTGTTGCATAAACATTCGACAAATTTATAGATCTCATAACTTATGGTATATGTGTTCCACAAGTATCCAAGATGGCGGATATGCAATGAACCGCTTGGAGACTTAATAACTAGATAAAAGAGTTGTTTTGAGACAAATGACCACTATATTTGCTCCTACTGGCAAATTAAAACGTGCATTAGCAATTAATCATAGGCTAGACCACCATAAATTTTATCCGGCGGTAGAAGATTAGATCGACTATTCGAAGCAATAAACTATTGTTAAATAAGTTATGCAACTAGAAGATATGTTCCTGCACCCGAATATTTTTACGGCATCCATAACTTTATGGATCTCAAAACAATTGATTACATATCTAAGTGTTCTTGCAACCGGCTATAAATAACACAATTAGCACGCGTCAGCTAATTTAGGTCGATCACAATTCGCCTAAATGTATCTAAACTAAGCGGAAATATACATATGGTAAAACTAAGAGTTTTCTAAAAAAATGAAATGCCAAGACACCAGCTAGGTACACTCTAGCGTCATAATAGCGTTTTTCCCCAATGCCTCTAGCTAACTCAATATCGTCCTTCATTCAAGAGCGTAACGCTTCTTCGTTTTATTCCAGGAGATCAGTTCAGAATATTAATTAATTCATTTCGTCTACCCTAATAGAACGGGAAAATATGTTTCTCTGAGATACAGGAGAATGAAGTTGGAAACGCAATTTATCGTGCCATTAGGAACCTTTGGATGATAGAGTCAGATAGAGTCATCAAAGAAGAATTCTGAAAATCAAATGGACGAAAGAAAAATCACATATTAAGCCTCACATGAGTTGTAGGAGAAAAGAATGAAGGAATGAACACGGATACTGTGAGAGGCAAATGGAACCATCTTGCTGCACACATTCTAAGGCCTGAATTAACCTGATAAAAAATAAAGTGAAAGAAATGGATGGAAATAATTTCCAAGGGAGACCACGATGGAATGCAAGAAGCTCAAGGTACTCAAACATTTAAATAGATTTGGAAACGGATCAAATTTTTTCTGCCAGTCTTCCTACACATGCAGGTGTCCATCTACTTCCCCCATTTTCCTCGCTCAGCACTTCGCATGCTTCTAAAAGCGTTGTAATTATCGAATAACAGAGTGAATAAATCGGCCAATTATACAGGGCGGACTGTGCGGTGATAATCGGCAAAATAATCAGACCAAAACTAAGCCTAATACTAGAACCGACACTCAAATCAGCGAGATGAATGTCACGAATAAAAAGTGCATTTTCTATTATATTACGATGATAATGAGTGAAAAACGTGATATATATAACAAAATCATGTTTTGTGCATTAAATAGAGCGAAAAGGAATTCAAAACGATGATATTTTATTTTCACATTTGTTTTGACTCTTTTTTTTATTTTATTGTGATTTTTGACGTTTCATAATTTTTTTGGAAAAAGCATTAAAAATCATTGAATAAATAATGACAATACTAATTATTTTTTATTCCACAGAGTTCTTTAAAGGTACAGCTAGTTTTAACGCTACTGCGTCATCTTCAGGTACGCAGAAGCGTTGTAAATAGTTGTACCGATAAAGAACTCTGTGGAATTAAACATAATTACTATTGTCATCATTTATTCAATAATGGACTTCCACAAAGTAACGCCTGAAAGTATTGAATTCAATAAAAATCATCAATAGCTATCTAAAAAGTCAGGCATAAATGTTTGTATTTATAATGTAAAAAAGTCCATATGATTAATCCTAAAACAGTGAACCCGCCGAATGAATAGTGATTACTGTTTATTGCACCATTAATGACGAAGAGTGTCAAAACATTTGAAAAGCAAATAAAAGAAAATATTCCACTCGTCTCAAGCCACCAATCACCACTGAATATATATTATGACTGAGAGCCCTGTGTAATGTACCTGATGATGTCGACTATTCGACGAAACCGGTCGTACAATAAATACTCTACGTAAAAAGTTTTTTTTAATTCCTGAGCACCTGTAAGCCTGTTGCGCTAAACTTAGCTGTCCGAGGTATATACAATCCAGAGAAATGTCCTGACTAAAAAATGTTGGGATCCGCTGCGTTATATGTTCACGCTGTCGGCCGACACGAGGTCGAAGACCGACACAGCAAAGATCGAAATGTCTCGTTGCCACCCCTCACGTGTAATGCGCTAACTTCAAGTTCGCCCACTATTATATAATCGGAGGCCTCCGTGTCTTGACACCCGTTGCATCATGCTCCGCCTGCCTACGGGACAAGAATGAAGAAGTGGACTTTAGCGGACATGCGGAGAATGCACGTGAGAGACGCAGCTTGTCGTCGGGCTGCGGTGGATCACGTCCGTCCGCGGATCTTCCCCCTACGATGCGGGAATCTCGCTAATGCGATCCGTCCCGATTTGCCGCCTCCGTCGTTTTCACGAAAGGACGCCACTCGACCCGACTGGTCATTCCAGTCTGCCCGCAATCGGACGCAGTGAGAGTTTCGTCACTGGGAAACGTATATATATGTGCGAACGGCCAGACGCTTGCTGTCAACTGCTGGAAAGGAGCGGACGGTGCATTTGTGCGTGAGCGCTGAGGGAAACGTGTTCGAGAGTTTCTATAAGGGAAAAGTTTTTTCTTTAAAGGAAAGAAGTGGAATATAACTTCAATATAACTTTACTACATACAATATAACTGCCTAATAACCGCAGATTTCTCTCTATAGACATGACCTTCCGCTTTGAACAATGTGCCTAATATTAAATCCAGTAAAATACTCTGTCGCCCCCAATTTTTCCTTATAGATCTAATTTTCTTTTTCCTTAGACTATTTTCAAAGCGTATCAAAGAATCCATCCGAATCGATCCGAGAGGACGTGAGAAATATTGAGATTGTATCGGCTAATACCATGCCTTTACCTAATCAGGCACTCGGCTGGTATTAAGGTCTTCTTTCATTGCCATATCCGGTCAAGACACTGACAATCATCAAGCCGATATGTAATTAGCTTGATGCAAAGTTCCGCCGATGTTCTTGCAAAAGTCATCATAAGAAACGCCATATCTACACTGTCGGTGGAGTAAACAAAGTCTTCAGATAAAATCAAATATCTCGGGATCACCTTAGCTTCTGATATATCATGGAGAACACATATGCAGAACATATGCGGCACAGCATTCTAGAAACTAGGATTTTTCAAGCGTATGATAGGAAGGTCCTCGGATGAAAAAGCAGAAGAGAGGTGCTACTTCACTTAGGTTATCCCACACGTCGAATAACCACGAGAATTTGGGACCATGGACAAATAGATTTAACCAAAAATAAAAATAAAATACTAAGGGAAGCTGCGCGATTCCTTAAAAACTGTTGCAAGTGAATAATATATCGTTCGGCAGCATTTGGAGGAATTAGGTTGGGAGTCCCTAGAGACTCGGGAGTCAGCTCGCCAGACTTATTTTGCTTGAGAAATTCAAAACTAGTGCGTTTCCCAGCAACGCAGAGAATATTATTTTCACGCCACGATACATTTCTAGGTCTGACAGAAGCGATAAAATAAGGGCTTACCATATAATTAATAATAAAATAATAAATGACACAAACGCCCTGTTTTGTGGCCGAACTTCTCAGTACCTGACGATATTTAGTCATTTGAGGCTTCAACTTGATATAAATGTGCCGTGGCGCTCGCTTAAAATGCCCTCATACACTAAGGATTTTTTTCTTTGCGTTTCAACATAAACCATCCGAGTACTTCGTAAAATTATTTTCAATTAACATTAGACAAAACGTTATGACTAAAACCCGTTAAATTACTAACACGACGTGTCCTCCGAGGCATCATCAGTCTTTCAATGAAGTCCCTATGGAGCATATGCTGAGGAATATAAGGCAAATATTTACTGAGGAGAGTGGAGACTGATACTTAGGTATCATGAGATAAGTGAGATCTCTTTCTTTATTGTGAGGCCTTAAGTTGCTGAACTTTAGTAGTGGTGACATCTCTTTTTGATTGTCTTAAATCGATGACATGTTTACGATAAGTTCTTCCACTGGAAGAGAAAAATCACTAAACCTAGCATATATTGATGCATTGATGTGAAAGTGATGCTCAAGAATTGCGAAAGAAATTTTCAACCAGTACCTTCACAGCAATTCAACTTGTAACTGGGTATATACAACTCCTGCCATTGCATCAAGGGGAAGTCGCTAAGGTCCACGCGTTACCACACACAATCAAATGGAGTAGATGTAATAAAACGCGATAAGCTAAAGATGTCAAACTAATAGGAAGCTTACGAAAGTGACTGAGTGCAATAGCTTTGAAAAGGCGTCTAAACCG
Organism: Ceriagrion tenellum; assembly: GCA_963169105.1. Classification (NCBI taxonomy): domain Eukaryota; kingdom Metazoa; phylum Arthropoda; class Insecta; order Odonata; family Coenagrionidae; genus Ceriagrion; species Ceriagrion tenellum. The sequence continues at coordinate 5,652,407 of OY720641.1, read as the reverse complement.
GTTATTACGTAAGTCGTAAAAGAAAGACATAGTAATGAGCAACCTTGAAGCTACACAGGAATAAAATAAATAACCTAGAAAGGCAACAAATCCCACAGTACTACACTGTAAAATTGTCATAAAAACCTGCATTAATCACTACGCAACGAGTAAAAAAACTTCAAATCTTAAAGCGGACAAGATCTGGCTTATTTTTAACCCCCAAACTGTGATGTAAAAAGGAAATTGGAGCATAATGTATTCATTAATAATTATAAATAAATTTAAATTTGGTTCGGTGCCTATATACTTCAATAAGACCATAATATCAAATTGTGATTGATTCAATTAAAGTACTAGAATAAATTGTAATATCCACCTTCCGATGCAACGGAAGTTCTCATCACAGACGCCACTCTTTTCATTGGGATTATACATCTTAATGTCCACCGAATTCAAGAGCATAATCCATGTCGCAATTTTTAAAAGGAAGATAAAGAAAAGGAAGATATTTGGAAAGTACTTAAACTATATACTTATATTTATATAGAGTATAATGTGTGACTGAATAAATAAGAATTAGCATTGAATTAAAAAGTATTCTACCGGTTACGGTAGGTTTTGTTGAATGTCAGAAAATTTCCTCCCGGTTTTCTACACATTCGGGGGCCTACCTCCCTCAAATATATCCTTTTTTGCCTCAGCATACGATCTACCCTCCTTAATCCCGTCCATGAAGCCTATTCTCCTTCTTCCCCTACCCCGCTTGCCCAATATCCTTCCCTCTATCACACTCATGGGCGTACCATCGCACCTCATTAACATCCTCCAGCCGTCTATCTACTCTGCGGATCTCGAATTTCATTATAATAATAATGATTTATTCCACAATTTATAAGTTCACCATAAAGTTTAAAAAGAGATATCTATTTTAATGTGGAATAAAGACACCCCTAAGGACAGCCTGATTCGGGGTTACCTTCATCTAATTTGTGAATGCAACGGCTGGTTCTAATACACATATACAATTGCTTACTAGTGGTTGAGTAACAGTTTTCACTTTCAATCATCGTGTTTTCATTACAACAATTTCAGTGCAAGATAAGCATAAGTTTGCCTGAAGGCTTCATTCTTGGGTTTTGGTATTACGTCTTAATTTTTGTAAATATTCAATTGGCTTTGTTCTGTTACCTCCGCGAATGTAAAACATCTTGAGTACCGGATAAAAAAATTAACATCTTAATGGTAGCACATCCAGATTTTTGAATAAAGGTAACGAGTGCTCAGTATTTGGCTGTCTGAATATTACTCTTATGAGCTTATTTTGGGCAATCTGCAGAGGCTTAATATTGGCAATATAGGCAACTCCTCAACAACTAATCCCATATTGCAATTTGGAATCAACGACAGCACAATAGACGGAACGGACAACTGTTAGTGGACATGCATATCTCAAAAGAAAACATTTCCTTAAAATAGACTACATTTCCATTTTTAGTTAGTTAACATGTAATATCCACGTGATGTTTTCGCCTATAATTATTCCTAGACATTTTGCAAAAGTAACTACCTCTAATTTGAAAACATATGAAATCAGAAGTAATTTCATTCAGAAGTTTCCTTTCCTCGCCCACCATCTCAAACACTTCCTCGTTAGTCTTCCTCTCCGTCCACCTCACCTTCTCCATCCTTCTCCACACCATGCGCACTGGAAATATGGGTATGTTGTATCTATTTAATTTCGTGGGTACGGAGAATTAGTTTTTCTCTATAAATCTTAGAGTGTATTCTCATTTTGGAATAGCTTTACGCAAAATAAACGCCATTAGTGCCATTTTTATAAGCATTTACCCATCCGCAAACGCTTCCCCGTCAACGCGAAATCGCGTCTTCGGGCACCAACTGGCATCGGAGGACGAGAGAGACGCTGGGAGCGATCACTCCCGAAGGAGTCGTCCGTGAGCCCGAAGGGAGCGAGATAGAGAGGGCGTGAAGCGATCTCCCCGCATACTTCCGCCGCTTGGAGGAATGCTCCGAACTGCACTCGAAACGGTTCGCCGAGACGTTTTTTCGAGAACGAAACGCTTTCCGCTTCTCGGGTCCCCCTCCTCCCGTTTCTACGAGACGGAACGTCACCATGCTGCGGAGACGGTGCCAGGAGGAGAGAAAACAAATGAAGACGGTTCGCCGCATTGCACGCTCATCCCACACGCTACCAAGGAGAAAATTTTCAGTGCAGTGCAAAAGATATTATTTATGGTCCAGTCGGACAGAGAACCATTTCTTGTATTTTGATCATGCGCGCTGAGAAAATGCCACATATTGCGGGGGTTTTCCGTATGCTAAATGGTCAATTAAGCACTATCTGCGTAATTTCTAAGAACATACTCGAGAGCGAGCGTTCATGAAAAAACGCGCGCTCATGAAAAAAACCGCACGCTCCATTGTCTCTCTCCTGCCATCAGATTGATAGCTATCTAGGCAACGCTATATTTGGCAGCAGAGACGATATTATACGAGACAATTTATGAGATCGTAATAACGCATAGAAATTTCCACACACTAATGACAAAAAAAAACCTTGTGGATCTAGAACGTTATTCGCATTTACATAAACCGCACTTTTTACACAACGTGCAATTCCTTGGGCAAACCACTCCGAATAAGAACGCCGCAAGCGCGTAGCATGACAGATTTGGATTTCCACGAAACACACTTAGGAAAGAAGTATAACTAAACAAGTCTTGTCTAGTGGACATACCATCTTTCGGAGTGAAGTTTTTCACGGGTTCTTTAATTAGGAAAAAATACGTTTTGGGGATTAGCAGCGAATTGTCCACTTCTGAAGACGTCGACTTTTCCCTCTTCTTACTGTGAGCGTCGTCAGGAGAATGACAGACGACGATCACGGTACGAGGAGCAAAATGTTTAGTTTATAAATGAACAACACGAACCAAATTTCTCCACATGCCAATGCTGGCGGCTAACAGGGCAGTATACAGCAGATGTAAAATCCGAAAGCATCATTTTTTTATTAACGTATGATAATTCTACAAAATTCTGTTAACAATCACGCGATCTGTTTAGATTCTGACATATTTTTAGTGATTATGAAAAAACAACTCAAATTCATACGGTAAAAGTCGCCCACAATAGTTGAGGCAGCATTTTTTGTGAATACAAATATATATTTCCACCTGTGCTTTTTTTCCAAATAGGTACCAGTAAATACCACCATGACATGTTTCGGCTGCTTTGCTATTATTGCACTGCACAACCAATGCACAACGCAATGAGTCACTGTTGACAACTCTATTACATTGGACCAGCTGATAGCGTGACGGCTAAAAAATAAATTATTTATAAACTACGCTGCATACATTTCATCAAGTTATTTGTTCTCCGTATGCTCAAATATTCAATATGGAAAATATAATATCTTTCAAGAGGGACGAAATAATATAGATTTCAAATTTGATCACCATTAATGGAGCAAAAGCCCTTCACTGAATATCAGCGCTACGACAAGTTTTTGTTGTCGCTTTGAACAAATAATAATGAGAAAAAAGTTGTCTGGATGTGTTTCCAATACAGGGCACATCAATTAATGTCACTGAAGTCAATGGATTGTAGGAACTCAAAAACGGTTTTACGCAAACCGACAAAAATCACGATAAAGTAAAATTTAGTAGCCGTAAACGGGCGATGACTTAATGATATAAACCTATACATTCCTTTCAACAATAAAGTTTTTAAAGTCAATGTTCTCAAAATTTACTGTAAAAAGCATATATTACAGCACAAATATAACATGTGCTGTATTGGGTTTAAATTAAAATGGAGGTATAAAATGACGAACTGATCTGACACGGCTTACAAGCAATGCAAGAGCTGCAACTTTTGAGTGAAAAAACTCGAGCCAACAGAATGCCACTGGACGTTGAAAGAGAAATGGAAATGAAAAATACGAAAAACTGAAAGCTCTTCCCAACACCACCGCTCGCCCGCTCCCCCGCCTCCAAACCATCTCCACTCCCCTAATTCCCCTTCCCCACTCCCCAAGCACAAGTTGAACGTCCTTCCGTTCCAGACAACTCTGCCTCTCCTCCAGCCGTCTCTTCTCTCCGGTCCAGTCAGCTGCTGGAGCCTCCCTAGACCTCGAATATCACCAGAGGCGATTGCAAATCCCAATGCGCAGGGAGCCCTTCAAACACCCCACGCAAAAAAAGATAAGAAAAAATCGTTCTTCTCTTTTTTCAATCCCTTTTCCCTATTCCCGTTCGCATTCCCGCCATTCCACGAATAATTCTCCCCTTACCAAACACACACCAATGTCCTCGGTGGCAAAAGTGCTCTTTCTATCCGCCGCCAGCCCCAAACAAGAAACCAACCAGTTATTCTGCTCTGTTACTGAACTGGAACGGGAACTGTTACTCCTTACATCCGTATTATCTGATACTTGATCTAGCACTATATGAAGGATGCTTGCTAGCATGATAGGTTTACTCTATCGTGGATAGAGAATCATAGTGATGGACAAGAGGTATAACCGCCATAACATTCGCCTTGCTACTTAACTCCACAATAGAAGCACCACTCGCGATGTTAAGTCCAAATTCCGTCTCTCCACCCCCCAACGTTCCATTTTCTACCACCTACCTTCATTTTTTAATACCCTTGGCAACAGTCACCCTACCCTTGGCCTTTTCTCCTCACGCAACATCTTTTCTTTCCAACTTAAACGCATTGTGTCCTCCTCTTCTTCCTCACCGCCACAACAATTGACTTTCTCTCTTTCTTGTTGTTGATTATTGTTGCTATCGTTTTTACTATATATTTGTTTTATTTCTTAACTTATTTATTTATTTATTTAAACCCAGTGTAAAGGCCCTAGTTGATGTTTTTGGCGATTTTAATAAATAAATTACCATCATGCTACTCGCTTCCAGTAAGATCCAGCTGTACACCACAAACCACATCAACTTTAACAGTAATTGTGAGATAGGAACCTTGGAAATCAGCACGACTTATTCCTCCCTGGGGCCACAATATATGTTCTGGTCATGAAAACAATATTTTAGGAATATATCCCGGCAGTTGCTTCGACCATCCGCTGCCATAGATTGGTTGATTGAAAATTATAACACATGTGTGCTGCAAAATGACTAAAAACACCTCTTTTTCAGCAGTATGAGTTGAATTATCGACTTAAACCATGCATCTGCATTTAAACAATATCTTGCAAGACACCACTAAGTTGTGCGGTACAGGTTGACTCTACACCAGACATGTAGCACTCAGTACAACAATGCACGGTCGGACCAGAACTATTACAGTGACACGTAGACGAACATGCTGCCATGCAGTGCACCTGACACTGGTTAGCATTATTAATACGACTGATAAACAGCACAGCAAGGTACTAAAATCTTTCAAAAAATAAATCATGCTGGTTCTAAATCTATCGGTTCTGCAGTCTATTTATTTAATCTTATGCCTGTGGTTGTTTCAACCATAATATTTTGGCTCTAGCAAAAAATATTGAACGCCCGGCATAAAATAGTCTACATCAAACTTTCGTAAAAGATTTAACCTATATTTTTCCCTTCGATCAGATAGAGGTTCCGATCCTAAATCTCTCTACATTTCAGTAACACTACTATGCTTATCGTAACAATGTTTCCCACATCTTGATGCTCTCCGCTGGATACAGCATAGATCATACTGAATTCCGTCCTTAGCATTAAGAAATGAATGCAACACTGGAATTTGCGCTGGATCAAAAATCGCGTGATGTGAGCTATTCTGGCACGAGGAGAGGGCTCTCGGCGATTAAGGGCGAAGTGAAAGACTGCGGGCGTGCTCGCGCGAGCATTGGCAAGAGAAACCGCAGAGCAGCTGAGTGCTCACGCCACGTCACGCGGGACAGCACATACAGAGATCGAGGTCGCCTCCGAAGTCGGACAGACAGACAGGGCAGTTGAACCCACGCGTGCACCACTCCGCCCGTCGGTGCCTCAAGCCGATGGTGGCGCAAAACTATTTCAAGTACTATATCTAATACTCCTAAGAGGATAGTAATTGTATACATATATGTGTAGTATTAATATCAACAATGGTTCTGACGATTTTAATGAGAGAAAATATCTTGAGGCCTTAGGTGGTAAGAGCGAGATATTTCCCTCGTCATACTAGAGACCATGTAAAAATTTTAAATCCTCACCTCAGTGCCTCCAAGAAGCATGAAGAAAATGTTGTAATATTAATGCGTAAAAATATATTTTTAACCTTCTCTATGATATCCAGGATAGGCAGTGTATGTGGCTGGAGGATGTAATGGGGGGCTCATAATAAGTGGTTGCAAGGGGGGGTGGGTTACTCAAGAGTGTGATAGACGGAAGGATGTTGTATTAAAACAGAAACAACTATAGCACTATTCCACAAGGTATTTTCATGCGTACGACACATTTAAACTCACAGAGCCATCATCGGGTACAAGATCTTGTACCGGATGATGGCTCTGTGAGTTGTTTCTGTTTTGATTCGACGAACTTCAACGATATCTCGCCTGTAACCTTTGAACTTATTCGGAAGGATGTTGGGCAAGCGGGGAAGAGGATGAAATAGAATAGCTTTCATGGACAGGATGAAGAAGAGAAAATAGTATGCTGAGGCGAAAAAGGAGACACTAGAATGAGATAGGCCAGTGAAAGTGTAGTAAACCGGGAGGAGAGTCTCTGGGATTCAACAAAACATACCTTAACCGGTAGAATAGTACTTAAGAAAATATATTTTTAAGTGACTGAAATTCTAAGTTATTGAAAATACCTATACAAATCGTGATATTCACACATTTTTGCATTAATATACTATTGAATTAGTGAAATTCTCAGTAATTAAATAAAAATATCTATATAAGTTTTAAATTTCACTGTTTCATGCAGTAAGATTTAAAAATCCTTCTCAACGGGAGATTTTTGGTGATTTTGAAAATATTTCTGTGGTGAGTATACGATTTATTAAAAAAATAGTTTTTAAAACATACAAACAACATACTGCCAATTTTTTACGAGGTCTAGATGTAAGAAATTGCTTATTATTTTAAATTAAGTGTCCCTGGAATGCACAAATATACCATCCTAGGAAAAAAGGTTGGATTTTTCGGCAAATATCTCCGAAAGTAGAGCAGTAAGGGACTTATATTAAGATATTTTCAAAAGGTTGAGATATTATATTTTAAATGAAGCCAAATTCATTGCTTTCTAGGTGAAAAGATATTTCGCTCAAACTCCCGAGATATTCATTGAGTTATGACTCATCTTCGTGAAAATTCGTGAAGGTGACTGACTTTTAACTGAGAAAATATTTCCGGTCAAATCATAAAAATCATGGTTAATTACACCAAATACAAAATGCACACTTATTTACCTTTCCCAGTCACCAGCAGCACTCGTAATTCCACGATCCGCTCATCATTGGTACCAATACGGTGATACGAAATGGGTAAGCCATGACCGCGACATATGCTCTCTCTGCTTTTGTTAAAATGCACATAAGGTAGTCCGAACGAAATACCATTTTCTTAGAAATCAATGAATTTGGTCTCATTTTAAAGAAAAATATCTCAACTATCCAACGACACCAAAAATTCTACCCCTAACCAAATTACTTTCAGAGATATTTGCCAAAAAATACCAACCATTTTACATGGGAAACGGTACGTGCAAGCACTCCAGAGAGACATTATTTACAAATTTAGGTATTTCTTACAATTAGACGTCGTAAATAAACTAACAGTGTGTAGTTTGTGTGTTTTCTCAAATATTTTTTAAAATTAATAATCACGGCAGTCAATTCTTCGGGATCACAATAAACCTTCCGTTTTTGATGGAGTTTCAAACGCACCGAATGAAAAAATGAGTCATGTTAAAGACTTATTTAGATATTTTCATTTAATTACTTACAATTTCTGTCAGATAAAACTATATTATCGTACCATTAATAATGCAATATTTAATTCATGTGTCCTACAGCTGGTGAAATTAAAACGTATAAATCGAATATGGTCTCTATTATGACTAGGGAACTATCTCGCTCGGACTACCTTAAGGCGAAATGAGAGTTAACCTAAATCTAGCGGTACATTTAAAATTATATTTATACGGCGTTATATTTCTACTTCTTGGTCCACACATTAATATAATTAGGATTAAACGTGAATTTGGAGAATCTATTGTCCTTATCAACATTAGCACTGTGGTTTTCGCCGTTGCTTATTTGCAATAGATTTAAGACAAACGCCCTAGTTGGAGACGTAAGCAGTTGGTGGACTTGTGGCTATGTAGTTTTCAATCATGTTCCAGTTTTGATTAGCAATGCACGTGTTAAGGATTTTCCTAAAGAATCGTTTTAACTCAATCTAAGAGAAGTCTCCTAATATTTGGATATAAAAACCAAAACCCTTTGCTGAGCCCATATTCATGACCGGTGATGAAGAAAACGTCGTTTACCCACGAAAAGCTAAAATAAAAATATCACGATTGATATATCCACAGTCATTATGTATTATACCACAGAAATTGGATTACGTCTCAAGACTAACGACAGATGAGGACAATTCACACGTCCGGAACGTCTGACGGGCATTCAGCACTTCTATCTGTCAAGCACCAGTAGCTAGCATCGTAAAGAATGCTCTTTGCTCTCCAGTCAACCGTCGAGCGAGATTGAATGAAAGCTCGGTTTGAAGGAGAATGCCAAATCCATAGAGAGGCGACGCGAAAGTGGAGCGCCGATTTCTGGTACGAATTTCGCTTTCGCTTCTCCCATCTTGACCCACGCAACAATTTCAATCGAAGCACTCGGAAAATCGGATTGCGTACTCAGGGAAAAGAGAAATAAAGTTGAGATCAGTCAAACTCGAAATTTTCCGCCAATATCAAGAATGGTACAGCAAGAGGACTGCCTCCGTTGATCTGGACCCATAATAATAATAGACTTCACCACTCAGAAATTTCGGCATGTTGTACGAGAGAACCATTTTCGATAGTACATGTGTTGAAAAAAATTCCACTCAGAGGTAAAAGCTGTAGGAATTAAAAAAAATATTTTACTCGTGACGGTAGGTTTCCATGCAAGTAGGAGGATCTCCTCCCGGTTCCAATTTATTTCTACACTTTTTTTCTACGGTTTTCTACACTTTCAGGTGCCTCTTACAAAAGAAGCTCTTAAACTTACGCTGGAGGAGACAAATTTTAATAAAGATACGGGATACCAACTAAGTACCGCCTAGAAACCGGAGGAGGATCCGAGAGGTCAGAAAAAGGCAGAACGGTTTTGACCAATCAGGAGCCTCCTGATCCTCCTGCCTGGCCTAAATACTCCGGAACGCATGAATACAGGTCTGACAGAAGCGATAAAATAAGAGATACACTGCCGAACAGATAGTACAAAAAAATCATTCTTTCCGAGCACAATAAGCAACCACAATAAAAATTGAGCTCCACTTAATACACTCCCATAATAAATGTCACTATTTCACCTCCCAAAACCTTACATATTTACACGGCTGGTGACCTAACTCCCCCTGCCCCACGCCCATGCGGCGGCTCGCTGGGTAGTGTGTAGATGTAGACACACAATACACGACACTCAGCCCTGAAGACGATGGACGACTCGGCCATCGAAACGTCGCAACCTATGGAGCCTCTTACCCGGTGGACTTCCCGGAAAGAACTTCTCGGAGAATTTAACGTTTTAAGAATATGAGTGTGGAGAATTATAGAGAAGGCTGCGGTAGACATTATTGGAATACGTACCTAGGAGAGATCGGTACGGTGGAAGAAGAGAGTAAAATGTTTTATGAAATCAGGAGAAGAAAGTTTATTTGGTTGAAATTATTATTAAGGTGGAGGGGAAGGCCGCGATAGAGGGGAGAATAAATAATACAAGTTCCTTTGCTACTTTGTGGTATTCCATATTTTAGAGAATTGAATGATAAAATTTACAATACTCACTTGAGTACAATACTCAATTGACTCACTTGAGCAGCTGGAAATTTTAAAGACCCTGACTTGAAGGTATAAATGAGTATTTGTAACCGTCCTCATCTCCCATCCTCACAGCCACCTCCTGAATTGCCCTCCCCACCCCCCCCCCCACCCCCGCTTAACTTCCCGCCAATCACTGCTCCGGACCTTCAACCCCGCATCCACACCACCCTAATATCGCTCACCCCCACCAAGCTTGTAATTAAGACATCGTAAACCCGGTAAAAAAATACCTGAAGGTGATGCTTAAGCATTGAAACCCGGGTCGTGTGTTTATAAGTCTGTGGTATTGAAAATGTCATCAATAAATTCTCTGAGAGGGGAGAAAGTTGGGGAAGCGGGTTACGGAGTGCTTTTAGCTTATCGACTAGTTTTATTGCATATACTCCCTTCGACTGCATCTAGTTACGCATGGACCTTTATGTTTTGCTGTTGCATGCATTTTGCATGGACCTTTTATGTTTGATGCAATGGTAGGAGTTGTCTATTCCCTGTTACAAGTCGAATACTGTGAAGGAGCTGGTTGAAAATTTCTTTACAAATTGTTTTGGATCGCATCGCATCAAGTCATAAATATGTGCTAATTTGTTTCCTGAGTAATAATAACTGGAATTGGTTTGGCGGATATTACATTGGCTTCTTAGCTTGCAGACCCCAGGTCAATGCCATGAGAATATACTCGTGGTTTCGTGATTTTTCTGTGAGCGTTGACATCACGAATGGGATGAAGCGAGTAAGAAAGTATACCGAGAATATCAAACATATAAGAATTAAAATAATCAGGGGCCTTCGGTTACAGAAAATCTAACTGATATTTTTACACCCACTCAAACCTATCGTAATCGATCAGCTACATATAGTATTTATTTAAACAGTGCCAACTGCGAATAAACGCTGTTTAAAAAAACAGGCAATACCATAAACCACAGACTAAATGGCATAGAATTGAGTTATCCTAAAAACTGGGAATACTTACGTCATCGGTACATTATTGGCTCGAGGGCAAACAACAATCAGTAATGCACCAAAGCAATAAGATTCTCAATGAGAATAAGCGGTACAACACTTGCATACTCAAATTTTTTATCATGAACGCTGATTCATTTCTATCATTTACACCTTCTCAGCTTGAATAGAAAAAAGCAAAGATGAGCTTGAATAACACCAACTTAGTACGCAATAAAAGTTATTGGGTGGGTTACAGAAAAAAACCGTGGCAAGTTACACCCACACTAAAGATAAAATACGACAGATATCAACTTTTTGCTTTACGCCACAAACCTTCCAAGGATTCCAGTCTAACTGGTTTCTTACGTGACGATATAAAGAGCAATATTTCATAATCCAAACTGAAAGCACTTTTTATGCTACTAATCAATGAAAAAGATGGTCAAACCGGTGATAAAGAAAGATCGAAGGCTTTCCCGGCGTATGGTATCGAGGAAGTCAATGCGGGTTTTCCACCGGGTCAGGTTGTCCATGTCTGCCGACGTTTCGATGACCGAGTTGCTCATCGTCTTCAGGGCATGAAGACGATGAGCAACTCGGTCATCGAAGCGTCGGCAGACATGGACAACCTGACCCGGTGGAAAACCCGCATTGACTTCCTCCAAACCGGTGATATTTTGACAAAACGCCAATAGGAGGCCAGAGTGTGGGATTACGCTTGACGTAACTTGACGTGTCAGACACGGACGATACCGATCAGTATTCCGTCGACTTCCACTAAAAAAAGGAACCTATAACAATTGGTAATAATATCAGCAACGTAGTTGGGATAGTTGTACAAAAAGGGTTTGAAACGCTAGTGAATTAGTAGGTAATTTTCATATTTAACCACTAAACAATCCGTATTAATATTGATCAATATTGATTCATGAAGTATTTTATCACGTTTCATGGCAAAGGTAAAATTCAGGTTGTTTGTTTCACAGATATTGCTTATTTCGAAGAATTGTTTTGCAGTTTTTCTACGATTTTTCGATATGTCAACATATCGCGTCCACGGCTGGCCGCTTCGCAGGGCCCACCTGTAAAGTTTAAGGTAGTTTGAGCGAAATATCATTTTACCTAGAAATCAATGAATTCAGTCTCATTTTAAAGAAAAATATCTCACCCTTCCATTGACATCAAAAACTCAACCCCTCACCACATTACTTTCCGAGGTATTTGCCAAAAAATACCAGCCCTATTATATGGGAAATGGTACGTGTATGAACTCCAGAGAGACTTAATTTGAAAAATGAGGCATTTTCTACGCTTAGATCTCGTCAAAAATGATCAGTGTGTAGTTTGTGTGTTTTCTCAAATATTTTTAAAATTAATCATATTGTCACGGCAGTAAATTCTTCGGGATCACAATAAACCTTCCGTTCAGATGGAGTTTCAAACGCACTGCGTGAAAAAATGAGTAAAGTTAAAGATTTATTTAGATATTTTCATTTGATTGCTTACAATTTCTGCCATGTAAAACTGTTTTATTGCACCATTAATAATGCAATATTTAATTCGTGTCTCTCACAGCTGGTGAAATTTAAACATGTATATCGAATATGGTCTCTATTAAGAAATAGGGAGCTATCTCGCTCGCACTACCTAAAGGAGGGCAAAGTCCATCGGTTGTGAATGTCAAATAACTCGAATATAATTTGGCGGGGGATTGGAAACTGAAACACAACACAGGATAAACTGAGGATAGCTGAACAGAAGAAGCATCAGTGGAGTTCTATGCGACAGGAATGTGATCTGCGAGATGAAAGGAAAGCCAGGAGACATAAAGGAGAAAGAAAGAAGAAAAGAAGAGACTCTAAAACAGATATCTAAGGAGGAGAAGAATGAAAGAAGGAAACTTATCCCCTTTGATACGAGATAAGGCAGACAGGATGTGGAAAAAAATTCCGGTTCGATATTTATGACTAAAATATGAACAATCAACACGAAACCACAGACACCCTTTTTCTAACGTTAAGGTAGTCCGAGCGAGATAGTTCCCTAGTAATAATAGAGACCATATTCGAATTATACGTTTTGATTTCACCAGCTGTAGGACACATGAATTAACTATTGCATTATTAATGGTACCATTATATAGTTTTATCTGACAGAAATTGTAAGTAATTAAATGAAAATATCTAAATAAGTCTTTAACATGACTCATTTTTTCATTCGGTGCGTTTGAAACTCCATCAAAAACGGAAGGTTTATTGTGATCCCGAAGAATTGACTGCCGTGATTATTAATTTTAAAAAATATTTGAGAAAACACACAAACTACACACTGTTAGTTTATTTACGACGTCTAATTGTAAGAAATACCTAAATTTGTAAATAATGTCTCTCTGGAGTGCTTGCACGTACCGTTTCCCATGTAAAATGGTTGGTATTTTTTGGCAAATATCTCTGAAAGTAATTTGGTAAGGGGTAGAATTTTTGGTGTCGTTGGATAGTTGAGATATTTTTCTTTAAAACGAGACCAAATTCATTGATTTCGAGGTAAAATGATATTTCACTCAAATTACCTTTAACACAGACATGCGGTCTCACAGACCATTTCCTAAAATTTCGTCAAATAAATGCATTTTGCTAATTCACTCGACATATTTCGATCAAACTCACTTGTTACTTATTGCCAAATTCATAAGAATTATGATATAAAATGTCGATCCAATGATTTTTTTCAAATATGCTGCGCAGCTTACCTAACGAGGAGATACACATACCTATGAGCCTGGAAGAAATACTATGATTATAGAAAATATTCAATTATATCTTCCCGTGTAAACAAATATGAAGATCGGATCAAATTGGCAAAAGGGGAAATATTTTATAACTTCTATCTCTCATGTTTAGTGAATGGGATCGATATTATGTATGTGATGAATGCAGTCTGACGGACCGCGGAAAACTTGTCAACTAATCCACTCAACAATCAGTCGCTGTAAACATCATTTTTTGGAGATAGATTTCATCAATTCTCTCTCTCAAGTAATACTCTAGTATAAACTCTAGTAACCATTTCAAGTTGTCATACCTCTAGTTTGTATCAATTCTTTGCCACTACAAATGAAATCGACCAAATATGTTAAATCTTTTCTTAAGCTGGTTAAACTCTGATTGTTGAATTTTGTTCTGTATTAACTTTTATACTGTCACTTCTGTAGTGATAATTGGGCTATATGTATTGCATCTGTCCAGAAGGTGCCCCCGACAACAAGCAATGCCTTAGGGGTCACCTAAAGCTCCTGTCAACTATTTTTGCTAAGTGATTATGTAATCTTGGATCATGTTCAAAAGGGGCAGTAAAATTATTATTATTATTGTTATAACTTATAAATACTGTCTAATTTGAAGGTACTGAATTTAGATAACATTCCAAGTGCTGCAGAGACGGAAGAGAACTATGATAAAAATCGAAGCATTCTGTGATACCGCGTGTCTGCAGTTACTGGTAAAAATAAGAATTTTCTGTGATTCGAAGGCGGCGGCGGCCCTTCGGATGGGAAGCCGGTACTTTAGACCCCCATAAAGGCCGCTTTTCACGGTACATTTTATTGTACAAACGAAATTGTGAGCTCTTGAATGAGGAAAATTGTACCGTGTAAAGCGGCAAATTGTATGATTGTCTTAAGGTAGAACCAGCGCTTCGAAGTACTACTTTCATAAGACAAATTAACCTAGGCCGGAACTAGATGAAAGTGCTCAAAATGTTATTAATAATAATAATAAATGATTTTCATTCAACTTGGCTATATTGAACATGAGTTTTCCTTCACATGAAGTAATTCAGTGATATGAAGAAAGGCTTTTATATTGACGTCATGTCTCAAGAGGAACTTTCAAGTTTTCTCATTAACGACAATATAATTGCAGTAATAATAAAAATAGGGATGAAATAAAGTAACAGAACTAAAAATCCCTTTTTCTCTTTTAATATAAATGTGATTAAAAAAAGTTTATTAGACATATTTGCTGGCGATCTGGCGATAAACTTGACAACACCGTAAAGAAACCAGTGTTGTACTGCGGTAGACAACCTTGTTCGTTTGCGTTACCTCGTTGAGTTTCACTGCCTTTGCTATTATTTGGACTAGACATTTAAAAATAGTAGTATATTTAAAGGAAACTTAATACTCATATACGACACATCTGTAAGTGGGAGCCCTGAAACATAAGTGTCAAGAGTTAAGACTGATTGACCCATATCAGTGAATAATCGTGGGAGTAATGACCAATCAGATACATTAACTACCAATTATCTGGCATTATAAGTGGGACATCATGAAATAGATATACTGCGAAAAACTTATTTCTGGAGGAACTGGAATAATTATATTACTCGCTTACCAGAGCAATATTAGGCTACCCCAGACAAACTTATTTATTCTGTCGGAGATTTCATTGGTAGTCGATCAATGAGCAGGTTTGGGAAATTGTATTTCCAAACTTATTGGTACATATTAACAATAAGTGCCTCGTTCATATCCGTACAAATCATATCATCGAATTATATTATCAATTACATAGTTGATGAAATATATTATGTGGGCGTTCATAAATTCGTATTCAAAACAAAGCATTATATTCTGCAAGGTGAAAACGATGTCCTTACATTTCGAAATACACATTGAAATATTGGAAACAGTCCTTTGAAGAACATATAAACCCTCGTGAGTAGCAGTTGTCGCGCATACAGCGACGTCTACTATTTTCAGGGATCTATGATATTCCGGGTAAGATAACTGCCATGTCTAATAAAATTTGAGCGCACTTAGCTATTGCTTGAGTAACCATTACTGAGAGGTAATACAATACTGGATACACGTCGTAGCGTAAATCGTTTGCAATCGTGACGTGAGGCATGGATGGTACTGCGCCGGTTTGTTTTGATTCTTCACCTAACATCGTCGCCAAAATTGTTTCAATATGTCGGCTATAGAACGGAAGTTGGACTCTTCATCGTTTTTCAATCATAAATGACAGTCTTGAATGGTCGATGAGGCTACCTGAAAAAAATATATTTCATCCGTTGATTATTTAGTCACAATATAGTGGTTTTTGAGATGGCCTTTTCGGGGAAAATATCGATAAATATATTGTTTAATGGAGGGACGTCACCATTCCTCCATAAGAGCAATGCAATTTGAGGCGGAAATTTACAATTTTCAAATCATGTAATCATCGTTAAAGATCATCGATTACCCTCAATTATTTTTTCACGCATTGACGAAGAAATGATTTCTCTGCAAAAGATTAAAATATCAAGGCATGTTATCGGAAGTACTTGTAGTAGAGGTTCTATTTCAATGACTTGACGGGAAATTGAAGCTGCTCTATTTCCGTTCAGTTTCTTGTAAATTCAATGATATATTCGTTTGTACAAGAAAATGTACCGTGTAAAGCAGCCTTAAAAGCAAAATCCCCGTAGGCTAGCTATAAGAGTTCTCCAGCCGACGAGCCAATCCCCCAAAGCATACGTGAACGCCGTGAAAAATGTATCCGGTAGTGTTAACGCAAGACGCCTCCTTTTCCCTCAAGTTTACGACACACTGGAACGAAATGACTCAATTCAGAATCCAGCTAGACCAGTTTCTCACTTTTGCCTTTACGTAATCCGCGGACGACGTTCCACCCACCGGACGCCCACTCAGTTGGGTCACATTTCGTGATAACAACAGTCTTTTTTCCCCCCCACGAGAAGTTTAGGCCTCGCGTGTGTGAGTGGGAGAATTTGGGTTAAGGGTTTTGTTCTTTCCAAGATGGAAGGAGGAGAGATGTCGGAAATATAATTTACAAGCACCAACTGATTACACGTGGAACCAAACCGATTTATCTGCGGACGTCGTCAATTACACCTTACGTACTCCGACATACTACGAAAGATTAGATTATCAGGATAAAATAGGGAAAATATACAGCCGAATGGGCAGTTTTCAAATGTATTTTTTCCTGAGGACGATAGAAGACCATAGCACAAACTAATGAGATTTCTGTTTGTGGATTGTAGGGAAAAATAAAGATTAAATCTTTTATGAAATTTTGATGTAGACTACTTTTGCCGGACTTAAAACACATTTTACTAGATCCCAACTATAAAGGTAGAAACGATCACAGGCATAAGATTAAAGATATAGATTGTCAAGCTGATAGATTTAAAATGCCATGTTTTATAACGTACAATAAGGGACCATAACAGTTGCGATAGATCAGTTCTACGAAACTCTGACCCTCATTAGGGAGAGTAGATTCTGTACTAGTACTTATTACCTTCCTGTCATCATTAACTATTACTTCCACTTGTAACTTCCAGAATGATTTAGTGTCTAGCATAGGCTAATGAGGCGGGAAAGTTTATTATTCAACAAAGATATTTGGCTAGAAAGGAGAAGGGAGGTCTGCGGAAAAAGTGGTTCATTACAGAGGTTGCTTGACTGTCTAATGATTTCAACGGATTTATCTTTATACCTTTCGAGAGAATATTAAGAATTTCATGGTTTGAATCAATAACATGATAATGTTCAAGCAGACCCTCAGCAATATGAGAGGTAGAATCCATATTAAGAAAACTTCTAGAGTGTTCTTTGATGAGTGTCATGAAGCTTCGACCAGTTTGACCTCTGTAAGATATATTACAGCTATTTCATTTAACTCTGTTAATACCAGACTTGAATAATATACACTATATGTCTTTTCCGTTTACTATAAAGGGCTTCGAAAGGGCCAAGGGAGTGTAGAAACCACACACTCCCACATCACGTCACAAGAAAATATTAATAAATAAATATTTTGCAAGCTAAAGATAAAATGGACGAACAACATAAGAAATTATGAAGTGTAGAGAAGAGTAGAAAAGGAAAGGACCATTTAATGGAACACCATAGAGAAAAGAAGAACGAGATGGATTTGACACACGCAGAGACAGGATGGGTTTGTGAAGAACATAATTGAAGGTAAAATAGAGGGATAAGTCCCCAGAGGAAGATCCAGGAGTAAGTTCATGGACCAAATAAAGAGGAAAGTACATTGGAAGAGATACCAGAAGGTAAGGGAACTATCATTAGATAGGGGAGGGTGGAGGACTGCAGTCGAACAATCTCAGGATTGTAGAACCAATGAATGAAGTGAAATATTATACATACAAACAATTGTACCTGACGAGGCAGTAAATCTGTGCGAGTTGTAAAATCGAATCGAAATGAGCTGTAAAATCGAATGATTGTAGAGAGGTACAAAGTATTCTTTTCAAAATGGATACTTTCTGTGAATGTTTCCACATGCTCAGAGAGGGGAGACAGAAGGGCTAATACATTGTTGAGGAAACACCCCTTTGGAACGATACTCGCAGTCTACACTTACCGCCGGAAATTAGTTTTTTTTCAAAATCAGAGAGCCGACGTTTTTCGAGCAAAAACTGTGATCGCGGGGGTGTGAGAGAGGGAAAGGTTTAAAGGACTCAGCAATTCACGAGAAAGGGGAAAAAATCCGCATTGAGAATTTCCCCTTCACCCACTTTCCGCGAGATCCAATCAAAAGACTTCTCGGACGGGCGCTTCGGGCCGACGTAGTTCTTTTTTTTCCAGTGTCAAGGGCCAGCGAGCTTACGACTCTCTCACGGAACACAGGCGAGCGAAAACCTAATCACTTCCCAAACCACGACACGAATTGTTTTCAGCATGAAAGGATTGAAGGCAACAAACACTTTCAGGAGTCCCAGAAAAATACAATCCAGCTAACGCAACTCTCGCGAAGTCAAAATCACTGACCTCGTGAGAAACAACCCAAATTCGTGTTTGTTTTTTTTTCGTTTCGCAATAGGTTCCCACGAAACAGCACCAAGCAAAATCTAATGGCCTGGCCTCCAAATCCAACCTTCTGGGAGTACGCACAGAAATGAGAATTTAACAATTCAAACTAAGGAAACTTTTCAGATGTTAACGAGGGTCGCTACGGAAGCGGGTCGACAGCGGCGTCCATTCCGAGTAATGCGTGCAAGTTGCAACTTGCTCGGCTTATCGCTGTTGCTAAGAGGTCTTCCTTTGTGTCTGTTTACGCGGCATCCAGGTGTCGTGAGATTGGAGCCGGCAAGAGAACACTTCCGTTCAATGCTTCTTTATGACTTTGAAAGTGGTTTAAACGAATCTGAAAGCCTTGATCGTTTGCAATGGGCCTTCGAGGACTTTGCTCCTTCCCATGCGACAATGTTTTCTAGAATTTAGAAGAGGACAAACTTTGTTGAAAGACGAGGAGAGGAGCGGGCGTCCTGCGATTGCAGTTACTGAGGAAAGCAACACCGCTGTGGAAAAACGAGGGTGCAAAAACAATCGAGTGACATGTAAAGACATTGAAGCCTCACAATAGATTGCATCGCCAGCAGTTTCCAAAATGCTGCACGAAATTCCTCGAGTCAGGAAAGTTTCATATTGATGGGTGCTCACACTTTGACAGAGGCACAAAAGCGCATCCGTTTTGAATGGTGCGAAGAAATGTTGAAAAGTTTTGACAGAGGCAACTCTAGGCGCGTTTCTGACATAGTTTCTGGTGACGAAATGCGGATTTATCAGTTCGATCCTGAAAATAAGCGCCAGTCGACTTAAGGGTTTTTCCCGACGAACATCCACGAACAAACATGAAGCGGCCTCGAAGCGTCGGAAAGAAAATGGTTGCAACTTTCTTCTCCAAAAGCGGCCATGTCGCAACTGTTCCCGTGGTAGAACAAAGAACTGTTACTGCTCTGTGTCACACAACAGTATGTCTACCAACAGTTTTCGAAAAGCTTCAAACACGGTGGCCGAAGACAGGACAGCCGGGAATTGTCCTGCACAATAACAATGCGTCTGCGCACACGGCCAACCTTACATTATAGTTCCTGGAGTCGGTATAGGTTAAACTAATGGCTCACTCACCTTACAGTCCTGGCTTAGTACCATGCAATTATTTCATATTTCCTAGAGTCAAAAATCGCATGCGCTAAAGGAGGTTCTCCAGCCTTGAAGAGGTTTTTGAAGCCTACAAAAGTGTACTTTCAGCACTCGAAGAAAATGACTGGAAAAACTTTAGGAGTTTGAGAAGTGGTCTACGAGAATGCAAAAATGTAAACGATATCGTGACGAGTTTTTTGAGAAAATTTCTTTATCAAAATTATTTCAAGAGTCTTAGTTTTTGTGTATCTCAAAACTTTATACTTTAAAAGTGTAAACTCGAAAGTTGACCAGTGACCAGAAGACGACAAACAAAATCTGTATAACATTCAGCCCAACGAAGCCTGCAGAATAATATTGCGACACTGTACACATATATATCTATGAGGAGATCTGGACCATTACCTGGTCAGCTTAGATAAATATTCTTTATTAAAGATGGAGCGAAGATCGATAACACGTGTCGAAGGCCATTTCGATATTTTTTTCCACTCCCAAGCCTACCGCAACAAATAAAATAGGAATCACAAGATGACCGTCACTTAAAAATTGAAATCAGCTGCATCTATTCTCCACCCACATTTAAGAAGTACATGTACGATGTGAGGAACCTCAACGATGTGTGGCATGGAGTGATCCCATACTAGGCATGGAATACTCGTCCTATTTCAAGTTTGAAATCAGCACGCACGGCCGCTAGGCGTAGACCGAAAGGCAATCGGGAGATTCGAGAGATACACAGGTAAATCAGGAACTAAGAGTGTTGTGACCAAGAATGTCGCAATAACATGCATGTAAAAATGATAAAAAAGTACTCTCAGCAAGACAAAAAAATCAAGCTTGTACGATGGGATATTTTCATTAACTTCGAGCACAATTTACCGCCTCGCTAATATGCAAACCGAGTCAAATGATAAACCTAATTGGTAGCTTACCTATGGGGCGGTGAATATTGGTGAAACTTTTGACAAGTATTTGCCGAATTTTGATTATTCATCAATATTAATAGTTTATTTAAATTTACCGTGAGAAAAAATCGACCACACTGATCGAACCATGGTCCTTCGACTTGCCGGGCCAATGCATAGTCCACAACGCTATCCAGGCTTGCTACACATTGGAGGGTATGAAGGGATTGAAAACTTTTCTCTTGGCACTTTGAACGTATTTCACCGCCGAATCAGCGGCAGGCTTGAATAGCGGCAAAAGCAGTTGTTTCATTTATTCTTCATTAGGGTACGAAGAGGTCCATGTTGGTGATAACTAACCCAGTCCGACACCCAACCTTCAGGTGCCTAGCAAGGTACATCTACATCTACGGAATACCGTGCAAGCCACCACTAGGGTGTGTGGCACGGGGTGATTCCACACCAAGCATTCAGCACTCATCCCAGTTCCCCCGGATGCCAGGCGCAGGCCAAAAGCAGTAAGGATGAAAGTGCGAGGTCAGACCAGAAACTGGGAGAGTTCTATGTAAACGAGCATACTATCACGCCGTACATTACCCAAGATACAACTACTCGTTAGTATTACTAATGCGACATATAAATAGCACTAAAAGGTACTGTGACATGCAAGAGTACATCATGCCAGAAATTACATGCGAAGGTAGTAGCTAATAATAAGATATTTAGCGCAAGTGCTAAGACCTATGTTACCAGTCAGTCAAAGTGACTTAGAACTGATAAATCGTAACTATTATAGTCCCTTATTGTACGTGGAAAATTGGCGTTTTATATTTCTCGGTTCGGCAGTCTATTTCCTTAATCTTAGGCCTGTGATCGTTTCTACGAGAATAGTTTGGCTTTAGCAAAATATGTTGAACCTCCGGCATAAAATAGTCTGCATCAAACTTTCGTAAATGATTAAACCTATATTTCTCTCTTCGATCGGATAGAGGTTCGCACCCTAATTTCCTCTACAATTTTGTATCACTACTATGCTTATCATAACAATTTGTAACAAACCTAGCTGCCCTCTGCAGTATTTGATTTATATCTGAAACTAGTACACTTCGTAAGGGTCCCATATACTAGCGGTGTATTCCAAGTGGGGTCTCACGAGAGAAAAAATAACATCGCTCCTTTACCTTCTCGTCATAATTTTCCTGGTATTCCTTTGGTAAATCCTAATTTACTATTTGCCTGTCCGCAAATTTAACGGTAAGATGTAGAAAGGCAAGTCCGGCCGAATAACGAAGCGCTACGATATTGCTCAGCGACGTGGCAACATTGCACATTTCCTAAGATTTCTTCGGGTTGCTGATCTTCTCGGAGGACACGTCCTCCAGGTGTTCACGAAAAACAAACAATCAGATCGCTCCTCGACTCCTCAAGGTTGAAAACACGTACCGCACGACTTTGAGCCGCTAGGAGAGGCGACCGATGCCCGCTCACGACACGCAACGATAGTATATACATTGTGTAACGAATAGTATTTCTTGTGTTTTCTTGTTCTTTCAATGTGCATTTTACTTTCCCACGCCCTACGAATTATAAATGGGAAATGTTTTCGAATCATTGTAATTGTCAAGGCATCAATAACATCGGCTGATGTTGCTAGCTGCGTATTCGAATTACATAAATTGGCATCGAATAACCGGAAATGAAATAGCTTTCGAATTTATTTCATTAAAAATTATTTCAAGGCACTCATTTCCCTTTTCTTCCATCATAAATTAGAAATTTTAGGGTGGAATTTGGAATACGAATCCACCGTTCACATCATCTAATTCCGTAGGCCTTCGGCGTAATTGAAAATTTTCTCGACGCTATGGAGAGTTTTCCCATCGATGGCTCGGTACCTAAAGTACATAAATCTACTGTCCATTTCCTTAAAGTATTACTTGCAGCATAACTCATCGTAATGACGCAGAAAAAGGAGACGTAGAAACACATATAGTTAGACCAGAAGCGTCTGCTCTAAGCCTTAGAAACTAATGCAGCGCAGCCTGTTGCCAGAAGTGGAACTTCAATTATTTCGCTTCCTTTGGAAACGGAGTCGAGTTGGGACTTTGCCGTCCTTATGCAGTGTATGTGCATTGTGTAACGAATAGTTGCGAATAGCGCAACGAGGGTGGCGTTGAGTGAACTAGTGAACTGAGTGCGATACTGACCTTTTTCATCAACTTGGATGGGATTCGCTTTCAGACAGTCGACTGAGAATTAGACTTAATATTTCATGTACATCTACATATGACACTTCAAGCCACCACAAGGGTGTTTGGAAGAAGGTGACTTTCGTTCGAAAATCGTCGTTGAATTTACTTAAAAGACTGAGTCTGATTTTCATTCGACGGACCGAAAGCGATTCCCAACCTAACTTTTGCAAGAGGTCAGTAACACAAACGAGACTATCATAAAGGCCTTTCACGTATCTTGCTGATCTTCTCTGCACGCGTTCTCTGTTTTTAAGCCTACCTCATGTGGATCCCAAACACTGGCAGCGTATTGCAAGTGGGGTCTAACAAGGGAGAAGCAGCTGATATCTCTAACTTTGTCGTAGCACTTTCCAAGAACTCTTTTAACAAATCCGAATTTTCGATTAGCATGACCAGTTATTTCCCAAATATATTTGCTCCACGAGAGATCATTAGTTAGTTTAACTCCAAGGTAATTTACAGATTATTAAGTCTCTAATAGAGAATTTTGTACGTAATAACTGTACAAAGGGGAGATTTTACTTTTTCAGAAGTTCAATACAACACTTTTTTTCCAACTATATCCGTAATTGAATGCGACAGATAAATTTTACCACAAGGTACTTAGTTAATCAAAGGTAAATCATGCCGGAAATTTGATGTCATTTGCATTAATAATAATTTTAACTTAAAAGAAATTTATTTTCCGACAAAATTATCAATGCCTTACGGACTACAACATGTTACGGTAGATCAGAAAGCTAAAAAATATCGTTTTTTTTCGCGATCGATAAGAGACCATAATGGCTGTTTCGACTTTGAAGTAGGTTAGCTGACAGGTGGTGCAGCTGATTTTGTCATATGCCACCAAACGCATATTTCTAAATCTGCCGAGTAGTACTAACACCATGTTTTGCATAGGTACTCACTGCATGACTCTTGTGCTAAGTATACATTGTTACATTACAGATTATTTTAGTAGTCTCTGATACATTTGTAGCATGCCCATAGTGAGGTGAATTCTGGTGAAAATTAATTTTTTCACTCTAGTTCATGTTGGTGATAAGTCACCCGTATTTCACCGCATAATCGTCGCCATCGCATAATCGTCGCACTCTACTTGTTCAGTCCAAATATTGGTTCACAACTTTTCATCGCATAATCGTCGCATATTAATTCTGTTCGTCACGACACTTGCTGTGATAGGAAAAATTTGTCAAATTTTGCACTCTACCTGACATAAATTTCTACCTGTCATTCACAAATACAGAGTAGGGGAGACCGGGGCATAATGTGTTAACTTTTCATTTCAGGCCGGAAAAAGTACGGTATACGCTAAACAGGAAGAAAATAGTGTCGATTTGTAGTCTTAAATGTTAATGCATTGTATTTAATGTAGGCCGGCCAATCATGAGATCCTAACTTTGCAATAAAGGCAGTTAAGTACGTAACAAATGACCAATGTATGCATAACTAATACCGGCGCAATTTTATTATTTTTCTTCTATTTCCCCTCATAATTGTCGCACCGTACATTTTAGCGAAAAAAATTGGCATAAAATCTGCGACGATTATGCGGTGAAATAGGGTACTTAGGACGTTTTTGTGGGGAGGAGCGTTGGTATCATCTTACTTTGTCTTATGAAGAGCAGGGGCAGGGGGCTTGGAACCAATTTACGTAAGAATTTTGCCCGTCTTGAAATATTGTATCGCTTCAAAATATCCTGTTTTATTTTCTACATATCCTGTGATCCTTCACAACTTCATCAGCTGAGGTACCGTTTCGCTCTCAACGTTTAGGAATTTGGTACTCCAACACTGCATAATTATACGATATCCACTGCTCAAAGCTGGACGATGCCTTCCATGGAAAGATGAAACAGAAAAAAGCGAGCATTTAACTAAGAGTAGATCTAAATATCTAACGTCTTACGTCAGAATGAGAGGGATTGGGGGGATGGGGGCAGGAAAATCTAACATTGTCTTACAACGGGGGGAGGTCAAAAATGGCATAAATCGTCTTAGGTAATTTTTGAATGGCCCCTAAGTAGACGTAGATGTAGACCAGCCGTCCCAGTAGCGCAATTCCCGGCTATTCAGCACGACTTGCGCTCTATATTGCATTATTTTGGTCAACAATTTAATCAGATTAATATGTGATGTATAAATGACCAGTCTTAATAATAAGGAAGTAAGAGAAGATACTACATATCTTGCGTCTAATTATTAATTAACATATGAAATATGGAACATATTTCAATCCACAAGGAGGTTATCATAAAATAACGGGAGTAAATTTGAACGGAGAGTGATGAGAATTCGGGTACGACCCAATGAAACGATTTTTTAGGGCCCAAAACCGACATGTCGATGCTTGTCGAAAAGTTAGTGAGCCTCCCGTCGATCAAGTGTTGAACAATCCTTAGTCCCTCATTACGTCGTCCAAACACAAACTGTGTCCCTCCAGACGGTTCCTTCATTCACCAACCATACCACTTGGCACTTCCTCGCTTGTCTTCCCTTCCGTCCACCGCACCTTCTCCAAACCCACATCCCAAAATAATTTAAAAATTTCCTGATGTGCAGACCACCATCAAAGACTCCCAATTCTACAAATTTCTGGCCACAAAACTGACATCTACATCAACGAAAAACTGTGCAAGCCGCCACCAGGGTGGATGGCAAGGGGTGATTCCACGCCAGGCATGCAGCACTCATCCCAGCTGAAATAAAAACTTCGCACGTTCTCCCGGATGCCAGGCGCAAATAAAAAGCAGTCAGGACAACATTGCGCGGTAAAACAAGAAACTAGGCGGTGTAAATCTATTTGAAAGGATTTCCTCTCTTATTCAAGAGCACTGCCATTGGAACCGCCCTCAGTATAACCTAGGTTTTCAATAGTTTCCTGGCGGCGAAACTGTGCTGGCAGATTTTTTAAATTATTTTCGTTGCTACTCCAAAAGACCATCCGAAATATATGTTTTCCCTATTGTCTTAGGCGACACCTGTGAAAGGGTCGCTCCCACCCACAGGTTGAGAACCGCTGTCCTACGGTCAGGGAAGCCGTACAGGCTTGTTTATGGTTTTCTTTAGCATCTACATCCACGAAATACCACGCAAGCCATCTCTAGAGTGTGTGGCACGGGGTGATTCCACACTAGGCATGCAGCACTCTTCCCAGTTTAAATCAGAACCGCGCACGTTCCCCCGGATGCCAAGCGCAGGCCAAAAGTAGTCAGGACAAGAGTGCGCAGTCAGACCAGAAACTAGGAGAGTGATACGTAGAAGAACATGCTACCATGCAGTACACTATTAAAGACACAACTACTGGTTAGCATAATTAACGCGACTGATAAATAGTACCGCAAGATACTTAATCATGCAAGAGCTGTTTCATGCCGGAAATTACATGCTGGGTTTATTGTTTATAACGATGTTAAGAAATTTAGCACGAGTGCAAAACCTACTTTACCTAGGGAGGGTCAAAGTATCATAGAACTGGTCTATTGAAACTAATATGGTGCCTTTTTGTGGCGGAAAAATGGCATTCTGAATCTATCGTCTTTGCAGTCTGTATCCTTGATCGTATGCCTGAAATCGTTTCTACCATAATAGTTTGGCTCCAACGAAAGATATTTAACGTTCGGCAGAAACACTGCCTCAAGCGTGACTCGGACCCGGGACCATATAATGGAAATTAAGAATCTTATCCACTAGACCAATAATAACTTATATCCCTCCAGATGGGAAAGCAATGGTAACAGTAAAATTTTCGAGGACTTGGTTCTGGGGTCAGAGAGAAACACCGTTAATGAAACCATTGTCATTTTACAGAGATCTCCTGCGTTGGCAACCGCCTGTAATTACGTCATCAAGCTTCCTCCACTCGGGTAAACGATCTGGAACCCATTTGATACGAAGAATTCCATCCACGCGCAGAACTCATGCAGAGAAAAAGATAGAGGTATCAGACACTAAACAGAAGTTAGTAACTCAAGAAATATGTTGAAATGTAAAATATTAAGACATCTGGGACATTTCAAAATAATGCATGATGGAAGAATCCTCAGAATTAACGAAGGAGAGAGAGAGAAAAAGGAGAGCAAACTATGGGAATACCACGTAAACGATAATTTTTTATAAGGTAATCTACCGGTTACAGTAATTTTGAATGTAAAAGGTAGTAAATTTCACATATTTTGACATGTGCAGGGCCCTCTGCACCAATAACATTTATTCCATCTCAGCAAGCCTTCAAACGCCTTTTCCCTTTCTTTCTGATTCCCCGATTTCTCAACATCTTCCCCTCTATCAGAGTCTCCATTACTTACGTGAAATAATACAGTGAAATCCCTCTTAACGACCACTCCTATCAGGCGACCAACCCCTTCAGACGACCATTCTTCTGCGGAACCATAGGGTGGTCGATTAATTCAGGTTTCACTGAATGCGCAAACCAAATTAATATGCATTGAAGTTTCCCAGGAGCAACTTAATTCCAAGGAAATAAACTCAATCTGTAAAGATTTCAAGTAAAACCGTCGCTTTAAGGTAGTTCGAGAGAAATATCATTTTACCTAGAAATCAATGAAGTTGGTCTCTTTTTAAAGAAAAATATATCACCCTTCCATTGACATAAAAAATTCAACCCCTTACCACATTACTATCGGAGGTATTTGTCAAAAAATACCAACCCTTTTACATGGGAAATGGTACGTGTATGCACTTCAGAGAGACCTTATATTAAAAATGATGCATTCCCTACACTTAGATCTCGTTAAAAAATGTAATGTTTAGTTAGTGTGTTTTCTCAACTATTTTTGAAAATAAATTATATTGTCACGGCAGTAAATTCATCGGGATCACAATGAACTTTCCGTTTTTATGAGTTTCAAACGTACGCGTGAAAAAAAGGAGTCAAGTGAAAGATTTATTTTGATATTTTCATTTGACGACTTACAATTTTTGTCGTGTAAAACTATATTATTGCACCATTGATCATGCAACATTCAATTCGGGTATATCACAATTGGTGAAATCAAAACTTGGTTGATACATGGATTCACACAGGGCGGTACAGGAGCTGATATAGACGAATGGGTATTAAGGTCGACTCAATGCAAAAAACAGTCCTGAAATGCCCCTTCAGAGCAAAATGAGGGCAGTATAGGCGGTAAAAAACATATTGCTTGCGTATTGGAAAGAGCTCTTTTAAGTAAAATGGAGTTCTATGAGAAATAACGAGCGGAAGGATACCTGTCCAATCGTTAAGTGTTTCGTTCGCCTTGGACGTCTAATTGTGAAGGACTATTTGATGCTTGTTCATATATATATATTATCTCTAATTATGATTACGCCACGGCAGACGCAGACGGCCCGCCTTGACACGGAGAGCGTGTGATCAGATGCTTTCGCTATATTCTGATAAATATACTAGTTTCCCTCAATGGCTGTGTTCTCTCTTCATTTTACTCGCGGCTTTGAGTATTTACCTTGTCTACTAACACGCGCAGACTACTTGACATAATGCCAGTGACCATCAAAGCAAGCCATTTTATTCTAAGAAATTACCAAATCAGTGTATTTGAAAGGGCAGCGAGTAGATAACGAACATAAATGGAAGGCGAGGGCATTGGATTCGCAACCACGGAGACCCGGTCGCCTCGCTTGCATTCAGAAAAGGTGGTGGGAGGGGGGGGTCAGTCTATCCGCGCACATTCCCATAGTGCACCACAGAGTCCCCTGCTCCTCCTCCTCAAGCCGCTTACGCAAACAAATCGCGAGAATCATCCCCTGAGAAGGAAGGACTAACCTTGAGAGTAAGTGGGTTGCACGAGCGACAAACCTAGCGGACGTCGCCGGCCTGGGTAAGGAGCTAAATTAAAAAAACCACGGTCAAGTCAGTCTTACAACTGGTTTAGCACAGCACACTATTATTCAAATATTGACTTATGCGGCTGAAGCGATTGTTGTAGCGTACAGATTGGCGTGAAACTTTGCATTGAGGAAAAATTACGAGACGATACTGTTCGGTATCTTCGGCTTTTCCAACCACGTACGTTGACTTTGGCCGACAACGGTTTCGATAGCCATCCTGCTACCGTCTTTAGGTCGAAGGTGGAGAGGCGCTATCGCCTAGCCAAATACCTGGCGCAAACTCTACAGCTCCATGTCGGGAAAACTCCGTATGTCATGAGTTCTGCCCATTTCGTCGAAAACCTGAAGGGAATCTCAGTCAAAAAGGAGGATATCATGGTCAGCTTCAACGTGGCGTCGCTCTTCACTAACGTCCCGATCCAGGAATCGGTGGAGATTACCAGATCACTCACTACCTCCGGTATCCCAGAAGATTTCCCTCAACTATCAGTGTGATGAATCAGTTCTAGGATACTGACTAGGTTAAATAGGTTTTTTTTCAGTAGTGATAAATATCTTAACATGAATTGTAGAGACTAACCTCGCAAGCAATCTCCGGCATGATATATTCCTGCATGTCTTAGTAGACACCTTGTAGTGCTATTTATTTGTCGCATTAATAATACTAACCAGTAGTTATATCTTGAGTAGTGTACTGCACGGTAGCATGTTCTTCTTCGCATCACTCTCCTAGTTTGTGGTCTGACTGCGTACCGTTGCCCTGACTGCTTTTGGCCTGCACCTGGCATTCGGGGGAACATGCGCGGTTCGGATACATCTACATCTACGTCATACCCTGCAAGCCACCCAAAGGGTGTGTGGCAGGGGGTGCTTTCACAACAGGCATGCATGAATGATACGGCAGAACACCGACACTACACTGAAACAAGCGTACCACACATGCAACGCGCCAATCAAGAATCTAAAAAAAATGGTTTTGAGATTAGGATGGCTTCCTTTAGGTCTGCTCTTAACCTCCTCAGGAGCTCACCCGATTGCAAGTCCATAGGGTCTCGGATCGCTGGGCTTGAGAGGACGGTGGACGAGCTCCTTGCCATGGTGGAGCGGTTGGTGGAAAGTCCTGGAAGGTCGCGGGGGAATGGGGGGGCCCAACACCCTCCAAACGTGTCAAGGTCCGGGGAAGCTCGGGCACTGTCACGGGATGGAGGGTGGAGGAACTTCCCCAGACTTCCGTGCCTCCGGAAGAGTTTCCCTCCGTTGCTTCGGGCGCATGGATTTTGGCCTCAAGGCGTAGCCATGGGGTCACCCTCCGAAAACGGGGAACGACAAGTGCGGAGGCTGAGCCGATCCCCGTCAGCAATAGGTTCGATGTTCTGGCGGAGGCTACGCCATCGGAGCTAGCGCTAGGAGGTGGGTTGCCGAGAGGGAGTGACGAGGGAAGGGAGGGAATCTTAGTGATAGATAGTTCGAATGTCCGGCGTATAGCGGCTCCACTGCGTGTAAAGGCCCGCAAGGAGAGAGGAGATGCACGGGTCACCTCCTGGTGTATACCGGGAGGAATGGTGCCACAGGCGACGAAGGCGATGAAGGCGGCGGTCGGGGACAAGGACTGCTCTAAGTTAGATGTGGTAGCCCATGTTGGGACCAATGACGCCGTGGATGTGGGATCAGAGGAGATTTTAGACTCTGTGAGAGATCTATGCTCCGAGTTCCGCCGTATTCGCGGAGGGTCGAGTCGCAATGAGGCTTACCATATGCAGCTTGGTACCTAGGACGGATCGGGGTTCGATGGTTTGGAGCCGAGTGGAAGGCATAAACCAGAGACTCCGTGAAGTCTGTGGGAGCGAGGGAGCGGAGTTCTTAGATATCAGGCCGGTGCTGAATTCGTGTCGGGTGCCACTAAATCGTTCAGGTGTCCATTATACGTATGAGGCATCGCAGAAGGTAGCGTGCAGGATATTTGAGCATACCCAGCGAGTTTAGCATAGATGGTAGGCAAGAGAGTAGGTCAGTTAGTGGGGGCGAAATCAGTGCTTTTCCGGAAAGTCAGATAATAAAGAGTACACAAAGCTTAGTGCCTAGGAAAAGCTTAATAGATAACAATAAATAAGACATATTTAGGGAAGAGAGTAAGTCAAATAGTGGGCCATTAAATAACTTGCCACTCATCAGGATAGCAAAGAATAACAAGTTGACCAGACAACACAGTATAGGTTTATCGGGACGGAAGAAAGCACAGAAAAAGGAAAAACATATAAATCAAAACAACACCCATGAATTTCCTAACTGTAACTTTCCCAATAATTTAGAAAACACAAACCCCACAAATACAATAGGCAGACATATTAAAATAGAGGAATTTTCAGTAGTGGTAGTTAATTGTCGTAGTTTAAGAAGCAAGA
This sequence comes from Ceriagrion tenellum, assembly GCA_963169105.1. NCBI lineage: Eukaryota > Metazoa > Arthropoda > Insecta > Odonata > Coenagrionidae > Ceriagrion > Ceriagrion tenellum. The sequence goes on along the minus strand of OY720641.1, from coordinate 5,621,048 downwards.
TACCTGAATTCCATCACCTTATTGAGAGTACTAATTCTGACATAATTATAGGAACGGAAAGTTGGTTAACAAGCGTAATTGCTGATAGTGAAATTTTTCCAGTAAATTTTAGGGTATACAGGAGAGATCGAGAGAGTCGACCGGGAGGGGAAGTATTTATCGCAGTTAAGAACACAATGGTCAGCAAAATAGAAGTGATTCCCGATAATATAATAGAAAGTGTATGGTGTTCCATTCAATGTGCTAATTCGAAAGTAATATATGTTTGTGCCTACTATAGACCACCCCATTCCGATGTACACTCAGTATTAGAACTCGAGAAACAGATCAGGCCCATTAATTCCCATAGTAACGAACGACAGATAATTGTAGGTGGAGATTTCAATATAACATCGATAGATTGGAAAACCTATTGTCATAAGTCTGGGGCTAGGGACAAAGATATCTGCGAGTCATTGTTTAACCTCTTCGCATCACACGCACTACATCAAATAGTAAATTTACCTAATAGGGGGGAAAATGTCCTCGATTTACTTGCCACAAACATCCTGGAAAAGTTATTAAAGTTGAAAATGTCGATGGAATAAGCGACCACAAGGTAGTGCACGTAAAATTTTCCCTCAATACTAAAAACAATTTTAAATTAAAAAGAAAGATTTACCTTTTTAGTAAAGCAGATTTTAACGGATTTAGGCGTGACTTAAAGACATCTTTTGAAAAATTCATGAACATTAGCAAAAATAGTGATACAGACAATACATGGAAAGAGTTCCTCCAAATTACACGGTCACTTGTCAACAGATATATACCTCATAAGTATAAGAGCGAGAATAGGGAACCAAGGTGGTACAACGCGGAGGTTAGAAAATGTTTAAAACGCCAACGAGTTAGCCACGCGAAACTAAGAATAATGAAGAAAAATGTAGTTAATAGCGACCTAAAAATACTATCGAGCATTATAAAATTAATAAAGCAGCCGAAAAAACAGCCCTTAGAAAAGCGTTTAGCGAATTCAAGAGAAAAGTACTTGGAGAACAACTAGAGGGAAATCCGAAAGCATTTTGGTCATATGTTAGGGAAGTACAGGGAACTAAAAATGAACGGTTAATTCCTCGAAATACGATAGAGGCGAAATGGTAACTTCCAGTTTAGATAAGGCAAATTTTTTAAATTACTTTTTACAGAGTATTTTTAATCAATCTATGCATAGTTTCCGCGAAACCATACCAGACCGATTTCAACAACCAATGCCCCCGATCCATATCTCTTGTAGCGGAATCGTATCCTTACTAAGTAACATTAGCCCGAACAAGTCCTCAGGTCCTGATGAAATTCCAGCTCGTGTTTATAAAGAATTAGCTCTCGAAATGGCTCCGTATCTTAAAGTAGTATTTAATAAATCCCTCGAAGAACACGCGGTTCCCAAAGACTGGAAGATAGCAAACGTGACCCCAATTTATAAAAGCGGAGATAGGGAACAGCCATGTAATTATAGACCAATATTATTAAGTTCACTATCATGTAAAATTATATAGCATATAATAGTTACATCAATAATGGGACACCTCGACAGCCAGGATTTATTGATAACAAACCAGCATGGGTTCAGAAAAGGACGGTCTTGCGAAACTCAATTAGGTCTTTTTGTTCAAGATATTTTAGTTTCCGGAGAAAGTAACATACAGGTAGACGCAGCGTTTCTTGACTTTAGAAAAGCTTTTGACAAGGTTCCCCACTGTAAGTTACTCCCGAAGTTAGCATCATACGGGATAGACAGTAATATAGTACGCTGGATAGGAGACTTCTTACATGAACGCGTTCAAAGGGTGGTATTAGATGGTGTAAGCTCCGGCGAAGTAAAAGTTACATCGGGTGTTCCCCAGGGAAGCGTGATAGGCCCAATTTTATTTCTTCTGTACGTAAACGACTTGAGTAAAAAATAGCAAGCTCCGTCTTTTTGCCGATGATGTAGTAGTGTATAAGGAAACTAGAAATGAAGAGGACATCCAGTCTTTAGCTAAGGATTTAGATGGGATTGATGATTGGTGTGATAGTTGGCAGCTAGAATTAAATTTGAAGAAATGCGCGATATTGAAATTTTGGAAAAGGAATGTCTTTCCCCGGAGTAATTATTTCATCAAAGAAAATAAAATTTCTAACGTCGAATCTATTAAATACTTAGGCGTCACCATCACTGAAGACATGTCATGGGGGAAACACATCAGGAAAATAAATAGTGTAGCAAACTGTAGATTAGGATTCGTAAAAAGGGTTCTAGGCAAATGCGATGAGAGAGTACGAGAAAGAAGCTATTTTACACTTGCCAGGCCTCATTTAGAATATGCCGTTAGTATATGGGATCCGTACGAGGAAGGTATGATTAAAGAATTAGAGCGCGTGCAAGGGAGATCCGCTAGGTTTGTTAAAGGCCGTTATGATAATTGTATAAGTGTTACGAGCTTAATAGAAGAACTAGGATGGGAATTACTATCAGAACGCAGGTTAAAATTTAGGTTAAACCTTTTAAGTAAATTCGAAACCGATTTGTTCATAGATGACGTTAGATATATATTGAGAACCCCTGCGTATTTTGCTAGGTTTGATCAGATTAACAAGATTAGAGATATAGATAGTCGTACCGATAGATTTAAAATGTCATTTTTCCCGCGTACCATAAGAGAGAACAATAGGCAGCGTAGCAAAGGGATAGGTAAGTGAAATATAGTAAGAGTAGTCTGTAGTGCATGATGCATGTAATAACAACCAATAATCCCTTCCTTATTATGTAGATACTAACCATCTAGCTGCATGTGACCCTATTTTCTAGTATATTCCTAAAATATCCTACTTGCATGGCAATAGTGCATGTTTGGTGATCTTCACCCCCTGCCACACACCCTCGTGGTGGCTCGCAGTGTATTTCGTAGATGTAGATGTAGATATAATACCATGCAAGCCACCTCAAGGGTGTGAGGCAGGGGTGACTTAACATCAACATGCATTACAGCGTAGATTTTCACTTTCACCAACATCTCCCACACCATGAGCATGCTGCAAGTTCTACAGAAACTACCAAACCAATAGAAAACACAACGATGTAAACGTGATACAAGAGTCATGCTCAAATACTCTTCAGATATAGAAAAAAAGCATTCGGGAGCACGTCAATTAATCAGCTACACTACCTGTCAACTAATCTACTTCAAAGTCTTAACACAGCTAAAATGGTTTTTGCTTTCTTTCTTTCACCTTTCTGTTCTACAATCTATTTCCCTTATTTTATTCTCATGATCTCATCTACCGCAGTATGTTCGAGTTCGTAATATATTGAGGACTTCATCGGAATAGAAATGAGTTTTGAATTTATATTAACGATAGAGTAATTTTTCCATCCTAGTTGTTGCAAGAGGTCAGTAACACAAACAAAACTATCATAACGACCTTTCATGAATCTTACTGATCTCCTTTGCACGCGTTCCAACTCTGTTTTTAAGCCTAACTCATCAGGACCCCAATCACTGGAAGCGTATTCAAAGTGGGGTTTAACAAGGAAGAAGTAACTGATTTCTCAGGCTTATCGTCGCAATTTCCGAGTACTCTTTTAATGCAATACATTTGACTGCTGCTACGCACTTGACTCGTTTAGTTACTTTCAAACTTCACTGAAAACAGCCATAAGGACCTATTACATTTGGCTGTTCATAACATAAAACATAGTGGTTGAACAACAAGTCATGCCATGGGTGGTGAAATAAAACAGGAAGGATTCGAACCAGTGTCCTATGGGTAGGCCGGCGAGGACTTTACCCCGCTGTCGCCAAGGTTGATAATACTTCACAAAACGGGAGCAAAGCAAAGAGAGGGAATATTCCAAAAAGGAAGCGAAGCTAAAAGGAAACGGTTGCAGACAAGCCATTTAGGAAAATATGCATCGCGACAACTTCCGCTGAACTTGCCTTTTTCCTGTTGCCATGGTCGCGAAAATATTTTTGCCGCGTGTCCGACCCAATAAAATCAAGCGTCGAAAACGTCTCACACTAACTGATCCATCTTTCATTAGGCATCCAGACTTAAGAAGCTCAAATCGAGCGTGGGAGGTGCGTAGGAGGTGCGAGCAGGGTAATAAGGCATTTGAATACACGAGTCGTTCACGTCAACCTTGAACTTCGCCCTTTCATGCGAACCCCAGGAGAGAGGAATCCGGCTGCCTTCGCTCGGAAGGGATTAGCACGCATCCAAGAGTAGCCTGCGAATGATACTTGAACTAGAAATGGAAAAAAGTCACGAGTTTGCTCAAGCTAGTTCTCCTCTGGGACTTTTTTTAACCAGCATGTTATTTTAATAGGATAAAGTTTACCCTCGAGTCGAAAGTGCCTCCTCAATCATTCAAGTCGCCACCTTTAGGAGGATCCACTCCTTTATTTCCTTCTGTTGTTCTTGTAGATACCCTAATAGATATGGTGTGAATGAAAGGCATTAGATGGAATGATAAAGTAAAGGATGAGGAGGACCTAAGAAGAATTCAATAGGAGACAACTGAATGAGAAAACCAAGAAAAGAAAGATGAATTGGAGAGGGCATTACCTGAGGAATGGGGTCTCGCTGAAGACCGTGTTCGATGGAATGACCCTGGGGGAAGAGAGGACGAAGAAGAAAGAGGATATGGTGCTGGACTATGTCAAGATTGGAGGAAAATATGAAGGAACCAAGAGACGGGCACAGGACAAACAGGCAAGGAGGACAAACAAGAGGATATTCCACGAGCAGAGAAACCCAAGATGAGATTCTAGCTACATCCCGGTAAGTTTTTGGATAGTCCTTACCATTATCCCCAAGTTTGGCACAATGCCCCACTTTGTCCCAATAGATGTCACGTTATTAGATCCCTTTTCAATTCCCCCTATCGTGTCTCGATCAGCTTCCTTCGTCCAGAATCCCCAGCCTATGCCTATCTCATCCACGATTCTCACACTTTTCACCTGCTCTCTCCTTTTAAATAGCCTCCATCTAATCCCTCTCCGTCTTTCGAACCTCCGATAGTAACTTCTTCTCCATTAAAACCGCATCTAATATCTCATTGTTGGTCTTCCTCGCCCCCAGCTTGTCTTCTAAATCCTCCTCCAAAGCCACATAGCGATCGCCTACTAGTAGTCTACGTGAGGACCAAGTTTCCAACACATACTGCACCACGTCCATCGAAGAATTTTCACCAGTTTCTTCTTTACGTCTCTTCAAAAAGAAGAACTAATTTCGAAAAATGTCAAGCGCCAAGCCGAGAGAGAAAATGAGCCAATTCCTGTCGCTCAAATGAAATAGTGTTAAGGTCGTATCTCCAACTTGGGAGCGTAGAGAAAGGGCCATTCGGGCATCCAGACAATTTTCACACCATTTCCTTTCACTCTCTCCCAACGCCTCGAAAATCCTTCCCCAGGGTATTTTTTTCCATTTTCGTGGACCGTGTGAAGTTTCCTTAGTGTCCTCAGGGTAGAAGGATATGGTGAGTCTCCGGTTAATTTTCTCATTTCCATGAAAAAACAAGCCTATCGATCTCAATGAAAGCTCTCCTCTCACGAAGTAAAAAGTGGCCTCAGATTTGCATGAAAAGGACATTCGATTTTGCGGAGTTGCTCCCTCGGACTACAAGGGTACTCCTTGAAGGGCGGGAATGCCCTTCCATCGCAAACGGCTTAAAACTAACGGTCATCGTTTGAGAGAGAGAAGAAACGACGTAACGGGAAAGACGCCAAGATCAACATCTTATCTGACTGAGCACAAGCAGTAAAAAACTGATAGCCTGATTTTGGTATGAAAATTCCCAAAACCTTTTTTATAAACAAAATGTTTTGGGGATTTGCTGAATATTGTCCATTTCTAATTCAACGTTTATCTTCTCATTATATCTGGAGAATTCTCCCAAGAAGAAAATTCGCAGCTCAAGAAAGCAATGAAATATACGGTGCTTAGTAGCTAAGGCGAAAAAACGTTGCGCTCAAGATTTAAGCCACTTTCTTCGCAAAAACGTTTCACCTCTTTTTTTTGAACAAATATGAAAATAGACGTAAAAATAAAAACACAGGTTTACAACAAGACAACACAGGAGGGTTTTACACAACGATGACTGACAGGATTAACCATTAAAGGAATCAATTTGAAAAAAAGGAAGGTCGAACCCGTTTATGATGTCCCCGAGTATAGACTGCCTGCTCACCTGTTTCCTTCTCAAGACTATCAATTTTTCCAATATTAAATTCTCCTCCCTGCCCTTCAAAATCTTTATCTCTTCTTCCTTTAACCATAATTAGTAAGCAAAAAATACGGAAAATAATATGGATCCAACGGTTATAGTCTAAGTCATTCTGGTCATACGAGAGAGATCTCCAGGGTGAATCCTCGATGATATAGCCTTAATTGGACGAAAACGACCGAGTAGATACCATCAGAATGGACAAAGCCAACTTATTAAATCGCTACTTCGAAAAGGTATACACTAAGGATGACTCAGTACATAGTTTAGAAATTATTGACTTCAATGAGTCGATGGCTGAAATATCTATTCTACGAGATAAAATAACTAAACAACAACGTTCGATTAAGAGTAACGAGTCTTCAGGTCCTGAAAAAATCCCTGCACGAGAGTTCAAGGACTTATTGCAACAGCTTGCACCATTTCTATAAATCATATTTAGCAAATCATAATCCGAAGACAAGGAACCCCAAGACTGGGAAATAGCCAACATCCAACAATACTTAAAAAAGGAAACATATGTAACCCAGAAAACTACCGGCTTATATCCTTAACATCGCTTTTATGCAAGGTTCTATAAAACATTGTTGTCAGCAATATTATGACCTTCATGTATTGTATATCGAAACTTCTTACATGACAGTCATCACGACTTCCGGAAGGGTATATCCTGTGAAAATCAGGCTGCGCTCTTCCATCATGATATTCTGAAAATCAGGGTTATTGAAAAAGCAAGTTGACGCAATATTCCTTGATTTCGAGAAAGCAACCAACAAGATTTCATACAAAAAACTCAAATACAAATTGCAATCGCGCGGAGTAAATTAAAGTGAATTTGATAGAGGAATTTCTCAGTGATCGCCAACAAAACTTAGTAATTAAGTCTTCTATACGGTGTTCCACAAGGAAGCGTGATCGGCCCCCTTTTATTCATTATTCATAGAGTTGACCTTAATTCTCAAGTTATGAGCACGTTCCCTAATTCCTATCCCTTCTACGTACGGATGTACAACCATAACAAATACTGTTATGCAGTGGTTCCCAAAGTGGGCGCTACCGCATCCTGAGGGCCATTGCTGTATCTACAATGGCAGAAAAAAGAAGAATGCATCAGGGAAGCGTTGTAGGAAGGGTATTGACCGAACGGTAGCATACATGCATATCCTGAGATGATAAAACTTTCAACTTATTGGGTTTGAAATAAGAATCAATCCATTCACAAGTCTTTCCTTTATTGTGATAGTCATACTAATATTATATTGCTTTTAAAGCTAACGGCTAGAGGGCGTAGTGCTGAGAAACGAAGTGTAAGGTGACGAGAAATAGTTGAGGAAACACTGGGGTACTAGGAATGTGTTTATGGTCTCCACGGGAACGCAGCACACTTCAGACGCGTCAGGGACAAAGCCTCCGCCGTCAACGGAGTCCCAGAGGTCGATACACCCTCTTATATGGATCCCATTCCTTGGATACCAAAAAGAGTGGAAAACCTTCGACCCTTGGATACGACTCCATGCGCCGAGGATCCGCCACCGTCGCCCCTGGCATTGGCCCTCAAAAGGTCGTGAATGCGCAGCCGCCAAGCGCCATGGGGTTGGGAAGGGAGCGGGCGCCTTGGCGATGAGGGGGGGGGGGCGATAGGGGGCGTCGTACACGTGCCGACGACTCCCACCCGCCACCCCTTATCGTTGGGGGTTTGTGAAGGGTTGGGTTGGGGATCACACCTCCCACACACAAACATTAAACCTCTTCCGCCCAGCTGAAGAAGACAGGCAGGAGGAGCACGCGATACAGAACTGCAGTGAGATTCCCAGCCGCGAGCGATGACTGATTGATAGGAGTTTGGGTTAAAAAAAAAGCATAGCTTTAACTGTCACCCTCAGATATATTACGTATCCTCTGTTTAATGTCCAACAGGAAATAAATTCAACATACGATTAAAAATATGCATCCTAAAAATAAGGACCCATGTGGAGCGTTATTTGCCCATTAGCAAAGTTGCCAACAACTTTTTAAAAATTTCAAATTTATGTACAACTGAAGGGAAGTTCCATTTGGTACAATTTCAAATAATGCATAGCAAGGCCGGATACTAGTACAATATTTAGTATGCAGAGAAATCACCAAAATTACACTGCGAGCTTTAGGCAACTTTGAAGGATTTCCAGGAGAGAAGCTACCATCTTTATGAGTGTGAACAAAATATAAATAGCAATAATACAAGGTAACTGTTGAGTTAATAAACCATGAGGTATGCATGAGTAAAATAAATTCCAAGGCCCAAAAAAGCACACGTAATGACCATATGCACAAAATAACGAAACAACAAATTGGCACGAGAATGATTCAAAGGTTGAAATTGTTAGAAAGCCAAACCTTAACTTAAAAAAAGTAATTCCATTCTTGTTACCTTTAGAAGCGAGTAGACTTAAGCGAAATAATCTTGGCCCAACGAATACATAGCATTTTTCGAATGAAAAGGTATCTTCCATTGGTAAAGCGAAAACCATTTTTTTATAATCCTAATAGTTCTCCCCTGCACAAAAGAAACACGAGAAATTGAATTGAAATAAGCACCATTAAGACTGAGGTCGACATTGCAGATTTTAATTTGAAAAAAAACTTGAATTTTTAAAACTTCGCGATTCCATAGAATGCATTTCTGTTTATCATTAAAAATAATTCCGCCATACTATTACATCTTAAGGAAAAATCTTCGGAGTTAACAGTTTTCCTAACAGGTATGGATGACCCTAGCAGGGGTGACAAACCTTTCACCGACAAGTCCAGGTGTTATTGGAACGCGTAAGCCCTTCCACCGCGTCGATCGGATAGTAAACATTACTCTATCGATACGTAATGATGTGACGCTGCAACGAAACTGAATTTAAAATAAAAGTCTCTGCATGAGGAATACCGAAGGGGAGATTTCTCCAGATGAATGAATGCTACGAAGGCTAAGGGCAGTCTTTACGTTCTTTCGACTGGATATGGTGTTACCTACTCTACATGATACACCACCGGCCACATTAAGGGACTGCGGTCAGAGTGATTTTTACCAACATGTACAAAAATGCCCCTAAATAAAGTTTATGAAACTACGACTATTAATGCAATAGAAAAAACCTTACAAATACTTGTCAAAACGTCAACTCCCACCAACATGGGAAACGCTATAGGTATGAAATCACTGCCCCAGTAACTACTTGCATTAATGTACATTTCAGCAACATCAATACACATAGAAGCAGGAGTGATGTAGGATGCATGTGTAATCTGCTAATTATTCTATTTCAAGTGTAAAAATGTATGCATATTCAAAAAATGACTCCTGTATTTCTTCAGTTTGTCACCAATAGAAAAATGTGGTCATTAGCTTGGCATAATTGACCAAATGGATTAGAGTTGAAAAACCAGGGAGGTACAAGAAAAGAATGAATCGTGTGAGTGAAGGACAGACAGAGGGAGTAATGGTCGTTACGGGATGGAACATATTCTCTCCAAGGAATAACTCATAATTAAAACGATGTACAGTTCCACTATACTTTAAATACTGTCCGCCGGTATCGACGTCTATAGCGTCATTTTCAAAACAAACCTTATTTGATTTTTTGTCTATAAAATGACGCTATAGACGTCGAAACAGGTAGAAATCATTAAAAACATAGTATTACTGTACATCGTTTTTAACATGAGTTATTCATTCTCGTCGTTCCGCAGTGTGACGCCACAATCAATTGATTTGATTCTCTCCAAGGCTGTCATAAATTCGATGCAGGAACATGGATGAAACCTATGCGTTACCTACTACTGAATAAAACCTCGAAGGGTTTATCTGATGAAAGGTAATGAACGAAGAGATTTCGGATTGAAAAACGAGATTAGAACTAACGCGTGGTTCATAAATTTGTTGGAACATGGATGAAACCCATTCGACGCCTGTTCTTTGGCATAAAGCCTGTAAGAAAGAAGGCAGAGATCATCGAGGGAGATATGGCCGGTATGCGGCGCGTGACACTTTTTTCCGCAGTATTAATAAAATCGCTGGAAAACGGATAAAGCCCATTCGACACCTGTACTTCTGGATAAATTCTGCAAGCATGGATCGGCACGATGTGGCAAGGCACCCAAGGGGGATTTGAGATTGAAAAACGCGATTGAATAGGACGCCAAAGGGGGACAGGAAAGGTTAAGGCAGTTCAAGCGAAATATCACCCCTCATAAGATTCGATGACTTCGGCCTCATTATAGAGAATAAAATCTCATATTTACAGAGAAAATTTATATCAGCCACTTACCACCATACATTACGGGGTTTTTGCCCAAAAAAAATACCAGCCGGTTTCCAAGGAAAATGGCACGGATATGAACTCCAGAGAGGGTTTATTTAGAGAATTTCTAACTCGTGGAAAAACATGTGTAGCTTGTGTGCTAGCTCGACTTTTATAATGTAATAGTTAATAAACTTTCAAAGGAATCAATCAATAGTGTTGATGGCGATTTCCACGCGACGCAGAAAAAACTTTATACCTTAAACCATATATATTTAGTTAATCCAAGAGAATAAGATTTATGGCAGCTTGCGCGAGATATTTCCCAAGTCATCATCATTGGTTGTTCAATGCTAAGATTGGTTGACTGCAGCCCTCCACCCTTCCCTATCTAATGCTAGCTCATTTACCTCCTGGTATCTCCTGCAATGTACTTTCGTCTTTATTTGGTCCATGAACGTATTCCTATGGGGACTTGCTATGGGGAAAAAAAATTGCTGCCGTAACTAGACAATTTATTCTCAAAAATATTCAATGAAACATACAAAATATGCACTGATATTTTTTTACGATATCTAGGCGTAAGAAAATTTTCATTTTTAAAAAATGAAGTCTCTCTAGAGAGCATACATGCAGCATTTCCCAAGTAAAACGGCAGATATTTTTCATCAAAAATCTCAGAAAAAAATCATCATCATTAAGTGACGGAATCCTAAGATTGGTTGGCTACAGCTTTCCATCCTTCCTTTTCTAATTCTAGGCCCGTTACTTCCTAGTATCTCTTCCTATACACTTTAATATGCCTCCTGTAATAATGAAGAGGGAAAAGACTCGCTCAAATTGCATGGAGAAGAATTCCCCTCCTCACTCGGGGAGGAGGAGCACCGGGAGCATTTCTCAACGGACCATTGATCGTTACCGCCCCTCGCCTCAGGACGCTCGGAGGGTTGAAACCGCCCTTCAGAGTGCATGCGTAGTGGAGTCGTGCCGCGTCTTCCGCTTAAGCAGCGGAGGCGCGGGTAATTGGCCGATGGCCTGCGGGGCGTCGGTAATGGACGAGTTGGCGGGAAGAGACGTCCGCCTTCCTTTCCGCCCGTCGGAATCACGCCACCAGACGGTGTGCGCTCGAATCGTCATTACCGTTCCTGCGAAGGGGCGCCATTACGTTTCCAGAAGAGGTACGCGAGATTTCACAACACGAGAACAAGTTAACGCTGAGGAATGAGAATAACTCCCAATGGGACGGTTGAGGGAACGACTGCCAATGCCAAATTTCAAGCACGAAAACACTTTGGAGGCCACACAACTCTTTTAAGTAGTTACAGTAAAGTAGTAGTAGTAGTAGTTTGAGTACAGATCTACATCTACGTACTACCCTGCGAGCCACCGCTAGGGCGTGTGGCAGGGGGTGTTGGGTCACCAACCGCGTAAAGACGTAAGGGATAAGGTTTTGGGAGGTGTAATGGTGACATGTATTATGGGAGTGTATTTAGTGGAGCTCAGTTTTTATTGTGGTCGGTTATTGTTCGCGGAAAGAACGAGTTTATGCACCTACCTGCTCGGCATTGTATCTCTCTTATGTTATAGCTTCTGTCAGACCTAGAGATGTAGTGAGGCGTCATAATAGTATTCTCGGCATCGCTATGAAATACACCAGTTCTGAATTTATCAAGCAAACTAAGCCTGGCGCATAGCCTCCGAGTCTCTAGGGACTCCCATCTTAATCCCTCTATAAGTTGTGAATGTTTAAATGCATCAAGTATGAAAATTTGCACCTAGAGACTCCCATCTTAATCCCTCTATAAGTTGTGAATGTTTAAATGCATCAAGTATGAAAATTTGCACGCGTGTCCTGATTAGTTAAGGTGCTTCTTAACACCATCAATATGTTCAAGAAATAAATTAAATTGTGGGTAAAAATATTTATATAACTAGTTGTATAACTAGTAAAACAATGTTAAATTTAGGATCCATTAACCACATGGTTGGCGAGGTATTGTTAATTACAAATCTACCGTTTTACCACCATGTTATGAGGCAAAGAGCAAAGTCTAAAACCTAAATTTCTAATAAATAAAGATTAATATTTTAAAAACCCTAAAAACCACACAAAAATCGGAAATACAACCCTGCTCCTGCTTATCGATAAGAGGACAACCAATTCCTTGGGCAAATAATGCCCCTTACTTAGGAATGAACATTGACGAGGGTCTTTCGTTTGCTGGACATGTCGGGGAAATAGTAAACCAAGCGAAAGCAATGAAAGGAATGTTAGCACCCATAATACGAAATAACGCCCCACCGAAAGAAATAAAATTAAAAATGTATGAAAGCATAATAGGACCGGTTATGCTGTATGTGACGCCAGCATGACTACTGCAAACCCGTTCACTAAAAAAGATTAAAGTAACTGAAAGGAAAATGCTAATGTCAATTTTAAACACCCCTCCCTGAATGAAAAATGAGGAAGTATATAAACAAGCGAATACAAACAAAATTCTTGCAATAATAAAACAAAAAGCGGTAAAACTCTACAAAGAATTGAAGAGACCCCAAATGAAGCGCTGGATGACATATATATCTCCTAAAAATTCCTTAACATACGCACAGATTTTCATCTCAACACGAGATAACATTATTCTCGTAACAAAAACTGTTGTTTATGATTATAAAGGTGTGGCGTCGCGTTCAAAAATCGAGAAAAAACTTTCATCAGTAAAAATCAGTTAGATTCGATAAGGCTTTCGTTAGTGGGTTATCGAAGGGACTGCAAGCTTTCACAGACGCTTTAAAGATGCAGTGCGGGATATTCGGAATGAAGGTAAATCATAAGAAAACAAAAGTAATGACATTCTCTAGGACAAAGAAAGCGAGGCTTGTGATCAAAGTTGAAGGACACAGACTCGAGTAAGTAGAACAATTTAATTACTTAGATAACACGCCAGAGGAAAACGGGCATAGTAGCAAAGGTATACTGAAGAGAATAGCGCTCCCTAAGGAGGCGTTTGGCAATAGAAGGAAGTTGATGACGGGGACACTGGGTAAGGATGTGAAGAAGGGGCTGGTGAAAAGCTTGATATCGAGCGTAGCGTTGTATGGAGCAGAAACGTAGACTCTCAGAAAGGAGGACGAGAATAGGCTGCAGGCATTTGAGATGTGGTTGTGGAGAAGGATGGAGAAAGTGATGTGGACGGAGAGGAGGACTAACGAGGAAGTGCTTGAGATGGTGGGCGAGGAAAGGAAACTTCTGAATGGATCCGGGATAGGCAGGATAGATGGCTGAAGGATGTTATAAAGGGTGATGGGTTGCTGAGGAGTGTGATAGAGGAAGGATGTTGGGCAAGCGGAGAAGGGAAAGAAAGAGAATAGGTTTCATGGACAGAATGAAGAAGGGTATATCGTACACTCAGGCGAAAAAGGATATACTAGAGAGAGATAGGCCTCAGAATGTGTAGAAAACCGGGAGGAGATTCTCTGACATTCAACAAAACCTACCTTTACCAGTAGAATTCTTTTTTTTAAATCACGTCTTTATTTTGATCTGCGTGCCGAAAACACGAGTGAGAACCTCCTTTCAACAAGGAAAAACGATAAAATATAATTATTGTATCACTCCCGAAACTGCTCGCATGGTGAGTTCCAAAGCATGCACAGATTCTCTTAAGCAATATATTGTCCATAAGTAATTTTTCGACTTCTTCATTAAATTTTCAAAACATGCACTCTATGACGATCACCCGATTGCCGACGCAAGCTGGGGAAGCGTGGAATAGGAAGGAAAAGGATAGCATAGGACGAAATAAAAATAGGGAGACGTAATGAAAACCTTGAGAGGGCTCTGACGGCGGAACACCTATATAAGGGGAAACGGAACGATATGCCACAAAGTAGGACGCTAGGAAAAGTACTGGCCAAAAACCTACCAATCAGCAAGACAAGAACACTCAAATGAACATAGATTTTTAGAGTAAAGACGAAGAGGCTACTTTGGCCCTGTGCCTAGAGTATAGTTTACTCTATTTAAAAGATTTTTTTATTCATGGGCCCGAAATAATTTAATCAATTATCGAACAAAACAAAAGTTTGGTAGTTTAAAAAAAAAGAGGTAACAAATAGTAAACATTTCCGCAGATTAGTTCAACAATGGTTTATGTCCTGTAACAATATCGTAGTTGTGCTTCGTTGAGATAAATTGTTTATTTTCCTACCAAAGTCCAAGTTGTTTGCCAATAAAAAAAGAAGTTTCTTTCTGTCAAAAAATTCTTTTTCTCTTAAACGCTCGATTGTATATATCATGTTTTTAATGTTTTACTCAGCAATGCATGTTAAATACAGCCAACGGCACCCTCAAAAGGGACCTATTGCCTAGTAGAGTACATAGCTTCCAAATTTTTAAATGTGTATCAATCTATTAGTTTAGAATAAATTATTATCAATAGACAGCGTTGCCCAGCATTTGCTATCCTCTCCCATCTGCCGGTCTTTTAACCGCCACATCCCTCCTTGACGACGAGCCCCGCGCCGTCAACTACTACCAAATTCTACCACCGCTAAAACTGGACTCAATATTTGATAGATGACTTGAAATAAAAATTACAATTTCCTCTATTTCTACAAATAACTAATTAAAATCAACC
The DNA here is from genome assembly GCA_963169105.1 of Ceriagrion tenellum. Taxonomy (NCBI): domain Eukaryota; kingdom Metazoa; phylum Arthropoda; class Insecta; order Odonata; family Coenagrionidae; genus Ceriagrion; species Ceriagrion tenellum. The sequence continues at coordinate 5,605,896 of OY720641.1, read as the reverse complement.
AAGGGCAACGCTCGGCAATTTTCTACAACCTTTCAACAGGACGAAGTGCTTCATCGATAGAGCGCAACGTCGGGTAAAAAATATTTTTGTTTATTTGTTCTTTATAACAGCTTAGGTTACGGGGAGTAGGAGTAAAATACAAAGGTCAACAACACCAGTTACCAGCCAATTAGGAAACATATTCAGTGCCTGATAATGCCGAAAAAAAGGCGAAACAGGCCGAACTATTTAAGATTGTAGAAAAGAACCAACTGAGAATTTTATCTGATTACTAGCGGAAGGTACCCGTTGAAATTCAACCGGGATGAAAAACATTAAACTTATTTTATACCTTTTATACTATCGATAGCAATCAAAATATATCGATATATATCGCGCACAATTTATTTATTATGGATCTTTGGATTCTCCTATCTCAGTTGATACGTTCTAGGCATACATACATCATATATCCATATGAGGTTGGGCTTTAACAACGCTATCGGTTGTCAAGGGGACAGCGTAACAAAATCGCTGAATTGTCGGAAGTTTAATGATTGTTTTTTCAAAATTTAAAGTGAATTAGCGAAAAAACTTAAATCGATTGCAAGAATAAGAATGTTTTTTTATTTTCTTTCCAATGGTCTTTGTTGCAACTTTGTACAACCATTATTTCTAATTTAAATATGCAATTAGGAAATCAGGTCTGCAAACCAGAAAAACGAACTTAACATGTATTTCCTATGGAAGCGCTTTTACTCGTCTAGAGTCGAACCGGAGACCATTAGGTAAACAAAAAGGATCCATAAACCTTCTGCGTGACATAATGAATCATGTTATAAAGTGTTACGTCATTCCGTGCAGTGGTTTGGTAGTTTAAAAAAAACACGCACATTCACACTTTCTTTTTTTTTATATAAGACGAAGAAGACGAATAATGGGAACTTCGGACGAAGTGAAGTTTGCAAGAGTGAAGCTTCTTTTTAATTCTGTGCACAATTACTTCGATAAAAAACCCATTTATTTCCAATATGTTGACAAAGGAGTTTAAGATTGCCTGTGCGTGCGACCCTCTTCCGAGGGCATAAAACGCTCGGAGGCGAGAAAAGAAAAATTAATCACAGTAAAGAATCGACGGGAATCGGATACAACTCGCGCCACACACGAAGAAATACTGCATCTGCACCGCGCCCCAAGAACCAACTTCAGGAATTGCACCACAGGGGGGGTTTTAGGACACCAAAAATTTTGCCACGGTAACTCAATGCCAATATAAAGATATACATATAAGGAAAATAAGTGCACCAAAGCATTACTTAACTATTCAAAATCATCATCTAACTTTCTTAAGAATCCATGATGATAAACTATCCCCTATTACCTTTCTTGAATTTTTTGCATCAGTTTTTTAACCTTGAAAACCTATGGATTCAAGTTTTTTTTATCTTAGGCATACCATTTCTCCAAATTACAAGGATATGAAATCAAAAGACTAGCAATCTTGGGCCTTAGAGTAGGGTAATCCCTAGCCAGAACCCCTGCAATGCGCCACATTCCAAAACGCCCGTTGGGAGAAGGGATATGGAAGCCGCGAAAAAGCAACTTCTCTAGTTTGATACAATGAGGAAGCGAAGCGAGAGCCATAGGACTAATTTTCCGCCACATAAAACACCACAGCGTTCTTAAATTGTAAAATAGTAAGGTAACTCGCTATAGCCACACTGTACTCACATAAGATTCCGATGAACTCGGGCGAGACTAGTTTTATTAGCGAAAAAGGCTGAATTCAGCCTTCGATGTCATTGTATTAAATGAACAAATTAAACTTTATAAAATTAAATTATTCCACCATATACAAAATAAAAAACAACATTTTTTAAATCAATTAAAGCACACTGGAAAAGGCGGAGGTTAAAAATCCTACATATATAAAAAATTAAGGAAAGACTTTCCTGGAAAGTGAAAAAAGTGACCTGAAATTTCTCATAAAATTTTTCAGTAAAACTCCTACGACGAAATAATAAGTTTTTATTCCAGCCAATCAACCTAGACTTGAGTGAATAAGTCGCCAATGTATGATTCACTACTTGAAGCGGGATGTTGAATTTACAGAATAACACCATACCATTTCAATTTGTAATACAATATTATGGCCGGTTGAACAAACATTTAAATAGGCGATCAGTACTGTTGTGAAACTAATTTCCTAATTCCGGTTCCAGGAAAATACATGCCGATTTTGTATCTGACCGACCAGGATTACTACTCCTTGGATTGTTTGGTCAAATCCCATACTTCATAATATCTATACATGTTTTTTTACGGAAAATATCAAATACTTGAGCACATTACGAATTGTCAGCAAAAGTAAATTGACTCGTTGTGCGTCACATAAAAGATCTTGACACAGACAATCTTGAAGACAACTCATTCACAAATAATTACCCCCTCCTTCCCCCCCTCCCCCCCGACTGGTTCAATGTTAATCCACCATCTCGATTGCTTATGGAAAACTAAAGAATTTATCGCCATTCTAATTCGCTCAATAAATTATGATACAATACTCCATGCCCCTTTCAGATGTAAGCATTTCGTTTCTGAGAGAGGCCATAAAAGAGAATTAAAGAAAGAAAGGAGATGACTTATCATAAAAAAATAAAAGAATTCATTTCAGAATGCTGGCACAGTTTGCTAAAACTTTCCTCGAGAAAAAAACAAAAAACTCAAAATTTTCCGTTTCTAATGCTCCCACCAGTTTCCTTGCCAACTGCATTCCTCCCAATTATCTCTCCGCGAAATGCCAAGAGTAGCCAGGCTTGAATGAAGAACTGCAGTAGATAGGCAAGAGGTTGACGCCCGCCTTCTAAATGTCAGTTTAAGGCTCTTTCACGTGAAAATCAAACTGGAACCGGATTATATCAGAATGATTTATCTCCCTGAAGACTTGTCTTAACGAATGGCTTATACACCAAAGCATGTGCGCAAAGAAGGAAACTAGAAATGTAAATGAATTGGAAGGAGATAACTGAATGAAAAATTTTAGGGACCTAGTCAGATCACTATTTTAAAAAAAGTTCAGAGTAGGGATCTCATTCCGATGTCATCTACAAGGACCAGAATTTAACTTCACTCTCATACCTAGAGGAAGGATATCCAAAACATGGTACTCATACTTACTCCTAGGGAGCCACTGAAAGTACAGCTTGGCCTTAAGAAGGCTAACGTATTTGGCGGAATCATTCCATGTGTCATTACTCACCTGAAAAATAGAGGAAAGAACATTTATTATACATTACACGGACATGTAACGACAACCAATGAAATTACATACAACACAAAAACAAAGCTGGTACTAAGCCATGTAAATGAAATTGTTGGCTACAACATTAGCGCTCAAAATCGTAAACTTTTCTAGATTTTCAATTAAATGATTTCCTGATCAACGCCATAGCGAGTCGAATGGCTCGTAATATCACGGAGATTATATCATAATATACAGCTTCGCGGAAGGTCCTGCATATTCACAGAAAATGCAGACCAGAGCCATTTAGAGACCGGAAAAAAATTCTGGCTGAGAATTCTCGGATGGAAACTCATTTGGGGTCGGGAAAAGCAGGGAATGGGAGTAGCTATTTTAGCCCGGACACTTCTCATAGAGATGATGATGCAGATAAACCAGCCCACGCATTAGCTTCGTCGACTCCGGGAGGGCATTGGAATTAAAGATGTTTCATGAAAACTCTCAGACTCGGAAGACATACTCATTGGACTCATTCTGCGATATTTCAGCCATTAAAAACAATACTAGAAGGAGAAATTAATGTAAAATATCATCGAAGACGGGATACTTGGATGAAGACTTATAAAAGAATATAAACGTTTATCGGAGAAGAGATTAGACAGGTGAGTTCAATCATTAGAGAAAAAACTAAAAACGTATTGAATGTTGCATCTTTTTTCCTTACATTCATTTCAGGAATGCGGATCACACTTTTACCTCACAAACCTATGCGAAGAAATTTGCAGATTTTCTGACTCTTAAATTTTTTAAGAACGCTGTTTTCAGCCACATACAACGAGGGCAGCATTATTTCTGATGAACTAATTCCTTTCAACCATATCCAATGTAATCACTAACCAATAATTCAAAACCATAGAGGGTAAGGTACTTTGATGAAATTTTCGCTTTATTTGTCGAGAGGACTGGCTTCAAAAAGATTTACTGAACAACTGCACTTATACCTATTAGTTTGAAAATACAATTTTCCCCCAATTTCACTCATTCAAGCACTAATCACCATGAAACTTCCAGTTCAATAAGCGACCAAAAGATACCGGAGAAGTTCATGACGTTGCTGCTCATATACGACAGAGGGCACACACTCCTCTGAGAAGCCAACATTCGAGGTCAAATTACGTTAGAGTCGTTTTACATTGGAATCGCCTTTCGGGGATATTCATTCCGCTACTCCTGGACCACGATTTTAGGAAGAGTAGAACTAACTGGTTACGTAGTTTTTGGCACGCGCAGGTCCACGGATGGGAGAAAACAAAACGATTTCTCAATCAGGGAGTGAACAGTCGACATACACGCGCCATATTCATTAGCGAACCAATCGCTAAGTGAACTCGTCAAACACGGGACCACGCAACGAAGCCATGCTAATGTATTTGGCGACTCGAGAAAAAAAGACATCTGAATCGAGCTTGTAAAAAATGAAGTTTACTATCGTCGAAAGTCTCGGCAATGTCACATGCATATAGTGGTGAGAAACAGAATACATTCACGGCTACTTTCGGCTGGGGGATCGCATGAGATTCAATTCCGTGATATTGAGGCGAAATCAACCCGATGACATATATTATTTATTTATTTAATTTGTCCACATACAGCATACTTGCCAATTTACAGGGGCACAATATAACAAACACAAAAGATAGACACTTTCAAACAAAACTAAGATCAATAACAATTTATTAACAATTGTTTTAGGTACTAGCTGAGAGAAGCGATTAAGTATTGCTACCGAATTGAGAAAGAGCGTGTTGTGTAAAAGTGTTGGACGAAAGCAAAAACGGATCAACGTTGGTAGGAAGAGAATTTATGAGGGAGGAGAGGCGGAAGTGGAGGGAGCATTTGGTCAAGGATAATCTGGGAATGGGTAGGTGGAGTAGAGAGTACAATTAGTAACACTCTTAAGAGTTAAAATATTAGATGGAGCCGACATGGACCATATTGGGGAGCAATAATTGATGACTGGAAGGACAATAGTTGAAAAATATGAGCGTTACGCTAGTGGATCTATAATTTCTGCGTAGCGGTAGAGGAGGCCAAGGAGAGACATAGCTTTATTTTTAAGTGCCAGAATATGGTCGCAGTAGTTGAGTTATTGGTCCATGAAAAACACCTAGGTCTTTCACGGAGAAGACGCGATTGATTGACATAGGCCTCAAAATATAAAAGCTAATGTAAGGTATTGCTACGTTGTTACAACAACCTCCTTCTCCTCCCCCTCAAATACTACCCAATAGAATTTCCTTCAGTCACCCTCTTAAACCATTGCATGAACCGTCAATACGTCCTCCAGATTTGCTGCCTCGTTCTCATTTCTTCCATAATTCCCCTTCTACTCCTGCAATTTTTTTAAATGCGTGTACTCCACTATACTGTATACTTATAATGTTTCCTGATATTTTTAAAAACAAATTCAACACTCTCCGAAATACTTTTTACACAATACAAAAAACCTTTGGTAGTGAAGAAGTTTTCTGCGTACGGCATGAAATAATAATGTCTAGCTCAAGCCTTATGCGGTCAAATTAAAAGAATTACTGAAAAGTTCGGGAGTCTCTTTGCTTTATAAACTTGGCCTAACAACTCCTACTACAAATCAGCAATTTCCGGAGACAGAAGGAAAGAGAAAGAGAGAGAAAACAGAAAGACTCGGAGACAACGAAGGAGAATAATATAACTAATTGATTTCTGCACGAAAATCATCGAAAATATAGACTTTTATAGCAATGCAGTTAAAAGTAATACAACATAAACATCAACGGAGAAAAGACAAAGAGCCTTATGATGGACAGAATGGGGGGAACTGATGCCGAAGTCACGCTAAATGGTCAAAGACTCGATACATTACAGGAGTTCCAGTACCTTGGATGCAAAGTCACATCAGACGGAGATAGTGCCAAAGATTTCATCAGCAGGATTAATAAGGCCAAGGCAGCTTTTATTTAAATGAAAAGGCTCTTCACTTTCAGCAGCATTAATTTGCGTTTAAGAAAACTCCTAGTCAATACATTTGTGTGGAGTGTCTTTGCTTTATGGAAGTGAGACATGGACACTTGGCATGAATGAAATAATAGAGAATAGATGCATTTGAGATATGGTGCTACCGGAGAATCCTCAAGATATCTTGGATGGAGAGGGTGACCAATGAAGCGGTGCTAGTGAGAGCGGATGATGTGCCATGTTTGTGGAACACGATGAGAAAGAGATGAGACCCCTGGATAGGCCACACTATAAGACATGAGCGACTGTTAGGATCCATTATAGAGAGCTCAGTTCAGGGTAGAAATGCGAGAGGCAGACCCAGAAAGGAATACGTCGAAGAGATTAGAGAGGATATTGACTGCCGTTCCTACTCGGAGTTGAAGAGGCTGGCTCAAGACCGGGAGGAATGGAGACAGAAAACGAACGCTGCAAACTAATCTATGGATTATTGACCATAGAAGAAGCATGAAGTATTGGTCTATTTTTCTGGAAATAGCTCATGCCGTCATTCTAAAATATACTCGAGCAATATTCCATACTGCCTTGATTATACTACATATTACAGGTCGATAACCGGAGGAAGTCCACGGTTCAAATCCCTGCGTAGGTGGATTTTTTTCAGAGGAAACCCGATCCCTACTTGAGTGTCTTGTGGATGGCAACTCAAGCACAGTACTCCGTCTGTCGGATGAGACGTTAAACCTTGGTCCCCTTGGCGCCTTTCGTTAAGAGCAAGCTAATGCCGACGCCGGGTTTCTATCCACCCTTCCTCCCTTACCTGTCCACTATGGCGCAAATGACCTTAGCTGTCGGTCGCCACCCCAAATATCCTCTTCTATCCTGAATCATGGGAAATTTAGGCCATCGGCTTTTCGACTTACGTTAGGGTAGCGGAAAATTCGATTCACCCGAATGCGTCCGAACAGGAGATTCGGAAATTTTTCTGGAAATAGCTCATGCCGTCATTCTAAAATATACTCGAACAATATTCCATACTACCTTGATTATACTACATATTACAGGGAGGAAGCCCTCATAAAAGGAACATGAAGAGCGTGAGCGACATTTTTTGTCGAGAAACACTAGCGGACAGGTCGCGGGAGGACATAAAGATGAAGAACGTCAGCAATGACTACTTGAGTGATGACTTTTAAGGACCAACACTCGTTACTATCTTGATTATATAATTAGCGGTCAAAAAACAAGAAAACGTTCTCAAAATTTTATCACGGCCTGAAAAAAGTGTGTGCCAACCCAACCCAACTTAAATAATAATCCTTACAATTACTTATAATTTGAGATAAAATTCAAATGTGGTATCTGTTTTGTCAAGAGAAAAATACTTCTTAAATTATCGTAATTATTTATGGAAGCTCTCATCATACAGGCTATCCAGCCACTGAACCGCAAGACCGGTTCGTAATTAAGCTTGAAGGTACACACTGAACCGTTCTCTCATAAATCATCGAACAATGTCGTAACCATGGGATGGCTATACCTTCTTCCCGATTCCTCGCTAGCGGTGGAATACTGAGAGACTAACAGTTCTCTCTATCACTGCGGTTTCGACTTTCCCAAAACAAACGCCTTGGCGAGAGACGCAGACGAACTGTTGAGGCCAAAATATAATAAACCCTCCCTCTCTTTCTCTCTCTCTCTTCCCATCACCGTCTTTGTCTCCGAAACAAGGCCAACGAGGAACAGGCCTCAGCAAGATGGGCAGCATCGACGGAAAAAGCTCTCTGTGATGTTTGACGACCACTGAAGTATCGTTGGCGGAACAAGACGCCTCATTAAGAGGAGAAAGGTGGAGATTTTGAGGAAAGAGATGCTTAGAGAAGGTGGAATCGGAGGCTGGGAGAAGGTCCACGCAATCCGTCACCCAAACCCGCACCCTGGACACGCTCCCATGTCTCCCTGGGTCACGTGACAATCAGGGCTGCCAAATCCGACGAATGATCTTTTCCGCAACGTAGCCAAAACCCTCCATAGGTTTTGGCTTCTTCAGCACTTACTGCCAATCTTCCCCAATATTTTACAAAATCTCTGCAGTGGTTTCTTCTCATTTATTCGTCGCAAAGCGGAGATCAAGGTGTGGTATACGGTCTAGAGAACTTAATTTCTCTTTAACTAAATTAATATTATTAATTAGTAAATCCGTTCAAATATAATTCAAAAATTTAATTATTTACTGAATTAAAATAAATAAATAAAGGTCAATAATAATAAAATTTAAAAAAGTAATAAAATACATAGGAAAGCAGCGCGATTCGTTAAAAACTTCCACGAGCGTACATATAGTGTCTCACAACTTTTAGAGGAATTAAGGTGGGAGCCCCTAGAGACTCGGAGGCTAAACGCTAGGCTTAGGTTGCTTGAGACATTCAGAACTGGTGTGTGTTAGAGTGGCACAGAGATAATGATCAGGGCGCCTCACCACATCCCTAGGCCTGACATAAGCGATAAAATAAGAGAGATACACTGCCGAACAGATAGGTACAAAAACTCGTTCATTCCGCGCACAGTAAGCGATCATAAAAAAAATGAGCTCCGCTAAATACACTCCCATAGGACATGTTCACCATTTCACTTCCCAAAACCTTATCCCTTACTTCTTTACATGGCTGCTGTCCTAACACCCCCTGCCAAACGCCCATGCAGCGTCTCGCAGTATGTAGATGTAGAACAGACATTATTCTATTTTCACGCTATGAACAGAAATGCACGACCAACCATAGCGCTGTTAACGGTAAAAGGGGTTTGTATCCTTAAATTTCTCACAAAAGCAAACAAAAATATAACTGACCCCGCCTAAAATAATTTTCAATAATTTTTGCGAAGGAATTCCATGAAATCTCCTCGAGTCTAAGACACAACGACTGTTATACCCCTAAAAATATTCGAGACTTCAGAAGAACCGCCCCACGCATATTTGGCCGGGAATACGTGGAGATGAAAAAACGAAACTTTAGATGCCAATGCATTTCTGCGACATATACTAACATTTTAAAGAACCCCCTTGTTATTTAATCGAATATTTTTTAATGAAAATTGGGTATAGGACGTTTTCACTTATTTGGTATATATGTTTGAATTATTTCGTTAATAAGATGTTAGTAAGATATAAGTTAATGTTTCCTTAATAAGATGTTAATAAGATAAATGTTAATGTTTCGCTAATAAGATTCATTCAGTTAATCATGATTCTTATTTAATCACAATATTATAAACCATTGTGCCCACAAATATCCCGTACTCGGTGCAGAAACTCACGCATCTTCTACATATCTTGCCCATCTTCTTCTGCCTCTCTCAAGTTCTCCCGAATTTGATACAATTATCGTATAGCACTCCATGATTTAAAACAAGTTTGTTTCAATCCACACAATTTATTATAAATACGACCCGGGTTTCAACGACTTCGAGCCACCAGCAGGTAAGAAGTTGCTGAAACCCGGGTCGTATTTATGAATAATTGTGTGGATTGAAACAAAGTTGTTTTAAATCATGGATATTACTCACTTCCACAAAGTTAAGCCGGAGACGTATAGCACTGCCGGATAATAAGACATCTTCGGGTAGATACAATTTTGATGCGCCAATTCCAGCCGCAGCTACCCCCGTTCGTACCAATTTACGGAATTTTAATTACCTTAAGGTTTTTTTTTACATCAAAGCATAACTTTTTGGTATTAACCGCCACTTTTTGCGGTGCCGATGGCGATAAATTGTTCAACATACGTTCACAGACTACAACGACATGCGATACGAATCCGCAGTCGCGGGACACTCATGCACGGTAAATCAAAATAAGTGCCCATAAAATTCTCAAGAGGTTGATACTGAAGCAGCAGAATGTTGGGAAAAGGGTATATCAGGGGTTTCAAAAAAGAAAAACGTCTGTTCGCCTTATATCCAGAGCATCGCCTTCGGAAACAAAAGGTGCCCGCCAAGATGCGTGCCAGCGACCTCCTCTCGGCCAATCTCACAAGCACTGCATCGAAAACGGGAAGAGATAGAAAAAAAAAGGTCTCGTAACCGTTAGCTCGACCACGGCGACGAGCACCAAAAAATGCGAATGACGTCAATGGGAACCGGAACGCTGGGCCGCGACGCTCACCGACGTTCACCGCCACAGTAGTGTGGAGTTTGCGGAGGGAAGGATAGGAATAGACTGTTTACTAACGCCTTCGTTGCGATGGCTCTACACACTGCACTAATTATCATTCACTCATTCCCAACGAAATACTTAATCACTTGGTTTTCCTCATGCATTTATTCAACTTGGCCAACGGATAAGAAACATCACAAAAGAGGCTGGCTTTCACAGAGGCTATCTATTCCGCAGCGTCTCTCACATCGTCTAATATCCCCCAGGCCAGTCTGTAACTCAGGTGATCTGCATATTTCAAGCAATCAAGATATTATTTCAACTCTACAGTCAATCTTATAATCCATGGTATTCTATCAAAGGTTTGGCACGTCCTTGGATGGGCATGCACATTATTTCTGACCATAGAGCTTTTCCAAAGTAAAGCTATACATTTATTCCCATGCAAATCTACATCAAATTCTAAATCTCTTTTCAATTTATCCAACCGATTGGCTGCCTAAACTTCGTCCCAATTTTTTCTTCTCAAAGGTAGTCTTCTATATTGAAAATAATGATTTTATGGCTGATATTTGTGACAGTGAATGCTACGTCTTTCGTAATACATTATGAACCTGAGGAGTGACTAAGTATTTCACTATGGAGCAATTCATCCAAGTCACCGCCCATACCATCAGTTTCACCGCATGCCGATGTAAAATTTTGCGCCGCATAAGATACGATTTATACCATGTCTCATATCGCTTTTCATTGATACACACTGTAAATTGCAATGAAATTTATTTTCAAAGGCAAAACATACATTGTGATCATGCGCTGTGCATCACCAGTTTCTACTTCTAATTGCCAGTAATTACAGTTTCCCATAGAGAAATATTTCACATAGAAATGAGCCGTTCAAAATGATGGTGGGGTAAGTCAGTCATTTGTCATATTTGTAGTACGCAGAGGCATTTATCTTCCACCTTTCCGGCTTGTTCATGAGAAATGTGTGTTAAGATTCAGTGCTTTTCCAATAGAAAGCAGCACATGTGGCTAACTTTTTTAAATAATTCCACTTTGAGAGTCGTTTCCCGGAAAGTGACATTTTTTCCACTTACACCAATCTTGCCTTCAACACCACAAGGCATGATTACGTATAACAACAACTTTTTCGAAGAAAGTGTTACTGTCACTGTTATAACTGTTACTCTTAGGGTTTTTAGGGCCGTATTTTGACTGCACAGAGTCTCAAAATCAATAATATTTCCATTTCTCACTCAACAGTACAAATAAAAATCATCAATTTATTCCTGTACTTTGACGAACTTAGGAAGCAACCTTTCTCCCTTCATTACATTGATGAATATTAAGAAAATGTGCAGCTATAATAAGTTACTTTGTATTTCAACCAAAGATGTCAAACGATTATGTGGGTAATTTTATCTGCTAAACAGTCTCATACAAGCATATTTATTTTTGATTCTAAAAAAAATATGTATTTTTTGTGAAATTCTCATTTGTTTTCGTTTGTGTTTCCAATATAGCATAAATTTGAACTTCAAAAATTGCAATTCCTTGACCTTAAGGTTTGTTGTGACCGTGGATCTGTATAATAGCATTTATTTATCGTATTTATTTCATAAATTAACGTGTAATGAAATAACGAAGCATGATGGATCGAATCACAATGCTATGCATCGCCCTTACGACTCCAAGTGACGTAAAAAATAAATCTCCTTCGATTAATAATGCACGTTTTCACAAGGCCATGTCTGAGACTACAGCATGTATGTTTCCGTTACGCTCTACTGCCGCCGTACAGTTGTTGCAGGACGGCAAGATTGGGATTTATTCCGTCTTTCCCCCAATTCCAAACATCTCCCAAACCGGCGGGGAGCGATATTTTTCAATCTGCAGTAGAAGGGAAATCAGGCTGTGAGACGAGATCACCGGTGCGTACTCCGTAAATTCGTAAGCATCCGTTTTTCATTCGGACACGCTCCAAGGAGAGGGAAGGGAAGATAAATCCGGACCCTACTTCTTCGCCCGTTTGTTCCCACAGCGCAATTTCGTTAACCCGTCTCAAAACGCTTCCTCGCCCCAAAACGAATTTGCCGACGCCAGTTTCCATCCGACCGCATCGCCTCGGAACAGAATCTCGTCACTCAGGTGCTCCTAGTTACCACGATACGGAGCGCTCAGACTTTTCTTTTATTTACGCGGCATTGCTAGCGAATGATATTGAGAGAGATATCGAACGTATTACTACATAATAATGCGCCTGGAGGGATAATAGTTGGTAATTGAAAGTACATTTTTCTGTGATTTGATGGTTTGAGCGAGATTATTCCCAAGAGAATTAATTTTTCTTCGCGTAACCCTGATTCCCCAAGGGTACACATGGAACAGGTTGGGAAACCCTGGCATCGTAATCACACACAAGTCGACGAACGATATTCCATCTCGTACGAATTTCTTGGAATTATTAATCATAGGGATTCAATGATGGGATGATTTCTATTGGTTCTGGAATGTGCAATTACCCAAACAAATTCAGTCATTAAAAGTCTATCTACTGAATATGAATCCCTACGATTAATTCCAAGATTATACACAGAAATTTTATATAGTAAGTGATCTTTTTATAAATTGACGGTTGTTGTACCTTCATGTATTCACTTTTCTGTATAGCCCTGATGGTGGAGTGCATTACACTCCGAAGCGTCGGCAAGTTATTATAGTATCATTGTTCCTCACCTACCCTCGATATTTTAAAAACGGTTCTACATTAATGAGGTCGTTAGAAAATTACTGTATTTATCATTACTCCGCGGTCATACTTCAGAGTTGGTTGTTCCTCAATTTCCTTCCCTGCGTGCCAAATTGGACAAATGACCAAGTTATTGAGTTTGCACGCTTCCTCACTACAGAGAACTTAACAAGGTCAGCAACCTAGACGGGTCATCCCAACCCTAATAAGATTGTCAAGTATGGCGGGCGCATTTTAAAGCGCCCTCATCACAAGAGTTACGTGGGCAGAGAGCGACCGAGGTGGGATGTTCTGCGGAGGAAACGAGGCATAAGGGAAGCGGGTCCGTCCTTTGGGAGTCGGGTGGAGAGAAGGGCTTGGAAGGTGGATGGTGAGGGAAGGAAAAGAGGAAGCTGCGCTGGGGGTGTTGAAGGGCGCAGAGGTGAATGACCCAGACCCTTAGGGGAGGGAAAGGGCTGTGCTATGGGATTGGAGGGTACCTACCCATGAGAAAAGACTTTCGCTCGCTCCTTCCAGGGTGAGGCGAGGAAAATGAGAGAAAGGGTACATAGGAAGAAGAGGATGAAGACAAGGCCATTACGGAGTACATTAATTGGCATCCCAGCCGACACGCAGTAGACGGCCTAATTTGGCCAACCCAATAGCCTCGCGCCATTGCGAATATATCGCTCTCGGAGCCATGATTTCACTTCCTCAAACTCTTAACGGGAAGACAAAACTTATGTATCACACAGGAATGTACAGACGCTTTCGCAAATCATTTTACATATACTGTTATTTATTTTGTGCTTGTGTTTCTCGGTTTCGTTTGCTGCTTTGTTTGAGTTTGGTGGCCTGACGGTGCTTTTACGGGTTTTCCACCGCACTAGGGCGTATGCCAGGCCAGTATCTTCCCGTACCAGTGCCAAATAATCCCAGTGATCACATATATTACACGAACCATGAAGAGGCGCTAGCCTAGAACGTGGTCCACACTTGTTGTTACTGTTTTTTGTTATTTCTTGTATCTTGTTTAAGTGTGGAAATAAACGTATTATTGAATTGAAATGAATAATAGCAACACAGAGAATTATACACTATTTCTCTACTATATGTAAGTTCGAATATGCATGCATTTTGTGGAATCCTTATGCAATGAAACTTAAAGCATGATAAACAAACAAATTAATAAATATTGAAGAATGCAAGGTACAAATTGACGTTTCCAGGCTTGACGTCGCGAAAAGTTCATCTTATAATCAATTAAATCCACCACCTGTGACGGGAAGAACGTCAAAACGAGCGATAGATTGGAAATATTGATGCAAGCATTTTTCATAAGATATTTCTCAGGGCAGATAGCGACAAATGAAACTTTTTGAAATCACAACGACTAATTTCCGACAAAACTTAGAGGGATCTTCATTTATCATTTGCAAGTTGTCGAGTTATGCAAGCATTTATCATCGGTTACCCAGGTTTACGCATACTTACATCAGCTTACAGATAAATTGCATTCGATTCAAAACGTAGTAGGAAATTAAATACGTGTTTTACAACTAATTCATCTCACATTCATCGCCAAATAATGAATTAATCGACATATTTCGAACGGATAAAAGTAAAATATCCTCACAATAACCTCCTGATTCATTTAGAATATTTTCATTAACCTAGACCTGCCACGTGTTTCATAAGCATTTTTATATAACAACTGCAATTTTCGAATGAAGCGGCCCACATACGACAACTTGTCGTTCTAAGAATAGAAACTATGATTTTAAAAAAACCAGCACAATTCTCAGAGCTTGGCAAAATGAAAAAAATTATGCTATCACAAGGATTTGCCATAAACATGGGACACTCCGGGGAGAGAAAAATTACCAAAAGTTTGTGGGTTAAAGCTATGGATGACGTTAGCAAACCATACGCTCAGTTAAACGTTGAAAAATACTAACGGGGGTAAAAAAACTAAGTGATGGAGTGTATTATGGCAGAACGGTAAGGAAGTTCTCACACATGTAATATGTGTAGTGTTCAAAAAAGTTCAGTGAAAGGAAAATCAGACATAAATAAAAAATATTTTGCTCAAGCAACTTATTCCACGTTGAGATTAAAAATTAGACGTGCAGCTAAGCACTAAAGTGCCACATAAAATGTTTGTTCTTTTTCCAAATTGCCCTCTTGTTGCGACAACTGTCCCCAACTTTAGGGAACAACTGACTTCGTGTCGGCCTGTTGGCTTTCATTAAATCAATTCATTTTCTAACTAACTTGGAAACGCAGGACTTGTGATAATCGCAGATTCCAATCCCCGTGGTACTCGAAAAGCCCTCCTGTTGATATTCTGCGGGAAAATTCAATAAATGGTGCGATAAAATTTAATTTATTAAAACGATTTCACAGAAGGACGGCCAATACCTCGTTTTGACTTCGAGCGCATCGTGATAAAGACATAAGCACTGATGAACGCGCAAAAACAGCCTATGACACTGTGGACAATAAAATACACAGCTGGCATTCCACGGCATTAGCTGCCGAGTTAAGCGAAATCGAAAAGCTTTGCCGAGTGCCAGCAGAAGACATTCGATGTCGCAAACGAAGAGAATAAATGGTGAATGACATCCCACATTCAACACGTCGCCGCGCATCGCCGCAAAGAACGCAATTATTAGACACGGCCTATTGAGGTGACATCAGGCGTTACCACATGCGGCGCGACGCAACCGGGAGCGCAATTGGTTGAGACGCTAATGTAACGATTACCACGTAAGTGTTTGCTCGCTCTAGTAAATGCACAGTATTTTCTATCTTGTGCCCTACAGTAAATTCTTTGAGCATTCACAGAATACTTCGAATTTCATTCCTTCGGTGTGAATATATCATGAAACTTGTAAAGGTGTCTGCGTGCCAAGTCATTTGTAAATATTTTGCTGAAATTATGGTTCAGCCGAAAGAATTGTTCGGAATACATCTTAACTCGATCGTCATTTTAGCTGGCCATTTATTCACGATGATCCCTTTGTTTAGGAAAAATTGTTTCAATTTGAATTTCCGCCTAGAAATTGTATTTCGTATTTCTTGTTTCTTGTGACTAATGCCTATTCTACACGCTAGGATCAGCCGCCCGGATCAGTCGACCTAACGGCTGATCCTACCGTGTAGAGGCGACACCATGGCTCAGCCCGGGGGTCGGATCATCTAGCCTGGGACCCCTAGCTAAGTAATACGCTGCGCTGTTGTCTTCATGTCTGTCTCATGTTTGGCGCGTTGCTTCACTCCGTGAGGACATAGAGGAAGATAGCTAAAGAGGAAGAAAATGAAAGAGGCGAGTCGTTCAAGGAATTGGGGTGAAACCAGTGACCTAATAAGGACATATAGCCTGTTTTTAGTAGAACGGAAATTCGAAGGATTAGAAAAGCACGAAAAAGTTTGACAGTAGGAGTCAGTCCATTACCCTTGTTAGCGTGAAAAGCCTAAAACCACGTAATACGGCCAATAATCTACAATAATATAATGTGTAATAAAAATATGTAATAGTATCTTTCCCGGTGAATCATCTTGCATCTTAGAAGACGAAGTTATACCCTCAGCTCATAAGACGCAGGCTGATTTTAGAGCAGATTTTGGAGTAAAAACAGAGCATCTTATGGACTGGGAAATTCAGTAGTCTTCGAACAGCAGATTTCAAAATTATAATGTACAATAAAAGGGTAATATAATAAACAATACGTAATCTAATGATCTGTAGCATTTGTATTTTATTTAGGGTTTTTCTACCCGTTCAATAAATTATTATAATTATTATGTGTTATATTGGTAACGTTCCCCTCCGAGTCCTCGGCAAGCATCGGGTTTCACTGTCATAATAATGGCCTATGACTCGAGAGGGGTTATTATTCATATTATCATTATTATCCGCTAATTGCAATTCTAGGAGTAATACAAAATGACAAATGCACAAACCTCAGGAATTAATAAATCATCATCATTGTATGAAAATTCACTCTGCATTGCTCCCATTTCACGTCCTTCCATGCCTGTATCCGCTGTACGCTAATTACAATGCTTACAATCCTCAACACATCAACAAAGACGAACGCGCTTAACTGCTTTCAACTTTTTTTAAACTTACAATCCTACCCACCAGACGGCGTATAGTCGAGTTAAGCTTAACGTTAAGACCGGTATTGGCTGAGCTAATCGGGATGAGCTGATCGGGATGAGCTGATCCTAGCGAGTAGAACAGGCATAAGGAAGTCAAATTTTCCATTTTGAAGAGCTTCGTGCTTCGGTGCCCTGTCTCCTAGTCAGTCATCAGTGAGAGGTCGGCCTGAATACTTGCGATCATTGAAGTTGATCTGCCATAAAAATCATAGAGTACGATATGTTAAGATTCATATCCGAGTTATTACCATTGAAATCCGCCTGGTCCTTCGGAATCTTAATAGCGTACACTTTGCGTACACCCTTCATTCGACCATCATCATTACACGAGTTATGCATCGCTATTTTCGTCATCTTCGGTAATTCTTCTTATCACTGATTCCTCAATTAACGGTTTCAACGAGGTTATTACGTACCAGAATGCTAGCTGAAGAAATCACAGTCACCAGATTATATTCATACATGTCTTTATATTTTGTCAACATCTTTCTTACAAGACCACTAACTTGAATATCATCAGACGAATATTCTCTCCAATATTAGCATTAAAATCAGGCGTATTAAAAATGTGCATTTAGCAAGGGGCCATTCAAGTATTACTTAAGACGGTTTATGCCATTTTAGACCGCCCCCTCCTTTCACCTATGTAAGATGCAATCTTTTCCCAAACCCCTCTCTCTCGGTCGTGCATAAGAAGTTAGATATACTTCAATGAGCATGGAGATAATGTAGCTAGCCAGTCAGGTGGCAGAATAAGAGCATTGGCTTAGCAGTGACATTACGGAAAATACGACATTAACGAGCGGATGCTCATATGTCACAGCTAAATTTCATTCGGAAACGATGCAATGTTTCAAGACGGAAAAAACCTTTCGTTAATTGGTTCCAGACCCCCTGCCCCCCAATCCCACCCCTTACACAGGACAATGTAAGATGATCCCAACCCTGCCCCCACCCCCAAAAACGTCGTACGTAATACTTGAATGACCCCTAACGACTTCCACTCACAGAATAGCTCGAACAAAACAAGTGTACACAGGTACAGCAAAAAGTAATTAGTGGACCAAAATTCCAATAAAATCTACATCTACGAACGACAAAAAAAAACAGCATTAGTAAAGAAGAGAACAAGGCTCGAAGAAGGCAACGAGAAA
Source organism: Ceriagrion tenellum (assembly GCA_963169105.1). Classification (NCBI taxonomy): domain Eukaryota; kingdom Metazoa; phylum Arthropoda; class Insecta; order Odonata; family Coenagrionidae; genus Ceriagrion; species Ceriagrion tenellum. The sequence continues at coordinate 5,587,477 of OY720641.1, read as the reverse complement.
CCACCATAAATGGCCGTGTGGATGAACTAGCTGGATGAAACAGAGATACCTGGAAACCACCCTCACAGCTTAGGATGGAAAGTGGAGAGATATCTAAACATGGCGTTCCTCTATCGTAACACATGCTCCATGACTCGAGAAAACACAACCAGTGACTCTGCTTAGGACGCCCAACTCGAGCGCGGCAAACACGGAAAGAGGAATGGTCACTGAATCAAACTGACATCATTTTTAGACCTCACACACCCAGTGTTTCTTTCTCCATCCATGCGTACATCGTACCCTTCTCCTAAGAGCACGCACATCATATTCTCTTCTTCCCCTTTCACGCTCGCCCAAAATTCGTCCCTCCATCACCGTCTTACGGTGGTTGGAGCGATTATGGTTTCAGCATTAATTTACGTGCATCTTTTCATAAGCGAACTCATTATTTATGCGCATAGAGAAAAGCAAAACAAATTGCATGCTACGGATCTGGTTTCTTGGCTATTTAATACTACTTTAAGATATTTTGAGCCAAATAGTTCCCTAGTCATAATGGAGACAACATTTGAACTATGAATAAAATATTGTATCATTATTGGTGCAATTTTATGCTTTCATATAACTGAAATTCTAAGTAATCAAATAAAAATATTATACAAGTCTTAAACATTAATCATAATTTTCGTGCGGTATCGTTTAAAGCTTAACAACAGGCTGCTTTTTGCGACCCTGAAAAAATTACTGCGGTGATGATATGATTTATGTAAAAAATAGTCGATAAACATACAAACTACAGACTTAATTTTTGACAATATCTAGGATTAAAAATTCCTCATTTTTTAAAAAATAAGGCCAGAGACCATACACGTACCATTTCCCATGCAAAAATGTGCATCACGTACCATTCCCGTGAGAAAACCAGTAAATCATGCAATTTCGTCCACAGTGAGATGTACGTACTTCTTATTCCGATGACTCAGTCACGGGAAGGAAAAGCACGAGCAAAAATTGTCCGCGATAAGTTAGATACGATGAAATTCGTATAATGGAAAAAGTACAGCGACGTTCGACTTCAGCGTGTTTTTCTCAGCCTTCGACAAACAAAATCCGAAAGAGGATTGTCCGGATTATATAATAAAGGTATTCCCATTAATTTTGTTGGCCTGTACAACTAAAGTCGAACTTCCCAATGTTTAGTTTCTGAAAGCCATGATTCTTCCTTCAACTGCGACCCATTTAAAATCCTTGGAAATCATCAAAAGATTCACCCCGGTTTACTTGACGGCAGAGACAACATAGCTAGCTCCGTTTGAAAAGTCAATTTGCAAATGAATACACATTTAAAAGAGAAAGCCTTCTTCTCCCCATCCCGGACATGTCACGTCATCTTTGACAAGCCGTCTCAAAGCATCTCGGAATCCATTCCTTTCACGATTGAAACAATTTTCTTTCCGATAAGCGCGTCTGGTGAAAGACGCAATAGTTCAAATAGGTGATGGCACCACTTCAAACTTTCCACTTTTTTGCGCAGTACAACGAGGGAGTTCTCAACACGATTGGATCATCTTAAAAGAACTTTTACATACGTGAAAAATGAAATATCGAATCTGAAACAATCGCGATAAAAATCCTCGTCCTAATTGCACTTGTCTCAACATGCAGAACTGGGTCGCTGCAAGGAAAAGCCAGGGAACTGTCGGGACTCCGCCGAGATTAGCTCTACTATCTTCCTTATCTGAACCTTTTCCTTCCATCAAAACCACCGCACTTAAAAGGCCGTGAGAACTTGCACGTAATAAGGGAAGACGGGAAAACAAAAGAAACAGGATTATTAGCAGTTCCGTACAACGCTGATTACGCTTGCCGAAGACAAAATAACAGTAGAATTTTTCTCTCATATTTTTCATGACAAGAGTGTTAAGAGAAGAAAAACTGATCCTGTATAAGATTCCCAAATTTCCGCGGACTTGGGTGAAATAGCGAATAAATATGTCACGATTCGTGCTTAAGACACATTAACACAATAGACCCGTAACATTCGATGAAAATAGTTGCTCTCAAATTGTGCACACAAGACTCAGATCCTACAACATTCCTTATTGTGCACATATAATCTTCAAATTCTTAGCAAAAAATGTAACGCTCCCTATATTAAAAAATATTTCATCCCTTAATAGATAGTCATTTAATCTAAGATTCCATCACGTATGACAGAATTAGATTTAATTTACAGAAAGATGCCTGTCATTTCCACATACACGTATTTTATAATGCGCAAAATATGTAAGTTTCGCAATTTGAGATGATTGTATAATAATGTGTTATAATTGAAAAAAATTCCCCAGAGTTGAAACTTTTCGTAAAATTTCTAAATCTCCTGTTCGGACACATTCGTGCGAATCGAATTTTCCGCGACCCTCACTTAAGTCAAAAAGCCGGTGACCTAAATTTCCCATGATTCAGGATTGGAGAGGATATTTGGGGAGGCGACCGAGAGCTAAGGTCATTTGCGCCATAGTGGACAGGTAAGGGAGGAAGGGTAACAGAAACCCAGCGTCCGCATCAGCCTGCTCTTAAAAGAAAGGCGCCAAGAGGACCACGGATTAACGTCTCATCCGACAGACGGAGTACTGTACTTGAAGTGATTCAGGTTTCCTCTGAAAGACATCCTCCTCTGAAGGGATTTGAACCCATGCCGTCCGTATGGTTAGCCAGTACTCAAGCCACCACAACAACCCGATGGACAACCTTTCACATGATTCAGTTAAATGACGTAATTCATACTTTCATGGCATTTCTTTGGGCACAATTCTGAACGGGTTTGCAACCTCATATGGGACACTCTAATTCTACAAAATACCACCGTCCACCTCCTTGTTTGATAACATTTCATTTCCCACCAAGATTTATTTCTCCATCTAAGAAGCGAGCTATCCTTAACCCTCAACTGTTATCTTCGGGTCATTTTTGACCCGACGTAATTTTTATATATGCGGCAGTGGTAAAACGGCCGCTCGCTGCAACCTTGGCTAACGTGTAATCCTAGGGGGGGAGAGGGAGGGGAGGGCAAGATACAGTTGAACTTGCGACAGTGCGGGTGACGGTTGTTGTCTACGAGCAATTCGGAAGTGGGTACGTGGCCAAAAACCACGATAGTGGCTAAGGTAGTGCGAGCGAGATACTTCCCAAATCATAAGAGAGACCATATTCGAATTATGCGTGTCAATTTCACCAGCTATGAAACACACGAATTAAATATTATATTATTAATGGAGCAATAATATAGTTTTGCATGACAGAAATTGTAAATAATCAAATGATAATATCTAAATAAATCTTTAACTTGTCTCATTTTTTTTCACGCGGTACGTTTGAAACTCCACGGAAGGTGTGATCCCGAAGAATTTACTGCGGTGACAATATGTTTTATTTTCAAAAATAGATGAGAAAACACACAAACTACACACTGTGGGTTTTTTGACGAGATGGAGGCGTTAGAAATTCCTCATTTTAATACAAGGTCTCTTTGGAGTGCCTACACGTACAATTTCCCATGTAAAAGTGATGGTATTATCTGGCAAATATCTCGGTAATTAATGTGGCAAGGGATTGAATTTTTGGGGTCAATGGAAGGGTGATACATTTTTCTTTAAAATGAGACCAAATTAATTGATTTCTAGGTAAAATGATATTTCGCTCAAACTACCTTAAGGGTTAAACATCCTTTCCATTACAAAATCACATACCAAATTGAGGTATATGGAGAGGGCACTTGCTATGATGGTCAATTTTAGAGGCTGAAGCCAGTCTTCGTTAATTCTCATTTTCCTAGGGCACTTACAGGTTAACGCAATTAAACAAAATTTCCCATTAATAACTTACATGAATTGGCAAACACTTAATTCTTTAATGTGGATTCTCCCAACATATTTTTTTAACTTATTTAAATTAACATTAATCCGCATTCCCGGTAAAACTATGGAAATATCGAGTAGAATCCATACCACTAATTAACCTAAGCATGTTTTAAGAGTTATTTGCCTTAAATTTCTAACAAGTGGCTGATATTCTTCCCTTTCATGCGCTAATTCGTCTGTTCTGCCGTGCTGACCATAGTGAGGAAAGTGAGGAAAGAGGGCAGGGTTCAAGAATATGGTTGTTATATCGTTTGTCAGGCTTCAGTTTGATGACTTAGGGCTCCCTCCATACACCTCAAATGCACGTACCCTATTGATTCCTTATGGGCATTATTTTCTCTGTTGATTCAAATTAGATTTTCCTTCCACATATCTTTCGGTTGTCAAGGAGACGGTTAATTACAAACGCGTAATTTCGAACAACTTTCCGAATGTGATCACCAACATTTTACGAATCCAACAGAAACTAAATTCCGTTGAAGATATAAGTGTATACATATTTTCATTTCGACTCCAGTTTTTACGACCAGTATTTATAATTTTAATATGCAAAGTAAAAGAAGTATGAAAGCGAAAAAAATGAACTCGATACGTGTAATTCCGCATGGCATTTATGGACACACAGACATACAGAGAAACTTAGCTTAGCTAAAAATACCTCAACCTTTTGTCATTTCTACGCTAAACTAAATTAAATCATTGCAATCGACATGGTAGGTAATACCAACGGATTCCTCAAAAACTACCAATATTTTTTTTCGCATTCCCGAGAGAAAATTTTAAAAATTTGGGCTCACGCTTTCTCATACTAACTAAACCTCACGGTAGATACCTCAAACCGAAAGACTCAACAGTCCAAGAACATAATTACCTGAGCTTTCCCAGGCACGAATGAAATTACACCGGCTTTTCGGACTTCAATTCAATTAAATGCAAACTGACGTTCCTAAGTTGATGAAGTGTATGGTATACGCAATATACTCCAGCGCGTCGTAAGGCGGGTTTTGAAAAAAAATACAGGAACTGCGAAACAAGAAAGATAAATGCCGACGGCGCTGCGCTATTCCACTTCCATTCTCCCGACGACGCTTTTATAGCGTGGCTTAGTCCAATCAAGTGAATGACCTCGGATGTCGCTATGCTACCGCCACAGCTACAGATACACCCCCAATGAATGGTGCCGTCTTTCACTACTACAGCAGATAGTCGTAAAATTTAAGTAGGCCATCGCGCCAACAGAACTTTGGGAACTAATTACGTTTTCTTGCCAACATATATCTGTAAAACCTGTCTCCTAAAGAAGTCGAGTAGATTACCTATGCCTTCATATTGAAGTTCCACACATAACGACCAGTAATGTATAGTAAAATCCATTATAATTAAGTCAAGATCACAGATGATGTAAAATGAAGAGTAGCATATTAAACCTACCAGAGGAAAATGAAGCCTTTTAGGCTAAATTGACGTTTATTACGGCTCAAAACACGCATATCTGACTTGCATACATTATCAGACAAGTAAAATAAACTGGAATAATAACGATAATTATTATTCAACCTCTACCTTTAGTTAATTTCACCAATGTACCTGCATACCAGTCAAAATTATAATGTCATTCTCACTGATGAATAATGAAAGGTAATTTATTAACCATGTCAAGGGAGGATAAAACATGTTACACTTAATTAGCGTTTATTGCGCTCCATAACATCCCCGCAATGATTCCATAACTTGCCAAGGAAAGTATTATACATCGGATTAGTTAGAACTTTAATTATTCAAACTCTCTCACAAATTAATATGAGAAATGTAACAGCGTAATTACATCCGCAGACCTGGTTTCCATGCCGGGAGGTTAAACATGTTTGTCATCGAAATTCCATTCGAAGGTCGGCGGCATGGAATAATACCGATCCCTTATTCTGTGTCGTGTATAGAGGGCTCAGTCAAACTACTCTACTAAGTGGAACATGAATACGCCAGGCTAATTTGGAAACAATGGCACCGAGCCTGCAAATTTATCCGAAAGTCATGAGAACGTTTGCGGATTTTGTCGAGGAAGAATAGTCAAAACGTGAATTAGCAAAAGCATTAGTGTGTCTATTTTGAGCATTATTATTTCATTCATTGGGATAATCTACCGGTTATGTTAGGTTTTCATGGAAGAGAAGATAAAACCCCTCCAGATTTTTCCCTGCCCTTCATAACCGTTTATAGAAACCCTTCGACACTCATTGCCTTCCTCCAACATACTACGGTAGATCAGATCAATCTGTAAAGAATTTCACCGATACCATACCGATTCACGGAATCGCTCGCTTCGAGGGGCTAGAGAGGGAGGGGCAGGCAATGCAAGATTGTCGCTTAAAACGGGCGCAGGACTTCCTCCGTGCATAAGCTTACCGCCAGCGAGACCCCTCATCTACCGGTGACAACATTCCCCATTCACACCGCCCCCTTCAATCAATGAACGTCAACGGACTTGACGAGCTTTGTGCTAGCGACGAGAGAACCACAGCGACAAGAGTCCTCTACCGGTGGGCAATTGGGAGGGGAAAGGGAACGGCGAGATCCCCAAGAATACCCAGCTATAACGTTTCCCTATATTCCTCACAGCCCTATCGACGTCCCGGCAGAATAGATAGAATCACCCGCGCCGGGCAAAATTTCCACGACATTATGGCGGAATGCAGCGATTTTCGCATACGCGCAGATTCGCGTGAAAATTCTCATACGCTTACTCATCAGTAATATGTTTATCAGCGAAAAAATTGAATGCAAGCGATTTGGTTTCCTGGCTAATTAATGACATTTCAACAGGTAGCCTTATGCTTGACGTCTTCCCAGTCTCTATTACTAGACTATTCCACTATACTACATAAATTTCCTTATTCGGCTGAATATATAGGTACATATGCATCTCCTAATTACCCTGCAAGCCACCATTAGAGTGTTTGGCAGGGGGTGACTATTCACCGACATGAACTAGAGTGAAGAAATTAACTTTCACCAACACGCACTACACTATGGATATACCACAAATGCTACAGAAACTACTTAACTGATCTATAACGTAACTATGTAAACGTGCCACAAGAGTCTCGGTAGCGAAATCGCATAGCGTTGTTACGAAACCGGTGAAAAGCGTGACTAAATTATAATTGGGATACGGAAAGCGAATTTTCAAACCGTCACGTAGCCTTACGGCATTTGACATACATTATTATTTTATTTTATTTTATTTTATCTTCACTACCCCGAATACAGCACGATGTGCCAATTTACGTCGGGTGAATAACAGTAACAACGGACGAGACACAAACACCCATGTCCTGGGCAGATAATATTTTACCCAGGCGGGACTCGAACCCGCGACCCTAGGATTAGCAGGCGAGGACTTTACCCCGCCGCCACCGGGGCCGACAAATTACGAAATAATTCGACGACATGTGTATAAATTTTCTCCCAGAGAGGAAAACATATGTTTCGTATAATTAAAAAATTTCCAAAAAAATATGAAAATACAGCTTGGATGAAAGCCCTTGTTTCCGTGCGCAGATACCCTTGTCTGACCTGGAACAGTCTATTTCGCGAACAGTTACTGAAAGAGAGTTCGGGTGAACGAGACCATTCTCCCTCGGGACTTCTCTCAGATCGCCAGCGTTCGCAGCCAACCTCACTGCATTTGCCGCTTCCTTATGCTCATAAAATGACTTTCACTCCCTCGTCTTACCCTGGATGGCCACCCTGGCACCCTTGCGTCCCTTTTTCCCCAAGTCAACTTCCCAGGTAGTTTGAGCGAGATAGTTCCCTAGTCATAATAGAGGCCATATTCCACGAATATAATCCGATTTCAGCAGCTGTTGGAAGCATGGGTTTAATATTTCAACATTAATGGAGCAATTACATACTTTTACATGACAGGAATTTAAATAATTAAAATAAAAATATCTACATACGTCTTAAACTTGACTCATTATCTCCATCTACATCTACATACTACCCTGCGAGCCGTAGCATGGGCGTGTGGCAGGGGATGTTAGGACACCAACCGTGTAGTGATGAAATGGGATAAGGTTTTGGGAGGTGAAATGGTGGCGTGTGTTAACGGAGTTCACTGAATTTATCTCACTTTTATTTATAACGGCCGCTTCTTGTGCGCGGAAAGAACAAGTTTTGGTACCTATTCGGCAGTGTATCTCTTATTTTATCACTTCTTTCAGACCTTGAGTTCCATGACAATATTCTCCGTGTCGCTCTGAAACACACCATGTCAGAATTTCTCAAGTAACCTAAGCCTAGCGTGTAGCCTTCGAGTCTCTAGGGGCTCCCACCTTAATCCCTCTAAAAGTTGCGAACACTAAATGTTCGCTCGAAGCAGTTTTTAACGAAGCGTGCAGCTTTTTTTATATTTTATAATATTTTGGTTAAATCTTTATGACCAGGGACCCAAATGCTCGCGGCGTATTCGAGACGTGGCCTAACCAGAGAGAAGTAACACCTCTCTCTGAAGCGGTACGTTTAAAACTCCTTCACAACGGAACTGTTATTACGATCCTGAAAAAATTACAGCTGTGACAATATAATTTATTTTAAAAAATAGTCGAGAAAACGTACGATCACACAGTTACCTTTTGCCGAGATGTAAGAAATAGAAATTCCCCATTTTTGAAAAAGATCTCCCTGGAGATTTAACATTTCCCATGTTAAAGGTCTGATATTTTTGCCAAAAATCTCGGAAAGTAGTTCGACAACGGGCTGATATTTTGGTGTCACTAAAAGGGTGATATATTTTTCTTTAAAATGAGACCAAATTCATTAAATTCTTAGTGAAATAATATTTCACTCAAACTACCTTGAGGTAGTTCTTTTAGACCATATTCGACATATTCGTTCCAATTTCAGTATCTGTAGGAAGCATGGCTTAAATATCGCAGTATTAATGGTGCAACAATATACTTTAATACAACTGAAATTTCAAGTATTTAAATAAAAATATCTGGTATGGCATTATAATAATATGGTATTTTTTGGCATAAATCCCGGAAAGTAGTTTGGTATCGGAGCTGATATTTTCTGCATCTTTGGAAGGGTGAGATTTTTTTCTTTAAAATGAGATCAAATTCAATGATGTCTAGGAGGAATGATATCACTTACTCTGAGTAAGAGTAAATGAGTAAGACTAAGTAATGATCTTACTTACTCTAACTCAAGGATTGGCTGCTTGCTCATGAAAGTTTAGAGTTTGTTTTTGGGCAAAAGAAAAATAAATAAATAAATGTTTTTGTCATCAAATAAAAAAGAACTATATCTTACTTTTGAATTTTTTAGGTTATTCATTGTTTAATTCTTGAATCTAGCATCTAAATCTGATAATTAGTTGTACTTTATATCATTCATACTTGTAATGTGTATTGTCTTTGTAGTGTGTATTGTGCACTCATGTCATGGTGCACTCATGTCATGGTGGTAGCTTCCCACAGCAAGTCCTTGAAGCTACCTAAATCTCATAGTTTCCTTAACTCAAGTTTGTATACCGACAATTGAGCAATAAAATATCCATCTATCTACCACCTTAAATGAAATAGGGTCCAAGTATGTGTTATCCACTGACTGGAAATATATTTACAAGTCGCACACATCGATCCAGGATTACCTATCACGCCAGTCGCCTAAACGCCAACGGACTTGACGAGCATTGTCCAGCCGAAGAGTGCCAGAGTGACGCGGAATCCTCCGTCCAATAACCCACGGAATGGCCATCAAACAACGCTTTACATTTTTTTATCCGAGCAGGGGCTCTCAAGGCTGCTCCGGCACAATTGATCCATTCCCCGCGTTGAGCAGAATTTCCATTTCATTAAAATTTCACCGCGAGTCCTCCCACTGCTTTCCGAACCATTAACCCCTCTACACCGGCAAGGGACGGGTCGTCCTTTTGCCCGCCTCCGAACACCGTCCGTCGTTTCTATGGAAATATACACAACAGACCGCGTTTGAGAGGAGTCGTCCCCGTCGCTTTGCATGTCGACAGCTTGAGCATCGATTGGCGCACGTATTTTCTTTTTAATGAATTGGTTCTCTTCTCAGGGGCGGCAAATGACCAAGGGACCCGCTTCGTTGCCACTGCGCTTTCAACAGCGAGCCGAGGAGCGGACAGAAATCGACCGAATGAGCGGACTTCAAATGTTCTTCCCAAAGGGGAGGGACAAGAAGGTCTTTCAGGACAAGTATACATGGGAATGGACACAATATGTATAATTATTAGTAGTAAAAGTAAGAACAGCGAAATTCACCGTCGTCGTAGTTGTAAAAATATAACTAGTTTTTCACTAACTGAGGGCTGTCTACCAGCCGATGAAATCACTCCATCTATTAAGGAGTGGTCCAGAAATATCCGGATTACAATTGAATGTATGGAGGCATGACAATAACAGGCTCCATATTGACGGATGTTGTTACATTATAGGCTATTCGATCACTCGTTTGTATTTTATTTTATGCTTTGTTGGGAATTCAGCAACATTGCCAAAATGATATGTACTTGCAATAAACACAAAAAAGGTATACAAGTATATACAACTAAACCAAAAAAGCTTACATGACAAGGAGATGACGCTGAAGTTCATTTCTGTCTAGTAGTGTTATTGTATAATTGCGAAATAGGATGGAACATGCCGCACCTAGAGAAGTAAGCGATTGGTAGAATAAACTCATTCTATCAAATAAGGATAGGTAGGGATAATACATAATAGGATTAATAAAGAACATAAGAAAGCCAAACTTATTTTAGACTATAATTTTTCTTTAAACAAATTCATCGACATCACACGTGCCATACGAATTAGTTTCTGGGACGTCTTTGAAATTCACATTTCCAAAAGTCTGCCAATTGCTCACCTCAATGCCTACGGCACAGTCTAAATAAACAGTCATCTCGGCCAGCCGAAAAATGGAAATCAGTAGGCTGAAAGGACGCAAGTCAATATAAGTATTGTCCTTGAAGTGAAAGACAGTCAAAGAGACATTCACTATGGGAGTACATTAATTTTTATTTTTTAAAGAATGAGAGATATAATTTAATTGTAATACGCACGAATAAGTAAGTGCACACACTCTTGTTTGACTAATGTGGTAGCAAGTTTGTAACTCAAGGCGGGAGGCACCCGTAGGCATGTAAATTGTTTATGCGTGACGTACATAACTACCACGTAACTTTAGCATAGTAACAATCATATATGACATATTAGCAAATACCTGGGCAAGCAAGGTCCTGTTTACTATGAAACAAACGTATCGAAAAGCTTTACTTTATTCTTAGATCTAATGAAAAGCTGTGTCCAGGACTCAAAACTCCATACCCAACGTGTAGTTAACTTTAAAAAATGAAAACCTTGGATGACTGATATATTATTGATAAAAATGGACCTCAAAAACCACTTACTTAATAAGCTGCAGAAGCATCCGCATAATGAGGAGTTAAGAAAGAGAACAATTAAACTTAAAAACAAATTGCGAGCAGACATAAGAGAAGCTGCTAATAGTTACTATGTGAAACAATTTGACAAGTGGAAAGGCAACGCAAAAGAACAGTGGAGGGTATTGAAAGAACTAACTGGTGATAAACTAAAAGATTCTCACATACCAGAGCTAGTGATTAATAACCAACTTCTCACAGATCCTGCAGTTTTAGCGAGAGAATTTAACAAATATTTTATTAGTGTTTTCGAGTCCACCAAAAAAATCTCCCTTCAGCATGGAAATTCTTCTGGGCCTGAAATCCTATATCCCAATCTTCTTATCCTATCCTATCCCAATCTTAAATATCCTAATTCAATGTATCTAGAACCTGTGCCATCTTTTGAAATACGTGAAATTGTGAGCTCTCTTCAATCTGGAAAATCCGCTGGTCCAGACGGAACGAATGTAACAATGCTAAAAAACATAATTGACCTCATTGCTGATGCTCTGACCCATATTTTTAATATAAGCTTTATTCAAGGCGAATTTCCCGATGACCTAAAGAAAGCTATCGTTATACCCCTACATAAAAAAGGTGACCGACGAAATATAACAAACTATAGGCCAATTTCATTGTTATCTGTTCACTCGAAAATTCTTGAGAAACTAGTTAAAAAAAGGCTTTTGTCCTACCTGGACAAGCAAAATTTTTTAAGTAGCAACCAATACGGGTTCATAAAGGGTAAAGGAACAGAAGATGCCTTAGAAAGCTTCATGACACATGTCTACAACGCAATTAATTCGAATAAACGCGTTGCTGTCCTATTCCTAGATATAAAAAAGGCCTTTGATTCCATAAATCATGATATTTTGTTGGAAAAGTTAAGTAGAATAGGTGTTCGTGGCACACCATGGAAATGATTTAAGAGTTATTTGTATTCTCGCTCACAGTGTGTACGTGTAAATGATTGTGTCAGTGACTTTGAAACCATATGTTCAGGTGTGCCTCAAGGCTCAGTGTTAGGTCCAATATTATTTCTTATCTATATTAATGACTTATGTAACTCTAAATTCACCGGAAAATTAATTGCCTTCGCTGATGATATTGCACTTATTCATGAAGGATCATCTTGGGAAGAGGTTAGACTTAATATGGAAGCAGACCTAAGCATACTTAGTGAATGGATGGAAAATAATAAATTATTGTTGAGTGAAAAGACGAAATTTTTGTGCTTTAATGTATGTAATCGTTTCTCAATTAATTGGCAATTAACCTATCATAAACCAAGTTGTGATCGAACCTTTTGTAATAACTGTATACAAATTGAATGTGTGCCTGAATACAAATACTTGGGAGTGACTGTAGACCAGCATTTAAAGTGGGATAAACACATAAATCGAATTTCAAGGGAACTTAAATTTATCCACGCGAAGTTTTATTTCCTTCGAAATAAATGTCCCCGACAATTCATTAAAACTATTTATCATGCTTTAGTGCAATCAAAATTAAACTACGGGATAATCTGCTGGGGAGGTGCCTACAAAAATTCGCTCAATCCGATGCTGATTCTCCAAAAAGCAATAGTGAGACTGATTGCTAGAAAATGTCAATTTGAACCGTCCTTCCCCATATTTGTGGATTTACAGTTACTCCCTTTACGTCATCTTTACGTGTACAAAGTATTGAAATTGTTCTACCTCAGAAGTGGTAATAAACCTAAGGAAGAACCAATAACCAATGTTTACAACCTAAGATCTACAAAAATGTATGTTTTGCCCAAACCAAATCTGACCGTGTTCAAACGCTCATTTATCTATGTAGGGCCAACATTATTTTCTAGATTGTCAGATAGTATAAGAGGTTCAAAAAGTTTAACATCTTTTTTGAAAGGAGTAAAGAAATGGTTACTTAATGTAGAAAATCCAGATGTATTTTTTTGTTAATAGTAAGGTTAATACTCACTATATTTTGTATGCACGGCAGGTTGTAACTAAAAAACAAATTGTTATCTTTTCATGCATTTATTTATGTCTCGTAACTGGTCTCAGTTTACTTTTACTTATATTGTAATTTATCTTGAGGTATCCCAATACAGGCAATGCCTAAAGGGATTCCTAATTTAATTTATCCTTATTTAATTGAAATGTAAATATGCTTGTAATGTTGATTCTAAGGGATAAATAAATATTATTATTATTATACACCGCCACTCCTGTTTAGAGTTGTACGAGATAAAAGCGATAGATTCGCTGGAAAAGATGCAGAAAAAAGGTGGCGGTAACTTATGCTGTGCAGTGCGATTCAAAAACTCGACTTGGATGAACGGCTTACGATTTCATCGCACTCCATCTAGTGCACAACGAGGGAGGCTGGAGCACGCCGGCAGACGAGACCTTCTGCATCACGATCCGGTGAAGTGGAATGAATGTTGCAGACTTTGTAATGTTTTGATTTTTTACAAGAGCATCATTAATGTTGCTTTTTATGATTGCTCATTTTAAATTCTACAATTATCCATGAGAGAGGTTATCTTAAATCTAATGGATATGCTTATGATAACTTTTGTATGAGTTTTTTGCAAAATTTTGAATGATAATGCATTCTGGTTACGAAATTATTTGATAAATTGTTTAAATGACATGATTTCAACATGAATGTACAAAGATAAATAATGTTCCATTGTAAAAATAGAAAATATTCAACTCTTATCACACAAAAATATTTATTAAATGAAATCACCATGAACCTCATCCATACGAAGCCTATCCTGAATTTTAACAAAGAGGAATCTGAAATAAATCGAAAAAAGACACTATTTGGTTGGAAAAAGCAGCACTCACTTCTCCTACTCATACAATAAACGCGGGATAACTTTTAATACTCCACTTAAGCGTAGTTGCCACGCTTCGTACCGTGCTAAGGTCAATTTGGCAATGTCGAAGCGCTGCTGGAGGTGGGCGTGGCTGTGGAAAGCGATTTCCAACGGGGCTTATGGGAGTGAGGTGACTATTTATTTAGACTCTACCTACGGCATGTGTCATCCCATTTTGTAAATAAGCAAACGCGTGATCACAAAACTTAGAATGTAACAATAGCGGAGAGTATTGTGCCAGTCATTATCCTACCTCTTAGTGAAAGCGTATTGTAGCATTCTTAGTATTTTCAAGAGCGACGCCATTGCTGTCACGCATTCAAGCAAGCAGTTAAGAATTCAACAGAAATAATTCAGAACCAATAATGACTATGAAACAATACTGAAAATAGAAATTCCATGATAAGACAGTCCATCACATCCTGGTCATTGTTATTACCCGTATAATGGTTCAAGAATGTGTAATCTTTCTTCGACGGCTTCACTCATGTCACAGCCTTCCTTTACTTATTTCCCCATTCGACCTCAGTTCCTTGTTATTCTGGACAGTTAAAATCCAATTGAGACAAGGAGACAGCTCGTCCACACCACGTGGAAAAGAAAGAGTGCAAAACGGGTTGAAAGAACCCGAAAGAAGAGGCGGAATCGACCCACTGGCTTTTAATCAATATTGCTTAATCAACTCGCGCTTAAAATTCAAATACAAATCGTACATTTGTATATGCCAATGAAGTATTCAGCAGAACGGTTTCTACGAGGAGGAATCAATTGCCGCTTCGATGGACAGCTTCGATGGACAGAACTTGCTTTCTCTCCTCTCCAATGCTCCCAATAAAAAGAAAATAGCGAGGAGGAGGAGGAGGGACTTCTTTTCATAAAGGTTAACGGTGTTAGCGGTTACGAAAGTTTCCCATTCATGCCGGAGATGAGGAAAAACCGTAAACCCTGCGACTGCAGTAACCGCACGCAAAGCACACATCCGGATCAAAACGAGTAATCAACTTTCATTTGAGATTCAAAGTCGACGGCGAAGAGTGATCGCCAGTAAAACGAAAGGGTTACGACGCATTGTCCGCTGGGCAACGAGGCCATGCCTGGTCACTTTCAAGTCCTCCTGTGGACGGCGAAGGAACTAGGACGTGCGGCCTCGATCAATTGGGATAACAAACCATAAAGCCCTGGGGAGTTTATGGCAATAAATATAAATATGAGCATGAATCCATATTAAAACAATCGTTGTACTTTTCCACTTATATTTATTAATGTACTACGCGTTTCGCAGCTTGCTGCATCGTCAGGTACATATGTTTACATGTTATTTGTTGATAGTTACGATAGTTACCAACGTCAATAGGCTGGGGGGGGGGATTTGGAGAATAAACTAATTTTTGGGAGGAACGGCAGGGAACATAGGTTAGGGGCTTGTAAAAAGTGACATTTTTTCGGAAAGGAGTGGGGAGGAGTGGTGCGGAAAAAGTAACTCGCTGAGAAGGTTGCTTGACTCTCTGGTAATTTCCATTTGACCTAATGCATCCATCTTTAAACGTTATGGTAGGACCTTTTAAACCTTTTGGTGGATAACGATTGTTTTAATATGGATTCAAGAATAAAATACTTCCCGGAAATGACACCTGAGGTTGTAAATCAATATGCTTGATATCCTTAAAAATACAAAGAAAAAGAGGATTTCATACGGCTTCAGAACTTCGCAAAGCTGCATTTCTTAAATTATCGGTTGCTACATTGCAGTCGTAAATGAACTCTTCATTTATTCTTCATTCATCAAAGACACAAATTTGCTTCTAATCATGAAAACATTTCACCTCCACCCTTCGATTATAGCTCCCACTGGATCTCCCTGCAAAAGTTCGCGGGTCGACTTTATGCAATATAATTTAACATATAACGTTACAATGCAACTTTCCCAGGGAAGCAAAGAAAAGGTGCAAGATTTACAGCTATAGACGATCTGCTTAAAGGAATTCAACCATGTATCTTTTCGAAGCTTCTTTTCATTCAAATTGAAAAACTCTAGAGAGCTAATGAAGAACAGGGCATCAAGAACTTCCTGCACACCAGACAATTTCGCACAAAATTTCTATTTAAAATCATATTTCCACAATCCCGAAAAGAGCACCATTAGCCTTTTACATCGTTCATACGAGAAGCAACAACAGCATAAAACAAACACCCATTTCCTGAGTGATGTAACATTCACTCTCCTAGGACTCGAACCCGCGATCCTCGGATTGGCCGGACCATGGTACTGTGGTACTACAATGCCCCAAAGATGAACATCGTTAAACGGCGCGACAATCAGATCGAAAATGAGGGCTGCAGAAAAATATCGTATACACTGAAAAAATATCGGATCGCTATTTACTAAGCTCAATACAAACAAAGAATCGATCATGTGTGAATTGCTTGCTTATTCACCTATAAAACCTATATGATTAATTTATTACTAAAACGCCCACACTCGCAGAAAGTTTTTCACCTTAGTATCACTCCTCACTACATCTCTAGGTCTGACAGATGCGATAAAATAAGAGAGATACACTGCCGAACAGATAGGTACAAAAACTCGTTCTTTCCGCAAACAATAAGCGATCACAATAGAAACTGAGCTTCACTGAATACACTCCTATAATTCATGTCACCATTTCATCTCCAAAAACCTTATCCCTTACATATTTACACGACTGGTGTCCTAACACCCCCTGCCACACGCCCATGTGGCGGCTCGCAGGGTATTATGTAGATGTAGATGAACCGCTGCAGAAAGATAAAACACATTCTGCATTGGGGCTACTATGTAATAGTACAATGGGTCGGATGAGGACTTCATTCCGTAGCCAAGAAACAACAGCCAAAGGGCCTTTAAGAACGATTTGTCTCGACGAGGAGGATTTAGATAAGATGCAATTCTATAAAGTACGAAAAGGATACTCGGAATCATTATACAAATGACATCATCTTTGGTCGTTCAATCCTAAGATTGGTTGACCTCATCCCTCCACCCTTCCCTATCTAATATTAGTTCCTTTATATCCTCGTATCTCTTCCGATGTACTTTCCTCTTTATTTGGTCCATGAACTTATTCCTGGGTCTTCCTCTGATGGGACTTTTCACTCTCTATTGACTTCAACAATGTTTTTCACCAACCCATTGTGACTCAGGGTGTGTTCAATCCATCTTGTTCTTCTCCTCTGTATAATGTTCCATAGGGTATTTCCTCGTATTCTTTTCTACATACTTAATTTTTTATTTCGTCCATCAATTTAAACTTCGGCATTCTCCACAAGCATCAGGTTTCGATGACTGCTGGTCCGTTCAGGTCAGCTTTTCCAATGGTCCATGCTTCTGATCCATAGAGTGCCACACTCCACACGAAAGTATTCACTTACAGTTCCTTAATGTGTAGTCCTACCTACTTCCAACCCAGCATTTGTCTATTTACCATGAAGGCTTTAAATGACACAAATTAAAAAAGTGGCTGTCGGTAATTCAACGATCCAACCTTCACAATCTTTCCTTTACTCGAAAAGGGGAGAAAAGTAATTTTCCACGCCGGAATCCCTCCCTCTCCCCCAAAAAACCGCTTCTGGCACGAAGGAGCGTGGGAGTTGTCGGCCCTTCGATCCGTTTGACGAGGGCGAGTGGGTGCGGCATGGACGACAAATGAGGGAGGGGGTTGAAACAATGCAGCAGGAGGGTGGAGGTGATTAGGTGGGCGATCCACCCCCATGTTCCCACAGGAGGGAGTTGGTGAATTGAGGGGGACGAGTGAGTGAGAAGATCCCGAAGCGGAGATAACAAGAAACAGCCCTCGGCACGCGCCGGAGAACAATCAGTGGTCTAGAGACACACTGCACCGCCTTCACAAACCACTCGACCATGCGCCCCAGTCGGCCACGAGAAACTACACGTCAATTCAGCAAGGTTGAAGGCTGAGGACTGAGGGCGGATGTTAATTTTTTGTTTTACTTTTGCGCCATTTCATTGGTCGTTCAATCCTGAGATTGGTTGACTGCATACCTCCACCCTTCCCTATCTAACGCTAGTTCCCTTACCTCCTGGCAGCTATGTACCTTCTCTTTATTTGACCCATGAATGTATTACTCAGTCTTCCTTTGGGGGATTTCCCTCCATTTTAACCTTCAATTATGTTTTTCACAAATCCATTGTGTCTCACAATCAGAGTGCGTCCAATCTATCTGGTTCTTCTTTCCTGTATAGTGTTCCATATGGTCCTTTCCTCTTTTACTCTTCTGTACACTTCATCATTTCTTATTTTGTCCGTCCATTTTATCTTCAGCATACTCCTCCAACATCAGGTTTCAAAGGCTTCAAGTCTGTTCCGGTCAGTTTTCCAACGGTCCATGCTTCCGATCCATAGAGTGTTACGCTCCACACGAATGTTTTCACATACTGTTTTTTTTTGTTTGTAGTCCTATTTTGTTTGAGGACAGCAGTTGTCTTTTTCCCTTGAACGCCTTCATAGCTTAAGTTATTCTCTGTTTGACGTCCGTTTTACTCCTTCCGTCCCACGTGATGGCGGTTTCTTTTGCGTCATACGTAAGCATATATATTGGAAAAATACCCTATGGAGAACCCATATTGCGATAAGTGACACAATCCTAGAGCAAGTTGTCCAGTATTCATTTTTTTGGAGGCGAAATATCCCACACAACACACCAAGAAGTCGAAAAAGCAATAATCAAATTCATAAAAATTTGTGAGGCAGTAAAAAAAATCGTAAGAGTAAAACAAGAAAGGAACTAAATTGAATAAAACTATGGCAGTTTCGCTGGTATAGTTCGACTGGCGAGACTTCGGTTTTCCCGAAGAGAGTAATATAGTCTGATTAATTTACAATCATTGAACGCATGTACCAATGATATGGTACGAAGGCACTTGCTTGGGTGCACATATACCGAGGGTCGAAATTTGCCTTGAACAAAATTATATGACTTGATCGGTATTCGAACCTGGATCTCCCAATTGCCGGTCAGGTGTGTTAGCTACATAGTTACTTGTTGAACCGTGGTCCCCTTGGCGCCTTTCGTTAAGAGCAGGCTAATGCCGACGCCGGGTTTCCATCAACCCTTCCTCCCTTACCTATCCCCTATGGCGCAAATGACCCGTCGGTCGCCAGCCCAAACATCCAATCCATTTTTATGAAGGACCCATATACATAAAACTGCCCGAAAAAAAGATATGGAAACTCATTAATCCGCGCAGCCAGACCGGCTCGTCGGTGAATTATGCTGTGTCCCAATTCGCCATTTAGGCAGCTAAATCGGCAGATTTAGGGAGGACGCCACCTTGAAGTGTGTCCCAATTCGTTAGGTATCATGGGGGAGCGGATTTAGATGCCTTTCTCGGGGGTGAAATTTAGGGTAGATGGAGTTTATCCTAAATCCGCCTCCATATTGAATTTCCCATCATGCAAAGCGCTACATGCGTCGTAAAAGGAAACTCGTACACAAGGAAACTCGTACACAAGGAAGTAGTTGAAAAGCGGCAAACATGGCCGGCAAGTATTTTGTCTGTAATTGAAAATATTTCGCCACCCAACACCCGACTACAAAAGAAAAATTCTACTTATTGTTAGTACACTTAAAAAAAAACTAATTTAAATCCCAGAACACCTACACAAACTTAAATACCCCGAAAACTAAACACTAACGAATCTCCAAACAAGGAAATGGATGAAAAAATGTTATTTCACATTCCAAATCTCACAACGCATACGAAGGTAGCCACATGCGCCAAAAATGTCTTAATTTCAGGTTTCATTTGTTTCATTCAGTCCTTTATTAATTACTCATATGTTTTTCTTTCGTTTCCAGCTCGGTAGACGGCAACACTAGCGAAGGATGTCCCAAATCAAGCTCCCTTAGCGAAAGGCCTCTGAATATTTAGGTAGCTAACCGCATCCTCCCTAATGCCTAACGAATTGGGACACGGCTTTAGACCAACGCACAGACACATTCTTGCGGTTATACGTTCCCACCCTTTGCGCTTTTCTGCTTTCCTTTTGTTCGCGCGCGCATTTCGTTCGCGACCGGACTCAGCGAAGAGAACGACCTTGGCACGGATCGCAAAATAATAACATGAAAGATCAGGCGGGCAGAATGAGAAATCTCTTCCCCGAAGTCGAGCTTGCCGTCTGTGCAACGCACTTAACAAGAGAGGTGTCGATGCCGAACGGCAGGCGTTGAGTCAAGACAGGGCAAAGCAGCGAAACCTCAGCTACAGAACAGTGAGAGGAGCGATCTTGGGCGAAAATTGGTTCCTTCGCACGCTGCTTTTAGAGGTGGGTCGCTCGCGAACAAACGAGTCCATGGATTCAACGGGAGGAACGACTTCCATGGAACGACCGTTCCTTTTGGTCAGCCGGTCCTTTCAGTCCGTCGTTCCTTTCGCACTGCCAGTCTTTCAGGTCCTCGCACATATCTTTGTGAGATAGTGTGTTCCTCATAATGCCACAAAAATTCATGTGGTGATACTAGCGGTGTAATTAGCAGTGCTTTTTTTCTTTACATAAATTAAACCTATTCCCAAAACCATATAAAATGTTGGTAATTCCATCTTTTATTTCACTCAACATTCTTAGCCGCCGTCATTACGGTATACAAAGTACATCTAGGTTTTTTACATTCTTTAAACGCTATGAACATGATAAAAATAAAAATTCAAGACCATTAATGTAAAAGGAACGGCGAACGAGTGAAAAGGAACGGGTCTCAGAAAGGACCGGTCCAGAGTGAACGAGTTCCCAAAAATGAATGAGTTAGCGGCTAACTGTTAGCCCATTGTAGCTGCTTTACGTAAATAATATGGGGTGCTGGTTCAAATTCAGTGGTATAAGGACGGTAATCAGCGATCTCGATCACGTTGCCATTGGATGCGAAAGTATCAAAGTTCACTCTTACATCACACAGGCGGCGCTTCACTCATGAGCGTAATTTGTGCATTTGTATTTAGGAGGCGGGCTTTATTGGAGAGCTCAGGGGTTCTCCCCCGAATGATCAGAAAAATAGAATTATACCGGTAGATTATAAAGCACCTGCGGCCAATTTGCGACCACAATAATATAGATTATGTTCTATATTAGTCAATATAATAATTGCATTGAGATAAGGCAGAGTATCTAAAACTTGCAAGTTAAGTTTGCATTTCCAAGCATGGATAATTACTAAAATTTGTTTTCTTTCAAAATATGAGAAACAATATGTGAAAATATTCGTGTAGAGCGTAGCAATCTATGGATCGGGAGAATGGACCATTGGAAAAACTGACCAGAATAGACTAGAAGCCTTAGAAATCTGGTATTTGAGGAGGATGCTGAAAATAAAATGGACGGAAAAAATAAGAAATGATGAAGAGTACAGAGGAGTAGAAGAGGAAAGGGACATATGGAACACCATACCGAAAAGAAGAACGAGATTGATTGGACACAACCCTGAGACACAATGGGTTTGTGAAGAACATAATTGAAGGCAAGACAGAGGGAAGAGTCCCCAGAGGAAGACACAGGAATAAGCTCTAGGACCAAATAAAGATTAAAGTACACAGGAAGAGATACCAGGAGGTAAGGGAACTAGCATTAGATAGGGAAGGATAGAGGGCTGCAGTCAACCAATCTTAGGATTGAAAGACCAATGATGATGATGATAATGATGATCAAAATATGTGTCGGGGGAACTCCCACCCCTTGCCACCCCTGTAACACGTCCATGGATGCACTCAAACCTAAGTCATTTACTGGTTCTACTTGACCTTTGTTACGAAGGCTTCCGCGGTTTTCTTGTTTATTGTTATTGTTCGGGTTCTTCCCGCGTTGCACCACTGTGGACGACCATTTCGCCAAGGGAAATAAATACTTCCATCAGCTGATATGGGAGGCGATCGAAATCGCTGAGAATCCAAATAACTTAATCAGGGAAGATCTCTTCCACTCCGCTCTCCTCCACTTTTAAACGGATTTCCAACAATCCAAGACCGTCTGAATCCTCAGCCAATCAGAGCGCTCCGGACTAGATCCCAACGGACATTAACCAACCAGATCCCTATATAGAGCGGCAAACAATTGTCTTGCTCATTAGGACCTGAAGAAGCCGACTGGAATGCCGGCGAAACGGTCGTCCAGCAAAATAGTGCGACGCGGAGATATCCCGAAAAATACCAATATTCGAATTTTGACGGTTCCACTTTCTCCGTCTGTATGGAATCGTGGGTTTCACTGCAAGTAATATTTTTAGGCATTGAAAAATAATTTTATATAGATGCCAAATTATGACTATCTTATAACAACAGAGCTACCCATCGGCAAATTGGTGACCATATTACCCCGCGGCCCTTAACAAAAGACGGCCGAAAGCGCATCGAATTCCGCGTCCCTCTCCGATCTTCTTGGCAGGGGTGCCCATCCCCCCCAATGCTGATGGCGCATACCCCCCAAAACCAATAACCCTCCCTCCCTTCTTCTCCTCCCCCCCAACCGTCCCCCGTCCACCGGTATATGTATAGGTACTTACCAGGTTATAATTTGATAGCCTGTCCAAGGTAGTATGGAGTGACGCCGAGGGGAACGGAGGATTCGGGAACTTCTTTAATTATTAGCTTCACAAAATCGGTTTAACACTATTCTGGCAATAAATTCTTAAATCATCATAAATGCTGTCGACCACTGTGATATCCATATTTTTAGAGTTAGTTTAGAGGGTTTGGCTGCAATGATTTATGACCAAACCCCCAAAAACTAACTAAAAAAATAGAAATAAAATCTTAAGCAAACTATTGCGCTTATATAGGGTAACTAATTAAAACTAAATACAATGCTACAAAAACCATAAGGATGTGAGAGTTTATTTTTTACGATAGCATGCTTATAAAAGGAATAAATTGTAAAAATGAGAATAGTTTAGTTCTTAGATTTTATTAAAGTTGCTGAAGGCTTCTATATTGAATATTCCGCTCCTAAAACTACGCAGCTGGATCCTGTATCTAACAAAATAGGCGGTCAACTTATTGCAAAGATACTATTATGATACTTTATACCACACCTTACAGCATTATACAGCTCTCGCGAAGGCTTATGGCGTTTGGAGGCGCAGCTTTTGTGTTCCATTCAATTTTTTGAAATGCACTCATGCATGGCACAAATGCGATGTCTTTCGCTTTCCTCTACATCTTCCTTTTCCCTTTTCCCTTCCACCAAATGTAACCCAAACTCCACGACGTCGTCTTCTGCGCATCCGAACGCCATAAGCTTTCGCGGGAGCTGTAGTACCAGTGAAATGTGCAAAAAATAAGGACATCTAAATTGACCAAACATTTTAAATTTAGATTTGTCTTTAATAAAATGGAACCCATTTACATCATTATTCATAGCCCTTACTTACAACTCATGTTGGAAAAAACTCGAATAATAATAATAAAATAATACAGATAAAATCAGTGCTGGTGGTGGCGGTGGTAATGCTTTTACTACCCTACCCATGATGTTCTTTTTACGGTAGTAGGTTTTCTCTTTGCTCACTTGAAAAAGCAAATTTTACTGTAACTTCATTGTTATGAATGGATTTAAAAATGTCTTTTTCGGAAGGGAGATTCGGGCATGTCGGAGAGCCAGACATCTCCCATGCTGCTTCTCAGCCTATTTTGTACAATTCTTAATCTGCTCATAACCCTCTTTGCTGAGAAACTTGTTGCGGGCAATGCCAGAAGCATCTGGTATAACATCGTTAGGTAAGGAAATCCAGAAATATTTCATAAAAACCTATAAGGCCCAATGAATCCTTTCTTGACCCATTGATCGAGAAATTTGTGTTCTGCTATATTAGGATCTGTACTTGGACCATCAGGCTTATCGTCACAAGAATCTTGGGTGCCTCTTTCGTCATTATTTTTGCTCAGACTCTCGTCACTCAAGCTCAGCACATCTGATGAATCAATGCTCGGGTAGCTAACTTTGTACAGGTGACTAACTACATTAACTTCTTCACAAAGTTCTTCACCATCGATTCCATAATACTCACACAAGTCACTAACGAGAATCGGCCTTATTGAGTAAACCTTCATGGGAAAAGTAAGTTATTTGTTGGACAATATTCAGAGAACTTTCTGGAAACCGAACCCGCGGCTGAAGACTTAAGGAAGTACACTTCTGATCTAATTTTCGCTTATTTCACTTCTGATCTTATTTAGAATGTGTGCACATATATATTGTAATCTTTCCCTTCGTCCTCCTCGGAACTCGGATGCGCTCGTGTAGGGAAAGGGGGGGCGGGGAGCGCTGGACGTCAATATTATTAAATATATATGATAAACTAATATAGACATGACTAAAAAGAGAGAACTCTTAGTATTTTCCACTCTTAAAACTTTAATTCCCGACCCAGGTTTCGACTGCCTTGCAATCATTTTCAAAGGTACAAAAGGTTCAAAAATGATTGCAAGGCAGTCGAAACCTGGGTCGGGAATTAAAGTTTTAAGTGTGGAAAATACTAAGAGTTCTCTCTTTTTAGTCATGTCAGCAGTGTCATTCCACAAAGTTACGCCTTCAACCATTAAGTTAATAAACTAATATAGTTTTACAATTAAAAAACTGAAAACAACGTAATTCGATTATATCTAGCTCTGCTACTTTGCCTAATTTCAACCCATCCCTAAAAATAATCTTACTAAAAAAACATGAAAATATTTTTGAATTGAAAGTTTCACTTGTGGAGACAAAGTTAGTTATCGAAGGGGAGGAGGGCACGAGGGGTTGAGACAAATGCTACGATTGTCGACTAAGGGGAAGTGGGCATAATAAATCACCTTAAAAGGTAACGTGCAGTGTATACACGATCCGTAAGTCTTTTGCCTCTCCTGTGATGTGGCCCATTGGCAGAATTTGTGAGGAATAAGACTGGAGGCATGCTGAGTCAGTTATGCTACTGGGTTGCGTTCGGGGATCTAATGATGGCCTCGACGACGGCACAGTGCGGCAGCCAACGAAGAGTATAGAGAGACACGACCAATATAAAAGAAGCTTTCGGCTGGCTGAATGACTCTCCATAGCAGAACGATGTTTTACTATACTACACTTAACGCTTAACATTCATTCATCATTATAACCTTTCGATACCAATACGAAATATTTACATTTAGTGAATTTCTTTATGCATTTTGAAAATCCCCTCAAATTTTTAATCCCCCCCCCCCCCCCAAGTTTTTTTTCTATGGCGCAACTTGCGCCATACATCCCCCGTGGGCGGCCCTGGTTCTTGGGTGGGAGAAAAGAATAGATAGGGTTGCGGTATATAGGGAAGGGCGCAATTCTGCAGGGCCACGTCTACTGCCTGCGCTTGGAGAAAGAAAATCTATAGATTCCTCCTCAATGACAAGCCGTAAGTCACGTTCAGTCTCTATCGACAAACTGAATCAGACCACGTATTGCGCCAGCGTTCCACCGGTTGGGTGGGAGCTTTGGTTAGTACTGATCCAAAATCTCGAAATATTTTAAACAGTATTGGTAAAACTACGATGGATCACAACCAGACGATAAATAGCAATATTAAATTGTAAATTTTACTATCCACAGAGATTAAACACAAAAATACGGCCCGGGTTTCGATGCATTAGCATCATCATCAGGCGGACCTCTCTGGGGTGTAGTAAAAGTTACAATTAAATATATGGCTATGGAAATATATCACAACGTTACCAAAGATATTGTTGTACTCAGACGATTAATGTAAAGCATTCCACAATTATGGTTTGCGAAAGAAAACAAGACGGCAAAATCACCTACCACCAAAAACGTGGAACAGTTTTGCGTAGATGGGATAATTATTCACTTTAAGAGGCCGCATCACCTAAAAGGGAAAATACGAGGAAGCCGATAACATTTTGATATATTCTCGTAGAGATCAACGGTTCAAAAGCCTGGTCGAGACTGCATTGTCCTGACTCTTCAATTTTGATTACATTCAGCAGGACTTCCATCTACATCTACATACTATCCTGCGCCGCATGGCGTGTGGCAGGGGGTGTTGGGACACCAGCCGTGTAAAAATGTAAGGGATAAGGTTTTTGGAGATGAAATGGTGACGTGTATTATAGGAGTGTATTTAGTGGAGCTCAATTTATATTGTGGACGCTTATTGTGCACTGAAAGAACGAGCTTTTGTACCTATCTGTTCGGCAGTGTATCTCTCTTATTTTATCGCTTCTGTCAGACCAAGAGAAGTAGTGAGGAGTCATAATAATATTCTCTGCGTCGCTCTGAAAAATACATACCTACGCAGTTGCAAACTTGAGTGGTTCATTTGTGTTTTAATTGCCAATAAATTTGGAAAACGAGAGGAATAAATTGTTCGGCCTAGAAATCAACAGTGTTAAAGCGACCATAGAGTTAATTTTACGGATTAATTTCAAATTAAATTTAAATCAAGTTTTATAATCATCAATTCAAAAAAGCCATTATATTGCATACCTCGAAAAAGTCTAAATAACAGTCTGCTGCATTTGTATTAGCAACATGAAAGACGGCAATAGAGACACAACTCCACCTTTTAAAAGCGCTGTAATTATTTCGTTCTATTCGCAATCCGGCAGGAGAGAGATGGCAGACACTTGGCCAACACGGCGGAGTAATTATGCTGAAGAAGCGTTTGAGACGTGCTGATCGCCGAAAATGTATCTTAAAGCTTCGCTTCACAATGGCCAAGTTCGCTTCAGCGTGGGGGAAATTGAGGACAGCAAGCATACGCTTCCCCACGCAGAGAAACTCAAAACACCAGCACGAAGAAACTCGGCACTAGGATAGAATGAGTTAGCTCAGGAAGGAATTCGAAAACCAGCGTCATAAAAGTGACTCTGCGTCACGTAGAGGTCAGGCGTAATCCAGTGGCACGTAGGGCCACTCACTTGGAATCTAGGGAGATGGAATTAATACTTCTGTTTCCCGAGTGAATTCCCTCTGACTGATTCATATGGCCTCTTTACAGGAGGATTGCATCACATTCTGCAATACTCTTATACGTCGCAATTCACATAGTTGCAATATAAATCAATATAAATGCTTTCCGTAGCATTGCGAATACACCGATAGTGCAGTGCGTGCTGGTGAAAGTTATTAGTGCATTACACTTGACGTTAGCGATAACTCACCCCCTGCCAAACACCCATGAGGTGGCTTTCAGGGTAATATGAGGGTGTAGACGAGGAAATTAATTGCTCAACTTGATGTACAGAAAACGCAAGAACGCGGGAACGGAATATGAGCAGGGGGTGTTTCCTCATATGTCGTTCATGAACTTGCGAATGCATTCTTGCAATTCACCGCTTTACGCGACGCAATTTGCAATACACATCCGAACATACATCAGGTTGTGCATCAGGGAAAGGGGCCAGTACACTTGGGAGTGGTTGCCAAAACAGAGAGTTTCCTGCATAATAAAAAAAACAGTTTAAGCAGAAAAATCAAGAAGATCCGGCGGGGGGTGAAACCTTTAAAATGGCCTAGTAGAGAGAAGTGAAGGGTGAAGAATATATGTATGGGCGAGATACAAAATAACATTTAGACCAGGTTAAAAAACCCAGGTGAAATATTTTCTCACCGTGGAAACCGATACTATAACGATCCTCACATCGACAATGGTTGCGTCAACTGACCGACAGTCTGTTGTAATACCCAGGAGATTAAATCGGGAAAAAATGTCGGGACAAGAACAAAATATGCACCTACCTATTCCGAAACCGGACATCTACGAACAAATGGTACACGAAATTTCCATCCGAAGCAAAACGACTCGTATTCGAAATAGCCAACTGTTGAAGAGAATCACATTCCCAATGCGTACAGCGAAAGGAGTATTTCACCAACAAAACTACCCTCGCAGAAATACGTAACAATCTACGTACAAGAATGGAAAATAATGAAGTTGAATAATTTACGAACAGAAGCACCAAAAACGAATATAGAATATAGAGAAATCAGGAAGGCATACAATCCGATTAAATTTCTTCAATGAAAATAACTTGGTATTTTCCCGGTTAAACTTTCCTTTAGACGACCAGCTTCGGCCGTTATGCCATCACCAGGAGCTATATAATACATTACAACCGGTCATCGCAAAGAAAATACAATTGCAGAAGACTTATTAGTTCTTTTGATTAAATAGGTAAAGGAAATATTCCGCAAACCTAAATCTTCATCTAATGATTACGGAGTCCCTTACGGTTGAAATCTTTACATAATTATTGGAAAAAATAAAATAAAACAATTATTTCAATACAATAGGTCTCAATTATTATTCAATTTAAAAAAATATAAATTAATAAAAACATTAAAACAGCAGTCGCCATTTACAAAACTGCTTCGACAACATCGTCCAGCGGAAATGACGAAAAAGCTATGCGGCTGAAAAAAAGTATTCACCTCATGCTGGCAAATCAATCGAGTGAGATCATAAGCGCTGGTTGGTTCTCGAATGTTTTAAACCGACAGAATTTGAGAAGGTATTTGACTCAACCACGCGAGTGTGCGTTACAATCACAAAGTTAACAGATGACTCATCCTTTGCAAGCATCGTCGACGAATTAGACCAAAACCTAACACATTTCATATGCGGAGGACTGTGATCTAGTGCGCGGTCACGGCCTGACCCATATACGCGCGTTCACTTCAGAGCGAGGGCAAATAGAGCCGTGAGGACGGAAATGACGACAGTGTCGCGAAGAAGGTCTCGAATGACACGGGCTATCACACCACCACCTCAACGCAACCGGCCCTTCATCTTCGGGGATTTTCGAGCGTCACATCATTTTGTGCATCCTATTTAAAGTGGTTTTATGAACCGTCCACCGTAGCAACGTTAACCCTTAACCACAAACACGCGGTCTCGCAGACAGCTTTGACTTTCAACATAGCTTTTTTCTGTCTCCGCTCACATGATATTTCATCCAAATTTATTGCCCTCAAATGACTTAGTTTTTAAGGAATCTATCGCCAAAAATGATACTTACTGCGACTGATTTGCGAGAAAATGCGTTTAAAAGTTTTTCCGCGGCCTGCCTGTAATTACGTATTTAATTACGAAAATATTATCAACATTTCCGCTCTTATTAATTTAATTGGACCTTAATATTTGTTTAAACATTAACAAGTTAACTAATATTTTCTGAAATCATAATATTTCTTTCAATTCATACGAAAAGGAACGAAGTAGAATTTACCTCAACACAAATGTGCGTCTCCTTCCTCTTTCAAACAACCATTTCATAATCCTGTTACGAAATAGGTAGCAATAATTTACTTGTATAATATCATGAAGTGACATATTAGATATTTTAGGCCCTAAATACATAAATGATATTCTATATAATAATATATCAGGTGTATTGAACCTAATGAAGTGTTTTTATCTTTTATTATAAATAGCCTTTAAGCCCGTTTGACACGGTCCAATATATTGGCCAGTCCATTGGATATTGGATTGTGGTACGCTTGACACACCAATTTCCGGCCCAATTTCAGTACCACAATGTCCCGGACAATTTCTCACCCAATATTGGCACTTAGATCAAGTTCTATTTTCTGCTGGCCAATCTCCAATCAGAAGTTAGCTTTGTCATGTCCTAGCGGCGAATACAAGTAGCTCTTAGCAAAACATCCGGGTGTTTGGGAACAAAGTACATTTGAGCCGGAATCAGGTGGTGAGAAAGTTATTTGGTTAAATAAGGAAGAAAAAATGTGGACGAAAGAAGTAGTTTCCTTTTTAATTGAACAGTATAAAACGCATGAATGCTCGTATAATTGTAAGATCGCCTCGGTACAAGAATAAAATGTACGTGCTGAAGCAATGAAGCAAATGATTGAATCGATTGAATAGAAGACGATACTATCGCTTATAATAGTAAATTATACTATTAATGTCCTATTCTGTCTATCGGTCTATAACATACCTGCGCAGCGCTTCGAGATGTTCTTTCTTTCTATTTAATTATCTGGCGTGCTCATGCGGGATTTTGGAGACTTATTTTTGCCAATATTGGTCCCAATATTGATGCTTCTTATGCGGAACATATCGCCCAATATTCCACCCGATATTGGGCCGAATAATTGCGCCAATATATTGGACCGTGTCAAACGGGCTCTAGGCTGGTCGTTTCAAACAACTTTGGCCTGTCATCAGATCGAATAAAAAACATAATGCCTCATTCAAAGTAATTTCAAGCTTAAAAACGACAAATATGAATGCTAGTAACGGTTTTTTAAAGAGTGAATTTGAATAATCATTTTTGTAAGAAAACAACAGGATGCAGCGCATTAATGTGGCGACACCGCCTATATCTATTACGGATAACTCGTTTTTGAGTTGTCTTTTTAGGCATGAAGCACGACACCTACCGAACACCGGACAAATACGACATGCAATCAAAATAATGAGCCATCCTCCAAAATAATTATTCACTCTTAATTACCACAATTTTACGCTCACGACTGCCAATTCAACCGCGATAACTTTCCATTTTATTACGCCAAATTATACCTCACATTGAACGGACCATGAACAAATACAAAACATTTTCTATGGGATATATTGATACGTCAGTAATGATAGAATGAATACGGCAATCCATTATGCGCGCTAAATCCATGAACTTGATAATTGCATAGCCATGAAAATGAAACCAGCAATAAAAATGACTGGAAAGAAGCGCACATCACTTTCTGGTGTAGTTAAAAATTAAAGAGCGTCCATCGGCAATGACACCAATTATGCGCACTCGCGCTTACATCGCTGAGGTCGACAGTAGGAAATACGAAAACGGCATTAACGTGAAGAAATCAAACCCTCAACTGCAGACCTTAGTCGTGTTCACGGTCATGAAAAGAGGTCACGTAGGATTGGCCACGTTTTTGGACGCAATATCAGTATCTTTGTAAGCAATGCAATGGATTCCTTAAATGCTCTCTCGTTGTCTTTTTGAAGAAGATCGCAGTCGAGAATAAAAATACACGAATATAATTTCATAAAATTACTTGAGGCAACTCTTTGGAGGGCTTCGAAACTACAATTATGAGAACACGGCGGCCTGGGCTATAATTTTCAGATCTTTACGGTAGAGCCAACTACCGGTGGATTGCACTTGATACTAGGTTCCCCGTTATACTCCATACTTAGGTGCAAAATGAAAACCTGAGATCAGCGCGGTTAATCTTTCCTCCAAGAAATTCAATGCATTTCAAGCTCCTACAGTTTTGATTTGTACAATCATATTATGTATCGGTGTTTTAAAAGGATGAAGGAAAAAAATAAAGCGACACTTCACTTGGCACTTATATCCAATGTCAACATTACAAATTAATTACAGTTTATGAATGATTTGAGGCTTTCCCGGTGGATGCTATGCGGATAAATCTGGGAAAACCAGTCGACACCGGACTGATATATATATATATATATGGCGGCCGATTCCCTGTCTTCGCCACTTCATCCCTGAAGACGGCAACGGAGTAAGCGGATTAAGAGATAACTCCTTTGACCCGGATGGAAACGTCATCGGAAATTGCCATCTATTGGCCGCTCTCGTGGGAGTGTTTGTTCATATAAACCCCCCGTCGATTCCAGTGATTTCTTAGTAGACTGGATAGCTCAATGGTCAGAGCAGTGGACGCGAAATCCGAAGGTCCGTGTTTCGATTCACGGACCAGTCAAATTTTTCCACTTGAATCGGCCATCATTACATCTTCACACCACCATTGTGTCTGTTGATTTTGTGTGTTCCTATCCACTTTCTTTCTACCTTTCGGTATAAACATTTATGTGTGTATTTGCCACTGAGCGGTCTGAGTGAATGAACGAACTTTTGTATGGCCTAAACGGCTCATTTCCTACTTGGGTTAGCGTACCCCGAAACGCCTGTTCTATATCTTTCACCACTGTCTGTGCTTAAGTTATTTTTTCATTTCGCCTTCCGTGTGTCCTCCTCTCTCTGACGGTGGGTGAACAGCAGCCCTGGTGCAATCAATTGGCCGCTCTCGTGGGTCATGCCTTGGGGAGTGTTTGTTCATATGAACCCCCCGCCGATTCCGGTGGATTCTTAGTAGACTGGGTGGCTTGGTGGTCTGAGCATTGGATGCGAAATCCAAAGGTCCGTGGTTCGATTCCCGGTCCAGTCGATCCAGTTCCATATATATGTGTATATATTTTTTTATTATTGCGATTTAAAAGAGCACGTTCAGCGAGTCTTAACAGAACTTATAATGCGACATCTTGAAAACTGCTAAGGATTTTGAGCTAGATATTTACATACATCTACAATCAACCCAAGCGAACTGCTTTACAGAGGGGCCGAAATCCGAAAAGATGATCAAAATATGACGAAAAGGTTCCATCAATACGAACTTTGGTGCTCTGCGTTTTCTAGGTCGTAGATTATGAATATGACGTCATGAATATCGCGGAAGAAAAAATGAAAATTATGTGAGTACAAAATAGTACCTCCTGTACTATTATGATCTCTTTATTATTTCTTATTTTGCCCGTCCATTTTATCTTCTGCATCGTCCTCCAGTACAATATTTCTAATGCTTCTAGTTTGTTCTGATCTGCTTTTCCAATGGTCCTTGCTTCCAATCCTCAAGAGTGCCACGCTCCTCACGAATGTTTCCATATTGCAAAAAATATTATCACAATTGATAAATATGATACTGTATTGGTAAATTCATGCTAGAGTTTTGCTTTAATGTGAAAGCACAGTGGATAGCGGTCCTTGAAAGGAGACGTTCTAGTGCATTTCACGGAAAACGGGGACGCATTAGCCACCCGCGCGAAACGCCGGGTCACACCCAATCAATCCAGGACTCTCCGGATAAACCGAGACGTTTCGTAAGCCCATCGTGCAACTCGAAACGAGTCATGAAGCGTGCCTTTGAATAAGGCGCGATATTTGATGATAAATTAGGGTAAGAGTTATCACTGAAAAATAAAGAACAAAGATCGCTGCAATGTGGTGACTCCTCACTGTTATCCCCGAAATAAGGAATTCGGGAAGGGAGACATTTCGCCAGTTTATACCACTATCGTAAGTCCGTACGACGGTAGGCTGCGCTCGTAAGGTGAATGCACACCCGTGCCATATATCCATATTCTTAACTTAGTCACTTTACCGTGGTAGCACTGGTATTGCGAACAGAAGCCGGAAATAATGAATAAGCATATGGTGCTTAAATGAATAGGCATACCAATGTGTCATTTGCTTAAAAGAAACGCTTCAAAATCCTCTAAACGCCACAGGATTATGATAGTCCTTATTTCGTTCACTTCCTCTTTACTTGTCCGTTGCGATGCCCTATTGGTGGTGTAGGGTGAGGATAGCGCCGCACATCGTTCGCACTACAATCGTGAGTACGTTGGTCCGAATAAAATTTCGAAAACGACCTCAAAAAGGAATGCAGCACAGCCGAAAATATCGACCGGATTACTTCCCCGGATCTCAATCGGGTGTTCACCTAGAAAACATTTCCTCGAAAAAAAACTTTCTAAGCGCTCTAACGTCAGGACAGTTAAAAACAACATAAGCCGAATACAACTCATACTTTGGCAATTTTCATTTTAATTTCATGAAAAACATCCTCGGAACCACCATACTACTGAAGTCAAAGATGCTACAAGTTACATCGTTTTCACAACCACACACTCATTGGAATGCCCCCATTAATTCAATACATGGACATCTGTTCTTAATCACAGCAAACGACTGGATGTTCGAACGTAACCAACACATACATTAACACGCAAGCAACAAATTACATACACTTTGGCGGTGTCCATTTTCATTTTATGACAAATATCCCCGGAATCACCGAGTTACCGAGATCAAGGATGTTTCATGTTGTAATTTTTTACAAACCACGCATTCATTAGAGAGCGCCTATTCTTTCATCCCAGCAGCACACTGAAATGGGCATCTGTTCTTAATCACGGCAAACGAATAGTCTTGAACAGACGTAAAATAAAAAGAGACCTTGAGAGCCTATGGGTCCCGCAAAAAAAAGATACCACGACCAAAATGCTGACATATGTCTTCACAACAGATGCTCCGACCCGAAGCAGATGAAAAAAACTCAACGTCAAAAAAAAGGAAAGGGCACCACAGATTACACATTCCGAGATTCTCCGGCCCAAGAGCCAAGAGAAATTGCGAACAATTGTACACTAAAGAGACGAACGGCAAACTGCATAAGGTATTAATACGCAACACGGAGTTAACCAAACCAACAGTAATATGGTCTTGCACTAACCTGCTTATAAACTTTATTTTCCCGAAGAGAGCCAAGCTATCCCCTCGACCCATTTCGCAGTAATGCACTATCTCGGAGCAGGTCTACTAGGAGCGACTCCGCCAACCAGCCAGTGCTCATCTAAATACCACACACAGTACGACTAAATATCACATGCCATATGTAATCAGCTCAACTGCAATATGGAACTCGACAATTTTTTTTCCCGGTCCCGGTCAAGGCGGATGATTTTATCTCTGAGGAAATACGCACAAATATGGAACTCGTTAACCAGCTATGTTGAATGCACTACGTATCTTAATGTTTTTAAGCAAAAGAGTGACACTCTTTGCTTTTAAAGTAGCTCTGCTATTCGTCTTGGATTTCTGCATAGTCACAGATTGTCATATGAGTATCTCATACATCTGCGGCCATTTTTACAATTGAATATGTAATGACCAGAAAACCATAAAATTCCAGCATTCCAACAGCGGGGTCCATGGCTTGTGTCAAACTGTGTCAGAGCCCTAGGAGCCTATCAATTTATTTTTTTATAACATGTTTTTCCTTATTTCTCTTCTTCACTTGTATTGCGCGTCAGTGCATCACATTAAGTATTCACCTTATTGTCATTAGGAGTCTTGTATCTAGAGCAAATGAAACATTAATATTCTAGCGCATATAAAAGTTTAAGAAATTTAACGTGCAATTATCTGTCATGATGAGTGGGTACATGAATAAATTCAAGGAGATACATTCCGTTAGAAAGATGACAAAGCTACAAGAGGAACTACAGCTTAACTTTCACCTAGGTCTCTTGAATTGAAATATGTTGGCGATAACTCATTCCCTGCCACACGCCGTTAAGGTGGCTTGCAGAGTAGCTTATATACATAGATGCAGACTCAATCCGTCCGGAGTTTTCCCGGCAGACCCACGATTACCCGGAAGTGTAAGAAGTGAGAGGGCCGTTCGTGGAATCCGGACGCCCCCTGAGCCCAGGGTCGGACCCGAGCAGGGCCTTTCACTTCCAGGGATATAACGTCGAAAATGAATCCCAGGGGTATGCAAGGATTTCTCGACGGAAAAATTCTCTCTCTACAAGGGTTGCGGCGACCGCTTTCCATCCTCGAAACACCACATCACCCAAAAATTTCCAAAGGGGAGATACGAAAACACACACTCCCCGCGGATATTTACCGTTAAGGGAAATGCCTCCGAGATTTATTTTTCATTTGGCTTTTCTTCGTTTTGAGAAGGAAAATCTCTTCTTCTTGACACAAGTTTTCGTCAGCTTCCGCTTGCTTGACCTACTCGGCTCATCAATGAGTCACCATACACAAATTTTCATGCATGAATGGAAAGTTTTCGTTACACGTATTCTCAATCGCACTTATGGATGCGACCAAACAAGAGAGATACTCTGTCATACAGATTGGTACAAAATTTGGGGGATCTATGTAGTCGAAAATTAAAAGGATCAAATATATACTATAACATTGGTAGCACTCAAATACGAGAAAGTGGATTCCTTGGCCCATCTCGGAAGAGCTAGGACGAGTAATGGAAGAAGTGCAACGGACATCAAGCGAAAAATAGCCCACGCAAAGTACGCGTTCATGGTAAAAATATAAATGTGTAGAAAGAGGATGGGCTAAAACAAGGAAACAGTATAGGGAAACATTTTTGTGGAGCGTGGCACTAGATGGATCTTGGAAAAGCTGACCAGAACAGACTAGAAGCCTTAGTAACCTGGTGCTGGAGGAGAATGCTGAAGAGGAAATGGACGGAAAAAATAAGAAATGACATAATGAACAGAAGAGTAGAAGAGGAAAGAACCAAACAGAAAAGAGGAACCAAATGGATTGGTAACATTTTGAGGCACAATGGGTTTGAGAAGAGCATAACTGAAGGCAAAATGGAGGGAAAACTCCCCAGAGGAAGACCCAGTCTGAATAAGTTTATGGATCGATTAAAGAGGAAAGTACATAGGAAGAGATACCAGGAGGTAAAGGAAATAGCATTACATAGGGAAGGGTGGAGGGCTGCAGTCAACCAATCTTAGGATTGAACGACCGATGATAATGATGATGGTAGAATTCCTACTCTGCTCCATTCCCTTGCTGACTGTCCCCTTACACAAAACGCCCAGCTCCTAGGAAAAAATGCTGAAATTCTTCTCTCCTAATATTCGGAGAGGAATAAATTCAAATAACTCTAGCTTAAGTTCACAAAGCTCACGAATTGGCGACTTATAAACCATTACTGTTTCGAAAGAGTTAAATACATGAAAGAAACGCAGTAACAAAAACTTCCATAGTAACATATCAAGTCCCGTCGTTTCATGAAATGCAGAATAGGGCATTATAAAATGTTTCTGGGTATCCAATAAATTGAATTATAAAATTAACGCGGCCTATATAATTAAGTTACGATACATTAGACATATCACTGCCAAAAGGAGCACTATAGAAGTGCATAAACTAGGAATAAACGATAAAACCACAACTTGAAACAATCAAAGCGTCATAAACACGCATAATGATCCTCAGGTATTATCTCTAATCAGTCACATGACTAAATAGAGATAGTACACAGAGAAAGTTATACTAACTATTCAATTTTACTAATACACAACCTAATCTAACATCAACAATTTTATTCAATGGGATCAGTCATACAAGAATGACATTGGCTCATTAAACTCCAGAACCCAGGAACTCACAATTAGAGGTATTCTTCCGACAGAGAAACAAACTCAATAAAGTCACTTCCATGAGGTGTCAGTCGAGAGATTAAGTTTTCGTCTATTCTATAAACATCATCAATACAACGAAGCTTAATTCCCTTCATTCATACCCGTCCATTCCAGGAACATTCAAATCACATTTTCTGAAAACATGTTCACTCCATCCTCAATTCTGCCACTGAAAATTTTCAAGAACTCTATTCTAGCCAGACTAAAGAAATCTCATAGGGTGCTGACCTCTACGTTTTCGTTTGCAGTGCAACGCTTTTAACGCAAGGCGTCATTTCGAAGTGCTTGAAAATTGTTGGTTTATCCAATCATCTCAATATTACACACTTTGGGCAGGACAAAAGAACACATGGAACTAAAATTTTGATGCAACGTGTACTTTTCCACCATACTCCACCTCACGCAGTTCATCCCATTACGAATGCATTTATCCGACATTTACGCTTCTTCTGGCACACCCAAGTTTCACTTCCATTCGACAATTGGGGAAAACGTACATATAAACGATCCTTTCACATTGACTTTTTTGCTTGACGCAAATTTACTCATACACAGCATGGAATTGATGACAGTGATTTAAAAACACGCACAGCGAGACGTGCTCTTCACAGTCCTCAAACAAAAATACCACCTCGTAGACTTCCCTCATGAAAGATTCCCCCTTCCAAAAGTGTCCCATTTGCTGCCTTCTGCAAAATATTTTCCCCCATTCACGGGCCTGCCACTCACTGCGATGTTTATCAAGGCGTAATTTAGACCAAGGCCCCCGCTTCACACACTGAAGGGGGGGAACTGAGGCATAAATATCACAGTGGTCGTCTGGAATTTCATTCACCATAAAACATCTTGAGGACGAGATCGTGAAATTTTTCGGAGAAGCGCATTCCACTCCAGAATTTCGCAAGCGAGGATCTTTTCAGTCCCCTCTGGTGGGAGTAAGTTGAACGACCCAACCAACGCTTACGACCCCCACGCTCGCCCAGCTTCCAAACCCTGAAGAGACACAATCGCTATAAAAAATATTTCCATGGTGTATTCTAGACAAATGAACAAGTCCCTGAATACATCACCAGTGTTCCTTTCCTTAGGAAATGATCGTTCCCATAGTTGCGACAGGAAGTTAGGAATACAGTTCACTCAGGTTTTGATAAATTAAAAAGAGCCCAGTTAAATTACACGAAAATTTTACATGTATTGGCTTTTGGAGCGTTCCCAAATTAGTTGAGAGTATGGGCCAGATGGAGAACGCTGTTGGCAAACTTACGCCTTACGCGCAAACTTACGCCACGTTGCCATCTTTAAGCCACGGAGGCAACCATTTCTACTATCGCGCTAAATTTCAGTGAGCTACCTCAGCAAAGAGTATTCGTATTCTAGAATATTCCACGAGGTTCCGAAAATATACGGAAATATTAATCAATAATTTATCTCGATGCTACTGCATCATTGCAACATTGCATCTCCGGCCTTATTGAACCCTTTACGCAGGACTTATTACATATATGGATACCAAAGTTATCACATGCAAGTTTTTAAAATGGTATGGAATGGAGCGGCCGTAAATGTTTGCGATACACTCTCTAATACTGTTAAGTTCTTCAAGAAAATACAGAAATGAGGATAACTGTTATGCTGTTTGTCTTTGCTAAGTACAATCATGAATATTTTATATTGAACTAAAATTCATTGCACTGATGCATGTTACCACTTGCTCAACTTGTGACTTATATTTTCTAATAAATTAAAATTCAAATTCTAATAAAATTTTCCATAAGAGAGCATACTTTCAACTAAATACTGAACGCCTCATTATAAAGTTGGTTTTCAAAAGACGCCATTTTTCAATACTACTGCGATTTTCTCTCCGAGGCCTTCACACCGAGGGAACGAACGGCAAGACTTATT
Organism: Ceriagrion tenellum; assembly: GCA_963169105.1. Lineage (NCBI taxonomy): Eukaryota > Metazoa > Arthropoda > Insecta > Odonata > Coenagrionidae > Ceriagrion > Ceriagrion tenellum. The sequence goes on along the minus strand of OY720641.1, from coordinate 5,548,287 downwards.
TTGTATTTAATTGCAAGCGACACATCTTTGCAGAGAAACTTGGGCCTTAGGACTTAGCCTTTTAAAGACATGTAATCAAGACAGGGAATGATATTTCCCGCATTTTCTGACAGACAGACGGGCGCCAAAGATGAGATAGACTTGAGGGAAACTGATGAATTCATCCGTCCTTTATCCTTTTATCCGTTTATCCTTATATCCGTCAATAAATCCGGCGAAATTGCATTCATGAGAAACTTAAAGTCAGGAAATACCTTATAGGATCCAATTTTAGAGATTTTTCATCTTATGACATTACCACGGCCTTAAGGATATTTATACAGTCAACGTATTACAACAAGAGCACATATACTGTCAACTTCATGTGGATAGATCTAAAAAAAACATTATTTGGCCCTAAGGAAAGCCACATTGATGCCGATATCGTGCCTGAAATATTGAGAAACTCCAAAAGGAAATATTACAGGGCTGGCTTCAACTCACCACGAAAGTAATTGACATAGTTATAAAACATAGGTAGAAAATTTAAAGGTACCAACGTTTCTCAAGCATCGACGGGCAAGATTACTTCACGCTCAATACACAGTCTACTACCCTACTACACTACTACTAAAGTCAAAACTACCACCAAATCTACTCATTTGGTCTCGATAATGGGGCTCTTGCATTGAAAATGAGGTCGAATATTTGTGATTATGGAGTGGACTTTAAAATATCTTCAATTATTTCAAATATGCTGAAATTCAAGAAAGTATAGCCAGAAACCTAAGAAATTTTTGGGCGCGTTACAATCCCACGGTCTCCTCACGAATCCACGTTTGCGTTCCCAAAACATAGCCGGAAGGATTGGGAAATCGAACGAAAAAAATCAAGAAATAAAATAAGAAGACTGGCGCTGAGCGTGGTCGGTCCGACTGTCGGCAGCCCCCTTCACTATTTTGGAGGACACACAGCTCTCGACCGAACTAGTCTCGAATTTTTGGCTCGAGGACTGCGTCGCGCGGATCGGGTGAAAGGCCAAAAACGCAGAGAAGGATTGGATCGCGGTCGACGAAAGGAACACATGAATCCGGAGACTCCCTGGAGGAGGAGTGGGAGAATACATACATATATATATTTCAGGGAAATGCGCAGGAGCAGCCAAGAGAAGAGCGAGCAGCAGCGACGATCCTTCTTCGTAACCTTCCTTTTTTTTCCTTCCAATTCCCCTAGACGCGTTTCTAACCGAATCACCAGTCATCACTCTCTGCTCTTCGGAAGACGGGAGATATGCTCATCTGCTCTATAAAAGGCTACACGTATGTACGCATCTTCAAGTGGCAATCCATAGTAGTTAATACGTACGCCAATATATGGAAGCAGGGTCCTATGTACGTTCTCCACTAATTGACACATGGCACGGAAGTATGAAGTTTTTAAAATACTCGTATCACAAGGTATCACTGCAAATCAACAGCTCCCCATGCTTTTCCAAAAATGTTGTGTTCAATAAATCTTTGATCCCCAGGTAACAATATATTGTTTACTGTTGTTACAAATATTGTTTAAATTATAAATTAAAACCACAGAATTGTTTATATTTATTTATTTTATTCATTATTTTTCGGCTGTATCGCCGATATTTTAGCCTTTTTCAGACTGATTTTCAACTAGCCTAACATATACGCGAAAGAAACGGTGTATGCTCCTGCAGAATACAAAGCTATAGGTACATAAGCGAGCTATAATGCCATACCTGGGCGTATAGTAAAAGCATGCTTTAATACCGAATTAGAAGCGTGCGACAGCGATACATCCCATAATAGGTACGTTGCCATGGTAAGGAAGAAGTACGGCCCTGGATGAGGATTATCATAAAATAGGATGTTCAAATTTTAAGCATATGCTCAATTTTCTCACGACGCCATAATATTTTGAACTCGTTAAAATCCCAACGTCATTTTCCCACAATTGTACATAAGGACTGATTACCTAGCAAAGATTCCCAAATTGGTGAACTCGTAGACCCCTGCGAGCAAAGATATATGATAATAACTGCGAATAGACACGATTACATAGGTAGCAGGGCAGGTAATCTAGCTCGTTACATTGATACGTAGAAAATGAAGAGCACTACATGTTGTACTGTCCACAAATTTTAATACTGAAAACTTAACGACACGTGTTTCGGCACTTTATTGGCCATCATCAGGTACAGAGTGACACTTCAGTTTTCAGTATTAAAAATAGTGGAAAGTACAACATCAAGTGCTCTTCATTTTAATAATGCAGTTCCACAATATCTCGCCCGAAACTGTTGACTTCATTGATACGTAGAGTTTATTTTTTGCCACACACACCAATAAATGAACTTGTCACTTTTCTGGTTCCATTTTTTAAAGTAAAACCTATTAGATAAAAAAGCATGTCAACCATAATGCAACCCATTAGACTTTCACAACAGGTTATACATTTATGCAGACCAAATACGTGGGGAGAATTCACCCCCTGCCACAAGCCTTTGGGGCGCCTCGTAGGATAATTACTGTGGAAGGTTGATTTTTAAAATATTTTTTCATGAAGCAAAGCCTCGAAAGTGTAACAATATCAACCCATGATGTATGCGTAACGTAACAAGGTATAATAATTCCGACAACTAGCGGCATCTAATGAAATTCCACAGGAATATACTCTTGCCCTTAACTGCATTGTAGTCTCGGCTCATAATCCGCTCCACAAACGAACATTTTCGCCGTGCGAACTACATCCATTGACCGTTTTGGCCTCTAAATACGAGCTAATTCTCGATATAAGAACTGTGAAGCTTGCTAAATCCAGTTTGAATCGTCTAATTATTGCGAGCAATGATCGGTAAAATCTAACGCGTTAATAAGTGTTCCCAATGGAACGGATTGGTTTCCCGTAAGTGAAAAGTGAGAAACTGGGTGGCGAGACACAAAATCTTCGATATACGAACGTTTCGAGGAACGAATTTTTCGATAGACGAACTTTTAGTGATACGAGCGGAAAAGAACGATTCAAGTGCATAAGTTGAAGTACCACTTCAATATAAAAAATTAAGTCCCTCGAATCGAATACGAATTAAAAATTCCAGGAAATGTTAGCGTCGTCTCATTGGTTTGGCGGAAAACCATTTCCGCGAGAGACACATAAAGTAAAACCCTTGTGGGTTTATAAATCCCCGGATCCCAACGCACGTATCTGCTACCCCTCCCTCGCATTATCCTTCCGCTCCGATGAATAGCGTTCGTTTGAGACAACAATCTCTCGTGAAATATGGACGGGACAGTTCCGGGTACGCACAGAAGAGTGAATTTCATCGCGTGGGAGATTCGACGAAAGAAGATATAAAACACCAATATTCCAATTGTTTTAACCCTTTATGAGCCATCAATTTTCAGAGGAACTTTGGGATAATGCCAACGGGCAACTCTTCGATTAAGCGTAACTCTTCAAGAGAATAAGTAGGCATTTGTGAAGTTTGACGGCTTCCCCGAGAAAGTGCCCGCCGTGCTTTTTTTGGTGTGCCTTCTTTTTCATGAAAAGAGTGAATTTTTCTGATTCCCTTCGAGACTAGATCAAAACACACACGAAACAGTTGATATGTGAGACACAATACGTACGCTCGTAGCAGTTTTTAACGAAACGCGCTGCTTTCCTCTGTATTTTATTAATTTTTGTGGTTACATCTATTTGACCAAGGTCCCAAATGCTCGCGGCGTATTCGAGTTTTGGTTTTTGTGATGACTTTCCCCGATAGTGGACTGTGGTGCATTTGCTGATATTTAATTCTACCCCCCACTCCTGGCACCATGAAAATGTGTGCGTATGTTCATGTGATGCGTCCATCGTTTTGGTCGACCTACACCTAAAAGTTCGTTCACTTCTCTTGATATGTTTTTTAAGGTTTACATTCCATTTAGCGAGGTGACTGAGGGAGCACACATGCGCCAAGCAGAGGCGCCACGTTATAAGGGCCTCGCATTCCATGCGTAGCGACCGCCGACGACTCGGCCCCAAGCAAAAGCCCCAGCTGCCGCCCCCTCCCAGGGGCCGAACGTTCTCGGGGCCCGATCGATATTTGCCCACCTACGGATGACAATGACAAACGGCAGATTCGAGAGATTTAAAGGAAAGCGCAGCTTCCGAGAAAACAAACAGGACCCTCAGGGAAAGGTGTGCGGCATGGAATACACCAACGCAGGGCAGCCAGACACGCATCGCAAGTTCCTCGATACGGAATTGAAGACTTAAGTGCGAGTACTACAATTAGTTTATTAATATAATATCACCTTCCATCATAGGTTGTTTGAGCGAAATAGCATTTTACCTAGAAATCAATGAATTTGGTCTCTTAATAAAGAAAAATATATCAACCGTCCATTGACCTAAAAATTCAAACCCTTACCACATTATTTTCCGAGATATTTGCCAAAAAATACCAGTTCTTTTACATGGGAAATGGTACGTGTATGCAGAGAGACCTTATTTAGCAAATTAGGAGTTTCTGACACCTAGATCTCGTTAAAAAAATCAACAGTGATCAGTTCGTGTGTTCTCTCAACTATTTTTGAAAATTAATCATATTGTCACCGCAGGAAATTCTGCGGGATCACAATAAACCTCGCGTTTTGATAGAGTTTCAAACATATCGCGTGAAAAAAATATTGACTCATTAAATTAAGTACTGGAATGTACTATTACTCAATTCAATATTTTTGCGCACTTAATATGTAGCAACAATTAATACAGCTTGATATACAGCTAAATATTGCTGGACGCTTCAAGAACAGATAGTTGTTAATAATGACGTTAAGCTAGTAAAAACAAGTACCTACAGGATCTACTCCTCCTAGCGAGGATCAGAGTTAACATCTACATCTTATCAAAACCGATTTGTTTTTCCGACGAAGTAATCAATATCTTAAGAACTCCAACATACTACGGTAGATAAAGTCATGAGAATAAAATCAGGGAAATAGATTGTAGAACGGATAGATTTAAAATATTTTTCCCGCGATCGATAAGGGACCATAATGGCTGCGTTTCGACTTTCAATTAGGTTAGTTGACATGTAGTAGAGCTGATTAATTCATATGCACCCAAATGCATGTTTCTAAATCTGCCAAGTAGTACTACCAACATGTTTTGCCTGACTCTTGTTTCATGTTTATATAGTTACATTATAGATCATTATAGTAGTTTCTGTAACGTTTGTAGCATACCCATTATGTGGTGTGTGATGGTGAAAGTAAATTTCTTCACTCTAGTTCATGTCGGTGATAAGTCACCCCCTGCAAACATCCTTAAGGTGGCTTGCAGGGAAATAAGCAGATATAGATGTAATTACTTCATGCTTCTCTCAACTACTGAAATTTAAAAAAAATCGCATATGGTCTCCGTTATGAAAAAATCTCGCCCAAACCACCTTCGAAAAAAGCATAAAAGCATCTTCATTGAACGGTCATAAACGAGGGATTGCGCAATATCAGCTTCGTGAGCCAAGAGCAGAGAGCACGGAGTTGAGCAGTCCATACTCAACAATACAGACGGAGGAAGGAGTAGACGACGGTAGAAGGATTAACTCATTTCCCACGGCGGGTGCCAACTCCCTCTCAAGGTATCCATGACTGCCTCGGCGAACATCCCGGGAACTGCTCTTGGCCGCCATGGAGACGCCCGTTGCCATGGCGACTGACACTCCCTTTACTAGGAGGCACATAGCAACGTGGCGGAAAACTTCGCTCACTTTATGACTCCCTCATTTAATCGATGAATCTGAACCCGGAAATTAAAGTCACGAAGAAGCAAAAGAACTTCCTCTCCGTGGAAATAACATAATACCATCAAGGCACTCTAAAATGACGTAACTAAGCAATAATCTGAAAATCAGAAGAAAAGGCGAAGGAAGGACGTAACAGATTCTTCTAATGACAAGTAACCAATCCAATATGCCTCTGAAAATATAATGTTTCAAACCTATTCTGGTTTAAGAAACAGTTTAAGGAACAATAATTAAATTTAAAATAAGTAACGCAATTCTTTAATACATCATTTCCGATGAGTATTTTTTTACCACAACTGGATTTACTATTGTGCCAAAAACTAAACAAGAATGTCGCAAAGAGCATGTTGGAGGGGATCCGTAGTCATACCCTAGGATTTGTATTGCAGAATACCATAACCAAGCTGACCTGCAGCTACTTCCCCCTTGTAAGACCCCACTTGGAATAAGCGCGCTGCCAGCATTTGAGACCCTCATGAGGTAGACAGTAATAGCATAGTAAGAACACGTGCAGAGTAGATCGGCAAGAAACGTAACAGGACGTGTTGATAATCTCGTTGGTGGAACTGACTTCTTGCAACAACTGGGAAGGGAATCGCTTTCAGACCGTCGATTAAAAATTAGACTTTTACCAGTACGTGAATTCAAAACCAATTTATTTTCTGAAGACGTCATCAATATCTCACGAACTCAAACATAATATGGTAGATCATATCATGAGAAAAAAAATAGGAAAAGACTCTGCAGAACAGACAGGTTTAAAATCAGTCGGTTTTCCCGTGAGAAATCAGAAAACATGATGACTACTAATGAGGTTTTGAAGGACAATAGTCAACAAGTCGTGTAGCTGATTAGTTGATTTGCCCCCAAACGTTTGCTTCTTAATCTTCAACGTAGTACTAAAAGCACGTTTCGCATGGTCCATGAATAAATCTTTCATCTCGTTTACGTAGTTGCATTATTTTCAATAACTTTTGTAGCATTGGTAGCGTACTTATGGTGTAGTGAAGTTGGTGAAAGTTACACGTACATGACAGAGGATGATGATGATAACTCAACCCCTTCCACGCACCTTTGAGGTGGCTTGCGAAGTATTATGTAGACGCAAGCCAGCGTGGCTCTCGCCGGCAGCAACTATGTCTGATATATCGTGGGGAACACACATACAAAACATATGCGGCACATGATTAAAGAAACTAGGTTTTGCTAAACGTGTAATAGGAAGATTCTCGGATGAAAAAGTAAAAGAGTGATGCTACTTTGCTCTGGTTAGGCCACTCCTCGAATACAATGCGAGCATTTGGGGCGTGGTCATAAAGATTTAACCAAAAAAATTAATAAAATACAAATGAAAGCAGCACGCTCCGTTAAAAACTGCTCCGAACGTACATATAATGTCTCACAACTTTGAGAGGGATTAAGGTGGGAGCCCCTAGAGACTCAGAGGCTACACGCTTGAGTTAGCTTACTTGAGAAATTCACAATTGGTGTGTTTCACAACGACAAAGAGAATTCATTACCCCTCACTGCATCTCTAGGTCTGACAGAAGCGATAAAATTAGAGAGATACTTTGCCGAACAGATAGGTACAAAAACTCGCCCTTTCCGCGCACAATAAGCGACCGTTATAAAAACTGAGCTCCACTGAATACACTCCCCCAATACATGTCACAATTTCACTTCCCAAAACCTTACATCTTTATACGGCTAATGATCTAACACCCACTGCCGCACGCCCATGCGGCGGCTCGCAGGGGTATTGTGTAGATCATAAATATACATATGGATTGCTGACTCGTCGCCAATAACCTTTGCCAAGAATTCAGTAAAAAAACAACTTTGTCAATTGTGATTGAATTGTGTCTAGTGATGAAAGACGGCAGTTCAAATATAAATACAGTCAACAGATCGAAAATAATCAGGTCTTACCGGTTTTACTTACCAGTAATCATAATGCAGTGAATAAAAATTGTAGTACTACACACGGGACGTAATTACACCCTTTTTTAATATTTTTCGGTCCACAGATATATTTAATTCCTCTCCAAATTTAATTAAACAACTGCACAATTAACTTCTTAGCACTTTGTGAATATCGTTCTACGGCAATTTGATTATAATATGAGGTGAAAAAAAAGGAATGAATTAGAAACCGAATTCGAGTACTATAAGGATTTCAAAACCAAGATCCAGCAATATCATCTATGGATAAGAAATTTCGCCAATAACTATCATTTTAGCCTCTGTTGTCAGTCACTTCCTAGAGTAGCCTTGAGAATGGGTAACATCTACATCTACATCTACGTCATACCCTGCAAGCCACCCAAAGGGTGTGTGGCAGGGGGTGCTTTCGCACCAGGCATGCATGAATGATATGGTAGAACACCGACATTACATTAAAAACCCGCGTACCACACATGCAAAGCGCCAATTACAAATCTAATACCCAAGAAACATTGTATCTCCAATCGTTCTAACATGCAAGGGATACAAAGACTACTACTACAGATTCAAAATATCATGCATAAATAAGAACATCATTATTTACATCATGCATAAATAAGAAAGAGGAGAATATAATGAGAAAGATTAACTGCCTGCCTATTGTCAATACTCGAACTATTCATGACGACGATCACAGCTGTTATGGTCCCGAATGGTACGCGGAAAAAATGACATTTTATACCTATCGGTTCTACAATCTAGCTCTCTAATTTTATTGGCGCGATCTAATCTGCCGTAGTACGAAGGGGTTAATAGTATGTTTTTTACGTCGTCAGTAAAATGATTTTCCTGAAATTTATTTAGGAGGTTAAGCCTATAATTTAATCTACGCTGTGATAGCGATTCCCATCCTAATTCTTCTAACAGTCCAGACACACTAGCCAACTTATCGTAGCATCGTTTCACAAACCTAGCTCCTCTTCGCTGTACGCGATCTAACTCTGATATCAAGCCCGTTTCGTATGGATCCCATACACTAACAGCGAGTTGGAACGAGTTGGAACCCGAAACGAGTTGGAACCCGAAACGTCGGCTGCCTATGAATATCTTACCCATTGGTGGCGAGCCCGAAAAATTGACACAAATTTAATTCGCCGGGAAAGTGTAAAATCATACATAAAGGAGAGATTGTTGAACCTACTCTGAGACCACGCATGAGTAGTAGGTTACACATTAACATCCACATCAATCCATTTAGATCATACCGTCTGATTCCTAAGGCTCTCCACTGGTAATAAATAATAAAATGTAGCTGTAAATTAACAGTAAAAGATCCACACAGCAGAGAAAAGACTCACGATGGAAGTTTCATATGCCTCTTACACACTTCCTGTAGTATATATTTCATCTTTAGCATTTTCAAAGTAACTGTTAGGTCTCAAAAATAGTCAGTTATTATTTACAGCACCAAGTAGTCCATATCTCTTCAATCGTTATTGAATATCCACGTTGCCAGCTATCAACAACGGTCATTTACGAGTCGACTGAAAAGACTTTTTTCTAAGTAGCGCCAAGGACTGGGTGAACTAAAAGTGGAAATTTAGGCAACACGTAGCCTAGGCAACGATTCCAAACATTTGAATCCATTATGTTTTTTTCTCATGATGTAGATATAGATTACGTACGAGGGTTTAATATCCCCGAGAGAGATATCCGACAGGCGCTCCAACAATTGCGAGAACACTCACGTGCTGCCCGACTCCAGACAAACGACTAATGGACGCACACAAACGCACTACGAGGTCAAACACATCGATCCGACCGCGTGTGAGAGAGGGAGAGAGATAAGATAACCTACTCCCGTAACCGGACCGAGAAAGGCAGCACGTACAAGAGGGGGTCCTTCATGAGTTTTGGATTCCTCAACGCTCGCTAGTCGCTGGGGAAGCGAGGAGCCGCTAACGAGAGTTTCGGGTTTCTCCCACGCTTAAGAGTTCGGTCACCTTTCCCTGAGTGGGGGGGGGGGGGGAGTCGCCTAAGCCCTTGCGCAAGAAGGATCACTTGGAGATTTTCCAAAGTAGGGACCAGGATGGAGGGATGGGGGCTGTAACCCTGGCCCTCATTAGGGACCTCTCTGGGGAGGGGTCACATCGAAGACTAATTGTTCCGAATACTTTGCTAAAGTACTGAAATGTAATATCAATACGAATGAAATAGATTTAAAATAACTTTTTCCCACGTCAAATAAGGGACCATAATAGTTGTGATAGATCAGTTCTAGGATGCTGACTAGGTTAAATAGGTTTTTTCAGACGTGCTAAATATCCTAACATGAATTTTAGATACTAACCTCGCATTCAATCTCCGGCGTGATATATTCCTACATGTCTCAGTACCTTGTAGTGCTATTTTTTTGTCATATTAATAATACTAACCAGTAGTTATATCTTGAGCAATATGCTGCAAGGTAACATGCTTGTCTACGTATCACTCTCCTAGTTTCTGGTTTGACTGCGTAATGTGATCCTGATTACTTTTGGCCTGCGCTTGGCATCCGGGGGATCGTGCGCGGTTATGATTGGGAACTTGGATGAGTGCTGCATGCCAGGTGAGGAATCACCCCGTGCCACACACCCTAGTGGTGGCTTGCACGGTATTTCGTAGATGTAGATGAAATCATCTAAAATAAGTTATTTTAACCTCTTTTTGATGATTTAATTAAAGATTTTGCCGAAAACAAATGTAAAAAAACTCAAAAAATTTAATTAGATTTTATTTTTCCAGCTAATGATTGTAACAATAAACTATTATTCGCGAGGGATACCTACTGATAAGCGTACAATCATTCAACTTTGTATATGTTGGTTATACATCATGAACAGTGGTTTCCAACTAATCATTGTCTCTGGGCCTCTACAACTTTTAGTCCGCCCTTTCCAAAGCTCTTGCCTCCAAACATTCAATCCAACGACTAAACTGAATAGCCTTAGGGAAGATGTTCGGAAAACGCGACGAATGATAGAAAGATGGGCAGGTAGCGCATTCAACAAGTCAACATTCAATTGAACAAGTTCCTGATTATGTTTACTCTTAGCTGGGTGTTTGCGAAAGACTTGCGCAGAGAAGATGAGGATGCTAGAAGATGCGTGAGAGAATATGGAGATGTTGTGTCAGTACAGCGAGGGGCAGGTCAAATTGATACGGAATCAAAATGAGAGAAACGGACAATTTGGAAATTATGTGTGACCCGGTGTGTCAGTACACCGCATATACCTCCTAGTGGTGGGTCGCGGGCAACAGTATGCTGGCTCTCAAGGTAGTCCTTTCAGAAGGGATCCTAGCTTGTGCAGAATAGAGAAAGCGGGTCGAGGGTATTACTATGCTTTGGTTTCTCTTGTGGCATACTGGCGAAAATGTGCCAAAACTGACCGGTAGAGCGCCGTAACCGTTAGCAGGGAAAGCTGCACGTGGTGCGGATACTGCGAAGGCTGGTAACCTTGCATACTCTATTACAACTTACCGCTAAACGTCAAAATGTTGCCTCGGACAGCCGAAGCCACGATGGGCTGAGGAAGCTGAATAAGGTTGGCCCATCAAGATACGGACTGGAAACGAACTGGACTCTCGGTACTTGGAATGTGAGAGGAGTGTATGGAAAGGAGCATGAGTTGCTGAATGAAATGAAAGTGAGACGAATGGATGTTTTGTGTGTGTGTGAAACTAAGCGTAAGGGGCGGGATGCTGTTACATTAGATGGCGGTAGTCTGGCATTGTGGTCAGGAGTTGAAGATAATGTACACGGCAGTCGAGGCGTAGGACTCATTCTTAATGAGAGAGCTAAGTTGCTAGTAAGGAAGTACGAGTTAGTATCCCCTAGATTGCTCTGGGTTCGCATGAAAGTAGGTATTAGGAGAGTTGTGATTGTGGTGTACTATGCATCAGTAGATGGAGAGAGTGAGAGTGTGAAAGATGAGTTTTGGGAAAAACTGAGAGAGGTTTTGAATGAATGTGATCCTGGTGAGAGAATGAATTTACTAGGTGACATGAATGGGTGGGTTGGTGTGAGGCGGGATGCATCTGAGAGAGTGGTTGGGCCTTTTGGTGACCCCCGAGTGAATGATAATGGTGAAAACTTGGTGAGTGTGTGCTTAGAAAAAGGATTGTTTGTGTCGAATACATGGTTTAGACATAAGAGAATACATATGTATACTTGGCAAAGGGGTGATTGTAAAAGCATGATTGATTTTATTGTGAATGATGAGAGATTGAGAGAGTTAGTGTGGGACACGCGAGTGATGAGGGGTGCTGAATGTGGAACAGACCACTATTTGGTACTCTTCAAAGTGAATCTGGGCAGAAAGTGGGTGCCGAGGAAGTGTGTTGTGCGTAAGCAGTTGAGAGTAAAAGTGGAAAGGTTGCTAGACAGTGAGGTAAGAACGGCAAGGTTGCATGCTTGAGGATGCTATATCGTTGAAGCAGAGAGAATGGGACGAGCATATCAGAAACGAGAACGTACATGATGCATGAAAGTATTTAAAAGGAGTGATTGTGGAATGTGCTGAAAGTGTATGTGGAAAAGGAGTGGTAGGAAGAACGAAAGGTGAGGCTTGGTGGAATGAAGAAGTGAAAATTGCAGTCAGAGAAAAGAAAGAGGCGTACAAGGATATGATTGCTGCCAGATCTGAGGAAGAGCGTACTAAGGCATGTGAGATGCACTGAAAGAAAAAGAATGAATGCAAAATCGTTGAGAAAGAGAGCAAAGAAAAAATGCGTGCGGATGAAGCTAACAAAATGCAGAGCGATTTTGTAGGTAATAAAAAGCTGTTTTGGAAGTGGGTAAAAAGGGCTAAGATTGGTGAAGGTAGGGGAATGAATACGGTAAAAAACAAAAGAGGAGAGATCATGTGGGACGAGAGCAATATTAGGGACTGCTGGAGGGAGTATTTTGAAGAATTGTATAATAATATGGCAGGCGTTGAGGATGAGCCTTGTGAAGTGGTATGTGATGATGGAAAGGGATATCAGTGAGAAGGAGGTCACAATGGCTGTGAGAATATTAAAAAAAGGGAAGGCTGCAGGTATAGATGGGATATCCAGTGAAATGTTGGAGTGTGGGTGTAAACTACTAATTTGTAGGCTGCGTGAACTATACAATTTATGTGTTGTTCCGGCGGATTGGAAAAATGCTATCATCGTTCCGTTGTATAAAGGGAAGGGAGGAAAGGCCGAATGTAATAATTATAGGGCCATTAGCTTATTGTGTATCCCGGGAAAAGTGTTCAGTAAAATATTAATCGAAAGAGTGAGGAATATTACTTCCGACAAAATATGGGGTGTGCAGTGTGGGTTTATGCCAGGGAGTGGATGTAGTGACCAGCTTTTTGCACTTCAGCAAGTTATAGAAAAATGTATGAGTGTCCGAAAGAAAGTGTACTGTGCGTTTGTCGATTTAGAGAAGGCATATGAAAGAGTAAATAGAAAGAAGTTGTGGAAGGTTTTGAGAGACTATGGAGTGAATGGGCAGTTACTGAATGTTATGATGGCGATGTATGACAAATTGGTTTGTAATAAATCGGGGTGTAAAGCAAGGATGAGTAATGTCTCCATGGCTGTTTAATGTATTTATAGATAAATGTGTTAGAGACGCATGTAGTGAAAACGTGTTTTGATTGGAAATGTAAACGTGCGAGTTCTTCTGTATGCGGATGATGCTCTTTTGATCTCAGACAGTCAACAGGGATTACGGAAGATCCTAGATAAGTGTTATGAATCAACGGAGAGAATGGAATTGAAGGTAAATGCGTGCAAGACAAAAGTAGTAGTTTTTGATACGGAGAATGGGGAGAATAACTGTGTGATGAGGGCGAATGGTGAGGTAATTGAACAGGTGGATGATTTTGTTCACTTAGGTAAGATGTGTTCGAAAGATGGAAAAATAGATGAGGAGATAAAGAGACGTGCGAATGCTGGAAAGAAAGTGGTAGGTAACTTGTGGAGTATATCAAGGAATGAGTGCCTGTCCAAGGAAGCGAAAATTGCCGTGTACAAAAGTGAATCTCTTCCCACTTTGCTGTATGGTAGTGAAACATGGGTATGCCAGGGTAGACATAAGAGTAGACTAAATGCCGTGGGTATGAGTTATCTGAGGAGTATTTGCGGCAAAAGTAGGATGGATAGGGTCAGGAATGAGTGGGTCATGAATGAATGTGGGTTAAACGCTCCAGTAATGGACGTGTATGAAAGGAGTGTGCTTCGTTGGTTTGGCCATGTTGAGAGAATGGATGAGAGTTGAATAACGAAACAGATATATGAGAGTAGAATAAATGGTGTGAGAGGTAGAGGTAGGCCGAGAAAGTGGTGGTTGAATGTGGTTGAGGAAATTCTCAGGAGGAGGAGTATTAGGAGTTTTAAAAACAAGAGGGCACGTATGAAACAGTGTATGGGGGTAAATGAGGCACAGGAGGTTTGCAAGGATAGGTCAGTATGGAGGAAATTATTGAAGCAGAGTTAGGTGTACAATTATGTATAAATGAGTTAAACATTTTGACTGTGCCTACCCTAGAAGGGAACGGCGTGATGGGTATGTATGTATGCATGCATTTTTGATTCTCTCGACGAATATCAACGGTAGAAGTATCGAAGTACACCATTTTCCGGAGTAAATTATGTATCAACATCTGTGAATGCCGTGCAAGCCACCAATAGAGTGTGTGGCACGGAATGATTCCACGCCAGGCATACAGCTCTCGAGCCAATTCAAATCAGAACTTCGCACGTTCCTCCGCCTGGTGGGCGTAGGCCAAAAAGTAGTCGAGATAACCATAAGCGGTCAAATCAGAAACTAAGAGAGTGCTACGTAGACGTTCAAGCTAGCATACACTACACTCGTTAAGATAGGACTACTGGCTAGTATTAGTAATACTATTCACTAATGAATTTCACGAGACATTACTCCATGAGGTATACAAAATACTCCTCATATCGAGACAATATATCAAAGAATTACGAACATGAGGGGTGTATAGACATCGCCACGACTACAACAGAACTCTTAATATTGAGAACTCCAACTACAAGACCCTCACTCCATCAATATAAACGTCCTGTTGCCCTCTGTCGAGAAACATGCCCGGTGTTTTGAAAATAAATCCGGGACAGGAACCCGCGACCGGAGTAGTAGCTGAACATTTCACTGCTACTGTGACTGACAAAATAACTTAAGAAATAATACTATTAATACATTATAATAAAGATCACTCCGATAAAGTTACTCAAATTGACTCAAAACACGTTATTCAGATGGTGACTGCATTACACGCACCCACTATTCATAATCACTGCTCATCTAAATATAAAAGATACTGAAGGAAGATACTGAAGGATAAGAAGGAAATGATGGCGATACTGAAGAGGACAAGAACCATCTGTTGTGAATGGATTCAACGTTTAAGGCTTTGCAGGTCTGAGCGTCAGCGGAATTTCTCTAGGATGGTAGGAAAAAGACATCACACATTCACAGTCCTAATCTCCGGACACTAATGCCGAAACCTTTTCCGCAGTCATCACGACATGATACAATTATGGGCCTATAACTTGCCACGTAAGAGGCAAAACTGTCCTCTAAAACAGGTACCAAGACATCGTAAATCGAATTTACCTATTTAAAAGAAAACAGCCTGAGTAAATTCTAAGCCCCATTCTCCAAAAAATATTTTGGAGTATAAATTATACAAAACCTATAGAAAATAGAAGGTAAAAGAAGAAAACCAAGGTGTGTCCACTAATCAGAAAAGATTTCTACAGAATTAATGGACACTATTTAGCAAAATTATGTACATATTGGTAAATAAATACTGAGAATACTCAGCAGAAATGACCGGAGTGCTAGGTTGGCTCCGAAGCAGCTTCGAATATACTTTGTCATAGCTTCAGAAAAAAAGCATGTGGTCGAGGTGGCTTTGATAACGACATCAATTTGCAGTAAATATCCCAGCTAAGTCGTTGAAAATTTAAACAAACATACGAGCACGAAATGGCGCAGTGGCCTAACACCAGCTTTATTTTGATTGAAGTTTTAGGAAAATGTCACTTTTCAATGGTAGGAAACGAGTCTTACAATCTAAACTGCCCTTAATTGAGTAGCTCCTCATGTTGAATCATGAGACATGTCCTTAAAAATACATGGGGCTTGTTCTTCCGAAGCTGGAGCGAATGGAAACTGTTCACTCTTATGGGGACCAATAAATGAAAGAAATACAAACATCATAAATCCGTAAACCATGAAGCCTAAAAAAGCTGAAGTGTTCAGTTTCGAGCTTCATGTTGGGGAACTGCACCATCAAAAATTAAAAATGCTCTACTTTGAACAGTCCACTTATTGTGGCTACACTGTAAGTTCAAGATGATGGCCAAATAAAGTGCCGATACACACCGTAAAGTTTGAGAATCAAAAAAGTGGACAGTACAACATCGAGTATTTTTCATTTTCCTAAAAAAGCTGCTTATCCTGATTTCGGAGACCGAATTCTTGAGTGAAAACTCACTGAATTAAATAAAAATACCAATTTCATTCGACTTTCAGTCTCTTTGTTCAATTCACGTTATTTGGAAAACGTTCATTCGCTTGGGCTTCGCATATTAATTCTCCGGAACGTGTCGCACTTAACTGTTCCCACATAAAGATTACTAGGAATCTACACGATAAGCACTACATACATGAGATTTTTTAGCTACTTAGACATTCGTGAACTACCATTTAGGTACCATGGAATTATGCAATTTTTAGTTAATTACTTTAACTTTTTGAAATGCATTACAAATAAATTTAACATTCTCCTGAGGATTTGTGGGACGATAGGAAAAACTTTAAAAGGCAAAACCAGTAAAATAAACCCAGATTAAATTTTATGAAGTAATGGTGGTCCCTGCTGTGTTGTACGGCTCAGAATGTTGGGCAACAATGCAAAGAGAAGTAAGACAAAGAGAGTTATCTTAAATGAAATTTCTCCGACTTGCGAAAGGGTGTATAAGGTAAAGGCAAAATAATAAATACATCCATTAGAGAAGACGCAGGTGTTCATCCTATTACGAATAGGTTAGCAGAGTACAAAAATTGGAGGATAGAACATACAGTACGAATTCCTAAGGAAAGATATCCAAAGAAGGCTTTGGAGTATAAGCCATAATAGGGTAGAAGAGGTCGGAAGACCAAGGATGATATGGTTAAGTGAAGCCGGTACAGGCTAAACCAGGAAAGAAGAAGAGAAGAGCGAATGATGATGTCTTGGCTTTTCCAGGATTTCAATACTTGCCCAGATATGCAGCTTCCCTAGCTAGCAATGCGCCACGTCTGCACTCTTGATCCCGAATCGATAGCTGCGAGAGAAAGGGTGAACGCACAGCCACAGACCTCAGGGGTCAACGGGTCCATTAAGAAGGACTAGTAGAGAAAACGCAAAGTGGAGAAGGGGGTGGTAGGAGAATAAACATGTTTAATGTGCCAATAAAAGTACTTAATGAAGCCAATAGCTTAAGAGTAACAAGGAGAGAAATACCTCCTTACTCTAAATTCAACGAAGTCCGGCGAGATGTCGTGGGACATTTTTGTTAAAGAGAATAAAACTGATCAAAACTTGGCAATGTCCACTGGATTTTTTTATTGGTACGACGCGTTTCGATGCTTATGCGCCATCGTCAGGTACGGTACCTGATGATGGCGCATAAGCGTCGAAACGCGTCGTACCAATAAAAAAATCCAGTGGACATTGCCAAGTTTTGATCAGTTTTATTCTCTCCTTTCTCTACTCAGTCTACCGGAATAAGTTCCAAAAATTGTCTCAGATATTACAGTGAATCAACAGAATTACGGAAAATTCTCTGTACCATCTGCCGGGATAAGTTACAAAATTTATGACTCGGAGATTACAGAGAAAAAATCTTATTTGGATTGGTTGACACTTGGCCATTTTTAAGATATCAATTGGCCAAAACGGAATTCAAAAATCGGATCCCATAAGTACCAGGCCAGGTATTAACGGTGGTTGGAACGATTTTTGTTCACGTACAAACTTGTGCTATATTAGCGCAAACACTTATGGACCATGAAATATATTTCATAATAACTCGATTACGTATTTACACATTTTATTCTAACCGCGAAGTAATACATTAATTATTATTACAACAGCCATAAACAAATATCGCGGTGTCACGCCGCATTCATTATTCGAAAAAAAAACAAATTTCCTTATAATTAAGTGTAAGTTTTGAATTCCGCGCCGAATAATTAAAGCCATGAAATGCTTTGGTCGAAGAAAAACAAATACTATGATATAGTTGGTATTTATGAGTGTTGGTCTCATTCATCACTGGTAGTTCAAATCTAAGACTGAAGCCCTCCATCCTTCCCAACCTGATACAATTTCCCTTACTCACTGGCATTCCTACTAAAGTGCTTCCTTCTTTATTTGGTCTATGTTTTTATATCGAAGCCTTCTTCATGGGACTTCTTCTTCCATTAGGTATATTCCTTACAAATCCATCGTGCCTCAGAGCAAGCACATTCCACCAAGTTCTTCCTTTGTATATAATGTTCGACATGTCTTCAGCGTATCTCTTAATTTCAAATTTCAGTATTTTTTTATTATGCGAAATGTTAAATGGCGGAAGATGAGTTTTGGAATGCATTAACCGAAATAAGTCATGCAAATGTATGGGGTATTCTTCGATGAGTGTCTCGCAAGATGAGCAATAAATTACTTAAGAAGCACTAAAAGGAAACGAAAACCATTCTGAAGATTGATAATTCCTTTGTTGAGATTTTGCATACACATTTTAATAAAAGATATTATTACATGTATCCACATCCAGTGTACCCCAGGGAAGTGTCATTGGTCCCTAGTATTTCCTTTTGTATATCAATGATATCACCACCGAGACTGAGAGCATTGCGTTGAAGAAAGACAGATGCAATATACGAATTGTGCGACGCTTGGTAGCTAGAATAAAATGTTTAAAAGTGCGTTGTAATGACCTTGTGTAAAGAGAAAACACTTACCCAACAAAACGTGTACAATTAATCAAGCCGAACTTATAAATGTAGAGTCAGTTAAGTTCTTACATTTAGTACTAACCTTAAGGTGTTACCCTTGCTCAGGACTTGGCCTGGGGGAAGCACATACGGAAAATTTGCGGAAAGGCAAATCGTAAATTGGGATTTATTAAAAGAATACTCGGAAAATGAGACGAGAAAGCAAAGGAGCGATGTTATTATTCTCTCGTAAAATCTCACTTGGAGTACGCTTCTAGTATATGGGACCCTTACAAAGTAGGACTATAGATCAGGCATAGATCGAATACAGCGGAGGCCAGCTAGATTTGTAAAATACTGTTACAATAACACAGCAAAGTTACTGAATTTTTCAGGAAATTAGGATGGAAAATTCTATCCGAACGAGAGGAAAAACATAAATTAAATCGTCTACGAAGGTGCATGGTAAACCATTCCATATTCGGCAGGCATAGATGGGTAGCTCGTTACCACTTGGCCAAGACTCTTAAATGGGACACGCATCAGTAAAGGTCACCAACCCGCAGGTCAGCTGTTCAAGTGATTGCATCAAGCATATCACTTTCACCCCATAAAGAAAGGGACAAGAACAAGATTAACACCCTCTAACTTTCTATCGGCCGCATCACGTGGATATCTGGATCACAAAGGCACCGCACTTCATGGGCATCGCTCATGTCACCCGAAGCCATCTATCTGCGTTGACCTCGGATCCCTAAACATTATTGAGGACCAAGCCCAAGATCTCGTGCGTATATCAGTCGAGCGATTTTTTAACTCACAAGAAGGGACCAACCGCTTATAGCCTAAACATTACACCTTATAGGACGATAAACTGTTCAGGAGTTCCGCAAAAAGACAACCAATTTCAGCCTCTTTACAAGTCTATCAACTTCAGTTAAACATAATATATTGCTGAACAGTGAATACATAGTACTGCTGATAATTACTTTGCTGACTTTGATAACAATTAGTCCCTAAGGCCGGGAAAATTCTCCACGATTCGAGGTGGCCATCCGCAGAAAACGCAAATAGAAAAGAGAAGAAATATCAGGTTTACTAAAAAAACTCAGTTACTCATCGTGGCACAGAAAAATTGGCGAACCCTTATGGCACAAGTCTCGACAGAAGTCATGCTATTCAGAAAACACGAATGACCACCACGGAATACTCGGCGTCGAATTGAAGCTTCCTCAATTTCGATAAAGTACATGTTTATATGAATTAACAACTTCATTCGATAGGGAAAACAATTCGATATTTTGTTCGAAATAAAACAATCAAAATTCAAGTGATCCACTACTTTTCAATCGACTGATCCTTTTACTGTAATTCTTAATTTAGGGTTCATACTGGTGCAAAACATCGAAACCGGTGGAATTAAATATTTCTTTGAGGATAATTTCAAGATTTCCTAAGTTTATTCATTAGAGAACCATTTATCGGTATCAAATACGGCTGGATTCACTCCTCCCGTCCCAATGACACTTCATTGAGTAATCCTACGACAAAATAATATCGCCCAGCCATTGTAATACGAGCACCTAGTGGGGAGAATCGATCGACCGATACTCGAACTCGGGACTTAACGGCATGTGGACTTGCACACAGTACTCAGGGGAAATCTATATCTACGATGTACCGTGCAAGCCACCACTAATAGGATGCATGGCACGGGTTGATTCTACGCCAGGCATTCAGTGTTCATCCCAATTCAATCCAGAACCTCGCACTGTCGCCGGTCGCAGACTAAAAAGCAGTCAGAGTAATGTTCGGTCAACCACACACTAAAAAAATGTTACGTAGACTAACACGCTATACACTAGTTAGCATATGACTGCTGGTTATTATTGCGATTAATAAATAGTACCATAAAATACCAAGTCCTGCAGAAAGCTAAAACATGCTGGACGTTTCAAGCGGAGTTGGTAGTTAATAACGACAGTAAACTAATAAGCTCATGAACAGATTCTACTCTATCTAGTGAAGGTCAGATTTCCATAGAACAGATCTATAGCAATTATTATGGTCCGTTATTGTACGTGGAAAGTATGACATTCTAAATATATCGGTTCTGCAGTCATTTTTCTTAATCATATGCCTCTAATCGTTTCTACAGCAATAGTTCGGATCCAGCAAAATATGTTGAACGTCCGGCAAAAAATACACATCCTCAAACATGCGAATAGGATTACACCAAATTATTTCCCTTCGATCACCTTGAGGTTCTCACTCTTACAAGTGCTTAAAAATGTCAGTGTCAGACTACAGCTAACGTCATAATATTCCCTCACCTTTTCTTATTCCACTTTCTGTTATCATCCTTGACGAAACCCTGAACGAGGCACAGCATAGTTGATATCCTCCGTGGTCGACGCAGGGTCCCGTCTGGGACGTGCTTCGCCGGCGAGGATAACTTTACTCCCGTCAACTCGACGAAAGGTAGTTCCAACACACGGGACAGAAGATCACACTGACAAACAAATCATTTGTCTACCTCTCAAAAGCCACTCGCATCAACTCCAGGATAGTAGAAGAACAATAAAGGACGATAGTTTAATAATGAGGGTCTACATCGGCCTCACGATTTTTCAAATCAACCATTGTTCACTTTTAAATGAACGAGGGCCAATCCCAAGGCGAGGTAATATGACGAGGAAACAATTCCTTCCTCAAGAACGAAGTCCACAGGCACGAACTTAGGGTGTACGATCACACTTCACTGTAATCCGAAACAAAGCAAGGTGATCGCATTGCTGCTGTCAGCTTGTTCAATGCCGGTAAAAATATTGAAATAAAACAAATTGCACCTGCCCAATGCGATAATCAAACTTGATCTTGGAGGTTTATCCTTTTCAATCACGGAATTCACACAGCACGAGGGAATATAGAGAAACAGCTTCTTTAAAAATACACTGACACACACTAAAAACACACACGAATGAGCCAACGGCACGCTATTTTTCTTCTAAAAGAAACGACACACAAGTCATGTAAAACACGTTATTTCCAAGCACTAAACAGGGATTGTCGCACTGATAAATATACTCGAGCAGGCATTGAATCCGAGTTTTATTTCCAAGGAAAGGTTGATAGGAACTCGGATTAAGAAGATGGGAAGGAATTAAAAGAAGGAGAGGACCAGCCTCTTTCTCGTGGGGAGACAGTCTAAGCTGCTTGTTAGTCCTGCTCGACGTTGGAGGTGTTTGTGACACGAGGGAAAATCCGACGGTCGCACAGCGACCTCTTACCAACAAACGCCAGCGTTCAACTGTTCGGGTAGGGGTCGGAGAACCGCTCTCGCCAAGTAACTTGCTCTCGTGCGCTCCTCGCTTCCCCTCCAAAACGTCTACGCTAGGAGGGGAAGAGGGAAATTTTTATTTTCATTTCAAAACACCTCTTCCCCCCCCCCCCCCCCCGCCCCCCTTCCCTCCTCCGCTAAGGAAAAACGCTTTCACCCCACCCCATCGCCTTTGTCATTAGATTTTTTTTCCCTCCCTCGCTCAGACTGGCGCAGACGTAACGGTATAAGAGGAATACGAGAAGAGAGGGTGAAGTGAGGGGAGCGATAGCGGAGGCGCCTCCACCTAGCGGCACTACGACGAACTCCTTCGAGACGACGACGGAGCGGCGAGCTTCAGTGAAGTGACACGTGGCCGGCTCGTTTCTATGCAATGGCGGGGAGGCAGTAAACACGAGTTTGGAAAGCATGGAGAGGGAACACGTCATTGATTCGGCTGAGAGGGGGAGCGAAGAGAGGATTTCAGTCTGGGAATAACAAGGAAGTATTTTGCGGAGGGCAAAAAGTGGGCATGCGATGTGCCGGACGCAGGCGAGCCGTTTCCGAAACAAAATTTAGACAGGCCGGAAGCGCTGACGGGTATCAATGGAATTACAAAACGCGGGATAGTTTGAAGAGAAGAGGGTAGCAGTGCGGCCACTATCTCCAACGGCAATGGTTCTCAATTTTTCTAATGCCGCGATCCTTAGATACAAACCCTCATGTCGTGTTGGCCCCAAATTACAAAATTATTTTCGTTGCTGCTTCAAAAGACCATCCGAAATATATGTTTTCAGATGGTCTTAGACGACACCTGTGGAAGGGTCGCTCGACTCCCAAAGGGGTCGCGACCCACAGGATGAGAACCGCTGTCCTACGGTCAGGGAAGTCGTACCTCCCAGCAGGGTTGTTTATGGCTTTCTTTACATCTACATCAACATCTACGTCATACCCTGCAAGCCATCCAAAGGGTGCGTGAACCAGAAATGTTTTTCCTAAAATTTAGCTAAGAGGTTAAGACTATAATTTAATCTACGCTGTGATAGCGATTCCCATCCCAATTCTTCTAACAATCAAGACACACTAGTAAACCCACCATAGTATCGTTTTAGCATCTACATCTACGATATACCAAGCAAGCCATCTCTAGGGTGTGTGGCATGGGGTGATTCCACACCAGGCACGCAGCACTCATCCACGTTGAAATCAGAACCGCGCACATTCCCCCGGATGCAGCGCAGGCCAAAAGCAGTCAGGACAACAGTGCGCAGTCCGACCAGAAACTAGGATAGTGATACGTGGAACAACATGCTACCATGCCGTACACTATTCAAGATACAAGTGCTGGTTAGGATTATTGATACGACAAATAAATAGCACGAAAAGGTACTAAAACATACAAGAGTATATCATGCCGGAGAATGCACGCCAGGTTAGTATCTACAATTCATGTTAAGATATTTAACACCACTGAAAAAACCTGTTTAACCTAGTCAGTATCCTAGAAATGATCTATCGCAGCAATTAATTATACATACCCATCACGCCATTCCCTTCCGGGGTAGGCACAGTCAAAATGTTTCACTCATTAATACATAATTGTACACCTAACTCTGCTTCAATAATTTCCTCCATAATGATCGATCCTTGCAAAGTATATTGCTATCCTGACCTATTTTTTGCCTCATTTACCCCCATACACTGTTTAATACACGCCCTCCTGTTTTTAAAACTCCTAATATTCCTCCTCCTGAGAATTTCCTCAACCACATTCAACCACAACTTTCTCGGCCTACCTCTACCTCTCACACCATTCATTCTACTCTCATATATCTGTTTCGTTATTCGACTCTCATCCATTCTCTCAACATGGCCAAACCAACGAAGCACACTCCTTTCATACACGTCCATTACTGGAGCGTTTAACCCACATTCATTTATTAACCACTCATTCCTGACCCTATCCATCCTACTTTTTCCGCAAATACTCCTCAGATAACTCATACCTACGGTGTTTTATCTACTCTTATGTCTATCCTGACATACCCATGTTTCATTACCATATAGCAAAGTGGGAAGAAGTACACTTTTGTACTTTTGTACGTGGAATTAATTTTGTACGTGGAATTAATGGAATTAATTATGCTACTAATAAAAATTAATCTTATTGCTGTGATCCTTTCTACCACAATAGTTTGGCTTTGTTCGCCCATAGCTAGCATAGTTCACCCATCTAGCGATCAATTCTGGAAACGTGATGATAATATTATCGCATGCGGAAGGTTACAACTGTATCCTCCTTTTTCTTTCTAGAAGTGTCGTATGCTACATCGCTACCGTGGAACAACAACGCCACGCGGACAGGATGTGACGATAAGTCTATACAGGGGCCCATTTATCGAAACGTCGTAAAGCTTATTTTTTTATTTTTTTTATTTTTTTTATTTATTTATTTATCTTTACTACCCCGAATACGGCACAATGGGCCAGTTTACGTCGGGTGAATAACAGTAACAACGTACGAGACACAAACACCCATGTCCTGGGCAGAAAATATTTTACCCAGGCGGGACTCATACCCGCAACCCTCGGGTTGGCAGGCGAGGACTTTATCCCGCCGCCACCGGGGCCGACGCATTATTATCGCATTATTCCGCGGAAGTATCGGAATCCACACCGCCACTTGGTACGTTTCATGCAATAATAATCGCATGCGGGCAGGGTGTGGCAACTTAACGGTAAATAATCAGCGAAACCATGCAGTTGTGATTG
This sequence comes from Ceriagrion tenellum, assembly GCA_963169105.1. Lineage (NCBI taxonomy): Eukaryota > Metazoa > Arthropoda > Insecta > Odonata > Coenagrionidae > Ceriagrion > Ceriagrion tenellum. The sequence goes on along the minus strand of OY720641.1, from coordinate 5,523,438 downwards.
ATATTAATATTTTCGGATACAAGAATTATCATGGCGTTCGAGATTCGTCCCTAAAGCCCTCTGTCCGTCAAGACGGAAAATTCTCCATCGTTCCAATGATTTCTCTCTTGCTACTGTCATCACACTGAAGGTTAATCATATTAAAGCCAAGTAATGAGATTTTCTAGGAGACATACAGCGACGCTGGCCATAAAAGAGGGAGGACACAAACTGGAACAAGTGGAACAATTTAATTACCACTGCTGTGCGTACGTACGTACGTAAGTACGAAATTGCACTTAGGAGCAAGGACATTAAAAGAAGAGTAGCCATAACTAAGGGGATTTGAGCAATAGGAGCTGATTACTGAAACCTTGAGTAGGAATGCTCAGAAAAGTTATGTGACGAGTGATTAGATAATTAATTACACTGCGTACCTTATTATATTGTGAGGAAGGCCTCTTTTTCAGACCCTAAAATACCAAGAAAACAAAATCCTGTGGAAAGCGAGCATCTACTTCTCGGCATATATATCCTAAAGTATTTTAACCAGCGGCTAATATTTTTCAATCATCCGAAAGATTACATATTTTCTCTCCAATGAAGGCAAATTCATTTGACTTAAGGCACCATGATACCTCGCTTAAACTGCAGTGCAGGAAGAAATACTTAATGAGTATTTTGATATCTGTATATTTTGGCTACTATTATAGCAGGGCTACGTATTACATCCTACTCTGGGGTGGCTCACCCACCCCATTAAATAAGGTCTTCCTACTTCAGAAACGAGCCATACGTATCATGCTAAATCTGCCCCTGAGTAGAGATTCATGCAGACCCCACTTTATGAGCCAAAAAATCCTCACATTATCTTTTGCCTACATCTTAAACTTGGTTCTCTTTATTATACAAAGCCTACACTTGGTTGAATCAAATTCCAATTTCCATAATCATTTTTCCCGCACTCTTGACCATATTCATCAGAACCTTCACATCTCATTTTAACACTAAACAGTCCCTTAGCCATTGATATTCGATTATACAATAATTTACCTGTTGCCCTCAAGTGAATTAAAGAATACCATGCATTTAAACATAATCTTAAGGGAAATTTGTTACTAAATGCATTCTAGAGTGTGGATGAATTTATTGCAGAGTGCAGATAGTACCTAATATATTCTTAAGTGAGCTGTTTGTCTTCGTCTTTTTCTCCATTTTCTTAAATATCTCATGTATTTGTACGTCTGGCTACATGTGTATCATTTTGACGTGCCTTATGTTTCTACAAATCGTTGAACAAATAAAATTATTATTATTATAATGAACATGAATACCTAGGAAATAATCTCAGTTATCGTTTTCCTCCTTAAGTAACCAATGTAGTGTGTTAATATAGTTAATACAGTTTGAGCGATATAGTTCCCTAGTCATAATGAGACCATTTTTCAAGTGTATGTTAAAATTTCAGAAGCCGTTGGAAGCGTGAATCAAATATCCCACTATCAATGGGACAAATAAATACTTTCTATGACTGAAATTCTAAATAGTTATTAAATATTCCAACGAAAATATGTATACAGCTCTTTTACTTAACCCATTTTTTTCAAGCGGTACGTATGAAACTCCTCCACGACGAGAAGTTTTTTTGGGACCCTATATAATTGACTGCGGTGGCAATATGATTTACCTTCAGAAATAGTCGATAAACATAAAAATGCACACTGTTAGTTTTTATACGATATATGGGCATTATAAATTCCTAACTTTTTCAAATTAGGTCAGGAGTACATACACGTACCGTTTATCATGTAAAAGGGCTGGTGTTTTTTGTCAAAATAACTTGAAACGTAGTTCGGTAGGGGATTGATATTTCTGCACATCTACATGTACGAAATACCGAGCAAGCCACCACTAGGATGTGTGGCACGGGGTGATCCAACACCAGGCATGCAGCACTCATCCCAGTTAAAATCAGAACCGCGCACGTTCCCCCGAATGCCAGGCGCAGGCCAAAAGCAGTCAGGGCAACGGTACGCAGTCAGACCACAAACTAGGAGAGTGATACGAAGAAGAACATGCTACCATGCAGTACACTACACAAGATATAACTACTGGTTAGCATTATCAATGCGACAAATAAATAGCACTACAAGGTACTAAAACATGCAAGAGTATATCATGCCGGAGATGGCATGCGAGGTTAGTATCTAATAATCATGTTAAGATATTTAGCACTACTGATAAAACCTATTTAACCGAGTCAGCATCCTAGAACTGACCTATTGCAACTATTATGATCCCTTATTTTACGTGGAAAAAATGACATTTTAAATCTACCTGTTCTGCAGTCTATTTCCTTAACTTTCCTATACCTAAGGAAGGGTGACATATTTTTCATTAAATAACACCAAATTCATTGATTCTTAGGTGAAATTATATTTTCCTCAACTACCTCAAACAACCGGAAAGTCTACTGCAGTAAGACAGGCGCTGAGTAGCTCAGACGTCAAGTAGGCATGGCGGGTTTCATTCGCCAACAAGTTTCCTCAATCGGCTACGCACCGTGAGACGGAGGGTGTAACCGAACTACCTGCACTGGCCTGGAAACCTGTCCTCAAGTGCATAATTTACCTCGGCTAAGGGTACGCATCCCTAATCGCGACGACCACTGAGACGGATCTCCAAAAGTGCCACCTTTATCATTATTCTCTTGACGCGGCATACATCCCGTCCAACGAGTGTCTCCCTATGCGTGTTTTTCCCCAGACTTCGGCGAGGGTGCGTTGGACAGAAAGCGAAACAAACGAGGAAGGGCTCAGCGTGGTGGATTCAAGGCAGGAAACGGCTTGGAAAGATTAGGTAGGTCACAATCCCCGAGCGTGATTTCTCTTCTCATCACGTCAGTTTTCCCGCGATCGATAAGAGACCATAATGGCTGCGTTTAAACTTTCAAGTCGGTAAGTTGACAGGTAGTGTAGCTAATTAATTAAAATGCACACTAATGCAAGTTTCTAAATCTGCCGAGTAGTGCTAACACCATGTTTTGCACGTTTCCTGCATGACTATTGTGTCACATGTTCATAGTTACATTATAGATTATTTTTGTAGTTTATGTAGCATTTGTAGCATACCCATTGTGTGATGCATGCTGGTGAAAGTAAATTTCTTCACTCTAGTTCATGGTGGTGATAAGTCACTCCCTGCCAAACACCCTTGTGGTGGATTGCAATAAATCGATGTAGATGTCACACTCCCACATCTATATCTACATATTACCCTGCGCGCTACCTAATGGGTGTTCGGCATAGGGAGAGTTTTCACGAGCATATACATCTACATGTAGGAAATACCGTACAAGCCAGCACTAGGATGTGTGGCACGGGGTGATCCAACACCAGGCATGCAGCACTCATCCCAGTTAAAATCAGAACCGCGCACGTTCCCCCGAATGCCAGGCGCAGGCCAAAAGCAGTCAGGGCAACGGTACGCAGTCAGACCACAAACCAGGAGAGTGATACGAAGAAGAACATTTTACCATGCAGTACACTACTCAAGATATAGCTACTGTTTAGTATTATCAATGCGACAAATAAATAGCACTACAAGGTACTGAAACATGCAAGAGTATATCGTGCCGGAGATTGCATGCGAGGTTAGAATCTAATAATCATGTTAAGATATTTAGCACTTCTGAAAAAACCTATTTAACCTAGTCAGTATCCTAGAACTGACCTACTGCAACTATTATGATCCCTTATTTTACGTGGAAAAAATGACATTTTAAATTTATCGGTTTAGCAGTCAATTTCCTTAATCTTATTCCTGTGATCGTTTCTACTATAGCAGTTTGGCTCTAGCAAAATATGTTGAACGTCCGGCAAAAAATAGTCTACTTCAAACTTTCGTAAAAGATTTAACCTATATTTTACCCTTCGATCCAATACAGGTGATATAGCATGAACTATAATGGGCATTTTACCTTCACCAACATGTATTACACTATAGATATGCTACCACTGCTACTAGGACTATTGAAGTTATGCATACTGTAACTGCGTAAACGAGATACGTGATTCATACAAGGACGCGTAACGTAACGTTAGCACAAAAAGGCAGATTGAGAAACAAGCATTAGGAAGCCAACCTACCAATCACCAGCACGACCTGTCGACTAACCTATTTCAAAGTCTCATTAGCAGCCATTATGGTCTCTTATCGATTGCGAGACAAACGGAACATTTAAAACCTATCCGTTCTGCAATGTATTTCTCTCATTATATTTTCATGATCTGATTTACTGACTGATCTTGAGGAAATGCTTAATACTTTAGAAGACACTGGTAAAAGAATGGGGCTCATAATTGATGAAGAGAAGTCCAAATACATGAAAATGTCATCTTAACAGGCCAACCGTGACCTGCAAAACATAAGAATTGGGAGTTAGGAGTTTAAGGGGGTCAAGGGGTTTACTTACCTCGGAGTCATATTAAATAATGAAAATTAAGTGTCTGATGAGATCAACCACAGGGTAAAGGAAGGCAACAAAGCCTATTTTGCAAATGTACCTCTTCTCAAATCAACTTTGCTGTCTAGGAACACAAAACTGAAGATTTATAAAACCCTGATGAGACCAGTAGTAACTTATGCGGCTGAGACGTGGACTCTATCAAAACATGATGAAGAAATCCTTAGGAAATTTGAAAGAAATATCACAAGGAGGATCAATGGCCCAATCAAATAAGGAGAGAGATGGAGGATTAGAATGAACATGGAGATATATGATATTATAGAAGAGAAGGACATAGATTCTCCAAAGCACTACGGCTGGCATGGTTGGGTCATGTAGAAAGGATGGGAATCGAAAGAATGCCAAAATTAATTCTAAATAGCAAGATGGAAGGGGTCAGGAAGAGAGGTAGATCACGGAAGAGATGGCTACAGGATGCAGAAGAAGACTTGAAGTCAATGGGAGTCACGAGATGGAGGGAGAAAGCGAGAAGAAGAAATGAATGGAGGCACATTGCAGAGGAAGCCAAGGTCCACACTGGGACCTTCACCTTACATGGGAGGGGAAAACATACCGTGAGCCGTTTCTCCCATTAGTATTTGAAGGGAAAAAGAAATACATGGAGTGAAGTGTTCATTCATTATATTTGCCCGATGTCTCGATGACAGATTCGATGCTGATATTGCTCTCCATTAAAGCGAATCTACAAACGGAGCTCGACTACTAAAGCGGTAGCAGTAATTCATTTGCAAGCAGCACTTCCATGCGTTATCACGGACTTGAAAAGTTTTAGGGACGATATGATTTGCAATAGTTACACTTACCGATCACGGTTCAAACTTCTGCAGAAGAAAGGCAGCCTTTTATTTCGCTTGCAATTGACTCTTCGATTCCGAAGCAATATCACTTAACACTCCTTAAAATTATGATCACATAACTGCGAGTCGGTGTAACCAATTATAAATATAAAAACCAAAGTTTCTCCGTCGCATTGAAATATAAATATTTATATTTAAGTCACTAGGGATATTTACTGTAGTTCCGGATCACTCATGTCCTCTTGATCAGGTGTCTTGTCATCCGGTGTCCGATCCGATCAGGTGTCAGTCAGGTGGCAGATCAAGAGTCACTTGAATGCAAGTAACTCAAATGCAAAATAATTTCGCTGTACGAACGCAAGCTAGTGCTGCTGCCCTTATCAACTTGCTTCTGGCCCAACATGCCCGCAAGACTATCCAAAGGAGGGCAAACTGATTAAATTAACACTCTAAACAGATATGACATGATAATGGTCAGTGCCTCAGGAGCGAGGATGCCTCATTTTTTTCAAAGAGATCCCAGAGTCCTCATTAGAGATCACCGGCATTTCCGCGACGGCAAATCGGAAGTCATCTGAATCTAAGTTAGAACCTCCGCATTAAACATTATTCAATATGAATGATGTAAACCGGGAATTGGAGAATGGAAGACATACGAATGTTCCTATTTACACAAATAAAGAAATATAAGAATTATAACAGTTAATACGCCTTTTAGATGATTGTTTCTTTTACATTAAACTAATAAAAATTCGTTCATTTCACTACTGCCTTGGGAACCTAATAGAGTGGTTTGCAAATTTCGTTTGCCATAATTCGCTAAATTTCTTAACTACAAAATTCATGACTTACTGACGTAATCCTATTTTCGAGTAATTCTCTGCATGTAATAACACACACACACATCGAGATATCATCACAGTCGATGTTTACCTTAAGAGAGATATTTATTTAAGATATTGGAACGAGCACCCTCAGCGGTTGTTTGTCTGGTGCCTCGTAGATGTATATGCATTCATGTCTAGGGTTAGGTCGATAGACGAGTTCTTTTAAAAGTAACTAGTTCACAGACACTCCAAAATGCAGGTATATACCTTTTAGATTCTTAATTCCATTATTTTTAAAAGAAAAACTTCGATGCCAAAGGAGTTGGACGATTAAGAGACATATCTTTTCTAATGTTGATTAAGCTTCATTCCACGACACATTGAATGGCTTTTTGGCGGAAACAACAACAAAGTTGTTACAACAATATAAAAGATAACATAATTTGGCAAATCAGGGTTATGGGTAACAAAAAACAGGGCTGCAAATAAAAAAATGTTGATATTTGAAACAATAAATAAGAAAATTAAATATCTAGAATAGACCAAAATGAATAATAATTTATTTATTGGTAAATTTTATATAAATTACACATGTCTAAGATACAGAAATCATTCAATTTTCGTGCGAGACATATTGGTGTTTAGGAATAAAAGCTGCTGCAACTCTTTCGCGTCAAGTCCTGAGCGTCTTTCGTTCACCTGATTCTGTATCCTGGTAAACGCACGCTCGCAGGGTAGAGCTGTCGCTAGCATGTTGCACTTGTACGGGACTAACTTCGCCAAGTAGGGGTAAATGTGTTGATTCTTCTTCCACCAGTAAAACGGGTCCTGATTCCGACTCAGCAGTTTATCTTCGAGATATCTACGAACTTCCTTTTCCGCCATGCTGGTCGGAGTTCCGCGTGGCTGAACCTCTTCAACGATACTGTCGAAGTCCTCCCAGGCGGACAGCCTTCCCTTCTGATGGTCACTACACGTACCCCTGATGTCCGAATCGCCCCTGTCCGGATCTCCATCTTTCTGGTACTCCTTCCTGACCAGTGCGGTCACGGACTCTATCGTGGCCTCCTTGGCGGCCTGACCGGCTTCATCTCCCGTGAACGCGTGGATCTTGAAGCGGGGATCCAGAAGCGTGCTGATGGCCACCTCCTCCCAGCGCTCCACGCCCGAGAACTTCTCGTTAAGACCGGCCGACAGTTCGGAGACGACCGCTTTGACTCTGGAGTTGTAGCTGCTGCTGGCCGATAATTTGTAACACAGTGAGCGCAGACCTCGGGTCAGGACTAAAATCTGGCTCGCCGTCGTGTACGAGTCGCGGCTCATCTGAGCCACGACTTCTTCGAAAGGCTGCAGGACCGTGCTGAGCTGGGAGCAGATCTGCCACTCATCGGAGGAAATGTAGGGCAGATTCGAGTCCTCGAGAACCTCCATAGCGCCAGTGATGGCGTCTTCCAGCTGCGAGAATCGCTGGATCATGAACAGCGTCGAATCCCACCTGGAGACAGGCAAATTTGAGTATTTTTCATGTTACTGAATATTACAATCGACAGCATTGATATTTCACGCCGTAACCCTTATGGTACTCAACTTAGGAAAAATGAGGGACACATTCTGAGTCTACAAAATATTCATCTAATGAATAAAAATGAATGTTTGTTTTTACGTCTCCTATGCGTTCCAGTTCCATTCATCAAATTACGATGAAACTTTGGTGCATTTTTGTGCGCGCGCTGGCAAAGGTCTCTGGATTGTTAAATATATTTTACAATAGGTGGAGCGGAAGTCGTTTCAACAAATGAGTGTTGGCATGCGAGCTTCTCAAACAAGCGAGGAACGATAAGCAAGCAACGAAGCAGATCGTTTACGAGTTGCTCAATCACGTGCATCAGAATCAAATCAGTGAGACATAATTTGTGTTAAAAGGTAAGTAATTTATTTGCACGTAGATTAAGATTTGGGGCAGTGGTCTCTTTGTTTGCTTTTTTTCGAATTCTTGCACTCGATTTTCGCATACGATTTGCTTCTTCTTAAAATTGGATTTTTAAGCTCGAAAATCTTTTATTTTTGCACTACTTCGACATTAGAATATTTTATTTACTTGGGAACCGCAGCATAGACGTGGAGTGGGAGCTCATGCCAGCATTTGTGTGTTACGAATTCCTGTGTAGGTAAGAGGAATTTATTGGACTAGGTCTCAAATTCGTTTAGGGACCGATTTTGAACTCAGAGAAAGGCATTGCAATGCATGGCCGGCACAGCTAGTTCTTTACAAAATTAAAAATATTGATCACGAATCTAACCAATGTCCGGCTACCAATCGCATCGATTCAGAAATAACTGCAGTTGAAGATGGGAGCATCAATTAAAAAAAAAATATCGCGCTATGATTTTCTCTGCCGATAGCTGTTATGTTGGCATTCTTTATTGCAGTCGATGTTTGCAGCTAGTAACGTATATCATATCTGAAGTATTCTCTGCATTTTGGAGTGAAATAGAACAGATACATTTCGGAATAAATTGATACAACATTAACTATCAAGTACTAAGAGACTATTGACAAGTAGCATCCCGAAAATAAGTTTTCTAAAGCTTTTATTGCGGTCAGGACGTTAAATCACAGCGCATTAAAATATTTAAAAAGTGGTTTTCAACACCAAATACATTAATCTCATAAATCAAGAGTTGAATGATCTTTTCCGGTAAAATAATGCCAGCCCCATGCATGGCAGAAAAGGCAGTAAATCAGTGAACTCAGAGTTGCGGTTAGAAATTGAGCGGTAGGCTAAGAGTTAACAGAGTATGTAGGATACAATGCAGTACATTTAGTAGTACTAGCGAAGTAAAATACAATTGTCCAAAATACAAATTAGAATTGCTTCATGACCCTTCTATTCAATTTCTTTATAAACTTAGATAAGCAAAAAACTGGAACAAGTTGACAACTCCACATCCTCAAAACTCTATGAAGATATTAAACAAGCCATTCATGAAGCAGCAGAAGAAAGTTAAGGAAGAATTAAAGTGAACTGTTCGAAGAAAGACGACTACTGGTGGAACGAAGAAATTGCTGAAAGACTTTAAGAAGAAGGAGGCATATCAGAACAGGCTGATAACACAGGATGCTGAAGATAGGAAGTATTATTCTAGAATAAGCAGGGAAGTCAAAAAAGAGATAATAAAACTAAAAAATGAGGCATGGGAAAAAGTGAGCAGAAACAAACAGTTACATCGGAGGTACAAGATCAAGAGAGGCATGGAAGGTAGTGCGTAACTTAAGAACAAATGAAAAAATAAAAACAATGATACCAATGATAAGCTTGGATAGATGGAAAACCTATTACGAAAACTTACTAAAAGAAGACAGAATTCAAGTTAAGAATTCTAATGCGCAAATAAAGTCCACCGATCAAGTTGCAGAAATAACGCCAAAGGAAGTTCAGGAGGTTGTAAAATCCTTTAAAAATGGTAAAGCACCTGACCCAGGTGAAATAAATATCGAACTTGTAAAAGCCGCACCAAACGCCCTCTTCGAACTTCTTGCAGAGTTGTATAATCTCTGTCTTCTAAAAATGAACTGCCTGTAGACTTTAAGAAAGGGATTATAAGCAGTGTTTTTAAGAAAGGAAGCAGGGAAGAATGCTGAAATTACCGAGGCATCACAGTTCTAAGTTCCATTGGAAGAATATATGCTAAAATACTTAAATACAGAATAGAAAAAGAACTGAATGAACTAGAAGAACAGAGAGGATTCCGTGCTGGTAGATCCTGCATAGATAACATCTTTAGTATCAAGTTATTAACAGAAAAAATATTAACACACAATTTGGAGACCCACCTAATATATATATTGACCTTCAAAAAGCTTACGACAATGCAATGCATGGCCGGCACAGCTAGTTCTTTACAAAATTAAAAATATTGATCACGAATCTAACCAATGTCCGTCTACAAATCGCATCGATTCAGAAATAACTGCAGTTGAAGATGGGAGCATCAATAAAAAAAAAAATATCGCGCTATGATTTTCTCTGCCGATAGCTGTTATGTTGGCATTCTTTATTGCAGTCGATGTTTGCAGCTAGTTACGTATATCATATCTGAAGTATTCTCTGCATTTTGGAGTGAAATAGAACAGATACATTTCGGAATAAATTGATACAACATTACTAAAACTGTGGGAAGCGATGGAAAGTCAGAATATAAATCGCAGATATATAAGTCTAGTGAAAAGCTTATACACTGGAAATACAAACACTGTCAAAGTAGGAAACATGATATCACCCGAGATGAAATGGATCCTTTTTGGGTTGTGGTTGCTACAACCAGATTCTGGGAAACACAGTGACAAGGGAGGAAGGCCAAAAGGGAGAGTGGAAGAGTGTAAAGGTTGAAACAAAAGAAACCCACAGTGCTCTCCTATTTAAATGGCTTTAAAAACAACAGAGGAGAACAGTGAATGAAAAAAAACATTTTCATCAAGGAGCTATTTTTAGACTAGGACACTTACCCCCTGCGGGTACACACCGTGAGCAGACTAGCTGCTTGCTAGTTGCATTATTAATGGTGCAATAATATAGTTTTACATGAAAGAAATAGTATGTAATCAAATGAAAATATCTAAATACCTAAGTCTTTAACTTCACTCATTTTTTTTCACGCGGTACGTTTGAAACTCCATCAAAACGGAAGGTTTATTGTGATTGCGAAGAATTTTCTGTGGTGACAATATGATTAATTTTAAAAAATTGATGAGAAAACACACAAACTACACACTGTTGATCTTTTGACGAGATCTAGGAGTTAGAAATTACTAACTTGTTAAATAACGTCTCACTGGAGTGCATACACGTACCATTTCCCATTTAAAAGGGCTCTTTGTATTTTCTGGCAAATAACTCTGAAAGTAATGTGCTAAGGGGTATAATTTTTGGTGTCAATGGAAGCGTGATACATTTTTATTTAAAATGAGACCAAATTCAATGATTTCTAAGTAAAATGATATTTCGATCAAACCACCTTAAAATGCTTGCTTCCCCGGCCGAGAGAAAGGAACAAGTAGTGAAAGCTTGGCAACATCGCTCCCAATAATCCTCATACTTCTGACCAAAGGTGGGACGCTCTCCATCTGTATTAATAAATACGGTATCAAAAATCTATTTATATATGGCCCACAGGAAGGAACAAGGAGCATAAGTTTGGCAACAGCGCTCTGTACAAGGCCCATACTTCCTGTGGAGCACACTATATGCGGATGAACTTCATCAAGTTGTTGATGTTCTCACCTTGTGGGGTGGTCTTCGAGCAGGCCCTTCGCCGGGGCTACGCCCGTCTGCTGCCTCAAAAGCTCGTCGTTGGCCGAGGGGTCTCCCTTGAAGTACGACACCACGGCCTTGACCTTCTCCAGCGTCTTCCTGACCTCCTTCTTGTGAATGGCCTTCTGCACCACGCCGTTGAGGGATCGGGCGTAGCAGTCGATGTGCGGCCAGCCCAACTCGTGGATCACCGCACTCTTCAACTCGGCGTCGTCGCCAGAGACGACCACGGAGATCTTTCCGTCCAGGTCCCACTCCTTAGCGATGCGTCCGAGGACCTCGGCGAATCTCTCCCTAGTGCCGGGACCGACGAAAGTCGCGCACTCCAGCAGGAACGAGTTGAACTCGAAGTCTTCCCCGACGAAGTGAGCCATGACCGCCAGGTATACGTCGTCGGACACGGACGTCCAGGAATACACAGTGAAGCAGACGCTCTTCGCCTGCCCTTCAACCTTGGCGCTCACCTCGTTCAGGCATTTCTGGTAGAGGCCTGGCATCGTCACGCTGGAGAGATAGTTCTTGTTGGGTAGATGGTAGAGGCTATTCAGAGCTCTGGTGTACTCCACGAATCCCCTGTCTTCGACGATGCCGAAGGGGTGAAGATCCCAGATGAAAAGGTTCATCAGCGCGTCGTCAATTCTCTTCTTCACCTCGTAATCCAAGTTCTTCGCGAAGCCCTGTCCCGACGAGGCGAAACGACGATTGCGGGAGAAGCGAGTAGTAGCTCTGGAGAACAGAGCCCCGGTCGTCTGTGTCTTGGGCTGAGTCGCCGTGGAGTTGCCTCCTGGCTCCGACGCCGTGGAGCTCTTATTCCCGCCACTCGAAGAAGACTGAGCACTGGACCCGACTCTGTTCTTCGCTCGTTTGTTGCGGAAGACTAAAGTGTGGTGGACTCTTTCGAAATGCCTTTTCAAGTTCGTCGTCGATGTTTTGAACGATACTCTCCGCTTGCAAATGTTACACGAAGCGTAGTCGCCACCTTCATCTTCGAAGTGATCCCAAATGACACTGATTTTTCTTCGTCCGGCCGGCATTTTTTTTTTAAACTAAAGGTAAAAAAAGAAAAAGGAAATGAAAATCAAAGAACTTGGCTGTAAGTAATCATTTACAATTACTCCACTTAAATGCGTAATAAATGATAAAAAGCCGTGACAGGTTAAAGATTCATGTCTAAAAGGATGTAGCTACTTGGGACCACTAGTAAAATTACAGGTTAACGTTAAGTACAAGTCGACGTGACATTTACGTTAACTCGACGTTTACAGATATTAAGGCTTTGGATAATACTATCAGAAAGTAATTGACGTGAGCGGTACCAAACGTCCCATTCCGGCAATCGAGCAGTATCGGTCGCCAAACCGAACGGATCGATAAATAACGTGTGAGAGAAACATTAAAATTTTGTTTTCTTTTAACAATTGTATTATTAATTGGTTTATTTTCACACCTAGCTGAGGAAACACACTTGAAGTATCAGCGGCGCTGTGTTGCAGACTCCGGGATTTATCAAACGAATATCAGTAAGGTTCTAAGAACGTAAAAGAGAAACAGAGATGATATTTCCCACTGATTAGGCCGCATCTCGAATGCACCGAAAGAATTTGCAATTCTGAGCGGAGACATTAAATTAGCCAAGTATATAAAATGTAAATGAAGACCGCACGCTGCGTGATGAACTGCTATGAACGATCAAAGAGTGTGACAGAGCTGATTGAAGGCCCAAGTCGGGAGTCGCTTCAGACTCGGAGGCTACACGCTAGATTGCTCGAGAAATTCACATCAGGAGAGTTTAATCATTACACATTATTTTATCACAGCATCAAGTCAGTTTATCTTATATAAGCACGAAATGAGGGATACACTGCCGAACTGATAGGTAAACAAATTAGTTCTCTCGACGATCCCCTTTCGTGAATAATGTAAAACTGCTTAGTAACTAATGTCACACGTAAATATTAATTTTCCGAGAAACTTGCCTTGATTATTGTGAATGAGCTTCCACCGTGAAGGTTCCTTTTTTCATTATCCTTAAAATACGAGCGTCTAACATATGCTAGCCACTTTTGCTTACGATGAGGTCTACTATTATAATTGCTAAAAGAAATTCTGATAATGTGACAGCTTGAATTTACCTGAAATTTTCATATCAGGCGCGTATCAGCACGACACGCAGAACGTGTTATTCCATTGGCACGACAGATGGAAGCGACTAAAAGAAATTTCACTTCTCAACTGATCTGCGTAAAAATTCTTTCTCATTACTTCCTATCAGTGGCTATAATAAGCGGAGCATGACACTGATACACTCGTTAACATGTATTCCAATTCAGTACTCTGCCCTGTACTTTTCCGCTATCCCATTAACATTAATTTCCACGGCTGGTGGCCTAACACCCATTGCCACTTGCCACCCGCCTCAGCCGCGGTTCGTAGGTTCGTAGATAGGTTCGTAGGATAATACGTTGCGTTGATAACGCGCGACGCCCTTAATTTTTCAAAAAATGGACACAAAAATATCAATAACTAAAGAAAGATATAAAAATTTAATTTTCACGCAAATGAAATCGTTGATTTTTTGCAGTTATTACACTCACTACACTAAGTAACTCAGAAAATGTCAAGGTAAACGTATTAATGAAAAACTGATGGTGCATAAAAAGTGAATATATTTCAACAGAGCATGATAAAGCGAAATTCCTAAAGGTAGAGGACAGACGTGATATGTAAGAACATGAAAGCTTTAATTTTTTCCAAATATTACATCGAATCGCTCAGAAAATATTGATGGAAAAAGTAAAATGATGAACAGATGATGTATTAAACTTGTGAAAGTACTTCAACAGAGCATGAAATTGCGAAACGCTTAAAGTTGAATGACAGACTTGATATACATGAAACCTTTGATTTTTTTCCTGATAATTACATCGAATCGCTCATAAAATACTGATGGTAAAAGTAAAATGATGAACAGATGGTGCTTGGTAATAATGACAATATTTCAACAGGGTATGACAATCAGAACAGAATATGAACGGTAGAATTGGTTAAATGGAACGGCATCCATAGAGGAATCTTGCGTTTCTCAATTCAGAGCGCGGTCGCGGCTCAGCTCGTGAAGGAATCAGAGAGCGAGAATCCGTTACACGCATGCTCATCTGCTCCCAACACCGATTCGACGCCAAAAAAAACCTATGACGGCTGGTTATCATTGATTCAAAGCAAAATAACACAAGATCGATACATATTAGGTACTGGTGACATTAATAAGATATTGAAAATACCTTTTAAATTGTGATGTGACGACCCAGGCGAACAGGAGCTGTGGGGAACTTGTACGGGTGGCGAGCGTCTGTCACAATGGCGGTCCTCTCCCCGTCGCAAGCGGGCTCTGGGCTACGCGGGCGTTGCGTTGGCGGCGTCGCGTCGGCTGGCCTGTCGCAACCTTGGTCTTCCTCGTTCTTCTCGCTCCCTGGCAGGAGGCGGGCGAACAGCGGGCATTCGGTCGGTCGCGCGGGAACGCCGCGCCGCGAGCAAGCGGTGAACTACTTGGACCAACCTCGTCTCGAGTCTTTCCCCCTTGCTCCTCCCTCGTCGCAACATGAGGACGGGGCGTGGGGAGCACATTGCGCTGCGGAGCACTGGTGCGCGAGGCACACCTTAGGGATGAAGGGGTGAGGTTGGTCATGGGTAGGGTTACCATACGTCCTCATTTATGCGGACAAGTCCGTATTTTCAACTTCCAATGTAGCGTCCACGTACATTTTTTATGATTTATGCTAATTTCAGCATTTTCTTATTTTTGGGTGGTAAGATCTTTTGATTTGTTTTCATCTCGTATCACCAATTAGTTATGTATATATTTTTATATCGATTATTGATTGAGGGTGCTTTCAATTTAGGGCTATAGCCGGCGATAGACGGCGATCGGCAAGTCGCGGTTCTTTTGATTTAGCTGAATCCAGGGGCTGGCATCATTCACGGCGATTCGCGGTTATCCATTTTCTCTGTACAAAAACGTAAAAGAACTGTTGATAGATGGCACCACTGGTCTAACATGGGTTGGAAATAGTTCATAGTTTGGCTATCAGATCTCTGAAGTAGGTATAGCTATTTGCGATGAGTGTAATACTTTTTATTTTGTTTGTTTCAATTATGTAATAAAGCTATTTGACGAATATATAATTGAGCGAATGTTTCATTTGGCAGCCCTAAGAGCTTGCTGACCAATCCCGTTGAGGGTGTTCTGATTTTGGGGTTTCACAACATGGTAACCCTAGTCATGGGACGCCGAGGAGGGCGGCGAGTCGTACGTTACTTCACGACTCGACTGCTCGCCTCTGTGATCCGTATCCTAGCAGCGATTTTTTAAAAAGTTGGTTGGCGCGATTTTTGCGCACAAATCGACTTGAAACATTGCATACAAATTCTTTCCGTGGTCCAATTATTATGATCGTTACTTATTTATGCTCAAACTTTTGACGTATTTTATCAAAGTGCGAAAATGGGTGTACCATTAAGGTTTAATTGACCCTTTCTCCCATTATGGCAACTGAAATACGTAGATAGAATTACAACTTTTGATCGGGAAGACTTTTGCTTACATTTAGACGTGCGTGAAATTTCGCGTTCCGCGTGTTTTAATTATTGGTATGTATTGATATTAGGAAAAAGAACTATACAACACAGATTTGTTTTTTTTTGCAATTAAATTCTCTTTCAGCTGATGGTACGCGACATATATTTCGTAATATTTCCATTTCATACGCACTGATGTTTTTCTAAACGCGAAATAATACATTAAAACTGTTGTAAAACTAACTAAATCATTTCATAACACATAGTCCAACATTAAAAAAACCATATAATTCAATATTATTTCGTCAAAATTTCGAACACCGCTGAAAACTCAAGTCACATCATGATTTAATTAAAGAAAACAATTAAGTATATAATTTTTCTATCACTTCCGTTACTGCCTGAATGGTGAGTACCATCGCATAAAAAGATGCACGTAAATGAAATTCGGTCGAAAAAATTGGTTTGAACTTTGAAAAATTATTAAAATGCGCACTCAGTGACCTGCAATCACGACCTAAACCACATTAATCGTCGCTCCCCTGATTCTTACGCCAAACAAAGGTTTGGAATACTATTATCACATTATTTAATTATGTGTCCTCGGTCTTATACTCATATTACATTCAAATCAATGTACCCTGATTAAAAAACGGTTCACATAATTAATCGGTGATCGAACCAGTTGAGGTTTCCGATAACCATGATTGAGGGCTTCAAAGCAAGCCAAAGTTTCCTGTTCTGCGGTCATCCTGGGCTGAGAACAAGTCACTTGAGAAAAAGGATATGAACTATTATTCTTTGAAAGGTATGAAAACCTTTTTACATGTCAGAATGTTAATTGACACGTAGTTTAGATGATTTATTTATATGCGCCCTAATGCAAGTTCTAAATCTGCCAAGTAAGGCTAACACCATGTTTTGCATGCTCCCTGCATTATTATTGTGTCACATTTTCATAGTTAATTTATGGATTATAATAATAGTTTCTGTAGCGTGGGTGGCACACCAGTAGTGTGAAGCTTGTCGGTGAAAGTAAATTTTTCACTGTAGTTGATGTTGGTGATACGTCATCCCCTACCAAACACCCTTGTGGTGGCTTGCAATAGGTGGATGTAGATGAGCTTGAGCTTTACATTAACTTATATATGCCCCTATATAGTGTCTATCAAAAGTTTCAATGCATTCAGACTGATACTTATCCAGCTGTAAATATTTTTAGTGAGCAGCTCCCAGAGATGACGTCATCAACTAGGTCTTTTTTTCACTATTACTACAAAATATTAATAATTAAATTAAAAATTTGTTTTACAGCGCCTAATGCAGAATTAAGCGAAAGCAAAATACAAACAAAAAAGGTGCAACTCACTTTGCCATAAGTTCAGAACAAAGTTGGTTCGTTCAAAAGTACAGTCTAAAGTCGCGCATCCAATAAAGAAATCGGTATCGTGAATAATAAAGTGCATTCATATTAGGTATTTACCACTTATGCAATTGAAAATAAGATATCATATTTAAGGAAATGCAGTGATTAAAAGAGGTTTAAATGGACAAAAATAAGAGTTCTCCTTCGGAGGAAACTTGTACGAACCAAAGAATATAACAAACTAACGATTGTGATTTGGAAAGGTGCAACAAACGTGCCCGTTGCCCATGCGTATGTATACTCGTAAACCGAAAGATGGATTGGAGAGATGGGAAGTGGACGAAAGAAATATTTAGGTGAGTGGAATGGGAAAATTTAGTATGCAATAGAGGAGACAGGAGGAGAGGGAAAAGACAAAGGGGAAGACAGAGCGATTTGTGTGGGGGAATGCATTGTGTGACATTAATGTCACGTTGGAGGATCCAGGTTAAGGAGATCGACTACAGGATCACCATTTCTTTTTAAATTTAAAGCTGTTCTAAAGCATTGAACTTTCGTTATTCATTGGAAAAATTCAACTCGTTGATTGAAAATTACTCTGGTGGTCACATTCATAAAATACTCCGCGAAGTTGATCTTCTCGCCATAATTTTTTGAAAAAGCACAAGACTGCTCCCTTTGCCCGATGCCAAAACTTTGAAAAGTGTCTCACGTGCACACCATCACAAAATCCGCGGGACATTTCATGAATTCTTCTTTTACAAATCTTCATCTACTTATTTCCCTGCAAGCCACCACATGGGTGTTTGGAATGGGGTGACTTATCACCAACATGAACTACATTGAAGACATTTACTTTCACTAACAAGCACCTCACTATCGATATACTACAAGTGCTTCGGAAACAACTAAAATAATCCATCATGTAACTATGAAAACGTGACAAAAGAGTCATGCAGGAAACATGCATAACATGGTGTTAGCACTACTCGGCAGATATTGAATCGTGCATTAGGGGGCATGTGAATTAATCAGCTACACTACCTGTCAACTAACCTAATTGAAAGTCTTAACGCTGCCATTATGGTCTCTTATCGATCGCGGAAACGACGACATTTTAAACCTTTCTGTTCTGCTATCAATTGCCCTTGTTATTTCTCATGATTTGGTCTCATGAACTGATCAAATTGCATTCATATAACCATATTCCAATATACTACTAACATATTTGTTACAGTGTAAGGCGATTTGTGAGTAGTTTCATTTCCAAAGTGAAGTTGCCACATATGAATAAAATTTGTGATGGAATAAAATTGAGTCCAAGAAGAACGTGTTTGAATCTCAAGAAAGTAAGAATTCATTTTATTTTTATAGGCACTCGTTCTGTATCTTCTTAGACGATTTCTCCCCGTCTCAGTACACGTCCTATCTCTCTTCATTCCAGCCATTAAACCTATTATAATTCATTTCTATCCCTACTAACCCACCATCCACCCTCTATCTCGATAACCATAAAATAAGGGAAATAGATTCTGTTAGAGAAAGCTTTCAAATGTCGTTTTTCCCGCGATCGATAAGATACAATGACGGATGCGTTGTGAGCTGGAAGCAGGTTAGTTAACGGGTAGTGTGGATGATTTATTCATATGCCCCCTAACGCATGTTTCTAAATCTGAAGAGTAGTGCCAACACCATGTTTTGCACATTCCCTGCATGA
This sequence comes from Ceriagrion tenellum, assembly GCA_963169105.1. Classification (NCBI taxonomy): domain Eukaryota; kingdom Metazoa; phylum Arthropoda; class Insecta; order Odonata; family Coenagrionidae; genus Ceriagrion; species Ceriagrion tenellum. Next base: position 5,504,337 of record OY720641.1, on the reverse strand, counting down.
ATCTTGGGTCTCGTTTACACAGTTGCATTAAAGATAATTTTTGTAGTTTTTGTAGCATACCCATTGTGTGATACATGTTGGTGAAAGTTCATTACTCACTGTAGTTCACGTTGGTGATAAGTCACCCACTGCCAAACATTCTTGTGGAGGCTTGCAGGGTAATAAGTAGATGTAGATGTAAATGTATCACGGCCTTCATCGTCCCTTTGCTTCTCATTACATCTGTTCCTCCGCTCTACCCACTCATACCTTCTAAATCTACTCTACCCCCTGTAAACACCTCAAGTAGGTTAAAATCCTCACCCACTATATCAAGTACTTCATCGTTTGTCTTCCTTTCTCTCCACTGCACTTTCTTAACTTTCCTCCACGCGCACATCCCAAAATTCTGCAGTTAATTCTCATCGAATTTTCTCCGAAGTCAGTTTTCCGAGCTATAAAGCTTTTGATCGGCTCCTGAACGCCTCTTTTGCTAGGACATTTCTCCTTATAATGCCCCTCTACATCTACATTATACCCTGCGAGCCGTCACATGGGCGTGTAGCAGGAGGTGTTAGGTCACCAGCCGTGTAAAGATGTAAGTTTTTGGGAGATGAAATGGAAACATGTATTATGGGAGTGTATTTAGAGGAGCTCAGTTTTTATTGTTTTCGATTATTGGACACGGAAAGAACGAGTTTTTGTACCTATCTGTTCGGCAGAGTATCTCTCTTATTTTATCGCATCTGTCAGACCTATAAATGTAGTGTGGAATCCTGATAATATTCTCAGTGTCGCTCTGAAACACACCTGTTCTGAATATCTCAAGCAGCCTAAGCCTAGCGTGTAGCCTCCGAGTCTTTGGGGGCACCCACCTTAATCCCTCATAAAGTTGTGAGACATTATATGTACGCTCGTAGCAGTTTTTAACGAAACGCGCTGCTTACCTTTGTATTTTATTAATTTTTTTGGTCGAATCTTTATGACCAGGGTCCCAAATGCTCGCGACGTATTCGAGGTGTAGCCTAAACAGAGCGAATTAACATCTCTCCTTTACTTTTTCATCCGAGGACCTTCCTATTACACGTTTAGCAAAACCTAGTTTCTCTAATGCTGTGCCACATATGTTTCGTTCGTGTAATCCCCACGATTTATCAGAAGTTAAGGTAATTCCGAGATATTTTACTGTATCTAAAGATTTTGTGTTTACTCCACCCACAGAATAGGTATGGCATCTTTGTGATGACTTTCGCAGGAAGTGAACTGTGGTGCATTTGTTGATATTAAATTCTAACCCCCACTCCTGGCACCACGAATGAACGTTGTCAAGGTCCGATGACAGAGCTTCTAAGTCCGCGTCTTCGCTCATTTCACAGCATATAACTGTATCGTCTGCAAATAATCTTAAGTTACGGCTAACTCGGGAGCTTAGGTTATTAATATAAATAATGAATAAAATAGGGCCGGTCACACTTCTTTGAGGAACACCGGATGTGACTTCGACTATATCAGAGTTAAAACCATCAATAACTACTTTTTGTTTTCGATCACTGAGAAAATCCCTTATCCAAGTCACTATTTTACTATTAAATCCACATGATTACAAATTTATATATGAGTTTTTTGTGAGGAACCTTGTCGTAGGCCATCTCGAAATCAAGGAATATCGCGTCGAATTGCTAAATCGATTCACCTGATTTTAAGATATCATGAAGGAAGAGCGCAAGCTGTGCTTTGCAGGACCTGTCCTTACGGAAGCCGCGCTGACTGCCATGTAAGAAGTTTTGATTATCCAGGAATGTTATAATATTGCTAACGACAATGTATTCGAGGATCTTGCATAAAAGTGATGTTACCAATATAGGCCGGCAATTTCCTGGGTCACTTTTATTTATTTCCATTTTTGATTATCGAAAAGAGGTTTGCAAGGATAGGTCAGAATGGAGGAAATTATTGAAGTAGAGTCACAGGTGTACAAATATGCATTTACGAGTGAAACTTTGTGACTGTGCCTATCCCGGAGAGGAACGGCGTGATTGGTATGGTATATATGTTTTGAGCCCTAAGATTACGAGCTAAAATGGCTATTTTCTTCTTTCTCTCTGTCTTATCTCTTATGAACGTGCTTTGCGTTTCATTTTTTTATTTTTTTTCTCCTCTACATATTTTTGTCAACAGCCTCGTCTTTCCTCCAGCCTTTCTCATTTTTGCCTTCTACCACTTTGTCCTGCCATCTCCGAATCGGTCCTCCCGTGTCACCCTTTTTCCGCTAACATTCATTTTCTCTTTTCTCAGCCCAGTCCTCGGCCCTTCACTGCACATGTCCATACCACCGTAGTCTACTTTCTCACACCTTCTTGTCCAGGAGTCATTCTTATATCGTTCCTCTAATATAACAATTTTATCTTATCTTTTCTCGCTACTCCACTCATCGAACGCAGGTTTCTCATACACAGCAAGTTCTAGCTTTCTTTCTCGGGCCTTTGTAATCGGCCATGTTTCTACCTCGTACAGCACAGCAGGTCACATCACAGACTTGAATGGCGTTCCATCAAAAAAGCGGTATGTTTTTCACGTTAATTCATTATTATTCATGAGATTAGGTATGCAAAGTATCAGGCAAATATATATGTAACATAAAAAGTAGAGCGACACGGGACTCGTTGACGGAAACATTCTCGCACTCGGCAATGAGACTGCTTCCTCGAGCACGTTTTTCAAAGCAGCCAAGCAGCGAGTTTATAGCGAGTCGCAGGATGGGGGACAAACAGGCGGCGGGTGATAGATGCACCACAATCGGCGGCAATTGTTTCAGGACGCGAAAAGGGGACAAATAATAACGCACGCATCAATTGGGGCCAAGGCCCGCCCGATCGGGATGGAAACAGTTGACACGCTGCGAGCGCCTCCTATCACGGAGTTCACACGCAGTCTCATCAAAATCCACCCCCTTCAAGATTCATTTATTTGATTAGTCCCACAATCTCGAAAACAGCTCTTTTGGCTTTCTACACAAATGGAGTTCCAACGAGAAACAACACTGACACCCAGGGTCCGTTAAGGAATGAGAAATCCAATCAGGCGGGAGTCCAATGCGTGATTTTTGGATTAGCAAGTGTAGACTTTTCCCATCGCTACCGGCGCCAACTAAAATTTCATAAAAACGAATATGTCTAAACAGGGGCATGTTTTCATGCAACGCTCCGTTTCCACAAATACCTGAAGTTGGACAACTTCTGGAATTTGAAGCCAAATTAAATCAAATTTTGCTAATTATTACTCGCCACTCCGCGAGTATTACCCTGCTCTTTTCACACCTAAACATTTTAAGTTTCGAATTCAAAATATTCACAACTTAAACCATTATAAATACACGTTATGTTCATTTTATCGTTTGCTGGTTTTGTTTCGTTCGCCAAATTAAATGAGAAATAATGATATGACGAGCAAGAGAGACTACGTTTTGTCACTAAATTATTTTCAAAAGCTGATTTTTTAGGGTTGGTCATTAATAAAACAAGATTTTAATCTTTTGGCAGTGTTCCGAAAAATTGCATTCATGTCATCAAGGTGTGAGGTGAAAACTTATAAGAATATGCCGACATGAAACCAAACATGCTGTAGATGATGGAATTGGAAATGGTCAACTGTGAAATTTATTTTCACCATAATCCATTATGATGCGAATATACTTATGTGAAAGTTTAGCATGAGACATTCTAAATTTATTTACATTCTCAAAATTATTCTGCCGGTAAAAGGTATGTTTTGTTGAATGTCAGGGAAACTCCTCCCAGTTTTCAACACTTTTGAGGTCCTATCTATAGCTTTCTTTTAAAGTATTCTACCGGTTAAGGTAGGTTTTGTGGAATTTCAGAGAATCTCCTCCCCTGTTTTCTACACCGTCAGGGGCCTATCTATGTGCTCTAGTATATCCTTTTTCGCCTATACATACGATCTCCCCTTCTTCATTCTGTCCATGCAACCCATTTTCTTTTTTTTACCTTCTTCGCTTGCCTAACATCTTTCCCTCTAATACAGTCTTGAGCGACCCATCGCCTCTCATCGCTTCCATCCATCTATCCAACCTATCCCGGATTCCATTCAGAAATTTCATTTCCTCGCCCGCCATACTAAGAACCTCCTTGATCGTCTTTCTTTCCGTCCACCGCACCTTAACATTCCAAAAAAAATTTACAGTTTGCAGAAAAAGGCTTCTTAATATAATTGCACAGATTGTCTTCGAAAGTGTGTGGCCCTGCTACTTCGAAGCGAATGGTAAGATTGAATCCTGGGGGGACTGCCATGTGCTCTAAAATATCAGCATGTCGGATACTTAAATGAACGTAGTGCTTGGTTGGATTGGATAGGATATTTGGGGAGGCGACCGACATCTAAGGTCATTTGCGCCATAGGGGATAGGTAAGGGATGAAGGGAGGATAGAAACCCAGCGTAGACACTAGCCTGCTCTTAACGAAAGACGCCAAGGTGACCACGGTTTAACGTCTCATCCGACAGACGGAGTACTGTGCCTGAGTTGCCCTTCACAAGACACCCGAGTAGGGATCGGGTTTCCTCTGAAAAACATCTTCCTCTGCAAGCATTTGAACCCTGGCCGCCCGTGTGGTTAGCCAGTACTAGTTAGCCACCAAACCAACCCGATCCCATAGTGCTTGGATATAGCAAGACAGAGGCCCACAAGAAAATCATTTTGGGGTTACACTATAGGGTTGTGCTGAGTATTTTGCTGGCTCAGTATAATTTTATTCGTAATTCACAGCGAGTAGAAAGCCGGAAAGATTTTATGTGCTCGTTTTTTGATGAATATGTATTCATTTCTATGGCACAGGATTTACTTCCAAACAAATTAACCCTAAAGTTCTCATATGCTTCCAATTGAGTATCAGGAAGTTGGATGTTGTAGAAGCAAATGCTTTCCTAATCGAGTAGCGATGAGTATTTAAAAAAAACCTGTTTCAAATCACAGGGAGATCAAATATAAACAAACAGGGAAAAAATACTGGCCGCATGGATATCTCAGAAGATTTCAGGTGGTAAATTGATCATATGATCATAAAAACTGGCTCCACTTGGTAAACACAAGCGCTGAGTCTCGGAAAACATTCAGCCCATCGACAGACTGTAGATATCATGGGAAAAAAAAATACAAATTGGATATGATAAGATACTTGTAGGTGACTCACAAATAAAATTCATCAGATATCTTGAATGAGATAAGCAGGTGTTAGCAGAAGTTTAGACTTTCGGCAGTTTTTTAAGTCTACGAAAAACTGTCTGACAAGAATTCCGACAAAAAAATCAGTATCCTCAATTCACATTAGTTTAAATGCCATTTCCTTCCGGCCAAGTTTTTCTGATTGCTTCTATGCAACAGCATATCACAAACAATATATTGTACAATAAATCTCAACGTGCGTTCAGTAGATACAGTTGGTGGATGACCAACTGTATCTACTCATATATGGCGTTCCTCATTTAGTAAACGGTAGAGGCTCTTTTGGAGGTTCATTTTCTTTTTAAACATCTATGTACGTAGGTGGTGCCATATTGCCAGTAGTTGCAGGTTTAATAACATAGAGTTATGCAGTATGTTGACTGAACATCGATGAGTATACCAAACTACAGAGATTATTTTTAGTTACTTAAATTTGGCGTGGTTTGGAGCTGGTTTCCTACATGCGTACTAGCTTGAGCGTAAGTTTAAAAACAGCATCCACCGTAAAGTAAAAACTTTCGATAATATGGAAAACCATGCCGGCATAACGTTGCTCCCTATCACCACTCAAGTAATGCTCTACTGTGTACGCAAGCAGAAAAGTTTGCTTTAGAATGACAGCGCGAAGGACTTACTTGCATGCCGAGTCACGAGGACTGTTTGAGTAAACGACGATTATGCTGATTGGTTTTAGTGGCTAACATATAATATACTCCAGTCAATGGTTTGGTCATTTCCCACGGGTGGCTTAGGGTGTCCATCCCCATATCTGAATGGTGGTTGCAAACAAGCCAATGAAGAATTTGGTGACGATCCTAAAATCGGGCTGCGGTGAGAGAAATTATGCGAATCCGATGTTTTTTGTTACATGACACCCTCATTTTTAAAATATTTGGTACCTCCCTTACCACCGGTATTCCCGCGAAACATAAAAATAGTCTGCTTGCCTGCGCATGGCCATTGGATCCAAGAATAGGTTGGAAAATGAGTCTTATGCTCGTCTCTTCTATTATTCCTGATGATAATCGAACTAGACTCTTTCATTAGATACGATAAAACCCTCTAACAGATATAATTTAAGCATAATGAATCCAGTACGATTTGCAGCACTGGAATAACCATCGAGCACAAGGGCCTCAAAGATGGCTCCTACAGGTACTCCATTAAGCACAAAGAGAAAATTTGGCAGAATAAAATAACATTGTGTTAAATTTTTATCATTCGTTTCCCATGACGATAAATTTTATGAAAAAAGTAAGTATTCAATTCAATTCTCAAAAGGATATCAAGTTCAAAGGATAAATTCATTCTACGTGGAAATGGCCCCTTATCAACTTGTCCCTCAATAAGACTTTACATTGATGAAAAGATATCCTCTCATGAGAAGAGAATATCCTAAATTTCTCTAGTTTTGAAAAGTATAACAAGAAAAATCATTGCGTATGACAATTAAAACTACATAAAAACTAAGATAATATCTGAGGTCATTAACCTCAAATGATAACATAAAAAACTTAATGTGTTATAAATATTATCTCAAACTACGGAGGAAGAAATATGTGTTACATTTTTAAAAGTTATTAAATGAGAATAACATAGTCTTCACTGCCCGTGGATATTTCTTATGGTGGAAAAATGAGTTCAAAGAAAGATTTATCATTCCAGAGAAACTTCTTCGCGGGAGATTAGGATGATACATGTTATCACGTAACAAATCACTACGTTTCACAATGTTTATTTCCACTTTCGATATTTCATAATAACGTTGCTTAGCGTCGCCTTGACGCCGGCAACTATTTTCTAACCACGGCAGGTGTTTGACAGCCGGCACTTAGAATCGCCGATATCCAATATATTTCAGCACAACTGTGAACGAACAGATAAGGAAGAAACGATTTCGCAACAACTCACAATCTGAAACCAGGTGTCTCCCGTCTCAACTGCTTGCAGGTGCTGGAAACACCAAAACATCAAAGACCGTCCAAAGTCAGTACTCACCTGAAAAAAGAGAAAAACTGTTATTAATGGATGGATATTAATTAAAATTTTAAAGATTAAATGTAATGGACTAGTTCTACAGCCGATATATCATAGCAGACATATAATGTACAGCTAAGTTCTCTAAGATTTTCCTATCTGGAAGAGATAAAGACCTCATGTGTTGTCATCTACCACCGACAACGCAGTCATGTACTTCAGATAAACCTTTAATCATTGATATGATATTAATTTTTATAAACTCATCAGATTGGTATTAAACGAAGTACTCCAAAGTATTACAATACGTGGAGTTTGTATCACAGACAATATGTCCTTGCAATTACGGGAATAGAACAGGTTGCGTCGGCCCGAATGAAAACAGTTTGATGGGCAATCTACATGTTATTATAACATTAATTGCTACGGGAATATACGGGGCGCCAGCATTACATAAAATTTCATATTTCATAGTAATGATTATGAACAAAAGTAACAGCAAAAATTGGAGGACACTTCATTATTTAAAGGTAGACAATATTTGAAGGAAATCGAGGTACAGTAAGAAAATGAGAAGCTTATTAATGCAACGAGCGCGGTAGAGTTGCTGCAAATAGTGCCCGCAGGCGGCTCTGTGCACCCGAGCGAAGCGAGTGCGGACCGATAATAATCATTGCTCAGGTTGCCAAGGATAAATGCTAAAGTCAAAATATGAGAAAAATGGATAAGTTTGTATTTGAAAACTTAATTTTTCAAGGACAAACGAAGTGTACGATGACATAGATTATAAGAATTAAATAGTTCATTCTGCCATAGAATACTGAAAATTTGAACCCTAGGTTGCAGGTTTTGAGACCCTGGTCATAAAGAATTAACCAAAGAAAAATAAATAAAATACAAAGGAAAGCAGTGCGTTGCGTTAAAATTTGCTACAAGCAGTTTTTAATGAAACGCGCAGCAAAAGTCTCACAACTTTTAGAGGGATTAAGGTGGGAGCCCCTAGAGACTCGGAGGATACACGCTAGGCATAGGGTGCTTGTTAAATTCAGAAATGGTGTGTTTCAGAGCGACACAGAGAATATTATCATGACTCCTGCATTTATAGGTCTGACAGATGCGATAAAATAAGAGTGATACTCTTCCGAACAGACAGGTACAAAAACTCGTCCTTTCCGCACACAACAAGCGACCACAATAAAAATTAAGCTCCACTAAATACACTCCTATAATACATGTCACCATTTCATCTCATTTCATATCATGTCGCCGGCCGTCCGGTGTAAGGAGGAAAAGCTGTAAAAGAGTGAAAATGCAATAAGCTACAAGATAAACCCAGGTAGACATCGAGAAATTGTCAAAATGTCATCATTAATAAAAGAAGCTAAACAATGGTTGTTGTATAATCAGAAATGCAGTTGACTTAATATGGTATTCTGTAAAATCTGTTTCATTTAAAATTTTAAAATTAGTCTTCTAACTAATCAATGTTGTGCATTTGTTTATAATGAAAAATTGTACATATCCTAGGGTAGTTATGATTTAATAGTAAAGTTTTAATTGTGCTTTGTGAATATTTGTATTTTAATTACATTTTATGTTTTTCATCGATATTTTACATGTTTTCTGACGGATAATTGTTGTTTGATTTAAAAAAAATTCGTTTGTACTTTTGTTTACATTCTGTATACATTTGTTTACTGAAAAAAACTTTTGCACCGATACTATTTGATTTAATGTTTTAATTGCTTCTTCGTGTATATTAATGTGTTTTTATTACATTTTAGATGTTTAACAATTTTATTATCTTTTCTGACTGATAACTGTAGTAAATTTATTTATAAATTAAAAACAGCACCTGCTGACAAGCCATAGGCTTAGCAGGACTACACCAGTTATTATATTGAGGATCCATTGTATATATTTGAGAACTTTGAATTTTTAGCGTTAATATATTCAAGTACTCTAAAAATTATCCGCAAACGCATTGTAAAATTGATGTGACGCAAAAAAATAAATAAAATCCAAGCTGCAAAGCAAAAGCACTGTAAAAACAAGTAACCATTTCTTTCTTAATTGAACTAGCGATTAGCCTCTTTGTGCCGACGGACAATCACCAATCTGTCGCTGAGATTAATGGAGCAATCAATATTCTTAAGTGTATGTGGGGAAAAAAAACAAAAATACTTCACCATACAGAATGAGAATGAAGGGTTGCTTCTAATCGCGAGGAGTGAGTTCGCAAAATTCAGTTAATTTGTAGCGTTTGTACTTTCTTAAAGTTATCACAGCAGTATGCTGTAATATACTTCAAAATGACATTTAGGAATCCTAAAGGGTCTTAATCGTTGGTTAAAGGCTTTCTAATTGGAACTAATTTTGGATGAGTCTTCTAATTAGGGTTTAATCCCATAATCAAACCTAATCGGTCCTCCCCTTAATATCAAGCCTAATAAGCGAAGGTAACAACACGCAGGAAGGCCTGCCATAAATCTTGATCATTTGCAGCGAAATTCCAAGTTTTAATCCAAAGAATGTTAGACGCACTATACCGTTTTTATTGTGCTGATGATATTAAGGCATATCAAGGACGATCTTTGATCGACGTCGCACGAATATATTGGAGACATTTGTCCACTCTGCTATAAAACCCTCATTTGGACTAGGCAAGGCTGTTGCTATCAAGCTGTGGAGGGTTGATCCAAACATATCAACTTATTAGAAGGTTTAACCATCGGTTGCCCCTATTATAGTTAATTCAACCAGATCTTCTACATCTACGTACAATCCTGCGAGCCGCCGCATGGATGTGCGGCAGGGGGTGTAAGAACACCACCCATGTTAAAGTATTAATGATGAGGTTGTTGGGATAGAAATGGTGATGAGTATTGTGGGTGCGTTTGAGTGGAGCTCAGTTTTTATTATGGTCCCTTATTGTACGTGGAAAGAACGAGATTTTGTACCTATCTGTTAATGGCAATGTAACTCTCTTATTTTACCGCTTCTGTCAGACCTAGGGATGTAGTGTGGCGTCAACATATTCTAAAACACTTGTTCTAAAATTCTCAAGCAAAATGAGACTAGCTCGCAGCCTTTGAGTCTCTAGGGGCTCCCACCTTAATCCCTTTAAAAGTTTTTGTGTAAATTTCTCGGGCTCGCCACAAAGGGTAAGATATTCATAGGCAGCCGACGTTTCGGGTTCCGACTCGTTACTGATTCTCAAGGCTACTCATCCTCTAAAAGTTGTGAGACACTATATGTTCGCTCGTAGCAGTTTTAACGAAGCACGCAGCTTTTCTTTGCATTATTTTTATTTTTTTGTTGTTGAATATTTCCGTCCAGGTATGAAATGCTCGCGGCGTATTCGCGGTGTGGCCTAAGGAGAGCGAAGTATCACCTCTTTTTTATTTTCTCATCCAAGGACCGTCCTATTATACGCTTAACAAAACCTAGTTTCTTTAATACTGAGCTACTAATTTGTAGCTGTGTCCCCCCCCCCCCCCCGCAGCACATTTGAAGTTGAGATAATTCCAAGGTATTTGACAATTTTTGAGGGCTTCATGTTTTCTCCACACACAGTGTAGTTATGGCGTTGGTGTGATGAGTTTCACACGAAGTGTACAGCGGTATATTTACTATGATTTAGTTCTAGCCCTCACTCTTAGCATCACGTATGAATGTTGTTTAGGTCCGATGATAGACCTTCTAAAGCCGCGTCTTCGCTAACTTTCCGGAAGATGTCTGCATCGTCTGCAAATTAGCTTAGTTCACCGCTAACACCAGAACTTAGGTTATTTATATAACTAATGAAAAAAAGAGGGCCGATCACGTTTCATAGTGGAACACCGGATGTGACTGTAATCACATCAAAGCTTAAACCATCAATAACCACTCGTTTGCGATTTATGAGAAAATCCCGTATTCAAGTTTACTATTTTTTAATGTACTCTACATTGTAAATTGTAAATGATTTCTTTGTGGATCTTCTAAGCCCAACTTGCTGGCAAAGAAGACACAATATGCGTTTCATTGTCACAATGTGTTTTTAAAAACTAAGATGGCAATAAAATAAGGTTTCCCGGCTGGTTTCCAAGAAATTCAGCCTTTAATGTGAGGATTTTACTATGGGCTCTTACGGTGATTGCTCAGTTTACTACAGAAAAATGTTAATTTGGACGAGAAATAATATTCGAGCCTTCAATTAAAACTGTCTTTTAGAAGTGAAAAGTCCGAGTAACTGGTATAAAACAATATAGACACATTAACGCCAATTTAAAAGAAAGTTATCCGCCAATTATTATGGATCGGAAGCGAATTATGAATATATATAATGGATTCGGATGTTTGGCATTGTTGCCTAGGCTACGTGTTGCCTAGGTTACGTGTTGCCTAAATTTCTACTTTTAGTTTACCCAGTCCTTGGCGCTTCTTCGATTAGAGTCTTTTCTGTTGTTATTGTAAATAGACTTAGTCAATTTTTGGTAACGTGAGACTGTGGTGAATATTCAATAACAGTCGAGGAGATATGAATTATTTGATGCATAGAATATATTTTGTTATCTAAAATTTACTCTGTAAATGCTAGAGAGGAAATATCTATTACAGGAAATCAGTAAGAGGTTAATGAAACGTTCTTCATGTGCCGACTACGTTGTTTGTCAGAATCCGATTATAATTGAATTGGAATGCATTAACCCTGTTTTGCCTAAATAATGAATTCAGAATGCCTTGTTTGAACAGAACTTGCTTCGTACCATCCTGCAAAACAGGGTATGCGTCTAAGAGGATCCAAAACAGGAGACTTGGATTGAAAAATAAGAATCTGTTCTAGGTGGCGGTAAGTGCACACCTTTTTACCTACACTGCAATGATGGCCATTGGGAATACTCATGAATATCTACTACATTATGATTACTTGTAAGTAAAAACCAATGTATATTCATGGCAAAACCGGTAAGACGTGTTTATTTACAATCTGTCGACTGTATTTACATTTGAACTTCCGTCTTTCATCACTAGGCGGCACCACTTTCAAAAACTTATTTGTTTACGGAATTGTAGACAACAGTTTTTGGCAACGAAATCCCAATCCATAATATATATTCATGGCATGGACCATTGGAGAAGCTGACCAGAAAAGACAAGAAGTCTTTGAAACCTGGTGCTGGAGGAGGATACTGAAGATAAAATGGACGGAAAAATAAGAAATTATGAAGAGTACAGAAGAGTAGAATAAGAAGGGACCACATGGAACTCTTAATAGAAAAGAAAAACCAGTTGGATTGGACACACCCTGAGACCAGTGTGTTTGTGAAGAAGAACATAATTGAAGGAAAATAGAGGGAAAAGCCTCCAGTGGAAGACCAAGTAATTAATTCATGGACCAAATAAAGAGGAAAGTACATAGAGAAAGATACCTACCAGGAGGTAAGGGAAATAGAATAGATAATGAAGGGTGTAGGGCTGCAGTCAACCAATCTTAGGATTAAACGACCAAAGATGATGAATTTGTACTTTCACACAACAATTCAATTTTCCGACGTGTTTCACAGAATCGTCAGGTACATTTGTTGGTGTAATATTTATTAATCTTTTTATAGTAATGTGATGTGGGGGTGTTGGTTCTACACTCCCGAAACCATTTCGAAATTCATAGCAAACGGAAAAAAGAAAGATGACGGCGATTTAATGCCGTAAGTGAAGTAAAAATGTTTTAGTTCCATTAATTTGGTGCTGGAGTTGACTCTTTCGATAGAACAAATGTGGTCACTAAAAATATATTGTTAACGTTGTGAAGACTTGTATCGATTGAAGGAAATGGTCGATATTTAACGAAGTCGGCATGGAGCCGAAGTCGAGAAGGAACTCTACAGATGCGTACCAAGCAAATTAGACATCGCCGTCGAAGTCCGGAGTGGACAAAGCAGAGTAGGAGAGGGAGGAGCGTTTAATGCGTTTGCCGCCAGATTCTTTCAAATCTTGGAAATCTTACGGATCTTTTAGTTCCAGGATTCGCCGCGACGCGTCGCCTTTTCCGCTCCGCACGGCTCGTCACCGCACCCAGGGGGCAACGAACACCTGTGTTTGCTCCGGGACCGTTTCTGGAAGGGGTGGGAGAGATATTGGATGTCGAGGGTGAGTGGTGTGGGTGTGGAGCGGAAGTGGCGCAAAGGGGGTGAGGGATAGGGAGTTTGAGGAGTGGGGACGGAAAGACGTAAGAGACAAGTACTCCTTGAAGAATGGTCCACCGTGCAATGATTTAAGCTGGCTTTGGCCTAAAGGTCACTTATTCCAGTTTTTTCTGAAAACTTGAATATAGCTATCATCTTTGAAGTCCGTTTTTTAAACTGAAATAGGGTTTCCGGTTTAGTTTGACTGTGAATCAGCCTTGAAAGTGGAGATTTTGACTAGGTCTCTTATGGAAATAGGTTAGTTTGCAGCAAAAAAATGCCGATTTGGACGAGAAATATTATTCAAGCCTTCAATTCAAACTGTTAAATTAGAAGCAAAAGTGAATTCAAAGTGTGTTTTTAACTGAGATGAAAATAAAATGAGATTGTCAGGGTAATTCACAGAAATTCAGCTTAGATGTAAGGAATTTAATGTGGGCTTTTACGGAGAGAGCTCAGATTACAGCAGAAAATACCGATTTGGAAGACAAATAATATTCAAGCCTTCAATTAAAATTATTAGAAGCGAAAATTCCGGGAAAATTTAATAAAAATAAAATATAAACTGCTAAAGACTTATTTTATAACAGTTTATTTGCGAATAGTTTGAACGAGGATTCAAATTCAATCTATTTATGAAAACGGTTCATGAGAAGCAAAAATTTCCGGGAAATTGAATAAATATAAAATATAGGCGTCTTATTGACCATATTTTAAAAGTTATTATCGAATTATTACCGTAATCGAATCAAAATGCGGTAGTTCTATGAAATTCTTAAGGAGTTTCTGGCTGGACTATGTGAGTCAAGACAAATACTAAATCACAAATTTGTATTTACTTGCAAAAAATCCTACTACTAAAATTTTTCTCTGGAAAAATAGGTCACTTTATGAAAACTAAAATTTGGGTACAAAATATGCAGATTCTTCCTCGAATGTATTTTTAATGGCCATTTTTGTCCAGCCTCAGTGAACGACTGCAGCGAATGCAGTGGGAGGCAATGTATCTCTCTTATTTTATCGCTTCTGTCAGACCTAGAGATGTAGTGAGGCGCCATGATAATATTCTCTGTGTCGCTCTGAAACTCACCAGAATATCTCACGCAAACTAAGCCTAGCGTGTAGCCTACATGTCTCTAGGGGCTCCCACCTTAATCCCTCGAAAAGTTGTTAAAGACTATATGTTCGCTCGTATTGCAGTTTCTATCGAAGCGCGCAGAATTTCTATTTATCTACTTATTTTTTGGGTAAATTTCTTATGTCCCGGGTTCTAAAAGATTTGTTTGTTTTTCTTCAATTAATTATTTGTAGAAAAGTACAAAGCATTCTTTGCATTATGGATGCTTATTCAAGGAAAGTGGTTGAAATCGCCATGATTTTATCTCGTACCCTATCTTGATATATATCATTGTGTTATACGTCGAAACGGGACACAGGTAGTGGTGAATCACCCTATTTCTCGAACATCTCCTGTTGACAGCAATTAGTAAGTTATTTTAGCAGAAATTCGATTCTTTAACGAGCTCCCTCCTTTATTTCTAAGAATTTTGATAGTTCCGTAGCCCATGTTCCAAAATCGTCCTTTACGCAGCGCCCAAAACTCATGTGGGGGCTGCTCACCGGTCCAATTTTATTTTAGGTTTTTCGCATCAAATAGGAGCTTTAGATAGAACGTTCTCAAGGCCAAGACCCTATTCTGATGCAATTTTGATAGACTAGGGGCAAAAATGGACTCATCATCATTCATTTGTTTCGTATTATCTTTTAAACAAAAATACTACGACTTCATGGCATTGGCCGTGTGATACACACCTATTCGTTGTCGGATAGTATTACTAAAACAGAATGAAGATTAGTTGTACTAGCTGGTACCGTGTGACTACTCTTCGTGCAATAAATACGACATTCTACCACGAGAGATTCACAAGATTTTGATAGTTCCATGGCCCATGTCCCAAAATCGTCCACTATCGCGCAGCGTAAAGAACTTATGTGGGAGCTTCACCCCGGATCATTTTAATTTGAGGGTTTTCGCATCGCATAGGAGTTTCAGATCGATCGTTCTCCAGCAAGGTCTCTATAGTCGCCCGAACTTGCTTTCGTGGCTTTCCTCGAGTGCGGTTGAGAGGTGTGAATGTTTGGACGCCGCACGGTCCGCCGTAAATCAAACGCCAAGAGTGTCTCGCGATATCAGCGAAGCCCTCGACTCTCTGCCGTATTTTTCCCTCACACTCCTTCCCAGAAATTGCTTCGAACGAGATAAAGAATGCAGCGCGCGAAAAATGGGGGATCTATCTTCACGCCGGGGAAAAAAACATTCTTTTTCCCTGGAACTTCGTCCGATACGTCCAAATATCGCGGGAAAATCCGGACGGAGATATCACAAGAGAGGCCAATCCAAAACGGACAGAGTCTCTCAAAGAATGAGAGAGTAATGCATTTCTGTCTCATACATATTAGACAATGCTGGTAGTCGGAAAACCCTGGGTAAAAAGGTAAAAATCACGAAGAAAATCTTTGAAAATAACACGCCTCATGTAAAACATATGTGTTACAAATCCTAATTCTGGACACAAAGGTGATCGGATAACTGATTGTAGACTAAAAAGAAGCAAAACATCGACAAGACATGATAGAATACGGCTGTATATCCGATGGTTATTAGGATTGGTGGACAACAGAGTCAGCTCTCGTCGACGAGAGCTCGGTATTCGCCAGATGTAATGCAGTAAAGTCTAAACAGCGTCCGGTCAGATTAAGTGTGTGACAAATATTACTGCCTCGTGCTAAAGCATTTTCGATAAATAAATCAAAAATATTTATCTCTAGGGCAGGTAATAAAAACAAAACTGCAATTAACACATTTTGAAATTAATACCTCTTCGTGTACCGGCTGTTAGAACTCGTAACACAGAGATATTCCGCTAATTTTGATATATCATAGAAACTACATGTGCAATAGCCTTTTGGCTGAAATAAATAGAGGGACAATTATGCTTTCAACATTTGTAGATATTTTTCACATGCCACTGGACGATTTCAAAAATAATTTAAAGAAATCATTACCAAAAACATAATTATTATAATTTGATAACTTATGATATTTTTATTTAATTTTTATGTAGTATAATATAAATATATCATTATCATTTAAAAGTTTTTGCTGTTGAGTATTCTGATAAATAAATAAAAAATGACAAGCTTTTCTTTAACTTGATGCATCGCACTAAAGCCTATTCTACCCGTTTAGCACGCCATCTCGAATACAAAAGCTCAGTTCCTCGATGTTGATATGACTTTCGAGTTGTACAGCGATTGGAGAATTTATTTTATCAACGTTTTCGTCGCGTTTCAGAGAGCATCTTCAGGAGCAAAGCGAAGTTTGAATTCCCCCTCTCCTAATGACGCTCGGTAAAACGCGAGGAAACTTTTGAGCCAAAAATGCTCCGATCGCAGCAAAATTCGAAAGACACTTCAACATCTATCATCAGCTACGACAATCTATGCTGTAGAGCTCAGTGCTACGGTTTATAATGTAATGAAAAGTATTTGACCCGTTTACGTTTAAGTTATTGAGTTTGTAAACCCAAAAATGGTTGAGTAATACATTTGAAAACCAAGCGCTACCCCAAGTTATCTTTCGGTAAAACATTTTTTCCGCACCCCTACCCACTCCTTTCCGGAGTTACATAACATTTAATCGTTGAATAACAACTTTTCCCACGTCACAAGCCCTTAACCTGTGTTCTTCTGCCTTCCTTCCCAAAATGTAATTTTTATCCACACCTCCCCACACATCACATTCTCTATCACAAGAATTAATAAATGAATATCATACAAACAAATGTACCTGGCATTGCAGTAAAGCCGTGAAAAACGTCATGCATATTAATTAATTGTAGAAAAGCACAAAGCATTCTTTGCAATATGGAAACCAATGCAATGATAGTGACCTTATCTTGATGCCTCATTGGGATTTGAGTCGAAGCGGGACGGCAGGTAGTTGTAATCTTCTCTTTTCTCGAACATGTCCTATTGCCAGTAATTAGTACGTTATTTTAACCGAACTTTGATTCTCTTATGACCGCCCTCTCTTATTTCACAGGATTTTGATAGCTCCGTAGCCCATGTACCAAAATCGTCCACTGCGCAGCGCCAGGAACTGTGTGAGCTGTGCGAGCTGCTCTGCGGATTATTTTTATTTTAGATTTTCCGCATCAAATAGGAGCTTTAAAATAGATCGTTCTCAAGGCCAAGACCCTATTGTGATGTAATTATGATCTGGAGAAAAATGGGCTGATCATTATTAATTTATTTCGTATTTAAATTTAAAGAAAAATACTAACACTTCTTGGTCTTGTCCGTGGGATGAATCCCTATTGGGTGTCGGCCAGTAATACTAGAACAGAATGAAGATTAGTTGTCCTCGCTGGTACCGTGAGACCACTCATTGTGCGATAAATACGACATTCTACCTCGAGGGACCTTCGTGATAAAATCTTCGCCGGATAAGGGGCTGTCCATAATCCACGTAGACAAAATTAGGCCACTTTTAGACCCCTTCCCACCACTTTGTGGACACTCGTAGACTTCACCCGGACCCCCCTTCTGTCCCCCCCCCTGTTGTCCACGTAGACTTTTCTTTACTTTGCGAAAAAAGCTGTGAAACGGGTTATTGATTGATTGACATGGGCTATCTGTAATTTAAGGCCGTTTTTAAGGAAGGGTAAGTTAAAAAAAATCTTTTCTTGTAGCTGTGATAATCTCGACCATTGTCTACGTAGACATCCCTCCAAACCCCCCATCACCCCAGCGTGGACCTTCGTTGACAACCCTCGTATCCCCCCACCCCTGCTTGGTGTCTACGTGGATAATGGACAGTCCCTAATATTGCTTTCTGCGTGCCGAGTAGGTACGCGGTAAAACGTTGTGTGGGAAGCAGATGAATTTTCAATCGTTCCTCTCCCTCTCCATTCGAAATGGAAATGCAGCACTCGCCATATTTATTATGCCTTCTTCTTTCCCGAGGCATTCATCCCTCGGAGCAAACGTCTGCCTTTCGGCCAAGTTCACGCTCCGTGTCCCTGCCCTTATGACCGCCTTCACCTCCCTCCCGTTTGGGACCGCCAATTGACCTCGCGAAATGAAAAGAAACGGCCCGGGACAATTGAGACCCGCTGACCACTCCTCCACTCCCTCACATGCAGGGAAGGTCGAATCTTGCTCAGAGGTCGAGCGGCAAGGAGGATAGAAAAACCTCGTCGGTTTTGACCCAAAAAGGCACATACGAAAGTGCCCTTCCTTCTTTCCCTACCAGCCTCTTCAAGGATATCGATGGATTCGCAAAAATTATTCCCTGCAACACCTCTTATGATGCTGAATAATTTCCTTTAACAGTCTCAGGTTCCCATATGTGAAACTTCGTGACTGATGGCAAAAGAACAAAATTTTAATGCTTCACGGAATCTTCCATAAAAGGAGATACTAACAAGAGGACCCTCAATCGTATGGGAGCGACAGGTACAGTGATAAACATAATAGAGGAGGACAAAATCGCGATGATTTGAATATATGTAAAGTATAATAGAATTTTGATGACCCAAACAAATATATCTCTTCGCCTTAACGATATAAACGTGGTCGATCAAAGCGGTCATGAACGGATTTTTTTCTGGATAGCAATGGACAGCCTATAGAAAGAGACAGAGACAGCCTGGGATGGAGTGGCTTGGACTTCGAATGGTGATATTTTCAGAAATAATGCATTTGCTAACTTTCTAACGAATCTTATTTTTTAATCTATACGATGAGGAACCAAATATTTCATTACGCACTCTTAAGTTTATATCAACGTTTTTGAGGGCAAACACATTTCGATATAGAAGTCATACCGTGCCGTAGTTTACAGTCCTAATTGATGATAAAACTTGATACTCATGTTCAGAATACGAGTGGCCTATTGATTATGAGAATATTTGTGAATCTTTGAGATGGGGCCATCATAAAATAACGTAGAAATAAAATTAATCCACCGGTTGACTTTTCCTAATATGTTCGACTCTAAAGTCATTTTCAGAGAGGAAAAATACACGTACTGTGCCATAAAAGAATATTTAAGTGCACACAATACTCGCAATATAATGGAATGAAAACAGGACCAATCAGCGAAGATGAAACAGGGGTAGGGAGTTGGAGAGGCATGACAAAAAAGGGTTAGCTAATTACTGTAATATGGAAATAATCGTTTTTAGGGAGAGCCTTTTTTTGATTACAACTCCAAGGAGTACACTCCTCACCTTTCGACCTTTTATACTTTGAAATGACAGTAAATTTCCGCTTTTGGTTGATTTTTCGTGTTTTTCTCAACCAAGGGCAATTTCTAGGTCGGCATCAACCTCTTTGAAAAATTCTAAAAAGCCAACGAAGTAGTCATCGTTTTTTAGTGAAAATTTGGCGATTGTGGAAGAAAATAGTTCAAATGAAGGATTAAATGACTGAAATGTGTGCTTTTCGCAAATATTTTATAGATATTTAGGTAAAAGTTTTAAAAATTTGAACTAAAAGCAAATTTAGATGTTGCTCTCACGAATCTCTATTTGATTGATCAATGCCTACCCTACTTATGTCCGGCATGGAGATTATTATTTTAAAATCTATTAACTACGAGACCTGGGTGAGAATACTTTAACCTATTAGAAAGCATTGAATGGCGGAAAGAGGTCAAAGACAAAATAATCGTAGGTTTCAAAACTGCACCACGCACACCACACACCACCATTCAGTTTCTCCGTCGATAGAATCCAGTTTAGATTTAAAACAAGCGCCTTGAAAAGGATTCAAAGGCAGGACCCTTAGATTCGCAATTCGCATAGGGTGCTTAATACCAATGTATTTAGCCAGATCTGAGCAGATTCACGAAACTGTTGCAATCAATAATCCTATTTTAAAATAAATCTGCGGGTTATATGGATCCGGGTTCGACTCCTGGTACAGATAACTTGTTTCCTTCACCATTAATCAATTTTCAATGAGAATCTACTTTGCCAGTCTCTAGATAAAAATCATAGGTGACCGTTTTTATTCATTCAATGCTTAGAAAGGCATATTATTATCTGTTCTTAAGTGGCTTAAAACGTTCAAGAAAATAAAATATTTCCATATTTTATGGTGAAGAAGTACATATAGATATGAAAAATGATAAGCCCAGTTCCACCAATTTCGAGAAACTCACCATATCTAGTTAGTTTAAAACTAGTACGGGAGAGAAGTTGCGATTCATGAGAAAAAAATTAATATGACCTCATGGTAGAAGAAAAATTCGTCACTCTCTATTGAAATCAAATATATGCAGCCAAATATTTAGAGATTCCGAGAATATCACAGAATAGACCCCGAGGCACAAAAATCGCATCAGAAATAATCCAGATCGTATGTTTCCTTAATTATTTGAAAAATAAATATTCTCTTCACCACGATACGGTTTACAAATTTAAAAAACTTGATTTTGAAAATTATTAGTCAAGTTAAAGCCTTAAATATACATATTAAGTTATTTACTAAGAATTAAATTCATTTAAACAAAGCTTTGCGTCATCATAATTATGATAATAACTTCATGCTTCATAAAATTGTTTCGAATTAAAGATAAAATTTGAGTATGTTCTCTACGGTTACTGGAAAAATACATAGAATTACCCAGATAGTATTATTGGAACAACAAAGACTCATATTCCGTTTATTTCTGAGAATTTCCCGTAAATACTACTTTGACTTCATCATACTTCTAAATATAACTCAAATTCAATTAGTGGTATTGGCAGCAACTTTCAATTAATGGTATTGGGTGTAATTCCTTCATATTCAAATGATGTTTCATCATTATTATGAATTATTACTATGAATCATCATCATGAGTAATTCATCATTTCATTATGACTAAAATTCGGAAAAAATTTCGAATACGGATCATATCATAACTAGAAAACATATCTCACTAGAGGTAAGTAAAAATAGTGGTCGTAATCCATTCGCCTTTTGATTGTTGGGATTAGGTTGGGCAGGCCCAGCTATAAACTAATCTTAGAGAGAACTTCAATGTGAATTGAGCTGCTATTTATTTTGACAATAGCTCGGAACGATGTGCTAATATACGTATATTACTTTGGTAAATGCGCAGAACATTTGTTAATTAAACATATAAGTGAACAAAGGTCGGTTTATCAGAGCCTTTGGGAAAAATTAAGGACTTTAGGGAAGGAAGAGGCCGTTTCTATGCATGAACATTTTAGAAATGTAGAAAATCTAAAAAAAAAATGAGTCACACGGTACATAAATCAACCTGGTTGTTCATTAAAAATTATAAAAAATGGATAATATTAACATTGTAAATTAAGTATAATTAATAATTTTTGCATGTCTTTACAGTTCCATATACTTGTGCTTCAAATGAAGAAAAGTTTGCTTAATTTGAGCTCAAAAATTGAATAGCTTTTGTACAATTTCAATCATCTCAGGAGGGTCCTTTCGCAATAAAATCCCCATCGCTTGAGCAACCGCCTGGCGTTTAACCGTCGGTGTGTTATGAGGCTTTGATTAAGAACTTCTGATTAGAATATAACAACGTGGTATTTTATACTTGGGATGCGAATGTGGCGACACGGAGCGGCCTTCGGAGGAAGCAGCGCCAGCCGCGAATGACTGACAGGAAATCCTCATCAGGGAGGCAAAGGGTGGGATGGGGAGGTCGAGGCGATTGGGGGAGGGAGAAGGGGTGGAGTGGTGGTAAAGGGAGGGACGGGTCGGATGATGGAAGATTGGGTGGAGAAGTATGCTTCTGTGGCGCACGGCTCGTCGAAGGTTACAAGGGTCCCGCATGGGAATAATGGGCTCAGTATACAGCGGTTTGCATTGTCGACGCAAAAACACACCAGAGAGACCCTGAGGGTATTGAGTTTAAGAACCACGCCCAAGCTTCACGTTTTACACCCACTTCAGGGCTGAATGTCAAATTCGACTGAGCATCCTAAAAATTGGATGTTAAAAATCTCCGATGAGCCCATACAACTATCCTTTTCGATATTACATGTTAGTTTACGTTGCTATTGAGTACATATACGTAAGACATTTTTTTATTATAAACCAAAACTACCTAAGAACTTAAAGGCTTCCGCAGAGTCGTTGAGATGGCAGTGTGGGCCTTTCGAGGTCTCTTCCGCATATTACCAATCTGTCGTAGACCACAGATTCGATAGCATTGCATCTATCTTCAGGTCAGCTTTAAGTCATTTCAGACCAGATAAGATAGGTGCAATACTATCGAAATCGATTTTAATGAATAAAATAATTATCTCATTTATATTAAATCGTGAGTTGCTATTTTCGACGCGCAAATAGATGTACTGAGGGGAAACGTGGTCGGAGATTTTTTCGACTAACATGAAAAGTTATTAAAATGGGCACTCAACATCTCACAATTTGTGTTCCAACCACCTTAAAAAATTAATTCCTTTGAGTTCGCGTCCCTTCAAATACAGTGTGAAACGAATACCGTCCAGCCCTGTTTTTGATGATGTGAGTCGCCATCCATTGCTGTGGAATGTGTTTTTGAGGGCGTTAGAAGGCCTCCTATCGTACAGAAGTTCCCCATAAGGTAGTTTGAGCGAAATATCATTTCGACTAGAAATCAATGAATTTGGTCTCATTTTAAAGAAACACATCTAATTGTTTCAAATATACCAAAATATGATCCCCTTACAGAACCACTTTCCGAGACTTTTGACTAACAATACCAGCCCTTTTACCTTCGATTGATACAAGTGTACAACACTCCAGAGAGACTTTATTTAAATAAGGAATCGCTATCTCCCAGATCTCAACTAAAATTTAAAGTGTAGTTTGTATGTTTTCTCAACTATTTTTGAAAGCAAATCATATCGTCACCGCAGAATTCTTTTTACGATCACAAAAATCCTTCGACAATGAAGTAGTTTTAATGTACCAAGTGAAAAAAATGAGTCAAGATAAAGACCTAAGTTGATATTTTTGTTTAATTACTCGGAATTTCTGTCATATAAAAGTATATTAATGCACCATCAATATTACAATATTAAATACATGCTTCCTCCAACAGCTGAAATCAAACCGTATAATTCGAATATGGTTTCCTTTATGATTTGGGATCTATCTCACTCAAACTACCATAAATTATTCAACTGCAATTATCAAATCTATGAAAATCGGATGGAAATGATGGCCTATGAATTGGATTCCTGAGGATGTCACCTTCATCAAGGCTTAGGCGTTGGTCATTGCGGGGAGTAAGAGATACAAGGTATATAAGGAGAGAGAGTATATATTTCCTCCGTATAGACTTTCTATTTTCCTTCATTTCACGGAAAAACCTTCCAGTTATACTTCTCCAAGAATTTTTTTGAAAACTGCCTTAGGTGTTCCAGACCGCCGGACCAAAGGTGTCATAAGTCAGTAGAATGGTGCGCGTAGCGCCACGGTCCCCGAAGTCAAACCAGTTAATAAAGCCAATAGGTGATTACTAACCGGTAAAGTAAGAAGGGATCGCGATCAAGATGTGTTATTACCGTCTATCCTTCACGCGTCACCCGAAAATGCACCTAAGTTCCGAAATCCCACGAATGAAAAAGTTATTTAAACTCTTCATGAACGAGCGAGTCAAATTTGTTAAGTTTCAAAAATAAATGAAATTTCCATTTATTTGCTGCGCAAGACGGAATTGTAACGCATCGGATTAAGTGCGTGGAAAGTTGCGTCTCTTTCGGCGGTTTGGAAAACAATTTGAACAGATGAATGTGTGACGATATTCACTGACGATGGCGTGCCTGAAATGGAGCTCTGAAATAAATAGTTTCAGTTGTCATACGAAGGAAAAATTGGGAATGATTAAAAAAGGTACGTCATGAATGTAATGTTGAAGTATACCTTGTGCAAATATTATTATGTAAAGTATAAATTTTAATCAAATGTATGAAAGACAAATACGTCACATTTCAAAATAAATGTTATTATCAAGAATATTGCATTTTTTTAAACTCTTAAATAGCACTTTCAAAAAACTAATGTAGAAGCAGTTTTTTTGCAGATGTTTCATAATTCCATCCATAGGTGGGTTAACCCCTTTCAGTGCGTCGTGACGTGATATCACGTCTAGGTTGTCTTTACGCTGGTGCTGATGACGTTATATCACGTCAAAGGATACCGTGAGTAATCTAGATTTCACTAGGTCCCCTTCTAATGGAAGCTGGAAAATCCACGTCACTTATGACGTGATATAACGTCTCCAGCGCCAGCGTTATGACAACCATGACGTGATATGACGTCATGCCGCACTGAAAGGGTTAATGACAAATGATATTTAGATACGAGTCCTGGTGAGAGCAAACGAATTTTCCGGTCTGGAAAAAAAGGCACTCTCGTAGGTACACCTACTTGTGGGTGACACGTAAGAAGCAAATTGCGCGGCCAATTCGCGGTGCCATCGGAATGGGCTCAATTATTTTAAGCCGTTCCCCCTCTCCCTCCATATTGTACCATTCGTTGAGATACCCTGCGCATTCACGCTCCATGTTCTTTCATTTCAAGCAAACAATAGTAATTACTCGCCCTATTTGCATTCCTCCATGCAACTTCATTTACCGACATCAACCTCCCGCTCGATGCGCCGTTTGAATCTTCCCCAATTGACGCCGCAATGCAGATGAAACCTTAGCCCGTGTTTTTCCCTCGTTAGGGCTGGTAATTGGACATTAAAAAGGGTATATGAAAAACTGAAAAGATAGCCTTTTACAGCGACGCCATACAAATTGAGACTCGCGGACCGTTAATTTAACGGAATTCGGGCACGACGGTCCACCGCTGATATTAATTTTTTCCCCGCTTCACATTTCCTACGATGACGACAGCCTTGAGACGACGCGCGGTGACTTAATTTAGGTACATTATGCGAAACCCATGTACACCCCATGTATTAAAAATATACACACATATGTATGTATACATTTCGTGGCGATTTACGTGTGGGAGGAAATAAGTTGGCTGCCTCTCAATTAGCCGTCGCCAAGTCGCTTCTCGTGACAACCCGCTGTCACAATTCCTTTCAATTGTCTCCTTCCTCTCGCAAAAGACCTCCACAAATTTGAATTCCAAAGGCTAAAATGCGTCATGGATTGTAAATCCGTAATTACAGCGAAGTCTTGACTATCCGAAGTAATGCGGTTTGAGGACTATTCCGATAACTCGGAAGGCCTATTTGAGGAAAATTAATTGAGACAAAAATAAGACTTTCCCATCCTTTACCAGACATTAACATGTTTCATTGGAGCACGCTTTAAAATGCCACATTTTTCCAGGGAAGCCGTGCTCCGTAGGATGGGTCAAATCTATATTCTATTTTCCCTCGTAAAAATGAAAAATAATAAAAAATTTCTGATGTAACAAACAAAATATGTCCTCATCGTAGTCCAATATTTACTGGGTAAGTATTAAGTCCTCGCAATATTCCTTCTCGTGAATTGTCTCGTCATCATTTATATATTATTAATACAACAAAACTTGTTCCGAATAGTGTCAATTGATTTTCTATATAAATGAAATCATTTTAATATCCCGGTAGCTATGAGGGGATCGGGTTGGTGTGGTGGATACAGTACTCACCTACCACACGGGTGGCCAGGGTTCAAATCCCTGAAGAGGTGGATGTTTTTCAGAGGGAACCCGATCCCTACTTGAGTATCTTGTGGAGGGCACTTCAAGTACAGTACCCCGTCTGTCGGATGAGACATTAAACCGTGGTCCCCTTGGCGCCTTTCGTTAAGAGCAGGCTAATGCCGACGCCGGGTTTCAATCCACCCATCCTCCCTTACCTATCCCCTATGGCGCAAATGACCTTAGCCGTCGGTCGCCTCCCCAAATATCCAATCCCGGTAACTATAGGCTATGACTCAAATAGTTCCTGTCCAAGGCTATGGACTTCATTTACTTCTCTAGAATAAATGGTTCCATGCAGTGCGAATACATATGTTTGCACGCTAGCCATAGCTGATTCTAGCATAAGTACTGCTACTTGTGTAATTAATAAAATAGATATAATTGAATATGAGATTGATGGTCCTGTATCACCTTATAAATAGGTGAATAGCAATTATATTTGCTTCAAAAAGTACAGCTAGTGTTCTTGGTCGAATTGTATTACTAATTGTTTCAACTGATACTATAATTGATATGAATTCTGGAGGAGTACCTTGTTGTACTAAATGGGCAAATATGTTTCAATGAATGAATACCTCAGCATGAGCTAAACAGTTGATGAATGGGTACTTGCAGTGCAAGATTGATTGGACGCAGGGAAGATATGGTGCTGTCGATGAGTGATGAAGATAATGTGTACGGAGAAAATCACTAAAAAAATCCTTCGAAAAGTTTGCGAAAAAAAAAGAATGACAGGACCCTTGGAGAAAGGAGAGACAAACTTATTGGACACATTTGGTCACACAGCTATCAAATAGAAACAATATAGGAAGGAGAAATAAATTGTAAGATTTGCAGAGGAAGACCAAGTATTGACAGTGTGAGTAAATCTATGATATGGGCGTTAAAATGGATAATTATGTGCGAATGAAGCGGCGGTTGGCAGCGACGGAAACGGAATGAAGAACTGATTCCAAACAAATCTTCGGATCGATGACTTCTGATGATGATTGGACAAAATATTTCTGCGACTTAAAATTATCATTTGATCGAAACGATTTCCGAATTAAGGAATTCATATGCATGGACTACATAGCCGCAAAATAGGTCTGTGTCTCGGATAATAGAGAAAATGGTCAATATGGACTCGGATAGTCGAGGTTTTTCTGTAGAAAGGATGAGTTTGAAAAACTGAGAATATCATTTACAAGTTTGAGTCGGTGAGATTAAATCACAATACGAGGAGATAAGATCTACGGAAAGGGAACGGTTGGTAATTTATCTTTCTATAACGAAGGCTAAGGTTTGGATCACGGCAAGGATGGAGATTATTCAGTAGTTTACCAATACCTATTTGGGTGCTTCTTCCTTAAATTCTATTTTCAAGTACAAAAGTATGCCATGGAGTGCAAATACATAAATTGCATGTATACAAAAAGATAATAACACTGTGAAATTTTCTCAAATTTACCAGAAATTAAATATATTACCATTGAAAATTCTGTTTGACTAGACTATGATTGTTAAAAACTATTTTAGTGCGAAATAAAAGAACTATTGACAATGCCAGCATGACATGGGAGTTCAGAAGAAAAAATATTTATGATCTGCTAAAATGTAATAATATGTATGACAAAAGAAGAATGTGTGTTGTAGTGCCAAGGCTATTGAATATTTGGTGGGATAACCTGCCTCAGGTTCCATGGTTTGAGGCTCAACTATGTGGAAGTTGATTTTCACAAATGAGAATATAACTTGATTTTCTTCCACTGATTTATTTTCTTGGTGCAACATGTTTCAGCAGAACGGCATGCCTGGTGTGACAGGTGCCTGACGATGACACCGTTGTATAGAAACCTGTAGTACCAAGAAAATGAACAAGTGGAAAAAACCAAGTTATTTTTTCATTTGTCTGGCACAGGTTAATGGTGTGAGTGATTTGAAAAAAAATAAAAAAGAACCCTTAACTAAAAGTGGATTTTTGATCCAGCAGGATTTGAACTACCGTGTTTATTTTTCCAATTATTGTATTGGTCTGTTCTTATTGTTTCAATTAAGATGCAACACATGTGTAAAAGCACCTCCTGACGAGCAAATTTTGCTCAGGAGGCCTTAAAATGTATTTAATTTCAAACCATTTTTGTATGAAAAAGAAAAATTAATAAACGTAACTAAAACTAAATATAAGAACCCTTCACGCGGATCTCATTCAGTTTAGGCAGTGTCTAAGAACTTAGTAGTAATTCTTGTAAGGTCAGGGAAATTTTCTCTTCTTTAATATGTTCCTCTACATAACCTTATCCTCATTGATCCTCATTATTCTATGGCTTTCAAGAAGGCCTACCGTCAACCGACAGATTATTTTGACGTAAATGTTTTTTTGGAAAATTAGCTATTTTTTAAGAACAGCAGCATGGCTTAGAAAAACTGGATTGCTGATGTATGCTCCTTGGTAAATAAAAAAAGGCTATTTTACTCACACTCAGAATAAGTCAAAGCTAAGGGAAGTCATCAAAATTAGCAAAGCTTTGGATATGATTTACTGAGTTTTTTTCTAAAAGAAACTAACTCGAAAATAATATCCTTAAACATTACTTGTGGTCATAAAAATACGAGGTTCTAAGCTAGATCTTTCCTTCCTTCTGTGACATTCATACACTGCTCCATAAGCGCTTTCGTATTCTTCAGACTCCTTAATATCCCTCTTTATATTGATTTCTACCTCATTTATCCATAGCTTTTGCAGTATACCTCCTCACCAGTTATTTCTCATCTCTTCTCTCAACACGGTCAAAATTACGAAGTGATTTTTTCACATCTATGTCTATTACTGGAGAATCCAACCCACACTATGTCATCATACATTCATTTTAGATGCAAATGCATACATAAATCCAACGTTTAAACAAAGAACTTCATACATACATACATACATACCAATCACTCCGTTCCCTTCCGTGGTAGGCACAGCCACCAAATTTCACTCATAAATGCATATTTCTACACTTAACTCTGCTTCAATAATTTCCTCCATACTGACCTATCCTTGCAAACCTCTTTTGCTTCATTTACCCCCATACACTGCTTCATACACGCCCTCCTATTTTTAAGACTCCTAATATTCCTCCTCCTAATAATTTCTTCAACCACATTCAACCACAACTTTCTCGGCCTACCTCTCGAACCATTCATTTCACTTTTATATATCTGTTTCGTTATTCGACTATCATCCATTCTCTCAACATGGCCAAACCAACGAAGCACACTCCTTTCATACACGTCCATTACTGGAGCATTTAACCCACATTCATTTATTACCCACTCATTCCTGACCCTAGCCTTCCTACTTTTTCCGCAAATACTCCTAAGATAACTCCTACCCATGGCGTTTAATCTACTCTTATGTCTATCCTGACGTACTCATGTTTCACTACCATACAACAAAGTGGGGAGAAGTACACTTTTTTGCACGGCGATTTTCGTTTCCTTAGATACTCATTCCTTGATATGCTCCACATGCTGCCTACCACTTTCCTTCCAACACTCGCACGTCTCTTTATCTCCTCATCTATCCGTCCATCTTTCGTAAACATCTTACCTAAGTACACAAAATCATTCACTTGCGACGCGGTATGTCAGTACACCGCATATACCTCCTAGTGGTGGGTTTTGGGCAACGGTATCCAGGCTCTCAAGGTAGTACTCTCCGAAGGGATCCTAGCTTGAGTAGAATAGTGAAAGCGGGCCTAGGGTATCACTATGCTTTGGTTTCTCTTGTGGCATACTGGCAAAAATATGCCAAAACTGACCGGCAGAGCGCCGTAACCGTTAGCAGGGAAAGCTGCACGTGGTGCGGGTACTGCAAAGGCTGGTAACCTTGCATACTCTATTACAACTTACTCATATGAGTCACAGAGTAGCCTCGGACGGCCAAAGCCACGATGGGTGGCGGAAGCTGAATTAGGTTGGCCCGTCAAGATACGGACATAGCAATACGACCTTGACTATCGAAGAAAGAACTTTAAGGTAGACATTTCAAACGTATTTAAAAACTCAAAATATGAGAAAATGGAAGAAAAAAGTTCGTGAGACTTCTATTAGGAAACAATATAGTTGTGTGCGGAGGAAATCGCCAGGTGCGGAGGTGGTGATCGCCAAGAGAATCTATGATAATTGAAAGGAGATGTTTTTTCGCAGATTGGAGGAATTTAATTCGTGGGTTTGGAGACGAGGGTCAGTTGGGTAACAAGGAAGACACAAGGGGAGGCGTTCGATATGGTGGGATGGAACAGGAAATTGCAGGCGGAGATTCGGAGAATGCGGAAGGAGGTAGATCTGTGACATGCGGAGAGGAGAACGCAAGGAAACCGTGGGAGGCAAAAGAAAGTTGACAGGAATTATGGGCGGCATAAGGAGAACCTGAGGATATGAGAAAAGTATAACAGAACAACTTCGAGCAATTAATATGAGTAAAAATGAAAATATTCCCACGCATGAGAATGTTTGGCAGAGGATTGCCCATGAAGCAACAGCTGGTAGACTTTTTCTTCCACGTCAATTTTCATTTAGATATTTAACAAGTGGGCTTGAGATTGAAGTACATTCCTATACTGATAGATCAGGTCCGAATCCACAACACAAAATCACAATTACACTTTTTAAAAACCGCACCTCCCAAACCACCGTCCTCCACACTCTTTTTGGATGGGCACTATGGAAATAAAAAAATTAAATACAAAAAGCAATACAGCGAGAAAATGACTCGCCTAGAACTTGTATACGGTACATGCTGGAATTCTAAATTACCTTTTAATATAAATCAGTTGATTTCATCAAATTCCGTCATGATTAATGCCCCTATATTTTCGGATGATAGAGAGATTATCGGGAAGTCAGCCACGGAAAAAAGTCAGCACACATTGATTCGATACTAAATCTCCTAAAATAGAGAATAAAAGAATAAAACTGATTAAAACTTGGCCATGTCCACCGAATTTTCAATGCAAATCCAGTGGATATTGCCAAGTTTTAATCAGTTTTATTCTCTTAACCAAAATTCCCCACAACATCTCGCCGGACTTCGTTGAGTTTACTCATAAAATAGGTTCAGAGTGCACAATTTTCTTTGAACAAACAAAATATAACAATGTTTGATATGTCTTGGGAGAGTTAATGATCAGTAATGCATACTATGAACTCAGTATTATCCGATGATGGAATCGTTGTGATAGCTTTCGTAATCAAAGTAATTTTAACCATTGATTGGTTCGTTTGTCATCAGATTTCATTGCAGAGACGTAATTATCGGGATACCTATTGATTGAGTGCAAAATTTTGAGGAGTGAAAATCATTCACCTCGGGCGGGATCCGAACAAGCATCCCTCGATATCGCGCCCAGTGCTTTTGCCATTTAAAGTGGCTGGAGCGCGAATCGTAAGTCATTGAGCGCATATTTTTATGATTTTACAAGCAAATCGAAACTAATTTTTAGATAACGTCTTTATATTCGTTGGTTGAAAATATTTGAATCCTTCGAAGAGAGGTGCTAAAGGAGAGAAAGGAGGAGAGGAGAAAGGAGGAGGATGCTGAAGATAAAATGGATCGACAAAATAAGAAATTATGAAGTGCACAGAAGAGTAAAAGAGGAAAGGACCGTTTAATGGAACACTATACAGAAAAGAAGAACGATATGGATTGGACACTCCATGAAGGACAATGAGATTGTGAAGAAAATAATTGAAGGGAAAATAGAAGAAAGAGTCTTCAGAGGAAGACCCAGGAATAAGTTCATTGACCAAAGAAAGAGGAAAGTATATAGGAAGAGATACCAGGAGGTAAGGGAACTAGCATTAGATAGGGAAGGATGGAGGGCTGCAGTCAACCAATCTTAGTACTGAACAACCAGGGAATGATTCGTTCGACATACCCATATATGTTGTAATATAAATTATGTAAGAATTATATTTTTAAATTTTAGTCTAAAAAACATTGTTATGCACTGGGTTTACGGCGATAAATCAGAAATTTAAGCAAGAAAATTAGGATTAGGATCGGATATTTGGGGAGGCGACCGACAAGTTAGGTCATTTGCGCCATAGGGTACAGGTAAGGCAGGAAGGGTGGACAGAAACCTGGCGTCGGCATTAGCCTGCTCTTAACAAAAGGCGCCAAGGGAACCACTGTTTAATGTCTCATCCGATAGACTTGCAATGACCTGTGGCAATGGCCTCCTCCCAGACTACACTTGAAATGTCCTCCAAAAGACACTCAATCAGGCTTAAGTAGGACTCTGAAAAATATCCTCCCCTGCAGGGAATTGAATCCTTATGATTAGCCAGTACTCTAGCCACCACACCAATTCGACTCCCAAAAACCTAAGATAAATGTCTTTTTTATTCGACATGATACCTTGATATTTGTTAAGAACCATCAAATTAATATGAAACGTATGTTTTAGCACTCAGGAGAAAATCTGTACGCATGTCATCAAATAATTTCGAAATAAATCCCAAGAGCAAGTAGGTCATGTGTTAAAATAGGAATAAAATTGCAAAAAAAGAAACAAATTGGGGACATATTTCTTTCGCACGTATACGTATGAATGTAAACGCTTGGAAAGTTTCACGCGAAAATCGCTCCGACCACCTTGAGCTAACGAGGAAAAATACCGCAGGAGATTCCGTTGAGGGTAGTTAGTCCCGCCATCATTATAATCCATCATCGATTGAGAAAATTACAAAGTTTGTGCAGTGATTCAATGTACTTTATGGTCGCGCCATGCCATGCATTCACTGACAAAGCTTGCAAGAGCTTACCTTGTTTGTTTATATCTTTCGGACTTTCCTCAGCGGCGCGGAAGTCGAGGTCGGAGGCGACTGATAAGACAGGCACTTGAGGGAAAGATCCGTGCACACGGACAGATGTAAATGCGTAGCCTTAAGGCGAAGGCACTGAATGGGAGACTCGGGAGATGCGGTGAGGAGCTTAAGTCACTTCGATGAACATTGATAAGGTGGAAAGACAGTGCATTGGAATCCGAAGAAAATAAAGCGGGAGACTTGAGCGCAATATTGCGGTGTCATTGAGGAGATATCAACACTAGGGGATTAGGCCCACTGCTTGACTTATTGATTCTAAGGGTTTCAATATTGAGACTCAAAAAACAAGGAGTGAAGCACTATTCATTGTCATGAAGTCATGATCTCAGTGTGATACGAATTAATTCTCGGCGTGATATACATCAAGAAAATAGAGAGATATAACTAATTATTAGGAGATGAAAGAAAGGTATTAGAGGAAAAGAAGAGGAAAGAAGAGTGTAAAGAAATATTCTGGACGTGAAGAAGAGAGGCAACAAATGTACTTATTTAGAAGGAAAGTATAAGCTGAAGATCGGAGAAAATGAAGGCGATATGAAAATAAAATGACTTTTCAGGAAGTATTTTTGTTGAGGGAAAATAGGATGTCGTCAAAGAAGAGGAGGAGGAAAAACAACTTCAGGGATATCTTCAGCGTATCTTCAAGATAAGGATTTGTTGCTTGTGTGTGCAGGGGAGGGACATCCGGAGCAGCGATTCCCACGATGAATCTCCTGTTTTCCGGGATCCTCATTGATTGAGACCGCAACACTTGAGAGACCACTATCTTTGGCACACAAATCGTTTTCCTCAACTATCGGATATTCAGCACTTTCCGCATCTTCAAATTAACAACAAAGACGAGCGCTTCCGTTGGGAAGAGGATATGGATACAAGGTGGGAATAGGAAACTGGATCTTTTGAGTGAGATAACGAGGAAGCTGGCCTTATTCACGTCGAAAAACCAACACTTTAACAGGAACAGCAGTAGATTTCTTGGTTTCGATTCTTATGCTCGGTGCAGCGACTCAACTTAAAACAACAGATAAACTTATGGCGACGAATAACAAGAAAGTTGCTTTTCGAATTACCCGCGCGAACAGAGAGGATCGGCGGCGTTCGGGAAACATTTTGGTGCCCTAATTGGAATCGATATTTTTTTGCGAAGTAAAGTTTGACGGGGTTTTGCCGTCACCGATTATAAGATGAGGTTCTCTACCGGATATATCACGTGGTATGTCACTGAACGTGAGACGAGGAGTAGCACCATATGCACCTTAAGGAGTGTCACCGAACGTAATACGAGGTACGAGACGGAATACAAGAAGAGTTGTATACGACCGAATATATCGCGAAGTGAATGACTGAATGTAACACGAGACAAAAGAACCGAATACACTGACGATGGAGAGCTTTCGCGTGTCGGAGAGCACGCAGTCGAAGCGCGCACTGTCCTCTCTATCCTCGCGCTCTTCACTCGAGAGTCACGATGCACAGCAGTGGTAGGGTGAATGTGGGAGGGGGTGAATGGGGGAGGGGTGGGGGGGGGGAGGATTGGCGGCCTGGGAAACGGCGAGGGGTGGGGGGAGAGGAAGGGGAGGCGGGCGGGATATGTAATTGGGGGCGGGGATCTTTGCTTGTGTTATGTATGTATGGGTGCGTGGTGCGTGGGAGAGTAGCGCACCGCGGGGGGAGCAAAGATTGAATTGGGATGAGGGTGGGGGGAGGGGAGAACATGTGGAGGAGATTTCAAAAGTGTTTTGGGGGATGGGGGTTGCAGAGGGGGAAGGGAATCCCACGTGGATTGAATTGGGTGGAGGTGCTCCCAGTCAGTCGTACATAACTGCTCCCGCCCATCCTTGCCTCCAATACTCGTGCTCCCCCTGTCGGGAGATTTCAAAAGCACGAACACTTATCGCATCCCGCGACGGTCAACACTAAACAACGCACGGACCTGACGTCACTCGTGCTCAACAAATATTTGAGTTCGTTCTAGGATAGTTTCTATCGATCCCTCACTCGCCCTCTTCTCTTCAAAAGTGATCAGTCAGGCACGCACGTGGTAACTGCGGAATGAATGCAAACTGTTATTCGCGAAAAAAAACGTTCATATTACGAAACATAGCACGCGAGGAAATTTAGGTTTCTATTTCATAAATCAAAACTTGTTCATTCGTCCTACTTATTCATTAACATACACTTGCATCTATACTGAATCAGCTAGTTTTAATTTGTAGATACTTAATGAAACTTAAATATATAAGTTCTGTTTTCCACTGTGTACATTTATGTAATTGGGCTATTCATAAACATTACATTCTATATGTATTTATCAAAATTAGCTGTGACAGGTAAGTTTGGTATGTGTATGGTTGTATAATAATGTACCTACACCACATTATATCTATGTGAATGGGATTTGGCCGCGAATATAAAAGTTATTATTAATTTCTCGCCAAAAAACAGTGCAAAGCCAATTACTCTAGACAAAAGCGAACAAATAGTCAACAAACAACCGACGTAGCAAAATGAAATGAACAAAAGAGAGAGTGGACAGATAAAGAGCGATAGCCTAGAGCAGAATAAGGATGAGTGCGACAGATACGGGATCAACGGTTATGATCGAGTCAGGAATTGCTTTTCATCTACGAATTACCTAAGTGCAGATAGGTAGAAGGTAGAAGACTGTTTGGAGACGTGGATAGGAGCAGTGTAACAGTACCTTCAACACCGACGTTATTGAAGGAACCCGTACAGAGAAAAGACAAGTTAATACAGATGATCTTCAATTTCCGTTGAAGATTTTCCTGAAATACTAGCAATCCAGAAGGGCACAGCGGTCAGCTAGGGCGGAAAGAGAGTGAAGAACTCATGGAAATAATAACCCGGATAGTCACTCACGTTGTAATTTTCTGCCAAGTATTTGCCTCTCAAGAATCAAAGAACTACTACGATTCATTTGTTTCTTCAATATACATTTTGTTGCCATGGACCTATTTGTCTCTACTACATACTCCCTTTTACCAGAGGTTATCCCTATTCTATTTCTCTCATGAGCTGCGAAACTTTCTTGGAGCAAAGATCATCCAACTTAATACTCCAATCAAAACTTAAAGAATCATTAAAGATTTGACGTAATTTGAGTCTTTGTCTTGAGTTCACATCTCATGTGATAATGTGGACTAAATTCCGTTTTTTTTTATTTGGGAAGATTAAACATGAATGGCGTATAGGTACTAATATCAATCATAAAAAATCTTTCCCATGAATATATTTCTCAATAATAAGCTAAATATACACACATGAGGATTTTACCTTGACTTACTTATTGTACGCCGTGCGCTGAAGTCCCAAATGAACTCAACCGAATTTTTTCTTGCGATTTTATTAAAAATATAAGGTCAATTAAAAAATTAAAAAACAGTTGAAAAAACTGTTAACTGTAATTAACTTTCCTGAAAAGGATTGAATTTTAGAATTTCAATTCGTATAAATTTATTCTCGGAGAACTACGCAGACATACTGCATGCCATGTTAAAACTTTAATTACTTGGCAATCAATTCAAAAAGTAGGGTAAGTTAGAGAAAAGATATGAATTAAGGATTTAATTCATTTATTTTATTTAATATTTTTTAATATACATTAAGCTACAAAACTGACACTGACTGACTCATTCATCCAAATTCCTGGGTATTTCTAAACAAGCTAGGAGGGTGAAATTTTCATGGGAGGGTTATAACTGTGTCAAAATGGAAAAAGCGGAAAACTTGCAATCAATAGCTTTACATGGGATTAAATGAGAAAAATGAAAATTTGTGGTAAATGTAGACCTTTTTTTCTTTCGGTCATTAAAAGATGAAAGAATTGAGCTACAAGGCTGATTCTTTCACAAATATGAGGCTTTATGTTTGAAACATCTTATTCTTGCAATCGATTTTTCCCTACCTGCTGCTAAAGCGAAGTTTTTAAACTTTTATGGGTATATTAGAAATTTCTTCATTTTCGTTGTTATGGATAGATTTTTCCAATGTCGCCAGGCCGATTGTCAATTCGAGGTTCGGGACTCAGCAAGGCGGGCCATCTATCTGTTTGATTGTAGTATTTTGAGCAGTCGTTAATAACCGGATGAGATATAACATGATTTGCACTAGAACTGTGTGGGATCCATGCCTCATGGACCGAGTAATTCATTTTGAAAATCCCATAATATTTTTCATTGCTTGCAAGTAGCACGCAGAATTGAGGGCTTTCATTGGTTTTGTAAGGATGATGCATTCATTTTTCGTTATTTAAAGAGTATCATCATATACAAACTCCCCCCTTGCTTGCAAACTGTAAGCACCCATTTGCGCGTTTAGTATAAAATTATTCTCTAAAAACTGCACAGATATGCTACATACCATGGGAAATCTTAAATTATTTGGCAATCAATTCGAAAAGTAGATAAATAAATGGCTGATATTTTAGTGCTATTAGGAAGGTGAGACCTTTATAGCTCAGGAATCATCGATAAACTTCATGTGCTCTGCATTCTTGCTCAAAACAACTTAAGAACCGAAACCGTCACTGCTGATATCCCTGTAATTTAAATGGAAATAAGTTAAGGGTACACTAAGGATATACTAGAGGGAGATAGGCCCCTGAAAGTATAGAAAACCGGGAGGAGTTTCTCTGAAATTCAAGAAAAACCTACCTTTACCGGTAGAATACATTTTTTCAAAAGTTAAGTAGATCTATAAAATAGTCCACCCTTTGCCTCCGCAATCAATCATCGCGTCGTCGTTGGCTAATTTCCCTCCTTCCTCTCTCCAATCAGTCCCCGTTTTTCAACCCACCCTCCATCCTTTTTCCCGGTCGCAAAAATTTCCCACAGTGCGCCGCGGCGGCCTCCATTGGTAAGCCTTCCCCAGCAATGGCCTCCACATGCGACATCAACGCTCCACCTCACTCCGAACCGAACCAGCGAGCGGGAAAGCTAAATCAACGAGAGAGGCGCATTTTATAATGCGAGGACCCGCCTCACCGTGGGAACTCGCATATCTTAAGTAAATGAATGCTCACCCATATCCTGGCTAATCTTATACTAGCCGATAGAGAAGGGAGACATTTCATTAACATGTTTTAGCTGGCCCCGCCACAAAATGACTGAATTGCCTCTTAGCGCATACCCAGGCTTTAGACGAAAAAAATCCTCTGTGGATGAAAACAGAAATTGGATGCTGCATCATCCTACCACGAAATTTTTCCGGTGTTAAACTTGGAATCATCGCTCTCGCAAAAGTTCCAGGTGCTGTACGGTGAACGATTTTGGGACATGGGCTACGAAACTTTTAAAGCTCTGCAAAATAAGGGAAGAAATATTATTTACTGTGGAACTTGTAATGGTATAATACCTATCACTCTTGAGTTGGCAGCCCTTGTAGTATTGACAATGCCATGGCGATTAGGAGTTTGTTTAAAAAGGGGGAGAACAACTCGGGGTGGGAGAGTGTCGAGCGAGGAGGTGTGAAGTGAGTGGTAGTGAAATTGTGTCTGGAAGGGATAAGAAGTGCGCGAGGGACGGTGTTGAGTGAGCGAGTTGGATGTGAGACGGTGTCAAAGCTGTAGTGTGTTTTACTAAATACTAAAAAAAACAAGGAGGGAGAAAAACGAATGGTACATTATAAAGAAATATTACGAGTGTTACAATAGACGATTTTTGACAACAAAAGCACAGAGGGATGTGAGATGACTCAATACTATTTGCTGCGTCCCATTTCGACTCATTTCACCATGAGACCTCAAGAAAGGGTGCCTGGTCAATAATAATAATAATAAACATTTATTTTCGTGGACTCATTGGTCCTTTAGACATTGATGAATGAACTACTACAAAGAATACAACTCAAAGATCCTGAATAAATGTATACATAATATTACATAGAGTGAAATGAAGAGGGTACATAATATTACATAATATATTATAATCCAAAAGATACAACAATCAATTTCACTTTTCATTTCAACATGTTGGAATTTATCAGATCGAAAACTTTTCTTTTAAAACTTGCGATGGATTTAAATGCTCTAACATCATCAGGCAGTGAATTCCATGTGCGGGAAATTGACACTATGAACGATCTATGATACATCTCTGTACGATGGTGTGGAATCAATAGATCGGAAAGATGAGTTCTTGTAAAACGTTGTTGTACGTTTCTTTTAAAGACAAATTTGTTGAACAAATAATAAAGCCATGTCAAAGG
Source organism: Ceriagrion tenellum (assembly GCA_963169105.1). Lineage (NCBI taxonomy): Eukaryota > Metazoa > Arthropoda > Insecta > Odonata > Coenagrionidae > Ceriagrion > Ceriagrion tenellum. The sequence goes on along the minus strand of OY720641.1, from coordinate 5,465,156 downwards.
GTTATATAAATCTCGTGCTTTGCGTGTGAGAGCCTTGAGCTTTATTCGCGAGACAGTATGATTCCCCCATCTCACTCTCCCGCTTTGCCGCCTTCATCTTCCCCTCCGTCAACTCCTTTCACTTCTACCTTCCCTCCTTGCGAGGCTTTGCGTGTGCGAGCCTCGAGCTCTTTTCGCGACATAGTACGATTCCTCTATCCTACTCTACCTCTTTCCTACATTAATCTTCCCCTTCTACTCTTTTAACTTCTACCTCCCCTCCTTGCGGCACACGTCTGCGCCATGAACATGTGAGATAGTTATATAAACGACATTAAGATTTAATGTGAGAAATATGGGCGAAAATAGAATATAACCATGAAGTATAAATGTCATTTATTCGAAAAATGTTTATAAGAAGCAAAGTCTCCCGGGAAATAGAAACAATGATTGAAACAAAGGCACCAATAAGTTTTAGTTTTAAGGTTTTGGTCAATCACTACAACAACTGAAATGAAAATGCGTTCATTCAATTTGAATTGGCTTCATTGCCGATAACTTTGCTGTTTTTAACATACGTGCTAGGAAAATGCCATCAGACGAAGGTATTCCCTATGCTAAATGGTCAAATACGCACGCTCATGAGAAAAATGTCGGCTCAATAGTATCTCTCTTACAATTTTGGTATATGGGCTACGAAACTTTTAAGTTTCTGCGAAATAAGGGGAGAAATATTATTTACTGTGGAAGAGCGCGGTGATTTTTGACAACGAAAGGACACCGAGAAGCAAGATGACACCACAATACTTGTTGCGTCCCATTTTCACTCATATCACGATGAGACCTCAAGAAAGTTCTCATAGTGAGAGAACTTTTAGCTAGTTTTACATAAAATACCGAACACGTATTATATCTAAAACTACCGAGCTAAAGCTCCTGGAATTCGATATTTAAAGTTTATGGGTACAATAAAGGCATTAGGGTTGCAAGGACTCCAAGGCCCTCAAAATGGGCCCCTATTTGAATCCCTTAATAAAAGCACTGGAATCAGTGCAGGGGTACCATTTTTGTTTCTTAAATAAGTTACAATCACTTAGGGTTCAAATTTTCACAAACTAAAGGCAGAAAAAATTAAGTATGTATTTTATTATTGATTTTTTATACGCTACATTTTTGTTTAAAATTGCGTTCTTAATAACAAAATTGATAATTTTTCAGCAATGGCCTTTTTCCTTGGCAACCTGAGAAAAGTAAAAAAAAACGGGATTGTTCCCCGGGCGTTTTGCGGCTTATTATAAAATGAGAAATATTTACAATTATTATGACAGGATAAGTATTATTTAAAAGCAAAAACAGGAGTCATTATTCTCTCATAGAGTTGTTGGAGTGATAATTACTCCTAATAAGATCTCCCTGAAATACTGTTTGGAATTGCATGCTGTTTCCTATGCATATAAAGTCAATTCAACGTTAAAAATATGATCCGTATTTATTTATGCATATAAATGATTTAGATATTTGTAATAATGTTAATTATTCCTCATTAAGTCCAGCGGAATCAATCGAAACGTACCGAATCTTGACTTCAATTATCAATTCTCGATTTCAACACCGTCGATATGGGGAAAATTTGTCTGAAACGATAAATTTCAATAAAAATTTCGCAATTTCTACTGAAAAACAACAATTTGGTATTAAGAATAAGGATATCTGTTCAATATTATTTCTATTCGTACTTCATCTATCTATCTCTTCTTATCTTCAACTACAATCTCAAGTAAAATTTTTCATAAGAAAAATAAAAATGTCTGCATCTAATCGAAAGATGAGTTTTACGTGAATATCTTGGAGGAGATCGATCGCAGCGCCCTAAACAGCGTTTAAAGACTAACATCCCTATAGGCAATAATTTAGATTGATGATGATAGCACGTGACTTCCAACGTACGTCACGGAGGGTGGAGTGTAGGCGTCGTGTTTGCTCAGCGCGTGGGTTCATTGGAGAGGAGGGGTAGGGGTTGGAGTACAAGTAGAAGGGGAGAGGGAGGTTTGTCTCCGTTCATTGAGGAAATTGAGGCAGAGAGCAAAAACGGACGAGGGCGGTAGGTAGGCTGGTTTTCGACCTCTTTCGGGGAACACAGGGACTTAATTAAATCCCCGTTCCGGAGAGGAGGCAATTGCCTCTATACTATCGATAACGGACCATTACCGCAGCGCCGCCAGTGACGGTGGGGAACGATGGATACGGCTCTGAGACCTCTTGCGTCAAGTGCCTCCGGATATTACATTGGCCCCTTCAAGAAAAAAGAATGAATCGGCCGCGACAAATTAATGTGACGACGCTGGGTTCCGCGTCAGGACGGAGTCCCGGGAAACCCACTTGAAGCAGTTTCAGCAAATATCTCAAAGAATTAAAGAGTACGCAAACCCTTCTGCACACCTTTGCAGCAGCTTACAGAGTAATAATTTTTCATAATTTTAAAACTTTTTTCGTTACAATAGTGCCCAATAATGGCCAAGGTGTTACGAAGATTCGAAAAAAATGTTAATTTGATTTCACGCCTAAATTTGAATACCGCGGCAAAATCTACAGTTAATACCTGTTTTACCCCTTAAGACATCTATTTCTTTATGAAGCTTTACGCCGTTTTTACTTGAGAAGTGGTAACATTGGGTTATTATTGAACAACCCCTTCAACCCCTTACCACATTACTTTCCGAGATATTTGCCAAAAAATTACAGCCCTTTTACATGGGAAATGGTAAGTGTATGCACTCCAGAGAGACATTATTTACAAAATGAGGTATGTATAACACTTAGATGTCGTAAAAAAACTAACAGAGTGTAGTTTGTATGTTTTCTTAACTATATTTGAAAATTAATCGTATTGTCACCGCAGTGCGTTCTTGGGTATCACAAAATACCTTCCGTTTTGAAGGAGTTTCAAACGCACCGTGCGAAAAAAATGAGTCAAGTTAAAGACTTATTTAGATATTTTAATTTAATTTCTTACAATTGCTGTCATATAAAACTATATAATTGCACCATTAATTATGCAATACTTAATTAATGTGTCCTACAGCTGGTGAAATTAAAACGTATAATTCGAATATGTTCCCTATTATGAGTAGGGAACTATCTCGCTCGGACTCCCATAACAATGGCAGAGAGAGGTGAAATGAAGGATTTGCTCGTATTTAAAATTATAAGGATCTTCTATTTTCCATCAATAAGTACCCTTGTTTTTTCTTTATTTGCTATTTTTAAAAGTCATTGCGTCAACAACATTGTGTTGCTGAATGCACCTAAAGAACAAAGTATCAATATCACAATTTTAAAATGGATGTAAAGGCTGTGGTTGATGATATCATTGATTTAGATCCGTGCAATGTATTACGTATAAGAGGACAGAAAAAGTCAAATTGCAGGGGACTTAAAAGCTCGGAGTGGTGGGAAAAGGAGACGCGTCATAATTCTAGAAAAGTTTTCCCATGAATCAGATACTCGACGGAGTTCAATTGCCATGGACTGTGGGGCACAGAGGGATGCGTAATATGGACGTGGGATTTGCTCATCCCTCGCGGATCTCAGTTCGCAGAAATGGCACGGATGCAGTCCAGTCGAGTAGTCAGATCAGTGAATCAGAAAAAGGGTCCTCCACAAATACCCTTCCTATATTTGAGTGCCTCAATTTTAGAATTTTTCAAAACACTCATTTCCGAAACATGAGATGGTTGATGTTCAAGTCTAACGCAGTCTACATGTTGTTTCCGATAAAAATATACTTAGGGACAACATAGTTAAATATTCTGATAAAGGAAGAACAATATTATAACTGAATAAATAGTTTTGACCAAAGAAATGTTAACCAGACATACTATAACCTAGCAAAAATATAACTATATCAATATTAGTAGACAAAATTCAGGTGAATTATATTTAGCTTTTATGAACAGTCAGCATATCTTGCAGAAATTGTTCGAGAGCAATTAATTTATTTTTGGCCGAATATAAAATTTTAATACATTGATCACTCCGCCTAGCAAATGACAAGGCTGCAAGGATTGATCTTTGAAAGGTGATAGGAAACCCAACATTTTAGGAGAAAGATCACCAAGGATAAAAATATTCACTATGCAGTAGCTTAAAAAGGAATCAATAACTTTTATTTTAGTCCTGAAAGATTTCATCACAAACTATTTCGGTAAGCAAACTATTACATTTTTAAATATTGCAAATTGCATTGTATTATTGCAATATTGCAAATATAAGCTATTCGCAATACTGAAATTATACTTAAGGTATAACTCGTTCACAGACGAAATAAAAATTATAACTCAAATCAATACGATAAAAATCATCTATAATTTGCTCTGTGAAATTTTCTTGAGTGATATTTGCTGTATTTTTTTAAAATCTGATATGCCTACGACTCAACAACGAGTGCTGAGGTAATCTTGAGAAAATTTGCCTATAACTCTTGCATTGAGGTCTTTCGTAATGTCAAATGTAATGAAAATCGACATTTATATGGCTTATGTTTTAATGAGTGAAACATTTTGACTGTGCCTACCTCGAAAGGGAACGGCGTGATGGGTATATATGTATTTATGTATGAAAATGTTCTCCCCACTCTGTTTTATGGTAGTGAAACATGGGTATGTTAGGATAGACATAAGAGTAGACTAAACGCCGTGGGTATGAGTTATCTGAGGAGTGTTTGCGTCCAAAGTACGATGGATAGGGTCAGGAATGAGTGGGTAATAAATGAATGTGGGTTAGATGCTACAGTAATAGACACATATGAAAGGGGTGTGCTTCGTTGGTTTGGCCATGTTGAGAGAATGGATGAGAGTAGAATAACGAAACAGATACATATGAGTGAAATGAATGGCGCGAGAGGTAGAGGTAGACCGAGAAAGTTGTGGTTGAATGTGGTTGAGGAAATTCTTTGGAGGAGGTTTGCAAGGATAGGTCAGTATGGAGGAAATTATTGAAGCAAAGTTAGGAGTACAAATAAGTATTTATGAGTGAAACTTGGTTACTGTGCCTACCTCGGAAGGAAACGGCGTGATTGCTATGTATGTATGTGAAATGTTTTAGTATGGTTTCGCATGTAATGACCCCACACGTAGATGGAGCTAAATTTTATATATTTCTGGGCTTAACATTCCTTTTCTTCGCCTTAAATTTCCTCATTTCCTTAGAATCCGCTACGATAGGAGAGTCTCGAATGTCTTGTCTGCCTCGTGAAGAAAAACAATGCGTTGAACTCCCACGCCTTGTGCGGCTAAAGAAGGGTTTTGGGAGTTGATGGAGGTCAGCTTAAGCTCCAGTGCATTCGAAAGTTTCTCGCGAGCAAGGAAGGAGATGGAAGTGAATGTCTGCTTCCGTTCGCCGTAAAGAACAGCGGAAGACAGCAGAATCCGCTGAAGAGGCTTCTCCCATCCTAATGCAGAATCCCTTGAGATTTATACCCCTGGGGGTGTGTAAGGGAATGGAATGGGAACCCTCAGTATACTGGGATAATGTGAACAGACTTCCGGATATTTCAGTGAATATACTTACTTCGAGTTTTCACCCCCAGATGTCGCAAATCACTTGTTTTTTGTTCCAATGCTTTTTATCCACCCCATGGGAGAGAAAACAAGCAAAGAGATCAGACTGGTTGCTCCGAAAGGTATTTTACGTAATAATTACTGAAGGAACCACCATTTTCTTTTAAAGTTCCTAGGACGCAAGGCCTGAAATACCGCGCGGAAGTAATATTTTGTAAATAATATTAGTTAGGATGATGAAAAGAGGAAAATTATCGAAATCGACCCGTAATTCCTAACATAACACAATAACTTACGGGTAAAAAGAAGGATTTGCTCCGTTGAAAATTGACTAACCAGGTAATTTTTAGGACGACGCTTAATTACGAGGTTTCCGCACGCAACAGCATTACAAAAAGAAATGATTCCCAACCGTTGGCATTATTTACCATCCATCTTTTCTCACAAATTGAAGGCCATTTTTATCTCATCGCCAAACTGCGTAATGCGACTGGTTGGTATGGATCTAATATTAGCATTGCGAAATGCGCAAAAAAGCCATTTCCTCTGTAGTCGCTTTTGGCCTCCGTGGATGTTTACTCTATCCAGGGATTCGGGTTCAAGTATTGGTCAAGGCATGCGGAGAGGGCAATACGACATCAAATTGTAGCCTGACAACCAGAATTACAACCATAGGTATTGTTTAACCCTGCTATTTCTCTCTTTCATATGGATAGCACGACGGAATTGGACGACGCAGCATTAATCACGCAATATATAACTCATGCTTCCTACAGTGGCTGAAATGAAAACGTATTACTCGTATATGGTCTCCAGTGTGACTAGGAAACTACCACCAATCCCCCATGAGATTCACAGTGAAAGAGGATGCCTGGGTAGCTTGATTAGTTATAGCACTCGGCGTGCAATCGAGGGATCTAGATTCGTATCCCGGTGAATGATTTTTCCAATGTAAATTTTTCACAATTAAGACAGTTCATTGCATATATTTTATTTTTTATTAATTTGCTGGGATTTTTCCGTATTGAAGAGTTTTCCATGGATAAGGAATATATTTGAATAAGAAAAGTACTATTTTTCCTCCTGTTTCTTCCACTTCAATACTATTCATCTACATACTACCCCGCGAGCCGCCGAATGGGGGTGTGGCAGGGGGTGTTAAGTAAACAGCCGTGTTAAGATGAAGGGCTTTGAAAGGTGAAATGGTGACATGTATTATGGGAGTGTATTTAGAGGAGCTCAGTTTTTAATATGGTCGATTATTGTGCGCGGAAAGAACGAGTTTTTGTACCTATCTGAATGGCAGTGTATCTCTCTTATTTTATCGCTTCTGAGCTATTAAAAATACAATTCTTTCTCATTGAGCACCATATAATTTCAAGTTCAAGTTCCGGGAAAAATGGAACCAAAATGATTAATTTAGTAATTCATATTAGATAAGAGGGCATACCTCTCATTAAGATTCAGGAGTATGAATTGGACAAAGGAAAGCAGCGCGCTTCGTTAAAAACTGCTATGAGCGTACATATAGTATCTCACAACTTTTGGAGGGATTAAGGTGGGAGCCCCTAGAGACTCGGAGGCTACATGCTAGCCCGAGGTAAAAGGCAACAGTATTTATTTGCATTCCTCTTCTATTTATAGGTATTTATCCGTATTCCTTCCTCATTCCTACGGCATTCCGCGGTATTCCATCATATTCCTCGTCCAGGGCGCAGTATTTATTAGAATTGCTTCAGTATTCCATGGAATATGAGGGATGCGAACAACGATGCCCCGCAGTATTCCAATGGAAGAGTATCGTATTTATCAGTATTTGGGTTGGTACAGTATTCCTGGAATATTCCATCGTATTTCGTAAGAAATATGTAATTAATAACGTGGAAATCGTGTACTTGGACTTTATTGACCAACTCCAATTACTGACAATCTCTGTCGTCTTGGCGGCTTATTTATTTACTTACTTAATTATTTCATTGAGTACATCAGTCCAATCTCCTCGACCAGTCGTTTGTAATGGAACTATATAGGCATGTCTCGTACTTAACGCGATCGTATCTGGGGTTTCTAGTGACTTCCGGCAACTCAGCACTTCAACATTTACCGACAAACGACTTGTTTTGGTGCTAAGTTTATCTTTTATTGTGAGAAGTATCGGCTTGGAGAGGATATTATGTACTACATATTTCTTCAGACGTATTAATAGCATTCGATTTCTATCGTAAATAGTGGCAAAATGTGTTTTAATATTGTAGCGGTACATGTTTCCGAGTGTGTCTTCAATCACGGCTTGTTTACAGTATATTCCAAAGGTCTACGATGGTGAATATTTAATTTGAGCGCTTTGTTGCCGCATGATACCACATTTGGCATCACTTAAATACTTTAGTCAAGAAGTACATCTCGGATTAAGTGAATATTTTTATGAGAAAAAGCATCGCGAATGTTTGTGATTGTGAAAATTGTGGCTTACTTGTGAATACCCATGTTAATTTTATGTAAACTAAGACGGATTTTCCGTTTGTACTTGTGTATCTTATCTATTCATCATTAGCAGTTTATTTCAACCATCGTATTCACGATGATATTGATGATGAAGTGAAATAAGTGACTGCATTGGTGTGAGAAGTGTGTTGTTTGGTTTCATATACCAATTAAATGATAAAGGTATATGCGTTCTCGTGCAATGTATGTCTAATAATGCATAATTAAGTAAATTTCTCTACTTCCGAGTATTAATTTTTTTATTTATCTCCTCTTTTGATGGGTATTCATTTCATAAGACGAAAAAGTGCATTTTTTCTCTACATGATGTTTTGTCGATGTCCCGTCCTCGGAATACCGATAAGTACTTAAGGAATGTTGATAAATACACTCAGTGGAATACCTGTAAATACGGATAGAATACAGATAAATCGGAATAAACATATGGATTGATAAATATATTGATACACACACTAGATAAATACCAATAAATACTTCCAGTGTAATTCCCATAAATTCGTAATGAATACCAATAAATACTCCCAGGTAGTATTTCTCCGTCTCAGTGGAAATACTCTTGGAATATAAATAACACCGAATACTGATAAATACCGTAGGAATGCAGTTGCAATTTAACCTCGGGAGAGACCAATTTAACCTTTGAGAAATTCAGAACTGGTGTGTTTCACAACGAAAAAGAGAATTCATGACACTTCACTGCATCTATAGGTCTGACAGAAGCGATAAAATATGAGAGATACATACAATGCCGAACAGATAGGTACCAGAACTCGTTCTTTCCGCGCACAATAAGTGACCACAGTAAAAAATTAGCTCCTCTAAATACACTCCCATAATACATGTCACCATTTGATCTCCAAAAAACTTACACCTTTACGCGGCTGATGACCTAACACCCCTGCCACACGCTCATGCGGCGGCTCGCGGGGATTTATGTAGATGTAGATAATATTTATTTTTTCCCGGTGGAACCACTTTTAAGTGGCGTTTGTGGGTAACTTACGTTCCAAGTCAAGAGTAGGGATGGATCCCTTTTGGTGGAAAAAGCGCCGATGACAAGAGATCAGAGGCGCTTGTGGTATGTATTCTGAGAGACAGCGGTAATTAAAAGCATTTAAACATTGGTTAAACATACCTCAACAACGTGGAAGCTATTGATGAATTAAGGTGGCACATGCGCCATACGCTGAAGGCCCACTGGTTTTAATATCTATGAAAGACTTTCTTCTCAAGGTAAAATGAACGTTACTCTCCCAAAGAAACATAAAGAAATGAAAAAATAACTTGGTATAAATGAGTTAAACATCTTTTTCTTTAAAGTTACGTACCGAACAACTTGTTGGCACAACGCCATGCTCGAAAAGTCTTGGTGTAGTTGCTGGGCCAGATAACGCCAAAAAAACTCACAGGAAAATAATTTTGTGGAACGCCACATAGATAGCATAAGGCTACAGACTGACATACGATGGAAAATTTGACTTGGCGGGAAAAGAACTCTAAAAGAAGGTTCTCCATTAAAAATCTGAAGAGAAAAAGAAAAAAACCTGCTCAGGCCCGATAACGAGTCGAATCATTTGATGTACGTCTCTGGTTTTTGAATGGACCATAAAGCCTGAACCTTCATTACCATAACTTTTATATGAATCAATTATCATCCATAGAAATCCTCAGTGATAAAAAATTAAGTTGAGAGGACCATAAAACAAGGTTCTCCGTTCAAAAAAAGAAAAGAAAAATCCCGCTCTGGCAAAATTACGAGTCGCATTAATTGATGCACGCCTCTGGTATTTTTAATGGACCTCATGGCTAGATCCTTCTACTTTTCTATGAGAGAATCATTATTCATAGATATCCTCTGTGATTTTTAAATGGTTTCACCAGCTCATTCACTCTCTATGCACAATCACTGCAGTAAGACGATCTAAACATACTTGCCATGGCAAAAATAGGACATGAAACTAAAAATCATTTTCCTTCCTATCGACCTATGTTGAATTGGAAGTTGTGCACCACAGTGTGGAGGCAGAGGGGGAGGGGGAGCAGAGGAGGGGGGAAGCAGAAAGCGAAAGTTTAAGCATTTATTTTCGACACAAGAAAGCTGAATAGAGTTCAAAAATAGGTGCCAAAAGCATATGTACTACGAGTGCCGAAGGAAAGATATCCAAAGCTGCTTTGACGTATAAATATAAAAGCGTATCAGACTCAACTTTGTGGAAGCGATAGATATCCATTTCAAAATGAAAAACAATTGTAACTTTCCACACAGAATTTTTAATTTTTGCCGACCATGGTTTCAGCACCTAGTGCCATTATCAAGGTACAATTTTTCAAAACACTCCACTATACATACTCTTTTTTCTCTCTCTCTCTCTGACACCCTTCCCCCTCCCATTCAGTATATATAGTGGAGTGTTTTGAAAAATTGTACCTTGATAATGGCACTAGGTGCTGAGACCATGGTCGGAAATTATTAAAAATTCTGTGTGGAAAGTTACAATTGTTTTTCATTTGGAAATGGATATTTGACTTATAAACTGTTGGATAGACGAAGAGCCGGAAGACCAATAATGAAATCGTAGAGTTAACCTGTAGTGGGCTTAGAGCTTAAACCAGAGAAGAAGAAGCGGAAATAACTGTCATATGTTTAAATAAATTAAATATGTTTACATTCCTGTAAGAAAAATTTTACTGTACTGTAATAAGGTAAAGGGATGAGAATTTTCGCGCTGTTACCCTTTTGTAGGTTATATGAAAAATCTTCATTTTTTGTCCTTATTTTATTTTCATTGCAATTGGCTAAAGTGTCCAGACTAATTGCTAAAAAGAAAAGGAGACTAGCCAAATATTTATAGCATAACATGATACGTATATTTGTAATAATGAATATAACATGGTAAAATTTGTGTCTAAAAAGTTAAGACTAAGTCTAAAAGTTAAAAAAAGTTAAGAAACAGTTTTGGGTGTACATTCGTAAGAGCCTGCCATACTAAGAAAGTTTGATAAAGTTCAGACACGGCTATTTCCACATGTAATTTCATTTTTCACAACCATGATTTCTTCACAGAGCATCAGCGCCTTCTTACCGCCTGATGCTACTTAAAAAGAAAACATTGCCGTGAAATGTGAGGTAACATGTGGCAGAAGCTGGCTGAGAACTTAGTCACAACTTTTTAAAAAATGTTTATATTTTTGTTACTTTTCCTTGATTTAGGCAACTTGTCTCTTCTGATCCCATGCATTTTATTCGCCTCCAACGGATGATAGCGCAACAATTGGCTATGAAGAAGTTTTTCTGCATGAGTCAAAATCATTGGGTTACATGGAGAGGATATTACGTCATCGAACTGTAGCATGTAAACCGAAACAACAAGTATATAGACAAACTTTTCCTTGAGTTTGGCAACATTTTTCTCATATAATTGTTTAATACAATAGTCTGAGTATGTGTGGAATATATTTCCCATGGTAAAAAATGTTTTATAATTATTTACGTTTCTGATAGGATTAAAACGTAGTTAGTGATGGTTTTAGCTCTGATATCGTCAAAGCCATATCCGGTGTTCCTCAAAGAAGTGTGATCGGCCCTCTTTTATTCATTATGTATATTAATGACCTAAGCTCTAGAGTTAGCAGTACATTAAGATTATTTGCAGAAGATGCAGTTATCTACCGTGAATTAGCGAAGACGCGGACTTTGAAGCTCTGTCATCAGACCTTAACAACGTCCATTCGTGGTGCCAGGAGTGGGGTTAGAATTAAATATCAGCTAATGCACCAAAGTTTACTTCCTGCGAAAGTCATCACAAAAATGCCATACTTATACTGTGGGTGGGGAAAACATAACATCTTCAGATACAGTAAAATATATTGTAATTACCTTAACTTCTGATATATCGTGGGGATTACACGAACAAAACATATGTGGCACAGCATTAGAGAAACTAGGTTTTGCTAAACGTATAATAGGAAGGTCCTCGGATTGAAGAGTCAAATAGAGATGCTGCTTTGCTCTGGTTAGGCCACACTTTAAATACGCCACGAGCATTTGGGACCCTGGTCATAAAGATTATACCCAAAAAATTAATTAAATACATTGGAAAGCAGCGCGTTTCGTTAAAAACCCCTACGAGCGTACATATAATGTCTCACAACTTTTAGAGGGATTAAGGTGGGAGCCTCTAGAGAGGCTGCACGCTAGGCTTAGGTTGCTTGATAAATTCAGAACTGATATTTTTCAAAGCGACACAGAGAATATTATCTTGACTCCTCACTACATTTCTAGGTCAGACAGATACGACAAAATAAGAGATATACAATGCCGAACAGATATGTACAAAAACTCGTTCTTTCCGCGAACAATAAGCGACCACAATAAAAATTTAGCTCCACTAAATACACTCCTATAATACATTTCACCATTTCATCTCCCAAATCTTACATCTTTACACGGCTGGTGACCCAACACCCCCTGCCACACGCCCACGCGGCAGCTCGCAGGGCAGTGTGTAGATGTAGATGAAACGTACCGAGGACGGTACTGTTGATGTACCCGACGTCAGAATGCAGAAGTTTATGGTTTCGTTTTCGGTCGCATGTGTTGTGAAACACGGACGGACGGACAAGAGCCTCCATTAGCTCAGGGATGGGAAAGAATGCTTTCTGATTGATCCGCAATGCGTTCACGTCGTCCTCTCCCTCCCATTCTACCCCCTCCCCCACAATCCCCAAATGCGGCTGAATAAAGAGAGCGGAAGGGGGAGCGGGGAAGTGTCAGCTGAGCGGACGACCTTGGGTCAATCTAAGTGCCATCATAAGTGCCCTTGGGGCCTCAGCCACGCCGGCTGGACCCGCGGGACATGGAAGGATAAAGGGGGCGTGTTGGTTGGAAGCGCGCATTAAAGGAAAGGAGAATTCGTGGTGTACTATGCGCTGCGATTACTCACGCGAATTGGAAGGCCATTAAGGCGGTGGGAGCGCGAATCGTGAGTCATCGAGTCCATATTTTAGTAAGTGTTCGTTGCAAAAAATTCTTAGATCACATATCACGTAAGTAAATCAATTTATACGTTGGCGATAATCGAAAAAGTTGAAAAATAAATGATGCATGGATTGCGAATTTGAAAGCCATTACGGAGTTTGGAGCGCGAATCGTGAGTTGTTGAATACACATTTAATAACTTTTCAGATAAGTTGTACAAAATTCTTAGATGACATTTCACGATAGGCCATCCATTTTAACGTTTACAATTAATACAAGTTGATACATAAATGATGCAAGAATTATATTATACAATTTTCGTCTCAATCACAGCATTGTTATGTCTCGAGTTAATTAACCCACTGTTGCCGGGAATTGATCCGACACTGTCACTTTTGAGTGACTAACGAAGACATATTTCCAATCACTTAAATTCATGTATTATGATTATTATAATGATAATACCACCCCCTGCCACACGTCCTTGCGGCGGCTCGCAGGGTATTACGTAGATGTAGATGTAACTGTCTTAAATGATTTGCTTTGCTGTCACGCGCGTGAGTGCAAAGATATGCACCAAAAAGGGTGTAATTCACCATGGTTTGGATTGAACCAGGTATATGTAGATGCTCCTCGTGATCCTCGTGAACAACCTGTCAGATGGACCCGATGCAATATCCGCTTTTGTGTTCTATCTTTGCGTCACTGAAAGCGGCGGCAATGGGATTGGAACCGCGCTCGTGTATTCCTGTGACGTCCGAAGGAAGCCCTTGAGTCGGCTGGATTAAGTCATGCGCCAATGAATGGCCACGGTTGGAGGAAATCATTTTGACTTCAACGGAATGCAAGCCCGGAACTCCGGATCATTCTCTGGCGGTGAATTCGCGGACACTGAGACATGCAGATGACGGCGTGTAAAATTCATAATACCCTGGCATTTCACCTCAAGGAAATGAGGCAGAGGAGGAGTTTTCGCTAACATATACTACACTCTATCCCACTAAAATAAGTGAAGATACCACTGTCGGTGAATGTAATGAAAATTAGTGAAATGAATGGAAAAGAAACTGCAGATACAATTCACGAGGTGACACTTATGTGGACGTTGATTACATTCAACAAAATCCGACACTCTACCGTAGATCACATTATGAGTGTGTTGCAGGGGGAATAAATACTAATTTCTACGCCAATAAGATTAATGAAGATACAAATATTGGTGTTTGATAGAAGTAAAAATATGCAGATATTGGCAGGAGGTGACAAAAATCCTGAATACATTTTATAAAAATCGACGATCTCTGGTAGATCAGATCGTTCGAACAAAATTAGGAGACAGCACTGCGACAAAGACAGGTTTAAAATGACATTAAGCTTAGGAATTGACAACATTTGGTGAATTTTACGCCGAATTTTTACCAGGCGACCGGGTTTGACGTTATTTCGTTATCTTCAGGTATATTATACAGAGATCTGAGGCATAAAAATCATGGACATGCCTGAGAGATATGCATAATGAACCTGAATATGTCGAGTATTCGACGAAACTTGTCGCCTAATAGAAATTCTGCGTAAAATTTATAAAATTTCTGTTAAAACTTGTAAGCACTATCACGAAAATTTTCAAATTTATGGCGGAAAATATTGAATTTTTTATAATGATTTTTCCCCAGTAAAGGAATATGGTTGGTTTGCTCCATTATGCCTATATCCTGTTGCGTGAATACTATCAGCACTTCCAGTTTTCGTAGAGCTGAAAATAAAGAAATTATTCGGTCGTACAGGGAAATCGATAGATGTATTTAAACATTAATGAAAAATACTATCTGGGCAAGATAGGATGAGAACACCGACTAGCAGTTTTAAGCAGCATTAAACTTGGGGCGCAGTTTTATGTCCTCTAGCAGTATTGAATGGTGACGTAGGAGAGCGTGGCGGCGCGCGAGGAACTCTGGGTAGGAGAGGATTGTGGTGAGGGGGAGGGAAGAGTGGATGATAGCCCTAGTTAGGAGTAGGGTGTTTGAAAGGAGGCCACAGGCCTGCGTCAAAGGTTTTTCTGAATGGGAGCGTAATTTAAGGGCTGGACGTGCGGTGTGGGAGAAAAATGGTGGGTAGGTTATTTTCGACTGATAAGCTCTGCGGAGTTAATTAAATGTATCCCTGATAAAGTGGACGATATCTCATGAAAAAAAGGAAGATCTCCAGAGAATCTCCCTTTTAGCATTCATTGTAAAATTATGGATCTACTCAAAATATTTAATACGATTTAAAAAAAATTATCTCCTGCCTCCTGATTCAACAAGTATGACGAGAAAAATTTTTGAATATTTTTATCGTGGATTTAAACAGCAGTTAGCATAATTGAAATGGTTGCCACTCAATACAAATGCTTCATTAAGTACTAAAGAAATAAATATCTTTCAAAGAAAAATGTGAGCTCTAAAGGAGAAATGTCATAGGAAGTATAATTTATTGATGTATCGCTGGCCTTTATAGTAAACCCAACAAAATTATACAGACCAATAAGAAAAGGTTCTTTAAGTTGAATAGGAATAGAGCGCCGAAGTATATCGAATTTTACATTACTCGCGTTCAGAGTATCTTTTCAACGAAATTCCAAATACGAGGTATAGAACCGAACGTAAAACTAACGGAGAGCTTTGCTTGATATGCCACTGCTAAACTTTGTTCTCAGAAAATTCATAGCATTCTTGAATCAGTAACACCTGACATGTATAATATGACACTAACGGGGAACAACTCGTCATTTGAATTCACCCATATTATCGCCAGATATGTGCATAATTTCAAGTTCATGAAACTTAAGGGGTTCTTAGGTTACCATACGACAGAAACTTGTAGTGCCCGCGTGAGATATCACCAACCGGCGTCTCCACGCAATTTTTTCTCCGTTTCCTTGACAGGTTTTCGGCTGCTGTGGCTCATAAGGAATAAAACAGTCTACTGTTTAATTAATGATGATCTTTAAATAATGATTCAACGCCATGCCTGAGAATTTGGTTCGGAAAAAGTTATACTATAGCTTTTAAGACCATTATAATTTTTTTTGATTTTGTTATGAATAGTTTTATGTCACAAAATGCGATTTTAGCAAGAAAGGGAAGAAAGAATTAATAGGTTTAAAAAATAATTGAAACCCAGATATATTTAATAACTAGTGATTTATACCCCATTTTTAACCGGAGGGGCAGCGCTGCCTAAACCTTCATTTAATAAGTCTGCAAAAAAACCATAAAGTCTTCACATCTCCACAAAGAAGTGTCTTGTTATATGAAATCTACGTATTCCATTTTATTCCTGGAACGAGACCATATCTTTTGAGTGTTTATTGATCTCTAGGTCTCGGAAAATTGAAAAAAATATGAGGAAACAATATTTCCAAATTAATTGGAACGCCAGGAAAATTTTAATTAAATTGGTAAACATGAAAATGTTAAGTGAAATATTGTTTTATGTAGGTAAGCCTGTTGGGCATAATGCTTTCACCGTAGGGCAAAACCAGCATCGTTGAATAATAAGTGAATCACTCAATAATTTAGCATAGTATGAAACAAGTCTGATGTTTATCGAAATTACTACCAAATTGAAAATCAATACTAGTCGTATAATTAAGGTGGACGTTTGGTGGACTTTTTTTAGTTTTGATCTAAGTAAAGGACGATAACCATGAATGAATTAGGCCACCGAATTTGCAGCCTTAAAAACAATGTATATCCACACCTTTGCCACAAAGTATATATTTTTTCCTGCAAATATTCTCTTTGAATTGGAATTATTCCGTTTTCTTACCCACAAAACAATTCTTAGAATTTGGTCTGAGAGAAACAACTTGCACGGAAATTCTTCTCATATAACTTTGAAACATTCGTCATTCAACAAAATGAGGACAATAATTTTAAAAGTTTTTGAGTTTACGGCACTTTCGAAGAATGTGTTGGATACACTCTGCAATTAGCACACCAGTACGTGCACAGAAGCGAATTTTGCCTCTTTAAATATATTCAGTGCGTGCCCCTACCGTGTTCATCAAAGGGAGTTCATATATCTACATCTACATCTACATAAAGGCCGCTTTACACGGTACAATAATTTGTATAAACGAATGTATGATCTCCTGCACGAGGAAAATTGTATCGTGTAAAGCGGCAAATTGTATGATTGTCTGAATGACTTAATGGGAAATCGAACCTGACCTAATTCCATTCAGTTTATTGTACATTCTATGATGCATTCGTTTGCATAATAAAATGTAGGTACCGTGTAAAGCGGCCTTAATACCATGTAAGCCGCCGGAAAGGTGTGTGGAAAGGGGTGATAGGATACCAGACTTGAATAGGAGTAAAGGATAGTGTTTTGAGAGATGAAATGTTGAAGTGTATAATGGACGTGATTTAAGCGGAGCTCTGGTTTTATTATGGTCCCCTACTGTGCGTGGAAAGAAAGAATTTTTGTACCTATCCATTCGGCAACGTATCTCTCTAATTGTATTGCTTCTCTTGGACCTAGAGATGTAGTGTGGCGCCAAAATGATATCCTCTGTGTCGCTCTGAAACACACCTGTTCTGAATCCTCGTCTCGAGCAAAACTATGTCAAGGGAGCGGCCTCCGAATCTCCAGTGGCTTCCAACCTAATCCCATTAAAAGCTGAACAACACTAAATGCTCGCTTGTTGTAGTGTTTAACGAAGCGCATAGTTTTCCTTTGCATTCTATTTATCCTTTTGGCTAAATTTCTCCGTCCAAGGCGTTTTCAAGGTGCGGCCTAACCAGAGCTCTATTTCGAAATTAACATCCACCCACGAGTTCCACCGATGATTTTTAAAGTGCGCTACACTAGCGATGGGCTGTACTTGACATGCGCCATCTCTGTGGGTGGGATGCCTAGTAAACTAGGAATTAAACTTTTAGATATTATATGGCCTAATATAGGGATGGCACATATCCGGATGAAAATTTAAACTGTACTTAAACTGCGGCTCATAATGAGTAAAACAGTCCAATTTCAAATAAATCATGATATCCTAAAATATAGATTAGTCGCAATGCATGGAAATTTGGTGCGGAAAAGGTTATAGTACAACTCTTAAGACACTCATTATATTTTTTTGATACCGTTATGAATAGTTTCATGTCACAGTGTGACATGGTAGCGTAAGAAAGGGAATGGTGAAGTGCATTATGGATGTGTTTTAAGTTGAAGCAGTTTTTTTATGGTGTGTTGCCGAAAGGGACTCCCATCCCATAATTACGTTTACCTTATCAGGCGATATTCTCAGGGAATGGAGTACAGATACCATGATCTCACAATAAAAGTTTGTTTTCACTTTCCTCAGAATGTTATTCACCGACCAAAGTTTCGACATGAGCCTTTTCATTTTCAGGGTACTGGTGCTGTATTGAAAATGTACCTTGAAAATGGCATTTAAGCCTTGGTCGGTAAATGACATTCTGTGGAAAGTGAACACAAACTCTTATTGTGAGATCATGGCATCCCATTCCATATAAACTCGATGGTTTCAGGCTTTACTTTGTGAAAATGCATTCTAATGTATTCAAAAGAGATATGGTACTTTTTTCACAGTTTTTTTATTCCAAGTCGACCGGCTTCGTCGCATAGGCGACATCATCAGGTCTGATGGTCAGGTCATCAAGTCAGGTCGACTTGGAATAAAAAAAAACTCTGAAAAAAGCACCATATCTCTTTTGAATTCTTATTCTATTCCATAGTTTGCTTAAGTCTTTCATTCTCTTTTCATCGAAATGTGCCACACGTACCACACATCCCATCTTGTTCCACAGAGCCACCCACTCCTACCGTCTCCACTCATTCATACCCCCTTTCTCCGCCCACTCTTATCTGTGACGTCAATCCATCCGATTGGTTGTTTCGGAGGGGGGAGGGGTGGGATGGTGGAAGGGGTCACTTCCCCTCCCTCACTTCCCTCTCCCTCACCCTCCGTCTGCAAAACCCTCTCTGCCCACTCCAAAACTCGCCATGAGGGGGAGTCTTCCTCCCCTCAAAGCCGAATGCCACTCGAGTAAGGAAGAGCTCACGGAAGAGGAGAGTCGTCTCCTCACATATATTTTTTTCCCTCGAGGAGTTCGCGACGTCGCGAAGGAGCACAGGAGATGAGGGTACATGCCCGAATCTCTCAAGACCGCTGGTGGTTGAAATTAAAAAATAAAATCCTTTCTCCATTCATATCTCTCTTCTCACTCCTTGTCCTCCACTCCCATCTAGCATCTCTCCTCTCCTTGAAAGTCTATCGCACTCGAACCCATCAAAATGACGAAAGTCGATGGATTGGAGGGCGGGATTAATCAAAGGTTATTCATGTCTTCCGAATGCCATTCTCCAGCCGATATCGCTCGCGTAACATGAGGTCAAAGGACAAAGGGCGATTTCTATTATCATAATAATTATTGTTTTTTCTCTCCGATTTTATTCCTCAGTCGCGCTGGGTTATTCAGAGTTACGTGTAATATACCTAGTACTCCCAGAAAAAATTCATTCAGTTTAAACGATGGTTTCAGACCTCACTCGGTGGAATTCCTTGATATCAGGGATATAAGGATTAACTTTGCAATTCCACATTGTAAAAGATTTATTTACGACCGGTTTCGCCGCAGTGCAGCAAAGTTAAGTGCAGCAATTGCAAAGTTAATCCTTCTATCCCTGATTCATTCAGTTGTTTCTAACAAAATTTAAGAATTTCCTTACTACATGGCATGTTGCTATGATGACAGTCTTCTGAATTTAGATAAATGCGTCGTAATTTTATTTTTTCTAACCTTTTCGAAGTTGATTTGGTATTATTCCGATGGCTAATACTACTATGGGTACAATTTCAACCAAGTTAATCTTCCATTCCAAAATGCCTCAGCTGCTGAGTTCTGATACAAGCTGTTTTTCTCGCCTATGGTATTATTATAATCACTCTTTATTTCCTGGACGTTCTAAACATGATTAGAATAAGCCAATATAAAAAAAACAGAAGAATTTGAGTAATATAATTCAGGCAACCCGATGAAACGACACGAATTCGTCTACAAAATGACAGCAATCCTCGGCCAGATATTGGTAGAATTGACGTGCAAACATAGAAAAAGAACATACAGTTACATAAAATTGTTTCGTAATCAATTAAAAAATGTACACCAACATAGCTTGGGTTTTGCTGAATATGGCGAGGTAAGTGAAATAGTCCAGAGGTCTTTGTGGGATCTGATATTGTATTTATGTGCAGCATCGATAATTTCAATAATAAATATACTTTCGAGTTTTAATACGAAGACAATAGATGATAACATGTGTGAGTAGGGTAAGGGAATTTACTATACAGTTGGGTGCTAACTTATTAAAACAACAGCGCAGATGATTAACGTAGTTTATGAATTCGCACCAGAATCAGCCATACGTACTCATTCAATTGGTCTCGAAGAAAATGAGTATGCACTCTTGCATTATAATTTAATATTATAAAAACTAATCTAACCGTTTACTTCTGCTCTTTCTAACAGACGCAACTATCATAATTATACAATGTTGAACAGTTCCGTGGTTGTGATACTAAAGCTCAGTAAAAATGATAATTTTGCATACATTATTTGCATGAATGAAGTATCAATTGCAAAGGTTTGATAAAGAATACCAGGTGTTATTTTGTTTGTTGTATTACCCTTCCACCCGCTGCACTGCGCTGGACACTTCGTAATTTATGAGCGCACCCTACTTTGAAACCCTCCCCATATAAACAACGAATTCCTTCTAGCAGCAGACGTCTTTTTAGCCCTCCATTCATCCTCCCATTAACAGTTACAATTTGACTGCGTAAAATATCATATCATCCAAAAGTATAAGCCCATTCCGACTTGGTAATATTCTTCTTTTACTCTCTTTCATATTATGACAGACCGCCAACAACCTGTGGGCCACATACGACGTGAATATCGAAAAAAGGATTGGGAGTGGAACAGGAAAGTTGCGCCCAACGTAAGAGAGTCAGTCTCCTTGAAAAAAGCAAAGGGTGTAAAAGAAGTGCAGCGGAAATAACTCGGTAGGAAATGGTCCAATATGGAGGAGAGGGTTTTATAGTGCGGACGCGGCGAAAATGGCATTCCGCCACACACTCGAGGTGTGAGTGGCAAATGATACGGATATAGCACCGAGAGGATGGTTAACATAGGCGTTCCTCATTTTTCATTTGGGAACGCTCACTCCAGTCATCGCGAAAACTTATCGGAATGTATTTATTCCTTCGCAGACAAATCCTGCAGAGATGTTTATACGATACGAATAAAATTCTTTGTTGCTTTAAAAAAAACGGCTATATTTTTCTTGCAGGCTTGGAGACTAGGGCAATAATAGGTACACGTGTTTTGAACAGTACCAACAATATTAATGGCCGCTTCATACGGTACATTTTATTGTACTAATGAATGTATCATAGAATGTACAAGAAAATGAATGGAATTAGAGCATGTTCTATTTCTCGTTCTGTCATTCAGACAATCATAGAATTTTCCCCTTTACACGGAAATATTTTCCTCGTGAAATAGTTCATGCATTTGTTTGTACAATATAATGCACCGTGTAAAGAGGCCTTTGTAATATTAAGGCAGTAACTGGATTTTGATTAGATAAAAATAATTTCTTCAATACAGAATAGATCAAATAATATCACTGCATCGGCCCCAAATGTACCAATATATTTCAAAAGACGTTATAATTAAATCTCAGCTCACAATTGGTGACTTACTGCTGCTATGCAAAGAGACTACATATTTAAATTCAATTATATTACGCATTTAAGAAATTACAACAAGTAAAGTTACTATGAATAAGAGCGTGTGGATTTACCCATTAAAATGTTAATTAAAACTGTGAAAATTGCATGGAATTTTATGAATATTTAATAATAGCACAAATTGAATTTCCTGAAAAATAAGTCTCAAATATTAAAATTGCTATTGAAATTACCAAGAACAAAGGCTTGTGTTCCACTTTGTGTTGTAACTTTTGTATTCACATCGTCGAAAGCAAATTAGTCGCGAGTTCCCAGTTGATTTTTAAAAAGATTCTTTAATAAGATTAACCACAATATTTTATAAGATTAATCTTGTGATCCTTTTAATTCAAAGTTCAGCTACATTGCAAGAAAATTCTCCTTTTATCTAGCTAAACCACTTACGAACGTCATATTTCCATTGTGAACTACCATGGCAGGCTTCCTCTCTATAAATTATATCATTATTTCTCTTCTATGTAACTTCGTCATCCCACGCAGGATCACAAATTTTCACGGGCATTTCTTCAGTCTCACCAATAGCCTGTCCAATTCTTTTTTATCGAGGTATTATGCGGCCGCGACGTCTTTGAAGTCCCTTGTACGTTATTGATTCCAGCGGCAGATTTGAGGTCACCCGCATCGGGAAATGAGGGCAGAAAAGACTGAATGCTCATCTGCCGCTTCCTCCTGCGATGCGCACAAGAGGAAAAAATACCTTCTTTGTTATTATTATCTAGGCTAAGTTACTCGAATCAAAGCCTTCTTCTCCTCCCTAGCTTTTGTCTTCGTGTCAAGGATCAGCTATGGTAGTCTGTCTCCTCAATTTGCTACTTTTAATGCAGAGATTTCGCTGCGGTCACGCCACACTCCTAAATGTCACTTTTCATTCAATAGCTCCATCTTTTTTTCTGTGTGTCCCTCTTCCTTTTAGTACCTGGGAGTTTCAATCTTCCCACCTTTCCGACGCATTTCTCTGAACGCCAATCTAAATATCCAAACCATCTAAGATAACTTTTTTGTTTTTCCCCCCCCGTATCGAGGCAACTTTTTACACAACAAACAAAAAGATGGAAAAAAGGAGACCCATCCTCGCAGCACTCTCTGACTATAATACGGAGTATTCTCAGCAACAATTATTTTTTTCTTCTTTCTTATTCTCAACAATAATTCGCTCCTGAAAATGCTCGCTTCAACGCGGGTGAGACGTTGCGCTGAAAATGCTCCCCACGTGGCCTATTTGGAAAACGGCAACACCAACAGCTGCAAAATTTTACACTCCATAATTTTAAACTCCCCCACATTTGCTCATTCCTATCTATCTTCGTTGCACCACGCACTCACCACAACACTTTCAATTTATGCTCGCGTATTTGCTGTGTATGAGGCTTTTTAGTGGCCCAACACACCGCTCCTCATAGAATAAGACTCCTTATCACTATCACATACACTTCACCCTTCAGTTTAGAAGGCATTCTGCATCACATTTGACTCCTCTTAACTTTTGAGGTAATATTTTTAAAATGCAAAGAACGTCATCTTCTCGTTCTATGTTTTGGTTTCGGTCTGTTGTGTCAAAAAGAGAGTTAAGCCCTATTGGAGAAAAAGCGGATTAAGTATTATGAAAAAAATGAAAAGATAGAATTAGAGAAATGCTAATAATTATGCATGCGAATGCTAAATGCTGGCCTCATATTTTGGAAGTTTATGCAAAAAAGGCAAATAAATTTCCCACTCAGCATTTACATTATCACGTCATAATTGCGAAACATAAGACAATATGATGACATAGAGCGCTGACAATTGTGGACAAAGGGTTGTCTATTTCACTATTTTACCGTGCAAAGGATACTTTGCAGAACAATGACTCACTTTTTAGTAAACACGTGCTCCACTCAGTCAATAATTTTGAAGGAAGGAAACTACTTTTACATTTTAGCAGGCAATGTAACCGCCGAAATACGACCGAACATAATTATTTTCCCAAAATAAATTCCCAAGTGCTATGGTACGTCTAATGTGATGGCTGTTCCAATGTTCATAATATAATTAATTTTGCCCAATTTAAAAGCAGTTAATAATAATTATAGATCTGAAACACCACTTTGGTACACAAAGAGTACCATTATGTATCAATGTTTTGATTTGAGTTCTTAGATAAAGATTTTTCACGACGCTAATTTTCCGTGTAAACTTCAACGAAGAAGGTGAAGTAAAACAGTTTTTCATGTAACAATTGCGCATCTTGTTTACAAAATTTGTTAAAAAATAACTCATCATCTTTATTTAAAAGAGTATGGGGTCAACATTCAAACAAAAAAAGGTCAAAATTCAAACATTCAACCAAGACTAAGGTCATTGATAAATTCCTATGCCACGACCTATTTGAAAAACTGTTCAATAAATTCAATGAAAGAGACGTACAATAAGGGAACAAATGACGATTCAGACAAGAAAAAAGTCATTGATGTATTCTAACGCCACGACCTATTAAAAATTGCGTATTTTGTTAAATAAATTTGATGAAAGAGAAATACATTGCCTTTATTCCAGAAAATATAGGAAAAAAGGCGATTCAACCAAGACGAAGCCATTAATAAATTCCTACGTTGGGACCTATCAACTGAAGAGAGTTCCACCGATCGCTGCCTTGCATCCAGCAGCAATCATTCATACTCCATTGGGTAACAGTGCAACTGCTGTTGGCGATACAATCAATCAATTCCCAGACGTGATGGCATCCTACTAGAGGGATCATCAAGGTATTGACCGCCAGGCAATCTTCTCACTTCCGGGAGGGATGAAAGAGAGCTTTCAGTGACAAGTGCGACACCTGAAGCATATTGCAGCTCAAGACAAGATGGAAATTCCTTGGAAGACAAAAATCGATAATTATGGCCGGTTGCAGGAACGATACATATGTAAGTTTAGTAAGTATATACACCCCATAAGCTATGGAGACCATTCAATAATCTCTGGTAGCTAGAAAATGTAGCTCTGGAATGAATAGTCCAAAAGACATTTATAATTCGTCTATTAATAGCTTTTTTAATAAATAATTAAGTCTGTAAGCGGTTCATTGAGCGTTCACGACCTTATGTTCCAATGGGACTCATAACTCCATTCCTTAAGTCATGAGACCATTTATGAAACAAATTAATCGAATGCAGCAGCAGCAGCAATTTTGCAGCACTTATTAAACTGTTCCTATGACTTATGAGAGCCATGAGTTTATTGAATGTATACATGAACCGTTCCTGCCTACTAGCCATTATAATCCAAGCCATCAGGCCAAGAAATGGAGAAAAACTCCATGAAAAACTATGCAGTTTAAATACCTGAGATATTAATGTCGTAAGCTTCAACCTAAGATTACAGCAATCATCACCATCATTGGTAGTCTGCTGTTTAGCAGGTTCTCAGTTGTCTCTCCTCCAGATAACTCAGTCTTTTCCATTCCTCTTCATCGTAGCTCCTCTTCTAAATCATCCGTCATTTTATTTCTTCTTCTTCCGCGTTTACCCTTTCCTTCCGCCATCCTTTCTTTCTTCATCAAACAATCTCTTCTTAATACGAGTTCTGCCTGGGACACATACGAGACCATTCTTGGATATGTCCCAGTCAGTTCTGCTTCCTTGTTATACTAGTCTTTATCAGTCTTCTATCTTCCCCCACTCTGGTCAATACCTCTTCATTTCTCACTCTGTCTGCCCAACTAACATTCAACATTCTTCTCCATATCCACATCTCCAATGCCTCAATCCGTTTTATATCCTTTTTCAAAGCCACCCATGTCTCACAAGCATACAGTAAGACGCTCCAAACATAACACTTTGCCAACCTTTTCCTAAGTCCAATCTTCATTTTGCTACACAACAACTTTTTCTTTTCGATAAAAGCGTCTCTGGCCATTGCAATTCTACATTTAATCTCCTTGTCACATTTCCAGCCCTGTGCAATTTCCGTCCCTAGATACTTATATCTTGTCACTTGTCCCAGTCTTTTCCCTCCCATGGTAACTCTTATCTCTTCTTCTGTACCTATTTTCACTGTAATAAACAACGTCAAAACCTTTGCAAGCAAAAAATGCGAACGAGTCGAACTACTTTTTCCCAGCCAATACGCAAAGTTTTTAATTCTTGTTGTAATTTTTACGCTTATAAGAGGTATTGATCTACTTCTATTCTTTCAAGCCTGATTCCCCAACGCTGCCATTGGGGAAGTGCATCGAGATACCTTAAACCCTGCTCAAATAGAGCTGACTTGATAGCACAGTGGTGTATGCATTGAACCGGCTAGCCTGTGGATTGATTGCCGGTCTGGAGATTCCTTGCACTTCTCTCAGCGGTTACTACAACATTAGGAAGATGTCACTTTAGAACTGAAGACGCTAGCAGGCGAAATTGTCATCTTCAATCGACTCAATGCGGAGGAACGCCCAAAATCAGGTTCTCTCCCTGCTTAATGTCATGGAAACCTTTGTATAAACTTATTTAACATTGTTTTAACACCATTTTTAGACTAAATGAGTTGAACATACTGTTACACGATTAGCAGTTCATAAACAATAATACATTAGTGCAGTTTTTTCTTTTTAGTTTTTTTAAATGATGATATTGTCAGTTGGCTTGTTATTTAGAGCATCGAAATAATATTCTAAAACTGGTTTTGTTGTTCTTATCAATATTTGGTAGAATACTTAGTATGGTTTACATCCAATCATTTGTTTGAAAATACCTCAATCAACATCCATCAATGTTATCCTATCCTATTTAACTTTGTCATCGCCACTAAAGCTCCCAAAACTTTTAATGAAGACCTAAATATGCCGGAAAATACTGACGAAACATATTAGCTTTGATTTTAACATCAGAGTCGCGAAGTTAGTTTACCTCTTTACAACCAACAAAGGGTCAAACTTGACTTTAAAATGTTAATCTTCTACTGGATTTTGCCTACTGATTTGCCTTGATTATAAGGAGTTTATCATACAGGAGATGAAAAGATACTTGGTCGGTTTACAGTATTTGTTTGTTGCTTTTTACTTACAATAAGTAAGATAAATTTGGATATGCATTGAAGTTTCGTAAGGAACAGCACTTCTTAAACTCATTAGATTGTTAACTTATACTTTTATTTGATACCATATTTTTTACGAGCATTGTCATTCTAAGAAGGCATCGTAGACTACAAACTTTTTAGTCTACGATGTTTAGTTTTTAGTTTAGATAAATTTTAGATTTTGGCTTTAATATTCATACTAATCCTTCATAAATTTTACAACCCATTTAGATATATTGAAAGAGGGATTAGGAAAGCTGTTGAAATAGATAATATGGTGGTTATGGGATAATGCAAAAGTGAAAAAAGATACTGCAAATAGATCAGAGATATTTTGTAAAATAATTCATTCTCATGAACCATGAAAATTCATTAAATTTCCTGGAAACCCAATTATAAACCACGCACCCAAATAAAAAAATTAAAACGATGCGAGATGTGACCCCTTTCCGGTCCTATTTAATTGAAGGTTTGATACATGACGAACATTTCCATGACAAAAGTACCTAAACTATTTAAGTGGACACTTTTTCTCGACCTAGCACGTGTCACCATTTACAACGATTTACCTCCTCCTCCTTCTCTTCTAAAGCTCTTATGGTTCACAGTGGGGGATCCCTAATTTTTATGAGACGGGAACGCTGTCTCTTTGAGTGCTTCTTTCTTTAAGGGCGCACGGAACACTGGGGGGATGACGCAAGTGAAGGAAGTAGGGTGAAGACTCTCAGAGGGTGGGGTGGGACGTAGTTGGGGGGTGGAGACAGGGAGGGCAGGGGGTGAAAGGGGGGGAGTGTGAAATGAAGAGGGTGGGGGGGAGGGCGAGAAGAGTGGACTGCTATGGTGGGGAGATGGGGAAAGAGTCTCTAGCGGTCAAGAGCTGGGAGGAAGAAAGCGCCCTGTGGGCTGGATTGTTGCCTGAGAAGTGGAAAGATAACACAGGCGATATAACAGGTTGGACGAAACCACGTAGAAAAGGTGGCACATGATGGAGTAAAATAGATTAGACTTATTTAACTTCAACTTATGTAAAATGAACAAAATGAATGAAAATCTTGACGAATATATCTCGTAAATAAATAAGACATACCAATCACACCGTTCCCTTCCGGGGTAGGCACAGTCACAAAGTTTCACTCTTAAATACACATTTGTACACCTAACTCTGCTTCAATAATTTCCTCGAACTGACCTATAAATGTAAACCTCTTTTGCCTCATTTACCCCAATACACTGTTTCATACACGCCCTCCAATTTTTAAGACTCCTAATATTCCTCCTCCTAAGAATTTCCTCAACCACAACTTTCCCTGCCTACCTCTACCTCTCGCACCATTCATTTCACCCTTATATATCTGTTTCGTTATTCGACTCTCATCCATTCTCTCAACATGGCCAAACCAACGAAGCAAACTTCTTTTATATACGTCCATTACTGGCGCATCTAACCCACATTCATTTATTACCCACTCATTCCTGGCCCTATCCATCCTACTTTTATCGCAAACACTCCACAGATAACTCATACCCACGGCGTTTAATCTACTCTTATGTCTATCCTGACATACGAACTCTTATGTTAATCCTAAATAAATAAGAAGAGAACTATAATCTTAGTATGCGGAGGAGAGAAGCTGAATGCAGAAGTCATGCTAAGAGGAGAGATATTAGAGCCAGTGAATTCCTTGACCTACCTCGAAAGTACCATCCTTAGGACGGAAGAAGTGCAACGGACATGTAGTGTAGAATAACCCAAGCTAGGAAAACGTTCATGATGAAAGGGAAAAAAAGAAAAAAACTACTGAGATAGGACTAAGAAGAAGACAGTTCATAAAAAAACATTTGTGTCGAGCGTGACACTCTATGGATCTGAGGTTTGTCAGAAAAGCAACCTAGAAAAGATTAACAGCATCAGAAACATGGTGTAGGGGGCGGTTACTGAAGATGAAAGGGACGGACAAATAAGATATGATGTGGAAGATAGAAGAGGAAAGTAAGCTACAGAGTTCTCCACAGAAAAGAAGAATTAGAGATGGATTAGATACGCGCTCAGTAAACATAGATTTGTGAAGGAAATAACTGGAGAAAAATAGAAAAAAAGTACCAAGGGGAAGACTAAGGAATTAAAAAAATGACAAATAAATAAGAAAGGACATAAGAGGAAATGCCAAGAAGTGAGAGGACTAGCATTAGCTAGGGATTGGTACATAGCTGTAGGTAACCATTCACAGGATGTACGATCAATGACTTGTAAAAGTACAGTGATTTGAAGATGTATTGCGACAAGCTAATCTGGCGATTCGGATAGACAGGCCCGCAAATCTTGTATAACGTAAATCCTCTTACTCCCTTCTTAGTTCTTCTTATGCACTTGGTTATTTATTTGTCATTTTTTTATACCTTGGCCTTCTTCTCTGTATTTTTCCTTTTATTTTTCCTTCATTCGACTATGAGTCGTCACTGGTTACTCAGAGTTTTTCTCAACGTTTTAATGAATCATCTCCCAATAAAGTAAAACCCTTTCGTGATAGAGCAAATCAAAATATTCTCATAGTCATCAGACTGAGAGAATATCATCTCACCATCCCACTAAAGCCAACATACTTTGAGCTTTGAGGTCAGCCCTGAAAGTGCTGCTAGTAAAGCTCGTAGTGACACTGCATTAAGTGACCGTAAATGCCGGTAAAAAGAAATGTTCTGAAGCATGGCTTAGTACGGATCGGAAAAGTAGTCCAATTGCAAACGAGACCAGAGAATTCCTCATATGGCCTCTTTCTCGAAAGCACCACGCCGCGACGAGTTTTTATAATAGATAAAGTTTAGTTGGGAAAAGAAGGAGAAATAGCCAGTCAACATACAACATTGGGTTTCTCTCCACTCTTCCGCGATTTCACAAAAACTCTTCATCTTGTTTACTCTCCAACTGTGGGCGCAGATTCCCAAAGTGGAATAGGCACTCGGTACATAACAGACCAGAAGTGGAAGACTTTGCAACTGGATGGAAAAAACAGAAATGGCTCGTATTTTCAATAAATTATAGCATAAACTGAAACTTATCCCCTGAGTTCCATACTACCAACTCTTCAATTTTTTTGGTTTGAAAGATTTCTAGCGTAGAACTGAGCATGTAATAGAACGAAAATAATAATGATATATGTACATATAATCTTTGTTTGTTTTGTGAAGTTAGGAGTGGTGTTAAGCAGAGTTAATTGAGAAAACTAACGATAGGAAATATTTTAATTACTAAGGGTGGCTGACAGAGACTTTAGTTTGTCAGTATAGTCCGCGATGTAAATGAAGGAAGCCCATAGTCGGCTTTGCTTAGTCAGTTTCTACCTTTATCGAGGAACGAGGGAAGAGCTAACTGAGGAAATAGAGGTGAGAGGCTAGCTGATAAAGTCGGTTAGGTTCGCCGATGACCAGGCGTTGGTCGCTAGGCGCGGATGACCAGGCGCTAGTCTATCATCGAAGAGATTGTGAGCTTTAGTACATACATTAGAAATTTAGGGCAAAAAGTGTGGAAGGAAGATAGTTTATGAAAAAATAAAGGCAAGAGATTCTCTTGGACAAAGGAAGCGAGTCTGGGCATAAAAGTAGGAGGATACAGACTGAAGCAATTAGAGCAATTTTATTACCTGCAAAGTACGCTAAAAGAAAATGGGCGCATTTGCGCAGAGATAAGGAGAATAGCGCTGGCGAAGTAAACCTTAATTAATGGAAGGAAGCTGATGACGGAGATCTTGGATAAGGATGAAAAAAAGACACTGGTGAAGAGCTTGATATAGAATAGTGCAGTATTAGGAAGAAACGTGAACTTTGCAAAAGGAGGACGAGAATATGCCAAATTGCGTTCGAGTTGTGTGTGTGAACTATTCCAATAGTACATTCTCCTTTTGAAAAAAAATTATAATCGTTTGTTCCATATCCGCCATATCACCCATTCGACTAAAAAACCAACCGTATAAAAATTGGCTCGGAGATATAATCGCCAACAATCGGCCTGAATCGGGAATCGAACCACGGATCTTCGGCTTTCCAGACCAATCCACAGACTACTCTACCCAGGTTTCCTAATTCCTAATAACTGAAAGTTGAAGGTCCATGGTTCAATTCTCGGTGCAAGCCGATTTTTTTCTCGAGGCAAATTCAACGTAACATACCGCCGTATTTTTTATAGGTTCAACTACCGTCTCATCTAATCAGCAGTTAAAAATTAAAATATCAACAAACTTTGGTTACCAAAGCGACGGAGCTGGTGGAAGTATAGAGGAGGATACGGTAATGGCGCACAGTTAAATTCGCTAAGTTCACTGCTCGACATGATGAAACGAGCGCAGAGGGAAACGCGAATCTCTTTGTGCTCGCAACTCCTCATCAAGTCAAGTCTCATTTTCCTCGTCATTACAAATTCCATCTCGCGGTCCTGGTCCCCAATCAATCCAAAGGAGCGGCCGACAACGGTGCACACATCTGTTTGTGGTACACTCCGGCAGCAAGCGTGGGAGTGGTAATAACGCTTCCCCTGTGGAGAGCCTTACCCTGGCCAGCCCACGGCCATTCATTCCGCACTGCACCCTTGCGTGCCATTGTCGCGCCGTTGTCCCACGGGGCACTCCCTCAAAGTGCCCATTCGCAACCCCTGCTCGCACTCGAGGCTAAAAAAACCCACCTGTTCACATGACCAAACTACCTACTTGAATGAGAGAATGGATGCAGATGACGCTACCTTGAGATGCAATTTCAACAGAATATCTCTGTTCATATATATTTATGTAATATCTCTCCATCATATGTTCGACATATTCATGCAACTATATTCATATGTATTCAACGATACCCGGCGAGATATTGGGAACATTACTATGAAATTTTTAAAAGTCTATATTCATGTATGTTTATTGATATAAATTAAATGTCATTTTTCACAAACCCCAAAAGTATTTACTCGTAAAATTTAAAACCCTCTTCACAAATGTAGGCTATTTAATGTCTAGTTCGTAAGTTCAAACAGACTGACGCCGCTTCCGATAAAATGTACCAAGGAATATCCTTAGAATATTATATTTTGTTTCTAGATTAAAAAGTTTTATAATGTTTTTGGTCAAATAATAAAATTATTTATTGATTGATGAAGTTTCGGGTCATTTTTTATCCTTCCTCAGAGATTAAAAATATCCGAAAATTCGGAAAATATTAATTCATCATTTTATTATTTGACCAAAAGTCAAGGAAAAAATTGATAAATCAAAATGACTCGGTAATTTTTTTGCACAGTTTTATGTAAACGACCGGTATAATCGCATAGGCGACATCTTCAGGCTTCAGATTTTCCATAATGGATTTTCACGCAGTCTAGCCCGATACTATCAAATTTATCATACTCATGGAAGTAAGTAGTGAATATGTGTTGTGAAACTGAAATCTTATGAAGTCTCCAGTTTTAAAGTTGTTGAGAAACTGAAAAATTTGAAAGTCAGCAAAATCATGGACTCAAACATAGGAGTCAGGCTATGCAAGATGAAGCGTACAAAGGTTCGCTTAATATCTTATTTCTAATGGCCGGCTTATTTCTAATTTAGTCGGCCCCGGTGGCGTAAAGTCCTCGCCTTGCTAACCCGAGGGTCGCGGGTTCGAGTCCCGCCTGGGTAGAATATTATCTGCCCAGTACATCGGTGTGTGTGTTCGTCTCCCAAAACTAAACAAAAATGTTAAAACACCCGATGTAAAAGGCCTTTGATGAGCTGTTTTCGGGGTTGTGAGTATAAATAAATAAAAAAAGATAAATAATGCTCCCTTATCAGGATTCGCCTCACTCATGTCCGGCTCGTGGAAATATGTTCTTTTGCATTTCCCACAACTCCGCTAATCCTTTCACCGCTTCCATTATATGCAATCATTACTTCATGTATGTTTCGAAATGTGATTAAAAAAATGACTCAATACATGTCCGTTAAGAATTTGTGGAAAGCCATGTATGGAGAGTGTGTACACAGAGCTCAAAAACTCGGACCTTAAGAAGAGCAGATTGGAGGCATTTGAAATGTGGTACTGGAGAAGGAAGCTAAAGATTTCATGGTCAGAAAGAGCTACAAACGTCGAGGTTCTGGAAAGATTTGGGGAGAGGCGAACATCGTTAGGTTCAAGATTTGGGGAGAGGCGAACATCGTTAGGTTCTCTCAAGAATGAGAGAATGATAGATTGGGCATGTGTCGCGCCACTCTATTACTGGATGACTGCCTTGGAATGGAAGGAATGTTGGAGGGATGTAAAGGAAGAGGAAGACATAGGCAGGAATCCCTGAATGGGATTGGGGGAGGGAGGAGATATGCAGAAATAAAGAGCCTTGCTCTGTAAAGAAGGATTTGAATGCCCACCGACCTTAAGGGTTGAGGAGGAGAGGAAGACTTGATGAATAAGGCCTTCATAGAGGGGAGTTTTACATTTCTAGCCGGCGGTTGTGACATTTCCGGAAACCTAATCATCTCCCTCCCTGATACATATTTTTCCCTCTCAATGAAAGGAAGTCTCACTCAAATAGGCTTTAATCAAATCGGTGGGAAATAGGAGAGGAATCAGAATGCTGTTGCTACGAGACGGAAAATGGGGATCCGCTCATTTCATATTTAGTTTCGATCCGTCCCACACATAGGTGGGTTCCCCAATGGATGCCTATCAAAAGAAAACCTCCCTGTTCCCTTCCCCACCCCTCAGCTTTGTAATGGCTTCAGGAGATGGAATTGGAGAGATTCCCATTCCGTTTCCTTTACGGAGAGGAAAAAAGGCAAATATCCTGCCCAGCTCATAAGCAGCGCTCTCTGCCGCCGTAATTTTACTCTGAGATAGCTGCTGGAATCCTCATTAAGGTTTATTCGAGGATTTTGAAGAGAAAATAACAATTTAAAAGTATATTGAGTCATATGTCCAAACAATTGAAGAGCAATTTGAAAATTACAACAGAGCATTTTCGAATAAATTTGTAACCAACAATAATTTTAATATTACTTCTTATTATCAATAATTATTTTTGATTCACTGAGGCGAAACTTGGAGTGACGTTTCTGAGCTGCTTGTCTGTCTTCTGAATAAGTTCGCATGTCTTCTGAAAGCGCAGAAAGCTATTAAAAATGCAATTTGATTTTTTTTCAATAAGCGTGTTCGAGATAGGCAATGACCTTATGCTTCAAAATCGGTTTGAAGAAATAAAAGGCTTATTTTTTATTACATTTGATAAAAAATATAAAACATGTTAGCATTGATAGAATGAATAACTAATCGTCATCGCCGGAAAACGCGAATTATCATACTCCAAGGGTTGTTAGAGTAATTTATTTTATTATTAATTTTACAATTAAGTTGCGTCATTACTTTGCGACGAAACTTCACAAGGCGTCCTTACAGGAGGGTGAGTGCTGGTCAGAAAAGGCTTTTTCTGACCACCATGGCGGCATCCATCGTTCCGGCCACTTTCAAAGGGATATAAACGTCCTGTTTTCAACACTTGAATTTTAACAGATGCAGCTCTGATGTGTGGATGCTTGCTCATCGAGTTGAAACTAATCAAACTAGAAGGAAAAGTTCCCAAACTCCTCTAACTATGCCCCGTTCAAGTTACTAACTTTCTACGCCAGATACTCGAATTTCAGTGAGAGTTTCGCCGTGTAAACACAAGTTAGCACCAACCCTAGTAAGCCTATTTCCCTCACCAAGTATACTAGGGTTGCCACTCAGCGCTAAATAGGTTATAACAGTTGATGTAGACACGTGACAGGAAACGAACCCTATGATAGCAGCCATGGTAACATTGGACCAGGTTCGTCGATAGGTGGTGTAGCTAATTAGTTTATTTGATCCCTAAAACTTTTGATGTAATTTGCTACACAGGTCTTACTGCAAGGATCCCACCATTCCGGCACGACTCTTATATTTCTGGGCATTTACATCCACACAAATTAGTTTTAAAATTTCTTGAGTTTTCTGGGGCTTTTGGTCAAGTAATAAACTATGATTTAATGTTTGATTACACCTGAGATAATTTTTAATTCTTCCTCTAGGCATTCAATGCTGTTTGTAGTATCATGAAATTCTCATCTGACAACACTCATAAGTAACCTAAAAATTACCAAAACCAAACCATGCTGTTAAGTTTCATGTTACCACTAACAGTACTGAAAACCTTGAGGAAGGATTTTAAATAATCTGAAACGTCAGTAAACATTAAATCCTAATTTTATTACGTGACCAAAAGCCTAAAAAATACTATAGGAATATTAAAAAAATGATCAAAAAAGCTAATTGAATTCACAATATACTAATGCATATACTTTTTATTACTTTGATGGCATACCTAAAGTGAAGAGCGTTCTGCTAAAATTCACAGTACTGACAGGTATTTCAAGGTTTTAATTAATGCAATTACAGTCGCAGTGTAATTATAATGATTAAGATATAGGGTAGTCCATGTCACGAAATCACTTCCTATGCCATAGACCTTTGAAGTGGCTTGCGGAGTATTGCATAGACGCAGATGCACTTTTTAAGCAAAACACGTCCAACAACATAATTAATTTTGTCTCAGTGCCGATGTGGCGCAGCATAAACATGACGAGAGAAGAATTTTTTTTGCTGATGAATAATAAAAATTGAAAATTTTCAATTAAATCAAATTTGATTCGACCATGGTTTCGATTTACTACATCAACATCAGGTGTAGTAGATCGAAATCATGGTCGATTAAAATTATATTTAAGTTAAAAATTGCCATTTCTGTTATTCATTATGGTGATATTCCACCATATCACGCCTAATACTTCTCTTTTAAACCTTTTCTTTTGTTTCCCTGAGAAATATTTTATGCGGCCATTATCTATGGATTGCATCACTATGAAGCACAAAACCCTCGACTCAAACTACCAAACCCTAGCCTAAAAGAGCTTGTCAATTATGAATAACATCGAATGCTGTCGTATAAAATGTTTCTCGGGGAAAAATACTGTTCAGAAATATTTCATTAAAAAATGTTACATAATTTTTTGCCAAGCCAAATTTTGTGCATACAACGTGAAAAATCATGATTCCCCATAAAAATTGCCAGGACCTCACTTCGCTGCCTTGAAAAATTCTCTAGGTATTATTAAAAAAAATAAATTTTTGAAATGGGGAAAAATTCCCAAGTTTCTTTAGAATCAGGTCGGAATTCTTGATTACCTTAGGTGGTAGGAATTCCGAATATTCTCCCCAGGTTTTGTGGAGGATTGTACACACCAGTAATGCCATACAATCATCTTTCATATTTTTATAGTAGAGGAAAAACGTCTTTTAGCATCGCTCAGTTTGAAATGGAATAATATTGCATTCTTTGCATTCATCGTAATCTTTCTGAGAGAAAATAGTAAAATCTGTAATTCAAGTTTGCTACTTTATGTCCGCTGTTTCCCCAAAATCATGAATTATGGAAGTTATTGACCGAGGCAAAATTGGCTCTTCCCGTCACAAAACGATGGAAAATCTGAAATTCAATGAGAATCGGCCGGATATGGTGGATTGAC
The DNA here is from genome assembly GCA_963169105.1 of Ceriagrion tenellum. Lineage (NCBI taxonomy): Eukaryota > Metazoa > Arthropoda > Insecta > Odonata > Coenagrionidae > Ceriagrion > Ceriagrion tenellum. Next base: position 5,428,724 of record OY720641.1, on the reverse strand, counting down.
TTAGAATGGATTTGGGATTGAATTTTAAAATTCGAGTCTAATTTTCCCCGACCAAAGTGTCAGGAATCAAGGAGATGTGACCATAAGTCAATAGTAAAGAGTAACTCGTCTCTAATAAAGACCACGCTTAACTAGATTGTTCCAACACAACCTGTATCATTTCACTAACTACCAACATACACTTCCTAATCATAAAATCCTCCTAACATTTTCAGCCTGTTCATTAAAATAACTGATAATTATTCTCTCGTCATTTCATCAGTCTTCTGTACTTCGTTCTTTAGCACGTAAATAATAACATCGACATCGTGTTTTACTATCATCCTCCCTTCATTTTGTCGTAGGTTTAGAACTATACTCTTCCAGACCTCATTTCAAACTTTTAATGGAGCTTTTCTTTGATCTTGTTAAGGCGATAGATTTAGATACCGCGTAGGTAATAGACGCATTGCAGTTACGGGGTGGAGATACAATACAAATTTTTGGAGAAGGTAGAGTCATGCAGGGGTAGAAATGTAGATGAAGGGCTTTTGAGGCGGGAAATTTTATTATCGTTCAAGATAAGTATCTCTGAAATGAGTGAGCAAGGGTGCAGGAATAATATTTAGTTTCATTGATTTTAGGGGTGTCTGATTATTTGTATCCGCTCTAGGGCGTACATTTTTCTTGTATTTGGGAAGGTCGTTAACTTTCGGGGGCAAATTCGTTCGCATAGTCGTCCTTATATATATGGTTTGTAAATGTTCGCAAATTGTATGGAGGGAATCTTATTTTTTCTGGCTTGTTCCTTGATGCGGTGAAATCACTTCATGTTTTCTACTGACCTACGCCTCTTCCAACATTCCCCGAACCCTTGCATTTTCTCCTCCCCTTGTAGCCTCAGCGACAATAAACGGGAAATAAACAAGCATACTGTGTACCAGATGATGTCATAAATCGCCAAATGCGTTGTTCTCTTAAAATATTGCAGAAAAGGTGAAAGTATTTTACTTAATGAGGAATGCGAACGTTTTGAATATCGATGAATTTTAGCCTGCAATACATAGGTTTAAACTTGTCTGCATTATGAATATTTACAGATTCACTTTTAAAATATCGAGGTTAAGTCAGGAATAATGAAACTATAATACCTTCCGGACGTTTCGGAGTGTAATGCACCCCATCATCAGGGCTTGGAATTCATAATCATAGGGATTCATCTTCAGTAGATAAGACTTTTTAGGACAAATTTTGTTTGGGTAATTGCACATTCTAGAAACAGTTCAACCTCTGATGATGGGATGCTTATTACTGGTTCTGAACTGTGCAATTACCCAAAAAAATCTGTCCTAAAAAGTCTATCTACTGAAGATGAATCCCTATGATTATCAATTCCAAGCCCTGATGATGGGGTGCATTACACTCCGAAACGTCGGAAAGGTATTGTGGTTTCATTTCTCCTGACCTACCCTCGATATTTTAAAAGTAGTTCTAAATTAAGAGGTTGATAGAACGATACTGTATTTATCGACTATTTGAATACCTTGCATGTAGGATACAGTTTCGTGCGTTATGGTTATAGCTCGCCTCTGCCACACACCTTTGAGTTGGATGTAGGATTATTTTCCTCAATGACTTCACGCTTGGGAGGACATGCCGTGACGTCGTCAGGACCCAAAAGCTGAAAAAACAATCATCGGATACCATTCCGCTAAATGGCCGAAATGCTTTCGGACGTGAAGACGATGTCGTCCGCTCATCTTTTCGGAGATGGGATAACGGGCCATCCCGCCCGTTCCTTCCTTCCTCCCCCACGTGAGAGACACACGAGAGACATAACTCCCCTTTTATTTCTCGGGACGGCCTTCGCAATGTGGGATGGGAGATTGGGGACTCCGTGTTCGGCGGTTGTGTCCACGTCCCTTTGGCACAGGGCCAAACACGCTCGTTCCGGGTACTGCCGTGGGAGGTCGGAGTTCCAGTGGTGCCGAGCGGCAAGGGAAGCACGATTGGATCGGATGTTAGGGGAGGCGACCGAAAAGCTGAGGTCATTTGCGCCATAGGGGATAGGTAAAGGAGGAAGGGTGGATGGAAACCCGGCGTCGGCATTAGCCTGCTCTTAACGAAAGGCGCCAAGGGGACCACGTCTTAACGTCTCATCCGACAGACGGAGTAGTGTACTTGAAGTGCCCTCCACAAGACACTCAATTAGGGATACGGTTTCCTCTGAAAAAACATCCTCCTCTTCAGGGATTTGAACCCCTTGTGGTAGACAAGTATCTCTAGCCACCACACCAACCCGATCCCATTTGCTATACTTGATTGCATCTTTGAACGATTGTCGATAGAATGTTTCTTGGTTAGTTGCATGTGTAGTGCGCTGGTTTCAATGTAGTTTCGGTGTTCTGCAGTATAATTCATGCATGCCTGGTGTAGAAGCACCCCTTGCCACAGACACTTTGGGTGGCTTGCAGGGTATGACGTAGATGTAGATGTACGTAGACGTACGACAAAAGTGAAAATTCGGTCCTTCCGATATCGTGTCTTCCATAAATTTCTAATTAAAATTGTTCATTGGGACACAAAAATAAAAAATAAAAAAATGTTGAGTCATTGAACAAACATAGCATACGACGCGACGTCTGAATTATTTTTACAATAGAATGTAAAGAACTATTTGTATTTGTCCAAAATTTAGTTACAGTCGTACTAACAGTTTCGACGCAAAGGCGTCATCCTCAGGTTTTTTTTTACCTGAGGATGACGACTTTACTTCGAAACTGTTAGTGCGACTGAAAATAAATTTTGGACAAATACAAATATTTCATTATATTCTATTGTAAAAATAATTCAGACTTAATGATTAATTTCCACGAAGTCACGCCTGAACTCACCGAGTGTATAACATAGAACCATAATCTACGGCGAAATAGAAAAAATATCGTTTAAATGATACAATGGCACATTCGATCTTAATTAGACTCCCTTCTTTGCCTGCTAATCTGAGGTTCGCAGGTTCGAGTCCCGTCTGGGTGAATTTTTCAAAACTCAGGACATAGTTTTGTGTCCGTCTGCAGTTGTACTAATTTATTCCCTGAGACGTTAATAATATCTAATGAGCTCAAAATCACGAGAATAAAATTGGAGAAATAGATTGCAGAACAGGCAAGCTAAAAATGTCGTTTCTATCGGGACATAAGAGAGATGATGGCCACCAAACGGACTGTGAAGCGGATAAGATTACAAATCGTGCAGATGATTAGTTGATTGGCTCCCTAACGCTTGTTTCTTATTCTGCCGCAGTACTAAAATCACGTTTCGCTTGATCCTTAAAATGACTCTTGTATTTCGTTTAGTTAGCATCAATATACTATGATACAAATACTTCCTGCAGCATAGAGAGCGTGCCTATAAGACAGTGAATGTTGGTAAGAGTTACTGGTACATTGTTCAGCATATTGGTGATAATTCATGCCCTGCCACACCTTTGAGGTGGGTAGTAGGAAAATAGATATATACTGTATCATTTTATTAACTAATCGCATACATCAAGGCTATTTTATAATCAAAATGTGATAAAGATGAACAGTAAAATAATCAACTGAACGGATAATTGTGTACACCTTGTCCGGACCTTGGGAAATCCCACAGGTATAACTAATTACCACATTCATCTTTCTCTTTGTATAATTCAAAAAGCTTCCAACAAAATTCATTTTCCGCTGCCATGCTCCTCGCATCCGTGCTGTGAGGTAAACACCATTAGGCCTCAATAATAAAGAAAAGTGCCTGAAAATTGATTAAACACTTTCGTCATTCTTTCAGTCACGATTCATCCTATCAACACCTTTCTTTACAGCGAATCATCAGCCGGTGACAGTCTGAAGGATTAGTATAAGAGGATATAGATTTATCCACTTCTTCTTTAACTGTTTATATATCAAATGTAAAGTGAAGACATAAAAATCGAAAGTGAAAGAAACCCATACACACTTCGTAAGTTGAAATGATTCTCTGCAAATAAAATGATTTTACTTCGACAGAAACTGCACACTGATACTGAGTTACAGAGGACGTGGGTTTTGTGATTGGCCTGGACATTTCGTAACGTTGCATTTACAAGGTTACTATGAACTATGATATAACTACTACAATTTAAACAGACTGAAAGAGAGAGACCATAATAGCTGCGTGAAGTAGGCTAGTTGACAGGTAGTGTAGCTGATTAATTCATTGTAATGGGTATCATATCAAATGACTTCCCGAATGCCAGTCGTTTGCGATGGGCTGGAATGTTTTGGGTTGGCAGCCCTTGGAGTGGTTCGATCGGTTGGCGGCTCTTTAGGAAAGGTTTAACTGAAAGTATTGTTGAGATTTGAGCATGGAGTGTGTGTGGGGGAGAGACATGGGGAGTTTTAACAACGAGGTGGTAACGATGAGGTGGTTTTGAAAGGAGGAGAAGGCGTGGAGAGAGAGTGTCGAGCCAGGATATTTTTTAATGAATTTGTGATCGATTTGTAACTTTTATGCCAGTACCCGGGTGGATGAAGATAAACCTAGGAAAGACAAAGGTGATGCCAGTAAACTGTGAAAATTATACGAGTGTGAAAATAAATGAAGGTGTAATAGGAAAAGTTAAAAGCTACCGGTACCTAGGAACGATGGTGACAGACGATTGGAGAAGTATTGCAGAAATAAAAGCAAGGATAGCAGTGGCAAAAGAGGCCTTCAGTCAGAAGAAAAACTTGCTATGCAGTAAAAGCCTGGATCTGGAGCTGAGAAAGAGATTAGCTAAATGTCATTCATGGAGCGTTTTCATGTATGGATGTGAAGCGAGGACATTAGGTAAGAGGGAAAGGAATAGAATAGAAGTAGTAGAAGTAGATGGGTAGATAAGATGAGAAATGAAGAGGTTTTGAGCAAAGTAAAAGAAGGAAGATCGCTCCTAAAGGAAATAAGGAAGAGGAAAGGAAACTGGTTGGGCCATGTGATGAGAGGGAAAAGTATAATAACTGTGGCACTTGAGTGTTCAATTGAAGGAGAGAAAAAGAGAGAAAGGAGAAGAATTAAATTGGTGGATCAGGTGAAGAACATCAGTTATGATGAAGCAAAGAAGGAAGCTCGGGACAGAAGCGGATGGAGACAGCAGTGGTGTACGGGACCTGCCAGCAGGCAGAACACCAGATGATGATGACGAGGGTGGAAGTTGGATTGCTGAACATATAATTTATAATAGTTACAGCACGCTTCTAAATCTGCCTAGTAGTGCTAACACAAAGTTTTGCATGTTCCCTGCATGACTCTTGTGTCACGTTCACGTATTTACTTTATTGATTATTTTAGTAGTTTCGGTAGCATTTGATGCATACCCATTATAGCAAGAAGTCCAGGTCCAGAAGAAATACCTACACGCGTGCTCAAGGATTTAGCGCCACAGATTGCACCATTCTTAGAAATTATACTTAATAAATCATTATCCGAAGGCAAGGTGCCCCAACAAACGAAACTGTTTCAGGCGTTACTTTGTGGAAGTTTTTAATATTCATATTGAAAAGATAAAACTTGGTTAATTCCACACTAGTTTATAAAAACCGACCCGGGTTTCAGCAACTGAGTGCCATTTTCAAGGTACAACTGACTTGAGAGGCCAAGAGTACATACATACACAGTAAAGGTGGAGGGAGTGGGAGGAAAAGAGGGGCGGGGGGAGGGTAAGGGAGAGGGGGGGGGCGTGGAGGTACACACACTGGTAGAGGTGACGTAAAGGCGGCGGAAAGGATGAGTACAATTCGGTGCAAACTGAGTAATTTGTAGGTGCAAACAAGAACCGAAAGGATGAATAGGACGGTTGTCTGTTGTGGAAAGAGGGAAGTCTTATGTTAAGGAGGAGGGAGAGGGCTTGTAATTGAAGTAGAATATCACTTTTTCGGTCCTGGGGTGAACTTAACCCAATGTGTGACCGTTATGCAATTTTACTGAAGTGTGACCAATTAGGGATAACAGTCATGGCAGAACGTTCTGAATATACTCATCAAAATAATTAAAAATTCGTTCTTAACAACTTATGCTTTTTTCCTTAGGATAATGTAAAACTATTTTCCAAATTAATTGTTCATATTTGACGCCTGTAAAGAAATTCAAACTAAAAAAAAACGATCGCGGATGTGATAATCGACGTTCATTCGTTGTTTAGCGCATATCAACTCTGCGCCCGATCAGTTTCAAAGTGCGCACCGTCTGAAGCATCTACATCTACGAAATACCGCGAAAGCCACCACTAGGGTGTGTGGCACGGGGTGATTCCACACCAGACATGCAGCACTTATCCCACCTGAAATCAGAACCGCGCACGTTCGCCTGGATGCCAGGCACAGGCCAAATGTAGCCAGGATAACAATGCGCGGTTAGACTAGTAACTTGGAGAGTACTACGTGGACGAACATGCAATCATGCAGAATACCATTCAAGATGCAACTTCTGAATAGTATCATTAATGCGACTGATGAACAATACTACAAGGTACTGATTCATGCAAGAGCTATATCATAGCGGAGATTTCACGTGGGGTTATTTGGTAATAATCATGTTAAGATATTTAGCACAAGTGCGAAACCTACTTTTCCTAGTGAGGGCCAAAGACACCTAGATCTGATCCATTGCAACTATTATGGTATCTAATTGTACCTGGAAACAATGGAAATCTTAATCTATCGGTTCCGCAGTCCATTCCCTTAATCGTTCATAACAGCTTTGCTCTAGCACAGTGTTCGGCAACCTATGACCCGCGGGTAATCTAGTGCGCCATTATACAATCCTACTGGGAAAATATTAGTGATCCATTTTGGATTATCTCATCTGAAAATAGAAGTGATGTGACCCAACCAGCAAAGATTTTGTGAAAAAAAATTGAAAAATGGCCAACTTGAAAAAAACGTTGCCGACCACTGCTCTAGCAGAATACATTCAACGTCCGACAAGAAATAGTCTAGATGAAACTTTCGTAAAAGATTTAATCTATATTTTTTCCTTCGAACACAAATGGAGAGGAAGCGCTCTGTTGTGTTGATCAGTGGTTGGCGCGTTAGATGAGACTTCTTCAGGTGAAATGGAGATCCATGTGTGACAGCAGGCGGAGGGATATCTATTCGATCGACTACTGCAGTGTTCGTTCACCTTAGATGCCTGATAGGGATAGGCTATTTGATGGCTGTGCATTTATATATCCCTCTCCTTGCTGCATCGCCACAGCAAAAAAAAAGAGGACGCCATTGTGCAATGGGCCCTCAAAATGAAGACGACGGTGGATTTACGATATCGTCAGCTGAAAGACCACATCTACATCCACGTAACACCCTGTGAGCCACCACGAGGGTGTGTGGCAGGGGGTGAAGACCACCAAACATGCACTATTGCCATTCAAGTAGGATATTTAGGGGAGACATGCTAGAGAACAGGGTCACATGCAGCTAGATGGTAAGCATCTACATAATAAGGAAGGGATTATTGATTGTTATTACATGCATCATGCACTACAGACTACTCTAACTATATTTCACCTACCTATCCCTTTGCTACGCTGCCTATTGTTCTCTCTTATGGTACGCGGGAAAAATGACATTTTAAATTTATCGGTACGACTATCTATCTCTCTAATCTTGTTAATCTGATCAAACCTAGCATAATACGCAGGGGTTCTTAATATATGTCTAACGTCATCTGTAAACAAATCGGTTTCAAATTTACTTAAAAGGTTTAACCTAAATAAAAAAAAAATCTGCAGTCCGTAGGTTTCGAACCTACGCTAGTAAAGATTTCGAATCTTGCTTTGAGTCAGACGCCTTATCCAGTCGTCCAACACTGCTCATCTTCGTGCAGCTAACAGAAAAGACAATTAGGATTGCCTTGCCATTACACCAACAACTCGCCTCAGCCGACGCAGGCCCGGAAAACCCATTCTCACGTGCTTTTGTTGTATTCTGTTAGATATACCGATATCCTTAAATATTAGGGTGCTATCTTTATTGTACTCGACGCTTTGAAAGTACCCCGACTCTGACAAGCGCACAACTGTGAATGGATATCTTTTGAGATCAAAAAGTAGGAGATGTGGAGCGTCTAACCCTGTGTTATACCCGAGTACCTTTAGAAGATACACTGGGAAAATCTAAGATCTTTCTCCCCATTTTTCTTGATTATTACATTTTGAAGTTTGCAATTGAGTTTTGGGATCATGGGTACCGTCGCAGTCAAAGAGCGAAGACTACTTATACTCCCCCTCGCGGAGCTAATTTGAAGGCAATTTTAAAGAGTCTTTTGGGCAGGTAGCACAATATTTCCCACTTACTGTGCCTTCTTCTTGAGCTACTCTTTGTAAATTTTTCCACTACGACGGTTCTCATGGTATATACAAATTCCGTCGGACGAGCGTTCAATCAAACTGGCAATTTTATCCCGACTGCTGCTTCGCGTTCCAGAACGAAGATGACCAAATAGATCAATAGAGTGACCAGCCAGGAAGTTCCCCAAAGACTGGCCGAGTAGAGGAAGTGACCCATGGAGGAGAAATTGGGGAGATGGGTGGGAATGGATATTTATTTTAGTCCATCGGTCTAAATTTCCTGGTATTACTAGAGGTCATCGAGGATTGAAGGAAATAGGAACCGAAGGAATATATGATGAAAGTTATCGCGTTTGAAATACGAAATAACTGATGAAAATGGTGAAAGAGGACATCGTATTGACTCATAGAAAAGTTATATCGATAGGGGATACATAAAACTGTCGCAAAATAGACTAATTTTATTGAGTTTAGCGATTATGTGTTTTAAGTGGGCACCGCAGTAAGTCACTGGTAGTAACTGAGAGTAATAACAAATGGTTTAGACGAGTTTTAGAGAAAGTATAAAGATGAGAGAGTTAATTGTGTTAATTGTAATTGACTATAATCATATTACACAGACTAGCAGAACAATACGAACTAGTGGCCTTCGAAACCTGGTGCTGAAGGAGGACGCTGGAGATAAAGTGGACGGACAAAATAAGTTATGATAAAGTTTACAGTAGAGTAGGAGAATAAAATACCATATGGAATACAATACAGAAAAGAAGAATCTGAGGCACTGGACACAATGGGTTTGTGAGAAACACAATTGAAGGTTAAAATAGAGGGAAAAGCCCCCAGAGGAAGACCCAGTCTGAATAAGTTCAAGGACCAAATAAAGAGGAAAGTACATAGGAAGAGATGCCAGGAAGTGAAGGGACCTTAGCATTAGATAGGGAAGAAGGGTGGAGGAGGGCTGCAGTCAACTAATCTTAGGATTGAACGACATCACTTTCCTCCTATTAATAGCGACAGTTTTATTCATCACTAGTTGATTAGCGAGTAGTGCTAGTGCTTGTTGGTGAAAGTAATTATTTCACTGGAAATCTTGTTGTTGATAATTAACTTCCTGCTAAACATTCTTCAGGTGGCTTGTAGGGTAATAAGTAGATGTAGATGAGGCATGGCCGTTTAAGTGTAACATGTTGAGGAACTGCAATGTTTTCTTTACTCTCACCATGAAGAAAATCAAATTTTTGTGAAGCCAGGGATTGTCGCCATCGGTAAATTTACCTTAAACCCAAAATCAACTTCTTTAACTTTGCATTGCAGCTGGACAGCCGGAATATAAGTCACCCCCTAAGGAGTGGGTGGGTGATCCAACCCCCACCCCTTTTCGCTAAAACTCCCATTTCTCCAGCCAGGGGCAAACTAGTTGTCCTTGCCCTAAGCCGCCTAGGGTTCAAATGGGCGACCTCGTACATGGCCAGGGAGACAAGAGGAGGTGAGGAGTCGACTTCTTTATCTTATTCTCCTGAGTCACGCGATCCAGGGCATTTGAGCCAACAGTGACCACTGTGTGAGGGAGGAGATACTATTAATAGGCCAACCGGCGATCAGAGAATGGGTCTCCCGTTGTCCGGTGAACTTGAAGGCACACGGCGGGAAATAGCGCAGATTATTTGCAAATCCCTTTTCCGCATCCACTTGACGTTTTCTTCGTGCTTCTCTTTACCTCGGAATGGTTCAAATGTGTCCTAAAACTAACCTTAATTTAACACATTTATTTACGTTATTCTCAGATAAAATTTCACCCTGCGATGAAGGTCTGGCAATAATGCAATCTATATATTTACTATCATATATTCATGTATATTATTTATATTTGTGGATGAAAACTCTTTAAATCATAATTTAACTCATTTCCCCACGTCATACAATGGCGTATTATTGATTTTCATGTTTCATTCTTGGAGAAATTGGTCCATTACGTTTAGTGTCCGTTCAAGATCATCGCAATTTCCAGCAATGACTGCTATATCATCTGCGAAGTGGAGCATGTTTAATTTCTTCTCCTTTCATCTTTATTCCGCTCAACCTAATTGCTTGTGGTTCTCCTATGGCCTCCTCCAAGTGCATTATGAACAGTGCTGGTGAGAGATTGCATCCTCATCTCACTCCATTGTTAATTTTAGCTTTAATCTGACTTCCGTCTCTATTTCTCATCGTGACGACTTGCTTACTGTATAGTCGGCAGATTATTCTTCTGTCGTCGTAATCCATTCCGAGTTTTTGCCATAAATTGGATCTTGTACTAACAGCCCAAAATTTGAAACTTTCTCTGCTTCATTTACCTTAATTTAATGCTTCATACACGGTTTGTGTACAGTCCGGGTCAAAGGGGTCCTGAAAATAATCCTTTGTATGCCCATCTCCCCTAATATCCCTTCTCTTAGTATCTTCCGATATATTTGCACATAACGTTTTCGGTCTTCTCCTTCTTTTCAAACTATTCACAACTCCATCTCGAGTCTGTTTCCTAATTCAACCCTAACTCATCGTCTAAACATCGTTAAAACAACAAAGCGCGCTCCTTTCATACGTTACCATTACCGAAGAATCTGTTGCATATTATTTCGTGTCAGATAATAATTCAATCTCCTATTGTTGCTATCATATAATTCATATCTGTATATTATTAATATATATAAAGCTACAAAACTGACTGACTGACTGACTGACTGACTGACTGACTGACTGACTGACTGACTGACTGACTGACTGATTCATCAAAATTCCTGGGCATTTCTAAACGAGCTAGGTGGGTGAAATTTTCAGGATAGAGTTGGAGTCATGTGTCGAGTTGGGAAAAAATCGAAAAAGTTAAAAAAGTCGATTAGGCTTCGATTTATTGCAATCGAAAGCTTTACATCGGATTATACGGGAAAAACGAAAAATTTCAGTGTAGACCTTTTTTCTTTCGTTCATTAAAATATGAAATAATTAAGTTACAGGACTGATTCTTTCACAAATATGAGACTAAATGTTTGAAGAATCTTATTCTTTCAATCGATTCTTTCCTACCTACCGTAAAACTGATATTTTTAAACTTTTATTTGGGATTTTAGAAATTTTTTCACTTTCGTTGCTATGGATTTATTACATTGTCGCCTAGCCGAGTGTCGACTCAGGTTTGGAACTAAGCTAGGCGGGCCAGTTTCAGGGAAGGTTTATATTTATGTTTTGATTTGGGGTAAAATCGGAAAAGTTAAAAAAGTCGATTCGGCTTCGAGATATTGCAATCGATAGCTTTACATATATGAGTTAGGTATCCTAAGTGAATGAAATTTACTCTTCCCTTTGCCATTTTTCGCACTGCTAAATACTGGGTATAATTTCTTCAAATTTGTCCTGGCCTCTACCGTACCTTTGATGACCAATTTCTACCAACCAAGCTTCATGATAATGTCGTTTTCATAAAAAAATTGAGCAGTTCATGTAGAAGATTGGAAGAGAAAAAAAATAGATCACGAAAATTAGTATATTAAAAATCTCGATTCCGATCGAACTTATATAGTAAAATTCTTCATGTGAGCTCTAAGTATGCTGTACTGAACTAAAATTTCTTACGTAGAAGAGCGTCTTATATGCCACCAAATGAGGTTAGGATAATCTTTCAGTGGTTCCACGTTCGTTTCGGTATACTGACTATAGTATTTTGAAAAGTCGATAATGACCGGATGACATACAATATAAGTTTGTACTAGAACTGTCTGGTATCCATACCTCATGAGGCGCGTATTTCATTTTCGAGAATTATATTTTTCTTTGCTTGCATGTAGCACGCAGATTTGAGAGCTTTCATTTTTTTCCTCATTTAAAGAGTATCATCATCTAACACTCCCCCCCACCCTGCTTGCAAATTGCAAGAACCCATATAGGCATCATTTAATGGACAGGTGCTATTAATACATCGCTGCTAAGTACTGGGTATAAATTCTTCCACTTCTTCCTGGGCGCTACCGCAGTTTTGATGACCAACACTAACCAAACAATCTTAATGATCTTTTAGTTTTCATTCTAAAGCATGTGCAATTCATGTAGAAGATTGAAAAAGAAAAATTTAACATGAAAATTAGCATATTAAAATTGTCTATTCGGATCTAATTTCTATTATAAAGTTTTCATGTTAGACCTTATTAAGTACCTATGCTGTACTGAAAGGAATATCTAACGTAGAAAGGCCATCAAATAAAGTTATGTTGAACTTGCAGTGGTTCCACTATCCTTTCATTTCACTGACTATAGTATTTTGAAATGTCCTTAATTACCGGATGAGATATAATCTGATTTGTACTAGAACTGTCAGGTATCCATACCTCATAGACCGTGAAATTCATTTCGAGAATTCCATAATATTTTTCTTTTCCTGCATGTAGCACGCAAACTTGAAAGCTTTCATTGGTTTTGTAAGGATGATGCATTCATTTTTCGTTATTTAAAGAGTATCATAATGTAAAAACCCCCCTTGCTGGCTAACAGCAAGCACCCATTTACTCGTTAATTAATATATATAAAGCTACAAAACTGACTGACTGACTGACTGACTGACTCATCAAAATTCCTGGGCATTTCTAAACGAGCTAGGTGGCTGAAATTTTCAGGATAGAGTTGGAGTCATGTGTCGAGTTGGGAAAAAATCGAAAAAGTTAAAAAAGTCGATTAGGCTTCGATTTATTGCAATCGAAAGCTTCACATCGGATTATATGGAAAAACGAAAAATTTCAGTGTAGACCTTTTTTATTTCGTTCATTAAAATATGAAATAATTAAGTTACAGGACTGATTCTTTCACAAGTATGAGGCTGAATGTTTGAAAAATCTTATTCTTGCAATCGATTCTTTCCTACCTACCGTCAAACTGATATTTTTAAACTTTTATTTGGGATTTTAGAAATTTTTTCACTTTCGTTGCTATGGATTTATTCCATTGTCGCCTAGCCGAGTGTCGATTCGAGGTTTGGAACTAAGCTAGGCGGGTCAGTTTCATGGGAGGGTTATATTTATGTGTTGATTTGGGGTAAAATCGGAAAAGTTAAAAAAGTCGATACGGCTTCGAGATATTGCAATCGATAGCTTTACATATATGAGTTGGGTATCCTAAATGCATGTAATTTACTCTTCTCTATGCCAGATTTCTCACTGCTAAATACGGGGTATAATTTCTTCAAACTTTTCCTGGCCTCTACCATACCTTTGATGGCCAATTTCCGTCAACCAAGCTTCATGATAATGTCGTTTTCATTAAAAAAATATGCAGTCCATGCAGAAGATTGGAAGAGAAAAAAAAATTGAACATTAAAATGAGTATATTAAAAATCTCGACTCCGATCGAATATATATAGTAAAATTCTTCATGTGAGCTCTTATTAAGTATGATGTACTGAAATGAAATATCTAACGTAGAAGAACGTCTTATATGCCGTCAAATGAGGTTATGATAATCTTTCAGTGGTTCCACGTTCGTTTCGGTGTACTGATTATAGTATTTAGAAAAGTCGATAATGACCGGATGACATACATTATAAGTTTGTACTAGAACTGTCTGGTATCCATACCTCATGAGGCGCATATTTCATTTTCGAGAATTATACTTATCTTTGACTGTATGTAGCACGCAGACTTGACAGCTTTCATTTTTTTCCTTATTTTAAGAGTATCACCATCTAACCCTCCTTCCCCCCCTGCTTGCAAATTGAAAGCACCCATACAGGCATCATTAAATGGACAGGTGCTATTAATACATCGCTGCTAAGTACTGGGTATAATATCTTCCACTTCTTCCTGGCCTCTACCGTAGCTTTGATGACCAACATTTACCAACCAATCTTCATGATATTTTAGTTTTCATTCAAAAGCATGTGCAATTCATGTAGAAGATTGAAAAAGAAAAATTGAACATGAAAATTATCATATTAAAATTGTCGATTCGGATCTAAGTTCTATTATAAAGTTTTCATGTTAGAACGTATTAAGTATGCTATACTGAAAGGAATATCTAACGTAGAAAGGCCATCAAATGAAGTTATGTTGAACTTGCAGTGGTTCCACGTTCCTTTCATTTCACTGACTATAGTATTTTGAAATGTCCTTAATTACCGGATGAGATATAATATGATTTGTACTAGAACTGTCAGGTATCCATAACTCATGGACCGTGAAATTCATTTCAAGAATTCCATAATATTTTTCTTTGCCTGCATGTAGCACGTATACTTGAGAGATTTTATTAGTTTTGTAATGATGATGCATTCATTTTTCGACATTTAAATGAAAAATAATGTACAAACCCCCCTTTCTTGCTAACAGCAAGCACCCATTTACTCGTTACATATATAAAGATGAATACTTTTTTAACCTCAATTTTACTCATTTCCCCATGTCACGCAATGGCGATATTAAGCATAGCAATGTGAGTAAAGTGAAAATATGTGTAACTTTCCATCGTTACTATAATGTCTACTTTATGAAAAAAATAGGGGTAACAAATTAGGAATTGCAGCATCATCACGTATTACCACCATTTTGGACATGAATTTTCGGCAGTAAGAATGAATAAACAATACAAAACCCTGCATAGTTTTTTTGAAAAGTACTACACGAATGCACACTTTATGATATATCATAGCAAAACTTGAAAGAAGTCCATTTTGACCGACATATTGCCAGCAAAGAATATGAATTCATTAAATAATCCATTATATTATATGATTTTAAAATATTATTTTCATTACTAGACCAATACAATTTGTGATTTATCCTTTAAAAAATTGTAAGTAGCCCATTTTGACCAACATATTGGTAGTAAAGACTGCAAATTTATCACACCATCCATTAAAGTGTATATTTCATCAGACGCATCTTTCGCATTGTATTCCTTCATTCATCACGGAAAACATTTTCATCAATAGTATATCGAAGATTCGGTTCATCAACACCAGTATTTTGACTGGCTTTTGACAAGGATATCTTCGCGTGCCGTTAATATAACTTGATACTTGGCGATGAGGAGAGGACGCCACGTTCAATTCCCAGCAAAGAAAGGAAATGATTTCCTTGCAGATAGAGGCACAAATCTTTCCCATTCGTCCGCTGAGACGTTCACTCCCTTTCATCTAAGATCACTGAGGGCCGACCACTCCCCTCCGCATATCATGGCGTGCAGGACACTTTCATTGGATTGCTTACACGGTATTCGAGATGGGGACCAATACACTCCAACCAGTTATGGTGGCCTGAGCGCTTTTTGTCTACGTCGAGCTTTCGGTGAAACTTCAAATATGCATCCTTGCTAGTTATTTTGTGTACCGCCCCGTGAAACTTAACAAAACAAATCTTGGTAAACTACTTGACGAAAGCCGGAAATCATTTCGGTGTTACGCAAGGCAACTTCAGTGTAAACGTTCGGCCGTAGAGGCGAAATTGAAGAAAAAAATGGCAAAATAAGTCTTCACAGTGATGCCATAGCATGCAAATTGACCTTGTAACAAAAAAAATATTCTGTGAGGTGATTTATTGGTTATTAATTAGTAATGTAAATTATTGGTTGTTTATTAGTGGATTAATGGTGTGAGCCGTGGCCCAACAATGGGTAACAATGGGATGCGGGAGAAAGATAATACAATGAAGGAGAGAGACAGGGACTGAGGGAACGATAGACATTTTGAGTGAGTGATGAATAAAGTTTTCTTTGTAAGTGTAATAAGCGAAGTGATCTGCGAAGCAAAACGAGTGCTGTGATTTATTAAGAAATATTATGTGACAAATAAATTGAATGCAAGAAACTACTATTTTAAAAGTGTATACAAAGGATAACATCATGCATGACGCAGACATCCCAGCCAATAGGGAGACAAAATCACAAAGAGCAATGGAAAAATTAAACAGAAGAGCTCAATTAAATGTGATAAGTTTTCATTTCAAAAAGAGAAACCTGCAAATGCGCTGAAAGAGTTCCCACCCCAAAATCTCACCACTTAAAGAGGTCATATTCAACTACTCATTATCCGAAGGAAAAATACTTCAAGAATATACATATATTCAATTCAGCTGCGAGTTATATCTATTATGCTCCCTTTTCCCTAAAGCGTAACAGTAATCCAAGGCAGTAATGCGAAAGCTAAAGCATTAGAATCGGTGCAGAGGTGTTTATTTTTGCTCTCTCAAATCACCATGTTAAAATCCCTCATTATTTCATTATATTACTCGCTGTATCCGGCATGCGTTGCAATGCCTACTTTTCTTTCTAAGTTGGCACAGGAACACAATATACACACAGGCGCACAGGAATTCGTAATGCACAAACGATGGCATTAGCTTCCATTCCATGCCTATGCTGCGGTCTCCAAGTAAATAAAATATTCTATTGTTGAAGTAGTGTAAACATTTTTTTAAAAATTCAAGTTTAAAATTTCAATTTTATTAAATAGCGAAGCGTATACGACAATGAAATACAAATATTAAAGAAAAGCAAACAAAGAGACCACCGCACTAAATCTTATTCTAAGTAAAAATGAATCACGTACCTTTTAACACCAATTGTCTCACTGATATGATTCTGACGCACGTGATTGAGCAACTCGTTTACGACCTGCTTCGTGGCTTGCTTGTCGTTCCTCGCTTGTTTGAGAAGCTCGCATGCCAACACTCATTTGTTGAAACCACTCGCGCTCCACCTAGTGTACAATGGATTTTATAATTTAGAAACCTTTGAGGGTGCTTGCAGAACAACTCATCAAAGTTTCATCGTAATCCGATGAATGGTATTGGAACGCATAGAAGACGAACAAACAATCATTCATTTTTATATATTAGATTATATTTTATAATATAATCCCTATTATATTATTGTATTCCCCCATAAAAATTCATTGGAATTAAACAAGCGGTATCATGATATATGATGTGGACAATCGACGATTTTTTTTCTCTTCTAATATTTTTAACTTTCACAAAAGTACAGCGAGTTAATTACATCGAGGATCATACCTACTCCAGTACGTTTTCTGTTCGGCGTAACAGTGGCTGATTCATCTGACTTTATCTTCCCCTTGCTGTGGTGCCAGCAAAATTAAATATTTTCATCTGCCTAAGATCTCAGCGAGGCAGAGAAAGGGCAAAAGGGCTGTGATTATCACCGTTATCATGATGGGAAGGCATTCCATCATGATTAGCAGTTCTACTTACTCCCTAAATCGTATGGCATGACACACGCATTCCTCCCGAACTTCCACAAATAATCCAATATGCCAGCCGAGGATCTTTGCGTGCTCCTAATTAATTCATCTGCGTGACAGAGCTGATATCCACTCCCGTGCTAAACTCATCGCGTTTCCATAGTAACGGCCAAACAAAGGGCAAGTGAAGAGGCTTCCTCAAGCAATGGCTATAGCGCCACTGATATTCCAGCGGTAGATGTCAAGAAGAAATCTCGATGAGCACAAGTATCCCGGCTAAATCACTCACATCCTCGGTAGGAAATAAATGACTAATGGACGGTTGCAAGAATATTTTGTTATACAGTCAATGGTTATGAGATCCATAAAGTTATAGATCTCATAAAAATATTCGGGTTGCAGGAATACATCTAATAGCTACATAACTTATTTACCAATAGTATATAGCTTCGAATATTTGATCTAATCTTCTAACGCCGGATAATTTTTATGAAAGTTTAACCTATGAATGATTGCCTATGCACATAATAATTTTTCAGCAAGAGTAAATTAGCTGGTTATTTGTCTCAAAACAACTCTTTCATCTAGTAATTAAGTATCCAAGGGATTCAATGCACATCCACCATCTTGGCAACTTATGGTACTTATGAAAACATGTCATACGTAATGAAACCAATACATTTATTGAATGTTTCAGATACAGTTGTTGTCAATTCAGTTGTTGATTGGTTGGCATGGCGTATGGATCCCATAACTTTATAGAATACATGTGTGTCGATCCTGCGGCTGGTCATAAGAGCAGACACGGTAAATTGATAGTTTCATCCGAAATCGTGAGGAAAAATATTAGCTGATGAACGCAAAATTTGAACCGATAATTATTGAAAATAATCTAAATCGGTCATTTTGTTGGCCCAAATGGCGGAGAAATGGTCTTTTACCGCTAAATCTGAGGTCACGAGGATTTTCCTGCCGCCTTTGTAGGTGTTGAAAATCAAAAATGAGCATAAAGAAAGCATATGATCTTTGTGGGAGTCCATTTAAAATATATCAGGTAAATTTGTGCAAAAGACTTGCTTTGCGCGGCTTACCCTTGCTATTTTTCTCTCAAATAAGACATCGCCTCACGCCGACAGTTCAAATCACCCAATCGGGCTACATCTGTTCTCCTCCTTAAGTTTTCCCAGACCCTTTCATAAACCCTTGCAGCCTACTCGCTATCCTAGAATGCGGAAGATTGAAGATGAATGCAGAAGTCACTCTAAGAGAAGAGGGTTTAGAGCAAGTGGATTCCTTCACCTACATCTACATAAGTGCCATCCCAAGGGACGGAAGGGGTACAACGGTCATGAGTCGGAGTTAAGAAAGCATTCATGGTACAAGACAACAACAGAGTTCGAAGAAGACAGGACGACAGTGAGATAGTGGGTGAACACATTCGATTCGTTGAGCGTAGCACTCTATGGATAGGAAGCATGGACCATTGGAAGAGATGAACAGAAAAGACTAGAAGCCTTCAAAACGTGGTGCTGGAGGAGGATGCTGAAGAGAAAATGGACGGAAAAATCAAGAAATGATGAAGTGTACAGAAGAGCAGTGGATGGAAGGACCATATGGACCAATTAAACGGAAAAGAACACTTCCTGAGGCAAAATGGGCCTGTGAAGAACATAATTGAAGATTTAACTGAGGAATAAGTCCCCAGAGGAGACCCAGGATTAACTTAATGGACCAAATAAATAGGAAAGTAAATAGGAAGAGCTACCAGGAGGTAAGGGAACTAGCATTGGATAGGGAAGGCTTGGGGGCTGTAGTCAATCAATCCTAGGGCTGTACAACCAATGACGATGCAGAATATTAGCGTTATCTTTTCCCAGAGTTCAAGTTTCCGCACCATACAACGCTACACTCCATTGAGAAACTCTTTGCCAAACTTTTCTGAACTTAATATTACAAGTTCTTTGAAATTAACTCCGTATTACTCGGCTCCCTCCCTTGTATCACGGCTCTCAGTATCCGTTAGACCAGTATCATTACATCCGCTTACTTTTGATCCTCTAAAAGTCCTGAAGTTAATTCTCCTTGCCAATCTAACCAAGCACTTCCTCATTTGTCTCTCTCCCCATTCTTTTCACCTTCACTCCTAAATATTAGAAGTCTGTAGCAAATTCCCATCCTGTACAGCAGTTGTACAGCAAGTGTGATCAAGACTATAACATTTTGATCACACTTGCTGATTGAAAACATGCACAGAATAAAGCATTTTTTCAACAAATATGATTAAAATCATAGTTATATTACAAAGTATTCTGTGATAAAGAAAACGAGTGTTGTGATATATGTGTTACGAAATATTGTGTTCGGCAAATAAAATGAGTGTCACAACTCCTTGGACCTTACTTATTCTCACCCTTCCCTTGGGTGTTTTGTGTGTGTGTTCCCGTCAGAGCGCCTCTACCGGATCTCCAACAGCTCCGACATAAAACTACAGGCATGTGTGTCGCGTCCGTCTGAAGGTGGTGAAGGGCTGAAGGTGCTGAAGTGCTGATGCGGAATAACTCCCGGTGAGTGCTTGTCTCTCCCCGCGCAAGGTGTCAATACTTAACGGCCATTTGGAGTCATTTTTATCTTTTGCCATTGATTATCTTGTTTTTTTTTTCCTTCGATTCCACTTAGGATTCAATTTTACTCTTTAAATCTATGCCATTCTATCACCCAATATCCATATCTCCTTGCTTGCATCTTTTACCCATCTCAAAACACCAAGTTTTTCATCCGCAAAAAAAAGCAAATTTAGTGATAAAATTTCGCATATCCTTTTTTTTAATTTATCGAGGGTATTTTTCAATAAGAGCTCTTAAAATGAGATGATTTCAAACATTGCTTATAGCAATTCTTTAGCAACAAGAGAGCTTGATTTTCGGAATTCGTCCCAAAATCTTCCCAACGATGCCACAGTTAAGAAATGTTATCGGAGTGCTGCATCAGGGACGCGGACGGGACATGGTTGACATCGAAGGAGAATACGCGCCGCGATGCGCAAAGCATCGATATTTCCCCTTCAGCATCGCATCGCGTATGGCCCAACGCCATCTTGCCACTCTCACGACCCCCAAACGGCCTTGACCCAGCGAGTCTTCGCTCCCCCTCTTCTCCTCACCACCGACAAACACATCTCTTTCCCGTCCCTCTTCTCCACCCCCTCGCAGACCGAAGCCCCTTGCCAACGAAAACCTCCTCCCCCCCCATACCCCCTCCCTACTGCTCCCCCTCCCATGAATCCTCTCCCCCACCCCTCACCGTCTCCATAACAACCCTGCGAGTCCCTGCTGGAACCACTCCGCTGATACCCCCCTCCCTTTTCGTGGAACCTCCAGAAAACTGCTCGCACGCACCCCTTCGTCAGACATTATACAGCCCCAGACCCTTCGGAAAAAAACCCCATCTCCCGGAGAAAGGATGCGACCAGACGTAATGGCGGCGCAGAAAATGATGAGATGAGAAATACTGCCGGTTCGATACCGGCAATTCCGATATCGCTTCCGATACCGATACTTTACTGTCCGAAACTACGACACTACCGATCCCATTCCGATGATGTACGAAACAATAATTTTCATCAAGAGTAATTTTATTCCGCATAATTTCTAGTTTTTTGATCAGGTAATTAATTAACGCGTTCCACTTCATGAAAAATACAAAAGAAGCACGA
This sequence comes from Ceriagrion tenellum, assembly GCA_963169105.1. NCBI lineage: Eukaryota > Metazoa > Arthropoda > Insecta > Odonata > Coenagrionidae > Ceriagrion > Ceriagrion tenellum. The sequence goes on along the minus strand of OY720641.1, from coordinate 5,407,478 downwards.
ATTGCGTGGCACTGAAGACATTTGCTCGAACACCTCTCCTAGTAGCGAAGTATCTCCCTCCCGAATCCAAAATTGGCAACTTTGCACATCCATTTCCCAATCATTTCCGGCATTACCTATTAGAAACAAGGCCTTTATAATCCCATCCTCCTATCGCAAAGGCCACCCGATTTCTCCTCATTGTCTTCCTTAAGCTTTTATCTTTATTCTTACCATTTCAAGCAGTTTCATAGCTTGCACAATAAGTTGAAAAATGGCGTATCTTAGAGAAGTTGATGCAGAAAAATAAAGAGATCATTTTTTATGCGAAAAAATGTTCCGCCAGAGGGGAGCCACATGCAATTTCAGCAAATATTGAATGAATAATGCAATGCTTTTTTTGGGTGCTCTTTTTCTTGGTGCATTTTTATAGATGGATCAGATAAAACTATTGTATATGTTTTGGCGCATAAAGAAAAAACAGTTAAAATCCAGTTGAATTGGCCAGCGTGCATTTCATTGGCTTACCTTTAATACATTTTCCATCGGGAAAAAGTGTGCGATAAAATATATTAGAGTTGGACTTCTAATTAATGAACTGATTCTTCATTGTTATCACAACAACTTACGCAAAGTTTCACCCAAATTTGTATAAAAACAGAAATTATTACAGCCATCTTAATCGGGAGAAACCTTGTACGGCAGACCGGTAGATATGAAATTTCATTTTTTTCCATATACAATAAGGGGGTATAATTGTGGTGAATATAAAATCCATGAAATTCCTACCCTCATTAACTAATACCTGTGCTCAACAACATATCATCATTATTGACAACTTACTCGCTAGAAATGTACCTCACGGTTGTTTTATGCATGATTTAGTATAGTGGAGTACTCATGAATTAGAAATGTTATTAGTAATTAGTAATAGTATTAGTAATACCAGCCAATAGTTTTATCTTAGGAGTGCACCGGGCGTAAGCATGTTCGACTACATAGCACTCTCATAGCTTCTGGTTTGACCGCGAATTGCTATCTCAGCTGCCAGGGAACGGTACGAGGTTCAGATTTGAACTGGGACGAATGCTGCATTCCCGGCGAGGATTCACTCCGTGCCACACACCTCAGGGATGGCTTGCACGGTAATTCGTAGACGTAAATGAATACGGCACACACAATCGTGATGTGAAACTACTCGCTCATTCATTTGCCTCGTGCCATGGGCCGCCTGGCGGTCGTGTCGAGAACCTCGCGTGGGAGACAACTGACAGACGGATCAATCGCTCCTCGCAAAAGGGGTGGTTTGGGGAGGGGGAGGCGTTGCCGAGCGACAGTGGAAGGGGTAGGGTGGGCGGGAGGTCGTCGAATCCTTCTGCGCATGCGCACTGATGAGAGGAGATTAAATCGAGGAAGGGAATTTTACATGGCGGGGGAATGTAGCGTGGGACGCAGAGGCGGCAGACCGTATGAAAAGTCTCGGATTCCAACGGATTCGACGAAATATTTTTGCAACTTCCTCGTCCAATTTGATTAACAGGCCCTTTTCCCAGCGAGGAATTCTCCAGGCCGGAAAGACTACAAGACATCAAAGAGCTTATTGAGCAAAACGAATCAGATACGGTTTTTTTTCACGGAGCGAGTCCGGGGCACCGTTCTCGGAGGAAAACTCAAAAAGGGACAAGTTGAAGAAATATATACATCTCCCATGGACGTAGTAAAAATAAAATGTGTGTCCCATTGGTTGGTCCCTGGTGAGGGAGTAATATTCCCGCAAAACATCACAGCAAGGGTTTTCTGGTAGAGTGGCTGGGGTTGGAAACTGGCTGGGAGTTAATTTTCCCTTAAACCACGACTTGTGCCTTTTGACGAGAGGTTCAATTTCATTTTTCACTGCGACCATTGGAGATATTCCTTAAACTTGTTATACAAGGGGCTGTAGAGCTAAACCTAACCAGAAAATCATGAGAGGGAAGAAAAATATGTTTTAAAAATTCCAAAATCTGGATGAGCGGTTCTTTCAAAAGAAATAAAATTGTGCTCACACTTCTAATATGTAATATTTAAGAAAGAATTGACATAAAAATGCCACAGTATCAATAGCCAAACGAAATAGGGTGAAATAAAAATAATGCATTTGTTTCTTGATAATCATTCCTTTGCATTTTCAACGCATTTTAGTGTTTATGGAGTAAATACTCTATAAAGTCTATCGCATTTCGCATATATGTGCAATAAATTTCATTTATATATATGCATACACAGGTTTTTATTCTCGCCAAGGGTCGATTTGATTACGATGCTTTGCTACTGAAAGAGAAAACTGATGCTTAAGAACTATTTATGAGACAAGCTTTGACGACTGTTGTCTGACAAGGGGAGTGTCAGATAGCCGGGTCACAGATTTTATTCAAACTTAGTAGTTGTACAGACCGCTGTATGTGGTTCATGAATCACCCCACATATAGGGTTATATAACCAACAGTTTAAACGAAAAAGGCCTTTAAAAATTTCAAAATTCCCTTTAGACGAGCCACCCACATAACTGACAAACTACGTAAATTTTTAATATTATTAAGAATTATGCTTGAATTGTAAAAATATGAAGACAATATTATAAAATAATTTTAGTAAATGGAAATCATGTGCATGAAGGAATAATGAAAATACGTCGTGAAAATATAAGGAAGTGACATAATAAGAAGGCTGCCTTCGACCGAAAAAGAGAGACTAAGCCTGACATCGAGTATGCAAATGAAAAATTTGCCTCGCGCAAAAATAATATTTCGAGTAAAAATAAAAAAAATCTTGAGCGTATTGTAGGATGCCGTAAAAGAAAAACTATAAAAACAGCGGAAGAAACATACCCCGTATTGGAATCGAACCCGTGTCTCTAGACCGGAGACGAGCACGTCAGCCACCCGTTCAGCTTGTCAGTTATGTGGGTGGCCCGTATATAGGGAATTTTGAAATTTTTAAAGGCCTTTTTCGTTTAAACTGTTGGTTATATAACCCTATATGTGGGGTGATTCATGAACCACATACAGCGGTCTGCACAACTACTAAGTTTGAATAAAATCTGAGACCCGGCTATCTGACACTCCCCTTGTGAGTTTATAATGTTAAAAAGTATGTCCCTTCCGTTTGTTATCATCACAGTCATCTCATTGTGAAAAAGATGCTAGTCTTACAACAGGGTCATATCGATGGAACTTCTTAATCGGTAAGCATAGAAATAGATAAGAATTCACCGCCGACACTCTTGTATCATAATCACGAATGGTCCTTTGAGCCAAACTCGGTGTGAGCACAGGATGGACAGCAATAGACACGGCCATCATTAATGGACAACAATCTTAATGACGAAAAATACAAAGTGATATCTCAGTTTCATTATACAATCACAAAAATGCGAAACCTTGGGGCCAACCTGGAGATAGCAATAAGAGAAGCTCGAGCAATGTAAATGAACGGAAATAAGATTGTAGAAGAACAAATAAGAATGCTCCGCTTCGCAGACGATTCGTCTAGCACTAAGTCGCAATGATCGTCAAAGGTCACTTATCCCAATAGGCCAAGTTTTCCAAGGATAGAACATGGAAATAAATGAGGCCACACAGAGAATATTGTCATGACGTCGCACTGCATCTCTAAGTCTGACAGAAGCGATAAAATAAGAGAGATACATTCCCTATCAGATAGGTACAAAAATGTGTTTTTTTCCAAGTTCAATAGGTGAAAATAATAAAACAATATGCATAAAAAGAAGGTCCTCGGATGAAAAAGTCAATGAGCGATGTTAATTCGCTCTGGTTAGGCCACACCTCGAATACGCTGCGAGCATTTGGGGCCCTGGTCAAATAGATTTGACCAAAAAAATTAATAAAATACAAAAAAGCTGCGCGCTTCGTGAAAAGCTGCTATGAGCATACAGATAGTGTCTCACAACTTTTAGAGGGGTTAAGGTGGGAATCCCTAAAGACCCGGAGGCTACACGCTAGGCTTAGGTTGCTTGAGAAATCCAGAACTGGTGTGTTTCAAGTGAAACAGAATATATTATCATGACTCCTCACTACATCTCTAAGTCTGACAGATGCGATAAAAATAAGAGAAATACGTTGTCGAACAAATAGGTATAAAAACTCGTTCTTTCCGCGCACAATAAGCGACCACAATAAAAACTGAGCTCCGCTACATAAACTCCTATAATACATGTCAACTAGTTATTCTTCCGTCACCTGATGCTTTATATTTTTACGCGGCTGGTGTCCGAACACCACCTGCCACATGCCCATGCGACGGCTCGCAGGGTAGTATGTAGATATATATGTTTCGCTCGCATAAAAATCCAACACATTGGGGCTAGTACTCACTTGGTCTAGAAAGCATGATTTCATCTGCATAAGGAAATAGCAGACAGCGCGATGTCAACTGCGTGGTTTGATGGTTGCAACACTGAGCGGAAATCAAAGTGTTGCAAGCCCACGACTCGCTCTGATTTATTCACGACCGGAAATTAACAGGAAATTCGGATTCACCCGCATCTACTCGATTTTTCTCTCGGAAATAAACTGATGGTCATGAGATAATCGAGCGATACTCGAAACTGATAATCCTGCTGCACCCATGTCAGGAAAGATGATATTGGAAGTGTCGAAGCGTGTAAAGGAAGGAAGCTTGTGGTTAAGTCCATAATTTGCTAGTAATTGAACTTCCTATCCAAATATACCGATCCCAAATAGTCTCGGGGCATCAGCGATATATGAAAACAACTGAAAAATCCATATTGAAAGAAAAATAGTGTTTCGACGAAATTGCGTTGGGATTTCCATTCATTATGCATAGAATCCAATACATCAGTCCAGAGAAATAAAATTAATTCATATATATTCACAATTACAACAAAAAAGGAATTCATTCTGTTCAATTTCTCCCTTATTAGCAGCAAAACGAGCAATCCTGGCTGGACATAACATAAATTACCGATGCATCGCCACTTAAGGTTTACATTACTGGTTACATTTTTATTTTTTTACATTTACACCATGAAGACGTTAAACTGTAAACTGCCATTATTTCAAAGAGAAAGAAAACGCTTAGAAAAATTTGTCTAATCAATCACAGAAGTTAACTAATTCTGGTATTCAGACTTGGCGCTGCCATATCATCGATTGGCCAATTATACTCCCGATGTACTGCCGTTTTACTCTGTTGCTCGCCGATGCGCCAGTCTTCCTAACTGCACTGCACAGTACTGAGGTTGAACTGTGAAAGATAATATTACCGTATGTGTACTGTAGAGATTGGCCAGCGAAGAGGGCTGTACTCAAAATATGCTGCATCATTGTGCAGTAACTAGACTGAGGTTAAAACTAAGCTGAAACTGTGCTGTGCTGCCGTGCTCAGTTATTGTTGCAATAAATGTACTGCAAAAATGGTAGGTAACGATGAAAACTACTGTTTCTTTCAATTTTAGAACAGTCTTGAGCACGGTTCCAGTGCAGATGGAGAATAGATTCATATCAGTTACCGCACAGTTTATTTCTCTGAGTAGTCTTAGTAATGAAAGCTTTCATAGGGTACAATCTAGCGGATGTTGGTGATAACACACCCCCTGCTACACAACCTTGAGTTGGCTTGCAGGGTATTTTGTAGAGAAACAGTAACAGCACAGTTTTTGTTCCCTGAGTAGTCTTAGTAATGCAAGCATTAGTAGAGTAATATGTAGTGGATGTTGATAATGACACACCCCCTACCACACGCCCTTGTAGTGGCTTTCGGGGTATTTTGTACATGTAGATTAACAGTAATCAATCAGTGTCCGCTCTTACTCATGAAAAATTTTTAGTCAAAGAGCAATCCTCAGTAAGCTCCTGAGAAATTAACTTGAGGAAGTAACTTGCCAGTTCAAACCCACCCTTATCCATGACAAATACACAACGAGAGTGTATCTCAATTCGCTAACGTGTGGGGCAACAAGGCGGCAAAAGGAACATTGCGGACCAATCGGCGGAGATAAACAAGGAATGATTCAAGTACACGAGCGGAGTCCGTGTGGAGCCTCGTTATACAGGGTCGCAGCGATATATTCGAAGCGGAAAACTAATTAACCTTCCGTCATATTTGGAGAGCAGTGCAACGGAGAAGCGGGTAGACGAGAGAAACGGAGTAGGGGGAGGATGAATACGGAGTGGCGGAGGAGGCAGCGACGCTTTTGAAGGTGCACGAGGGAGAGTAAAGGGAGAGTCCAGGCAACAAGTCACATCTCCTCCCGTGCATCTTGAGAACGCGACGTCTCGGAGAGCAAAGGCGTCGAGACGGCCGCGCGGAATGTCTCCCGGGAGACCGGCTGAGGTGGTTCGAGCGAGATTTTTATCTCGTCACGAGGGGTATGCAACTCTGAGAAATGGTGCACGCTTGTTGAGAAATGGTCGCCAAATGGACAGAAATGGACAGAAAGCGATAGAAATGCAAAGAAATGGATGGAAATGGTTAGAAATGGCTGAAATGGAAATGTGGTATACACTTGTTTTTGAAGTTACATACCCCTTGCCTTGTCATAATAGGCCACATTTTTACATACATACATACATACCAATCACGTCGTTCCTTTCTGGGGTAGGCAGAGTCAATAAGTTTAACTCGTAAATACATATTTGTACACCTAACTCTGCTTCAATAATTTCCTCCATACTGACCTATCCTTGGAAACCTCCCTTGCTTCATTTGCCCCCATGCACTGTTTCATACACGCCCTCCTGTTTTTAAGACTCCAAATATTCCTCCTCCTAAGAATTTCCTCAACCACATTCAACCACAACTTTCTCGGCCTACGTCTCCCTCTCGCACCATTCTTTTCACTCTTATATATCTGTTTCGTTATTCGACTCTCATCCATTCTCTCAACATGGCCAAACCAACGAAGCACACTCCTTTCATATATGCCCATTACTGGAGTATCTAACCCACATTCATTAATTACCAACTCATTCCTGACCCTATCCATCCTACTTTTTCCGCAAACACTCCTCAGATAACTTATACCCACAACGTTTAGTCTACTCTTATGTTTATCCGGATATAATTTATTAATACAATTTAAATGCTGTTATAAGTATGAAGAAGATATTTTAGAAATCTACATCTATGTACTACCCTACGAGCCGCAGCATGGGCGTGTGACGGGTATGGGTTTTAGGATATCAGCCGTGTAAAGATGTTGGAGGATAAAGTTTTGGGAGGTGATATGTGTTGAAGATAGAAAAAATGACTGTTTTCTTTGGAAAGTTCGAACAATACATAAATTTTCTTTTAGTTTTTCAATTGTTTTTAGTTTCCAACGAGATAATATTGAATGTATTTTGTGTTGACTTTTGTGTATTGCTGAAGTTGTTTTTAAGTGTGGAGCCATAGTTAAAAGAGTCCAATTTCACAGTTGTGCTTTTTAATGAGTAAATCCCACCAACCTCTTTACGATAAATTGGTGACGTGCATAACGGGAGTGTATTTAGTGGAGCTCAGTGTTTATTGTGGTCGCTTATTGTGAGCGGGAAGAATGAGTTTTTGTACCTATCCGTAAATGGCAGTGTATCTCTCTTATTTTATCGCCTTTGTCACACCTAGCGATGTAGTGTGACGTCATGACAATGTTCTCTGTGTCGTTCTGAAAGACACCAGTTCTGAATTTCTTAAGCAAACTAAGCCTAGCGTTTACCTTCGAAGTCTCTAGGGGCTCCCAAAATAATCCCTCAAAGAGGTGTGAAACGCACAATGTTTGCCTGTAGCAGTTTTTAACGAAGCGCTTTCTTTTGTATTTTATACAATGAAAAGCTGCTTTATATTTTATATTTTTCTTTTTTCTTAATAAAAATATCTACGCAAAAAATTAGCAGCCGGGGGTCTGCCAATAGAGGTGAATACTTAAATTATCGAAGTTAAATCACTGATTTATAATGGTACAATAAATGTTTTGAATCTCAATAACTAAATTAATGATGGTTCATTGATTTTCATACTTGGCTGATTTTGCGTATGGCCTCGTAGCAAATGTGATGACAAATACGGGATATTAAAAAAAAATAAATTTCTGCCTCAGTTTGTAGATAATCGTTAAGGTCACAATTTTAGCCTAATTATATTAGCAAGGAAATTATAATCCTGAGTCGTATTTCATAAACAATTAGACACTCTAGTCCAACCTCTTTCTACAGAAAAGTTGCCATAATTATTATATTTCATTAAATCACATTTTAAGTCTCTTTTTCTCCTGGAAGAGTCCTATATTATTTTTCCATCGCCTAGGTCATGGTATCCTTCTGGCAAAAAGCTAGTTATCATTCCCGATTTATTTGTTATAGCCCAATAATTTCCCTATATTGTTATCTGTGACTTGGCTTCAGCAGTACCGTTGGTCGTCACGGGAACGGTTCAACATAAACACGGAATTTCAAGCCATTTAAGGAAGTTTAAGCGAAATATCATTTTACTTAGAAATCAATAAATATGGTCTCATTTTCAGGAAAAATATCTCACCCTTCTAATGACACAAAAAATTCTACCCCTTAACTCATTACTTTCCGAGATATTTGCCAAAAAATACAAACAGCCCTTTAATTACATTGGGAAATGGTCCACGTGTCTATGCACTCCAGGGGGACATCATCGACAAATGAGGTATTTCTAACACTTAGATGTAAAAAAACTAACAGCGTGTAGTTTGTATGTTTCCTCAAATATTTTAGAAAATTAATCATACTGTCACCTTAGTTGGTTCTTCGGAGTCACAATAAAACCTTCCGTTTTGAAGGAGTTTCAAACGCAACTCGCGAAAAAAATGAGTCAAGTTAAAGTCTTATTCAGATATTTTCATTTAATTACTTGCAATTTCTCTCATGTAAAAATAAATTATTGCACCATTAATAATGAAATATTTAATTGATGTGTCCAGCAGCTGTTGAAATTAAAACATATAACTCGAATATGGTCTCTAATATGACTATGAGGAAACTATTTCGCTCGAACTACCTTGACAAATGTTTTTTTTTAATTTCCCGAATTTGATAATGAAACGAAATTGAGTTGAGTGAGTAGGAATTTATATTTGTATTTTCGTACGTTTGGCGTTCGACTCGACAACGTACGTCCAGTATTTCTCATATAAATATGCAAAATAAAAACAGACTACTAGTGAACAAGCGTGACGCATTCATATGCTATCATCAGTTTCTACATTTTTCTCCACACAAAAAGTGTTCGGTCTGGCCCCGCTAATTTTTTTTACTTAAATAGTGCTTTAACATGACTTTAATTCGACGTGATTAATTGAATGTTCAAACATGAGTCTCTGATTTGACTATTTTTTTCACCTCATATATTGAAACACCTTCAGAACTGAAATTATTTTTTGCGATTCTGTAAAAATAACCGTAGCAATTAATCAATTTATTATTTAAAAGAGCTGAGAATTGATGCAGATTACACTCTGTTAAATTTATGACAATTTCTCTGCACGAGGAATCTCTCCGCAGTGCAAAATCGTACCACATACCATTGAATATGATTAAAATTATTTGGCTAATATCACGAGAAGTATTCCGGGAAGTGCTAATATTTTGATATGTGAGGAAGTATGGAGATATATTTTTCTAAAGTTTAGGTCATATTTCTATGAAAAACGTTATTCCGCTCTAACTACCGAATAGGAGGGCTGTACAAGCCAAAATAAATACTAGGTTTTTGGTTTTTATTGGCCCTATTTAAAATTTTCTGCTTCTACTAATGATATTCCTTAGAATTTAAAAGATAAAGAAAAATGCGATGGAAAATTTGAAGATTGAGGTCGACAATGCAAGCCAATCAAAATTTATAACTGCTTTAATAGGCTCCACTTACCGTTGGGTATCACCTTTTCTCTATTTTTTCATTTCTGGATTTACGTAAGAATTTTGCAGTTCACTGTCGGTTGAAGAGCCCAACTGAGCAAAGCTATGCGCCATTAGTCAGGAAGATTAAAGACCAAGCTGTACCGATTATCCAACCAACGCCAAGTACCTCTCAGCTCTCAGAAATTATTTCTACGATCGTAAAAACATGTATCTGTGGTGATGCAGGAGGCCGCTCATATAACCGCACTCGAGAAGCCCTACCAGCAGTCGATACATCATGGCAGGGACCCCATTTTATCGCGACCTCATAAACCTGACGACATTTCCCTAACTCCAATTGTCGGTAACTAGAACCCATATGGCCTGGACCGATATAGATCTCTTAGCTTGACAAAGAGTTATAATAATTAAAAAGTAATAAAGTAATGAATTATCCATTATCGATTATTCCGTACACATATTTTTGTATTCATCCGCTCATGTTACCTCTTAGTTTTCAAAACTTTTGTTAGCATAGAGGAACGTATTATCAAAGACTTCTGTTCTATTTTGTGACCATATGTAACGGGTGTAATGTTTATACTAAAAAATTTATATTTTTATTCAGACTTTTTTTTGTAAATCCAATTGAAAACCAGAAAGAGACTAATAGGGATTGTCTTAGTAAACCGGACTAGTTTAAAGGCCATACTTGACTGTATAAAAGTACAGTAAATAGTTACAAAGGGTAACGTACATTACACGATTCTGAACAGGTTATTGTGGCTACAGCGCAATAAATACGAACTCTATTCCTTGAAGATACCATTCAACAAAGTAAAAAATACTTCTGCCACATCCAATTTTTAATACTATTTTAGTCAAAAATATGGATTAAAATAATGATAAGTTATTCTGAAAATCTTATTTAGTTTTGAAAACGCATCCGTTACAATTTTAAAGGTACATCCGTTACGTTTTGCGATGGATGTCATCAAATATTGATCCTCAAGATTGAGAAATATGAATGATTCATAATACTATTCAATGGTCTATGTTATATTTTATCGATGCATCTACAACCATCTCTTTGCATAAAACCTACATAACATGTACGTTGTTTATTAAAAACTAAAGCTAAAATTTTGACTGTGGATTTAAAAAAGTACGGCAGTCAGTAAAGTCAGTGTCAATATACATTTTGTCCTTTTTTATCCATGTAATCAGGATTTGATTATTGTTGTCTTTAAACGAGATTTCAAAGATATTTTTACGTATTGCGATGCTTTATCTTTTTCTTATCTTTTACGCGGATCTTTTTTCTGCAATTCCTTCTTGACGCGGTTGGACTGCAATTTGCCTCCGGCCACCACAATGAGGTGGCTTGTGGGGAACTGAGGCGGCATTCTTTCATTGTGATCCTGATTCTTGCTTAGCTATTACGTGGAGATCACTCCATGAGTAGTTAGTTCTCTATCGATATCGACGTGATCCCCTCGGGGTCTTTCGTTTGGAGCATCTTAGTGACGACAAATTTCTCTCCTAGCATGCATCCCTAAAACTGCATCCCAAATAAATCATTCCCCTACAGTCGGAAGAAGAACTTTGGGATATTAAACTACTGACAAATTAACTTGGGCTTGGGGAAAAGAGATTTAAGGATAGGATAGCGATGATGGTGAGGTGCTTGACGGTCAATTTGGTGCTAATTTGGTACTGTAAACTCACCTCACGATTTCGTTTGGAATTCGATTTGGGTCGGCAGCCAAGAACTTAAGCACATTAACATCAGGGCACACCAAATATATTTTCAATATTGCCTTTGGGAAAGATACCTGACCGTGGCTCATTATTGAATTTGGCGCGCCACTATACACCGCAATGCCGGCAGTCAGATCCGAACTCCTTCGTATATAAGAAAATTTGATTATTTTTGGGGCCGCATATGGTCTCACCTAACCTCTTTGGAATCGATTTTTAGAGGCTCAGGAGAGTTCCATATGTGAATATCTCCTTGTAGTGTATTGATGTATAAAATACGTTTTCTCCATGCAAAAGCGAAAATTTGACTAAAAACAGTTTACCGCATTTTGTTTTTATCAGCAATATAAGTAGTAATAAGCACGCAAATATTATGCTACATTACAGGCAATATACCCATATTTTATGCTGGAATACATGATAGTGTTCTCCACACCATAACTCGAACATGTTTTGTAGGAGCTTGATTTGGGTGATTTTCAGAGAAAAGTGAAGATGGACTTTTTTTGCAAAACTGTTCAACTTTGACCTCACGTATATTTATAACGTAAAATAAATGACTGAAAAAATGACATGCACCATCTCATGCACCTCTTACAAGAGTATAACATAGAGAAGTTTCAAGTTTTCGAAAAAAGCCTTCTTTGAATTTGTGCCTGCTCTTTTTTATTTCATCCCACTCTGTAAAGTCTCTATTTTCTCCAGTTACGTTCGCAAAAAATGAGAGGGATCAAAGAATTTTAAACGTAATTTTCATTCTATAATTTGTCCGTGAATGAGACTATGTATCCTCAATCCATCAATGTCCGTAGCTTAGGGGATAAATCATGGGGGCTTGCTTGCAATAGTAATGAAACCTTTATTTTACCCACTGATAACAATACTTTAATCAACGTTTTGTTTCACCACTGCTTGTATTCTGCACTTTTAACGAGTCCTTTGTTTAGTCAAATCCTCATCTAAGAGCTATAAATATTGTTAAACTAACACCCAATCTTAAAACCACGCTAATATACCTAAGAGTGACCAAAATAGAGCCAAACATTTGGATATTTTTGAAGTTTGAATAGCGATCATACCCTTGCGATCACACCCCCTTCGATAAATAACAATAATGATACATTATAAGCAATTTTGTTTTTATCATTAAAGAGAACATATTTTGGAAGTTCCCTGAAAGAATTTTATAAACATTTAAAAAAAATATGAATAAGGTTCACTCTGGGTGGCCCAAATTCATAACAATTAGTTCGCTATTTACCGCATCCCACAGAAGTTCACAGCTATTTATGATTGTTTTTTTACAGTAAAATAGAATGTGTATGAAAGAAAGAAGAAAGGGGAAATATGTCGATTTTTATAATATTTAACTTATTATTAAAAAAAAACTACAATCACCTCCAAAGTTGCAATGTGGGCATCCCTCCGGCACGGAGTTCAATGACTTTTTTGACCACAAACTTCGTTGCGAACGAAGCATGTCATTTAAGCATCAAGAGGAAGAAATGAAGCTTCAAGACTTTAAATTTTCCACACATATAAATTTTGTCCTTAAACCTAGCCCAATAAATAAAAGCGTATCAGGCTCAACTTTGTGGAAGTAATTGATATTGATTTCAAAATGAAAGAAAATGGTAACTTTCCACAAAGAATTACCGACCATGGTTTCAGCACCTAGTGCCATTATCAAGGTACAATTTTTCAAAACCCTCCACTATACAATATACCCAGGAAAGGAGGGGCAGGGGGTCATATAGAGAGAGGGGGGGGTGTTTAGTAAGGAGGAGGGAAGGGAGACGAAGAAAAGCCGTTGAAGGTGAAGGTCAGGCGGCATTATCATGGAGTTGTCGGACACAAGAAGAACATGGTTCAAAAGAGGTGACATGTCATTAAAAACCACATCATTGCATAACTTAGTCGGGTTATGAGCAATTTCATATTGCTCAAAGAAATTTTTTGATATTTTGAAATGGACATCACTAGCCCAATAACACCACATACGTATGTGTGACCTGATACTCGAATTTCGCGGAAGCGTGTAGACGTTTATGTCACATCGCTCGTGCATCACAAACCGCAGTCCATACATCGCGACCTCATAACCTCTCGCCATTTCCCTACAGCCACACCTTCCGTCGCGCCCCTACCTTCCGCGCACCGCCATCCTCTCACTCCCCCTCACTTTACATCAACAACCCCCTTGCTCTGTATGAGCCACATCCCTGTCCCCCATCCACAGCACGGCCCCTCCCCCGGCCATGCATACTTCATGTCCCGGCCAGAGTTCCGCGCCTTCGCCTGGAGAGAACGCGGGAGCTGTATATCATCATTAGCCGGAGAGGCATCCTCCTCGCTTCCCTTTTCTCTTTCCTACTCCCCTCTTCCCAACCTTTTTTTGTTCCATTTCCTCTTTGTCTCCTTCGCCTTCACGCTCGTCCTGTTTTTGTCCTCTCGCACGCTATTTATTCTTTTTCCCTCTCTTCTGTGAATGACAAAAACAGTATCAGTTGTACGCACTCATGCATAAATTACTAGCAAAACTTCTACGCCGAAGTATCTTCATCATCAGCCGTGAAACTTTGAAAATTGAAAGCATAAGATGTCCTGTACTGTATATGCTATGTAGAAGGTTACGCTAACGTACGTATGATTCAGTTACTAATAGTTGTGATTCAAATTCGCGCCATTAGATGGCACGAGAGCTCCCATATACGTTTTCCACTAACTGATGCTTAGCACGGGGGAATGCTGATTTCAAAATACATGCATTAAAAAGGCCGAGCAACAGCTACGCTAGCTGCTTCAAAAATATTGTAAACTAAGAAATCTTTGCGTGTACATATATAATATAAAGTAAATTGCTTTTAACAGATACTTTATTTAACAAAAATAAAAAAATGAAAACCACACGTCAAATTCTTTTTATAATTTAATCATATCATTACTTTTTGACTTTTTCACCGATATATCAGCCTGCTGCAGCCATCATTTCAACTCGTGTTACGATGAAATAAAAGGAGTCTGCTCTGCCTTCACTGCGATGGTAAAAGCGGAGCAGATAAATGTCGAAAACGCGGAAAGACAAGAAATACACTCAAGAAAACTTTGCATTTATTATTTTCATTGGCGTATGAGCGACCGGTCGTTCAAGTTTCAGAAAAGCTGGAAAGGCAATAGGAGAATAAGAGTTGAAGCGCGTTTAAACAGACGAGTATTTAGCTGTTGGAATCACAATGTAATAGCAGACACTACGAAGAAGAGAGAAACAGGGAAAAATAAAAGAAGCTTAATGAAGATGTGCGTCTTGTGGGATGTCCTCGGCCTAAGACCGTGTTGCTTGGACTAATGTTTCATTAGAGTAGCGGCTCCTGTACGTAAGTAGGGAAGTCAAGTCGCATCTTAACTGATGACTTCGGTAGGAGTACATGAGCTTTCATCCAGATATGAAAACACACTGTCTGGGCAAGGGCCAGATGAAATGAAACGTCAATAAATAAGTTTTAAATAAACTAGGAATAAAAAAATAGAAATTCGCCTAGAATGAAGATGACTTGGTGGTGTAACTGGCTAACACACCTGACCGGCAATTGGGAGATCCGGGTTCGAATCCCGGTTAAGTCAAATGATTTTTTCATAGCGAATTTCAACCCTGGTGTCTAGGAAGAAAAAACTGAACATTAAACCAAAAATCATCATCATTCAAAGTTATCAATCATTTTATCGCTGATAGCTTTTGCTGAATGCGAGCGTTTGCTCTTAAGAGATTCAACTAAATCGGATTACCACGTATTCGAATTTCGCTTAAGTGGCTAAACTTAGTTGACCTAACGAAAACCGATTTTCCATCCCGGCAGACCTTTAATATTTATCAAAATGCTGAACTTAGAGAAGTTAATAAACATGAAGTTCCGAGATGTTTCACACACAAGGGTTGCAGGCAGTTATGTGTTTACGTTCCAAAACTATACAAAATAATATGAGTGATGATCTAAAAAATTTGAAATCTATAAGGGAAGTTAAGAGGAGGACAAAGGAATGGTTGCTATGCACATACATTATGTTTGTTTACTTCGTAACTTCTTTAGTGTTATTTAAATATAGTATTTAGTGCTATTTTTTGCTAGTGTTAAATAAAAACACAACTAAAAATTATAAAAGGCACCTGCTGATAAGTCACGAATGGCTTAGCAGGACCATAAAGTTGATTAAATAGCATTGTATTTGTACATTTTTTGTAAATTCCATGTAATTAAAAAAAAAGGTACTTAAATAAATCATTATGTATGAAGTAAAATAAATCATAATGTAAGAAAAAGTCAGAAGATAATAAAACATTAGTATCGATGAGTGATACGAATAAACATGCACGTATTAAAAATTATCTCACAACCAAGCTGAGTACAAGGTAGATTGTCCATACTTTTCTCTCTTTTTATGCCTGTCAACTTACGTGTTTCTTTTATGTAAGTATTTGTTAGTGTATTTTATTATTTGTTATTTCCCAGTTGGAAACTTGCACAAAAACCACGATCAAAGGAATGAATCAATGGTAGACATAGACCGAAAAAAAATCTGACATGATCACGTTAGATCCTGATTAACAGTTTAAGTTTAAAGTATCCGGCGATATTTTGTGGAAATGCACTACAGATACCATGATCTTAGTCATGATGCAACTGTACTACGTACTCAATGCAAGGGGAAAAATCTCGACTTTATGGAGCAATTTGAAATTTAATCTCTATGTAAAAATAAAAAATTAACAATTGTCAATGATTATCTGTATCCCGAACACTCATCGCCGTCACTATCTTTGTTATTTGACTCACCAATTTTGTAAAAGCTTGTTCCAATCTAACCTCCACCTCTCCTCTATGTTCTAAACCTTTACGTCAATTCTGCCAGTGCAACACAAACCTTCAACCTCACCCTCTCCTCCGATTAAGTCACCTTATGTAATTCCATCCCCACCTTCCACCATTTCACCCTCCCCCCCCCCTACGACCATTAACAAAAGCTTGCAATATATGTGTGTGTGTATTTTTACCTTGAAAATGACATAGATAGTGAAGAAACCAGGTCGGAAACTAAAATCATTTCTGTGGAAAATAAACAAAAGCCTCTTCATTTTGAGATCGTGGTACCTGATTAATAGGGTTCACACCCCTGTACTTTACTTTCCTTGGCGAACCTTAAAGGTGTCGTGTGATTTGTTTATTACCGGTGTTTTTGTATTAACGTTGAATTATATTCATGTTATGTTTATATGTTGCATTATATTTGCTTGAACTGAACTTGTTACTGTGTAGCCACCCGCAAATAAATCAGTGAACTTCCATATGATATAATACTTCCGGAAATCACTATCTGAAGCAACTCTTTTCCATTTCATTCTTCTCTCTCCATTCACTCTTCGCCATTTCAGGCTCTAACACACTCCATAGTCTATTTAGGTAAGCGAGTACGAGTTATCGTAACTGAAGTATTGGGAAAAGTGGACCACTTTTGGGGAAATCTCCGTGAAAAATTTGAGTTGAAATGACCTGGATTCTCAATGGAACCTCACAATTTCCGGACACATCTGTAACCCGATACCCATTGTTCTTAAATTTTTGATGGCACAGCTGGAAAACACACCTGACTGGCAATTGGGAACGCTGAATTGAATTCCATTGAATTTGATCATCAAATTATTTCCTTTGGCGAAGTTCAAAAACACTGTAGTTGCATCTGGCCAGTTTAACTTCTTATTAAT
This sequence comes from Ceriagrion tenellum, assembly GCA_963169105.1. Classification (NCBI taxonomy): domain Eukaryota; kingdom Metazoa; phylum Arthropoda; class Insecta; order Odonata; family Coenagrionidae; genus Ceriagrion; species Ceriagrion tenellum. The sequence continues at coordinate 5,390,120 of OY720641.1, read as the reverse complement.
GCATCAAGATGACTTTTCTGGACATTCAGTAGGGTTAGAGGTTATACAGCAGCTTATAGATATAGTTAACAGTCATTCCCAACACATCACATAGGTTTTTCCTGAATATTCTAAACAAATCAGAACTTCAAAATAGGAGAAGAGTGAATCTGCGCAAATATGGAGTGAAAAAAGGAGATATTTATAGAAATGTTTTCATATTATTATGAAACAGTTAAGGCTATAGAATCACGAGGATATAAGTCACCATTCTCCACTAAGGCTATGAAATTGGACCAGTTTAGTAATGCACAGACGCGACGACAGTTGCAATCGACTTGCAGCTTGCGGAGCTTAGTGGTGCCGTACGGTGGCGAGCAAGTAAAAGCTTATGTCTACTAACTAAAAAGAATACCACTCGTCAGTCTTTCCGTGAATATTAAGAGGTAACATATTACCTCCATTTCACAAGAGATCAGAGTTACTGGAGGAGGGCTTGGCAAAGCTAATCAAAATCATATCCTCTACTTCGTTCGTGTGAGGGAAAATATTAATATTTTGGGGAAATAAAATCATTTACAGCGGAATAACTCAAAATATAGATACCTTAATACTGCTTTTCAGGAGAAGTGCAGTTATCGATATAAAATGAATTATCTCTGACAGCTATCTTATTATATCCAATGCATTTTCTCAGCATAGCCATTTTAGCGGGTTAGTTATACTTAATGGCGGATAGAGGCGCTGCCAGCCTCAGCTGCAACTCAGTAGATGGAAATTGACAATGGGGTCGGTACTATACATTATCTAACTCAAGATCTTTACACCCAGGTATAGGAACCTTGACTGTGAAAGGACTATGTCTTATAGTTCATCAAGGGGCCTCCACGTTTTGGAAAAAATGAAAATATAAGTCGGGGATTCCTCGATCATTTAATGCACCGGTTACGTATCATGGGAACGTTCTCAGTTGCTTGATAAGAGTAGACATCAAGCTCATATTCAAAGAGAAGATGAATATAAAGAAGAGGTATAAGCCGTAGGAGGAAGATGGGGAGAGAGAACCTAGTACTGAGCTCAAAGAAAGAATTTTTAATCACAACAATGTGATCGTACTGATGGCTCCATCGCGAGACGCACTACAATGAGATTCCACTTAGGTAAATGTCACATTTTTCAATCTCCGGTGTTTTTAATTTTGCCATTGTGAAAATTACAAGAATCCATTACTGTTCTCACGTATATTATTTTAATCTCAGAAGAGCACCATGAATACCACAGAAATAAATTCCAAGGACGTCACAAATCCGGCCGATCAACGAAGGCACTTTTTATATTTTGTGACTCACAAAATGTGATATTGTTCTCTCTCATTCTTGGCCTCCCATCTGCTTATCAACATTTACGGAGCTAACTCACCCTGATTTAACAGTACATCTTCTCCAAGACGGAAATGGAACGATTTTTTTCCACTGCATCTTATGATAGGGGTCCGGTTGGACCAGTGGGAGCGTGTTCGACTCCGGTTCGAGACCAAGCGACGGAAAAAAATTTTCTGGTTAGCAAACCAACTTTTTCACGACACCCGAATTTGACCCCACTACTGAGAGGCAGCAGTCTCAGCAGAAGGTATTGATAGCGCAGATTAATGAGATCGGACCGGTATCAACAGCCACAGCTTTGGGCGAGAGTTCAAGGAATCGGCCGAAGTACTGCGATGTCGAAGGCAGCGGGGAAACCACACCATTAGTCTCCCTAGAAGATGCAGCCCTGCATTTTAACTACATAAGACGTGATGGCACTCCTCTCAGTAAAATATTCCGGAGATAAAATAGTCCACCATCTACGGCTTGGGACTATCAGTTAGGTACGGCAAATCTTTTAGTACAAAATACTACCCTGGGATGGAGGCTCACACCGATAAAATACCAACAAATAACATAAATGCATAGTGCTTTCTGACGAAAAAGTTCATATGAACATCCAATGTAGATAGTAATATGCGTTGTTGAGTCCACAATAATTTCATGCTAGAAAAGATAATCAGTGAAAAGGTTCAAAGAAGCACTAACCACTCTTTGACATTAAAAAAAAGAGAGGAATAGGAAGGAGGGTATGGAGAAAAAAATCAGCATACGATACTTTTCTACAATGATGTAGTGGTACCGGCAGGAAAGAGAAAAGACCTGATGACCAAGCTGAACTGAAGGAAAATGACTACATAGAAATATCTTACAAATATATATAAATCTAGTCTGTCTTGTCGTGAAAAGTCGTGAAAATAAAAAGAGTGGTGTCTGTCTGTCAGTTACTCAATCACTCATAAACGACTGAATTGATTGAAACAAAATTTGGCAGGAAGATATCTGATATATCTGGTTCACGCATAGGCTATAGAACAAGGGCCTTGGGGCCCTAGAAGGCCCTCAAGTGGGCCCTATTATCGCCCAAAATTGGCCCTGGAAGATAATTCTTGCCTGCATTAGAAACACGTAAAATATACCTGTACTAAATGTACAACAATCATGTAAGTCACGCTAGGGCTCCAGAGGGCCAAAGGTTCCAAAAGAATGCTTTCTTAAAAGCCTCATAAGTATTGAACGAGTGAACCAATTTTAGTGAAATTTTTCACATGGTTACTTTACTGATCCAGTAAAGCTGTTTTAAGGAAATTGGAACTATAAGGAAAGCCCCTGGGCTCAAAGGGTCGTATTGGGCCGTTAGGCGTCTTATGTGTTTGAAAAACTCAAGTCTTAACATTTTGGTTCAAGTGCAGAGGTTTCTCTTTCTGCATATTTTAATTAGTTCTACAGAAGATAGAAGGATATAGTTTTCGCCATTAGATGGATAATAGATAGCAGTTTCTTATTCGTTCATTCAATTTCCTTATACGAATAAAATTTCCCTAGAAATCGTGTTTTTAATGTCAAAATCATGAATTTTACTTCTGTCAACAATAGGATATTTCCTTGGTAACCATGTAATTAGCATTAGCTTTAAAAAGGACATGGGACCTTTACAATGGCGGCTGGGTTTTATATCAAGAGATAGGTATTATAGTGGAAATCTAGGCCGTATACTGAAATGTTGCTGATTATGATATTTTCTGGGATATTTTTGCCTAAAATTGGCAAAATTCACTTCAAGTGGACTAATTTAAGTTGGACCCATGTAAAACAGGAGAATGCCTCGATGTTATATTAATGCGGAAAGCCTCTGGAGTGCAAATGGCTTGTAGTTTAGTCTCCATAATGTTACTACAAAAGAATGTTGAAACTCGGTAAACATAATGTTAAGCGGTTTTCATCTGCTGAATTAAAAAATAAAACTAAAATTATAGCCGAGTAAAACAGGAGAATGCCACGATGTTATATTAATGCGACTGGCCTCTGAAATGCAAATGGCCTGTAGTTTAATTTATATATTTTACTGAAAAATAATGTCGAAACTCGGTAAGCATAATATAATGCGGTTTTCACCTGCTGGATTAAAAAATAAAACTAAAATTATAGCTGATTTGCCTAGAAAAATAATACACCTCATGAGTTACTCAAACCTACAACCTATATGCCCTGTCTTTCTTTCATCCCCCGTTGAATTTCAACGGGTACCTTTGCTAGTATGTTTATAAATTGACGGAAAGAAAATTTATACTGACAAACTATGTATGTATGGCGTATTGGCGATGAGTAATTATGTAAATGCAGCCAAGTAGGCATTCCGAGTATACGTGAAAAAATGACTATTTAGGACATAAACATTACTAAATAATTGAGTTTGAAGATAAATGAGGATCGTACTTGAGCATCGCTATCGTTTCTGAGACTTACCCCTTCCATTGTACTTGATATTAATCGGTTCCCTCTGCAAGTTTATTTCATTGCGGCAGCAAAGATACCCATTTATAATTTCTGTGACGAATGCGATAAGTAATTATACTAATGAACCTCAGATAAACTCTTCTTTAACTATCATGACTTCCTTTCGAATTTGTCGCACTAAACCTTTCCAAATGGTAAAAAGAGATCGGCGGCGAATGTTCCATAAAAGTTAATAGAGCAATCATTTTGCTCCCGAGGAAATTAAAACACGTCTCTGAAAATTATCCCCACGACATCATTAGTCTATGATCTTTATGCTAATTCCATCTCCCGTAATAAATTGGTGGAAAGTCACTCGTTTCATGGGGTAGTCTGCTAGCCCTAAATATTAATACGGCCCTTCAAGGATAAAAGACCATAGGGTCTCTTAGCGATAGGAGAGCGACAAATCAGCCTCACCCAGAACTCAAGCCGATCGTTCAGCTAGTTTAGCGGTCATCCACTCTTTCATTTTATGGCCCACCATTACTATTCCGGTCCATATCGCTCGATCGATTGGCTGACACTATGGTAAGCACATCTTCATGGCAAAAGCCTAATCGGATACATTCATTTGTTTTTCGCGTGCAATAATTCCATCACACCGTCTTAATATATAACATTAGTAATATTGCCATTAGATGGCCGATGCTGTCAGGAATCATGATTCTAATTTTCTCCTTTGTCAAAAGACGGGATCTCAGTTCAATCAGCGAGGAGAGAAGATACGATAGGAGGGAGTGAACACGGGGGAAATGGAAAAGCCAAAACCATTAATTATTTAGTCACTCAAGTCCTTCACGGGATTCGCGCAGTTTTTACAAGCGCAACCTGGTTCTCTGGTTGGCATACTTTGGAATTGATAAGAGAAAAAAATCGTTATGGAGAGAGAATCGAATCAACGATCTTTGGGTTTCCGGGTTTATAGATACTACTACGCTATCCAAGCTGCCTATTCTTATGGCAATTTTGAAGGCTACGAAGGAACAAGATCTTGAGCCCTTGCGGTCCACCAAAGATAGCAATGCAAGGGAGAATGGGCCTCAAGGAAGCCACAACATAAGGATTTTATGCTATACCAGCGCATAAGCCACGCTTGGCAATTTGCAGTCCGTGGTTTTAGTCCCGGTCCAGATCGATTTTTTTCTCACGGCGGTTTAAACGTATTCCACCACCACATTTGCGGAAGGTTTGAATACCGCCATCTAGTTGACATGTTACCAACTACTCTAAGTTCAGAGAATAACCTCTGATTATTTTCCTGCTCCAATATAAATGCTCTTTTCATTCCTCAATGAGGATCTTCCCTGGCCTTTGTCACACTCTTCTACGTGCCCATTGAAACAAAAATTTCAAGCCATACCGTGGTTTCAAGTTCTCCCGATTAGAGTTTCCTCTAATCTTTTCTTTTTACTTTCCTCTGAGTCCAACTCTTTAATTCCTTCCTCTATACAAATGCTCCATTGACTGCGCACTTACTCATCCAAAACTTAAACTCGGTGTAAATTCTCTGATGATTTCAAACCAATAGGATGCCAAATCCATTTTGAATTTTATTTCTCTGTAAAATCTCAATCATCTCTCAGTGTCCTAATTATTTTGGCGCAATTTTTTGTCAAATGATTACGCTATTATGCGTTTAAGATCAATAATCTTGTTTTGGTACTTTATTCATCGAAGATACATTCTCTCCCGCGACTGAGCAATATAACAATCGCCGTGCTTTGTCGATCGAATCATTTAATTGCCCGTGAACCAATTCATTCTCCATTATACTCCCATTCCGCTCTATGGCGTAAAATGGAGCAGTTATATATATATGAGGAGGGCCTCGTTGTCAGGGTCTCAAAGGATTAAACCATCACACGTTCCTCTCTTCCCATACACATTTCCTCTTACCCACCCCCCTTCCAAGCCTCCTTTTCGCCTTCCGACGCTCCATTATTCACTGCCTTCGTCCCTGGACCCACCCCACCCACCGGAAACCCCTCTCTCCCCTCCCCTCCCAACAGTGACCGCCTCCCACGCCCCACCTCTATCGGCGGGAACATGAAACCAGCGAGAGTGAGGCGGGGCGGGGACTGAGTGCAATGGAAAATCGAAAAGGCGGATTGGTTGACGGGAGGCGGGTCGTTTTGAAGGGGAGGGGATGGAGGTGGGAGAGGAGAGGGGGAGGCTTAGGACCTCATACGTCATCACTAGTGGGCCGCTAAGCTGTGAGGCCTAATGCAAAAAGGTTAGGGGGCGTGGAGGATCAAGTTTTGGCCAAGGGAAGTTGGAATGGTTAGAAATGGCCAAGGGTGGAGGCAGACGTCGCGAGTGGGCACTGCTGGACATTATTTCCGACCCTATTCATCAGAGCGGTCAGTTGAAATGCTAAAAGGGTGTTTTAACAGTTGTGGTCTGTTAAGAGTGGGGGTTTTAAGGTGGCCAAAGCGCCAATCGTGCGTGATTGATTGTACATATTTATAACTTTTCTAGTTAGTCGGAAAAAATTCTCGGACCACGGTTCACATTGCGTACATCTGTTTGTCTGGGTGGAAATAACCATCTACCACCTCTACATCTACATACTACCCTCTGAGCCGTCAGATGGGCGTGTGGCAGGGGATGTTAGGACACCAGCCGCGTAGAGATGTAAGGTTTTGAGAGGTGAAATGGTGACGAATATTATGGGAGTGTATATGAGTGGAGTTCAGTTGTTATTGTGGTCGCTTATTGTTCGCGGAAAGAACGAGTTTTTGGAACCTGTCAGACCTAGAGGTGAAGTATGGCGTCATGATAATATTCTCTGTGTCAGTCTGATACTCATCAGTTCTAAATTTCTCAAGAAAGCTAAGCCTAGCGTGTAGCCTCCGAGTCTCTAGGGGCTCCCACCTCAATCCCTCTAAAAGTTGTGAAATACTATATGTTTTCTCGTAGCAGTTTTTAACGAAGAGTGCAGCTTTTATGTGTATTTTATAATTTATTTTTTTTTGTTAAATCTTTATGACCAGGGTCCCAAATGCTCGCGGCGTATTCGAGGTGTGGCCTAACCAGAGCTACTTGCGGTAATATAAAGGATGCGATAATAATAATTCAAAAATTTCGCATTAAGGCAGCTTGAGCGAAATATCATTTCATCTATAAATCAATGAATTTGGTCTCGTTTTGAAGAAAAATATGCCGCCCTTCCAATGATACCAAAATATCAGTCCCTTACCGAAATGCTTTCCGAGATTTTTGACAGAAAATACCCGGCCTTCTACGTGGGAAATGGAACGTGTGTGCACTCCTGAGAGACCATATTGAAAAAATATGGGATTTCTAACACCTAAGTTGTGTCAACAAATTGATTCTCTGTGCTCTTTATGTTTTCTCATCTATTTTTGAAAAGAAATCATATTGTCACAACAATGATTTCTTCAGAAGCACAAAAAAACTTTCCTATGTGAAGGGGGCTTAAACGTACCATGTGAAAAAAGTTATTCAACTTACACTTATAAAGATATTTTTATTTAATAAATTAGGATTTCAGACGTATCAAAGTACATTGTTGTACCATTTATAATGCAACATTAAAATTCATGCATCTACAGATATCTAAATATAAAATATCCAATTTCGAATATGGTCTGCATAATGACTAGGGAACTGTCTCGCTCAAACTACCTTCATTTAGGTCTTGCTATTAATTAGATTTACGACGTGGAATTCGATATTCAAGCAAAATTAATGGGTTACAACGTGTTATTTTTTATACGGAATGCTACGTTGATATTTGCAAGAAACCATCCTACTGAAGGTAAAAGAGAGGGATAACTCCCCAGAGGAAGACCCAGGAATTATTTCAAGGAGCATATATCGTATGTAAGGCGTGATGCACCAACGCGATTTAAGCAAGTTTTTTATATCACTCTGCATACAGTTTATTTCAATTCCAGTGCCATAAAACAGCGAGTCTCTTATCTCATCGCCATGCGTAGCAACCTTAAGCATTAAAGAATGACAATCAACGAGCTAACTTATTTACTCGTCTGAAATCAACGATAATAATAACAATTCAATTCACTAATTACTAGCCAAAACTTTGGAGCCATTTTTACATTTAAGTTAAGAGTGTTTTTATCATATATGACCACCCTATCGTAACAATATTACAAGAGGAAAGTGCATAGGAAGAGATATCAGGAGGCAAAGGGAACTAACATTAGATAGGGAGGAAGGGTGGAGGACTGCAGTCAACCAATCTTAGGATTGAACGACCAATGATGACGATGGAGGAAATTATTCTAGGAGAGCCGGTTTCGCAGGCCAAGGAGAAAAACTATATAATTCAAAAGTTGACGGTTTTTCTCGTGGTGGGAGATCGATACTGTAGTAAATCAAACTTTGTGTCTTCCATAGTTTTATTATTTAGATTACAATCGGTTATGGCAGTTACGTCATCATCAGGTATAATCCCCAAACACAGTGTACTTGATGATGGCGTGGCCGCAATGGCCGAAGTTGGTTTTACTCGAAACAATAAAACTTTGGAAGAGCTTAGTTTGATTTACTGCAAAGAGAACAACTTAGTTCTTTGACTTTGGTTGCTCCAAAATGGAATACATTGATGTTAATTATGTATGTAGGTCTTAAATGTCAAATGAGGAATATAAATAAAAAATTGAAATCCACGCAGCGCAATAGCTCATAACATAATGTATACATCTCCGAAGGATTAGTTCTTGTTTTCCGGTGTCTTCTATGTCCATATATATTTTGATAGGATGGCGTTGCAAAGTCTTCTTTCTGCACGCCGTTATAAGGAAGTGAAACGTTTTTGCTGGAGTCCCATTACTCATTTTCGCCTTCTTTAACAAATATTATTTCAATTTATGTGCATGAGGGGCGACCGTATTTAAAGATCTTATGGTGAAAAACATTTTACTATGATTGCCATCTATAATTTACTAGGAATTTCCGAATTGACTCCTTTAGTATGAATTATCCATGCATTTAATATTTATTTATTTAAATAAAAAATAATTTGCCTTTTTGGTAAAAAATACGGCAAAATTGAGTAGAGTCCATAGCACAGAAGAGCCAATGAATATTTAAAATGTAGTTTGCATTTAATTTCGAACAGATAGTGGATATTCCTTCTTTACATCCGCAAATTCGTCCTATCTATCGAGCTAGCCAAATGAAATTATCCGTAGCACAAAGTAGGCAATGAATATTTAAACAGTTGGGTCATTCCACGCCACTTCAGACCAAAGCTGACCTCTCGGATTTTGTGAAAATTTGAAGAAACGTTCGCCTAGTGGAATAATGAAAACTATTTCAAGCGTTTTGCAAAAATTTAAAAAACAGCTGAATGATGGCTGTTATTCAAAATGGCATTTTTACTGCCATTAGATTTTCATATGCACATATCTCAAGGAAAAATCAACATAGAAAGACGTCATCGGTGATGAGATCTTTCTTCAGCGGACAACATTGTTCCGTGCTTTGTTTGAAATATTTCAAAAGTTGTTATTTTCAAGGAATTTCTCAATATTGTTTAAATTAATTTCGAATTATCTTTGGTATTTTACGTTAAAAAATGCAACAATAGATATTAAAACAATGCAAATATATAATAACTCCGTCTATTGGTATGTAATGGTTGTTACGGTGAAAACTGCAAAACATTTTTTCTCTCTTAAATGGAAGAACACCCTCTCGAAATGTTCATGTTATTGCATAATAAAACAAGGTATATCAAGTAAAAAAATAAGCTCGAGTCAATGTGAAACACATAAAAAAATCTAAACTTTTAAATGTTTATAATTCAAATTTTTAACCTAATCATAGTTAAATTGCTATTTTAAAGACACATTTAGTTAATTAAAAATTATAGAATTAAAACAAGTCATTAACGTCTTTCTTTGTCGATTCTTGAGATATGTGATTTCGAATATCTAATGGCCGTGAAAAATTGCTATTTTGAAAAACAGCCGTTATTCAGCTGTTTTTAAAATTTTTGCAAAACTCTCGAAAGTTTTCATTATTCCACTTGGCAAACGCTCCCTTAAATTTTCGCCAAAATCCGAGAGGTTAAGGGTCAACTTTGGCCCGAAGTGGCGTGGAATGGCCTATTTGCAATAATTTTCGAATAGATGGTGGATATTATTGCTTTACATTCGCCAATTCGTCCATTCAGTCGTGCTAACCAGAGGAAAGTAAAGAAAGGACAAGGATAACCAGTATGGCAGTCATTTCGGTTGACAGATTACAGTTTGATGACAGCTGTGCGAATGCTTAGAAATCGATTCGAATCGACTCGAATTAGGCTTAATTCGATTCGATTCGCCTGCAAATCGAGATTCTTCGAAACAAAATGATTCGAAATATTCGAATCTGATAGATTTGTCTTCGAAACGTTGCATTGCATTCAAACATGGCGCTCATTCCAAAAATGGTGCGCCGTCCGTTTAGACGATGTTTTCCTCACGCGAAACGAAAATTTAAACGACCATATGTTATTCTGTGCTATTCTTTGTGCCACTATATAGATGTATAAGCTAATTTAATTCCCCGAAATATTGTGAAAATCTTTATTACTTTAACTGCGCATAAGCTTTTGCATTTCATTTAGATTCGAATTCGATTCGCAATCGAATGCTTTTAGGGTGATTCAATTCGCTGCCATAATTTAAAGAAAATCGTTTCGATTCGATTCGAAATTTTTTCGGGAGAATTCGAAATGAAAATCCCTGATTCGCCCAGCACTGCATAATGCCCTCTCCATCGACCTCAATGTTTCAAACCATCCTTGGCCATGAATTTCGTCGACAGTGAGGTGGAAATGTCACCGTTTTCCAGGACATGGATTTCCCGAAAATTGGAACGGGAACTAGGTCTTCGACTACGATTTGAGAAAGGGCTTAACAGTCCCAGACTGTTTGTGTAGTCAGACTTAAACGCCCCCCTCCTGGTCGTGTTCATCGATCGTGGGGAGAGAGAGAGACAATGGGGTGCTTTTGAGAACTCTTCGGAATACAGTGAGAAGGGGTGAGCCGGGAAATGTCATGAAAGATTAGGGGGACGATGACCCTCCGCAAATATATCGCCCCTGGCATTTTAGTCAGTCTTTCTCTTCCTTTGTACTGTGTTAATTTCTCTATGATGGCCAACGTTTCGATATCTGACTTATCCATCATTTACAGGTATTTGGATGATAGGAAAATGTGCTATCGAAAGATCGGTCGAGTGTACCACCAGATTCATCTACATTGATTTACTACCCTGCAAGCCGCCGCATGGGGGTGTTATAGAGCCAGTAGTGTAAAGATGTAAGGGATAAGGTTTTGGAGATGAAATGGTATCGTATATCATGCATTTAGAGGAGCTCAGTGTTATTATTATGGAGAGATTGTTGTGCTTATAATGATCGACGTTTCGTTTGACGACTTTGCAATTATCTTCGGGGCTGTGTGCCATAGGAAAGCATCTGAATTGGATTGGATATTGGGGGAGGCAACCGACAGCTAAGGTCATTTGTGACACATGGGATAGGTAAGGGAGGAAGGGTGGATAGAAACCCGGCGTCGGCATTAGCCTGCTCTTAACGAAAGGCGCCAAGGGGACCACGACTTAACGTCTCATCCGACAGACGGAGTACTGTACTTGAAGTGCCCTCCACAAGACACTCTAGTAGGGATCGGGTTCGCTCTGAAAAACATCCTCCTCTGCAGGGATTTGAACCCTGGCCGCCCGTATGGTTAGCCAGTACTCTTGCCACCACACCAACCCGATCCCCGGGAAAGCTCTGAAGATTATATTTAATCTCCAAACGAAACGTCGATCGAGCCTAAAAAAGGTTGGTCTCTTAAGATGGCCAACGTTTTGATCGGGAACTTACCAATCATCGTCGGGATATTCGATGACAGGAAAAAATCTACAACCCTAAAGATGATAGTTACGTTTTCTGTCATAAAAAAAGTCGCCGTCACGAGGAATTTGATACAGTGGAAAGCGTGAGAAGAGCTGACTAAGATGACTTGCAGGAAAATTCTCCAATCTTTCTACTAGGCATTTAAGTGGATGGGCGAGCATGAATTTGAATTTTCTTTAACTAACTCAATGCAAACCAAACGAATTAACTCTAGCCAGTACTAAATATAATAAGGAAAAGAAGATATTTCAAAATTTCTGGGTCGTGCTCTAGGATTTTTTCACATGAAGTGTCATGTAATTCAGTCTGAATTGGGTATCTATGGCCGCCGGAGATTCGATGAAATTATGTCCAAACAAACTTGGAAAGCGAAGGAAGAAAATCTAAGCAAGTCATATGCCGTTCTTAATTGGAATTGATGTAATCGTGTAATTATCGATGTAGGAATAAATCAGTGCACAATAATAAGTTAAAAGTCGTCACATTAGATTTAACGGTACGATTTTCCGACAGCGTAGAAGAAGTAGAACTGAACAAAACATAACGTCAAAAGTTTATGAGTATATATTGGTGCAAACAATAAAATTAGTGTTGTACACACGTATAAGAATAATGAATAAAAGCAGGCAACAAGATCTGGATAAGTAATGTGTATTCTTAATTACTCCAATAACTTATATTTAGTGTTCGATGATTATAATCATTAATAAAAATGTCTAAAAGTTTTAAATTTTCTTATATTTAAATTACTGTGCCTTGTTTTAAAGATTTTACTTAATATTAAAACGGTGGTTGTTTCCTTGCAAAATATCAAATTATTAACGAAGTATAAAGATTTTTGTGATGGCCAGAAGCCAAAAAAAATTAAGATCCACCACAAAATGACTTACTAAATTTTATTGATAATTGCTGCGGCCAATAATCAACGAAAACCCATGAAATTGCGGAACAGGTAAATCTTTTGCAATTAAAAATGAGAGTTTAAAGTTGTCAAAAAGCAACAAGTCTTTGGATTCTATTGGATGACTAATTTTTCATTCCTCAAAGCTTTTTCTGCTGAACCTAAGAACAGTTAGAAAAGCTTTTGGCAAGCAAAGATTAAAGGTCAAAAATTTGCGGCAGATTACAGAGTACTTTAGCATACCACTGTATAAATCTTCCGAAGTAACGACTAACTTATTTCTTGCTTTTGAAATGTTTTTCATGCCAGATGGCTCTTAATGTCATGGCTAAAAATTATTGTGACGATTTAGAAAGATTTTTTTAGTATCCTCATTTAGATACCGTCATCAAGTATTCTATATGATTTTTACCACAATTATTCCTTTCACCCAAGGCCTTGAGATGAGACTTCGCATAAGAAACTCGCCCATTATCACAAAAAATACCACCGGCCTAAAGGAAGTTAAGCTGTCACTAATTAACGGACTTTTTCTAACAGACAACGATAAATCAAGCAGTTTTTAGTGCTAGATCGAGTATTGGATTACCCTAATAAAAATTTTGATAAGATCCTTAAATACGGTCGCCCCTCATGCATATAAATTGAAATAATATTCGGTAAAGAATGCGAATATGAGTAATGGGACTCCACAAAAAAAACGTTTTACTTCCTTATAACGGCGTGCAGAAAGAAGACTTTGCAACGCCATCCATTCAAAATATATATGGACATGGAAGACACCGGAAAGCAAGAACAACTCCTCCGGAAGTGATATACATTTTTTTGAGCTATTGCGCTGTCTGAATTTCTAATTTGCTACTTATATTTCCCGTTTGACCTCTAAGACCTAAATACATAATACCCATCAATTTATTCCATTTCGGAGCAAGCAAAAACGAATTACTTTGATTTTCTCCTTGGCCTGCGAAACCGGCTCTCCTAGAATAATTTCCTCCATCGTCATCATTGGTCGTTCAATCCTTATAATCCTAACCCTTCCTCCCTATCTAATGTTAGTTCCCTTTGTCTCCTGGTATCTCTTCCTATGTACTTTCCTCTTGTAATATTGTTACGATAGGGTGGTCATATATGATAAAAACACTCTTAACTTAAATGTAAAAATGGCTCCAGAGTTTTGGCTAGTAATTAGTGAATTGAATTGTTATTATTATCGTTGATTTCAGACGAGTAAATAAGTTAGCTCGTTGATTGTCATTCTTTAATGCTTAAGGTTGCTACGCATGGCGATGAGATAGAGACTCGCTGTTTTATGGCACTGGAATTGAAATAAACTGTATGCAGAGTGATATAAAAAACTTGCTTAAATCGCGTTGGTGCATCACGCCTTACATACGATATATGCTCCTTGAAATAATTCCTGGGTCTTCCTCTGGGGAGTTATCCCTCTCTTTTACCTTCAATTTTGTTCTTCACAATGCATCCCAGTCCTATCCATCTTGTTCTTCTCTTCTATGCAGTGTTCCATATGGTTCTTTCCTTTTACACTCCTGTGTACTCTTCATCATTTCTTATTTTGTCCGTTCATTTTATCTTCAATATCCTCTTCCAACACCAGATTTCAAAGGGTTCCAGTTTGTTCAGATCTGATTTTCCAATGGATCCTGTTCATGTGTTTTGTGTGGGACTTTATGATGGTCACTTATTATGGGTAAAAGAGCGCATTTTTATGTCAATATGCACGTCAATGTATATCTCTTATTTTATCACTTCTGTCAAATCTAGAGCTGTGGTGTAACATAACAATCAACTGTAGTTGATTATCTGTGCTGCAGCGTCAAATTGATATTCCCTTTGTCGCTCTGAAACACATCTGTTCTGAGTTTCTCAAGGGAACTCAGACCACCATGTAGTCTACGAGTCTCTAGCGGCTTCCAACCTTTTATCTCTGAAAGCTGTGAAATACTATGTTCATTGATTGTGGTTTTTAACGATGCGCGCAGCTGTCCTCGCTATTTCATTCATTTTTTTGGTTATATCTTTCTGTCCAGTATCCCAAATGCGAGTGGCATATTTGAGACATGACTAAACCAACATAGCATACTTCATTCATGTACGCCCATTTCTGGATCATATTTTTGTACGATATCTTTCTCATCTGGCATCACTTAGAGCTAACTTACAGAACCATAAGGAAGCCGTGGCAATGATAGCGAACAAAATTGCTTATGAGGTGATCGGCTTTCAAACTCAACTTACCATGGAAATATTTGAATTCAAAATGCAGAAAAGTGAAGCATGCAGGTTAAACATGTGCGGCCGATATAACGTGAAACAATAATCATTTAAGTCAAAAAATGTAGTAATTAAAGAATTTACCATAAGTCAAATACATTACTGTAAATGTATTTTCTATCCAAAAAACCTTGTCGGTTACGCGCTGGCCTGGCAACCTAAAGGTTGAGAGATGGTTTCCTATCTGGAGTAACGGGAGTTCATATATTCGTATGCTCAAGAAATGAGGTCTTATGTTGCATGGGTGAGAAAAAACTCGGGAGTTTTCTTTCGTAAAACCATAGTTAACAATGCGGATATACCAACAATACTGCGTTTCTCTGACGGAATCTTTTGATTCGTAAGTTACCTGCTTGCAACCCGCGATTTCCGAGGAATCGTAAATTGCAGGCACAAGCGGTTTAGGGCGACTTAATGCAGATTTTTAAACGTTTCGGCAAGTCTGTTGCAGAAGTGCACTTTGACTTGTGTAGGTGGTGACAAATCTGGTTCTGCACTAACTGGTGAAAAATACTTCGCTAGTGAAAACCCTCCCGCGAGCTTTTTCTAAAGTAAACTGCAATAGTAAACTTAGTTTTTGAAGGTTTTGTATTGCAAGGGTCGGCTTGAAGTAACAGGTACAAGATAATTTTTGCCGGAGGTTTGGAGAACGCCAATGAGCACTTAAATTATCTTTGGTCAGTAGAACCCTACTCGCAATAAAAAAACGTTACGTTGCTTTGGCCAAAAGGCGGCATTTTCCACGAGCATACATCGTGAACGTCGCTTCGTGAAAGGTGAGCAAACATTAATTTCAAAGAACTGCTCGCGCACCTGAAAAGCATGCCAATCTCTACGTAACTAAAGTACACAAACTGAATCAATACATAAGCGGACCGGATAGCTGAAACTAGCCTATTTCTGGTTCTTAATGGCTCCGATATCTTTGCCCTCCTAGCTGTGGAACATTTATTAGTCATCCAGACCGATAGCACACCCATGTTTTTCCACAACGCCAACCGGAGATATAAGGAAGTTTCTTTACAGGTGAGAATGATTTCCACGTTTTGCAGAAGTTCCTTTTTTCTAGGGCAGTTTATCAAACCCCCTTTATCGTGTTGGCGTTTTCATGCAGTGGGATTTTTTTGAGAAGGATGTAAGCCCAATAATCGATAATTTTTCCCACATAAGTCCATACTTTACATGCTTTGAATCTATAATTTGGTGTTGTATTTAGAATGGAGAACTTTATATTCTTCTTTACCTGTTTCGTTTACACCAAAAATGTATTTTTTCCCTTCAATTTCGTGCCTTTGTGAGGGGTTAAATTTGTAGCAATCGTTAATCAGTCCCTGAAGAGCAGTTCTCAATGAGGGGCATTCTTTGTAGGTGAAATTATGACCTGATCTATTCAACCTTCTTGTTCCTTAGAGTTTCTTTTACTCCGAGTAAAATGAGTTATTGTTCGTCACCTCAACTTTTTATAGAATCTTGCTTGCTCTGAGCTTTCAGCAACTTAAGCCATAATGACGTCAGTCTTTTCTTTTATCTTTCCTTCGTGAAGGTTTTGAAGCTAATATTTATTTGTAATGCGAAAGGATAGTTCAAATGTTGAAGGTTTCACTTAGAGGAAGCTTGATATTGTAAAAGCACAAACTTTGATTCTTCCATTTCTATTATAGAATTTACTGCCGGCTGTTCCGCCGACATCAAGGTACACTACAGTTTAACGGTTTTCAGTAAACACATTCAATGAAAATGGGATGAGGGGTAGGATAAAAAATGGATGAGGGGCGAAGTATCGGGAGGAAAGCTGGTGGTAATATTTTCACGGTAGTAGGCATCAGTGAAAGTAAAACCTTTAGTAAACTTAAAAAATTAAACTTTTTACACTTTTCTGTGGCAAAAGCTGAGAACAACTATCCATAGATCACAAATAATTTCTTAGATATGATATGCAGGCACCAAATTTTTACCATTCAATTTCTTACGAGAATTTATTTTATTTGACTCTCTTTTTCAACAAAAAGTTCTTTCAAGTTATATTTGAAGGCAAAATAGAGGAGTAAGTTATGATTTCGCAATTGACGTCATATAGGGGACGCGTTTTTGTCCGATGATACCAGAAAATGTACTGAACAACATGTAATTAACTTCATGGCCGACTCATCTTAGTCATGCTTTCATGCAGTCTCAAGCGTAGGTACTCATATCTAATTATACCAGGACTTACATAAGGTGAAAACACTGCAACACTAAAATAACGCAGTCAATTACATTATCGTGGCGTTACTTTATTTTCCTTTCATCATAACACTTTTTTACTTGGAATATTATTACATTTTATTTGCTTATTTACGTCTCCTATATTCTAATGGAATTGTCATTGTGATTTTAAAATGTGCAGCTAAAAGGAATCGCGAGAAGGGTCGGCTCCCTCCTAAAGACGCAAAATCAAAACTGTGCAGTTAGAATGGTAGAATCGCTGTCATAAAAAATAATGAAAGGAGGAGAGCCGAGAATGATTTTTAACTTGACAGAGAAACTTCACAACATCATAAGGTTTTCGAATAGGCAATTTGATTTTGTTGAAAAGATAACTTTTTTAAAGAAATTCTACCATACATTCGTAATTATGCTTTTATTTTACCATCTACTTGATGCGGCAGCACATTGTTATTTAATTTTACAATCATTTTCACGCTATTTGGTATAAAATTTATCATCGGAAAGCCTGCATGTGCAGGTGTCGGGGATGAGACCGAATATGTCATTCTAGACATTGCAAACGTGCAGATTATCTCGATACGGGCGAGCTTCGACATTAATGCCGTTCCAAGTCTCGCTAGAAGAAGGATGTGGGAATGAAGCGATTTCTCTGCCTTTGCTTATCTTATCTGCAAATATAAATTTCTTTAAGCCTCCAGGCGGCATTTTTTTCTTAATACCATAAGCCTGAAGAGATACAGAGCCTTTGATAAATGGAAAAAAATCACCAAGTTCCGATGTTAATATAGCATGACCGTTTCATTCAAACTAAGAATAATCAGGGATTCGAGAGCAGAGCTGACTCAATCATACAAAACTCACTGCCATGCATTTGTAAAAACATGCGATGAGATGGCCTCGTAAAGAAAAATGCCTCGAGACAAAAAAGACTCTAAAGTTCAGAAGAAGTGATAGATGTCGCGAATAAGTAAAGATAAAATTATATTTATGCCCGGACACATCAAACGCGTTTTCGAAGAATAACTATGCTAGCTAAAAAATAACGGGGAGATAAAAAGAATACGATCTACTAAGAGAGAAGCATTCCAGCGTCACCTTATAACCTTCACGAAACTTAGGAGCCATTCAAGTATTACGTCAGACGTTTTTTTTTGGGGGGGGAATTGGGAACATCTTACTTTGTCTTATGAAGAGGGGGGGGTCTGAAACTGATATACGTAAGATTTTTGTCCATCTTGAAACATTGTATCGGTTCCAAATATCCCGTGTTTTTTCCAAATATCCTGTGGTTGTTTAAAACTTCATCAGCTGTGATACCGTTTCGCTCTTAATGTTAATGAATGTGGTACTCCAGAACTCCATAATTATACAATATCCAGTGGTCAAAGCTGCACTATGGCCTCTATGCAGTTAAGTATGCTATACTTATAACAGGCATTAAATCAAGAAAAAAGGTTGTTGAATCAGAGTACTTAAAATGTCTTTTCTTCCACGTGCAATTAGGGACCATGATAGTTGCGATGGATCAAACACGGTAAACTTTGACCCTCACTGGGTAAAGTAGGTCTCGCATTAGTTCTAAATGTGTGAATTATTATTAATAGTTATTAACGCCGCATGAAATATGCGATAAGATATAGCTCCTGCATGACCTAGTTCCTCGGAATACTATTCATTTGTCGCATGAATAATAGTAACCAGTAGTTGTAAATGGTTTACTGCATACTGGCATTCGTTGACACATCAACATTCTAGTTTCTGGTCAGACCGCGTACTGTCATCCTGTGACTGCATTTGGCCTGCGCCTGGTATCCTGGCGAACGTGCTCGGTCCTAACTTCAGCTGTGATGAGTGTTGCATTCCTGGTTTGGAGTCACCATGTGCTACACACCCTAGTAGTGGCTTTCACGGTATTTTGTAGGTGTAGATGTAGATGAAAGCCTATTATTCATATATTCAGAGAATTTATCTACCTCCTCTACGCTTATGGAGGTTAGAACGAATCTACGAAAAAAAACTGCCGAAGGCCAGACAACTATTAGCCATCGTAAAAGCCTTACGCACAACAGCTACCGAATGCACTGCCTGCATCATGATATCGCGGGATAAGTGATAAGCGTCTTGGTGAGATAAAAGTCCTTCCGATTATTTCTGTGGTATTAAGAACATGATTTCCAGAGAAAATAAACAAGATAAACCCTACTCTTGCGTTCGTAACTATTCTTTTACCTCAAAAATGGTCATCGATCGTCACTTCTCGCAAATTATTTAACTTGCACCAAAAAGTGACCACCAAAGAAAGATAATTTATATCAAAAAAGGATAATTCATGTCACCAACGATCTTTATTCCAAAATGTCTGGATTTTTACGGCTTGAAAATCAACTTACTGAAAACAGTTTAGTAATGAAATTATTTCTTAAGTGGAAAAGTGGATTTCGATTGACATTTCGATATTTTTTGAAGAATTGAAGGTTTCATACTGGGGCTGTTAAAATATGCCAGAAACGAATAGTTTTTTTCCACTGAGAACTCTTAAAAGCCATTGGTATTTATGGACTCTCGTGTGTCGATTGTCCATGAGGGGCAGACATAGAGAAGCTCACGGAAAAGGACAAATGAACATTTTCACTGCCATCCACGAAAAAACCTGAGTCGTAAAATCCCCACATTAGCACTAGAACGTAAGCAGGTGTCATTTCGACTCCCCACGAAAAATAGCTGACATTTTCTTCGTTTCATTGCCTGAGTCACTCCCTATCATAAATTTATCGTATTTCCGCTGTTATACACTCAGTTGAGTTGAAGGCTGTAAGTTTAAAAATCTTCAAATTAATTATAGATTTATTAAAAACGTCAGTTTTTTCCGACATTCATATAGCTTGTATGAAGGTGATTGCTAGACATTTCAAGGAGTATTTTCAACATATGCTCATCATTCTGAAGTTTCGTACTTAACCAACCACCCCTTAATCCTCCTTCATCCGTCAAAATATATTTCGTCGTGGTTCGGTTTCGTGAAGTGAAACATTGTAAGAGGTACAAAAATAGAATTAAGAAGGGTCAATTAAAGTATGACGTAAGACGTTTTGTTGGGAGGGGGGTTGGGATGACCTTACTTTGTCTTATGAGGAGCGGGGGCAGGGGGTCTGAAACTGATATACGTACGATTGTTGTCCGTCTTGAAACATTGTATCGTTTACAAATATCCTGTGTTTTTTGCAAATACCCTGCGATTGTTTACAACTTAATGAGCTGTGGTACTGTTTCGCTCTTAATGTAAATAAATGCAGCACTCCGGCACTCCATAGTTATACGATCTCCAGTGCTCAAAACTGTACGAAGCCCTGTATGCAGAGATGAAAGAGCAGAGAGCGAGCATTTAAAGAAGAGTGGATACAAATATTTAACATCTTACGTAAGAATAAGAGGGAGGTTGGGCGGGTGGGGGGGCAGGGAAAATCTTACATTGTCTCACATAGGAAGAGGTTAAAAATGGCCTAAATCGTCTTACGTAATATTTGAACGGCCCCCAAGATAGATAAACCTATGTCCTCTGTAAAAGGAGCTTGAAAAGTGGAAGGGGTTGTAATCGGATGACTGAGAAGTGTGCAATCAGCCCATTAAGCACAGCCTTGTGCTCCTCTTACTCTTCTAGTGTTCTAGTAGTAAGGGGTCTTGCATAAACTACGTTACCAACTTAGGGGGACGAGGGGCTGGCCTAAAATCCTACGGCGGGTAACGAGGGGGAGAGGTGTTTCATACAAAGTAACGTAGCTGTTACAATGCGCCTGTTAATGTTTCTTACTCGTCAACATCGTGTCGAAAATACTAGAGTTTAACATGAGGAAGGGCGCGCGGATCGAGTTCGGCTGCTTAATTTGTCTTATTTGTTACATGTTGGGAGGGGATGGGAAAAATGCTACGGTTGTCAACGAAGGGGAGGAGGGGTTAAAAAAATCAGCGAAAACGGTAACGAAGTTTATGCACGCCCTCTAAGAAAGCTTTTACCCATCATTGAAGTAAGTCATTCATCAAGGAAAAGGGTTGGCACAACATGATCTAGAGAAAGTTGGTTTCCGGCGATAGTTTATGGACGTTACTAAACATTTTGAAAGATTAGAGTAAACTTTGTTTTTCCACAATAAATTTAATAACTTGCCTAAAATTAAATTCATTGTGGAAAAACAAAGTTTACTCTTATCTTGCATGATTCAGAGATATAATTAATGCTGTTGTGAATGATTCCGTGGAGTGGTTTTGATACTCGATGTCTTTCGGGGTAGCTTCCGCGACGCGTCATTTTGAGGACGGCAGTTTCGCGATAGTTCCAGCTCGCTTCTTCAGCTCTGAAGTGCTCACGAGGCATTTTGGCGGCTATTTGTAGTCCGGTGGTCTGTCAGGTGCGATAGTTTCCCGCCTCTTCCTGGAATCCCTTCCCGTCTTTGGAAAACCCGCTTCCAAGTGTTGGAAAGCGTATGTCTGTCCGTTTGTCTGTCTCTTCGCACGATTATTGCCGAATAAATTGAGATATCGATCTGAAATTTGGGTCATGAGCCTCTCCGATAGTCCACAGACGGCACAGTTCTAAATGGGTTGGATATGACCAAAACCACGTTTTTTAAATAACAAAATGAAAGTGGTTTTGGGTATTAAAGTTTCGGCAAGGCCGAAGATAATTTCTCCAATAGTTACGTATCCATATAATGGGATGGACCGCTCCAAGTGCGCTCCCCTATGGCTGACCGGTTCGGTTGCCTATTCTTGATGGCTCTTTGGTGCTCTGAATGGCGACACTTCAGCGCTCGGGAGGTTTGGCCTACGTACGACGTTTTGCATTCACATTTCACTTTGTATATTCCTCCTTCTGAGTCCTTGGGAAAGTGGTCCTTTTGTGGGCAAAGGAGATTCGATATTTTGGTGACGCAGCTGTTTCGAGCGATCACGTCAAATTTTCTGAGGACCCTGGCTATTTCCTCTGCAGTTCCCGCAACACACCCTTTAGAATTCTCATGCAAGTAGCAGTTTTTGCAAGACTGGAAATATTTTCACATCCAATAAAACATCAAATTAATCTGTATGCCCTGATAACTGGCTTTAGTTCGTCCCGGAATCAACCCAGAAGGACTGAAAGTTGCTTTAGCCATAATATGTAAGCCATATGTTGCTACGTACTTTTGTTACACGTATAACTGGCATAGTTCACGTCTATGATACTAAGCAGATCCATTAATTTTCCGTAAAAATTGACATTAGGTGTCGGTGAACGGTTTTTTCTCAGCTCAAGAAGACAATTATTCATATAATGTTGCACCGATATTATGAAAAATAAATATACAACTTCAAAATGGACAAGCTATATTTTTCCGGCTGACTCACCTCTGCACGTATGCAAAAGGAAGTTTCGATCTTTCAAAAGGAAAAGACCGAGAATTACTTTTATCGAGACGGACCGCAGGAGAGACGAACAGATGGATCGTGCACTTTGGTGAAATGATGATTTGTTTGATGCAATATAAACGCGAGGGCGCACTCGGAAAGGAAACATCTATCAGCAAACACTGGCGAGCGTTAGAGGTGAGGTGACGAGAAGAATCACGCTTCGAGATAACGCAGTGTAAACATATTTGTTGTGTAGTTGGGTTCAGAGTCACATTACCTCCTGACATGCGTCACGCAGTTTGGTAGACTTGAGCTCCGACGCAAGGTGCGCCCCTCCGCCATCTTGGGAAGACCGGCTTCCTCCATGACAATTCAGCTGTTGCGTCAAAACGAGATGTTCTCACGACGAGCCCCGCTCTTCACAGCAGCGCACTCCGAGCGAAAGGTTACCAACTCTTGGCGAATTTAAAGTGTTCCAAGTTCGCTTCCCTCGGCCCGAAAGGTCAGCGGGTCAACAAAGGCCATCGGAGAACGAACAAGGGAGAAGCTAAGAAGACTGTCACGTCTCGCGTTGAGGTTTTTTCAGAGTTAATGGGAAGTTCGACACGGTGCCTGCAGGTGTCTCCCGAGGCGTAATATAATAGAGATCGAGATAAGCGATGTCGGCCAGCTGCCTATTTATGTGGGGGCCGAGATAGCACACGTGTGTGTCCTTATCCGCTTGAAACGTGAAAGCGATATCTTCGCAGACGGCGATTCCCGAGGGAAACGGCGACATAGGACACGATTAAAACTCCCCCGCCAGGAGGAGTTGAAAGCCACGCGTCGTGTAAGGCGGGAACGGCACCCGAGCAGGAGGCTGGTGACTTTTGGACTCTGGCAAGATACGTTAGTGGCCGCTTTCATAATCTCGTTAGTGTTACTGACCTATTACAACATTGGGATGGGAATCGGTTTCGGATAGTGAAGTAGATGGAGAGTCTGCTTCCTCTGGTGGCCGATTCTAGAAGCTGTAACTTGGGCGTGGACTGTCCGCCATTTTACTGTACCCTGGTTATCTATGGTGTAGTTTGAGCGAGATAGTTCCCTAGCCATAACAGAGTCCATATTCGAATTATATGTATTAATATCAGCCGCTGTATGAAACATACATTATATATATTGCACTGTTATGGTGTAAAATGTAGTTTTATACGACAGTAATTCTAAGTAATTAGCTGAAATTATCTAAATAAGTCTTTGACTTGACTCATTTTTTTCGCGCGGTACGTTTGAAACTCCTTCATAATGGAAGGTTTTTCTTGATCCCGAAGAAAATTACTGCGGTGACAATTCAATGCAATTCATTTATTATCGTGGGCCTTTCTGGTCCATGATATGTTTTACATGGTTATTGCAGAAGTAAGTAAAGTATAAAAATAAAAAAAGAAGAAATTAAATACATAATAGTTGCAAAAAAATTTCAATCCAATAAAATCATAATTCGCCGGTTTTCAGTTTCACAATGTATATACTTATCAGGAATGTTGAAAACATCCTTTTTCGGTACATGCTATGAAATTCATAACAATAACAGAGATCACAGTTCGAAAATGTAGCAAAGAACAAAATTAAATTTATACATTCTTTCCCACTTCACGTAAGTTAATAGAGCAGTGTTATCAGTTATGCAGGGACCTGCCATGCATCATATAATATTTGTGGCATTTTGATTTGCTACACTACTGAGAAAATAGTATTTTATTCGCAAAAATATTCATCTGCCGCACAAAACATTTCTTAATAGCTTGTGTCACGTTTCTGCCACTCAATCAATGATTAATGTGCGAAAACTAAGTATATCAACCTTCAAAATGGAAGGAAAAACTCTTGCACTACTGCAAAGCCAACCATGCAAGAGCGGAATGCAATGAAATCCAAGTGGTTCAATGTTATTAAAAACATTCGATGAATCATAAAATGTAACTTCTAAAAAATACACGCTGCTCGCAATTGCAATCCTTCTTTTGCTAGAATTAGAGCAACCGATAGCTTAAACTTATAATAGAAGTTAACAAGGTACAATTAAAGGTAATAATAAAAAATGTTTCGTCTAATATTCATGTTTACTTTCAAATTTATGTCCAAACTGTTTGAATGAGGTAATGAACTAAAGAGAATCATCTTCCGTCCCCGTTGAACCCAATCAGCTTGGCTCACTGCAAGAAATTTCTCAGAGAAAGTTCGTCAACAGATTGTGTTAAAGGCAGCAAATACCATTATGGCTCGACCACTTTTCATGTAAATGGCTTATTTTCAGATTCAGTTACAGAGCAAATAAACAGCAAAACCTCGGTATTCGCGTGAAAGTGTACCTGAAAGATTTTGAAGCCGATGTTTTGAAATGAAAGCTTCATCGGAAAATAGGTTGGGAATACTTAGCGAAATTAGGGAAAATTTTGAATGCCTGAAAATGATCGAAATGGAAAAAATGTAGAATGGATTTCTGGGCATTCGGGAATCTAGAGAAAGACTCTCTTAAGCCAAGCAAGCAGACATTTTTGCACTTAAGCGTTCAAAAAATATGAGCACGCTACGCCATGCGTGTTTCATGCTCTTACATGTCCCATTCAATGCGGAATGACTGTTTCGTTTTCGAAGCCGAAATTAGTTATTTTCCAAAAAAATGACGAACGAGTTCAGTTTGCGTAATGACGATAACCGCGAATGATGAGGATTTGCTGGGCATTTTCACTTGAAGGATTTCTTTTTAAAGTTGGTATTCCTGGACGTATGCACTCACCCATGAAGACTCGCAGCCGTGACAATGACTCTGATTTCGTCGTCTTCCACTTCCTCGCTGGAGGGCGGGTCCTCCACAAGCAGCGGTGGCGCCACTGGCGGCGGCGCCCTGACCCACAAAAACAGCGACAAATCAGCAGGCAAATAGTCAAACAAAAGTTTCTTCAAACGGACATAAATTTACCCACAAAAGGAGCATCCGTGGGATGGAAGCTGATTGGAAACAAATATAATTTTCTTTGGTTGTTTCGAATATTACTGGGTGTTGGAGGAAATATAATTCAGAAGTGAAAATGTCAAAAATATTAGCACATTTACAGGTAGACAGTTTTTAGGGGTATCTTGTTTAATGGAATGGTACGTGCTACTGGACGAATATGGTGCAATAGTTCAGGGTTATGGGTTAATGGCTAATGTTAATCTGTACAAATGTATACTTGTGTGGTTATGAATGAAAAAGACATACAAATGGTTAGGAAGGAGATTTCGTTAGCAAGGGGAAGTGATGTATAGTCAAGGCACCATGCGGTCAGAGGTTCTAGATAGGATAGGGAACAGAAGTAAAAAAATATTAAACGAAATGCTTATCCGAAAGTAAATCAATATTCACCATTTCAAGTTGCTACTTTTCAAAAGGGGAGCCTTTGATAGGAGTAAATATTGAAGGTAATGGATGGGTCCAATTATTACAAGTAGTTGGTTAGCATTTCCATCTACAGGCTCATTTCATAAAGCTTCAAGGGAGCATACGCACATACTGCCATTTCATGACAAATTGAAACAAAGAACATGTTCAAGAAGAATTAACGGGAAAATACATCTTAAAATACACATACAACAAAGGAATCAGTCTCATTCACACATCAGAATATATTTGGACACAATGAAATTCAATTTCAAGTAAAGTTCAAAATATTCAATCAAGTAATTCGTCAACGTCCACTTAATTTTACACCACTGCCAAAGATATTGTGATGGCATAAAACAATTGACTTTTGAAAATCATTGTACAGGAATCATATCAATAGAATGGAATGAATAAATCACATACAAACTCATAAAGTTTTGGAGAAAAATAAACATGAAATACATTTGTCTCACATTTCCTTCCTGAGTAGAGAGCAAAGAGATTGACAAATAATAAAACAAGACATAGTACCTTTAAAGAGCATAACAGAGAGACGGTGAAGGGTATTGTGATTGAAAGAAATATGTGTAACATTGACTATGAAACACCAAAAAAATACGATGGCTCACAATGAAAATAGTAGCTTATAATTGAATGGCATTAACTTTTTCGATTGATGATAAAATAATGCTGATGACAACTTTGTATTCTCCTTAGGTGTCATGGTGAGTGGAATTAACTTGTTTAAAAACCTATTTTCTCAAAAAAATCTGCTTTCAACATGAATGACTATTAACTATTTAGTTTTCAATTACTGATTGTTTCTACACTTTAATTACTATTAGTAATTAAATTCTAACTTTATAAATTAATTCTGTGGCTTTCGTAATGAAGCCAACCCCAATGCCAGTGCATCGTATATTTGCAGGGCATAGACTTCCAAACTCCTTGGCGATTGGCGAATCGGGACGAGGTATACGCGTCGCAAGATGCGCAGCTAGGAAATTAAAGCATTGGGATGGCTTATTCAGAGAGAAGTGGATTACGCCTGGTGGAAAATAATCTCCACGCATCACTAAAAAATAACCAAAAAGTAAGAGAAGGGATATATTTTGGAGTAAACGTCGACCCTTTTCTCAAACGAAACTTCAAATGTCAAGGTTTAGTTTTAAACATGGGACAACCAGAAGTAGATGGCGAAGGGCGCGATAAATAATCCTGAAAAGCATGCAAACGGGGCTTATCGCCGGAGTCGTAATTATAGAAAGGATCACAGCGGAATTCTTATCAATAAATGGGCAATCAATACACCACCCGTCTCTCACGTAATTAAGTCAAAAAGGACACGGAAAGACATGAAGTCCTACATGGCCATCCTGATTCAGGATACTTTGTGTCGGACTCTATCCGACAAAGGGTTTCTTTAGAGACAGACCGGATTTTCCCTAACTTTGCAAGTTGAACCCCAAGAGATCTGGAATGCCATCACGCATATTTACCTCCAGAGAGACCCAAATGTGTGCTAAATGTTAAACTGTGTCAGAAGTGTTAAACGTGGAACGTTTAACGACTTATTCGAAGGCAGAAAAACTGATCGACATGCTAGAAAAACGAACAGGTTTTCCTGAGAATCTCAAAAGAAAAACTCTATTGTGTAGCGAAGAGGAATAGAATCCTGAAGGACCTATTGGAACTTAGAAATTTAGGACATATATAATTGGGGCTTACATGCGGTATAATAAGCTCATTAAGGGGGTTGGATGAGGAAATATAAAAATCTAAGAAGAGCAAGCGATGGTGCATCAAAAACCTATCCTTATCGATGGAAGACCAAAAAGAATTTAAACTAAAGATTAATCCAAATTGACAATGATAGCCTAAGAACATAGGATCCCATGTATATATTTTGGTAATTTATAAGAGCTTCGAAAAAGGGAGCTGCAATCTCGTTAAAGTTTGCGTGTTTTCCGTGAGTTTCTCTTTTGCAATCGATGGTTACCAAGATGACCGAGACACACGCATAAAAGTAAACATTTCTCAGCTTTTATTAAAAATTTGTATTAATATGGAACTCAAAACTACGCCGTTAGATTCTCTTTCCTTGAACAGCAATATGTTGATGATGAAATAAAGTGGATTTCTGTTGGAAGATGGAACCTTCACGTGCCTTACATCTTCATAATACGGCTGATATGGAAAACTTATTTATTTTTTCATTTTCATTCCGTGTTATCATCAAAAGTACGTAAATTCCAAGATGCATCACAATAAGACTCGAAATCAAAATGTCGAATATATTTAAACAGTGAAAGTTTTCTTTTATTAGGTTCGTGGTGACGAAATAGTGTCCACTGTAAGAATTTCAGGAGTCATAGAAAATATAAACGCAACACAATTGTCCGTAGGTAGCTAAGGCGAGTGTGCCACACGATGTGAAAAGATAGCACTTTGTGATGGATAAATTTTATTTAAATAAGTATTTAGAATGATTAAATTCAATGGAAAAAATCCCCGTCTACGGAGACATTTAATGGGTATATTTTCCCGCTTTTGAAGTTAGCTTAAGCACCTCAGGCGTATACATGTTACCTCTCATATTTAGTATGTACGTTTTGGAGAAGAAAAACGCTCAAGGAGCACGGAATTAGGGGAAATAACGAGATTTCATTGATTGAGAAAAGTTGAGACGCAGTTATGGGTGGAAAATTTGGTCTTTGCATGGAATCCCTTTTCCCTAAATTTCTTTAGAGATTAACCAACGCATTAATCACACGAAAAGGTTCCAAACCCTCCTTAGAAACCCACAGTGATCGAGATAAGATTTGGGACACGCACATCAGGCTGACAGCAGTCAACATCCATCGCTCTTACACCAAGGATTTCACGATATTTAACAGTAGCTAGGGAGAAAATAAATATAGAGTAGGTACTGAAATATTATTTTCTCCGTTAGAGGGCGAATTCTTTGAAGTTTCTTTCGTGAATAAATCTGATACTCCATGAACTTTCTATGACGTCTTTAGAGTATTACACTGGACGATTGAGGGAAAAGAGAAAGTTCAACTCTTGTGATAATTTCTTACTCTGCGGCAGTGGTCGGCCAACTCATTAGTCAACAGAGCCAAATATCAAAAGTACAACGATTTTAATTTTTCTAAGAGCCAAGTTTTTAAACTTAAACTATAAAAGTGGGTACAATGTTATTAACCTAATTAGGGTACTCCTAAGCTTAAACCTAAAGCTAACCTAATTAGGGTTAGCCTTAGGAAATCAGAATAATTTTTTTAGAGATTTTTTCATTACATTGATTAGGAAACGAGATTTCATTGATTAGGAAAAGTTGAGACGCAGTAAATTGGTAGAAAATTTGGTCTTAGCATGGAATCCCTTTTCCATAAATTTTGTGGTTTTTTTTAGAGATTAATCATCGCATTGATTAAACAAAAAGGCTGGCAAAGGGTTTTCTTTTATTAGGTTCGTGGTCACGAAATAGTGTCCACTGTAAGAATTTCAGGAGTCGCAGAAAGTTTAAACGCACCACAATTGTCCGTAGGCAGCTAAGGCGAGAGTACCATACGATGCGAAAAGATAGCACCTTGTGATGGAATGAATAAATTCAAAGGAAAAAGTCCCCGTCTACAGAGGCATTTAATGGGTATATTTTCCCGCTTATTCAAGGCTCCAGGAGAAACGTAGTTTTAAGTCCTGAAAATTACACCAAGTTTCCATTTCGGAGAGATTTATGGAAGCATTTCAGCTACAGTAGCGCAAAGAAAAACTAATTTTATTTGGTAAAAGTTTCAGCTGAGTTTACCGGTCAGCATGCTCCACCCTAACTAAGCAAATTCCCCGACTGTACCTACGTTTCCCTCTACTTTTTCCACCTCTTAATCTCTATCTCAATTCCTGTCCTTTCCGTTTCTTTGCCTTCCATCCATACTCCCGATTTCCCATTCTTCCACCGAGGACACGCTCGAGAGAGTAAAACATTCATCTACTCTTTTAACCAATCCTTTCACCACAGCTCACCTGAGCTCACCTGAGTTGGGCCCCAGAGGAAACCCAGTTAATAAAAGACATAGGTTGGCCCTTTAAAGATATTGCAATGGTTGCAAATTTTATGCTTAATAACTAAATTAAATTTAGTTATTAAGTTTAAGTTTCAAGTAGTTCCTTGAGTCCAAAAATTTCTGTCTACTAACATGATAACCGAGAAAGCATATTTCGGTGAAATGTTTGCACAAAAATGAAGTACAAATTGGATTAATTAATTACGCATATTGACGAAAAAAAAGCATGGTAAGCAAGCATTTTACGCCCACGAGCCGAGCAAGTTGTTATGCACGAAAGTGTAGCATCGTAGCGTCGTCGTCTTGGATTCCCTATTATCACTGGCATTGGGCCCTGGTTACGGCATCGCTACCTTATCCCACCAATCTTAAAACTTTACGACAACAACCTTTGGGAAATTGTTTTTAATAAAATTAACCAAGGTCAACAATAAGTCAAACTAGATTGGAGAAAGATTGAAATAGGCCAAGGAGATGAGCAGAATGGCGAAAAGTGGACTTGAAAATAGAAGTACTGATGACGTCTTCTCAAAAGAAAAACTATGAATATGATGATATGGAGCTGAAGAGAAATCAGTGACCGATGTTGGTTGATCCTCACAACCTGAAAAACGTTGAAAGTTGGAGAGAATTGAAGTTAGCGGTTGATTGATTAAAATTGTTAATTTGCTGGGCTCCTGAAGCGATGGCGTAACAAGAGCAAAGTTCGAGTGTTTGAAGGGGTTCTCCAAGGGGCTCGGGGCCCAAATCGTTTTTTCTCTACCTTGTATTCCTCTAGGAACCAACTAATACATTTCGGCGCGAAGATCATTTGGTGCCGCCGTTCCGGCGCGAGACCAGTTGGACAATACTTCTAATTCATGCTATTTTTCTTATCGTTCTTCAATATGCGCGATAACCCTTTTTTGTACTTACTTGATGAACAGCATTTGGCCAAGGCAAACATCCTTGGTTAAAATGTTATTAAATAGACATTTTTGACTGTGAACTTCTATGATATTTAGATCAAAACAAAAAATTTGTTACATTTTTTTACTGCTTTTTCTCTGCACCGTTAGAATTACTAATCAGTAGTGCTATTTTAACAAAATTATTGCATTAAAACAATCAAAAACATAGGTAAGCATATCATTGCAGCGCGTCTGTAATACTCAACCGGTCTTGCGCCTAAAAGTCCTCGCGCTAAAATGGTCGGCGCCGAAACGTCTACGTGCCAGATGGTCGGCGCCGATATGGCTACACGCCGCAACGGTAGGCACAAAAACAGCTACGCCAAAGTGCCCGCGCCGAAATGCCACCCACCAACCTCTTTCCCACTTCCCTATTTACACATTTGACTGTACAAACGAATGTATCATAGAATGTGCAATAAAATGAATTGAATCAGAGTGAGTTCTTTTCCCCGTTCAGTCTTTCGGACAATCATACAATTTGCCACTTGACACGATACAATTTGTCCCATGAAAGAGTTCACGTATTCGTTTGTACAATGAAATGCACCATGTAAAGCGGCCTTTTGATTTCACGAAGGTGAAGGGGTAATATTTTCGGTTGTAATTCTTCATCTAGTTCATAGTTACACTCTATAAAGTGTTACTTGAGTGAATGGATGACGAATAAGTTGCAAGAATTTAACCTTGGATGCAGCCAAGATTATTTCGATTAAGATAAAAAAAGACGATTTTTAAAATGAATATTTGAACTTTATTTCATAAATTAGTAATAGGTTCATATACTGACGGAGTAAATGTTTACATTGATTATTCGGTCCATTTTAAGATAATTTTAGGAAGAGATTTATGCGTATTTTCCATAATACATCGGATAATTATAAACAATCTTCTTATAATAATCCTTTTCATGTATATCACGTATCAATTAAAATTAGGAAATTAATAATAAAACATGCATCGATAATTAAGAGATAGTTTAGGCTAATACAGTAAATTTTAATTAGCTTGAGGGTCGAATTTTTTCTAATTGACCTTTTTTTCTTATTTATCGTCATTAATCACGAAATTTATTGTGATTAGAGTTAACGTAGTAAGCCATCATACACCAGGTGCAAGCTATGGCAATAATTGTTTAACGTTGATAGTTACATCAAAGCTTTATAAAAGACACGTTTTTCAGTCTAAACTAATGTTTTGCGAAAACAAAACATGGTAGAAACAGGAAAGAGCTAGCATTATAAAATGTGTGTATACGCTGTATTTAACTTCAGGGGCGAGAGGCGACAGTGAAAAATACGTCGGTCAAGTTTCACAATTAGAAACAAAGTACAAACGGCAATCTATGCTTAAGATGTACCCTCTGTCAGACAATGAAACCAATTCAAATTAGCAACCTGAGGACATTCAAACGATAACTGCAGTTTATAATCAGAATAAGTTCTTTATAATTAATTTCTAAGGTTAAAATTGTTTTTAACGCATTTATCTCAATTTTTATAATGAAAATTGATTCTGACATGGTGTATTCCGTTCCAAGGCTAAAATAATAGTTGCATGATAGGGAAATACACATTTCGATTCCACTCACAGGTTGCATACCAGACCTGCCTCGGCATTATCGGTGGGTAGGTGCCTTCGATTTGGCACCGAGGGAAGAGGAATTACTGTTTCTTCCTACTTTGTGTTGCAAGAGAAACAGTAAGTAATTTCACAGTCGAGCAATGTCTTTTCTACTTACCATAACACCTCCAATTCATGATATGCAGAAGCTCGAGATTGAGCAGTTTCGTTGGTTGAATTTCACTCCACCATGCTAATTATCCCTGTGATCTTAGAATCTAGAAAAGCATCAAGGATCATGGAAAGTTTGGGCCATTCTGAGGTCATTCCTGGATACTGTATTCAAATATTGATCATTTTCAGCCTTGAAACTTTTGCAGTGTTCCCAAATAGGAATTAACTGCTAGGGTAAGTTATCTATCACAAAATCATTCACATTTCTCTATTCTAAAGAACCGAAATGTAACTGAAATGGAAAATAGCCACATTATTCATTAGTGTGTATTTACTTAGATGATCATATTTTAATCCTATACAACTCCTCTAGCTAATAATTAAGATTTGAAAAGATTTCAACACCTAATTTAGTCACTTCATATAAAGAATTATTGGTGAAAATGACTGATACTTTAGGATATGAGTGTTTAATTTATTAACACATTTTATTAAAATTCAACTTTCAAATACCGATTAAGTTTATCATTTTACAGTAAAACAAAAATTTTCGTCGGATTTATATTAAGAAG
Source organism: Ceriagrion tenellum (assembly GCA_963169105.1). Classification (NCBI taxonomy): domain Eukaryota; kingdom Metazoa; phylum Arthropoda; class Insecta; order Odonata; family Coenagrionidae; genus Ceriagrion; species Ceriagrion tenellum. Next base: position 5,356,854 of record OY720641.1, on the reverse strand, counting down.
AGCCAGTTTTGGCTCCTAAAAGCATTAAAAATGAATCCATGTATTAACAGGATTATCTGATTACGTTTCATGAGTAAGGGATTGCGTTTATTTAAATTTTAATAGCCTATCAAGTCATTAAATATCCTATTATTCTTTTAACAAAATTATAAAAAGTATTTCACCGGAAAAATACTTAAATATCCATTAAATACAAGAGTAAATTTTCCCAGATTGAAATCGATTCTAGCAAACCAAAGGGAAAAATAATCGACATCCCTGATTTTTTTATATTTTTTTATAATTTTTATTTAATTTAACCCTAATTTTGGAACTAGGAAAATGAAACAGGGCATTTTCTAGGTTGCAATATTTTTATAAACTTCACCTTGCCCAGCTACAACATCTCAACCTTGATAAGAACCACTTCAGATAGCTTCTTTGGTTGACGAAAGAATATCCCTGAAAAAACTACCCAAGAAGGAAATCGATATCTCGCGATAATACATTGTCCGAGTCGAGAGAGATTTTTCTTCACTATATTTTCATCCGGAAAGGATCCGAGCCCGGAGTTCTCCGACATTTTGGACCCCTTGTTCCTTGCTCACTTTATTCGCGAACAGCTGATCGTGGTGCTCGACAGCGTCCGCAGCGCCTCCACCGGCCGGCATCGATATTTCTGTTTCATGGCATAGAGGGAGCAAGGCATATTGGCAGAATGGACATGCACTCAGCGATGCGAAGCCACATAGCGAACCATAGGACACGACAAGAAGCGCAGTAAGATGCAAATCTTTATCCTCGCCGAGTAACGCGTGAGGTAGTAAAGAGCAATATAAAAGCATTTCTAACTAACAAAGCTCACATGTAGGAATATCAGATTTTTGTTATTCAGCATTATTCTTAAAAAAGCCACCGTGTTCAATCAAAAGAGATATAATAGCATCAAAAACGCATATGAAAATAATAATAAAATTTAGGTTTCTTATCAAGATTATAATAATTCTCAAAACAGATGGCTTGAGAATACGCTAAGACTTACGATAACTTTCATTAAATATATTTTCTAAAATAATCATTCATACCCATTTTCTCAAACAGTGACCCATTAAATCCTCTACTATCAGGATCACCACGTAGTTTATTGCATTATTCGAAAGGTAATATCGACTATAGATTTTTTTGCAGGAAATAATGTAAAACTTTACTTGCTAAGTTTGCTTCCGCTTATGTTCAAAAACCATGTTTACCACAGGTGATTTCATCGGATAAATACGAGAAAGATCAAATACTTTCGCGGTGTTGCATCCATTTTCAAAGGCCTGTATCGTCAAAGACCAAAGAATATCGGTGACATTTTTGTGGTCATTTTATCTCGCTATCATTGAGGTAGATGTAGAGGGCACTTGGTATGCTGGCCAATGCTACAAGTTGAAGCCAGTTGACCGACCACCTTCATCGACACTCAATTTCTTATATCGCTCGCGGGCTAACGCACTAATTTTGCAATTTTTCTATGTTTTCCATCAATAACTTACTAGAAAGCAGCATACACTTACTTCTTTCATATCAATTCTACTTATATATTTTGTTTACTTGTTTAAATTAATTATCATTCGCATTCACGATAAAAACTATTGTAAAATCGAGTAGAATACATAGAACGAAGTAGCCAGTATATGTTTCAAGAGTTACTTGCATTAAATTCTAACAGATGGTAGTTACTATACATCCGCTAATTCGTCCATTCCGTCGTGCTATCCATAGGAAAGTAAGAAGAGAGCAGATGTAAACAATATGGTTGTTATTTCAGTTGTCCAGTTTGATGACGTAGTTCCCTCACCATATACCTCACTGTTCACTACTTATTCCCAGTTTCCATCACAACCATTACCTGTCGCGTATTCAAACTGTTAACATCCTCTGAATCACATATCCTCCTTCCTGTTAACCAAAATCATTCCTTCGTCTCCCAGAATTCTCAACTCTGTCTCAGCCACCTGACTCCCATCACCTCTCGGTCTATTTTACTTCAATTTTCAGCTTCCTTTCCGAAAGCAACAAATCTGACATCGTTATGAATGAACAAGACATTCAGGCGTAAGTTTGTGGAACCAACTGATTCTAATGACAACATTATATCGCTCCCGATTCACACTTATTCTTCATTTCAGACCAAGATTCCATCAAATGATTGAAAATGGCAATTATTTACGAAACCATGCACACACGCCCGTTACGCTGTTCTTTTACAGATTAGGATCAGTCAAAACGGTTGAACTCTCAGTAATAGACATACATAGCTGATTCTACTTCAATAATTTCCTTCATGCTACCCTATTGTTGAGAGAATGAAGATGGGAACCTCGATTTGATCGAAGAGAAAAAGATTTAATCTTTTATTTAGATAATCTTTTATTTAATCTTTTGCAAAAGTTTGATATAGACTGTTTTTGCCGGACAACCAAAATATCCTACTAGAGACGACTATTATGGTAAAAATGAACACAGGCACAAAATCAAGTAAAGAGTTTGTAGAACCAAAAGATTGAAATTATCATTTTTTAATGGTAAATTAAGGGACCATAGTAGTTGCAATATATCAGCTTTGGGGAACAACCCTCACTGGGTAAAGTAGATTTTGCACTTGTATAAAATATCAGAACATCATTACTTGCTACTAACCCCGAATGAAATATCCGGCGAGATACAGCTCCTGCATGATATAGTACCTTGTATTTCTATTCATCAGTCGCATTCATTTTACTAACCAGTAGTTTTATCTTTAATAGTATACTGCATGGTAGCATGTTAATCTACGCAAAACCCTCCTAGTTTCTGGTCTGACCGCATATTGTCATCCTGACTGCAGTTGGCCTGCACCTGGCATCCAGGCGAGCGTGCGCGGTTCTGATTTCAGCTGGGATGAGTGCGGCATGCCTGGGGTGGAATTACCCCGTGCCACACACCTTAGCGGTGGCTTGCACGGTATTTCGTAGATGTAGGTGTTGCTTCCCTCTCTTGCTGCAGTTATCCTCACTCTTTGCTTCGTATATTCCCTCCCGCTCTTTATACAACTAATTATTCCTCCTCTTAAGGGAATGATTGAGTAATAAGTCCTGAATTTTCAGCGTTAAGTTTGTTAAAACAACTTCTTCTTCTTAAATGATTTATTCTATGCTAATCAATCTTTGTATTAATCTTTTCCTTCAACTTTACGCATACACGGTTCGCCGGTTCAAAAACCAACTAATTATCCTCCTTGGAGTTCATACCGCCACCCTCATCTTTCTCAGTATTCCCCATCGTCTCACACAGTTCAATCCTCTATACAAAATCTCCTTCGTCATTTGATTGTTATGCATTCTCTTAACATGACCAAGCCAACAAAACATGCTACTTGCTCACGTGCTCACTGTTGGAGCACCCATTACACAGAATTTTCATCCCAAATTCTGTCCGTTCCACAATTACCGAAAAACTCCTCATATATGCCATACCCACTGCATTCAGTCGATTTTTATTTCCATCCTGGTGCATCCAAGTAATAGTACTCCATAATGTACCACGTTGTAGCTGAGACAGGTAAGAAATGAAGTTTAAGCCTGGATTCGTGCTAATCAGTCGTTTTAATAAAAAAGTTTTAGTAAGATATTGCTCTTTTACCTTTGCATTCAGACTTACCTCTACAACCTTCCTCGAAGTAGCATCTTTAAAGCTTTGGATGAAAGTGCATCCTCCATATCCTAAGATCACCAATTGCCTGTTCCATTTTAACACACAGCAAACAAAAGATAATTTCTACGCTCCCATAAAATACCTTTGAGAGTCGTCATGAAGAATTTCTCCCATCATGAGTCCCACCTTGTTTATCGGTCGCTTCCACGCAATTTGTAACTCATACAAGTGGACCAGAAGGCCCACTTTTTTCCAACCACTTGCTTCTAACGCATCCATCGAGGCTTGGACGATATCTCCGCATTATCATTATTTCCCTCAAGCCTGCGTTACCCAAAAAAATCTTCTCCCCATTCAGTACCATAATTTGATTTTTTCCATTTATTCTTTTCACATTAATAACATATATGAGTTTGTTATATGAGTTATTAGCATTTTAAATGGGCATTAAGGTGGCTTGGCTTTGAGAGTCAAAACAAATACAAAGTAACAAATTTTTATTTATTCGGTTGGAAAATTCCTGCCTTTGCTGATGAAATTGGCTGCCGATTGGAAACCCAAGTTAAGAAACGCAAGTCATGCAGAGTATTACAAAGATACATTTTTAATGACCACCTTTGTCCTGTTCTAGGAGCCGACTGCAGCGCCATTTGCATAGAACTACCGCATTTTGACATCAGTGACGGCTCAAATAATTGTGTGAAATACATAGAGGAAAAATCATTCGCCTAGACTGGGAATCGAACCCAGATACCTCGATTTCGCGCCGAGTGCTCTAACCAGTTAAGTTACCCAGGCGTCCTCTTCCACTACGCATCTAATGGGAGGTCTAAGGAACTAGTTCGTATTTAAAGTTGGGCTTTTGCCCCGTGGACTGTGGCGCTTAGCGCTCGCATACAGGAACCTCTGGCATCATACGCCCGGTGCCTGTGAGGACAACTTCCTCCTTAAAGCCCCCATGAGATTCACAGTGGAAGAGGACGCCTGGGTAGGTTAATTGGTCGGAGCACTGGGTGCAAAATCGAGGGATCTGGGTTTGGATTCTCAGTCCAGGCGAATCATTTTTCCACAGTGAATTTCACACACTAGCGTGAACACTAGTGTTAGACTGCGGCTCGTTCTGTAGCTCTTTGAAAATGGCTATTCAACAACGGCTGTAATTCGCTTTTACCGCTATAAAATATTTGATTCCTGAATTCCTGAAATATTCCTGAATTTTACTTTTATTCAATTTCCCAGCACTTTTAGCTCCTTTTGATTTTATCACATTTAATAAAATTAAAAACTTGAATATGCTTTCTCGTTCAATCTGACGTTTTTCTTCTGTTATCTGAGCAATCTCCATAAGAATTCATGATAAAATCTCCACTTTTAAGGTTGAATTACAGTAAAGATAAAACCTAGAAACACTATTTTTTCCTTGTCTCGATTTATAAAAAGCACTATGAAGATGATAAGTTCTAGTTTTCATGAACCCTGGAATTAGATACCCTGAGGCCAGAGCTACCTTAAGATCTTCACTGAGCAAAATCGATCTTTACAAATATATTTTGAGACATGACCCCTTTGAAGCCTCATACACCATTTCATCTACGTATGACTTGAACCCGCTATCTCCATATAGGCAGAAGAGGGAGAATTCCTCGCCACCATCGAGGGCCGGTTAAAATCAAATAATGGGTTAAATTTGTAACCTACATTTAAGGTAGTTTGAGCGAAAAATCATTTTACCTAGAAATCAGTGAATTTGGTCTCATTTTAGAGAAAATTATATAACCCTTCCATTGACACCAAAAATTCAACCCCTTACCACATTACTTTCCGAGATATTTGCCAGAAAATATCATCCCATTTAGATGGGAAACGGTACTTTATATGAATAATGCACTCCAAAGAGACCTTATATTAAAAATGAGGAATTCCCTTCCCTTAGATCTCGTCAAAAAATCAACAGTGTGTAGTTTGTAAGTTTCCTCAACTATTCTTGAAAATTAATCATATTGTCACCGCAGTAAATTCTTCGGGATCACAACAGACCTTCCATTTTGATTGAATTTCAAACGTACCGCGTGAAAAAATGAGTCAAGTTAAAGACTTATTTAGATATTTTCATTTGATTACTTACAACTTCTGTCGTGTAAAAATATATTACTGCACCATTAATAATGCAATATTTAATTCGTGTGTCTCGATGCTGGTAAAATTAAAACGTATAATTCGAATATGGTCTCTATTATGACTAGGGAACTATCTCCCTCGGACTACCTTAAAGACTATAAGACGATTTCCGCTTAATGAGAAAAGAACCAGGTCACCTCTACCGCCTCATTTCAATTGCATTCAAGAATCAGACCGCCCTCATTTAAATTTCGTGAAACGTTTTATGATATTGCTGGGTGATATCCTATCCTGCTAATTAAAATTAAGTATTTAAATCAATAAAGTTCATTAAAGTAAAAAATTGGGTGCCTTAAACACCTTAAACAAGCACTTTTAATGAAAATGCAGCAGCTGACGAAGCAGGAAAAATGTTTTCCAACGCTAGTGAGGCAAAACTCATTACAGACCTCATTGATCCCTTGGGAAGAGAAAATTAAAGATTTCACATGTATTTAACTTTTGCCAAGAAATGTAAGGCAACAGAAGCTACTCCACATCATCACGGATCGTCTCCAACCTCTTCCGTATAGAGATGAAAACTGAAGTATAATATCCTGAAACCGAGAGGTCGCTCATGCAAACATCAAGGTAACAAGGAACATACAAAAAGACACTTACAGATACGGTATTGTTGTGGGACTTAAAGCATTCCGTTCCATCACGTACATACAAACACAACATCGAAGATGGAAGAAGAGCTCTACACAAGATATCATACAAACACATAATATGCGAAGGTACAACATCGAGATGTCATCGTGCACAGAGCATGCTCTTCAACTCTACCTTGCCATAACCTGTCAGATGATCCCCGATTCGGGGACGAAGGACTAGTAGTATTAATATGCGACTTCCAAGTCTTTTTAAGCGCTGTCCCTAAATTGGAGAGAGACAGACACTTGATTCAAAACCATTCAGCAACAGTTATGCGAATATACACACAAATACATAGAAAACTCACATTAGTACTATCAAGACAAGACAAGACTATCTTTGGAGACAATCCAGAGGTTAACTGAATACGCCACCACAAAGCAGCAAAATTTTTTCTATTAATCTACCAAAAGACTTATTAGACATTAGAATTATTAGAAAATAAACAAGGCATCTACTTATGTTCTAAGTTAATCTGTACGAATGCATCTAAAATGGTTTCAACCTGTGGTAGGAACAAACCACAGCTTTGACTTTGATATAACTTGGATAATTGATACCAAACTCAGATGCATTAAGGGCTAAAGAAAAAATAATCCCTAGGACCATCCAATATTAAGGAAATCCTAACTACATTCACCAATAATTTTAATTAGCAACTTGCTCAAAACTGCGTCCACATATTTTACGATATTACTAGAATTTTAACTGTAGGTTTGAAGTGTAAGTCTGATATGAAACTTTATGGTTGGATTTGCCACTTCATCAACCTTGTATAAGGATTTATAAGACAGTTGTATATGGAGGAAGGCTTGTATCATAATAAAAAAAGTAAATCCGTTGGGCTTGTGACCAATGTCTCATGTATCATTCGTGAAGTCTTGGCAGAGATCACGACTCAGCTTCAAAGAAATTCAAACCTGGAAGTTTGAAGCACTTCCTAATTTACTCATATGATTCGTTCACGATGAAATAATGCAAACGAGTCCTTCTTCAATGAATTTTCTGGTTTAAAAAAGTACATTTACAAAAACTATGGCTGCTATCGGGGTGGACAAACGAAGACTGGAATTGAATGCCTTAAAGAATTGACAGTATAGAAATAATTCCATTCCTGCAGTAATATCCCATTTGTGTGTATTTACTTTTTATACATTATAGGAGTTAGGTTGATACTTTTCTTGAAATCACTTTTACTCAAAAGAGGAAAACTTTGAGTGAATTAAATGAAAGATGAAATACCTAAGATAGAAAAACACCTCTTTAATTATAATTTAAAATAATATTATAGTCCAGGTAAGGAAATCTGAAGAAAGATCAAAGGTTTTCCCGGTGTATGCTGATGCTGTTAGTTGGCTGGGTTTCTCACCGGGTCAACCTCACCATCTCTGCAGACGCTTCCATTTGTGCCAGTCATCATCGTCATCATCATGCTATGAGGACGATTGACGACTTGTATATCGAAATGTCCATATCCAACTGCCTAAAAAACCTGATACAAGGTTGATGAAGTGACAAATCTAATCAAAAAATTTGGCTTGCCATATTTTTGAAACCATAACTAAAAACCATCTCTATATTTATAACCGTGCATGACCACGTGGTCAGGGTGTATTGGTTTTGTCACGGCAGAAATGTAACGCATTGAAGGGGGAGTGGCAAGTATAGAAAAAGTATATATAGAAATGATCAGCATCACTTTACGAGTCTATCTAGATATGTCCGTCAGTCTGTCTTTCCGTCTGTCCGTCAGTCTGTCTGTCTCTATGCATGATAACTGCCGAAAAATTGAGATATGGAGCTGAAATTTGGGTGATAAGCCTCTAGTAGTAGTCCACAGAGGGCACAGTTCTCAAATGGGTTGGTTCGGACCAAAACCACGTGTTTTTTTTTTTTAAATAACAAAATTGAAAGTAGTGGTGTAGGGTATTTAAGCTTCGGCAAGGCCGGAGATAATTTCATTACTAGATTTTAGTTGTAACTTGCCAGCTGATAAACAAATCCCAGGAAAGAAGTATCTCCAATTAACCTCCTACGCATATGAAACACTCAATTCATGATTAATAGACTGTGTTACGAAGCTATTGGTATTGTTGAATTTCAAAAAAATGCCAAACAGCACAAGATATTTGCAATAGAATTAATAAGGCCGAATGGCTCAACATATTCCTATCTCCTGTTAGCAAGCCGGCAGTACTATTTGCTTCAACTCTGGACAACAATTTATCCATTTGAATTTATAAGTTGCATTATTTTAAAATTTTCAAAAAATATCGTGATTGCCCTCAGACAATATTCTTTATTACTTTTGACTAATGTGAAAAGTGATTGATGGTGTGAATATATAATAAATGTGGTCGGATAATGTATGGAGCGCAAAATGATGAGAAAAAACGTGGGGGAACAAACTTAGATGAATCCATTATTTATTCCTGGGTTATGATAATGAAAATGCTGCAAAAAATTGGACGAAAGTGAATGCTTTGGATGCTCATGAGATTTATGTAAAAAAACGTTTTAGAAAACTAATGATGAAAAGGGAGTAAGGGTGGACGTCAAGTTTTTCCTGCAGTTGAGAAATAGAATAGAACATGGAAAAATGTGAGTTGTATTAGACACACCAGAAAGCATATGAAGTTAATTGTTAATTAGAAATGATCACTAACATTAAAAACAAATGATCTCTAAAAGCTAAAACTATATACTATGATTAATCTACGACACAGTTAACAAAATAGAGCACAGTGGTAGAGAAAAAAGGAATGGATATGAACACTAAGAAATGTATAATTCCTCCTATGCGAATGATTGTAGTTTGATCGAGGCGTTGCCTCGCAATACCTGCACCTGCGCAACAACTAGCGAAAATGCTCCAAATTAGAGCAGGAGCTACTTTTTATGCGCCAGTGTTCGCGCAAGTTTGCGTGTTTCTGCGATGAAATATTCTTGGTTAACGTTTTCACGGATCTTCTCGTGCAGGTACAAGCGTCGCGTAAACACAGCTTTGAGATTAGTGGAGCGAGTCCCTTTATTACTAGTCACGGTAATAGCTATAGACACACATATAGATGTGATTGTGAGTGACCGTTTATTTTGTATTATCAATCAACTAAACGTGAGAGGGAATGCACGATAATGAAGTGATCAATTTTTTCAATCATGAAGTAATAGCATGAATGGCTGAAGGATTGGAAATAAGATGTCAGAAAAGTAATGAAGCAGTGAAATTTCTTGTCAATTGTAAAAATATATCAAGAAGAACGTTCCAACACATGATTTTAAAAATAAGCCGCAGCATAATACGCAATTTAGAGGCTACACGCTCGGCTTCGTTTTCATGAGAAAATCTGAACAGGCGTTTTATCAGAGCGACACAAATTCTCTAGATCTGAGGGAAGCGAGAAATAAAATAGATACATTGCCATATACATGAGGAAGAAACATTTGTTCTTTTCGTAACCATAAGAAAAACTGACATCTGGTAAAACACTATAATAATTCACTTCATCATTTCACCGCCAAAAACCTTGTCATTAAAACTTTTCCACGGCTGGTGTCCTAACACACGCCACAAGGCGGTGTGCAGGGTACTATGTAGATGAAGATACGCATTACCTTCGAAGGCCATTTCTCTAAGTAATTAATTCATTGTTCAATTGATACTTCATCTACATATACATACTACCCCGCGAGCAGCCGCATGGTGTGTGGCAGGGGTTGGTAGGTCACCAGCCGTGTAAAGATGTAAAGGTTTATGAGGTGGAATGGTGACATGTAGTAGTCGCCAATGGTGTGTGGAAAAAACGAGTTTTTGTACCTATCTGTTCGTCAGAGTATCTCTCTTATTTTATCGCATCTGTCAGACATAGAAATGTAGTGATGCGTCAATTTATATTCTTTGTGTCGCTCTGACACACACCAGTTCTGAATATCTCAAGCAGCCTCCGAGTATCTAGGGGCTCCCACCTTAATCCCTCTAAAAGTTGTGTAACACTATATGTTCATTCGTAGCAGTTTTTAACGAAGCGTGCTGATTTCTTTGTATTCTGTTAATATATTTTGTTAAATATTTATAACCAGGGTCCCAAATGCTCGCGGCGTATTCGAGGTGTGGCCTGACCAGAGCGAAGTAAAATACTTGAAGACCGGACGCAGATGAACATTGTCGTTGAGTATGAAAACTCTTTAAGGCAACATATGAGTATTAACGAATATCATTCTTCATATCGCAAAGCACATAAAACAGTTAACAACTACGAGTTGACAGCATGGTAAAATTAGCTCACTCTCATATTTATGATTAAGTCTAATGGGTTACCACACCCATCATGGTAGCAAAAAAAGGTATCGTTCAAACACTCAACTCATAAGCGTCTTACAATGCATTGTTGAGTGCATTTTTTTCGTATTTCGTAACTTTTGAGTGAGAAACTGCTCTAATAAAAAATTCCACTGGCCTTAAAGTTATCCGATTTTTACACGCGTTACTGCGTTACCAGGCCTTTAATCAACAGACACCTCGTATCTTTCAATAAATAATCACACACAGCATGAATTGCACACCCTTAACGGCAATTTATCCCCAATTCCATCCGAAGATCGGGAAATATTAACCTTGAAGTATCGCAAAATCCTCATAAATTCTCAGGAGGCACCATTTACTCGCGCGCATTCGGAAAAATTATCGTTAACCAGGCCAAACGTCAAAGGCTGCCATGTCGTCAAAGATGTTGGCTGGAAGCTAACCGTAGTGCAAGCCGCAGGGAGACAGGTGACGCTCCTCTAAGGGAGAGAAGGTGAGGAAAAAGAAATCTTCGCGGGCGAGATGTGCTGGTTACTTTGCGGGTTTCAAGTTGAGCCATGGCAAAAAAGTCTTTCAAGTGCATCGGCTGCTAAGCCTAACTAGGTTTGCGAATGGTGGAAATCTAAGGCTAAGACGGCCTGACACGGGTGCGCTGATCTCAGCCAGTCCCCACCCTCAGATAAGAGCAAGCGGCCTGAGCATTAACCTACAAGATCTTTCAAAAACTGCCACTTAACACCGATTTTGAAGTTCAATGCTTCAAAAGAGACGAAGAAAAAAAGAAGCCCCATTAAGTATGAAAATGGAGGCCCGGCAAACGTAAAATTGAAACATTTATTACTAAACCAAGAATTTTGTACATTTCTCTGTACAGTTTCGCTATTTTTATATCTGTCGCCAATCGTTTTTTTATTATAAATCCATTAGGGCCATACAAATAAAATATTTTAGTTTCAGAAGAAAGGTGTTTAAGAAAAAGAAAAGTGTTGATAATAGTTACCATTGAAAATTATTAAAACAAAGGCTAGTAAATTGTTTTTATGCAGATTGATCAGATCGACCTAACGGAAAAAATATTTCAAATAAAAGAGGGTTTGTAAATGCTTTCGTGTAATAAATCTTGAGTTAATTCATTTTTCAAAATTATACCGTAACATTTTAAAATTTCACTGCATACATACGCTCAAATATTAATAATTAAATACGTCTACCGTATGCATGCCCTTCAGCCAGCGTCATTCAAAGATTTTATCGCATTCCGCGGAGTCCATGATAGGCGTTGATGGTGTCTGCTCTTCGGGAAATTCCGTATTCATTCGAGCGCGATCGCATACTGCACTCGGTATCTCAATGCAACGTGCGCTGTTGAAAGATGCACTTCTGGATCAAATAAACAAGTGTACATTCCCCAATGGCCTAGCGTAATGTCAGTGTCGAATGCTTAAATTTTGAGGAGTAGAGTTTAACAAAACAAAGATAACAGTTCGACCGCTTATGCTTTCGCCTTTTGTGACTTATCTCGGGAAGTTATCAGTATAAGTGCTTCGATTGTTTTGAAAGGGAATCAAATGGATGTGGTGAAGAGAAAAAATGTCCTCCATTCTGAGGGAACAAATTAAATCCTCCGCATTTCCGGAGATTTTGTGGAGATTTTTTCTAGCAATATGGGTCCCGACTTACATTCTGTAAGGAGAATACAAGTACTCTACTCTGTTCACTACATAAACAGTGGTCTCCTGAGTATTTTTTTTTAGAGTAAGCTAGTGCTAACGCCGAGTTTTTTCTTTCCACGCTTACTTGGTTATGCATAAAATTCAACTCCAATCCAAGCCGCTTACATCTCTATTAATTACACAAATAACCTAAGATGTGGATTGCTTCCCCTAACATCAAACAATCATAGTTTATTCTACTTACCTACTGCAGTAAAATTTTTTATGTTCATTAAATGCATAGCATACTTTTCTACGTTATTAATAGTCAGTATGACTAAACAATTTCGTTGTCTTTAACATCAATATTTTTTAATTTCAATAGCATTTTAATTTAGCTAAGTCTGCACGAAATTAAAAAAAAACAAAAAAAAACGTTAATTCAAACAACTAGACCTCAGACATCCCCTTCACTCTGCGGGGTTAGCTTCCTGGCACCCTCCGCCACATACTCTGTTAACGAATCAAATATGCAGAAAGAATGCAGATGTAGAGAAACAACGGACCATAGTGCTACTCCAGGGTTTTGCCATGTAAAGTAAAATGAGGGAATGTCTCCTTTGGAAAGGAGGGAGAAAGTGAAAAGGGGGAATCGGCCTCCGGGGATCGTTTTGCGAATTCAAAATGCATATGACCTCGCGGCTGGCCTAGCCCGAAATCCCTCCCTCCCAGAAAAATGGACTAGCGGGATAGAGTTCCTGGCGTGGAGGCAGTTGTCGACGCGAGTCCCGAGCAACGATTCCCAAGGGAGCGATGAAAAAAAACCGAAGCAGAGCCATGCGACAATCACTTATGAACGAATGGAATGTGAAATGTTTCATCGTTTTCCCACTGGGGGACCCAGCCGCAGCCGCTGCTTTGCAATTCCAATTTTAAATAGTTCGGATACGATTGTGGAAACGACTAGGGAGTTGAAAGGACAGTGTTAATTGACAGTTGAGAGTGGACTCTGGTAGATCACATACTCCAGATTAGGGAATAATAGTGAGGTGTATCGAGAGGGACAAAACAAAACGGTGAAATAGATTTCGTTTGAACAAGGGAAGTTCGGAATTGAAATACCAGTTATTTTTTGTCAACTTTAAGAGGCATAATTTATTTATTCTACCTCCAGGGCTGAAAACAATGATTTAAAGTCAATAGGAATATCAAGAACACTTACATGCAACGAACTGAGTACTGAACTTACAAATAGCCAAATAATTACCTTATTATTAAATCAAATCAATGGAGGCGTGGTTGTGGAATAACGAGGAGGGATAGCTCATAATGAAAACGATGTACAGTTCCATTAATGTGTTGCTTTCTACTGGTTTCAACATATATAGATTCATTTTAAAGACAAACAAAGAGTAATCCTTTATGAATATTTGTTATATCCCTTATAAATATTAAATATTTGTGCGATTTAGTATAAAATTATTCATATTTTTGCCCTTTCTCTGAAAAAATTTATACTCAGATTTTGATGCATATTGGTCACCTTGATTGCAATCCTTCATTTCGATTAAATCAATTTTATGAGGAACTGTATTGAGGGTGTATATTATGCTCAGTGTAGATTTGTATTACATCTTGAATTACTCTTAGAATATTTATATTTATATATCAGATGTTTTATTAGTTAGTTATTTCTGCAGTACATTTGTTTTTGGCAATGTCTTTTATGGATGCCCGAAATGTTGTGTAAAATTCACAATGGAAAAATCATTCGCTCGGACTGGGAATCGAACCCAGATCCCTCGATTTCCCACCAACTGCTCTAACCAATTTAGCTATCCAGGCATCCTCTTCTTCTGTGAATCTCATTGGTTAGAGCACTCGGCGCGAAATCGAGGAATCTGGGTTCGATTCCCAGTCCGAGCGAATGATTTTTCCGCTGTGAATTTCACACAATTGTGTGATCACTAGCGGGTGACTCCGTTGAATTAACTGCGCGGCTAGTTCCGTGGTTCTTTGAAAATATGCTTGAAAGTTTGTTTACAACCATAACCACTGCTGAAATGCGTTTCCTGATACATTGTATCAAAATATAAGGTCAATGAATTAAAACTATGCATATTTTCATAAGTTGTTTTAATGCACAACCGGTTACGTCATGTGGACGTTTCCACACGTTTCAAATGATGATGGATAGTCTTATACGCAAGAAATCAACCTCATCGATCGTCATAATCTTTCAAACGTAGAATAGACGTATTGACTTACTTTTATTTTTCTCTCGTCTTATATCAATTAATGATAATAAACACTGTCGGTGACTAGATGCAACATGAAAAACTTACTGATTGAAGATGATTTTGCTAACATCACTTTAGAAAAACGTATCTTGGTTTTATCAATTAAATTTAAAAGATTAGAAGACTGTTGAAATTTTAACGGACTGAAGCGTGGACAGATATAGCGATTGCAGGAATGAGATTTTAGGGGAATTCTTGAGCCCAAACATTTATTAATATGGCATTTTGGCAGGATCCAATATTTGTTAAAAAAATACAGAAAACCCTTTCAATTCGAAAGGTTCAAGCCGAAAAACTTGAATGTTGACTAAACCATTTCGGAAATACCAGGATAAAACCGAGAATAACTTTTTTAAATTTGATATACATTGGTACAACCGTTAAAAACTACCAGGGAAAATTAATTTAAGGTCATTCAGCACTGTGCCCCGTGTATCAGGACAAATTCAAATCATGGGCTCGTAGTAAAGCCAGCAATAATGAATCCCAGCATTCACCTAGCGGATTCCAGATTTTTAAAAGTATTTTATCGATTAAGGTAGGTTTTGTTGAATGTCCGAGAATCTCCTTCCAGTTTTCCCCACTACCAGGGGCCAATCACCCTCAAGTATATCCTTTTTTGCCTGAGTATACAATCTACCCTTCATCATCCTGTCAATGAAACCCATTCTCTTTCTTCCCCTTCCCCGCTTGACCAACATCCTTCCCTATCATATCACCCTCTTCAGCAACCCATCGCCCTTTCATTACATCCTTCAGCCACCTACTCTGCCGGTCTCGAATAACATTCAGAAGTTTCCTTTCCTCGTCCACCATCTCAAGCACTTCCTCGTTTGTCCTCCTCTCCGTCTACCTCACCATCCTTCTCCACACCCACATCTCAAATGCCTGTAGCCTATTCTCCTCCTCCTCTCTGAGGGCCCACTTTTCGCCCCCATACAATGCTACGCTCAAGCTTCTTCTTTACATCCTTACCCACTGTCCCCGTCATCAGCTCCCTTCTATTACTAAACGCCTCCTTACCTAGCGCTATTCTCTTACGTATGTCTTTTGCTACTATATCCGTTTTCTCATTACTTACTCACCTTCCCTTGTGCCAATATCAAGGTGATAATGATAATGACAAACTTGTAACAACCATGGTCGGTTTCCATTAAAAAATAGTGTGGTAATGAATACCGCGTTATTTTATTCTTGCCATAATGGGTATAGAATATTCTCACAAAGTTGAGCCTGAAACTCTTTCACCCGTTGTAGCAGGCAGCCGGACAAAAAATTCCTAGAACTCTAAGGCTTCCGCGGAGACGTTCAGATGCCAGTGAAGGCTTTTCGGGTTCTCTTCCGCGTGTTTCCATTGTCGTAGACGACAGTTTCGACAGCATTGCAGCTGTCTTCTTCAGGTCAGAAGTGAAAATGCATGTAATTGTGTCCGTGTTATATAGGGTCTGTTTTTCCCACCAATTCAGACGTGCGCTTTCATTGGTTACTCTCTTCTTCCTTGTGAAAACTCTCTTCCAGGCATTGGAGATGGTGTAACAATCTTCTCTATTGATGTTTTCCGGTATTTTTACGATTTTAATAGCCTCCCTGTTGTGTCTGGGGAAGTAGCAGTTCTCTTTTGAAATTAATTTCGCCTCTTCAAATTTCAAGAAGAAGGAAAGAACCCGAAAACCGAACTTTGGAAGAGAACCCGAAAAAGGCTTCACTGCCAAAAAATTCCTAGTACTACATTTTTAGGTACATGCAGTAGGGGGATAAAAATTAATCACAAATGCGTGTAACCATAACGTATGAATGCTATTTTAAAGATAAATTTGGCAGAATTAAGTAATAAAAGGAAAACTAAAGATTTAAAAAAATGTATGCAATATCTTTATGAGTTCTTGGATCTCATATAAAAGTTTACTTGATGGAAATCGGGCACATTTTGAAAGTACGGCATATTGCGTGAAACTCAGAGAGGGGAAATATCACAGCGCACACATTTGACGAGAGAAATCTCCTCAAGGGTGAATCCTTTATGAGTTTGGTTAGCAGGGAAAAAGTTTTCGAAAAAGGGCTTCCGTTGAAGAAGACTCGCCCTAAATGAAATTCAAATTACCACTTCATTACTGCTAAGGTGCTTCACTTTGCATTTAAGCTGGACGAATGAGGAAATTCTCTCACAACTTTTCCGAGATAGCTGGCGTATCAGGGAAATAGTAGTAGAAGTCTCTAAACTGAAATAAACTTCTTTCTAAAAAACTTCGTTGGAAAGTTATGGGTGGGAATGAATGAATTAATAAATATTCTTTGGAAATTACAAAAAATGTATATCCTCTCTCAGAGTATTTTACGATCCTAAATTAAAACGAATAAATCATTACGTAAAGCATAGGCTTCAAAAGTCCATTTTTAGTATATATGCTTAAAATCGGAAAATGGGTTAATATCATTGAAATAAAAAAAATTTAAAAAAATGATTACATAAAATTGCAAAAATGAATGAAAATGATGTTTATAGATGGTACACCATGACGAGCAAATGGACCGAAAGATTGAAAATGTATTTTTTTGTAATTTTGTTATAATTTTATTAAACCATTATGAATGAATCACAATTACGAATATGCATAACTTTTAACTTTGAAAAAATTAGTTGAAAATAGGTCTGTTACCCGAAAAATCTGTTACAGGCTCTTCTTGGTGTAAATTATCATTAATGGTAGGAATATAACAATTTCTATGGGTATTCTAATCCCTAAACTTCAAATAGGTAAAGAAGAAGAGTGTCTGATGACCAATCCGTAGCATACTATTAAAACCGATTTTAGTATTTTAGAAATGACATATTATTCCTTGGACACGAGGTTCTATAGAGAACCCTTTGTGACCTGAATTTGATTGTTTTTTTTACTATCCTCCATTAACTGTTAGACAAAGAGCTCAATTTTTCAAGAAATTTTAGGGGAATTCTTCGGCCCAAACACTTATTTAAATCACATTCTGGGAGAACACTTTAGGAAAATTGCTTCTTTGTTCAATATTCATCGAAATATAGCAAACCCTAGAATTCTGAAAGGTATGAAGTCGAGAAACCTAAATGTCAACCAAGCTATTTGGGGAATACCAGGAGGGAATCTCGAACAATTTTTTAAAATCGATATACATTGGAGTATTATTTGGACCCCATCCTATATCTCTGGATTTGGTAGTTGTATCTAAATAAGAGAGATATTATTCCAAACTATGAGGATCACCAATTCCTTCTTTTAGCGCATCAATATTGCTGTAAAAAACTACCATTACAATTTTTTACACACCATTTATTTTTGCCTTCTCACCCTCACCTTTCCTCTTCCTGATTCCTTCCCTTCTTCATTGCCTGTGTCTTATCACTCCTTACCCAACCCCCATGATAACTGTGGCAAGATAGTTGGCAGAATTCGTGGTATCAGTCATCAGAGATATAGATCTCTGGCAGATTTCGTAAATCAAAATTCCGTTTTACATTTAAGTTCGGAAAATTCAACCCGTTCCTCCTGTCAGAAATATTGGAAACACGTTCATATATCCTTTAATATTGTGGGAGCGATATAGTTCCCAAATTATAATAGAGACCATATTCGATACATACGTTTTAATTCCATCAGCTGCGAGACATGAGTTATATATTGCATTATTAATGGTGCAATAATATAGTTTTACATGACAGAAGTTGTAAGTAATCACATGAAACTATCCAAATAAATCTTCAACTTAACTTATTTTTTTCACGTGGTAAGTTTTAAACTCCATCAAAACGGAAGGTTTGTTGTGATTCTGAAGAATTTACTGCGGTGATAATATGATTGATTTAAAAAAAAACACAAAAACCACACGCTGTTGATTTCTTGACGAGATATAGGAGTTAGCAATTCCTCATTTGTTAAATAAGGTCTCTTTTTAGAGCATACACGTACAGGCATTTTTATATGTCTGTGGGCAAGCTCGGTCGCGCCATTCGTGGCCGTACAATGGAATCAAAATTTATGTTGGTGCACCTGGGTGTTTATTCTATTTCTCGTAACTAAGTCGCTAACCGAACAAACGCCTGTTTATCCCAGGCTGTGCTCTATTCGTCTCATGCGACGAAACGGGGAGTTGAGTCCCATCCCCTGGGTTAGGCTCCACCAAATAGGGAGCAGTTGCGTGCGGTGTTTCTCCTTTGACTTCGGTTACGCCTCACGGGCTGTGTCCCCCCGGCCGAAGAGCCGTGAGAGAGGTTGGTTACTATGTATTGTGTTGATGTTGACATGTGAGATGATGACCAGTTTTAAGTTTTAAAAAGTCCATTTAATGAAGAAAAATTGGCGAGGAAGCATGTAAGAAGTGATACAGAATGCGCAATAATGGCACAATGTCTGTACCAAAAGTAATTGTGTCAATGAAGTTAAATAAAAAGTGTTGAGCCTTGTGAAGTATAAGAAAATACCTCATAAACGATATAGTAGCCTACCTTTGAAATTATGACATATTTTATAAAATTTGCTATTGTTATTAGTTATAATTTTGTGTGCTTCAATACTATACTCGCTCTCATAAAATACTGAAGCCGTTACATATGAGTTGCTAGGTAATTATATCTGAGAAAGCGAATTAATTGATAAATTATTTCTAAATAATTAATTGTGTCAGAGGCGGTTTCAGCAGTAACATCCATAGTCATAACATTATGTGTTTTTGTGCTAGAAGAAATGCCTTATACCCATACAATGCTTATTAACATGAGTACCATGTGTAGTGGTTCAAACTCAAATATCAGAATATAATGATGAATCTTCTTAGAAGGTTTTGGTCTGCATTAATTTTAAACCAATAGAATTCGCTCTTACTCTGAATAATATTGCTACTAGCATTGAACAGAACCAGTGTAATACAATAACCTATAAGAGAGCTTTGATGAGTTTCTCAGCTGATTGCTGCTAGTGGTAACAGGCAAGGAGTACTCTATCTAGGTATTACAAGGATACACTGAATGGAGCCGTGAAAGTTGTCAAATACCTACGTGAAACAATTGAATAATAAGAATTTTAACAAAGTATGTGACGACCTCTCATGAGCTCACTATCTTTACAAAGAATAATCTCAGAGCAACTTCAAATACTGTGTGGTTTAGCTCATAGCAAATTTTAACCAAATCATTGACTGATGTCAATCAAAAGAAGTTTTGATTCAGAGAAGAAAAATTAGGTGTGCATACTGTGACTTATGAAATTCATATCTCATGTAGTAAATGAATTTGGAGTACAAGATAAATGTCATAATGGGTGATAAGTATTCTGATTGTGTTTCTTATTGCATTTTGCTGGATGAATTTCACATCTATGGGTTTCGATGAACTAAAGTATACACTTTGTCATTAATTTTTTGAAAATTTTTCGTCCCTCTCACTTAATGTTTTAAGAATCACGGAACAGCTTTTTAATTTAACTTTCATATCTATTTAAAGAGAAAGAGATCTCTGCAGTTGGGATGCGATCAATATTCTGAGCTTGAATAACACAGAAAGTCATATCATTGAAATTATCATATCTTTGGTGAATTTTATCCCAATGCCGCCATAGATATCCTATGTTTATGGATATAAAGATACAAAAACTTTTCCGGGATTTGGGATTGATACGAACTAAATAATTTCGTCCAAACGTCCTCAAGTATGGCTGAAAAAATCCAGAATTAATAAGTGATTGATTCCAAAGGAACTTTCGCAACTGTGTAGAGTTAATAAGTAAATGAAATATATGAATATCCATACTGGTAAGAATAAAAAGACAATAGTAAATTTCCACACTGTTTTTATAAGTACCGACCATGGTTTCGACACTTTTTTTTCATTCACCTTGAGACCTTGAGAATGACATAAAGTGTCGAAACTATGGTCGGTACTTATTAATACAGTGTGGAAATTTACAATCTTATTTTTATTCCTACCAGTATTGATAATGAACATCTCCACCAAGTGAAGCGAAAATATGCAGTTAAGAAATTAGAGGGAATATTAGGGCCATTTACTAATTATTTTTCTAATATGCATTGCTATGTTCGTCGCTTTATTCGACGAGAATGGTTATACTTTACACAGATAACAATGGAAAAATAAAGCCACTTGAAGTTTGCGGGTTGAAGATTTGGTGCAAACGTATCAAAGCTAAATTCTTCCATAACTGACGCTATTCACAGAAACTCGGCGGAGAACGACTAGGAATAATGCGCGTTATTCGCACGAGTCATTTAGGCAGCGGAACATTACTGTGAATTTCGGCTGGAAGGCATATATCGGCAGCATGAGCAAGGAAACGCAAATCTGTCCTTGAGCGTTTCTTTCATAGACCCTTCGATTGGGGCGACAAGTTACCTCCATTCAACCCTGGCACTCGGATATCCCCGAATTTTTCTCGATTCCATAAACCTTACCCAACATATGGAACCTGCCCACGTCGCTTAACAGCTAGGTAGTGCCAACATAAATAATAATTAGTTCTCCACATAGCCACGAATGGCGCGACCGAGCTAGCCCACAGACATACAAATGCCTGTACCATTTCCCATCTAAATGGGATGGTATTTTCTGGATCAAATATCTCGGAAAGTAATTTGGTAAGGGGCTGAATTTTGTATGTCAATGGAATGGTGATATACTTTTTTTTTTAAATAAGACCAAATTCATTGATTTCTAAGAAAAATGATATTTAGCTGCAAATGCCTAAAATAATTGGAATTGCAAATGTCTGGCAAAGTTTTTCCCCGCATAAAACAATCCCTGTGATGCGTATGGCGTTAAATACGGACGGTTTGGTCGTAAAAGGAGCTTCATTTACCTGGATATATCGCGAGAAAGGACGAAAAGCGTTATTTAAAAGGAACATAAGTATATTTGGATAAAAACCAATAAAGTAGGTGCGCAGAATTAATCAGGAATGGTATGCAAAATTATTCAAACATGTTTGTACCATGAAACGTTTACGAAAAAGCCGCGGCCCTCTGCTGCTTGGTTACCATGGAAGAGAAAGCGTGACCATTGGTATAGCAAAGGATCGTGAATATTCGTCAATAAAACCAATCAAGAAAGATTTAAGGACCTACGGACGGGGATTCAATATTCTTCAAGCATGGTCATGTCTTAAAAAGTTTACGTAAAAGGCCCGGTCCCTGCTTACACATACAGATCAAGGGATTATTTAGATTATGGATCGATTGCTTTAACAGTAGTGCTCATGGAAGTAATGTTTCTGCCTCACTCTCCATGCATCTGGACGGCGCAATATGGATTATTCTGCGAGCCGCGAGGAATATCCCAAAGCCAAAGCTAGGGGCTTCTTGTGATGCCTGGTACATTTTCTTCTTGCTGAAAAATCAATAAAACCTCCAGAGGTATTTAAGTAGAGTGCCTAATGATTATTTCAGATTATAGGTATATTAACGTTGGACTATCATTGGTTAACCTAATTCATTTGTTTATGTACCCTAATTGCTCCATAAAAACATAAACAATTTTGGGTATTGCTGAAACTTATGCAAATCATGCCAATTTCATTAATGAGCACTAATAGGGTGGGAAAAAATTTCTTTGTCGATTTTCGAGAGACTGGAGTACATAGTAGTTAGGTTTTTTATTGCGGGAGGTTGCCGACTGACGAGATATTTTTGAACCGAATGACGAGGCATTTTGGTAAATAATCGACGCAAACGTAGCTTTGATTTACCGTTGGCTGGACAGGAGGAGATCGGTTTGGAATGGCTACCAGAAAAATTCACCACTATATAGACCTGATGTATCTTTCCTAGAGTGAATACCTCATATCTAAACAGACTTTATGCAAAATATCAGCTAAAGCGGAAGGCATCACATTCTGGAAATATTTGATATTCCATAAAAATTCCATAATAATGAATAAAATGTTAGTTTGCATTCTTTATTATCATAGACTATAACAGCCTTTTCAACAACTTTTTGTTTACAACTTGAATAATAGTGTAAACAAAAAACTGGTGCTAGGGCTATTTGAAAAACTAAGAACGGGCAGATCAGGATAGTCTACATACGATACATACAATATTACTTTGAGACCCCGCTGTATCTCTATAACTGATAGAAGTAACAAAACGAGAGAGATTAATTAGCACGTCTAATGTGTAATAAATTCCTTCATTCCACTCATAGGGCATATTGCGAACAAATACTTCACTTCTTTCCTGTTCCCACTCCTTTTCACAATACCCTCACCATTTACGGCTGGTATACTACCACCCTCTGCCACACGTATCTGTGATGAGTCACAGGTTACTACGAGCCGTAGGTAGATGTAGAAGGCCTCGGTAATTGATTTACATCAAATAGCGTTAGTCATTATCACTGAAGCCGTTCTTTTCTTAAAAGTTTGAGCCGATTTTCTAATGTTAAACCATATTGATATCTGTAATAACTTTCAATACATCATCTTCCAATCCTAATTCCCAAGGATCCACCGTAAAGGCAAATGACCGTGAAATCGGGCTCACGCAATAGTTTCTGATTTAAATCATGCTTTGGTTTTACGAATGAGCCATGACAGAGTGCTTTATTTGAAATTTGGCGAAGCAATGAATCCTATAAATGATTGACCACGTTTTGAGAAAACGTGAATTAGTAAGGAGCATAGTAGAAGAGAACCGAGGTCTATGGAGACCCGTCGAAGATGACCGAGGTGCAAATGCATTGCAATCCAACGAAAGCAAAATGCGAAAGATGATGGCCCCTAGGGTATGAAGAAGTTAGCAAGGAATTGGGCATAAAAGAGAAATTTAATCAATCAATCTTAGGATTGCTGGCTAATGAAGATTATGGTATTGCAACTGTGACGGTAAAGATACTATGCATGGATAAATTTGGCGATGATTTTGTGGAAGAATAGAATACATGATTATATGTCAAAATTGTCTCTCTGTCGCCCTCAATGTCCAAGATAAACAGTGGTAAACACCTTCTCCGCAGAGTAACTTGCATCGGAAATTAGATAAAGCCAAATACTGCTTTGATTTTGTGTAAGGTCAATGGGAGGGGATACCAATGGAGTGTAAACACCAAGTCACTGCTGGACGAATACGATTGTTGGGCAAATAATGACAAAACAGGTCCACAAGCGTACTGTTCCAACTCCGCCTCGTTTCATATAAAATATTCGTTCTTCATCACAATATTCAAATCTTTTTTGCTGAAACTCGATCATTAGCTCCATTCTATCGACGAATGCCTACTCTTTCTACCTAGCATTCCTGCTAATCTGCCCTTTTTTCCAGAGATTCCTACGCTCATTTGAGGTTATTCCAAATGCTTACGGAGTCATTTTATATCCCATATGCTTTTCCGCCCTTCGTTCTGCTTGCTGTGTTTTTTGCAGAACAAAATTGCATGCTGGCGAGAGCAAATGTAATTTTACGCGGGATTATTTGAAAGCGATGAGTAAGGATTGGAGGATAATTATACGTCACATTTTATGGACGCGTTGTCAATGACTTCGTTTAAATGGAGATCACCTCTTTCGCTATAAACTATTATATTCCTAATATCCGATTAGATTCATAACTTTTCACATTATTCTCAAACTACAAACGCCTAAACAAATATCCTCATATTCTTTTCTCAGAGTATAACCTATCGCTGTGGTAACGAGTATTGGATTTACGTTATCGTATTATACGTTTAAGATAATATCGTTTCTAGAGGGGTTTTGAGAAGGGTGAGGAATCAACACTAAAATCCATCCGCTTAAACCTAAGTGCCAAACAAATTTTGGGGATATTGGGATTAGACACGGTATTGCCTCGATGGAGTTACCCATTAGAATAGAATTAAGTGCAATTGCAAACAGAAAAAAATCATTCGCCATGACCATAACTTAAACCCAGATCCGGGTTTACCCGGATTAAACCTGGATCCAGCCGGATATCACGCCGAGTATTGTACCCAGTTAAGATTTTGAGGTTTCCTCCTCTTTTATGAATTAAATTGTCGGCCCCGGTTGCGGCGGGGTAAAGTCCTCGCCTGATAACCCAAGGGTCGCGGGTTCGAGTCCCGCCTGAGTAGAATATTATCTGCCCAGGACATGGGTGTCTGTGTCTCGTCCGTTGTTACTGTTGTTCACCAGATGTAAAATGGCCTAATGTGCTGTATTCGGGGCAGTGAAAATAAATAAAATAAATGGTTTAACCTCTGTGGAACTTTGCACTCATAGTCCAAGTTTCCACCGCGATTAAAAATGGCAGAGTTGGATCCACGAGATCTTCTCTAATGTTAAACACGTATTAGTTTCTTAATGAGGCTTTCGTTGGTGTTATTCGACGTGTATTTCTTGAAGCACCGGATTAAAAATGTCAATTGAGCTATTTTTTTATTTTGAAAATTATAAAAGTAGTAATGGGTAGAATTGAATAGATTTGGAAAAATTCAATCAATATTCTTCCTCCAAACGCCATTATCCAAGTTTCTTCATTTGGATGAGTCGCAACACGTTTCTCTTTTCCAGAAATTTATTTCAACACTTTTTTTTTGTCAAATCTAATTCTAGCTGCCACGCACTGCAAATACCTATAAATTGCCTCGAGGTCCATCGTAAGTGCTAGGTCAACACTATTGCTACGGATATCTCTGGGCACTACTCCGTCGTCTGCAGAAAAACGAAGCTTACTGACAGCTATTTCACCGATATCGTTAATATACAAATGTAACAGAGGTGGACGTATGACACCCCATTGTGGGACACCCGATGCACATTTGATGCGCGCAAACGTTTTGCGATTTCAGAACACGCTTTGGTGTGTTGAAAGGGAACAAGGGAATGTGTCAAACTGGGAAATTTAGGGGAGAACAACACGTCACTTCTGAACAGAGCCGACGTACCTTCTCTTGGGCAAACACCTCATCCGACCCCACTGCCTAGACACGGACTTCTTTAGAATCCGGAAGCGCGGTCGGAAGAAAGGGACCCCCGCACAACCCTTGGACCTCCGGCGTCTCCGACGAGTCGGTGGGGTCTCCAACAGCACAGAGGGACTGACGGCCGAGTTCCCAGAGCGCAGAGTCCACGCGGGAGATCTCGGGGACGAAGAGGACAGCGATGAGACGGACGGTGAGTAAGGACCGCGGAGAGGGTGACGCTCCTCTCCGGGCGACTTCGCTTCTACGACTGGCGGTAACAGGAGAAGCCAAAGCGGCCGCGACGCTCTGTGAATCTCCTCGCACCCCATCGCATCCGAGCTCTCACTATAAGGGTGCACGAGACGTTAAAAAAGGGGCACAGATTCCTTCCCCCTCTGGAGAAAGGGCCACGCCCCCCTTCCCATTCGGGCCCCTGAATAACGGAAACCACCCTTTTCCTCACACAAACCTACGAGGGTGTGCCTGTGTTTGTGTGTGGTTGCGAGATTTTTAAGCTCCTCTTTTGCTTCTACCCTGCCGGCAAGCAGCCTCATAAGACTCCGCCGTTCCACGTCTCGCTCGCTGCGATGGAAGAGGTACGACCGCCTTCTCTTCCTCCCACTCTCACATCGCGGATGTCCACCCCTTTCCCCACAGTAGGTTACGGGTGGTGGAATGGGTGGTTCGTCCCCCTAGGGGGAGGGACGACCCAGATGCGATAGTTCTCCACCCCCTACCCTCCATCCCCCTCCCACTCACACCCTCATATCCACTTAAAAAGTAGGAGACAAGAGGACGTGGAGATTAACCCTCCGCCCGTGGCCGGCGAATTCGCGAAGGAATACTTTTGCTTGGGATGCTAATGAAGTTTTTTATGAAGAAAAATTCGACCAAATAATAATTAGCGATGACAACCATGGCGCTTTTATGGTTTAATTTTCCGTGTCATACTTTAAGGCAAATGCTCAAGAAAAATATCTAGTCTTAAAGAAGGTAAGAACTTTTTACCCCTTTATCATTCCACATAATTCTCCCTGGTTGCTATAGTCCGGTCCACTCTATTAGAATACTTTCCTGAAAGATCTACAGTACAGTTAGATAAAAAATGTCAGAAAAATCTCCCTTGCTATTAGATTATGGTATAATCTATGACACCCGTTTTGTACATTTATGTAACTTAAACTACAATCCGTAATTATGTAACCAACTCATACCGATTGACACTCGACGTTGAATTTAGTACAAGGAAATAAACAGTCGAATTGAGTCCGTCAATGTTCTAGAAATGGTTATGGAATAATGATATTGTAATTATAATACCAGCAGCTTTCAACACCATTTTTATGATTTTCCTTGATGATGGTAATAATTAAACGAAATAATTATCATCACAGGTGTTCAATTCTAACATTGGTTTGACGGCAGCCCTCCATCATTCCCTAACTTATGCTATTTTCTTCACCCCCTGGTGGTTCTTATTAACTTTCTTTTCAATTTGGCCTGCACATTCTTTGCCTTCCTCTCGGAACTTTTTCCTCTAATTTTCACGGATTATATTCTTCAAAAACTGATAGTGCCTCTAACGGTGCACAATTTATATGGCTCATCTGGAATAGCGATGTCGTAAATATATTGCGGGCCCTCCGGTCTGGTTGTATCACCCGTAAAAGAATTTAATACTATTTTCGCGAATACTATGGTAAGAGATTTAAAAGAAATAAAACCGTAGTAATTTTAAAAAAAATTATGATTCAATGTGAACAATGAACAGGTACGACTTTTGTCAAATATAAAAGCAGTTTCATAATCCATTAATGAGAGAGAAAATTATAAATTTTTCGGATCTTAAATCGTGACAGCACATGTTTTAAAGGAATGAAAGGAGCCAACCGCGTAAACTATCGTAGCAAAATATCGTTCTAGTTATCAAATAGATTGATGACATTCAAATAGATTTGTCCTAGGCTGAAGATATCGTATTTTTCTCACGATAAGTATTATAAATTTCATGCAATTGGGAAAAATCTGTAAAAGCGGGAGATTAACCCGAAGACATGTAAGCAAAAGACATCACTAGTGGCGAGTTTCACTAAGGATTGCACTGTTTCTTTAAGTGAAAAAAAAGTACTAGCTGCCAATATCGTAGTGACGATTACGGAGTCTCACCGTGAAAATACCCCTAGAAAGAGTTTTAATTTTTGTCAAAACTTTGAGTGAAAAGAATATTTGAAGTAAGTTTCAGGTTAAAACCATTTAATAGAAATATATCCAGGTATATTTAATAATACGTTTTATAAATCCAGGCTTCAAGCGACGACAAACGTTCAATTATAATTAGCAATATTGGCAATGGCTTTGTAAGACGGACGCTAGATCCGTTAGCAAGGGGCATAAAGCTGAATGTTAGACGTGGAAACCAGATTGTCAGCGATTCAAAGGGCTCTAGGTTTAAATCCGGCATCGGAATACCAACTATGCATCACCATTATCGTTCCTTTAGCTCGATGAGGTGAAAATTGAAGTTAATCAAGGTATCACAATGAGGAATCGTAAATGATTGCGAAAAAAGACATGAAGTACTTGGTTTGATTAATAACACCACTGCTCGTCAAACAGGAGATGCCTTCGGTAAAAACTACGAGGTGGAATTTTTCCTCAAAGTAAAGTGATGGCGGGAAGAAAACGCATGCATTTTTCACCAATGAAATGGAATTAATAGTGATATTTATTACTGGAAGACCTTCTCGTGTTTGATATCTGGCAGTATGGAATAATTCTACCACATATGCCTAACTTTAATTTATAAAAAAAGATATTTTATTTGAGAAATATGAATAAAATATAAAAGTATTGCTAAGGATGAAATCTTAATAAAAGTGTCAAAATGAAACTCCATCCCATAGACTGCAATCCATCTTTCAGGTGGTATAGACCATACAGCAAACCACAGTCAAGGATCCGTACTTTTGCTTCTATAAATCAATACTAATTACATAAAAACTTTGGCAAAGTATAAAATAGGTTGCAAGTTGAAGGTAACTCGACAATTTTTTACTCTCATGCTTTTGGTACAGAAAAGTGTGATAGCAATCTAACCATTCATTATTATTTCTTTGAATTTGTTGATTCTTGTCAAAATCGTCGAAATACAAGTTCCATTAGTAATTAAACATTTGTAGATGTAATGAAATTTAGAATTTATCATCAACTTTCGAACCTTTTTATAAGGGTTTAATACATTTATGAAATAATGTTATTGATTCATGAAACCACAAAAGCCTACTCTTCCAATATCGGTTATGCCTTTTCTTTTTAGGGATCTTCACTCTACGGTGGAGATGCATAATGTTAGTGTGTCGTCATGTAATTAATATTTTTGGAAACGCGTGGCGTCACTGACAAAAAATAATTGCGCTTCCTTCGCCATGAACTTTTTCAATCAAAATAATTTGTTCCATTTTCGAATAAAAACATTGAACCAAAACATACAAACAAAATAGTAACTTTGATAGGTCAGGTTATTTAAAACCTCTTTTTTTTGCGATTTAAAATTGAGATGAAAGCCATCTTAATGGGGTATTCCCCTATTTAAACTGATTTGAACTGATGTTCATTTTCATTTCCCAAAATGCACTCTTCTGGAACTAATTATGCTACAGTTTTGCATCCCATTTTCGAAATATTTTTTATTTGAAATTTTCAACACATTTTTACTTGAGCTGACTTGCGACTGACTTTAAACAATGTCGATGCTCAATTTTTTAACTACTGTGTAAATTTTTTCATTCCGTTTAGGAGTAGCAGTTATACTGCGATGGAGTAAAAATTTTATTCGAAATTTAGTTTAAAACAGCTTCTAAAGACATATTTCAAACATAAAACTCACTGTACAAGAACTATTTTGATAGACTGTAGAGAAATATATTTAAAAAACCTAAACCACGAAATGGTGCGGGAAATAACAATTAGAATTGATTTTCATGGCTTGTGTCAGAGGTACCTCGGAGGGAATATTTTTATGCTGTGGAATAAGAGATGGCAGTAGGTATAATAAGAATCGTGACGCACCACAGTATATCACCTAATCCAGCAAAATAGACACTCCATTCTCCAACTTGTTCGGCCCTTGAACGGCAATGGTCTCAGCCTGAGTAATACAGACCCGATAAAACTCGCCACCATGAAAATAGGGAACTTGAATCGCCGAGGTTGGAGGCCTAGTCTAAGCTAGAGAAACTACCGTGAAACTAGGATCAAGAATGCATATGGACGGAATTAGGTCACCTTGCCCTTCGAGAGAAGCCAAGATATTATTAGGACCCTGAAGACGCATAAGGATTACTCCCGTGGTCGAAGAAGAGACTGAACCCAAGGGTCCTCATTCTTATTGATTGTTTTAGAAACAGATTCGGGGTTGTCACGGCAACGTATTGAACAAGGGTGATCGATGCCAGATGGGAGTCAAAGGCGCAACTATGGATGGATCTTTTCTACCCTTTGTCATTAGTTACATCCAATAAGTGTACTTAAAACCGAATTACGATTAAAAATTAAGCTTCAACACTTATTTAATTCCAAAACTTAGACTAAATTCCAAAAAATATATCCCTAATGTCTGCCTCCATTGTTATATTTTCTGTAATTAGTATCCCTAAGTATTTATACTCCTTATAGTGCCCTATTTGTGGCCCATCTTCTAAAATAAGATCCTGTTGCCATCCTCCTATTTTGTTTTGTGAATACTGATATCCAGACTCCATTTTATTCCTTAATTATTTCTATGGTCATATATTCTAAATCTTCATAATCTTGGGATAGAATAACTTGGTCGTCTGCATAGCTTAAGGTTTATATATTACTTTCTTTCCAAGATATTCTCATTGAGTTGCATTTCATTTTCCAACCCTTAAGCACTTGATCTAAATATTATTTTAAAAAGTGTTGGGGAAATACAGCAGCCCTGTCTTATGCCTTTATTTATTTTAAATTCCTAAGAGAAGTCGTCTCTCGTGTTGATCTTGGCTGGCTATTATTAAGCATGGGCTTATGTTAGATCTTCCCATGGCCTCCCACAGTTTTATTTGTGCCACCGTATCGTATGCTTTTTTACTCTTAGGTGATGTTCCTTGTGGTACGCCAAGTTTTCTCTATCAGTTATGTAAAACAAAATATGGTCTACAGTAGATCTTCTTTCTCTAAAACCCGCTTGTTTTTCGGATTCCTTGTCTGAATACCATTTTTCAACTCTATTTTTTACTATTTTGCCATATAATCTGCTAATTGTACTTGTCACAGATATTCCGCGATAGTTATCGCACTCGTTTTTATTGCCTTTTTTGTATAATGGTGAGATATGAGAAATTATCCAATATTCTCAGACCTCTTCTCCATTTATGCATTTAGTGAAGAGTTCTGCTAATTTGTTGTGCAGTGATTCTGATGCATATTTTAATAGTTACACTTCTTCTTACCCTTCTAAAAATACCAAAATATCAGCCCTTAGCAAAACTATTTTCCAAAATTTTCGACGAAAAATACTTTTCCACAGGATATGGTATTATTTATGCACCCCAGGGAGATTTTATTTGAAATGAATAGAGTAAACTTTTTTTCACAATGAATTTTAACAACTTACGACCATTGTTTTGACGATCAACGTCATCATCAGGTGAAGATACATCAACAACTTATATACTAGAGAGGGTGGGACTGTAGCGGTGTGGGGGGAGGAAGGTGGCGGGTGGAAGGGAGGGTGGAAGGTAGGGTTGGGTGAGAGAGTGTTCTCAAGAGGGTGAGCCAAGGGTCTGGAATGTGGGAAGGGAGAGGTAGGTAGAGCTAACGCATCCCAATCTGACTACCTGCGGTGGTGAAGAGTAGGCGAAAATTGAAGGGATAGGAAAAAGGTTGTAATAACCATGGTCGTAAGTCATTAAATTCATAGTGGAAAAACAAAGTTTACCCTATTCATTCAAAAGGTTTAGTAAATTCCATAAATTATCGCTGGAAACCACCCAAAATAAGGCAGTTGTAAAAGCTAGATCTCGTTAAATAATCAACAGCGTGTAGTTTGTATGTTTTTGCAACTATCTTTGAAAATAAATCACATTGTCACAGCAGTATTTTTTCTTTCATTTTCGCGAAAGACCTTACATTGAGTAGTTTCACTGCAATTCTGACTTGGAGTTTGTGAAACATCATTCTGCACCATTCAACTTTAAACGTACCGAATGAAAAATGAGTCAAATTAAAGACAACGAAAGAGTATAACTTTATTTATTTACTTTACATTTCAGTAAATCAAAGGAAAATAAATTAAATTTCAGTGATGTAAAAGTATAATATTGCACTATTAATAATGTAACATTTAATTCATTCCTTCTACAGCTGCCGAAATCAAAACATATAGTTCGAATATAATCTCCATCAAGACTATAAAACTATCTCGCTCAAACTAACTTAAAAGAAAGAATATTTGACACTGAGTTGACATTTAAAAGTTTCTTTCTTGAAAATAGTAAGTAAAAATATGAATGTGGGCTCTTATTGAGATTGCTTTGATAATAACCTGAGATTGACATTGCTTTGATATATAATTGTGATTTCGATTAAAACTGTCAATAAGAAGCAAAGTGTCGTGGAAAATTAAATAAAAATTATATACAGTCGTCTTACCGCCTACTTTTTAAAGTTATTACAGAATTACTGCCGTACTGGAGTCAAAACGCGGTAGTTTCATACAAATGACGCTGCAATCGGCTTCTATGGCCACACAAATGTGGCCATTACAAAATATATTCGTGGAATAATCTGCATATTTTGTACCATTATTTTGGTTTTCTATGGTTAACTCATTTCATCAAGGAAATTAGGATTTATTTAACCGAATAAAAAATAGTGAGTATTGTAGCATTTTTCTTGACTCATATAGTAAAGTCAGAGCCACCTTAAGGTGTGTAAGGGTTCGAAGTCTTGGTATTTCCAAGTTATCCGCGTCCCAGTACGTGATTTTCGATTAACATACCAGAGATGGGAGATTTCCCCCTTATATTCCTATTTTGTCACGTTCGAAAAGATCCTTACGTAGCTACCTATCTTATACCTCACGCACATAAGAAGAGACAGTGCTTCACTCCATTTCTACCCTCTGTGACTACAGCGAGAGAAAGGATGTTTTGGTCAAACTTAGCGTCACGGCAGGTACGACTATACTGGAAATAGATCGCCTTTGCGTGACCTAACCGTGACATTGAAGACGCTCCATTGTAACGAGCAACAATTATCAGATAGGTGTCGCCGACGAAAAGATTAAAAATGCTTTATAAACTATCCTGTTCCGTAAATTTTCTCTCTTACAGGCACCTTGTCTCGTTATCTAGTCTTTCGCGGAAGGACGACACGCTAATGTTTCCCCGGGGATTCGACCATGACTCACGCGGAAGGTATCGAGCTAGGCTGGAAACATCATGCTATTCCTAGGGTTTTCCCGCAAAATTGGCCACAATGGAGCCTCGATTGAGGATATGTGACGTCACTAACAATGAGGGTCAGCTGTAGCGTGACGAACAGATTGTATAGGGCAAAGGATGAGGCTCAAATGAGGCCAAATACGTGGAAATATCACCCACAGAGCTTAACTTTATCTTTTTTATCTCTCCGATACAATTGTTCCATGAATTATTATTATCTTATGATTCTTAATTACTTATATACTTTTTTACATGCATAGTGCAAATAGATGATAATGAAAACGTACACAGTGAGGTGTCAAATTTCAGATAACCCGATGCAACGACATGAATTCATCTAAGAAATAACAGAAACTGCTGACCACATTTGGGTGGAAGTTATGTATAAGCATACAGAAACAACATATTTCCGTGAATTGTCTTGGTAGGCAATAAAAATATTTCACACCAGCACAGATTGTATTTGCTTTGCTGAATAGGATGACATCATATGAAACATTCCCCAAGTCTTTGGAAGCTCTAGTATAATTTTATCTAATACTATTAAACAAGCAATTCTTGAATATATATTCTTATATGTATTTAGGTAAGTAAATATTTTCTCGGAACCTTCCGAACTAATTCTCGTGAAAGTCGATGTAGAAGATTTTTCGGGTACGACGAACTCACTGGATTAAAGGCCAAAAGGCCCACAAAATGGGCCCCTATTTTACTCGGAATCAATGCAGAGGTTTTTTTTGCTTTTTTGAATTACTTGTAATCAAGATATATATAATTTTTAAGTTTTACTATCGGATGGTAGAAAGAAAGAATTATTTAATTTTTGTAATGAAGTTTGTTATACACCTCGATTTTGCTAAAAAATTACGTTCTTTCTTTTCATTAATGAGATTTTTTAACTTTGATAAAATATAAAAAAAATGTTAAAATATTGAATTATGTAACATAAATTTTCCTTTGATATTTTAATTTTAATAATAATCATTACACTAAGTGTACCGAGAAAATCTCAATACCCCGGTACTATTTATGTAAATGACCATTACTTTCAATAACGTGAATATGAAATGTATCATGCTCCGGCCTGCACGTTTACAGTATTAATTTATTTGTGATTTTATTAGTAACGATTCCCAATCCAGGCGAATGATTTTTCCTCAGTGGAACTTTGATAGTCCGTTAGAAAAACGATTAATTTTTAAAGTATAGCCTTTCTCTAATATTTCCCACTCCCTAATCCGTTGTTTTTTAAACGGCTCATGTTTCAACAGCTAGAAAGCATCCACAGTGATCGCTCGTAGGTCGGCTTGTTGATGTAGAACTGGAAGTTCAACTCTCTCTCTAAAATAATAAATAAAAAATAAAAAACTCTAAGGGCAAACCAAATATATTATTTGTGGAAGACCTTGAAAAGCCTTTTCAGCTCGCTAAGCGCGGATGGCCTCCGCACTCGACCGCAATTACTCGAAGTACAACGAAGGAGTACGTCGCCTGCTCTAAATCGGGCGAGCAGAATCCATAGGGGCTTCCTAACGCCGCCACGGGCATAAGCGGTTTTCTTCAGCCGCATTGAGGGACGGCTGGGAAGCGAAGCGCTCACCATTCGCGTGATTAACAGTCGATATTACTGTCGGCGCTAAATTTATTTTACGAAATACAAATTCACTGCAAAGAAATTGATAGTAGGGTGGGCCTATTTCAATCATCATAAGAAAAAAATATGGTATGCCACAAATACTTTACGTGCCATAGCGCAGTGATTACATCAGTTGCCAGACAACAGTATGTTCAATTGATTTGTTCCCGTCAAGCAAGACAGAATTTGATTCGAAGTTAAGAGAGAGAGAACTCTATTTTCACTAATAAACGTATTTTAAAATGCGCAAAATTAGCAATGAAGGTTACTGTACCTGATGATGGCCAATAAAGTGCCGAAACACGTGTTGTAAAGTTTTCGGTATTAAAAATAGTGGATAGTACAACATCTAGTGCTCTTCATTTTAACAATGCAGTTCCACAATATCTATGCCCGTAACTGTTAGCAAGTTTCATAAATTTTTATTCTTGGAAAGCAATATTTTAGTATGGAAAAATATAACATTCCCTAGAACAGAAATCCTTATTATAAAAATTGAATTTCCTGTTCGGTTCCTTTATATCGAATTCCTCGATATTCCATTTCATATTCTCACGTCTCTTCTCTTTTATTGCTCGTATTTCAATTGCGCTAAAATAATTTTACAAAAATTCCATTCAATTCACCGCAAAGAGTTTCTTGGAAGGGCGGACCAAATTCGACCATCAAGAGTAAAATAAAAGCTATGTTGCACACCTTTTACGTACCAAGACGCTCTGATAACTTCAGTGGCATAGTAGCGATATATGTATTTGATATTTCGCCAAATATTAGCTTTATAGTAGAACCGCTACGTCAAGCGTGACGGAATTGGAGTAAATGTAAAGAATATAACAAAATTTTTCTCTTTAACGTTTTTTAAAATACACAAAAATCGTAAGTTTGGAAAATATTGTCTCTTGGACAGTACTGTTTCAGCATGGAAAAATATAAAATTCGCCAAAGTAGAGACCGTGATGATAAAATCGAATCTCCTGACCAATTCCTATACATTGAATTCCTGCAACTTTAACGTACGTCGATAACCTGATCATATGGATATCCTAAGATCCAGACAAGTGGAGTCATTTATAATATCACGTGCACTATATACAATTCCGAATCTTCCAGAATTCCATGTGGAATACTCTAAACCTACACCACTTTCTTAATAATCTTTCATCAGACTAAATTCTATCTATCCATCTAGGAGGCATGCTTAACTCAAAAATGATACCCTTATAATAAAAGCTTCTAAATATTCCCAGTAGTTCATTCATTCATTCGTTGTTCAATCTTACGATTGGTTGACTGCAGCCCTCCACCCTTCCCTATTTAATGCTAGTTCCCTTACCTCCTCCTATCTCTTCCTTTGTGCTTTCCTCTTCATTTGGCCCATGTACTTATTCCTTGGTCTTCCTCTGGGGACTTTTTCCTCTATTTTACTTTCAGTTATGTTCTTCACAAACGCATTGTGTCTCAGAATTTGTGCTATCCAATTGGTTCTTCTTTTCTGTATGGTGTTCCATATGGTTCTTTCCTCTTCTTCCCAAAACTATTTATTCTAATTTTTCCGTCTATTTTTATCTTAAATATCCAGCACCAGGTTTTGAAGGCTTTTAGTCTTTACTGGTCAGCTTTTTCAATTAGCCATGCCTCCATTCCCTTATGTTCATCGATTAGTTTGGCCTCATCAGTTAGATGCCTTTTTTTTCCCTATAAATTCTTATAAGACTCAGCTTTACCAACATTCTCGGTGACCAAGAGGATGTAATAACGACTATTTATTAAAAAAATCGAATATTTTTTTTAATCTTACAAATATTGGAATTTTCATGGAATTGTATTAATCTTTATTGTATTACCTTTCCTTCAGTATTAAACTTGAACTTATGTTATCAGAATTTATAATTTTAAAATGCCAAATAAAAGTAGACTGTAAACGAACATTCCATAATGAACTCCATACTTGGATTTCATTATGGAATGGTAATTAGTGGACAGAGAGAGAAAAAAATATAAAAAACCTTTAAATTTAAATAATTCAATCATATTTTTAGAGATGAACTGATAAGTGAGAGTTACATGGAGATTTGTAATGACGTCCATGACATTGCGATTTAATATCAAATCATTACTTGAAAGAGGTT
The DNA here is from genome assembly GCA_963169105.1 of Ceriagrion tenellum. Classification (NCBI taxonomy): domain Eukaryota; kingdom Metazoa; phylum Arthropoda; class Insecta; order Odonata; family Coenagrionidae; genus Ceriagrion; species Ceriagrion tenellum. Next base: position 5,319,982 of record OY720641.1, on the reverse strand, counting down.
TAAACTATTTGAATGAAATTTTCTATTTTATTTCAACCCACTTGGTAGTCAGGAAGTTGCTGCTGATGATTATAGTCTGAGACAATCCAACCTGATGATGTAACTGGAGCGCTGTCAGTGAAACTAAAAATACCATGGTTAAGCTCTTTGGACCATTGAATCGTTAGAAAAATCATTTCACTAAATTAACAAGAATTTTTTTGATAGGTTAGAAAGAACTGAATATCAAACATAATATTTGGAAAATTTAGATCAGCACTCCGCAAGAGTTTAATCACGATGAAATTTTCTCTTTATTAAAATAAAAAAATGGAATATCGTTAGAATTCGTGAAAAGAATCAGCCCCCTTATTTTGCTTTTCACGGAGATAAATGGAGCATGAATAATAAATGACTCTATAAACTAGTAAGTTTTGCCGAATCGCCTTCATGCAGGCTAAAAATTCTTGTTCAAAATCAAAATTATGATTCAAATCTGCATAATATTCATCGATTTTCAGTTTCCGATGGTCTTGTATTTGATATTTGCCAAAATTTCTTTTTTTCGTTTTTCTCAACAATTACCGCCAGTGGGAGTGCCCATGGTGGCTGATAGGGTATTTTGTTGCGACGAAGTTTACCAAGTGTTTTGATGTGCGTCCATCTAGCGTACAAGGGGTCGGAAAGTAAAGGAAAGCAACTGCTTTGTTCTGTTTTTGCAGGGAGCAATCCGCCATGGTTAATAGAGAGAGCTCTTTATTTTTTTGGTTGTTCGACCACATATTACTATTTCCATTTCCGGAGAGAAAAAATGGCGCAGAAAAAAACAAATTTCTTCCTCGCAAAACCCATGAACTCGCAGCACTTAAAATAACTTCCGCTTTGCAAAAAACAAGCCCATGCCTCGACCGCAATGCTGCATTCTCGCAGCGTGTGACTTTTCAGTCCAGATCCAGCTTATTGGAAACCCGCTGAATGGCATGGGGAAGCGTTAGAGTGTTCCCGTTTTGGAATCCTCAACCCGTGACCACCGTTGACACGAATCAATCGATAAAATGTCCGTCTATTCCGAGCGATTCCTTTCGAGCCGTTCCACTCGCGATGACATGACCAGGGAAATACGTATCGGTTTCCTCGACACTTCCGCCAATTCTCAGCTCACGGTCACACACTGCCACTGACGTGCACACAAAGGATTTTTTGTTAAGATGAACGGATTTGCGTGAAATTTTGCACACAGCTTCTCATTAGCCACGTTTATTGATAAAAGTGAACAAAACGCACCATACCGATTTTATTATTTTCTCAATTCAATGCTATTTTAAAGTGGTTTGAGAGAGATATTCTCGCAATAGAGACCATGATTGAGAATTTCATTTTACAGCACTGCGTGACTTATATTCGGACTTAATTCACGCTTTTCCGTGACATAAGTATCACATAATTACGCAGTGCTGCCGAAAATTCTATTACTGTCCAAGACTACACTTAATTCACGCTCAAGTTATAAAAAAACAATTTCTTACCATAAAAATAATATTCACGGAGAATTTTTATGTTCAGTTCATGCAGTGTATAAACACGCTAAGGCAGTCTTTTATTCATAGTTAGTTTCTGAAGGGATAGTCAAATGTTTTCTAAACATTGCATAATTAATTTTGAAACCATACACTGAAACGGTACTTGACATGAAGTTAAGCAATTTATAAATTGCTCAAGTAAAGGTATGGAATGGAATTTAAAAAAACCAGGAGAATTTTTAAAAATTCTTTTTTATTTAGTTTTTTGAATGCAAGCACTACTTTTCTAAGATAGGATTAATTTAAATGAAGAAACTTATAAAGATTTCATTAATATCTTCTCCCATTTGGTAGCTCAGCGTCGATGGCCGTTGAATGTCCACCAGCAAGTTTTTTCTCTTTTAGAGCTCATTTATATGTTTTGCTCCCTTGGTCGCAGCAGTAATAACTAAAATATACTGAACGCCAGTCCGATACCGTATTTCTTACGTACTTTATGGTCAAATTAGTGGACAAGGAGAGTGTTATTCAGCAATAAATCTAATATTATCACTAATCGCCCTACCATTACATACTTGGTCTTTAATTGACATGAAACGACATTTAAACCGTCTCAGACTCTTTCTAGAGACTACCATCAAAATGCTCTAAGGAAATTAAAAAAATATTAGGAACTGCTGATGACAAAGATATGCGTTAAGAGCAACTTACGCAATGAGTTGGAAATGTACAGGAGATTATCAAAGTGTCACATGAACGACCTCCATTTTCACAAAGAATGACTTCTTTATTAGCTGAAATTTGAAGAACAAATGCCGGATTAGGAGATGCATAATATGTTTTCCGCAAATTGTTTCTCACATTCAAAAGACTCCGAATCCAACAACCAACAAAAATTTGTTCGAAGACTTGAAATGGAATTTGTTTTTCAAATAGGGAAAGGAAACGCAGAGAGGAGAAAGTAAACGCTATATCTCGCAATAATCGAAAGGAATAAGCAAAAGGAAAAGGAGAAATTAACTTTTAGGGCGTCTTAAAATGATGACACTTAATGGAATAACCGGGAAGAGCTTATAAGTGGATTTTTCCCCAATGATCGTCGAAAACATCCCGCGGCTTCAGTATCAACCATTTACCCTAATTTATTATCGTTTCCCGGAAACGAATTTCGCCGAGGAGCGCTGCTAAAAGCGCGGGCCATCAATCTGCGAAGTGGCCGCCATGAATCTTATACTCGCCGTCTTGTCTAGTATCCCTCCGTCTCTTTCCAACCCTCACATCATCCCTCCTCTCCCGCCCAAGATTGGCCCAATATCATTCCCCTCGGATCAGCTCATCTCACCCTCTCTCTTTCGCGAGCCGAACGCCATCTCTCATCGCTTCAAGGAACCAAAATTACGGTCGCCACTCGGGCCACATTTATATCCATGATATTACTATATTCCATTAAGGTGGATGGATAGGGCGCTTGCTATGGTGACCAATGTTTTTAGAGAGACACAGAGAATATTATCACGACTCCTCACTACATCTCTAGGTCTGACTGATGCGATAAAATAAGAGAGATACACTGCCGAACAGAACTCGTTATTTCCGCGCACAATAAGCGACCACAATAAAACTTGAGCTCCACTAAATACGCTCTTATAACACATGCCACCATTTCATCTCCATAAAATTATACCTTCACACAGCTGGTGACCTAACATCCCCTGCCACACGCCCATGCGGCGGACTAGAAACTGTAATGTAAGCGTGGCGTGTCCACCATCAGTTCATCCTCAAATACCGCACAAAAAATACGAATATACTTTCCACATCTCATCTTGTAAATTATGGAACTCGTGGCCTGATAGTATCAAATTTTCTGTGAACGTCTTAAAAATTTAAAAGGAGTAGGAATGGCTTACTTTTTGTCTCCCTAACGTTCTCTCTCCTTTATTTAAGAAGAACAAATTATATGAGATGATATTATTGTTTACTATGATCATTTATTTTCTATATGTTTTGATATGATAATTTATGTAAGCTTGACATTACATTTATAATATGTTTTTCTGTCTTGTAAAATATCTGTTCATTGCGTTTTCATTTCTTTTTCAATTAATAGGTATTACAGATCGTAAATTTTTAATTTAACATATTGTTTAGATTATTGATATTGAGATATTGTTTTTCATTTACTTCGCTCAATTGATGTTTTTCTTTGCTGACTTGAAATTTATTTGTTTTTTTTCTTTTTTTTGCGAGACTTAGTTTTCAAATAGCCGCAGATTATAATATTTTTGTTTTGTATTCTATTCCTCATGTCGGCATGTAAATTGATTAAATGTTCTAAGGAACTTTGTCCCTGGACAATAACATTGTTTTCTATTCTATCTTTCTTAACTCCGATCTCCTTTAAGCATAACGGGATGACTCACAAAATTTGCAATTTTACGATGTTTTCCATCGATAGCATACTGGAAATCAGCATGCATTTGCTTAATTAATATAAATTATTTTTATCTAAATTCGTTTTTATTTCAATTAATAATTATCAGAATTACCAGTAAAAATAATGGTATAATTGAGTATTAGCTACAGCACTAAATAATCAATATATAATTTCAACAGATTCAGGCGAGATATCGTGGAAGTTCGTCATATTATAACAGAAACAACAATTGCACTATTCCACAAGGTATTTTAATGCTTACGACGCGTTTCAACTCACAGATCCATCATCAGGTACAAGGCCTTGTACCTGCCTTGTGCCTGGTGATGGCTCTGTGAATTGAAACGCGTCGTACGCACTAAAATACCTTGTGGAATAGTGCATGATAGAGCCTTAGAGTTACCTGCATTAAACTTTGAAAAGATGGTGGATATTCTGGGTTTACTCCAGCTTATTCATCCATTCCGTCGTGCTATCCAAAGGAAAGTAAAGAAAGAGCAGGGATAACCACTATGGCCATTTTTATTATTTTCAGGCTACAGGCTGATGACGTAATACCCTTTACATCTACCTCAATCGTATACTACGATAGGAGCTCGAGTGCTGGTAAACATTTCGCTAAATCAAGCGATTTAGAATCACTTTTTTTTAGAAGTTTTTTTTGCTTATCCTGATTTATCAAAGTTGTTATTTCGTATTTAAGTTGTTACTCATCGAGCTTGAAATCTTAAATATAATGATAATTATGAATGTGATAGTTCATTACAAAGATATAGCGATTCCTGAATTTCAAGTACGTGACATATTTATAAAAACAAGACATCGTAATTATAAGGCCAAGAAACGATATAAATCTAGTAACGTCCAATTTGGAGATGTCTGAGAAGATAACAAAGGAGGGACGATGGAATTAGAGTAGGCTTTAGAGATATTATTGATAAAGAATTTCATTTCCTAATACATTCTCATCGAAGAATGATCAATTTTTAGTTTTAAATGCTGCAGCACAGTACTTATAACAATTTTCGATAACTAATTCTGATTATATTGCGATTGATTTTAACCATAATAAACAAATGATAAAATTAATATTATGCCCCGTTCACGTGGCTAGATTTTTACGCAAGTTCTAAAGTTCTGGCATGAATTTTGCCGTGTTAACGAAAGTTAGCGCCAATCCTGGTTAACTTGTTCACAGCGCTGTAGTAACTACTAATTGTTGGCATTGGTTACCGTCATTTGGCAAGCGTTTGAATGGAAGATAATAGAAATCATGGTTATCATATTTTGACTACCAAATAATTAAGTTTCTTCATGGTCAATTTTTAAATTTTATATATTTTGATACAAAGCTAAAAATATCCTATTTGAAGTGTGTTATACATTATCAGCCAAAGGTATTTTATTATAAATTGAAATACCAAAATCCCGAGCTCATATGGAATACTTGATTTCCCGTTGATAAACTTTTATTTTTTGGCATTAAATTGCAATCAATTAGTTAAAGCATGCAAGTGTCTCGCATTAGAAGGACTAAAGTGCAATTCCACTTACAATAAAATTATTAGATACAGCGCATTAGAATGGTGAGGTGGCTGGATTCATTTCCTCCCTTCCCCTCCCTCCCATTCCCATATCCCGATTCTTCGCGATGACCAGGCGGCCGTAATTTCACGCTTGATTAACGTACTGAGAGAACCACAACCAATAAAAGTCGCGACTTTCCTTTCACTGATAATTTAAAAAAATAGAGCAAATTCTAAGAGTACAATATTTATTACGACCTATGTTTTGTTTGTTACAGCATTATCGGGTGCTTATAATTACCTAATGTGGGTTTAAAAACCTAAACTTAGGTCGCAATAAATATTGCGCTCTTGGAATTTGCTCATTTTTTATTTACCAGTGATGTTTCGGTTCCACAAAATATCGTCTTTTATGAGTTTTCAAAGTTTGTAAATTTCTTGATTTCTCCTTTCCTTTCATTCCATTCCTCGCATCTCCCTTTCAGAGTGCGGGCGGGATTCCTCTTCTGCACATGCAACCAATATTTAGTCAATTCTCTCGACCACGACTCGAAGCAAACCATTTCTGGCAAATCCCTTCACCTACTGTCCATAGAAGACTAGAAGCCTTCGAAACCTGGCGCTGGAGGAGGATGTCGAAGATAGAATTGACGGGAAAAGCAAGAAACGATACGAAAGTGTACAGAAGAGTAGGAGAGGAAAGAACAATGTGGAAAACCATACAAATAGAAGAACCAATGGATTGAACACACCCTGAGGCACGATGGGTTTGTAAAGAACATAGTTGAAGGTAAAGTAGAGGGAAAAGTTCCCAAAGGAAGAACCAGGAATAAATTCACGAACCAAATAAAGAGGAAAGAACATAGGATCTGGCATTAGATAAGGAAGAGTGGAGGACTGCAGTCAACCAATATTAGGATTGAACACCCAATGATAACCTTCACTTAGTATTGTAATACTCCCTTCAGATGGAAGACCGAAAAGTTTTTAGCGATTTTCGTTTAGAGCAGGCTATTATCGATGCCTGGTTTCTCTAAAACCTTCATCCATTCCGAAATTATTCTTTCCTTGTCAAACTAAATTCCTCCCTACTCTTCATGGCATGAAGGACCTCACATGCCGCTCGCGCCCCCCTGATTTAACCAGTCACCTCCAAACTCAATGGCAAGAATTGACCAGAATTCTCTACGTTCCGGGCGAGTTCGCTCCCTATAGATAACTTAAGAGGATCGATATTTACTTTTCGACCCTTGATATCCCACCTGGGCTGAGCGGGATGTCGAAAAGGTTTTTGTGGTGAGGTTATAATGCAAGGGAAACGCCTGGAATCGTCCCAAAGAGATGATTCGCCGAAGTCTCCTCCTCTGGAAATGCGAGGATAACATATTGAAATGGAGAGAAAGAGCATTCAAGCGAAATGAACTGTACTTTTATGCAAACGTTGACCAGGAGATTACTTTGTGGAGTTAGTTCGGGGTTCTTGATAGAAGGATATGAATTATAGACTGGCGGATTTTGCTACATAGGCACTAACCCAGAGTTAGAGAGTAGGTAAGTCAATCAATCATATGATTTCATATGCATTATTGAATTTGACCTCATTTTAAAGATAGGTCTATCAAGTTCCCTTATGTAACTAAATATTTGCCGTTCACAGCGCTACCTTTTGAGATATTAGTCAAGGAATTGAAGCAATTTTTCATGACAAAATATTGCGGGCTTGCACTCCTGAGGTACCTTATTTGAAAAACAAACGGCGTGAAAAATGAGTCAAGTTAAAAACTTATGAGCCCAATTAATTGAGAGATATAACTGTAAAATATTCGATAGCTGAGTGCATTCCATGGGGTCCCCCACCATTATTATGATGTACATTAGTTTCAGAGGATTTAATTTGGAGCATCAGCATTGACTAGTGTTTTAAAGAAAGACTTCTCAAGGAAAATTGAAATGATACTCTCATACTGATGGAATGGGAAAGAAACGCCAAAATAAATATAAGCAGCCATCCAAGGCGGCGAAAGAGTGAAGTAAATAAAATGTTGTTCAATGTACGCAATTTTTATTTTAAAAATCTCAGTAACAGGACCAAAGAAAGTAGTTTCGCCAAGTGTTATATTTTTACTTCATTAATTGAAGCAAACAAAGAGCTGCATGTCATATATTACTTGAAGATAGGACACAGTCTACATATGGACTTTTTTCGCATTGGATTTCCAAGAAGGGTCCATTATTCTCCATAAAAAAGATTTATTTTGATAGCCATGTCAACGCTTGAGTTTTTTAAATTTTGGAAGCCAGAGTTAAGCAATAAATATTGAGACACGGGAAGGAAAGCGAGGTTCCAACCATCAACTTCCTTATCTCGCCGGCCTTCTTCCTTATGGAGAGTATGCACTCTTGGTACAATTCCAGGAAACAAATATCTTCTCAGTAGGAATAACTGTGAAAGGAGTCCGAAATGTCATGTTCCACTTTTATCAAGCAAGTCAAATGGCGTTATATATGGACTAGATAGAGGAGTGTTATCTCCGTCACATTGCAAACCTCCAGGAGACGAGGACATTTTCAGAGACAGTTCACTATAAATGCGAATATTTCATAATTATGCTAAATTCGATCTGTAACTATACCTGAAGACCAATCTTCAACCAGACTTTTATATTCAATTAGTCTCATTCATGAAGAAATAACGGGTGTGAGCAAAATAAGGTTTGAAACGCTTATTGTTGAAAATCACCCGTCGCAAGTTCTCCATTGTCTCAATCATCTAGCGACGGAATTTTAAGTTTATTCCATCCGTAAACAGGCGTAATAACAACAACTTGAATGCAACAATGGCTGTAATAATTGTTTTAATTTTTAGAGGGGTAAAAAATCACCAATCAAAACTGATCTACTTGATATTTATTGTATCTATTTGCAGAGCGCTAGATGAAACTTGGACGATAGAAATTAAAACTTTGTTGCTCGGTTTATTCCAAGTCTTATAGCCTAAAACCAATTTCAACATGTTCAAAAACCACAAAACATATATATATATCTACATTCAAGTTTCTATTTATCATTATACTAATAACGATTTGACCCGAAATTGTTTTCCGGACTCAAACTCGTTCTCTTTTAAAGCAGATTCCAGGAGATCTGACCTACAATAAGATTAATGAAAATTTGTATACCTTAACTCCTATTCGTATTATATTTAATAAAAATTGTTGACTCCCTTTTTGAGACACATTTTACCTACAGAAACTGATTATAAACTCTTTTTAGGGCATTGAAATGATGAATTACATGCACAAAAGTGTGTTTTCCACAAAAGATTTATTAAGTTTATATGGCCCACGTTTCATCGCTGTGTAACACCACCAGGTTCAAAGTTAAATAGTAAAAAACGAGAGGAAGGGAGAAGGTAGTCTTCACGCGACGAATTGGAGGTTATGGAAATCCGTTACCCGTCACCTGGAGACTATATTATCCCCTCTCATTTTTTATTATTTAAACAATGTGTTACTATGTCTACACCTGATGGCGTCGCGCAGCGAAGGCTCGAGGCACCGAACCCCCACCCTATTTCCATAACCCCCACCTGTCACCTTAAGACTAGCAGAATTTCACCAAGTTACTGCCAATATAATTAATTCTTCTTCAAGAGTAATTTAATCAGAGGAATTGATCAATTTACCTATATGAACTAATAGGCATATAACTAGGTAAAAGTGTTTCTAGCAGTTCAGAAATTATTATGCGAGCCGTTCTTATTTTTTATATTTTATGACAACAAGCCATAATTACAGAAACAAGTGGACATCTGGTAAATCAATCGAAAAAGGAGAGGAAACTATCATTTTCGACTCGCGGGAGAAATTTTTGGAAGTCCTAGTGATGAGCGGATTAAGTAAGGAACAAGGAACTACATAGAGTGGGGAAGAGAGAAATGTGCAAAAATTGCATTTTCTGTAACTTTTTTGAGATTTCGGGATATTTTTCTAAATAATATTTTGTTTGTGAGACAAATTGTAATTTATTTGCGTTTTTTACATAATTTCTAAAGATATTATCCAAATAAATCTAAGGCCACAAGAGCGTCCCATTTCTGACGAAGATATCAGTTCTTAAATTTGACTGAATCTATATTTTTATTAGATTTTCTATCAGACTATTAGCAATGGCATCTCTATTCTCAATATGGATGAAACGGCGGAGGAAAATCTGCATGCCCTCTTTTGTGGCTACTTCCAGAGGGACCTAATTTAATTTCTCCAACGTAGCGGAGTAATTTAATGGCGCTAAATAGTCGACCTTCATTCCATTAGCAGAGACTGAATGATGACTACCAATGATGAGACGACGAGGATTGGATTACAGATAATCAAGTCACGGCGGGGAAAAAAATTGAGTTATAAAAATAAACGTATCATAACCAAAAAAACTTTTCGCTCCTGGATAAAAAATAATATTTATGACCTTACTGAGTTTAACGCCAGACCTTTTTCTCAATAATTCAGCAGTTTTTTCCATCATTCTGTAGTCTCACTTTATCTTACGGGATGAAATTTCCGCCCTGTCCATGATCTCTTTTCTCCGGGGGTTGATTACTCTTGTGCTATGGAGTGACAGTAATTTGCTGACCCTAAACAAGGTAGTTCCGATGCATCAGCGAACAATTACATGCCCGTGAAGCCTCCTTAGGTCAAGAGCAAGGAGTGTATCAGATTAGAGGTAATCAAGTCATGACTTGAAAAAATATTAACGGGAGTTTATGCGAGTAACAAATGCGAGCGTTCACCAAGGTTACATCTCTGCCGCATCAGGCGCGGCTGAGTGCAGCTGAGGGGAGGCTGACGATAGCAGTGGTGAAACGGATTATCTTGGGGAAGCGTTTTTTAAAAAGAATTTCGATTTGAGGGTTGAGTCTATTGAATGTGACGTTATTAGCACGGGTAGCCGATGGCGTTGGACGGACGGTCAGTGATGTTTTTCGTGTCTGCATCGGTGTGAATGGGACTGTGCTTGACAGCGGGTGGGTATGCATGGTCATCGATAGCTTATATATATATTTACGTACTAATTTCCGCGAGCCAACAAGAGGGCGTTGGGAAGGAGGTTTGAGAAAAGCTACCCTCACGCAATAGACCTAGACACTGAGTTAGAGCTCGTGCAATGAAAATCGGCAGGATGTGTGAAAGGTCGTTACAAAAATTACATTATCTAAACTTAAAAAATACAATTTTTTCCTATCCACAGAAGTTCATTTCGGATGATACGACGCGTTTCACCAACGTAGAAGGGTATCTGATGATGCCGCAAGTCGGTGAAACAAGTCGAACCATCCAAAATAAAGTTCTGTGGAAAAGTAAAAAACTATATTCTTTAAGTATGGCTCTATTAACTTCCATGAATTGACGCCTGAATCTGTAGAAAAATCCAATAGTTTCTAAAGTCTATTGCAAAAAAATGAAATGAAAATTGTTATCATATCGTAGGTTGAAATTTAGATTCAACCGTTTCAGTTATTGCTTCCTTTAACAACTGAAGGAAAAGATAAGACTGTGGCATATAACTTCAGCCGATTTCATTACTTTTTACACCAATTACATCTGTTGCTGAGAGTTGACTGGATAGAAAAAAAAGACAATTAGGATCAAAGAAAGTACGTGATAGAAAAAATGAGCGATAGTACCGATAGCACATCCGTTGGGTAAATTAATTCCATTTTAGGAAAAGTTAGCTCCTAGCTGATGGACGACGAAGTTTTAAAAATTTGGCGAAGACAATAAAGTTGCTCAATGAAACCCGTTTAGAGTCAGCACATTGCATTGTGAGCATAAAATTAGTGAAATAGACTGCTGAAAGGACATGTTTTAAACTTATTTTTTCTCCACGAATAATTAGCCACCATAATATTAGATAATGAGGTTTTATAGAACATTTTCCGTAGTCCATGCGGCCAATTATTTGATCAGCTCTGTGATGCTTGGGTACTAATTTTCAATGTAGTATTTATGACGTCTCTCATGCAAACGGCAGTACTCATGTCTCTCTACAAACTTAATTACATAGTACTTTAATTCTCATTGTATATAATGTATTGATACTATTAGGTATATTGAATGCTGGTCAAATGTCACCTTCTGAATGGTATTTGCTAACCAAGCTAAAGCCGATATTTCGTCAACTTTTATCGTGTAGAGGAAAAAAGGATGTAGTTATAGCTTCAACCTCTCAAAATATTTGAGAAATGAGGCTTAAGGGGTACTGATTATATATTTCAGAAAACCAGATGTAACATGAAGTGGCTTAAAAAAGAAATGGAAGAAGTTGGAGAAAACGAGGATAAAAATACTTGGTAATTTTCTCAACTGTTTAGTTACTAGTTCTTTTGCAAACATTCAACCATGATATACTTATGAGAAAAATAATTATTCCTCCATTCCAAAATAATCCTTTCTCTCTAACAAAAACTCTACTTTATAAAAATAAAAAAATTCAATTCGATTTCCGCTTTAAAGACAAACACTCGCTCCAATGTATGCTCCACAAACCACTTAAATACCCAAATCATGCATATGAAATAATTAATTGTTGATTTAGACATTATATTCTGGTTATACAGATTACGTATTGGTAATAACTATGATTGGACTGGTATTGAATGATACGAGTATAATATAATTATAACACCTACATGTGTCGGTTTAATGTGGTGCGCATATCTGCTAATTGTGACTTATTCAAAATTTTAGTGAATAAATTAGCCGGTGATTCTCAAAGAAACAATATTCGTATACAATGATTGCAAATATGTTGCAATCACTGAGAATGCCATTATCATTGTTGCTTACGACAATAATGTTTTGGGGAAAACCTAGAAGTGATGTGCAAACAGAATAATGTCCTGCAAGTCACAACGAACAATGAAATATGGTTGGCGTGTCGAATATTTCACATACTACCAGATATGTACATATTTGGAGAGTATAAATCTTTAACTAAAGATTTCGCATAATCGATGTTTCAAAGTTGAATGTTGATTAGAAAGAATTTCTCATCCATATAAAAGCATGCGCAAAAATTATGTGTTTTCCAGCGTCCCAGTATCCTCAAATTTTTTCCTAATTTTATTTAGTTGATTGTATATAGTGCTTTATGTACGCAGGCCGATTACAAATAGGCATGTCATTTTCATTTACGCCTTTTTACGAGTAAATTACACGAATTGAGCAAACTAATATTTTGAAAGTCATTGAAATCACCCCGAACTTACTCTTCCGGCTACGGCCATTGTTCACGTTAAATAAAATAATAACTCCTCAAATCATAGAGATAATTTTGAAATGTGGCGATGAAAGGAATATACTGAGTTTGATATTAACTATCTAACGTTTTAGACCAGTAATTCCAAATTATATGCCAGAAAAAATAAAATCTTAACTTAATCTAAAAACAGCTAACGAGCAACTTAATCCAAGTTTCATGGTGCTGATTGTATTCTGTCATATATTAATAGGTCAAAATGATAAAAAAATGTAGCTGGTAGTCACTATTGACTCGCATACTTTCCATTATTTGACCAAAAAATATTCTTTGGACACAGATTCGATGCTTAATCGAAATTTCCTGAAGACCAGGTCTAGCCCACTGAATTTTTCGTACCTCAAACACTCAACATAAAAAGTGTCACTGACACCGCTAGAGATTCTTAGAGACAAAGTTTACTCATGTAATCATATAATTATCACTCGTTTCTTAAGTGCACAAAAGAGATTTTTCCGCTTCTATTGTATTATTCCTTTAAACAGATGGCTTGCATTCAAAAGTTCAATAACGCCAAAGTGAAGAAGACCTCATCGAAAAAAAGTACGAAAACATAATTGGCATTCGATGATATAGCAAAATTATACTACCTGCGGACCTCGTGCATCGATTTCCCTTCAATATCGACTATCGGAGCTCGTTTGCGGTAATCCGTGGACTGAGAATCGGGGTCAGGGGCCAAAAGCCTCGAGGCGTGACTAATGGGCAATCATCGGAGTGCTTTTCACTCAGCGAGTGCATTCGTTAAGTGCAATGGAATTCTGATCAAACGAATCGTTTCTTTTGCTCGGACGAAAGAAGAGCATCCGAAGCGCAGTTAATCCTTCTAGAGGGAGACGATGACGAAAAAAAAGTACTAACGGATGGATTTGGTTGGGCAAAGTTCTCTCTCTCTCTCTCTCTCTCCACAAATTGAAGTCATCTCAAATTCCACTGAGCGCACAAACGGCAAATGAGTTATCGACACAAGTTTGAGGACAATTGGAGATTTCCAACCCAAAACGATGTTAGCGCAGGTGGAAGTACATCAGCGCACTAAGATGGTAAGAGAACTTTTTGTTTTTATAGAGATTTGCGTAAAACTTTGCTTATGTGCACTTATTCGCAATATGCGCAAACGCAAGTAAAAAGATTTTTCCCGTTACCGACTTGGTTTCTTGGGAACCTTATGGTATTTTAACACGTAGCCTTCTGGCACTTGGCATACATTTTTTAAAAATTCGACAACATACGAGCAGATTTCCTCCTAAAGGCAAAAAACATGCTATTTTATATAATTTAAATGGTTTCTATTGAATATCGGGATATATGCTGAATGGAAAACACTTTTTACAAACAGTTCTAGCTTAAATTTTGAATTTTGTACCGTCAAACTAAGTCACAACAATGCTTTAACTGAAATGAGTATTTTTTAATATAATTCTTCCATCGTTTAAATGTAATGTGTAGTTATTTCAAACATACAAGGGTGAGCCAATAAGTGGCAAACATATCTGCAAAAGTTGCAAACGTTCATTATCAGAAATCTGGACAGTTCTCTCAAAAATGATGAACCCATAATTAGTTATCCTCTACTACTGAAGTCTCTTTTGCAAACGAAATTACCCTCTTAGTATTTCCAACAGGTATTTAGCAACTGGTAAAACTGAGACGTCTTATGCTCCATGAAACCACCTAATAATCCAGCAAATATAAAGCAATTGGCTATCCCACACAGCATTATTTAATGACAACCGGTTTCGTTTAACCCAGTAATATGTTCAGGTTAAAGACACGTAGATATAACTCTGTTTCCAGTCATTAGTACATAAATCAGAGTGGAATTTAAAAGTGATATTAGCTTCATTTTATGGGGAAAATAATTTTACGAGATCATAAACATCGTGACTGTGTGAGTCAACATATGCAATCAATTCCAGTGTTTAGTTTAAATGGGTTTTAAAAATCCTGTTTTCGCTGAAGACAACCGTTAGCTGTTGAAGATAAAACTAAAATACAGAATTTACAGATTTTTTTAGAATGTACGTTAAGTTATCCATTTATTTAAGCCATAGAAGGCGGATTCTCGGCCATTTAGTGGAATTACAATATTTTGCCTTCAACTATTGCAGCCATAGGCAAATAATTGATAATACGGTGGTTAAGATTAAGTTATTTAATTTGGAATACATTTCCCATGAGTTCACGATTCTTATGCACATTTTTCCGCGTTCACGGAATCTTTGTTAGATTACTCCGTGATTCTTCCATAGTGGCAATAAGGTAGTTTGAGCGAAATATCATTCCATCGAGAAGTCAATGAATTTGATCTCATTTTAAAGAAAAATATCTCACTCATCCAAAGATACCGGAATATTAGCCCCTTACCGAAATAAATTCCCAGAATTCTGCCGAAAAATGCCAGCCATTTTACGTGGGAAACGATACATGTCTGCACTCCAGAGAGACATTATTAAAACTCGTCAAAAAATGAACAGTGCATAGTTTGCATGTTTTCTCAACTATTTTTAAAAATGAATCACATATTCATCGCAGTAATTTTTTCAGGTCGTAAAAACCTTCCGTTGTGAAGGAGTTTGAAACGTACCGCGTTAAAAAAATGAGTCAAGTTAAAGATTTAAACGTATATTCTTATTGAATCACTTAGAATTTCAGTCACACAAAAACATTTGGGGACTGTAGAGGAAAAAGAAATGAAAGGACTTGCCAGCCTTTGAAGCATGGTGTTACAGAAGGATGCTGAAAGTAAGCTGGACAGAAAGGAAAACAAATAAAGTAATCTTTGAAAGAGCTCAAGAGGAAGGAAGATGATTATAAGAATCCTTATTAAAGGAGGAGCTAAACTTATCGGACATATACTACGGCACGATACTCAAGTTAAAAGATTTTTGAAGGAAAACTTTAGGGTACAAATTGCAGAGGATAACCCCAAATAGCCAAATTATGAAAGATATGCAATGCAGAGCACATTACGACCTGAAACGGAAACCTGAGAAGAGGGATGAATTGAGATCTGCTTCCAAGGAATTCAAGGGTTCAAAATGGAAGAAGAAGAAAATTATTTAATTGAGCCATTTATAATTCAAAGGTTAATTCGTGCTTCCGATATCTGCTGAAATTAAAGCATTTAACAGGAATCTCAATTATGGCTAGAAAACTATCTCGCTCAAACGACCTTAAACACTGTAATTTCAAGTTCAACTTGCGAAACAAATAGCGTGAAAAGTTAACATTTTGCTGCTCATATTACTTAGAGGAAACTTTTTTCTATATGAATCCAGACTGAATTGAATGGAAATTATATTATTTTTCTGTGGAATTCAACTTATAATGATGGTCAGCATTTTTTCTCGCAAGTCTTTGAAACAATTTTCGCCAACTTATTTATTATCGCTCCGTCGTGAAGGGGAGGCAAGGGGGAAAGAAAGTGTCGTTAAGAAACAAAAGAACATCCTTCGCTTTCGTACTTTCGCGCCGAGTCCTCCCCTTTCTAATCATCCGTTACATTTAGTGAAAGCGAGGGAAAGAGAAACCATTTCGCGAGTCGCATA
The DNA here is from genome assembly GCA_963169105.1 of Ceriagrion tenellum. Lineage (NCBI taxonomy): Eukaryota > Metazoa > Arthropoda > Insecta > Odonata > Coenagrionidae > Ceriagrion > Ceriagrion tenellum. Next base: position 5,303,652 of record OY720641.1, on the reverse strand, counting down.
GGGTTTGTTGAGGAAGAGGTGGAGAGGGGGAATGGAAAAAGATTGAAAAATAAAAGAAAAGGACCTTGAAGGGGCGCATGCGCAGATCCGTCTTTCTCTCTCGTAAGCGGAGTTCTGCCCGGAACACTCACGAGTGGCTGGAGGGTTTGGAGAAGATCCGGGCCGGCCCTAGCGAGAGCGACCTTGGTTTCTCAAACACGCCCCTGGGTGATATGGCGTCTTCGTTGCGAAGATGAGGGTCTGGGGCCTTGCAAAAATATCGATGTCGTTTCACGGGATGCCCGCGAAATATCGAAGTCGAAATATCATGTGTTTCAAGATTGGATTATATATTTGGGGAGGCGACCGATAGCTCATATCATTTGCACCATAGGGGATAGTTAAGGAAAGATGGGTGGAAAAAAAACCGGCGTCGGATTTAGCCTGTTCTTAACGAAAGGCGCCAAGGAGACCACGGTTTAACGTCTCATCCGACAGACGGAGTACTGCACTTAAGTGTCCTCCACAAAACACTCAAGTAGAGATCTGGTTTCCTCTGAAAAACATCCTCCTCTGCAGGGATTTGAACCCTAGCCGTCCGTATGGTTAGCCAGAACTCTAGCTACCATACCAACCTGATTGCCTCATGTGTTTCAATACGGGCGTAGAGAGTTGATCGCAGACTTGAATTTTTAGACCGAATCATAGAGCACAAAATAATAATTTATTTCTGTTCTGCGAGTACAAGCCTTCCGCAATATTGGAATGCATATCCTTTATATAAGTTAGAAACCGATTTATGTACAGACGACGACAATATTACTTCGTGAACTCTGACAAACTATGGCAGATAAGATTATGAATGAATTATGAATAATATTGATAAAACAGACTGCAGAAAGAATAGGTTTGAAATATTTTTTCGAGAATGATGAGAGACCGTTAGAGCAACAAATGACATTTTTACGAGGTTTTTCGATAGGAAAATAAAAAAACCATCTTAATAATTGTATATCTATATTGTTCCAACAGCACGTTTTGCATGTTTGCTATGTAATTCTGGTATATCTAGGCCTATAAGTAGCTGCAAAAATGATTACAAACAGCCTTACTAAGAATGGCCGCATACCTTTACCGTAGCTCATATTTGTGAAATTTTGGTTTATGATGAGCGTTAGCAGGTTTTTGCTAAGGCGTCAATAGCCGCACGATTATTGAGGCTGTGCGCTTGGCTTAGTTAGCTGGAGAAATTCAGAACATGTGTGTCTCAGAGCAACATAGAGAATATAACTTTGACTCCATACAACATTTCCAGGTCCAATAGAAATGATAAAATAAGAGAGATACATTTTCGAATACATTGGCTCAAAAATACGTTCTTTTCACGCACAATAAGTGACCATAATAAAGCCGGAGCTTCATTAAAATACTCTCATGGCACACTTCACCATTTCACTTCCCAAAACCTCATCCTTTTCACGGCTGGTGTCCTAACACCCCCTGACACACGCCAAGACGGCGGCTCGTAGGGTAGTATGTAAATGTAGACGTTGATGTAATATCAACTTTAAAAGGTGAGAGAGTAGTATAGAGAGAGAAGCTGGTGGTAATTCAACCCTTGTCTCATACCCTAAATTTCGCTTGAAGGGTATTTTCTTAAAAAATTATCCAGTAATCACAACAATTTTACATAATCCCATTACAGTAATTGTCCTGAATTATCCATTTTTCTATTATTGACGGGTTTAAACTGTATATAGTCAATGGAGGCCTGAAAATAGCTGACACGTTACGGAGATCCGTAGTTTTTGCCATCGTGCAAGACCTGAAAGTGTTTTTAGGAAGACTGAAAATGTATTCCTATCTGCATGGATATTTTGCTGCACCAGAGAACAATTATTACTTCAAATAATTCACAGGACGCTATTCAAATGCTTAGGACCAAGTCTACTGATTTTTTACTTCTCTCATCCTCAACTTATTCCGAGTCTCATTTTCTTTTGTATTCTAGGGAACAGGTGATTTTTGAAATTGTCACTCTTTACTTCCATCATAATAGATAAGAAAAAATTAATATTAAGCAAGGAGAATGATATCCTGAAAGTAACGATACTATTGAGATATCGCTCCACTTCCTTCTTCCTATTTTTACGACTGCAGTGACTGTTCCTGAAACCATCATAGTCTTGGTCGACCAACATTACAGGGATCACAACATTTTTATTCTGAGGTAATATTGGAAAGAGAATAATGATTTAATGATAAGCAATAATGGGTTCGCTGCGAGTGACCTAAATGGTGCACGACTTAGTTTTGTATCCTGTAATTTCTCCTCCTGAATAAATATTTTTGCATTTTTTCCTATTTTTTCGTTTTTCACGCAATCAATCAATGAAATTTGTAATCTTACTGTTTTGAAGAATTTTATATCAGCAAATATGAGGCTCTGCATGTGTTTCTTTTAGGGAACCTATTCCTCTAACTACTTTAAAGTGCTACCGAAAGAGCAATCGTTTCTTTTAGCTTCGGTTAAGCTTCTTTATTTTTTTGTTTTTATGGGTCCCATTGATTTTCTCGCAGATATATGCCAGCGTTCAATGTGTGATGACGCCTTAAGGTAGATCGAACGAGATGATATTTTCCGAGTACTAATGGAGGCGTAATTCGATTTTTTAAATATTAGCAGCTGTAAGAAGCATATATGTAATAATTTTATACAAAGGGCGAAAAAATATCATTTTTTGTGGCCGAAATTCTTTGAGGTCAAGTAAATATATTTACATAAGTCTTTTACTTGACATATTCTTTCACAACTCACCGTGAACACGCCTTATTGATATCAAGTTTTGCTTCGCGGTTCTGTAAGGATTGCCGCGGGGAGTTTTTGTCTTTTTCAATAGCAGAGAAAAAAATACGTACAATATACTGCTCTATTTCGGACGAGATGTAGGAGTTAACTACCAAATAAATTCTCTCTCTAAAGTATAAACCCGTACTATTTTCCACGGTAAACGGCTTTTAAAAGCACAGCGTAAATCACAGGCGTTCAGCAAATACGATAAAGGTTGCGGTGAGTTGATGATATATTTGCGACATTGGAAAAATGTGATGTTTTTCTACACGTGACCAATTTTATTGAAATGTATATGGAGTGATATCTCACTCAAACAACCTTAACTTTAAAAAGGAAGAAAAATAAATTAAATGGTATTTAGCTGCACTATTTTTATATGCCTACCAAGATTTCAAGGGGCCGCTTTCATTTTCAAAATGACGGTGATCCATTTAAACCTCACCACGGTAGGTATAAATGAAGTTAAGGGGAAAAATACTATTTAAAGGTTATTCTTGCTTTTGTAGAAGGAAATGTTTCAACAAAAATAATAAAAACCCATTTTTTCTATAACAACTGTGATTCAATGATAGTCATTCAACTTCGCCCAGCTGAGATGACAATGGGAGTAGGCCCGTGCGTATTTGGTCGTTCGCTCAGTTTCTGTCCAGCCTCTTGTATTCGCCTGGGACCAACACGCTTTGCCCCGTAGATTCCGGGGAGTTGCCATTAATTAAGCCGTTACGGTTGAGGGAGACAGAGAGAGAGAGAGAGAGGGAGAGAGAAATGGGATGGTTTCTCGGTGAAAAGGCTGAAAACGACCCCGAGGTGGTTGGGAGGAATGGTGGATGTTTGGCCACTGTTCCTCACTTCAGCCGGATTGCAGAGGCACGGAAAGGCCCGCGCGCAAGAAGCCTCGGGGAAATGTGTGCGAGCTCCAAGGGCAAGTGACATAGAGCGCACGCGAAAACGAACTTCGGAGAGTGAAGTGACAGAGGCATAAAAATGGTGTGGATTTTGTACGAAATACTTCAAATTTGAAATGAAATTTTAAATGATGTACTTGGTAGACGAGTAAGCGTACTTTGGAAGACTGAAAACGGATTCGCGGGAATATTTTGATGCACTAACGAACAAGTATTATTGCAAATTATTTACACCAAGCTATTCAAATACTTAGTACCAAGTCAACTGATTGTTTACTTCTCTCATCCTCAATTTATTCCGAGTCTCATTTTCTTTTGTATTGTAGGCATCAGGTGATTTCTGAAGTTGCCATCCTCATTGTTTACATTCGTCATTATAGCTTTGGAAAAAAGTGGAAGTTGTATGCCAATAGGATAATGTCCTGCAAGTAACGATGTACTTGGTAGGTCCAGTTCCACAACAGAATTGGCTATATTATGTTACAGTCACTGCCAGCGGGAAGCGTGGGCAAAGCCGCAGGGGTCCGGTTGTCTGGGAAACCAGTCTGTGACTTATTGATCAACGTGAAGAGGGGGCAGAAATAATGAGAAAATGCTATTAATTTCCATCACATATTTATATTCAAAATGTCCTCCTTTTATATTCCGTGAAAGATACTGACACGACATTGTTGACCAAAGAGCGCAGCAAAACCTATGGACTAACGAGTCCCTTCATTCCTTAGCCCTATAAAAAGAGCTGCGGTTTAAATTGCACCAAAAATACGATTTTAATTACAACCACCCTCCAAGTGTAGGTATGAGGTAAATATTAATAAGTAAAAATAATTTTTACACTCCATTGGTCAGTTCACAGATCAATTTATTGCACAATCCGAATTTCTATGCCTGACATCATTATCAGGTGCTCACTGACAAGTAAAGAAGGTACTGCGAAGGTTAATATAGTAAAGGAAGGTGGTTGATTTACTAGATAAACCTTCGCAATACCGACTTAACTTGTCAGTGAGCATCTGATGATGATGTCAGACATCGAAATTCGGATTTTGCAATAAATTTATCTGTGAACCGACCAGTGGAGTGTAAAAGTTATTTTTGTTAATTATCATGGAACTCCACAAATTTGAACTGAGTTTTATTTAATTTATGACGCAAATAATTCTAAAAATATGCTTTACTTTTAAATTTGAAGCTTGGTAAGATCTTGTAAATAAAAAATCCAGTGCCTGGAGGGAAATGATTCTTCAGTATGATGTTAAAATATCCCATTTTAGTCCATAATTGGAACATCCAATATACATTTGTTACTACCCACTCATTTCTAACACTCTCCTACAAAATTCTGCCGCAGAAACATCTCAGGTACGAATTTTCACTAAATTTTTCCCTCTCATATGCTTATCATGATATACGCAGATTAAAATGACTCAAAAAATGTAAAAAGGATAAAACATTTGTTAACAGCGATTGTTGCTTTCCTAGACACTCATTCCTAGATACTCTTCATACTATTTACTACTTTCCTACTGACATTCACTCGTCTTATATTCCGGATTGGATTGGATATTTGGGGAGGCGACCGACAGCTAAGGTCATTTGCACCATAGGGGACAGGTAAAGGGGATAGGGTGGATAGAAACCCGGCGTCGGCATTAGCCTGCTCTAAACAAAAGGCGCCGAGGGAACCACGGTTCAACGTTTCATCTGACAGACGAAGTACTGTACTTGCAGTGCCCTCCACAAGGCACTCAAGTAGGGATCGGGTTTCCTCTGAAAAACATTCTCCTTTGCAGGGACTTGAACCCTGGCCGCCCGTGTGGTAGGTGAGTACTCTAGCCACCACACAATCAACCCGATCCCCTCTTATATTCCGTTCCTCTACCCTTATGTACCTTTCGCGATAGTACTCAGAATCCTTCACTTGTTGAATGATTTCTTCAATTATCCTCATTTATACCACTCTTCCTCTGAAAACGTACCTATTTGACGCATTCAGCCTCAAATCCAGTCTCCTTGTGTTTCATAGAAATCATCCAAACAGAAACATATAAGCATGGGTTTACAATAGAATTTGCACATTAACATCTCAAACCATTTCACCGACCTCTTTCCAAGACGCATCCCTAACACATATTTTCGACAAAAACAATGAATATCAACGGTGATATTGCGCAACGTTGTTTTACGTTTATATTTCAAACATGTAAATGAAGAACTACGTAATATACTTGCCACTTTGCGATTAGCAGTCTTGAATAAGCGGTAAGCATCAAGGAAATGAAAAACATTAAAAATATAAGCTCTCAAAATCATACTTTTATGCTACTATCGAGTTCCTGCGATGCGAAAAACTTTTAAAATGTGATAATTCAGCACAAGTGGCGTTTAAAGTGGCTCCTTTGGCTAGAAAATAGAAAATATCAAAAGAGTATTTCACGAATATTCTGCGCATTCTCTCACATGCTTTCCTTTGCTCGATAGCTTATGAATACATTTCAAGGGGAGAAGTGGAATAGTTAAAAATCAAATTCACACAAAAGACAATATTAAATTTTTATTTTAACTTCTGCAGACATTATGGAACCTCATTAAAATGGGAAATAATTCAAAATACAACAAAAAGTCGTTTCTCTGCTTGGCGGTTGGCATGGAAACCTTGTCACAAAGAAAACACGTTTCCTCATGAAACCTCTCATGGATGTCCCTGGAGATAATTTTCCAGCGCATAAATCCTCTGAGCGTACTATCGGGGATGGGATTTTTGCATATTTTCTATTTTCCAAGGGCCTTGCCATTCAAAAGGAGGAAGGAGAGGAAGTGGAAGAGCAGAATAATAAGAATAAAACGCAAAGCGGGACAAGATTAATGTTCACAACATCCTCCTCTACCCCTCTTCATGGGCCGAAGATCGGTGGGAGAAATTGGAACGGGGAGAGAAATTTGAAGGCGAAATGGTTCAAGTTCCAAGGTTATGTGAGTTTCTCATCCATCTTAAATTGCCTCAAAGCAGCGTTATTTTAAATCTGCGAGGAAAATTACACGAGATCAATAGACACCATGCTCAGATGGGTAAACAATGAACATTTACGACAGAGCTGTAGCGAATTAAGAGCTGAATGACGATGTGTAATATTACATCTGTAATTACGCACGGATGGCTCAGTGCTTGAATGGGTCGAGTCCATTTTTTTACATGTCTAGTTGACATTTTTTCAGGATGGCTAGAGATGCATGGTAGTCAATGCTTCTACGTACCAGAAGTTATCGATAGCCTTATGAACAGCTGGTTTAACGGAGGTATTCAAGTATCTTAAGATGTTTGTGTAAATTTCTCGGGCTCGCCACCGGGTAAGATATTCATAGGCAGCCGACGTTTCGGATTCCGACTCGTTACCCATTCTCAAGGCAAGAGTAGCCTTGAGAATGAGTAACGAGTCGGAACCCGAAACGTCGGCTGCCTAAGAATATCTTACCCGGTGGCGAGCCCGAGAAATTTACACAAATTTAATTCGCCGGGAATGTGTAAAATCATACATATCTTAAAATGCATTTCCCACAGAACTCTATCGGATAGACTGAATAGACCTTATCCTCCCTACTCCATTCCTGACATCTATATCTCTCGTTGGCTAGTAATGTCGCGAGAATGGAAGAGAGTTAAATAACCAAACAGATTTTTTCTAGTAGGGTTATTTGTTCGAGAGGAAGGGGTAGACCGAGAAAACCGTGGGTGAATGTGATAGAAAATACTCATTGGAAGAACATTAGGAATCATAAACATATTGGAGCGTGTATGAAGCAATTTACGAATGTTTATGGGAACCTGAAGTATCTTGTAAAGAAAAGGGCATAAAGGGGGAACTAACTACTGTTCGGGAGTTATTTCAGGGAGCAACGGCAATGACTGAATTATTTAACTTCGCCCGCGTAGAAAGGGTATGATATGATTGGTATGAGTGAGTGCATATCTCATGTTTGTACGAAGAGCAGATAGAAATGATTTAAAAAAAGGATTGGATTGTAGAAGGGGTAGCTAGATCAATTCATAATTCCCACCCGTCATCATTGACCTTAACAAAATAGAGCGTGGAAGACACTGCAAAGCACAAAAACAACTCTCGCCATTTTCCTCTTCCTGTTCCATTTCTTTACTCCTTCCTCTGCCCTGAGTACCGGCCAAATGTCCCATGGGCGAATCAAAGGGTATGCTGCCGAAGAAGTTATAATAGGAACAAAATTGTTTGAAATTTTTTTGAATTTTTGAAATTAATCTCTTCAAAACTCTCCTCTTTCTCAACAATTCCCTTAAACTGGATTCGAAGACAACTTATTTCGAGAATTATTGAGAAAAATTTGCTAAATCATGCGACTACTATTTCACTTACTGGGAACTAAATAAAACCCTCGCAGAAACAGAAAATCAATGGAGAATTGCTTCGTGAATCGTATGTTTTCTAAACAGATACGTATCCCATCATACCATTCCATTTTCTAGAGGTAATAGAAATTTTTCACTCTGCTTTGCCCACTAAATCTAATCATTTCCTTCATAATGCCTCAAGATAAAGATAATTGGCTCCTCTATGATAATTTCCCCATATTGCTCCCTACTTTCAAACCTCCTCCAATTTTGCTGTATTCGTGCATTGTATTACAGGCGCTCCCCTACATTCATGACTCTTTTCATTCATCCTGTTTTAGTCTCTCTTCAACCGCACTCATGTACGACTTTCTTCAACTGCCCCTTTCTCTTAAGCCGTTCTCTACTCTATTATAAATTCGTTCCGTTATTTTATTTCCCCCACTCTCTCAACATGGCCAAACCAAAGACGGACGCTCCGTTCGTGTGCATCCACTAATGGATCCAATAATACACCTTCTTTCATGACCCATCCATTCTCAGTCCTATTTCTTCTACTTTCATTGAAAACACTTGAGATATACTTAACTATTTCACTATTGATACCCGGAAGGACGTTTCCAAGAGCAAAATGCTTGTTTCTAAATCTAGCATGTTGTACCAACATCTCGTACCGCTCGTACCTTAATAAATTTTGTATCTCGTTTAAGAGGTTGCAATATCAATTAATACAAGTAGTTTCCGTACCTATAGTGCACTGCATGTTGGTGGTGAATTTGCTGGCAGATTATATTGCTTGTTCGTGATAACTCAGACCATGCCGCGCACACATTACGTGGTTTTCAGGGTACGATATAGATTTAGAATTAGTCCATTCCGTGCATGACGAATCCGGATGACACGAACAGTCGGCGACTTGGGAATTAGCACAGGCATAATGGATTATAGCTTCGATGATGACGTTTTTAGCGAAGTCAAAACGTAGCCAAGGACATGATCTCAATGCTTTTGGGCTCTATTTTGTGGAAGTTCTTTATGAATAATGAAAATAACAAATTTGTTTGATTCTACCAATTAATCTATAAGGTACGACTGTTTTTAACGCTGCGGCTTCATCTTCAGGTATCTGAAGCCAAGGACATATTTGGATCATTAAAAAATGATACACCATTTTCAATATTAATTCCCAAAATTTGCTACCATACTATAAAATGAGGATTAGAATGTTTAATACTGCCATTTTGCTAATTTTAAAACTTGACAACGAATAATTTAAATTCATACCTTCAATTATTGCACTGACTTCCCGCAATCTTCCAAAAAGAACAGAAAACGAGGACAGAGTGTAATACCCTCTCGTTAAACTCATTCGACTTCTTCAATAGGCTTGGGGGTTTAGTGAGAAGAGAATAGCTAAGGGTCAAGTTTCTCTTTCGTTCTCTCATTTCTGGGATTCACGTGGGGACTGAAGGGGGGAAGTGGGCAGTTGGAGAGCCCGGGAATTCCTTAGTTGCTCGTGCCACCCGATAGATCGCGTGACCGGCGCCAATTTCACGGCCCCCGCCCATTCCTCGACCAACTCGCCAGTTTCCCTCACGCACACACGGACACACAACGAGAATGTGGCCCAATCTTTCTCAGACCACCCATTGGTAGTCCAACACTAAGGACTTTCATGAAACGAAAATATTCTACTGCCCAGGAATTCCTTGTCCCTTCAAGGAAGGGAAGTACGGGTGAGATTCCTAAGGACTCCAGGGGAACATATCCGTGAATTCCGTCACCCGTCGGCAAACTTTTTTTCCATCTGGGTAGGGTAACCACAAGACTGAGGTAAAAATTCATGGTATTTGTCAAATCGTAATTTCATGAAAGCGACAAAGATGTGCTTCTTTTTTTATTTTTGGCAATTGGCATGCTTGAAAACAGAGAATCGCAAAATAATTTCCAAACAGGATTACATATTGGCATTGGCATTGCCTCTTGCTACAAAAATCAGGATATTACCATTTTTTGAGAAAGCTCGGTAGTCTTAAGTACTGGGCCTTTATTGTCATGATTATTATTTTATTAGGGTAATCAGTCTACAGGTTAAGGTACATTTTAATGGAAATGATAAAAACACCACAGATAAATCATAAAAATGGGCACAATATACTTTTCAATATATTACGACCAAAGTTTCCCCTAACATAACATTATCAGGTGGCTTCATATGATTCCATCATAAGCAAAACCTAGATTGTAATACCTATCGTGAGTTTTGGATTACTCATTGTCAGTGAAATTTTCATTTATATTCAACATCGCCTGAATCTACAGATATTGTTGATAAGAAAGTGATCAAAAACTTTACACGAAAGAGACCCTATTTCCATATAATATTCATCCGATCGAACGTCCTACCCTCTTTCATCCCATGCAAAATACCCATTGTTCTTCAACCCCCCTTCAAAGCCTAAAGTCTGCCCCTCCATCATAATCTTAAGAAACCCTCTGCCCTTCATAAACTCTCTCAACAACCTACTTTGCCTCCGCCTAATCTTCTCCAGAAGTTTCTTCTCATCACCCATCATGCGATGCAATTCCTCATTAGTCTTCCTTTCCGTCCACCGTTACCTTTTCCATTATTCTCCACATTTACCTCTCTAACACCCGCCACTTATTCTCGTTCTCCTTCCCGTGATTATCACTAAAAATCCGAAATTGGTCGTTTTTTCTACAAATATTAGTGGAATGCCATTTAAGAGGATTAATTGTACAAGTATCTTGTCTCATTAAACTAAATGTGTTGGGTTGAATCTAAATACAAGCGTGTCATATATGTAAAGATCATTACATGCTCACAGTATTTTTTCTATGAAAAGTAGCCTAACTAGTAGTGTTCCCAAAAGAAGCCTAACGAGTTGTGTTCCCAGAACAAATGATGCCGCACAGGTTTGTGTGAACACCTACTTCAGGTATAAATATCATGGGGATGGATCAATTTGGTTACCCCAAGGAAATTGCTTCGTATCCGCTCGAGGGAATTGATCTTTTTTACATTAATGAATTCAATGTGGTTAAAATTTAGCAATTAGAGCACGTAAAAACCTAAGTAATGTCATACTTTTGCGCTAAGTAGGCCGCAGAGAGGTCTCACATTTGCACAGCTCAAATTTCAGACTAATATACTTCAACAAACGCTCCTGGTCTTTTTTTTAGTCGAGAGAAAACTTTAATACACAGTTCTGATGAGAAGTTAATATAACGTAGTATAATGGCGATGCCTTGACTGAAAATCATCCCAAGGAAGAAAACCTTAAGATTGTATCAATCATTCATTTTCACAACCAGCATGAAGTTCTCATTGGACTCCATAGTCATCGTTTTTATAAAATTTACTCATAGCAGGAATACGTATGTATCAAATCAGGTAAGTAACATACTATATTTTAAACATTTTACTGTTTCCGCGGTGATAGATGTTTTGTAAACACAGAAAATGGCATCAACAACGATTGATACAACGCAAAGTTATTCAGATATTTTCCTTTCCTCAATTTTACATGTATGTAAAGGCAGGTGTTTAAAAACCATTTAAACTGTAAATTAGTCTAAACTTATTCTTCACCTCAAAGAAAAGTTTCACAAATTTATGAACTATAGTCATTCGTTAGGTTTTTGGACTCTTTAGGGTGAAACATTCATAATTACGCTAAAACATCATTGAGAAAACACAAAAGCCTTTTCCTTTTTGGCCCTTATCGCACCAACATGCTTCTCATTCAATACGCTATCGTTATGAATTTAAGGCAATAATACTGATTATTATAGCATTATATTCGAGAAAAATTCATCGTCATACAAAATTCTTCGAGATTTTGTATGTACAATGGATGCGAAGAATGACACTCTCTGACGCAGTAAAAATCTTATGAACCTTTCCAGCCGCTTCTTCTTTGAAACGACCAAAAGAACATAGAACGATCATTGAATCGGTTTTTGAGGATTTTCCGCGTAAACTCAAAAATCCCCCCAAGATGAGTAAGTTCTCTAAGTCAGCATCTCCTTAAAAAAACGAGAATGGATGCGGCATCGAGAAACGAACGTATTTTCAGAGAATCAGCTCCATCGAAATCCTCAGCATTTCTTCGCAAACGCTCGCAATACCCCATCTCTATAAGGAAAAAAAACTATAATGCAGATTCCCGGAGCGTCTTTTGCCTCCTCGGACGTCGCGTTCCCATTCAAATGAGACAGAGCCCCAACGTATATTCGAAATCCAGATCCTCCGCAGAGTAATACCGCTGTAAATAGCATGAATTGTGCTACATCTGATAAAACTCAAATGGCACCAACGGAACGATTTTGTTGAGAAAATATCTTTCATTTTGTTGTCCTAAGTATGCGTATTAGATCATCGGATTTTTGAGCGCATGCTATGTATTTCAAATTCTGCGATATTGATACAAGATGCGTCAGAAATACACTGACATTTATTTCTTTTGGAAATTCCTGAATAGAGTAACTGTACCCCAGCATTTTACAAAATTGCTAGCGCTGACTCTGCATACTCATGGAAGACCAGTGCATTCCTGCATCCCGCTGCAAATAGAAATGGACATTAAATCACTCTTGTGTCTATAGTAATATATAATGCACAAAATCTTGCATGGACTAAGGTAAGAAAAGAAATTCATCAGGTGTAGCGACCTATTGTAGTATTACAAACAGATTGTATGCTATATTGGCCTGACCTATATATCCCGAAGGTCAATACACGAATGAGGGTAGCATTTTAATTGCTCATCACGAGTGACCCATGGAGCTCCATTGGAGGTACAAATGAATAATACTGTGGGAAGATTTAATATGAAAAATTATATAGAAATCTTAAAACCCCATAAAAATGAAAATTTATCGCACAGCAAAACTGAAATTCAAAAACGTTATTATCATAACTGGGTTGTTTGTCTTATTTATTTGGCAATGAAATACGATATCTCTGGAGAAAATTATGAAAAAACTTGCGAACTAACTTCAACCATGGAATATGGAAAACAAGAATAAATTCATGACTTTACGGTTGGGAATGATTGTGGCATGAAAAATTAATACATTGTTGTATAAGTTACTCTGCGCCGCACCATTATGATTCACGGAATGATGGAGCGGACAATGAAATTCATCTATTTCTTCATTTTACCTTTATTATTCGAAAGGCTGTTAATAATACTTCTTGGAATCATTGACTTTAACCATAATCCACAAAATACTTAAGGATACTACCTGTTTATTGATGATTATTCGCTAATTTCTTATTGAGTGGCGATACAGAGTTTTAGTGGCGAACAATGTAGAAAAAAACAAATTTAATTACGATTTTAGCCGCAAGACAATAGTTTAACGGCTTAAAATTTTTTAAAATGCCTACGCCTTAAAGACGGCTACTTCTGGAAAGTTTAACCGATGGCATATCGTATTGATTTGTACGCAGAGGTGTCATCGATTTCCCAAGAGAAAGAAAACATGTTTTCCAGAATCTAATACCCTCCATCACTTCCTCACTACATTTTATTCAGTCGTGCTTTCCTAAAAACTTCAAAATATGTCAATTATTTGATTGAAATTTTAGGCCACACTACTTAAAAAATTCCTACCTTGCTTAATAGCACACTATAAGTACTATTTTTTAAATGTCTCAAAAATCACCCTCGGATCTTTTAGATGAAGGAAAGTCCTAACAATGGATTAACCCTTCCCTAACGCTCAATAACTTTGGAGAAATTCACCTTGTAGATACAGTACTGCCCAGACATACTCCAAAATACTATTATTTACTCAGCGAAAGCATTAGCTGCAATAATTTTGACCGAACGTCGGATTGATAAATATATCACTTTGATTGGTTTGATATTGCAGGAGGCATTCAATGCTTTAAACTGTCATGGCCATAAAGAGTTCATGATAATGACAAAAAAGTGTGAGTTCTTATTGGAGTGTAAAAGAAAGATTTTTAATCTTTCTAATGATATTTATATATGTAGGTATATGGCATTACTATTTTCAACGAATAGGAACAATCTTCGGGTACAAATTTGTTTTTTTTCTTAAAGTATATTGTTGTACGCTCTTAAGGCAATAATTATGTTATACAAATTAAAACCAAACTTTTTCACTAAATATGATACCTATGCACTGAAAAAAGTTGGTACCAAAAATAATAAAATATCAGTAGATAGATGGAACGCTTTTCTCCATCATTTAGTAATTGAATTACTTTACGGTGCATCTAAAACCTTAACATTAATGATCTATTGGCACTTAACTGTTTGAAAAACTTTACCACTTAAGGAAAATAACTCAAGATGATGAGAAATATAGAGGAAAACATGTTTTCTCTAAAAATAAACCAAAGAAATGGGTGTACGTCTTGCATGCCCGAGCGTCTTACTTACTGTGAATTACGGAACCACCTACGGAAGGAGAAGTGGTGATCCGGAAAGGGGCGATTCAAAGAACTAGGAAAAATCATTCTGTAAGTTTATCTTTTCAAAATTCAATTTCTAAAAACATTTGCAAGATTGCATGAGGACACGTCGTGAAAACATTGAACCAAAAAGATTACTTCAAATGAAATACAAATGGATATTTCTTTCTAATATGTATCGTACACAATCTCATCAAAATTTCATTAAATTGTGCCAATACTTTTTCACACTAGAAAAGATGACATGTCGATGAATAACATGTAAAAATCGTAATGACTTAAAATTTATATAACAAATTGTTTACACTTGAATTTGAACATAAAAATGAATATTTGGCTAATATATTAGACATGTGAGTGAAATAACAATTAATGGGAATGTAATGTGCCACCGTAGAACTGGAATGGCAGATTTAGGAATTAGGGTCTGGGCTAAATTTTGGATGATTTTTGATGTTATATTTCTGTCAACCCCTTTCTCCAATTCCCTAGTGGTGCTTTATACACTGACTATCCCACCCGTTCGCAACGGAAGGCGGAAATGTCCTCGGATGTCGGTCATTCCCTAGAAACAACCTATCCATCAACAGATAAATAGTTTCCTGCAATCTAGGCCACCCCTTCAACAGAAATGATTTGGTGTAATGCATACTTTACACTTTCGTGTCATGAGAACAGGAGGTCCTCGAACTGAGCCGTTTGTCACACGTGACATTTCAGATAAATCTAGACCCCAGAATACATCATATCTGATCTAGAACAAGTCCGAGTTTGCTTGCCAGATTCTTTATAATATTGAAGTTAGAATCCGATATGATTCGAGCGATTGCCTGAAGATGACGTTGTCCGTCAAACTCGGGTCGTTCCAATTTAAGATGTGTGGAATCACAAAGTTACCAGTTACCATCATTATGATTTGAGTCGTTCTTGGAAGATTCAAGACGGTCATTGAACTTGAAATGGCGAGGAAGAGGTATTTTCATTAATATTGTAGAATGAATGATTCTAAATTAATCAATCTAGGCAACTATGCCAAATAAACAATTGTCAGGGCAGATTTCTCGGGTTTCCTGAAATCATTCAATTGTCAGGGCATTTTTAATAAATGTTGATTTCATGGCCACAAAATTACTGAAAGGTCTTTGAGGCGTAGGCGACACTAGTCTTAGCAGGTGAAAATTGCCCTAAATGTCAACATTCGAACACAGCCGTCGCGGTAGTCAGCCAGTGCTCTAGCCACTACAACCAACTGCATATCTTCATACAACTTAGGGCCGGCTTATCCATCTCCGGGCAACGCGATTTTATCCGGCGGATAGCTTATCCTCCGGATAAACCTAAAGAAAGCGTTAATCCACCGTCGTTTAAGCTTTATCCGTCGAATAAATGTGCCCGCTACTTCTTCCTCCGGATAAAAATTTAACCGGAGGATAAAATAATTTTCAAGACGTCTGCCGCAATCACCTGCCATGTTTAAACTGTTATTTTGGACGAAAAACTGTATTTACTCGTGTATTTCTTTCTCAGTAATCCTAGTTATTGGTGGAGTGACTGCTCTGAGAGAAATTCGTGGCATCAATCGCCGTAATTTTTAAAATTATATAGCCTTTCAAATTTCTCATGTCTCCTGTTTACAATACTACGAAATGAAAAGGAATTTGAATATTCAATGAATGGAATGCTCTTTGTGGTGCTTTTCGTTTAAATAAATTTGAAGCATCGAAGTTCATTTTTAAGTCGATTTAAGATGATGTAATTGGCCGAAATCATCGTGAAGCCCCTGAAAAATTTGGGAATGCGCGATAGTGACGGTACTTAATGGTCACCGACTTACGGTATGAATACATTCACTTTATGGTCTTCTAGAGCACTATTTTGGTTTATTTAATATTTAAAGTCTTTATTTTATTAGTTTAGCGCAAACAAATCGTTACGAGAAGGGATGCAACTTTCCGGCTTCATGATTCAAATTAAACAATCCCTCAACAACTATGAATTTCGCTCACAAATGCTCGGCAGTCAGATATGTTAACAAACAAAGCGATGCGGAGAACTTTTGTGGCAAATTATTCGATATTCATACCACCGCGATGGTATTCATTAATTTTAAATAACATGGTCATTATTGACTACACTTTAATTTAATACCTATTTCGCATCAACATTTCGTTATTATAGTGCATACTCAAATATTCATCACGCAATATCCACATGAAGTGGGCAAAGAGAACTTATTTATTGTTGTTTTTCCTATCAAACCAGGTCCCTATGATTAATTTCCTTCATGGTGTCCTATCCTCAATCCTTTCATCGTGCCCTGGCCTTGCTAGAATAATATTTTTAAGTAGTTTTGTTTCCAATAAGCATGTTATTCAACTAGTGGTCATCGTAAAAATATCCATTAAGCAGGTAAATCAAAAGAGTAATAACAGTTTAACGATAGCCTCAGAAGGCTCATTGCTACCATATTTATTTACATCCCAGTGGTACATGTTATTTCAACATACTCAGAATCTCCGTAGAGAGGTAAATTCAAGGACTTAAATTCTTTTTGTGTTCACAGATTTTCAAATGTCTATATCGTTTCATGTTAATTATTCACACGAAATATTTAAACACTGAAAACGGCATTCAAAATGAGTGAAAGAGTAGACACCAACTTTTAGCAGGAAGATATAGACACAAAAGCCACTGAGTCTTCGGCATGAAATGATATCGCATCCTTCTTACACTAACGTTGAACAACCCTTAATAAAGTCACCATGTATTGTCATACGTTTAACGACTTTGAAACAAGAATCTGAGATTTACCTCACGCTTGAGACAATCTCCGCCAAACAAATGCAAAAGATACGACCATGAAATAGTCCTTGTTAATCGGCAGTAAAATACACCACATTGAAATTCACACTCATATCCATAACAAGCTCATACCGAGTCTCACGAATATCGGAATTCTTTTGTTCAGAGCATGCAGTGGCCAATCACAACGGTCGCTTTAAAATACACGTTCACTCTGAGTTGACAATTCCAAAGTTGCCACATCTTTCTATCGGGTAACTATCGAGCGGCTAAAATATGATTGATAAACGGTACATAAGATTTATCCGGCGGGTAGCAATATCCGGCTGATAGTTATCGGGAAGTTTACCCGGAGATGGATTGAGGAAAGTGGTGAACATGTTTGTGAGATGGATGATTCAATTCTGCTCCTCACAATTTAAATTATCCTAGAGTCATAAGTATTTCACTGCAAGTCATCAAATGCTTATGGTTCAACTAACCTCTAGTTAAAAATATATCAAAGTAATCTTCTTCGCAAAAAAATGTAACATTAAAAAAACATTTTTAGATATGCATCAAAAATCATTTCGTTTCATTATTACTGTGAAATTTTTAACAAGTAACTAATGCAAAGATGTATTGATAATAATTTGTAGAACACTTGTAAACAATAAGTGGAGACTTTGGCTTTCGTGGAAAATAGCTTCAATCGTGCAGATGAGTTGCAAATAATCACATTTAAAATAAGTTACAATTTGCAAGCCTTACGAGTTACACAGGAGAAATAAAAATTTTGAAACCACGCATCGTTTCATCAATGATTGCTTAATATTATTTTAGTTTACATTTATCTATTTTTTATTCACTTCACATTTTAATATCTAAAGTAATATTATGAGTCAGGTGGGGAATTCTTGAAATTAATGATCATTCGCCTTGACTGAGGATAAAATCCGGATGCATCGATATCGCGCCCAATACTTCAGCCAGCTGTGTTACCGAGATGTCCTCATTCTCTATGTATTTTAATTACTCGGTAATTATTTTTTCTGCTAGGAAACAACTGCATTTGCGTGTGACTCCGTAAAATTAATACCGTGTAAAGTCTCGGTATCCTCAAAATGTGTTATCAATAATATAATATTTGCATCCTCATTACATAAGGAATCGACGCTATGTTAAGTACCAATTACACAAAAATTTTACAAGTACAACTATGGCCGTATTTAATGAGGATACCTTCAAGGTATCCTCATTAACATCCTCTTAGGTGCCGTTGCTCATAGGAACGTTTGTCTCGTTATGGGGTACGCAATGAGCCATGTAACACGATGATTAGTTGTTTGTTCAGAACCCCTGAAGTTGGAGAGCAAGTCGTTCTCCAAAGCGATGGGACTTATGAACCTACTTACCCGGTGAAACACCCGAGAAACATCCAATTTTTGGCACTTTGGGAGAAATAGAATTTTTTGCGATATAGAAGAGAGAATTTTATTCCTTATCGCGGAAAAAAGTTTAAACCTTAAACAATTTTTCAAAATAAATCATTGGCAATTTTTTATCAAGTATAATGTGCAGGTAAGTCGCATATGTTCAGCCAAAGAGCCGCATCTACTCCTCGAGCCGCAGTTTGCAGACTTCTGGTGGAGAGCGAACTGAAGTTTTTCAATGAGGATATCAGTCAACCAGATCACGGATTCAATGACGAAGCAAACTCCGCTTTAACTTAAGCAATGAAGAGAGTGGGGGGGAACAAGTCACCACTGAGAAAAGTTTGTGCGTGAAGTTAGCTCGTGACCGGAGTTTGGATCGCATGGCTGAAGGCGAGAGAACAAATGAAGATCGGGAGCCGCTGCTCTTCCTTGTCGTCTCCCATCTTCGATTTCCTTGGCCTTATGTCTCGGGGCAATGCGGTATAGATTTTTTTCAATAACGCTTCGCGATGTCACGATAAAACCAAAGTATTTAGAATTTCTGCGGGGAAAAAGCGAAGATGTACATCAATGCAGGAAAGAGGAAACCTAGAGCTAGTACAAAAGTTTTAATACTAGAGTAACACGCTGGAAGAATATAGGTAGAGTAGTAAATATATAGAGAAACTAGGCGCTATCACGATGGATTCAAAACTGGCAGAACTAGATGGATAGGGCATACCCTGAGGCACAGTGAGCTAGTTAAGAATATCATTTGAGGAAAAATGGAGGGAAATGTCAACAGAGGAAGGGTCAGGAGAAAATATTTATACCAAATAAAAGTGCATTATAAGAGCTACCAGATAGTAAGGGAGCTAGCATTAGATAGGGAAGGATAGCCAAATGAGTTGGTTATTAATGAAATCGAAAGAAAATGTGTCGGAAGCAGTATGGGGAACACCTGGAGCTATTACAGTAATATTAATACTTGGGTAGCATGTTAGAAGAATATAGGTGGGGTATGTTAACTTTTACTATTATTGGTACATAATATTAAAGATATCAAAAGGAGAATGGTGCCATCACGGTGGATTAGAACCTGGAAGAACCAGATGGAAAGAGCACGCTCTGAGGCTCCACAGGTTGGTTAACAATATAATTGAAGGAAAAATGGTGGAAAAAATTCACTGAGGGAGAACCAGGAACAATTACATTGACCAAGTATGGGAACATAAAAGAGCTAACTGAGAGTTAGGGAACTAGCACTAGATAGGGCTGGATCAGAGGCTGCATTCAATCTTATGATTGAGCGATCAATAATTAAAAGCGCTATTGAAAGAGCGTTTATATATAGAAAGGAGATGATAGTGTAGATTTAACGTGAGAGAATATAAAGTAACTGATAATGAGTTTAATGGTGAGAGTAGCTTTGCACAGGGCATTCTCAGAGAAGTTCTCTCAGAGGAGCATTATTTGGGGGCGTTTGAGAAATGGGTGTGGAGGATATTGGAGAAAATGGTTAAAGAACAAGGTAAACGGGGATGCACGGCCAATACTCAATATTTTCCTCAAACGATATTGAAGAAATGATTCCATTAAAAAAAGTATCGGTATCATGAAGTATTATGAGGAATATGGAAAGGTATCGAGGTGAATAACGATTGTATCGTACACAAAGGTCCGCTTCTCTGATATTGCGGCGTCTGTTGCTCGCCTCTCGTCATTTGTCTTCGTTGTACGCGACGCACGAGGAGATTGCGCGCAACAGGAGATCAGAGATGCTGGACAATGAGGCAGTCGGAATGAAGGAGCGAAGTCGAATGGTAGAAGAGTAATGACAATGGTTTCGACATGGTAAGGATGTCGGAAACAACCAAAGAATCACATTTTCTAGTATAACCCTGTTGCTTATGTTTGTTATAATTTTACCTGACCTCTTGTGAGTACGAAGATTGCCCAAAAAGTAATGCCCCGCATGTTTTTTCTCAAAAACTATTTATTTTTCAAAAATTAAATCCACACATCTGGAAAAATGATGTTCAATCTTATCACTCTATTTGTCCAAATTATCTCCTTCAAGTTGTATTTCCTTCCTCCAGCGATTCACTTGGGCGTGAATGCCCTTCCGGTACTGATTTTCGCTCTGGTTACGGAGCTAGGTTTATACTTCGCATATCACCTCTTCTTCATCCAAATTAGTTGTGTTGAAAAGTAATGAGTAGCATTATTCAAAACTGATTAGAAAAGGAGAGAAATTCAGAAGCAATTTACTATTTTCTTTGATGCAATTTCTTCATGTCTTTAGTTTGTGCCAGACTGGTAATTGCGAGACCAATCTTTTAGTCTGTCCTCTGCAAACCTGCTGTTAAAATAAAAAAATCGTTTGTTACCTTGGTCTAACTCTTTCTTCTAACTTAACCTGGGATCAGCATGTCCCAGAAATCTGTAATATGGGAAATAAAATTCTCATGTGCTTAAACTCCAAAAGAAAAATTTACCTATTTCTACCAGAGTTACACCTGTAACTTCTCTGATATTTCCAATTATGGATTACTGTATATAAGTCTATAGTGACTTAACTAATGTTCTTGACATGCGCATTTAGTGACTAATTAACTGCTGTGTGAGATTTATACTTCCTCTTTGTAGAAACGATCATGTGACCAAATACTTTGTTGACCTAAAGTGGCTACCTCTCGACTCCCGAAGGAAATATTTCTTGGAATCATTTATTTTAACCAAAGCAAGCGTCTGATTTCCTATACAATTTATATACCTACAGGACAAGTGTTTCCCATTGATTAACCCGACCTGACCCTAGCCTTCTTCACATCCTCCAAGCCCGTACCAACCTCTACCACCTAAAGTCCTTCCTTATCACCGCTTCCAAGTTTTTGAATAAATACCTTCTCACTTTGAAACTGTCTCTTCACTGGAATCATTTAAAAATAAAATTTACTTGTTTTTAAAACCTTAATACTGAATCTTGATTCTTGCTTAGTTGACTAATGTGTATATGTTTAAACATTTACGTTATATTGTACTATTGTGGTTTTCCTTAACTATTGTGCTCTCACATGTACTATTTCCTATTTTCCATGTACTATTTTTTGAGCAGAATGTTAACTTGTCAAACAGTTTTTTGCTCTGATGGGTACCCAGAGCACAAATAAAGTATTTCTTCAAAGTCCACAAAATTTTTCAGAGCAATCGGATGTAAGATACGGTGGTGTCGTGATAATCTCAAAAGGTTTTGCCTCCATAGAAAATTTATCTCTCGATGACCGATTTCACGCACTGATTTCGGTTATTAAGGAGTCAAAAAAAATGTGGAGCAATACTTTTCGGCCAACCCTCGTAAAAAGTAATCAATGATTCAAGTGATTGTTTTACCGTGGAAAAAACAATGCACTGCCTCCGTTCTGCGAACCAGATAGCCTTTCATAGGTTTCAATACATATAAGTATTTTGGATGCTCTCAGACCAGGGAATATGGGGCGTGAGCATAAACAGGGTGCTCTTCCAAGATGATTTCCTTCCTTAACTCCAACCAACTCCCAGGGGAATTCTAAAAGATCTCATTTCTAATTATCTGAGACAAGCAGGGAAAGAGGGCTTGTAAGGTGTGCGTTAAGGAGTAAAATCCTCGTTTGCTAGGATTTATTGCTATTGCTTCACCAATTCCAGGCAAATCCCATCTGTTTCTTGGGTCCACGACCTTAGTAAGTGCGATTGGTTTTGAGAAGAAGGAGTTAAAGGATTCTTCAAGGCGAGAGCAATATCATCGCAAAGCAACATGATATAAGCATACTTAAAAACGATGAATTGAAAGCAAATGCCTCATAAAATAGTCATTCATCTATTGAGAACTCTAATAGATACTCACCGATGAAGAATTCAGAACATTGAAGAATTTAGATAGAATACAGAAACATTTTCTGGATGAGCGTGAATCGCAAAACTCGTTGTAAGTAACCTTTAGCAACGATTGATGGAAGAATTAGAACACCTTCTTGAAGGTGATATCTAAAGTATAATTGTTATACATACATATAATTATAATAAATAATACTTCGGAAAACAATGGAATTCAATGGCCAGTCCAAATGTTTTCCTTCTGAGAATTTAATCACGCGTAATGAAACTAGCAAATGAAACTTCACGTAAATGCCAAAAGAAATTTCAACTTTTCCCTAATGAAGTGCATTTGTGCGTCTTCTATCAAATGCAACGGTAGTACATAGAGTGCCCAAAGCATAAAAATAAATGTATAGTTGTGCTAAAAAAGACAAAGAATCTTTGTAAGCAAAATCAGAATACTTCAAGAGCGCTTTTATCTCGGACCGACTGTTGTTCGCCTCTCTACCTTGTAATCGTCCCCCACCCAATAATACATTGCGTTATTTCGATCCTCAGACCAATGTTTCGGATTTAGTTTTCCTTACCTTAGTCACCCTAACCGCCCTTAAAAGTCTACTTTCCCTCTACCTCTTCTCCAGAACATGATTACATAGTACGGAGGCGAGCTTTAGAGTGGGCCAAAATTTTCAGATATTAATTTTTTTGGAATATTATAAGTCTTGAAGCTTAATTTTTTACCTTTGGATGAAAGCATTACAAATGTGAAATTTAGTCAATCAACGTGTGACAGAGGGGTGAAAAACTTTCAATTTTTAAAGGTGAGAGTTTATTGTTTTCTATCTAATCCAATACAAGTGGTAAATGTCGATATATTTTCTCACATATACGTATATGCTTCCTTTATGGATATATTTTTGGACAAAAATCAATAAAATGCCGTTTATATTACCTAATTAATGGATACAAAAAATTATAAGGCCTCAGGAGGATAGGCAACACGTATGGAAGATTTACGTGTCCTTTTTACTTTCGCGGCTATTTCCTTAATTTCTCATTTTCCTTCGGGTTTTCCGACTATTGAATACACACTTGTCCTTAAACTTAGACAATTTAAAAATTTGGCCACTATAATGAACACAAACTCGCTACAGTAAACAGTTGCTCTATCCTCTAAATAACGACACAAGTAGGTCAAAATCAGTCGGTGGTTCCTGCTAAATCAGTGTTCTAGTTAAGAAGTATACATAAATTTGCAATAAAAAGTAAACTAATAGAACATAATGCGAAACTCTACACACACATACATCGTTGCAACAGGTATAGAAAGATGAAAAAACCCTCCTCTAAACGTGGAGCGTTCTCTCAAATAGATTGCGTCCTCATGGTAGCTGTGAGACGGAATTCGCTCCCTGGGGGGAAAAAAAAGGAGTCACAAGAGACGTCTGGGCGTACGAGTCAGAGACGAGCTGCCCGGCTGAAATTAAAAGGGGCTCCACCCAGCCGTCAATTTGAAATCGAGTTGAGGCGTTGATTCTGAATTCGCTCGTTTCTCCCGGTATGCAACTGCGGAATACATAGCACTACGAGGCTCCTCCACAGCCCAGCTCTCATTCCTCTTATGGCAAGCAAATACGGGAAAAACTGCCACGGAAAGCAAGGGTGGAATGGAAAAAGATACCGTTTAAATAAAAGTTAAAGCAGTTGAAACGATGCGCACATAAAATTCTTGCTAGCTTTTTCAGAGGGTGCGTCTCGGCTAAGTAATATATGTTAGTCTCTTGTTTCCTAAATGTTGATAGTTTATTTTGATTTCATTAGGGTAATTATTTAATATGTTCACTAAGAATTCTCTGGGAAAGCAGGAATTAACAAAAAATTGGTTACCAACAGGGATACTTTTTTTCAAATATATGCGAATCCGATGCTAAATACCTTCCCAGGGAAATAATTTTGTTTGGTTAGTAATTTGACGTAGCGACTTAATTCTTTTTTAAAAATTATTCAGTATTTCATATAAACTACTAAATAACAACAGTAAAATAATATAAAAAATTAGAAAAATAGAAAATAATTTGACATGTGACAAATATCAATTAAAATTTAAATTATCAACTACTGAAACCTTACCATTTTATAAATATCTCAGTTACCCAAACAACAATCAAAGCGATCCGCACCCAATGTAAGAGGAAGTACGCAAAAAGAAATGAGGACACTTCAGAAAAAAATACTTTTAAAAGGAAATGGCAAATATTTTTAATGAATTAACGTGCCAAATATAAATTATTATCACCTTATAAATATTTTGAATTAGAGTATAAATGAAGAAAAAACATATTTGGGAAACGATGGCACCTAAAATATTTAAATCTAACATTTGAACAGTATCTAAAATAATAAATTGCACTTAACATAATAAGTAAAAAATTATTTATATATATATACAGCGAATTTAAAATGCATAATGATTACTTTAAACACAATACGTAGTGAATTTTAAATTGATATTTTATATCTGGTTATTTCTCTTATCTAATTTATCGGTAAAGCTAAACTTACGTTTGTTTGAACACTACGCAATGGATCCGAATAAAATTTATCGCAAACATTCCTCAGCGTAAAGAAAGATGGAGAGGCTAAATGGAAAAAACTCAAGTGTCCCATGGACCACTACGAAGTTCGTTTTTTTTAACTGAAGAAGTTTAGTTCAAGAAGAAAAGGTTTGGATTCGTTGCAAAAGTAAATTTATTCTTTTTAAAATTACTTGCACGTATTATGCAAGGATATGTTTTATTTTGATTGATCTAAGGAATAAAAGTTTTAATTATAACATTTAATTTTCGGACTCAATTAGTTCCGGCCAAAATTTTCTCTTCAAATCATTCCTTTATGTACTGTTTGAGTAACAAACTTTTCTAGATACCTGACAAACACATCAAAGAATTCAAATTGGCACTCGAGACACGTGATGCCTAAAAGGTAGTGGAAGGTAAGAGGCAATAAGATGACAAATGATAAGTATGAAAGAATTATGACGATTTTTCAGTTAGTATATTTTCTATTCCAACATATTCATGTTTAGCTTATGAATAAACATAATTAGGAACTTTGCACTTCATTTATGGAGGAATAATTTTATCTTGTGTGTCAATTTTTCCTCCTTCCGGTCGAAATCCAACCTACATTACAGTCCATTTGGCAACAGAAATAGATAAGAGCTTTGCACAATATTTGGCGCCGTTGACAAAAATTTCACTATCGTTCTCTCCGCCTGCCTACTCCATTACATTATATCTCTGCGGGCGGTTTGCAGGGTGTGTGTGGCTGTAGATGAAGGGATAGCGTCCACATCGCCGGAGCCCCAGACAAACTCCCGTCTTGCCAGCTCATGCCGGAGCGAGCGTGGCATATCCGGGTTACTCCTCGCTCCGGGGCCCGCCTGCTCCCGGACCGACCCGCGTGAATGTCGCGGTCGAAATTTCAGTCAGGGAGTGGCAGGGAGTGGTGAAAGAAGGGAGGGAACAGGATGCAGGAGTCCGGAGCGAGGGAATCGGTTTTTTAGGGGAGGCAGGGTTTTTTCAAGGGGTTCACGAAAGGGTTAAGGACCGGGTATGAGGCCAAATGGAACTTCGCTCGCTACGGAAGACAAGATTTAACGGATGGACTCTCGCAAGCGAACATTTCAACTTCAAAGCCTGTCCTCATGTGTGGTTTGATCGAAATACCATCACACTCAGAAATCAATGAATTTATCTCATTTAAAAGTAAAATATCAAATACCCTTCCGGGGATCCATCCCTAATAGTATTTGGGCGTTGGCTGTGCTCAGACTTGAGAGGTAGCGAATGAGTCAATGTTTGTAGTAACTTTATTTAATAAATATTCATATTTAATTCATAAATGTGTTAGTTTTGAGCCGTATGGTGGGCGATTTTTGGAATTTCACATACAGAGTTGCAGGTGACCGAGATGTAGCAACACTTGATTTATGCATAAGAGAATTAGAAATCTGAGGAGTAAATTAGTTATCTGAGGAGTATTTGAGGCAAAGGTAGGATGGACAGGGTCAGGAATGAGTGGGTCATGAATGAATGTGGGTTAAATGCTCCAGTAATGGACGTGTATGAAAGGAGTGTGCTTTGTTGGTTCGGCCATGTTGAGGGAATGGATGAGAGTAGAATAACGAAACAGATATATGAGAGAAGAATGAATGGTGTGAGAGGTAGAGGTAGGCCGAGAAAGTTGTGGTTGAATGTGATTAAGGAAATTCTTAGGAGGAGGAATATTGGGAGTCTTAAAAACAGGAGGGCGTGTATGAAACAGTGTATGAAGCAGTGTATGGGGGTAAATGAGGCAAAAGAGGTTTTTAAGGATAGGTCAGAATGGAAGAAATTATTGAAGCAGAGTTAGGTGTACAATTATGTATCAACGAGTGAAACATTTTGACTGTACCTACCCCGGAAGGGAACGGCGTGATGGGTATGTATGTATGTAGAATTAGAAATCGTGGGTGAGGGTGAGAGATGGCCAGAGCGTGGGTGGAGGAATGGTTAGTATGTGATTGCGATACTATTGTATACTTGGAGGGCACTTAATGTTCAAGCCGCGTATAAACAGTTAATTTTTACACCCGTTCTAAGCTGTTGTTGTTTAAACTGAAAGTAAACCCGTTGTTGTGCAGCGTAAGTTGTCATATGAACACCATTTGACAGCCCATCATTGTTGTTACGAAGGGGTAAGAGGCTTGGAAAAGTGGAGACCGGATGACTGTATTTGTGTTCTGGTGTTTAAATGATGGTGTGACGTAAATGCTATTATGAAAAGAATGCTTGTGGCAGAACTCAAAAATGCTTGCTGAATTATGATGACGGGTGTAAATTGGGTAACTGCTTCATTTTGGCGACTTGCAATCAAGTTATTCAAAAGCGAAGAATTAATGAAAAGGGAAAAGAAATTGGACCTTTATTTGAGAGTAAAACAAAAACGCGGGTACTAACTTAAGCTAATAACAAAATATTAGCCACTCATTGAAAGACTAATTGAGATTTTTGACGAAAATACCGGCCCTACTACATGAAAAATGGTACATGCATGCACTTCAGAGAGACCGAAAATACCAAATTGAGAAATGTAAAGCACCTATATCTCGGCAAAATATCAATGGTGTGTTGTTTGTATGTTTTCTCAACTATTTTTGAAAATAAATAATTTCTCAACTATTTTGGAAAATAAATTTTTTTAGAATCGCAAAAATCCTTCCATAGTGAAGGAGTTTTATACATATCGCGTGAAAAAAAATTAGTCAAATAAAAGACATGTAAATATTTTTATTTAATTACCTAGAATTCCAGTTATATAATTGCACCATTAACAATGCAATATTTAATTCAGGCTTCCTAGAGCTGCTGAAATCAAAACATATGATTCCAATATGTAGCCATAATAACCAGGTAACTATCTCGCTCAAACTCTATTATAGGTTTCTCTATGGGCAGCGATCGGCAAATATTGGCACGCGTGTAAACTGGTGCTGGTGAAAGGTTAGATGATAAAGGACCATAAAGACGACGATGTTTAAGTTCTCCGATACCTCATGACCTTCTTACTCATTGGATCTTATGTATAAGTAAAAAAATGATATCCAGGACGACATATCATGAGATAAAAAAATTAAAATGCCTGTGTTCGAATTGTAGTTAGAAGTGTTTAAAAATGCTAATTTTTTTCCAAAATGTAATAGCCTCAATACAATAATAAAATGCTTTAATTAATGATTAGCAATTGAGCCAAAGTTATTAGCATGAAATCTGCATCTTTTACCATTGAAAATTATCCCAATATAGGTGATTTTCATCACCCTGATTCATACATAATGATACCTCACAACTGATCTTAAAATATTATTTTGGAATAATGAAAAAATTTTAAGAAAACAACAGTATCAGATTTCGCCAGCATTTAATCAAATTTATTGATATTTTAAAAGCTAAAAATATAAAAGTACACTAAACAAGGGAGTTATGGATAAGTAATAGTGATATATATATAAATAACTAACTCCAATGCTCCAAAATAATACATATTTTTGGGAGTCACAAATTTACAATATGATTTTAAAATCACTAGAGGTGAAAAAAGAGAAGGATCTTGCATTACAAAATTGGTATTGTTGCATATTTAAAACTATTTATAAGGAATAAAATATAACCTATGTATAAGGCAATAAATTGGTTTATGACGGTGGTTAGCGTAAAGGCGGTTCGGAAGAGTAGGGCAAATTTCAAATCTGTCGGTATTTATCTTTTCTTCTTACAGTCTTTTCGGATGCTAGAACTTTTAAATGCAATTTTTATTTTAAGAAATTAGTATCAAATTAAATTTAAATACAAAAAGTGAAGCGATGGAGCATGTTTACGGAAGCCAATAACTTATCATGATTGTGGCTTATGATAAAGTAATTAGTGACTGAATCAAAATCTTTCCATTTAATGCACTACAAAACTTTAATTTTCTCGCGACGGACGTTCTCATTGTTCAAGTCGTATTTAGATGCGGATGGATAGTTCAGCTTTAAATCTTAAAAATGAGAGGAAATATTCTTAAATCTGAGAATTTTCATTAGCCTGTTGATTGAGAAAAATATTTGATGCTCGGACTGTGTGCTTTTGTTGAAGACTTAACGTAGAAAAACTTAAGGGACAAATTTACGATCCATCACAATTACTCACGCCACGGACTCAGGATATGATGGTCGCTTATCAAATATAACCTTGTTTTGCTGAAGACATTTATACCAACAAATTTTAAACGTCATTTAGCATAAAAATCTTGAGAAAATATGGCTTCAAAAACAAAATTTTTCCAGCATTTATATTAACACTCCCACTTCAGCAATATATTTCTTTCTTTCTCCTCCATCTAGTTATTTCCCCAAACAAAGTAATTTTCCTTTAAAAGCCTTTCAAGCAATTTAAAATAAACTCTTTCGCATCCAGGAAAAAAAGGAATTCTTTGATACCAATTCCACTGTCCAATTTGGCCTTCGGCATCTTCCTCCAGCGAAATATTTTGAAGCAATATATTCCTTCGTTCTGCTGTTCCACTAGTCCATGTCTCCATACGGCTTAAAACAAATCACTGTTATTTTAATACCATGGAATCATCATTTCAAGGATAAAGGCTAGAGGCATAATTCCATGAAAAAAAGCGTTGTTTACTGTCAGCAAAATGAAATTCCCCTTTCAACGTAAGCCTTTCATTGAAATAAAGGCTAACAGACAGTGGGAGCTATTGCGAAAGCTTAAATCCATTCCATCGCTTGGAGGAAGAGAGCTGAAAGCTCACTGCGTATTTCCCTCACAAAACTACAGAATGAAGAAATACACTTATGAGAAAGCTCTTTGTGTGTCCACGAAGTAACCAAAACAACATTTGTGCCAATGAACGCCGTTTATTTTCCCTGATACCATTCGAAAGCCAGTATCAGCGTTGTAAGAACTGCCAATACACCATAGAAAACACCGCGTTTTTCATTAGCTCGTAGGCTTTCGCGGATGTAGTGTAGACTGTTCCTTTTTTCGGGATTCATTCCGCGATGTATGTTTTAAGAAAACAACAATATTTTGCTGGTCCTCCTGCTAGCTTCAACAGGTTAACTGAAGTTCAGTTAACCTGATGAAGCTGGCAGAAGAACCAGCGAAATATTGTTGTTTTCTTAAAACATACATCGCGGAATGAATCCCGAAAAAAGAAAAAAGGAACAGCGTTTTTCATTTTGACCTGAGACTGAACAAACTTCTAGAAAAATTGCTTCACTGTGCTGAATTAAACTATAAATCCTGTAATGCCTCAATGCAGATATTGCATATGTTATCAAGCTAGAATTCCAAATGAAAGGAACACATTCGTTCTGACTCATTGATATAGCTCTAAATAAGTCGAAACCCAATCCTCGTTTAGTAATTTATTCATAGAATGAAAACGAAAAATGTGGGTTTGCTATCCACTGTTTGGGTATTTTGAAAAGAGTGAAGTAGGGTAAGTGAAAAGGAAATATTCTAATGCTTTTTTTTGTCCATCTGGGGAGAATTACATGCATCCAAAATGCATGCACGTCTCCCAAAGCATAAAAAAGTGATCACGCGGCAATGCTTTCAGACTTTTCGCAGTATAGTATCACTGAGAATATAGTGGATGATGAAAAGAGTACTAGAAATTTTTCAAGAAAATTTATTATAATTACTAAGTTTCACAGAGTTTTTATAAGAATATGGTGGCAACAGGTTTGTAGGCTTTCCCGGCTGATGATATTATGATCTCAGCGGAGAAATGTAATTAATTAGGTGACAGCAGGTAATAATTTATATCTATAAAACTGAAATGATTCTTTCGTACGCTACATACTTTCAAACATTTAGACGGATACGTTACAGCTAGTCAATTTAAAGATATTGTTGCTTGCAGTAACCATATTCTTTTAACTCAGTGAAACTCGGTGAAGGTTCTTAAAGATGACGACCATGCGTTGAAATCAGCTTTTCCAAATTTAAAAATGTCCTCTGAAAAATTTCCAATTGTTTTTTATCATTCAACATATTATTAATAATATCCTACAAATAAAAGCCTGAAAATATCAAATAGAGTCCTGAAAGCACCTAAAAGGAGCCATACATCACATTAATAATGCCCCTGTGTGGTCCTTACCAAGGCTTCCTCCTCTCCTGCGGAGGCGAGTAACTCCTTTAAGGTAAACTGTGGATAGTCCCGGCATTCTAAAAACTTGTCAAGCTAGTCTCTTCGAACGCATTTTGCGGCCAAGCTTTTGAACACAAAAAGTGACCATTATTCGCCAAGCATGGACCCAATTTTGTTAAGAAGCATTGATTCATTTGTCTCGCAAGCGAGGAAGGAGTCGTATCGGGTTTTACCCGTTAGTCATCACTTACCGCGCCTTGTCTTTCCGGCAAATCTCGTCCTCTCACGGAAAGCTAATTTGTCGCTTGGCCCCGCCTCATAAGACGGAACCGTTTTCCGAAATTTCAGCCGGCGACGCCCCAAAGATCAACATAGTCAGCTCACTCGAACAGGCAAGTCAAGTCCGAACTACTTGATGGAGAAAATTGGAGTGAGCAAACGTAATGCATTCAGGGTTTCTATCTTTCTGAGGAGAAATGAGTTACTATAAATATACTGATGTTAATCTTGAAATAAATTGTGGAAAATTTTTAACCTAAAACTATTATGTAGACTTTCAACGAATGTTTCGCATGAGACCGCAAGAGTGTTAATTTCTAACCATTTAATCAGAAAAGAAAGGTAATGCCATAATGCAAAATAGCTTCTCGACACTGTTTTTTTAATTCCTAAGATAAGAAACCTGCAGGCATTAAAGTGTAGGACATCTCATAAAAATCGGGATGAATCTCGCAAGATGTAAAGTTAAATGAAACGTACCATTAATTTTCTATTGAGAGGTTAAAACTTTGCATGGTAGTTCAAAAACGGGAGAAAGAAGATCACATTAGAATGCTGAACTATTAAGAAAAAGCAATAAAGAGTTAAACTTAAACTTTAATGTGAAAAAACTGAGATTAGGGCCTGTGGAAGACATCAAAGAGACAAAACCGTTGAAAAAATTGTACATAAGACATTGGACAGGAGGAATATTTTGCAATTTGCGAAGCAGCATAAACAACTATAATAAAAATTAAAAAAAAACTAGTAAAATAAGCAAAGAAGGCATTCCACCAGAATCATATTTTGCCAACAGCTTGTTGCACAAGCCTAGAAGAAAAGAGATATTTTCATCGAAACACATATTTGGAGAATGCTCTTATGTGGCCTATGTAGCCAGGAGAGTAATGAAGATGGAACGTACGGAGAGAATTATTAATGAAGAAATCTACAGAGTTCGAAAGATATGAATCTCAATAAGAACTATGAAAATAAGAATAGCTGACCTCATTGGACACATTTTACGGCAGAGATCTTCTTTAAAACAATAACTGTTGGAGAAATGACTGGAAATAATTACCGAGGATATTAAAGGAATTGTAAATATTAGGAAAACAATGAGGGACTTTCAAGTTAACAATTAACGCAGAAATGAGCGTTTGGTTGAGTATTTGTGGAGTTCAGATGTACACAAAACCAATCTTTGGATTGACTGCTTCTGACTCAGATAATTTCCCTACTTTCGATGAAATAATCATATGTTTTTGTATTGTGCTCTAGCTTAGAGTAGAGCTCATAGTTTCTTTTCTTCAGTAAACCCTTCTTTACCAATAGATATTATTCCAATGTGAAATATTCAACAACTCGTTATTGTTTCCGTATGCCATTATATAATATCGTCTCCCACCGAGGAGGATTTATTTCGGTATTATTAACCGGTTTTATGGACATATTGGTTATCCTCTTGGTCTTTTTTCGAATAAGGACATCAATCACAATGTTTTCCTTAATTATTCCGCGGGGTACCCGCGTAGGTGAAATGAAGATTTTTTTATTTAGTTCTGAGAGGCAGAAGGAACAATTTTACTTGAAGGATTATACAAAAGATGAACCTCTTGAAAACAATAGAAAACAATACAAAAAAAATAATGGAAGGGAAAAGAAATGCCCAGAACTACCGAGGAAAATCAAAGATCGGAAGAATCGGGGAAACCAAACATAGCATAGATTTCAGGTTAAAGTGAAGGTTGGCATTGGACTGAAACGATGAGCTATTTTGGAGAATAGAATGTTGATCTACGGCAAAGAACTCTCATTGGACTCATCCTTAAGGCTTTAAATTCTTGATTTGGTTGTACTCAGAATTCAAAATCCACTCGGAGAAAAAGAAGCCATCTCACCAATAGTTACTTAAACGCACTAAAATCTTAGAAGCGCGCCAAGGCACTTTTTCAACGCCTGTGTGCAATTATGTATTAATGAGTGAAACATTTTGACTGTACCTACCCCGGAAGGGAACGGCGAGATGGGTATGTATGTATGTATTTTTTATTCATTTACTAGTTCTTCCTGCGATCAAACATTGAATCTCATTTCACAAAGATGCTAATCAAAGTCTTATGAGAGCCTCACTTCAGAAAATATTTACAGAGAGCCAGAAAGCGTCTTTTCAAATTGACTGAGATCAAAGGACAGGCAACGCAACTACATTGAATCGCTAGCTGCTTCTCCTCATCTACTTTAGTGCCGTCAGATGATATGCTTTTCTAATATCCACGTCGACAGGCAAATTATTTAATCCAGTATTTCAAATTTGGCAAAGAAACAAATTTTTTTTCTAGGAATCGACGGCAGCAAAGATAAAAATTCCGTTCTTTATCTTATTACCATTAAAATTATACGTCAGACAAACAATTTTCATCAATAAAAGACCAAAAAGGTCTCAGTATGATGAAAAACATACTGGGAATTTGGTAAAAATCATTATTTACTTAATTTTATAGATTTTCTTATATTAATACATCGAGGTGTGATGTGAAAATAGTTTAGAAGTGCCTCCTGAGTAATTCGTTTTCTTTTCCTGAGGTTTTCTTGAGTTTCGCCCGTTTTTCTGGGTCTAATCTTATAAATGAAACTAAACATACTTCCTAATGACGTAGAAACTGATATTTTTCTATAGATTCAATTAGGTTGACAGTACAATAATACATTTAAATAGTGATGGTAAGTTAAAAGCTTTGCATTTGCTGAGGTTTTCTTGAGAATGTGCTGTGCCTAGGTCAAATTTTGTAACCGAAATGTATCAAACTTCCTGTGAACTTGGAGCTCTGAAACTTTGCCCATAGACCCACTTTAGGTGAAGAGATATTAATCAATGAATACCATAAGTAATCAATAACCTTCGCTTTTATATATAAACCGACAATAATGGCTCCCTTCTTCTCCTCTAAGAAGTCGTTCTCTTTGATTGTCTCGTTCATAGAGTGATTCATTCCAAGTTCCGCTCAATATAAAGCGTAGCGTTACTGACACTCCCTAAAACATTAAACAATTAACGAGCATTGGGGTGAAATTCATTATATAAACCACAGATGTATGTCAGGAAGTTATAAAATCGTTACAAGCAATTGAAAACTAAAAAGTTATAAGTAGCACATGATAAAACATTTTAAAATGAAAAGTTTTTATTGTTTGATAAAATGCCCTGGTAAGTAAGAAATGTTTTTTATCAAACACGCGTTCAATGTGCAACTAAAAATGAAAGCATCGGGTGCTATATTTGAACCTAACTAATCAGTGATGAAACAGAACGCGCATGTCGAAAAGAATGAAGATTTCAAATGATGTTGTGAATAACCATTAATGTTGACAAGTATAATACATACATTCATTGTAATACATAACACGATGTTTGGACGTAAATATGACACCTAGTGTACTATGGAAATTCCTCCAGCAAATAAGCTTGTACGTGTTTGGAAATATATGAAATTCAATCTGGATATATCTGTTTCTCCTTGTGTTACTATGCAAAGCCGATTTAGTATCATAATATATTTTATGCTTTCATTGTAAAATATTATATATCGTATCTTAAAACGATTCTGATTAAACATTCCTGTAAGCTATGAAGTATTCAACAAAAAATATCTACCACTACCCCTTAATAAATGCAAAACTGGACCAAGTGATTATTTTTATATCTTAAGGTCATAGCAATCACGTCAGAACTGCAACGTATCAATTAGACACCACACAAATTATACATAAAATAAAGTTTTACTGTGGCGCCAAAAATTTACTGAAAAACATTATTTTTTACTTTTCAGAGCATTTTATAAAAATGTGAAACCTATTTCTTAAAAAAAATCTGTTCTTGCCTTTTGTTATTCGTAGTTGACGGAGCGAATTTTCGTAAATCTAAAAAAAAGGTAATAAGCAAAAATCATTTGCTATAATATTGCAATTTTTCTAGCCATTATCATTGAGACCTGGTAATTTCTCTCAAAGATCACACAGGCAAACATAATGGTGCGAATAAAATAAGTTCCCACGCGTGCGAATAATAAAAAATTAGTCAAAAATAAAAGATAACGTCAAGTAAAAAATATCCTCACATTAGTACTGGTCGCGAAATACTATTTTGATATTTTAACAGCTAATCATTACGCTTAAAAATATGAATTAACTATTCATAAATACTTTTCATGTTAAACTATTGTCAAATACTACGCATACTACGTTATTCAACAGATTAATAATTACTCCTGCAGCAATTTGTCATATATTATTAGCTACCGAATTTGGAGTACTCTATTCCATTTAAAAACAACATCCTCTTAAAGGCAATAAATTTTTCAGCAGATGAATATCACATAACTTAATATATGTATACTCGTAGATGGGCCACAATTTAGGCCATTCGATTTATTTTCTTTAGATAGTCATAGGCTTGGCATAGCTATATCCTATTTCTTGTTTGTCCTTACATATTATGCAGTTGAACACAGACATTGCATCAGTTGCAAAACGTTTCAATGAAATGAAATAAATTATATTTAAGTTTTTCAGTCAAATAAAAATGAATTTAATTTTTCACTGAACTGACTGGACTAATCACTGAACGTCAAAAACTTTAATAATTTACAAATGCTCAGATTTGTAAGTTCATATAATTTTGATAATGGCAAGGGTTGTCCAAATTTTTGGAAGCATCTGTTGCGCGGACGATTCAACACGCTCTTCTGGAAAGCATTCCCCGGGGCTTATCAATATATTTTATTCTTTTTATAATTTATTTATTACTTAATTATTTAATTAGTTTCACATCAATAAGTGAATTAATCTAGGATTTTGGATTCTAACTTCCATGGTCATAAAAATAATCCTATCCATCCTATCCTACCATTTGCTCGTATGTATAAATTGTAAATGCACATGCTATTGATGAAATTTAAGAAAAAGCATTATTGGAACTCCCACGGCAAGACATTTTGATGATATCAAGTGAAATTAAATCGGTAAAATTATAATTTTGGATGAAATATTGAGCTTGTCCGCGGTGAGGAATAACTAGCGATTCATTTGTGCCCATCATTTTTTGTTTTGTTTAATGCATTAACAATATTCTTTCATCTCTAGCTGAAGTCAATTTGAGTGTTAACTTGCTATTTGAATTGAAATTTTAATAAAACTGAGCAAATGAGCAAAATATATATAACTGGAACACATTACATAATTTGCGGATTTCATATAGACAATTTAAAATTCTATTGCGACTAGCGACTGCTAATTTGAACCTATATTATCGAATATGTATTGAGTAATTCTTATGTCTAATTCTTTAAATAAAAACAATATAAGTCATTTAAGCGATTCATAGTAAGTCTTCGCCTAAATAATCCACACCGTTAAATTTTCCCGAAATTAATAGTGAAAAAAAAGAATACAACCATACAGAATCGGAAAATACCCACGTTAAATGAGAAAAATTGTGGGGTGTAAGAGCTAAGCTCTCTAAAAATATATATTTTTGAGTGAAATAAGTTGAAAAAAAGAGAAAAAAAGAAGCAATGAGTTTTTTGTGGGGAATATGGTTCGAAAAAATATATATAGCACAAATACAAGGGCACAAGCGATGAGGAAGGTCATTTAATTTGAGCAAGAATTTGAAGAAGAACGGTGTTCCGTAATCCAAATACGTAAGTAGGTGCATCATAATTATTCTTGGCCATAAATCCGTAAATAAGAGACATGATTACAATCTATGTGCTTCGATATACCACTCAGGAACTGATGTCTCGGAGTGATGCAAGTATATATTGAAATGTGTGAGGTAAGTTTAAGAATTATGCGCAAAAAATGGCAAATATATAATTTACAAAGCAAAGCCATTTTCAAGACCCAAAAAAAAAAAAGAATTCAAGAATCAAATGCGAAATATTAAAATAGAAATTGGCAAAGATACAAGCGTAGAATTAATTAAAACTTTCTTGGTACAAGGTAATTAAAACTTACTTGAAGAATTACAAGCCATTACATGAAACGATTTTGCAGAGGGAAAAAAGGCCTTTTAGATAATTTGCAAATAAGCGAAGGTTCTCTGTGATGAATATTACGGTATTCTCCCATTACCGGCGTATTCTATTCCTAAATGATTTTTCTCGTCGTGTACATCGTATATTAGGGCATGAAAAAATATATCAATAAGAGTAAATTGTACTGTAAATGACAGTTCATCACATAAATTTGATGCATTAAACTATATCCATTATGAAAAAGTATATTAACAGAAGTGTAATGTTGTGGCCTTACAAGAAACTGGTGTAAGAAAGAGGGTAACTGGTCCTTTATTCTGACCCCATCGATGTCAAATCACAGATATGATTATCAATATCTAGTCAAAGAGTCTAGCCATTATGTGAGAAAATTAATGGTTTACAAAATAGATGGGTTCGTAGACCTTTGGGGAAAGATGAAAGCGTGAGACGATTATCTAAAAATTAAATACCAGCCAACTGTACATTTTCCCGTCATGCCTCTCCCAACTAGTGCCATTATTACGAATTATCAAAGTAAAAAATTAGCCGTTGTATAGAATTTAATTTACATATGGGTTTTTATTTATTTTTTATGGATTTTTATTTATTTATGGAATTATTTTGTTATTTCTTTTGTTAATTTTAAAGTTTTAATGATTGTCTATAAGCGATTTTCAGATAATACGTCTGATTAGCGGTCAGGATAATTTTATTCGCATTTTGAAAGTATAAATAGCTCAACAGAGAAAATTTTTTTGTGAAAATGAAAAAACTAAAATACTAAAAATATCCATTATTCAAATTCGTGAGAGCATTCACTTGCAAAACTTATCCAACATCGAAATATCGCCAATCATTAATGCATAGATAGATATTAATCATGAATAATGAACTCCAGTCCATTGTATTGAGTGTATAAAACCGCCATTTACTATTGCTGACCGCGCCTTTCAATGGGTTAAATATCTCCCTATGCTATTGCACCGAGTGGCTCTGTCTGCTTCCATATATTATGGATGGTGTTAAATAATTTGTCAATACCTATAGAGATGAACAAATAAAATTCTCACA
This sequence comes from Ceriagrion tenellum, assembly GCA_963169105.1. NCBI lineage: Eukaryota > Metazoa > Arthropoda > Insecta > Odonata > Coenagrionidae > Ceriagrion > Ceriagrion tenellum. Next base: position 5,264,961 of record OY720641.1, on the reverse strand, counting down.
AACTTCTTAAATCCTAACAAAGTCTAATCGGCTAGTGAAAAAAACATGACAGCATTCACTAGCAAAACTTGATCCACTTCAAAATATCACTAATCCAAGGGCGAGGGTGAACTAAATTCGAAGAGATAGGATATATAAGCTAGAGGGAGTTTGGAGGGGCCGGTCTGAGTCCTGGACTTTCAAACAGTCTACTAGGCGCCAGTTTATCCTCGCGAAGAATATTTCGAGAGAGAAGTCGCAAAGACCTCCGGATTTGAGACGTCATATTTCTCGAGTCTTTGGAACGCGCAGCTCGTTGATCGAGGACTAATGCCGGCTTCACCTCCCTTCCGTCCATCCTCTCGTCCCTCATCTCTTCCTAATTGCTGCCGAGCGCTAATTTTCCCGCGCATCCCTAATGACCCGATAGGCCTCAGCTGTCACTTCCGTCCCCATGCCAACGGCCACTTCCAAATACTCCTCCTCCACGATCCATTTACGAAGACCCTGATTTCCAAAATCGTCACTCCTGAGGTGCAAGAGTTCACTACGCGGATAACATAAAGGCGGCAAGGATTAATCGAATCGATGAGACCTATCGATTTCCCGATTCAGATTTTCAGTTTGGGCATATTTTAAGATTTGATAAGTTAGGAACCAGTCACATACGTGAATAAAAAATTAATAACTGTGGATGAATATGGATCAATATTATGAATTTTGATCATTATCATTATCATAACTCCTTATTTTATTGAGTCTAATGGGTGAATTATTTCTTTTTATGTAATTATAACATAATATCTGACAGTATGACTTTGTCCCTACGTTGTCCACGATGTCCATGTTATCTATGGCCATGGGAATTATTTTAATGGAATTATTCGGATATCCACGATCTATTAATCGACAGAATAATTGATTATTTTTTCCAATGAAATCGAAAATTTACTGACCTATTCATTGCGTTCTCTTGCAATACACACACTCGAACAATTCTAACAATTAACTTTTATCACTTAAGACAATACTGAACATCCCAAATACGGTTAGGAAAATCTTCTGAAGGTAACTTCGTATCAATACTGTATGGCTTTATATATTAACCCTTCGCCTTAGGTATAAGAAGCCGTACTAGCGGTCTTTGTGTTAGATAACAGCCTTCGGAGTCACTAATTAGAGTAAATCCCGACCAAGGATATCATTTGAAGGACTTCCGATCATACAAAGCTCGTCAACGTAATGCAGTAAAAAAAATAGGAAAAGCATTTTATAAGCAGCATTCCGAACCGGAAGCTAGGAGAAAACGACTAAACAAGGAACCTATTCTGGTTTCGTAATTCACCGCCAAACTTGATCATTAAATCCAATGCTGAACAAGATACAGAGTTCTTTCATTCCACTTGATGACGCAATACCAGGGGAAAAAGGCTTATAAACTGTAAAAATACATATTGTAGTCAAGTACTCTCAATAATCATAGTATTTTACTACCAACTCCAATTCTGTCCTTTGAAGCAAACGAGAATAACTAACAAAGAACGTGCTCCTAAAACATTATAGTGAAAATTATTTACCCTTTACGGGTCAGAAAATTATCAAATAGGGAAAAAATACACGAAAAAATTATTGCAAAATGAGAAAGATGAAGACTAATTAAATGTATTTGGATGAAAACCCTGCATATCAAGAAAGAAGGAAATGAATAAAATGAAAACAATAACTTCTGAAAACTGTAACATATTTGAAAATACATAATTTAAAAAATTGTGTGAAATGGTTACCTAGAAAATAAGAAAATTAGGCGGATTGCAGATGTTCTAGAATTGGAACCATTTATAAAATAGAAAGTGAGGCAGGCCTCAAAATATTTCACAATGGATACAGTTAAGAAGTAATCCGTTGTCCGAATATGAATGACGAGGAATAAAACGTGTGTTGCTGCATTACCCATTTCGATAGCATTCATCAATACGAAGATTGGTTTTCTCCAACGGTCGAATATCAAAGCCCACACTATTATCTTATATGCAAACTTATTGATTCCTTCATTATTCTTTATTTCAACTTCCCAAATCATTCTTCTTGTCCTTCAATGATTCCACCCTTGGTCTTTTGCGGTTATCCTTCAAATTAATTTCTCCCATCCACACAAATTTTAATGGCTGTTGTGCTTTTAACTGAATCCAATGAATAACTCATCATTTAAACGTATGTACAGTTCCACTGTTTTTATGTTGCCTACCAGTTTTGATGTCTATAGCGTCATGTTTAGGTATTAAGTATAAGATTCGCAGATGACATGGTTATATTAGCAGATGATATGCAATCACTTCAAAGGTTGGTAAAGGTTTTGGAAGAAGGGATGAAGGAATATGGGATGAAGGAATGACAAAAGTGATGTCAGTAAACTGTGAAAATTACACGAGAGTGAAAATAATGAAGGTGTAATAGGAAAAGTGAAAAGCTACCGGTACCTAGGAACGATGGTGACAGACGACTGGAGAAGTATTGCAGAAATAAAAGCAAGGATAGCAATGGCAAAAGAGGCCTTCAGACAGAAGAAAAACTTGCTATGCAATAAAAGCCTGGATCTGGAGCTGAGAAAGAGACTAGCCGAGAAAGTGTTATTCATGGAGCGTTTTCATGTATGGATGTGAAGCGTGGACATTAGGTAATAGGGAAAGGAATAGAATAGAAGCTTATGAAATGTGGGTGTGGAGAAGGATGGAAGAAGTAAGATGGGCAGATAAGATGAGAAATGAAGAGGTTTTGAGCAAAGTAAAAGGAGGAAGATCGCTCCTAAAGGAAATAAGGAAAAGGAAAGGAAACTGGTTGGGCCATGTGATGAGAGGGAAAAGTATAATAACTGTGGAACTTGAGGGTTCAATTGAAGGAGGGAAAAAGAGAGGAAGGAGAAGAATTAGATTGGTGGATCAGGTGAACATCAACTATGATTAAAACAAAGAAGGAAGGTCGGGACAGAAGCGGATGGAGACAGCAGTGGTGTACGGGACCTGCTAGCAGGCAGAACACCAGATGATGATGAGCGTCATGTTTAAGACACATATTATTATGAGTTATTCCTTCTCATCGTTCCACAACCAAACGCCACGATCAATTCATTCGATGAGTCCAATGAGCTAACTTTTTCATATGAGATCAAATCAGCTGGTTAGTATCTTCAAACATTTCTGTAAAAGAGGCGATGACGTCAGAGAATTTTCACTCCAGAGCAAACTATTTTGTCTCTTGCATTATTAAAAGGGAGTTGCAAATGGATATTTTAGTTTGTAAATGCGAAATAATCACGCAGCAGGCGCCTCTAGCAATTTATCACGCTTTTTTAAAACAAAAATGCAAACATACTTGACTTACCGGCAAATGATAAACGTTATAACATATCCTTGGTGTCCAATTAACAAATTCAAATGAATTAACTATAATTTACACTTCAGTAGAATGAAAAATGCTCGAAATGGAAAATACTTGAAAAAAACGCGGTCAAAAGGCACAACGTGTTGACACTTCAGTGGGCTACCATGTCCGATATCTCATCCATCAGGTTGTTATGCTCTCAAAAACAAGCGCTTTGCATCCTTTATTGTTTGACTTTCGAAGGTTGATATAAAACTGAAGTCGATAGTGCGTGATTTTAACTACGTTTTGGTAATTTAATGGATATTTATGTATTTATAAATATTTAATCGAATATTCCAATTGGCAAAATTTAGATTGAAGACCTACTTATCTTATTCTATAAAATGTGTAAAATTCTTGGCTTTCGTTCTATTATTTTATGCCGATATTCTATGTTTTATCATTATTTTTTAATCATTTTCTCCCATTTTACAAGTAGTAGAATTGAGGAATGAATAGAGTTTTAATCTCGCTATTCACTACATTAAAATATTATCTATCAATATCTCTCCTCGATTATTTTACTTGTGATATATCCATGCATGGCCTTAAACACACACTCCATACGCATGATTACAAATGGTAATATCCGCTGTGGCCCTCATTCGTGGAGTCAATTGCAGCGACATTTGCACGCGTACAAGGTCGTCTCGTCACGGCCGTGCCTAGAACATAAAGAGTGCTCTTAAGCACGCCGCACACGGAGTCCGCCGCAATTGGAGCGAGAGGCTAAAAAGAGGAATTCCACTTTCGCCTCCAGGGTGTCGTTTCATCCGCAGAGCGTCAAAAGGAAACAAAAATAAATGCGAAGGTTCAAGGCTGCGATTCTCTTCTTCTGCCAACACGCAGAGCGTTATGTAACAACCCGCTGCATGCACCACGAATCATTAAAATTCCACTTCTAAGGGCGATAAAGTGAAAATGGAAGCTTCCCCTCGGGAAACTTTGACTTTTGGCTGGTTGAGCGAATTTTTATCTATGCTATATATATTTATGAAATCCATGAATATATGGCATTTAGGTTTCGAGAACTATCCCATTTATTAGTTACTCCCCAATAGTTATTGCTTAGAATACTTGGTATGCACTCATTCGGATAAATAAAATTTATGTATACAGAGCATTAATATAGATTACGAAAGTGCACTGAAATCCCTCTCAACGACCACTCCTGTCAATCGACCTCAACGTTCCTTTTTCTGCGGAACCATGGGTCGCCATTTAATTCAGATTTCACTGTATGTGTACATTAAATAAATATACATTGAAATTTCCCAGGAAAAACAAAATTATGAGGAAATAAACGCTATCTGCATAGGTTTTAACAATGCCGTTGATTCAAGAATTGTTCCATATTTTCCAAATCAGCTGCCCATTTATTTTTGATCTTTGTGTTTAAAGTTGGGCTTTACCCCGTGGACTGTGGCGCTTAGCGCTCGCATACGGGTACCTCTTGCATTACATGCACGGTACTTGTGAGGACAACTTCCTCCTTAAAGCCCCCATGAGATTCACAGTGGAAGAGGACGCCTGGATAGCTTAATTGGTTAGAGCACTCGGCGCGTAATCGAGGGATCTGGGTTCGATTCCCAGTGCAGGTGAATCATTTTTCCACTGTGAATTACGCACAATTGTGTGCCCATTTATTTGCATAATATGCGCGTACTCCTAGAACTGAACCTCTCTCGAACGACCACACCCTCATAAAGGGCCACTTTTCAGCGGAACCGTCGGCGAATAGAGGTTCACATTATAAGTCATAAATGCTTACTGAAGTCATTTGCGCCTAAATCGACAGGGGAGTACGGGATGGATTATGGGGGATTTAATGAAGGGTGGAGATAAATCCGACATCGGCATAAACTATAGGCGTCAAGGGGATCAATGCTGAACGTTCTTTTTCAACAATTCGAGTACCTACTATACTTAAAGTGCTCTCTATATTGCATCTAAGGACGTAGTAAAAATATTCCAATTTCACTGGGATTCAAATATGGAATTTAAACTTGAAATGGTAGGCCAGAACTCTAGTCAAAAATACCAACCCAATTCTCTTGCAATTAATTTGCTGTACCTCTCTACGAAATCTTTTCTTTATTTTCCTTATCCTCTTTTTAAACTCCATCCAAACTTTTGGACATGTTTTCCGAGGCGCTAAAAGGGTGTAACAAAAATGTACTGCCAAACTTTGAGGATATATTTTTCACGAGATGAAGAAAAACTGTTATTTGGTTATGAGTCTGTAAACGCTATATTATCCATGTTAGACCTCATATTCTACAACTGTTCTTAGAGCATTAAACTTGAGGGACTAACAGGGGAACATACATTACCAGCGTACCACATGGAGCTCTTTCCTACTCAAAAGGAAGTCCGTAATGGTGACTTAAACAGTCGATGCTACGTGTAAAAATGGCCATGAAGTGAGTCGTAGACATCACAAGCGAAGACTTGAGTTACATGTCAACATTTTCTTCCTTGAGAAGAACACGGTACACTGGCGGCAAAACTAAGAATTAAAACATAACCAGACGTAAACAAGAGGGCATTTTGGACATTACATGTGAGAAAAATTTTTATGTGGTTTGCTAGTACGTTATGTTCCTGTGGGCTCGTCATTATTTACATTTTATGAAGAGGAGTAGAAAATGAGTTCTTACGTGGAATTAAAGCATTACCGGACCCGCATAACGTTCTTCTGAGTGTGTGGAAGGTGTTCGGAAAGTTTTACCTTGCTTTTTTATTTCAACCTGAATATCTAATCCTACATTTTTCGGGATTTCTTCCGGAAAACTATCAATACAAGTAAACATGGGTCTACTCGTATTTTTGGGATGTTATCCTAATCAGTTAGTTGTAAACGAGTTTCGTGGGATATCCAGTTGGCGCCTGTAGGCTGTAGAAGTTTTTTAACATGTTTACAAAGAGTTTTTTGACTCGTGCATCCTGGTCTCTGATTGGTTGTAATTCTGATCAATCTTTTCCAGACGAAGTTTTGAGGATAAATTTTCTCCCTGCTATAATTATATTAAATGTACAACATTAAATTTAATGACAAAACCTGCCATAGATTTCAGCGCGGAGGTGTGGTATTTATCACAGATACACTAAAAAGTGCTTTATGATACCTCTGGCCTGAAAAATCTAGCTGGATAGCCAACAAGACTGTTGTCTCATGACCAACTTACGGGGGAGAAATCCTGAAAAATGTACAGGTAACAATTCAAAAATTAATTGTTGGCTTCCCCTTAGAATACATTTTCATTTATCACTCCTCCTTATATTGATGTCAAAAGGCTGCATAATTTCAGAATATATTCCACAAGTTTCTTTCCTCATCTTCTAAGAGATTCGACAGATGATGCATGCATTTTTCCTCCAACCTTCACCTACATCTACATTCTTCCCTGCGAACTGCTGCATGGACGTGTGGCAGGGTAAATGTGCACTGGTTTTGGAAGGTGAAATCATGAAGTATTTATATGGGTATGTTTTGTGTGAAGTCCATTTTTACTATGGTTACTTATTATGCGTAAAAGGAACAAATTTTCCGACCTATCCGTTTGAAAATGAATCTTCTTATTTTACCGCTTCTTTCGGACCTGTAGATATACTGTAGGGTCAAAATTATATTCCCCGTATCGATCTGAAACACACCTATTGTGAATATTTCAGGCAAACTATGACTAGTGTATAGCTTCCGAGTATCTACCTTAGTTCTATCCGACGAATGTTAAGAGATGGCGACATAGGAGAAATTTGTTAGGCATTCATTCGCAGGTTTATGTTGGTCTTGCGATTCAGAAGCGGATCTGCTCCAATGATACTCGTGACTTCACATGAGAGTGCGATTGCCGATAAACATGGAAACGTGTAAATACACCTTGAAGTAATGTATGAGAAGTCTACAAGTTACTTCATCGTATGTAGCCGCTTATACTAGTATGTCCACTGATTCGCGAAATAAATGCTCTAATACTGAAATCGCATAGAAATTTTATCTGAAAAATCGACGGAAACGAAAACCATGACACATTCGGATTCTTTCAGTGACTGTAAATACGCAATGCCTATACGCCATATACGGAAAATAAGATACTCACCTAAAAATAGCTTCAAAAGCTATTTTTAGGTGAGTATCTTATTTTCCGTATGGCGTTCCATACATACTAATTGCGCCGTTCCCTTCCGGGGTAGTACAGTCACGAAGTTTCACTAATAAATACATATTTTTACACTTAACTCTGCTTCAATAATTTCCTCCATACTGACCTATCCTTGCAAACCTCTTTTGCCTCATTTACCCCCATACACTGTTTCATACACGTCCTCCTGTTTTTAAGACTCCTAATATTCCTCCTCCTAAGAATTTCCTCATCCACATTCAACCACCACTTTCTCGGCCTACCTCTACCTCTCGTACCATTCATTCCACTCTCATATATCTGTTTCGTCATTCGACTCCCATCCATTCTCTCAACATGGCCGAACCAAAGAAGCACACTCCTTTCATATATGTCCATTACTGGAGCATCTAACCCACACTCATTTATTACCCACTCATTCCTGACACTATCCATCCTACTGCTGTTGCAAACACTCCTCAGATAACTCATACCCACGGCGTTTAGTCTACTCTTATGTCTATCCTGACATATCCATGTTTCACCACCATACAACAAAGTGGGGAGGAGTACACTTTAAACTTGCAAAAATATTGCTATCACGATTGGTCATTCTCAATTAATATTTACTCAGTCGGGAAACCATCGCCACAAGTGGGTAACAGTTTACACTTGTTTTAAGCAGACATGCTGACCGTGCTGAGGTTTCCTGAATAAATAATTAAATTAAACGCCATTGAGTTTATATAATAAAAATCAAATTACCAAAACTAAATAATTTCCCTATGCGTATAAGATATATTGCTCACTGAATTTGCACCGCATTTACAATAACTTCCAAGGTGATCTGAGAATTGAGTCGTAACTCTAAGAAACGACCCGCATCAAAAGAGGGGAGTGAAATCAGTTTCAATCCCGCCCGCACCAACGAATACTTCGTTCCTCTCACTGAAATGGATCGCTCTTAGCCACTTGTTAGCGTGACACGCATGACCTGAATGTGAAGTACCCAACACCCATTTAGCCAGCGACCAATAACAACACACGTTATGTAGCAACCTGAAAATCTCAAGTAGAACTCAACAACAGTTGCTAAGAACAGATTTGGAGGTTTTGTCTAAAAGTGACGAGCTGAGGATTTCGACTGTTAGTCTCAGAAGATACTTAATTTCATGTTTTTGCTTTTTTTAAAAATAATTTTCACATCTTGCCTTATTTACCTATAAAAAAATGAAAGAAAGATACAAAAAAGCGAAATATTTGGCAAATATATATTTAAAGTGCGTTTTCTCCAACCCTGGGAGCAGTCTCCAGCGCTATTTCCTAAAAAAAGCCGCCAAATTACTTCTACTTTTTCAGTAATTTGGTAATAACATAAGTAATAAGGTCTTAAGGTGCCGATATTTTTTAATCAACTCACTGGGAGTTTAGCTTTTGAGAAAACATCTTTTCTCAAAAATAATATTTAGACGATACCAAAAAATACAATTTTACTCCTCATTTCTCCTATTTCTGCATTCAACATCGTGTAATATCAAGTTCGTCTTGAGAATAAAGCATTGTGGAAATACATGATTTGGTTGTTCTTGGCAAATGGAGGGCTCTTCAATTCAAAAGAATAAAACGGTATATAATTTCATTTGCGAATGCACCACCTCAGCCAACAATCTCATGTGGTTTTGTTTCACAGAGCATCTAAGGAATCGATACGATGGGATGAGTAAATCGACTCCATTAAGGCCACCTGTGAACATTTATAATGGCTACGATTCCATGATTCTGTGATCGACCGGTATCGACTGAACTAGATTAGATACATTATTGCCATATTTTTTCTGCACGCGACAATAGGATCCAAGTGTGGCAAGGAGAAAATATGGCGAAAGACCTCAGCTATGCTAACAAGCTAAAAGACAGTTACTGCATCATTGTTGGATCTGAGTCATTGAATGCTACAGTTTTTATCTTCAATTCATCATAGAGTCCATCATTGACGACATTATAGGCTTTAGTCAAGGGCTATATTGCCATTGCGGGATATACGGAATGAAGATAAACCATAAGGGAGCAAAAATAATGAGATTCTCTGGGAGAAAGACTTGTAGTTTCTATTATCTGGGCTAGAAAACTGAAATTTATACTGTAGAGACAGTGAGAGAAGGACGTGATATCTGCTAAACCGCTACAGATACGTTTTTTAAAAGTTTTTAAGAAATCCTCAAGGTTAAAAATAACAAAATCAACTCCAACCTCAAAATATGTAATTCTGTAAGTTACTGTCTTTTGGATAAGCAGGATAGACCTATAACGAACGGCTGGTAGATATACAAAACACTCTGAAATTTACTCTGAAATGGTATAATACAACGCTCATGCTATATTATGTATAAAACGATAATTTGTGTACTGAGTTGTAACTCAAAGCAGCGATTTAGGTTGATGGGGAGAATTAAGTTCGTAATTCTGAAAAAAGACGTTTTCAGCTGTGTACTGAATAGTCAAAAGCGATTAGCTTATGGGCTACATATAGAGGTAATGGTAAGAAAAACTTCAAAGGCATTGAGTTGGAAATTGGGCAACAAAACTAGTTTCTTAGTCTCGTCTTCTCGTTACAGGACCGGTCAAATATTACCAAGCATATTTTTACAGTATTTCCGCGGAGAAACTTATACAGTAACTTGGTGTCCCTCTCATAGAATCAATCTATGTCCCTATGTCATAACAGTATCGTATCTTCATTGTACATTGAGTTACTACCGTGGAATAATATCAGGCTTAATCAAATATGAGAGTAGTTTAAAATCCACTCCGATTGAGTAAAATAAACGATTATTCTATTCTATAGATGATTGTTAAAACTGAAAGCTCTCTTTTGACCGTTCAACACGCGGTACCACAAAGCTCACCGACGAGTGTTCTCATTCTTTTCAGAGTGAGAACACTCGACGCGACCAAGGCGCTGAGCGGAGAAAACAGAAACTAAGAAGATCGAAAAGAGGATAGCAAAACTTAAGTAGGAGAGTGTTCAATCAAAGGATAGACGTAAAGGACAGTCACCTTGGAGAAACTGTCCCTCGATAAAAACGGTCCAATTGTTGACTCTAATCTCGTGGAAAAACACGACGCCCATTATTAAGGGTCTCGTTATTTCAGTGTTTCAGTCTATTGCCAGCTCTCAATGAAACTGTTGTCTCCAGGCAATTATGTATTTGGTCAGGCTCTTCATTACCCTATACGTCCCTCCTATCATCAAATCTGTAATCACACCTAATCTCTTCCTTCCCTTTCCGATCATTCCATTAATCTTTCTTTATGTTATGATTTTTTGCAAGCAATCTCTCTCCGTTATGTGTGGCCTATTCCGTTTTCCTACCTCTTTTTTAAACTTTTCAATGTAGTTTGCTCCTCTTCAATCCTTCTCAGTACCTCCTCATTTTTAACCTTATCTGTGCATCGTATATTCTCCATCTTTTGTCATATCCATATCTCAAAGCTTTTAAGGTATTTTTCTTTCCTTTTTCTCATTAAGAGTACGTACGCATAAAACGCAAACGAGACTCCGAGTGGAGAAAAAGGAAAGTAAAACTATCGAGAAGAAAAGAAAAACTAAACTTGAGGCGGCAAGGGTTCAACCAAATTTAACAGAAAACGAGTAAATTATTATGCAGTCCCTCACAAATAACGTTTTGTTTCAAACGTTCAGCGGACGATCAAACACAACACACCATTAAGAGTGATCTCACAACGCGACTGAGACGCCAAGTGGAGAAAAAATAAATTAAAAAGATCGAACGGACAAAAATATGCAAGCGGCGCAGAGGGAACAAAAGGAAGAGAATAAACGTTTTTAGGGAGTTGGGAGCAGAGAGTGGGGGGAAGGGGGAGAGAAGGAGGGAGCCGTGAGGAAGGTTTTGGCCCAGGGGCGCTCGATAGCCCAAAGAAAGCCCAGGCAGTTCATACCCATTCGGACGCAAAACTGTGGAGTCAAAAATTGGCCCCTCCTCACACGTGGATACGAAAAAAAAAACGTTCCGAGGGAAGCGACAACGGCCGACAGTGGTTCGGCGGAAACAAAAGAGCTCAGCGTTGCGCTTTGGTTTCCCTCCATTTGCCACCCCTTCGATTCCAAGCCCTCTTTTCAAAAAAATGCCCTTAGCCACCCATCCCACCCCATCAAAAATCCTGTTTGGATCGTCCGGGAGCGAGCGGAAAAAATTTTAATTTTTTCTGAAATCCCTTACTCACGCGAGAAAGGACAACCGTAGAAGATAATGAGCTCAGTAAAGGGCATCGGACGGATTTTAATGGAAGTCTACATGGTATAATGACGATCGGGTTACGGTCTAGTTTTTTTCATAGAACATCTACACATTACCATAAGATTCACTCAACGATGTGGGAGTGTAACAGGAGGTGCCAAAGGGGTGCCACCCTGAAATTAGTCTATTACGTATAATTAAGTTCGTACATTTCTTCTAGAAATAGAAATCTCCGTATTATATGGGCGAAAAGAGCAAAAAAAGATTTGGAATGATATGACATTAAAAGCGACAGTAGGATAAACATACAGTGAAACATGAATTCTCTCTCTCGATAGTACTTCCATCTTGTCATGATGGGGGAGCTTGTGTGCCTAAGTGAACCTGAGAGCTATGCCGGCGGGAGCGTAAGCTCCTGGTAGGGCCACCCAAGCCGGACAGGTCAAGGGGGATAGGCCAGACGAAGAGAAGTACTCTGGTCCTCCAGGTTGGGGGTTGAGCATAGGGCTAACGACCCTATATCGTAAAACACCCCTTGTTACAAAACTCAAAGACAATGAAAACCGGACTGGAAATAACGATTATCGAACCATGCAAACGAAAGGTAAAAGCAAACGGAAATTTGATATGCAGATAGCAACGTGGAATGTTAGAACCCTAAATAAACCAGGCGCTCTACAAGGCCTCAAAGAAGAGATGGGAAAATATAAAATAGGAGGGGCAGCCGTCCAAGAAGTAAGATGGAAAGGAGATGGAAATTTAAGTAGTGGCAAATATACAATCATGTATAGTGGAGGAGAGAGTGGTAGAATAGGAGGGACAGGCTTCTTAGTGGATAAGAAATATAACGCTGCAGTTCTCAATTTCAAACCTATAAACGAAAGGATATGCACCCTAAGGATGAAGGCCCGTTTCTTCAACATCACATTCGTATGTGTATATGGGCCGACAGAGGATGCGGAGGATGAGGAGAAGGATCTTTACTATGGGCAACTGGAAAGTGAAATGGATAGAATCTTAAGACAAGATGTAAAAATAGTTTTAGGGGACTTCAATGCAAAGGTTGGTAAAGAGGAAGCATATAAAAAACCATCGGAAAGGAAAGTCTCCATGATGTGTCAAATGATAACGGGCAAAGATTGATTGATTTTGCCATGGGAAATTTAATGGTGGTAAAGAGAACATGGCTTCAGCGAAAACACTCAAGGAAGGCCACGTGGTGCTCACCGGATGGGATTACTTTCAATCAAATTGACCATGTGATAATTGATAGAAGACATGCATCCAATATACTTCAGATTGACAGCTGCAGAGGAGCGGACTGTGACTCAGACCATTACATGGTTCGAGTAAAATACAGACAACGTATTGCAATGTACAGATCGACTGGGAAGGAGAAAACACATAGGAGATACAATGTCTCTAAATTAAAAGGAAAGGAAATTGCCCAACAATATGAATCCGACCTGGAAAAGAATTTGGAGACTAAACAGCAGAACTGGGAGAGAGAAAGTGTGGAAGGAAAATGGAATATAATAAAGAATGCATTACAAGAAACAGCTGATGAAGTCCTCGGGGTAAAAGATAAGGTAAAAAGGCAATGATGGTTTGATGAAGAATGTAGAGAAGCAATTGGGGAGAGAAATGAGGCAAGGAGGAAAATGATTGATAAACAAGAGCAAGTGCTGAGCTTAACAGGCTGAAGAGAAAGGAAGCTGACAAGTTATGTAGACGGAAAAAGAGAAATTGGGAGGGGAAATGGATTACGGATCTGGAGGAGCAACACAACGCCCAGGAAGTGCGGAAATTCTATACTAAAATACAGGATATAGGAAAAGGGTTTCAACCACGGACAATATATTGCAGAGATAAGGAAGGAATTATGATTGGGGGAAAGGAATAAATCCTAGGACGATGGGCTGAATATTTTAGTGAACTTTTGAATGTCACTGCAGAGAACATAGTACCAGAAGTAGCCGAAGAGGAATGTGGTCACCAATGGCAAGAACCTCAGACAGATACAATCCCAGTACCAGTTCCAACGATAGGGAAAGTGAAGGAAGTGATAAAAACCCTAAAAAATAATAAAGCACCAGGAAGTGATAATATTTCAGCAGAGATGATTAAATATGGAGGTGAACAGCTTACACTCTCCATTCACCAGCTGATAGTGGATATATGGGAATCAGAGCAGATGCCCAAGGAATGGAGTCTGGCTATTATTTTCCCAATTCATAAGAAAAATGATAAGGCAAACTGTGAAAACTACCGTGGCATAACTCTGTTAATTGTGGTCTATAAAGTCTTAGCCAAAATCTTGGCTAGGAGACTTAACCCATTGGTGGAGCAGATTCTTGGGGACTACCAATGTGGCTTTAGACAGGGTAGATCAACAACAGACCTTATCTTCATGGTTAGACAGATAATGGAAAAGTGCTATGGATATAATGTGGATGTGCACCAATTGTTTGTGGATTTTCGGCAAGCGTACGACAGTGTAAAGAGAAATAAGCTGTTCCAGACTATGGTGAATATGGAATTTCCAACCAAACTAATCAGACTGGTACAAATGACCATAAAGAATACAACATGTAAGGTCAAAATAGAAGGGAACCTCACCAGGGAATTTGAAATTAATCAGCGCTTGCGACAAGTCGACGTGCTATCCACCATTCTTTTCAATGTGGTACTGGAACGGGTGATGAGGAAAACAGAAGCCAAGTGGTACATTGTTCAACCGTGTATCGCAAAATCTAGCCTATGCTGATGATGTCAATATGATATCAAGAAGAATAAAAGATCTCGAGGAAGGACTGGAGAGATTGGAGATGGAGGCAGGAAAAGTTGGGCTAAAAGTGAACTCTGCCAAAACACAGTACTTGTTCTCTTCCAGGATAAGTACTACTGTTCGAGATAAATCTATAATATTAAATGGGAATAAGTATGAGAGATGTAACAACTTCATGTATTTGGAAGTGCTGGTGACAAAAGATAACGAAATACATGAAGAAATAACAGCCAGGATTGCAGCAGGCAATAGGGCTTATCGAGCTTTATTGAAAGTGCTCAAGTCACGCAACCTCAGTCGGAACTTGAAAACAAAGATTTACCGAACAGTGATTAGACCTGTGGTCATATATGGTTCAGAAACGTGGACCATGACCACGGCAGAAGAAGATCTACTTAAAAGATGGGAAAGGAAAGTAATAAGAAAGATCTATGGTGCTACAAAGGAAGGTGGAGAGTGGAAAATACGGAGAAACAGAGAACTCGAGGAACTCCACAAACATCCTAACATAGTGACAGAAATTAAGAGCAATAGATTAAGGTGGTTAGGACATGTCGATAGAATGCCTCAGGATAGGATGGTGAAAAAGATATTTCGTGGTCATCCTGGTGGTAGAAGATTGAGAGGGAGACCCCGGAAAAGATGTTTGGATGATGTAGAGGTTGATCTGAGAAAGATGGGAATTAAAAGATGGAGAACGCATGCCGGGAATCGTGATGTCTGGGCTAACATCGTCGGAGAGGACAAGGCCCTACAAGGGCTGTACCGCCGAGGAGTAAGTAAGAAAGTTAGAAACACGAATTCTATATTCGCAAACAACTATTAAAGAAGAACAAATTCGACCATATAAGAAAAGTGTGGCAAAATTAACGCAACTGTCAATAATTTTCCTTGAAATTGAAGTAATTAACTGCGTAACTTGAATTAAAATACGTTTTCTAAATTAAAATGGCGCCTCAGTCAGGTATTGTGTTGTGAATAAAAAGATTAATTAAAGTTTAGATAAAGAATAAAGTTAATCCACGTAAAAATTATTTTTAAGACGACCAGGGTTTCTACGTGGCACGCCATCACCCAGCATCGATGGCATGCACATTGAAACGCGGGTCATCTTAAAATAAATTTTACCTGGAATAGCTAAACTATCTTTTTATTCACAATGTTCAAGCAAATTCCATGAAGTCACGCCCACCTTCAAGACAACGTAGGCCCTACGGCTTGAAAAAAATTTCATAAAAATATAATGTTGAGGTAATCAGCGTAAGTCGTATATACATCAATAAAATTCTCTAATAGCTAAATCGAGCCACTCGATCAAGCTGAAATTTTTAATAAAATACAAGAGAAAAGGCGGGTATGAGTATTTGTTTTAACTCGATCAGTTTAAGCGGAACGGCCTTATGGGAAGAGTCAAGTGCAGAGGAAGGAGTAATATATTCTTTTTGATGGGGAACCTTCGAATAGACATGCCGGTTTTGGTGGTCTGATATTATTTCTCTCCTCTTGCAGAAATCGTGCCTAGGAGAAGGAATTGCCTATTTTGTCGACAGAGCTCTCTTTTATTTTGTTACTTATTGTGCACAGATGTACAAGAAAACAAGAATTGGGAATACAAAGGGACTACCACTGATATAAATTTAGAAGAAGCTGCGTCAAAGCTTCATTTTTCCTGTGGGCGTAAATTGTTTGCGGGAGGAGGGTTTTCGTACAGTTACCCGCTCGTTTGACTGTCCTCTGATTTTTCACTTGTATCTACCTGCAAATGTAGATCCAGGGAAAAACAACATCCAACGTGTACAACTTAAACTCAGATATGTTCAAGATTAAGCCAGAGAATGTTTAAACGTATCGTGACATTCCACTAAATGGACAATACAAAAATCATGTCTTGATCATTCTGAATTATAAAAGAGAAGTGTGTTGGACATTTACCTCGTAGATCACAAATAATATACCTACAAGTAAGGAATGTGCCGGCATTCAGGTCTACTGAACCGTTAATGGGAATGTCGCAAGGTTTTATAACATGAATTCAGAATTCATGAATTAACTTCCGAAACGGAAATAAAATTCTATTATGATGAAACTGATCACATAATCAAACATCGGAAAAGCCAATGTGATTGTCGCGGCAATAATATAGGCTCACAACTGACAACTTAGGTCAGTTTCATTATTGAGTTGAGCTAAACTATCCATCGCCCACAATGCCATCTTTCTCTCACAAGCTCGCTCATTGAGTCATTTTCGAAGCAAAGTCATTTTAATTGGTCTTAACCTTGATCGGCAATTGAAAAAAAATTGCACTGAGGAGAATATTATGTTAATCTCGTAATTTTCATAATAAATGGAGGGACAAAACTTTTCAACAGGAAAAATTAAGTGCACAACTGAAGAGATTTACTATAATAGGCAAAATAAAGGCTTTTTTTGGAACAGAGGTATAGTGAAGAAAAAGTCGGGCAATGAAAGGCTACCAGGAGTCCAAAGCTCGACACAATGGATGTAGTGCAATTCTTTAAGTACATTTTACATAACAGGACCAGAAAGTAAACTCTGACTCTGTCTGTAGTTGAACAAAGACAGAAAGAAATAAATACAGCTAAATGCATCAATCTGAAGCCCTTTAGGAATTGTTATCGAGGAAATAGGGATCCCTCGTAAAGAATCCCAATAACAGCATGCGATATTCCTCCTGTCACATCACAATACGTTATTGATAACTCAATTATGACCTTGCCATGGAGCCTGATCGTTATTTCCGCGTACGCCTCAACATGCTTATCACCACCAAGTATTTATCTTTGCTTCATTTTTCACTCGTCCACAAAAATGGACCCTACAAAATTGAAATCTGAACGCATATTACACACATTACACATGGTTAAATACGGGAGTAACATGGTCGGTAAGCAAAACTACGTATTCTCAAAGCAAAGAATCACATAAACGTTCACTCGAAAATAGTAAGTGACGAAAACAAACAATTGGGAAAACAAAATACTAACGAAAGTAGCGAGACGCATGGTACTACTAGCACAGCGCCGAAATGTATTTTAAGCGCACGTGATGACTTGATGGAAAACTATTTATGAATACGAAAACGCAGATTAATAACAGGAAGTGACAGGAAAAGGAGAGATTCTTGACGTTAAAAATTATAACATTTACTGAGACATTGGTAAATAAGATGTAAAACTCCCAAACGCGTGTCGCATTTGTTGAATAATGTTTACAGAAGGAAGTCTGTATCCTTTCAATTTGGAGAAAATTTTGTTTCTCCATTTTACACCTAGAGCTTTGTATATTAATGGGAAAAAGTTATTAGGAGGATTTTTTACGACAAAAAGAGCAATTATTAACAAAAATAAGTGACTAAATAACAAAACATTAGAACGATAGGTACAATAATGACGGAAAAAATAAAGGAATGCATTCAGTTAGCTCATACTATTAGGCAGCTTGAGTAGGAGATAAATAAAGTATGTATGACAAGAGACAAAGAGTCAGAATTTTTAAAAAATGTTTGGCAGTGGCTTACCGCTTGGGCCTCCTACGAATACCGCCGGTCTTGGGGGCCGGTGAGGCCCCCTCCTTGCCCGGTGACCCCCGGGGCATGGGCCGGGTCCATCGCCCCTCAGCGGCTCACGGAACACGGAATGGGACAAACAACGTGTCCCAACTGAACTGACCTCAGGGGTAACACCAGGTGCACACAATGGGTTGTTGACGGCACGCGCGAGAAGAAACGTTAGTGGGGACAAGGGAGCACTCCTCCTAACTGAGGGGGAAACAACCGGCTGATTTTCTAATGCAAATTACGAGAAAAAGATGGATATTTTCCCGCCACCAGAGCGTTATTTCATCATAACATCGTTTATCTCGACGCTACGCATTTGAGAAGTCTGCGAGGAGACTTCTTCCCTCTCTCTCTCGCTCTGTCGAGTAAACCACGCGCAAACAACCTCAGTCACACAGCCTGGAGGTGGTCCTCGTTCCTCAGTGCTGCCTCGACCAAGGCCGTGACACGAGTGACGGTTAGAAGAACACAGCTGACGGCCAGGGGACGTAAGGCAGCGCCTCTAGCGGTGGAGGGAGCGGGCACAGCCGCATCGGTTAAGGGTATTGATCCAGAGGGGGAGATATTACACACATACTAACCAACATACCCCTCACCCCACTAACGGGCCATGTCTCCCTTGTACCCCTGCCCCTTTTGGGATCCTTTTGCCCTGGCGCCCCATCCCCCCAGACCCTAGGGTGGGGAGGGGAAGGGGTGGGCAAGAGTGTACTCCTGACTCGCACCCATCCCACCGCCACGTGCCGAAAACACTATAACCCCTAACCCCTCCTCCTTAAAATCGTCTCCACAACCTTCCTCCTATCCATCCCTCATCCTTCCTTATCCAACACCCTTCCTTGGGTCATTCCGTCTTTAGGGAAGAAGAGAAAATAAAACAAAACCCAATTACAATAATAAATAAGTGTTTTAGCATGATAATTAGTACCCGGTTATTACACCAATAAAAGGGAATTTAAAATAGCTACTTAGTAATAATTGTGCATTTGTATTTCAGTTATTATTTATTATTCATCGACAAATGACTGATCGTGATCGTGACAATCGTAGTTATCCTGTATAATAATAATTTAATTATTCTGCAGTAATCTTACAGATAGACTTATGTAGCACAACAGCTATAATGTCTAAAGAAAGTTTATAAAAATAATTTCAATTACTCAAAGTTCGGTTCAGTATGTTTTTTCTACGTATCTTACACCAGTCTCTACGAACTAGTGGGTAAAAGTTCCTAGCGAAAAATGTCTTGGAGGCATGCCTTCTTAATTTATTCATTTAGACATTAACTGAAATATCAAACCATTAAAGAACTGAAATTTTGGCCGGTTCAATAAAAGGATTATTGGTCCCAAATTGATAAAGAATATCATAGTTTTGAGCTAAAAAAAGGAATAGTATTTATGGCAATTTTTTACACCAAAGGAAATAAAAGTGTAGCTGTGTTTATTATAGTTAGCGTAGCACTTAATGTCAGAAAAACAACTTCTTGTGATTCAGGCATAACTCTAGTACATGGAGGAAAATGATTCCAGGGCAGTTTGAATTATTCGTGTCCCAAATAAAATGAGGCTGAAAACAGTGACGGATGGTTAAAAAATACTGCGCTACCCATTTAAGGTGGACAACATGAGTCTTATGAATAAAAACGCTGCCTAAGTATCCTCATGCTCAACTTGAGGCATTGTAATGAAATTTTTCCAACATCATGTTAGTTGAAAGCAATTAACTTTATGGAATACCGTTTGCATGCTCTTGAATCCTAGGTGTGCTGTTAGTACACTGCATTGCCGGATTTTTATTTTCCTGCTACTAATGGAAACATCACACACACACACAGCATAACGGAGATTCACTCTTTAAATAATTCTCCACAGTAAACCACATCGTTTCTTATTGCAGAATGTCCTCTTGCCTACTGTTGTCACCCAAAGGTGCATTCTGTTCCCTCTCAATACGTCTCTTATCCACCTCTGGTGCCTCTTTCATATTTATCCCGACGACACTCCACTCTTCTTCCATATAATCTATCTTAACTATTAATTTTCTCTGTTATCTTTTACGCAAAACTTACCCATTTCAAGGCGTGTCCAAGTTTCTGAACAATGAACAATGGTAGGTTTTTATCTCTATCGTAATAGCTACATATTTATTCCCTTTTCATACCCTTTCTCAAGAATATCTCTCATCCCTCCATCCTCTACCCACAGTTTATTATTTCCATCCTTCTCTACATCTATCCACATCTAAAACTTTCCTTGAGACTATGCGCACATTTCTCCGGTAATCCTCAAGTTTCTAACCCATAAAAATGCACAGGTATATTTCCGCCTTATTTTCTAAACCCGCACGTAGGAATGTTCTCCCATAAGTATTCTTCCTCTACGCCCATCTCATACTTTTCATTCTACTCCACACCTGAAGAAATCTCAAAATCCTCAGGAGTCAACGCTCATATTTTTCCTGCTACGTCCAAGTTTTTCAGCCATAAACAAGCGTAGATACACGCTGTATATTTTAACCTACATTTTTATGCCCGCTCATAAGGATATTCCGCCTCGATGTTATGGGCAAAGGGCTCTATCGTACAACACGAAAATCCGTGGCACGATTCTTTTATATTCTAGTTTCACGGCTATAGGGTTTTATACGCCACGAACGTTACTCTTGCCTGTCTGCGCCCGGAAAATCCATTCCCCATCTCACCTGGTGCATCCCCTTGCGAATCGTCGCCTAATGCCGCAACGAGACCTCGAATCGACCTTACACATACCTAGAAGAGTCACGGGACATTTCCACTGCATGAAAATAATTTGTATCCAGACTCATCTAAAATACTGCGTTCACCCTAGGACACTTCATAATGTACGGTGTATCTTAAATATTTATGGACAAAAATGATAATAATTTAGAAATTATATATTCCTTCTTTTCAATGAAAAATGATGATAGAGCTTTAGATAGAGGCTAAAAATATCTGAACATTTTTAAATATTTAGTTTAAAATTATTACTGTATAATATTTTTGGGTTCAGGGACGGAAATCTTCCATTGAAAGCGTTTCCACACTAAAACTAATCATACTGAAGCAAAAATAATATAAATATGAGACTCGCCAGTCATTCATGGATAATAAAAAAGTATTTGACCGTGTTAAGAGAGAAATGCTGCGGTTAATTATGAAGAAAAGAGAATTTCCTAAATATCAGATATAAGTTACTAAGAGCTCATACTGAAGCACCAGAATGGTGATTGATACTGGGAGGTAGCTGACTCAGGAAATTGTCATTAGGCTAGGTGTTAGACGGGTTTCAGTGAATCACAGACTTTGCTCAATCTATAAATAGATAATCTTTCGAGGAAAAGGAAAGAGGACAGCGTAGCACGAGGGATGGATTTAGTAACTTCTGAGTTCTTAAACACAAAGTTATTCGGCGATGACCAAGTTTTTATTCAAAATAGTGAAGATAAATTGGAAAAGACAGTTTACAAATTTACAAAAACCTTATTCCAAATCTCATTTCCAGCCGTCATGGTATCTTATCGAACCCAAAGAGAACGGAACAATTAAACCTAAATGTGCGTTCAGCAGTCCATTTTCCTAATTTTATTCTCATGATCCACTCTATCATGCGATGTTAGACTTTGTGAAATATAAATTACGTCGTCAGAAAATAAAATGATTTCAACATGATATACACGTTAAATCCCTGTGTTATATTGTGCGGTCTGGGTTCGAATCCCAGTTGAAGCGCTTCATTTTTTATTCACTATGACTTTCGCTAAATTATGGTACTTTTGCAAATTGAATCCAGACCTCCGGGATGGGAGGCTGGCGCATTAACCATTAACTCAACCGAAATACATAGATTTCATTGATTCCTAAGACAAAATTTGATATGATGAAGGTTTTTGGATACCACAATAAGGAGAACGGTTGATCATCATAATTTTCAAAATAACTTAGTTTTATGCGAGTTATAAACTACTAACTACAACAGGGTGAACTGGACGATATATGTTGAAAATATAGCGTTTCCAAACACGAAAACCAGAGGAAACTATTTGATTCCACCAAAAATTGGTGGAATTAAGCAAACTTTTATTTTTCATTATTCATGATGAACTTCTACAAAGTTGACCCTATAACCATTAATCTCACGAAAACCAGAGATTTAATGACCTGTTTCAAAGAGCTAAAGTGCCTTGTGGAAATATAAAGCGATATTTCATTTTTGTTTCGGGGTATATAAATCGGCACTTTCAGTTGCTAAAAGAGGTCGAAGCTATATAGCAAAATATTTAGAGGCTGTTGGCTTTTGTGGTTATTAGTTCACCGAAACAACTACAATAAAAGACAAAAAGCCCACAAAAATTTCCTCTCAATGTCCCCAAGTGGTCCACATCTGGGCTGTATGCAGGGTCACAATGTCCCTCGCAGGACTGCTCATGGGGAAGATATTGAACCCGAGGTTTACGCGGCCATGTGATTTTAAGACTAATTTTCCACCCTGATCCCTTTTATAGTGCATTGTGACACGTCCTCAGTAGTTCTGGAGTTGGTGATAGAATATTTATTGATAAATTCCCAGCAAATTTGAAGTGTTGAACGCAAAGCTCTCCTACACGAAGAGCAAACTTAGCGTGAAGGAAGGGAACAACGCTTTTAAGTGCTCGGAGTGGCTTGGGAAAAAAGACTTAACATTTGTATAAATACCGCCTCTTAATGGTTGTTCAACATTAGCCCGGGCAAAATCAAACAAGTCTAGAGAAAACTATCACATGGCAGTGGCATATTTAGGCACAGTGAATGGGATCAGGGTCAGAAAAGTAGACTTAAAATCACACAGTCACGTAGACCTCGGGCAGCCCTCGATCCCGCTCCCTGGGAGGCAATTTTGCGAAAAATATCTTTCCTGGGTAATTAAAAATAGCAATAAATTTGATTAGCCCGAAGGTTAGGAGTCAAAATATTCCAAATTTTAACAATACCATTAATTACAAATAAGAATGAAACCTAGAAAAATTACTATTTCTATGTGGCTAAGATTATGCTCATTTGAGCGCAGTGTAATTCCACATCCTTGATGTCCCACAAATTTGTACCATGTGATCCTCAGGATGTAGAAGAAGTAATGTACAGGTAAATTAATTTGTCCTGAAAATGGGTAAATTGAGAATTCCCCTCCAAATAAATGCAAATACAATGCAAATTACGCAGGAAAATATTATTTGAATGTTAAAAATTATTATAAATCATTTAAAAGTCATTAATGATTCTCAAAAAAATGTGTATCTGACGCCAGTCAATGTGCAGTATAAGAAAATTCTCAATTGGCTTCCTGGGGCCACTAAATGGGCCCATTTTGACTTACCTATGCGTCTATAAGAAAAACTTGATTTTTATTACGATCGGTATTTATTTTTTAGATGATTTGCTCTCATGATATATACTTCAACTTTTTAGAGCTATTTTCACGCTGGTAAGCTCATTGGGAAGATATTAAACCCGAGGGCTACGTAACTGTGTGATTTTAAGTCTACTTTTCTGACCCTGATCCCATTCACTGTGCCTTATGACACGTCCTCGACAACTCTGGAGTTGGTGATGGAATATAATAACTGGCTCGTCTTTTATTACTTCCTCAGTTATTTTCTTTATTGCAACATTTCTCAGAAACTGTCTCGACCACAGCAACCGTGAGAGGGACTTGGTTTCCTTTATTGTAAATCTCCATTTCAATCTTTTTCCTGCCTTCTCCTTACGTAATGCCACTCCCATTGCCCTCATATCTTCATTGACATCCTTCAGCCACCATTTCCGCGGTCTTCCTCTCTTCATAATCCCTCCCATCTCAGTATACAGCAGTCGTTTGGGCATTCTGTTTTCACCCATCCTTTTTTTAATTTCCATTGACTCATAGTCCTTGTTATATTTCCATGTAGTTGTCTTGAAAATCCGTTCATATCTATTCGAGGCGCAATAAAAGGTTTCGTAGCAGTAAAATCATTGCAGAATGGGGTTGCTAGCCCCATGCCCAACCCCCAGCCTGGAGGGCCAGGATTTGTACTCATTGTCAACTCCCCTACAGAGGTTTGTTTCTCTACGCATAATAGCCCCCTGTGCCCTATCGTTTAAGGTACATTTAATCTGGAAGTTCAGTCAAGACTTGTCCGGTAAGGGATGCTCTACCAGTAGCTACAGCATTGGCGAGTAAATTTGCTTACGGAGCAAGTTAATGGAGGTACGACCCAACTTTGCCATTTTATTGAAGGAGTATTTAATTTTCAATTATCGTTTAAGTAGCTCACAGTCACGTGCATTGTTTAAGCACGTAGGCATCCTTACCACATACAATTCTTCCCACGCGGCATGGAGTGCATTTAAAAAGGCGGTGCCCCACGTGGAGTTCTTCTTACCATTCTTCCTCTTTAAAACAACTGCATACATATATCTTTGACTATTGTTTTGACGAATTTATACTCAAATCCTCTCTCCTGGTTGATTCTCAGAAAACAGACACATATTACCATCTGATTAAAATATAAATCGCACATTTCCATCTCCAAAAATTCCACTGGCGTTGTCCCGACACGCATCTCTCAAACATTTCACCGTAAAACTGAAGAGCCATGGAGAAACTGCGCATTTTTTAACGGTGTCTAATATTTTTAAACCAGTAAACCAAGTACTGTATAATATTTAGCAAATTTGAGATAAATTGTTTAGAAAAAGCAAAAATCATCACGGGATTGAATGATGTGAAATTTAAACACCTAACAGCCATTTTACCTGTTCTCAAACAGTTCTTGTGCGGCGCTTCAGGTCAAAATGAGGAAATTTGGCGTGAATGTCGCTTAATTCAGCCCTCAATGCTGGAAGAACGAGCTAATTAAAAGCAAAGTCGTCGAATAATATGCACATACGGCCAAATAAACATTTTTCAAAGAGAGAGAGAGAGAGAAGTTTGTAAGCTCAGTTACTCTCTGAATAATTTGCGCACAGAGTGACAGGACAGGCGAAGACTCAATTCTAGACAGCATCAGTAACATGCAGCGAAGAACGGAAGAGAGCAATAACCATTGTAATTTAGCTTGATTATGAATGGGTGGCTGACGGGCTCAGAATAGCGTGCATTAATGCCGGGCACGGTTTAAGGATTACCGTGGAGGAAGAACGTATAAAAGGAGCAAACTCGTCGCCTGCTGAAAAATGCAAGGATTAAGAACTTAGCCGTTCAAGCCGAGAGCGGCGCGTCAGCAATTTTCTCTCAAGGAACTCAGACTCGAAGAGTGAAGCCCTGAGACATTTTATTTTTCCTTTCTTATTTGCGGCGAGTAATTTTGCTTACGGAGCAAGTAAATGGGGGTGCGACCCGACTTTGCCGTTTTGTGGAGGGAGTATTTTTTTTTTCCATGATCGTTTAAGTAGCTCTTAATCACATTCATTGTTTAATCACGTCGCACAGTGGGTCCAAATCGGGAAAATCTGGACAAAAATCAGAAGCTCAAAATTAAGGTGCTCAAAACGTCAATCCAAAGTGTAATTTACCTATTTGGTTCGTTTATGAGATCAGTTCAACCGTATCTATTGTATAAATTCAAATATTGATGTGATACATTGGGAAAAGCCAGGGTGGGAAATCGTAGGAAAACGATAAAATAATTACAGCAACAATACAAGTATTCCATATCTACTTCATATGTAATATTTGATAGTAAAATGACTTCTGCTTAAGGAGATTACATGGGAAAACTAAGTTACGGACCTAGAATCACGAAATAGTCAGAATCGGGAAACATAAGAGGTTTCCTCCTCCGTTTCGTCTCTTATGAGCGATAACGAAAATGACCCCATAGTCTGAGAAAATCAGAAGTCTTTGAATATAAAGGGACAAGTGTTTAATTTCCTTTTTCGGCGAAAGGTTTAGTGTTGAAATGATTGTATCGGATTTCCAATTTTATATTTTAATCAATTATTCCGATCGAAATATTTTTCTCGTGCCTATTTTCTTATACTTGCGTATGTATTTAATTCTCGCTTTCAACACCTACTCCACAAGTTGGCGGATTGAAAGGATAGATTCCTTAGCCAAAGCCGCACCATATACGAGTGTGATAACCTTGTTTACTGTGGAAAGAATAGTACCAACCATAGAGTTAAATATATAGCTCCAATGTGATTTTGCAGTAGATAGCTAATGGTATGGTATGACCGCTGGTTAAGGTCTTCAGAATGACCGAAAACCCCGAAATCAAATCCTCATCGGTCCCAAAAAAATTAAACTTTGCTATCAAATCATTCCACACCATACCATATTTATGAGAGATACAATGAGATATGGCTTGCTGCCATCATTGTCATATAAACTAAAAATAAACATTTTGCAACTTAAGTAATAGAGAGGAACCTGTAACTTCTGTACATTCTTTTCCGCAAAATATCTTCTTGCAGTGCCTCCATCATTAGTAGTTTTACAGCTCACATGTTTTGAAATGTCTACAATATGCCCATAATAGATTTAAATAAATTTTGGATAACACTCTTCATTCTATCCATCTGGTGCTTACTTCCGTCGCTAAAATTCACCTTAGAGAGTGTTCAAGATCAAGATCCCACAATCCATTCCGTGCTTACGCAAAAGGGTAGGCACAACTTTTGACATGCCTATTTTCGTGTACTGATATGCTTCTGATGACTCTGGAAGCGGTTTGTACAAGTAGTTCAGAAAATTTACTTCAGCCTTTTCTTCACTAGCAACAATTCTCTCTAGATACGTTGAATATGTTGCAAAATTCACACTCCCGTAGCTTGGATAGAGCTAAGCCCGATAGGCCAGAGCTAAGCACCTATTTTAACCGCTTCTCCGTGTATGTGAACATTGATTTTTTGTGACATCGCCAGAAACTAATAGTGAAAGGTCCTCTAGAGTTGAAAAATCACTTTTCTTCCCATCAATTTTCATCGATTTACTTAGCACATCATTTGCTCTTGTTCTCTTTGATCTCTTTTTATCAATTTCTCAGCAGCCTCATCACCATTGAATCGATATTTCAACGATGCCGCAAAGGAGCAGCTCAGCAGCCTACACTGTACTCTGATTCCAGGTTTACGATTATTCAAAATAGCTGGCGTCTTACCTAAATTGAAAGTGGATGACTTGCGCTCTTCAGGTGGGAGTAAAACTTCTGGTTTTTACAACTTACTTTGTTTTCTTTGGAAAATGTTAAACCGTAGGAAGTTTTGGCTCCATTTCCATTTAAAGCAATGAAATTTACTCTTCTTAAAAGATATTTCTACAATATTTTTGACTTTCTCGTCTCCGGTCATTCTGAATTTTCTTATCAAATATTCGGAAACATATTTCTTCCGCAATATTAACTCAAACTTTTCTTTTTATTTTCCACTTTCGTTTCATCATGAAGCTCAAGACGAGTTTCGCGCTTACTCTCCATAACACTTGTCAGGTTTTCTTCGATCAAACCCTTCCCATCGGTACGCCGTACACTGGATCGTACGTCGTCGGTGGTAAGCCCCTATGCGGCTTGACGCGTGCTCCACACTTCTTCTTTTAAACTTTTTATAAATTGTAAGTATGTTTCCTTATTTTGTTAGCATCTATTATTTTCTCAAACTATACAGCAACAAAAAGTAAATTCTTTCCAATGCTTGAAATAAATTACACTAAAATATTGCCTCATAGCAAAAAGTCATCGGGAATAGGCAAGCAGTCGCTCGGTTAGGGAACTAACAAAGCAAATTAATAAGTGTGTATGGTGTCAAAATGTAAATAAGGCATTTCATTATGCCTAAAATGAAGTAAAAAATACGATTAAATAATTAAAGCTCTCCTAAAGAGGGATTGTCTTTCGATGTGGACCGCGCGCTCGGGTAGGAAGTTGCCGTGAAGGTGAAGCGTGCCGCGCGACAGATTAATGACCAGAAGTTGCCAAAGAGCAGATATCCGCAGGACTTTTCTTTCGATTATTTATGCACAATTTTGACACTTTCTGACAGCGTAAAAATCTTTGTGTCAATAAGTATCGATGGAAAACATTTTTTACACTTTATATGTAACTTATGTAAAAAATACAATAAAAGTTAAATGCCAGTGTTAAAGTGCTAAACGATGGAAATGTAATCATAAAAATAAAATTTCTTATTTAATGATGTTGTATTTAACAGCGAAATATACTTTAAAATTCTAATCCATAACCCGAAGTTTTAGCCCAATGATACATATTTTAGCTATACCTAATGCCATCGCCGCTGATTGCCCCCTTTCTCTGACTTTTGACTGATTGCTGTCGCTTAACGGAGAGCAGAATAAAGCCACTTATATATGCTACTTATAGAAGACGTACAGGGGAACAAAAAAAACAACTGTCGAAATTATCTCAAAAAATGTTGAAAATTTGATTTTTGGCCAGGTTTTTCCGATTTGGGCCCACTGTGCGTCGGTACTTCTTCTTTGGTCAATCATTTCGTACCTTCTGAGTATCCGATTCGAACAGTGCCATGAGTAGATGATTAAGTCCTTGCTTTCTTGTTGGAATCACTACTTTATAAAACTTGAATTTCTAAGAGCAAAATCAATCAAAATGGATTTTAAAAAGGAATTACATGAACCTAGTCAATAAATGATAATATCTTCAGTGAAAGGCAACTGCTGTGATCAAAAAGAAAGACCCAGGAATAAGTTCATCGACTAAATAAATAAATAGTCAAATAACTTGGACTAAAAACCAGGTTACAGTATGTGAAAACCATCGTTTGGAGCGTAGCACTCGTAAGCATGGACCATTGGAAAAGCTGACCAGGAAAGACTGGAAGCCTTCAAAACCTGGTGCTGGAGCAGGATACTGAAGAGAAAATAGACGGGAAAAATAAGAAGGACCATATGGAATCATCATCTGGAGTTCTGCCTGCTGGCAGGTCCCTTACACCACTGCTGCCTCCATCCGCTTCTGTCCCGAGCTTCCTTGTTTGCTTCATCATAGCTGTTGCTCTTCACCTGATCCTCCAATTTAATTCTTCTCCTTCCTCTCTTTTTCTTTCCTTCAATTGAACCCTCAAGTGCCACAGTTATTATACTTTTCCCTCTCATCACATGGCCCAACCAGTTTCCTTTCCTTTTCTTTATTTCCTTTAGGAGCGATCTTCCTTCTTTTACTTTGCTCAAAACCTCCTCATTTCTCATCTTATCTACCCATCTTACTTTTTCCATCCTTCTCCACACCCACATTTTATAAGCTTCTATTTTATTCCTTTCCCTCTTTCGACTAAATCTTCTTCGACTAAATAAATAAATAGTCAAATAACTTGGACTAAAGTACATATGGAATACCATAGATAAAAGAAGAACCAGATGGACTGGACACACCCATGAGATACATCGGGTTTGTGAATGACATAATTGAAGGAAATATGGCAGGAAAATCCCAAGAGGTAGACCTAGGAATAAGTTGATGGACCAAATAAAGAGGAAAGTACAAAGGAAGAGAGTACCTGAAGGTAAGGGAACAAGCATTAGATTGGGAAAGGTGGAGGACTGCACTCAACCAATCTTAGGATTGAACGACCAATGAACTGAACCTCAGTGAAAAATGAACTGGTAAAAATAAAAAAATCCATTCATTCACAGGCAAGCATTGAACCTAACTAAATGAAGAACTATCGACCAATCGAAAACTGTAGTACGCTGGCGTTAAATGCTAGAATAAGGGAGAGTCTGTATAATAGCTTTACATACATCGTAAGTGACATACACCTAATCGAATCTCCCATTTTATTTAACAAAATCTGAATTATTGCGAAACTTGATGCCACTCTCGAGACAATAATGAACCTCTATATTGTCGAATATTTGGAGAATCGGAATTCCAAACAGAGTAAAAGTTGAGACTAATATTATCTTTAATGAATTGAGATGCCAGCGATTGACATATGAACGCCTAGAAAAATCGCGCCGCGCTGATAATGGCCATTAATAACTCTAGCGCCTCTATTGATCGCCATATACTCGGGAAATTACATCAAATGTCGACGTTTCGCAAGCAGGACTTTGCCGCAAAACTGGCGCGACAAGGAAATGCAAGGGTTCAGTCGGAAGACTGGGAAGCGTAGATTTCATTTGATATATTTTGATTCGATTTCATTAGCTTTCGAATTGATTTCTCGATTTCATTAGCTTATCCTAAAAAACATTCAATTTTTTTCATCGCTGTACGTAGTGAGCCGCGACAGGGTGAATAAATAAAGGTTTGCAATGCAGAAAATAGAAAGAGGATAAGACTACTTGGATCACTGAAAAATGGCAGGTTACTTCTTTGTAATCCAGATACTAGCTTGCGAGCCGTCGCAGTAGCGCGTAGCAGGGAGCATGGTACTACTAGTGCAAAGAAGGACATCTGTCCTCCGTATATATGTCCAGCTCATGAATTAGCGAAGGAAAATCTTGTGTCCCGATTAGCGAAAAACTCGCGCCAGCATGCTGACGCCCCGCCACCACCTCATCTTACTATGTCTACAACTACATCTACATTATACCCTGCGAGCCGCCGCATGGGCGTGTGGCAGGGGGTATTAGGTCACTAGCCGTGTAAAGATGTAAGGTATGAGATTTTGGGAGGCCAAATGGTGACGAGTATTATGGGAGTGTATTTAGTGAAGCTCAATTCTTATTGTGGCCACTTAATGTGCACGGAAAGAACGAGTTTTTGTACCTAACTGTTCGGCAGTGTATCTCTCTCATTTTATCGCATCTGTTAGGCCTAGAGATGTAGTAAGGAGTCATGGTAATATTCTCTGTGTCGCTCTGAAAAATATCAGTTCTGAATTTCTCAAGCAACCTAGGCCTGCGTGTAGCCTCCGAGTCTACAGAGGCTCCCACCTTAATCCCTCTAAAAGTTGTGAGACACTATACGTACGCTCGTAGACGTTTTTAACGAAACACGCTGCTTTCCTTTGTATTTTATTAATTTTTTGGTTATGTAATACTTAGCCACAGCGGGTGGTTCTCCAACTCACTTTCAACTGCTAAACCAACAACTCCAGTCCATCCCAACTAACAGTTTCGACAATCTCTTCGTATGGTTTTCAAATATGTCCTCCCAACTCTCAGCACTCTCAACCATTACAGAAAAAAGTAATTCTTATATCACAGATCTGCGCCCTCTAAGTTTAACTTTTGAATAATATTACTAAAATATAATACACCACAATTAGATTTCAAATGATAATTGTACCATCCTACGATGCACTACATCTGCCCCAATACCGGTTGCGCTGAGATCCACTCACCGGTGCGGTATATTTCTTGTGCGCCTTCGGCGCAGTTATTTCACTGGGACAATCTCCGTGACAAAAATTTGGCATCTCCGAGATCCGATTTCATTCCATGATAATACAGACATAAGTATCCCACCACAAATCATGGCCATGGCACTTCAAATACAAGGTAGGCCGTTCCTGTGACCGAAATGAGTCTGTTCTGCTCACAAAGTCTTTGGAATGACATGAGCAAAAGACGAATCCGGCATTAGAGCAGGAATAGCGGATAAAATCTCCGATAGTTAAGATTTTACCAACAAACAACTGGAGACAAATGGAAAATCCCATCATAAACTACTGACATTCAAAATATTTGATCAGTTTTAATTGGTAAATATGTAATAATAGATCAAATGCTATCCTAGTGAATCTGATACAGGAAAGTATCTCCAGCGTCCAGCCAGATAAGAGGCTCCATAAGTGCCGACGTTTCGAAGAACGACTCGCATATCATTTTCAGGGCTAGTGAATTCCAAAGAATCTTCAAGAAGGGTATTAAGATCCTCCTAGAGCAAAAGTAATTCAACCGAGACAATGACTGAGCATAGTGCTACCTCACACGAGCACAGGAGTGGTAATGCGAATATATTATCGCATTCCATTACTGAAACGCAAAAACCTGAGAGCGAAGATACTGCCACTTCACAGCAGGTTTTGCGCCATTTCTTTAACTTGAGCGATAACATTCATGGACCATCCATAAGACCATGTCCATTTTGCAGAAAGTTGCATATGGTGGAAATGTAAAAATAAGGGTTCGTAAAAGAGATATAAAACCTGTGGTATGGTTTAGAAACGTGGACCGTGACTACTGCAGAAGAAGAGTGACTCAAAAGATGGGAAAGGAAAGTGGTAAGGAAGATGCAAAATGGAAGTGGATAGTACGGGGCATACGGGGATAGCATGGGGTACAAAGAACTAGAGGAACTCAATCATAATCCTGTCATGCTCTAAGAAATTAAGAATAATGGGCTATGGTAGAAAGAGCGTGTTGAGGGAATGCCTGAAGATAGGATGGCCAAAAAGATATGCCTAGGACATCCAGGTGGAATATTGGAGGGAAGACAACTGAAAAGATAGTTGGATGATGCAGAGGAACATCTGAGAATCGTGAGGTTAAGAAGATAGAAACGCGTACAAAAGATCGTGAAGACTGAACTGACATTGTCGGTGAAGCCCAGGCCGTGCGAGAGTGCTTTAGCGCCGTGGAGTAATAACCTAAATTATGCTGGAAGAAGCATGGGCTGCAAATCGGTATTTGACCGAGCGAATTCATGAAGCAGGGACAAAGGAGAACAGGCGATTGGGACTACCTCGGCATTCCATGGACGCATTTCCTCAAAGATTCCAGAGGTGCAGCGAGAAATTGAAAGGAATCAAAGGGGTGGGACGAGGGGCGGGAGAAATAGGGGAGGAGGGAGAGAGGGGGAGGATAAGGGGGTAGGAATAGGCGCTGCCTTCGTGACGCGGTGGTGGCACGGGATATTCTGCGATGCACCAACGTGAACGGAAACCGCAATCGACATAAAAGGGGAGGGACTCAGGCGAAATACGATGACTCCGCTTTTCTTATTCACGACACTACCTATGTAAAACGTTTAAGGTAGGTTGAGCGTGAAGCCACCTCACATGAAAGTTTGGTCCAACGATTAAGAAATATATAATTTTACCAAAGATAACAAAATATCAGCAATTCGCCTTACGTTCGAGATCTTAATAAAAGAATACCAGCCATTTTCAGATGAAATGGTACGCGTATTCAATCCAGAGGTCTCTTGTTAAAAAATAAGGAATTTCTAACGGGTTAATTGCGTGAGATGGTGTGTGGTTTTAATAACTCTGAACGATTTTAAGGAATATAGCAATGACCTAACGCAGTTCATTCATTCAATGGTCGTTCAATCCTATGATTGGTTGACTGTGGTCGACCACCCTTCCCTATTAAATGATAGTTCCCTTACCTCTTGCTATCTCTTCCTATGTAATTTCCTCTTTATTTGGTCCATGAACTTATTCCTGGGTCTTCCTCTGGGGACTCTTCCCTCTATTTTGCCTTCAGTTATGTTCCTCACAAACCCATTATGTCTCAGGGTGTGTCCAATCCATCTGGTTCTTCTTTTCCGTATGATGTTACATATGGTCCTCTCTTCTTCTACTCTTCTGCTCACTTCATCATTTCCTCTAGGACCTAGGTTTCGAAGGCTTCTATTCTTTACTGGTCAGCTTTTCCAATGGTCCATGCTTCCGAATTATAGAGTGCCACGCTACACACGACTGTTTTCACACACTGTTTCCTGGTTGGAGTCCTATTTTTTAGCACATCAGTTGTCTATTTCCCACAAACGCCTTCTTAGCTTTTACCTACCTCAGTAATTTCTCCATAATCTCAAAAGAATCTTCAGCTGTGAAGGCATTATCAGAAAACTGTGTGAAATAACCGGTCAGTTTAAACATTATTTTATGCATATTTAGTTGATAACTGAATACATTGCAAGTCAGTGTTACAATATTTACTTTTCTAAGAAGCTCTCAAATACAATATTTTCTTATCATGAATCTTAGTGCTTCTGAAATTTAAAAGATAAAATTTGAATTTCGGCCCTTTTATTACTAGGGAAATAATTCGCTCAAACCATCCTTAAAGTAAGAACTATTGTTTTCATTAATAAGAAATGCCTGATTAAAGCTGGACAGTTAGTTATTTGAGAGATATAATGAAAAACTGAAAAGATTCCAGTAATCACCTCCGGCTTTACTTGGTGGAAGTTTTTAACATTCATCATATTAAATTTATTTTGTTTATATTCACAATATTTACTTAATTAAGCCGACCCGGGTTTCGACACCACAATTGTTTACCACAAAGGTTTCTACAACACAATGGTTTAATTTGTTGGGGAGGAGCTTACAGAAATACAATAAACCCCGTACTATTTCTGCAAAAGAGGATAGTACGTGTGATAATGCACAAAAACCGTTTCTCTCATGCATTCCCACTCCTCTTAGAACTGAACATATTCCCTATCAGGTATATGTATTTTTATAAAGTGTTAAAGAATTTCTATCTAAGAAGTGGCGACGAAGCAAATCTGTTACCCAAGACTCAAGTCCTGACCTTGCGAGAAATAAATACGATTTCTCTACCCAAGCCTAATTTGACTTTGTTTCAAAGATGCTTTGTGTATATATCCCGAAAAATATTTAACGTCCTTCCAAACCACATATAGGAAGAAAAACACGTAGGAAAATTTCTTAAGAAAGTAAAAACTTGGTTATTACTTATAAAAAACATCGAGATTTTGTTTCGTAATTTACATGAAATTTTTATCAAATTAAATGTAATAAATTAAGTGATACTGTAATATCATTGTTAAAGTATGTTCGCCCGATCTTTTATTTATGTGTCTCTTTTTGTAACCACTAATTAATTATGCTCAGAGTCTTTTTTCTATTTTGAATTAGTTTCTTCACTGTATTGTAAACGTTTTATCGAAAATTGTAAACCATTTTGTTTTTTGCTATCGCTTTTTGCATGGTTTATTTGTCAGTAGCCCCAGCACAGGATATTTCTTAGGGGTTATCTATTGTACTACCACTCTGTAAAAAAGCCAACCAATATCAGCATTCATTGGAGCTGCAGCATCAGCGTGCCATTTTGCGCTAACTTCAGAATATTTTAAGCAATTTCTTTAAATTTATTATTTTATTATTTTAAGGAAATTTTCATTTAAATTTATTAATATTAAAAATATCTAGCAAAACCTCTCTTCGCTACGCAGACACTCATGATTTCAAAAATCGTGGCTGTCGAAGGTGACGAATCTTGGATGAGTTTTCGAGGATTGTCAAAGGCAAAAAAATAAAATTTTCATGTTGTAAAAAGTAGGGCACCGTCATTATGGATTCTGCTTGAAGAAACCTCAAATATTTTTGCGGAAGAAAATAGGTCATGCCTTTCAATTCTCAAAGATAAGTGAGACACACAAATTCAGGTCAAGCTAGGGAATAAAAGGTTCTTTTCCTTAAGGAGGTTAGTCATTTACAAAGTCAGTAAAAAAAATCATCAAGTTTAATTTATTTGTCTTGAGAACTCTTGATTTCACTCGAAAACGGCTTACCTGATGGAAACCATAATCAAAGCACTAGATAAATCGAACAGATTTTCAACGGGTATATTATTAATGTCCATATTCAAAACTTCGTTAAACAAGCGAAAATAGTGTTGCACAGCTTCTAGAGGGATTAAGGTGGGAGCCCCTTGAGACTATACGCTAAGCTTAGATTGCTTGAGAAATTCAAAACTGGTGTGTTTCAGAGCGATATGGATAATATTATCAACACGCATCACTACATCTCAAGGTCTGACAGAAGCGATAAAATAAAAGAGATACACTGCCGAACAGACAGGTACAAAAACTCATTCTTTCAGTGCACAATAAGCGACAACAATAAAAACTGAGCTCCACTAAATCCACTCCCATAATACTCTTCACCATTTCACCCCCCAAAACCTTATCTCTTACATCTTTAAACGGCAGGTGTCCTAACACCCCCCTGCCACACGCCCATCCGCGGTTTGAAGAGTTGCATGTAGGGGTAGATTCATCCAGCCTTCGGAGCTGGTTGTAGCGCTAATTCTATGGATCAAATAATAAAGAAATTAGGCGCCAAAAACAGGCCAATCAGATGAGACCTAACCCCCCTCGCCAGGCTATACAAAACCGACAAGATCCTTGTTTC
Organism: Ceriagrion tenellum; assembly: GCA_963169105.1. NCBI lineage: Eukaryota > Metazoa > Arthropoda > Insecta > Odonata > Coenagrionidae > Ceriagrion > Ceriagrion tenellum. The sequence continues at coordinate 5,228,741 of OY720641.1, read as the reverse complement.
GACATTAGTCCTGATGACGATGGCAATGATAGTCATGGATATGTTGGCAGCATCGGCCTTCATTATCCGGACGGAAACCCGAGAATCCTTCATCGTAAATATTGAGTCACACTGTCTACCGCTTATAGCTATAAAATACAACTAAAAAATTTCTTTGTTATAAAATTTCATTCAGGATTTATTTGGTTATTCATTTGGTGCTATAAACGCAATGCATGAAAATAAAAAAGAATTAGTTTTCAGATGTTTTACATAATTTGAGGTTGAAAATTGTGTACAAATCGAAACATTTTGAGCCTAACTTTACATGGTAAAAAAATGACAATTTTAGCCGAGTAAGCATAAAATTTAAGTGGTATTACGGTTAACTACCGATTTATTTGTTTTTTTCTTGGATAAGTCTTTGGTAATACTTTCTAATCTCTTCCCCCTTGAGAGATAGCGACGCCATAATATGCGCAGCATTCGCTTTCCAGAATCACACTTTCCCCAGGCGTGAACTCAAGAGTTTTATACCTTGATAGAATGCTACATTAATCTGCCTTCCATTCAACAATGTGAATTCACTTTCTCTCAGTCACTACAGGGTAAAAATCTAACCAATGACAGGGGAAGAAAAAGATTCCACCTTTCACTCACAAATATCTCTTACACTAATCCTGGTATTCATGGTCGTCAATAATTACAGATTTGTTACAATCTACGATTGAATCTCTGATTAATAATTGTTCTCTATTCACAGTAGTGAAATAAACAATGGTTCATTAATCGTTGATTCTGGAATCAGAGATTCGTCAATCTCTGATTAAAATGCATCCACAGTCGTCAGGTAATTACTTTCCTTATTCTAGTATTTATAGTCAAAGTACACTGTAATTATTTTGCTACATAATCGTCGATTCGTGAATTACGCTTTCGACCGTCATTAATTTGGGTTCTTCATAGTAGCATCTCGGTAGCTCTGCGTTTTCGTGTGTTTCTGTACAAAAGGTACAACTTTTACGGTGAAAAAGGGAATATAACACTCAATTATCAGATGTGTATCATATGGAGTGTAGGTTTCGCAGCTTTTGATGGGTACTGGCGAAGTATTCGAGTATGTCTGGGTCTCGTGCATTTTAGGCTCAACGTTTCACCCGCGTTGCAGCGAGCATCTAACGTTGGTCCTAAAATGCTCGAGATGCAGTCGTACTCGAAAGTGTCGCCAGTATGTATCATCCGGTTCTATAAAACAAGGAATATTTTGTTCATGACATCGTTGTAACCCTCTTCGATTAGTTTCTCTGCTTCCAATACATTCAAAACAACTTCACAAGTATCGTCCACATTCACGTCCCAGGCCATTCTTGTTCTTGATTGATGATTAAATACTGGTGAAACAAATGAATTAAATTTCCGATCATTACATAAAGAACCATCTAGACCCATCAAATCATCTTACTACCGGAGCAGTTCCCTAAAAAAGCTTACCGTTGGATGTTCTCCGCCACCTCCCCGGGAATCGCGCTTTCGTGACCGAGCAGCGACCTTTTGACCTCAGAGACCCTATCCCCTCCACCCGCACGTGACCTCGCGGCGCGGTAGACTATCAACGTGAGAGTGTGAGCGAGCGCGGCATTTCCGTCGCTTCGTCTCCCGGGGCGACGGGGTACGAGGGTCGCCCGGAGTTTCACCCTCGGACGGGGAGGTGTGTTTTGTCAAGCCAGAATCCACTTCTTTTGTCACACAGACTGAATCTGTACAGTAATCTACACCTCACGATCCACCGCGGAGCGGGTAATCGGTATTAATGTTTTATCAGGCATAGAGCCGAAATTAAGATGTCGCATAGGGTCATCAGACAATTCTTATATCATAAATATGACTCATAATTACCTGTAAAGACTGAATTCCTTTGTATTTTTTACATTAACTTTGAAGTAATGACTGATTCTGTATAACATGAGTTTTTTTATATACACTGACCGCACTAACTGGATAACGCTGGTCAGTAAATTTCCGATCCAAATAAATGTTGTAGCCATATTTATCGATGGAAATAAATTCACTGATTCATTGATTGATTCATATATTATATCACATAATATGCTTTCCTTCTGTTGATAGGAATACGATATGGTATTATAGCACCGTTTTTATATCAGTCCTTAAAGCTGGATTGCTTGTGGAAGTGAACGAAAATTTAACTGGCCCTTCCTATGGACATGTTTACGAAGGAATATACAAACATTTTTGAATCGGAGAAAACTGTCGCATTCTAATGAACGACATAGGACAGCGGTTTAAGATTATCACAAATGTTTGCTAATTCTAGCAATTTTAGGAACAAACAAGGTTCACCACAGAAGAGATGGAAGTAATGAACCGATTAATTTATTCTTTTTATAGACAAATTTTTATTCCATTTTAATAATATGTCAAATATGAAGTGAAAAAATAATTTAGCCATTATATTAGTCTTCTTTTATTAAATTATAATATGAGTAGGTAGAGATTTAAATAACGAATAACCTGCAGACCGCATAGGACGAAATAATTTAGTCTCCCTCAATTTGATCTTAATCAATTTTACGGAGAAAATGGTTTCAGGATTAATTTTGAGGGGCTGAAATAAAAATAACTTACCTACAACATTAATGTAAGTAATAAAGATTTAAGTCTTGAAGAGAATATCATTGCAGAGAATCGTAAATAATGCATTGACATCGGCCACATATATACGATTATGTATCCAAGCATTCTCATTCACAAATTAATGTATGGGGCTATCCACAATCCACGTGGACAAAAATAGGCCACTTTTTGATCCCCCCCCCCCGTTCCCCCATCATGGACACTCTTAGACTTCATCCGAAACCCCCTGTACCCCCCTGTTGTCCACATAGACTTTTTTTGCCGAAAAAGCTGTTAAACGGATTATTAACTTATTGCCATGAACTATCTGTCATTTAAGGCTGATTTTAAGTAAAGGTAAGGAAAAAAACTACTCTTGTAGCTATGATAATCTGTCATATACTATGACCATTGCCTACATGGACATCCCTTCATCCCCCAACCCCCAACGTGGACCTTCTTTGACAACCACCTTACCCCCCCTGTTCGGTGTCTACGTGGATTATGGACTATAAGCTCATTTTTACTTCAGCACACATTTATATGAATGCATTCACAAGCAAGAATATGCTACATAAATATAAGGCAACGAGAGTAACTTGAGCTGAAGTGCTGGGTAACGCAGAAAGGTCGCTATTCCGAACGAACGTGCGAAGTGACAGGCTCATTCACGATGAGACCAGGTTTAATTACCGGTGTGCGGGGAGGTCAAATGAACCGGATGGCGCGAAAAAAGGAAGAACCGACTGCTGCAATCCCCACAGCTTTCATTGAACACGGATTCCCCCCGTTATAAATGCTCCCGCGAGATTTGCAAGGCGAAATCATTTGTTTCCTCTCGCGGAGCTAAAAATAAAAAGGACAGCCGCAATGAAATTGGAAATAATAGTTCCGATGGTGATTCACCGCCAAGGATTCCCAGGCGAGGGCGCTGATTGATTCGAGGGGAAATAGAGTTCGACAATGGAGCGATAGAGCGGAAAAGCCATTTTAGCACGATCGGTGGCGTCGAGCAAATCAAATTATTTCTGGAGGAGATTTCACTTTGAAATGCCTCTGAGAGCCGGATCAGGCTAAAAACATTTCTGTTTCCACCTCTGACTCAAACATTTGTGCATACGTTTATGGGTCAATGTATGAGGAAATTAATAAAAGTTAATCGCTAAATCAACGAGGCTTTAAAACCACTTCTTTTTCTGAGGTGAATCTGTCCACAGACATTTATTTAGCTTTACGTATACCAGAGCATTCCCACACTTTAGCCATTATTCTTACTTCTAGGGTGAATCTGTCCTCGGATAGGTTTCAAATGAACTGCTCCCTCCGTGCTCGTCTATCCTGTGCTCCCTCCCTCAGTTCCTAGTAATTGCTTCCGTTCATAATAACTGCTTCGTTTCTCAATTTATCATTCCATTTTCACCTTTCCATTCTTCTCCATTGCCACATTTCAATACCTTCTAGATATTTCTCTTCTTTCCTCCGGACTGTCAATGTTTTTACTCCATAAAGAACAGCACTCTAGATAACACATTTAGCAAATCTTTTCCTTAAGCCTATGTTATTTGCTTTGATTGAAAGCAGTTGGTTGACTGAAAACCACAATGATTAAGAAAATATTTATTTTAAGAATCTCGAAAAAGTATGAAAAGCTAAACGAGTCGATTCTTTCCCCCAGAACTAAATAGATAAGCGCTAATAAAATAAATCATTTAATTCCCAGAGAATTAATTTATTCTGACAAATGGATTTCTTAGTTATTCTATTTTGTCAAAATAAGAACAAAACACATAAAAGTTGCAGTTCCGATTACGCAAAATCAGGAAACGTACAACAATCAATTTCCTTTACACAAATTGACGTGATAATTTTTCCCACAAAAAGTTACATGAGACATTTGGAGCAAATGAGCCAAAATAATTTTTTTTAAATAGGACTCTGTGGGCAATTTCAATCAAAACGCATTTCCCTCCCTGAGAGCATATTCCGATAAATATGCGCAAGTGAGATGTGCAGTAAAAATGTCTACGGACCTCCTCGGTAGTTAATGGTACGTTTCGAACCATAGGTGAAATCATATCTGCGTTAAATCCCATGCATATTTAAAGTACCTAACAGTGTATCAAGCATGTTAAATATGTATCACCGCCGTGGATACTCCATTACTTCTGAGTTAATATGGTGTACTATAAAAACAAATGTCCTCTTCAGAGTCCTCGAAGTTCACTTTAAATTTATGTCACAAGGATCTCATTTATTACTGCGAACACAGCAAGGGCCCCGGGCCGCAGTGAGGCAAATTACTCGCCCAATACGGGTGCTCTATCTTACGAAGCGCCGCGACGATTCACAGCTGAGATGAGAATCCACGACAACGGCGGATCGTAGCCACCCATAAAAGGCGAGCACAGGCATCGCTCTGGGATTTTATGTAAGGTGAGGTCGCTGTAAATCAGTGGCATAATTAACTTAAGGAGCCGTTCCACCAGTGGGAAGTACCAATGTTTTTCGACGGAAGTGCCACATATATGCTACGTAACGTGCTGTGAGGACTGTTGCGGTAATCTCAGAAGGGGTAAGAGGACAGAAAATTGAAGGTTTGCTTGAGCCTCCTCCTCAGCGAGTGGCCGTAATTATTCAAATGCAAATGCTGTCATGCCAAGATTATAAAGGATTTAGTTTAATCCCGGCGAAAATGGCTGATGTAGTATTTTCGGGTTTCCTGTCGGGTCAGAAAGGCCATCGCTACCCAAGGTGTTTAGTATAGAGAGAGAGAGAGAAGTGGTCTCAGCTGAAAGGGGAAATAATGGCGGACGGAGCCAGTGAAGTCACTGTATTCCTGCGTCGACTATCTGACTCACTCAATCTTCCAGGTCCCAGCATGATAATGTTTAGTCTTTACCGTCCGTTGTGTACGTTGGTGATCTTGCTCTTGCGGCTAAGCATTGAGAGTGTTTTTACATTTGATCACTTAACTTGATTCCTTCAGGGTTTAAGGAAGCGTTTTCATTGTAGCAGGCTCTATTTGAGGCAAGAAATGCTGGGAAATAGGTGTAGCGTGGCTGTTTGCTCCAACAGCTACTACAAAACGAAAATTCTCGAAGATAGCAATATTGTATCGTATTGTAAATTTCCGTCGGATCCTTGTGTAAGAAGACTGGGTAGATGCCTACAAAACAACATTACACATGTAGCATTTTTTTAGCATCCCCCCTACGTTTATTTCCCCTTTGGACAATTTATCCTCTGCGGACTATTTATCCTCCGGACTTTGCCGAAGGACTTCCGCCACTGACGCGCTAACGAAAACTGTCGCGCCAACGACGATCGCAAACTCCAGCCATATCCTCGGCTCAGCATCTACTGCCAGCAATTCCTGCCTGACACGTCCTGCCGCCACGTCCTTCCACCACGTCCCCTCACCAGATTCTCTCTCGTTTATATAGCAGTTGGAGACGGAAGACTACGAGGATGTGCTAAGGCAGAAGTGCTGGGAACAAAGGCAAAAACCAGAAATCCGCGATCGGAGATGACGAGCAGTTCCTAATATCCAATTGCAATCCTACACCGTATGTGCTCCCATTCCATAAAATTACCTCCCCTCCAAGGCTGCCAATCACCTGTTCTCCCTTACTCCCTCTCGCAACTCTCACTTTTAACCTAGCCGAAACTTCCCCTCCGAGGTAAAACAAAATCGCCTCTTCTCCTCTGCTCACCCTTTCCACTCTCCCACCGTCTGAATTTCCCCTCCTACGACGAAAACCGCGACTCGGTCCCTTTTGATAGTGGACGTGGTCTTTAGAAGTTCTACTCTTGCTGTCTCGTATATTTGGTGATTGATTTTGAAACTTAGACGTCAGAACCCAGGTTGGCTGATCCTTACTTTGTGTGTACGTGTTAAGTTGCTGAAATATATAATATCTTTCATTTGGTGGTAATTTTATATACTTGATTGTTCCCGATTCCTCCTGGTTCTCTCACTCGTATTTTGGGAAGAATTTATTTTTAGGGCTTTCTCGGAGAGAGACATCCTCGACTCTCCCCTCGATTGCTTCAAACTGAAAACTAGCATTATTAATCGGTATGGAAAAATTCTTGATGTGGTTCTCACAAATATTGACGTCATCGATGCTAAAGGCATTCAATGTAATATCGCATTGTTAAGAGAGGATACGTATCACCCTGCTGTAGAATTAGATTATCCTTGTAGTCTTAAAAGAAAACCTCTATGCTATGCAAGTAACTCTTACAACTTCAAAAGAGTTGATTATTTAAGGTTATATGATGAATTGAATAGTAAAGATTGGAATGCCATCAATTCTATTGATGATGTTGATATGGGTTTAGAAATGTTTTATAATTATTTTAATGAAGCGATGGATGTTTCAATTCCTAAATATAAGACATCAAAATATAAATATCCCTCTTAGTTTAACTATGAATTAACAAAGAAAATAAAAAAGAAAGCAAGACAGGAAATTGTGTAAGAAAAATGTTTCTATATATCACCAGACATTGTACAGTGGCGGAAGAAATTAATGCAAAATTTTTCGCGCACCAGAATGCGGCATTCTTGGGAACTTCTAGGAGCAGCACGCACTTAAAAAGACTGGCAACACTGAGGAAGACATCGTCTACCGCAAATATTTGAAATCTGCAACGGAGCTCACATTTTTCGGAGCCTAGAACTTACTCATGAATCGCCTCTTTTTCGAACTTTCTTCTTATATTATTCGCGCATTCAGACGCGGTGTATCGATGGATTCATTTCATCATGTTTCTTACATTGAATAATATTATTATTACAGAGAGACTGATTATAAAAAATATTCGCTATCCCGGAAGACTGATTATAAAAAATATTCACTATCCCACCCAACTCAGAATAAATACTGAAATCTTCATCTGCTACCACCAAAGGATATTAATTTTGGTCGACTTTCTAAGGATCTTTTTAATGGCCCGTCCTGTATATCTTGCACGGAAATAATATAAATCGAGCTCTATTTTCAAAAAGTGTGTATGCAAAAAAGATTTAATTGAAATAAGTATAGCCTACGTGATGTAATTTTTCATGATTTTCATTTTGTAGATTGAGGAAGTTCCAATCTCAAAATGGATATTAATTAAAAATCGTTCATGACCCAATATAATTCCGACATGAATTTGTCAGAATGGGATTGAATTATGAAAACATGCTTAAATATATAATTTCGTGAATTAAAAATAAATCTCCTCGCATCGATACCTACAAGATAATCTAGGCATATTTTTCCGACGTGTCTTACATCTTATCACAGGAAGCTTGGTTCACTGTGAAGTTTTATCTGGTAAATGCAGAAATTACGAATAGACATTTTAAAAAATGACCCAAATAAGGCAAAGTTATGGATAAACAACTCTTTTACGTATGACTGCATAATATTTTCTTATATGTATCGGCCATAATTTCGCCGCACATGTAACAATAACAAAAAAATCCTTTTAAAAGACTGCAGTTTCGAGTAAATGTCATGGATGAAATTAACTAAGAGGTAACGGTTAATGTTGCAGCTGTCAGACGTATTTGGCCAGCAAAAGAGTAGTCCGTGTTGGATTTTCAATGAATGCTAATGAGTTTTTTTGTGAATCTTTTCATACTGACGCTATGAATGAATGTAATATGTAGTTGCAATGACTGGCTGATGATATAAAAATTAAATAAATTCAAAACAGATAAAAATCCCCTCGTAAAAATCATTTTACTAGACCATAAATGGAATTTAAAACTCAAAAATGGCTCGATCAGGGATGGCATCACGGATCTTTCCTTCTCGTGGTCGTTATCGTCATCTATAAGGCAAGCCACATTGGTAGGGCAATGCACAAACCTTCGTTACCTCGCATGTGATCTCCGACAGCACGAACTGAGATTCCGCCTGTGAAAACCAAAGACTCGGTTTCTCGGGCCAAAATGGTGGTAGTTACACGGCGACGCGACGAACCGCAGGCGGGTTCTGCTCGGTGTCTGTGTGGCTGCGTCTTGAATCAGAATCATTTAGTTGCTGATGGAGCTGGGCGTTTTCTTCACGTAAGCGTTGAAGCTCGTCGTCACGCGAAAAACCATTTTCACCAAATGTTAACTATTTATTCTCCTTGTCGAGGTCACCAATGTGGAGATGGGTACGTGAGGAGATCTCCACGTCAATCAAATCAATTTATTAGGACCTTCATCAATGTCCACTACAATCTCAGTCCTCTGACTTAGTTACATAAACATCAACAAATCAGCAAGGCCTCCTTGGCAACAATATAGATGATGATGGCACCATTTACGGTCTCCACAAAGATGTCGTCAAAAATTTCCTAGAACCCGATTTCGCAGCCCCACCTACCGGGTCCATTTGTAAATCTAAACCATCCAGGAACCCACTCAAACACACACAAAAAATTTCATCAAAATCGGTCCAGCCGTTTTGGAGGAGTTCAGTGATATACACACGTACAGAATAATTGAATATATAAAGATATATTCTGTTCTCTGTGATTAATTCAATCATTTGGTTTCATCGATCATTTGATCATTCTCTGGTCCTTCGGAGCCTTTAATACCAATTCAATTTACTCATCAATGGTGGATATTATTCCCATAAGTACATCGCTAGCTACTACACTAGTACATACGCGCATCACTAGCACTTAGCGCGGTGTCACTCACAGAGGTAGTATCGTTTCGAATCTTTCGAAACAAAGTTATTTAATATGGATTCTCCTTTAAGTTATGATATATATTTTATTATTCAAATATTATTTGGTTTTTTATTAATAATAATCCAAATTCTTGGTAAAAATGGTAATATTGAGTAGAAACCATAACAATGAATGGCAAATTAATGTTTCAAGAGTTGCTTGCCTTATATTTCAAGCTGATGAGGATTATTCTTGCTATTTATCCACTAATGCGCCCATTCGGTCGTGCAATCCAATGTAAAATGAGGAAAGAGTGGAAATAACCAATATAGTTGTTATTTCTGTGGTCAGGCTACAGCTTGATGACGTAATTCCCTCCATTTACATCACTGGTAAAACCTGACGTGATTGGTCTAAGTCTACTACGTCCTACTCGAAGCCTAGCAGCAAACAAATGACGCATCTATTATGTCATCAAATTGCTCATACAGTATGACAGCGATTATAATGACTAGCCGGCATGCTGAATCTATTTACTTCTATTATTTATACATAAGTATTCCATATAAGTAAACACCTTTGTGTTTAAAATTTAGGCTTTACCCCGTGGACTGTGGCGCTTAGCGCTCGCATACGGGTACCTCTGGCATCATATGCACGGTACCTGTGAAGACAACTTGCTCCTTAAACCACCCTGTGGAAGAGGACGCCTGTGTAGCTTAACTGTTTAGAGCACTCGGTGCGAAATCGAGGGATCTGGGTTCGATTCCCTGTCCAGGCGAATGATTTTTCCACAGTGAATTTCACACAATTGTGATTCTATATCACACGAAACTAGACAGCGCTCATACTCGCATGTATCGTCAAACATGTGCTCGATCAAGTACTAGGTAAAGCGAGCTTTAATCTCCATCCATGAGGGATGTGTTTGAACCATTCGAGATTTTCCCGAGCACATGACTAAGGGGTCACGTGGTACCATTACGAAGAGTTATAGATTTTGATATGTTTGAACCACTCGTAACAATCTCATTCAGACTTCCAAATCGAGTTTCACTTGGAGTAATATTGTTTATCGATTTTATTTACCGATTAAAGACACTATACACAACATGTCAGCCTCTAAAGGTAGTCCGAGCGAGATAGTTCCCCAATCATAATAGAGACCATATTCTATATATACGCTTTAATTGCACAAACTGTGAGACACGAATTAAATATTGCCTTATTAATGGTGCAATAAAATAGTTTTACATGAGAGAAATTCTAAGTAATTAAATGGAAATATCTAAATGAATCAGTTAGTCAGTTAATAAGGCAGATAACTTGACTCATTGTTTTCACGCGGTACGTTTGAAATTCCATCAAAACGGAAGGTATATTGTGATCCCGAAGAATTTACTGCGGTGACAATATGATTGATTTTCAAAAATAGGTGAGAAAACGCACAAATTACACACTGTTGATTTTTTGACGAGATATAAGAGTAGGGAATGCCTCATTTTTAATATAAGATCTCTTTGAAGTGCATTACCCATATAAAATACCATTTCCCATATAAAAGGGCTGGTATCTTTTGCCTAATATCTCGGAAAGTAATGTGGTATATGGTTGAATTTTAATGTCAATGGAAGGATAATATATTTTTCTTTCAAATGAAACGAAATTCACTGATTTCTATGTAAAATGATATTTCGCTCAAACTACTTTAAGACATGTTTCCGAGTTATTAAAACTCATCAAAATCTCCAAACTTTCGTTGTTGTATCAAGTCACTCCTTAGTAACGTGATCGAGTTTATATCGAGTGGTTGAAGCACGATCACCTAAGATAAGATACGCAATGCTTTCGGTAGCTGTGAGAATAACCAAACCGCATGTCTAGTCATCATTTAATGTCCAAATTTTATTCCCTTAAAACAAACTTAACCGCGTGAGGCGTTCAGGATAGATTATTCAAGTCTGGTAATTGCTGCACTAAATACAATAGCTGTAATGTAGAATACCTTGGACAAACTGGTCGAGATTTTGTGACAATCACCAAAACATCAAAAGTTTTACAAATACGGATTCTCCCTCGATATTGGCTAAACATCTGCCTGAAATAAGCCATCTTAGCAATTTTAACCCCAAAATGTTTTCACATCCTCCCAAAAGGTTAAAAAATAGATGCTTTGGAACAAAATGTAATTACTAGACACTAAAGCTACCTTTCCTATGAGGTATTATTTCCGTATTCCTCCCCAATTTTTCCAATAAAATTTCTTCGTTAAGCAATAACCTTTCCAACCTCACCAGCTCTGAATATATGTTCCCCTGTTGCCTAAAATTGATATTCCTCCTCATCCTACACGTTATTCCCGCTGCTGCCTCCAGAAAATTGACATTTATCTACATCCCTCACGTTACTATCACAGAAAATAATGAAAAATATATTAAACCAACTTTAATACCTGAAGATCAGTTGCCAGCCAAGCTGTGATACATGTCGTAAAAAATAAAACATTATGTAGTAAGGGTCAAAATTTTCACGTCGTGGTGGATACTATTCCCATAAGTACTAATGTCAGAGGGAGGCAGTATCGTTTCAAATCTCCGGCCGTTGAAGATCTTGAGGAAATTTTGGACCTAATTCCATGACGACGAATGAGAAAATTAAGTGCACTCATATAGGGATAGGTTAGCGAAATAGGATTAGGGGATAGATTCACAAGAGGTCGGCAGTGGCACAGATGTAACTCCTCTGCAGCGTAGCCTTCCACAGCGTATTGTAGGAGAGGGGAGACAAAATCGCGGATAAGGGACAGGGATCGCATCACTTGGTGGCATTTGTCTGCGGAGATATCGAGTTCAACGGGGGTAAACCAAGCTGTGATGAGTGGACGGGAGACCAAAGGATCATTCCACGTCAAGGACACATCGCTTGAATATCTCAGATTTTGATTAAATTTTCAGTATTTGTGCGTATTTTGTGCATATCTAAGACGAGATTGTGCCAATTTTTATGCCCAGCGGTCCAATACCTTTGCAGACACAGGCATTTAAGTGACTCAATGTCACAATTATGAACAGTATGACTATAAAATTTTGGCAAATTTGAGATTTAATATACATCGGTAAATTATATAAAAGAATGATTCTAAGCTACCTTGAATTAATCAATCTATTGAATACAAAATTCCGTCTACAGTATCACTGAATAAACTGCTTTTTGTATGATTGAATAGCTTCAAACTCATAGCTTTGTCCGTAAGTTGGATAAGATTGTCTGCATTTGACGAATTTTGCAATAAGGTAAAATAATAGGCTATTGTACAGTAATGGATGAACTTATAGAATGCTGAACTTGATTTATTTGAAGAACTAATTTTTTGACCGATTTTGCTCTAACGATTCTTCTCTGGTTGCAATGAGGTAATAATTTTATTAATACTTGAAATAAATGGAGCACAAGAAAAATTTGTACAAGATATCTTAGTGATAATATTTCTCAGTCATATTGCACTTGGTTGGATAATCCCTGCTAAAACATCTGTATAAATTCCTTAAAAATACTTTTACATAATTTCTTAAAAAGTTCTGTATATATTCCTTAAAGTATTGAAACGCCATTTTATGGAATTTCCTACGACGTTCTGCAGAATACCTTAGGATGTTCTACAGTATTCCTTAGGACGTTCTGCAGAATTCCTTAGGACATTCTGTGGAATTCCCTAAGACTCTCCAATGTAGGTCCTTAGAAAAGGAACTGGGTCAACAGAAACCTCACATATTTTCGTAGAGTTGCTGAAGTTCTACAGAACAGATTGTAAGGAGTTATTTTGCTCTGCAGAAAATGACTCTGCAGAACATTTGTTCTGTAGAGTCAGGCTCTCATGTTCCGTACAGATCCTTAGAAAAGGAACTAGTTCTGAAGAAAAAGAGTCAATTTCTGTAGAATTCCTTACGTTCTACAGGACAGCTTCTAAGGAATTTTTAGAAGGGATGAGGACAAACAAATGAGTAAATCTGCAAAGTTATCCCACCAGTGGACCAGAAAATTTACAAATTTTTGTTGGAGATGTGAAGCTGAGCACACAAAATTCTATCAAAATTCGTGGTGGTCTGTTGTGTGTTTTTTTTAGCTAGATCGCTTGATATGGAATGGCTCCTTAGGGACTCCCGAGGTATTATCTGGGACACCCTATCCCACCTCTCTGCTTGATATCTCCGCTGGTATTAGTAATCTGTAGCAACTCACCATTTCTCGGAGACGAGTGGCAGAGATTCCATGCTCCTGCCGAGTCGTCCACTGGACGGGCGCCCTAGGATGAGGGCGTCCTGCGGCACCGCCGTGCCCACGCTGAGGCGCAGCATCTCCCGCGCCAGCATCTCCGTCACGCCCTTCTGCACCCTCTTGCCCGAGGCCCAGACGGGTGCGGGGCGTTCCCTGTGGTGCGGCGGCGTGGGAGACGGCATCCGCATCCTCAATTCCCGCTCCGCAGAGTCCACTCGCCGCCACTGCAACTGCGGTGGCACTGCGAAAGAAAAAAAAGGATCTTCAATTGACTAATATCTATGCAATTGCAATAAAAACAGTCAGATTCTTAAATACCACCTGAGCATTACTAATTAATAGTTACAATTAGTAGTATCATAACTTTGTCAAGGTAAGTTATTATGTATTACTAATACCTCAAAGGGATCGTGTTAGTGTAGTGGTTAGGGTACTAGCTAACCATACGGGCGGCCAGGGTTCAAATCCCTGCAGAGGAAATCCGATCCGAATCCCGATCCCTACTTAAATGTCTTAATGAGGACACTTCAAGTGCAGTACTCCGTCTGTTGGATGAGACGTTAAACCGTGGTCCCCTTGACGCCTTTCGTTAAGAGCAGGCTAATGCCGACGCTGGGTTTCTATCCACCCTTCCTCCCTTACCTGTCCACCATGGCGCAAATGACCTCAGCCGTCGGTTACTTCCTGAAATATCCAATTCAAACTAACACCTCAATCCTCTTGAAATGTGCAGTGTAAAATAGTAGCTCATAGTACCCGCAATATTAGTACATACATAGTACCCTCAAAATTAGTGGGTACCCACATAGTACCCACAATATTGGTGTAAATTATTCTATTTTATAATTTTATATATATTGTATAATTTTATATATATATTAATTATATTTAATATTATATAAATTTATATATATATTAATTAATATATATTTATATAATTATATATATATTATATATAATATTTTATAATAGAATAATTTACACGAATAATTTCATCTACATATTAACCTGAAAGCCACCTAATGGGTTCGAGGCATGAGGTGAGTTATCTACCACATGCATTCTTTATGAATAACGGCTGTTCACGCTTTATTAATAACCTGATCTTCTTCTAAGGTGAATCAATGCTCTGACAGGTTTCAATTGAAAATCACAACTGACAGTTGTGATTTTCTCCCGCTGAGGAAGGGTTCTCACCCGAAAGCTTCCGAGAGCAGTGGACACCGGTGTCGCCATGGATCGCCTCTCTGTGAGTGTCCACTGATATACCTATCTATCCCTCCCCAACCTCAACGCCTTGTTGCTAGCTTATATTTCTAAATTTATTTCCTTTTCTTTAAAGAAAAACACATAGAAACAGAAAAAAATGAACACACAGAGAGTTTCTTGATATTTCGGTGCCACTAGCACCTTGGTCGCGTGGCAGTTCTCTACGTTCTTGGTACATCTACGGTACAAAGCTCATTATATATATTGATGATAGATAGAAGAGGTAAGATATTAAGCAAGCAGGAAGATATTCAAGATCGTAGGATCGGTGAAAGAATACGTGGAGGAGTTATACCTGTGACAGCGATAGTAGACCAGCTAATTTAGATACAGAAGATGAGGGAACACTGGTTGAAGATAACCTCGGGTCAATAATAATCGACAGTGAAATAGAGAAAGCGTTGAAAGAAATGAAGGCGAGAAAAACTGTAAAAGTAGGTAGCATACCTTTGGAGCTGCTAAAAAATTTAGGAAAGAATGGTAGCCAAGTTATTTTCGAACATATACGTAGGTACTACAAGGGAGGAGTGTGGCCAGATGACTTCGTGACAACAGCATTGATTCCTATCCCGAAAAAGAAAAATGCATCAGAATGTGAGGACTGCAAAACAATTAGTTTGATTTCACACGCAGCCAAAGTTTTACATCGAATAATCAATAGAAGGTTGGAGAGAAAGGCCAAAAACTACTTAGGCGATGACCAGTTTGGGTTCCGGAAGGGAAGGTCAACTCGGGATACAAAAGCAGTGATGAGGACACTTATAGAAAGAAACATGGAGTATAACCAGGACGTTTTCGCATGTTTATTGATTTTGAAAATGCTTTTGATAGGATAAATTGGAATAAACTGACGGAGATCTTCAGGAAAATAGGAATAGATCAGCGAGACAGGAGAATAATCCGAAAGTTATATATGACGCAAAGGGCGCAGGTGAGGGTGGCTGACGGTGAATCAGAGTGGGCAACTATAGGTCGTGGGGTAAGGCAAGGGAGCCCGTTGTCTTTTCAACATTTATTCTGAGGAAATGGTGAGACAGGCATGGGTGGAACTTGAGTTGGGAATCAAAGTAGGATAATCTGATAAATTCTGTTAGATTCGCGGACGATCAGGCGTTGGTTAGTGGATCTTTGAAGGGACTGAAAGCTTTGATGGATGCTTTAGAAATGCAGTGCGGATTATTTGGGATAAGGATAAGCTATGAGAAAAAAAAGTAATGAGATTCTCTAGGACAAAGAAAGCGGGGCTGGTGATTCAAGTTGGAGGACATTAACTCGAGCAAGTAGAGCATTTTAATTACTTAGGTAGGGTGCCAGAAAAAAACGGACATAGTGGAAAACTCAATCGGAAGAGAATAGCACTATCTAAGGAGACAATTAGTAGTAGAAGGGAGCTTATGACTGGGAATTTGGGTAAGGATGTGAAGAAGAGGCTGGTGAAGAGCTTGATATGAAGGGTAGCGTTGTATGGGGCAGAAATGTGGACCCCTACAAAGGAGGACGAGAATAGGCTTCAGGCATTTGAGATGTGGGTGTGGAGAAGGATGGAGGAAGTGATGTGGACGGAGAGGAGGACTAACGAGGAAGTGCTTGAGATGGTGGACGAAGAAAGGAAACTTGTGAATGAAATTCCAGATCGGCAGAGTACGTGGTTGGAGGATATAATAAAGGGGCGATGGGTTGCTGCTGAAGAGTGTGATGGAGGGAAGGACAGGCCCCGGAAAGGGTATAAAACCGAGTGAAGATTCTCTGAGATTCAGCAAGACCGGTAGAATGATTTCATTTAATTGATATCAAGAGGCAATAATCTAATGGTCTGGAACTTAAATAAAAGACTGAGTCTGATTTTAACCGAAGATCTGAAAGCAATTCCATATATTAAGCTAAAAATAGTTGAAGGAAGATTTTAAACACTAATGACATTGCCATAATGTCCTTTTAAGTCTCTCGCCAATTTTTGCTGCACGCATGACAACTCGATTTATAATCCTCTCTCATGAGGATCCCATGTAATGATAGCGTATTATAAGTAAGGAACTTCCTTCTCAATGGCATTATTTCATTATGCGACTATGGAAAATTTTAGTTTATTCGGAATCATCCATTCCCTACCTACGGTTCTGTTGCTGTGATGCATCTTGAGGTAAACTTCGGCAAAAGATTTAACAAAGTACGCAATCATAGGTGTTAAATTTATCGATATCTGGAGACCGATATGGAATCGGATTGTAACACTTGTCGTCATCTGAGTCAATAATTAAATCGCATGAATGGAGAAAACATTTTCCATGCGTCGTGGCAAACTGCGCTGTTGTACTTTCAATAATATCTCTCTATAATAATATCTCTCTTATATATATATATATTCCTCAATGAAGTCCTTATTTCATTACTTAATACCATACTCTAGAAACCGTGAGATGAAATAGTTTGTCCAAAAGTTCCCACAGATTTTCATATTTATTAAACATTTGGCTTTTTCACTTACCAAAATTTTCTATTGGCACAAAATCGGTTCCTTAACGAAGCTACTCAATGACCAAACTTATACCAATGATCTTCTCGATTCCGATCCCCTCAATCGGGTCGTATCAAGGAAGTTATTGCAGTAGTTTACGGAATAAATTTTATAATTCATAAATTGTATCGAGTTAAGCATTGCAGAACCGGAAAGTAAACGCATATGCAACGATTACTGTGAGATAAGTGTAACTGAATTTTTAACTAGCTTATAGGCTACCTGTCGATTGGAAAAACAGACAAAAAGTTATTTTAAGCCAAAATGTATTTTAAAATGATTCCGCTCTTTCATGACGTTTGGCATACATGTTGAACAAGGATATTTGGGCATATTTTCTCATTCTTACAAATAAAAGGAAATTATAGCCATGGATAACCGCGAGACTAAAGTGTCAGGTGGAGGGAAATATCCCAATTAGAAAGACTAATAACCATTTTTCTACTAGGATGAACAGATCGTCCTAGAATCAAAACATTTAATCAAAAATACGTGGCCTCCCCTTATAAGTTACGCATGGGCCATGACTGCATCGCGGAAGAGAAGATTGGGAGGAATCTTACCGTAGTTTGGCAGAAGAATGTTAAGGATCAAACGGGGTGGAAAGAATCACCATTGAGGAAAACCGACTTCGAAGAGCGTTGGAAACTTGAGAAGGAAGTTTGTTCAATGCTCTTTCACAAGCGATGGAATGGATGAACTTCGACGGCAAACTTCCAAACGCAAAAAGCTCCTCAAAGGCAATCGTGCATGTAGCAAAACGGGCCACGAACTACTGAAGATGATGAGACGTAAACCACAAAACAGAATGTTTAGAAATGCAGACGCTGTATTCCATGCGTGAAAGGAGCTTCTGAGACTACTTACATACTCATCAAGCCGTTCCCTTTCGGGGTATACGAGGTCTAAAGGTCTTAGTCCTCTGTGCTACACCTAGAAAACTGGCTTCGATTGTCATACCTATACTGTGGGTGGAGTAAACATAAAATCTTCAGATACAGTAAAATATCTTGGAATTACCTTAACTTCTGATATATCGTGAAGATTACACATATAAAACATATGCGGCACAGCATTAAAGAAACTAGATTTTGTTAAGCGTATAATAGGAAGGTCCTCGGATTAAAAAGTAAAAAAAAGATGCCACTTAGCTCTGGTTCGGCCACACCTCAAATACGCTGCGAGCATTTGGGACCCTGGTCATAAAAATGTAAAAAAAATTAATAAAATACAAACCAAAGCCGCACGTTTCGTTAAAAACTGCTACGAGAGTACATATTATGTCTCACAACTTTTAGAGGGATTAAGATGGGAGCCCCTAGAGACTCGGAAGATGCACGCTAGGCTTAAGTTGCTTGAGAAATTCAGAACTGATATTTTTCAGAGCGAAAGGGAGAATATTATCATGACTCCTCACTGCATATCTAGGTCTGACACAAGCGCACAATTAGCGCGCACCGTTTTCCGTTCCGTTCCGCGTTCCACCGTTCCGCGCACAATAAGCGACAACAATAAAAACGGAGCTCCACTAAATGCACTCCCATAGAACATGTCACCATTTCATCTCCAAAAATTTTACACTTTTACACGGCTGGTGACCTACCACCCCATGCCACACGCCCATACGGCGGCTCGCGGGGTAGTATGTAGATGTAGCAGTGGCGAAGGTGAAGGGTAATCTGGGAGCCTCAGAGTAGCAAAAATAATTTCAGTGAACCATTTATTATATTTTTCAACTCTATCAAGCATTTTATGTTATTGAAAAAGCAAGGGAAGAAGAAATTAGGCCTATATTTCGGCGTAGTGCGTTACATTGAAGTTTTTTGCAGGTTTGGGTGTCTTGCTGCTGGTAGACTCCAAATGGCCGGATGATGCATGCGCAGACACTTATCCACCGCGCGCCGCGCACTTACATCTGAAGCAATGCGATTCTTGCGCGCTGAGAGACACTCGCTTAGTTCTCGCGCCCTTCTGAGTCTCACCGAATGATCAAGAGAGGGCGAGACGGAGGGATACTGGGAGAGCCTGACTCTGGATGAAACAGTTTCGTACGTTGGGCGTGAATGTTTCTTTGATGAGCTAGAATACCCACTTCGATTACCTCAGTCACTGAGATGTAGATGAATAAGTGACCACAATGAAGCTCCACTCAAAAACTGTTATACACTTTTCATCTCCAAAAACATTGTATTTAACCAACATTATATATATCCAACTTTATCTTACACGCATGGCCAGAACTCGCAAGCGGCGGCTTACCAGGTAATAGATATTCAAATTAAAGGCCGAGCCAAATTATCAGTGAACGAAAAAGAAACTTCGATTCATGCGCATCGCATGATTTTCTTTCCTACCATCAAAGGGGAACGTTAAAATCACGAAAAAGTGTAAAGTTTTTGAGATTCACCGTCGGTGGTCAACTGGATGACAACCATGCGAAGGAGTCCAAACTTCTACTGTTTTCATTAACTATTTGGATTATACATTAATTTAAATTTACTTGTCAATTATTATATTTTAGAATAGGTGATATGCAGATGTAGTTGTAGAGCCAGATTTGTAGAGTAATATGCAGATGTAGTTGAATAGCAAGAGGTGTAGAGTTGAGCTGTTGTGGAATAGTAGAGAAAATTAATACTGAACTTCTACTGCTTTGATTAACAATCTGGATTATTCATTAATTTAAATGTGCTCGTCAATTGTTACCTTTTTGAAAAAAAATATGTGACAACGTAGTTGAAGAGCCAGAGGCGTAGAGTTGTAGAGAACATCATTTTTAAACTTCTACTGCTTTCAATAATAATCTGAATTATTCATGAATTTAAATGTGCTTGTAAATCGTTACCTTTTGTGGATAAGTGACTTGCAGATGTAGTTGTAGAGCCGAGTTTCTTTTGAGTTGATCTTGATGGAGATATTCGATCGGGGTTTGATACAAATCCGGTCTGATATGAGGGTGAGGGGGGAAAATTAAAATAAGAATAAACTACTCTCTTGAAATAACTCGCAAATCAAGGTTAGATGAGTGCGATACCGGTGAAATGTGGGTTCATTTCTTTGTTGCCTTGGTGACCTCTTGCGGAGACCGCAAATAGAACACTCTCCATGACGACGGTCTTCAAAGACATTTTTCCGGTCGCGCCTCGCTAGCCAGAACGGGCCAAAACTAGGAGGTTTCTCCGGCGCCATCAGACTCATTCCTTGCTCCCCACTGGGATTTGTCCCAATGTTTTTAATCTCGGCCGTCGACGCTCGATAAGGAGGGACATTAATTTCTTCCTCCTTTTCCTCTTGTCCGCCGTCGCTCGCGGAACGGGGGCCGGATACGTTGGAATGAAGGCGCACTCAGTTGAACCGAGGGACGGGTTCCCAGATGAAGCGATAGTCGCGCGAAAAGACGAAAATACACCGGTTCTCAACAAGATCGGTGGCGAGATCTCGCGGCGGAAAGGGAAGCGGAAAGACAAAACCAAGGCCAAGGTATGCATAATAGAGGGCTGGTTTCATCAGAAGCAAGGGTACTGCGAACGATGAAAAATGCGTCAAACCTCCCCCTCCCAAGATCTACGTCATTATTTCGATTTTTAATGACATAAACCCTTCCTTTTGGTTGCAGCCTTGATGCGGTGGAAGGGATGGTCCGTTCCAATTGCTTCTAGAGCTACACTCGTCGGGCCACCTATTCCAGAGAGGTCAAAGATTAGGGGGTACATGATAATTTCAGGTTAAAATGCCATTGAGTCTTTCATAGCATTTGAAGCAGAAATTTCTTTGGTGCCAAATTTTTTTCTGACCCGGCCCTAACCACTAATGATACTCGATGTATCACTTTTAGTTTTTACTTTGATAAATTGAGAGAGAATATAAATACTTTTCATATTATTGATATATCCATTACTCCAAAACGAAGTATTGGACTGAAAGGAGGAATTACTATGGCTCGAAGGGCGGGAACCTGGCGAAAATTAGTTTAAGAGAGATAGTTTAACCTTAAAAATATTGTTTGAAATGATCGAGGGAAGCCCACACTGTATTACCCCAATCTCCGAAAACGGCGGTAAATAAAGAGAATTATTTCTACTATAAAAGAACTATTTCTAATATATAGAGGCCTGAACATGTATCTAGGGAATTTTAATTGAGGTCCATTGGAAGCTATCCAAATAGGTTGATTAACTGAAATGATAAATATACTTGCAAGCATGCTATCAATATCTCCCAGACTTATTACCCGGTAAATATGACTCCTTACATTATATGATCAATTGATGACATTCTGGCGACACATAGGTGTTACTTGGATGGAAAAAACTTTGGCAGTGACAAATATCATCCTTAACGAACCATGGATCCAGATTTTGGCATATTTAACACTAGACACCATTGGTCGTTCAATCCTAAGATTGGTGGACTGCAGGCCTCCACCTTACCCTATCAAATGCTAGTTCCCTTACTTCCAGGTATCTCTTCCTATGTACTTCCTTCTTTATTTGGTCCATAAACTCATTCCTGGGTCTTCCTCTGGGGACTTTTCCCTCTATCTTACCTTCAGTTATGTTCGTCACAAACCCATTGTGTCTCAGGGTGTGTCCAATCAATCTAGTTCTTCTAATACTACATATCTAATCTATTATTATAAATAGACTTAATACTTGAAACACTCAGCACTTTTCTACTACTTTATTTAAGCTTTCTAAATCTACATAAATCATCCACACATGCACTAGTGCTGATATTATAGGAAAATAGTACATACATATATATATCCATATCCTGTTCTACTCAACGTGGTTCTAGGAGTTCACTAAGCCTCGCCATTGCCCTCTCTATCGCTCCATAGCTCTGGTCGGATAACTTCATCCCAATTGTGTTCGCCCTCTTGCCTCCTCCACGTCCACTTCGTCAATCCAACGTCTCCTCGGTCTTCCTCCTCCATTGTGTCTTTTACACCTTCCTCCATTATTGTGCTTAGCATTACTTTTGGCATTTATTCCATTCTTTTAACATGTCCTAACCATCTAATCCCATTGCCTGCTATTTTTAGTCTAATATTTTTTACATTTAATTGCTCCATTATGTTGGTATTTCTCACTCTTGTCTAGTTTGGTTTTCCTCGGCATTGATCTCAAAAACTTCATTTCTTCTGCTATTACCCTACTCCACTGTCTTTCCGTCACTGTCCAAGTCTCAGCTCCATATAAACCTACTGGTAGATAGTACGTCTTGAACATGTTCATTTTTGCCTGTTGTGGTATCTTCCTATCCCATACTAGATGCTTAATGCTCTGATAAAACCTATCTCCTTTACTTAGTCTATTTGAAATTTCATGTTCTATCCCACCATCTTTACTTATTGCAGTACTTAGGTATGAAAAATTAACCACTTCTTTCACTGGTAGACCATCTATTGTTATATTTACTCGGGTATTTTCATCTCTGCCGACTACCATCACTACACTTTTTTCATTACTTATTTTAAGTCCATGAAGCTTCATTTGCCTATTCCATTCATCTAGTTTGTCCTACACTTCATTACCATCCTCGCCCCAAATCATTAGATCATCTGCAAAAAACATGCTATTTATATTTCCATTAAACTTCTTTTTCACCTCCCTTGCGATACATTCCATATTAGCATTGAACAGACATGGTGACAGGACACTGCCCTGCTTCATTCCTTTTTTATATCAATACGTAAATCACTCACAGCAAAATGGTACATGCTCCTTTTTTAATATTACCTAGCGATGGAATGACAGTTTAGCAGGGGGCATGATTTGCAAATGCGCACACGACGGAATTTGTTACTGGCAGCTTTGCGAGCAATTTCCTGCACCGGAAATGTCTCCGCGTGTACAGGTCATCAGGAACACAGAATACTTCCAGCCTTAATCTTAAAGGGTTTACGAGTAATTCCGTTTGTGTATTGTTTTGGGATTGGTGAGTTACACGGTCCGGACAGTTAGTGTTGAAATAGTACCGGGCAACCACGCTTTGTTTTGTACAATGCGCGCGCCGATATTTTCAAAATAAATTGTAATTTATTTCATTCAATACAATTTAAAACCATTTTATGATTCTCATATATAACAATATCATTATAATGAATCAGATATGTTTTCTTGAAAAAAGTTGAATAATGTTAATTTCATTGTGATCGCTTGCTAAAATAACTACCACCCTGTAACTGGCTAGTAACTGTCACCTTGCTGGGGTAACGTATTCATTTTGCAATTTTACAATGTTTATTTCTTTTACTTAATGACAATCTGCATTCCCAGTGAAACCTACGGTATAATTGAGTGTAGTCCATAGCAATAAGTTGACGACATATGTTTTAAGAGTAACAGGCCTAAAAGCTCAATCAGATGGAGGATATTCTTTACTTTACATCCGTCCATAATTCATTCATTCCGTCGCGCTATCCATTGGAAAGTACGGAGAGAGCATGATCAAAAAATATAGTGATTGGATTGGATTGGATATTTTTGGGAGGCGACCAACGGCTGAGGTCATTTGAGCCCTAGGGGACAGGTAATGGAGGGAGGGTGGATAGAAACCCGGCGTCGGCATTAGCCTGCTCTTAACGAAAGGCACCAAGGGGTCCACGGTTTAACTACTCTTTCGACAGACGGAGTACTGTACCTGAAGTTCCCTCCACAAGACACCCATGTAGGGATCGGGTTCCCTCTGAAAAACATCCGCCTCTGCAGGGATTTGAACCCTGGCCGCCCGTGTGGTAGGCGAGTACTATAGCCACCACCACACCAACCCGATCCCAAATATAGTTGTTATTTTGGTTGTCAGGCTCCAGTTTGATGACGTAGTGCCCTCTACATATGCCTCAATGTTTAAGACCAATTATATACCCTTATCCCTTACCCAAAACCTTAAAATCATTTAGAAGTAAATGTTAAGAAAATTTAAGACAAAATTAATTTCTATAGTGTAACTTATGTTAATCCATCCTTGTTATAATTTTCTTTTTTTTTCCTCTTCATGTAGTTATGTGATCAGATCATTTTATGTGCATGTCTACTTTCATAGCCAACAGGCATTTGTCTATTTACAATGTAATTTGGAATAATAATAAGGAGAAGAAAAAAACTAAATATCTGAAAATTTTGGGTTACAATAATAGACGTGTTAACATAATACCAATTTAGGTACTCAGATAAATGTTAATTAGAATTACGAGCAAAATGTAATGATGAAAACAATTTAATATCAAATCATTGACATTTGAACTCGGGTCTTGATGGAACTCGTGTTCCTTGGGATTATTCAAGCTCCACAAACTCCGTTTTCATTGTTGGAAAAAGAACAAACTTTACAAATTTCACTATTAAGTTTTATTCACGACCCGGATTTCGACAGTTTATGTCATCTTCAGGTGCAAATTACAGAGTTTCCGACCAATATAGTATACTCAAAGGGTGGGTGCGATGGGGGTGTTGTTGGTTGGAGAAGGGAGGATTGATTATTTTTGAAGCGAAAAAAGATATATTAAAACCAGAATGTCGAATTTTTAATCAAAATCGCGAGAATGAACACCAATACGCACAAAATTACGTCTTGGCTACATGTAAAGCCAATTGTTTTGTGCACAATAAAAAACAGCAGCGATTAGGTTTATCTTGAACCACAAAAGATGAGAAAATTATTCTTTCAAGGGGTATCTATAAATATTGCATTGTGTCTCTTTACTAAACTGAAACGAATGAGATTAAAATATCGCCAGCAGGTGAGACCCTCTAGATTAGCAAAATAGATTGGGCACGATAACCGCTGGAGATATTTCAAGAAGAGTGACAGATTTGACCCTGGAAAATACTAAGAGCACGAAAATAACTCCGTCTCGCTGAAACTCAAAACAAACACTGGAGTTGGTGACATAAACGGTGCTAAATATAGTAAACGAATCACAAAAATGGAAAAATCTATTGAGAGTCAACCTTTCTTCAAACACGTCACTATATCCTCCACCAGTCAGGATGTTTGTTAATGTGCCTTAAGATGAGATGAAGGTTGTTAAAACAACAGTATTATTCCGGCCGTAATAGAGACAAGATTTGTATTTTATTTTAATGTTTGGCAGCTGTACGATGCATGGAATAAATATAAAAATAAAGATGACTCGAAGACTTCAAACTTATGACCAAACTCTTTTCAACAATTGATTCAATCCCTAATTTTCCTAATACATAACTGATTCATATCCTAAATTTTTACGACTGTCGAAAAAAATGCTATGAAAACGAAATTTTTTAAACATTTTAAGAATATATCCTAAACTAACCACTCTCATTTCTTTCGGGGTAACCACAGTTAAGAGGGTTATTCTTACTATTATTGCTAGTCCAGTAAAAACACCTCTCTATTATGGCATATTTGCCATACTGTCCTCACCTTGCGTACCTATTTTTATTTACGTACTCTCATACATTGCTTCATACACGTTCACCTGGTTTAAAACTCCCAATATTCTTCCTATCTAGAGCCTTTTCCACCACAAGAGCCCTATAAGTTCTCAATCTATCCCTTCCTACTGCTTCATTCTCTTCTCCAATACAAAATCCACTTCGTTATTCGAATCTCATTCCTTCTCTCAAAATTTCCATACCAAGAAAGCACGTCCCTTCTATACGCGTCCATTAGTGGAGAATCCATACGAAATTCTTTCATGTACCACTCATTTCTACCTCTATCTCTCCTTTTTACGTTCCATACGTCTCAGATACCCCATGCTCACTGAAGTTAGCCAATAGAAAGTATTTAAATGGGCTGTTTATTAATTTGTTTAATGATTGAGAACATTCGCGAACATAAAGTCGTGGCATTAATGACGTAATATTTCTTTCGCTTAAAAATATAAATTCCGGGTTCACGCAGGTGTCAAATAAAACCAGCTCCTGTATTTTGCTACATAACAGAAAAAAGAGAAATAACAAGCCGTTTTTCGATCATTATTAGAAAGATCCTTCTCTTTAAATAAATGCCAAATCGATTGAATTTTGTTAATTTACTCATGCTACTTTTAAACGTTCAATAACGTGCTTCACTTAGAGACGACGGCATGGACTCGTATGGAGATACGTTTGCTGCGTAAATCTCTACTAGACCAAAGGTGCGACGTTGTCATTAGCATTAAAAAATAAAAATACCCTGTTGTTTTGTGTACTATGTCTATCTAAGAGTCCTATAATGTCTATCTAAGAGTCTGTACTAGGTCTATCTAATAGTCCTATAATGTCTATCTAAGAGTCTGTACTAGGTCTATCCAAGAGTCCTATAATGTCTATCTAAAAGTCTGTACTATGTCTATCCAAGAGTCCTATAATGTCTATCTAAGAGTCTGTACTATGTCTATCCAAGAGTCCTATAATGTCTATCTAAGAGTCCTATAATGTCTATCTAAGAGTCTGTACTAGGTCTATCTAAGAGTCCTATAATATTAAAATAACATTCCTAATAGCAGATGAACTAAATTTAAGCTCGGTATCGGTCAAATTCACGGCCAAGGGGTGAGTACAAGGAGAATAAGTTTGGCAACAGTGTCCTCCATGAGAAGCCCATGGCGTCGAATAAATGACGAACACCCCATAGTAGTGATGTGAAGGTGAAAAAATGGACGGCGGATTCTCCGATTCTCATTGATGGCGCACTAGTCAATGGAAGGAAAATAGTTTGAAGAGTTCTTTCTTCCGCTGTTTCATCCGTCGGTAGAGAGAAAAACAGCTGGCAAGAGTGCAAAGAGAAGCGTGAGAGTCTGGCCGTGGGCACTGGTTCAAACTCCTAGATTTTCGAGGGGGGAAGGAGTCTCTCTGGCGACAAGGAAGAGAACACCTCTGGAAAAACGTGGAAAGAACAAAAAAAGAAGTGGGCGAAGCTGTGTGGGGAATACGAATGCGGAATGCGCCTGACAAGGATGCGCCTGACAAGGCCTGCGTTAATGTGCGCTATAGCTATGACTTCAACGATAATAACAATAAATTTCACAACCAGGACTCCAGAGTCGACGAGTTGAAAAGTGGAATCTTTGCCAGCTCAGGTTTATTTCGAAGCTCCTGGTCCACCTCCGCTTAAGCTGAGATCAAACAATCACCGCTTATATTAATGATAATGGGGTCATTTACTCAAGCCCCGGTTACAATTAATACTATTTTTAATAATGGAAGGCATCAATAAAATCTTATTCACCATGCATTTATTAAACACTAATCTTAAAAAAACATTTAATCAAGAGAAAAAGATGAACTGCTGGAGGGAAAAATAGTAATGGACACAAGCCAAAAAGAGAAAATAAGCGTTGCCAAATGAATGCCGAAATCAATTTAATAGCCTAGCCCAACGCCACAACTCTGGAATAATAAGTCTTTTGCAACTGTCACTAGACATCCTGTGTGATCCTTTCTTTTCCTTCGGATTCTACAATATTTAGAGTCACACTTATTCTAAGGGTCACAATGGTCATGCATAACACCATACTTATTGCTTAGTAGCAACCCTTTTCGACGAATTTTCTACCGTCTTCCCCAAGAAAATCAAGGTATTTCTGCTGGACTTGGAGGAAAAGGCTTCTTTTGAAGTTGACAATCCAAAAATTGAGGGACGTTTTTTTTACTTTTGAGCTCCAAAGCTTCATTTCAATAGTTTTCATTCCTTATACGGAGTTAAACAATTGTTATTAAATGTAGTATTTGGAGCATATAATTAAATGTCCTCCACGCGAATGTTAACACATACTGTTTCCACGTTCGCAATCCAATCTTCTTTGAGCACAGTATTGCGGCCTTTTCATCATGAGTGCTTTTTTAGCTTTTCTGTATCTTATTAATAGTAAATATTTTGTTATCATTTCAATTGATGTAGAAATGAATGAGATATATTTTTTGCATTTAATTGTATTCGAAGTCAAATGTCATATTTTTGACAAATATAAAAACTCTACGTCGCTGAAAAGTGAGTGAAAATCAGTTCGTACTATTTCACACAGACGTTTCGGTCAGGCTTAATAACTCATATTCTCGGCAATAATATTCATTAAACTCAGGTAAGGTAATGGCTACCCCATCCCTTTTTCACCACATCGCTACAGTATCTGAGATGCTATTGACCTTGTAAAGTCAGAAATGTCAACGGTGAAATCATTCTTTATCAAACAAAAATAAAAGATAAGGTACATTTTGAAATTATTTTTGACTAAACCAGTTGCGGTGATATATCCTTAAGGCACATCAAAGAGTCAGAAAATACTGAAGAATCTTTTTCACAAGTAAAAAATTCATTTTATGAACAATGCACAACTCTGTAATAAGGAAAGCGATAAATGTTATGTATATCACGAACAAAATCCTACAAAACATTTCCAGTATATTAAAAATTAATTATCTTAAATCTTTTGTTACCTCTGGCTCAAAAATCTGGAATTCTATGCCATTATCAATGAAAAATGCTTCCTCTCTCTCTATTTTCAATGAAAAACTAATATATTAAACAAAGTGAATATACGTGTCTCTAACGTTAATTTTGGAGTTTCATTATAGTATCATCTTTATTTATATAATGATCTGTGAAATTTTTGTATTCTTCTTACCTTCCTCTGACTGATCTCACATTTTCCATTTCTGCATTTTTTTTCATTTATTGGATTTCGACTTACTGTTTTATTGTGGTTCTTCTGCCAGGTATGATCTTTTTCTTTTTTATTTTCATTGAAAGCAGAAATTTATATGTATTTTGTATTATGCTCTTATGGATAAACTTAGAACACAATGAAAAGTTATTCTATTCGTAATTCTAATAACTGGAAGATTTAACTGCACTTACCTACGCTGCGGTAATTGGTTAATAATAAAATACATTAGACATTTTTCAATTTCAACGTTCATGTAAACCTCTAGGTTATTTGACCACAGAAACCTTATACCCAAGTGCACAATTCAATTGCTCCGAAGCACAAGTTTCTCTGAGGGGATACCACTCATATGTACACTCTAAGGGCACCAAGGAAGAAAGTCATTCATATAAACTCCAATCAGGAAACTTTATAATCATCTCAGCCATTAAATCGGCGTCTAAAGTTGTAAAGCATCTCATAATTGACTCCATTCAACTTCAGAATCCTTCTGATGTTTTAACGCCCAGATGTTACTTTTTTCCTCCCGCTTTCATTGCCTCAATTTGTCATGTTCCTCTTCTGGGAGCGAAATTAACTTTCCCCATTACTATTGGCGCATTATTGCATATTGCATGAGCGAGAAGAAAGAAGATCTTATCCGCGAGCCCAGCCTTGGGAAGCACTTTGCACTCTGATGAGGATTTAATAGGACATGAGAGGGAGCAGTTTTCAACATTCTTCACGCACTGAGTGCAAAAAACCCTTTGGAACTCAGACTAGAATTTTCCGGAAATTGCGTCCCTGTGTGATACATATTTTTCCCTGAAATTTAATTTTCTCATAGTTTTCTCTCCTCTTTGTTTTTCAAAACTGAAATTCATACCACCCTTTCTTCTGCCTAAAATTCCGTTGATGAATTTGACTTAAAAAACAAGTGATTGGTGGCTTTAAGCAGAAGATGTACGACCAGCAAGGGAATGTATAGAAATTCCGCTGATGAATGCCGCCAAACCAAATAACACTAAATCGGAGTGTTTATCGTCCAAAAAGGCTGACGGACTTTGGTCACATGTAATGAGACATTCGCGCCAAAATAACTGCTTACTTAGTTATATATATCAAATAACTTCGTTACAATTGGCCAATTAGCCTAAAGGCAACGTTAAATCTGACATAAAATCACAGAAAAAAGGAAAACTATTCATTTTAAAAACAATGTACGATTATTTAAAAAAAGTCTCTTATAAACAGAAATAAAAATCAAATTATCTTTAGGTAACTCATTATATTTCTAATCTTCTTGATTCGAGAATGAGTGTTTGAAAAAGTTTACTTTCTTTTGTAGCTGACAGATAATTATATAGTTCCTTTCCTTCCTATGTGGCGAGGAACATTCAACCATTTATCTTTACCCTCTTCCTCCTTTAGCATCATCTTTGTTTAGTCACTTATATATATCCTAAATAGCTTTTATCTCATCTTCTTTCCCTTCAGATATGTCCACCCAAGGAATATTTTTATTGGTATGACAATGTTCCTCTTTCAGTGGCGGCTTAAAAATAAAAATCTGGCTGCTTTCCTTTCTAATTCTTTCAGTTTGTTCATATAAATCTTCCCATTCATCCTAAGCAGTTTTTCTGCGAACTTAATTACATAAAAATTATTCACTCCATTGCACATCTCATTAGTTCCCTATCATCACCCACATTTTCCACTTTAGCTCAAGCTGAAGTACACATGCTTTTGCTGGAACCACATCAATACGTGGAAACCAGTTGAGATTAGATATATATATATATATATATATATATATATATATATATATATATATATATATATATATATATATATATATATATATATATATATTGTCTAAGTCTAAGTCTACTAAGACCTGAAGATGACATGAAATGTCAAAACCCAGGTCGTGAATAAAAAAAACTTACAGTGAAATTCGCAAAGATTGTTCTTTTTCCACTAAGTCTACGTATTTGCAGTGGCCAAAAATTTATGTATCTTTCTATTAAAGCATATATATTAACTTTCTTCCTTTGTTTTCTTGCTCACAAATATAATAATTTTCGACAAGTTTGAAATGACGCAGATGAAAAGTCATTCGCCTTGACCAGAACTCGAACCGAGATCTGTAGACATCGAGCCGAATGCTTTATCCAAATAAGCTACTCTCAACATACTTTTGAATAATTTAAAGTAACAGGTTTTCAGGACTTCCGGACATATGATGTCAAAGAAGCTGTCTAAAGTGTTCTCTTAGCGCCAAACAGTATACAGTTAGGTGCTCGCTGTTTTAATGAACGGTAGCCCTAAAAAATGTGCTCCTTCAATGCCCCCAACATATGTATACACCGCTAAGGGACAAATAATGAGCATGATGGTGACTTCCTTAAGGTAATATTGTAGCTTATCATAGACCTTAGGTTTTCCCGGCGTTACATGAAGAACAAGTCGTTCATTGAAACATAGGGGTAAATGAGGCCGCTAACCCGGTGGAATACCAGAGCGACCATTCTTCAATACCGTGGCTACACTCGAGTGTCTTCGAAATTTAATGTTTTCTATTAACTCATATTATGATCGATTTCACTAATGAAGATAATAAATTTAGTATATCTGGCAAAATTTCACGATCCTCGCTGCTGTTTATCATTCACTGTACGTAATTCGCTCTCTGTTAAATCGAAGCTGAATGTAAAAGTCACCCGGAGAATACAGAAATAAGAGCCAATGGAATCCTTCACCTATGTCGGAAGTACCATCACGCGGAACAGAAGAAGTACAACGGACATCAAGCGGAGAATAGCCCAAGCTATGAAGGTGTTCATGGGAAAAAGACAACTGCTGTGATGAAAGAAGATAGGATAACAAACGAGGATACAGTATGTAAAAAAATTCATGTGGAGCGTAGCAATCTATGGATCGGAAGCATGGACCGTTGGAAAAAAGCTGACCAGAATAGACTGGAAGCCTTTGAAACCTGGTGCTGGGGGAGGATGCTGAAAATAAAATGGACGGACAAAATACAAAATGATGAAGTGCTCAGAAGAGTAGAAGAGGCAAGGACCATAAAGGACGACGTATAGAAAAGAAAAAAAAGATGAATTGGACACACCCTGAGACACAATGTGTTTGTGAAGAACATTACTGTAAAAGGTGAAATAGAGGGAAAAGTCCCATCAGAGGAAGACGCAGGAATAAGTTCATGGATCAAGCAGAGAGGACAGTACAGGGGGGAGGAGATACGAGGAGGCAAAGGAAACTAGCATTAGATAGGGAAGGGTTGAGGGCTGAAGTCAACCAATCTTAGGATTGAACAACTATACGCTCTATAATAATAAGTAACATAATATCTACGTAATTATGCACTCCAAAGCCAAGGGAAGCTATGCTTTCGTTCTCTCAGGATTGCTACTGGCCACGTTCTCATGATAAAGAGTGCACGCCCATGTCAGGAGACGATCTCTGGCTGCTTTTTTTCACTCAAAATTTTATTCTCTCATTTTCAAGACTTTTTCAAGTGGCCCAGAATTCACTATCACGGATCAATAAATCTTTTCATTTTTTTACTATCGGCCAAACATATATGCATGCATACATATGTATATAAATGAATATACAAGGCAAGCGCCCCTTGAGAGCGTCTGGAAAGAAGTAGCAGGCACTATACGGGAAAACGGCTAGAGATAACAGCTCATGAATTCCAGGAGGGTTTCCGCAGGGGGGGGGAGTTTAGGCAATAAATCCCCGCACGTTGCATAATATGAATCGCGAAAATGCACGAAAAAATATATGCTATAAATCACTCAGGCGCTTAAATTTTCCAGTTTTTATCAAGATGGCACAGTTTAAAAAAAGTTTGAGTTTTCTTCATGCGAAGCACACATAATCCTGATTAAGTAGTCTCTAAACGGACAGTGTGAGTCAAAAGAGTTATGTTACACATGTGTACGTAAAACGAACGCACCTACGGCCGTTAAACAATGGAAAGAGACAGAAAACCAAAGGCCGTAAACGTAATAGGCACTAGTTTTGGAGGAGGCAGGTAAAAAGGAGGGTTTTTCATATTTTTTTAGTATTTTACCGAATATGGTAGGTTTTGTTGAATGACAGTCTCCTCCCGGTTTTATACACTTTCAGGGGCCGATATCGCTATAGTATATCCTTTTTCCCCTCAGCATATGATCTACCTTTCTTCATCCTATTCAAGAAACCTATCCTCCTTTCTCTTCCCCGCTTGCCCAACTTCCTTCCCTCTATCAAATTCTTCAGCAACCCATCACCCTTTATTACATCCTCCAGCCACTTACTCTGCCTATCTCGGATTTCATCCAGAAGTTTCCTTTCCTCGCCCACCATCTCCAGCACTTCCTCGTTTGTCTCCCTTTCCGTCCACCTCACCTTCACTATCCTTCTCAACACCCAAATCTCAAATGCTTGAAGACTATTCTCGTCCTCTTTTCCGAGGGGCCACATTTCTGCCCCATACAACGCTAACCTCCTTATCAAGCTCTTCACCAGCCTCTTCTTCACATCCTTACCCTATTTCCCCGTCATCAGCTCCCTTCTATCACGAAACGCCTCCTTTGCTAGCGCTATTCTCCGCCGTTTGTCTTTGCTACTATTCCCGCTTTCTTCTGGCGTACCACCTATGTAATAAAACGCTCTCTAATTTTTCCAGTTTTTGTCCTCCAACTTTAATCACCAGCCTCGCTTTCTTTGTCTCAGAGAATCTCATTACTCATGTTTTCTAAACAAAAATTGGGTTATCAACCTAAAGAAAGGAAAAACGCACGCTTAATCACTCGGATGTGTCGGGAAACAGGGACCCTTGTGAATCGCAATCACACAGACGCACTTGGGGTTTGCAAGGATTTCTCCAACATCAGGGACCAACCAATCACACAGAAAATAGGAATAAACAATGAACCAATAAAAAATAAACACGCTGACAATCACTCAATCACTCGGGTGTATTGGGAAACAGCGACCCTTGTGAATCAAATTCACTCGCACACTCAACGTTTGCAAAAGATTTCTCCTATGTCCTGTCAGTCACACACAGGAAATTTAGTAGGCAACGAGAGTAGGGTGAGTAGGTAAGTGCCCAGAGTAAACCTGAGACCAGGTGTTTCGGAAATGATCGTATGTTTCCTATTTATTTGTTCATTGCTTATATTCAATTGACGGGTAGGTTTATTGCTTATATTCGTTCGTTGGTGGGCCACTGTGGATATTGGAGAAATCCTAGGAAGCCATTAGTGTGCGCTTGCGTTGTATGTCCGTTGTGTGTCTACCGTTCACGTGATGGTGCTTCCGAGATAGGTGAAGGTATCCTTTTGCTCTAATTTCTCTCCTATCAGGGTGACTTCTAAATTCAGTTTCTCTCTTCCGCATACTAGGATTTTCGTCTTCGTCTTATTTATTTTCATACTGCATTCTTGGAGAGCTTAGTCCATTACGTTTAGTGACCTTTGAAGATCATTGCGATTTCCAGCTATGACTGCGATTTCATCTGCGAAGCGGGGCATGTTTAATTTCTTCTCCTTTCATCTTTGTTCCACTCAGTCCAATTCCTTGTGCCTATCTTATTGCCTCCTCCAAGTACATGTTGAACAGTGCCACTGAGAGGTTGCATCCGAGTCTTAATCCTTAATCCACGGTTTATTTAACTTCTATCTGACTCCCGTATCGCATTCGTATTGTGACTAATTGCTTCCTGTATATTTGGTAGATAATTCTTCTGTCGTCGCAATCCATTCTGCGTTTTTCGAGAAGTCTGAACATCTTGTTCCACTCAACGTTGTCGAAGGCTTTCTCGAGGTCCACGAATGCAACGAACAAAGGCTTGTTCATATGCATTGTTTTCTCCACGATTACTCTCAGTCAGAGTATGGTCTCCCTGGTTCGCTTGTTCATCCTAAATGCAAACTGGTTTTCCGAGAGGATGTCTTCAATTTTCCTATCCATTCTTCGACTTTCTAATCGTATGTGCTTCTTTTGGATGCATGTGACACTAGACTCAACGTTTCATCTACGTCTACGTAATACCCTGCGAGCAACCGCGAGGGTGTGTGGCAGGGGGTGAAGATCACCAAAGATGCACTATTGCCATGCAAGTAGGATATTTTAGGAATATACTAGAAAATAGGGTCACATGCAGCTAGATGGTTAGTATCTACATAATAAGGAAGGGATTATTGGTTGTCATTACATGCATCATGCACTACAGACTACTCTTACTATATTTCACTTACCTATCCCTTTGCTACGCTGCCTATTGTTCTCTCTTATGGTACGCGGGAAAAATGACATTTTAAATCTATCGGTACGACTATCTATATCTCTAATCTTGTTAATCTGATCAAACCTAGCAAAATACGTAGGGGTTCTCAAAATATATCTAACGTCATCTGTGAACAAATCGGTTTCAAATTTACTTAAAAGGTTTAACCTAAATTTTAACCTGCGTTCTTATAGTAATTCCACTCCTAGTTCTTCTATTAAATTCGTAACAGTTATACAATTATAATAACGGCCTTTAACAAATCTAGCGGATCACCTTTGCACACGCTCTAATTCTTTTATCATACCTTCCTCATACGGATCCCATATACTAGCGGCATATTCTAAATGAGGCCTGACAAGTGTAAAATAGCTTCTTTCTCGTACTCTCTCATCGCATTTGCCTAGAACCCTTTTTACGAATCCTAATCTTTGGTACACTAGTTATTTCCCTGATGTGTTTTCCCCAAGACATGTCTTCAGTGATGGTGACGCCTAAGTATTTATTAGATTCTACGTTAGATATTTTCTTTTCTTTGATGTAATAATTATCCCGGGTAAAGCAATTCTTTTTCCAAAAGTTCATTTTCGCGCATTTCTTCAAATCTTCTTTTGATGCTCCTCACATCTCTCAGTCCTTGTCCACTTCGGTATCGTAATCATTACGATCTTTTGAAAGTCCTCTGGAAATTTTCCTCTTTGGTAGCTATTTTTTATTACCTCGTACAGATTGTCCTTGGCTATACTTCCGAGCGCTTTGATGATTTCTCCGTTTATATTGTTATGAAAGCTTCCGCGGAGTGGTCTTGAATCATGATAGCTTTCGGGGTAGCTTCCGCGTTGTGTCATTTTTGTGTCGACAGTTTCGCGAGCTTTCCAGCTCTCTTCTTTAGGTATGAAGTGCTCACGATGCATTTTGGCCGAAATACAGGGCGATTCAAAAGTCTTTTTATGATTACGGAAAATCAAAACTTTTTTATTTTGCAACATAGATGCATGAAACAAAGATGAAAATGTTACAAAATACATCAGGTTTCATTTGTTACCGCTACAAATTTGTTATTTAAAACTTGTAATCTGTTGTGCTCATATATTGATTAATTTGCCAAATTTTGCTAAATATATTGTAACTAGACCATTGAAAATTATTGTTTTATGCCATTCGTAATAGCAATTTGACATTTTTGTGCATGCCGCTTTGTTTTCGCGATTTCTGGAACCTAATAACAAGTCTTTTGGCTTAGAAGGACCAAGTTTGTATATGATATCATGGAAGACATTAATTATTATTTTAAAAAATGTGCAATGTGACATCCATTTGAACACGGCACACATCTGCACGATAGGAGAATTTTAGTAACATTTTCATCTTTGTTTCATGTACCTATGTTGAAAAATAAAAAAGTTCTGATTTTCTGTGATCATAAAAAGACTTTTGAATCGCCCTGTGTATACAGCCCGGCGGAGGGCAAAGCGCAATTTTTTCTCTCCTTTCTCTCCGTCTTTTCCCGCGTTTTTGGAAGACCCCCTTCCAATTGGTGGGTAGCGTGTAACCATATTTCTCCATTGACATTATTCGGTGTTTTAGATATTTCAATTTCCTCCCGTACTAATATGGGGAAGTACCGTGTCTCCTTCGCGATAGTTCTCTGTTCCTCCAAATTCGTGATATGCGACGGTCCGCTCAATGTGTGCTCTGCGATGGCCGACCGGTTCGGTTGTCCATTCTTGATTGCTCTTTTGTGTTCGGAGCTGCGGCACTTCAGTTCTCGGGAGGTTTGGCCTGCGTACGACTTTCCGCATTCACGTTTTATTTCGTAAACTCATCCTTGTGAGCCCTTCGGTAATTGGTCCTTGTGTCCGCACGGTAGGTTGGATATTTTGGTGGCGCAACTGCTCCTTGTCACTACGTCAAATTTTCGGAATACTCTAGCTATCTTCTCCGTGGTTCTCACAACATACGGCAAAACGGCATAGGATGATGGCTTGGACTCCTTCCTCTATTGCAAGGCTCTTTTCAGGGCCATCCCTGCTAAAAAATTCTGTATTGTTTCCTCATAAATACTTCTACAGAATTTCTTAAAAAGTTCTGTAGATATTCTTTAAAGTGTTGAAACGCCATTTTATGGAATTCCCTACGATGTTCTGCAGAATTCCTTGGGACGTTCTACAGAATTCCCCACGACGTTCTGCAGAGTCTCCGTATTACCGTAGAGTTGCTGAAGTTCTACAGAACAGATTGTAAGGAGTTCTTTTGCTCTGCAGAAAATGACTCTGCAGAAAATTTGTTCTGTAGAGTCAGGCTCTCATGTTCCATACAGATCCTTAGAGAAGGAACTAGTTCTGAAGAAAAAGAGTCAATTTCTGTAGAATTCCTTACGTTCTACAGAACAGCTTCTAAGGATTTTTTTAGCAGGGATGACATCTGGATTTTCTTCATTCCGGGCGGTCTTTAGGATAGACTTCCGATTTCCGAAGCCGTTTTCCTCGAAAGTCGTCAATAAATACTCCATTTTATGAGCGATGGAATCTGAGTCGGAGATCTGTGGCGCTCGATGAAAAAGCGTTTCGATGACTCAGAATATTTGATGCGGGTGGTGGTGGGAGTAGGCGTGCAGGTACCGGTCGGTATGAGTCTCCTTGCGGTAAACCGAGTGTCCCAAGTTTCCATCTTATCTTGGACACCAGCACGTCAAGAAAGGACAGGCGGCCATCCTTCTCCACTTTCATTGTAAATTGAATGGAAGGGTGCCGGTTGTTAAGGTGCAGTAGGAATAACTACAACTCCTGTTTCCCATGAGGCCAGATCACGAACGTGTCGTCACGTCTCTGACGTATAGTTTTGTTCTCTTGTGGAATGAGTAGATGGCCCTCTGCTCGAAGCTCTCCATGTAAATGTTTGCCATGACAGGTGACAATGGGGAACCCATGGCCATTACTTCTTTCTGCTGGTAGAATTTTTCTTTCCGCACACGTGGACGACAGGTTCGTGATACCGATGTTTCAGCGTATGTCGCGGGAACCACGGAGAAGATGGCCAGAGTTCTCCGAAAATTTGACGTGATGACGCAACTGTTTGAGTACACTGTTTCGGTGTTTCCCTTCTTCATGTTTTCGTTGACTTCCTCGCAGCAGCTTTTGATCCAATCCGTCTAGCCTTCTATTGTTTGAGGCTCAACAATGTGGAAGTTTAATTTCACAGATGAAAAAGTAAATTTGTTTCTTTCCACAGATGTATTTTCTTGGTACAACATGTTTCTACACAGCGGTGTCATCATCAGTACAAAGTTTATACTACAAACTCCAAAAATTTTTCCAAATGTATATATATCATAAGGGGTTTGTGGAAGGTAGGACCAGGGGTGGGGGAGAAGTAAGGGATGGTGGTAATGGCTGGGACTCTGGAAAACCCGTGAGAGGACACGTTGAGTGGTGGGTGGGTTTGGGGGGACTGTGTTGACGTGGTGTGGTGGACTTCGAGGTTTTAGGGATTAAGTATTAGGGGTGGGTTATCAGCATATGTGGTGAGTGGGGAGGGAGGGTCCGCGGTTTCGGTTTTCCCGTGAGGGATAGGGACAATTCCAGGAGGGGGGAAAGTTTTTCAAAAAGGATATCATTGACTAAGGGACCCTTCTTTATGTTCCTTCTTATTTCCAGCTCCTCCTTTTTGTCCATATTCCTCCCATTTTTCTCTATATGTAATATATCTGGTATGAAATCGCTGCTGTGTTTATCTTCCCATAGGTGCTTGGCAAAGTGGGACTGATACCTTTATTAATTTTGTATCTGATGATGACAACGCTGTGCTGAAGCATGTTGTACCAAGAAAGTAAATCTGTGGAGAGAAACACAGTTACTTTTTCATTTTTCTAGCCTTCTTGCATTCTCGATTGACTTGGTTCCTTAGCTTCTTGTAGAGGGTTGTCTCACCTTCGTATATGCGGTTCTTGTATTTTCTTCTTTCTTCTATTAGTTTCCTGATCTCCGTCATCATCCATGGCTTCTTCGTGTTGGCCGTCTTACTCGCCAGTTTGGTACCTTGCTACTTCAGCGATTGTCCTCTTCTCCTATTTCCATTTCTCTTCGATGCCCATTTCATCCTCATTTTCTTGTTTCCTGTCGACGGCTGCAGCGAATCTTTCTCTGTTTCTTTCTTCGGCCAGTATTTTCGTATTTTACCTTGATTCACATTTTACCTTCTTGATTTTCTTGTATCAAATTCATTCTACTCCCGAAAAATGAGGCCACTAAGAGAGGCGACCGCTTAAAGGAGGTTACCGCGGAGAGGTGTTTCGTTGTGCATATTTGTTTTTTTTAAATCCTGAATCGCTCATTTAATTAGTTACCTACTGGAAACCAAAATTAAGTAAACAAATATTTATATTATTAAACGAATATGTTTAAAGTGACCACATACGTCCAGCCATAGGAGTCGACTGCAGCGCCATTTGTAGGGAACTAACGCTTATTTACTACACATACAGTAACAATTCGCTAATGAATTAATGAAAAAGGAGATAATATCTCTATATTTTAATTTTATTGCTTGCTAAGACTTCTCATCACTTCTCATAAACAGTTTTAATTACAATCTCATTTATGCTTTCTCGTTCAAATTGATGTTTTCCTGCAGTAATCGGAGCAATATCAAAATGAGTACATTTTCAAATCTCAACATTCAACTCAGTTGTCTCAGGCATGACTTCATGGGAATTTACTATACGTCGTAAATGAAGTAACTTTGTTACTCCACATAAATTATATTTAATCCAACCCGGGTTTCGATGTGGCACGTCATCATCAGTGACGATAACGTTCCATGTCGAAACCCGGGTCGTTTTTAATAATATTTAGGTGGAGTAACAAATTTACTTAATTTACAACTCGAATTTCAAGTTTGAATTGCAGTTAATCAACTCTCCAATTCAGTAGACCCTATTTTTTACATTTCAGAGCAAGAAACGCGCTATAAACAAGCCATACTATAACCCGGGGTAAATTAAGTAAGTAGGATGAGGAAAAACTAATGAAAATTTTGAATCTGGAAGGAATAATAGTGAGAGGGCGGTAGACGACGGCGGTTTGTCCATGTTTTGGACACTTATAGGCATTACCAGGCAGTACTTAAACTACGTTTTTGAGTTTCACCTCCAGTTGATTTCATTATTTAAATTTAATAATATGATTTAAATATATATAATAATATTTAAAGGTAATAATTCGTTGAGAAAACGCAAATATATGATTTAAATATTTTTGCCGGTTAAATAAATCGCATAAAAATAAATTGTTTCGGAAAAACTTAATCCAACTCATACGAACCAATTGTCAAAAGGTCATTTTTAAGAAAATAAAAAGTATTGCCTTTAGTTAGTCACGTTTCCTAATTGAAGAACCATTTCCTTTTGACTATGGGAAATCTTTTGGCTCGACTATATTTTCGACTATTGGTAATCTCATATATTTTGTGGAGGAAATTGAATGCGAAAAACAAGCCAAATATAACTCAAAGAAACACATTACCTATACCCAAAAATAGAGCGGTCTAGTTTTATTTTTAGTTTACGGGCTCGAAAACACGATGCCACAACATATGAATCAACTGAAAAGATTTCCAAATTGTTTGATGGCACAGAATTCTTATCTATTTTTTTCGATCTCTAAAGGCGATAATACCAATCTTCATTGAGTAAACGGTAGCAAATAATGTTTCGACCAAGAAAAGCAGGTTCTCTCTTCGAGTCAAAGAATAGTTTTCATCTTCAATAAGTAATAACAGACGCTCCAACGCCCTTCTTTGTAAATCCACGGCAGCTGCCAGTATTGACGCGATTAACGTCGTCAGCACTCACATAAGCGCGTTCCGAATCGACAGCGTTCTCAGCGAGCCCAGCATATCGAAACAGAAGTTAGTGCTCTCTGCGGTATGAGCAGCGTGAGCACGATTCGGACCGCAAAAAGTGTTTGCTAGAAATATTGCGGATTAATCGCAGCATCCCATAAAATTAGACATAAAGTGTATTCATTTCATGTGTTTCTGCCCGCCGCCATAGTATACTCTCATTCTGGCTTCTTTTCGTAGTACTGGGGTGAGAAATAATGGGCCATTTCTGATACTTCAAAGCAATTGATCCACCTTCATGCTGCCATCTGTCCCACCTGTGATGAACTTCCTCCTCCAAAACTCCATCTATGAGTGGACATGCTTACTACCCCCGAATCGCGGGGACGAACCGCCGACCCGCCAGAGATTCCACTCACTCCGATTCCTTCCTCCCGGGTTAATTATTGCGTCGCCAAATACAAGCGACGCCTATAAATGGATCCGCTTCGAAGTCCAAAGAGGACGAGGTCGTCTAACTGATGAAGCTGATACACGGCCTAAGAGGTACAAGGTTTGGACGACGAACAAAAAAAAAGATTCACCTTTGAATGTCTGACATCTGTTTGCCACGAGGAGCGTATTTTCGCAAAATCTTAATCATATTAGTACCCTAATTAGCAAAAAGTGCGTCACTGTTTGATGCTAAGGACAATATCCCTACCGTTCCTAACTACTAAATTTGCAAAATGAGCTTGGAATGGAAAATTTGACGGAGTTTAATGCAAGAACGGTTGAAACGTGGGTAACTATAAAATTTCTCTATCGGTAAAAATGAGTACCTCTTTAAGTGAGTGCGCTTACTTTTTCCTTACCTCCAACATTTTTTGTGGATTATTTTGGTTATTATTTGGTTCCTAAGATATTTATTAGTTGCCAACATTTTCAGGAGTTGCAAAAACATTTTAATTATCATTTGAATATATTATATTTGAATGTCAATTATATTATCGAATTGCAAACAATATTATTTCGTGTTTACATCTAAGGTGAGTAATATTAGAAAGCCCTGTATAAATCTTCACAAAAGTGTACCACATCCCATGATTTTGCCCAACTTACTCTCTTTTCTCCAAGCGCTTGAAATTTGGTCAATTTAGTTTGAGAGATTTGCCAATTCATATAATTCTTAATGAATTTTGTCTCATCACGTAGGAAATAGTCTAGGCAAGGACCTAGCCTCATTGAAACGCCAGTTCCCGTAAGATCACTGAAGTTAGGGAATGTTGGGCCCGGACGAGGGTTGGATGGGTGACCATTCATACCTTCTCCGTGGCGCTCTTGTCCCCTGTCTGCATGCGGCAGGCAGGTTAAGCATGGGGTTGGCACAATGGACCACTCAAGATCTAGGTGCCCGAGCTCCTATCCAAGGCTCCCCCAACTCTCATCTCATGTATCGAAAATGTATGGAAAAAGTCTCATATATCGAGGAAAAACAATATACCTCTATAAAAAGCCTCTTTCTACGACACTATTACAGATGTTTGCCAACAAAATTCCAGACATTCAAAAGAAAAAGCATTGTACGTGTATGCACTCCAGGGAGAAATTATTTTAAAAACTGTTAACTTCTAACGCAACCATCTTGTCAGAAATTTTATCGATTAGTTATTATCAATGCTGAACTAGCTTTAAAAATGAAGCATTCACTGCAGTAATATCAGAGTTGTTGTAAAAAAAACCCGACCCAAAAAAACCAAGGTGGATTACAAAAAAAAACCCACTCAAAAAAAAACAATAAAACCCAGGAAAGCTGGGTTGTAATGGTTTTTTAAACATTGTTTATTTTTGACAATTAAATCATCAGTAAATTGAATTGTTTTGGATTAGTTTATTTTTCAATGTTTAACGAAGAGCATATATGAATTCCAACTGATTTCAGCTGATATTAACTGCAGCAGTCATACTTTCACCGTCGCCTCAAAGCTTGCCCCACAATTATTGCAGTGGCTCTTCACATTTTGCTTTTACTTATCTCATTTCATGTTAATGTGACTGCCTGGGATAAATACCAAAATAGACACTACTGTACATACATTCACAACAGTATTAGATATCGGCATGGGCCATACATTTCAATAATGCGTTGCAATTTACCATGCCTTATGCAGGTTTAGTTTAAGTCTAGAAAGTCAATTTTCAACACAAATGAATTGGTTTCTCCTCCCTCTCCTATCTCCAACTCTGCAGATGAAGTAGGTGTAAAGAATCAGATCTCATTCCACATGCATTTGAATGTAACGCATATGGAACATCATTACCTATTCCTATCCAAGACCGTTTTTCTCTGCATTGTCTAAGTTTTGGAACAGGATTAATGAGAACATTTGTTTTCTTGAATGTTTACTCTTCATTTTTTCTAATAATAACATAATAGAAATTACATATTTGAGAATTTGCAAAAAGATAAGTAAATAATTTTGGTGTTGCCAGAGTTAACTACTCATTGTAATTTGAATGAAGATATTTGTGTATCGTAACAAGTCTCTCA
This sequence comes from Ceriagrion tenellum, assembly GCA_963169105.1. Lineage (NCBI taxonomy): Eukaryota > Metazoa > Arthropoda > Insecta > Odonata > Coenagrionidae > Ceriagrion > Ceriagrion tenellum. The sequence continues at coordinate 5,185,111 of OY720641.1, read as the reverse complement.
GCTTTATCCTTCCCTAACTGATTCCTAAGTTTTGAACAAACAAAGCCAAAGCTAGAGAAAATCCTTTCTGTTGATGCGCCGCTGGCTGGACAACTGCTTATGTTCATCGTGAATGAAATGAATCCCTGAGGTATATTCCCTCTTTTTGCAGTTTTCATTTTCATTATCTTCCACCATTTTACTGGAGTAAATTGCTTTAAGACATCGTCCAAATACATGGATGAAGGAAAATACTCTGGATCTGCTACTCTAAAAGATATTACAGCAGTAATCCAGTCTCGGTAGTTTTCTTGAAACCAACTGTCAACTTCCTCTTCCTGCTCCGCGGAAATTCTCGCACCTCTGAATCTCGAATCCATAATGTTAGAAAAGTAATGAAATGGTTCTAAAGCTTGATCCATCCTCCTCTTGATTGCATTCTTGTATTGCTCCAAGTCTGGATTTACTAAAATATCCAACCGCAACTCCACAGCTTGTGCAGTATTGGTGGTGTCTGCCTGGAGAATATTCAGCACTTGCTAATATCTGTGAGTTGCTTGTGGAAATGAATTGCTTCCCTATAAATTACAGTATTATGCAGTAATTTGGAAATGTTTTTCGGAATCTTCGGGTGCTCCGGTACTATCTGTATATACTTGGAGAAATTTTTTATAAAAGTGTTTACACTATCCTTCTGAGAAACCCATCTTGTTGAGTTAGGTATTTGGGGCATTAGCCCTCCCTTTTCCCTTAACCATCCATGAGGTTGATGATGGTTGCGAAAAAATTTATGAACCTCTGTTATATGTTTCATCACTGCTTTTGGTGTAAACTCTTCCTTCAGAACATTTTTTCAGTGCGCTGAACAGCCATATGTTAGCAATTGGGGCTGGTCTTTAGCTAAAATTTGTCTCATTTTCAACATTCTATTTTCATTGTCTTTGTAAACAGCAAAAGCATTTTTCTGAACCTTCTCCACGCCAATTTTTATGGATTTCATGGCTGATTCCGCGCAATACACAGCTTTTTTTGGGTAGCCACACAGTCAGTTGCATTAAGCACAAATGCTCACCTTCCTGTATGAATACAGCTAGCTATGATGGGATCATTCCTTGTATTAGACCAACCATCCTGCAGGAGTGTAATGCTGTTCTCTTCCTTGGTCAGTATAATATTAATTTCTTCATCAACTTCATCTGAAACCTTATCTAGTAACTCTCCAGCTAATTAATAATGATCTGGACCAGTGTAATCAGGCCTAAGCGCTTCGATCATTTCTCGGTACTCCTTGGTGGATGCCACATGGAAGGGGATGCTATTGCCATAAAATAATTTTGCGACGGAGATGTCTAACTGTTGTTCTTTACTGTCAGTAGTTTTTACCACAAAATCTCCCAAGGTGGGCTGCCTCTTTTTGGCTGGAGTGAAAATTCCATGTTCACCTCCAAGAATCGCGTGTGATGAACGTCCAGTAGGATTATCCAATTCCATCCCCGGATGAACTGATGGGATATCTACATCAAATCCAATTTTGGTGTATTAGGTCCCATTTCAAATCTGTATTAGGTCCAATTTCAAATATATAAATGATAATTTAACTGAATATTATAACGCAATATAACCCCATATAACCCCATATAACCCAATAAAACCCAATAAAACGCAATAAAACCCAAAAAAACAATAAAACCCAGATGGGCTGGTTTTTTTTTTAAACCCGGGTTTTTAACAACCCTGAGTAATATGCAAGGAAATTCAAAACAACCCACGCTTTAAGTCATCAGCGTACGGCGTGAAAAACACGAGTCATGTATTTATGTATGCATATTTATTTAAGGTATTGTAAGCGAGATGGTCCACTAGTCGAAATGGAGACCACAGTCGAAGTATTCATTTTAATTTCATCTACACCTAAATCTACATATGACCCTGCGAGCTGCCGCATGGGCGAGTGGCAGGAGGTGTTAGGTCACCAGCCGTGTAAAGATGTAAGTTTTTAGGAGGTGAAATGGTGACATGTATTATGGGAGTGTATTTATTGGAGCTCAGTTTGTCTTATTGTGCGCGGAAAGAACGAGTTTTTGTACCTATCTTTTCGGCAGAGTATCTCTCTTACTTTATTGCATCTGCCAAACCTAGAGATGTAGTGAGGAGTCATGATAATATTCTCTATGTCGTTCTGAAAAACATCAGTTCTCAAGCAACCTAAGCCTAGCATGTAGCCTCCCAGTCTCTAAGGGCTCCCACATTCATCTCTCTAAAAGTTGTGAGACACTACATGTACGCTCGTAGCAGTTTTTAATGAAGCAAACTGATTTTCTTTGTATTTTATTAATTTTTGCGGTTAAATCTTTATGACCAGAGTCTCAAATGCTCACAGCGTATTCGAGGTGTGGCCTAATCAGAGCGAAGTAACATCTCTCTTTTACCTTTTAATTCGAGGACCTTCCTTTGGATTTTATTGGATTTTGGGGAGGTGACCGACAGCCGAGGTCATTTGCGCCATAGGAGATAGGTAAGGGATGAAGGGTGGATAGAAACCCGGCGTCGGCACTAGCCTGCTCTTAACGAAAGGCGCCAAGGGGACCACGGCTTAGCGTCTCATCCGACAGACGGAGTACTTCACTTGACGTGCCCTCCACAAGACACTCAAGTAGCGATCGGATTTCCTCTGTAAAACATCCTCCTCTTGCAGGGATTTGAACACTAGCCGTCCGTATAATTAGCCAGTACTCTAGCTACCACACCAACCCGATCCCAGAGTACCTCCTTATTATACGCTGAACAAAACCCAGTTTCTTTTATGCTGTGCCGCATATGCTTTTCATTTTGATTCCAGCAGCTGTAGGAAACATGAATCAAATATTGCATCATTAATGGTTTATAATATACTCTTATGCAAGTAAAACTCCTAGTAATTAAACAAACTTATAAAAAAGTTCATAACTTGACTCCTCATATTCACGCGGTACGTTAAAAACTCCTTCCCAACGGAATGTTTTTTACGATCCTGAAAAAATTACTGCCGTAACTATATGATTTATTTTCAAAAATAGCTGAGAAAACATAGGAAATCTATTTTGTAAATTTTATACGAGATCTGGGTGTTTATAACATTCGTCATTTTTAAAAAAACAGTGTCTCTGGCGTGCGCACACGTACCATTTCCCATGCTGAAGGGCAAACATTTTTCGTCTAAAATCTCAGAAAGTAGATTGGTAAGATGCTGATATTTTAATGCACTTGGAGGGGTGTGATATTCTTCTTCAAAATAAGGCCAAATTCATTAATCTGTAGGTTATAAGATATTTCGCTCCAACTATCTTGAATCCTAAGAATTTCAGTTACGTAAAATATGTTTTTAGTCATTTTTGTCACATTATTTTCTTCATGTTTCTCGCTGCCGTCGAAATAAAAAATAATAAACTTTTGACACGGATTCTATTACGGCTTAAGAAAAATCCCTTCTCGCCACATTAAGCTAGTTAAAAAAGTTTAAATACCAGCTTTTTTGCATGAAAAATGGTACGCATACTGCGCCTTCCAGAGAGATTTTTCGATGAATTTGAAAAAAATGAAGGATTTCAGTCGCCATGATCTCGTCAGAAATTTAAGGAAGGTTGAACAAAAAAATCATTTCACCCAGAAATCAATGAGTTTTGTCTCATTTTTACGAAAAATATCTTATTCTTTCCAAGACACTTATTGAACTTCTTGCAGCCCCTTACCGCACTACTTTTCGACATTTTTGACAAATTACATCAGTTTAAATTAAAACAGAAACAACAATTGCACTATTCCACGAAGTATTTTAACGAGTTATTTATTACATCAGCCCTTCTGCATGGAAAATGGTCGGTGTACGCAATCCAGAGAGATCTCATATAAAAAATGAGGCATTAATAACACCTAGATGTCGTCGACAAATTAACAGGGTGTAGTTTTTATGTATCATCTACCATTCTGAAAGTAAATCATATTGTAGTCGCAGTGGCATTATTCAGAATTGGCAAAATCCTTCCGTTGCGAAGGAGTTTTGGACGTAACGCGTGAAAAAAATGAGTCAAATCACAGACTTATAAGACAGATATTATTATTTGATTACCTAAAATTTCAGTCACATACATTACATGATTTATGATATTTTGTACCATATATTGTACTTGCCAACAGGGGAAAAATAAATTATTATTATTATTATTATTATTATTATTATTATTATTATTATTATAGTATATTATTCAGCCTTTACTAAAATAGTATATGATTACTGCTTCCCACAGCATCTTAAATTGAAACGCAAAAATAGAATATGGTATGTATTTTTTCAACTACTTATTAAAAATAAATCCTACACAGGGTGGCTACTGATATCCAAATTTCAAATTCCCTGACTTTTTCCTAATGGATTGACCAATTTCACTGACCAAACGCCAAAAGGTCACCTATTATTGGATTATTTTTTATGCTAAATAATATTTTCTACGACATATTTAGATTTTCTAAACTTCCTAATCATCGTCTCGCATTTTTAGAACCGCAATCATGTACTTACTGGGAGCTAGTCAGCTCCTGCCACTTCTCATCCTGAGTTTTGGGAGTTAAAAGAAACGCGAGGTAAAATTTTCCGAACAACATGACCTCGGATTCCTTGTGATGAGCGTAATACATTGTGATCATGATTTTTAACACAACTAGGCAAATTTCGTAGTATGAATATACAAAGGAGATATTGTACGTCTGATTCACAACTAAATAACGAAGATTCACAACTGAATACTTCACGAATTGATGGGACTTATTCCATGCACGTCAGCGAAGGACGTTAGTTTTAGTTGGTGAAATAAAAGGCGGGACAGACTGGCCGATAGACGCAATGGTAGAAAAATAATGAGGATTCCTATTCCAGTTTCTCCCTCACTGTTACGAGAATTCCCTGACTTTTCCCTGACTCTTCCAGAAATTCAAGATCCCCTGACAATTCCATGTTTTCCTGGTTTTCCCTGATGATCGTCAACCTTCTACACTCACAGCGGTAACTAATTACAAAAAAATCACCAAAAACCTTCTTTGAAAAGGGCTTTTAAACTCATCGCGTAAAAAAAAGAGTTGAGTTCAAGACGTATATTGATATATTTCTTTAATTACTGAGAACTTCTGTCGACAAAAATAAAATTTAGCCATTCATATAGCATTATTAATTTCATTCTTCCCTCGGATACCGAAATCGAAACGTTACATTCGAATATGGTCTCCATTGTAATTAGGGAAAACTCTACTCAGACTACTATATAAAGAATAAATAAAGGGAATAAGGCCAACAGAAATGGAAATAAAAGCTAAAACAGGGTAGTTTAATTCGATATATTCGTAGCTCTATCGATATGGATCTTGGCAACCATTTCCACAACACGGCCGCCATTAATGTGCTGAGCATTTACCACCATTTACCACAATTTCACATCCAAAAATATCTGCATCTATGCGGCGCCAGACATCATTTAGAACATAAATACACTGACAAATCGTCAAAAACGTTGAACATTTTGTGTTACGCTTACATAGAAAACACCAAAATAAGCACATTAATGGCGGACTTGTTTGCATCACCAAGACCTGTATCTAAGGAAGAATACAATCGATATTGAACAACCTTGAAGCTCAACATGGTTGTGTAGGAGAGGAGGTTTTGCAGGGAAAGGTGCTGCGCATCATGAGATGACATCCAAATAAATTAAAGAACCAGCTCAGCCTTATCGTTCATTCTTTAAAAATGGCCTCACACTGATTCTGGCCTTTTTCCAAACCCATCTCCCCACATGTTCCCACTTTGTCACGCTGGAGCGAACACACGATAAAATAGCGCTCCGTTGTCTCCCGAGATGATAACTTTTTTAATGATTTATCCTTAATGCGTTGGCGAGAAGGCGACGATTTCAATAGGTTATATCCATGGCTCTGGAATCCCAGTTTCTTGGTCCGGTCGCCTAGTCTCACCAGCCAAGTGGCGAGATAAATATTTTTCTAAAGGAGAGAAAATTGCGGGGCAGGACGGGTAATATGACACTGAGCCACGTCTCCGCGTAATAAAAGTTCAAATTTATAATAACTCAATCGACTCCTTTTTTTCTAAAAAGAGGGTGGAGTCGAGGAATAATTAAACCAACCTTTGCTGATGATTTGGGCTGCGGTCCGAATTGAGCTTTTGGCGCTGACAGCAAGCTCACAGTCGCTCAGAATCGCGCTCAAAGCGCAGGGGGGCGGAGACTTTCTCACATGACGTCGTGAACTCCTCGCTCAGAACGCTCACAGGTTAGAGGTAGTGCTCCGAGAGCGCTTTCGTCGAATCCATAGCAACGCGCGGGAAAATTGTTTATATTTTTGAACGCACAGCACATGCGCGCGTGCGAATAACAACAAACATCCGAAGTACGCTCAAGAGCGTTCCAAAAAGAAAGCGCTAAAGGCGCTCATTCTATTTCGGAACGCTGATGAGCGCTTTCAGTAGTATAAGCGTCTTAAGTGTGATTCGGACCGCAGCCTTGATGGTGAGCGGGGGTTGTTAAAGGGGCGTATAATAATATAATACGTAACAAGTGAAGGACGTAATGCAGCACCCGTGTGATATTGCTCGAGTCGAGCCGAAGGCAGGTGCCGCTGGTTGCAATTTCGGATCTAGGAAACCTCCGCGCAGCCGTCTCGGCCCGACCGGTCCAGCTGCAAGCCGTCTCGGCGCAGGCCGTTTCGACACACGGCCATCTCGGCACAACCGTTTCGGTGCACCCGGCTTTTCGGAAACCACTCAGCTAGTAACGATGCTCTTGTATGTTATGAAATTTTATAGACCAACGGAATCCAAAATAGATGTTTTGCACCGATTAAAATCTCAATTAGAGAGCTAAGTTGCTAGCAAGGAAGTGCGAGTTAGTTTCCCTAGATTGCTCTGGGTTCGCATGAAAGTAGGCATTAGCAAAGTCGTGATTGTGGCGTGCTACGCACCATTGGATGGAGAGAGTGACTGTGTGAAAGATGAGTTTTGGGAAATACTGAGAGAGGTTTTGAATGAATGTGATCCTGGTGAGAGAATACTTTTACTAGGTGACATGAATGGGTGGGTTGGTGTGAGGCGGGATGCATCTGAGAGAGTGGTTGGGCCTTTTGGTGACCCCCGAGTGAATGATAATGGTGAAAACTTGGTGAGTGTGTGCTTCCAAAAAGGATTGTTTGTGTCGAATACATGGTTTAGACATAGGAGAATACATATGTATACTTGGAAAAGGGGTGATTGTAAAAGCATGATTGATTTTATTGTGTATGATGAGAGATTTAGAGAGTTAGTGTGGGACACGCGAGTGATGAGGGGTGCTGAATGGGGAACAGACCACTATTTGGTACTCTCCAAAGTGAATCTGGGCAGAAAGTGGGTACCAAGGAAGTGTGTTGTACGTAAGCAGTTGAGAGTAAAAGTGGAAAGGTTGCTAGACAGTGAGGTAAGAATGCGGCATGGTTGCATGCTTGAGGATGCTATATCGTTGTATCGGAGAGAATGGGACGAGCATATAAGAAACGAGAATGTGAACGATGCGTGGGAATGTTTAAAAGGAGTGATTGTGGAATGTGCTGAAAGTGTATGTGGAAAAGGAGTGGTAGGAAGAACGAAAGGTGAGGCTTGGTGGAATGAAGAAGTGAAAATTGTAGTCAGAGAAAAAAAGAGGCGTACAAGGATATGATTGCTGCAAAATCTGAGGAAGAGCGTACTAAGGCATGTGAGATGTACAGAAAGAAAAAGAATGAATGCAAAATCGTTGAGAAAGAGAGCAAAGAAAGAATGAAGTGCGGATGAAGCTAACAAAATGCAGAGTGGTTTTGAAGGTAATAAAAAGCTGTTTTGGAAGTGGGTAAAAAGGGCTAAGATTGGTGAAGGTAGGGGAATGAATGCGGTAAAGAACAAAAGAGGAGAGATCATGTGGGACGAGAGCAATATTAGGGACTGCTGGAGGGAGTATTTTGAAGAATTGTATAATAATATTGCAGGCGTTGAGGATGAGCCTTGTGAAGTGGTATGTGATGATGGAAAGGGATATCAGTGAGGTCACAATGGCTGTGAGAATATTTAAAAAAAGGAAAGGCTGCAGGCATAGATGGGATATCCAGTGAAATGTTGAAGTGTGGGTGTAAATTACTTATTTGTAGGCTGCGTGAACTATACCATTTATGCTTACAGGTTTCTGTCGTTCCAGCGGATTGGAAGAATGCTACAATCGTTCTGTTGTACAAAGGGAAAGGAGGAAAGACTGAATGTAATAATTATCGGGCCATTAGTTTATTGAGTATCCCGGGAAAGGTCTTCAGTAAAATATTAAACGAAAGAGTAAGGAATATTACTTCCGACAGAATATGGGGTGTGCAGTGTGGGTTTATGCCAGGGAGAGGATGTAGGGACCAGCTTTTTGCACTTCAGCAAGTGATAGAAAAATGTATGATTGTCCGAAAGAAAGTGTACTGTGCGTTTGTCGATTTAGAGAATGCATATGACAGAGTAAATAGAAAGAAGTTGTGAAAGGTTTTGAGAGACTATGGAGTGAATGGGCAGTTACTGAATGTTATGATGGCGACTTTTAACAAATTGGTTTGTAATAAATCGGGGTGTAAAGCAAGGATGCGTAATGTCTCCATGGCTGTTTAATGTATTCATGGATAAATGTGTTAGAGACGCATGTAGTGAAAACGACGGTGTTTTGATTGGGAATGTAAACGTGCTAGTTCTTCTACATGCAGATGATGCTGTTTCGATCTCAGACAGTCAACAGGGATTACAGAAGATCCTAGATAAGTTTTATGAATCAACGGAGAGAATGGAATTGAAAGTAAATGCGTGCAAGACAAAGGTAGTAGTTTTTGATACGGAGAATGGGGAGAATAACTGTGTGATGAGGGCGAATGGTGAAGTAAATGAACAGGTGGATGATTTTGTGTACTTAGGTAAGATGTATTTGAAAGATGGAAAAATAGATGAGGAGATAAAGAGACGTGCGAATGCTGGAAGGAAAGTGGTAGGTAACTTGTGGAGTATATCAAGGAATGAGTGCCTGTCTAAGGAAGCGAAAATTGCCGTGTACAAAAGTGTACTTCTCCCCACTTTGCTGTATGGTAGTGAAACATGGGTATGCCCGGGTAGACATAAGAGTAGACTAAATGCCGTGGGTATGAGTTATCTGAGGAGTATTTGCGGCAAAAGTAGGATGGATAGGGTCAGGAATGAGTGGGTAATGAATGAATTTGGGTTAAATGCTCCAGTAATGGACGTGTAGGAAAGGAGTGTGCTTCGTTGGTTTGGCCATGTTGAGAGAATGGATGAGAGTCGAATAAAGAAACATATATGAGTGTAGAATGAATGGTGTGAGAGGTAGAGGTAGACCGAGAAAGTTGTGGTTGAATGTAGTTGAGGAAATTCTTAGGAGGAGCAATATTAGGGAGTTTGAAATACAGAAGGGCGTGTATGAAACAGTGTATGGGGTTAAATGAGGCAAAAGAGGTTTGCAAGGATAGGTCAGTATGGAGGAAATTATTGAAGCAGAGTTAGGTGTAAAAATATGTATTTATGAGTGAAACTTCATGACTGTGCCTACCCCGGAAGGGAACGGCGTTATTGGTTTGTATGTATTTATGTATGTAATTATTATCATTTACCTCGAGAGACAACAAAAGCGTGATAATGATTGGGGGAGATTTGAATCTGATATAGACGGAAATTGTGACTAAGGAGCAGTAATGGCTAAATTTAATATAAATACTGACGTAAGTCACAATTGAGGAAGTGTGATATAAGCGGGGTCTTACTCAATACATTCGTTCCTTTAAATATGAATTCCTCCAGTTCGTTCGCTCAAACTATAAATAATATAAATAAAAGTCGTTAGCCGAGTGATTACCGAAAGCTGGCTGCGCCGAGACGGCCCTTCGCCGAAACAGCCTGAGCTTAAACGTCCCTGCGCCGATACGGCCTGAGCCAAAACGGCCCTGCGTCGAGACGGCTTGCACCGAGAAGGTCACGCCGAGACGGCAGCGCCGTGGTGTCTGATTCCCGCAAAATTTGGCTTATTTCCCATGAAATGTATACGATTTTTTGCGACATCTAAATAGAAGGTATACTAAAAATATTCCTCATGGATCACTGTAATGTATAAAAATTCACACTGTCAATTGGTCAAAATGGCAAAAACGCCGTTTGTTAATATTCTAACGGATACGGGTCGTGTTTTTAGCTATTTCCCATATTGTGACCATAAATGAATTTTTTTAAATATTCCTTTTCCAACTGTATCTACTAACTAGTTATTAAGGAGAAACCAGCACTTCAAATTACTATTTTCTTAAGATTAATTAAATTTGCTATCATTAGTAAATTTTGGCTTAGTGTTGCCTTGTACGTACATACATGTCAATCACGCCGTTCCCTTCCGGGTTAGGTACAGTCAAAATGTTTCACTCATAAATACATATTTGTACATCTAACTCTGCTTCAATAATTTCCTCCATACTGACCTATCCTTGCAAACCTCATTTACCCCCCACACACTGCTTACTCCTGTTTTTAAGACTCCTAATATTCCTTCTCCTAAGAAGTTCCTCGGCCTCATTCAACCACAACTTTCTCGGCCTACCTCTACCTCTCGCACCATTCATTTCACTCTTATATATATATCTGTTTCGTTATTCGACTCGCATCCATTCTCTCAACATGGCCAAACCAACAAAGCACACTCCATTTATGTCCATTACTGAAGCATCTAACCCACATTCACTTATTACCCACTCATTCCTGACCCTATCCATCCTACTTTTGCCGCAAACACTCCTCAGAAAACTCATACCCACGGCGTTTATTCTACTCTTATGTCTATCTATACGACCGATGATGATTATTACCAAGGGAACGTTAAGGTGGAATCGCCCGTCACCAAAGCCTCTAATTTTGCAAAATTAAACGAGTTTCAGTAATATAAAACAATTTTTTCTTAGTTTAACTACTTCCACTTCATGCGTATTACAATTTCTTGGACAAAAAAATAAACTACTAATTTGATCTCGACAACAACTCTGGGATAAATTGCATTCAAACTATCTTCAGGCAGACTTATTTGGTGTTTCATGGATTCAAACATGATCTCTCTCCGTTTCCTGGCAACCACCTTGGCGTCAATAATCTTTTACTGAAAAGAAATTAGTGGGGACAGAAAGGCTTTCTTAGGGTTATCGCATACGAAGGGCGAGACGTTTATTAAACCATTGAGGGCAGGGTTTGCTATTTCTGAGGGTGAAAATGGGGGATGTGGAAAAAAGGACTGGAATTATCCACAAATGAAACGAGATGTATTTCCTCATTGGCTATATATTTATCAATTTAATCCATGACCTTGATGAGAGCAATTCAAGGAGAAGCAGATATAAAACTAGGAAGAAAGTAAATGCTAACCCATCATAAATTTTATTACAGCATCCATAAAAGTACGAATAAGTGCGATGTTAGTTCGTGTATGGCCAGAATCGAACTTTTCTGTACGCCAAAGCATCAATACTAAAAGATCCAATCAATAGCAAAAATACTCATTGGCTTTGAGCAAACAAAACTTTAGGTTATTTAGTCAAAAAAGAATGATTATAGAGTTTCACTTTTTCATTGAAACACTTTTCATTGAAAAAGTGAAACTCTACATTTTTTTACATTTACATTTTTTTTAATTGCTTAACATAACTTTTTATTTAACAGACGATTGTTTAGTTCTCAATAAAAGCGTTACATTTGAAAATTTATGCGGATTGTCGATAAATTTGGCTACAAGATAAGCGATGAAGAATGGTAATCAATAAAGATTTTCATTTCTACAACTGAGATTTTCTCATAGAATGAAAAAAAGTTTTCACCCATGCGCTTGATTGAGTACTAAATGGTTTGCGATTTTTTCAGAGATGCGGAAACTGCTATAAAAATGTTTCACTTCCACCGAAAAAGCTGCATTCTCTTATGCCTAATTAAACAGTTCCACGCAATTAATAAATTAGCCTAGATGAGGTGAGAGCTTGGAAAAACGAGGTTTACGATAAAAAATATACAATGGAATGAAAAATGGGATAATATTGGATTCAGGCCACAATTCAAGTCTAGAAAAACGTTTAAACAACAAATATTTTTCACGTTGTAAGCTCCGCATTCAACGCTCTAAACTTACTACAGAATGATGAATCCCAGTGAGAGAAATACGCTTGAAACGGCAAATATTAAAAAGGGAAAAAAAACTCGTGGTTTTTCATTTGCGAAGGTCCAAAGCATCCGCACATCCGCGAACCTCGTTAACCATTGAGACAAAGGAATTAAATGGCGGAGGACTCTCCCAGTGAACAATTGAGAGGAGAAATTCCTGGGTGCAAAGGCAGAGGGCGCCGTTGTGTCCATTGTTGTTCTCGACTGAAGCGACTCATTTGAGTGAGGCCCACGGGCACTTGGCGAAGCTCAATGAATTCCACAAAGGGATGGAAACAAACAGACCCCCCCTCCATTCATGAAAACGTAGGCAAGCGCGTTGAATTTGCCGGCACAGTTTGCAGCAGCGATGTGGAAAACTAGAGTGCGACGACGGCGACACTGTGTTTACGGCTCAAGTGAGACTGTGAGTGTATGGCGTTTGCATATTGGAAATAAATATCGAGACATGGACACGTCGATGAAATAAATGGTATTTATCCTCATGTTCGATATTATAACTAGGTAACCTAACGGCTAAGGTTGGTTAAGATGAATATTGAATGGAAATCCTCGAGTTTTTTACACAAACAGGGCCCTGTCAAACAATTATATATTCCTTTTCTTCCTCAGTATACGTCCTACCCCTCCTCAATCCGCCCACAAAACTTATTCTCTCTCTCTTTTCCCATTCTCCGCTCACTCAACATCCTTCACTTGATCACTTCCTCAAGAGGCGAATAGGTCAATACGAATGTACTAAAAGTACACACATAATTTTTGACTAGCGTCGCGAGCATTCACTAAACGTTTGCAGAATTGTTATGAGCCGCCTGTAATCTACGGGAAACATTTTTATTATGAGAAAATGTAAAAAAATATTAAGACAATGCGTAAAAATAAAATTCTAAATTCTGAGCTCTGATCCAAAACTACAGCACCTACCGCGCCCATATTTTGTACACTTTTCAAGCACCAAAAAGTCACATTTTCAAAAAGTTTAATTAAATTTTATTAAGTATTTTAAAAGTTAATAACATTATTTAAGATTAGACTAAACGCCGTGGGTATGAGTTATCTGAAGAGTATTTGTGGCAAAAGTAGGAAGGATAGGGTCAGGAATGAGTGGGTCATGAATGAATGTGGGTTGAATGCTCCAGTAATGGACGTGTATGAAAGGAGTGTGCTTCGTTGGTTTGGCCATATTGAGAAAATGGATGAGATTAGAATAACGAAACAATTATATGAGAGTAGAATGAATGGTGTGAGAGGTAGAGGTAGGCCGAGAAAGTTGTGGTTGAATGTGATTGAGGAAATTCTTAGGAGAAGGAATATTAGGAGTCTTAAAAACAGGAGGGCGTGTGTGAAGCAGAGTATGGAAGTAAATGAGGCAAAAGAGGTTTGGAAGGATAGGTCAGTATAGAGGAAATTATTGAAGCAGAGTTAGGTGTACAAATATGTATTAATGAGTGAAACATTTTGACTGTGCCTACCCCGGAAGGGAACGGCGTGATGGGTATGTATGTATGTAATAACATTATTAGAAACGCCCATTTTGCTATATTTTTTATTTCTGGCACGATTTCAATCAACAAAGTCTCATTTTGTAAGAATCTGTTACTTGCACAAATCAGGTGTGCATTGTAAATCGCTAGAATCAGCAGTTTTTCAAAAAATTGGAAAAACTGATTTTTCGCTCTAATTGTTGAAGAGAATGTTGCACCGCATATAAATCTAGTCGTGGGAAGTGAGGCCTATTCTTATACCTTCCCCATCAGTCTCGCGCAAGATAATAGCAGATAAGTATTTATTGTTTCAAAACCCAATTTGCCCGACTAAATGATGTGATAGTATGTATAGTATACCAGGGATATCTCTGTATAATATCGCAGTTCTCCATTATAATTTTAGACATACTGTGGTTTAAATCCTATGCTTTTATTGTGGTTTTTGGCGATAAAATATATTAACTTTTAATATGAATACACACGACATTATTTTGTAGAAATATCTTCCTACAAAACTACAGTTCCTCCTACCAACTGCAGTTTGCACCTCATTGGAATAGTCGAAGACCGAGGAAATGCGAACATTACTTGAATGTAAAAGAAGGAGATAATCAAAGTTATTCATTGCCATGAGACCGCAAGATAAATCAATAACATTTGTGCATCATCATCCCAACCAAATGGCATCCTCTATTACGTACTGTGGCTTTAACGGCAAAGCTTCAATTTGAGACTTTTATATAATATTGGATCAATTGGAAGTCTAATATGAATTGAGGCGTTCATTTTGTACTATGATGCAACACTATTAGACTGCTTTCGAATGGTTCTAAGTTTCATTTTATGCATGCACAGTAATTATATCCGCAAAACGAATGAATATTACATTTTTCTCTAATACCATTTTCTAATACTATCTTGAGGTCACATAAAAAATTCCGCACCACTACATTTAGGATGAAAATGTATTAATTTACCTTTAGACAATAACTTTAATTCACTGAGTATGTGAATTAGTTAACTCCATATGATAATTGAAACGGATTAAATTGGAATTATATGGTATTTTGCATTTGTACTCCTCTTTACACTTCCCGCAGCACAACAGGAAGGTAATTGAATCTTTTGTCGAATTTTATTAGTTTCATGAACATTATAAAAATTGTAAAGTATGTTGTTTAGTTCGTGGCGCATTTGCAACATATATGCTATGTGTTTTAGTTCTAATCCACTATCGACTTTTATTTGATAAAGTAAATAATAAAACTATTCTTATTCCAAGACATGGCCGATTTCGCCGCTTAATCAGATTTTCTCATCCTCTTCCAGTCTCGTCGCAGACATTGTGTCAACTGAGACTCGTTGCTTTCAATTTATATGATTAACACACGATGCATTCCCGAGTTTTGCCGAGCCCTATCGTGGCGAATCATATCGAGATCCGTGATTGCATTTTTGACCACCCCTACCGTTTCAGTTAGCGGTAGTAATAGCAGTTTTGTACGATATCTCACATCTGTGAAAATTCTACCATATTCTTTGAATCAGCCATCACTGCTGCAACGGAAGAATTTCGTGTGACGAAGATCTGGAGACCATACATTCCCCACTACCGGGCACGACACCCGTCCTAGTTGGCCGAGCGCAATAGTGGATGCAACTCAATTCTTGATTGGTGATTTCCGTCATTATTGCCTTATTGATATGCAGTGACTATTGAAGTAAATAATGTCTCATGGGTGATAGCAATATTTCCCAAACACTAGGGCTCAAATTTTTAATAAAGGTATGAAAATAAGTCAATAAAGATAGGAAAAAATTCATCGAGCTCACGCCAAAGCATGAGCGACAGAAGGACATTTTATCTTTGCAAAATGATTTGTTGGGAAGCCACGAAAGATTGTTCATTATCTTTTTTGATCTACGAAAAATAGATTGCTTATTAATTACTAACATAATCCACAAGAAACACGTTCTAAAGGCCTGCGGATAACAGATGGCAACCGAAGTTAGCGCAAGTAATCAAAACTTTCAAATGGAAGTCTTAGAGCAGTTCCAAAACTAGACATTCTGGAGTACGGAAAGTTTTATGAACAAAATTGCATTCGGGAAATATTTCTCCCGGCGTTTTTTTCAAGAAAAATTCCTTCTGAAATTTGAATTCTCACCATTACTCATTCTATAATAGAACTCCTCCCGTCTCTGGAAAATTTTCAGAGCAAAGAACACAAGAGGATAAAAACTCCAAGAAAATAAGAATACTTTATAGCATTTCTTTTTTACCGTCTTTTATTGGCGTTTTACAGCAAGAAAATATTGAATGGTCCTGAGAAATTTCCCAGTTTGGCGCAGTTAAAAAAATCTTCAACAACTTCAATCTTTTCCTCGGGAAGACGAGTAGCATAACTGATTTATTGTTACAATTGTCATCTAGGCAGATTATATTTAGTAGAACTCATGAGGAACTGACCCTTTTATTTGGCTCTTTTCGGGATATCACGTTCCGTCACTTGAGTTGAGGGCTATTTCCACATAAAATCATCGGAATGAAATAGCCTTGGAATACAAAATTAACGATTTGAAAGAAAACTGGTAATGACGTTGTTCAACCCCTCCACTTTAATCAAATAAGTTTGATAATTAATCATTAGATAATTGGTAGAATGAAAAAATAAATTTCTTCCGGTCAAATAAGATTTAAGAGTAAATTCGTGCGTAGTGTTGCACTCTATGGATTGGAAGAATGGACAATTGTAAAATCTGGCTAGAACAGACTAGAAGTCTTCGAAACCTGCTGCTGGAGGAGGATGCTGAAGATAAAATGGACGGACAAAATCAGGCATCATGAAGTTCACAAAAGAATTGAAGATGAATGGACCAAATGGAACACCATACAGAATAGAAGAACAAGATGGATTGGACACACCCTGAGACACAATGGATTTGCGAAGTACATAATTATAGGTAAAATAGAGGGAAAATTCTTCAGAGGAAGACCAAGGAATAAGTTCGTGGACCAAATAAAGAGTAAAGCGCATAGGAAGAGATACCAGGAAGTGAAGGGAACTAGCATTTTATAGGGAAGAAGGGTGGAGGACTGAGGTCAACCAACCTTAGGATCGAACGACCAATGATGGGGAAGATTTAATTGCAAACTAATTTTCTTCGCTGAGCGACATCATCAGTATATTCCAGCAGTACTGTTTTAATCGCATTCATTTAGGACCGTACCGATGATATAAACATAAATATTATCTAATAAGTTCCATGATTCCTCCACACTTATTGCCAGTCTTCTCTGTTATACCCTAACAAAACATATAAAAAACAGTCCTTCCCTCAATACTCTCAAAATGAAATACTTTACTTTAAGATCCTTAATGTTGTATTTATATACAAAACTTATGAATTTTCATATTGAATTTGAAATTTTATTATTTGTATTACCACAGAGTATACTATTACCACAGAGTATATATTACTCTATGGTATTACTTGGCACAGTTCCATGCATACTTGTCATCTGTTTTTAGTTCCACTGTATGTATCTATGTAAAATCTGATGTCTGCCTTGGTTAGCACCATCATTTTTGTTTTAATCCTTTTCATATAGGATGAAGCTCGTACAACTGCGTATATTTTCCTGTTCTTAAGAATCATGCTCCAGGGACACTTAATAATTGTGATATTGTATTCCATTCGAAAACATCGTATATGGAGTGTTTGATATAAACACTGTCATCTCTCTAATTTGTCATCAAAAAATGGATCCCAATAAACTCAATTTTCAGCGGTTGAATTAAAATTCAACTTGTGTGCCAGGAACATCTGTACTTCATTGATCCAACGAGATATGCCGTAGTCCCATGTCATAGTTTAAAAAGGCGGTGAAAAAGCTTCTTAGAGGATGAATTATCATTAATTGTTTCATTCGCAGAACTAAGAATTAATACAAAAGCTTTCATGGTGATTAAAAACGAAAAAAAGGTACACAAAAAAGATTAAGTTGTATGAGAGGATGGAATATACCAGGATAATTAGGAACCAGAAAGGAAGATGTATTGTAGTGAGATTGAGGTCTGTGCCTCTAAAAACCTAGATGATTTTCCACTCACTTCCATTTGAACGTAATTTAGTCGGTGGATTACTCCAATGACAAACAGTTTTCCACTCGTATATATACGTGTTGGCATATTATCCTTAATTTACCGAGACAATGGTAGGCTGAGGGAGTTATTTAACTCAATTCAGGGGGTATGATATTTGAAAAAATGAAATTTCTTCTTGTTCTAATGCTTTCCTCCGGAATTATCTTCTAAGCCCACTTTTTTCACAACCTGGTCCTTGGTCTTCCCAAGTCTTCTTTTACCAAATGACTTTTAATCCATAGCTTTTCTTGGAATTCTCTCGATAGGCATTTACATTACGCATTCTCCTATTTCATGTGTTATGTGTTGTAAGTCTAGCTCATCACTAATGCATGCATTACCACAGAGATTAGTTAATACTCTATGGCAAAACTAAACTATTTACTCTGGTGCAACCTTCTACTGATCGGGTAAATTTCATATTTGATGCATTCCATATCCATTTCTTTGAAGTCCTTTAGTCCTGTTGCCCAGTATTCTGATCCGCATTTGGCGCAGTGGAGACATAGCGCAATATCTCATTATTTTTGCCTTTGATTTCTCATTTTCATCGTTAAAGGTACTCATCACCGTTTCACAATTTTCAAAAATGTTTTTGCATCTCTAACTAAGTCACATCCCCTACACTGGAAGTGGCACACCTTTTCAAATATGTAATTTTCGGTTCTCGATGTTTTTTCCTATCGGGTGGCTTTATAAGAATGCCATTGTTCATATTTTTCAATTTAAAGGGATTAAGGTGGGAGCCCCTAGAGACTGAGAGGCTACGTGCTAGGCTTACAAGGGGAGTGTCAGATAGCCGGCTCTCAGATTTTATTCAAACTTAGTAGTTGTACAGACCGCTCTATGAGGTTCATGAAGCACCCCACATATAGGGTTATATAACCAATAGTTTAAACGAAAAAGGCCTTTAAAAATTTCAAAATTCCCTTTATACGGGCCACCCACATAACTGACAAGCTGGACGGGTGGCTGACGTGCTCGTCTCCGGTCTAGAGACACGGGTTCGATTCCAATACGGGGTATGTTTCTTCAGCTGTTTTTTTAGTTTTTCTTTCACGGCATCCTACAGTGCGCTCAAGATTTTTTATTTTTACTCGAAATATTATTTTTACGCGAGGCAAATTTTTCATTTGCATACACGACGTCAGGCTTAGTCTCTTTTTTTCGGTCGAAGGCAGCCTTCTTATTATGTCACTTCCTTATCTTTTCACGACGTATTTTCATTATTCCTTCATGCACATGATTTACATTTTCTATAATTATTTTATAATATTGTCTTCATATTTTTACAATTCAAGTATAATTCTTAATAATATGAAAATTTTTCGTAGCTTTTCAGTTATGTGGGTGGCCCATATAAAGGAAATTTTGAAATTTTTAAAGGCCTTTTTCGTTTAAACTATTGGTTATATAACCCTATATGTGGGGTGATTCATAAACCACATACAGCGGTCTGTACAACTACTAAGTTTGAATAAAATCTGAGACCCGGCTATCTGACACTCCCCTTGTTAGCTTGCTTCAGAAATTCAAAAATGGTGTGTTTCAGCGCGACACACAGAGAATATTATTATGACTCCTCACCACATCTCTAGGTCTGACATAAGTGATAAAATGCGAGATATACCTTGCCGAGCAGATAGGAACAAAAACTCGTCCTTTCCGCGCACAATAAGAGACCACAATAAAAAATGAGCTCTATTCCATACACTTCCATAAAAAACGTCAACATTTCACCTGCAAAAACCTAATTCCTTGCATCTTTACACGGCTGGTGTCCTAACACCCCCTGCCACATGCCCATGCGACGGCTCGCAGGGTATTATATAGATGTAGATGTATTTTTGATACCGATTTTTTCAAGTTACATGCGCCACTCCGTCTAAGCAATTAATAAACTCAATTGGTAAGTTTAGAGCCAGAAATACTGCAAAGCAACCAAGAAGCAATAAAGGATTGCATTTGAAAGAGGAAGAGGCAGTGAACAGATGAAATTAGGAATGCTTGTTCTGATTTTCCCCCGTAACCTTTAACTTACCGACCTTTTGATGTCGTGCCTGGGCAAAATGATGATGGAGAAACTTGAAGGTTTTATTTATCTTAGCACGCAACAATCATTTATAATTTCTCGTCCCATCACTGACTTTCTTTTTCCGACCGTCAGATTTTGGGAATCGTCCCAGACTAGAATAAACCGCGTCTCCGTTCTAAGAGCTCTCGTTTTGACGCCCTTCAACATTCCTTTCTCCTTTGGTTGGCATTCCTCCATTGTCGCGTCCGTTCGATATAAGATGGCGAGAAATAATAATGAAGATCTAAACCGCCGCCATAGTTCATCCTTTGATATCAGTGAAGCTGGCTGTATCTCAAATCAAAACACCATCACTGAATGACTTAAAATTCGTTTCGTTCATATTTTGACTTTATTTGAATATCAAGTCCAATGTTTAATATTCATAAATAAATCTTACACTTCCAAAATATGTTAATCTTTGGAGAAATCGGACTTTAGGACACTCGGAGTTAATTGCGAGATTTGGTGAAACATTTTGGGGAAATATTATTTTTGTGCATAAGTATTCAACATGCCGGGTCCTTTCGGGGTGGGCAGGGTCAGAAAAGTTGATCTCACGGTGATAAGCCAGTGAGCATCGAGCGGAGAATAGCCCAAGCTAAGAAGGCGTTCATGGGAAAAGACAACTGCTGTGCTGAAAAGAAGAGAGGACTACAAACCAAAAAAACGGTATGCGAAAACATTCGTGTGGAGCGTAGCACTCTATGGATCGGAAGCATGGACCATTGGAAAAGCTGACCAGAAAAGAATAGAAGCCTTCGAAACCTAGCGCTGGAGGAGGATGCTGAAGATAAAATGGACGGACAAAATAAGAAATGATGGAGTGCACAGAAGAGTAGAAGAGAAAAGGACCATTTAATGGAACACCGAACAGAAAAGAAGAACCAGATGGATTGGACACACCCTGAGACACAGTGGGTTTGTGAGGAACATAATTGAAGGCAAAATTGAGAGAGAAGTCCCCAGAGGAAGAAGATCCAGGAATAAGTTCATGGACCAAATAAAGAAAAGTACATATGAATAGATATCAAGAGGTACTAGCATCAGATAGAGAAGGGTGGAGGAGTGGGGGGCGGAGCCAACCAATCTTAGGATTGAACGACCAATCATGAACCCAGTAGAACCGATAATAATTGCGAAATACTAAAACGCTATCTTTTACAACCGGATTCACACCGTGAATTTCCATCTGCGTATGTTGTTTACTTTGTTGTTTCTAAGGTCACCTCTACATTTTGTTTTTAAATTTGCTTGAATGAATTTCCTTTCTTGTTTAAGCCGAATACAAGAGGTGTAAGAGCTGTGTTTGTGGTAAAGTTAAATAAATAATTCCCTCTGTGTTGCCATTAGCCTAACATATCTCTTTTGTCTGACTAACTGTCGGTTGCAAGAATACTTTGATCAATCAATAAGTTCAGAGTAATCAACAGTTATTTAATCCATGAAGTTATAGACCTCATAAAAATATTTGGGTTGCAGGGATACATCAACTAGCTATGTAACTTATTTACCAATAGTTAACAGCTCCTAATATCTAATCTAATATTCTACCGCTGGATGAAATTTATGATAGGTTAGCCGATGAATAATTGCTAATGCACGTAATTATTTGTCAGTAAGAGTAAACAAAATGGTCATTTGTTTCAAAATAACTCTTTTATCTAGTCATTAATTCTCCAAGCGGTTCATTGAGTATCCTCCATCTTGCCTACTTATGAAATTCATAACCCCATGCCATAAGTTTGAAGTCAATAAATTTATCCAATGTTTTTGCAACACTAATTGAATGGTTTCCATGGCTTACGGGTTCCATAAGTTTATAGTATACATGTGTTTCGTTCATGCGACTGGTCATTCGTCACTTAATTGGCCCCTCGAATAATTAGTAGCGAAGTAAACACGAGATTGAAATAAATTGGAGGAGGAAACGACGCAATAGATCCTAGGGAAACCCGAGGTTTTATTGCGTCGTTTCAGCAAATGGCAATGACAGTCATAAATTTCTAATAGCACGTCCTCCTGTTCTCAATACTTACAGCATTCCCTCTTCTAAAGATTATTTTCAACACATTAAACCAAAATATTTTCTATCGGCCCCTTAATTCACACAAGTCACTCCACTCATCATTATGTCTGTTCCGTCATTTTACTCTCAACCAATTTCCCCGATATCGTTCGTTATGACACTTCTCAGTAAAATCAAATAGGTTTGGTCATTCAAATTAGTCAAAAGATATTGTGTGTCCAATCTTTTAAGAAACAACTCCTCGCATACTGTTTCCCCGGTGACGCATTACTCGGTTCTCTTCAATGGTGCTCGAGTCAACAAAATTGGTGTTTGCCGGAGTGACTTTATGGAAATCGCAATTCATTTTGTGACCTGATGATGACATTAACCGTCGAAACCATGGTCGAGTGAAATTAAAAATTTATTGTGTAAAAACTGAGGATAACATTTTCATTCCAAACGCGAATTAATCTTATGGAAATCGGAGTTCATGTTGTAACGTGAACTGAAAAAAAACTTCATCTTTTCCAAAATATTTTTTAGCATACTCCTGATCGATTCAATACTTACGCGTCAGTTTGATAATTATCTCTCCTCTTGCAAGTCGCGTTGATGTTTTTTTAGGAATACAGGTTGTCGCGCACGCTGCACAAAGACTACGCACGTTTGAATGCGACACGCGGTACGCTTTGAATGAGTGTGCTCTTGCCCTTCGCTACGATGAACATGAATAATAACAAAGAGGTTTTGAGAGGAAAATGAGCATTTATTTGAATTAAGTATTCAATTGAACAATTAAATGAAACAAATATGCGTCTCGAATAGCCAAACAGGAAAGTTACCATGTCTCGGGAATGAGAGAAGTTGCGGTAAAAGGTACGGATGGATGGCACTACGGCCACTGGTGCACGGGCCTCAATGGCCCGCGCCTCTGCTCCTCGGTATCGGCTACGTGACTACTAGCCGTAGAATGACCAAGAACCGAAAAGAACTGACTTACCCGAAAGGGACTTTCAGACCACTTATCATCTGCGCATCTTTCCGAGCTATTTTAACGGAGATTCGAGACAAGAATGTTTTCCGCCAGGTGACGATGAATGGGGTGGGGAAATAGCAAGGTACTGATGTCAAGTGAAGGGAAAGGGTCACACTTCCGAGACGGTTTCACTTGGCTGTTCTGAGAATTACCAAATAATAACAGAGACATATACAAAGAGAGAAAATGCAAATGCATATTTAAGAAAAGAGGAAAACCGACTGTTTCCATCCGGAAGAGATGGAAACTCGACCACCAATGAGTCACAACAAGATTGGGAGTCAACGGAAGTGGTGTTTGGGATGTCAGAGCTGCAGGTGTACATAACAGGGCATTTCGAGACGGGGGGACTGGAACGGTGTAGGGAGGTAATTGTGCAATGACACAAGGTCGTTTGTCAACCTCTCGCCAAAAAACTTGGCATGTGGCCTAATTTCAAAGTTCTCTAAAAAAATATCCATCTCCGCGCCTTTTTCAGATGTATGTAAAACCTCCACATTGAAATAAGACATGGGGTTAAAAATTGATAAAAGGCTAGCAATCACCGATTTAAAAAAATATTTTTTGCCGTGACAAAATACAAAAATATTATTTCTTTCTTGCACAAAGACTTCGTCCCGATTGAGATAACAATTGCAGCACTCTGCGTCACAATTTAGCGCATGCGCGCACACACCACATTTTTCCTTCGTCATTGAAATTATCTGTATCAATGCTAATGTCAACTTTGATTTTATATTTGTTTTATGTGTTTTAAATTGTGGATTATTAATTTCATCTCTAATTATTCATTTATTATTTTTTGCAAAATCTGTAAATGATTTATGTTATTTTAACCTTTGGTTGTTTGGAGTTGTTATTTACTTTTTTGCTGTTCATTATTAAGCTCAATTGTAGGTAAATTTTCAATTCTTCAACTTCTGTACCACTATTTGTATAATAATATGGCTGTATGTATCTTTGGTTTGTGTTACAAAGCCCTGAAGATGCCAAAAAAATTGGCGAAACGTAGGCTGTGAGTTAAATATATCAATGACCAAATATTCAATAATTTAATATTATTAACTTATCCATAGAACTTAAGAATATTCCACCAAGTTTTGAGCTAGATTGAAGACATGCATTTGCATTGACTTGCCACAATCTAGGGCTAATTTTGAATGACAAAGTTTCTCAGACAAATATTTGGGTCCAATTGGTATCTGAGGGAGTGATTAGAAACAGACTCTTTGACAACCAAATTGGCCGTATTTGCTATTTTTTGATACTTTAACTTATAAGAGAAAACAAGTACCCGTTTCTTTTACCTGTTGTTTTCATAGTGGTCAGTTTCGGTTAAATTATGCCTCCGTCAAAGGAATAAATATAAGTTGGTGTACTATCGAATGGAAGGCTGCTAGTTTGTGAGAACAGTGGTGATTAGAGCTCTTGGGGATGATGATATAAGTCGATGAATCTTTTCTGCACAAGGAGAAATAAAGGTTCCTACCCTGGAGGGAAATGGACATCTATAAAAGTTAATTTTCCATTTCCGATTTCCACCGTGACTGTTGTATCTTGATGAAGCAAATTAAAAACTCTTACAGACAAATCGCGGTGTCTGAGGCTTTACGTACCTTGAAAAACCACTTCATCCAAGTATCTAAAAAATATATATAAAATCCATTAAATATCAGCAAAGGTTGGCGATGTTAGTGAATCCCATAACCATCTAACTTCTTAAGTGGACGTTTTAGATATCTCTGCCAAAGTCGAAAAGCTAGATTTTTTTGAGAAATTTGAAATTAGGGCACATGCCAAGTAATTTGGTCTAAGCTGGTCAAACGACCTTGTGCCATTGTCCAATTCACTTGTCTGCACAGTGCTAGCCCCAACCCTTCGCAGTGTCCAGTTGCGTAAACCTGCAGCTAAGACATCCTAACCACCACTTTCGTTATCTCCCCGTCCTCCAATTCTTCCGAAAATGAAATTAGATGAACTCGTAAGAGAAAATACTTGTAAGATCCCTTCGTAATGAGTCGCAAGTGTTTCCGCCAATCAGTGAGTTGTGTACTGATTGTAAGTGGAGACCGGGAGTCGAGAAGACTACGGCTGGTACACGAAAGAACCCCTTAGCCGCCCCCGACGCACTCGTTGGCCTGGCTCTCCTCTCTTAGTTAATTTCACTATGCAACATGAACTTTAAATTATTATTCGTTGGTTGTGTTCATTTGTTCATTTTTATATTCCAAATATCCACGAGAATGCAAGTCTCCAAGGAAGCTTTTTACTATGAAAATTCCATGGGCGTATATATCTTATTGTATTAGCTTTTAAGGAATTAATAGAATTTTGAATTCAAAATACGGCGAATCATTTGAATAGGGGCTGCAGTTGAATATTATGGCTGGAAATTAGTGTTCTTGATCTCATCGAATTATCTTCACAATTAGAATCATAAACTTGTCCCTCAATAGCAATTTGTGATGGGTCGAGCAGTATTTCTTAAACAGTAAAAACGAAAAGATGGATTTCTACAATGGTTTTGACCCACACGGATGAAGCGGCATTTTCTTAACACGCATCCTCACACCTCTCTCAGAGGTTCCTTTCTCTATTCCTTTTATCAGGAACGGTTAGATAAGTTTGACGTAGATATTGGATGCTAGATTTTCACAACAGGTGACGCGCAGAAGAATTCCGGCATTGGTATATATATTTTAATGGAATCCCGATGTCTACTCGGGTATCGAAGCTGAGAACACTTCAGAAAACAATTTAGACAAGTAGGGCAATTTTTTCAACGTTTTACCCTTAAGTGGTAACGCTTGTAAACTTTTAGAGTAGTAGTTTTTTATACTGCCCTTTTTCCGTTTTGCCGTGTCTTTAAAGAAGCCACCTTCTTTTTACATTCCTACCTGTACTAGGCTTTGAGAATAGAACTAACTTGGCTTTAGTTTCTCCAATGTATTGCTTTGTAGAGAGTCATCGTCATAAAATTCGACACGTTACCAGTTCCCGACAATAAATTTATTTATTTTCCCCAGAGCACTCCCTTTGTTTACATATTTTACTTTCAAAGGACTGTCATTCCATGAATTGCGATATTAAAGTCCACTAACTCGGGGTTACTTACGACAAAATATCACTTTTCCGGAAGTATTACGACCTATAAAAGTGTGGATAGAACTTCTTGTCAGTTCATTTCACTGATACTCTTTGTAGAAGAACTAATCAGCTCGGAAGGACACATGCTCCCGTCAACCCCACTTCGTCCGCCATGTCTGACGACTATGTACTGAAGAAAAATACGCAGTACACTTTGTAGGTCCCAAAAAACGCTTCATTAAAATATAACACAATCAGTTTCGACGACTGCATCATCCTCTGGTACCATGTGCCATAACAGACAAAACTGGTAATATGTACTGTATTTTGATGAATTGTTTCGTGAGACCTGTTAAGCTGTCTGCGTATTTTTCTTCATTAATGCAATTTCCGCCATTTAATTCCTTATAACGCAGATTCTTTGTGAGACAACGTTAAGAATCGATGAGGCACCATCTTTCTGCCTCTTTTCTATTTCCGAATCAATATTACAAATCTTCAAAAAGGACAGATGATTCTACGTAGTACATGCAGAAAGTAAGTTCCGTTTGACAGGTCAAATAAACACAACTATATATTCAGAAAAAAGTTCATTGCAAAAAAATCTTCGGACCTTTAACCACTATTTTTCTACACAGCTTCCACCATTATGTGAGCACTCTTCATAGCGCGGCGCAACCTTTTACAATCCGTCTTCATAAAAAGTTGCCGCCTTTGATGTCAACCAAGTAAAAACGTATTCTTTAATATCGTCGTCACCGTTTAATCTATTACAATCAATTTATATAATATCTGTTAAGGCTGTTGTGGTACATGTGCAGTGTGAGGACAAAATACAAACGGAAATCACTTTCTGGTTGTACCTTGTATATACATATAATATATAAGACAACGTAAAAAACCTATGAAGCACTCCATTTCCTCTCCTCATTCCTTGTTCCGAGATAATCTTTCCTGTGATGCAAATGGGATAGTTCTCTTCACTAAACTTTACACTTTCAGGCGTCACTTTGTGGAAGTATTTTGTATTCGAATCCATATTGAAATTAATCCTTGTAGTTTTCCACAGTAATTTATTGACATTTACACATACTACACGTTTTGTAGCTTGTTGCATCTTCAGGTACTATATCTTTCAAAAGTCGTGTCACGAATCGAGCGGCGCCACTTTCGCTACGATAGTTCATCAACTCCGCGATAAGCCCGCCAGCTCCGCAGGTCTATGTTCTAACACTCGATGCTCGGGCTATGAAAAATATTACGGTTCTTTTTCAATCCCGTGGACGAAATGTCCTCTCATATTCCTTCCCTTGCGTTGCTATTTATGTGTTAAATTGAAGCAATATCGGTTGTCAATGAGAATAACGACACTGAACGTATGACATGAAATCAGGGGGCCGATTTTATAACTTAACCTTCGAGTGTTAGAATCATTCCCGCTGAATTGTGGGTAATACTTCGAAAACAACTGCCGGTGCCTATTTTGTAACCAAAGTTCGAACGTATTTTGCCTCACGCTCGCATCCTCGTCTTACAATACACAACAAAATATCTTTCTGTAAGTATATTATTAGTATGATAAGGAAGGCACGAGACGAGAGACCATCCGAGAGACGAGAGACCATCCGGGCATGGGAAGGCTGCTGAGCGGTGCACTTTCTGGGCAGGGGAAGAGAGGAGCCATTCAGATTGTGCACTATCTCGCCTCCCATTGCCCAAACAGGAAGAGAGGAGCAAACTAGGCCATACACTATCTCATCTCCCATAAAGGACCGAGGAAGAGAAGAATATTGAGATTGTCGAAATATGGGTAAGATGAATGATGTCAGCACTTGGAGGCCAATGAGTTGGAAGGGGTGGGGTTCCGTGGTGATGCCCTCTGAGGGAGCGCGGGTGTGGGAGTAGCGCGCCTCGAGGAGTCTCGCGGGGACCTTGGTGCGGTGTAGATGCAGAAGGTGGAATAAAGTCTGTGTCAAACTAGCTACCGACTTGCTCCCTGATTCATTTCCCCCCGAACCCACAATCATCGCGGCGATTATACTTACATTTCGAAGAGGCCATTAGCGTTCGAAGGTGGGTTTGTTTTTGTTTCTTAATTGAATGTTATTTGAATAGCTATCGTCGTTTGGAATGCTTTACATACTATAAATGAAATATAACACACCATTCTTGACTTTAATTATAATTGGAGGCCTAGATTGAAGTTCATTAATGTATTGGAATAGTATTTCAATAACGCGTATTCTTTTGAATAATTATATTATCCAAATGTCGCAAACAATCCTATTGTAGCGATTTGTTTTCACTTTTAATTGCAGTTGGAAATTTTAAATCTCATTTCTGCAAGGACGTGGATGTCATAATTGCTGAGGATAGTGGAAAGGTTTATCGTGTGATTAAGCGGCAGTGTTTATTGTGGCATACCAGTGCTTACAAATGTTACATATGCGCTGTGATGGATTTTGTGTGTGCTCGTGGTGATGTATTAACATATTAAGGCTAATAAGAGTTATGCTTCATCTATTGAGATTGTGTGTTGTGACAGGTATTGTGCTCAAAGACTTAAAATTGCGTAACAAATGTCGGAGATGACTGATAGCAGCAACTATTACGTCGTTCCATCAAATGTCTAAGTTGAGATTTGGATTCTATGTCAATTGAAATGTTGTTGGTGATTTAGGTTTGCTTCTGAGTATTAAGTGTGGTTTTTTTACGTCCTCAATAAAGGATAAATATTGAAGTGTTTTTTAATTTGAATGCAGTAACTTGCCATACCAAGAGTCACTTTGCGACAATAATAAACTCATCTACGTTTAATGCAAGTGATAACTAGTTGAAATAGACGAAGGCATTTGAATTTTTGGCCATGTCAAGGCTTATTCTTTTGTTTGAGGGTAAATTGTGTGATTGTTCTCGACCAAGTGAAATGGTGATGATTATTTTGTCAAATGAAGTTTTTTGGTTCGTTCTGGTTTGAAACATTGCTTTATACAATCATATCCTGAAGTAGTCGAGACGAATGTTGAATGGTGTTGAAGCGGATTTCAATGATATAAATTATTATACATTTTCTGTGATAGCCTACACGGATGTCTATTGTGATATTTCTGCAATAAGTGTATAGTTATTGGTAATTTGGGCTTAAAATGCGTTGTGTTACGTTAGTTAGTGTGTTTGAAGTGTTGTTACAAATTAGAAAAATATCGTGGATGGCTGTGATTACTCACTACCAAACAGCTCTTGATTATGCAATGAAAAATTCATGGCAGAAAGTTATTGACATTATTAAATTTGTTTTCTTTGGAAGTTTGGTGATTTTCGCCAAAGTGAAAGCTTGATAATATGTCTGTATGCGATGTATGATGTTTCATATTTTAGCATAGATTAAATTGTGCCTCCTCAACTAAGAGTTTTTTGTATTTATTTGCCTCATTATCATCAGCATAGATTGTTCCATTTTATGAATAATATTCAATTTTGAGTTGTTGCTTCAGCTTGTTGTATTTGTAGCAATTATGATGGAAAAGATGCTCTAAAAATCTAGCGGAAGATAAGGTAGTAGCTGCAAGAATTAGACTTTTGAAAGTGATCTACTCAGCTCTTTTCAATTTCACTTGATCATAAGCTGGTCGTCCTTGAATATAGCCTTGTAGGTGGATTATTATATTAATGTTATAAGGTCAGGAATTTTCGAAGGATAGTCGTTGAGTACCAATGAATGTCCTAATCGATTGATGTCGGGTATCATATTTCACATCATGTCCAAGATAATTTAAATGGGCTCAATCTAGCGTGAGGTTTGAACACTGTCATTTTAAGAGAACCGTCGAGCTTTAGCTGTAATTAGATAATGAAATATAACGGAAAGGATGTAGGGATATCGGATAATTATGAGTTCTTGCAACGAGTATAGTTCCATTGGTCATTTGCAGTAACTATTTTCTTTATTCAGAAGAATTTTATAGATCTCAATATGCGCAGAATAATGTATTCGGGAAAAATGAAGGTTTTGGAGCAAAATACGATGTGATATGAACGGGAATGAGAATATAATGCTATTCGAATATTTCCTATTCATTGACTGTTACTGGTGAAATCTTCGTAAATTATGTTCGCCGGTTTGATAAATTAATTCCATCATTATTTGCTAATGAAGATTTAGGTACAGCTTAACTCTGATGGATCATATTTTTCTGATTTTAAATTTTGTAAAAAGATTATAGTTTTAAAGAAACAGGCAATTGGTACCGGGGAAATAGTTTTATCCGATAAATTCTTCGGATGACAAGGCGTATGTATTGAAATTGTCAAATGAAGGCATAGAGGGAAATTTATAAGACTCGTGAGAAAGTATAATTTGAGTTCGTATGCATTGAAAATTTTAAAATTCGTCTAAATGGTTATTCAAAAATATTCAAAACAAGGGAGATCATTCAAAAATGGTTCGGCTGCGGAGTCATCAAAGTCCAAATGCTAACAGAGCATGGTATTGCCTCCGATATTTTTCTTTCGTCGCGTAAAGTTACTGCTCTCCACCTAAATAGTACCTGTCTAATTGCCTTATATTACTACGCTGGTTTCTTTTATTTCTGAAATTTGGGCATTTCCCAGTAGGCTCATTGCGCATGCGTTCAAGAGTAACAAGTGAGAAATATGCTATACATCTGACACTAGAGTAACGTTCGACGGTCTGATGTGCGATCGCCCATATAAAATAGCTCGAAACACTTCACTCGAATTTAGTGAACCCGATCGAAGTTGAACGGATCCCTAACGTTCGGACGTAAGCCAAGTTAAAATATCGGCCCCCAGGATTGACCTCACCACGTCATGAGTCAGGATTATCAATAGTCGGTCCTACTGTGAAATGCCCAAATTTCAGAAATAAAAGAAACCAGCGATATGATTGGCTCCCTGGGCAATAATTCGTTTTCTTTTCTTGGTATTAATTATTCCGGAATCCTACGTAATATCTGTGTTCGGAAGGCGCGAACAAAGACCTCGGGGTCACTTTACCGGGTGTCGCGACTGACTTTGGCGTTCAAAGGCCAGCAATTAGTGTGCCTATAACTCCCCCCTCCCATCCCTCGTGTACCTATTGGACCGCTTTCCCGCAGGAGAGCGGAGAACAGCCCTCTCTGCCCCAGCGTGTGAGAACCAAGGTCTCAGTTAGCTTGGCCACGCCACTGTTTGCGTTGGGCGATGTTCTGATTTTTGGTCCCCAGCCTGCCTAAGAGTGCAAAGGCAGTGCAATGGCTGGGGGTGTAAAATGGGGCCCTTAGCCAGGCCAACGAGTGCGTCGGGGGCGGCTAAGGGGTTCTTTCGTGTACCAGCCGTAGTCTTCTCGACTCCCGGTCTCCAAGACCGGAAGCCATTCTCTCCGGGCCGGAACCTCGGGCCTTAGATCCCCAGGCGGGGAGGCCCCTTCGGAAAGTGGTTACGTAAGATCGGTTACCGTTGGTCGGGCCTCTCAAACGTTCCAAATCCCTGTCCCTATCACGTCGCTGATGAACCTGTGAAAGGACGTCACGAGAATGGTATTCCATTGAACACGGCCCACGGGCTGTCTTCGCTGGCTGGTACTCCTTCGGGGATCGTCCTTTCATCAAGGACATAGACTCGTCGCAATGGCAATCGGACTCTTGCAGAAGATCCCATTCTCAAGCTCTCTCCTTTGTTATCCTTGGGTGGTCGACCTTCTTCTTTGTCTGGTGGTGATCACACGATGGTGTCCTGGCTGGAACGTGAAGATTGTAGCAATGATGCCAGTCTTTAATAGCGGATTTCGATTCCGCCCTTCGTCGTGATTGGCCGATGACTCTTTGTTGATGATTCGGCCAATCCGAAATCAGCACGTTATGAATCCAAATCGGCATTCGTGCATAAAAACCAATCCGGTAATAAAACTGAATCCATTCTTTTTCTTTTCCCCATATCAAAAGTTGATTCGCAAAACTCCTTTCATCGCGAACCATTGCGTCTGTGAGATGATCGTAGCAACATAGACAAATGCGTTTGTGATTACTCCATCAGTTACGAAGTAATTACTTGAATAATATTATTTCATGTATCTTGTAGTATCAATACCTTCTAGGCCACGTAAAATATCGTAATATCCACCCTTTTATTTATCGAGACAGATGAAGTGTATCATTTCTGTTAGAAAACTTAGGCAAACGAAGAAATAACACGTCAGTGTCGATACCATCTAGTCATTTCCATCGGTTTGACCTGGTGACAATAAACACTACCTTCAGCATCTCTCGTTGCAGTTCGCAAGCTATGAAGAGGGCATAGTCACATATTTACTCCTTTGTCAAAATTCACTGTTGTCCATTCGTTTGCACATAAATACTTAACCGTCGCGACAGCTTAATTCTCCGGAGCGAACGCCTGGGTGGTCAACTTACTCAAATGAATGGGGAGTGAACAAGAGCAGTATATTCAGTCCGCGAGAAGTTTCATGACCAGAGAATTAGATTAAATCTGTGAGACCCTCACCATTGTTACCCGTCGACCGCGTGGCCAAGAAGCGTAAGTAATATTTCGACTGGAGGTCATTTAGCACTGTCCAATATAGAGCAGTACTCATTAGTAGCACCTGCTCGAAAGGCGGCATGTTCAATACACTGTTAACCCAGAATGATTGGCAAAGATTATTGGTCTTTATCCGAAACGAAACTTGATTTGGATTACACCTCACGGTGAATAGTTGAAGCTTCAGAATGATATATGTGAGGCAACTGAAGAGTTGTAATTTATTCCAACATTTGATATATATAATGACGCAGTTACTTTTCTCTTTTAAATAATGTGCTCATATCTCTGCCTTTCTCAGCCATGGAAAAATTGTACTAAACACATAAAAAATTCAAAATTTAAACGAAGGTATTTTACTTTTGGAATTTCCACGGCAAGGAAGTATTAATAAGAGTGAAAGTTGTTCAAATGTTATCGCGTTTTTTTACATACGGCATCACGACCTCCAAATTTTCACAACATTGTGAAGCGCGTCAGTAAGACTTGAACATCCTTTTCATCGGTTTTGCGTAGTGACAACAGACAAACGCTCTCTTTCCCATTGTTCAGAGCCATTCAACAGAAACGTCCCTTCAATATTGATATTTCGAAATTTGGTTTTGCCCCACTTGACTTAAGGTAAGACTCTTGCAGGTCTAACTTTGGAAGGCCTCCGAGTTATTGCGTCATTCTTCAGAAGCACGCACCTCTTGTTTGTTTCTGCGATTGAGGGGAAACAAGGTGAATGATCTCATTGCAAGCGGTCGTATTATTATTCACAACAATATTTTCGAAAATGATCTTAACTTCTGCCGACGAAGAATTCCCGTATGCTATCCCTTCATATAAATCGGCCAGACTTAAAAGTGATGATATTATTGGACCAATACAATTGTCAGTCTTTACTCAACGTAAAAATATGACTTGAGAGAGAAATTGCGTTACTGACACGATGCCAAAATTATATCCTTCCAGTATGACACGAAGAAATACCGATCGAAGAGTCGGGCGACAGCGCGTAGTCCTCGTCGGTAATAATCAAGATGATTTTCGGAATTATTGTCGAAAATAGTAATACGGTCGATTACAATGAGATCATCCACAATGTTTCCAATCAACCGTAGAAACAAGTGAGAGAGTTACCGAATAATCTCGCAACAACTCGAAGTTCTTCCGCGCTCTGAGCTATTGCAACCTTTTTTGAGTCAAGTGGGGCACTATTCAATCTGGAAAAAAATCAATACTGAAGAACAGTGAATGTGAATCACTTGAAATAATGAAATAGAGAGTGTTTCTTGAAACTACGCAAAATAAATGTAAAGGACATTACAAGTCGTACTAACTTTCTTCACAATTTCGTGCGTTGAGGGGATGTCATAAATGAAAAACGATGACATTCGAACAACATAAACACTTATTAATCCATCCTTGTGGCGCAACTTTCAAGGGTAACAGACCACATAATAACATAATACTCTCGTGATATCCGATTTAAATTACAAAGTTTTAATAAATTCTAAGGAGTTAATTATGATTTTACAATAGGTGAGAATGGTAAAGTTAGTAACACAATATTTAAAAGAGAATAATAATAGCTTCGTTAATCACATAAAATGATAGAGTATTTGTTAGCTCGACGGTCTCATTGTATCCATTAGATTTCGTCGTCAGAGGCTACAGCTATTCACGAGAAAAGGCTAAATTCAAATGATTAAATTGTCCTGGGAAAAAAGACGTAGGGTGACTGTTAATTGTTCCGGGTCAAAAAAATGAAAAATATTAGAAAGCATTGAAAAGGCCCTGTTATGTCTTCTTTTCCCTAACGATTACATGACAAAAAATATTCACTTTACTTGCCATTATAAAAAAATTGATGGTTAATACAAAATTTT
This sequence comes from Ceriagrion tenellum, assembly GCA_963169105.1. Taxonomy (NCBI): domain Eukaryota; kingdom Metazoa; phylum Arthropoda; class Insecta; order Odonata; family Coenagrionidae; genus Ceriagrion; species Ceriagrion tenellum. The sequence continues at coordinate 5,150,616 of OY720641.1, read as the reverse complement.
ACGTGAGCCAGGAGAGTATGAGATTACTGAAAGAAATTTGAAATAATATTATAACAGTAATAACTTTGTATTGCGCAACAACTGATAGGATAATCACAAATGTATCTGTCTCAATTGATCATCTTTCATTCGTCATCCTCCGCGATGAAGGAAGTTTTAAAAGTCAACTTTTGTTGTGGGGAAAAGAAAAAGAATGGATTCAGTTTTATTACCGGATTGGTTTTTATGCACGAATGCCGATTTGGATTCATAACGTGCTGATTTCGGATTGGCCGAATCATCAACAAAGAGTCATCGGCCAATCACGACGAAGGGCGGAATCGAAATCCGCTATTAAAGACTGGCATCATTGCTACAATCTTCACGTTCCAGCCAGGACACCATCGTGTGATCACCACCAGACAAAGAAGAAGGTCGACCACCCAAGGATAACAAAGGAGAGAGCTTGAGAATGGGATCTTCTGCAAGAGTCCGATTGCCATTGCGACGAGTCTATGTCCTTGATGAAAGGACGATCCCCGAAGGAGTACCAGCCAGCGAAGACAGCCCGTGGGCCGTGTTCAATGGAATACCATTCTCGTGACGTCCTTTCACAGGTTCATCAGCGACGTGATAGGGACAGGGATTTGGAACGTTTGAGAGGCCCGACCAACGGTAACCGATCTTACGTAACCACTTTCCGAAGGGGCCTCCCCGCCTGGGGATCTAAGGCCCGAGGTTCCGGCCCGGAGAGAATGGCTTCCGGTCTTGGAGACCGGGAGTCGAGAAGACTACGGCTGGTACACGAAAGAACCCCTTAGCCGCCCCCGACGCACTCGTTGGCCTGGCTAAGGGCCCCATTTTACACCCCCAGCCATTGCACTGCCTTTGCACTCTTAGGCAGGCTGGGGACCAAAAATCAGAACATCGCCCAACGCAAACAGTGGCGTGGCCAAGTTAACTGAGACCTTGGTTCTCACACGCTGGGGCAGAGAGGGCTGTTCTCCGCTCTCCTGCGGGAAAGCGGTCCAATAGGTACACGCGGGATGGGAGGGGGGAGTTATAGGCACACTAATTACTGGCCTTTGAACGCCAAAGTCAGTCGCGACACCCGGTAAAGTGACCCCGAGGTCTTTGTTCGCGCCTTCCGAACACAGATATTACGTAGGATTCCGGAATAATTAATACCAAGAAAAGAAAACGAATTATTGCCCAGGAAGCCAATCATATCGCGGCTAATTTCGTAGTATTAGGTACCGAATCTTTTCTTTCAAAAAGTTAACATGAAAATAACGTAAATTATAAACTATATTGAATTTATCTCTGCCATAAATTAATCTTATTTTTGCCTGTGGCTTCAGAGTTTCTAGGGACTCTTAGCCTTTTTAATACTTATACTTTAGCGTATGTTTGAAATAATCAACATACAATCATTGCTTTTTGAGAAATGGAATACAATAACGGCGTAGCTAGGTTTATTTAGGGAAATGTTAAGGCAAAGTTTTTATGTTTGTCAAAGTGGCATAAAAAACCGTGGGGAGATTTAAGACCAATTGCTTTGATAGTTTGCAAATATCTTTTCAAAATATTTACGATCCAAGTATTTGCACATTAATCGAAATTTAACATATAATGTAGTGTATTTCAGAGCATTTATGTAATCATTGTAATTGCTAGGCACGTTCTAATGCTCACGTACTGTCCCGGCGAAGGAGTAGTACGAAGAGGTCTCGTGTTTCCAGCCACGGTAAGGTAACACCTGGGCTTCAGAATAGATCTCTGAAGACCATGGCGAACAATGGCATTGATGCGTCACGACTATCAAATGACGATATTGAAAATACGCGTTTGTGCATTTAACCACCGTTCCCAGCACGCAGGTCCTTAAATTTTAATTATAACCGTCCCTTTTCCATGGTACGATATATATTCCAAGGATTACAAAAGTCCAAACATAAAAAATACTAAAAATAGGTAGGACGCCTTTTATGAGCGATTGATTGACTGAGCGAGCGATTTTTACCTGAAAGCATTCGATTCACGCTATCCCCATTTGAGGATGAGGAAGTAAAAAGATAATTTTTTTAATTAAATTAATTATTAATCATAATAATTAATTAATTTAATAATAAAAATATAATAATTAATTTTTAAAAAATAATTTAATCTGCGTATGAAAGGAAACTGGATCCTCGACCCAATATTCAGTCAGTCGATCCCTTACTCTTCGATTAGTATTTGTCTCGCTCGTCCATCTCGATTGAGGATTTTTATTCGACGGCTCGCACTTCCAACGGTAATACAATTTTATTCGATTTTATTTCATATTATTATTAACCTTACCTAGAATAAAAGCATAAATGCGCTCGTTAAAAATTTTTATGTGTTCGTATTTAATCTCACGCCTACCTCCGAGGGCTGCACCTAACACCTCTGACCTAAGACTATATTCATATTAACTCTGGAAATTCACCGATGAATTGTAATGGAGTACAAAAAGCCGATAATAACAGTGGATTTTTTAACAATATCAAATGAATATGAATAAGATTATAAAACATTGGCACATGCTTCAAATTTTCACAGAGGAAGATTGAGTTATATATAAGGAATCAGGTTTAAACTGCTTACCATTTCAACTTGTGTGACGTGATATTATCGGTAAAGTTTAATTTTGAATACCCCGACTTATTTTCTTGCTAATAAATACATTATGTATGCAATCTTAACAAAAGAAAAGCATGATCGTGGTGCTTTTGTTTAGATTGTCACATCCACTTCATGTCGCTAACAATCCATTATCCTAACTGGTATTATCGGCGTCCAACTCTTATTATGTCTACCATTTGCACAGCTTCTCGCATCCTTATTACAATCCTCTCCTGGAACAAATTCCTTAGAAATCCGCACATAATTTAAATTTATATGCTTTTTATTCGTCTCCCGCCTAACTCCGTGAGCTCCGGCATGCTGGCATTAACTCTGGCAATTTACCGCTGAAGTGCAATGGAGCACAAAAAGCCAATAATACCAGAGGGTTTTTAATTATCAAATGAATATAAATAAAAGTATGAAACACTGGCGCGTGCTTCAAATTTTCACAGCGGAAGGGAGCGTAACGTCAACAATGAAAGCTCACGAAAACGTCCATCAATAGGATAGATCTTATCATGAATACATATTATGGATTCGGATTTTTGGCATTGTTGCCTAGGCTACGCGTTGTCTAAATTTCCACATTTAGATCACCCAGTCCTTGGCGCCACTTCGATTAGTCTTTTCTGTTGTTATTGTAAATAGACGTAGTTAATTGCTGTTAACGTGAGACCGAGGTGAATATTCAGTAACGATCGAGGAGACATGAATTACTTGATGCTTTGAATAACATCTTGCAATTTTTGTGATCTAAAATTTACTTTGGAAATGCTAGAAAGGAATTATCTATTACAGGAATTGCGTAAGAGGTTTATGAAACGTCCATCGTGGGCCGACGACGATGTTTGCCAGACTCTGATTCTAATTTGAATGCATTAAGCCCGTTAGGCTAATATAAAGAATTTAGAATTCCTTGTTTAAACAGAACTTGCTTCGTACCAGGCTACAAAACAGGGCATGAGTCTACGAGGACTCAAAATAGGACACTTGGATGAAAAATAAGAATCTGTTCTAGGTGGCGGTAAGTGCATTCCTTTTTACCTACACTGCAATGACGGCCATTGGGAATACTCATGAAGTCATCTCGCATTATTATTAAATTTCCGTACGGCGATATTCACGAAGTGCTAAGAAGTTAATTGTGCATTTGTGTAATTAAATTTAGAAATAAAAATATCTGTAGACCGGACAATATTAAAAAAGAGTATAATTACGTCCCGCATGTAGTACCACATTTTTTATCCACTGCATTATGATTAATTGTAAGTATAACCCATGCATATTCATGGTAATATGGTTACGGAATTCTAGAAAACAGTTTTTGGCGACGAGATCACAATCCATAGTATATATTCATGGATCTTATTAACTAATTTTGAGGTAACCATTAATTGGTGTAGTGTACCCACATTTTTTACTGTCGAAACGCAAGTAAATAAAAACTAAGGGTAATAATGTGTTTTATTGTAGCCTCATATTAACGGAAAGAGGAAACTTGAGCACAAAACCCATTAATACCAGAGGGTTTTTAAATGTCAAATGAATATAAATGAAAGTATCAAGCAGCAGACATGAAATACGAAATGAACTTCTAATTGCGAACATTACTTATAAAGTTAAACGAATGCTACCTTCCATATCAAACTGATGACTTGTCCTAAGACACAATTGTAACAACTCTGGCAACTCATCACTGAAGTGTAATGGAACTGAGGAAAGCCAATAATACTCGTGGGTTTTTTAAAATATTGAACAAAATTACAATGATAGTTGAAAATATTTTATGTGTTTTGCAACTTTGACGAGGAAAGGTGGAGTTAGACGTTAAAACCCTTATCATTTTACCTTTTATGGCGTAATATTCAGAGGAAAATTCATTATGGAACACCCCGATTTTGTCTATAGCGAGTAATACATAATACATGTAATGATTGTCATGATAAAACTTGATCGGTGCCCCTTGGTTGGGAAAGTCACTTCTCCTTCATGTCGATAACGCTCCATTAGATGTACCGGCATTATCGACAATAAACTCTCATTTCGTCTGCTATTTGAACTGATTGTCGCATCCTTATTGAGAGTGCTTAAGACAGAACGCCTTCTTCTTCGAATGACCGTTTTCCTAATACGAATATAATTCACTATGAAAAGTAAATTTAGGCTTAGTTGATGCACTGCATGAGTTTTCAATTTAATTTTCACACTCCTTTGGAATAAAAATCCTCCATCGAGATGGAAGCGCGAGAAAAATACTATTCTTATCAAAGTATAAGAGTTCGATTGTATAGTAAACTTTCAGGCTTCACTTGGTGGGACAACATTGCGATGATTTTGAATGAATGTAATATTCCACATGGTATTTAGACTTAAATATAAGTTTCGACTGAAGACCTTGATAATGACTTAAGTCGAAACCTAGGTCGGAGTTGACTGAATATGGGGTCGAGGAGCCGGTTTCCCATCTTACACGGATAAAATACTTTTTAGTCGAGCGAACTATATATTGTCTAGCAACGGTCAAGTCCTTCCCGTGCGAAAGTCATTTTTTTTTTACTTTTATTGAGCGTTTAAAAATAGTAAGGTTCTGTAACTTTACACTTTAGTGCTGACTCCATGATAAAATATTTTTTTCCCTTTAATCTCCCATTTAAATTGATTTCCTCTGAAGTTAAACGAATATATGTCTCCATATTTTATGTTTCTAATGGAGCAATTCAACCTATTATTTCTACGTTATTAATAGCTTTTACTTTTCCAAGCACCCATTTGTCGTTCTGTTGATAATTATTAAAAGTATTACGACTACACATGAATATAGCAACCCATTTTCAGGATATTCAATCTTAAATGGGTAAAAGTGATCGGTAAATCTTATCACTGATTAAAGAAGAACAACCAAAATTAAGTATTTTATCATTTTGGACGTATTTTTGTAATCCTTGGAATATATTATGTACCGTGGAAACTCAACGGTTATAATTTCAAAATTAATGACTTCCGGGCTGGCAAAGGTGTTTAAATACACGGACTCGTATTCTCTATTAATTCGTTTTACTGTCGTAACTTTTCCATGCTATGGTTTGCAAGGGTTTTCGGCGATCTATTCTAAAACACAGGTCACCCACCTGAAAATACAAGAAAACATCGTACTACACCTTTGCCGGGACATTATCGTGAGAATTAAGGCGTACATAGTATTTGAATTGATAGCATAAGTACTCTGAAACGCACTACATAATAATATATGAGGACCCCAAGGAAGTCAATGGGGTCTAAGTAACGAAATCGTTGTTTTGAGAAAACTTTAGTCAAAGTTGAAAATGTTTGGTACAACCCACTAAGTAGTTAAGAGGCATAACCCTAGATAGCATCATCTGTCAATAAAATCACTTGGATAGCTTTGCCATCTAAAAGATTTACATTTTCACATCCCATTCCTGTACCTAACTTATTTCTTTTTAACGTCACTTAGACCCCTTGACTTCTGGGGTTCACATATAAAATTAATACAAATACTTGGAGCGTGAAAATTTTGTAAAGATGGACGTGAACTATCGAAGCAAATGAATTGGTCTTTATTCTCCCCTCAGTTATTTATGCCACTTTTACAAATATAAAAATTTTGTCATGAGATTTCTACAAATAAACCAAGTTACGCCGATATTTCATTCGATTCCTCAACTCATTAATGATTATATGCTAGTCATTTCAAACATGCATTCGACTCTAATTATTAATAAGGCTGGGAGTACTTAGAAACTCTGAGGCAACACGCTGAAATATGATTAATTTTTTCCCGGGACGACATCAAAATAGATTTCATTATATAAGTTTCAGGTAAAATTTATGAAGAAAACATGCAGGATCAGTTACTACGAGATTAGCTTTCGATATGATTACCTTGGTGTCCAATGGTTCAATTACCTTTCCTAGCATTAGTTATTCCCAAGCGTGCTGACAACGGTGTTCATCAAATGCACCGATGCGTATTTTCAATATCGTCATTTGATAGTCGCGACGTTTCAATGTCATTGTGTTCGGAGTTATATATAGGCCCATGGTATCTATCACCTCAACCTGGCTGGAAACCTTATGACACTCCGTACTATGCATTCGCAGGGACATTTTGGTGATATTAGGGCGCATTTAAAAATGTGAATCGATAGCATACGTGGTCTGCACTACACCACACCATCCTTACAATTATCGATTAATATGAATTAATTTTAGAGTGAAGATTTTGAAAAATTGTCCGTGAACTATCAAATAAATCGATCTGGTATTTGACCCCCCTTCATTTTTTTAAAATGAAACTTTGTTAAAAAAAGGTATCTATTATTATTAAAATTCTCTAAATAAATCTACTTACGCCGTTTTAGCATTTAATTCCTCAGCTCAACAGTAGGCCAGAATGTTGATTTTTTTCAAAGATTCCTTCGACTCTAACTAAGGATAAGGCTGGGAGTCCTTAGAAACTCTTGAGGCAACACGATTAACTAAGATTAATATATGGCAGGATACGACATCAATTTAGCTTTTTATACACACAAATTTTAGGTAAAATTTTTGAAAGAAAATATGCGGAACATAAAAGTACGAAATTAGCCATAGATATGATTAGCTCGCTTTAGATTCCGATAGCGGAGCGACATTTTTTCGTTTGGGTCCACAACACACGACCAGATTTTACGAATTACAGGGGACTGTATTTTTAACAGAAATATTTTTTCATGATATAACTTTTAATAATGCATTATATATAAGCGTACCAGTGTCTCCTTCATTGGATAGAGTTTGTCATGGAAAATATATCGTTTAAGTGGGGCTTCAATGGAAGTAGCTATTTGAAGCCATAGTTAAGTGGTCCTGATTGAACGAGCTTACACTACAAAACATTCAGTATTTGTAACATCAAAATATTAATAATTACCTAAAACTACAAAACTAAAGGTAGTTACAAGCAAGAATGCCAAATAGAAACTATCGGATAGCGTAAATAATCTTGATAAATAAGCTTGATTTAGCAACATTCCCTTAAGACAGCCAAAGCCTACTACTCAAGTCATAATTAATGGAAAATACCACAAGACATAACATCAATCAAATTTATCAACTGTGAATAAATGAATACTTATATATACAGAGTTTAACACAATGGAAATCAGTAAAACATATCCATTTACCTAAATTTATGAAAATAATATTCCAATTGATTCGTGCAGTATATCCGCATTTGGAACTTGACCACGCATTATTACGCTAACGCTTAATTTTGCATTCACTCGTTGGGAATGAAGTACCCACGCGGTATTTATCCAAGATGGCGCGAGCTTTGAATTTAAAATGTCAAATCTCTTATCCATATAGTTTTTAGGCGGGCCTAGAATGTAACTCTTTGGTAGTATAAGTTCTGGTTTCCGCATTTCGTTGTTTTGAAACAACAGTAGAATGTTTCACTGAACTGAACAAGGTTATGCTAGAAAAATTCCACTAAAATAGGCGAAGTTATGCAGTAATGGGAACACGAATTAATTTCGGGCCTTCAGCCCAAGGCGATCCACTCCCATGACCAGGGTGTCCAGCAGCTGGGCTTTTGGAAATTCCTTTGAGAGTTCCAGGACTTCCAGACACAATGTTTAATTTTCCAGAGGAAATATTGATTTTTTTTCTCGTTAATTATAATAGAATGTTTGGTATGTTTTTTAAGGGGTGATAAAACGTAAAGATTATTTTTAAACCTGCATATTTGGAGGAAAATAAACACAAAACTTTTAAATAAGTTGAGAGAAATTCACATCACCACCCTTTCTTAGATTTAAACATTGTCATGCTGGTGCTCAAGGAAAAAGGTTATTATTACAGCAGGACTTTGCTATGAATGGCATTAATATAAAATGATCAGCAACTTAGAAAAACTGAAGGAATTGACTTTTTTCCTTATTTTGCTAAATGCGGGAAATTTGAATTCGCAACTTGCCGACAAAGGCACGTTCTTTACGCCACTGATTTACAGACTATGGCCAATAAGAACACAATCTATATAGATATATAGAAAACATTGTACCTACATTCGGTGATAACAGGAATGCAAAATGCGACAACGCAAGGGAAGTTTGACTTTTGTTCTTGCTGAAAAAGGCACATGGCTTCCGTTGCTGTTTTATATATTGACACCACAGATATTTCATTTATAGTATGTAAAACATTCCAAACGACGATAGCTATTCAAATATCAATCAATTAAGCAACAAAAACAAACCCACCTTCGAACGCTAATGGCCGCTTCGAAAGATATTTTGTTGTGTACTGAAATCCGAGGATGCGAGCGTGAGGCAAAATACGATCGAACTTTGGATACAAAATAGGCACCGGCAATTGTTTTCGAAGTATTACCCACAATTCAGCGGGAATGATTCTAACACTCGAAGGTTAAGTTATAAAATCGGCCTCCTGATTTCATGTCATACGTTCAATGTCGTTATTCTCATTGACAACCGATATTGCTTCAATTTAACACATAAATAGCAACGCAAGGGAAGGAATATGAGAGGACATTTCGTCCACGGGATTGAAAAAGACTGTGATATCGCGTGAGGAGTCGAATGCACCGTAATATTTTTCATAGCCCTAGCATCGAGTTTTAGAACATAGACTGGCGGAGCTGGCGGGCTTATCGCGGAGTTGATGAACTATCGTAGCGAAAGTGGCGCCGCTCGATTCGTGACACGACTTTTGAAAGATATAGTACAATTTTTATATTTTATTTATTGATTTACGATAGTAACCACCGCTTAGGAGTGGGGGAGTTTGGAGAACAAACTAATTTTTGAGTGGGACGGCAGGAGAATATAGGTTACTATCGTAACAATCAATAAATTAAATATAAACAATTGTACCTGAAGATGCAGCAAGCTGCAAAACGGGTAGTACTTTAAAATCTTAATAAATAATTCAGGAAAAGTACAAGGATGGTTTTCAATGTGGGATAGTTCTCCTGGGAAACATACGTAGGAGATCCCCAGCTCCGCAGTTATTTTAGCATGCGTCGTACTAGTCAGATGTTTTTAGTTCTCGCATATAGTTTACGATGGCGTCGGAAACACATGTGACTAGAGAGATGTCACACGCCTAGGCGAGGCGTCGGCGAAAATCTACGCAGCGGTCCCAAAGCGAAGCCGCGACTGATTTTTTGGCAACGAGGCAGCAGTGGGCGGGAATAGCGGGAGGGAAGGCAGGTGGTAAAAAATGTGTATTTGAGACCTCTTGACTCCGGTTCAAAAGCAGGGATCCCCCCCTCGACAGGTCGTCTGCCCCTGAGTAGAAAGTAGAATGGGAGAGAAAGGAGTCAAGAGAATAAAGCAAGTCAAGAGAATAAAGTGAAAGGGAATGGAGAAATGGGAAAGAGGGAATAGAAAAGAGAAGAGAGGGCTATGGGATGGAAATAGAAGGCGGAACTGGGATACCAAACAGATAGAGCGGAGTGGAGTATGTTCGACCCTTTAGCATCACACTTTAATACGATGGACAATTATAGCGAAGAACTATTTTCACTCTTATCTCTTTGCCGACCAAGGCACCAACACATTCGTTCGCTTATCAATGCATTAAATACACAAAAATCAATGGACATTTTCCTTTAAAAATCTGTAAAAATGCAGGCGAAATTTGATTTGGTTGTAAAAATATTACAATTGTTGTAAAAGTTACATTTTTGCAATCGTTTCCAATATTTATTTACAATTGACGCTAAAAGCAAATAAAAATATGATTATTAACAAAAATTTTAATTAAAAGCATGTCAAAATTATTGTCAAAATTGTCAAAATCTTAATGAAATAAATATCCTCCGAGATAAAAAATATTTTTCATCAGAAAAATTTTGCTGACATTAATCGTAAAACTAAGTACAGAAATATCTCAAAATTTTATAAGTCAATGGATTAATATGACGATAGCTTAGTATTATTTCCACACGTATTTCTTAGCCGATCAAGGCACCAACGCATCCATTTCCTTATCAATGCATTAATTCTGTTTTATACGACTCTCGTTTAAGGACTGAAAAAGGAACTGAGCTAGGTATGCATAAAATCTTAGGTACCATGTAAAGGCGAGTTTACAAATGCATGTTGACTTCTTTGGTAGTAGCAATTGTAGTGATAGCTCGAATCGTATCGCCACTTGCAGGCCATTGTTCTGCTTACATGTAACTTCCGGCTTTTTCCAAACAAACGGATGACGGAAGCATGAATCTAGATATGGATTGTTGACTCGTCACCAAAAACTGTAGCCTAGAATTCGGTAAACAACTTTGTGGATTATGGCGCACCTAGCGGTGAAAGACGGCAGTTGACATGTAAATGCAGTCAACAGATCGTAAATAAACGAGCCTAACCGGTTTTACTTACCAGTAATCATAATGCAGTGGATAAAAGTGTAGTACACCATACGCGAGATGTAATTACACACTTTTCGAATATCGTCCGGTCTCCAATTTTGGGTCCTCGTAGACGCATACCCTGTTTTGCAGCCTGGTACGAAGCAAGTTATTTTTAAACAAGGCATTCTAAATTCGTTAATTAAGCCGGACGGGCCGAATGCATTGAAATTAGAATCAGAGTCTGACAACCGTCGGCGTCTGCTCGCGATGGAAGTTTCATATGCCTCTTACACACCTCCAGATGTAGATATTTCCTCTTAGCATTCACAAAGTAACATGTAATGTCTCAAAAATAGTCACCTATTACTCACAGCATCGAGAAGTTCTTATCTCTTCAATCGCCGTTGAATATTCACCACAGTCTCACGTTAACAACAATTAACAACGGCCATTAACGAGTCGATTGAGAAGATTTTTTTCTAAGTGGCGCCAAGGACTGAGTGATCTAAATGTGATAATTTAGGCAACACGTTGCCTAGGCAACCATTCCAATCATTTGAATCCATTATGTATATTCATGGACGGAAGTCTACAATGAGTATGGTAATTGCGGAAATCGCCCAAATGTGGCAATAATGGCGTTCGTTTATCGCTGTTTGAGTCCCGAGATCCCATAGAAATTCGTGTGTTTAATAAATTTGCATAAATTATAATAATAATTCATTATTACGCCAAATCAAGTGAGTCAATAGGGGCAATAATAATTATTTTATAAGAGATAAGTCATAAAGAATAACTTTGGGGCTCTCTAGCGTTTTAAATACTTTAAGTACAAAAAACATTTACATAAGCAACTATGGGTCCTCTTCCTACTAAGTAGTTCTTTGTTTACATTTCAAAACTCCGTCTGCTGTCATGTGATCAAGATATCACCGGAAGCGATATTATTTTATCGATATTCTACTTGCAGGCAAAATAGAAGCCAGTCTATTTTCTCTGCGAAAGCAAACCTCGGTCGATTACTACACCACTGTCGGCCCCCACTGCCAAGGCAGTCCGTGCTTGCGCATAAGAAGGGTCGATTGTTTGCGACTTGCAAGGATACTGTCAAGGATGTGACTCTGGCCTTGGCCTTAACTTGAGGTTAGGTGCGAAAATGGGAGAAACTAGAGGAAACATTGTATTTTCGATTTAATACAAATGTCATTGTCACGGAAAACTGTTTACGAAAAGCGAAAACTCGAGGAACATTAATTAAAAATGAAACACGGGGAAACAGTATTTTCAACATAACATAAATGTCATTAGAAAGCGTATCGGCACTGAATTTTGGAACCTATTTGGATTTATTTATTTGAATATTTTCCATATATCCATATGTTCGCGATGCTAGTGCGCAGTTAAGGCAAAGTTATATTCCAAACTTTCGGGCGAATATCAATTAGCGAGTCTAAATATATTTTTCAACAATTGCCTAAGATTAGGAGTGACTCCAAATTACATCATTCCTAGAAGTAGTCCTCCTTCAAAAGCAGCCAGAGAAATCCCCATTAAAGGGTGCGATTGCATCCGATCGAATTCGATTATCAGTAGGTACTGTATAGAGAAACAAGTACAATACCAATTTTATATCCTATACTTGTATCCAATGACCAATCATAGATGAGCATGCGAGTCGGACATTTTGAGAGAATAACTGTGCTGGTGCAGCAGTCTACTTATGTAATGACTCTGCCTAAATACACTTCGGGGCAGCTGAGCGAAACATAACCAAAAAAATGTTTTCTTGAGACCACTAGAAAACTGGTTTCATGAAGATTGTTCAAAATGCTTAGTAAACAACGCAGTAACTACGCACTAACTGTATGGAGCGGTTTATTTACATCGCGTAGTTCAGCGTATTCCCGGACAGCGCCACAGAGCACTGAAACCCGTATTGCGTGAAACGGGCTCCGAGGCATCGAATTTGACGAAAGAGTCCTGAAATCGGTTCCGAGTGTTCTGCACTGGATTTGGCGCTGACCTAGCCATCGGGTAAAACGGCCTTCAGCAGTAAGAGACTTTGTAAACTTTATCAGCGGTCTGTCATATCGCGTGTCTGTGACTGCGGATGAATTATTGATCCCATTCCATTAACATGTTTTTAAAAATTATTATAAAATAATGCCACTCACATTTACTTAATAGGACCTTCAAAGTTGCAGGAACAATAAGATTTTAATTTAATATTCTCTGCTATCGTTCATACATATGTAAATCAACGTTCGGTAAGCTGCACAACATATTTTTTTTTAAACATTGTATCGCTTTTTCATATCCTATTTCACTGGAATATGGTAATACGGAAAAATTGAGTTAAATTTTGAAAAATATACCAAGTAAATTAACAAAATGTATTTTTTTAAACCAAATATTAGAAAATAAAGACAAGCGGTACAGGAGAATGCATGTCTGTGTTAATGTTAGAAAATAAGAGTGTCTGCGGTTACAGGTTAAGTTACGCATACTATCACATATTGCTGAGAATTCACGTATTAATATCACGCATCGCTTTTAATTCACGAACTAAGGATGACAAAAAAAAGAATTCTTGCGCGACCCAATTTGAGCCCGTTCCTGACTACGCTTCTCCATGCATATTGAAAGAGGGAATGTAGACATACGAGGGTTGGGGCAAAAGTCATGGCAACTATTTTTTTCTTGAAGATACCAGTCCGGTTGGAAAATGTGACATATACAGACGAAAGGACAAGGTGTTAACTACATGTGTGGACAATGAATAGCACTGAAATATCGTAACACACTAATTTATTACGGTAGTATACAGGGCAATATGGCCTTCACGGTGCAAAAGAATGACAACTCAGTACACATAAAGTTAACATGACAAACGTGGGCCTAAAGACCCTCAAAGTAGTCCCCTGCTACTGTCACCACATGCTGCCAACGATGTGGGAGGTGCTGAATACCATCAGCCTCAGCATTTGCCGCACCATGTGTGAATCGGGTCTCCTGTTGGCGCACAGCATTAGCAATGTCCTCTCGTGTTGCAAACCGCCTACCACGTAGTGGTTCCTTAATCTTGGGAATGAGATCAAAGTCACAGGGCGAAATGTCGGGAGAGTACGGTGGGTGCTCCAATTCTTCCCACCCCCAACGTCGCAGTAGCTGCCGTACACACTCTGCTTTATGTGGTCTTGCATTGTCGTGCAGGATTATTGCACTGTCCACAAGATCCGGACGTTTATCCAGAATGCCACGTCGTACCTGTCGCACCAGGAAGTCCCTGTAGTACTGTGCGGTCACTGTTCTGCCATGAGGAACAAAGTGGCAAACAATGACACCCCTGACGTCATACGCGAGGATCACCATCAATTTGACTGGGGAAGGATTCTGACGGAACTTCTGGCTCCTTCGAGATCCAGCATGTCGCCACTCCGCGGACTAACGTTTCAGTTCTGGTTCGTATGCCCTGGCCCAAAATTCATCGATGGCGATTAGTCCGGGCGATTAGGCTGGCAACAGGACGGCGATTAAGAATTGATCGCCGTCCTGTTGCCAGCGTGCAAGGTGGTCGGAGCATATTGCATAGTGCACCCACCTTTGAACTTCCGTCAGTGCATGCGGTACCCACCGCGATGCGATTTTGTGTAGGTGCAGCTCATTATGCAATATCCTGTGGACGGTGCGTTTCTCGATGCCACTTGCCCTCTCTAACTCCAGTAGCGTCCATCGTCTGTCTTCATCCATGAGCTGCTCGATGACGGCACGTGCCAGGTCGGTCCGCACACTGACTGGTCGTCCCGAACGTTGCTCATCACTGGTTGACACACGTCCTTGCTGAAACTTTCCTACCCACCGTGCTACTGTACGGTATGGTAGGGCATTATTCCCAACGGCTTCCACTAATTCACTGTGACATTCCATAGCATTTCTCCTACGGAGAACGGCTATTTTGATGTAAGCGTGCTGCTCAACACGGGTTACTTCCATCTCGCACGACACTCACCAACTGTCTGATTTCACAGCCCTCGCTGCGCTACTACCAGCTATCACAGAGCCATCTGTTGTTCTGCATACACACTATGCCTGCAGAACTTCCACACGACACATGTATGTTTGTGATCCGTTCACATATCTTCAAGAAAAAAAATAGTTGCCATGACTTTTGCCCCAACCCTCGTATTTCGCAAGCTAGGCGAACCGTTGATTGCTTGGCGCCTCATTGGAATGGAGAGTGAGCGTTCCCAAATGTTGTTCGCCTAATGAAATCCAATTTCGTATCCTCGTGACTTTCGCAGCGCCTCTAGAATTGGACTGGAGAAAGAGTATAGCGATTGGACGAAAGTCGACGCACCTGACAAACCGATACCCGATACGAGCCTCAACTCCATATGAATCGGATTCCTTTAGTCCATTGACGTCGGAAATGCGACGTCGAATTAAAAGGGTAAGCTCATTGGATACAACGCAAAGATCTGTCTCACAAACTTAATAGGGATTAAGGCGGGAGCCCCTAGAGACTAGGAGGCTGCACGCTAGGCTTAGGTTGCTTGATAAATTCAAAACTAATATTTTCAGAGCGACACAGAGAATATTATCATGACTCCGCACTACATCTCTAGGTCTGACAGATGCGGCAGAATAAGAGAGATACACTGCCGAACAGATAGGTACAAAAACTCGTTATTTCCGCAAAAAATAAGTGTCCATAATAAAAACTGAGCTCCACTAAATACACTCCTATTGTACATGTCACCAATTTCATCTCCAAAAAAAACTTATATCCTTACACGGCTGGTTACCAAACACTCCCTGCCACACGCCCATGCGGCGGCTCGCAGGGTACTATAATGTAGATGTAGATGTAGAAAGATACATTCATAATGCTAGTCTAATTATGGCTGTATTGATAGGTATAATTTATCCTATCCACGCCCTAATAGATCCTTAAATAGAAGGGTGAACGCTATTTTTTCGGGCCTAACGTGCATTCATTTAAATGAAAAATCTATAAAATTAGCGAAAACTTTTTATCGGTTGCACCCATATGTATACACATATATGACCTCGTTGGGTCGATGCCAAAAACTTGGGTGAAAAGATGGTTCAGTCGAGACAAAAACGTGAATTATTTTTCTCGAATAATATATCATTATTGTACGCATGATGTTCTCCGCCACAATAACAGGTATACTTATCATTTGAGGGAGGAGAAATGAGGAAATAGAGGATGAGGATGGCAATTTTTCACCGGGAGCGGGGTTGCCAAGTGAGCACGGTCCAAAGGCATTACAATCGCCTCACAATCTCATAACCTTGAATTCCCGTACTCAGCATCACTTAAACATTTTAATGACAATTTCATCTGGCTCCGGGTGAATAAATGTCGCAAGATACAAAAGTGTGTGAAATTAGCAGGAGAATAATCATTCGCCTGGACTGGGAATCGAACCCAGATCCCTCGATTTCGCGCCGAGTGCTCTAACCGATAAAGATAGTCCTTTAATACATATTACTATGTACACTATTGGTATCAAAACTATGTAACCTATCTACACAGAACTTCTGCTGCAATATTTGACCCCATTTTTTTATCTCCTAACGCGAATGAAAAACCCCGGAAAGCAATCATCTCGTAGGACATACTCTATTGAGATTGGTTATTAAGGTCACTTGAATATTATTAGCTATTCTAGTATTAGCCATTCCATTAGCACAGTTACTACTAAGATAACACAGACGATCCCAGGTCAACAGATCATTTTTTTGTTCCCCTGAAGAATGCCATGTTATGTCATTCCCATCTTCATTCTTCATTGGTTCAACAATCCTAAGATTGGTTGACCTCAGCCCTCCACCCTTCTTCCCTATCTAATGCTAGTTCCCTTACCTCCTGCTATCTCTCCCCATGTACTCTTCTCTTTATTTGGTCAATGAACTTATTCAGACTGGGTCTTACTCTGATGGGACTTTTCCCTCTATATTTGCCTTCAATTATGTTCTTCACAAACCCATTGTGCCTCAGGGTGTGTCCAATCAATCTCGTTCCCCTTTTCTGTATGGGGTTCCATTAAATGGTCCTTTCCTCTTCAACTCTTCTCTACGCTTCATCATCCCTTATTTTGTCCGTCCATATAATCTTCAGCGTCCTCCTCCAACACCAGCTTTCGAAGGCTTTTAGTCTGCTTTTCCAACCGCTCCACACGAATGTTTTCACATACTGTCTCCTGGTTTGAAGTCCTATTTTCTTTGAGCACATCAGTTGTCTTTTTCCCATGAACGACTTCTTAGCTTGGGATATTCTCCTCTTGATGTCCGTTACAAGTCATACGTTACGATTCCGATATCCAGCTATCACCTAAAAAATACGCGAACTCTTTTCGTTAACGTGTCCAATCTGTGGCCTGCGAAGATTGATGAAATGTGATCGCATATTCAGAGCTCAAATCGTCTTAACTGCGATAAATCGCTCAATCTGGCAATCCGGCCCGATCGGGAGTGACAGAATGAGAGACGGAAAGAGAGGCGCACAAGCAAACAAAACGGGTGGAGGAAGGTGGGGAAGAAGAGGAGGGGAAGAAGAAGGAGAAGAGGAAGGGTAGAGAGCGAGTGGAGAATAGAAAGGGAAAGGAGTGGGGGTATTTTTCGGACGTGGTCCGCGCGGGTGAGGGGGAGGAGGGGAGGAAAGGGGGGAAAGGAGGTGGGAGGAGGAAGACGAACACAAAATACGTCGGGAGAGATAAGGAGAGCGTTCCAAATGCGTGGCTGGGTGCGGCAGCCCGGAATACGCCCCGCGCCCCCACTTTTAATGAACGACCGCTCACGGCTTGAAAGGGTTGGGATATTGGGGTGCGTCCGCACAGGACAGCCCCCCTCCCCCACCCTCCGCCCCGCCCACCCGTCCCTTAGGCAACGCGTGACTCCGCTCCATCGTCCGTTGAACGATGCTTCTCGGTGCTAAACAGCGGCCCGCCAAAACATTCTCTCCTCCTCACCAAAAGAACCGATAAAAATCGCAGAAGAGCGACCCCTAAGATGTCTCTGGCCTACTTGAGTCAAAATAAATTCGTAACTCTCTATACACCGATTTTTTCGTCCACCACGTGAAGCCATGTCACATGTTACGCCACTCGCGGAAGAATCAGGAACTAAAATTTACGAAGAAGACATATTTTCGTTGGAAAGCTGTACCATTGTTGTAATAAAGGTATATTGATGTAACGAAACCAAATCAAAGACAGAAAAACTCTTCTATATGCTACCTCTAGGTCACTCGGCATGATGGAAGGTTAAGATAGTTACTAGGTATGGTAGATCAGGAGCGAAATTTCATTTTACCTAGAAATCAATTCATTCAGTCTCATCTTAATGAAACGCATCTCACCCTTCGAAAGACACCAAGATATCAGCCCCTTACCTCACAACTTTCCGAGATATTTGCCAAAAATATCAGGTACTTTACATGGGAACTGGTGTCTGAACTCCAGAGAGACATCTAAAAAAAATGAGGAATTTCTAATACCTCGATCTCGTAAAATAACTTACAGAGTGTAACTGCTATGTTCTCTCTACCATTTAAAAAAAATCATATTTTCATTAGTCATTTTTTCAAAATCACAAAAAAACCTTCCATTATCAAAGAACTTTAAACGAATCGCGCAAAAAAAGTAAGCCAAGTTGTAGACTTAGAGAGATATTTATATTTAATTTATTAGAATTTTAGTCACGTAAAGGTATATTAGTGCACCATTAATAATGAAATATTTATTTCATGCAACCCACAACTGCCAAAATTAAAACGTATAATTCGGATATAGTCTCCATTATGACAGGGGAGCTATCTCGCTCAGACTACTTAAATTTATACACAGTTTTATTTATTTGGTTCAGAATAACCAGCTCTCGCTGATGACATGGGTTACTTATTGAAAAACGATCGAGGCACAAAATAAGTGAATTATTCCTCAAATAAATTTTTTATTACCACATTTGTCTACCCATGAAGCCGCGCCAGCAACATTTGTCGGGAACTACCGCATTTTGACTTCAAGTACGGCAGTAATTCACTAAAAACTAAAGGGGGCTTATGGTAAGATTATTAAATTTCATTTTTTACTCAATTTACCAAGACTTTTTGCTTCTTTAAACAGTTGAATCGACAAAACACGCACACACTATGTCGAGATCAAACTGAAGTTTTTCCGCTAAGATCTGACAATATCCATAATGGGTTCTTGATAAATATCCACATTCAAGGCAAAATTACAGTAAATCTGTCCAACTTTTTCCACCTCAGTTTATAAAAGACACTTAAAAGATACTGAATTCAAATTATCAGATTTTCTGGTATAACTTACTCTATTATCCACGGAGGTAAGGGTGTACCACCTACACCGTCAGCCAAACGAAATGGGAAATTCCACGATGCCAAGAACACTTGGTATTTTTTCCACAATATTATTAATTGACCACTTTAGACAGGCCACACTGTGCAACGATTAGGTGCCCGATTCGTACATCATCTTCAGGGTTGTCTAGCCAACAGCCATGAGCCCAATTCTCTCTCAGCAGCACAGAACATGATGCCCAAGTCGGAAATTGAAACATCGTATAGAGTGGAGAGCCATAAAAAGCTGAGTAACCGAGGAGATATCTTAAAAAACAGTTGGAATTTCGCATAAACTCGGCGAGTTCAGGGGTGAATTCGTGGAAATTAATCATGTTGCAAAAAACACTTGTTATTTTTTCCACAAGTAATTATATTTTTTACTCGGCTGTTTATGCAAATGATGCAAAGATCACTTGGTATTTTTTCCACAGTTAATAATATTAAGGAAAAAATACTAAGTGCTGCTTGCTTCATTTGCGTCAACAGCTGAGTAACCAGTATTATTAATTGTGGAAAAAATACCAAGTGTTTTTTGCATTATGGTTAATTTCCACGAAATCATCCCTGAATTCACCGAGTTTATGTGAAATTCCAGCTGTTTTCAAGATATCTCCTCGGTTACTCAGCTTTTTATGGCTCTCCACTCTGCACAATGTTTCAACGTCCGACTCGGGCATCATATTCTGTGCTGTTGATTGAGAATCGGGCTCGTGGCTGTTGGCTCGACAGCCCTGAAGACGATGTATACAGTCGGGCACCTAGTCGCTGCACAGTGTGGCCGATCGCATCAAAAAGTCTAAAAGTCTAAAGTCCCTTAGAAATCCAGGTATTTTATGTACTGCGCTGTCTACTATGATAGTACCGCCGCAGGAATATGGATTTGACAGGTAGCTATACAATTGCGTACTAAAATCAGTGTTTTTTTCAATTTTTAAGGTCAAATTTGAGGTTCCACTGTAATGCACCAAAAAGCATCAACTTTAATTTCTAAAAGCGAAAGTAACTCAAGTTTTAATGAAAATTGAAAGGTTGAAATAAATAAGTTTCATCCCACTTGAGGTTCACTAGTACGACCCGGGTTTCGACACTTCGTGTCATCTTCTAATGCGCAGTGTTTTGCGCATCGTTTGGGTCGAACGCTGTGACATGGCTTGGATTAAATCAAGCGCTATCTAGGTACGGACAGCATTGTGTATTTTATATTCATGTAGTTTTAAGACACTACAGCAATGCGAGGAAAAATTAGGGAAGAGAATTTTTGGTACCTGAAGATGACACGAAGTGTCGGAACTCGGGTCGTGCTAATAAACCTCAGGTGGAGTAAACATAGTCATTTTAATTTGGTTCATGATGGATAACTTTCAAAATAGTAAATCCTGCAAACATTTCCCTTATGAATAGTGAGGGTGCTGGCGAGAGCAAATGGTCAGCGTTTGATACGGCGAGTGTACCATAGGAGTAGGTCAGACATATGGCAATCGAGCAGTGATATGGGAAGGAGCGTGTTGAGTTGCCCCGCTATCATTCACGTGGCCTCATGGCAAACTCCACAGTGAAGACACAGCTGAGCCCTGTTTTCGAGCTAAATGGGAAATGACGTGGGCACCTCTTCTATAAAATATGCCAATGCATGACTCTTTTGCACGGAGACTATGAACTGACTATATGATTCGGACCATCTCCAATCAATCAATTGGGCCTCAAAATTCTTTCTTGGGCAAACATAACTCAGAGAGCCGCCTTCTTCATCTAGCATCAAGTTTTGCCTAAGAAAAAATCTACAATAGAAATATACAAATTAGGATATATGTGAACTCCATCACTGATTATTCTATCGTTTTCAATTGGCTGTTTTGTCTCGGAATGGGAGAGAATTTATTAAGGACTTTTCCTTTCAAAATCTTTTCTAGAAATCTTTATTAGTGATTCCCTGCATAAAATTATTCTTTATCACTTGTCTGTATCCGTTTGAAGTTGCGTTGGAAAATACATCTGACTAGAACACGGACCTTTGGCTTGTTAATACATATGCCACCGCGCTACTTAGGCTTCCTTGCACCGTGAATATTTCTGGAGGTTTTATGGCCGCAAGGAATCATTGAGATTGGAATAAAAGCATAAGTAGAGATGCGGTATAAAAATTGGCGCAAGCAGTCCATTACCTGGGTTCCATACCCGGTCGAGACGGATGTTTTTATGCTGGCGATATTCGCGCGTTTTATCTCCGCATTTCGGCAAGAATGGTATTAATCAAACTCTGCATTATCACCAAATATGCATAGCTCATAGTCTACCACCCTATGCTCCTGGAAACTTCCTAACTTCACCGCCGTGAGGTGCGTGTGTTAAAAGGAGCTCTTTACGTCAAATGGAGTTCCATATGTCATATCGAGTGGAGGGATACCAATCCGATCGTATACTGATGCGTTTGTTTGCCATCGACGTCTAATTGTGAAGGACTATTCGATGTCTGCACATGTTTATGTATGTACCTCTACTTGCGATATCGCCATAGCAGACGTTGGTCCGCCTTGACACGGGGAACGTGTGCTCAGGCGTTTTCGATATATTCTGTTAAATATGCTAGTTTCCCTCAATGGCTGTGACCTCTCTTCATTATAATCGGCGCTTCGAAACTTTACCTTACCTTCTAACGCGTATCCAATTAGCCTTTAGTGATGATTGTCAAGGACATAAACATTTGAGGACCCATTGCACCGTTCCCTCACCGGGCAGGCCTTATCAAAAGAGCTCATTTGTCGGCGTTAGACCAAGGAAACTTACGTCGATATTAATAATTTCCTAGTAACTACCCCATTATTGCAAACCTGTTTCGCTTCTTCCCCAGTAATGAACCGTTTCATACACGCTCTTTTAATCAAAGGACTCTCAATATTCCACATTTTAAAGAGTCTCTTCAATTATATTCATCCATAATTTTTTTAGTCTATCCCCTCCTCTCATTCTGCTTTACTAAATTGTTATGAATTTGCATCGTTTTTCGGCCATCATCCTTCCTCTCGACATTACTAAACCACCGGAGGAAGTGTATTTTTTATGCAATATCAAATAGAGCGGCCACTCAGAAAACCAAAAAACCTGCGCTTTTTGTTCTCATCGCAATAAAATTCAGTCATATTGTAAAAAATAATCGTCACCCAAGCATAGTTTAACGCAAGATAAAGCAGTATGTAACTGGCATCTATTTAGGTGTGCTAGTTAACCGGTATCCGAACTAAGCACAAAATTTTTGCACGGATTGTAACTTCTTGGACCAGAACTTATAATTGAACTATGTATATTTTCCAAACCAAATAAAATGAAGCGCACAGAAGAGTAGAAGAAGAAAGAACCATATTGACCACGATAGAATAAAAGAATAACCATATGTACCGGACACACCCTAAGAAACAATAGGTTTGTGAAGAACATGGTTGAAGTTAAAATTGAGGTAAAAGTCCCCAGAGAAAGACCCAGGAATAAGTTCATGGACCAAATAAAGAGAATAGTACATGGGAAGAGATACCAGGAGGTAAGGGAACTAGCATCAGACACGGAGTAGTGGAGGGCTGCTGTCAACCAATCTTAGGATAGAACGACCAATGATGATTTTCCAATCATTCTCACAATTTGTCTCCTATTGATGGTATTAGAAGAAAGTCGAGACATTTTACGCTCTTGAATTGTAAAGGACAACCAGTGATTCCTCGAATAAAATTAATGGTTAAAGGCGCAACTTTGTGGAAGGTTTTCACAGACATGATGAAAATAATCTTAGTAAATTTCACACTTTAAATATTTTTCCGACCTAGGTTTTGACTGGCCTTGATAATGATTGCTGTGTAGTCGAAACCTAGGTCGCAAATAAAATTTTCAGTGTGGAATTTACTAAAAAAATATTATTCGTCATGTCAGGGATTCCTCGCCCATTTCGTCTAACATGTAGGCACTTGCGCACGTTGTTATTTCCGCCGTAAAATAACAGGAGACGCAGAGCACACCGTTGGCCACCTCGTCTTCGAGGCATTATGCCAGGACATCAGAATATTCCCCCAACGGCTGAAGGAGGAAGACGCGCGAGAAGGATGCTGCTGTGATGAGAGAGGCGAGGCATTAATCTTTGATCGGCTCTATGAGTCCCTGCGCAAGTGCGCGTTCACTCCATGTCGCTTAATAATAATTATCCCTTTCGCTCGTGACCCCTCCGTCTTGCTTGTAGCCATCTTCTTCGCCAACTAAAGGTCGTTGGGGCACGTGACTCATGACATTCCCCCCCGCCCACCCCTGACTGGGAGAAGGGAGCCTTTGACATCCGTCCTATGCAGGACGCAGGTCTTGGAGCCTTAATCGCCTATTTATACGCACAGCTCCATCCACGATGAGTCGCGTAGCTATTAACCTACCGCGCACAGAGAGAGAGAAACGAAGGCGACCCTTTGACGACTACCACTTTCATTCAAGCGTAAAGGAGCTTCAATCATTCGCCTTATCCAGTGCACATGAGGATTGGGTAACCCACGTCAAAGTTTTAACTTCTATTGCCCCTAACAAATGCTAAAAGAGAATCTCACATCGCAGAATACAACAAAGAACCTCTCTCTAATTTATTGCATGGCAGTGTAACATTTACATGCCAGGTTGAGCATAAAGGTAGGGTAAATGCTGTGGATATAAGTTATGTACCTTAGAAGTGACAGCGATAAAATTTTATAAATTGGGTTAGGATTAGATGTGGTGATAAAAGATTATGGAATAGCCCATCCGGAAAAAGATGCATATAAGAAAGCTTTTGTCTATTCAGGAAACTTGGAATGACCCTCCCCTTTCCTTCCCTTTCGACAAAATCTCTCGTTTACCCCCACTCCTCACCCTCTCTTCTTCGCCTTCCCCACTCTCATTATTATTTGTTTTTGTGAGTATGGACAACGAAAGATTGCTAGAATACTATGTTGATAATAATATAATTTGTAGAAACATTGGTCGCCAAGTAATAAACCAGAATGAAATTAACAAAGCGAGATTCAATTTCAAGTATCGTACCTATTCCTCTTCTCAGTACTGATAATCGAATTCGATTCCGCAATCGAATGAGTGGACCGTGATATACACCGTGGATTTCTTTCGTGGAAATAATTTTCATTGCAATGTATAAGCTCTCGTAATCAAAGGAAGTTCAATCCTAAGATTGGCTGACTACAGCCCTCTATACCCTTCCTTATATAATGATAGTTCTTTTACTCCCTGGTGGGTCTTCCTACGTATTTTCTTCTTTATTTGGTCTATGAGCTTATTCCTGGGTCTTCGTCTGGGGACTTTTCTCTTTATTTTGCCTTCAATTATGCTCTTCACCAACCCGTTGTGCCTCAGTGTGTGTGTGCTTACTGGCCTTTTGAAGTGCAGGTATACATGCCGACGTCGTCTGGCCATCATCATCTCTATCTCTTGTTGTTCTATCCTAAGATTGGTTGTTATAAGATCTTCACCCTTCCGTATCTAATGCTAGTTCCCTTACCTCTGGGTATCTCTCTCTATGTATCTTTCTCTTTATTTGGTCCATGAATTTATTTCTGGGTCTTCCTCTGGAGACTTTTCCCTCTATTTTGCCTTCAATTATGTTCTTCACAAACCCATTGTGTCTCAGGGTGTTCCACATAGTCCTCTCCTCTTCTACTCTTCTGTAAACTTCATGATATCTTATTTGTCCGTTCATTTTATCTCCAGCATCCTCCTCTTGTACTAAGTTTCAAAGGGTTCAAGTCATTTATGGTCAGCTTTTCCAATGTTCATACTTCTGATCCATAGAGTGCCACGATCCACAAGAATGTTTTCATGCACTGTTTCCTGGTTCGTAGTCGTATCTTCTTTGTGCGAGCCAGTAGTCTTTTTTCCCACGAACGCCTTCTTAGCTTGGGCTATTCTCCGCTTGATATCCGTTGTAAAATGCTACATGCAACATTTACACGGTCATCTCGCCATACGGAAGAAGAAATTGAAGGAGTATAAGCCGTAGCGTATTAATTTCCAAGAGAAAAACCCCCTCAGTTATATTCAACAACGTATGGACGACTCGATAAGGTTGGCAACATTTATTTTTACCGAGCCAAGATCGCACTATTTTCCACTTTTCAATGAGTTTTTGCAACGGCGATCACCAAGGTCGACTATCTCTGATCGACACCTGCTCTAGGCCGCTATACCTAAGCTGTAAAATGGATTGGATCAGGAACGTTTGCGTAATCTATGAAAAAAGAGAAGAGGCAGGTTGTGATGGAGATATCAGTTGGATGCTTAGCTCTTAGCTGTGTTTACTTAACGGCGGCGCTATCGGATTTGGACTTTGAATGGTCAACGGATACGAATCTCTCTCTCAATAAAATAATAATGAAGCTGGAATCCACTTTCTTCGCGCGAAATGCTTTTATCGGTAAATTAGAATACGCACGGCTGTCATTAAACTTAGTAAATGGAGCTGATAACATCTTCAATCATATTTATATTTAAATGTGTATTATCACCTCTCTTTCCATAAATGCTCGCTAAGCTACGAATTACTTCCTTTATTCCCATTAGTATCTCTTAATCAGAAAAAAACAATCTCTACAGTAAGATTTTAAAGAACGCAGGTAAAGTAAATTGATTAAATTGAATGGAAAACTCTAAAAGTGTACGCAGATACAAATGAGAAGTCCTTATTGAAGTTATCCGTGTTTCACCGCAAGAGCAGATCCCGTGATGCTAGATTTCATTCCATTTCTGTGAATATTCCCCAAAAACAAACTCATTAGTTACCAATAAATTTTTTACAGAAAGCAGTAAGTTCATGCCAATAAATAATAATTTACGAGTTATTAATTAGTTTCTTTCCAATTATGGGCATTTCATCTTGTCACGAAGCACTGTAAAGAATTTTGTTTGTCAAAGTAATCCAAAGATATGGAGTCGCAAAAATTAAAAAATGCGGGGAAACAAAGTTGAAGTCCCGGAAGTGATTAAGTAGGTATATTTGATGATAGGGATAATTCAGGGGACGACTACCTAATCGTGTGGAGCCCATTATGTAACATATGAACGTCTTCGAAGCAACACCTCAACACTACACAATGTTTCATGTTAGGTTGCTTTTCACTGCAAAAATAGATTTATCAGGAAGATTGATGGAATTTACACCACCAAAAATACATGAATGCTTAAAATTAATCGTGAACCAGGTAACCATTTGGAACTGTTGCATAGATAAAATAAGTATTCTCTCTATAATTTTCCACACCATTTTCATAGCATTGAGAAAAAGAGTAGAAGTAACTTGAGGTTTCACTTGTAAAAAAATTTCTAACGCACCAGTTGAACATTCTTCTAGTATAATATTTTTTTTTGTGAACGTGAGTAAAAATCGAGGGAAGTTATTGTACAATCATACATGCATAGATAAGTGACCCACCACTCCTTGCTATAACAGCCTCATGAAAATGACGTGAAAACGTTGACACTGGTAGAGTAAGAAAGGATGGTGTGATAAATGGCCAAATTAATCTTTCATTTTACAATTAAGTTTATACTTAACGCACTTAAAAACTGAACAATTTAATATAAAAATATCAAAGTTTTGATGTAAAAAAATTTACTAAAAGCTTTAAACCTAAAAGCGGGACAGTATCAACATGTAAAGATAATAAACGACTGATAAATTATGACAAATTTTAAATTCAGGAGAAATAAGTGGGAAAGTAGATGCCTATTATATCGAATACTGCTAAAATTTTTACGAAGTACGTTTAAATCTTCGTTTAAATATGTACACCCTCTCCATGTTCCATGTGTATACTTAGATAAAAAAAATCAAAGCTTAAACGGTGGGTATGGAAGGAGTGGATCCAGGAAGACATAGCTGAAGGTAATAAAAATAACCCCGTGTAAAGCTGTATCTTATTTCGATAAAACTAAAGTGAATGAAGAATAAAAGAGGATATGCCAGGTAAAGGAATTGTGCCATGAGTAAGTGCTGGAGCCAGCTTTTTGTATGCATGAATCCGTTACGTAAGATTTTTCCCTTTTGCACTATTCATGGACGGGAAGAGCACGCAGAGTATTTATTGATTTTAAAAAGATTTTCGAAAGATAATTCTCAGGAATTTGAGGTAATGATTGCAATGATGTGAAAATATGACTGATATGAGAACTTATAGGTAAAACAATATTCTAATAAATTTAATATTAAAGTTTTTTCCGATGTTCATGATAAAACAGCAGCATTAATTGATCCCTGCATTCTCAGGTTATTTGTCCGTGTAACTACTTTGAGATGGCAAGAGTTTGGAAAAACAGCTTTTCTAGGGACTCAACGGTTGGAATTAAGACCATCCCAAAATAATATATGTACACGATGAATCCTAGAAAGTAGAGACCATCTAAGCACTGCTGCAGAAACCTACAAATTAGTACAATTAGTTTATGGTGATGAAGAATACTCATTAAATAAGACACCTAAACAATCATGGGACAAAGGATTAACGATAGACATCAAGTGTACGATGGCCTAAGCTAAGAGAGCTCCTTAGGAATAGGTGAGTAATGTGCTCAAAAAGTTCGGACTACGAATGAAGAAGCAGTAAAACATTTAATAGGATTATTGCTCTATATGGACCAGAAACATGTCCCACTTTAATTACAGACCGGATATTACTTGTTGATTTTGAAGAATGGTGTGGGAGGAGGATGCTGAAGATAAAATGGACGGACAAAATAAGAAATGATGAGGTGTAAAGTAAGAGTAGAAGAGGAAAGGACCATTTAATGGGACACCATAGAGAAATGAAGGACAAGAAGGATTGGACACTCCCTGAGACACAATGGGTTTGTGAGGAACATAATGGAAGGAAAAATAGAGGGAAAAGTCCCATCAGAGGAAGACACAGGAATAAGTTCAAAGAAAGAGGAAATTATAGGAAGAAATTATATGAAGAAGTAAGGGGAAAAAATTAGATGCATGAGTAGAGCAACGAGAAGGTAAGAGAACAAGTAATAGATAGGGATGCATGAAGGAATGCGGTCAACCAATCTTATGATTGAAAGAATAATGATGATGATCGACACAAACGTTAGGGACCCCTGTCCGAGATAAATTCTACACGAATATCTTACACCAAGTATTTCGAACACAAATGAAAATTTGATGAATATCCCTCGGGCATCCTACCAATCGCTGGGAATATTCTCTGTATCACTCTGAAACACAACATTTCTGAATTTTTCAAGCACGGCATCTCCATTCGTAGCAGTTTTTCACGAAGCGCGCAGCTTTCCTTTGTATTTTATACATTTTTAGAGTTAAATAATTCTTTAATCCATATTAAAACAATCCTTGTACTTTTCCACTAATATTTATTAATGCACTACACGTTTCGCTGATTGCTTCGTTGGGGGAAATTATCAGAGAGAGACAACCTTTTCAGCGAGTCACTTTTTCCGCACCCCTCCCCCCCCCCACACACACTCCTTTCCGACTTTCCCTTTCTTACAAGCCGCTAACCTATGTTCCTCTGCCTTTCCACCAAAAATTTAGTTTGTTCTTCAAATCTCCCCCCGGCCAGCTTACTGGCGTTGGTTACTGTCGTAACTATCAATAAATAACATGTAAAAAATTGTACCTGAGGATGCAGCAAACTGCGAAACGCGTAGCACATCATTAAATATTAGTGTAAAAGTACAACGATTGTTTTAATATGGATTCTAGAATAAAATACTTCCATGAAGTGAAGCCTGCGAGTGGAAAGTTTATTAAATAATTCTGTCCAGGCTCCGAAATGCTCGAGGTGTATTCGAGGTGTGGTCTAATCAGAGCCAAGTAGCCGCTCCCTTTGACTCTCACATCCGAGGATACTCCCATTACACACTTGATAAATCCTTCCTTTTCTCTCTGTCCTTTCGTTTTTTTATGCTGTTCTGTAAATTTTTTGTCTGTGTATTCCCTATGACAGGTCTGAAGAAATGGTACTTCCAAGATATTTGATTATATCGAAATCTATTTACTCCACCCAGCGTAGGATTTAGCCTGATGCTTATCCTCGTATACCCAAGTTTCACCGCTAAAAACTGATGCTTTTTATGCATAAAAAATTAAAATCCAATTCACTGACCTCGTAACATCACTATCGATAGGACTTTCCAAACTGCGTCGCCAAAGGTATATAGTAGGTTCCCACTGTCACTGTTGCATTCCCGTGTGTCCGCGTCGATGCGTTCCGAATAACTGACACGCTGACTCGATTCATGGCAACTGCTGTGACCTGCCTAGTCCTATCTTTCCCCGCGGACTTCCCAGTTTGATACGGCAACCCATGTGACGGTGTTTCCCGGGTAACCTTTTCAAGAGTCCGCGCGCAGGCCGTATCACTTTCATTGACGTGACGGAGAGCATCAATATTTATCCTTTGTGTATTTCTACACTCGGAAAGCAATACATGAAAATCACATGCGTGCGCTTGGGGATTTCTACCACCTGCCGGCGTAAACTCCAAACCGACGAACGTTCGTCAGTTCCGCGAAATTATCTGATAGTTAGGAGATCACGGGTGTCGCAGTCTCGTGGTAAATCACATGGCGTTCAGCGAAATGAACGATAAACTTCATTGGGGAAAGATGTAAGTACGCATTCTCTGACGAATTTATACCGGTTAATCAGTGATTGGGTGCATGATGGCTGACGTTTCGATACTCGACTCGAGCATCGTCCTCAGGGCAGAGGTGAAGAAAGACATTGATGATGAATTGATGTGAATTGTGTTACCAATGCACAAAATCAACTAATTATGGGTCGAATGCGTTCAAATCAATTCCATATGCGCTTATTCACCTCTGCCCTGAGGACAAAAGTGAATAAAGTACATCAAATATTACACTCGACAAAGCAATTCAGGGATCTAATTCCAACTTCTCCGAGAATAAAATTGGATAAAACCCTCATAACGCCTCATATTGACCACTGTTCTCTCGTCTTTTCCGATATTACTAGTGAACTAAGTCAAGAACTACAAAGGTTACAAAACTGTGGAATAAGGTTCGTATTCCTAAACTTTAACGAAAATATTACCTGGATTCAAAATCGTTTGCTAAAGACATTCCTGATGAACTGATGTGAATATGTCACCAATTCAACAAATCGATTACTTTTGGGTCGAATACTCCCCGTTAGAATCGACTCAACGCAATTAAAAGTCTAATTCTGATTGGGCACTTTCGCGAACTAAGGAGGTACAACACGTCCAATTCATAGAAGAGATAATTGTACTTGCGACTTGGACATGAGATTGTGCATGCAATGCAACTATTTTAATATATTAGCTACATTTATTTCCATTTGACATAAAATGTGAAAATAAAATTACTATGCGTGTTCGGATACGGTGATATGACTTGGCTCTCGCATCGCGATTTCAGTGAAGCGCCAAACATAACTATGACCTAATGTATGTATTACATTGCCGAGGTGAGGAAATAGTTTCAAATGTCACCAAACCTTTTCTCCACGGAAAAGAAACACTTTAACCTGTTTGTCCACATACTTTTCATAAAAAAAGTGTTGTTAAATAATCTGAAAGATCATGCCGGGTTGCGATCATAGTTGGCAGAAAATTCGGAATATTCCACTGTGTCATCAATTATTTAAATGAAGTATACAGCTCAAATTAGTTATCAATAAAACTTGATGTTTATAATTCTTTAACTAAATGACAAGAGTAAACACACGCATAATTAGCCAAAACAGTTGAAAGCGCGACAGTATCCATCGTCCTGAGAGATGCTAAGAGAGGTGTTGCTGATATACGCAGTCGCTGAATGATAAGATATAGTAGCATCCAAGATGGGTAATGCTGTACTTCTATCGCAAGTGAATTTAAGTAGCTGCAAATGAAATTATATAAATCTACATTAAATGCGCTATTCATGACAAACAAGTCATTATGCAAGTTCTAACAAGATTACCCAAAGCAATTCACAGGTTAAGTACATGCCACAAAATATTAATGTAAAATAATTGGTGATGATTTTTGCGTAAATTTCTACCGTCCTGGATTCTACTTAACGCTGTTTACAGAAATACCAGGGTAATTAAGTCATAGTTACGTTAATTAGATGCTAATTATTAAAAATATATTGGAAAGTATGCCGGTTGCCTGATAATATTGAACCGGTATTACGTACCCCGTACAAGCAGAACTAAAAATATTGATAGGTAAAAAAAACAGTAACTTTAAAGGAAGTGTCCATGCCATCGCTACGGATCATTATTAATTCATGATTGGTCCTCTTAAATGTCAAGTAACGAGGACATATTCCTTGTGGTGGCCAATATTAACCCTGGAACGGAGTATCAGCAAAGCTTGCGAGAACCTCATACAAATATGAACAAATATATTGTTACTCCAGAGCAGTCATTGATTTTACCCTGAAGAATTGTCGGGTACCATGCGTACAAAGTTTGGACGAGCTTTAAACTCTTATTCGTTGACGGCTAGAAATTCCTGGACTTTCGGTTGAGAAATAACTGAAGTTACCACGCCCATGTGAGCCAAAGTTTTTATGACTGCTGATTTATCATTACTTCAAATTCCCATTCAAAACCATGCCTCGTGTTGATTTAAGGCTCAAGAAAGAAATGTCAATGAAAATTCCCAGAAAAGTCAGTTTTTTGTCCAAAAAGTCTCGGGGCGTCAAAAAATATCCGAAAGAGTCTCCAAAAAGTTATTTAAAAAGCATTGACTCAACAAATGTCGCCAAAATATGTCGTAACAACCAAAATAATCTTCATTTTAAATAATCGAGATTTTTTTCCCGCGCTCTACTCCACTCTTAACTGTTTTCGGAAAAGTAATGTAGCCGTGAGCTATTACGGTTATGTTACATTTACAACTATTGGCATCAATACCTATCTCCAACATACTTTAACAACGTTTACCAATCTCATTAAAGAAGATATTTTGTGAAATGTATCAATTTTTTCATCCAACAGGTAAAAACGCTTAAAAGGTTGCTCAGATTATTTCATTTATTTGAGGGTACGACTCAATTTTCCTTGTTCATAGAGCATTTTCTTTGGTCCAAATAAAAGTTGATGTTGTTATTATTCTCTGCGTTTTAAGTTGGTAGTTCATGGTCAGAGAAAAATGATGTGAATACGCTTGCCGAGATAAAAATACATTTAGGAGCAAAAATAGATTGCATTCTGGACGGGTAAACATACGAGCTCCTGCCAGAGATGTTTTTGAAAGACTGAGTAACGAAAAACATGAACCCATTCATAAGCTAAAATGAGTGGGACAGGAGATTTATTATTAGGACATATACAGATATATAGGCAGATACATGTCCACCAGTGACCTTTTATCATATTACTCTCTGATCAGAGAAAGTTTAAAGCGAAGATGGGAACATTTATTAGCAAGATCATTTGAAAAATATGAAAGACATTTCACTTTGAAAGATTAGCTGTGTTCACTGCGAACAAGGCTGATGAACTTTTCACGGGCTACCTATAGGGTCTATACCCTCCTGAACCCGTAGAAAACCCATGAAAAGTTCACCAGATCCACTTATTTCGTCGCATGCATGGACTACGATTGCGGTATTGATTTAGTAATAAACTGCAATACACTATTTCATGATCTATCAACAGATATGATTTCCACATATCGGATTGGATTGGATATTAGGGTAGGCCACCGACAGATAAGGTCATTTGCGCCACAGTGGACAGGTAAGGGAGGAAGGGTGGATGGAAACCCGGCGTCGGCATTAACTTAACGAAACTCTTAACTTAACTCCATTAACTTAACGGCATTAACTTAGCGAAACTAAACTAAAAAATTAACTAACTTAATAAACTGACTTAACGAAACTAAAAAATTAACTTAACGAAAGGCGCCAAGGGGACCACGGCTTAACATCTCATCCGACAGATGGAGTAGCGTACTTAAGCGCCCTCCACAATACGCTCAAGTAGGGATTTCCACATTTCTTATTACTATGAAATATTTTACTCTTACTGATTCCCAGATGTTAACGCTGTTGTATGAAAACAACCAGTCATCACTTCTGTCAAATATTTGCTGAAGACATCGCTGGGTATTTTTTCATTCTGACCTCTTAAATGTTTAGGTCACAGTATTCAGTAAAAAAATCAGTACGAGCAAGTATCGTAAACTTATGCCTCTAATTTTTACTTCACCCTTCATCTATATTTCATTAGATTAATACTCTGAAATGATTTTCCTAAGTATTTAAGTTATATGACTTGTTGGTTTATGTGTTATTCACCCTTGGTTCCTGAATTTTTGGTTGACGGCGTCTTCAAACTATTTTGTATTTCGTATATGTCAGTTTCTGAAGAAATTAAATGCTAACTTCAATCGATTGGGCCCGCATGACCTCTCTCCCCTCTTCTGCTGTGCGTACCATTAGCACTATACCGTCTGTTTATACTAAATGGATAATATTACTTTCACGCTACTTGGGTACCGTGAAAGTTAATCTTTCCGATTCCTCTATGGATCTTCTACAGATCTATGTTGAATAAAGCGTGAGATACCCGTCTTCATCCATTACATCCCAAAGTCCATCATTCTAGTTTAGTTCAACTGTTGAAGTATTCGATTACTTATCAAGATGTAAATTTTAAATTAAGAAAAGAAAAACAGTTGGGTTGTCACGGAGGGCAATTTTGTTTACACAGCACTTGGAATTCAAACTTAAAAACAGACACCAACAAAATTTTTAGATATACAAATTTAATCTCTTTTTATATTAATCCGTGTCTGTGAGTTCAGTTGATTAGTTAAAATGATAAAACTCAATACCAACGACTAAACTGAAGGTTTTGGTAATATCGTTGGCCAGTTTATCCTCGCTCTTCTTCCATCAACATTTAGTTATTCCCGTCTGACCACTTTCTTAGGAATTCCGATTCACTCTAAGATACTAATTAAGGTGACTGGAGCAGTAGTCATCAGCCATTGAGAACACCATTGAACAATTTAACAAGTCAGCCGAAAAAATTCTTGGGCCGCGATTCACTTGAGCATAGCTGTCATTTCGGTGGAAAATTATCACGCAAATAGTAATAAAAATGATACAAGAGTCATTTTTTAACTTTTCGCCTCAATGAAAACATTGCTGAGACTGGTTATTTCGATATTTAAACAAAATTAACATGTTAATACGTGTTTTTTTACTCCGTATCACACCTTTACATTTACAGTAATATGAAACGTACTCTTTCGCGTTCAGGCGAAAATTATGTTCATATATTATCGAATTACTTTGATTGAATTGGACTGGAATTTGTGGAAGCGACTGACGGCTAAGGTCATTTGAGTTACGGGGGAAAACTAAAGGAAGTAGGGGGGATAAAAACCCGGCGTCGGTAAGGCGCCCAGGGGACTACGGTTTAACGTCTCATACAACAGTGAATTTGAGGAAAAATCTCGCAGGCAAAGTCCTCTATTCCCCCAAACTGAAGCTTTTGCTTCTCGCCAGGAACTAAAGAAGGGGGTGGGAAGGTTATTAAGGGTGGGAGTGGACATGGGAATGGTAAGAATCCAAAACTCGGTCACAATCAGATTGACCGCGTTGAAAAACAAAGAAACCTGGATTTAGCTTTTTGAAATTAGAAAACCCGTATTCTGCTTCATTGATGGAAGCAGTTTCGAGCCTCCCTTGCCGTTGAGTAAATCTACGCTCGTTTGCCGGCAATCATTCGAGCCCCCCATGAAACAAACAATGAAAGAAGCGATTCTCCTTCGGTCACTCCCCGCAACAAGGGTCGGTTGGATCTTTGGAGCTCAGCAACTCCCGCTGTTCTAGGAGGGCATAAGTGTCTCATCCGATGGACTGAGTATTGCATCCACAAGTCACTTAAGTAGGCATCGGGTTTCCTCTGAAAAACATCCTCCTCTGCAGGGACATGAACCCTGGCCGTATGGTTAGCCAGTACTCTAGCCACCACAACAACCCGATCCCCCGAATCACTTCGAAATATATATCAAGTTCTACATGGCTGCGATGTATAATTGCATTAAATTGCCAAGTGACCAAATCGGTTACATGCAGCGTACTCAATTTTATCTACAAATATTATTAATAAGCAAACGTATTCAAAGCTTCACACAAATCTTGACGAAAATCACTTCGACAACCGTAATGAACCCTCCCAATGAATGATATTACACACTTCCTTGAAGTGAAGGCATCTTTACACCAGTAACTCCAGTCTCGTGGGCATGAAAATAAATTATGGATTCTCGACTCGTCTTTTTTTTGTCGCCTATAATTCCGTAAACAAACAACTTTTTCGATTGAGTCGCCGTCTAGTGATGAAAGACGGCAGTTCTACTGTAAATACAGTCTACAGATAGTAAATAATCACGTCTTACCGGTTTTACTTACCAGTAATCACAATGCAGTGGATAATACATGTAGTAATATACGCGGGACGTAATTACACTTTTTTAATATTGTCCGGTCAACGGATATATATTTAATTTCTCTCCAAATTTTATCACAGAAATGCACAATTAACTTCTTAGCACTTCGTGAATATCGTTCTACGGCAATTTGATTATAATACGAGGTGAAAAAAGTAGAATGAATTGGAAGACGAACACATAAGTACTTTAAGGATTTTAAAACCAAGATCCGACAATATCATCTATTGATGGGAAATTTCGGCAATAACTATCATTTTAAAAACAAATAAAGGATCCTTTATTTGTTATCGAGGGATTGTTGAACCTACTCTGAGACCACGCATGAGTAGTAGGTTACACATTAACATCCACATCAATCTATCTAGATCATACCTTCTGATTCCTAAGGCTCTCAACAGGTAATAAACCACAAAAATATAGCTGTAAATTAACAGTAAAAGATCCACACAGCAGAGAAAAGACTCACGATGGAAGTTTTATTTACCTCTTACACACTTCCTGTAGTACATATTTCATCTTTAGCATTTTCAAAGTAACTGTTAGGTCTCAAAAATAGTGAGCTATCATTCACAGCATCAATTTGTTCATATCTCTTCAATCGTTATTGAATATTCACCACGCAGTCTCACGTCAACAACAATTCACAACGACTATTTACGATTCAACCGAGAAGACTTTTTCCTAAGTGGCGCCAAGGACTGAGTGAACTAAATGTGGGAATTGAAGCAACACATTACCAACGGCAACGATTCCAAACCTATCAATCCATAATATATATTTATGGTCGTAGGAATGATTGTAGCGCTGCTGGGCCGGTCATATCATTAACGAAAACACCGTATGAGAGAGGAAACACCGTATGAGGACGTTGAGACTAGGCCTCATCGGTATAACTACGCAGTTCCGGCTTCTAGATTTGGCCAAGAAGTGCGTAGCAAGCTTTCTAAAGCGGAAACATTTGAGACTTAACAAGTCACGAGTAAGAATAAAAATATAAAAAGAAGGGCAGACAGGAAGTTCCGACCCACAGAGGTCGCCGACGCAGGAAAACATCCGACATTCAGCGTTCTCCTTTTAACCTCACGAAATTGAGCAAGAAAAGACGGGGAATGGAGACAAAAAATAATTCATGTGCAATATATTGAGCTTCACTTTGTCTGTCGCCCGAGAAGTATTCCCATTCCTTTGAGAGTCAGCATTTTTTCTCGCGTTATTTTGGAAAAATCAAAAGTTTATTTTGGTCGTTACATATTGGTGATGAGACGTTTTGCGGCAGTAAAACGTCAAAATATACTGCGACTGACTGCATTTTAGATTAAATAAACTTGCCTATTATTCAGGAAAATGTTTCATAGGTTGAATACACTCAATTAGCGCATTTCATAGCTTTTTGCAAGGAAGATGCATGATTTTAGACGTTTCCATATCTCTTACCAAACAAATCGGTGATAGAACCGATATGATCGCCAGAAATTTAAAACAAAGACGATCTGAGATTTGAGAGTTTTGTCCGAATTTTTACTCCTTTGCGATCGGAAATCAAATGTTCATTATTTCACTACATGGTATTTGGATAAAACTGTGCTTAAAAGGCATAGTTTTTTCAGCGTCGCTTATTACCAACGTTTTCTCAGAAAATGGATAATAAAATTACGGAATAATATGTAAAATGAACAAAATGCAACTCCATAAAATAGAATACTGGGTTTTCTGGAAAGATTGAGATGTAAAGAACAGACAGGGGATCGAACCCGGTGGTTCTCAAAGTGAGAACTACCTCCCTCTAGAGGGTGGTGCATTCTTCTTCAT
Source organism: Ceriagrion tenellum (assembly GCA_963169105.1). Taxonomy (NCBI): domain Eukaryota; kingdom Metazoa; phylum Arthropoda; class Insecta; order Odonata; family Coenagrionidae; genus Ceriagrion; species Ceriagrion tenellum. Next base: position 5,112,923 of record OY720641.1, on the reverse strand, counting down.
TTCAAACGTATTCCGAATTTCAATTCCACATACTCAATATTCACATCTCAAACATTCCAGCATTCAACACATGCAAAACATATGCGGAACAGCACTGAAGAAACTGGGATTTGTCAAACGTGTAATAGGAAGGTCCTCGGATTAAAAAGTAAATGAGAGATGCTACTTCTCTCTAGTTAGGCCACACTTCGAATACGCCGCGAGCACATAGATTTACCTAAAAAAATAATAAAATACAGGAAAAGCTGTAAGCTTAGAGAAAAACTGGAAAGAGTGAACAGTGAGTGTCTCACAAAATTTGGAGGGATTAAGGTGGGAGCCCCTAGAGACTCGGAGGCTACACGCCAGGCTTAGGTTGCTTAAGAAATTCAGAACTGATATTTTTCAGAGGGACATAGAGAATATTATTATGACTCCTCACTACATCTCTAGGTCTCACAGGTGCGATAAAATAAGATAGATGCCTTGCCGAACAGATAGGAACAAAAACTCGTTCTTTCCGCACACAATAAGCGACCATAATAAAAACTAAGCTCCACTAAATACATTCCGATAATACGCGTAACCATTTCACCTGCCAAAACCTTACATCTTTACACGGCTGGTGACCTAACGACCCTTGCCATACACCCATGTGGCGGCTAGTAGGGTAGTATTTAGGTGTAGATGTCCAATATTCTAACAGCTGATTGGAATTTTTTTGGACAGTACTTAATCTAACGTCCTATTCTCTGGTCATATCGTTCTACTTCCTCTTCAGTGGTGACTAAATTTCCCCGTATTCAAACCCCCAGGGGTGGAACGTTTCCGGGCATACCACTGAAGAGGTTAATGATCCGCCATTAGACAGCTCTGAAATTCCTCATGTTGCCTTCCTCATCTTATTTTGTCCAGAATTCCTACCCTCTTCCTTTCTCTTACACGCTTCCCAAGTGTTACCTCCTCAATTGACCTCCTCTCCAGCATCCCCTCTCATTTCAAAACGTCCTCCCCATCCATCTCTTTTGCTTCCTCCGGGTCCTCCACCACGAGCTTCCTCTCTCACCCAACCATATCCAATACCTCATCGTTCGCCTTTCTGCCCTCCCAGCTCACACACACACACTCCATCCTTCTCCACACATTTCAAACGCCTCGTGTCGACGCACATTTTCTCTTCACAATGACCAAGTTTCCGACCCATGCAGCGCCTTGCTCTAAAATAGAGTTTACACCAGTTTTTTTCTTTACGCCTCTACTCAGAACGCCCCTTATCAATTTGCTCCTCTATGAAAAAGCCATGACAAATCTTAAACTTATATCCCTACCACTAAGCCTATTCTCCTACGAAATGCTAATCAGATGCGTAAACTGCTTGACTACTTTTTTGTGTCTTTCCATCCTTACATTAAGCCCCGCTTTCCCGTTTTAAGGACCAAGGTGAATGGCTGTGTGGAAGGCGTGATGACGGTACCGTATCGGTGAGCGGAGTTCACCACAAGCAGTTTGCTTTCAAAATAGTGCATAGTGGGGAATTAAAACTAGTGCGTGAAGTGTTGTTTGTCTGAAACTTGAAAATAAACAATTATGTCATAAAAAACCTAATTCTAAGAGGAGGACAGTTAAAAATGGGAGGAAAGAGTAAAAAATTGAAAGCAGTCTATTTACACATGATAATTATTCACAAATTCATCTTTAATTATTTTACCAACTTTATTTTGTTTGGTTTTCTTTTTTAACTTCTTTTTATTTTATTTTCATCTTTTTTAGTCTTTTCTCTGTTTTGTATTTTTTTCCATTTTATTTATATTTTTTAAGATTTCTTTTTTTTCTAGAGAACATTTTCACTTTGCGATTTACAAGGACTTAACCTACGAAGAAAATATAGGCATGGGAAAGACTCATAAGAAGAGTAATGTGTTGAGTCAGTGGATATGTGGTGGGAGTAATGGCGTAATTCTGGATATTAATCAGGAGGGGGTGATTTGTTTTCGGCAAACGGGTTTTAAATTTAGAAACTAAGGATTGAAAGTAAATTTTGATGGCCGGTAGTTTATGGTTGGCTCCTTCAGTATAACCAATTTGCTGAGTACGGATTCTTTAATTTTGAAAAATTTCCAAGTAGCTTCTCATCTCTTTCGCTAGCTCTCTGATAAGGAGGGCGATAGGGGGGGCAAGGGGGCAGAAAGTGGGTGCAGGAGGCATGGTTCTTACCCCACGGGGACCAGATATACCTATTCTGGGATTAACAAACTATTAAGACCGTATGAAAGACGCCAAGGTACTCTGTACCGAAGGAAAAGAAGTTAACTAACGAATATTTAATATTTAAGCACAGGGATCTGCATTTTCCGTTAACCATCTAGAACTTCTATCGGCTGATAATTCATAATTATATTATTTCTCAAGGACGAGACGTATATTTTGATTAAAAAGCGTGATGGGCTCGTGCTATGTAAGGAATTCTGGGAAAAATTTTGGACATTTTTAGTTTCAGTTTGGACATTCCAAATTCTGCCTTTCAGAGTAAAAGTATCACGAAAATTATATTTGTGTCTATCGATACCACTCATATTAGTACTAGGTTTTAATCTTTTAATATCCGTAGTAAACGTTCTACTTCACACCAATTTGCGATACTGCACATGGTTAGCCATTCCTTTTTATGACTTAACAAATGAATCTTTATTCATTTTCGCGCTGAACATGCGTTTCTTTTTACAAAAAGCAATCCCACGTCCACATTTAAAAAGTAAAGTTTACTTACGACTTCAATTTGTTTTTATTGGCCCTCGGATGATTAGTGATATTAGCACCTTGAGTGCTATGGACGTCTTGTATGTGCTATGTATGTGCTTGAGTGTTATGGTACGTCTTCCTGTTTTATCTGAGAAGGAAAATGGACGTACTATGACGTCCATGGAATGTCATTATTGAACGGTAGCTGGGCGTAATGGTATGGCTGCAGTCTTTCCGATAGACCAACCAACCATATGACCATCGATCGATATGACCAACGAGGGCAAAAATAAATCATCATTGTAAACCTAGATTTAAGAGATTTTTCTTTCACAATTCGGGAAAACGTGTAAAATCCTCAAATTTTCTGAGAGGACCTTCAATCTAAAGCCTAGCACTCAAGGTGTTAGTGCGAGAATGAAAAATATGAACAACATAAAGAGGTGAGGTCAGTTTATTTGGGGTTTTTCCCTGCGTTGATTCATGTTAACGGACAACAGTTTCGCTAACGTTACAGTCAGCGTCGTTAGGTCCTGATTTAGGGCATGACGACGCTGACTGTTAATTAGCGAAATTTTTGTCCGTTAACATGAATCAACGCGGGAAAACCCCAAGGAAAATTACCTCAATAAATTATCGCGGAAGCCTCCGTACCAATATGAAGAGGTAACTAGCTAAAAATATGAACGTTTTAGTCAAGTTTTTCGCAGAAATAGAGGACAGAAATGTTCAAAGAAAAGCGCAAATACTTCCAAGTAAAGCGAGATTAATAAACAAGATCAAGGTTTTCGAGAAAAAAGGTAGCTTTTTAAAAAGATTCGCAGTTCTAAAATTGTCCAGTCTGATATCGTTTCCTAAAACTGGCAGCCATATGAACACCCTCTTGAGACGGCGTCTTCCCAGTCAGATCGTGCCAAATCGCCAAGTTTATATTATCCCCCGGCGAAGAGCGTAGGTGAGGAAGGTTGAAGACAGCCAACTCCGAGACGAGACTTGTCAATCACCGCAAGGCTTGTCTTCGACGACATTTAAGAGCCATAGGCCAGGAACCTTTAGGGGATAGTATTGCTAGTCGCATGGCGTCGCGTATTTATACATCAATGGGATTGAAGCACATAGGGGGGGGGGGGGCACGATTAAGTTGTCACGGACAGATTACCACCCCTACTCGGCACCTTGGCTTCATGCGAACGCTCTATATATACTTGGTAGACACTCTGATTCCCATTCCATCCCCACACCCTTGAGCTAAAAATACAGCGTCTAGGAATAGGAACAAAAGGAAAGACTGATGATATGGCTAACTTGACTAATTATCGCCAGATAACTTCCCTCGCCGTGAAAATCGGCCGGGCCATATTTTCACTCGACGATAGAGGACACTGGACCCCGTTTTGTGCTGGGTTGCGGATCAAAAGGTACTAGGTTCATACCAACGCGAAATTTCTTTATTGTGCATGAAGCATTTCCGTGAAACTTTGCATAATGTGTGTTTGTTCGTCTTCCTTGCGTTCCAATACCATTCATCAGGTTACGATGAAACTTTGGTGAGCTGTTATGCGCGCACCCGTGAAGGTTTCCGAATCATTAAATCCCTCATGCAATAAGTGGAGCGCGAGTGGTTTCAACAAATGAGTGCTGGCATGCGAGCTTCTCAAACAAGCGAGGGACGACAAGGAAGCAACGAAGCAGATCGTTAACGAGGTGCTCAATCACGTACATCAGAGTCGTAACAGTGAGACATTATTTGTGTCAAAAGGTACGTAATTAATTTGTATGTAGAATAATATTTGGTGCAGTGGTCTCTTTGTTTGCTATTCTTTTGATTTCTTGCATTCGACTTTCGTACACGCCTCGCTTTTACCTAAAATTTGGTTTTTAAGCTCGAAAATCTTAAATTATTTCACTACTTCAACAATGGAATAATTTATTTACTTGGAAACCGCAGCATAGGCATGGAATGGAAACTCATGCCATTATTCATTGCCTATCATTTATTTTGCGCAGGTAAATGTGTCTGCTTTGTGTATATATGCCTACTTATAGAAAAAGAGGCATTGCAACGCATGCTGGGCACAGCTAGCATTCCATATATATATAGCTATGGACGTAATAGTACATCTTCCTTTTTTATCTAAGAAGGAAGATGGACGTTCTAAGACGTCCATGGAATATCATTATTGAACGTTAGCATGGAAAGCATTATTGGACGTAGTGGTATGGCTGCAGTCTTTCTTGTAGACATACTTATGACCATTGAGGGCCAAAATAAATTTAAATTGTAAATAAAAGTTCATTAGCGTAAGTTCATTGAAGTGAAGAATGGCAAGGCATCGATTTTTTTGGCAATTCAATGCATGAAATAGTTTCAGACGTTGTTTTGTGGAAATATTCTAAGTCCGCGATTGTCCAAAGAAAATAACTCGGGTAGTTATTTCCACGCTCTTATTACGAGGGACCGACCGTGGACCATTTTCAAGGTCAATCTTAATAATGGCATTAAAATTCGATACCATGGTCAGTTCGTATTAAAAAGAGTTTACAAATTACAAATGAGTTATTTTATATCATTCGCCCATTCTTGGCGACTCAATGCCATTTTTACACGTTGTCTGAGGCCAAATTGCATAAAAAGAGAACAAAATATACGGTGAAATCCCTCTTAACGACCACTCCTGTCGATCAGGCGACCACCCAACTCAACGACCGTTTTTCATCGGAGCCGTCAGGCGGTCGATTAATACAGGTTTCACTGCATGTGTACATCAAATTAACATGCATTGAATTTTCCCAGGAGCAACAAAATTATGTGGAAATAAACGCTATTTGTATAGTTTATAACAAAACTATCACTTTAAGCGTTTTTAAAAATCTTTTTCAAACCAGCCGCCCGTACATTTGCATAATAAGTACTTCTAGAAACTGAACCATTGTCGAAAGGCTGCGCCTCTTAACGACCATATTTCGGCAGAACCGTCGCGCAGTGGAGTATTCGACCTCAAATGCTGGACGAAAATCAAAAATCATGGAAAGTTTCTACAAAGTTATTTTCAATTAATTATGAAGATAATGCATCCCGTGAATACTCTTACAACCACCAACAACCACTTCCAAGACAACCGGAAGCCAGTCGAAACTAAGCTATAGATTGGTGGACTAGTAATATCACAATTGCAAGTTATGATTAATTAATTTTTTTAAACAAACACTAATTACTGAACAGTTGCTTTAAAAGATATTTTGTGAACACTGTGTTTTTACTACTATTTCATTCGTTAAAATGAAACTATGCCGAATAACATATTTTACGTATTCTTCATTTGTGTATGAATATTTGAAAATCAATGATAAAATTCCAAAAAATAATAATAGAGCACTGTTTTTTTTTAAGTGTGTCGGGCCTTGTCGAGCAATGGATAATCTAATTTCGTATGAACAGTTCTCGTACGAGTAGAAACAAAAAAATCCTGCCCCTTTTTTATAAAATAAGGCTTAATATGTATGAATTTATGAAGTAATAGTTATCGTACGAGTAGAAACAAAAAATCCTGCAACTTTTTTATAAAATAAGGCTTAAATTTATGTACACATTATGATAAAAATCTAGTAAATTTTTAAAAATTTGGACGCCATACTGGATAGTCCATTTTTTATTTCCTAGTTTTGACATCAGATTTGAATTTAGATTACCCAAAAACCCTTAAGTACGAAGTCTCGTATAAATACTTAAAAAAATTGGATATCGGTTGGCCACATTGGTTACCCCATTTTAAATTTTGTGGTTTTGACATCAAATTTGAATTCAGCGCTAACAGAAACCTTCAAATGTCACGTTTGAAACAAATGCAATGATATCTTCAATTTTGGCCAGCTTCAAATTTTTTAATGCAAAATTATTAATAATTGTAATCAACAAAACACAATTACCGATCCAGCCGTCTTTTTATTTTTTTTTTATTTTTACTCACACTCCCGAAAACAGGACAACAAAGGCCTTTTACATCGGGCGATTAACAATTAACAATATACGAACAACAACACTCATGTCATGAGTGGTGAAAAACCCTAAGTGAGCAAAAAAAATTTGTGTAAAAAAAAAACCCTAAGTGAGCAGGATTTTTTTTTAACACTCATGTCATGAGTGGTGAAAAACCACCCAGTCGGGACTCGAACCCGGAACCCTCAGGTTGACAGGCGAGGACTTAGCCCCACCGCCACCGGGGCCGACCAAATCATTTCGTGACATACTGAATGACACAAGTAGGTAAATTTAGAAAAAAATCACAAAAAATATGACGCAAAATCCGCATTCTAACAGTAATATATGAAAAAATACATTCTGAAATTTTCACAAACATCATGGTTTTACCACAAAACCAGTTTCGTTTTTTAATAGCATCACAGGTCGCAATTCACACCTAAATGCAATCAAACATTTTATAGCATTTGTCACATTTTTAGGGCCATAAAAAAACTTCACCGAGAGATGCCAGAGACCTTGAATTCATCGGCGTTTCCTTTGAAGAGAACATGACAGTAAACATTGAGTAACAAACACGCACAGTGTTTCATTTACCACGGGCAAACACTTTCAATTTCAAGCACAGTTCAATTCTACAACATCATGCCTGAGTCAAAGTATTCTATAGCAATAATTTCATTCGTTGAGTGGCGTCTCTTTCAGAAATAATTGCGGTCAATGCGTTCGAGTAAATAAAGCTTTAAGAAAGGTTTGGAAAAGAGAATGACAGGCGGCGAAATTTTAAAAACCATATATGTACTTTGATGTCGCTGACAATGTGGAACATGAATTGAATGTATTCCTCATATTTAAGTATTTTATACGACACCAGATTTCCGATTTAACTCAACATTATATAAGTGTAGTATATTCTCAAATATATGTAATGTATTCCACAATTGCATGCATTAATCGCAGGCATTAGTAATGACTTTTTATGTGAGTAGTTAATAGTTTAAAAAGTTAAGTGACGCATAGGGTTGTCTAAATTATCTGACGTCACCGCAAGGTTACTCTCCTCTCACCTTTGCACGTTTCAGTGGAAAGGATCTTTCCAATTAGTTTACCGTCTTCCATCGAGGTAATAGAACCAATTAGGATTAACCAATCGGATTTCAAATGTAAAAATGTCTCATTACAAATAGTAATAGCATTCCGTGATATAGTCTGTCGGGTCCTAGCACATAGTGCTTTAAATTGGTGAGCACGCAAAACTTTCTGCGAGAAATATTTTATTAAAAAGACGTTGCTTTTTGAAAAATGTTGTCAAATGTATTCAAGGACAAAAACTTGACTAAAGAGGCATTTAACACTAGAAATACTGGACATTGCGGAATACCTATTATTACCGACAGGGATCAATTTGAACAGAAGATTAAATTGTAACATTTACAACTTACAACAATGAACAACTTACCACAGACTTATAAACACACGGGTCGTCCGTCCGCAACGGGTCGTGTGTTTATAAGTCTGTGATATTGTAAATGTTACCATTAAATTCTCTGAAAAATGGAATACCACAAAGTTACTAAGAAACTTGTATTATTTAGTCAATTTGATCCCCTGAAACTAATTTGTGGTGGAATGTTTAAAGAAAATTTGACATTTTTAATTGACATAATAAGCAAATTGTTTCGGAAATATCATTTAGCTGTCATTTCACAATATTATACCAAAACTGCGGTTTATTTCAACGAATTATAATTTACAAATTCAAAATATAGGTTGTGACGCTTCGCATAATGACTTGGACCCGCGACTCTTGTATGCATGCCTGAATAAGTTTGTTGAGTGTTTACAAACAACTATCTATTCAGTGCAACCTAATAACTATAAAGAAAAGTATACCCATGAAATCCAAAGAAACTCCGTTCCATAAGGACAATACTCGAATAAAACAATGGAGAGATAGGCTGGGGTCATTAAGTGGCGTTTCTTCTTTCATCTAATTATTGTCAGATATATGAAATGACCATCATCTTCACTTAAATTTCACCACACACGTAAATATTCCACATACTCTTATTTATTTTTACCCAAACGTCAACTTTAAACACTCATTTTTAAATTAAAACGATTCTGCAAAGTCGAAAAATAGGTCAGGACAAATAAAAGCTATTTTGGAATTTTTATAAGGAGGGAGAATTTTCAAATTGCCATTCGGTTTCATCATGTCAAGCCTGATAATTTTATATATAATTAATATTAAGTAATCCTTTGACAAAAATGATGTTGAGCTGTGTACACTCTTGTCGACCTTATACAAGTCAATTGCAGAGTTCCAACTGTTGCCGATTCCGCTCTTTTGTCCCTCTGTTTTCTCTTTTCTCGTGCGCCTTGCTGCTGATGAGAAAGAAGATTGAGCAAATTATTCGTGGCGCTGTATTTTCGTTCGTGAGGGCAGGGTCTGCCTCGACTCAAAATTCACGAGAACAGAGAAAGCCGTGGACCTTCTGCTGAGATGCGTTCGAGTAGTTGCATAAGGGTATTCAAACTAAATCGCATTGTCGGTTCTTTGTATCTCTTTTGCGCGCATTGTTGCTTAATTTTAGAACACATCCTAATATTCCTCCTTAACTTAACCAGACCTTCAGCTTTCTGTCTTCAGATATTCTTGCACGACTGATTAAATGGGACCTTTTGAGCATGCATAAAATATTTTGCGCACAATCAAAAATTTCAAACTAAAACATGCATACAATGTAGCATGCCGAGTTCAGAGGATATAATACCAGATTTTTACCAGGTTTTCCCGGCGAATAATAATTTTAAAATCTTCTCGGGTTTGGTACCGAGTAAGGCTTCTAAAGGCCGACGTTTTGACGAGTACTAAATGCCCGAGAAGATTTTTAAAATACTATAATACCGCCCGCATTGTAACCCAATGCATAACGGGGCATTCAAGGATTACGTAAGACTTTTTTGAGGGTGGGGGTTTGGGATCATCTTACTTTGTCTTATGAAGAGCAGAGGGGAACCTTGGACCAATTCACATAATATTTTTGTCCGTCTTGAAACATTGTATCATCTCCTAATATCCTGTGTTTTTTTTCCAAATATAGGGTAATTTTTCACAACCTTGTCAGCTGTGGTACTGTTTCGCTCGTAATGTAAATGAATGTGGTACTCCAACACTGCATAATCATACGATATTCAGTGCCCAAAGGTGTATGGTGTGATGACTTCCATGGAAATATGACACAGCAGAGAGCGAACATTTAAAGAAGAGTAGATACAAATATATAACGTCTCACGTAAGACTGAGAGGGTGGGGGGTTGGAAAAATCTTACATTGTCTTACATAGGGGGGCCGGGGAGGTCAATATGGCATAAGTCGGCTTACATAATACTTGAACGGTCCCTATTAGAATACCAAAATAATAATATCACAACGCAGCCCATACGCTATACAAGGACTAAAGAGGTGTTAGTTTGAGTACCGGTCGCATTTGGTCTAACCGCAATCCTTACCGCCTAATCCACATGTGGCGTAATACTTGCCTTCGTGGAAAGTATAAATCCGTCATGAACTGTAAAAAGCTTCAAAATTCAATGGATGCCTCGTGATAATTATTAATAGAAATCAATCAAAAGATTGTTGCTCTCCGCTACGTTTCCACACCACCCAACCGCTCCACTCCATCACAATTATTCACTTTGACGTCCTTCGTAATTTTCCCGATGAATCCCATTTTTAGTCTTCCACCGTAATTCTCTCCATTCAAACATCCTTCCAATTTTATTTACAATCAGCTTTCGTGGTACTGCACTTGTTATGATGGGTTGGCCAAGGTACAGACGACAAGCCTCATCGACACAACCCTTTGTTCTTGTGTTCTGAGGCATTGAGGCAGATGTTTGGTCGAATAAATGACCTCACTTAAGTTTGAATGCAATAGTTACTCCCTGAAACGACCTCAAGAATTTCCACGAATATTGCCTCATTGTGAGCGACAAGAAACGGGATGACTCGTTTCACCTTGAGAAGATCAATCAGGACTATAAGCCAGAGAAGACATCATCCTACTCGCTTCTCATGCCTGCCCATAAAGTCACCCATCTTCCTAACAAATCCTACTTATGACTTCAGGGATATTATCTTCATGATTTGTATATGTTCACGGATAATTATTTCGATACACTGGCTTCAGGAGCATTGACTGTTCTGACTGACTGAGTGAGAATTAAACCTTAGTATATACATGCGAAATCATACGAGTGTGAAAATAAATGAAGGTGTAATAGGAAAAGTGAAAAGCTACCGGTACCTAGGAACGATGGTGACAGACGACTGGAGAAGTATTGCAGAAATAAAAGCAAGGATAGCAATGGCAAAAGAGGCCTTCAGACAGAAGGAAAACTTGCTATGCAATAAAAGCCTGGATCTGGAGCTGAGAAAGAGACTAGCTAAACGTTATTCATGGAGCGTTTTCATGTATGGATGTGAAGCGTGGACATTAGGTAATAGGGAAAGGAATAGAATAGAAGCTTATGAAATGTGGGTGTAAAGAAGGATGGAAAAAGTAAGATGGGTAGATAAGATGAGAAATGAAGAGGTTTTGAGCAAAGTAAAAGAAGGAAGATCGCTCCTAGAGGAAATAAGGAAAGGAAAGGAAACTGGTTGGGACATTTGATGAGAGGGAAAAGTATAATAACTGTGGCACTTGAGGGTTCAATTGAAGGAAAGAAAAAGAGAGGAAGGAGAAGAATTAAATTGGTGGATCAGGTGAAGAGCAACAGCTATGATGAAACAAAGAAGGAAGCTCGGGACAGAAATGGATGGAGACAGCAGTGGTGTACGGGACCTGCCAGCAGGCAGAACACCAGATGATGATGATATGCATGCACCACAGTTTACTTCAAGCGAAAGTTATCACACAAATGCCATACCTGCACTGTGGATTACGTAAACATGAATCTTCACATACAGTTAAATATCTTGGAATTACCTAAGCTTCTGATATATCGTGAGGAAAACACATACAAATCATACGTGACACAGCATTAAAGAAACTAGGTTTTGTTTAGCGTATAATAGGAAGGTCCTCGGATGAAAAAGTAAAAGAGAGATGCTACTTCGCTCTGGTTAGGCCACACCTCGAATACGCCGCGAGCATTTGGGACTCTGGTCATAAAGATTTATCCCAAAAAAATCAATAAAATACAAAGGAAAGCAGCGCGCTTCGTTAAAAACTGTTACGAACGTACTTATAGTGTCTCACAACTTTTACAGGGATTAAAGGATAGGATTAAAGGATTACAGGGATACAGGGATAAAGGTGGGACCCCATAGAGACTCTGAGGCTACACGCTAGGCTTAGGTTGCTTGAGAAATTCAGAAATGATGTGCTTCAGAGCGACACAGAGAATATTATCATGACGCCACACTGTGTCCCTGGGTCTGACAGAAGCGATGAAATTAGACAAGTACATTGCCGAACAGATAGGTATCAAGCCTGGCTCTTTCCGAGCTCAGTAAGCGACCACAATGTAAACTGAGCTCCACTGAATGCACTCCCATAATACACGTCACAATTTCACCTCGCAAAACCTTATCCCTCACATCTTTGCACGGCTGGTGTCCTAGCACCCCCTGCCATATGTCCTGGCACGCAGGGTAGTATGCAGATATAGATGAAGACTGTGGTTTAGTCTAATAAGCGGTTTGGTTGAGGTCGTTCGTAATTGACTAACTCCTGCTAAAAAGCAGAATTAAGATCCAATAGGGATCTTAATTCTGCTTGTAGATTCTCGTACAAATCCTTCTACACTTGTTGAAATACTGCCTAAAATATAGCGCGCATACAGCTGACATGTTCCTGTGGCTAATTCCCATTGAAGTACGAGGATCGAAGATGGAGGAAAACTGAAAAATTAACCTTCCCTGCGCTGCTGAGTATTAACTTCTTAGGAGAGTCATTTTCACTTCATGAGTGGGATCAGGTAAAATGAGTAGCACTGGAGAAATGTAAAAATAATTTATTCATAAATTGCGATGAAATTTTAATTACTCCACGTATATATGCATTCACGACGATGCAGTTTCAGTCGTTTAGCAATTGTATTTAAGTCTGGCCACACTCATACAACAATTTCTGCAGTTTTAGAGTAATCACTGTGAAAACTCTTTTACCATTTTCAGAGACAATCTTTGGGATTTTGTTTGGAATTGGATGCCTATTTCAGGCAAAAAAGTTGAGGCTACTTTAAACTTAATGGAAAATTCGTTGAAGTCAGATGTGACTTAGTAAAAATTCAATTTTCGATGATGAAAAGTGTATAAAATTCCCTGAATTTGACGCTTATGCGTTGAAACTAGTTTGACCGAAATAAACAGTCCTCTGAAAGAATTCCGAGTGTAAAAAACATCATTTCACATTATTGCTGTGAAAATGTAAGCATGAATACCCACTAACAACGCCGTCCCCTGTCTGGCCAGGAAGAGTAAAATATAACAAATCCCTCATCCATGTTCTCATTATGAGTAAACAAGAGGTGTACCGTCATCTCGCTTTTCCATTACAAGTGCATTTAACTCATATTCTCTCGTGACCCAATCATGTCAATCTAACCCAATGTTTTAAACGTTTCTGCTTGTACCTCTTAAATACTCAATTGTCCCTGTATTCGGGGTTTAATGACTGCCCTTAGGACATTATACAGGCCTTTACGTAGATAATGAGAAACCAAACCATAGTATATTTCCTTTAAATGAGGTGAAGAGTTTATTTCCTTACAACACCACCTTAGTCACTCACTACTTTTTTCCGAAAATGTTTTTATGAAATCTATATATTAGTGTACAGCTAACTTACTCAAAATGTCAGATCGTAGAAAATTTCGTGAATATTGGAAGATTTTTTTCTACAGTTTTATACAACACCACATTAAGCATTGATGTCTAAATTTATACTTTTGTAAGAACAAGATTCAAGCAGGCCATGGGATGGGAATACTGCCCCACCCTCCCACTGAATCACCATACACATGGCTAAACATCTTGATAAGTTTTTGCACTAGCTAGAGTGTGTCCCAACGAAGTACTTCTGATAACAATAAGTTTAAATGATCTCTTTTAGCCGAATGTCGAAGAGGACCATATGGAACTACATAGAAAAAAGAAGAACTAGATGGATTGGGCACACCCTGAGACTCAATAGGTTTGTGAAGAATATAATTGAAGGCAAAACTGAGGGAAAAGTCCTCAGGGAAAGATCCAGTAATAAGTTCATGGACCAAATAAAGATGAAAGTACATAGGAAGAGATATCAGGAGTATAAAACTGAAAGGGAACTTGCATTAGATGGGGAAGAAGGGTGGAGGGCTGCAGTCAACCAATTTTAAGATTGAACGACAAATGATTAACGAAGATTGAATATAATTCGGTTTCTGGCTGTGTTAAAGATTGTGTGTGCGATTGCGACTGAGAATGCGATTATCAAAATTCTCTTTTTTTCTCGTGGATTAACATGGTTTCCAATCCGTTTTGCAGAGCGCTGGCAAGTTACCACGGCTTAACATGAAAGAAAAACAATTGTGCTCCTGTGCTTCAAAATGAGGAGCGCGCAAGAGTGAGTTGAAAACTCGAATTTTGTTCCAATTTATCGTATAAAACAATCAATAGTCATGATGACAGCAATCAAGATGATTCATTCTCAGCGCACACCAATTTTCCATTGCGTTTTTAATGCTGAGTACCTACACCTAAGATGTATTCTCCATTGCATCCAAGAAACTTTACAACAGCTAAATAGTAATTTACTAGCGTCAAAAATTTCAGCGACATCCATCAATTTTGTTTTAGGCGTAGGGGTGAAGTGGTTGCATGACGGCGATAGTGAAATTTCCTCTCGCGAGTCATCTTTGAAAAGAAATGGGGTGAAGAAATCTGACGTCAGTGACACTGATGAGAGGAGATGAACATGCTTCATTTTTTTCCCCGGCGTGTTGATTTTCGATCTCCAGAAGCAACGCAAGTAAGACAAGATGCACAATATTGAGAATAAATAAGATGATGCCCTGACGCATGGATATGAGAAATATTTTTTCTGAAAAAAATAGTCAACCCAAAATGCATATGGAGCGCAGTCTGACTGTATATCTTATGAATCTTCCACTTTTCCTCGGAAATTATTGTACATTTTGCTTTTGTCTAGATTGGTTATTGTAACCTGTCGGCTCTGCTATATATTTCTCTAATTTTATGCATACGATAGCATAACATACCCATTCAAAATCGTCAATTACAAAGTTTTACAGTTTTTTGATCTCCCTATTCTGTGGCAATGTATGGAATCGATTCTCATCCTCAATATAGGGCGTGAAGTAATCGCTTTCCCCCAAACTGCTCTTACCATGTCTTAAAAATCCCTCCTCGTCAGACCTACGATCGACTTCAATGCTCTTATAATTAGCATCCTCTGATGAAATGGTTACTTTCAGAATAAAAAAATCAGATAGTGTAAAAGCCAACGGAATTAGGAGAAACGAAAGGCTCTCTCGTAAAGTACTAACAGATAGAATATAATTACAGTCATACATAATCGACGGACAATATGACAGCTTCACATTTGACGTGACCACACAGGTTGCGTGAAACACATTTACCGTTTTTGTACACTGAAGAAATAATATTTACTTTCACTTCTGGCAATCGGAACCCAAAACCATTGCACATCAATTCGACTGCTTCTTACGGAGACCACTTCCTCATACTTCAACCCCAAACATCCGACATGTCCAAATCCATCGTCTTAAATGACAGTGAAACAGATAACCACGTGTTTTACAAGCTATAGAGTTTTTACCTCCAAAACCAGGATGGTTCGTTAATTAATATTCAAGGACTGATAACCTACAAACTTTAGCCAAATCTCTACTTCCATTGAAAGAGTATTGAAATAGAGGCTATGGTGGTATCTCCTACTTTTGTCTTCTGTTCTAATCGTGGGAAAAGATTGAGAAAACATTCAAAATGACGCTTTATAATATTTAGTAAGTGAATAGGCCCTTCAATTTTTAAATAAAAAAGAGAGAAGCGACTTCGACCTAGCTAGGCTACATCTCTAGTATTCTAAGAATATTCGGGATTCTGAAAGACTACCCATGGGCCGTAACTACAGATGCCTCTGCACAAAACTAAAATGTATCATTAATCATTCATAGCTACGATATCAAGAAATTGGAAGTCACTGCCAATGGATTTAAAAACATGACAATCTGTACCATGATTCAAAAGAAAATAATGTAATTCCATATTGTCGAGAAATTTCCAAATGAGAAGGTGATTATATATAATTGATATGCATCTGCAAGCAGTATGGTACTCAATCTTTCGCCGTGCATTATATTTGTCTAGAAATTATTTTAGTAGGTAAACATAATTTGCCTTGTAATTATTTCATTTTTATTTGGTCTCAAGTAAACACTATTTACATGTGCACAAAATAATGAGAGGATGTAAAAATATACCAATCTAGATCATGTTTCAAAATATAATTATTTAAGTCCACATTTCCGATAGCTTTCAACAGAGTGTGAAAAGGGATAGAAGTAGTAAATTTGAAATCAGTAAAGGTGACTTCAAACTGATTTTGGGTATTGATTGCGTATTATGTAACTATTATAATTTTTCTGTGTGAATATTATCTGAGTCTTTGAAATTATGATTATTTTTAAATTGTATCTTATGTAAAAATAAAAATTTATATACCTATAAGTCTGAAAGGCGATGTAATGGTCTACAGCAATAAACGTTTTATTATTAATATTACTGGCGGATTGAGTTTCTCAATTGATCACTCTCCGTGAGCATGAAGATGTATAACAATTGTAACAATTTTTGCGCACAACTGATAGGAAATGATGTTACGACCATCCAGCGATCTCGTCCTAGCAGTGATCCCCTTACAAATCTTCCCCTATTCTATAAATTTTTCCTCCGGGCTATTTTTTGAATTTACAAACATTTAATTTTTATTCCTTTTCGAATTCAATATAGGTTGTTGGGCTGCTAGGAAAACAAATAAAGTTGTTTATCAAGCCCGAGAAAAGTACACTATTGTTTATCAAAATTAGGTGGCACATCATCCTTAGTAGCAATAAAGGCAGTTGTGGCCAAGTACGAGGAATTCAAAGAAGAAGTTATTGGAGTATCTGCGCAACGTCGGCCACAGTATCGTATTGTAAACAAGAAAAATCAAAATAAAGGTCTTTCTACAATTGACTTTTTTCTCTGGTTTTTGGGGACAAATTGTTGAGGGGAAATTTTTTTGGGGGAAAAGTATATTAGGGGAAAATATATCAGGGGGAATAAAATGCTGGTGAAAAATGCGCTAGGGGAAAACAGGAGCAAACTGGCTCACTACCCATTAATACGCATGGAAAGACAGACAGAGAGAACCGCCACTAATCGACATATATCAACTCATTACTCGTACGGAGACTAGTCATCTAAAGGCAATTACTCTCCTAGCAAATGAAAAATAGCGCCGTATTTTATCTTGGAAATGACTCAATGCCTTGAGTCAATTCCCACGTATGAACCAATTCACTCACTGAGATTTCAAGGAGAACTATCTGGAGATAGAGAATGTTTTTACATCGCACACATTCCTTTCGTTATCACTCAAGCAACTACCCAATGGCCGTAACTCTCAGGCAATAAAATACTCTTTACTAGAAGCGCGGCAAAACAAGGTAGGCTAGATTTTTGTAAAGTTTCTCTTCTCAATTTAAGTACCGGACGCACGATCAACTAGTCGTAAAATAATCTATAGTAATCAAGTAGCATTTTAATAAGTCCTTAAATTCTTTAGCTCGATAGGACGATGACTGGGATCGAGAATATTCTGTTTAATTTCAACTACCACCCTTTTTTCGATTCATTGGGTTTAATTGGGTTTTTACTTTTTATTAATTTTTCTTTGGTTGGCCTTGTGTATGTGCTTCATTAGCTTTTGATGCTTGCATTATCAAAAGGTTATTTTCATATTTCCTACATTGTCAAATTTCGATGCATATCCCACGAAAATATTGATATCTGGTATTAAAATATTGTCGTCTTATAATGAATCCGCAGGTAGGAAATCTTATGATGTCTTAAACGTTTTTACGTTATCTATGCTATACGAAAAATAACGTTTGTCCGATGCATGATAATTATGTTAGTCATGAAACTTTAGTAAAAATCTTTGATTTTTAGTGCCTGCAAAAAAAGAACCATACGTGAATTATCTTACTCATACAATTTACTTATACGGGAGAAAATAGTGAAATTATTAGCAAAATCAATTTTTTGTAGCACCTAGTAATAGTGTAAGGCTAAAAGGAAAATTCCAGTTGAGCATGGTAAAATCGAACTACTGTGAAAACTCACCACTGGACATAATTTCCTGAACTTTTAACAACTACTGCGATAAAATTGATTTATGTCAAAAAAGTCTCTTTTGTGAATTGATAAATATTATAGTTTCTTGATGTATTTCGAGATTTCTGTATGATTTAATTGATTTCACTACAATGTAAGTTCGATGAGAAAACATTGTAAATCGTTTGTTATTTTTTTTTGCGGCGCAATCTGAAATGCTATTATGCTGTAAGATATGTATCCTTTAAATATTTTTTTCATTTAGCAAACGGCATTGCATACAAATGACGGCAGGGAGCCTTCCCACAGATCCATAACCTTTGAGGCTGCCTAAAGCTCCTGAAAATCGTAAAAAAACGCTTTTATACTTAATATTGTGGATTAATAAATGTATTATTATGCTATATGTACACGCATGATTCTCGAATTGAAGACCACCTGGTAGGGTGTTGTCCCCTGTTTAGGTCGATTGTTTTTATGGCACTGATAAATTATTCTCTTTACAGCTTTCTGCTTTATTTTCCACGAGTTTTAATAATATATCCCTCATCATTTGACTCTTGTATTCAATCCAGCATAATATCGGATATATCCTTTTTTACGGCATCAGTGCTGCAGAATGAGGATTCTTCTCCTACACGTAAACTTGCCATCCCACTTAAAGTCTCCTACCATGACTAATATTAATATTATTTATTCAAACACACAAACGTTGATAACTAATGTTTAGGATACCTCGAAGGGCGAAGAAATATTTAGTTTGGCATTAACTTCCATTCATCCTGCCGAGTTCAAAATGCCATAAGTGCATTCGTTAGCCCACCAAAATTCCATTTTCAATTGGCTTCTGATGAGTGAGTGATAGGTATGGCAACGAATGTACCCAATTATTAAATAATCCGCGAAAGTATGTAACACGAGCTGTGCCCTGAATGCTTCTTTGCAATGCCTCTTTTTCTATCTAAGTAACCACACATACACAAAGCAGACTTATTTACATGCCCAAAATAAATGAAAGACAATGATTTTTTGTAGTCCAATGAATTCCTCGTCACAACGCAGGAATTCGTAACGCACAAATGATGGCATTAGTTTCCATTCCATGCTTATGCTGCGGTTTCCAAGTACATAAAATGTTCCATAGTTGACGTAGAGCAAAAATTTAAGATTTTCGATCTTCAAAATTCAATTTTATGAAAAAACAAAGCGTATACGAAAATCAAATAGAAGAATTCAATGAAAAGCAGACAAAGAGACCACTGCACCAAATCTTATTCTAAGTACAAATAAATTACGTACATTTAAACCTATATTATGTCTCACTGATACGGTTCTGACGCACGTGATTGAGCAACTCGTAAACGATCTGCGTCGTTGCTTGCTTGTCGTTCCTCGCCTGTTTGAGAAGCATGTTTGCCAACACACATTTGTTGAAACAACTCCCAGCTATTGTATTTTACCTACAACGGATTTAATAATTCATAAACCTTCGCGGGCGCGCGTACAACAACTCACCAAAGTTTCATCGCAATCTGAGGAATGGTATTGAAACGCATAGAAGACGGACAAACAAACATACATTTTTATATATTAGATTACGAACCCCATTCTAAATCAATCTGGAGCTCTCCAGAAATATCTGCTGTACAAATTCTTCTAGGGTCTATGGCTGCGCCACACGCATTAATTGGTACGTCCTCGAGTGCTCTAATGAATTTCTGGGTACCTATAATCGTTTTCTCTGAAAAATAGTAGTGTGCCTCAAGAAAATTCAAAGCTCCAGTCCTGGTGTGCGAAATCCAATGGAGGAAAAATCATCCACATTAACCGGGACTCGAACCCGGATTCCTCGATCCTTAGTGCAACCGCTTCCACTGATGTAGCCTCTCAACTTCCAAATCGCAAATTTTGTCAACCAGGTGAATACCCGAAGATTAATCAGATATCATACGGCCAAGTGCTTCAGCCGGTTAAGCTCCCAAGGCGTCCTCTTACCCAGTGGATTTTTGTGGACTTCAAGGAGTACCGGTCTTCCGTTTCAGGCCTCCTTTTCATGCTACCCATGTTTACTTATCACTCAACTACGGATCAACTATAAAAGACAATTACTTTAAATTTTCTTAATTTGGTTCAGGATATATTATTTCAAAAGGCGATGGGAAATTATTTTTTTTATTATTCTGGTTTAGTGAGGAAACTTAACTGAACTTTGGCAAACAAAAACTCACGTTTCAGTCTTAAATTTGAAAATCGAAGACAATCAGCCTCAGGCTGCACCTTTCTTCTACATGTTTCGTAAAGAACGTACATCACTATTGGTTTCTGAGGTCACAAACTTTAAAATAGTGGACCCTTGTCTGCGAAAAATCTGACTATTTTCGGACACTACGGGAGCGAGCCAAGCTTTCAACACAATGAAGTATTCGCTTTATTTGACCTCAAAATAACGGGATCCGAGTTCAAGCTTCGGCAAACATGAATATTCATTTTCCTCCGTGAAATATGCACTCCGTGGGCGACTCCGTAAAGGTAATTCCGTGACTTGTCACAGTAGTTTCAAAATTTGTGCAACAAAACCTCAGAATTAATGGCAGGCCGATATGAATTTTCTTTAATACGCTTTTTGGTCAATAAATTGGAGTATATGAAATCCATGAAGAGAAAAGCGGAGTTAAAATATAAGGTCCATAAGGGTAAGCTGACATAAAGACATTGATTTTATGTATCATCACAGTCAACAAAAACATCGATCACTCAAGGGATTTCGAATGTTTACACTTAATTCTTCGCTGAATTTCTCTAAATCAGTTTAAGTGGAAAAAAGCTGTTTTAATTTTACTTTTTTTTGTTAAATCTCTTACGTAATTCCCAGAGCGTGGATTGGTTTCGATAACTGAATGAGTGACTCAAAAGATAAAGCGGGGGGAATGATAGTATCCAGTCTCAAGATCAAGATTAGCCTCCTCCTTGACACGATCTTCCATTGTTTCCGTTCAAATTGTAATATGAAACTTATGCACACATCACAATCAGCTTTTCAAATCTATTGACAGTCGCACGAGAATATTCACAAAGCCGTCAGTATATCCATCGCATCGATTCACGTTGAGTGATATTTAAAAAATCTATAGAAATAAGGAATAATATATCGAAGCCGAGCACTCCTCAGCTTGATATAATACAGAACTTTCTAAAATGATTGACTGAGTTGTCATTTCAGAAGGTGTATCATTATTTAATATTTTATCCATGGCTAAACAATGGAATAGCATCATATTAATTAAAATACAAGTCATAATGCTCCTTTCGCGCATTGGTATGAAAACTTGGTCAACTACGAACGCTACTAAAATGCAGAATGAAGATATATTATTGGAAGAGCTTCAGTATCGATATTCGATGGGATAATGAAACCGAGGCTTGTTGTGAGGGTAGAAGGGCAGTAAATGAAACATATGGAGAACTTTTCAATGACCAGGGTAATATGTTGAATGAATATAGGAATAGTAGCATTTAGGCCGCTTTACACGTTACGGTACATTATAATGTACAATCGAGTGTATGAATTTTTCATGAGGAAAATGGTGTCGTGTTGAGCAGCAAATTGTATAATTGTCTGAATGACTGAACGGGCATTAGAAACTGCTCTAATTTCACTCATTTTCTTGTAAAATATATGATGCAATCATTTGTGCAATAAAATGCATCGTTTAAAGCGGCCTTTAGAAGTTACATTAGAATTAAAATTGCGCTAACGAAGTAGTTGCTCAGCTCAGCAATCAGAGGTATGTAGAGATAATCAGAGTATAGCTGACAATGGGGACCGTCAGCTAATAAAAGGTTGACGAAGTGTTTAATGCATAGTGTATCATTGGAATGAGAAGAAACGTGGACTCTGAAAATGAGGACGAAAACAGACTTTAGTTGTTCAAGTTGCTAGTGAGGAGAAGAATAGAGAGGGTTCGATGGACAGAGAGAAAGACAAACAAGGATGTGCTTGGTGTGGTGGACTAGAGAAGGAAATGTATATAGAAGATTAGGAGGAGACAGAGTAGGTACTTGGAACGGATAACCAAAAGTGACTGGATGCTGAAGACCGCACTTAAAGGGAGAAAGTTGTGTACGCGGAATAGGGAGATGGTAAGCTTGAATAAGTGGTGAAGAAGTGAAGAGCATATGCTGCGATGAAGACTGAGTAGTGTATGGGAACAAGCAACTTCAGCAATAAAAAAAAACTAGCGGAGATATTCCTATCTCCATCTTAACCTATCTTTACGTGCAGATCAACTTTAATGCAAAAAATAAGTACAGAACCTTGCAACTTCACATAAGGATGAGACTCGTAGAACGTTGCACGTGGATTTAGCACCTGGATTTTGATAACCAACAAGGGTTATCACCGCAATCCATTGAAAACGATTGGGATTTTCCCACTATCGATATCATTGAGAGCTATAGACCGCATTTCACCGCATAATCGTCGCCATCGCATAATCGTCGCACTCTACTTTTTCAGTCCAAATATTGGTTCACAACTTTTCATCGCATAATCGTCGCATGTTAATTCTATTCGTCACGACACTTGCTGTGAAAGGAAAAATTTGTCTAATTTTGCACTTAACCTGACATAAATTTCTACCTGTCATTCACAAATACAGAGTAGGGGAGACCGGGGCATAATGTGTTAACTTTTCATTTCAGGCCGGAAAAAGTACGGTATACGCTAAACAGGAAGAAAATAGTGTCGATTTGTAGTCTTAAAGTTTAATGCATTGTATTTAATGTAGGCCTGCCATTCATGAGATCCTAGCTTTGCAATGAAGGCAGTAAAGTACGTAACAAATGACCTATGTATGTATAACTCATACCGGCGCAATTTTATTATTTTATTTTCCCCCATTATGGTCGCACCCTACTCTTTAGCGAAAAAAATTGGCATAAAATCTGCGAGGAGTCTGCGGTGAAACACGGGATTCAAAAAGCATGAATAGTTCCGCGGTTTATTAATTCATTTAAACACGACAAATGCGAATGCACACGCCAGGATGGTTTCCAGCAATGTCGTAACAATATAGTGGATACACCTGAACAATATGGTCCTTATTTACGTTGCAAAGTTCAAAAATACCCGTACAGAGCCTCTATACACTGAAATTAGAATCTGAGTAATTAATGCAGGCTACGAGGCATCGCATTCGATGGATGCTCTGGGATTGGTTCCGAATTTACGGCGCTGATTTCATCAAGGATTTCGGAGTCAAGCAACGTGTCATGTGAAAATGCCTTATGGTATTTTTTGCTGAAGCTACAAGATGACACTATATATTTAGGAAAGTATTTAAAGGAGGCTTGATAAGTGGTATAATTGCAATAAAAACTTACAATAAGGTACAATTCAATTAATGTACATAATTGTAAGAAATAAATCTTCACTTTTTAATTAAACCAAACTACAAGTCACTTAAGGCAATATTTCCTGGGATATTTTCCAAGAAATTATAGCAATTTCTATGAGACATTGATTGGTACTGTGCTACACGGATTGATTTTTAAAAAATTAGTAAGTTATGACGTTCACATTGCGTCTGAGATGCGACAGAATGTAGTTAGCATCTTTAAAAGATAAATTCAACATTTATTTTTTAAAGATAAGTTTATCATTTATTGCCATATCTTTTTTTTCAAATTGCAAATTAAATTATTATGCGGTGAAGGCGTTTTCAGTGTCCGGCGCGACATTAATACACCAAGTTGAAGCTTCAAAAAAGTGTGTGTTTTTAATTGCCGAGAAATTTAGTCATATAAAATTACGATTTTACACCCCTGAAATTACTGTGATCCCTCCTAGTTTAATGTAGGAGCTAAAATTTGCTATAAAATCTGAATATGGCCTCCTTGGTGAGTGATCAAATAAAAATGTTTGTCTTACTACCATAAGAAATGTCCCAACGGAAGGAAACTACAGATATAATAAATTTATTTTCCCCTGCGGAAGAAGTTACGATAATATTGCCGACAAATTTTTATCGGCAAAAATGCTGATGGGATATAATACCCATAAAGTAGAAGTGCAAAAGCAATGTCCAGCTCTTTCTTTGGGCTGTGGTATCTCTCTTCATCAATCACTGGCACCCAGCATGGATGTTGTCCACGGCAATAACGCCCATTACATTGATTTCATATTTGATCGTCGAAAAACAATCAGTTATTTACCGTGAACAGGGGTACTTAAGTTTACTGTTTAATACTAAACGATGTTTGATATTTTTTTCCAATTTGAAGGTAAAATAGGTTGCAGCAATCTATAAGTAATCTCAAACCGTTTGTGGCACATGGCCCGGATCCACGCTCTGTCCTCCAGTGACGAGATTTTATCAAATGCAAAAACTTTCTTCATTCCTTCCTGCAATTGATGCGCTAGCAGGGGCGATCCCCTGATTTACATACATCAGGGGTAAAGCAGGGAGAATGTGTAAGCCGTATGTGTACCAAGAAGATCGCTAAATGATGGCATAGGGTGAATGACAATGTAAATGAAAAGTATAACTTAGTGAAGGCAGTGAATGACAATGTTAAAAGAGATTGCACTCAGTTACTGGAAGATTTTTGCACAGCCAATAAATGGTAGGGTGGAGAAGTGAATGACAATATTTACTGTGAGTATTCGCATAAGTCAAGATATTCAAACAGTTAAAGAAGAATTTATTTTCGGCTTCATATAATATTAATATTCTCTCAGTTTCCTAAGTATAAATTCTGATCCATTAATGCTCTCGGGTCAGGATAACGGTGCTAATAGGCCGAATCAGTAAATAAATTGCCCACAAAACCGCAGAGCCAACTTCCAAGGAATGTTCACAGGCAGTGGGTTGGGGGTGCACCGCTTTGAGCTTTGAGCGACTGAGCGAGAAAAATGCCAATGGTACAAATAGTGAAGTTTCGGATGGACCACAATGGCCCAGTCGTCAGTTGGGGATCCAGTTTCTCTAACCCAGTGGCGTAATATTCAATCATTGACAGGAGAATTCCGCGCAGTAGCTCACAATGGATACTAAGCACAATTACTGACTCCAGAGATATTTTCTGATTAGCTCTTCTGTGCAAATTTTCAAGCGATAAGGGGAACTAATCATCACTTTCCAATCTAGATCTATCAAGCAATCGGTAACATTTGAGTTTCTCGCATTATCACATTTTTTACGAACGAAACAGGGCATTGCGGTGGTCGGTTGAGTATAGCAGGAGCTTAGCGACCGATGACTCTCAAGTAAAAAAGAGCTAGCATTCTCCAAACGTGGCAAACAAAGCCTATTGTTTGAATAAAAATATCTTTATGCCATCAAAAATCCTATGATCTGAATTTTCCAATCCTTAAAAGAGATTGGTATGCCAGAATGTTGATGTAATGGTCACTGGCATATATTTTAGAAATAATCAGTGTTAAGACTATTACACAAAGTGTATAACTTTTCCGTTTTATACTTCGAGTCCTTTAGCGAAGAAAATTTGAATAGTGCCGAACTATAAACTAAAAAAAAATACTCCTCAGTTACTCAAGCCTGTTTAATCTTCCATTCCACCAATAATGTCTTCTGTCACAACAGAAAAGTGATCAGCGTCATGGCAAGAATATTTATCAGATCCACTTCATACGTGAGTGCGAAAAAGAGCTGCAGAGAGGTTTATCTTTGTTTACCTCCGAAGAAGCTCTTTTCAGTTTTCCCGGCGTTGATTCTTTTCCTTCCGCCAGTTCCCGGAAGGCAGCCTCTCGGCCGCTTTAGAGCAGAGGTGTGGAAGGTTAGGAAGCGACACCCAACGCGAGGAAAGCACGTCAAATAATATGCAGTTTAAAAACCCAACAGGATCGTGTTTTTCATAACGGATTGGCGACTCGCAGTCTGCGATCGAATTCCTCAAGTAAAGCCGTGATTTCATTGCGCGATTTTTGGAGGCAAGCCGAATCAAGCTTCTGATCTCTTCGCAGAGACGAGACCAGTGGATCTCAGGGTCGAATGAAGTTTGCATGGTGGCACTAAACAATACTAGAGCCCTAATGTGCCGAGGACGACAACAATACCATTCGCACCTCCCACGAATCAGTAGTTCCCGCTAAACAAGACCGGATGTTCGTTGGATCGTCGTCTCGTGAGTCGGAAGTTATGACAAGCAGACAGGGGGAGCTGTTAAGCCGTAAAAGTGTTCGTTTCCCCAAAACAGCTCACCTGCGCAAGTACCCAGCTCGTGTATGGCAGCATCGGACATGGACTTCCTCCGGCTCGACTCGTCAACCGGGGCGAGGAGGTGACAGTTGCCGTCGACCTCGGGGTATAGGTCCCCCGTACTCCCCGGCATCTTAGAAGTCATGCCTTCCTTCCACTTTCACCACACTCCAGGCGAAAAAAAAAATATAAACACTTCTTTCGAGGGCGGCGCGGACGTATCAACAGTATGAAACACACTTAACACACGATATCACGAGAAGTCCGCAGAGGCACAGAGCAGTCGGGATGAGTCCACCTCCGGCGCCGGGATGAGACTTGTAATCACTGGACGACCGGGCAAAACACCACTGAGTGGAAGAAGATTAAGCCGGACTCCCACCACGCGCGCCAGGCGTTTGTTTCTGTTCGTCACTTTTGTTTTCACGCTTTATTTTAAAAACCAGCGCGCGCGTCGATGGCGGCGGGGATGCGAAGCTCGCGAAACTAATGCCGCCACATTTTAACCACGTGGGGTCGCGCGAGATACATTCGCGTACCTATGTAAGACACAAATGTGCGCGAGCGTGTATGATAAATGTATGAACTTTTTGACCGCTTTTTCCACCTTGTTCCTCACTCTCGTGGGGAGTTGACGGGATTAAGGTTCTTAATCGGAAGGCCAGTAGGTCCGCCACGGACTCCACAACCGAACTGGCCGCGTGTTTGGCCTCAGCCAATTGGTTCGTGGCCAATATTAGCACGCTCCTACTCCTTCTACTACACAGTATCGTCATCAAGTCAAGTTCGCGCGCACTCCCCACCGCTCCTCCGTCACACTTAACGCAAGACCTCCTCTCACACTCCTCTGCTCCCATCTGCTCTCTTCCCCACCCAACGAACCCCACATCCCATCCTCCTGCTTTAGGCGTCCTTCCGGCTTTGACCCCCTCCATCTATCCCTCCCCTCAAAAACCCCCTCCTACCTTCGTTTGTTTTCAAATGTCACCCCCATACCGTTGCGTCTGCCGCCAAAAGTGGGAGGGGGAAGGATATCGAGAGGCAAGCGGCGAACCCAAGGTCGCTCCCCGCGCGGTCTTCACGACCTACTAGTCATCCTCCCTATCTCGCTCACTCCCTTTCTCGAACTCCCTCCCCCTGACTGGGCTGAGAACTGAATGCGCGAAAACATGGTTCCGAGGCGGACTTCTCCTTTCCCGTCAAAGCAAGCTCCCCCAACGATCCGTGCCACGCCCCCCTCCTTATAAGACTTCGGTCGACCGTACGCGAGTGTCTTGAACCTCGCGCATCGAAAGTTCTCATGAGGCAGCGCAAGTCCGTTTTCATTTAAGTTCTCTCTCTACATCTACAGCAACATCTACGAAATACCGTGCAAGCCACCATTAGGGTGTGAGGCACGGGGTGACTCCACACAATGCATGCAGCACTCATCCCAGTTCAAATCATAACCGTGCACGTTCCCCCGAATGCCAGGCGCAGGCCAGAAGCAGTCAGGACACCGGTACACAGTCAGACCAGAAACCAGGAGAAGGATACGTAGAAGAACATGCTACCATGCAGTACACTACTCAAGATGTTTATCATAACAATTTTTAACAAGCTACTGGTTAGTATCATTAATGCGACAAATAAATAGCAGGTACTAAAACATACCAGAGTATATCGTGCCAGAGATTGCATCCGAAGTTAGTACATATCTACAACTCATGTTAAGATACCTACTACTGAAAATACCTATTTAACCTAATCAGTATCCTAGAACTGATCTATCACGACTATTATGGTCCCTTATTGTGCGTGGAAAAAATGACATCCTAAATCTACCGGTTCAGCAGTCAATTTCCTTTATCTTATTCCTGTGATCGTTCCTATCATAATAGTTTGGCTCTAGAAAAATATTTTGAACGTCTGGCAAAAAAATAGTCTACATCAAACTTTCGTAAAAGATTTAACCTATATTTCTCCCTTCGATCGGATAGAGGTTCCCACCCTAATTCCCTCGACAATTTAGTAACAGTACTATGTTTATCATAACAATATTTAACAAATCTAGCTCTGTATTCGATCTACATCTGAAACTAGTCCTACTTTGTAAGGGTCCGATATACTAGCGGCGTACTCCAAGTGTGGTCTTACGAGAGAAAAGTAACATCGCTCCTTTACCTTCTCGTCACACTTTCCTAGTATTCTTTTAATAAATCTTAACTTCCGACTTTCCTATCCACAAATTTCTCGTATATGCATTCCCCACGACAAGTCCTGAGTAAGGGTCACTCCTAAGTACTTCACTGACTCTACATTTATTAGTTGCTTGATTATGATGAATGAGGTTCTATGAGGAAAGTATGGTCAACTCCGTCGTCTGCTATCGCGGCCGCCATTTTCAGATCATGGGAAAAGGAGAGTTGTGCGTACAATGGCAGAATAATAGATATTTACTGCCATCAAGAAAAAATCTATTCATTACAAACATGAGCATGTATCATGAGGAGATAGCAGACGATTTTCACGTTAATAAACTGTTAAGAAGTGAATTATTATTAACACATTAGCGTTTTTAATGAGCCAAATGAGCAAAATAACTCCGATTTTTCACTAATAGACACCCTCTCTGCTTGACTGAAACATGTTCTGGTGCAAGTGAGGTAATATATGAGAACTTTAATTATACATTGTCATATGTTTTCAAGAAGACAAAATAGGGGCCATCCAAAATTTGCCAGTGGCTAACACAAAGGACTTCACTTCCTTACCACATGCAAACAATTTAGAACTTTAGTTTTCATAGGTGTCAAACGCATGGTTCACTGTCATTCAACTTGTCTTGATCCCCGAGTGAAATCATTGCTTCACACTTTCGGAGCCGTAGAAGGAAGCGAGGTGTTTCTATATTCATAGTGGAGAACATATCCGAATTTGTGAAATGAAAGCCGTAACTTAGAAATTCCACATAAACTTAATTAACGACCTAGATTTCAACTTATGAAGTATTCAACAGGTACGTGCATAAGAAAGTTGCTCTCAAATACCTTGGAGGGCATCTCAAAGCAGGTTAACCCCTCATTGTTCATCCTTCCCTCGCAGAGCTCCCCTTCCTTCCACCCCCGCACTCACCCCATCCCTTCTGACCCACCAATAGCCTTGCACTTCCCTCCTCCCCTTCACCGGCTTTCATTCACTTTGTGACCATACATATGTGAGCATTTTTCTTATACACGTACCTGATGATGACTTCATAAGTCGAAACTTAAGTCGTTAATGAAGTTTATGTGGAATTACTAATTACAGCTTTAGTTTCACAATGTTATGCAAGTTGCACAAAGTTTCACCTGACAAAACCAGTCAGATAAATATTCGAATATAATTTTGTAATGTCAAAAGCCGTTAGAAACATGAAGAATAAACATTGTAACGTTGATTCCGGGCGATTCCACGCCAACTCAACCAAATGGCCAGACACTCGTGGCAAGGAGGACGGCTGTGAGCGCAGCGTGGATGCCCTCCGGGATTTTTTGGGTAGGTACGTACGGCAGAGAGTGGAAACACTTAAAAGGACTTTGGTGACTAAAGAAAAGGTAGAAATTCACTGAGTGAACTGGAACACAGATGTACGCTATGCAAACACCAGAAAGCATTACAGCTTTGTCTCTAAATATTGTACTGCCCTGGAAATTCGCATCGCCTTTAGCTAAAAGTAAGCTTCATTTTCCCTATCTTGAACTCCAAATTATATGATGGTTTATTTTTTTTTAATAGTTGAGGAAACTACAAAAAAACTACACACTGTTAAATTAATGACGAGATATAGGCGTCGAATTCCTTATTACTTTTAAAGAAAACGTCTCTCTAAAAAGAACACACGTATTATATCTCATGGAAAACGACTTTTATTCCTCGGCGAATTTCTCGAAGTGCAATGGGTTAGGTGGCTTGATATTTTAGTAAACCTTTTGTAAATTTTTTCTTTAAAATGGGGTCAAATTCATTGCATTCTATGGAGAAGAGATGTCTCGTTCAAACTAACTTAACGTGTTTGTATGTGGTCATGCTTTCATGCAAAATTGCATGCGTATACATCTATAATTAATATGTTTATTGACATTATTGTGTTATTGCATTAATGTATTAATGAACAGATAAAAGTGATAAAAACCCCTGCTATCCAATTGGTTTCTTGGTTTATCCCTTTACATCTTCTGAGGGATGGTGTCCTAACACCCCCTGCCACACGCACATGAGGCGGCTCGAAGGGCAGTGCGTAGATGTAAATGAAGACCTCCGCTAAAATTTCGAATTCCTCGCTGTTAACCCAAATGATAACGATTCTTTAATTAAGGTGAAGGTTTTAAAAACTTACATAATAATGAGGCGATCATCTTGTTCAACATATGAAAAGCAGCGTACATAGTAATAAATATGGTGGATAATTTATGCTATTTCCTTCAATATTATGCTTCCCATTCTTCTACGACAACTTTGAAGGCCGTATTACTAACAAAATATTGCGGCTAATGTATACATATAGTAAAAATATTATTGGCACAATACGACAAGAAAACGAGTGCGTTTTGACTGCTCGAGATTACAATAAACGGACCGGGAGCTTTATCGCAAAAGTGAGTGACACATCGTTCCACATTTGACAGCTAACATCTGAGGGAGTGGAGATGTAGCCGTGTCTCGATTAGTAAGAATTCTTGCAGGAAATAATGATAACACATAATTTCCGCTCCACAGGATATGCCTCTCTGAGGTTTACAGCGAGAAAATCACCTTTCCTGCGACGATTCGGTATAATGCATGAGAATAATCCTTAATGCGCCTTTGCAACTGGAAGTGGACTTAAATGGAAGAAGCGAGCGGTGCCAATACTCCATTTGTAATGATACTTGAAGGGTATCATTACATTTTACATTAATGAGGGCTATTTCCTAATGAAATATGAATGACGTGATTCAACAACTCATGTTGATATTTCGAAAGTCACTTAATTTCAGAAGTCATTTTGTTAATACATCCTTCTCCTCGAGCTCCATAGGTATTCAAGTATATTGTGGTTAAACATTAAATATTTTGGGCATCCACGAAGTGTATTGAATACGAAAATAATTTCATTTCTCATTAATACTCATTCGCATTGCGAACTAACAATCTCGGCGATTTTTCGCTTGGCAGGATCGGTCCATCGATTTTCCTTCATAACTCCCTTCACGACTGTGTAACGGCCTTCATTTGTACATACCTTGTTTTAAACCTCAAACTCAAGCATTTCACTGCTATACATAATCTTTTGTTCGACTTTTCACTATTAAACTATTCCTCACCATTTTAAAAAAATTGGTCTCCGCGCTTTTTTACTGGATATTGACGCCTTATTTCTGAATTTAGCCACGCACCACCGGAGGAATATCTCATTATTTCACGTTTACTCACCGCATCTACATCTAGAGCTACTTACTGCCCAGCCAGCCACCACATTGGCGTGTGGCAGGGTGTGTTAGGACTCCAGCCGTGTAAAGATGTTAGGGGGGAAAGGTTTTTGCGGATGAAATGGTGACGTGCACTATGGGAGTGCATTGAGTTGAGCTCATTTTTCATTGAGGCCGCTTACCGTGCGAGAAAAGAACGAGTTTTTGTATTACCTATCTGTGAATGGCAATGTATCTCTCATATTTTATCGCTTCTGTCAGACCTAGAGATCTAGTGCGGTGTCATGAAAATATTCTTTACGTCGTTCTGAAACACACCGCTTCTGAATATCTCTCTCACCCCCCCCCCCCCCACCCATCCAATGAGCAACTGGGGTGCTTGGGTTGGGTGGGATGGTATGCTGCCTCAAAATAGCCATTTTCAATAGTGATAATGGGATTTCTGCTACACGAAAAAACGCGAAATGCTATTTTTAGAAGTTAGGCATCCAGGAAATGGACATTTCTGACTTTTTTGCAAGTCTGAATTTGCTGCTTCCGTGATAAATTCATCTCTTCTTTGCATTCATTTCCCTAGGACTTTTAACCTTCTCCTTAGGCATGAAAGTATGCGAGTTGCAGTGTTTATTGATATGAGCTACAACGAAAAGGGAGGAACTCTTACGGCCTTAGAATCACAAAAGTCAATCATTACGCCAAATGGCCGTAAAATATTGGCACCTCACGCTAGGAGACGCATGCACTCACCGGAAGTTATTCCACAACAGCCCTCCAGGTCGAGACGGATAGCGCTACAAATAAGAAAAATCTCTCAGTAAATTCCACACTTAAAACTTTTACTCCTGACCTAGGTTGCGATTGCTTTGCAATCATTTTCAAAGGTCTCCCTTCAAAGGTCTTCCTTCAGTGCGCTGAAGAGTGCCACCTTGTACACTCTTTAGCGCACATCCCTGAAGTAATATCCCGGAGCTGTTCGAGGTCCGGTAGGGATGTACTGACAGGAACACATACGAAAAGCACACAAGGGAAAGGGAGCGAAAAATTTCAAGGCCAAATAGCTTTTTATGAGGATCAGGGAGAGATACACTTAGGAGAACAGACGAAAACACACAAAACACTCGAGGAAAGGGCAGAGGTAAACATAAGGTGCAAAGCGAAGACGCGTATTTCGGCCACAAGGTGGCCCTCTTCAGCGCACTGAAGGAGGACAAGTTACTAACAACGGTTAAAGTTGAAGTGTCAGGAGGGAATAATCCGTCCGTATATATAGTCCGTATATCCAACCAACAGCCCGCAACCTTTCCCCAAATTACCTTTTCTAGTTCAAATGTTCGTTAATCACTTCCCCTCCCTACGTCAACGGTCAAGAGTTCCTTCCCCTCTTCAAATCCTTCCCTCTGCGTGTTTACAAATATCTATATATGCGGACGGATTGCTCCCTTCAACTTTTTTACCTTAAAATTTTAACTTTTGCGATATGAGATAGAGTTAATTGGTATTTTTGAGTGATGAGGAAGTCTAAAATTGCTCTGTTGAGAAATTTTTCTCTCCTTTTCCCTTACTGCCGTGAAACTTCTAACCTTTTGCTACGACATTAAAATTCTCGAGATGCAACTTTTTTGAAACACGATGTACCTAATTTTGCCACTTAGATCACAAACTTACCATTGCCTTTTGCAAAAATTGCTTTCACAATATGTCCGCGGCCACAATTTTTACTTTATATATTACCGGGTGTCTCCAGGGACTTTATATTTTGTCAAGTACCAATATCATTTCGTGCGGCAACAACTTTTACCCTTGCAATGTACAAACTTCATGATCGATTTATGTCCGTAGAAAAGTGAGATTACTACACCTCCCTACCTAAAACTATTGACCTAGCAAACACCAACTTTCTCGGGAGTTTTTATTATGAAAAAAAAACGTGACATACTACATCTCAGATACAATCTTTACCCTAGCAATCGCCAACTTTCTCGAGGATTTCATTTTTTTTAATTAGTGATTTCATTCGCTATAAAAGTAGCATTATTGAATGTCTGCGGAAATGCTTCCCAAGTGACGCGATTTATAAGCATTCCTTCCTCATCTCTGTGCGCAGCTCTCATTCGACAACGAAACGTATGGTTATGCCCCCCTTTTTCCTTATTGCCCCCCCCCCCAACTCAGCGAGTGGCCATTCCTTCCTCTTTGCTCACAGAAACCGCAAAATTAGACTTCCTCAACGTTAAGAAGTTATAATTTCCTGGATCATAGATATCTATAAATTGCATTTCGCAAGTGACAATTGCATAGCAATCAAATACAGCCGTCTCGGAAAACGAAGTTTGCGGAATGTAATTCCTTGTCGTTTTCTTCATCATCAAGGAGCGCAAAAAAATCCCCTCTCGACTTAAATTTCGCAATATCTGCGAATTACTTCCCTACAATTTTGTACAAACAAAACGATTTTTTGGGCGCAAAAAATTTGTACTGATGTATCTGGCAGGTTGAAATTAAGGCAACACTCATTAGTCTTGCTTGCAGGTGACCTATAATTGGAAAAAAATAATTTACATAAATATTTTCATAAAAATCAGTCCACATCCAGGCAAATTAACTTGCATGCTTATATATGATATCTCTGGTGACGGTCATGAGGTCAGTATTTCGCCGCATGCAATGCGACATCACGGTATCACTATTACAAGGGAGGTCGTTGCACATCGGAAGCGATTCGATGAAACCTTAATGTCGAACGCCGCGACATAGTTTGGATTACATCACGCCCTAGCAAGGTATGGAGTTCATTGAGTACTTGATAATTGTGTTGTATGCATTAGAATACAATAACAATGCGGGGAAACACTAGTGAAGGAAATATTTTTAGAAATCCCAATGACACATCTACACGGGCGAAGCGGGTCCAACTGCGCCTGAGAGAATAAAACTTTTGTGTTGAATATTGTAAACGTTCCAGCTTTCATTTGTAAATAAAATGTTGCTAGGTTTATTCCCACTGTAAACAAGATTGTTTCATCAAACATCACATATTGAGCGCCTTTCGAAAATCACTGCCAATACTTCCAGAGCTGCCAAAGCGTTCCGAAATCCACTGGCAGTACTGCGCAGTGAAAAATGACGTCGGCTAATTGATGACGTTTCCTGCTGTAGATCTACGGCCACGACTATTGCTCTCGAGCTTTAGTAGCGGCATTAAAGCCATTGTTATTGCAGCCATCACAACAAATGGCTGAATAAATCAAATCATCAAAGGTAAATTAATACATAATGGAGAGTTGCGAGCCAATACTTCGTTCTTGGCTTGAGAATCACGTTTGAAGCGTTTAAAAGCTTAAGATAAACGATATTTATTTTATATTTGGTTAAGTTATTTATATCTTAGTTAATGAGATAAGTTAACTGAATTTATATATTCAAATCAGCTACAGCTGACGCGAATTCACCGTTATTTCATCAGATAAGATGAATCATTATGAAGTAGCATGTGATCTATGCGATGAAATTAAGCTTTGAATGAAAATGCTCTTTTCCAATGTTATTTGGATTAGTATTAAGAATTTAAGTAATTAAAATCACTTATCAATCACTACCCCAAAAGGCCATAGCGAATTTCATGCGTGCCTTGCACTACTGCTTCACTTCCGTTTTACAGTAGCATTGGCTGTACCTGCTGACTGTGGATTTCGGAGCGCGCTAAATTTGTTGTATTATGCCAGTGCTTCAGAACGCAAATATATACTCGATTCCATTCTCGCGATGCCAAAATATATTCTGTCGTACTTGCCCATTAAATATTGCTCCGCTAATACTTGAGTCACCTTCTTCTCGAGTCATCCTGGTAAAATACACTCATTTCGATCTAGAAAACGTTCTAGGTTTATATCGCGGACGGCGACGGTTGCACCGGAAGTTTTCCTCGTTGGAGCTGCTTCAAAAATGTATAGAGGCCATATTTTAAGGTTAAAATTTGTCAACCTTCACTTTGGAATGGGGAATGATTAGCCTGTGCAAATTTTTAGGGAGAACATATTTCAAAAGCGAGTTAATTGACTATAAAACCGAATATGCTTCAAGTGTCAATCGGCACTTCACCTTGTCGTCCACTTTTACAAAAGTGCAATTTCTTAACTCTACCTACCTTACATATATCCCATTCGGCCTTCTCTGTAAAATAATACGCCTCATTTTCCATACAAACAAACCTACCATTCCATTCACGTACAAATTACAACATTCGTATAAAATATTTATATCTTGAAGAACATCATCAAGCAGTTTCTGTCATCATCAAGTTTAATGCCATTAATTCCAAAATTCAAAAGCCAATTAAAAGGATTCTGATCAATAAAGGGTATGATAGTGTAGAGAAATTCTTAGTCTAAGTTTGCAAGGGTACTACGCCACGTAAATGAGGTGTATTGTGGGGGTACCCACATCACAAAAAAATTCATTTTTAAAGTGAAAACTTGTTGAGCGGGGCCAACCACTTTGTGTGTGTGGAGAAAAATTCAGAAAATGGGGATAGCATTGGCATGCGTCACGCTCGTATGCTTTGCAGTCTTAATTTATTTTGAATATTTAAATTAGAATTTCTGGTCACACAAAGTCAAGACGAAAGCCAAACGAAAGAAAGTGTAATAAGAATTCCTATATTTTCAACCGAATTTCGTTTTCCTTTCGCATTCGTGAAATTTTGAAAAGAAAAGCATTCATTAAATTGCTTGAAATCAAGTTTTTCGTGAACCGTCCCCTTGACGACCGACAGTACTGTTGCAGCCGAGTCTCACATAAATAAATATGGAAAATATAGGCCCATAACGAATACATTGAGAAAGATGAGTAGCCTTTAAAGGCTTTCCTTGTGACAATTGTCACAAAGAAAGTTATCCTGAGCGATGTAGAAATATTTTATGACGCTCCCAGGAAAAACAGAGATGTGGAATGTGGTTGAATGAATGATAATAATATTGGCAACAAGGCAGCAGCATTAGGTTCGATAGCAGTATCCAATTATTATATAAATACGACTTGGGATTGTAATATTTACACCTGAAATTATGGCCCAATCGACTTACTGCGAACTGAGGCAGAAATTTAGTGTTTTTTTTTAATACCAGGTGTTTACCATTACATTTACTGAGAGATCAGAAATATAATCTGTCAAATATAAACTGACAATAAAAACTTATTAACTCAATTTTGTAGATCAGTAAATTTATAAAACTAGACATTTAGGGCTTTTTAATGTCAGGTACTTATCATTAAATTTGCTGTATTATCATAAATATAATGTGACGAATATGAATACACAATGAGCACTCATTAACTAAATGTTTTAGATCAGTAAATTCATAAAATTAATATAAACCAATGATTGAAATTCGTTAATTTTAGTTTTCACTTGTGTCGGCAGTCCACAGACTGCCACCTTTTTTGTATTATTCGCTTGTACTCTTACTAATTGCTTTAAAGCACAAGGAGAAAAATGATGTTTTCCAATTTTCGATCTCGCAACCAACTGAAATTCATACCATTTTAGCCATTTCCATACCATCA
Source organism: Ceriagrion tenellum (assembly GCA_963169105.1). Classification (NCBI taxonomy): domain Eukaryota; kingdom Metazoa; phylum Arthropoda; class Insecta; order Odonata; family Coenagrionidae; genus Ceriagrion; species Ceriagrion tenellum. Next base: position 5,075,603 of record OY720641.1, on the reverse strand, counting down.
AAAGCAACCGTCTAAACAGCAGGCCTTGATGACGTCAATCATGAATTCCCACCGAAGATTAGCAAGTAGAAACCTCAGATCGACGCTCTAGTTGGGAAACCAATTTTGGACAAGGAATGTGTCTCTTTATCCATTGAAATCTACGTCAGGTGCAGATATAGCCTGCCTGACATCACGTGCTACAATGGCGACATTGATTTCACTCCTAAGAGAGCGAAGAACGGAACTTTCACGAGAACGCGGACGCCGAGGCACGTGAGCAGAGAACGAAAGGGAGGCGGGAATAATAAAAAGAGGAATTAACTGTATCGTCTGAAGACCAGTTTCATTTGTAACATTAAATGTCCATTCGCCCTGTGTGGAAGGAAAATGTGACGCAAGCTCAAACGCGACGATTCTCGCTTCGCTGGCGGACAATTACGATTAGAATGAAAGGGATTTCGAAAACGGATTTGACTACTACTTTTGATGGCCCCCCGTACCGGTATATCTCATATGAACAATGATACCAGTGCATCTTAATATAACAATGTTCCCAACAGAAATTTAATGGACCAGAGATCTATATATAGCGGCAGACAATCCTCCAGTTCATTAGGACCTGATGAAGCCGACTGGAATGCCGGCGAAACGGTCGTTCATAAAAATGGAGTAATGCGGGGTGAACCCGAAAAGTACCAATAAATGATAATTGTACTAATTTCACCCTTATTTCACTTGTCCACCACTCACTCAACATTTTAGTTTGTCCCTGATGACGACTCAATTATGCGGAAACCGTTGTCCTACAGCAAAATAACCGTGAAAAGAGCATAAAGTTATAATTTTTTCTCGCAAACGTTATAGATGTCCACTACACCTCATAGTACCTCCATTCCACGGCCGTAGAGAAGAAATGATGAACATAATAGACATAGCTATGCACAGAAATAATAATGCAGGGAAATAAATGCATGCATTATCCGTGTAAATTATTTAAAAAAATAATTTTCTTCGCACCAGACACACGCAAACCGCATTCTGTTACGGGGAACACCCTCTGAATCTTGCCCTCACGTACCCGTGACTCCTCCCCGATAAACATTAGGCGTCCTGAGGAAACAGCTTCAATAAGAGAACTTTGGCTCCCAATGGGTGGCATAAGGAGTTTCAGGAAGCTGTTCCATCTTACAGGTAAATAGTGATCCACGATTACGACCACCACCATAATCGATTACGTATTCCGATTGATCGCAAAATTTTAATCGATCATCCATTGGACGATTATTTTCATAAACGATTATTCAGGGCGACATTTCTGACCGATTCTGACCGATGCTTGATAAATTAAGAACTGATATTGTTCAGAGCGATATAGAGAATATTATCATGACGCCTCACTACATCTCTAGGTCTGAAGGAAGCGATAAAATATGAGAGATACTCTGCCGAACAGATAGGTACAAGAACTCGTTCTTTCCGCGAACAATAAGCGACCACGATAAAAATTGAGCTCCACTAAATACACTCCTATAATACATGTCACCATTTTATCTCCAAAAAAAACTTACACCTTTACACGACTGGTGACCTTACACCCTTTGCCACACGCCCATGCTGCGGCTCGCAGGGGTATTGTGTAGATCAGGGGTGGCCAACCCGCATGCGGCCCCCGCCTTGAACATTTTTCCGACCCGCGACATTCATCGCACTCGAATACAATAATTTTAACACAATAATAACTCATTACAAACTCATTATGTTTCAATTTTTCACTCCAAAATAATGTCAATAGTGGCTCTAAATCTAATATGGGGATACATAATTTTAAATGCGGCCCCGCTGAGTTATGATGCATTTCCAAAGTGGCCCGCAAGATCATTTTGGTTGGTCACCCCTGGGGTAGATGTTGATGTAGATTACTTCTTACGCATAATTATAATTATTATGTCAAAGTAATTACACAGTCAAGTGCTCTCACACAAATGGCGGTAATGTTATATCTTTTGAGGAGTACATAAAAATCCTGAAATTCTCGAGTTAGTTCATTCCTTCGCACAGTGTACGCAGATAAGTGCTAGATGCTGAGTTGAGGAGACGGGGAAATAACAAGTGTCATATATTTCATGCAGCATATGAAACTGTGCCCACATTTGAAGTCGGCTCTCAGGCTGTCACAGGAAAAGTGATTGCAGATTGAAGGAATAATTACTCTACGGCTGTTATTCTGGACATATAGCAACAGTGCTATTTCCCTGAAGAGCTTCTTAAGGCCTTGTTTTCCTCGAATTTCAAGCGCTTGTAGGTGCTATTCAGACGAACTGCCATTCAGAAGGTCACCATTACATTCTGAGTCCCAGCCTACTAGGAAAATCCCCTCAAGTATAACAAAGAAATCACTTTTTAATTTTATGAGAATTATAGCCCATTCATTTAAATAATCGATTATTTCTACTGGACCTCACAATTGCCGGTCAGGTGCGTTAGGCAGTTACACCACCTCTCGGCATCTCTTCCTTCAAAGCAAATTTTGAGGGGGGTTTATGCGAACTAAGTGTTCATGCCTCAAGTCTACATTGTAGTCATATGATTTATTCATGGCGAATGTCAACCCTTAGTGTATATACACCCGTGGGAGTGACTTTGTACCACATCATTTGTCAATGCAATGATTGGATTTAAGCTACTTTACAAACAGGAGTTGGCTCCTATCAAATTAATAGGAACACAGATTAATGAATGTTGTTTGTACAGCATTACAAATTGGTGGTCGCCAGACTTATTTCCACCCATGTAACCCCTGCAAAAGTTCCTGGTGCAGACCTGTGGGGCTAGGAGGGGAGGAAGCGGTGGAGGGGGTGAAGGGAAACGACAGAATAAGAGAGATTAGGACTAGGTTGGGGAAGATAGATGGGATAGCACGAGTATTATAGAGGGATTAGGTTGGAAGCCGCTAGAGACTCAGAAATTCCATGCTTGGCTAATTTTGCCAGAGAAATTCAAAACAGGTATGTTTCAGAGCGACACAGAGAATTTCATTTTGACGCTATGTCTGACAGAAGGGATAAAATAAGAGAGGTACATCGCCAAACAGATGGGTGCAAAAATCTGTTCTTTCCATGCACAATATATGACCATAATTAAATCTGAGCTCCACTCAAAAATTTCATAGTGCACTTGTCCACATCACCTGCCAAGTGCTATTCTTAACACCACACGGCTGATGTTCTGACAAACCCTGCCATACGCCTTCAAGGCGACTCGCAGGGTAGTATGTAGATGTAGATGGAGGGGAAATAAGGGAGGCAACAAAGGAGCGAGAGAATAAGGCAGGGGAACCAAGCTACTGCGTGAACTGGCCAGAACGCAAGGCTTTTAGACAAGAGGGTAAAATCACCCATCTCCAGGAACTAATCATGAGGTCTCATTATGAGATGAGTCCATTCAGGACAGTGTGAAAAAGTGAGTCGTCCCAATTCTAGAAGTGCTAGAGTTGGCAACAATACAAAAAGCTCCTCTCGTAACAACCTACCTCCCTCATTTTGGACTCTGAAAGTTCAGTAGCCCACATCCCAAAATCCTCCTCTGCACAGTGCCAGGAACTTATGTGAGAGCACCAATGCCTTGTAGGCATGAACTCATTATTTCCTGAGCTGCTCCGAAGACCAAATAACAAAAATAATAAGAATTGTGCTGATAAATTATTATCACATTAGATTGTTCGAGACAAACACTATTCTTCGAGGACTGGCTAATATTGGAAAGAACCCCTGAGATACCCTTAGGGAGTTCTTTTTACTCATACACAGCTTATGAGTGCCCCCAGAGGGACATCAACTATAATGGGCCATCCCTTGAATGCCTTGAATTGGGAGGAAAAGGACTGACAAAGAGTAGACACCTCAACAGTTCACAATGAAGGATGCATCAGGTGAATATTCACCCTCACAAGAGAGTGAATCTGACTCAGGTGCTTCTGCAGAGCCAATAGACATCAGTTTACTTAATCCTCAGAGTTATCCCAGCCAGTGGCCAGATCCTAGGGCCACAATGTGAGAAACCTAGGGCTCACACCATTAGGTGAAGTTATACAAGACCAAAATCGTTTTTTGTAACTTTTGATGATTTAATATCAATCGTTTCAGGTTAGTGCAAAATAAATATAGCTTGCAATAACTCATAAATACACATTTTTAGTGCAGAGTGTTTTTAGGCGATATTTCTACTCTATTATCCTTCTGTGTAGAAAACCAGACATATTATTAGCTAGCAATGACAAATTTCTTCTTCTATTTTTAAAGTGGTGTGCGTAGTCATTCCTTGTACAAATAGCAGTGCAAAGGTGTAAACTAAGAGCATATTTCTGGGGAAATAATATACCACCAAAAGTAAATTGGTGTTGATAAATGGTAAACTCACTGCTCTGCTGTATGGAAAGCGAGTAGAAGGGCAGTCCATGAAGAAAATTCAAGGAATCATAATGCTTTGTCTATTCAAAAAAGATATGATCAAACCATTAGAAGCCACAGATTGTAACTTGAAAATGAACGAAAATAAAAATGGGCAAAATATGAAATCAAACTGGGGAAAGGTAGGAACACACTGGCAAGGTAGGGTCTCACATGACTCCAACATGTAGATACAAGAGATTAAATTATAAGCAGAACAGATGTATTGAATAAATTTTGATACTACCTCTTGCTTATGTGAATGACAGACTGAAGGTTAGGTTCTGAAGAAGTGGGGATGGATGAACTTATGTAGGTATATTTTTTCCAATTTTGGAACAAAAACTGTGATTGCTGTCATCACATATGACCCTACCTTGTTGTTCTGGGGTTAAATGTATCCATGAGAGAAAAATCAATGAATTAGGATAGCACTATGGATCAGCACTTCAATATGCCTCAGTACCTAGACCAGGAAACTCCACTTAAATTAAGGTGAGCATACATACCAGTTTGTCCAGGACAGCACCAGCTATGGGAAGTTTATCTCAGTGTCCTGAAATCCTGAGCAAATAACTAAATTAGTATGTATGTACTTGTCTTCAAATTTTCTATTTTCATTAAACAAAAATCTCTTTAAAAATCAGAACTAAAAATGTTCAACGCAAGCATTGAAACAAAATATATAATATTTCACCTTGATAATTGATATTTTTTATCATTCCAATGAATAAAGGAAAGTTTAATACATATTTCATTACATAATATCCTCAGCCGTTTACAGTAGCTTCAACTGACATATAACAAATATGAATCACACAGGACTGAAGAGTGACAAGTTTTCCAATGCTTTCCTTAACTTGAGATGTATGCAGAGCACCGGGAGAACACAATGTTTGCCCCAGTTTAGAAGATTGGAAATCTAGTAGCATTAACTTAAACTGTTATCAAACAATGACTCAAATGCAGTTCTGTTAAGCCTAGTGCTTGCATGATAAATAACCCACAGTATTTTATTGATTCATCGTGCAACTTCTGTAAAATGGAGTGCCTTTGATGACAGGGGAAACATTGTTCATGATGTTACTACTAGGTATGAAATTGAATTTCACACTGATTTTATTTCCAATAGTTCCAACTTATGCCTTCATGTATGGCACCTTTACTCGTACTAAACTGGGTGTGAAATTCAGCTTTATTCCATGATGAAAGTCAATTCAGCAATCAAAGTCACACCCCTTTATGATACAGTAGGAAAGGTGTTAGGAATGGGGTCCATTTACATTTGAAAATGTAGACTCAATTTTGTACTCATTTTTTAACGTGTTAACTTAATGCTCTCAAGGTGCAAACTGTTTCATGTGACAAAGAGAGTGAACCATTCTTGGCATGAAGAAAAATGAGTCACTGACCTGCTTCCAGAGTGGGCGTTTATTACCCATATATTCTGGTTTGCTCATGGAAAAAGTACTGAAATTAAGGCAAGGGCTCTCTGCCAAACCAGTTGAAAGACCAAGAATGGAGCATTATCTCAGGGCACATTGTGGGTAAAAACAAATAAGAAGACATGAAGAGAATCCATAAGGAGGGAAAAGTTGGCATGATGTATGGGGAAGTTAAATAATGAGTTGGAGATATTAAAGGAAGTCAGATGCAATCACTAAATTCACCAAATCATACATGTTACTCCAGTAAACAGATAGCAACCCAGCCACATTGAGCTGGGAAGCATTCCAAATCATCCCATTTCAGCAGCCAGTTTGTGATCTCAGACTAAGCTGAAGATAGGGCAGATCAGTTAATGGACCAAAGGACTTTGGAGCTCATTTGTGCACTTTGCTTCTTTCTTGTTGGCTAAAAGAATTTCAAAAACCCTCTCAAATGTTAAGAGTTCATTATCTATCGCAATACAGCTTCATTGTTTTAGTTATTTTTAAGTAAAGTTTCTCTTGATTCACAGACTGAAAGTAAGACTAGCAGACTCTAGTGAGTATGTCAATCTACACACCAGAGTATAGGTGAACATAGATCATGAATCAATGGAAGAATTCTACTAACTTAAATTGGACATGGCAAGTATACTTGAGCACTCCTTGGACTGAGTTCAGACTGATCTGAGATTGCTAGGTGAATGCAGTGAATGACCTAGTGATTTACTTAATAGAGAGAAGACTGGAGAGTAGCTCTTGTACGACCATCAGGCATTCAGGAAAGATGGAATGAATAAGCTGATGAGCACTATGGCTGCCAGAGTTGGTACAGAACCTTACCAGGACAGGTATGTCAAAGAGACAGGAATGGTATGGACACAAAAAGTTTAGAGAAATAGAACAATCACCATAGAAATCGAAACAGAGTAATACAAAAGGGGCTTGGTTGGCACCTGAAAGGCACCTTCAGGGATTTCACTGCATTTTTTGGCCACACAAGTCAACAGTTACATTAACATTCCAGTCAATGTCTCCTGGTTGAAAGTGAAGGGCATTGGTTTTTGGCCACTTTGAAGGCAATGACAGAAATTTTAGTGAAACAGTTGTCTAGTAATGCCAATGAATACTGTGAAATCATGAAAACCATAGTGATGTCAACTGATCAACACCATCAGAACCTATGCAATAACTGGATAATATTATAGACTCACATTGCTATGTACATGTACTTAAAATACTGGCAGAAAAGAGGAGGAGTAAGTTTCCTGAGCTCAATCACAGGATCTGTATAGGAGTGTGGCTTGAAGATTTCACAATCAGTTCTAATTCCAACAGGAAGAAAGAGAGTAGCCCAAGCATGTGAGAATTATCAGATTTTAAGTTTACATTTGCTTGCAGCAAAGTAAGTCCATTGTACCATGAATAGAAGATTAGAGGATATTGTATTTCAATACATACATATGTGACACCTTGATTGGGTTTAGAATGATGATATTAATGTGGGGATCAATAGGAATGATGTTTACCAATTGAAAAATATTTGGAACGCCATCAAACCCTGTTTGTTTGCTTCATTGACTTGAAGAAGACATTTGTTTGAGATAATTGGACAATTTAAATGTAATGGCTTCAAAAATGATGAATAAGGTGAAGGAATGGTCACCTCATCAGATATTTTTTCATGAACGAGGCAGCAAAGATACAGGTTGCAAATGGCAAATCAGTTTCGACAGAATTAGGCCATGGAGTAAGGAAGAGGTGTCCATCATCACCTCTGTTTCTATACTTGAGCTCTGAGGATATGACTCATGAGCATGGGAATATAAACATTCATTACTGCCTTGAAATATAGGATGTGAATTCCATAATCTAGCACCTGAAATTGGGTATCATGTATGGAAGTGGATGCATCGCAACATCATGAACAGATACCTAAGTATCTATTTTGCAGAGAAAACTTTAGGTTGTATACATGGATGTTTTTGCATTGATGTCTGAAAGTCATGGGTCTTAAGGCCTCAGATTGATGAGCGAATGAGGTCTGCCAAAAACTTTCTGAAATCAGATTATATTTAGGGTATGCACATGCAGCTTTTTGTTTAACATGGGGGCTCCCATAAGCGGGCTCTGCCCATTTTAGAAGCCTGTACTCCCAGGCCTCTGCACCGTCCCCCACCTATCGAAGGTTCTGATAAGTAGGCTTAAATTGGTAACCACTTTGATTGGGGGGGTTGAGATTGGTATGTTAAGAACAAAGCCTTGTAGTTAGAACATTTACTTTCAAAATGAAACCTCCATGGTCAGGAGAAGAACTAAATTCTAATATATTTATTTATATTTTATATTTACCTTCACTATTCTGAATACAGCACAATGTGCCAATTTACGCCGGGTGGATAACAGTAACAACGGACGAGACACAAACACCCATGTCCTGGGCAGATAATATTCTACCCAGGCGGGACTCGAACCCGCGACCCTCGGGTTAGCAGGCAAGGACTTTACTCTGCCGCAACCGGGGCCGACAAATATCACTCTTTTTGAGAATTTTGATTACATTTTGCTCACAAAATACTTGCATTGAAGACTGTGAGTGCCTTTTCGGTCATCTTTGGCATAACTTTTCAGTGCCTGGAGACTATTTGGAGTAGATGCTGCGTTTGCTCCTCATCCTTGGTCAATCCGGCCTGAGAATATTCCTTGATGAGAGCAGTGCCACACTCGAGGAGGTCGTTAAAAACCTCCTCCCAAAGTGGTAACCAATTCAAGCCTACATATCAGAACCTTCAATAGGTGGGGGATGAAACGGTGGGGGAATGCACGAAGGCTTGGGAGCGTGGGATTTTCACAGTGACCGTGGGTTTTTCAAATGGGTGGCACGTGCTTATGGGAGCCCCTGTGTTAAACAAAAAGCTGCATGAGCAACCCCTAAATATGATCCAATTTCAGAAATTTTATGCACACCTCATGCTCTCATCAAATGTCACCATCTGAGACCCTAAGACCCATGACTTTCAGATATCGGTGCAAACTGATAACACCCTAGAATACTTGCACCTTTCCACAATTATTAAATTTGTATGACACATTTCACAATTTCACAGCCTTACTGTATTTTCAGGTACAATTGTTTGTGTAATAATAATTGATCATCGTTATGATAGTAAAGTACTGAAGGGAGAGGGGGGGGTGTTGAAGAGAAACTAACTATTGGGAAGGAAGGTATGATAACATAGATTAAGGACTGGTGAGGTGGGAAAGGATATTATTCAACCAAGAAAGTTTGTGAGTGGGGAGGGGTGTGGAAAAAGCAGCAGCTATTTACAAAGGTTACCTATCTAATAATTTCAATTTGTTCTTAGAATCCATCTTTAAACATTTTGGGAGAATAGGTAGAATTTCTCAGCTAAAATCACTATGAATGACTGGGTTTCTAATACGTAGTGATGCCTGATGTGTTCAAGTGTGTTCAGATACCTAAGTGTTTACTCTTATAAAATGGTTGACAAAGAAGCACTGCAAAAAAGGTTGCCAGAGGAATAATAAAAGAAGCATTAAATCACAGACATTAGTTTAATTAATTCTTCATATTTATAACAATATATCTTTGGCTCATCTAAGAATTCAATTAATATGTGTTAAAACTAGATTTTTAATCAACCAATTTTCTGACAGTCTTTTTATCTTGGTCATAAGCAAAAAATAATATTTTCAACAATGCAACAAATTTCCTTTAACAAAATTGGTAAAGTGTGCTGGCAGCATAAAAGTGCAGCAAAAAAAATTGAAATAAAAATAATGTATAGGTACATGAAAAAACTAAGTATCACAGGATGTTTATAAACAATTTTTCCTCTATGACACTCAGCTTCCTCGATAGTTAGACACCATCTTATGGAGTAATAAATGTATAGTGTTGATAACATTCTCAACTAGTGACTTATTTAAACATTTGCCGCAGGCAATAATATTACTTGTACACAGATTATCCAATATACCTCTGTGAATTTCTTCTATTCTCAATCACAACTCCCATAAATACTTTCAATTGATCAAATTAACATAACACCAGTTAGGTCCTCCACTATGCCATCATTTCAGTAAAACTTAATATCATAAATATATAGTTACTCAATTATATTACCTCGTCTGTACATTATGCTCACAGATATTTCTAAGTCTATAAATGCCAAAATTTTATTTTCTATTGGCCAGGATTAAGAGTTCATTGTATTTTTTTTTCCTTGAAACGATATGTATTCTTAATGGAGGTAAACCCATGGAAGACATAGTTTGATACATGAGGATAAATTTTAGAAATTTGGATTAATTGTTTTGTGATATTAACAATTCCAATTTTATTTATAAATCAATTTCTCATTGCCTAATCTCGTCGATCAATTGTTCAAAAATATCTTAAGAATCCTTTGTCCTTATGATCATTATTATACACCATTAGTATATATATGTGCTTTACATTAATATACACAACATTTCCCACATTTATAGACCAATCTTTTTATAAATAACTGTATTCTATGGCTTATTTTGATTATTAAAATGGGGAGTATAGTCCATAATTTTTAATACTTTTTACATCTTTGAATACATGTGGATTTTGAATTGAGAACAATTTGAACAAAATTAAATGAAGCCTTGTCGACATTGCAGAATGTGAACATTAATAGAAAACTGTTCAACACATAATTATTGTAAAAGGTTTTACTTTCCAGTTTAGATTATCAGGGAAAGGAATCATCAATCAATTATGCAATTCCTGATGCACATCTGATGAAGTTAACCACAAAGTATTTTTTTAAATACCTTAAGCATATGACAGATCAAACTTCAGAAGTATCAAAAACTGTCAGCCAGGTAAGAAGTTCTTTTTCAACGTATAATGCAAAGGATATTTTGTTGAAAGATTTTTTGACCAAAATTTAACAATTTATCATTTATGAAGCACATGATAAGCTGATAGCATGTCCTAAATTGGAAATAATCCATGCCCAGGCACATGATTTAAACCATACAACTTCAAATAGCCACTGACAACATTTCCCATCAAGCTATAGATTCCAGCTCATGATACAACTTTTACCAGATAAATTAAATAGCTAACCTTTAGAAGTGGGCAGGTGCTTACTGAAGCCTTTATTGCTTAGTTATAGTCTCACGAAAATAGTGTGGTCTTTTAGAGTGGCAATTTTAAATTACCTAAGCTACTTGCCAAGCACATTAGGGTAACATTTAAGGAATGATAAAAAAAAAAAACCAATACCAATTCTATCTTTTGCATACCAGAGAATTCAGTAACTTAGGGGTAACCTTTGTATTTTTTGCATGTAATAGTTCAAGTAATTATATTTATTTACTTCTCAAATATTTGGAATGCCAAATTGCAAAAAAATAGGAATACATATTCCAAATGTGCATCCTATATTCCCCCAAAAAATATATAAAAAGCATACGCCCCAATCACTGGTATTGGATGAACAAACTGATATTAAATAATGCTATCAATACTAAATCATGCATCACTTCAAATGTTGAATAAACTAGACAAAGAATCATAAATAAAAATTTGTCTGTTAATTTTAATATCAATTATTTACAATGTGCATTTCAATGGCTATTGCTTCAGTATATGCTTTCCACATCATGTACATGCCCAGAATAATAGATTGCTTCTTTAAAGAGGAGTTGTATTTCTACATTTGACCTCTTAATGGACACAGCTATAACATTCCTCATTTCTCATTCAATGTTAGAATTTATTTACGTCTTTCTCTTTGACTGTATTCAGCATGGTGAATTATGCTCATTAATATTAAACATAATTTTTACAAAGAGTAGAAATATATTACATATGTACCAATGCAGAAAATCTTTTTAGATACTTAATGCTGGGAGAGCATCTTGGCCTTATTTAAGAGTATATATCAAAAGACATTCTGGCTTAGTACCTCTTCATAGTGAAATAACAACTGCAGGAGTCTACATAAAGGTGACTGTTGGGTTGTCATAAATGGGGCTTCATTTGGATTTTTGAAACCTTTACTGCTCTTTAGACATGATTTCTTATGACATTGACTTCTGCTACATGCAATGTATGCAGGTACAACATTACATTTTCATTATATTTCATGGACACACAAATGAAAGAGTATACATAATTCAATTGCTTACAATTTGTTGGCAATGGAATTTTCTCTGGATATTGATTGAAATATAATTGGTAACCCTTAAACTTATTTCTATGCAAGCACGTTAAATCCAAGAGAGGAGGGCTAGAGCCATAGAATAAGAGTGTTCGATATACTGGAAGACAAAATATTGACGGATAATTGCTTCATCTTTTTAATAGATGAAATAGAACTTCAACATTTTATATTTAAATAAGGTCCTCCATTCTCTAAGTTTCACTTAAAATTTAATTACCAAAACGTTGAAATTATCAATGAAAAATGATAAAACACAGACTTTGAAATTTAAATGGTTATCTTTTATAGTTACAGCCATTGCTCTCTGTTCCCATTTTCTTTAATTTTTATATTGATCATTTTCCATTCATATTTCCACTTTTTTGAAATATAATATTTCAGTTCACATCTCAAAATAACAGGTCTTGAGATATGAAGAATAACTTGAAAATAGACAATTGGTCACTATTTTACCTTGGTATGCCTTATTTAAATTAATCATCGCTTAAAATAAATCTTAAGCAGTTATTGAAACAACCATTTTTGAGTGAGTCAACAAAATTTAGCAGAAACTAAATTATTTGCGAGTCCACAAAATTAGTCAAAGATTCCACTGTTAGAGTAAAAATTGGTAGCAAACTTTGTGGTGAATAACTCACAAGTTCTTGTCATAAGTATGTTAAAATACATTGCCATTAATAGGTAAGGAACTGATAACCTGGTTTTCACCTTTCCAGGACATATTCATTTGAAAAAATAAGCTGTAGTTATTCCAAAGAGCAAAACTTACCTAGAATAGTGCTCCTATGTTCATATTTAAAGAAAACTGAACCATAAAAAGCTGCACACAATTTTCAACAGTGCAGTAATTTTTTTCAAGTACATATAACTTTACCGTTATTACGTTCACTTTGCAAAGCAAGAGATCACATTATTATTTTTTTTCGATTATCTGAGAGATTGAAAACATCCCCATAAACTGTACCACAGCAGGAAATGTTAGTGCCTTTTTATCAGGATAATGCTACTTGCATCCAGTTAGAACAAACAGATATCTTCTATGCTGGGACAGGCACTTTTCAATGGACAGTATAAAATTTCATTTGGAGCTTCCAGTCAGATGAGTGAAAGAAATTTCAAATTTCCATCAGTGATGTCTGCAGGTAATTTGAATATATTCTAGCTGCTGTTTAATCTTGCCCATGCCAGCCTTATCGATAGATATGGCAGCATATGTATTCAAAAAGTGCTTGTTCCTCACAGAAAAACAATCAAGGTCTTCAATCATAAAACTCATCATTATTAAAAATAAATATTTTTGTTAGTGGTTTTTCCTGTACACCTCTTTATTCCATGGTATCATACTGCACCTTCTTGACCTTGAAGTGACGATAAATGCCATAACCAGCCACGGTAATGAGTACCACAATGGCAAAGGTGCTGCCAACAGCAATAGGGGCTGTTTCATCCCGGAATCCACTTCCACCAGGTGTGCACACATATTCTGCCGGATAAAAGAAATCCTTAGTGAGGAGTAATGCTATGATCAGGGAAAATCTTGCATGAGTCAGAAAAAGGATGAATGAATGATAAAGATACGTATGATAGGCAAAGGGTAATCTGAGGTAAGCACCAAGGTCCATTGCTAAATCGAATTAGAACAACAATTTCACTTCTCCACAATGTTTTTATCACCAGTACTATGCATTTCAAATCATAGAGTCATCATCAGGCACAAGACAATGAGAAACTGTAGACACCGCATTTACAATATAGTGGAGAGGAGGAGTGGGTATAGGATAGGGAGAGTTTGGAGGGGGAAACCAAAAACCTCAGAATCAGAGAGAGGGAAAGGGAACATGGGAGATGGAAGAGATGGCAAATAAGGGACAAACAATAAGGAAGTCAAAGCAGTCTAAATATGTAAGCAGGTCTACCCCCACCCTCTTTCCTCCACACTAATTGTTTGTCTCTTATTACCCATCTCTTTGTTCGCCCACGCTTCCTTGTCCCCTCTCTGTTTCTGAGGTTTTTGGTTTTCCCATCCAAAATCCCCCCCCCTTCCATCCTATACCCACCCCTCCTTTCACCTATATAAATGCAATGCCTACTGCTTCTCATTGTCTTGTACCTGGTGATGACTCTGTGAGTCGAAACACATAGTACTGGCAGTAAAAAAATTGTGGAAAAGTGTGACTTTTCTTCTTGTTATGACTAACTTCCACTACATTATTTAGGTGACCAACTGTCCTCCTTTATGGAGGACAGTCCTTCTTTTGTAAGTTCTGTCCTCCCTCGAAAAGTGTCCCCCTACATGTCTTCCTTTAAGATGTTAGAAGACTCATCTGTTGTGCGTTATGTGACATATTTGTATTTGACATGATGATTTCTCAAGGCTAGGTAGGGAGCAGTATAAGACGCGATTATGAGACGCGCACGGGAGACCTTGAGAGAGCACGCCGCGTGCAAGTGGCTTTCTTTACTTTTTACCGAAACACGACACAGCACATATGCATGCAGTGGACTCATGGCAGTCTACTTAAACTGTGCTGTGAGTCTACTGAAGGTTTTCCGTTAATAGCCCTGGAACTAATGTAGTAGTTGAAAGAGTTTTTTCAATTGCCAATGATTTTTGGACAAATGAGAAATCGAGATTGAATGCTATACTCTATGCTGCAGCATTTGCCATAAAATTCATTATGAAGGATATTTTTTGTTCAGATATTTCCAATATATTGTTAGAAGATGATACATTGACAAAAAATATTAATTTAATGGAAAAGTACTCATTTAAATTATAATTAACAGGCATGTAAGCACAATTATAATATAAAACTCAGCTTAGTGCAAGTCCAGGCTCTTTCCTCGGCTACTCAGCTCGACCCTTTGTCTCATTGGCTATCCTCTCCTTGTGGTCTACTACTGCTATTTGTAATGTTTTTTATTGACAATTATCTGTTGCTTATTAAAAAAATGTAAAGTTTGAAATGAACTCTTCTTTTTTTGCTTATGACGTGCTGATTTCAAACGAAATTCTAGTGTTAGTATTGAGTTCAAGCAAGGAACTTGACACAGATTATTGTGTTATCTTATGCAATGACATATGCACTGCTGCATCAAAAGCTGGGATGAAAAAGGAGGTTGGATAACAATATTCTTGCAATTTTAGTAGGGGAAAATTCAAACTCATAAATAGTAGAATCAGAAGGTTAATACACCTAGTCCATCAATGTAAATGTTAGAATTTTGTTTAAAAGTTTTACTTGCTCAGGATGACAAGAATTTATTTTAAAATTCAAATCTTTTATGTACACCACGAATATTTAAAAAAAAACTGCAATTTCAGTCAGTTGACTGTGTGCTTATTCTGTCAAAGCGGATTTTACTTCCTTAGGGCAGTGGTTCTCAACCTGTGAGTTGGGACCCCTTTGGGGTCAAACGACCCTTTCACTGGGGTCGCCTTAGACCATGGGAAAACACATATTTCAATGGTCTTATGAAGTAGCAACAAAAATAATTTTCTGGTTGGGGGTCACCACAACATGAGGAATTGTATCGAGGGTTGCAGCATTAGGAAGGTTGAGAACCACTGCCTTCCCAGTGAGAACAAGTTGGCGGAACCCACGAGGGGACCATGTGGAAATGAAGGTGGAAATCTTTGGTGGAAATCTTTGGTGGAATTCACGTGAATATGGTCACCAGATTCACAAATTTTCCACCAAGATGCCAAATTTCCACATGGATTCCACATTGGTCTCGCGTGGATTTTGCATTATACCCGAGTGGATTCCACCAAAATCCCTTAACCTAGTAATTTCCACCTGGGATCCACTTAAACTCCACATGGTCGTACCTTATTATTTGCTTATTATTATTATGTGTTTTAACTTCTATGGCATGGTTATCAGGAACACAAGACTGGTCTCATATTTAATATTTGATGCTTATGTGTACCCCTATTGGCATATTTGTTTTAACCATTTCGCTGTCCCTCACAGATTTTTTGTTCTTCTGCTGTATTTGTGTTTATTTTTAGCATAGAAAAAATGTTTAGGATATGTCATTATGGATGAATAAAATTTTTACGAATTAATTTTGATTCAAATTTTCATCCCTCGGAAAGACACAGGTGTTTAATTAAATGTGGATCGCAGTCATACTTCCAGGGATTGAGGAGGAAAAAGTTTGTGAATTTGTGGTTTTGAACGAGGAGTGAAATTTAGAAACATTATTGCAAAAGAATTGAGTTTATCTCCATAGAAATACATTTCTAGGAGTTCTGGCATGACGAATCATCCCCACCCGACTTTTTATTTGAATCGTCATTCGTTTGTTTTCAAAGATTCCCTCCTCTCTGGTCTGGACACTGTGTACTTGAGGGATATGACAATAGAACAGCTTTTTTAGTTGTGTCCTCCCAAACCTTGAATATTGCACACCAATTTGGTCAATTCCTTGCCCCTTCACTCTGAAAATTTTAAACTGTCCCATCAATTCTTGACTAGCCATTGCCCATTGTTGCATTCCTTCCCTCAGAAACCCTTAACCCCTGGATCCAATTTGTCCTCTTTGGCTAATTCCTTCCTTCCCCCATTGCTGCGCTCTCTGATATGGAATTCTTACACAGTATAAAAGGCCGAATAATTCATACGTGCAACCTTCACTTCCTCTTCCAATTTAAGTCATTCCTTGCTCCACACAAAACTTCAATCACCAACACATCCAAAAATTCTATCTTTTCCTTTCACAGAATTCTCTTCTTTACCAAATTCCCTCAAAATTCATCATGGAGCCATTTTGGGTTGTGTGGGATAATAAATAAATAGTATCATTCAATTGACCATTCATTGAACAAAATTACAATGAATTCTTCCATTTTCAAAAACTGAGAAAAATTTAAATCACATATATCCCTTACCATTTGAACTTTGATATTTGAGACTGAAAAAGAGATTTTACTAAGTTGAATTTTTCACAGTTTCATCATGTCTAATTTCTTTGTGTGTACAGATAAAAGCCAGAGTTGCTGTGTGGGATAGTGTCCAGCATCATTTCTCATTCACTTTAAGATGCTTCTCTATGCAAAGACTATAAAGCAGAGTACAAATTTTGATCACCTTGTCTTCATTAAAATCAAGGATCACTGAAATACCTCTATGGCATTCAATGAATACATATTAACTCTTTTGGCATTCATGAATTAGATATTATTTGAAGTGAAATGAAGTGTTCATTACCCTTCAATATCCATACATGATTATTCTCAAGATGAAAGTTGTAATTGCAACCAGAGATTGTGAAAACATACATTAGAGTACCAGCTAGTAATGACTACACTCAGTGCCAGAGGTTCAGAGACTTGATTTTAAATGCCATTTAGGACCACCCTAATATAGATGTATGCAGTGGAAAGAAGGTCAGAAATACATAGACTTTCTCAGGCAACTAAAACTGTTGCTACACCACTGCACATGAAGTGCCCACTCTCAACTGATCACGCACATCATTCATTGAGATTGTTAAAGAAACATTTGATTCACGAAGGGAGTATTCCAGCATTGCCATTTCCATATGTTAAATATTGCTTTTTAACTACCATAAGTAGGTAGATGAATACTTACCAGGTCCAAATTCATCATTCTTGAATATGAAGGGCTGAAGTTTGAAATCCCTTAGCAGAAGAGTCGCTGTTGGAGCCTCTTTGGATTTCGGCATGCCTTCTTTGGGGACCAAGTCAACGGATGTTTCAGTATGAGAGCACAGGTAGGATTTGCCAACTGGAGTAGGAAACAATAAAGATGCCTTGTCCTTGGGTGTTGTAAGCCTCACTATTCGACCTGAATTTGAGATTAAATGGAAATGAAATCATTAAATCAACATTTCAGACATTTCACAGTCAGGGCCGTGCCAACCTAAAAATTCCTAGCTCAACTTTAATATTAAAAGTGATGAGTGCCACAAAATATTTCAACAAAGAATTATTATTCTCTTATAATAAAACCCAGGAATTTGAATGTTGAGGGGAGTTATTTCATTTTACCAAAAATTTCATCATGTGCGTTGACTAATAGGTTTCTCCATACAAATATTAAAATTTCACAGTCCTAATTATCCTAAGACATCCTCTATTATAAGAGAATACGAAGATTCTTCTTTACACTTACAACATATTATTTCAATATTGGCATTCTCACTTTTCCAATATGACCTGGTTATATGTCTTATTCAGGTACAATCTAATAATATTTGTGGTCACTCTTTCCTAGGCTATTAACCTATGCATATATAAAAAATATCTGTGGTTTGCAGTAAATGTATCCTTGGTCTCTGAATGAACAATTTTATGTACCATATCATGTTGTATACATTTACATTTGAACTGAATAAACCTACTATAGCCTCATTATTATTTCACACTAGCACAACCATGAATTATGATAATGTATGTCATTCATTCCAAAAAAAATAAATTTTATAAACATGGAGTTAAAAAAATAAATGCGCTTGACATACCATTAGACAGAGAAAGAGAAACTGGGAAGAGAGGTTAAGCAACAAAAATAATTACCATAAAAACTGAGTCTAATGTGCTCTTTAGAAAATATAATTTGATGAAAAAGATGGTCTTCAAATGGTTTGTCCTAATTTCAATTTTTGGAATGTGTACATAAGGTAATGGGAGACGGGAGGTGGAGGGCAGGAAGGTGGCTTTTGAATTAGTCCTCAAAATTATGACTATGGTGAAATCTACTTTGAAATGTCAACATTGTCCTTGTGACTTCCTCACAAAAACTGTGGCTACTAGTAAATCAGGTCTTTTTTACACACTTTTAAGAGCTGCATAGCTGAAAAACTACTGGTCCTACATTAAAAAATCTCCATAATTTTACATACATAGATACCCATCACGCACATTCCAAGGTAGGCACAGTCAAAATGTTTCACTCATTAATACATAATTGTACACCTAACTCTGCTTCAATAATTTCCTCAATACTGACCTATCCTTGCAAACCTCTTTTGCCTCATTTACCCCCATACAATGTTTCATACGTGCCCTCCTGTTTTTAAGACTACTAATATTCCTCCTCCTAAGAATTTCCTCAACCACATTCACCACTTTCTCGGCCTACCTCTACCTCTCACACCATTCAATCTACTCTCATATATCTGTTTCGTTATTCGACTCTCATCCATTCTCTCAACATGGTCAAACCAACGAAGCACACTCCTTTCATACATCTCCATTACTGGAGCATTTAACCCAAATTCATTCATGGCCCACTCATTCCTGACCCTATCCATCCTAATTTTTCCGCAAATACTCCTCAGATAACTCATACCAACGGCGTTTAATCTACTCTTATGTCTATCCTGACATACCCATGTTTCACTACCATATAGCAAAGTGGGAAGAAGTACACTTTTGTACACGGCGATTTTCGCTTCCTTAGACAAACACTCATTCCTTGATATGCTCCACATGCTACCTACCACTTTCCTTCCAGCATTCGCACGTCTCTTTATCTCCTCATCTATTCTTCCATCTTTCGCATACATCTTACCTAAGTGCTCAAAATCATCCACCTGTTCAATTACTTCACCATTCGCCCTCATCACACAGTTATTCTCCCCATTCTCCTTATCAAAAACTACTACAGTGAAAACTGCCTATAGCGGAATTGCATGGTGCCAAGAAAATTTTCCGTTATGGACAAGTTTCCGTCATACACAGGGTAGAAGTACTTCATAGGAAACACATACAATAAGAGGAATAAACTGTTGCAGTGGTTTTTGAGACTTAAGTAATAGGACAGCGATATCATTGTCAACATTGCGCTTAGAAATGACATTGAATATGAGGAGAACATTTTGTTCTTCATTTAATAATTCTCACTTACAGGATAAAGTAATGTAAAGTATTAAATGATGAATGCACTGTTTTTAGGTGTCCATACATATTCATTTTATTAAGTTGCAACCATACAAATGGGTCAGTCAAGATTTTTAAATGCTATGAATTGAATTATTTGAGTTCGCTCACACAAAATAATCTTTTATATAAGACAGCTTAATTTTCTTATTTAACAAATGTTTTGTCTCTGCTTAATTCTTACAATCATTCATCAAACTTAAGAGACCACATCGTTGTCAACTATACAAAATTTTTTGATCCCTTCAATAGCTTGAATCACTTCAATGTGTTGAATAACTGCATTTTTCCTCACTTGAATTTCAGTTGCACCTATTTTATGCCGCACTACTTTCTTTCAATGAGTTCAATGATGTCAATTTTGTCCTGCAAACTCAATGCCTTCCTTTGAGACATTTTATAATTCAGCCACTTGCACTAGTACAGATATTCACTGCGAACACCAAAAAACGGAGAGCATCTGCCAAAGATAGGCAAAGATTGCAAACTTACGAGATGCAATGGAAGGGAAAATGTGGGGGAAGGTTAAGGGAAAGGCTTGTCAGCTTGTTGCTATTGGGTGTGTGTGCGCAACAGTTGACCAATGAGAACAAGCTTAATGGGAGAGGAAGTGTGGTGGAATAAAAATGGGTTTGAGAAAACAGGAGGTTATTGAGTAAGATTAGTCATAACTGAGACAATAACAGTGCGGAAAGACCCCTAAGAACCACAGTCCAAGGACTACATCCAGGATTTTGCACCAACCTGGGCATCCTGTGGTGCGTTAAAATAAAGGGAAAATTGAATAAGCACGAGAAGGAGAAAGAAGGGGAGTGAGGGAACATTTTCACCATCTGTTGGACCCCTCACCATGTTCCTTTACCGCAAGGTAGTGGTAATCCCTTCCATTCAATTCCTCAACACATTCAACCTCCTTGCATTTGTCCTTGAAACTGAAACTCCGGGAAGAGCCAGCTTGAAAGAGCATACTGCCTGCGCCGAAAGGTGGCGAGTGGAGGGAGGGTGTGCTCAGGGGAGGGAAATAGGAGGAAAAGGCAAACCTCTCCCTTCGGTCGGTTCTCTGGGGTGAAGTCCCAAGGGATAATGGTCGTGTTTTCAGAGTCAAAAATTGTTTTCTGTGCATGGGACACGAGGTTTCAAACCAGCTATAAACGTAAGTGTTCACCAGAAATTCAGAATTTCATAATACAGAGGGGGCCAAATGATTTCTTTGATCAAAAACCTTTCCGTTTCCGCGTTCGGCAGGTTCCATTATATGGAGGTACCATTATATGGAAACTCCTATGCTGCAGGTCGGGACCAAGAAAAATTTCCGTAATGGGCAAGTTTCCACTGTATACAGTGTCCGTTATAGACAGTTTTCACTGTACTTTGGTCTTGCACGCATTTACCTTCAATTCCATTCTCCCCGTTGATTCACAAAACTTATCTAGAAGCTTCTGTAGTCGTCCTGTTGACTGTCTGAGATCAAAAAAGCATCATCCACATATAGAAGAACTCGCACGTTTACATTTCCAATTAGAACACCGTCGTCTTCACTACATGCGTCTCTAACACATTTATCCATAAATACATTAAACAGCCATGAAGACATTACGCATCCTTTCTTTACACCCCAATTTATTACAAACCAAATACTCAGAACCCCGTTAACTCTTCCTCTTGCCTTACTATTGTCATACATTGCCACCATAACATTCAATAACTGCCCATTCACTCCATAGTCTCTCAAAACCTTCCACAGCTTCTTTCTATTTACTCAGTCATATGCCTTCTCTAAATCGACAAACGCACAGTACACTTTCTTTCGGACACTCATACATTTTTCTATCACTCGCTGAAGTGCAAAAAGCTGGTCACTACATCCTCTCCCAGGCATAAACCCACACTGCACACCCCATATTCTCTCGGAAGTAATATTCCTCACTCTTTCGATCAATATTTTACTGGACACTTTTCCCGGGATACTCAATAAACTAATGGCCCAATAATTATTACATTCAGTCTTTCCTCCTTTCCCTTTGTACAATGTAATGATGATGGTATTCTTCCAATCCGCTGGAACGACAGAAACCTGTAAGCATAAATTGTATAGTTCATGCAGCCTACAAATTATTAATTTACACCCACACTTCAACATTTCACTAGATATCCCATCTATGCCTACAGCCTTCCCTTTTTTTTTAATATTCTCACAGCCATTGTGACCTCACTGATATCCTTTTCCATCATCACATCCTCACATTCCATTACACAAGGCTCATCCTCAACACGTGCAATATTATTGTACAATTCTTCAAAATACTCCCTCCAGCAGTCCCTGATATTGCTCTTATCCCACATGATCTCTCCACTTTTGTTCTTTGCCGCATTCATTCCCCTACCTTCACCAATCTTAGCCCTTTTTACCAACTTCCAAAACAGCTTTTTATTACCTTCAAAATCACTCTGCATTTTGTTAGCTTCATCCACACTTCATTCTTTCTTTGCTCTCTTTCACAACGATTTTGCATTCATTCTTTTTTTCTGTAAATCTCACTTGCCTGAGTACGCTCTTCCTCAGATTTGGCAGTAATCATATTCTTGTATGCCTCTTTCTTTTCTCTGACTGCAATTTTCACTTCTTCATTCCACCAAGCATCACCTTTCGTTCTTCCTACCACTCCTTTTCCTCATACACTTTCAGCCAATTCCACAATCACTCCTTTTAAACACTCCCACGCATCATTTACGTTCTCGTTTGTGATATGCTCGTCCCATTCTCTCTACTTCAACAATAGAGCATCCTCAAGCATGCAACCATGCCGCATTCTTACCTCACTGTCTAGCAACCTTTCCACTTTTGCTCTCAACTGCTTACGCACAACATTCTTCCTTGGCACCCACTTTCTGCCCAGATTCACTTTGGAGAGTACCAAATAGTGGTCTGTTCCACATTCAGCACCCCTCATCACTCGCGTGTCCCAAACTAACTCTCTCCATCTCTCATCATGCAAAATAAAATCAATCATGCTTTTACAAACGGCCCCTTTGTCAAGTATACATATGTATTCTCTTATGTTTAAACCATGTATTCAACACAAACAATCCTTTTTCCAAGCACACACTCACCAAGTTTTCACCATTATCATTCACTCGCGGGTCACCAAAAGGCCCAACCACTCTCTCAGATGCATCCCGCCTCACACTAACAGCATTCAGCATTCATGTCACCCAGTAAAATTATTCTCTCACCAGGATCACATTTATTCAAAACCTCTCTGTTTTTCCCAAAATTCATCTTTCACACAATCACTCTCTCCATCCACTGGTGCATAGCATGCCACAATCACAACTCTCCTAATACCTACTTTCATGCGAACCCAGATTAATCTACGGGATACTAACTCATACTTCCTTACTAGCAACTTGACTCTCTCATTAAGAATGAGTCCTTCACCTTGACTGCCGTGTACATTATCTTCAACTCCTGACCACAAAGCCAGACTACCGCCATCTAATGTAACAGCATCCCGCCCCTTACGCTTAGTTTCACATACACACAAAACATCCATTCGTCTCACTTTCATTTCATTCAGCAACTCATGCTCCTTTCCATACACTCCTCTTACATTCCAAGTACTGAGAATCCAGTTAGTTTCCAGTCCGTATCTTGATGGGCCAACCTTATTCAGCTTCCGCCACCCATCGTGGCTTCGGCTGTCCGAGGCAACATTTTGACGTTTAGCATTAAGTTGTAATAGAGTATGCAAGGTTACCAGCCTTCGCAGTACCCGCACCACGTGCAGCTTTCCCTGCTAAAGGTTACGGCGCTCTACCGGTCAGTTTTGGCACATTTTCGCCAGTATGCCACAAGAGAAACCAAAGCATAGTAATACCCTAGGCCCGCTTTCCCTATTCTGCTCAAGCTAGGATCCCTTCCGAAAGGACTACCTTGAGAGCCAGCATACTGTTGCCCGCGACCCAACACTAGGAGGTATTTGCAGTGTACTGACACACCGGGTCACACATAATTTTGATGTCAGATTTTTAAGTTCTACCAAATGGCTTAAGGTAGTGTGAGCAAGATAGTTCCCAAATCATAATAGAGACAATACCTATTCCAATTATACCATATTAATTTCACCAGCTGTGAGACACACAAATTAAATATTGCATTAATAATGGTGCAATAATATAGTTTTATATGACAGAAATTGTAAGAAACCAAATGAAAATATCCAAATTAATCTTTAACTTGACTCATTTTTTCATGCAGTACGTTTGAAACTCTATCAAAACAGAAGGTTTATTGTGATCCCAAAGAATTTACTGCGGTGACAGTATGATTAATTTTAAAAAATAAGTGAGGAAACACAAACTACACACTGTTGATTTTTTGACGAGGTCTAAGTGTAGGAAATACCTCATTTTCTATGCAAGGTCTCTCTGGAGTGTATACACATACCATTTCCCAATTAAAAGGGCTGGTATCTTTTGGCAAATATCTCAGAAAATAAGGTGGTAAGGGGTTGAATTTTTTGTGTCAATGGAAGGGTGATATATTTTTCTTAAAAACGAGACCAAATTCATTGATTTCCACGGTAAAATGATATTTCGCTCAAACCACCTGAATAGCACTGATGGTTCATGAACCACTTTAGCACCCAATGCATAATGAGTTTTTACAGCTATTTTTTAAATATTTTAATGGCACTAATAAGGTTAAAAATATTTCAGTTATATATTTGTCAGAGGTAGGAGTCAAAAAAGTAATTCTCACCTGGGTAGGGGTAGTGCTCAAATACACTCTCGCTGGTGTCAAAACTCAGATCTATTTTCTCCACATACCACCTCTCCCCACCTGGAGTCTAAAGAAATGGAATACAATTTTAATTTAAGCTCTATGCTGAAGCTATAACTTGATGTAGAGCTACGAATAGCAAGGTATTTACAAATCAATCCAAAATTCACAAATGTTATGGTTCACAGTCACAAAGATGGATAATGTCCACGGGGAACATGTGTCAAAAGGTTAAAACTCACCCATGACAAAATCATTTGACTTGACTGAATTTAGAACCATGGTCTCTGAATTTTCTGTTAAATGTCTAAAGCAGTTGCAATGCTGAGCCATTACAATCCAGCTATCCAACCTGACCTGAAATTGGGAGATTCTGGCTCACGTCTTAGTACAGTCAAATGATTTTTATTCATCGTGAATTTCATCTCTTTAGTGTATAGCAAGATATATCTTTGTTCAATTTTCTTGCTCTGCAAGAGTAATTTTGATTACATGGGCACCTAACATTAGCATCAACAAGGTATTAGTCAACATTTTGTAATAGAGTACATTGTTTCACGGTTTTGAGACTCCAGCAATGAGGGAGTCTTCTAAATGCATGCACGATATCCATTACCAAATTAATGAATACCTAAGCAACAAGTTATGTTCAATTCAATCGTGTGTAAAATAAATCAATTCTTGTCTGTTGTATCTCAACTAGTGCTCTCCCAGAGCCCAAGGAGAAAGGCCTACCCTGATTGTAAGTGTCCACTACTAGGGTGTTCCCTTGCCAGCGGGGGAAGGGTTAATTATTCCACTCAGCTTTAACTCCACAGTGTGGTAGCAACAAAGTGAAGTGACAGTTTCAGAGGTCCTCACAGGACAAAGGGAAGGGGGAAAGGGTAAATGAAAGAAGGTGAGGGAAAATAGTGCAGGCAGGAGGAGGGCTTGCTCTGTGCTGCACTTTTTTCAGTAATGCATTTTTCAGGGAAAAGGAGTTTTTTCACATTACAGCAGATTAACACTTGTTATAGATGACAAATGTGTAATTTGTGAAAGAATCATTCTATCATTTCCCTCATAACAACAATAAACAAGTGAAATACATCCTGACTGTAGGATAGTTGAGTTGGTCAAAAAATCAAGAAAATAAGTTTTTTAAATTTGTGTTTTGATCTATAAATAAACAAATGATATCAATTTTCTGAAATGTAATTATTCAATGGTGTCGAAATAAATTTAATGTGTATTATGTATTTCCCCTAAGAGGGGCAACTAATGACAAACTGCCCGTTGGCTCCCTCTGTAGGTATGGCACTGACAAGTGGGCCAAACTATGACATCCCATCCAATAAAAAAATAAAAAAAGTTTTTTTAAGCTTGCTTTTCTCAAAAGAGATATTAAAAAAATCTAAAAACAGAAATATCTTAATATTGGACTAAAAAGGAAAAAATTAAATTTTCTCGAGTGAATGAAAATTTAGCCAAGTACTGGAAATAATTAAATTCAATTCAGGGAAATTAGCCACACAATGATAAGACCTCAGCAAAAAGCGTGTGGCGCTCTTTCATATTCGATATCAACATAAATTCATTAAATATGAAGATTTTGGAGTTCAATGGAATTGAGAGCTTCAATATACAATGTCTAGAAATTCTTGAAATGAACTTAAGGTGGAAAACATAAATGAGGTTGTGCCTCATGCTTTTCGTTGTGGTCTTATCATTGTGCGGCTAATTTCCTTCAATGGAATTGAATTATTTCCAATACTTGGCTACATTTTCATTCACTTGAAAAAATATTATTATTTTTCTTTTATAGTACTACGTTAAGATATTTCTTTTTTTAGATTAAAAAAAAATTTTAAATAAAAGCATGCTTAAAAATTCGTATTTTTCTATTTTATTTTTACTTTATAGTCCTATTTAATAAAATGTTTGAAAAACAACAAGTTTTTTTATAAACATTTTATTAACTAGGACTGTTTACTAAAAAAAATCGCCAGGTTTTGGACTCAATGCGACGACTCTGATAGACCCAAGATGACGAGAGAGTCGGATGCTTTTCCACTCGTCAGACTCGATTCATGTTTTAAGTTGAATGAAGAGGTAAGTATGTAGGGTAAAATGAAGTGGTAACCATGGACCCATGGATCCATGGATCCTGGGAAAAGGAAGCTAAAGAAAAGCATATAAAAATGGATTACTACACTTTAAGTGCCCTGCATATTGCACCCAAGTATAATTTGGGACAATAACGCAGGTTCTTTGGAGGGTTTGTCAATATTTCTGATTTGAGATAACTCTCAAACCATTAATGACCAGTAACCAGCTGGAGTTAAAGAAGCTAATGCGTTTAATCAGGAATAAGCATAGAGGAGGAGGAATGTTCATTATTTAATCAGCAGTGTCTCATTTGATTGGAATTAGAATTACCATTGATCTACTTTCATTGATTCTGATGCCAAAGATAAGTCCGACCTTCAAGTGATCTCGCCTTTTAAGCCCTAGTTTGAGATTGCACAGTGGTGTTTGGACTCTTGATGAATTTCCTTATCATTTCTCAATTGTCAAACATTGATTAGGATGGTTCATGGGCACTTTAATCATAACCATCAACTCTATCGAATGCATTCAGAAAAATTTATTTTGAATAAATTCAGTCAAATTTATTCAAAAATTAAATGGCATTCCAAACACTGCCCACAAAATTGCACAAAGGTTAAAATGCCGGGAAGGGATGGTCAAAACTGTTAGAATTTCTGCATCGGTTAAGTTCAAAGAAGAGTTTATGCAGTGATTGTGAGATGCTGGATCTTGAAGTCCTGTTTTCCTTTATTTGACTCTCATGTGAAAAGAGTTAAATCCAGAAGAATAATTCAATTAACCAGATTTTGTCAGAGCCGTAGAACAAAAAAAGGAACAGCAAAAATTGCTCAAAAGCATTGAACCCTTGAAAAGAAACTTATCTCTGACTGACGGCACATGGGTAAGAGTGTTGAAGAAGAAAATTTCAAGAATCATTGTGATGCAAGTGATAGTATTCCTCTACCTCACAAAGAACATACCCATTTTATGAGAGTAGGCATATAAATTCAGTCATACCTTTGCAAAATACCATGCAAGAGTATAAGTCTTCCAATGGAGAAGCATCTTAGCCTGGTCTTCACTGGTACATTCACCAGAGACCCTAGCTGTTTCCGGGAGGAATATGTCCTTGTCCTGTGGGAAAATAAAAACGACTATCAGCTTATCACTTACATACTATGAAATGAACACACACTAATCATAATAAAACCCTCAGGGTTGGTAAAAATGATCCTCAGACAAAAATAACCACCTCACACTCAAGATAACCTACAGATGGCAAATAAATGTAAATAGGTAATTGATCAATCAGTCATTGCATCAATCAGAAAGTGAGCTACAGCATTCCAATAAAATTAATTAAAATATCAATACTTATTACTGATCACTTTTGACTTAAATGCTCAACAGTTAATAATTAGCCCAGATGTAAAAATGTTCATAATGAAAATCATTATACCATCCAAATTCATTAATTAATGAATATAAACCTTTATTTTTCTCACTGGATGAAATGTTGTTGTTCAAGCAATGAAATTATTGCAGTCCTCTTTTTTCTGTTGAGGTCACTCTGGCTTGCAAAATTGGTCACTTTAAATTTTGAATGTTCAAGGAAAAACAAAATTAATCATTTAATGACCCAGCTCACAGCAATCTTCAACTTTGGCTAGATTTTACCATTTAATGAAGATATTGACATGACAGGATTTATTCAAGATAATACTTTGCAGGAAAAGCTTGCTGAACAAACACTTAACTCCAGCCTCACTCAAGTTGTAAAAAGAGCACCAAGGAAAAACAAGGCCAAATCAAACTTGTCAAGGCTGAGTCAACCTTGCTTCTAGTTTTTTAGGTTGGCGCTTTCAATATAAATGTCACCCTTTGCATTGTCCTTTGAGTTAGCTCGATTCCATATTGTTTAATCCCTCACTTCCTTGTAAGCTGGTTTTGGGTGTCCGTGATAATGTATATACTGTATAATCACCGTAAATTGGTTAATGTTATATTTTGCATTAAATAATTTAAACTCGTAACGATTGAGGTAAATATTTCAAAATTATTATTAACTTGTATATCTGCATGGTAGTAAATTCACCACCATAGGTGCAAGCCTCCACGGATATATTCTATGCCAGCAGTACAGAGAACTTGAGGGGTAAATTTGAACTCCACAGTCATCAGAAGAATATATTCATTACGATACATGCAAACATTTCAGCTAATGGGTTAAACTTACTATTTGCATGCTACAGTCCCCATTTAAGTTTGTTGACGTACTACAAGTTTGCAAGCACTCACCCTTTCCTCTCCTGACAGCGTCTTGAAGTGGAAACTCAACAGGGCATCAACTCGAAGCAGAATACAAACACCACCACTGGATCCAAGGAGACGGTATTGAGCAGTACTACTCGTCGGTGTTGGCTCTGTCGTCACTGGCGACCTGGATGGTGATGGCCTCACGCTCGAGCCTTCAATTTCCAAGGATGCTGCGGTTCCTGGAGGACTCACTGTGGACAATCATGGATAAGAAAATGGGATCAATTTTGTAACAGTCGGATAAAAATGCATTTAATAGATCTAATTTTTCTGAAGCATATAAAACCCAATATGATGTGGCCAGGACACTGTTTATTCCAAATACAGGAATATTCCAAAAGTGATTTGACACTTACTCTATCTTCAGATTAGTTACAGCTTCAGTTTGCAATGGGAAGGAAGTTATAAAAACTGAGGTTATACGAGATTTAGCTATCTACATCGACGTATGCTACCCTGCGAGCCGCCGCATGCGCGAGTGGCAGGGGGTGTTAGGTCACCAGCCGTGTAAATATTTAAGGGTTTGGGAGGTGAAATGGTGACGTGTTCTATGGGAGTGTATTTAGTGGAGCTCATTTTTTATTGAGGACGCTTATTGTTCGCGGAAAGAACGAGTTCTTGTAACCATCTGTTAATGGCAGTGTATCTCTCTTATTTTATCGCATCTGCCAGACTTAGAGATGTAGTGAGGAATCATGATAATATTCTAGGAGTCGCTCTGAAACACGCCAGTTCTGATAATCTTTCAAGCAAACTAAGCCTAGCGTGTAGCCTCTGAGTCTCTAAAGGCTCCCTCCTTAAACCCTCTAAAAGCTGTGAAACACTATCTGTTCGCTCGTAGCAGTTTTAACGAAGCGCGCAGCTTTTCTTTGCATTATATTAATTTTTTAATTGAAATCTTTTTTACCGGGGTCCCAAATTTTCACGGCGTATTCGATATTTTGCATAACCAGAGCGAAGTAGCAGCATATGAAGAGATATCTCTCTCTTTCACTTTTTCATCCGAGGACTTTCCTATTATACGCTTGACAAATTTAGTTTCCATTTCAGCTTGGTACGAAGTTCTATTAGATAGATATTGTTCAAGATAGCAGAGAAGGCTGATTAACTTGGAACTGCTTGGTAATACAGAAAAACGTTGATTTTCACGGTTGGAGGAGCCGAAAAAACTGCATCAAGTAAAATCTCTCTCACGCTGTAGGTAAACAACGCCGTCAAAGATAAGGTGACAATACTGCGTGTTCACAAGTAGGCAAGTAGTCACTCTGAGAATTATTTTTATATACTGAGTAACAATTGCTTCTAGGTTACTATGTTTTAAACTTCAAATTATAGGAGGGAAATAAAACTGAGTTTTGCATCGGAGATATTCGTATTTTGTTCGAGTGACGGGGTGAGGTTGACACGGAATTGCGGTTTTGTCGATGTTTTACAGCCACTGTTGTACTTATCGGTGGCACAATTGCTAAAGGTTGAATGACTCACTTTATGTTATGTGAAATGTTTGGCTCTTACGCATGATATTCGCGCCACTACTTCGACGATTTGCAAGAGCTCTTTGTGGGAACTCAATAACTGAAGGGACGTCACACCGATGACAACGTGATCATTCGACTTTCGAAAGTCGGATCAAAGGATTGCATATCCGTCAATCCCACAGCCAGCAACACGCACTCTCGACAATTCTCCCTTTCCCAACTCCCGGGTAAATATTCGGCAAGGGTCATCAGCGTATCGAAGTCCATGCATAGCCAAATTTTGTCACTATAAAAGGTTTTACTGGGTTCCAGGAGTGTATCTTCGAAAATAATGATGTGGCAGCATGATGATGAGAATGATGGTGCCGCTATAGTGCAAAGAGAGCGAGCGAGACCACAGCGTTTTCGCGTTTGAGTTTATATTTTCTTGGAACGTATGCCATACATGGAATGTATGATTGAAGTCAGTCTGCCTGTATAACGAGACGATTGTAATGGTGAAGCTGGAAGGAGAGCCTATGGGCACCGTTATAGTGCGGGTGAACATGCCGACGTCTAGCAATACGGAAGAAAAAATTGAAGAAGAGTAGGAACGAATGGAAGTATTTCCAGGAGTTGTGAAAGGGAAAGAGAACCTCATCAAAATGGGAGGCTGTAATGCTGTGGTAGGAGAGAAAAGACAGTAGGGGCGTAAAGAACCAGGGAGGCCATATTCTGCCCGAGAGTAATGGTAGAGGAAACAATGTATGTGAATAATCCATTGTGTATAGCATTTGTGGACTTGGATCGAAAGCCTTTGACAATGTCATGAACAAGATGTTCGGGCTGATAGAAAAGCTCGAAATAGTTCTCAGAGACAGAAAAATAATCAATCAACTATACAAGAAGCAAGTCGTCACAATGTGAAAGGCAGACTAAAGACAAATAGAAGCCGCAGTTACCAAAGGAGTTAGACAAGGATGTGACCTCTCACCAGCACTGTTCAACATACACTCGAAGAAAGCAATAAGGGATGTACAAGACATTGGATTGCACGGAATTAAGGGTGACGGAGAAGAAATAAATATGCTCCACTTCTCAGACAATTTTGCAGTCATGCAATGAAATCAATATGATCTTGGAGACTTGAATAATGATATTTTAAGATCACTAACTGCAATGGTTCAGTTCTACAAGAACATAACAAAAAAATAAATTAGACGAAAACTAAAATCCTAGTATGTGGCAGAGAAAAGCAGAATGTAGAAGTCACACTAAGAGGAAAGATTCTCGAAACCTATGTCGGAAGTATCATCACGTGGGACGGAAGAAGTACAACGGACATCAAGTGGAGAATAGTCCAAGCTAAGAAGGCGTCCTAGGGAATAAGACAACTGCTTTGCTCAAAGAAGATAGGACTACAAACGAGGAAACAGCCCTGTCGATTTCTGTAACAATAACTCCTGTTCGCTGTCAGTTTGAAGCCTGTTGATTGCCTGTTGGAGATTTAGTGAACAGAGTATGAACAGCCTACGAACAATCTCGCGCCACATACAAGGAAACAATTTGGAAACAGCCTTCCAACAGTTTGTACTCTGTTTGCAGCTTGTTCCTTAACCGGCAGGCAACAAGCATTTCGGGGACGATAGTGAACAGACTCTTAACAGGCAGGGGCCGGTTGGTTATATGTTTCACCGGACAGGGAACGAACAGACAACAGCGAACAGGTACTCAACAGACAGGGGCCGGTTGATCGTCTGTTTCACACAACAGGGAACGAACAGACAACAGTGAACAGGCTGTCAACAGGCAGGGGCTGGTTGGTTGTGTGCTTCGCCAAACAAGGAACGAACAGACAACAGTGAACAGACTCTAAACAGGCAGGGACTGTTGGTTGTCCGCTTCTCCCAACCGGGAACAAACAGACAACATTCACTCACTCCTTATTCATACTGAAGTTATAAGGGATAATAATTTTCATAAAGCGGACCAATAACAAGGACGATATTCTTTTTTCAAATGCACTAGGATAAAAGTAGACCAATCGCTTTCACCAAGATTTATTCAAATTCTATGTATCATGGAAAGCATTGCTCCAAATCACACCGTACAGAAATTATTTCAGAGTAACAAGATTTTAAAAAAAATGTAAATTCATTGACTACAAACTAGGACCACAGAAATGATTATGCAGATTAATTACTCTTCTGTGCAACCAAACTGAATTACAGACAGATAGTTTTTACACCCTTGAGACATACGAATGCAAGGCTGAGAAAGGATTGCAGGATTTATACACAGAAGTTCGCCAGATTTTTCAAATATTTTGACATGATCTATATTTGTATGGTTATTTGAAACCACTCTAGTTTTTGAAATATTTAAAACCTCTACTATAAGAGCAATGGAGCTATCCATCAAAAGGAGAATGTGATTTATTAACACACAGCGCCCATCAGTCAACAATGCGCATGAATCATCATTTCTCTTTCCTTGACTGTACACAGTGGTGCAATATTTAGTGTGGTTACAAAGTATTCTTTGGGAGCATTTGTAATATAGTGACACATTGGCATAATTTGTAAGAGCTGTTTGTTCTTCCTCAGATAGAGCACATAGATCACCCTAAGAGAAGGAAACCATCTTTGGATCGCAAACACTTTTTCAATCTTGAGGAATTTTCAACTTCAGCACAAAATCCTAGAGTTCTCTACGATTTAACCAACTTTGAACGCAGCTGTGGTAGAGAGCGGTAAACTAAGAACTTTTTGGCCATTTCAAGAATAACGGATGATGGACACTTTGACAGTTTTCGAAGGTACCTGTTTTGAGCCTCATACATGAAAGCATTGTGGGTCCAGAGAGGTCCAAAATTTAGAACACCCCCGGCTACATGTGAGAGGAGATGAACATTATAACGCATCTCCTTTGGGCCAAAGTATTTCTGGAAATAAAAAGTATAAATCATCAATAATTTGTGAGCTGCATGAATTTCTTCCACTGATGCTGATTTTTTCTGAAGAATGTAAGTTGTTTTGCTTAGCAAAGCAAGATGACTCAAGTGTTTGTCTTTCAGCAGATCTTGCAGACTTGGGAACATGTAAAACAATAGCCATTCTCCATTCACTTGCTCGCCATGTTCTAATGCTTGTCAGAGGGCGAGGGTCCCTAATCACAGATGAGTTTGATTGTAAATTAGAAATCCTTTCATCAATGACGCACTTTAAATGTTCCATACCCATTCTGTCATTCATCCCAATCCAAAATTTCTCTTTCCGTTCTGAAGCAAGAATCAATTCCATGTGGTGTTTTGTTGTCCCCAGCGGAATATTGTGCATGTAATCTACAACAACACTATATTCAAAATTAAAATGATTTAAATGCATGAGAGGTGTCAAACCGTTGACACCTCTGTAAGGCTTATCTCCGTCCCCAGGCAAACTCATGCGTTGAGAAACTTCTTTCAAATCCCCACGGATGCTCTCATTAGATCTCAAAGGTGCAATCTCACCAAGGGGGTATCGAATCCCTTGTATTTTCTTGTTGAATTCTTGTACTTTCAGCACGTTTATAACAAAAGGTACAACCATAATAAGCATTAAATTTTTGCATGTTGAGTACTTTGTGTCGAGCCCCAGAATCTGCTATGCAGCATAGACGGCTGCATGAGACGGCTTGTCACAGGCTCACCATCATGGTGCCATTGGACTCCATGTTCACTCAGCTGATTGGCCTCAGTTACAAAAGGTTCTAAAATGTTTTTGAAAGTGGGCTCATTTTTCCCTACGTAAAGGCCAGCTAAAATTAAATATTTCGATCTCTGAACATAAGGCAATTCATTGGTTGTCAGATAAATTGGCAAAACACTTTTATTTGAAGAATCTCCATATGCCAAGCCATCAAGAAAATAGGAGTAAGACAAATTAAATGGGTTGGATAAGATACCTCCGTTATCGTATAGTTTCCTGTAAACACATCCATCGTAGATATCAGAGTATACTCCTTCTGAAGTTGGCTTCTGAAATCTGTATTTCAGAACCATTTCAACAAAGTTTTTATCCTTTAGATACAAAAGCAATTGTGACTTTATTGAAAGTGATAAGAAATAGTTCTGAGAGCTTTTCATTTTTAAATCTGCCTTACAGTCCTCATTTGAACACTTTCCATCAACATCTAACTCATCTCTATGCCCCAAATACTTATCACAGACATGACAAAATATATAAAATTTAATATTCCCTTCATAATCATCAAAACCCTTTAACAGCGATTGGAGTTTCTGAGGAAACTTTTTCCCAGAAATTGCCTGGTACATTTTAAGAATGTCATTCTGGGCTGCCCATGATAAACCATGCTTACAACCTAAAGCTACTAGTATGTGAAAACATTCGTGTGGAGCGTGGCACTCTGTGAATTGGAAGCATGGACCATTGGAAAAGCTGACCAGAGAAGCCTTCGAAAATAAGTGCTGGAGGAGAATGCTAAAGATCTGACGGACGCTCAAAATACGACATGATGTCCACTGATTAAAGGAAGAGGAAAGGGCCATTTTGAATTCTATGCATTAAAAAGAAGAACCGGATGGGTTGGACACACCCTGAGACACTATGGAGTTGTGCAGAGCGTAATTGGTGGTTCAACAGTTGGATGAGTGACATCAGAGGAAGACGCAGGAATAAGTTCATGGACCAAATAAAGAGGAAACTGCACAGAAAGAGATATTAGGATGTGAGGGAACAAGTTTTAGATGGTGAAGGATGGAAGGCTGTAGTCTGCCCATTTGGGTGTGAACCTGCAATGACGATGATGCCATATATGACCCTCAACAAAATGAAAAATGAATTTCTTCCCCTCCATAATCAGGCACCGTTATTAAAAGCTCCGCAGCTACTCAATCGATATATTAAGAACATCTCCGGGAGTTTCCTCTCTTACTGATACCCTTCTCTGATGTAAGTTTTCCCCTAAATTTGTCAATGGGAGCAATAGATCACCTGTAACTCTACTTCTTCCTGATTTATCCCTACGGGTTTCTTGACGAACGATGTGATTGAATGGGATATTACATTGCACTACCCCACGTCTCTCTCTGCCTCCAAATAGTCTTTGTCCTACAGATTCCGATCCACATGCAACGCCACACGATTGAGAGTTTCCCTGAATTCGATTCATTCCATTCATCTCGTACCTGTCGCACTCCTCTCTCATAATTTTGCTCTCGTCTATCGTTATCTCACTCTTTGCTTCAACTGTGAATTTTGTTTGTGAATTTGAAAAACAAAAAATTCTTTGTGAAATTCTAATTTGTCATTTTTATTCATTTCTCCACTTTTTTCATTTTTTGTATAGTTCGTTTTTTTATTTTTTTGTTTGCCGTCATTATTTGTACCAAGCAGTTGGTCTTGAGCTGTCTTTGTTCATTCGCTCTGTTCTTTAATAAGAGCAACATCCGGAGAGTCATTGGCGAATAATGTCGCGCTGGAAAACGAGTCACCATGCCGTGCGACGTGATGTAGAACCGATGCGTTCTCTACAATCGGGAATTGAATACGCAGGAATTAATAAAAATAACATGTATTGGTCCAGGGACTAGTATACTGTACAAGTATAAGATAGGTCAATTTACAAGTGAACCTAAAAGTCAATTGACACTTAATTCAATAGTCATATTGTACATACAAATAATAAAAAAATATGTCATAAGTAAATATAAATTCACAATATAAAGATAAAATCCAAAACATAGTCTACTAAAATACTCGTTTACAGAGTAAAAGGCTCTGTTAGTCAAAAATATTTTTACCTGTCTTTTGAATTGTTCTATAGATTTGATTGCCTTAATCTCTGGTGGTAGGGAATTATAAAACAACACGCTAGCAAACGCCAGACTTTTGGCGTATAGTGTGAGGCTATGAGGGATGAATCTGAAGTCTTTGTTTTGCCTCTTATTGTGGTTGTGAATGTCCTTGTTAAATAGCAGATTAAGAAAGGTATGCTGTTCCTTTCCATGAATTGCAAAACAGTATATATAAATACACGTATGAGTTAGGAGGTTTTGTCCATTAAAAAGGTTTCTGCTGCTGCATTGTTTTCCGACACCAGCATTATATCCTCACAGCCCATTTCTGTAATCGGAACAGCCTCTGGGTGTAGTCTGAGTGACCCCATGCATTAATGCTGCACTCGAGCTTACTGTAGATAACTGCATAATATGCTCCACTTTCTCCGGCGATATATTGTAGAACAGCATATTTAACAATGATACTCAAACGATATCAGTCTCACCTGATGATGACTGCTAGACAGTTGAAACACGTGTTGTAAGAGTTTGAAATAAATTTGGTAGACGGTACGATATCGTTCGAGTATCATTGCATAATAAGCTGATAAAGCTGTCTCCATATCGGAGATTGGAACAAGCCATCTAAGGAGGTAGCTACCAGATGATATAATAGAACAATCGGGATCTATATGAAGTCCTCAATGCTGGCAATCATCCACAAGCACACCTTGTAGTTGCCACATATCGGATATACAAGATTCAACCGTGAGTTTGCAGCCTAACAGACAAAATCACGAAACTGCGAGCCAGGTCTAGACCAGAGGCATTAGATTGTTTTTTTCAGTATAATACGCGGGCTGGTACAGATCGTGACTTTATCTGCAAGCGGGGATAGAGGGTAAGCAGGCAGGGGTATAGGCAAGGGACGAGAGTGCATTGCCGCATTGTACTTCTTTTCTTTCAAGTTCCGTTAACTTTACTTTAATTTGACCGCATTTCAAAACCCCTTTTGCATTATTCTGTTGGCTGTTTTCCCGCTTTCGTTGTTACTCGCAATTTTCCCAATGAGTGTCACTTTTACTTTCTCATCGAAGTAAGCATCAACATTTCCAGTGTTAGTTTAACAACCAAACATAAATAAGGTACATTTTATCACTGGCTGTGAGACTCAAAGTTAATCAAAGGATTAAATTAACCATTTCGTACGATTTTCGGAATTGCGGCATGATACAAAATCCTAAGAAAGACAGAAATGTAAAGTGGATTTCTTCGCAAATGCTCAATGATTCACAGTGGCTTGCGGTGGGCGGGAAATACGAAATGTTTCTATCGTTGAGAGAATAATTCAGCTTAAATGATGAAAAACTTACGAAGGAGAAAACTTTTGGACTCGTGAAAAGACTATCGAAAGACATAAATGATTCCTTTGTATCTTTTCTGACAATATTATTAATTTTCAAATATAGTTAAGAAAACATACCAACTACACGCTGTTAGTTTTTTTTACGACATTTCAGTGTTATAAATTCCGCATTTTGTAAATAATGTCTCTTTGGAGTGCATACACGTATTATTTCCCATGAAAAAGGGCTGGTATTTTTTGGCAAATATCTCCGAAAGTAATGTGGTAAGGGGTTGAATTCTTAGTGTCATTAGAAGGATGAGATGTTTTTCTTTAAAATGAGACCAAATTCATTGATTTCTAAGTAAAATGATATTAGGCTCAAACCAACTTTAAATATAACAAAGGGAATAATCGGGCCTCTCAGTTGTATGCAAAGTAAAAACCGTAGGCATAATGGTTTGCAGTTCGCGCGTCGACTTTGAAAATGACGCATTGGGAGATTCAGGACGGTATGCGCTCGCGCATTAATGTTAAAAAAATGAATCTTCACGTTACTGTTGACCAAGTCATCTCCACTTATGGATAATTACATGTGACTTTTTGTAACAACTCTTTGAAGTGAAACCACGCCGGGGCCAGTGATGATAATTTAGTAGCGATACATCGAAAGATTGAGTTTACTGCGACGTAGCGCACATGCCGTCCGCACAACCAGAGATCGATTGTTATCTGAAAGGACTTGATCTAGAATAACTGAGTTAAATGTTTGCAAAATTGAACTAGATGAAAAAATTAGCAAATACAATTCTGACATCAGATCGCACAACTGCCAGCAGGAGAACATACAAGGATGGTCTTCAAACCAGTACGTATGAGCATATATTATTTCACAAGAAAAACACTCTAGTATATGAAGAAGAGTCTTTGTAGATTCTTTTACGTTAATGAAATCATCAGATAACTTAATCGTGTATATTAAATAGTAGGCATTATTCAAACTTAGGGCTAGAATTTTCCACACTTTCTCCAATCAACAATTGACACCATGAAGCATTAGATTGCCAGTGGGTAACACTGCCAGTGGGTAACACTGGCAATCTAATGCTTCATAGTGTCAATTTTTAATGGGAGAAAGTGTGGAAAATTTTAACCCTAAGTTTGAATAATGTTTGAGCAGGTTTTAGGTCTAAATGAGTACATCCACTAAATTGGTTTTCTGTTTCAACCCAAATATGTCAATTCATTCTATTATTATCAATATTCATATCATATTCAATATTAATATCAATATTAATATCATATTCAATATATCTTTAATCATGTTCTGCATTCTGCCATTTTTCACGATTTTCAGATAGAATGAAATAATTTTTCACAATTCGTATGCATGGTTATCAAGAATATTGCCGTCTCCTTTTTTTACAAATAAAATATTCACGAAAACTTCTTCAATCCTACATTATCACAGTGAGCCTCGTGATGTGCCCTTGCATACCTATTTTCTTAAAAGCACATTTTAAAATATGTTAGTTGAAGCAACACCCTTGTGACTATGGCAAAACTTGTTCTTATAGTTAATTCTAATAAATTGAGATTTAACAATAACTTATGGTGTATGTTATATAAATACTATCAACTACACACAAATGATCAACCAATGGCCTTGGCAATCTTATATAGTTATTCTATAAAATTTACTGCTAATCTCGTAACCATTTAACCGTACTTGGATATTCCTTAAAATTCAGTCATAATATATCCGGTAGAGTACCTTAATGCACTTAAATGTAATTGGCTTGGTTTACAATGCTTCACGAACCCCCGACCCATTTTACGAAAGTTGTAAATCATAAATGTATATTCACTTACCTAACCCATCACTTGGAGAGTTATTCTCATTCTTGGATTCATCCTTGTCATTATCGTCCTGTAAGTATTAAAAATACAGAAAATATAGCAATATAACAACGCAAATGTGAACGTAAATAAATTGCAAAAAGCTAATTAAGGAAGATATTGTAATCCATCTTTTTCCCAAAAAAATAAACTGTTACCCTGGGCACACGATTAGTCAAGAGTGGAAACAGTAATTTTTTTAAATAGTAACGGAAAGAACCAAAAACAGAGGCCATTCAGGCGTAACGGACCACGGTACGGTACGTCAGAGAGTACACATGAGGCCTGGGCATTATTGCCCTGACGGTGACGGAAGACGGTTTTCAGTCGGCACGTTGCCAGCAGACAAATATTTGACCGGGTGAGAAACCCGAGAGAATTCAACACATATTCTGAAGCTATTCGCAGCCCTCATGGCTGGGTGAGGTATTATCAAAGTTAAGTTGTCAATACATTTTTAATAATTCAGAAAAAATTCTTGGGGAAGGAATTGAATACTTGAAGTACATTATATTGAGAATGGCCCCAACGAGAACTGATAGCTTGGTAAATAAATTAAATTTAGAGTAGCGAGAGGAGTTTCTGCAATTATTAGGCGAGAGGAACTTAAATTCATGCAATCCTACTGATAGAAAGGATGTAAATCTTATTACCGAGTTATCATCATTGTCGTCATCTGTTTCATCCAGCCGGCTTAAATCTAGGGCCTTTGTGAAGGAGTGCTGCAGCAGCAGGAAACATAATCCAACTGAAATAAAGAAACATTCAAATTAGGTATGCCTTGGTTATTGAATAATTTTATGGTGATTTCATCAGCCTCAAAAAGTCTTGTGAATGAGATTTCACCATTTTCTTTATCATACACCAAATTAAACTTTCATAAGTAATATTAGCACTAATTTCTCCAAAACCACAAAAATCAGCCATTTCTCTGGAATCAATATGATATTTGAGTTCAAACATGTCATCACTTTGTTAAGGCTTGCGAAAATATTATATTATCTCTTTTATTTGAACATTTTAAAAAGTAAGTTGTTGTCACAATCTCAAATTATTGTTTCTCCGATCTTCAGTCAAAAATCTGCCATTGCTGTGCAACCAATGAGATATTTGAGTTCAAATATGTTAATACTTAATAAAGGCTTGCAAAAATATTGTATTCTCTCGTTTTTATTCACGGATTGAATATGTAATGGCCTCTCACTATCTGAAATTATTGCGAGTTTCTATAGAAAGAAAAACACATCTACCACTCAGTCACATATATCTCGCTCGAAAATCAGAACACAAGGTTTATTTATATGCCATATTTACTATATGATCATTTACAGTTTGAAGATTTTGGAATACTCCTTGAAGTTTCTTGAAGCACATCACAGAATGAAGTCCAGTTCTTTCATTACTTCGCTCCAGATCATCTACAATTCATTTTACTTTCGCCTGCATTTGGCAAACTTACTACATTTGACCTAAGAGGTATTATAAGTTTTTATTATCCCATTAATGGTAGCAAAAATGGCAAATCCTTGCCACTTAATCGGATGAAAAAGTTTAAATCCTTGAAACGGTTATCAGTGAGACACCAAAAGAAGTCGAATTCATCGAATTAAATTGACCTTATAAAAAAGCTACTCATGATTACAATGGTGGAGAACCCTTTATGCTCTAATTTCTAAACACGGGGTAGGTATCATTAATAGAGAGATATGGGGAGTAGGGCATAGGTGGTGAGATGAGAAGATATATTAAGGTGGGAGAAGATATTCGTATCACATACTGTCCTGACACATACCACGCATTGCCATTATACTGTCCTGCTAAACCCAATGATTTTACATACATACATACATACATACCAATCACGCCGTTCCCTTCCGGGGTAGAAAGAGTCACCAAGTTTCACTCATAAATACATATTTGTACACCTAAATCTGCTTCAATAATTTCCTCTATACTGACCTATCCTTGCAAACCTCTTTCGCCTCATTTACCCGCATACACTGCTTCATACACGCCCTCCTGTTTTTAAGACTCCTAATATTCCTCCTCCTAAGAATTTCCTCTACCACATTCAACCACAACTTTCTCGGCCTACCTCTACCTCTCGCACCATTCATTCTACACTCATATATCTGTTTTGTTATTTGACTCTCATCCACTCTCTCAACATGGCCAAACCAACGAAGCACACTCCTTTCATTTATGTCCATTACTGGAGCATTTAACCCACATTCATTTATTACCCACCCATTCCTGACTCTATCCATCCTACTTTTGCCGCAAACACTCCTCAGATAACTCATACCCACGGCGTTTAGTCTGCCCTTAAGTCTATCCTGACATAACCATGTTTCACTACCATACAACAAAGTGGGGAGAAGTACGCTTATGTACCCTTTAATATGAAGTTAACAGACAGATTTACATATTTTGAGGTTAGAGTTGATTTTGCAATTTTCAACCTTGAGGATTTTAAAAAACCAGCCAAAAAAACCATATCTGTCGCGGCATGCCTGATATCAAGTTGTGCTTTCACCATATCCTTATTATAAATGTCAGTTTTCTACGTTAGATAACAGTACCTACAAGTCTTTGTCCCTGAGCATCTCATTACTTTAGTTTCCTTATGATTTATCTTCATTCCGTATTTCCCGCACTGGCAATCTAACCCTTAACTAAAGGTTGTGATCTAAGAGTCCTGCTCTAATAACTAATAAATAATAATAAACTAATAAATAGAGTGTTGCTCTAGGAACTAATAAAGTTATTTATTTTAAGAACCTGGTCTTCTCAATCACAACATGCGTGCATCTGATTTGATTGATATTTCAATTTGTAAATGGGTTGTGAACTAAGTGTGCATTTGTAACTAACAGCATACTTGAGCAAATCAGGAAAGCTGATGAAAAATTAAAAAAAAAAACTCCTCGTGAACTGTTGTTCTGATGCTAGTAAGGAACGACGGATTTTTACTGATGACTTAAAACTTCACGTTTTAATTGACCCCATTAAGAACAGTTTTTGAATGCGTCCTGATTAACATCCAGGTAAAATAATCAACTTTACTTCATATCACAAAATTCTTCCACGTGGGAATAAGATATGAGATTTTGAGATGCGGGCCTATATCTTACGTGTAATCATGGCTCCCTCTTTCAAATGACATTATGAACGGAGATGCGCAAAATATAACTTATCCTCACCATTTTACCTTTTTCAATATATAAAACTATTAACTTCGTTCGACTAAGAGAGGGAGGTTGGGGTTTAAACTGGTCCCCTCCAACTAATAAAGGATGTCTACATTACATAAATTTTACTTAAAGTTTCAAATATAATAATAGAAGGTACAATTTAAGGTAAAAACACTTTTCAAGATAATGTCATAGCAAGGATGGTAACAAGGCATTTTATGGCATTCACAATAACAATATGAAACCCAAATAAATCGTTGATATTAAGATTTAGCAAAATCTGTACATTATGGATCAAATCAAAACCATTCAATTTAATTTTGAAGATTGTATAAAGGTATTAATTGGTCATTAATCACAGATGGAATAATGTGATGATGAGGACTGTAACGAAACGTGTGATTAAATGAGACCTTATGAATTATAATTAGCCACATCGATGCCACGAAGGTGAGATTTCAACAAAAGAAGAGGTATAATAATGTGCAGTAAATCACCAGAAAAGGATAGGAGAGAAAATTCAAAAGAGGTAGAATTCAGTGTTTCTTTAATTATGTAACTGTAATAACTTGGAATAATTTTGCATACAAGAGGTAATCCTGAATATTTGTTCTAAGTTAGGCATTTCAGCATGAATTCGTAGGAGTCATTATCTGTGAAGTCTTCATAATCCAGCAGTTTTTGGAGTCTACTTCACGTGAGAGAAATTAATAAGTTTCTCGCAGTAACTCACATCGCATGATATTTGCAACTGCGTAACCTATATTCCCCACCATTACGGGCCAAATTAAGCGCTAATCTTGACCAAACGATCTCATTGACAGAGGTCACCTTATTTCAGGATTACAGTGTTACTGCACCAATGAAATGAAACATGGTCTGCATTAAAATTGCGGTCAAAATGGGAACACGTCTGAGGTTTAATAAAAATCCAACAGTTCGGTCAAGTGACGAAAACCATTGCTGTGTAGGGGTTCTGAGAAAGTACTTATCCAACAACAATATATAATCAAATGCGAAAAATAACCCACATTGTAATGAGAAGAGTTTTTTGTACTGGCGGAGCTGTAACTGTCACAATGGATACCCAGAGTGGAATGTGAACATTTTAATAAGTCGACGAGTTTTACAACATTGAAACACTTCCCACAAGCTTTCATTGATAAATTCACTGATAGATACGCACCGTAATTGATTTATAGAAAACAAAAAACACTCCACATGGAATTAATAAAAAAAGGAATTAAAAATTAATATTGACACGAGTTTTCATTGACGAAACGAAAGAGAATAGTCCGCTACATCGTTCGTGCACCGTTGTGAAACCAAGTAAAGAATTGATGAC
This sequence comes from Ceriagrion tenellum, assembly GCA_963169105.1. Lineage (NCBI taxonomy): Eukaryota > Metazoa > Arthropoda > Insecta > Odonata > Coenagrionidae > Ceriagrion > Ceriagrion tenellum. The sequence goes on along the minus strand of OY720641.1, from coordinate 5,031,422 downwards.
ACTAATTTTGTTCACGAAGCACCGAAAAATGCAACCATCATAAGCAAGAGTTGACACCGACCGCAATGGGCGAACGTGGGGCCCGGATGCGTACCATAACAACGAATAAATAAACGACGAAAGCGTTGGAAATTTTCCTCGCCTTCCCTCGATCGGGTACTCACCAGCGAAAAGGTGAATCACTATAGGAGATCTCGTGTGAATGATGAACGGAGTCATAGCGACGAGGGCCCTCGGAGAACGTTGGACAGACGTTATGTGGTGTAATCCCTGGCGACCGTCGGCGCTCTGTGGGCTGCGAACGGAACTGCCAGGCGCCGCTAGTTGGCTGGCTGGCGGGCGGGCGGAAAATCAATAGCCGAGCGGGCAGGCGAAGGCGACTTTTACGCTACGATCGGTATGAAAGCTCGCTACCTCTGTCTCTCCCTCAAAAGACGGGGGTGTGTATAGTACATGGAAAGGGTCTGACCTCTGGCAAATAAGCCCTCGCATCTAACTCTGTGATCCAAAACTCCCACGTGAGGCACTCGGCCCGCCCACTCACATGTGGGCGCGAAGCCGTCATTCATACTCACTCCGCGGCCCGTAGCCCACGCAGTTTTCCTCCAATTGAAGTGGAAGCGGAAATATTATACGGAAGGGGTCTCTAGGACTCATACGGTGGTCGGAAGGATTTTTGTTTCTCTGCAGATTAGCGCGAAACTTGCGCACAAGAACTCATTAGTTTCACTCTGTTTATGTCATGTCACAATGTTCGGAATGGTTTGTAATTTTATCAGGTTTATACTTGTGATAGTTTTATGATTTGCAAAAATTAATCATACCGCAGAGTCAGAGTATATATTTGTTCTACGTTCTATAGGACACGCAGTCCTCGAAAAAATAATGTACATTCCTTCATTAGTACTATCTGTGGATAAAAGGAAAAAAATTGCCTCACACTTATTTCTTTTGCAATTTAATCATGTTTTAACCTGGAATTATGATACAAGAACGAATATCTCGTAATAATTCGTTATATGTAGATGATTTTCTTCAAAACACGACATTATACATATCTAATGAGTGCAAATGTTGCAACCTAATATCAGCGTGTCAGGCCGCGTTCAATGTTCAAAACAAACATAGTTCATTATATACTAATCTAAAGTTCAAATTCCGCGTCAAAAACTCAAGTCATAAAAACTTAAATTATTTCCATTGCTCCCTGTATCGAGAGTTCAGGAGTACAAACAAATGCGTTTGGCGAAATGTGGTCCAAGAATTATTTCGAATTAAAAAACGTGCGATTATTGACCCATGATTACCCCTCCATCCAACTCAAAAGAGCGCGAGAGACTTGGACATTTCAAAGAAGAAAAAACTGGATTTGAGCCAAAGGCCTTTACCTTCTGAATCAATCCACAGACTCACCGTTTCTTCATACAAATGCTAGTTTGTTCCGTTTTCTTCCATTATATAAAACAGATAAACACCCGCGTACAAATTCTGACGAATTCTTCAAAAGAATTTTGGGACTTTAAGAAAGTCGACATTGAAGACAATCGGTTGTAACTTTTATTATTTTGGGGATTGTAGGTCCCATTTCATTTAGCTGTGTTGTCATAGCTGTGTTTCAGAGAGTCGAATGTTTTTCGTTTCTGTGAAACGACTCTGTTTTTCAATCTGTTGTAAATCGAAATAAAGATATGTAAAGTCTCTAATTTTGTCGTCAAATGATCCATTTTCCTGAAAAGTAGTTGGGTTTTCGGAAAGGCGCTACGATTTACATTTTACTGCCGAAGACATCTAAAAGTCGGCAGTCGACCACGTTGCGTGCTTGGTAACTCCGCTTCATAATCACGTGACCAGACATTTTGAAGAAATCCACGCCCTGCGTTGTCATAGCTTCCGAGTAGTCCCCAGCGTCTCCCATGGCACATTTTTTAATTTTAATCGGCAACTTATACGAATATGTCATCCCCACAATTTTTCGGCCGAATTGGACACTAGCAGTAAAGTACTTCAGTAGATTAAGGGCGAACAGAAAAAAAAACTAGAAACCCTTTATTCAATTTTACAATTCTATTCCTTTCTCACCGCCCGAGAAACTCGTCCAACGGAGAGACATATTTATCGGGTTCCCCGGGGCAGCGCACGCAATTTCGACGCTTTTTGGCTCAAATCCAGAGCTTATGTGGGAGCACATCGGATCCGAGCGGTTTTCATCGGTCAAAAGGAATTGGTGTCCGCGATGCCCAGGGACCACATGTCAGGGTTGAGTGAACTGAGCCATGAGAGCTGAAAGTCAATTCCCATAAAACATACACAAGACAGTATCGTCCATATTTCTAACAAACAGATTTCCATTTCAATGCATTTGTGCAATAAACTGGAAGCTCTGAAATCACTGAGAATAAACTGAGGTTCTGCCACGATTACAATGGTCGAAAAAGTACCGAATCCAACTTTCTCCCTCATACTGTTTGAAAATAATAGCAGAAGTCCTGAATTATTATTTTTCTCCGCTTTCAGGGGACCATCTACCTCTGGTAATCCCTTTTTTCCTCAGCGGTCGGTCTACCCTTCTTCATCCCGTCCATTAAACCTATTCTCTATCTTCTCCTTCCCCGCTTGCCCAACATCCTTCCCTCTATCAAATTCTTCAGCAACCCATCACCCTTTATTACATCCTCCAGCCACCTGCTCTGCCTATCTAGGATTTCATTCAAAAGTTTCTTTTCCTCGCCCACCATCTCAAGTACTTTCTCGTTAGTCTTCCTTTTCGTCCACCTCACCTTCTCCATCCTTCTCCACACCCACATCTCAAATGTCTGCAGCCCTTTCTCGTCTTCCCTTCTGTGGGTCTACGATTCTTCCCCATTCAACGCTACGCCACTTATCAAGCTGAGTTATAAGGAAAAATGATTAAGATACTTATTCTGTAGATTATTCCACAGCAATATATTTGATAAACGCTTTTTCTACGCCCATATCAGAATGAGTGCCTGTCTAAGGAAGCGAAAATCGCCGTGTGCTAAAGTGTACTTCTCTCCACTTTGTTGTATGGTAGTGAAACATGGGTATGTCAGGATAGACTTAAGGGTAGACTAAACGCCGTGGGTATGAATTATCTGAGGAGTGTTTGCGGAAAAAGTAGAATGGATAGAGTCAGGAATGAGTGGATAATAAATAAATGTGGGTTAGATGCTCCAGAAATGGAAGTGTATGAAAGGAGTATGCTTCGTTGGTTTGGCCATGTTGAGAGAATGGATGAGAGTCGAATAACGAAACAGATATATGAGAGTAGATTGAATGGTGTGAGAGGTAGAGGTAGCCCGAGTAAATTGTGGTTGAATGTGGTAGAGGAAATTCTTAGGAGGAGGAAAATTAGGAGTCTTAAAAACAGGAGGGCGTGTATGAAGCAGTGTATTGGGGTAAATGAGGTGAAAGAGCTTTGCAAGGATAGGTCAGTATGGAGGAAATTATTGAAGCAGAGTTAGGTGTACAAATGTGTGTTTATCAGTTAAACTTGGTGACTGTGTCTACCCCGGAAGGGAACGGCGTGGTAGGTATGTATGTATACATGTATGTATATCAGCTAACTTCAACCCCGTTTCCATCGAGTTAAAAGAAACTTTGACTTAAATCTCTCCAACCTGTTCCTAATGATTTAAAAACCAAAAAGTAGTAGAGACTGTATTTCATAACCATACAATAACCTGTCAGCTTCTGATACATAATTTTTTGCGAAAATGGCACATTTGTTAGGAGGAAAAATATTATTTGCACTCATTTCATATTAATTTCACCCAAAAAATTATTTTGAACAATTACTATATTCAACGCCACTACATTTCAGTCTGGAACAAATGTAGCGTCTAATGGTAGCTTTTTTGTTAATTGCAGTCATAGAACACTTTTCCTATTACCTGCCTGAAAATTTATGACATTACACTTTTGTCATTTTTTGGGTGGAATCACTTAAATTACTGGACTCCGACGAGTCATTGCCAGTCAAAATGTCGTTGTCAAAAGTGTGATAGGTGATTAGGATTGGATTTCGTTTATTTTAGCTCGATTTTCAATATTTCAGTCATTTTTTTCCCCTTCCATTCGTTGGAAGACTGCAACAACACAGGCACATTTTTCAGTAAACAGCTCAGATATAAGATTGCGTATTTCAATCAACATCATGGAACTATCGTTCTGTTTATGAGAACAATTTTCCTATCAACCGCACATGACTATTATACCAAATGAGAATTTCGCTCTTGATATTCTGAAAAACCGTGTTCTTACGGAGATGCATAGTTGGGTATAAGTCTCAGTCGTTTCCCTTTCCCCTTGCATTAATTTCTTTCAGACGACCTTCAACTGTCCTTTTTCCATAAAAAAGCCTTCTCGTGATTTCATTTTGGATGACATTCTGTCATTCGTCACGAAAAAACTTTCTCTCCCTTCGGGAAATAATTCCAACGCGAGCTGACATGTATCGCATTCTTTATATATAATTTGAATCGTTTATAATAATCGGTTTGTAATGAAAACGTAAATATATTTTGCTCAAGAATGTTTACAATTATTTTTCAGGTTATTCCAACAAAATTTCGCTCTTTGAAATAGAGTGAATCGTTTTGGATTTCGGCAGATTGGGAAATGCAGATTTAAAAAAAACGAGATATTAAAAATCAAGGAAAGAAAATATGCGGCCACAATGCTTTACCAAACTTATTTCACATGCTTCCGTAGTATTTAACCACATAATTATTTTAAAAAAACGTTATTCTTATAGTTATTTATACCTAATTTCCCATCGCATTCGCAAACATCTTTGAGAAAAATCCCCATTTTCTGTTGGTACGAAAAGTAAAATGAAAATACTAGAATGTTCTCAATTCATTTTTATTTTGACGCCCACGGTTCAGTCAAAATGCTACACCTACAGGTAAAATAGATTTTGCTACCTTTCCATGGTCAACAGTAATTAAATGGTTGAGGGAAATTGACGCAATTTAGATTCACCTTTCGTTTTAAGGATGAAAGATTCTCACATAAAGTACGTATCCCACGACTTGCTACTCGTCCGACCTATTCCACAAAATGAAACATTTACGCTGCTCCCAGCGATGTTGAAATTTGTGAATGTCATATTTGTAAAGCCTCTCATTTGAGAAACCGACCCACGTAAACGACATGACTGAAAACGACCCTACAGGAAGACATGGAAATGAAAAGAAAATTACCTTAGTTAAACACTGAAGCTTCATTTAATGAAAAAAGCCAAAGAAATTTTTGAAATATAAATAAACGTGGTGGAGCCTTCTTTACCATGAAAGTGGTCGTATTAAGTTTGATATGTATCTCTCTGAATGAGGAAGGGATCCGAGCAAAACTCGACGCAATATTGGAAATTAATATTTCAGTTCAGGAAAAAGGTTATGTTATAACACATTTGCCTATGGATTACCTTCTCTCTAATTTAACCATTTTTATGAGCGGCTTATGACATATACAGTGCAAAGGAGGATAAAACAAAATTAAAAGATCAACGACACTAGCTCTATTACAGCGAGACGGGTGATATGATGAGGTGGAATTGAAACACACGCTGAATGACAAAATTAATTAATCAATAATTACCTTGTGCTATAATTAACTGCCAGAGCAGAGTAAATATGCTCTATAATTGACTCCCGCTGCGTAACAACAGAGGCTGGAATCAATAGGTGACGTTCTCGAAGGCCGACAAGGATCAAATGGTTGGGAGAGATTTACCAATAAAAATCCGATAGAAAGGTTCAATTTTTTTTTAAATTTCATATGTTAAGGTAGGTTTTTTTTAATGTCAGAGAATCTCCTCCATACTACTTAGTATTAGAGCACTACCCGTATCCGGGCGAGAAATACTTTTTTGGCCCCTACCTTTGAAGGATACCCAATTAAGACATTTATAACTTCACTATGGCAATTAAATAATAAAAAAATGTTCATCAAAACTCATTATGCTCAGAGTGCCAAAGTGTTTCATGAACCGTCATGTATGCCATTAAGCTACTTGGTAAAACTTAAAAATCTGACAAAAGTTACTAAGATTTTTTATGCGGGACCAGTAGTTTTTCAGTAATGCACCTCTTTTTTTAAGCATTCTACCGGTTAAGGTAGGTTTCGCTGAGTGTCAGAGAATCTCTTCCCGGTTTTCTACACATTCAGAGGTCTGTCTCACTCTTAAGATATCATTTTTCGCCTCAGCATACGATCTACTCTTCTCCATCCCGTCCATTGAACCCCATTCCCTTTCTTCCCCTTTTCCCGCTTGCCCAACGTCCTTCCCTATCATATCACACTCATCAGCAGCAACCCTTTATCACATCCTTCAGCCACCTATTCTGCCGATCTCGAATTTCAATCAGTTTCCTTTCCTCGCCCAACATCTCAAGCACTTCCTCGTTAGTCTTTCTTTTCGTCCACCGCACATTCTCCATCCTTCTTCACACCCACATCTCAAACGCCTGCAGCCTATCCTCGTCTTCGGTTCGACGTTCGATGAGAGGGAAAATTAATATTATTAAAATATTATAATTTTTATAAAAAATATTAAGGTTCGATGAGGAGAAATATTATTAAGGTGGTAAGAGCACTATTAGAGAGTCATTGAGCCCGTACTGTGATAACTCTTCAAGTAATAGAAAAAAAGCCCCTAGTCCAGGATCCCTTGCGATGGTAAATCGTAATGTAGCCTACGCTGTATGCATAACGCGGGCTACATCTACATACTTCCCTCCGAGCCGCCGAATGGGCGTTTGGCAGGGGGTGTTAAGACACCAGCCGTGTAAAAATGTAAGGGATAAGGTTTTTTGAGGTGAAATGGTGACGTGTATTAAGTGGCGCTTAGTTTTTAGTGTGGTCGCTTATTGTGCGCGGAAAGAACGAGTGTGATAGATCGAGATAGACGAGCGTACCTATCTGTTTGGCAGTGTATTCCTCTTATTTTATCGCTTCTGTCAGACCTAGAGATGTAGTGAGGATTCATGATAATATTGTCTCAGTCGCTCTGAAAAACACCAGTTCTGAATTTCTCAAGCAAACTAAGCCTAGCGTGTAGCCTCCGAGTCTCTAGGGGCTCCCACCTTAATCCCTCTAAAAGTTGTGAGACACTATATGTACGCTCGTAGCAGTTTTTAACGAAGCGCGCCGCTGTCCTTTGTATTTTATTAATTTTTTTGGTTAAATCTATTTGACCAGGGTCCCAAATGCTCGCGGCGTATCCGAGGTGCGGCCTAACCAGAGCGAAGTAGCATATTTTGTTCTTTGTCTATCCAGAAAAAAGAAAACTACGCCAACTGGCGAGATGAGCAAAAACTAGGCTAGGTGAGCGTTCAAAATGAAAAAGGAGGGTAAAATCAAAAATAATAAAATTTCATTGGGGTTACCACATTCCGGCACAAACACCAAGTAACCAATGTATGTCCAAACAGTTACTTGCCTTAAATTTCGAACAGTTGATTGATATTCTTGCTTTACATCCGCTTAATCGTCCATTCTACCCCTGCGAAATACCGTGCAAGCCACCACTAGGGGGTGTGGCACGGGGTAAATCCACACCAGGCATGCAGCACTCATCCCAGTTCAAATCAGAACCGCGCAGGTTCCCCCGAATGCCAGGCGCAGGCCAAAAGCAGTCAGGGCAACGGTGCGCAGTCAGACCACAAACCAGGAGAGTGATACGTGGAAGAACATGCTACCATGCAATACGCTACTCAAGATATAACTACTAGTTAGTATTATTAATGCGACAAATAAATAGCAAGAAAAGGTACTAAAACATACAAGAGTATATCATGCCGGAGAATGCATGCCAGGTTAGTATCTTCAATTCGTGTTAAGATACTGAGCACCAGTGAAAAAAACCTAGTTAACCTAGTCAGTATCCTTGAACTGATCTGTCACAACTATAATGGTCCCTTACTGTACGTAGTCCTCTCCAAAAGTACTCGAGGGTCTAGGAAATGCATCTTGGCCCTAGATCCAATGAAGGAAAAACCCTGATATTCACCTCCCAGTAGTGGAGAGGGGGCAACGTTTGCATAACGGCTAACGAATACAGGAATCGAGCATCTCCCGGGATAAGGAGATCCCCTTCTACCAAGTGCCAACGGCCTCTCCGGAGGGCGGAGGAGCGGGTAGAAGGAAGGGCACCCTCTTGTCTTAGGGCCGGGAAACCTTCCCTAAAGGTGGATGAACCACCAGGTCAACGGCATAGGATGGAGAAGAAAACGGGAAACCACTTCATTAGAGATCCTTTTGGATATTTGGATTTTCCTGGCTGTCAGGAGTTGCGTGAATGATAAAGCAGTCTCGAGTTAAAAATTCCGGAGTAATAGTCCCCCATTCGGATCTCCGGGAGGGGACAACAAGAGGCTACAAAGAAAAGAAGGGCAGTTTGTGCAGAATTGCAACGTGGAATGTTAGATCACTGAGGAAGATTGGAAAATCTGAAACTAGAAATGCATATAATGAAAATAAACGTCATGGGGATGAGTGAAGTTAGGTGGCACAACAATGGTGGCTTCTGGAGTAGGGAAAATAGAATATCGTACTCAGGAAACGAAGAAGGAAGTGGAGGGGGTTGGTTTTGTTTTGGAGAAGAAAATAGCTCAAAATATTTTGGAGATTTGGTGCGTTAGTGAGAGGATTATAATGATTGAAATTAAAAGGATCAAAGGAATATGGTATTGATTCAGGTGTATGTGCCTACGTCAAATCATTCAGACCAAGAAGTAGAAGATATCCACGAACAAATCGAGGAAATTCCAATGAAAGTAGATCAACAAGACAACCTTGTGATCTTAGGAGACTGGAATGCAGTTGTAGGAGAAAATGGGGAAAAAGATCTAGCTGGGAAGTCGTAGCTGGGGAGAAGTGGGAACCCGAACAAAATGAACACGCCGAGGAACGCCCCCACCCCGGCACCTTCGTGCTCCCTTACGAGAGTGAGCAGGGGGTCCGTGCTGTTGAACACACGGCAAACTGTACCCAAGACAACTCTGTTATGGAGGCACTCCAGGCTCAATAGCCCTCTATCGCCTACACTGCGAGGGAGATGCAATCTGGCGACGGAAGATGTCGGATGAAGACTTCTATAGATGGTCAGCATCTTCCTCGTTCCCCGGTCGAGGCTTTGCAACTCGTTGACATTCCATTTCATGCATCCGAAGGTGTACAGCAGTGTCGGAATCGCGAACATGTTCGTGGCAAGAACCTTGTTCTTGTTAGACTGCTCAGAACTCCAGATTTTTCTGAGAGTCTGTCTGTACTTGGCGGTGAGTCTTTCCTTCACTGCTGCTACCTCCTGCATTCGACGCTGGGGGACGCCGAGGTATTCGTAGCATTCGTCATCTTGCAGATGACGAACGACGTTCCCGTCAACGAGTTGCGAGTCTTCCTTGTCCTTCGATATTCTTCCTTTCGCCAGGTGGATGGATGCACACTTGTCCAACCCGAATTCCATCCCTATAGCCTCACTGTATTGATGTACGGTCTCCAGTGCAACGCGTAGGTCTTTGGCGTTGGAAGCGTAGAGTTTAAGGTCATCCATGTAAAACAAATTGGTGACCTTGTGCTTCCTGTCACCAGGTACACCGCACATGCATCCTCGGCCTCGTCTCAGCTTGAAGGAGAGGGGGAGGAGGGAAATACAGAACAGGAGGGGGCTCAAGCTGTCGCCTTGAAAAACGCCACGGTGGTATGTCACCAATTCAGTGGAGACGGTCCGCTTGCCCGATGTCTAGACGAAGCGCGTTCTCCAGAGTGATAACAGGCGTTGGATGCAGCACACAACACCTGGGTGGACTTTCATCAACTTCAGCAAGGCGATGAGAAGCTCATGCGAAGTGGTGTCGAAAGCGTTGCGATAGTCCACCCAGGCCATTGATAGGTTTCGCTTATGTCGGGCGGTATCCTGACATATTCACCTGTCAATGAGCAGGTTGTCCTTGCAGCCCGCGATTCCTCGTTTGCATCCCCTTTGCTCGTACACCTCCTCCCACACAGGCTGGATCTGCCGGAGGATAAGGTCGCTAAAGATCGTGGTGAACGCCTTGTATACAATGTTTAGACAGGTTATAGGGCGATATTTCTTCGGATTGGACAAGTCTCCCTTTTTCGGAATGAGAACCGTGCGTCCCTCAGTCAGCCAAGGTGGAAATGGTTCTCTACCTGTGATGAGGGACGTGAACATTCTGGCCACATGTTTATGGGTGGAAGTGAACTTCTTCCACCAGAAGCTATTCACGGCATCCATTCCTGGAGCCGCAAAATTCTTCTTGCCAGAGAAAGCGTGCTTTATGTCACTTTCCGTGACTGAAAGGGGTCCATCCAAATTGAGTAGGTGGCGTTCGCAGAACTCTTTAAAGAGTGTGATGCCCGGAGTGTCTCCATTGAATGGCTTCGACGTTTCGTAGATATCCTTCCAGAAACGCTCGACCTCATGAACGGGTGGCGGGGATTTAACAACAGGCGGAGGAGGCCGAAAGAGACGGGACGGCTGAAGGAGAAAGGTGGAATTCTCCCTTACGCCTCTGCTCCTTTTCAGGAGTTTTTTCTTAGCCACGGTAAGCGCCCGTACCCTAACGACCTCGTGCTGCTTAACAGTAAGCAGCACGTTTTTGTTCAGTGTGTGATGGATGAACGTGAGGCTGCGCGCAATGCGCCGAACTTTGGATGTAAAGGTTTGCCCGGTAGTGATGTACTCAATCACACACTGAATCCTCGACGCCTGCTGTCGCGCCAGCGTGATCTTGGCATCCAGCTTTTTCAGGCTTTTTGCTGCTTTATCCTCCCGAGAGGAGTCCTTTCGGGAGGTTGTTAACACCTTGGCTCCAGCGTAGACCACGCAATTCACCGTCCAGAGATCTGACGTCTCTGTCCAGTGCCACCTAGGAATAAGGCCGCTGCACTGTTTGCGTGACGTCAGCGGTAGGGGTCATAGTCATAATACTATACCAATTTCGAGACGATTTCAGCTGCGTCACTTTATTGACCTTTAGTATTATTAATACTTACCTTTTATAAAAGAAAAAGGAAGTTCTTTAGGTTTAAATAATGAATTATTCCTCGCATATCTTTATCATACACTTCTATTTTTTTCGTTAAATCATCTTGAAACTTAAATTGAAGTCAAGTGAAATCGTGAATTATCTGAACAAATAACTATTTGGAATAAACTATGTACAATAGCTATAATTATATTATAATTTAATTAAAAAATTACATAATTATATCGGGAATCAAGGTAAGATTCTGACATTCAGTAAAAACAAAATAGTATTTATATTTACACTGTAGCCATATTTATTTTTTATTTTGCCCAGAAATACAAGGAAAATTTAACAGAACGACATTTTCATCTATCTTTTTCTTTTTAGTGCTGTTATATTCTTCGTATTTACACCGTCATTGATCCTCTTAGTATAATTATTCAAAAGAATATTGACTGCAGCACCAAGTATACTGTCAATGATTTCAGACACAGTGTGATTTGCAGTACAACAAAACCCAACAAATATATCGTCTGGCAAATTGCTACGTGATACACAAAACAATACATTTCTTTGACATCTTTCTCGAAGAAACAAGTCTTCTTTATCAGTCAGCAATTTCTGTGCAGTAACATATACATATGCTACACATGTTACAACATCCTGACTGGGATAACACAGTCCACCTCTACTGGTAACAGCTGTTAAGTGATTTCTGTCGTCTTTTGCATCCTCATCATCTCCTGTCAGATGCAATTTACAATAACCACATTTACGTTTCTTAATGGATTTATATGAGCAGTAACCACTTATGTAGTGAAGTAAAGGCCACACGTCCTCATCTAACTCCTGCAAATCAACATCATCCACAACTACATTCAACTCATCCATATATGTCACTTTTGAAAGGTCATTTACTTCTGATTCTTTTAATATAATATCGTCCTTGGAAACTATAACATCACCAAATTTTTGTGACTTTAATATTAATGACACATAGCTCTGTACCCTCAGTTTACTTTCTGTCTCAAAAATCTGTCTTATTGAGACGTGGTAATTACCACCACTCATCTGACGATACTTCCCAAACCTGCTTTCCAGGTAATCTGTTTGAACCTTGCCTGTCAGAAAGTACTGCCTCTTTTTCTCAGTGAGCCAGTATCCAGCTAGATCCACCAATGCAAGAGTGGTATGCCTAAGAGCTAAATTAGTCTGTTTGCTAAGACCGATAACTCCCTCAGAATTTTCCTTCATTAACCAGTTTGCAAACTGATTTAGAAACTCCAGTATGTGTTCAGAGTTCCTGGTTATTGGCTCTTGAAACCTATTCAACAATCTTTGACCTTTTAACAACGTTTTGACATTAACTGAATCCCACCATTTGCAGATTATCTCAATGAAATTTGAAGTATCATTCCAGTATTCAATATTGTGTTTAGAACCAAATTCCTTGAGAGCAATAGCAGTTGTATGGTCAAAAACATGAAGAGCAAGTTTTACATTCTGCCTTTCTATGGTTGATGGATACAGTGATTTAAGACACAGTTTGTTGGCAAATTTCAATAAATTTGCCTTTTCAAGCAAATGCAGAGATTTCAAACTTTTGAAACATGCCAAACCACCATCTATCTCATTACTAAAATCTGGAAATTGTATAACCTCTTCTTTCTGATTAAGCCAGTTGTTACGTACACATTTCAATAGGTGCACACTGTCAAATAGAAAATATAAAGGCCTACATCCAGCACCTGGAGAAGGGTGCAGGTACTTAATTTTAAGTTCTGGTGGATCACTGAAGTAGGATACAGCTTTCTTATTGATGGAATTATTATCGGATACAATACCTACAACTTCAAACCCTATGCTCTCCAATTTGAATACAATTTCTTTAAGGAATTTGAAAAGAGCAGGGGCCTGCATGACTTTAATAGGCAGAATATGAGCTACATCAGTGTATTGTGTATCCAAACTAAGAACCATGAATACATAGGCTGCAGATGCACATTCAGTACTGTCATAGGCCTGACCCACTATGTTTCCCCCTTTGTAATCCATTTGCGACTTTAAGTGGATTTCGTCCATCAAGAGGAGAACTGTTCGGTCTTGTTCCGTTAAAAATGACACTTTTTTCGCTATGTATCCTAGAAAATGCGCAGGAATTTGTTCACGAACAGGATTGGTAGTAAATCTACCACATATTCTACCCAGAGTAGCAGGGCTAGGCATAATTACAATTCCACTGCTTCTTAGAAACTTATAGCAGTGAGGAGAAATGGAATGAACTAATGACCATACAACTAAATTATCCCATGAATATCTAGCCCTATTCTTCTTAAATTTTAGCAATGAAACCTGTTCAATCGTAAATTTAATCACATCATTTTTATCTGGACACTTTTCAACTAAATTGTTCAGAGCAGTAAGTGACAAATCAATACTCTCATCGGGACTCTCATCTTCTCTTTTGCTAAATTTCAAATTGACAGCATTAAGCACATTAGTTAACTATGTTACATTACTTACCATTACTGGAAACTTCAAGTTCCCTATTTGGCCAATCTGTAGATCATTAACATGGACGCCGAGACTTAAATTCGCACCAATTGTTACATAACACAGAACTTTCAGAAATGGCACTTCACTAATTAAAAGGAAATAAACATTATTTTCCTTTCTCACAAAGGTCCACTCTTTCAAATCACAACTTTTGATTTTATCACACAATTCCTTCAGTGAAGAGAATGATATTGACTTCATATGTTCTTCATGACTGCTCAAACTTTCTTTCAGGGCAGAACTGACATAAGCATTTTCCAAACGTTGCCTCCGATCCTCAGGATGTTCTCTTGATGTTGACGGTCTAGATAAATATCCAGGACATCCAGGCAATAGTGATGGTACTGCACCTATAATAAAAATTAATTCCCAATACCTTACAATATAAGTCATAAGGCTAAAAGATTTGCTAATGTGCATAATTTAGAAATTAATATAAATTTTTGAACTGGCGATATCGCTATGATTTTGTCTGGTGACAGGACTAAACTTCTTTGTATTGTTTAGAAGTTGTCTGAGGACCATGTACCTCTTTCATGTAAATATCCAACATATCAAGAAGTGCTGTTCTTTATTATGATACGACCGTTCTCTATGTATAGACCATTGAAAGAGCTTGTTTCAAAACATTGTTGATGATTTACAATAAGCATGGAATAGTAAATTATTGAACATATTATTTGTATATTTATTTGTTCAATAATTTTATCAAGCCACTCAAAGTCAGTAATTAACCAACCAACCTTTCCTTAGGCGTGGACGGTCAAGAGGTGCTGTAATTAATTTTCCAGTCTTACTATCATACGCTGATGTTGTTCTTTCTATGTCATGGGCATGAAAATGCAGCTCACAAACCTATTGAAAATAATGGATTTGTTTAGTATAACAAAACGGTTTGTCTTCGTATCGTTACAGGATACGTTTATGAACTATAATTACCACACAAACCAAATAAAAATAATTAATAGGTTTATTTTCTGGAGTAAATAATAAGAAATATTAAATAAAATTACTTACCACAGAGTGTTCTGTAGGCGAAAATTTATCTCGATGAACAGCTCTTATCCATTCCCTTCTTGCGTTCTCATCACGAGGGAAATGGAATGTGCTGATTCTTTCTTGAGAAGTATAATTGCCTCTACAAGCAGGCATACAGCATCTTCGTGGCATATTTAAATGTTAAAGTAGTATTAACAACAACGATTCGTATTTATTCCGCGTATTTCAGATCACAATCTTCTAACGACTACACAGAAGTATCAACAAACGACAATGTACTTGACTCGCTTTGTTATGACTCCTAGTGCTTACGTCACAAGCGATTCCAGAGACAGTGAAGAGGCCTTATTCCTAGGTGGCACTGCTCTGTCAGGATCTCGTCGATGAGTCCATTCATTTGGGGCAGGTGGTTACCCCGCAGAGAGATCTTTCGATGGATGCTTCTCTGCCTAGTGTGTCCTTCGTCATAGCTAATTGTGCTTCTTAACCGCGATCTTAATAGTTCAGAGTCAGTCTGACCTACATCCTCCCTCTTAGTAGGAGATACCGACAAACGTGCGGTACTCACGTCAGCAGGTGGAGGTGCTGCTTGTGACGGAGAGGGTGGTTCGGCTGGTGGTGCGTTACTCTGAACCTGCGGTTGGTGGGTATTTTCCTTTTTTCGCAGATGGTTGGCCTGGTCGCGCAAGTTCTGCTGCGACAGGTGGTCGTGTTCCGGATGCATCTCACCCCACTAAGAGTGCATCCTGGCCATATTATTATTATTATTTTGTTACTTCTGTAACTTTCTCCTCCGAGTCCCCGGCTAACATCGGGTTTCGTTGCCGTCATAATGGCCGAGAACTCGAGAGGGGCGGTGCAGAGTTCGTAGCCGCTTCCGATTAACCCATCGGATCAGTGGCTACGCTGCGTTCGGGTCGTGCTCACGAAGCAGACGGAGCGACCCCAAGAGGACGGCCTTCTGCATGCGGGCTGCAAGTGATTCCGCCTGTGCCACGCAACCAGGAATACACTTGACGCTCTGTATCAGCGAGCCCTTGATTCCACCGAGCACACCTATGACTAGGACTATTAGTTATTATTATTATTATAAGTATGGGCTTGGAAAGAAGAATAAGAGAGGATCCAGACTTCTTGAGTTCTGCCAAGCGCACAATCTTGTCATCACCAACACACTTTTTCAGCGGCTCAAAATAAGAAGATATACTTGGTCAATGCCTGGAGATAAAGAACGATATCAAATAGATTATATTTTAGTAAGGAACAGTTTTAAGAACCAGGTAAAAACAGCTAAAAGTTGCCCGGGTGCTGATATAGACTCTGACCACAACCCTGTTCTAATGATAAGTAAACTTATTCTTAAGAGAGAAAAAGTGATTCCAAGGAATAATAGATGGAAAATCACAAAAAAACGGAGAGAAAATCAGACCCAAGAGCTATTTAGCGAATTGACAAATGCAGTAGAGGAGAAATGCAAAAATGCAAATAGAGAATCAGAAAAATGGAGGTTATTTAAGGAGGAAGTTCTAAAAGCCTCAAAAAAACTGCATCGGAAAAAGAGAAAAGATTCCATACAAACCTTGGATAACAAATGATATTCTCTCAATGATGGAAGGAAGGAGGAGGTGTAAAATCCTAGGAGACCAAACCGAAATACAGAAATAAAATGAACAGAGATGGCAAAAAGGCAAGAGAGAGTTGGCTGGAAAACAAATGTAAAGAAATAAATGAAAATATGACTAAGGGAAATTTAGAAAAAGCATAAGCAGATATAAGATCAGAGTTCAACAGAAAAACTAAGACCCTATCAGGAATGAGAGATCAAGAGGGAAAAGTGATAACAGATGAAATAGGGATGATCAACCTCTGGCAGGAATACATCGAAGAGCTATATAGAGGAGAAGATTTGGATAAAAACATCATAGAAAACGAAGAAAGCATAGAAGAGGATGAGATTGGACCACCAATACTAAGAGAAGAATTTGACAGGGCACTAAAAGCGCTGAAAGAACATAAATCTCAGGGTATAGATGAAACTCCGGGAGAAATCTTAAAATCTATTGGTAGCAAGGCAAAAGATTGCCTCTTTGAAATGATCAAGGAAATGTACAATAAAGGAATTGTGCCAGATGACTTTAAGAAAATATGCATGATAAACATCCCTAAGAAGAGCTCAGCACAAAAATGTAAGGATTAAAGGATCTTAAGCCTCGTGTCTCATGCCTCAAAGATACTAACTAGAATAATATATCACCGGATCGAAAATAAAATTGAAGAAAATCTACAAGATGATCAATTCGGTTTCCGAAGAAACCGGGGCACACGAGAGGCTATTTTAGCGTTAAGACTAATTACGGAAAAAATGATAAGACTTAATAAAAAGGTAGTCATAGCCGTTATTGACATTGAAAAAGCATTCGACTGCATCAGTTGTAATACCTTGTTTAAAGTCCTTAAAGACGCTAAAATAGACAATAGGGATAGGAGGATAATTCTCAAACTTATCCAAGACCAAGAAGCAACCCTTAGTGCAGACGGAACAAAAGCAAAGATCTCTCGAGGTGTTAGGCAGGGATGCAGTCTGTCCCCAATACTGTTCAATTTATACATGGAACAGGTAATGAAGGAATTTACAGAAACAAATAAGAGTGGAATTAAAAGTGAATGGTAACCTCTACACAACCATTAGATTTGCGGACAACATAGCACTTTTAGCGAATAGTGACAATGAGCTACAGTATGCATTACACGAAATTAACCAAATCTTTAAAAACAATTGGGACATGAAAATAAACAAAAAGAAAACTAAAATAATGAAATGCACTAGAGATGGACCAGAGGAAGTTGAGGTATATCTAGATGGAGAAAAACTAGTGCAAGTTACTACTTTTAAATATCTGGGTAGCTGTATCATATCTGATGGTAGATGCACAGCGGATGTGATAAGTAGGGTAGCACAAGCAAAACAAGCATTTATCAAAAAGAAAACTCTTTTGACATCAAAAAATATTTCTCTACCGACCCGGAAAGAATATGTAAAAACGTATGCCTGGAGTGTGTGCACCTATGGCTCAGAAACTTGGACTCTGAGGAAAGAGGAGAGGAAAAAGCTGGAGTCATTTGTAATGTAGTGCTGGAGAAGACTTTTGAAAATATCTTGGACAGAGAGAGTTACTAACCTGCAAGTATTACAAAGGATTAGGGAAGGACAAACGTTTGTTAATTCTATTTGTAAAAAAAGAAACGCAATGATTGGACACCTTCTACGTCACTCAGAGTGGATGACTACTTTAATGGAAGGAGTGGTAGAGGGCCGTACTGGAAGAGGTATACCAAGAAAAGAATACCTGGAAGGGACACCATGGCGGGGAGAAGATACAGTGATATAAAGAGACTGGCTTTGGAAAGAAGGAACTTGAATGCCAACCAACCTTAGGGTTGAGGAGAAGAAGAAGACTGTACGTGGAAAAAATGACATCCTAAATGTATCGGTTCTGCAGTTATCTCCTTAATCTTATGCCTGTGATCGTTCCTACCATAATCGTTTGTCTCCAGCAAAATATGTTGAACGTCCAGCAAAAAATAGTCTACATCAAACTTTCGTAAAAGATTTAACCTATATTTCCCCTTTGATCGGATAGAGGTTTCCACCCTAATTCCCATAACAATTTTGTAACACTACTATGTTTATCATAACAATTTTCAACAAATCTAGTTGCCCTCCTCTGTATTCGATCTACATCCGAAGCTGAAGTCCATTCTGCCATGCTCTTCCAACGGAAGTAAGGAAAGAACAGGGATAACCACTATGGTCGATATTTCGGTTTCAGGGTGTAGATTGATGACGTAAAGCCCTCTCCATCAACCGCAATGGTTCGAAATATTTACGCTGTTGAGGAAGCCAATTAGGAGGACGGGTGCCACTGCACAGATTAACCCTTTGAGTGCGTCGTGACGTGATATCACGTCATGGTTGTCTTTTACGCCGGAGCTGATGACGTGATATCTCGTCATGGGTACCTTGAGTGTTATCCAGCTTCCACTTTAGGGAACTTACACTGGGCCTACTCAAAAGGTTTAAACACGGACCCACGGGATTGAAAGTCAGTAGTCTTGCAACCACGCAATGTGGCCACCTAGATGTATCAGGCAAAATAGGGATTGCATTAATAATCTTACGTCACGGCAAATGCCATTTCGTTTAGAAGTTATCAATTCAATGATTTCTCCAACTTTTTCCTTCATTTTATTCTGAGGTAATCGTTTCTCTCCTTCAAAATCCATTATCTTAATCTTCAATTTCGATTATTTACTTCCTGCACTCCACTCTCAGTTTTTCTCTAAATATCTCTATCCATTCCATTTAGGTTTTCAGGAGTCCCTTTCGTCTCAGAATGTGCTCAATCAGAGTGTTAGATTTACTCATTTTCTCTCGATATCTGCCGGAATTTTCCGTAGGTCATTCTCTCTGTCCCGTCCTCCATCGACCCTAAACAACACCATATGACAGCTAACAATCTTCATTCTTTTACTGTCGTTATATGCAAGTAATTTTTACTTTTTACTTCAAGAGAATGCCATTATATGGAGAAACCTGGATCGATGAGAGTAAATAAAGTGTTGAATCAGACCATGCTACCTTTCACTATGAAAAACATATCGGATTTCCAATCGAGTTACGCCGGAAATAGTATATTATATTCCTATACTTCACCATAAAATTAGAGGAAGCCAACCCGGTGCTAAACTCAAGCAATGCAAAAGATGTTTTTTGTGTACAGGGGCAATAAAGGACAACTTTTTCCTGATGTTAGTACCTATATAGAAAAGTACACTATAATTTTTTTTTACACTTACTTTATTTGTACGACACGTTTCCCAGCTATGCTGGATCGTCAGGTACATTAATTTGTATTGTAAAGCAAGCCTGACGTTAGTACCCGACGATGCAGTGGAGCTGTGAAAAGCGTCGTATAATTAAATGATTTTAGCAAATTCCAAGTATTCTTTTCAATATGGATGCAAGTGGTTTTTCTACGAAGTGACACCTGTCTAATTACTTCAAATAATGATAATGATAATGATGATTAATCAAACTCGAAATTTTTGCATAACACTGAATATACACATAAGCGTGTGGATATTCATTACCGAAGGTGTAAAGTTTGTCTTTTGAGACCAAATGATGATTACAAATGCACAAAATAATAATTTATTAACGTATCGATATTGATTTTTTATATTGGAATGTTCCCTCATTCATTATTTCATCACCTTTAAAGTGTTGATGGTGACCGTTAATCAAGTATTCCTATGAGAGTTGTCTACAACTACATCACATAATGCATCATGCATTGAGTCTGGTGAATTATATTGGTGGAAGCAAGATGAATTTGATCGTCTCCTCATCCTAAGGTGAATCTCTCCTCAGACAGGTTTCAATCAACCAAGGTTGCCTCCATGCTCGTCTATCTGGTGCTGCCTCCCTTAGCTCTTCGTAACTCCTTCCATTCATAATAGCAGTCAACATTTTATTTCTTCGTCTTCCTCGTCCTCTCTCTTTCCCTCGATCTTTCTTTCTAATATAGTTATTGTAATAATGCTAGTTTCCCGAAATACATTGGCCAAATGCGCTGAATTCGGGGTAGTGGAGATAAAATAAAACTCTTTTCAGCGGGCAATCTTTTCTCAGGACGTGTCCCATCCAGTTTGCCTTCCTCTTTCTTATTGATCTTAATATATTCCTTTCCTCATGAATCCTTGCCATCATTCCTCACTGCTTACTTTGCACTCCATTTAAATATTTCCTTTATTCTCCATTGCCACAGTTCAAGATATCTATTAATATATCTCTCCTCAAACCTCCTGACAGTCCATGTTTCGGCTCCATAAAACACTGCACTCCAAATAAAACATTTGGCAATTCTTTGCCCTAAAATCTTAGCAAAATGTAATACCTAGTCTCAAATAAATCATCTGTCAATATTTCCTTAATCATATGGAATGCTTACTAGATTATGCTACACTAGCACTTCTCCCATCAATTACATTCACTTAATCGTTCATTCAGTCATGCTGTCCTAATGAGAGTAAATAAAGAGCAGGAAAAAGCAATTATGTTGGTCATTTCGGTTGCCAGGCTACTTTCCAGATGATTTTTAAAATCATGAATATACATAATGGATTCAAATGTTGGGAATCGTTGCCTAGGCTACGTGTTGCCTAAACTTCCCCTTTTAGTTCACCCATTCCTTGGCGCTACTTGGGAAAAAGTCTTCTTGGTTGAATCGTAAATAGCCGTTGTTAATTATTGTTAACGTGAAAATGTGGTAAATATTCAATAACGATCGAAGAGATATGAATTACTTGATGCTGTGAATAATAGCTGACTATTTTTGAGACCTAACAGTTACTTTGAAAATGCTAGAGAGGAAATATGTACTACAGGAAGAGTGTAAGAGGCATAAGAAACTTCCAGCGTGAGCCTTTTCTCTGCTGTGTGGATCTTTTACTGTTAATTTACAGCTACATTTTATTTGGTTTATTACCTTTGAGAGCCTTAGGAATCAAAAGGTATGATCTAGAAACATTGATGCGGATGCTAATGTGTAACCTACTATTCGTGTGCGGCCTCGGAGTAAATTCAACAATCTCTCCTTTATTTGCTGTTGCTTTTTGATTCTTCCACTCCTAAGAGTAAAAAGTGACTGACAACAAAGGCTAAAATGATAGTTATTGGCGCAATTTCTTATCCATAGATGATATTACCGGACCTTGGTTTCTTTAATCCATATAGTACTTGTATCCGGCTTCTAATTCATTCCTTTTTTTTCACCTCGTATTATAATCAAATTGCCGTAGAACGATATTCACACAGTACTAAGAAGTTAATTGTGCAGTTGTTTAATTAAATTTGGAGAGGAATAAAATATCTGTGGACCGAAAAATATTAAAAAAGCGTGTAATTACGTCCCGCGTGTAGCACTACATTTTTTATTCACTGCATTATGATTACCAGTAAGTAAAACCGGTAAGACGTGATTATTTTCGATCTGTTGACTGTATTTATATTTGAACTGCCGTCTTTCATCACTAGACGGCGACTCAATCGAAAAAGTTGTTTGTTTACAGAATTCTTGGCAACAGTTTTTGGCGACGAGTCAGCAATCCACATATTAATTCATGTTTTAAGCCCTAAATTTTTGTATAAAGTATTGAAAAATATACTTTAACGTGTGGCTATTTCTCTCCGAAGGCATAACATTTGTCTTCTCTCACAAATCAAGTTTTTCATTAAAAGTTATCTAAAAGTACATCGCGGATTGTTCGGGGTATTCAGTTTCCTAATACTAATTTTAAACCTAAAATCGATTCAAATGGTAGAGGTTACCTATGCATCAAATACAATTTTAGGGCTCGTTATTTAAAGCGCAAAGCAGGAATTTCTCCGTCACGTTTGCGTAAATCTTCTCGATAGTCGATTGGCCTCCCCTTTCGCAGTCAGCATCGTTTAGCGTTTCGGATTTCGGTGCAAGATGAGGAGAATCGTTCGAGGATGGGATTTCCGAGGGGAGACATTTTTTCAAGGCGCGTTCACCTCGAAGGTCTTCTATAAATCCTATCCT
Source organism: Ceriagrion tenellum (assembly GCA_963169105.1). NCBI lineage: Eukaryota > Metazoa > Arthropoda > Insecta > Odonata > Coenagrionidae > Ceriagrion > Ceriagrion tenellum. The sequence goes on along the minus strand of OY720641.1, from coordinate 5,009,224 downwards.
AATCCTTCTTTTCAACTTTTAATACATCCATTGAATTCATCCATATCCACCACCCCGCTGCCATTCGGGATAAGCAAAATTAATAACAATAGATAACTCTCAAAATAAGCCTTTTAAGCTGGCTTTATTTTAATCTACACCTACATAATACCCCACGAGCCGCCGCTTGAGCGTGTGGCAGGGGGTGGTAGGTCACCAGATGTATAAAGATGTAAAAGTTTTGGAGGTGAAATGGTGGCATGTCCTATGGGAGTGTATTTGGAGGAGCTCAGTTTTCATTGTGGTCGCTTAGTGTGCGCGGAAAGAACGAGTTTTTGTACCTGTCTGTTCGGCAGAGTATCTCTCTTATTATATCGTTTCTGTCAGACCTAGAAATATAGTGAGGCGTTATGATAATATTCTCTGTGTCGCTCTGAAAAATATCAGTTCTGAATTTATCAAGCAGCCTAAGCCTAGCGTGTAGCCTCCGAGTCTCTAGGGGCTCCCACCTCAATTCCTCTAACAGTTGTGTGACACTATATGTTCGTTGTTAGCAGTTTTTAACAAAGAGTGTTGCTTTTCTTTGTATTTTGTTAATTATTTTTTGTTAAATCCTTATGACCAGGGTCCCAAATGCTCGCGGCGTCTTCGAGGTGTGGCCTAACCAGAGCGAAGTAGCATCTCTCTTTTACTTTTTCATCCGAGGACCCTCCGATTATACGGTTAGCAAAACCTAGTTTCTTTAATGCTTTACCGCATGTTTTTTGTGTGATCCCCATGATATATCAGAAATCAAGGTAATTCCAAGATATTTTACTTTATTTGAAGGTGTTATGTTTACTACACCCACAGTATAGGTATGGCATTTTTGTGATGACTTTCGCAGGAAGTGAACTGTGGAGCATAAACTGATATTTAATTCCAACCCCCACTCCAGGCATCACGAATGAACGTTGTTAAGGTTCTATGATAGAACTTCAAAGTCCGCGTCTTCGCTTATTTCACGGTAGATTACTGTATCGTCTGCAAATAATCTTAATTTACTGCTAATTCGGGAATTATTCTCGTCATTAATCATTAAGAGTTCATTATTATGAGTTCATAAATTAAGAGAATCATTAAGAGAGGAAGGTCATTAATATAAATAGTGAATAAAAGAGGGCCAATCACGCTTCCTTGAGGAACGCTGGATGTGACTTCGACCATATCAGAGATAAAACCATCAATAACTGCTTTTTGTTTTCGATCACTGAGAAAGTCCCTTATCCAGTTCATTATTTTTCTATTAACTCCGAATGAATTCAATTTATAAATGAGTTTTTTGTGAGGAACCTTGTCGAATGCCTTCTTAAAATCAAGGAATATCGCGTCGATTTGCTTATTCGATTCACCTGATTTTTGGATATAATACTTTTCTCCATACTGCCCTATCCCTACAAAGCACCTCTTTTGCCTCATTTACATTAATTTATGAAATATTTCCTCACGAGAACATAGTGAGCACTTGATTTATTGTACGTAAGTATAATAATGGCTCAACTTTCTCCTATGTTATGAATAATAAATAGTATACGAAGTATGCACCTACTTTTTGTCGAATCTGTGCACAAGTCTGTAAAATTTGAAGAGTTAACGAACGTTCTATTTATGAATTCCCGGCCAATTGCTGAGTGAAAAATCTCTTTGGTTTTCTACTGGTTTAGGATATACTTTGAACGAAGTTTACCGAACGTCAAATTACAGCAGCAGAGTGGTGTAGTGAAGACGTTCTGGGACAATAACCCATAGAATCGTGGATCGAAACCACACTCTACTAACTCATTTGGCGACCCCGTTGGCGAGGCAGTTCCTCGTCTTCTAAACAGAGGGTCGCAAGTTTGAGTCCCGCTTGAGTGGTTTTTTCATCACTCAGAACATGAGTATTTTTGCTCGACTGTTGTTTTTTATTTGTCCGATATAAAACTGACAATTAGCTCTGAATTCAGGCAGATAAAAATAAACAAAGTAACGTAGCAACTCATTGTCAACGGAGATTCTATAAATCCATGCCGTGCATTCCAGGATACCTAAAGATGATGGGCTTATTGGAAATTCAGAGGAAGGGATAAATCTGATTTGGTGTTCATTTCGTGAGATTTCCACTATGGATTCGGTTCGTCACACTGTGAATGAAATAAACTACCGATTTACAACAATATTCACGTTGTTAAAAATCGACAGGAAATCCGTTTCGTTAAAAAATAAAATTTTGCCCAAAAGTAAATCCCGAAAATCAAAATAAATATTTATTCTGAAACAAAAAAGTAAATTCAAAATGCCGAAAAAAAGAAAATATTTTTTATCCTATTCTTGGGGAAATACGCTGTAGTGCGACCCGCATCCAACATTTTGTTTCGTTGTTTCAACTTTCATTCATAAATAACTTTGTGATAGGGTCGTTTCCACTGTAAACAGAATTGCCATCTCTTTCTTCCATTTTACTATTCATGATTTTACTTTTTTGTTATTCGCCTGGTATAAAATTGGCCATTTGCCCTGTATTAGTGCAAGTAATAATAAATAAGTACATAAATGTAGTGACTCATTGTCAACAGAGATCCTGTAAACACAGGCTGTGGACTCCAGGGTACCTGAAGATGTTGGGAATTGGCTATTGGATCGGAAATTGAATGAATAACCTGATCTCTAGTAATTTCATAGAATGTCCACATTAGATTCGGTTTCATATACTGCAAAAGGAGTTAACGACCTAGTTTTAACGCTCAACATGAAATTTTTTATCTTTAAAATGTAATTTTTCCCGAAATGTCCGAAAAGTAAAGCCCAAAAAGAGAGACACAAGTTTTTTCCTTAAAAATAGCCTATTCATAAAATGAGAAAAGAGAAAATATTATTGGTACGATACGCGATTATGCAACCCGTATACAGCATTCAATGTTATGTTGTTAAAACTTTCATTTTTAAAATAGCACTATGCTATGATTATTTTTGCAGTAAATATTCTTCTCTGGTTACAATCCTAGGATTGTTCTGCAACAATCTTCCACTTTATCCGATCTTGGGCCAATCTTTTCACTTCTCTGAACGATTGGCAACCTAGTCGCTTCATCAACTGTCCCATGTAGTCCAGTCTAGGTCTGCCCCTCTGGTTTCTTTCCTCAACTGTACCTTCTAGTATGGTCCTAACCAAGCTTTCGTGTCGGAGAATGTGGCCAATCCAGGTGTCCCTTCTCTCATTTAGCATTTTGAGTAGACACCGTCTTTCCCCTATCCTCTTAAGCACATCCTCGTTCGTGACTCTTGCCACCCAGGGTATTTTCAGCATTTTCCTATAGCTATACTATGATTATTTCCGCTGTAAATAGAATTGTTCACTCTACTATTTTATTGATAATTACTGATCGAAATTGTATACCTGTTGAGCGACTCTGGCTTGGCTGTGTGACTCAAGAGAAATGATAAAACGAGCCACCTATTGAAATAAATTAAGTCTCTAAATACGCAAATTTTTCCACGCACATATTTTTAACGACCGCATTTATCCAGACACAGGAGCCGACTGCAGCGCCATTGGTATGGAACGTTTTGACAGTAATTATGGCATTTATTTGCTTATAAATACAAACAAAGGTGGCAAGATGTCGTTGTTATTCAATTCCCCAGGATTTCTTCCTTCTTATGAAAAGTTTTATCAAAAATCCTGAATATGCTTTCTCGTTCAAATTGACTTTTTTCTACTGTAATCAGGGCAAATCTCCACAAGAGCCCATGTTAAATTTCCACTTACAAGGCTCAATTATAGTAAAACCGGTACAAAAACCCGATGTAATTTTCATCTCACTATATAAAACGGACTTCAAAGATGCTACATTCAAGTTTTCCAAAAACCTTTCGAGTCTCTAGGGGCTCCCACCTAAATCCCTCTAAAAGTTGTGAGACACACCTGGACACAATTGAGACACAATGGATTTGTGAGGAACATATTTGAAGGTGAAACAGAGGGAAAAGTCCCCTAAAGGAAGACCCAGGAATAAGTTCCTGGACCAAATATGGAGTAAAGTGTATAGGAGGAGATAGCAGGAGGTAAAGGGAACTACAATTAGATAGGGAAGAAGGGTGGAGGGACGCAGTCAACCAATCTTAGGATTGAACGACCAAAGAATGATGGTATCAGAGCTCAGAATAGCCAAGTGAAACTGTCACAGAAGTGTGACCTTTTACTTTACTTGACGCCAGTACCTTCCTATTTCCATATGTTCGTAACAATTTTAATTTTCTTGTTTTTTGTCTTCAAGAGTTAAGAGTTTATAATTAAGTGGGCGAATAATTAAATGTAAGATTTTCTCGGGAAGCGAAGTAAGGTTATTATAGATGGATGTGCATGGCAATGTAAGATATACGAGTTTGTCAAAAGTAACGCGTTAACTCCGGGAGCCGCAGCCAATAATAGCAGCGATAAAAATTCGGACGTTACGAAAAACAAAATCATTGCAAATATCAAACATTGTTCCTGAGTTACTTTTTGAATCATCGGCTGATCGTGTACCATGATGAGGTCATGCGCAGAACATGCTCATTTTGGTTATGAGAACGCCGCTAGTAAAGATGTTTTGTAAAATGATTCTTCCCTATTAAAATATAGTGAGCAGTAACCAAATCTTTTTCATAACCAATGTGATACATACATCCAATAAAGATAATAAGATAAACAGAGAGTTAAAAGTTGACCCCTCCGCAGTTCTAGGGTTCATTACAAAGTTGACTTCTGCAGCTCATTGGCTACTCGCGACATGATTTGTTCATGCACAGAACGCACTCATTTTGGTCATGGGAACGTCGTTAGTAAGAATGAGAATAGAATAAGAATACTTTATTTTGCTCTGGGTACATCAACCCTAAGAGCATTACAAAACTTATCAAAAACTATTTACAGCAAAACAAGCATTAAAAACCACAAAGAGTAGAAAATGTGAGAAAAACTTATTCTATATTAACAGTGAGAAGTCCAAAGTAGCAATTTCGGAACTACTTCGGAAGCAGGTAATGAGACATTTTGGATTTAAAGGCAGAAAGAGTCTGACTGCATTTGATATAGTTCGGCTGAGAGTTCCATGTTGCGGTGGCGCTGACTACAAGTGATAGGTGGTATTTAGTGTTATGATGCGCGGGGCAGTACAGATTGGCAGGGTCACTCCTGGTAGACATACTCCGAGATAGTGGAGGTTTACTAAATAAGTCGTAGATATACCAAGGTTCTCTCCGGGAAAATAGCACGTATAGAAATGTGCAGAGCATGTATTGGCATTTGTTTTCAATACTAAGCCAGGCTAGTTGTGCTCTATAAGGAGTGATATGCTCGGCTCGGCGAATATTAAAAATGTATCGAATGCAGGAGTTCTGCAATCGCTGGAGTCTCTCTTTATGTTCATTCGTCAAGTCACTGAAGACCAATGAACTATTGTCAATGAGCTAAAATGTGAAAAAACTAGTGTAGGGATAAGTAACTTTTTAGTATGAAAAGTTAGTATATGCTTGAAGAGTTTAATTCGATAGACTGTGCTATTGATCCTATTTGAAATTTGAAGTACATGGTCGTTCCAAGAGAGGTTCATGTTTATTAATATTCCCAGATTCCGAACGACGTTGGAATATGGTACAGCAACGTTGTCTAGAATGACATTGGGGACTTCACCGAAATTCACTTTATTTATGATCCTCGCTGTACCAATAATGATTGATTTGGTTTTCTCACAGTTTAAGGAAAGAAAGTTCGCTTTGGCCCAGTTTGCCACGGCGTCAACGCCCCTGTTAATTTGAGCGATCCCTTCATTTAGGTCTTGCAGATGACAGTGATAATAAATTTGCAAGTCGTCCGCATATAACATGTACACAATTTTTTATTACTTTTGGGAGATCTAATATGTAGATAAAAACAACAGGGGACCAAGGACGGATCCTTGGGGGACACCTTTCACAGTTGGTAGCCAGGAAGATAGATTACCCTGAGAGTCCCGGACTGCCTGTTGCCGCCCAGTCAAATACGAGAGAAACCAGTTAAGAGCAGAAGCAGAGAAGTCGAGCAGCTTCATTTTACTGAGAAGGCATGCATGATCAAATCTGTCGAAGACCTTACTGAAGTCGAACAGGACAAGTATTGTTACCTTCGACTGGTCAATAGCTAGACGGATGTCGTGCGTGACTTTGATTAGAGCAGATTGCGTACTGAAGCTCTTCCTAAATCCCGATTGATAGGGATCCAATTTATTTTGACTGGTGGGGTAGTCGAGAACTTTTGAGAGAGCACATACTAATGATATAGGGCGATAGTCGTTAATGGTCTTAGGATTTTTAGATTTTTTTATTGGTACAACTATTGATGATTTCCAAGTAGATGGGAAGACTGATGTCAGAATGGAATGATTGAAGATGTCAAGAATGAATGGGAGTAATACGTCTCCAGCTTTAATAATGAAGTCTATGGAGATATTATCAACACCCACAGAGTTGGGTTTAGAGCTTCGGAGAGCTTATTGTAGTGACTCTAATGAGATATTTTAAAAATAAAAGTTATTGTTATTAAAAGGCATAACAGGGTCTAAACGAGCTAATTAATTGAAAAATGGGTGTTGTTTCCGGCCAGACTGCCGGTGAAGTGTTCATTAAACTGGTCCAACGAGAAGTTGCAATTATCTATTGCGTCCCGTTGCCGTATTAGACCAAGAGTTCGCAACTGTCGCCAAACACTGTTTGAATCCTTAAGAGAAGGAAGGACAGAAGCATAATACGAGCGTTTGGCGTCATTAATGAGCGATTTTACCTTATTCCTAAGAAATTTATATTTTGAGAAAGCCCAATTTTGTCTGGTGCGAACGAAGGTAAGTCGAAATTTGTTTCTCGCGTTGATAAGAGTTTTAATTTCATCGGTTAACCAGGGCGACGGTGGTCGCTCTTAGAAGCGAGTTCGTATGGATGCATGAGTGTTAATGCAGCTCAATAGGTTAAGATTAAACGCATCAAGTTAGTAAAGAAGTTTCGTAAAATGATTCGTCATGCACGGAATGCACGGCGCATGCACATGCACATATGCACAGAACGACCTCATTTTGGTAATTTGAACGTCGTAGGTAACGAATTTATGTTAAAAGATTCGTCCCTATCAACAATATAGGTACTTATTAGTAATAAAATTTCGTTCATAACCAATGTGATTAATACATTCAATGAATATATAAAGATAAATAGAGGGTCAAAAGTTGACCCTTTAGCAGTTCTAGGGTTAATGCCGAGTTGCGTCCCCGTTCTTGGATTGCCCGGAGCAACCCCTAGTCTACGCCTATGCGATTCCCTGTAGCTGACCTCACCTGACCGTGACCTGGAAATCCCCTCGACCGTGCATGAATTGAGCTCCTCATGGTGACCTTTATGCGATTATAAATTTTCACGGGCGCCAATTTCGACCGTCTCATCAGATGCGGATGACAAAGGAATAGCGTCGGTGAAAAAGGCCCATCGGCAAATTCGTCGTCGAGTCGGCAAAATGGAGATCAGAAAAAAAAGGCTATGTCGACATTCACCTTGTGATCGAAGCTTTGGACCTCTCTCCTTGTTTTCCAGGCTAATCTTGCAATTTTCATCTTGGTGAAGAACTTGACACTAAGTCACCGATTATCCGTGAAATGAATCCACAAAGTGAATTCCATTAGCCTAGAGCAGTGACCCTTGACCTTAAGGGGTATCTCCCCATAAGATCTCACTCGGGTGTTTTTCCAGTCCACGTCAACATTTTATAAAATATGTAACACGCCTTATTAGTTTATCGATTGGATAGGATTGGATATTTGGGGAAGCGACCGTCGGCTAAGTTCATTCGCGCCATAGGGGATAGGTAAGGGAGAAGGAGACATAAAATGGAAAATCAAGGGAAACGGCCTCTAGGATCACGGGATAGAGGTAGAAAGGAGTAGAAGAGAGCGTACCTAGGGCTCGGCAAGGCACCTTGAGCTGTTAGTAACCACAATGTTAATACGAAATGTACCTATAATTTCATATTAAGGAGGAGATATATGTATATGAATTCAAGCAGTTGTTAAATTGATGTCCTATGGTGTTGGAGGAGAATGCTGAAGATAAAATGAAAGGAAAAAATAAGAAATGATGAAGTGTAGAGAAGAGTAGAAGAGGAGGGGACCATTTAATGAAACACTAAATAGAAACGAAGAACAAGATGGATTGGACACACTCTGAGACACAATGGGTTATTGAAGAACATAATTGAAGATAAAATAAAAGAAAAAGTCAACAGAGTAAGTTCATGGACCAAATAAAGAGGAAAGTACATAGATAGAGATACCAGGAGGTAAGGGAACTAGCATTAGATAGGGAAGGGTGGAGGACCGCAGTCAACCAATCTTAGGATTGAACGACCAATGTATGAAGGAATGAAATAATATGTCATGTATCATAAGGTTACGTGTTAAAATAGCATAGAATTGCTAAAAATAAAAATAAATCGGAATGATGCATTTTGTCTCTTGTGTCCGCAGATACCACAAATAAGATCACGTATTCAAAGTTTCAGGGAAATCTGTTCATGCGAAAACCGCTTCTGCCACCTGTTGAGTAGTGTACCAGAGGAATTGCACATCATCTAAGCATTGTGCATCTGCTCCAGCACAGATCGTTCCGATCGTCTTCTTGAATGCACACTCGTGTGTTTCCACCTCGATCACTCGATGTGCGCTTACCGACTGAAGAAGATTGGAAAGCATACGTGCCACTGAACGACTTCCAAACATGACTTTCGTGGAAGGAGTGTGCACTGCATTGGAGTATAAGCAGTTCAGTTTCAGCGGTGCTCGAATATCCGCAGTCATCACCGGGAATTATTCCGTACGAGTAATTGTGTTTTGACAAGAATGTTGCCAGCCAGTGTCTTCAGGTTTAATATATCACGATGCGTAAAGTCACGAATCGTTTTCTGCCGTGTTTATAAGAGATAAATCATTTTTTTTCCAGACTTCAATCTGTGATTGAGAGAGGTGAGAATAATTCATCTTCCAGGAGCTGCGTGGTGGATACCCGCCCCCTGTTAATGTCAGGCGTTTTTTTCATTCTTTCTACAGTCAACCCAATATGTGTTTGTGGCATTGGTGACAAATACTAACATTAAAATTTGAAAACTCAAGAGCAGAAAAAGCCTAAGGTGAGCCGATGCATTCAAGGACACATTAAATGCAGTGGTCAGAAAGTTGAGTTGTCAGTAATAATTTTTATTGGAGCTGCTGACTGTGAGTAGTATTTTAGACGCAGGATGGATTTGTTAAGGTCATAATATTAATCGTTGATGAGCAAACTTAATAGAAATTATCCATTATAAAAGGATTGAAATATTCACCTCGTAGTTTACCACACCATTGTTTTGATCTTCCGGTTTCAGGGTTGTGACATTTTCAAAAGGCGTCTCTTAATAGTATTAGCTATGTAGACACCAGAAAAAAACGTATAAACACGGAAATCTGCAAAGGAAAAATGAATTAAACGGAAAATTACGAGGGGAATATTTATATTTACACCGTTGAGCTTGGTCAATACGGCAGGGCAGTGGTTGAAAGGGTGGAAAGAAACCCAGCGTCCATATCTGTCAAATTATAATTACGGTGTCAATGGGGCCACATTATCTAACGTCCCATACGACGGACGGAGCACTGCCCTTGACCTATGGCCAGTTGCAGGAACTACACATACGTATTCCATCGAGTTATGGGACCCATAAGCCATGGCAATAATTCAGTAAGCATTGCAGAAACATTTGATAAGTTTATTGGTTTATCAAACGGCTTTATAATTTATGGAATGGAGAATTGAGCTCCATAAGTAGCCGAGATGGCGGACGTGCGATGAACCGCTTGGAGTTTTAATTACTTGATAAATAGTTGTTTTATGACAAATGGCCAGTTTGTTTACTTTCACTGAATAATAATTATGTGCATTAGCAATTATACATAAGATAAACCAATACACATTTTGTCTATTGACGGGAGATTAGATCAAACATACGAAGCATCGAACTATTGGTTGATAAGTTATTAAACTGGTGTGTTCCTGCTACCTGATAATTTTGTATGAGGTCCATAACTCAATGGATCTCATACAAAATGGATCCCATAACTAAACGTTCAACCGGCCCTCTCACAGGGATCAGTATTCAGCTGAGTTTTATAGGGCACCGCCGAAATGAGGACCCCAGGATGATGATCATCCCGTGGGGGAAATCTCGGCAACTCCACGGCAACTCCATCGTGGAATTTAATTATAACTCTATTATGAAGAAATTCGCAGTGGACGAGAATAACTAACGAATGACATGCCATTCAATAATTTGCTCATTATTGCTTTCTCCTCAATTTCATCGCGTTCCACAGCAGGTCTGCTACCAAGCTCGAAGCTCTTGCCATAATGAATAACCCAGGACGAGCCTCACTTACACGGATTCAGTGAAAAATACTACCTACCATTTGTTTTTCGAGTTTCGAAAGATACGGTATTATGAGATGAACCACCGGCGATACTGACCTATTATATACACTATTACCTATCTAGGAGGCTCAGTTCGACTGAGGATTTAACACGGTGTATTTCTGGTGTGATTTCTGGCCTACGGAGTTACTCATTCAATTCTAGAAATATCCGAATCAGGAAAGTGACGAAATATTGACGTCACAGTCAAGTTATATCGAAAAGGGAAGCTTTCACTTGGTGGAAGGACATCATCATGAACAAGATAAAATTTGTGACTTTAAAATTTGAAACCGGACGTAATTTTAAAATAAATTGTGGAAGTCACAAATTTTATCTTGTTCATTGTCATATTTAAGATAATTTCAAATAAGTTCATTCATAAGTTGGTTTTTGTCGGAGATAATTGACGTAACATCCACGGATTTTCGTCGAGTCGCGACACTCGGGTGAGAAGGCGAGGACTTTACTTCGCCGACACCGGGGCCGACAGAGAGAATGAAAAAAGCCTTACATGGAACCCCTAGAGAATATTTAAGATCCTTTTCAATGTAACACAGCACACGTTTGTAGCTGATTTATCTCATTTTTTGTCTTCATCCTCCAGAGTAATCAAATGTATCTGCACCAGAAACAAATTTAAAAAATTATGATTATAAGCTTCCATCTTCAGTTGAGAGGTCCTCATCAATGTCACAAATGACATAAAATCACTGAGTGAAATAGATTCAATTTCTATTCTAGCAACAGTTAGCCAACTTTCATTAGCCTGAACATGATTGCTTTTGAAAAGGAAATGAGCTTGAACACCCATCTCCTCCGAAATTGGAGCAGAAACCAACTCCCTCATACTGGCGCTTACTTCCCTATTTCTCAAGGCTTCTACTTCACTGACGGCGGCAGAGATATGATCCAATGGCAGCCATCGAGAGGTAACTGCCTCCATATCTTCCTCAGATTTAATATAATGGGTCACTGGAATGACCTGATTCGTGGTTGGCTCTTGTGGTATAGCAGGGTCTTGAAGAAGTTTGAAAATATTTACCTACTTCTTTACCTCGGATCGATCACAAAAAGCAGGACTATTCCTTGACCGGCTTTCTAATATGAGTAACAACTACTGTTTTATCCATAAAGGAGGTCCCATCATTTTCCAGAACATATAGGTCTCAGATTTTTATCAAACTGCAAGAAAAGGACAAAATAGTTGCAGCTATATATGTCAATACAAGGCAGACAAGTTAATAGTGTGGTCCATGTCATGCGAGCACTAAACTAGCAACTTATACCGCTTCTGATCATATTTAATCTCTATTTAAAGTTCGATGCACACACAATATTATGTTGCCACTTAGGACGAAAAGTAGCTAAAACACAATTCTTGTTTTACCGCAACTGCCCACTAGACTTAGTTTCCCTGCGAAATTCAGAACATATGTGTTTCAGAGCGACATGGAGAATATAATTTTAGCGCCACACTACAGTTCTGGATCTGGCAGAAGCGATTAAATAAGAGAGATATATTGCCGAACAGATAGGTACCAAAATTTGCTATATCCACACACAGTAAGTAACCACAATAAAACTGGAGCTCCACTTAATACACACCCATAATACAATTCGCTGTAACACCTCTCAAAACTTTATCCTTAATACCTTTACAAGGTTGGTGTCCGAACACCCCCACCCCCATGCGGCAGAACGAAGGGTAGAGTGAAGATGTAGATGTAGAACAGCAAAAAAATCGCAATTTAAGGAACATAGGGCATAGGCTTGTTTGATTATTCTCGAGTGTAATATATTGTTAAATTCACTTACATTTAAATGTTCAGCGTAGCAACGTGAATAGGTTGATGAGCTTAGGCATTATCTTCATGTCTCACTCATCAGGCAAGAGCCACTTCTTTTGCATTACAGGATTATCGGGGATGTTGACGAGCACTTTACTTGGTGTTGACATCCGTGTGGTATTTTGCAACGAAATCAGGGGGACTACTGATATCCAATTTTTAAATTCCCTGACCTTTCCCTGACATTTCCCTGATGGATTTACCAATTTCCCTGACCGATCGACAAAAGGTCACCTATTATGGGAATATTTTTTTCTGCTGAATTTAATTCTCTACGGCAGCTTTAAATTTTCTAATTATCGTCTCGTCTTCTTAGAACTGCAAGCATTGTATTCTACTATAAGCTAGTGTGTGCTCCAGCAGCTACTCCTCGACCTGAGTTTCGGAAGTTAAACAAAAAAACGAGAAGTAAAATCTTCCAAACAACATAGCCTCGGATTCCTTGTGATGAGCGTAATACATTGCGATCATGAATTTTAACACTACTAGGCAAATATCGTAATAAGGATAATACAAAAGAGATACATTTTACGTCTGATTCACAACTAAATAACTAAAATCCACACGTGAATACTCCACGAATCAATGGGACTTATTCCATGCACGTCAGCGACGGACTTCAGTTTTAGTTGGTGAAATAAAGGGCGGGAAAGACTTAATGGAAGAAGAAAGGAAGAAAGAGATGAACGTATTGGTAGAAAAATAACGAGGATTCATATTCCAGTTTCTCCCTGACTGTTACGAGAATTCCCTGACTTTTCCAGAAATTCAAAATTCCCTGACAATTCCCGGTTTTCCCTGACGATCACCACACAGGAAATTCAACCATGTTATTCGTAATTTTTTCAAAATAAATATAACTTTGTAACATTTTTACGCACTTATATTCTCAGACGAACGGTTTCATCGAAAACGTGACCTCTTCAGGTTTTCACCAATAATTAATTTTCACCAGTAACGCCAAATGCCATCGCCAGGCATTGATTTACTTTGTAATTCTTCTTTTACGCAATAATATTTCCATCGAGATTTTCTGACAATGCCAGGTGTTGAAGGCAAATGTCAGTATAACTAAAGAAATAATTTAGATTATATACTGCCCAAACCAAGAGTAACTTTGAAATAAAAATCAATTCTGTACATGGGGCCTAAAATGATCAATTCTTTGCCAAAAATGATAAAAAGATGCTAATCTGGTAAAATATTTTTGAAAATGGCCAAAGAATGGCTTCTGTCTTATAGAATCGAACAATCTATTTTATTATTCTAGTATGTTTGAGAAAATGTCTTATATCTTTTAAAAACTGCAATACGAGCGAATATGTAGAGTCTCACAACTTTTAGAGGGATTGAGGCGGGAGCCCCTAGAGACTCGGAGGCTACACGCTAGGGTTAGCTTGCTTGATAACAATTCAGAACTGATATTTTACAGAGCGACACATAGAATATTGTCATGATGCCTCACTACATCTCTAGATATTTCCAAAGCGATAAAATAGAAGAGATACATTGCCGAACAGATAGGTACAAAAACTCGTTCTTTCCGCGCACAATAAGCATCCACCATAAAAAAATGAGCTCCACTAAATACATTCCGATAATACACGTCACCATTTCACCTGCCAAAACCTTACATCTTTACACGTCTAGTGACCTAACACCCCCTGCCACACGTCCTTGCAGCGGCTCGCAGGGTATTATGTAGGTATCATTGCTAACCAAGTGCAAATAAAAATTTGCAAAATATTTGAAGACAGTTACAGTCAAATGTAAATGTTGAATGTTTTTCAAATGCTCAAATGCATTCGGTTCTTATTCTGCTGAATTATAAATTCACCATTTGATCGCGACCAAATGTAAATTGAAATTTTGAAAAAGTTTAAATTTTCTGTTTTATGAAGATGTTAAATTTTATTTCCCGATTTTGTATTATTGAAAAAAGAAGTACATTATTACAAGGCTGATCGAATGTGAAGGGAAATTGTTAAGCATTGATGTTGGCTCAATTCAGGTCTTGACCTTGAAGCCCACCTAAAGCTTCCGTTGATATGTCTCATTATTTTGATGTAATGTTCTGCAGATGGAAGTAAATAAAATTATATTCTATTCTACAACCTGTGCCGAATTTTCGGCTCAAATTTCCCCTCCTTTTGACTGCGCCGACCGGACGTTTCATCGCAGCGGCCCCTGCCGGCCACCGAAGTGTGTGCCTCGTCAGCAAGCATCGTTCGTCAAGTTTCGGCAGCTAGCCTGCGGGCCTCATTGTCGTGTGATCATAGTTGTAATTTAGTATATTAAATATAGTGTGACTGTTGGAAATCAATCCGTTGAGGTCATTTTTGACTCCTTCCCCACTGTGTCAATTCGTTTTTCCGCGACGTTCGTCGCAAACCTACATGGCGTAATTCGGCACTTTTAGATCAATTTTAGTGAATACTTCCCGCTCAATACCGCAAATGAAACGCAGGACGAATAAAATCAATCCGGTAGCAAAGAGCCGAGTTAAGGGGTTTAACGACATTTCAGAGGCAATTCGGTTGCGATCGGACAGAGCGCATGGCTCATATTAAGATTTTTGATCGCTCATTTTGGAAAAAGTAGGAAATCAACAGCTGAAAAATGTTTTAATTAGGGTTCTAACGGTTCAAAGTCACGATTTTCGCGGTTTCCAAGTGTACTATTACTCTCATGCATATAACAAGCATTTGTTAAGTAAATGAAATGTAAAAGAAATTGTAAAAGTAGAAGTAAGTAAAAATGAAATTTACAAATGTAAAAGTAATTTTACATTTCGGGAAAAACTTATTTCACTTTATTGCGTATTATTTTGACGATGTTTAAATGACCGTAATCCGTTTAATTCTACTCGTGAATGCGATTATTTTGTTTAAGAGAAATTTTAAAACATGTACAAATTATTACCTTCGGAACAAACCGGCACAGGCAAATTGTTAAATCTCGTCCCATGAACTATGCACGCAGCATTTAACGCCATTTTTTCATTGTATTTAGAGAGCGGCTAAATGTGATAATGAGTGTATTATTCTCATCAAATTCCATCCCGGCATGTCGACGGTTAAATAGTGAGGCAAAGTACATTTGATGAAGATGAAACACTCAAAAAGATTCAGGAGAATTAAAAAGAGGCAAAGCCTAGAAAGGATATTTGAGGGAAACAAAGCAGATAATAACAAAGAGATAGAGAGATGTATCTATATATGTATGTACAGAGAGATATGATATTAAAAAATATAAGCCCTGATCTTTCGTATGAATGTTTGCTAACATTCAGTGATACGTTACAGAACTAAGAATACATTTGAAAAGTGGGCATTTGATTTACAAGCATAAAAAACTCAATTGATTTAAAATTTTGGAGTATGAGCGAAAGAAAAGAATATCTTTAACGCATGAGCTTTCGCACGAGAGAATGATTTCTAAAAAAATTGAATTTTCATCGATGGACGATCGATATACATCGCCTCAATACTTGACAATAAAGCTTTGTTGAGGGATATAATAGGGTCAAACATATATTATTAAAACCCCAATCGACTGGACCAATTAGATCTATAACGGTCGAACGCAATCAATAATGAGATGGCGTTAAATACGGGAGGTGTTGGTTATTCATCCGTCCAGACTCAAAAAGGTATCCGGCAAAGGAAAAGTTGGCAGTGTAGGCTACTTTTTGAAACTGCGGAAATACGTAATACGTACGAGTCGGATTGAATGAAGGATGAAATGAGCCGAGAACGACCCATTGGCTGAGGTGTGCGCGTAATTAGGAAACGGGTGACATTTCCTCATGCTCCGATCACGACCGCGAACTTGGGCACGCTATTTCCAGCGGCCCTGAATCAGAGAATTGGCGTAGGTACTCTATTTCCCCACTCCATTTTCTTTTTACCAATTTTGATTTGCTTTCATTTACCAACAATCAGTCAATGATTTTTTATTTTATTTAAACAAAATATGTGTTTTTCAGCTTGTACTAAGCACGACTATATGACTCGTGCCATAGTACGCACAACGGAGAGAACCTTATAGGTGTAGCTACTTTGAAAACAGTTTTAAATTTCATTGAAGTGTTATATCATTATTAACAACTCATTGCATTTATAATACTAATCGGTAGTTGTATCTTAAATGGTACTCTGCATGGTAGCATTTTCACCTGCGTAGCACTCTCCTAGTTCCTGCTCTGACCGCACATTGTAGTCCTGACTCCTTTTGGCCAACACCTAGCGGCCAGGGGAATAGTACACGGTTCTCATTTCAACTGGGATGACTGCTGTATGCTTGGAGTGGAATCCCGCCACATATCCTAGCGGTGGTTTGCACGGTATTTCATAAATGTAGATCCCCGATTTCTAATTAATCCAAAATTCTTATAAGGAAGATTTCTACACACTTTCTGCGGATGATTGCTCCTATTGCTCATTGCCATATGACGTAACCACCAGTTATCGTTGATATTATACATCAACAATTGAAAAAAAAGTTACACTGGTGAGAATTTATACATAAATTTTAGAAATTCATTCCATTGGGCCATCGTTATCGAGAGCTCTATGTCTTGAGACTTTCAAGGAAATTAGGCATTTTCATTCATCTTAAAAATATCTCATGATGACCTGCATTAATTAAAACAAATATTAAACTATTTTCTCGACGCATACGAAAGGCTCCTTATGCGCAATAAACAGAGATAATCTCATGTACAGCGATAATGGTCCCCTCTAATTCTCGCCCTTCTTCCCGCTTTAAAAAAAATACGTTTTCGTAAGTTCTCCACCCAGCCACCCGCCCTCATCCCTTCATCCAATACCCTGTTTATCAGTTCAACCGTTCGTTAATCATGTAGAACTGAAATTTCTCCCGGCAAATAATTCAAGTAAAATATACTCTGTATGTAGGATGTAATTTTCTCCCGGCGAAAGATTGAACTAAATTCCTCTCGGGTTTCCGTCCGGGTTAGATGCTCCATCTTCTTCTTTGTCGACGTTTCGATGAAAGACTTTTTGATCGTCATCAGCGCCGTTGATGCCGGGTGTCGAGGTGCCGTGTTTATATGGCATGCCTCTTAGTTCAGGCCAGTTTTGATTGGTGGAGGCATTTTTCCTATTCCCACCTTGACGTTGACATCCAACACTCTCCTCTTCTCGTGAATCCCCTCTCGAACTACCTGTCCGTTTATGGATCCGGTCGCCTTTAGGTGACTTCAATGAGGACTTCTCCTTTTCGAAAGTTGGAATCACTCCTTGGTTCCGGTATTTCAAAAGAAAAGCAAGACTGCTAACTTGTGTTGCCTTCTCCCTCTACATTGCAGCAAGTTTCTGTATGCTGTGGTAGGTTTCCTCCCCGTAGAGACTTGATATGTAGGATTTAATTTTATCCCGGCGAATGAATTGAAGTAAATTCTTCTCGAGTTTCTGTGCGGGTTAGGTGCTCCGTCTGGGTTAATTTTTCTACATCTTCGCCGACATTTCGTTGAAAGATGTATTCATTGTCATCAGGGCCGTTGATGCCAGGTGTCGCGCCTACATATTCAGGTCAGGAGGGTTCTGATTGGCGGAGGCAGTTTCACTTTTCCCGCCATTTTCAGCATTGGGCTCCAAGTTCTACTTAAGCGGAATCCTTCGTCCCTAACGTTGGTTTTCATTGACAGGCAAATTTCAATTGTCTCTTTGGAGGGGATGTCCTCATACCCTTTGGAATGACAGAGAAGTGTCGTCTCTTCCCACCAGATGGAATGCTCGAGGTGGACTGCATGTTCTGCGACTGCCGACTTCGAGGGTTGACATAGCCGGAGATGCTGATGATGTTCCTCTATCCTGGTTTCAATGGCTCTGCCTGTTTCGCCAGTATACTCCTCTCCAAACTCGCATGGTATCCAGTAGACACCAGACTCCTTCAGGCCGGCTGGGTTCATGGCACGAAACCGTATCATCACTGATCTCCTTCATTTTTTGGGATCTACCGCGTATTTTTGTTGCATAGTGACAACAGTTTCTCTGACACTACTGCCAGCGTCTTCAGGTCGAAGATGCCGGTTCATGAGTTTGGCCCCCATAATATAGGACTTACATCCCGCCAATTTTTGGTGTTGCTCTCTCACTGGTCCTTTTCAGGATTCTCCTTCATGTATCGTCCAGGTGGTATACTCTCTCTGTTGAAGTTGTCCGTCGGTGCTATCTCGATGTATTCTCTAATTATCCCGGGGTAATATCTGCTTTCTCTCACTATTACCTTGGTCTCGTCAAATTTTATGTCATGTCCTGGGGTCCAGGCGTGCTCCGATACGGCTGACTGTTGTCACTATCCAATAAAAGACGCGGTAGATCCTGAAAAATGAAGGAGATCAACGTAGAGCACTGCGAAAGCCTTCGTTCTCACACCGTACCATCACCTCTAATTTCCTTCCTTGAACCAACCTGACTTGATTACCGCACAATATAAGCGCGGCACCTCGACACCTGGCATCAACGGCCCTGATGACGAGTCTTTCATCAAACCGTCGGCGAAGAGGAGCAATAAACCCGAACGCTTACCCGAGAAGAATTCATTGATCACTTCCCCGACCCCACACTCAACAGTCAAAAAGAGTCCCAGTCCCCTCCCCATATCTTTTCTACTAAATGTTCACAAATATCTATATATACGGGCGAATTGTTCCTTTCCTGAACTTCAACCATTAAACATAGCGAGACTGTTAAGAAGAATCATTCGCCTCAACCGGGTCACAAACCCGGATCGCTTGTTCTCAGGCCAATCGCTTTATCCAGTTGAGCCAAGATGATTCTGCAGATAATAATCTTGTTTTCGTCGTAGTAAACTTCGCAATTGCAACCGGACATGAGACATGAAACCGAACAAAAAGACGACCAAAATTCTCAGAGTGGGGAAAAACACTGGTGCAGCTACGAGAGTATGGGGTACAACTGGAAAGTGTAGAAGAATTTACACACCCAGACAGTACAATAACAGCTGATGGGAGAAGCAAACGAGAAATAATTAACAGGGTGAATAAGGCAAAAGAAGCATTCAACAAGAAGAAGAGGTGCCAAGCATCTAGCAATATTAGTGTAAGCCTCAGGAAAATATTGCTTTAAGTTTACGTGTGGAGTGTCCTAATGTATTGGTCTGAAACCTGGACTATTGGCAAAGCTGAGCGAAAAAGGCTGGAAGCATTTGAGTCAGGCGCGTACCAGGGGTTTTGGGGGTTAAACCCCCCCCCCCCCCGAAATTTTTCCACGGTGAGTAAAAAGAGAAAATAAGAGAGGAATGAAAAAGGAGAAAAACAGAGGAAGAGAAAAGGAGAGAACGGAGGGAGGGAGAGAGAGAGAGAGAATGTATCATAACACAAGCATTAAACACTTCCTTTCTCTTGACCGTAATAATTTCATCTTTCGCTTCAAAGTTCGCACGAGCAAACTACTATGACCGAGACTGTAGACTGAGAGAGTGTGGAATAGTAAAATATTCTTCGCTATATATTAAGTCTTTTAGTTTTTAGCCCTGTCGTACGTCCAAGCGTTGCGGTACTGCCGCATGTCACGTATCGTGGTTGGTAGCTTCTTGCGGTGGACGGGGCCCCAGGAAAATTGGGATTTTCTTCAACCACAATCAAACATGAGAGGTCTCGTCTTCAGCCTTCGAAACTTGGCTACTTTTTTCAACATAACTGAGGAGGAGTAGGTGACAATGTTTCGATATAGTGACTGCTTCTCGAGTTGACGGAAAAAGAAGGTGGAAAACGGAAAAGCATTCAGTCGATCACAATTCGATTGGCCGGTTAAGGGGCGGACCCGCCGCCTGCTATGTGGAAAACGCTTCAACTGCAGCCCTCCTTCTGTCTGACAAAAGGGAGACTTCATCTCGATGAAAGGACAAGGGTACAAAAATAAACTCCGGATGATTGTAATATCAAATGAAGATTAGGGTCAAATATATATGCCGCAGGAAACTGATCACATTTAAGGGCTTAGAGAGTGATTCCAAGAAAGTGAGGTCAAAGTCAGTGAAGTAGCGTCAAAGGAGGTTTCTTAATGTCGGCTTTAACGTCTTCCAAATAATGAATGGAAAAAAAATTCGCTTTGTTTATTTCCCGCTTTATTTATTTTGTTTCCTTGTTTCTTCTATGTTTTGACGTTACATTTTGCTCTCAAGAAACAAAATTCTTCGGCTCCTCACCGCCGGTCTGTGATTGACTTTCGCGTTTTCCGTCGTGGGAACCCAGCTTCACTGAGTCACGTCAGGGAAGGGAATTCTCTTTCCTGGTCACATCGTATCCATAGTGGTGTCCTTATCCATGTGCCATTGTTATTTCATTTGGCCAGTGAACAGTTTGCCAACCCGTAGCGGGATATCGTACCCCATAAACGCAAATAATTGTGCTGACAGTGAAACAGAAACTTAAATGAATTCACAGACTCAAGAAAGGGGAACCTGGGGTAAAAATATTCAGAGATTATGGCATTACAATTTAACGGTACGCGACATTAAAAAATGTAAAACCAAATTCATGGAGTATGCTAGGAATTGTAACCATTCTGCAGGACTTTCAAAGCGCAAATCCATCAAAAAACCTTTATACGAAGAGGTAGACCCCGCCTCTCTTCATTGGTTCACCTAGAGATGAGCTGAGGGCACACCTCTTTCTGGGGCTGTTGCAACAGAGACAGCGAAGTTTTTCAGAAGGAATAGGGATTGGAAGGTGAGCTTAATGCTTCACCAGGGTGGCTCTCCAGATTCAAAGATAGGCATGGCATTCGTGAACTTCGTATTCAAGGAGAATGACTTATTGCCAACACTGCCGCTGCTAATGCATTTCGGGAGGAATTTGAATGATTTATGATAGACGTATATTTATGAATCCCATCAGATGTACAATGCTGACGAGACCGGTTGTATTGTAAATATTTGCCGTAAAGAACAAATTCATTTGTACGAGAAACTCATGCTCCCGGTCACAAATCCACGAAAGAACGATTGACTGTTGTGTTGTGGCGATGCTCTCTGGTGCTCCTTGTTTGCGGCCAACACTGGGTGCGGGAAGGGAAGTCATAGACGAGGTAGCCAACTTGTCAATTCAAAATTCTGCAAGAGGAAAGATGCTAAGGAATTGTTTGAAGGTAACCAGAACTCTCAACTCCAACATGACGCAAGGATGTCTGCGGCTCATTTCAAGACTGTTGTAACAAGATTCAATCTCTGCCAAAATCGATTCCGTCCTCAAGCGAGAGATAATGTGAAGGTTATCCTTGCTCCGAACTGATATGATTGTAACATGCCTTGAAATGGCTGAGAGATACTTAACCTCGATTTTACTCCTTTCAGGTCGAAGAGAATAGAAGAAGAGTCAAATCCGTAAGAGAGGCAGTGACGTTTTGCGGCAAAGATGATTTGCCATTACGGAGCCATTGGGAGGCATGTGAAATTCTTCCTGAGGAACAAGAGAAAGTAACAAAAGATGGCAAATTTCGGGCTTTACTCAGATTTAAAGGTAACAGTAATTTCACGGCTCTTGCTAAATATTTGGAATCAGCTGCAGGCAATGCTAAATATACACATCATCTGAAATCCAAAATGAAATAATCATGCCTCGTCGAGATATCGCAGTTAAATATTCAGTGGAAGAGATCAACCAAGCAAAAGGGTTTTTGGGCAAATTATGTGGTTTTAGCAATTATGAGGTGAACAAACTCTTCCTAATTTTTGTTCTTGCAACAGATTTAAGAGGGATAGCATTAGCTGATGCCATTATCAATAATCTAATCAGTATGGGCATACACATAAAATATGTTTGGACAGGGCTACAACGGTGGTAGTTCAATGAGCTCTCGCTTTCAGGGTGTACAAGCTTACATCCGAGCTAAGAACTTTCTTGCCATTTATGTCCACTGCAGTTCTCACAGGTTCAACCTTGCAGTTTCTGATGCATATGGTTTCCCAGTCATTACGAATTGCATGGCTGTTGCGGCCTCTGCGTACGACTTCTTCAAGTATCTTAAGAGAAACAATGAATTGCAGAAGGCTATAGAAGGGTTGAAGCCTCAAACTACAGCCACTCGCTTGAAGAAACTTTGTGCCACTCGCTGGGTTGAGAGACGCGATTTTAGTACTCACCCTGATTAAACTTCTCAGTCATGTTCTACAAGCCCTGGATCAGGTCGTATCAAATTGAACTGACAAGGATTCCATCTTGACTGCAAGTACATTGCAAATGTCCATTCAAGACGGAGAGTTTCTCATTGCTATAAATGTTGTTGCCGAAGTTTTTGCTGTAAGCCTCCCCTTGAGTCACAAACTTTAGACCAAATCATTGATATTGCTCAGGCAATGTCTCTTGCTGACACTGCCCAAAGAGCTTTGCCGAAAATGCGAGACGATTTTACTGAGAATTTTCAAGGTTTATACCTGAGTTTAGCAAGAAGCTACATTTACCTTTTCGTCTCTAGTTATTCCTTGCTTTTATAGATGACTCTCACAGTTATGTGCTTTCACAATACTTCGCTTTACGCAGCAACACGGTGAAAATGGATCCTTGAAATCGAAAGGCCCGCATTCACTGCTGTTGCCTCCTTACTGTACTATCGAGAATACAAGAAACGAACCTGGACAACACTCGTCATCTGGTTCGTTTCTTTTGTCCCTGATGGCACGTGACGTCCATTGCTATTCTATTGCTTTGACAGGACTGGAACTGGAAATTAAAATCCATCGCCGATGTGCCGGTCAACTATACACGGTTGAAAGCCCTGCCTCAAGCTCTGAGGTATATTTCAGGCAGGCAGTATTTATTCCTTTCTTGGGCTTCTTTCCTGCGTAGAATGATGAAAGACTGTTGGCACACAGCAATCATCTGACATGCTTCAGTTGTTTTTTACCTAATAAGGAGGCCTGCAGCCAGGGCTTTAATTCTGATGCCTCGAAGCAGGCCAAGATCCTGCTCGCAACGCATTCAGATTACCTTGATTGTGGTGGAGACGAGTGTCTTGGTGAAATGACACTGTACTATCGGCATTTGCTGAAATTGGCAGACCCATCAAGAAATGCTTTAGACGCTCTCATGGTACTCATCTTTTTTTCTGAGAGCATATAATTACACATTTCTTAAGCAATTGCGATTTCGTAGAAATCTTCGTTCATTGGCATTTGTCATTGTTATTTTATAACCATTCATTGGCCGACTGTGTGTTAAATTTACATTCTTTCTGACTCTCGTCTCTTTGCTTTGGTAGATTTGTCTTAGATACATCTTCCAAGTGGTGTGACATATGCTGGAGATTTTGTGTGTCCAGACAGTAAAAACTGCGACAGCAGAACGGTCTTTTTCAACTCTCAGATATTTGAAGAATTATTTAAGAACTTGCCGTGAGCTGAACAGACTTAATGGTCTTACCCTCCAGTAAATCCACTCGGACAATCCCAGTACACCTGACACGGTCCTCAATGATCTCGCCATGTTTTTCCATATATCGCGGTTTCTCTTATATAAGAGACAAATGCATTAAAACAGAATAAATTAAAAAGCTTGCATTCATTTGTGACTAACTGCACCTTTTAGTATCTCGTTAGTCGCCGCCTTTTCCTTTTCTTCCTTGTTTCAATTCGTTGATAAGTTCTTACCATTCATATTCTCAATGTAATCAGGCGAAATCAACTTGCCCCTGGTTGGTAGGCCACCTTCAACATGTTCACTTTTCGGAAACCCCCACCAAAACATAGCCACGCGCCTCATTTGAGTTTTGGGTGTTATTGAAAGATGCTGAAAATTTGTCGGACAGATAGAATCTCCAACAACGAAGTCTTCCAGTAATTTATGAACATGCTATACTTTGGGAGAGCTTGAAACGGAGGAGAGATGAGTGGATTGGACACATCTAGCAGCACGAAAACTGGCTCAGTTAACGATAATAGAGGGTCACATTTCCGCAAAAAATTGTAGAGATCGACCCAGAACGACTTACATCAAACAGGTAATGGAAGACGTCGGATGTAAATCATATGCCTTCAAATGAAACGACTAAGTGACAGAAAAGGTAAATGAATGAATGGATGAAAGCGGTAACCGAAGGCCAACCAGCCTGAGGGCTGATAACCTAAGAAGAAACTTCTCAACTGATCCATTTGAAATGTCAGATTGCGAAAGTTAACGCTCTCAATATTCCCGCGCTTCGTTGTGTCGCATGGTTGTGTCTGCTTTCTCCCTTTAACTGGCTGGAGAGGTAATCGTGGGTCATTGAATGCGCATTTTTATAATTTTTCTTGTAAGTCGAAAACAAATTCTTGGATCACACTTACTTTAATACGTCTGTGTACGCATTTTACCATACAGACAGTAATGGAAATGATCCTAAAGTTACATTTTCAATTTGCGCCCTGAATAAAAGCAATTTTTTCAAGAACTGGTATATCGCCCGTCAAGCATGACGGATTGGATTGGATATTTGGGGAGGCGACCGACGGCTAAAGGTCATTTGCGCCGTAGGGGATAGGTAGGAAGGGAAGGAAGGGTGGATGGAAACCCGGCGTCGGCATTAGCCTGCTCTTAACGAAAGGCGCCAAGGGGACCACGGTTTAACGTCTCATCCGACAGACGGAGTACTGTACTTGAAGTGCCCTCCACATGACACTCAAGTAGGGATCGAATTTCCTCTGAAAAACATCTTCCACTGCAGGGATTTGAACCCTGGCCATCGGTATGGTTTGCCAGTAATCTAGCCACCACACCAACCCGATCCCCCAAGCATGATGGAATTTCGATTCAATTGAAATGAAGACAGCGATCATTCCTTTAAAAGCGTGTTTGAAAATGCGTCCAATTAGTAAGCTTCAATAAGGAAAAATATAACGTTCCCTCGAATAAACACCACTATTACTATATTCTAATTCTTAGTTAGGTTACTATAAATCGTTTTTTCCACGACCTTCGCATAAGTCGAAAACCTTATGTTATGGATTTCATATAATCAAGTTAAGTGGATCATTCATAGTTTCAGCTCTACTATGCATAATTTTGAGTCGTTCCTATTCCTTATAATATACTCAAAACCTACAAAATACCACAACCAATTAGTGTTTTAGTAATTTCTTGTTTATAATCCTTCATCTAACCAAAATCTATCATTACGTTCACCAATTGATCTCAGATCGATCTGAACTCAGACCGACTTGAAAATTCAAAGCGGGCCGACTCAGTTAGCCTGTTTTAACAACACGGACTGAAAATATCGGTTGTGAATCCATCAGTTGAAGCCCGATTGATCAGTTGTGTAAACAAGTGCAGAGTTCGAAATTTTCAGTCTCATTCCAAGTGAACAAAATTGCCCAATTGAGGTAGATTGCGATGAGCTACGATACCATCGTCACTTCACTCGTCATTACTATACCCTTTTTACAACTGGTTATAACACACGATTTGAAAAATGACGATTATATTTTGCTTCCCAGTGACAAACAAAAAGAAAAACGACGAGCGCCATAGACCCGCTGGTTCAGATCAATCCCACCCGGTTGCGTTTACCATACCAAATAGATCCGGTTCAATTGATCTGAGATCGATTCTTAAACGTGGTGAATGTTTCTGAATAAGAAGCATGTTATTGTAAAAAATGCTTTCATTATGATAAAAGCTTCTTAATATCCCAAAGCAATGATCCCAGGTAGCATGTAAGCTTTCGCTAAGCTTGATTTGCCCCTGCCACATCAAGTTTGATTTTCGCAAGCTTGATTCACGCGTGCCTTAAGCAGTCCATGCCAAGCCAAGCTACCAACCGATCACTTGATTCAAGCCAATTTCAAGCTTACCGACACCTCGATGCGCTCACAGGTGTAACTATAGTTCATCGTATGTCGAATGAAGTCATACACCGCATTAAAATTGAGAAATTTTTTAAAATGCCTGAAACACTTGTATTTTTAAGTTGTGAAAGAGAAGTGATATGCCATTTGCCTCAATCAATTAGATTTGGATATCTTTTTTCACATATCTACTTTTGTTCATTTTCTGAATGTAGCCTTGGTAAAATAGTTGTGTGGATCACAAGTTGTAGGAATATGAAATTAGTCATTTCTTGCATTGGATCTGAGCAGCTTGATTCACACTTGCTGGCGAGGGAAAAGTCAAGCTTATTCAAGGTGAAACTTATGCTTAAATTATACCGGAAAATCAAGCTTGATTCAAGTGACACTTTTAAGGTTGTAGGAAGCTTGACCAGTGGAGACTAGCTTGCTTAACTCAAGCTTAATAGAAGCTTAATAGCTTGAATTGTCAAGCTGCATTCAAGTTTGGAAGTTGTAATGTCAAGCTTAAATCAAGATTGATTAAGGCTTTCTTTGCTATCTGGGATATTCCCCCAATACATGAGACACGCTTTCAACAACACCGCCGGTTGTCAAGGGAGCGGTTCACCAAAACCGCGTCATCTCAAGTAATTTTACGAAGTTTTTTTTCCAAAATTTTACGAGTTCGAAACGAAACAAAATTTGTTTGAAAGAGCAAGAATTAAATTTAAATCCCCTTTCGTTTGGTATTCACCCCGTCTTTTACGACCAGTATTCCTAACTTAATTATGGAAAAAAGATGACTGAAAGCGAATAAACTGAACTCAATACGTGCATTTACTAATGGGAATAGAATTTGCGGACAGACAGACAGAGAAAACTTTGCTGTTTATATTTAACTATAATATCCGACGCAGTTTTCGAAATTCAAACTAAGTTTTATTGAGATGAGTGTATGTTTTTATTTTTCAAGCAATGACTCGGGGAGACACCTTGACATTTGTTAGCAACAGTTATTATTTTAGTAAGAATTATATTATTTTACGTTTAGTTGAAAATCAGTAGTAGATCTGCACTAAAATGTTTACAAAATATATGTCGCGTGTCATTGGGTAACGTGTTGACATAGAAATGAATTGACTAAAAAACATCGGTGTGGAGCACTGTTTTCACTTTTATCTATTGATCAAAGAATATTGATTACATAGAATATGTCTGCTAAGTTTCACGCAGATTTATACACAATTTGTCACTCCAGACCCTTTGATCTGCGAACAAAATCGAACGCCAAGGATAGCTATACTGTGGAAGTCAATCTGGCGGAGAAGGGTTCGATATGATTGGGTGGAACGACGGTGGAACGAAGGGAGGGAGCCGTTGTACATTCGCTCCACGACGTCATAGGTCTCGAGTTCACATGGAGCCCGCGTTAATATTGGCTCGTGTTCCGATATTCCAAACGGGACTGAGGGTAACACTGAGGAATCTCCGCAAGGCACGAAATGGAAAACAAGAAGAGATCTGCCGCTAGAGCGAGCAGGTATCGTGAGGTAAGTCCATCGGAGCGAACCCAACAATTAAATAGACTGCGGCGTTCGACACCGCATTTCATCTTACGCGACGTCTCACAAAGTCCACCAACCAAAGGAAACGTCAAACAGAAACTCGGCTAGAGAAAAGCTCTACGTTTACAATCTGACATTTGATGACGTTAAGGTGCTTGGAGCGCGAATCGTGAGTCGTTGAGGGCACATTTTTTATTTATTTATTTATTTAAGAAACAACCCACATACAGCATAAATGCCAATTTTCAGCGGCACAAAACACACGAAAGGCAAGACAGATACATTCAGATAAAAATAACAGCGATAACAATATTGAGAAATAGAAAAAAGACTCATGGAGAAGGGTGCTTGGGTATTGCCTGTTGGGTGAGAAAGGGCGCGGCGTGTGAACGTGTGAGAGGAAAGCGGAAAAGGGTCAAGTTGTTGTCTGGAAGAGAATTGATAAGGGAGGAGGAGAGGCAGAACAGAAGGGGGCGTTTGATTAAGGATAATCTGGGAATGGGCAGGTGGAGTAGAGAATGCGTGCGAGTGGGTCTAGACGAGATTTTAAAACTGAGGCTAGAGATCAGTTCAGGACAGTCAGTTGTTGATAAAGAATGAGAGTAAAGGCAATTTTTCACTTAGATAAATTTTTCATTCGACCTAGGTTTCGATTTTCTAGATCATCATCAAGCTAAAATATCATCATAATAAAAAACTTCGCCGTGTACAAAATTGTACTTCTCCCCACTTTGTTGTATGGTAATGAAACATGGGTATGTCAGGATAGACATAAGAGTAGACTAAACGCCGTGGGTATGAGTTACCTGAGGAGTGTTTGCGGCAAAAATAGGATGGATAGAGTCAGGAATGAGTGGGTTATAGATGAATGTGGGTTAGATGCTCCAGTAATGGACATAAATGAAAGGAGTATGCTTCGTTGGTTTGGCCATGCTGAGAGAATGGATGAGAGTCGAATAACGAAACAGATATATGAGAGTAAATTGAATGGTGTGAGAGGTAGAGGTAGGCCGAGTAAATTGTGGTTGAATGTGGTTGAGAAAAATCTTAGGAGGAATATTAGGAGCCATAAAAACAGGAAGGCGAGAATGAAGCAGTGTATGGGGGTAAATGAGGCAAAAGAGGTTTGCAAGGATAGGTCAGTATGGAGGAAATTATTGAAGCAGAGTTAGGTGTACAAATATGTATTTACGAGTGAAACTTTGTGACTGTGCCTACCCCGGAAGGGAACGGCGTGATTGGTATGTATGAATAAAAAATTTATTTAAGTGGAAAATTGCCTTCACTCTCATTTATTATGATGATTTCCTTCCACCACATCAAGCCTAGCAATTCTCATTTTGCCGTTTGTTGAGTTGAGAATGATGTAGAAGAGCCTTAGTTCAGTTTTGAGCATTTGCTTTGGAAATTTCATTCTAATAACTTGGAAGCTATTTTAATAACTTGAGAAGTATTTTAATAACTCGGGAGTTTGGGAGTTATATTTTAACATTTTGAGTGCTTTAGACGTAATGGTACGTCATCCTATATTTTCTGAGAAGGACGAAGGACGTCAATGGAATATCATTATTGAACGCCAGCATGACGTAATGGTATATATGGATGCAGTCTTTCTGGCAGACATACAGACGACGACAAAGTACCAAAAGAAATTTTAATAGTATATAAAAGTTCATTCACGTAGATTTGAAAGTATTCTTTCACAATCCAGGTAAATGTGTAAATCCTCAGTTTTTCTGAGGGGACTTTCAATTAAAATTCCCAAAGTGGTAATAACTGGTCGATAAAAATTCAGCAGTTGTCCTTTTCCCATGAGCGCCTTCATAGCTTGGGCTATTCTCCGTTTGATGTCCTTTGTACTTCTTCCGCTCCACGTGATTGGACTTCCGACATAGGTGAAGGAATCCAATTGCTCTAATTTCTCTCCTCTCAGGGTGACTTCTGCATTCAGCTTCTCTATTAGACATGCTAGGACTTTAGTCTTCGTCTTACTTATTTTCATGCTGTATGCTTAAAGAACTTTGTCCATGACGTTTAGCGTCCCTTAAACATTATCCCGGATTTATTTTCAATTACTATTTCTAAATCTTTAAAATAAAATTTATAAATTTCTAAATATTAATAAATTTATCTATAGTTAATAATTTAGACTGAATTTTTTGCTTCTGATATTTAAGTTCATTATGATTTACATAGTGGGCAAAGAAAAATCTTAAATACCATGGTAATATAGTGAACATCAGAGTTAGTCATCTGGTTAAAAATTTGTAACTGGTTGGGGTAGCTCAATTCAACACCCTTTTCGCAACTTTTTAAATATGTATTCTACCGGTATTGGTAGGAATTTTTGAATCTCAGAGAATCACCTCCCAGTTATCTACACTTTCAGGAGCCTATTTACCTCTAGCGTATCTTTTTTCGCCTCAGCATACCGTCTACTACCTACATATCTACCCGTCCTCATCTTGTCCATGAAACCGTATCTCTTTCTTCCTCAAATCAAATTCTAGAGCTATCCATCGCCCCTTTATTACATCCTCCAGCCACCTTCTCTGCCGATCTGGAATTTCATTCAGAAGTTTCCTTTCCTCGCCCACCATCTCAAGCACTTCCTCGTTAGTCTTCCTCCCCGTCCACATCACTTTCTCCATCCTTCTCCACACCCTCATCTCAAATGCCTGAAGCCTATTCTCGTCCTCCTTTCTAGGGGTCCACGTTTCTGCCCCATACAACGCTACCCTCCATATCAAGCACTTCACCAGCCTCTTCTTCACACCCTTACCCAATATCCCCGTCATCAACTCCCTTCTTTACTAAACGCCTTGCACTATTCTCTTATTATTGGCTAGCGCTATTCAATCAGTCTCAAATGCCTATCCCCGTGTATAGACAGGATGACTGAGCCATCTTTGCTACTATGCCCAATTTCTTCTAGCGTACTACCTGAAGTCATTAAAAAACGCTTTGTCAAGGATTCAAATAAATATAGATGCATTCCCCAAATTAATATTTCTAGAAAAAGAACTAGCGGTCAGATTTCAGGACATAGCATCCACTATGTCCTGAAATAAAATGCCTCATTTTTCCACCAGTTTGCCCAAAGCATTCGTTGACAATTCATTACGTCCTCGTTCAACCGTCATCTTCAATTGAGAATGACGGCAACGCCGAATCCAATCCGCAAATAAAATTAATTTTAATCGAGAACCATCGCAAAGCATTCTATTCAAAGTTTGAAGTTCAATTGGCTTTTGATGAATGTAATTAATGATTCAGGAATCAAAGGTACCGGAAAATGAGAGAGAGAGCATCATTGAAATCATTTATTGATAAAATAAAGCGATTTTAGATGGCATCCGTCTATTAGGGGAGTGATTTAGTTTAATTAAACTCGGATGCTCTGCCCAGAGGGCGTAATTAGAAAATTAATGAGGGATCCCGTGGTGAAATTAACCAGGGATTCGTCGACCGTACCGCTTGGTTCTGAAATTTGGACTACAAAATTAGAGATGAGTGGTATGAAATGACATGATAACTGTAGGATAAAAAGCAGGTGTCAAATGTAGTTGGCAAAGAACGTTTGGGTATCAAAATATCTGAGTAAAATTTTTTTAGCGAAAAGAAAAGGAAAAACTTTTCCTCTTGTCATAATTGGATAGGTGTAGATGGGAAATTTGTTGGTTAGTGCGACTGGAGCAGAAATCAGGGATTTTTGAGCACACGTTTTAAATATTTTGTTCGTCGAAATTAATTCTACGACCACGTTTGATTTGAGCGTATACTTTCATAAGGTGGAGCCAACCTGAGAAGCATTAGTAGACACTATACGACAATTGCATTTAACAATTTTGTTTTTATTTGACTGAAATAATAAATAGTTTGATAATCTGTGTATTTTAGTTGAATTCCAGAATTCAGGCTACAATTATTTTTTTAAGTATTTCCGAAACATTGACTGGACGCCATACCTTGATATTAGCTAACAGCCATTTTAGTAATATGCAATTAGCCCATTATTTCGTTTATAGTGAGTGAAATCCGGGACAGGCAGAGTAGGTGGCTGGAGGATTTAATAAGGGGCGAGGGGTTGCTCAAGAATGTGACAGAGGGAAGGATGTGGGGCAAGTGTGGAAGAAGAAGAAAGAGAATAGGTTTCATGGATAGGATGAAGAAGGATAGATCGTATGCAGAGGGGAAAGAGGATATACTAGAGGGCAATATGCCCCTGAAAGTGTAGAAAAGCAGGAGGAGATTCTCCGACATTCAACAAAACCTACATTCACTGACGGACCTGATTCATTTGGGGAGACGTCCGACGGCTAAGGTCATTTGTGCCATAGGGGATAGGTAAGGGAGGAAGGGTGGATAGAAACCCGGCGTCGGCATTAGCCTGCGCTTAACGAAAGGCGCCAAGGGGACCACTGTTTAACGTCTCATCCGACAGACGGAGTACTCCACTTGAAGTGCCCTCCACAAGACACTCAAGCAGGGATAGGGTTCCCTCTGAAAAACATCCGCCTCTGCAGGGATTTGAACCCTGGCCGCCCGTGTGGTAGGCGAGTACTCCAGCCACCACCACACCAACCCGATCCCCCCACGAAATAACTTTCATGAGCTATATAGAAGAAATACCTAAACCTAGATCAATGAAGTTAGTTGCCTTTTTCTGTTAAAGACAAAGCTACCTGCATGAGAGAGAAGCGATTATCAATATACCCATATGTAACTGTATCACTTCGATACAAATGAAGATAAGAGAATAATTTTAAAAGATAAGAAATAAAATTTACAAAGGAAATAGTTCCAGGCTTGACTTTGTGGAAGTAATTCATAGTAACTCAAATAAAACTTTGTATACTCCGCTATAGGTTCAATAACACGACCCGGGTTTCGACACTTCAGGTGACCTGAAGATGACACGAAGTCGTGCTAGTAAACCTATAGTGGAGTATACAAAGTTTTATTTAAGTTACTGAATTAAATTTAGTTTGATAACTAGTTTATGTCCAATAAGTTACGCGATTGATTTGGCAATCAGTCCCTAATGCATATCCCCGTGTATAGACGGGGTTACTGAGTAATGACTCACATATAATTTCAATCCAATATGTCAACCCGAGTTTATAGCCGCTTCAAAAGGGTACATTGAAAGCGGTCGATGATATCGCGTGAGTCGCGGTTATTTTCACAGATACATGGTGTGATTTTGCGTGAATCTGACTTTAAGGTGATTCGATTCCAGGGAGGCGAAGAGTTTGCGCCGTGCTCTTTGCTTAAGGTAATCACGCAACCCCTTGTTCACTATTCCTCCCCCATCCCTTACTTCAGCGGTCACTTCCTTTCACTCACCCCACTTTCCCTCCCCCCTCCTCCGCCTCCTTTTCCCGCTATTCACCAAATGCATTTATGCTCTCTGTTCATTGGTTCCCCCTCCTCCTCCCCCTTTTGCCCATTTACTATTTACGTATTCCAGATTGTCCTCTCCCTTAATTCACTTACAACCTCGTGTAGCGAGTGCTCTCCCTTCAGCTCCCTGAAGAGGGAAACCTTGTGGCCGAAACACTCCTCTCCAACGCTCACCCTCGTTCGTTCCTGTGTTTGTTTTTATGGCTAGGCTCTTTTTGAGTGAGTTTCTCCCAGAAGTTGGGCCCATTTGGTTGTGTGAGTGAGTGATTTTCAGCGCTTGTGAGCGTGATTGTGTTCATAACCAGGCATCCTTAGTGGGCCTTCATGTTAAAGAATAAACCAATTGTAACTTCCACACAAGATTTATTTAAACCGACCCACGTTTCGACACACCATGTGTCATTATCATGGTAGTTCGAAGCATTGTTGAAGAGCCTTAAATAGTAGACGTTTACATAGCTGTGACTCCGAAGAGGTGGGAGGGGAGGGGAAGGGGGTGGGAGAGAAGCCGGAGTTGGGAGGGTGTGGTTTGGAAAAGGGACAAAATTATCAAACACTCATCAACCTCCCAACGTTAAACGGTCTCCTTTGTCAAAAACTATTTTACATCTGT
Source organism: Ceriagrion tenellum (assembly GCA_963169105.1). Taxonomy (NCBI): domain Eukaryota; kingdom Metazoa; phylum Arthropoda; class Insecta; order Odonata; family Coenagrionidae; genus Ceriagrion; species Ceriagrion tenellum. Next base: position 4,975,505 of record OY720641.1, on the reverse strand, counting down.
GCCTGCCCTTGAAGCACTTGACATTGTGAAGACGTAATTGAATAACACAAATACCACAGCGGATATTAAGTTTGATATTATTAAGCTGACGGAGTTATGTTTAAACCACAATTATTTTATTTTTTACCAATGTTTTATATCAACAAAAGTTTGGACTTGCGATGGGATCACCTTTATCTCCCATTTTAGCGGACATTTTTATGGATCATTTATAATCGAAACTTTTCAATCCAACCATCCACTTGTAAAGAATATTTTATACTGTTATCGTTTTGTAGATTACATTTTGTGTGCCTGGAAAGGATCATACCGCCAACTTGATAGTGTTATAATATAATTGAATTCCCTTCATGCAGCCATTAGTTTTACAGTCGATTTCGGTGGAGAATCGATCAATTTTTTAGATCTAACCATCCGTGTAAAAGAAGGCAAATATGATTTTGCTAAATATAGGAAACCTATATTCACCGATGTTACGATACCCAAAGACTCATGCTATCATCATTCCCACAAGACAGCTGGTATTAGATCTTGGATTCACAGACTACTTCACATCCCCATGTCCCCAGTAAATTTTAACAAGGAGCTCAAAGTAATCAAATTTTTAGCATTTAGAAATGGCTTTGATGATACTTTTATCCTAAAGCTTTGGGACAAAACACGCAAAAAGATTACAATTAATAATCTAACTAACCTGTCTGCTATTACAAATAGCCCTAAGAGATGGTGTGTGCTGCCTTTTGTAAATAAAATAACGTATAGACTTTTTAAAGTAATCCCTAAAGACAAACTGAGATTATCTGTGTACAACCCTTCGATGCTGGGAAGATTACTTTTTAATTCTAAAGATTGTCTTGGTGATTTGGAGAGGAGCGGCGTATACTCTTTATAGTGCAATGATTGCGACATTAATTATATTGGTCAAACAGGCAGAAAGTTTTATACACGTGCTAAGGAACATAGACAACATTTTATTAATAATGACGAAAGATCAGCGTTCTCAAAACATTTATGTGAGTCAGGCCATTCCAGTGATTTTTAAGTGAATATTTCACATGCTTGTGACGAAGGTATAAAATTGGACTTTCTCGAACAGTTCGAGATTGTGAATACCCCAGAAAATATGCCCTCATGTAATGACAATTGTGTTCCCCACCCATTCTCCTCTCCTCAATATTCGCCTTCCTAAGTGACTCTTACCCCCTTTTCATTGTCCCTTTCCAAACAGCCCCCTCCCCCCACTCCGGTTTCTCTCCCACCCCCTTCCCCTCCCGCCACTTCGGAAGTCAAGGCTATGTAAACATCTACTATTTAAGGCTCTCGACCAATGCTTTGAACTACCTTCACAGTAAAAAGTAAATCTGGTTTTCAATGCGATCTGAATTTCAACGCAGTGTGGTGTTATGCTGGTGGTCTACATTTACGGCGCAGCTCGCGTGAGAATCGCACACCTACATTGATTTTTGTTGAATATTGACAATCTTAACATTTGATGTTGGCTACTTGATTACGGCTGTTGATTGTTTTTTTGTGAAATATAAACAAGTAAAAAGGTTCCTCTGTGTTAATAAAGAAGTTCCTCTGTGTTAAAAAGAAATTTATCAGAAGTTGATCCCAAAGGAAGATCTTCCTACATAGTTTTTCCATCAGGGTTATGGGCCCAGGTATTTCACATAAGAAGCAAGTAAATGCTGCACTGGATGCTCATGCTACTTGTCCTTGGTCTTGCATGATTCAATTTCTTTCTTTTCTCTTCCTCTCCTAATAGTTTCTCCATAACAAAACTAACAGTTAGTGTGCTACATGTCTCTAAAGCTGTTATGATGTTATCATATGTTTTAGGCATGGATAGTATGATATAGTTCACTTTTTCTTCCTCTGTTCTCTGAGAATCAGCCTCTAGAAACTCAGTAAATATTTCAATGATCTTTGTGAAATGTTCTAGCAATGATTTCCTTTCATCAAACTTTATGTCTAACAACCTTCTTTGTAAGAAAAGCTTACTCCTCGTACTCTTGCATTTAAATGTGCTGGATAAATTCTCAAACATCAGAAAGGCAGTCTTCTTATTATTTAAGTACTCAAGATGACTATCTGCTATGGCCCCTATCAACAGGGCTTGAGCCTCATTTTCTTTGGTCTGATTTTCCTTCTTTTCACTGAATTCTTTGACATTTAGTGCAGCTTCTACACCATTTTCTTTTAAAATACTTCTTATTCTAAACTCCAAACTGTTGAAATTCTTCCCTGAAAAGGGATGAATAATATTAGAAAAAGGGTTAAAAAATAATATTTGAATATTTAATTTTTCTTTTGACAGCATCTTGTTTTTTTTCTTTAATTTCTTTTTCCTTCTTTAATGTTGAGTGAAGCCTGGGCCCATAACCCTGATGAAACATATGATAACATCATAACAGCTTTAGAGACATGTAGCACGCTAACTGTTAGTTTTGTTAAGGAGAAACTATTAGGAGAGGAAGAGAAAAGAAAGAAATTGAATCACAAAGACCAAGGATAAGGAGCATGAGCATCCAGTACAGCATATACTTGTTTCTTATGTGGAAAACCTGGGCATAAGAAATATCAGTGCTACAATCAAGGAAGAGGTTATAATAACAACTCTACACGAGGACGAGGCCAGGAATTTAGACTAGAACACAGATTTGATGATGAAGAGGCGCATGGATATGGACAAGGCCGTGGATATGGTCAAGGAGGACATGGATATGATATTGCACCGACCCATGGATATGGACAAAACCGAGGATATGGTCAAGGAGGACACGGATATGAAATTTGACCGACCCAAGGATATGGACAAAGCCGAGGATATGGTCAAGAAAGAGGATGTGAATGAGGACATGGAAGCAGAAGAGGCGGAGGTTTCAGAAGAGGCCAAAGTCATGGAGAAGAAGAGGGTTCATCCTACAATAACGTAGCTTTTGAGTGCAATGTGAACAGAGACAGTGTAGAAAATAGTGAAGGAAGTCAATGTAACACAAACAAAATAGAGTGGTGCATAGATTTAGGGAGCTCTGACCATTTAGTAAACACTAAAGAACATTTTAAGGAGTGTATTGAACTGAAAAAGCCAAGAGAGATTGCAGCAGCCAAAAATGCAACGTGCATGGAGGCAGTTGGTATTGGAAACATGAAAGTAGTATGCTATGTAGGAAGGTGACCTACGTATCTTACTGTTAAAAATGTTTATTATGTGCCTGATTCAAGGAAAAATTTGTTATCTGTCTCAAAGATGCAACAAAGTGGTCTTAGGGTTGAGTTTTCAAGAGAAAAAGTGCGAATATACAAGTTTGGTAGTTTGAAGATAATAGGAGGTTGCCGAGATAATTTGTTTACTATTGAAACAGAACAAGTGTGAGGCAGGACAATGCAATCATGTGAAACAAAGGGACTATAATGGTGAATTGTGGCATAGGAGATTTGGCCATTTGGGCACAAATAATTTGGAACTATTAGTAATTAGTGGAAGGGATGGTAGAAGGCTTAAGAGAAAATGATATTAATGATAATGAGGGGTTATGTGACCCTTGCATCATAGGAAAAACAAGTAGGCAACCTTTTCATGGAAAAGGACATAGGGCCAGTAGAACTTTAGAAATTATTCATAGTGATGTTTGCGGACCAATGCAGCCCACAATATGGGAAGGATACAATTATTTTGTGACTATTATAGATGATTTTACACATTTCACAATATGGTGTTTCTATTAAAAACAAAGGGGGAGGTCACGGACAAACTTCAACAATATTATGCTAGAGTAACTAGTTATTTCAATTTAAATGTAGTGAATTTAAGATGTGACAATGGAGGCGAGTATATGCTGAGTGAATTACGAAGATTTTGTGAGGAAAAAGGCGTATTGATACAATACACAGTTCCATACAACCCCGAAATGAATGGAGTAGCAGAAAGACTAAATAGAACATTGATGGACAAAGCAAGAATGATGCTAATAGAATCAAAGATGGACCAAACTTTCTGGGGAGATGCTGTATTGTGTTCAGCATACCTGACAAACAGGAGCCCAACTGTAGGCAAAGATAAAACTCCCAGTGAACTGTGGACAGGAATTAAACCTGATGTGACAAATCTAAGAACATTTGGGTATGTGGCATACAACTATGTACCAAAAGAACTACGGCAGAAATTGGATGATAGAGGAAGAAAAATGATTATGATTGGATATAATGTGAGAGGATATAAGCTGTGGGATCCTGAAACCTGTAAATCTGATACAGGTATGATGTTATTTTTGATGAAAGAATTAAAAGGGGAGAACAAGATGAGACAATGTACCAATTATTTTAAGGTCAAGATGATGATGGAGAAAATCAACAAGAAGATGAAAAACCAACAGAAAAAAGAAATGATAAAAGGGAAAGTGAAAAATGTTATTGAGACGAAAGAATATGAGAAAAGTAAAAAGTATAGAAATAGTGATCAAAATGGAAAACAGAAGGGAAATCAGGAAAATAGAATGGAAAAGAATCAAGAAACAGGGAGAGAAAAATGAATCTGTAAAAACTCCGATTGGCAAAATGATTATGTGATGAACTTTGATGATGTTGATGAGGGTAAAGAAGCTTTATATGCATTATTTTCAAATGGAGGTGATGCGCCAATCAATTTTAGAGACATACAGCATAGAGAAGACAAGGAAGATTGGTTAAAAGCCATACAAAATGAAATCAATGTGTTGCAAGAGAGTGAAACATTGAAGATAATTCATAAACCAAATGATGCAGAATTGTTGGATACTAAGTGGGTTTTTACCAAGAAGGATATTGGAGAGGAGAGAATTTGTAAAGCCAGACTTGTAGTACGAGGGTTTCAACAGGGAGAGCAGTTTGATGATGTCTATTCACCAGTTTTAAGACTACAAACTTTGAGGATAATGTTATCGGTAGCTGCGCAAAGGAATTATGATATGCGTCAGATGGATGTAAAAGGAGCATTCTTGCATGGACAAATTGATGAAGAAGTTTACTTAAAACCACCACAAGGACTGAAAATAAAAGAAGGATTTGTTCCAAAATTGACAAAGTCTCTCTATGGGCTAAAGAAATCACCTAAGTATTGGTATGAACATTTTCATGAAACCATCACAGGATATGGTTATAAAAGATCTGCAAACGACTTCTGTTTATAAAGCAAAGGAGAATGTTATCTATTACTATATGTGGATGATTGGCTCATTTTGGGATCGAATGTGCATGAAATACAAGATGTTAAAAAATTTCTTTCAACGTGTTTCAGAATGAATGATTTAGGAAACAAGAATCTTGTTTACTCAAGAATTTCAGTTTTAAAAATTCCAGACTTTATTGCAGTGAACCAGTCGAAATACTTAAAATGTCTGTAAAAAGTTTAACATGGAAAGCTGTAAATCCTGTGATACACCTATGGATGCAAATTTCAAACTTGAAGATAGCAATATGATTGTTGACATGTCATATGAAAGACAGTGTAGGTCAGTAATAGGTTCATTGATGTATGCAACAGTAGGAACTAGACCAGATTTAGCAACACCTGTTTATTACTTGAGTCGCTTTCAAAATAAGCCTAGTTTACAACTATGGCAGGCACTTGAAAGGGTTTTGAGATACTTAAAGGGAACAGTACACTTATCACTTATTTATAGTAAAGATCACATAAATAGTACTCCTTTGATAGGATTTGCAGATGCAGATTGGGCAAGGGATTGTAAGATAGGGATTGGAAATCAAAGAAGCAGGCAACTGTCGCTTTAAGGTCAACTGAAGCTGAGTTTGTGTCTTTGTGCGATGCGACAGCTGAGGCCTGTTGGATAGTCAAACTGTTAAACGATTTAGATATTAATGTTCAAAATGTAACAATATAGGAAGACAATCAGAGTACCATAAAAGCTATAAAGAATCCTGATCAAAAACGATTAAAACATTTTGAGGTTAAATGTAACTTTGTTAAACAGAAAGTGGAGGAAGGATTAATAAATTTGGAATATGTTTCAACTGTAAACCAAATAGCTGATGGGTTCTCAAAACCGCTGTGTAAGAAATTATTTAAGAAATATGTTACTAGTTTGGGTTTGTCAAATGTTAGTCTTGAGGGAGAGTGTTGAATATTGACAATCTTAACATTTGATGTTGGCTACTTGATTACGGTTGTTGATTGTTTTTTTGTGAAATATAAATAAGTAAAAAGGTTACTCTGTGTTAATAAAGAAGTTCCTCGCTGTGTTAAAAAGAAATTTATTAGAAGTTGATCCCAAAGGAAGATCTTTCTACATAGTTTTTCATCGATTTTCAAGGACTTAACGTTGAAAATCAGCGCACTTGGTTTGGATATCAGGCAGCGCTGGCGGCATCTACAGGTAAGGATCAAAGATTTTATACACGTAAGGATGGCAGCAAGCTGTGTTCACAAAGACGTTTATTGAACGACCCCTCGCAACGCACATACATAGATACACAGATTCATAGCAACGCACTTCGATATATAAACTGTGATAAGCAAAAGTATATTCAAAATACAACTGAGTCTTACACATCGGAGTTTGAGTGATCGTACCATCATTCGCCATCGTGGCAATATGAAAAAGTTTGTGTGGTAGATACTCAAGTTTTTTTTTATAAGTGAGAACCAGGTGTACCTGAGTGGAGGCAGTGGAGGTATTCTCGTGCTGGACGCTGAGACATTCTTGGTATTTCTGCGAACGGTGTGAGGTATAGTTAGCAAATTTATTTAAAGATGGAGAGGTATCAGTTTTGTCCAAACGTTATTGTGAATAACTACGAGCAGCTAATTAAGCATCTCCAGCAGTTTCATGCCAACACTCCCAACCTCGTTTTAAAGTGCAACGTACTGTCCCAAAATATTTACTAAGTTTACCAGCAGAAGAGCACATATTAGTAAAAATCATCGTGTACGAGAGCGAGAACAGGATGGCGGTGAACATGTTGACAATGTTGTGGAGGGAATTGTGCATAATGAAGGACCTGTTGATGTACGTGAGGGTTTAGTGGAGCAGGATGTACAAGACGATTTGCAGAAACAGGCTGAAGCACAATTTTTGATAGCACTCCGTGTGCAAAATGTTATTGCTTCAATTGTAAAATGTGTCCTTGACAATTGCAAAAATCTTGTGAATGCTAATTTGAGAAAAAACAATATATCTCTTGTATCTATGTGTAATATTTAGTTGCCAAATACTCGAATGCTTGTAGTTTCTAAAACTTTGGTAGTACATATAACCATAGGTAGTGTTGATGAAAAATGATTACTGTCAGACCAGGGCTGTCTTAAATTCAAAATGGGTCTACCTCACTGTCAGACCAGAACTGTCTTAAATTCAACATGGGTCTATCTTACTGTCAGACCAAGCTGTCTTAAATTCAACATAGTGTACCTCACTGTCAGACCAGAGCTGTCTTAAATTTATCATAGGTCTACCTTACAGCCATCATAGGTCTACCTTACCTCTTTGACATTACAGCACTTTGACATTCAGCTCTTCATCTACCTTATTCCTAGACTAGGAAATGGCTGTGAAATTCAACTGACCCAGCCTTAAAAATGTTGCCTCTGAAAATCAGTCCTCTTTTCTGTCTTAAAATCAGATCGACTTTTTACTGTGTTGATAATGACACATGGCGTGTCGAAACCTGGGTCGGTTTAAATAAATTTTGTGTGGAAGTTACAATTGGTTAATTCTTTAACATGAATATTAAGAATTTCCACAAAGTTACGCCTTCTGTCCTCAGTGATATCCTTAGTGGGGTCCCATTAACCCTGTGAAGTAGGTATCCCATGTTATAATCCAGACATCCTTAGCAGAGTCCCAATAGCCCTTGCAAAAGATCCTGATTGGATTGAGTGTGTGTTTCTGTGAGTGGTCACTGGCGAGGAATTAACATTCCCGTAACCATCATAGGAAGGTATTCTGGTTGAGAGGTTGTGGTTGGTCTCTGTTGTGGAATTTCCATTCCCGCAAACCAACACAGCAATAAATGATTTAAGATTTTCCCGGTGAATTATATTTAAATATCTTTCTGGGGCTTCGCACCGGGTAATGTTTTCATAATCCGCCGACAGCAATATCTGTGTTTTATGGATGAGTGGCATCACTCGTCCATAAAACACGGGCCAATTTTTACGGCCATTGGAGAGACTTTTTATTTTGCTAACGCAACCTTTCAGACATATCTTGAGGAACACACATACATAGCATACGTGGCATCACATTAAAACACTAGGATTCATCACACATTTAATAGGAAGTTCCTCGGGTGAAAAATTAAAAGAGATGTGCCACTACGCTCTGGTTAGGCCACACCTCGAATACCCGCGAGCATTTCGGACCCATGACAGAAAGATTTAGTCCATTATATATCTAAAACAGCTAAAATACAAAGGAAAGAATCACGTTTCATTAAATACTCTTACGAGGGAACAAACAGTGTTCCACTTATTTTAAAGGGATTAGATTTGGAGTCACTGGAGACTCGGAGGCTGCACACTAGGCTTAGTTTGCTTGATACATTTAGAACCCCAGATTTCAAAGCGACATAGGGAATACATATAATTTTGACGTCATATTACATTTCTAGGTCCAAAAGAAGTGATAAAATAAGAGAGATACATTGTCGAACAAATAAGCACAAAAGTTTGTTCTTTCCACGGATTATAATTGACCATGATAAAAAATTAGCTCTACTTAAAATGTGCCACTAATACACTTCACCATTTCTCTTCCCAAAACTTTATACTTTACATCTTTTCACGGCTGGTGTTCTAACGGCCCCAGCCGCACTCCCATGCCATGGCTCGCAAGGAAGCATGTATATGTAGATAATAATTTAATCAAAGCATGTACAAACCACTTTTGACAACAACATCGCTCAAGCAGAATTTCAAGATGTGGAACACATTGACCATAAAGCCAAGCCACCCTTATCAACTTTAAGTGCACCACCACATCCCTTGGGCTCAGTTTCACATTCACACACTTCTTCAACTCGTCTCATTTTCATCTCATTCATCAATCAATAATCAACTCCATACATTCCTTTCACATTCTTTGCGATTACGGCCCAATGAGAATCATCGAGTCTGTTTCTAGAAGGGACGTTCTTATACTGCTTTCGGTGTTCATCGAGGCTTCTACCGACAGAGGCAACTTATGGACTGCTTGCAATTAGTTGGATTACAAAATGTATGATAATTAGCCTTTACACCATATTCGAAAAAAGAACTTTCGGTTGTAAAGGAATTTAAAGTATAGTACAGCGTGAAGCAAATCAGCAAAATAAAAATCTCAAATATGATACAGTAAATTGCTGAGAAATCAGAAAAAAATATGTCGATTCATAACAACAACCACATGAAATGTAAATTCTTAACAGCTGCTTCAAGTCATTTCGTAGTTCGTAGGTGGACTCAACCATCGCTCCAATCGCTCTATCACTACACCTGGTAGAAGTGACAACATAAGAGAGATACACTGCCGGTGTAACAGGTACAGAACATCCTTCTTACTTCCGTTTCTCTATAGCAATGCAAATAAAATAATTACAGGCTTTAAGGAAATTGGTTAGCACGGCAGAGCGCTGAATTTAACAAAAAATATATCTGTGCATTCATTGAGATACATCTATAGGGCATTGGATAGCACAACTTAATGAGTGAATTAACGGATGTATGGCAAGAAACCAAACTGTTCCAAATTTAAGGCAAGTAACTCCTGGGTTGTTTAAGCGAAATATCATTTCACCTAGAAATCAATGAACTTGGTCTCGTTTTAAAGAAAAATACTTCATACTTCCGAAGACATCAAAATATCAACCCCTTACCGCAGAACTTTCCAACATATTTGATGAAAAGTTATCAAACTTTAAAAGGGAAATAATAGTACGAGTATTCACTACAAAAATAGCTACATGATTTAAAAAATGAGGAATTTATAACCCCTAGATCTCGTCAAAAACCAAGTGTGTACTTTGTTTTCTCAACTATTTTTGAAAATAAATCATATTGTCACCGCTGTATTTTTCTTTAGGATCACAAGAAACCTTCTGTTGTGAAGGAGTTTTAAACGTACTGCACGACAAAAATGAGTCAAATAAAAGAATACACCAATACTGACAGCATGCTTCAGCACAGATAGCATATAGTAGCTAGAGTTCAACTTTTTACATAAATTATCAATATGAGTCGACCAATTCAATAATAGATCAAGGAGAACACCAAGAAATTTGACTTCATCATTAGGTTCACAAACAGAACTGTCAACTAAGGATAACATACTTTGGCAACCCTTTTGTGATGTTGAGAATAACATAAATTGGGTTTTAGGTACATTTAGAGTTAATTTGTTGGTCGTACACCATTGAGACATTCTCAGCATGGTACTGTTTAGCCATTCTGTCATATCATCGTCACATGAATTATAACTCAGAACATTTACATCATCTGCAAACATTATAACCTTGTCATTACTTGTAGGGACCAGGTTAATAGGCAAGTCATTAATAAAGATCAAGAATAAAATCGGACCCAATACAGAGCCCTGGGGCACCCCAATAGATACAGGTCGAATATCAGAGATGAAATATTTGCCATCTTTAAAAACTTCCACAACTTGTTGTCGACTCGTCAGATACGATTTTAACCACTTATAAGCAACACCTCTAATGCCAATTCGTTCACATTTGCAAAGAAGGATCTGGTGATCGACAGAATTAAAGGCATTGGTCAAATCAAAGAATAAACCAAAGGTAGGATTTCTGTTACTGAGTTGCTCAATGATAAAACCAATGCCAGAAACAAGTGCATGGGTAGTAGATTTACCTTTGCAAAAGCCAAATTGAGAACTGGATAGAATGATATACTTATCCAAAAACTCGATCAGTCTTGCACAGAATACATATCCTAATATCTTAGAAAACTGAGATAATAGGGCAATAGGCCGGTAATTGGTAATGGCATTCCTTCCACCCTTGTTTTTGAACACAGGAATGACTTTAGAGGTTTTTAGGACATCTAGAAATACCCCAAGGAGTAGAGATTGGTTGATGAGATATAAGAGGGGAGTCAAGATGCCATTCATACATTCTTTAAGAAGAGTCCCTGGTATGCCATCTAAACCAGGAGAGTTTTTCTTACTAACTTTTAGCAAATATGATAAACTGAGGATAGCTCAGTTAAGTTACAAGGTCGGAGAAACATGGAATATGGGATAGGTTGGATATTCTTTAAAGGATTCTGATGAGTATTGCTGTTGAAAGCTGGTAGCAAAGGGACATCCAGAAAAAATTCAATCAGTGTATTTGCTAACAGTAAAGGATCAGAGTTGTTTACACCATCATTAACTATTGGTAGGGACCTTCTTTTAATTGAGCCAGTGACACTACTTATTATTTTCCAGGCCTCCTTAGTTTTATTTTGGGCATTCATGATGCAGGAGTCATTAAAACATTTTTTCTGATGATTAATAAGGTTTCTGTACATTGTCTTTAGGTTATGATATTTCTTAATACTATATTCATCACTTTGAAACTTGTTTTTATGGAATAAAGCTTTGATATCTTTAGAAAGGTTGATAATGTCAGGTGATATCCACTTTTTTGTACATTTAGGGTAATGCCTCTTAGTTACTAATGGAAACGTTTCATTGAACAGAAAAGAAAATTTCCTGTAAAAGATGTCAAAGCCAACATTAAAATTGGTAGCACTATAAATTTCATTCCAGTTCTCAGATTGCACTAGATGTAAGAATAGCTCAGAATTGGTCTTGTTAATATTTCTGGTTGAAAAAGAAATAGAGTCAGACTTGCGAATATCTGTACCACTAGCAAAAGTTGCCAGCACAGTGCAGTGGTCTGAAAGTAAGGGATCAAATATAGAAATGGATGCATATAGTCCATTGCAATTGGTAAACAGATTATCAAGGAGGGTGCTGGATTCAGAGGTTATTCTAGTGGGACAATTTACTAGTGATTTCAAATTATAGGAGAAAAATAACTGACAAAGCTTACTTTGGTGTGCACTGCTAACCAAGAGATTAACATTAAAATCGCCTGTTACAATGGTAGTGGACTTTGAGAACGATTAGACAGAGAGTAGAGGAGATATTCCAGTTTCTCACAGAAAGAATTAAAACAGCCCAATGGCGAGTGGTACACAGTGACAACATTATAGCGCAAGTTGGCACATTATCCTAGGAGTGAAGTACCAACAAAAGGAAGAAAAATGATAAGAAAATAAGTGGCCGTATAGTATGCCTTAATGTAAGAAGAAAAAGGTGAATTCTGACTAAGACATGAAAAGTTATACATTTCTAGACTCAATAACGAAACATTATAATACTTTGGGATTATCAAAACCGAAGCATGAGTCAACCGTCAACGTATACTCATGTAATCGTTTACTACATGAAAACTAACATTCAGAAAGTGTCATTCACAGAGGTACACCTTTGTAACAGAATGATTAAGTTAAAAAAAAGTTGGATGGAGGAAAAAACTTATTAAAAGATAAATTAAACCAGGAATGTATCTTCATAGTATACCCACGCAACTATTACTACAACAGGGTATACTGGAAATAAACTCACAGAAAGTCGACATTTTTGGTATACCGTTGAAACGCGTCAGGCCAACTACCAACATAAACTCACAGAGGAGGCTAATCTTAAGAGGAACCTAAACCATAGTAGGTATCTGCTAGGGCTGCTAGGAAAATTAACTCACAGTAAGAGTCAACCTATTAAGTTTACCATAGCATAGTGTCAGTAGTGCCACCAAAATAAACTCACAAAAGAGCTTAACTTGCATAAGGTCTAAAACCAAAATAAACTCACAATAGAGCTACACTTGTAGGTATACCATTAGAATTTTTCTGGTCTGCTACCATAACAAACTCACAGAAAGAGACAACCTATTAGGTACACTTTTGGAATGCTTTCATCAGATATAAAAAAACTCACAGAAAGAGTCATCCTTTTAGGTAGGTATACCGTAGCCATGCATAAGGTCTAAAACCAAAATAAACTCACACTAGAGCTACACTTGTAGGTATACCATTAGAATTTTTCTGGTCTGCTACCATAACAAACTCACAGAAAGAGACAACCTATTAGGTACACTTTTGGAATGCTTTCATCAGATATAAAAAAACTCACAGAAAGTGTAAACCTTTCATGTATACTCTTCTGTTGCATGCGGCCTATGATCAAAATAAACACATAGAAAGAGTCCATCTTTTATGTATTCCGTTAACGGTTATACCTCATGAAAATATTTGAGCTGACGGACAATTGTCAGCTCAGCAGCTAGCAGCTTAGTATTAATACTAGGCTGCTTTAGGATACGTCGAACGGGAGGCGTCAGATAAAAGTACATATGTAAATTTGTACTTTTGGTCTGACGCCTCCAGTTCGACTTCAGGAAAGTGGTAAACAATGGTTCCGACTCCATAATTCAAACATGGTCATAGGAACAAAGATCAACGTATAATTACCTGAATAATCTAGGCTGTCCTAAGAAACTTTTCAAGTGGACAGAAACTACTAAACAACTTTAGAATTTGTTGGGACTTTTAGCCTGACACCTCCCGTTTTACCCCAAGAAATTGGTAAACAATTGTTCCGACATAAACGACTCCATAATTCAAACTTGGGCATAGACAACTTGTTTCTCAATAATTTCCATTTATAAATGAGATAATGCAATACAACGTTTGCTGATAATTAGCAAGACTAAGGTGCTTCAGAATTTGTTTATACTGCCGGCCTAAGGCCTCCCGTTTGACTTCAGTAGAGTTGCAATTACTGAGTCCATATCTAGTATTGTTTAGAATGTAAAATAAGTTTTAAATCCTAAATTTGGTGACCATCGGACAAAAACTGGCGAAATGATAATACCCTTCTAGTAGTAGTATTTGGTTTATACGGTGCGTCGACAACATGGTCATTTTGCCTTCTATAACCAATAATTCGAGCCAGTGGCTGCTCGTGACCTATGAAGTAGGTGAAGTGCTGGACAGAAATTTTTCTATTTTCCCAGTTCGGCGATCCGTCTTCCCCCCCCTCCCAATCAGCATCCAAATAAATAAGCAGTTTTTATATAATTATTACATTCAATTTTAAGTGTCCCGTAGCAAATAAACCAAGTGTTTAACGGTCAATTAATAATGAATTAATAATGCAAGCTGTAGGTACTTCAAGTGCTCGGTGGAGTCTCCGTGTTCCGCAGACCACGAGATTTATTAGTAGGAAAGTCCCTAAATCCGGTACTTTTCCAGACGTTTTTTCACTCCTAGCAGTAAACATGGCCAACAAAAAAAATGCTTAAAACCACACTGCCGCATAGCCAAGGCAAATCTCTGTACCAAGCTTTTTACAGCTAATTTTATATGTTTGCTGTCTTCTCTGTTTTTAAACAGAAACATCAACACTTAACTGAGGAGTGGGTCTGTCAGTTTGAATTAGGTCCTTCTTATCATCATCCTTCCATCTATTATAAGGAGTTTCCTATAAACTGCATATTGTATCACACACAGGATTCATAATTCACGACGCACACGAGGTGATGTAACAGCACCATCAACACAAAACAATACGCCGATCAAGCGTTTGGACGCGGACTGCAGCACTGTGCGGCACCATGCGGCACACTGGCCGGCAGACCGGTGAAACAGTACGAGAGCGCCGAAAGCACCACTACTACTCGTAGGAACGTGCGTAGAAGCGTACTGTGGCGTACTGCGCTGGTGATGTGTTGAGAAAAGCACTTCACCTAGCAAGCGGTTACCATGGCAACCAACGACGCTTAACCGCCTCGCACGCTCCTTCCACCTCTCGCCGAGATCCCGTAGGTGAAGGGCCGAAGCTGGCACTTCACCTGCCGACACGATACGGAGATTGCCGATTGACGGACACGACAGCGCCCTGCGGGAGCGCTGTCGTGTCCGTCAATCCTCCAAATCACGGTCTCAACATTGTATGCATATACGTTGCAAACTTGATATATATTCTTGAATTTTCCAAATGGTTTGAATATTGGAATTATTTTATTCTCAGTCAAAATGAAGGTGAAGTGGTACTTCACTCACTTCACTCCATGAACCCGTTCTTTCGGTACCGTCCGTTCGCGAACGACCCACCTCTAGAGCCAATTGGTTAGTCTGTAATAAAAGCCTAAACTGGAGTGACTATGATTTAAAAAATCCGACTAATTCTGATATGCTATCATTTAATTCCCCTCCAGATAACGAATTTCAGGTTGAAAACTGTGGAGTACACAAAAAACTTACAATAGTACTTACCAAATATTAATCTCGATGGGATGGAATGTCTTGTCTGCCTCAGTGCTAGGCTCCGATGTGGATTCTCCGCCTCCTCTCTGGTGCGGCTTACCTCCCGTACAATATACACCACGTCCACCCGGCTGTACTTCACAAGCGACTTTCCGTAATCTTCTTGCTCATGTAGGCACGATTTGAACATCCACGATATTTTCAGGATAGGTAGCTTTCCTATAGGAAAGTATTTCCTATATGTGTATACTCACTTCTCCAAAATATAGTGGTGGGGAAACATGGCGAACGTTACGCAGAGTCCTTTCCACGAACACGCCCCGCGAGTGGAAACACGGTAGTCACCGCGTATTGCTTACAGGGGTCCCATGGCCACAAACACTAATTTTTCAAATAAGTTTTATACTGGTAAAGGTAGGTTTTGTTGAATGTCAGATAATCTTCTCCCGGTATTTTACACATTCAGGGACCTATCTCCCTCTAGTATATCCCTTTTCGCCTCTACGTACGATCTACCCTTCTTCATCCCGTCCATAAAACCAATCCTCCTTCTTCCCCATCCTGTCTGCCCAACTTCCTTCCCTCTATCACTCTCTTGAGCAACCATTTATTACATCCTCCAGCCACTTACACTGTCTATCCCGGATTTCATTTAGCAGTTTCCTTTCCTCGCCCACCGTTCTCGAGCACTTATTCGTTTGTCTTTCTTTCCGTCCATCACACCTTCTCCATCCTTCTCCGCACCCACATCTCAAATACCGGCAGCCTATTCTCGTCCTCCTAACAAACACTTACAGCGAACTAAAAAAGATTTTCGTCTTAATCGACATCGACTGAATAGCTCTATATGGTTCTTAGTCGAATCGTTTAGATAGGCTTCTCCGATGAGTTTCGAAGTACAGAGGTTTGTTTTAATGCACCTTCGTCTTCGGTGGTAAACAATGCCGTAAAACGCACAACTGACACTTTCACGCCATCTGATGTTGAATGCAGTTACGTTGGCGGTGACACAATGGGCTGTCATCTCTCCAATTAATTCTTAGCATACTCGAGTATGTATACTAAGGATCCGTCGAAGGATCCTTCGCATACCTTCCCTTCCCAACCGTCACTCTTCACTCAGGCGACTGCCGCCATATTTCGCCAGCACCAGGCTCAAGATTGACACTCCAAAAATATTAGGAACGGAAATAATCCTCTTTACGAGCGAAACTGACTTGTCCATCTTCCGCGATTCCCTTGACTGTCCGCTTGACTCACATTTCCTACCATTTATATAACCCCAGACAGGTACTCACCCCGCAGTTGATCCTCTGTTTAAGTCCTTCGCTTTTTGCTTACCTACCGTTCGTCGTGCGGGGAGTAGGGTCTCATCGAGGGTTAAATTGATAACCCTCTCCGCGGAAAATATATACCCGTAGTATTGGTATACATCGGTATCTAATGGAGTCTTATATTGCGAAATAAAATGCCAGTTAACGATCGGTTCACCGGTTGACAATGCCCAATTTGACTCTAACAGCGTTTTTTGGAACAATTTTCCTCGCTTTGCTATTGGTAATAAGGAAAAAATTTCATTAAGCCACTGAGGACTTTTTTCTCATTTATTCTGATTGTTAGGTTGGATGCGCATTTTTGCATTTTGTGTTCCTGGAAATTTTTTCTACTCAAAATCTTATTCTTCTCTCTAGGGTGCTATGAATTTCCATGAGTATTGGCCTCTTAAACAACTACGGCCCATCTCCTAATATCTCTGGCTATTTCTCTATAGTTTTCGTACATCTTGCACCGCATCATCTGTCCATCTCTTTCAACGTCTTCTCATGACCAACCACAGGAATTGAATTTTGATTTTTTTATCTGCTTTTTATTTCATTGCCATCCTGGCAGGATCTAAAATTTTGCTGGTAGAAAGGTTAAAGTAAAACATCTATATATTTGCATCAATCGCTAAATGACAAAGTATCTGTACCCAGGTTGTGACATGCACTGGCCTAATATGATTCGGCATATCGAGCTGACCCATCCATAATCTCATTTGAAAACTCTGTCATGGTCTTCCTCTTCTGGCTCATCTCTCTGCTGTTCCTTCATCCATCAAGGTAGTATTCCAACACAAATGCAGGAATCAAATCCATCTGTTTCTTCTCTTTGACATTGAATTTGTCAATGTTTGTTTTTCCTCAGTACTTCCCAGGCCCTCAAGGTTGGTTACTCTCTCTGTCTAGGGTATTTTTAGTAGTCTTTCCCAGTGCCACAATTCAAAAGATTCCAACTTGTTCTTTTCTTAATTCCTATAAGTCAATGTTTCTGAGACACATTGGGCTTGTGAAGAGCATAATTGAAGGTACGATAGAGGGAAAAGTCCCTGGAGTAAGACCCAGGAATAAGTTCATGGACCAAATAAAGAGTAATGTACATAGGAAGGGAAGGGGTGAGGTATGGGAACAGGCATTGGATTAGGGTTGATAGACCAAGGAGTGAATGTTTCTTAGCTTCAGGCAATCTCAATCCATACGTAGCTCTTAATCAAATTCCTTATGGGTATGTGGTGAGATATTACGAATGTACCTAGTCTGCCTAGTGGTTAAGCGTGTGCCTGGGCACTACCAGAGGAGGTCTGCAGTAACCAGTTTAATGGGATGGATACTAAGATAATTGGAGAGAGCCGAGGCATGCCGAGGGGCAAGTCTAATCACACTGCCAGCAGGATGCATAAAAGGCTGTTATGATAAAATCATTAGTATTACTGACCTCTTTCCACAATTGGGATGGGAAACACTTTCAAACCGGCCATTGAAAATTAGATGTAATCTTCCATTAAAATTCAAAACTAATCTCTTTTATGTTGAAGATACAGTGAAACCTGAAGCAAGTGACCACCAATGGTTCTGCTGACAAATGGTCATTAAGATGGGTGGTCGTTTGACAGGGGTTAAGTTATTAGGAGTATAATGCCAATGAACAGGCGGCTGATTTGAAATAAATGCAAAAACTCTTAAAAGCCTTGGATTTATTAAAACCTACACAGATGGTGTTTATTTCCTCATAATTTAGTTGCTCCTGGGAACTTTCAATGCATTTTAATTTGATGTGCACATACAATGAAACCAGAATTAAGCAACTACCGATGGTTCAGCTAAAAAATGATCTTTGAGAGGGGTAGTCACAACCACCATTCCTTGACATACAAATTTGACCTAATGATTTTCAGTTCCTTAATTGCAATTAGCAGATCTTTATGTAGGTACTACACAAGTGTATAACCTATACTATTATGCTTACACATCTTGAGGGACTATGGGTTTGTGAAGTACATAATTGAAGGTAAAATGGAAGGTAAAGTCCCCAGAGGAAGACCCAGGAATAAGGTCTTGGACCAAATAAAGAGGAAAGTACATAGGAAGAGATACCAGGAGGTAAGGGAACTAGCATTTGACAGAGAAGGGTCAGGGCTGAACTCAAACAATCATACAATTGAATGACCGATGATAATGATGATGCTTACAAGCAACCATTACTTCCAACTGACAAAATAATGTATGGGCACCTGCCTATCTTAAAACGTCCACGCCAAGCTTGATCCATCTCGGAAAAGTATATTTAATCAAAGTCAACTACATAAACGCGAGCGAAAACTCAACTTAAAAAACAATTTATAGTTAGTAATTGAGTACAGTACACACCCTGAGCATGACATGGCTAAAGGCACAACATGTCCAGGAAAATGAAGATGATTGATCACCTATCCTTTCACTGTTCCACAACATAAATCATATTCACAAAATAGGTCTGTTGCTAGCCGAAAATTTGCTTCTAATAAGACTCAACACAATGTGAAATTTCCCAAATTGGTACTGTGACCAAAGAAAAATTGAAACTTCATTCTTCATGCATGATGATTTTGCTAGAGAAATAAATATATAGTCATCGTTGGTCCTTGGTGAGATTACGAAAAATAATTAGCCTCCCCCTTTTATTTATTAGGCATGTGAGAAATGATAAACAACAACATGTACTGAAAAAATTTAATGCACCAGGAATTGTAACAGAAAACCAAACAATACAGCAAGTACAAAATTTTTAACATATCAATGGACATAAGTTATTTTTAAAGAGGTCTCATATTACAGTCTAATCAATTTAAACTGAAATAATAATACAACGAGTTTTCTACATAATAAAACACATTCAAATTTTAAAAATGGTGCAGCTTTTAAACAAACCTTTGGCAAATATTGATATAACTTTAGTTTTAACCTTACAATAATATTCATGTCTCTAGAATTAGTGTATGAAATCAATTTTTCATCTAGTGAGAGGAATACTTTGCTTCTACAGTCACAATTATATGCTTCAGTTTTGAAAATTAGACTAGAACTGAACTATTATCAAAATGGAATAAGTATACATCATTTCAGTTTTGAAAAAAAAACAAATCTTTAGTAAAAAGCCTCATAGGCCATAAAAAATGAGTTTTCTCCACATTGGAATGTAGTCCAAATATTTTGTTTGAGTCAACTAAAATTTAGCTTTTACTCATTTCCATTGTGTTTCCCAAACTTTTAATAAAGGAAAAATATTATCTGCTAGAGGCTGATTTCATATATAATTTGGCATTACAAATTTTAACTATTGGGAGCATGGATTCAAAACATTCCAATAACTCGTGGAAAAATGGTCTCTTCATTGAACACACTTCTTGTATTGAAAATTGTACGATAATTGAATAAGAAGCATCATCTACAAATAAGTCAAGCCATTTCATCTTCCTTGCTCCAGCTTTGCATAAGGTAACTAACAAAAATATCAATTCAAGCTATCCTCATATTTTTTCCTTACCAAAATGCATCTCCAACAATTATTTACGCTAATTATTATTCATTATCCAACATCAGAGACAACAGAGACATGCACATCATAGACTTCAATTTACATCATTAAGGCATATAAAAGAATAGCTTAGGAGGAAAATGTGGGATTTTTTTCTCAAGGCATAGAAATAATTGATAATGTCAAGCAACTATTTTTCAATGTGCATTCCCTTTAAGCCCTCTAATTTCTCCCTTTCCATGTATTTATGTTCTCTGATTGCATCAGCATATTGTACTGAATTCATTACCTTCATCATGAAGCATACTCTATATTTGAGTCAACTAAAATTTACCATTTACTCATCATTTCCATTGTACTTCCCAAAATTTCAATAAAGGAAAAATATTATACACTAGAGGCTGATTTCAACAATAGAGCCTAAAGCTACCAATTACTAACTACAAGAAAGTGAAAAGGACTTCAGTTTCAAGGGAAACTAAGGGCATTATGACATGGAAGAAGGGTGCTTCAGAGGAAAATTATGAAGAGAGAGCACATATCAAACACTGTTGTTGACACTGTCCATATGTTCAAATTTTGCACGCCACTCATTCACCTAATTTCATCATTAGCTTCCATTCCGAGTCTCTGGCTGCACGTGCAATCAAAATAGTCAAATTTTTCATCTTTCTGCCGCTCGATGGGAATATCACTCCCTTTGCTAATTTGAAGTAGAAAAATATTGGGACATTTTTTGCAAAAAGCAAACCTATCTGAAGTACAAGAAAATAAAAAGGGTCTTTCTGAAAATCCCCAATATTTTATCCATATTGCAGTGGTTCGATAGACTCACCTATCAGTTTTCACTGCCAAGAAGATTTTGAGCTCCAAGAAATGTGACTGTGTGGTAATTTGACTTCATCGCTTATTTACATAGTTTCTGATTCTTATTAACCTCATCCACTTTCTCTTTTTTTATAAAACATTGGGGGTTTCCATAAGAAAGTAACAGTTATGCAAATATAAATACCAAGACAATTCAAAATAAAATGTACACACACATGCAAACAAGAGAGTTTCATTCATATCAATACATATTACCAGAAACACTAATGAAATTATATACATTAGCCTATAAACAGTTCCTTGAACGAAATGCTTAACATAGCTGGGAATCGATAATTCGTTCCCACTACAATGCTCAATGTTTCTGTGCTCAATCATAGCAATGTTCAAGAAAAAAATCTTTGGGATTGGCATTAAATTCAGAAGAGCCACAATGATGGTAATTTTGCTTCACCTAGTGCAAGAATTTGTTAACAGATTAAAAAAATTTAGTTCTATGAATTAATGCCTAAATGGTTAAGAATTTTCCACCACAAACGTAGTTCAATTGAAATGTAAGACAGAAGGAATTAGGTATCAATTACAAACAAACCTTCAATTTTCCGTGAGAGAAAAATCCATCTGCATGTATAACTTGAACATTATTTCAGTGTAGAATGACTTTATGTGTGTCAGCACATTAAATGACTAAAAATTCAGATTTTGAACTCTGCTCAATCAAAAAATAAAACAATACCTTTGTGACCAGCAAGAACAAAGTGAGATGACAGCAAAAGCTAGAGTTGAAAGTTGCATTTTTTACATACACGCCTCATCTGCATTCATCCTTTCCAATTTTTATGCATGGATAATGTTCCTGCCACAACATCTCCAAAGGCACCTCACAGTTTAGCACACAGCACCTCATTTTATCATCCGATCCTAAAAACCATTCCATTCTTGCTATTCTTTCTTGATTTAACTCATCATAGAAAGACTGAAGGAATTTACAACCATTTCCTGCATTTCAAGATGATAACCAATTAATGCACAAGATTTTCATAATGCTTTTTCAATGCAGCAGAGTTAACTATTCCTTCAACAACTTATAGTCTTTGATTAGTCGTAGAAGTCCAGAGCATGGATGAAACACATGGATGGTCATCCCTTCACCACCTGAGAGGAAGAAAAATACACTGTTTTCATCTCCAGAAAAATTAAGCTCATTGGCTATTATTATGGTAAGATTTAAGTGATAAATAACTAAACAAAATATAACTAAACAAAAATAAACTTATGAACTGAAAAACACGACAATCATTGTTTATTTCATAAACTTACTCTCTTCTTTTAAATATCTAGAAGCAATTGATATCCATACAATATACCAATAAGGTTACCAATATCCATAAAGTGTTATATCTAAAAGTAATATTGTGGGGATATTGTAGTCATATTATGTCGGGAGTTGACTGGGTGATAGTTTTTTGTTTTGACTTGAGTAGTACGTAAAGCAATGTAGTGATGAGTTGTTTATCATTGTTTATCTTGTGTGCATCTCTATAAAGGTTAAAGTAAAGAACAGTAATTGAAAGTAAGTCTATCATTTCACCACCCTTTTTCACTATTGAGTATAAAGAAGTGCAACATATTAATGTACCAATAATATTTTTAATGTTTAGATAGATAAATAAATAGATAGATATGATAGATAAATTAAAAATATCAAACTAGTATACATTTTTTCTCTTAATTATTCACCCTCACCCTGTCAACGCATTTTATATCCCAGTAAATCCTTCAATGATTCTCCAAAATTTTTCCAAAAAGTTCCACAGAACCATTAAACAATGAACTCCCCTGAAGACTGGTTAAGTCAAGACGCAAAATAACTTTCCAAACAATATTTTCCCGTATATTTAGATTGACTTTACATTTATTTGAAGTAGAATACCATGGTAACAAACTCCACCACACGCCATGTTTAAGCAGTCCAAACATACATGAATGTAATTTTGAAAGAATAATTAGGGGAAAAAGGATAAGTTTGCAAATACCAATACAAATAAGATTTTTTGCAGCAACCATGCATCACAATATCTACCAAAGCAATCTAGAAAAACCACATATGTGGAGAAAAAAAACCATTTTCAATCAATGTAAATTTTCTGAACTAATTTGAGGAAAGTAAGTAAATTAAGGATGACGTAAAAAGATTAAGCACTTACTTTGCTAAGTTACACATGGAAATATGCCAATAAGGCTATTAACAAAGCTGCTAGGATGTTTGGCCTCAGTCCTTCCACTCCAGAACCTTTTGATTCCTCCATCATAGCTTCTGTTTTTGAGAAAAGAGAGATTCAGTTTAGTCATACAAAAGTATCAACAATGGCAAAAAATATTGATAAAAAGATGAGTGAAGCATGCAAAATAAAATGAATACAAACCTTCTATAACATCTGTTTTGGCCTGGGGCTCAGTTTTTTGGTAATCCACTGATAAAAATACAACAAAAAATAAAATTAAAATAATGATACAGGCAGAAAATCAATGGGCAACGTGAGTCAACTATTCCCTTGAAAGTAATTAAATGATAAAATATGAAAACTTGTGCATCGCTTAGTATCAGTGCACTCATTGCCCAAAGAAAAAAAATAATAATTGAGGTGCAGATTTCTCTAGATCAAAGCGGAAGAACTTACACACATCAGGCAGTGACAGAAAGTTATCCATATTACATTAGTGCAGATATGAGAAAAATTCATGCTAGCTGCATATTAGCTGTACCGATTTTTCTTCATAGAATTTAAGCCAAATGATTATTGACAAAAAGTGTAAACACCAATAGCAAATGGAGATCTTGTCTCCAATTTAAAAGATCACTTTAAATGACAAATCAAACATTTAGAAAATAAAATGATTATGAAAAAAATTCCTTCTTGCACATAAAGACTCGTTACTACCTCATTACTGCTATATACAGTAAAAGAAAAAGGTTCCAAGTACAGTAGAAGTCCACTATATGCAGTAAGGCTTTTCACAATTTAGTAGATCCTCAGAGAAAGTGATAGTTTTACTATTTTTGGGTTCAAAATAGAGAATATACATGGTTCACTAGGTTATAACAAGTCGTTTAAGGCATACTGCCAAAAAGAGCTGTTTTGCAATGATTGTCATTCTGGTAGAATAATTAATGGGTAATATCAGAAAATACCCTTGTTATACAAGCCTTCAGTAAATTATGGTAAGTCTTTTCTCTTTGAATCAAATTTAAATTCTATGGATATGCTCCAATTTATAGTCAATAGTCCAATCTGTAGAGCTTGTAGGGTCAGAGTGGTAGGGGTTACGCAGTACACTTTTCAAGGGAATACATATATTCATCTATATTGGTATAAAAAGGAAAGAGTTATCACTCATATTTGCTCCCAAGAGGAGATTTCAAGAATTTTAAAGTGTTTACATCAATTTCATGAGGTGAGACGGAGAAAAAAGTGTAATTTTTTTCAAAGAGTAGAAATGTTACTCGCTATTTTCCTTTCAAGTTAATATTATGTTTCCCAAAACTTACAGCCAATAGGTACTCTTGCATGTGCTCAAAACCATTAAAAATCAATTCACCATAGTTTATCGTAATTACTCATGGATGATTTTTTTCATTAAATGTTTTTAAAGAGAACTCACTAAGAATATGTGAAATTTGGCCCAGAAAAAAAAAATTCACAAAAAGAGTTGAAATTTTTTCCACAAAAAGCATTATTTTTCAAGTAATTCCATGGATGAAATTCCACTGAAAAATCATTCCCCTACATTGTAATGGTTTGATATAAATAAATTCCTCCTCAGCATTTAAAGTTTGGCTTTAATCTTGTTGATAGTGGTGCTGTGCACATAACTGTATATGGCACTTTGGTATATCCAGCAGTAATGACCATCTAGCTCCTTCAAAGCCTTCAAAAAACCCATAGAGAAGTGGGATGCATTGGCAGCTTAACTGGGTGTAGATCTTGGTGTAATATCAAGGTATCTCCCATGCAGCACATAAATGTTCGTGGAATGTTCGCTGGCCGCCCGTAGCACTTCCAATACAATGTAATGTTCGAAGAATGTTACATTTCGAACCTAGCATTGGAATCCCAGCCCCACCTATCACAACAAAAACGGGAATGCTGTTAAAGGGTACCATGGCTAGTTTCTGAAGCCTGATGAAGTTGTGTTTATAATCTTTGATGTGTTTCTCAGAGAGCAACAACAGTCTCTGCACAGATCCAATGATCTTTTTAATTCTCCCGTGGGCACATGGAAGTGACTTGTTGCAAGAGCTTATCATCGGAGAACCAGTATGTTACAGGCTTGCAAAGTTTCTAAACTTGCAGTTGCAGTGATTGAACGGCATCGCGATTATTTCTAACTCACCCAAAGCATTATTACAAAGGACATTAGTGTGTGCAGGTCTATGAATTGGTGTGTGTAAGACCAAGCCTCATTAAAAGATTCTATGGGCTAACATATTTAAAAATGGATGACGATGGTTATTCGGGTGATCACATCAGCATAAATAGGAGGCTACTGTTAATAGAGCAGGATACTCGCATACCTATGTTCAGAGTGCGAATCAAGCTTCTTGTTGTGGTGGGAGGGGGGAGGGGGGGGGAAATATTTAGGCAATCTGCTTCGAGCCGACGTAAAAATAAGTAACATTTCCTTTGTTACGATTATGAAAGGTCGCGCGAAAGACTGCAATTTAAGGGGATTTGCCACTTTCGGCACAATTTGCTTATTATAAAGAAAATTCAAATTTTAAAATTTTTTATACCTTTCAATATTACTAATAAGATGAACAATGGTAAAAAAAGTTAAAAAATCGATCGACTACTATTTTTTTAGTTTTCGGTACTTGGCGATAATTTCAAAGATGCTGAATAACTTTTTTATTTTCAATCAATTTGAAAAACTTGTGCATTGTTACACGAAAATTGAAGTAATTCAACTTTTATTGTATGGTAATAATGCTAGCTGAAATAAAAGTAGATTTATAAATTGATATTTTTTTTAAGTTTTACAATTTCCAAGTTGAAAAAAATACAAAAACATTTTTTCAGAAGTCAGTTTTACATGTACAGACTTTAGCATGCATAGGAACTTTCTACATGGTTTCCATATAAGGGGAAATAATTTCATTGTTAAACCTCTTGTAGTTCTCAAGGTATTCAAAATTACTGTAGTAAAACCATGAAAATAATGATTTTTGGGAAATGGCACTTAATTTTTTAATATATAAAAACCAGTCTTCTTCTTCACACAATGCTCCTCCTCTGTTGCTCAGATTCCAATAAAATTCCACACATACTCATAAGAATACGTACTATTAGTAAATGTCCAAATTGGAAAATATCAAAAAATTTCAAAGATGTCATTTTGAAGAAGGTGAATCCCCTTAAACAAATAGTTTGCTTGCATGAGATGATGTCCTTGATGTTTCCCGTCGATGAGGTATGTCTGTAGCAGAGTGATCACCCTCCTTTATCCAATCACCTGCAAACCGTCTTGCTGGAAAATCTTCTAGAGCAGGTCCATTTACGGATATAAACATTAGAGATGATAGTGTCTCAATATGCATTCTTTTCCTTAGTTTGGTCAGTGTAATGTTCATTATACTGCACCCTCTTTCACACTCTGCTGAAGACACAGGCACTACTTTCATTCTGTTAAATAGCTCCTTCATTGAATTACCTAAAAATTCCTGGTTTTTTAGTTCCTTAAACAAACGAAATTCTTTAATGGTTTTTGACACAATAGAATCTTCATCACTTTTGTCATAAATGTTTACCGAATCACAAAGTGGTTTAATTCTATCACCACCAAACAGAAGTTCGCTGCAACTTTTAGGCCACCATGCTTGGTTTTATACTTCACAGTCTTTAAAGAGGTGATTAGCACTGGAAAACCTTGCACTCAAATTATCGACTAATCCTTGTAAGAACTGTCATCTAAAGCTGTCAAAAGTTTCCTTGTTTTTATTTGATGGTTGTTTTATATCTTGACCTTGATACTTCCCGGTTTTAAAATATTCCGCATTTGCTACTTTGAGGTAAATCCCTTCAGCCTCCTTCATAGCCTGTAAGGAATTGATGCACACACTTATCTCAGATGAAACAGAGATTGCATCTGAATTCTGTGATTGAAAATACAGTGATAAATGTTTTAGAATTTATAAAGTGTCTCTGAAAAATGCCAACTCTACAACATAAGACCATGTTGGCAACTTTTCTATTAATCCTTGATATTTTGCTTAATTTTTTGGATTTAAGCACCCATCACTTATATTATTTTTTAGAAATTGCACTAGTGATGGGTAGCTTGTCATTACAGCTTTTACTGTACTACAAGATGATGCCACCCATTGAATGTCAAACATGTTTCCAATTCTTCTGAATTCACATCCCAAAGTAGTCGCAACTTCTTCTCTCTCTCTTTGTTTTTTTGGACTGGCTGAGAAAATTCCATATAAAGAGTGCATGAATGATTTAAAATGAAGTGGAACTGACATTTAATTAATATCATCATGCACGGCCAGTTCAAGCTTGTGGTTTAAGCTGTGAATAACAATCAGGTCTTGGTTATACCTATTCTTCAAGAATGTAACCACTCCTCGGTATGCTCCTTGTAAATTGGCTGCACCATCTGATGCAAATCCAATTAACTTTTTGCATAAAATTTCATCTGTAACGCCATGTTTATTAAAACAAATGGAAATGCTTTCAGCAATAGCCTCGCCAGTCAGAGAAGTTAATTCTATAACATCAAAAAAATAGTTGCATGGTTCACCATCAAGCATACATCGAACACACAACATCAAAATTGATTTATTTGAAATAGTGGTGCTTTCATCAATAAGCATACTAAATACCTCGGTAATGCAAAAGCAGTGAGGTTGACAGCAAGAGTTGCTAGGAGCAAGAGAGGGGGAAAAAATTTTCCCTGGCAGGGAAAGATATTGCTGTCATCAGCCAGGGAAACAATTTTACGAGCCGGGTAAATCCCCTCCTTCACCCCGTTGATTCGCACACTGCCTATGTTCAGTTGTTACATTTGGGCTAGTGAAAGTGCACAATACCAAACGCTGCACATGTTCATTGTTAGAGCATTATATCCTATCCTTGTTGTAATGAAAAAGTGACCTGTCATTATAAATTATAGTTTTTGCATTGCACATACATAAGGGGGTTGTGTGCAGCTGAAGTATTTAAACCAGTGAGTTTTCTTTTTTTCTTGTGTTTCAATGTTTGTGCTGGTCACATCTGTGACATCTTATTGTGTTCACCATGTAAATTTTCATCATTCCATTATGTAGGTATCCATCTTTATATAGTTATTTCATAAAAATATCTCTTTTTGGATAAAGTGATCTAATTATTTGTTTAAATTTATGCATGTGTGCGTCTATGAATTTACCTCCCCTGTCAGTAATTTCACTCTCAATCACGTGCATGCGCAGAGCAGTTCTCGTTCCATTTGTTCCGCTAACCGTGCAAATGTCCATGCAACATTTGGGCCAGGTATCATTGCAACTGTTTGCGAATGCTTGTGGAGTTAGTTTCCATTACATTCCCTGGGTTCTGAACGAACGTTCTATCAACATTCTGCTAACGTTTGCAAGCTGCATGGTCTGTGTTCATATCCTGATTCAGGCATACTTCTTCCATAAGGATTTTTTTCACTAGGGGGCGACTCTCTTCAGATAGCATAGTGAGTCAACTGCAGTAACCTCAACATTTATAATTCAACGCATTTAAATATTTCATTGATTCAAATAACCAGCAGTTCATATTTCTACACTCACATATGCAGTATTGTGACAAGGTTTTGCAGAGATAATACGTAAGTAATGAATTAAATTAATTTTGTAAATATGTTTCCAAGGTAATTGATGTATATGTATGATAGATTATTGGTTTAAAAATGGATATTATTAATAATGACCTCCATGTCCTCTATGTTGACATTCTAGTTCTGAAGATAGAAAGAGCATATTCCAAAACATCGGCAAAGGACAATCAATGTTTTAATTTTGCCTAAACCCTCCAAATAAGCTAATAATTACGATAACTGAGGACAAAAAAAGGACCACTGAAATAAATTAAATGTCAGTAACATTGTGTGTGTGCCAGCAACAAAAACAACTGTGCCAAACAAAAAGCAGTCATAGCCTTATCTGCCTTATCTGAAAATAGTGAACTTTTACTGCTACAATAACCTTAAATAAAATTGAAAAGCAAATGAGTAACTGAAATTAATTGATGTACAACAAAAGGCTGTTGAATAATAATGGGGTTTTGATTTAAAAAACATTCATTAAAGAATATCTATCAATGCACTATTAATACAAAGCAAAGTATTTTGTGAGAAGTGAAGAATTGTTTTGATGGAACCATTACTTGTGTGAAAAATAATATTCATTCCATAAATGACAATGAAGAGAATGAAAATGAACATACTCCCTGAGAATGTTTGCCAGGCACTTTCACTGGACCATCCATATTGATTTTGGGAAAGAAGAGCGGCTTCATAGACACCCTCTCCCAAGTCAGAAATCTCAGCAGCCACAGTGTACACGTTTCCTTCAGGATTGACTACTTCAGGCTCTTCAATCTTGGTCTCATTAGTCTGAAAGTTAAATAAGGAAAAGGAATAAAGGTAACACTGTAAAACCAATTTTCCCTTCAAATGAGATAAAAAAAACCTTCTCAGAAAGCAGGTTACATAGTTTACATTTCAGCCTTAATACTAGTAAATAGTGATACTAAAATTCGCCGCAACTGCTGAAGACTGCTGTTTTCATTTTCATTGAAAAATCATTTCAAAATATAGGTGATTTATTCCTTTATTAAAGTTGTTTTATCAACATTATCAATTTAAACAAGAGGCAGGTTTGGTTTTTGTAGGCAGAGTCATAATTTTAAAATCATGAAGTGTGAGAATGGTCAACATTCTATGAAAGTATTTGAAATTAAGGATCGATGAGATGCAGTATCAACCTGGTTAATGTGGATTGCTGAACAACATATTAATTTGTCCAAACAAAACTCAGTTTGCTTTCATGTGAATACTAGAAATTGAAAGATTTAATTTATGCAATGGAGGGTATAACCTAAAATCTGATGAAGAGGAAGGGTGCAAGGAAGTACATATTCACCTCAGCTGCCTCATTCCTTCATTCTTATAAATATTTAGAAGTTTGGTATAAAGGAAATTGAGAAACTCACATTTTTCTTCCTGTAAATAAGTTTGTACCGGGTGATGGGTGAGTTGCTCTCAACTGTCCAGCTAAGAACTTGAGCATGGCCATTCGGCGTCTTGGGTGAGCTGCTGACAAACTGGGCTCTGCTAGGCACACCTGTAAGAGGAATCAACAATTACTGCTTTGCCAAAAGAGTTCATGCTAATCCTTAAAAAATGAGCAAGTTAGGAGGGCAAAACATAAACTCAAAAATACAATAACTCCAAATTTCAGTTTCCTAAATGATGCAGCAGAGAAATAAGGAAGATAGTTGAGGTGTGTAGTTCAAAAGCGAAGTTGACTTGGAAAGCTATTTTGAGGAGGCTACCAACAACTATAGCCATTATCACCATGTAGGAAAGCAGATAGGCTGGTAAGGAAATGATTACTCCGAGAATGAAAGATTGGGAGAAAAGCTGATGTTGGCATTAGCCTACTATCAATACATGAAATGCTGAAAGATGACAATCATTGTCTGCTGGGAGCTATTTGGTGGCACTGGAGGACAGTCATCATCCAAGTTCATATTCTTCATAGGTCACTTAAAAAATTTAAACATATTTCCCTTGTATTGAAAGTATTACCAGGGGGTACCAGAGGGATGAAAATTCAATTATTTTATCCAAGAGCCTTGTCGTGGGAAATGCCTTAATGAGTACCATGAGGATTCATACTACATATATTCATCCTCCATACTCGAATTCTCTTGAAGCAAAAAATCATTGAGGTATACTTTTTCTACATTTAGGGACCCAAGTTCTTAGAATACATACACCAAATCCTTTCGTCTGACGCTGGGTGCAGGTTTTCTTGACCCTTTGCCTCAGCGTCAGTCCGTGTCCAGGGTCACCTTTTTGTTTGTGCAGTGGCTTGACCAATAAATATTTATTCCATACTTGCAAAAATATACTCAGAAGTGTAGTATGTACATATTTATATTTTGCTGCTAATTTACAAAACCTTGTTGTCTCTTGCGTGTTTAACATGCAGAGGGATACAAAAATGCCATAATTTTTTTTCTGATTAGATTAACTAATCCATGTCTCTAATAGCAGAGTTTTAAGTAGTTTACTATTAACTGATCATAATATTAGGTAGATTAAATACTATCCTGTGAAAAAAAACTTGTTTAGCACATATGCGTCTGGCACCCACTGAATGTAGTGTTGCCAAAAATTTGGTCCCGGTTTTAGCCATGGTCTCATAGTCCTTGTTGAGAATCCAGATGCAATGAATACATCACCACATGCTATGGTTTCAGCAGGGAGATGAGTGGATCTTCGAAACTTAGAATCAAAACTTTTTTTGGCATGAAAATAAAGTATGCACCAAGGCTTGCCAAATACCATAGGATAGAAATGTGTACACATGGTTAAACCTTTCTGCCAATTTTTAGTTCCCAACCAACCAGCATTATTCGAAGTTATGTGATATGTGAGACGTGTGTCTGCTTTTCTTTTGACCATCATATTTTGTTCCTTGACACAGACTTCTCTAATCAATCTGAAAATCTTTCTCAGTTGATGAGTTGTGCGTGCTCTTGCCAGAATTTTATCCTCCTGCTTCATTTTTCTGTATAAAAATTTAGTTGGTTTCTGAAGACGTGTGACTCCTGTTGAGGAGGCCACCTCTCCAGTGATTAGTGTTAGGTAAAAACCAGTTAATATTTATCGCTCTGCACAAAAATGGATTTTCCAATTTGGTGTGAAATCCAATGATATTTTATATGCCACAGTTTAAAATATTTAAAATTCTTATTATTGCACTGTTGAGTAAAAAAAACATGAAAATTTTAGTTAGTAATATGGCTAACAAAAGCCAGTATGGTAAGTTTTAGAAGAAGAGGAAATTATTAGCAATATATCTGATACAAATGTTATTAATATATAACTTGAAAGAAAGTAAAAAAGACACTGGCATCTTATATTAATTTCAAGTATAGTAAAACATTGAAAAAATTTTACCATACATTGGATACAATTCGTGAAATTAGTTACTAAGATAACTTTGAGTTATGCATTGAATAAAAAATTTATTGTCTAAGGTATCCAACACTAACTGACCTGAATCACATATGTCAAATAGGCAACTGTACAGTCCTGTGGTGTCCGAATAACCCTTCAGTACATATTAAAGGGTTATTGGAACTCCACAGTAATTTTGAGCAAAGATCATTGTTTAGGATGATCTAAAGTGTATGACGTAACTAAAAGTACTGTAAGAGTTCAGTTTAACATTCATAAATGGCCTGTTGAACACAAGGATTGCACTTTTGAGCATAAACATATTTTCTATGTAACAACAATGTTTTCTATGTAGCAACAAATTGTTTTTTTTTTCAATAGGTTTCTACTGCAAAAAATATACTTGACCACAACCTAAAGCAACAGGTTAAATTGTCACTAATTTTTAGAGAAAAGGTAGAGGTAGTCCCTGTCCACATGCCGTGCATAGGGCTCCGAGTAGGTTCTCTAATAACATTATAGCCATTTTCTTGCTAGGCTGAGGGGTCTTGTTAATCTGGTGTTAATTCTCTTGGGTAGACAAATTTATACCGCATATTAATGGAATTTGCTGACAAAAAATGAAAAATCTACACTACTTCAACATGGAATTCATTGTGAACGAGAATACATCTCATACAACAGAGTGCGTATTAAACTCAGAGTTCTCTTCTCCGAGAACATTTGGATTCTGTCGTAAAACCTCCAACATTACCAGATATCAAACCTGGTGCTTCACGATGGAATGTTGGTACTCTTGCTACCCCATCATTCCCAACCACAAGGAGGTAAAACAATATCTATTAAAATTTGATTGAGGAGTTGCTTCTGAAAAGTCAGACACTAAAGTTATTTAATGACTTACCAGAGAGTTTTGCAACCATTTGATTGCGTCCAATAGTGTTGTTAGCAAAGCACGTATAGGTTCCAAAGTCTTTGTCCTGAGTGTTCTTGATCCGCAGGGTGTGGCGGCTGCCTATCCTTGATTCTGTAATTCTCTCAGATGGGGGCAGGAGTTGTCCTTCTTTGTACCAGTAGACCTACAGATTAAATTACGCAGTTGAATCATTCAGTGAAAACTGTCTAACATTCAAATGATACAATACAACCAAACTGGAATAATACTCTGCAGGTTAAATTGAGATGAAACGGCAATCCATTTACCCTTTCACCTAAAATAAATTTTTACCTTATTTGTCATTTATTTTATACTCCACCACAAACTCATATCATTTGAATAGTAATAAGTGTCATTAAAACTGTCGACTGTCAAGAAAAATGAGATTTACAGGCTTTTCCTTGTTGATAAAAGCCAATACCTATAGTTATGAGGGTCTATTGAAACATTCCTAATGCATAAAATCTAAATTAATGTACTAAAAAGGTAGAAAAACCAGCTTGTTTAAGCACCCAATTGATTGAATAAAGTCTGTTTTTAGAGGAAATAAGAAATAAGAACCTTAGGCTTTGGCTCAGCATGAACAGTACACGTTATCTCAGATGTATATCCTTCAGCAGTGTTAACTGACTCCTTCTCTATTTTGATTTCAGGTGGATCTGGAATAATAGCAAAAAAAATGAGGAACAGGAAATGGTGGAACAAATAATAAAAATATTACTGGAGAAAACCTCTTAATAAGTTCACAGATATAATGGTGAGAGCAGCATGACCACTTAGGTTGTTTAGCAATATTGACTCAGAAGTTTCACATTCCATTATAATAGAATTCAATCAGAATGCAAAAGTTTGTCATTAATATTATGATCAAAAATCACATGGATGAGACACTTCAATGCATATAGCATGGTGAATTGTGCTCAAGAGGCATAAGAGGGTTGAAGAACTAAAAAAAAATGACTCACACTGCACTCTGATGTCAATAGTAGCCTTTACTGCCTCGCCAATTCCATTTTCAGCCGAGCATTCATATGATCCATTGTGATTCCTTTCCACAGATTCGAAGGTGATGGAATTGCCCTGCTTGGTTTCCTCTCCAGTTGCGAGGTGCTTTCCCTGCAAGATTAGAATTTCAATTGACATTCAGATCAGCACAATTATGCACACCTAGTAAGATGAACTTTTTTTCTTGAATGCATCATAAAATTGGCCAGGGTAATATGAGCAGAAAGTAACGCTATTTTATCCTGCATCTGTTGCCATTGGAGGCGCTTTCTCTATACTTTCACCTCTGTTCTTTCATGTTCATGGATACCCATATTTCATTAACGCTCAATCATATACTTATTGCTAATGATCTCAGGTAAAATCATGCTAATGCCCGGTAGTGGTTGAAGAAAGTCATCATATTAGTAAAAAACTTTAACAGAAAATAAGCATTTTGTTCGACTTCCAGAGGAAGTTAGTTAAATAATAAATGACCCATACACAGCAGGGCACAATCAGAATTCCTTGTTCTGACACATACTTGATGGTGATTAGTATAACTTCTTGTATTATATATATGATAACCTTCATCTGTAGCATAATAATTAATGTTTTTGGCACAAACCATTCGAGTAAACAAATAAGCACAAGGTGGAGGAAGGAAACAAAGAAACTAAGAGCAGCATGGATCACTATGTGATGTACATTTTACACATCGGCAGCAGAATATTCTTTTGAATTAAAATATTTGGTGCAGGGTCCCAGAGAAGAACGCTGAATATGATCCAAGAGTAAAAACTCACCAGGATAAATTGAGAGAGATATAATGCTATACATTTAACTGTCTCTCACGTCAATAAGCTTTTTCTACATGACAAGAAGCTCCAAAAAACATACTTCAGAAAACCTTCAAAATAACCCTGGGTAGTTCCATGTTGTACCAGTGGCCAAGTAAATGGCACTGCGTATCTGTTAGAAGTAGATAAATTTAAGGAAATGCAGAAGACCTTGGATATGATACCAAGCTGATAGGTCCTGTTTATTCTATATGAAAAGGATGGCTTGATGACTTGCTAAATGTCTGATAATTTTGGAAACATGCTAATTATTTCAGATTTCCTCTAGCTTGTAATGATCCTTTCACTTGGATACCAAATGCAACATCCAGTCATCCACCTGCAGTCTGTATTATCAGTTAGGTGAATGCAATGGTTATAGCAAGATATTCAGCATGGATATTAAGGGAGCATTATTATTGAAGAATTAAGCTTTAAGAAACAAACAAGATCCACTTGGCAGATGATATCACAGTCATAGCTGGAAATCGTGAGGATCTTCAAAGGTCACTCAATGTCATGGACCAAGTTCTCCAAGAATAGAACACGAAAATAAGTAAGATGAAGACTAAAATCCTAGCATGTCGAATAGAGAAGATGAATGCAGAAGTCACCCTGAGAGGAGAGAAATTAGAGCAATTGGATTCCTTCACCTATCTCGGAAGTACCATCACGTGGAGCGGAAGAAGTACAACGGACATCATGCGGAGAATAGCCCAAGCTAAGAAGGCGTTCATGGGAAAAAGACAACTGCTGTGCTCAAAGAAAATTCAAACCAGGAAACAGTATGTGAAAACATTCATGTAGAGCGTAGCACTCTATGGATCGGAAGCATGGACCATTAGAAAAGTTGACCAGAATAGACTGGAAGCCTTTGAAACCTGGTGCTGGAGGAGGATGCTGAAGAGAAAATGGATGGAAAAAATAAGAAATGATGAAGTGTACAGAAGAATAGAAAAGGAATGGACCATATGGGACACCATAGAGAAAAGAAGAACAAGATGGATTGGACACTTCATGAGACACAATGGGTTTGTGAGGAACATCATTGAAGGTAAAATAGAGGAAAAAATTCCCCAGAGAAAGACTCAAGAATAAGTTCATGGACAAAATAAAGAGGAATGTATATACATAGGATGAGGTGTTAGGAGGTAAGGGAACTAGCATTAGATTGGGAAGAGTGGAGGGCTGCAGTCAACCAATCTTAGGATTGAATGACTGTAATATTTATATCGAGTAGATGGAATTAATTTCAGAATGCAACTTTATTTCTGCATGTCACTCTTACACTGTTATTTGTTACCTCTTTACTCTCATCACCTATGTAGCTATCCAACAACTGGTTGCTAGGTACATACAACAAACAAAGTAACAAAACAAAATACAGAACATTAATATAATAACAATTATAAATGTCAACAACCAAATATGATGTTAAGGAGTAAGGGAATCAATAGTTGACCTTGAAAATTATTTAAAATAAAGAATAAAAAACAATAATGAAAAGTCCCTCACCTTCCTGGACCAGGTAATTGTAGGCACTGGATATCCTTCAACATCACACTTAATGGTGAGAGGCTCTCCTTTCCTGATAATCTTGTTTGGACCCGGGTGCACATTGACAATTTTTGCTTTAGCTGCACACAAAAGAAAATTGTTACCAAGTAAATTTAATGAATGACATCACACACATTATGTTTTGAGGAGAACATAACCCTGACGAAGTACATATTCAGAAAGAGTTCCCATTTAGCTACGAATTCGTATGAAGGTAGGAAATGGGCAGATAGAAAATAAATCTTTTTCAAAACTAGCATGCCTCACCTATGCTATATTTATTGCACCGAGTCCAAGAAATAACAGAAAAACTAGGTTTAGATAATTCAAAATACATGGCCAGTGTGGCAGTATTCATCCCTGTTAATAAATGCACGCCAAATCTAATCGGATGACTTCTTTAACTTTCTTAGACACAAAATGCATTACCGAATGTCGCTGTCAAATTTCAAGGACATTAATGCTCAGATTACAAATAACCAGCGACCTAAACCAAGGACCTTAGCAGGTAATGCAGAAAGTGTCATGATTTTATTCCCCTTACTCATGGTATAAATCAAAATTTATATCATTCAATAAAATTTTTGCATTCATGAAATTCTTTTGGGTGCACAATAGACACTCCTTCAGGAAAGTATAGAATAAGTTGTTTTGAGGAACTTTTTTATGTTTATTTTAACAATTAGTACATTCAGTAATCAAAATGAAAAATATTTTTGCAAGTGAGAAGAATTCTAAAGACTTTCAAATGGTATTTATTAAATTCTCAAACTGTGGGCATCTCAATGATTACTTTAATATGTATTTTTTAGACAGCACCAAAATTAAATGTAGCAAAAGATGCACATAATGGGGTTTACTCACAGAAAACGTGGAGAATGTGAATGATGTGGAGTTTATCCGGGGTGCTCAGCTCACACGAATAATCACCAGAATCCTTGGCAGTCACATCTCTAATCTCAAGAGTGTTATCATTGTGTCTTGCAATTCGCTCATCATAGGTCATTTTAATGTTGTCTGAGTACAATGGAGTTCCTCCCTTCTTCCACATAACCACCACATTGGGATCTGTAAGGCATTCAAAGAGAAATAGCAATGAGAAAAGTCTTTTTTCTCAAATGAACAGCAATGAAATCTCTGAAACAAATACATAAAAGCATGTTAAGTGTTTCACCATTACCTGCAAAATTTTAATGTCGATAAAAATAAGCACCCCTTGGGGGAGCCAGTAAGCCCTTGAGGCCATGACGCTGGGTAGATAGGGGATCATCTTAGTGTAATTTCAGGGAATGAGTTACGGATGCAAGAATTTTCATTTTCAAACACATAAGAGGTATTTTTTTCAAGTATTCCACAGATAAAAGGAAGGTGTAAAAATCAGAGAAAATCCTCCCGGCTTTCCCCACTTTTGAGGTCGTATCTACCCACAGTGTTTCTTTTTTCACCTCTGCATGTGATCTACCCTTCTTCCTCCCATCAAAGAAACCTATTCTCTTTTCACCCCTTCCCCAATTGCCAAACATCCTTCCCTCTATCACAGCCTTGAGTAAACCATTGTCCCTTCTTACTTCCAGTGGCGGTGCTAGGCATCAGCGACGTCGGCCACCGCCGATGGCCTAGCAAAAAAAGTTTAACAATGTTATTCAAAGTTTAGTTATTCGTATATATTTCCGTACACATGAGTAGTATTTATCCAGAGTCGCATTATGGTCTAGCAACACTTCAAAAGTTAGGTGATACTGTGTGCGGAAATAGCGGCTGGTGTTAACTATGACATAATCTTGAAAAAATTCAGTGAGGCTAAAAGCCAAAAAATTCGTTTATTTAATTTTTGATTTATGTAATTTTGTCAACTTTTCATTAACAATAAAACTCATATACTCATACATCAGTCTCATTCTATTTATCGTTTTCTTTCTGACTGGGAAATGAAAGAGGCCTCGCAAAGCTGATGTAGCCGACATCTACATTTGGTCTAGCACCGCCACTGCTTACTTCCTCCAGCCACTTAGCCTGCTTATACCAGATTTCATTCAGAAGTTTCCTTTCCTCGCCCACCATCTCAAGCACTTCCTTGTTAGTCTTCCTCTCCGTCCATCTAACCTTCTCCATCCTTCTCCACACCCACATATCAAACGCCTGCAGTCTATTCACGTCCTCCTTCCTGAGGGTCCACGTTTCTTTCCCACACAACGCTACGCTCCATATAGCTCTTCACCAGCCTCTTCTTCAATAAAATTATTATTATTATTTGCGTATGGACCCTTTTTTTATTGGATCACACAAAGCATTATGACTCATTTCTAAGTTCCTTTCTTATCTTCCACACTTCTCTCATTCTTTCTCCGTGGATTCTCTTTCTCTCTTCCGTCCACTTTGTCCCTGGTTTCTTTGGGACTTCATTCTCTGGCATTATGTTCCACTGGTGTATCTTGTTTCTGTAGGTAATTCAGTTTTCAATTTCCTTAGGGTCTATTTTTGCTTTTCCTAGATCACCTCTGACTTGAGACGACCATGGTATTGTTGATTTGACACCTTGTAAATATGTGATGACCTTCTTGATGAGTCTTGTTGGTGGGAGTCTATTGATATGCCCGAAAAATTGTAGTCTTCTTTTTCTGATATCTGCCGCCAGGTTAGACATCTTCTCCGTAGTTTTCCTGGAGTCCTATACCCTTCTTCTGTCGTATACCCTTCCAGCCTCTACCCTTCTTCTGTTAATTTTGGGCCAAGAATTTTCCTCATGATTTTTCACTCTTCCTTCAGTATGTTCTCCATATCTCTTTTTATATGAAGCGTAAGAGTTTCACTTGCATACAAATCCTCTGGCTTGATTACAGTGTTGTAGTGCCTGATCTTTGTGTTTATGGAAATGCATTCCTAGTTATAGATATTGTATGTCTTGCCATATGCCCTCTTCATTTTCTGTAATCGAGTCTTCTGGGCTATCTTCTCTCCTCCTGTGGGTTCAAGGATCTTGCCCAAATACCTAAAACGTGTGACTCGATTTATCTTGCCGTATTTTGTGTTCAATACTTCGATGTCCAATTTTGAGCAGAAGAATTCGGTCTTTTCGAAAGAGATCTGAAGGCCAACTTTCTCTGCACATTCCTTGAGGACTTCTATCTGTTTGGCTGTTGTTGTTTCATTATCTGCGAGTATGGCTACATCATCAGCGAAAGCTAGGCATGAAATTTCTACATCATCTTTGGGTCGTCCGAATCGTGTTGGTGTCCAATGTCCTTGGTTTTTCAGTTCTTTTTCCCACTCCTTAATGACTTTGTTCAGGACTCAGTACAAGAGGAGTGGAGATAGCCCATCTTCTTGGCATACTCCAGTTTTGATCTGGAAAGGTTCAGAAATTTCACCCATAAATTTTACTTTCGACATTGTATCTGTCAATGTCTGTTTGATCAATCGCAGTGTTTTTGCATTGAGTCCCTGTTCTTCTAAAATATTGAACAAAGATTGTCGGTCGATAGAATCGTATGCCTACTTGAAGTCGATAAACGTGCATATGATCCTAATTGCTTTGTATTTCAGTATTGCTTTCAGGTTGAAGATTTGTTCCACTTATTTCATCCAGGATTCCCATCCTCTTCCTTCCACTTCCACACTTCCCCACTGTCCTCCTCTCCATTAACCTCTTCAGCATTCCTTCTCCTTTCAAAATGTCCTCCATCCATTTCTTCCACCTTCGGTGAACCTCTTCCACTAGCTTCCTCTCCTCTTTAACCATATCCAATGCCTCCTTGTTCGTCCTTCTCACCACCCAGCACACCCTAACCATCCTTCTCCAAACCTACAGCTCAAACTCCTCAAGTCTATGTACATTCTCCTTTCACAAAGACCAGGTTTATTACCAATAAAGCGCCACACTTCATATTAAAGTTTTCACCAGCCTTTTCTTTCTGTCTCTTCTCAGATGTTTCCCTCATCAATTCCCTCCTCTTTCAATATGCTCTTACAGTAAAGGCAATTCCACATATGATACCAACTAAACTCTCTTCAAGAGGATCTCATCGCTTTTGTCTTCTTATGTTTTATCTTCATCCCATGCCTTCAGTGCTGCACTGCTAGTGCATTCCTTATTATCTGTAACCTCAAGGCTGACTGACAAACCAATGCTTGATCATTCTCACTGCTCTTATCTGCTCACTGTTTTTATCAGATCTCCTCCTCCCTCAATCTCCTCCCTTCTTTTTCTGAACCATTTCTTCTGAACACACATTAAAAAACAATGGTGATAGTTGGCACCCTTTTCGATCTTGCCTTCCAATCATTACCAATCCCTATTCTCTATTGGTATATTTAGATATGAAAGTCAAATCAGAATATTGTAATAGTCACCTGATATTTATTACTCAGCAAAGTCTTAGCAAGATCAACCAAAGTAGTAGATTGTAACAGATTTAGTGAACCTCACAGACAGTTTAATGGTCCATGCACCAAAAAAATTACAATAATTTTAACTGTCAAGTAATGGGCCATACAGTGGCACCCTGTGTAACACAACATTGGGCTTTGGCCATAAAAGAAGAAATTGAGGACATATTACAAAATATATTCATAGTATGATGCTGGAAAATGAGTTAAATTACAGTTGCAAAATTTGAGGACTCAGTTGAACCATTGTAAGAAAAAGAAAAATGTCTGATAAAAATGAAGTCCAGGAATCAGAATTACCAGTAGAGAATTATAAGCCAAAGAGCAGGTTTTCCATTGAATGGGTCTGATCACATGAGAAATGATAATACAGGCTCATATCAAATACATCTCAAGTAGCCTTTCACCTTCGGCAAAGAAAGAGGCTTTGTGAGCCAATGAGATCATATCGGCTTTCATAACTCAGGTAATAATATCTCTTTTGCAACATTTTTAAATCTAATTTTCAGCTCATTCTCTCCACTCATTTGGAATTCCTTAGCAACTCCTTTGCAATTTGAAACACGAGAAAAATTGGTTGAAATCAGTCGAAAATGAGGTTCTAACATCATATCAAAAAATTACAGGCATGCACTTGACCCTTTTTAAAATTCGTATTTATTTGCTAGCTTATGCTACATATTTCTTAGAAATTAGTTCCTTACAGCAGCAGTTTTGTTCTTAGAAAGCAGTTTCAAGAGGAAATTGCAGAAATTTTTGACAAACAGTAAAGGAGTTGCTTATAACTTAATATGTAATTATCAGAATAAATTCAGGTGGAGAAAAAATTAGCTTGAAAATATCTTTAAAATTAAAGCAAATTAAAAACAAGTTACGGTTGAGTTAATTGAATTGGAATCAGTTGGAAACCAGTAAAAACAGTTGTTTATGAGATGTTCCCTACCCAAGACTGATTGGCAGTTACTTGCAAAATTGAAACTAAAGAAAATCAGTTGCAGAGGAGGAAAATATTTTTAATCAGTCGCAAAAGAGATATTTGATCTGAAAATCAGTTGCAGAAGAGATCTTTAATGTGAAAATCAGTTGCACATCAGTCCAAGTAAATATGAGTTGAAAAACAGTTTGAAAATGGGATGAAAAAGTGAATGAAAATCAGTTCCAAAATAGTGCATCGAGAAAAATGAGGATGAAAACCAGGACACATGAGTTTGAAATCAGATGCAAATGAGAAAGACCCTGTCAAATGAGTTTCCAAACGGTTTAAAATCAGTTGCAAAAGAGAAATTTTAACCTGAGTGGCCTCACACAAAAATCATATGAACTTGGTAAGTTGACCAGTCAAAATTGGCTCCATATCAGGCTGACATAGGCCTTTGGTCATCACAAGTCTGCAAAAATTGGACATTGCAGGCACATTGCATGCATTATTGCAGCTAAAGTATTAGTAAACATGGGCTATATGTTGGTTCTCATCTTCCAACAACGTTTACCCAAAATCGTAGATAAATGAATCCCAAATGTTGGCCCATATAATTTGGCTGCTTGGGATATGTACGGCCTATCCCAAACAGGAACCCACCAGAGTTGCTGACATTGCAGGGGAACATGACGGTGCCTTTGGGTTTCACTTTAAAAACTTCGCCTTGTGTGTGGATGACTGGCGGTGGGCCATGATACTCCTCTTCTTCCTCTTCCTCGTCGTCAAACTGGTCATTGTCGTCCCCTACGTAGTCATCATAGTTACTGTCATCAGATGTCCCTTTGTCCACTGGTGATGAAGCAGCTGTGTGAAGCAAAAAGAAATCAATTTTAGACAGACCATTGAGGAAAAAGGAGAAGGAACCCTTGAAGGTACCGAGCAAAATATTTATTCCAGTAAATATGGTAGTGTTGGGCCGATAGTGAAAAATGTATTTAAACCCCAGGAAATGAGTGGTTTTCAATGAAATTTTTAGGGACGAAAGTGCATAGAACTGGGTAGTTTTCAGTGAAAAAAAAGTGACTAAACAGCAGAAACACGGTTTTACCATAAGTAACCATTATTTATTTATTTATTAATAATACTTCTTTTTTTTCAAGAGATCACTTTCACTTTGATATTTTCAGTGACTTAACCTACGAAGAAACGGTAGATATAGAAAATAGGCGTGATATGTGGTGGGATCAGCGGTGTAATTCCAGATATTAGTCAGGATGGGCATAGTTGTTTCCGGCAAAGGGGTTTTAAATTTAGAAACTATGGGTTGCAAGTAATTTTTGGTGGTCGGTGGTCTATGATAGGATTGTACCTCCTTCAATTCAGGGCCGCCCACAGGGCCGCCGATGTATGGCGCAAGTTGCGCCATAGAAAAAGAAATTGGGGGGAGGGGAATTAAAAATTTGGGGGGATTTTCAAAATGCATAAAGAAATTCACTAAATGTAAATATTTTAAACCGTTTTCAGTAATCCATATTCGTATCGAAAGGTTATAATGATGAATGAATATTTAGCGTTAAGTGTAGTATAGTAAAACATCGTTCTGTTATGGAGAGTCATTCAGCCAGCCGAAAGCTTCTTTTATTTCGGTCGCGTCTCTCTAAACTCTTTCTTGGCTGCCGCACCGCACCGTCGTCGAGGCCACCATAAGATCCCCGAACGCAACCCAGTAGCATAACTGACTCAGCATCCCTCCAGTCTTATTCTCACCCCCTCCTCCCAACATCTGCCAAAGGGCCACATCACAGTACAGTCAAAAGGCTTAGACCTGCGGTTCGTGTATACACTGCACGTTACCTTTTACGGTGATCTATTATGCCCACTTTCCCTTAGTCGACAATCGTAGCATTTGTCTCAACCCCTCGTACCCTCCTCCCCTTCGATAAATAACTTTGTCTCCACAAGTGAAACTTTCAATTCAAAAATATTTTCATGTTTTTTTTGTAAGATTATCTTTAGGGATGGGTTGAAATTAGGCAAAGTAGCAGAGCTAGATATAATCGAATTACGTTGTTTTCAGTTTTTTAATTGTAAAACTATATTAGTTTATTAACTTAATGGTTGAAGGCGTAACTTTGTGGAATGACACTGCTGACATGACTAAAAAGAGAGAACTCTTAGTATTTTCCACACTTAAAACTTTAATTCCCGACCCAGGTTTCGACTGCCTTGCAATCATTTTTTGAACCTTTTGTACCTTTGAAAATGATTGCAATCATTTTTGAACCTATGTACCTTTGAAAATTATTGCAAGGCAGTCGAAACCTGGGTCGGGAATTAAAGTTTTAAGTGTGGAAAATACTAAGAGTTCTCTCTTTTTAGTCATGTCTATATTAGTTTATCATACATATTTAATAATATTGACGTCCAGCGCTCCCCGCCCCCCCACCCCTTTCCCTACACGAGCGCACCCGAGTTCCGAGGAGGACGAAGGGAAAGATTACAATATATATGTACACGCATTCTAAATAAGATCAGAAGTGAAATAAGCGAAAATTAGATCAGAAGTGTACTTTCAAATCCTTGATTCCCTAAGTCTTCAGCCGCGGGTTCGGTTTCCAGAAAGTTCTCTGAATATTGTCCAACAAATAACTTACTTTTCCCATGAAGGTTTACTCAATAAGGCCGATTCTCGTTAGTGACTT
This sequence comes from Ceriagrion tenellum, assembly GCA_963169105.1. NCBI lineage: Eukaryota > Metazoa > Arthropoda > Insecta > Odonata > Coenagrionidae > Ceriagrion > Ceriagrion tenellum. The sequence goes on along the minus strand of OY720641.1, from coordinate 4,930,981 downwards.
GTGTGAGTATTATGGAATCGATGGTGAAGAACTTTGTGAAGAAGTTAATGTATTTAGTCATCTGTACAAAGTTAGCTACCCGAGAATTGATTCATCAGATGTGCTGAGCTTGAGTGACGAGAGTCTGAGCAAAAATAATGACGAAAGAGGCACCCACGATTCTTGTGACGACAAGCCTGATGGTCGAAGTACAGATCCTAGGATAGCAGAACAAAAATTTCTGGATCAATGGGTCAAGAAAGGATTCATTAGGCCTTATAGGTTTTTATGAAATATTTCTGGATTTCCTTACCTAACGATGTTATACCAGATGCTTCTGGCATTGCCCGCAACAAGTTTCTCAGCAAAGAGGGTTATGAGCAGATTAAGAATTGTACAAAATAGGCTGAGAAGCAGCATGGGAGATGTCTGGCTCTCCGACATGCTTGTCCTTTCTTCCGAAAAAGTCATTTTTAAATCCATTCATAACAGTGAAGTTACAGTAAAATTTGCTTTGTCAAGTGAGCAAAGAAAAAAACCTACCACTGTAAAAAGAACATCATGGGTAGGGTAGTCAAATTGGTACATTACCACCGCCACCACCAGCACTGATTTTATCTACACTAAACAATTCTCATTTTTACAATTTATTCCTTTTTTAAGCATGCTATCGTAAAAAATAAACTCTCACATCCTTATGGTTTTTGCAGCATTGTATTTAGTTTTAATTAGTTACCCTATATAAGCGCAATAGTTTGCTTAAGATTTTATTTATATTTTTTTGAGTTAGTTTTTGGGGGTTTGGTCATAAACCATTGCAGCCAAACCCTCTAAAATAACTCTAAAAATATGGATATCACAGTGGTCGACAACATTTATGACGATTTAAGAATTTATTGCCAGAATAGTGTTAAAAACGATTTTGTGAAGCTAATAATTAAAAAAGTTCCCGAATCCTCCGTTCCCCTCGGCGTCACTCCATACTACCTTGGACCCAAGGTCGTTCGATATCTCGATTCTTCGCCTCGCAACATATCGAATAAATCGACCCTGCCTTGGACCAAGGTCGTTCGATATCTCGATTCTTCGCCTTTCGAGTCGATGGTGCAACATATCGAATAAATCGACCCCTGCCCTGGACAGGCTATCAAATTATAACCTGGTAAGTACCTATATACCGGTGGACGGGGGATGGATTGGGGGGGGAGGGGAAGGAGGGAGGGAGTTTTTGGTTTTGGGGGTATGCGCCATCAGCATTTGGGGGGGGGGGATGGGCACCCCTGCTTCAATTTGACCAATTTGCTGAGTATTAGCAGAGCATGGGTACTTTTATATTGAAAACTTTCCCACTGTTTGACAATGGTTCTGCGCCAGGCAAAAACCTCGCAGCCGTGGAGTAATATTGGTTTCACCGTGGAGGAGTAGAGTGTTAAACGCGCTTATTGGGAGAGCGGCGACTGTCGTTGGCAGAGCGATGATAGATCTAGGCGAGCAGAAAGGGCCTTACGTTTGCACTCTATTACATTGCTGGCGAAAGTTAATTTTGAGTATAACGCCGAGGAATCGATGAACCTTGGGATCGGTTTTTTGTCGAAAGCTGGCCGGATATGTGGTTCATGATTGCGTCTGCGTGTAAAGTGTATGCGAGTGCTTTTGTTTGCGTTCATTGATATTTTCCATGTTTGCGTCCATTTGTGCAGTTGTTTTAGGTGAGTGTTCAGTTTGCGGACATTGGCGTCTCCTGTTTTAGATGTGGCAGAAATGGCTGTGTCGTCCGCGTACATGTGAATTTGAGTGTTGGGAGTGGAAGTCATGTCGTTAACGTGTATGTTAAATAGCAGAGGACTAAGTAGGGAGCCTTGGTGAACGCCAGCTTCAGCAGGACGGAGGAAAGAAAGAAATCCAGATTCAGAAACATGGAAAGATCTGTGTAAGAGATAAGAGGTGACGGGTATCCTCTACATAATGCCTGGAGAAGAGTAATTTGCACCTAGCCAATCAGAGAGCAGCATTATGAAAACCGCGGGAAAACGACGACGTATAAGCACGACAAAAATGCTCCACGACACTTCGACCTGAACACACTGGTAGTAAAGCCGGCGAAACTGTTGTCCCAAAAACAGCTAACGCAGAAGAAAACCCGGCAGTGATCATCAGTACAACTCCGTGGAAACCTGAGAACCAACACAATTTCGGATATTGTCGACTGTTTTCCGAGAGATTATCGACGAAAACCGTGGTATCACTGCAGACGTGAACGCAAGATAGTTGAAATCGTGGAAGTAAATAACGTTACGGAAATGCGGGGTTATACAGAAATATGGCAGCGCCACACTGAAAGGGATATTGAAATTCTCCCGGGATAATCCAGCCAGCAAGTCCAATCTAAAGAGGACCATTTGATTCGACTTACAGCCTAGACAGATATGAGGGAAGAATACCGTTCAGTATTGAAGCCGTAGGTCGATTCAGATTTTTACGACTCCTTACGCCTCAACAGATGCCGCCAGCATTTCTATCACGGTAAAAGAGGAATCCTGTGTACGCAAGTAATTAAAATCCGTGCTATTCACCTTCATTTACCCGTTACTCGAGACCAACATTATGTACACGGGGCATAAAAAATTAACTATTTTAATCATGAATTAAAAGACACTAGGTAATCATTTTCACTCGGTCCACCTCTTAGGGTGACTTAAAATACTTTTTGCTTACTACTTCTCATTCATCATTTTAGCCTTACGATACGTTTGTTGCCACGTTGTTGCATGACTGATAATGCGACCAATTATCTACTGGAAAATCAGCTACAAAACAAAATGAAAAAAAAATGCTCTTTGGCGATGTTTGAAGCTAGCTGTGAGTACCTGAATAAAATATCGGATCTCGTTTACGGAAAAAACCATGATCAAATATAACTTAGTGCGTAGTTTGAGAACGAAAGGAAGGTATGGATGTCACTTTGGTAAATGTCGTCATCCAATAGAACTCCGAAAAGAGGTGGTTTCATCGTATCGCATCCATTGGTTACGGTCGGATAATGCCCCATTAACTAAACTTTTCATCGGCCATGACCTACATATTTCTTAAAATGTTTCTGGCTTCGAAAAGATCACTTCTTGAACCTTTCAAAATTGACTGAGTGGAAACGACATGTTTCCCGGCACCAAACTATCTCGATAAATTCCCCAAGCCAATCAAAATTTAGAGAAGGAAAAGTTCAAGAATGGAATCGAAACGTCGGTATAAAAAATATGTGCGAGCTACATATCCGCCAACCCGCGGTGACTTCACGAACTATGGATCGAAAAGAATGAAGGGATCAAGAAAACAAAAGACGCGCGAAATGCCACGCGGCGGCCGCGTCTCTCTCTTGAAATGTCAAACCGTCACACAAAAGGATAACACTAGAAGGGGGTGCGCCGTAGAGCACGCAGGTGGAGTGGGGCTGTCATTTTTTTTGACCTTAGAATAAAAAAATCTCCAGGGAATCCGCCGATAAGATTAAAGAATGAGGTCAACGAAGGGAGGTTTTTTGGACCTACACTGCTAGCCGATAGTGTACGGGAGGTTGTAACAATATTAGTGCCAGGTGTATAAACCCCGGCTATATATATTTTCTTTCTGAAAACCAAATTTAACACAGTCTCCCGTTGTTCGCTCGCGTCAACTTGCCCATTCGCCTGGCGTTATTTACAAAACCCAAACTCTTAGTTAACATGAAGTTAATGTAAAATTTTGGTCATCTTGTGGTAAATGCTGACCAGAAAAAATAAAACGCCGAAGACACTTTTGAGGAAAACCTCCACCGGGAGAGAGGCATAAAGTTTGAAAAGACCTCATGAATAATCATTAAATAGACCGACAAAATGCTTATAGAAATAGCATCAAAATTCGAACTATGAATTTTTTCAATAGGCAAATTAACTACATTCCATCAGTTAATATCGACTTTACATGTTTTCATTGAAAATGACAGTCATTAATTCTCAGGTGGGTCGGTATACCTATCATAAGTTTGTTTAATTACCGCTACAGTTTTGTGTTTTGAAAAGGAAAAGCGAAAAAGACCTGGGGTGTAATTGGACCTCACTAATCAGCCACCGAATGTTGTATGCTCATGTCATCAATCCCAAAATAATAAACAATCTATATGTGTCAATCTCATTTTTAATGGCACTTGACCACTTAGAATATCTGTACACTTTTCGAGTTATTTAAAAAGATACGTCTGGTATATGTATATGCATAATTTCGTTGCAACGCCGTCAGCCGCAGGCAATCCCTATTAAAACCGATTTAAAAGACTTTTTACGTCAACACAAACATAATGATAATAAATATTTCGCGATCACACTCATCCAATACCAAAAAATAAATTTAAAAATATTACAGGACAAGTCGCCAAACACGAAGCCAATATCACAACGGATTCATATGTAAGAAGTTTCACATAAACAGAATAAAAACACCTCTTGGAACAAGTCAAAAACAAGATGAAGCACGCTTTTTCAACGAATGCCTTGTGATAACAGAAGCAATACACTAGCAGTTTTCCACTTTGTTGCTGGAAAATCGCAAGAGTTATTCCTCTATCATTATAGAATGCTTCTACCGCATAATAAATGAGTCTATATTTCGTACACATTGCAGTTAACCACAATTTAAAAAATTGGAGTCTCATTTCCTAGCGAGCAAATCTTTTAACCTGGTCTACAAATGTAACGTGTATCACAACGAAGTGCATTAGTAAATTAGTGAAAATATAGCAGATGTATATATTTCGTTGGCTGGAGCAGCATTCATTTGTCACTGAGTGCGCATTTTCATAACTTCTCCAGGAAGTCGTGACAAAAACATTCTCTGACCACACTGCACTCAAGTTTACGTACGTCTACAAGGTGTAAATCACCATCCATGTAGAGATATAAATGACGCAAGAATCATATTTATTAAATTATGCCTTAATTAACGCTACGTTTTGACTTGATTTGCAGCGGGATGTTCGAAATTTAAACATTAATAAGTGCATGTTTTTTTACTCGGCATGACACCTCGATATTTTTAGCAACCATTTTAATAAATTGAAACTATTATTTTGTGTTCAGAGGAAAATTTGTACCTAAATAAACGACTTTTTAAATAAATATACGTGAAATGCCATAAGGTTTGGAGTTAAAACAGCATCTAGTTGCCGAGAAAACAAGTCGGTATCATGCAATGTTTGTTCACTTTTATCTATACTCATTACAATTTAGTACGTGAGTAAAAAAAAGTCGAGCAAATCCACACGAAAACCAAAAAAAAAGCTCCAACCACTTCCAGTGGGCACGATACGTGAATGAATGCTGAATGAGTACTTTTCTCTCAGCTCAGGTCCTCCCTTCCTCCGATTAACATTCATTTTGAATATTCGTCACTGCATCGCCATCCGACGACCTTTCTGCATCCATTCCACACCTCCTATGTACCACGGCAGGGAAAGAAAGAGAAGGAACCAATAGCGAAGGAATAAAATGATAAAAGGCCAAAAAAACTCAAGATTCGCGTGGGAAGCAGAAATGTCAAATATGGCTGTGCTGCCCAGTTGGGGAGGAGGAAGTGGTTGATGCAGAGGACGAGGCATAGTGGGATGGTGACATGGCTCGGAGCGGCAAAGGGTGTGGGATGGGACGGAAGGTAAGTGAACCGAATAGGAAGGAAAGGCAGAAGGAAGAATGAGAGGAAAATGTGGGGTAGGGGATGAATTAAGGAATCGTAAGGCATTTGGAATGGGAGAAAACTAATGGGAGTGACGGTGTTCAGGCATAATAATGTCATACGTCCACAACTACCAAGTTAAGTTGTAGCGTAACATAGTGGCAGTCGCGAAAAATTCCCCTCTCCGAGAAAGAGTCCATTACCTACGAACTAGCTCCACACTATAGTGGTAGATGGAGAGGGAGCTTGATATTGTGGCCAGGGCTAAAAGCTGTAACGTGGGTATGGCCTGTCCGCCATCTTGGTAAACCCGGATTTTCCTTAAGCGCTTATGGGCTATCTATACCGTATTTTCAGCCGAAATTTAGTTAATTATCCATCTATAGCTTACTATAAAACAGCACGCATTTTTTTCTTTAATGTGGATTCCCCTTGTATACTTTTTTATTAATTTAAATTAATAATAATCCTCATTTCCAGTTAAACCTCAGGTAAAAACCTGTAGAATTCACAGCACTCTGTGAACAATATACGTTTCAATAGTTACTCGCCGTAAATTTCAAACAGATGGTGGATATTCTGCATCCGCTAATTCGTCCATTCCTATGTGATATTCAAAGGTAAGTAAGGACAGATCCATTAATATATATTATGGATTTAAATGTTTGGAATTGTTGCCGTTGGTAATGTGTTGCCTCAATTTCCACTTTTAGTTCACTAAATCCTTGGCGCCACTTAGAAAAAAGTCTTCTCGGTTGAATTGTAAATAGCCGTTGTTAATTGTTGTTAACGTGAGACTGTGGTGAATATTCAATAACGATTGAAGAGATATGATCTACTTGATGCTATGAATAGTAGATCACTATTTTTGAGAGCTAACAGTTACTTTGAAAATGCTAGAGATGAAATATGTACTACAGGAAGTGTGTAAGAGGCAAATGAAACTTCCATCGTGAGCCTTTTCTCTGCTGTGTTTTGCTGTTAATTTACAGCTACATTTTTTTGGTTTATTACCTGTTGAGAACCTTAGGAATCAGAAGGCATGATTAGGAAGACAGAGGCATGATGATGATAGATAGATTGATATGGATGTTAATGTGTAACCTACTATTCATGTGTGGCCTCGGAGTAAATTCAACAATCTCTCCTTTATTTGTTATTTAAATGATAGTTGTTGGTGCAATTTCTCATCCATAGATGACATTGTCGGATCTTGGTTTTAAAATCCTTACAGTACTTGTATCCGTCTTCTAATTCATTCCACTTTTTTCACCTCATATTATTATTAAATTGCCGTAGAACGATATTCACAAAGTGCTAAGAAGTTAATTGTGCATTTGTGAAATAAATTTTGGAGAGGAATTAAATATATCTGTAGACTGGAGAGTATTAAAAAAGAGTGTAATTACGTCCCGCGTGTAGTACTACATTTTTTATCCACCGCATTATTACTACTGGTAAGTAAAACCGGTAATACGTGATTATTTACGATCTGTAGACTATATTTACATTTGAACTGCCCTCTTTCATCACTAGACGGCGACTCAATCGAAAAAGTTGTTTGTTTACGGAATGCTAGGCAACACTTTTTGGCGACGAGTCAAGAATCCATAATGTATATTCATGGACAGAGCAATGATAACCAATTCGGTTGTTATTTCCGTTGCCAGGGGTACAGTTTAATGACGTAATGCCCACATCATCCACCTCAATGCTCCTCACGAAAGAATTGTGATATTTTCCGCGCTCAACTACCAGGGTTTCCAAGGCCGAAAACCTTAATTTACCAGTATACAAGATACTCGTAGAATTGACTGTGTGGAATTTAGACATTGTATAATAATTATAACTTTGTAATTTTCCACACTATTCTATTGTTTAAGGAGCCTGACCGGTTTCTATGTAAAAACGTTATCTTCAGAGGCAGAATGCCAAGTACTTGGTGATGGTGGCTTTATATATGAACAGGGTACCATACGGGGAAGGAAATAAGGAGGAGGTTTAATGGGGGGAATAGGATCCTTGGAGAGGGGGTGGGGAGAGGGAGGGCATTGGCAAAGGGAGGACACGGGAAATATAAAAACCAACCTAGTCAAAAGTCAAAGGAGGAGGGGAGAGGAGGCACAGTAAAAAGGGGCGACAATTCATCCGGGATAAAATCATTTAAGGTAGTCCGAGCAATATAGTTCCCTAGTCATAATAGAGACCATCTTCGAATTATAAGTTTTTATTTCACCAGCTGTAGGACACATCACTTAAATATTGCATTATTAATGGTGCAATAATATAGTTTCATATGACAGAAATGGTAAGTAATTAAATGAAAATATCTAAATAACTCTTTAACTTGACTCATTTTTTCCGCGCGGTGCGTTTGAAACTCCTTCAAAACGGAAGGTTTTTTGTGATATTCATGAACCTACTGCGGTGGCAATATGATGAATTTTCAAATGTTGTACAGTAAACATACCAACTACACGCTGCTAGATTTTTTACGACATCTAAGAGTTAAAAATACCTCATTTTGTAAATAATGTCTCTCTGGTGTGCATACACGTACCATTTCCCATGTAAAAGGGCCGGTATATTTTGACAAATATCTCCAAAAGTAATGGGGTAAGGGGTTGAATTTTTGGTGTCATTAGAAGGGTGAGATATTTTTCTTTAAAATGAGATCAAATTCATTGATTTCTAGGTAAAATGATATTTCGTTCAAACTACCTTGAAACCCTATGATTAGATTTTTTAAAAGCTAAAACAATTTCCAAGTTTTCTAAAAAAATCCAATTTAGCACCTCTGTTACAAAGTATAAAATATTGGGATTGGCTATTGGGCAGTCTGTCTCTGAAGATAATGTTATTACATCGAAACCGGTCAGGCTCCTTGAACAACAGATTATTGTGGACAATTACAAATTTTTAATTATTATACAACTTAATTGCCAGCTTCAAAATGCTCAATCATATCAACGCGCTGGCACATCGCCATTCTAAAATGATATTAGTTTTAATTCGATTGATCAGAGGTCCATCACCGATGAATCGCGATCAGCACATTTCGATCCAGATTTACTTGGATCAAAAACATTGAATGCTACTTGTAAGGCGTGATTCTGCTTAAGTACGATTTTCGATTTTTCCCATGCGACGGAAGATGGTGGAAGTAAACAATGAATGTGGTAACTTCGAAAATTACCTGAATTTGGCAATGAATGTGTTCGTACACACCTATGTTCGTTTCTCACAGGGAATCTTGAACTTAATAAATTCGTATAAATGGAGTTAATAGATTATATTTACATTGTATGAGGAATGAGAAAAGAGTTGATATTTATTATTATCCCACAATAGAAAAGTCATGAAGCTTACCTTTGCGTACATAAGTATTTTAAAACATTTTCAAGTGCAAATAAATATTTACATATGCAACATTCACTACATTTACCAATCGAACTCAGATCGATCTGGTCGGTTCAGCTTGGTATGGTAAACGCAACGGGCTAGTGGGTTCGATATGAGAAGTGGGCTAACTTGGCCCGCTTTCTCTCCCAGTCTGAGATTTAAAACCGCAATGAACCGATACAAATCGATATTTCAATCGATTTCGCTTTGGTAAACCAGGTGACCCGAGTCGGCTAGCTTATAATGTTCAAAGCGGTCCGAGTTCATAATTATCGATCTGAGTTCGATTGGTAAATGTAGTGAATGAGTCCGCCTCCTCCTAAATCATTAATTTTTTATACTTTTGCAGTCACGAGACCAAGATTTCACCGGATGCGATGCGATTTTATTGCAAAATCGATGTGCTTCTTGCAGGCAAAAAAGAAGCCAATCAATTTTCCTTGTAAGTGCGAACCGCGGTCGACTGTAATCACTGTCGGATCATTAATACAGCCAAGGAAGTCCGTGGTAACACATCGAATAATCGCTTGCAAGCGACTCGCAAGATTTCTACCACGGATGTAACTTTTATCTGCAAAGACACTTTGCTGGAGTCATTATTGAGATTGAGCGGGGTGGAGCAAATTGCTGATTCCGAGTTGAGAAGTGATGTTAACAACGCTGGACGCCATTAAGAGTCCAACAATGTTCCAGCAGGATGTAAGAATGTCGTTTGGCGACTATGAAAATCACCTTCAGCGTGTCGCGTGACCGCAGGTGGCTGGATCGAACACGACCGTCTGTCAAATCCAATAAGCTTGAACAATGCAGAAGACTTCGGATACGAGCATCAACAGGAAACAACTGAGAATAATGAAGGAGGACTGACAAATAAATAGAATGAGACCCAAAAATATTGTAAAAGATTATACCCGTTCCAATTGGCTTCAACCACAAAATCGAAGTAACGGTTTACTGTAATTTTGGCAGCATACGTAAAATTCAAGTCAATTAAATCGTCCTTGAAAAACATTCAAGGAAATCAAGTAGACGGAATCAGGTATGACATGGTAACAACGCCGTTTATTCATGTCGGAAAGAACTTAGTTCGAAGTTCTGCAGCAGTAAAAGAAACAAAAACTAGTGGTCATGTAATACGATACGCCCACAATACTACTATATTACAATTTGATGAAATAAGACCAATTTAGTCTATATATATTAACGACAAAATATTAAAAAAAGATACATAATAACCAAATCTCCGCATACGAATGAATGCAACGCTATGAGTACGACGACAAAGACAGCTAGATTTTTGTGTTCGTGAAACCACAAAAAAATACCTATCATAATCTGGGAGGCTGATAAGGGATGTGAAGATAATGGACACCGATATGCGAGTGATTGTGGAAACTAAAAAAAAACACAATTTCAAACAGGGGCTTCCCCGTCGGGAAACTCGGTAGCTCGACAGTAAGAGGGCAATTAAGAACTACCGTTATTTAGATATGGATAAGGATATATTGACGAAAGTAGCGCTCACAAATGCAGACAACTGACTGATAAATCTGTCTCCCGTATCATAACGCACGTGCAGAAAACCATGGATCACGAATTGATTAAATTATTTGGTTCACTGGAGGCTCCCCGAGGAAACTTCTAGAGCCAACAGTGTGTGTTGTCTGTCCCTTGCGGCACACCATGATACCAGTGAGTGATTGAAAATGTTGATCATATATGGCCATGGGCTTCGTTAAGCCACACTCAATCGAAGATTCCCTTTCAAAATGATGAAAGAGTGGCAGATATGGAAATATGGAAAAGAGCGCAAACTAACAAGTTCATACATTTAAACACTAATGAAAAACCTTCTGGTATAACAGCACTCCAGACCATTTTTTTTGTAGATGGCTGTGCCAGAAGGCTTGGGTTGGGAAGGAAGGGTTTGGGTTTCGAAATAGAAGCATTGGAAGAAGCTGAAATACAAGAACTAGGATGCGTCAAGTTATTTCACACTTAGTAAATTCCACCTGTTTTATTTTCTCCAACCATGGTTTCGATGTATATACATATACGATGTCATTACCAAGGTACTACGGTAAGAACAAGCACGTAAGGAATGTTCAAACTGAGAAATCACTTCATGTGAGTCAGATACACTAGGTAAAGTTTTTTCCTCGAGAGGGTAGTCTTTTCGTTAATATTGGATCGGATTGGATATTTGGGGAGGCGAACGACGGCTGAGGTCATTTGCGCCATATGGAACAAAGGGTAAGGGAGGAAGGGTGGATGGAAACCCGATGTCGGCATAAGCCTGCCCTTAACGAAAGGCGCCAAGGGGACCACGGTTTAACGTCTCATCCGACAGACGGAGTATTGTATTTGAAGTGCCCTCCACAAGACACTCAAGTAGGGATCGAATTTCCTCTGAAAGACATCTTCCACTGCAGGGATTTGAACCTTGGCCGCCCGTGTGGTAAGCCAAGACTTTAACCAACACACCAACCCGATCCCCTCTTGAATATTCATTTATTTGCTAGTATATATTTTTGATCTGTTTGAAGTAACTCTATACTTGGGGACGAGGACACACTGTACACCGACGGACAGTGTCATAAGCGTGTTTTTGATGTAACAGATGGCCGACGAGAAATTGAGGGCAGATCTAACGCCGAAGTGCTCAGATTAAACGTATGCGCCCAAGATTGGAGCGATAGGCGGTCCAACAACAATGATCCATTTACATTTCACGAAGTTTTTTGGAAGGCCACCGGTCCATGAAGGTCAACAACCTCCGTAGAATCGGATGTTTTCCAATTTTCCGGTAAAGTTCCGTTTCACAGGTGTTCCCGTTCAGGGAGGGTGAGATTTTCTTAAGGGGTACGGAAATCAGGATTTCATAATCTCTCACATTCTAGGCTTCATTTCGCTAACCTAACACTTGTCGAACCATGAGAGCAGAGATTAAAAAAACCAGAACGTTAGAACCATAGAGTAAAGGCAAGTATTATCTTTTCTGCTTAGAAAACTTAAATTCCAATTTTCTTTGAGCATTTAAGTGTCTTTTTTCCAAATTCATATCTTACCTACTTAAATTCGTTGACAAATACTCTATTTGTGACCAGTTGTTTCAATTGGTGAGTAATTCGTCGCGATTTATCAAAGATAATGACACAAGCATATTTTACTTATTTAAGTATGAGTATGGATACCATCTTTTACCGTGCCAATTTTTTTTTCTTGCTTGCCGGACGATTCTGTTGGCCCGTCTGTCCCCGGAATCCCGATAGGCCGCTGAGCCTATCATCAGGTTTGCCAGGGACCGGGCCAGCAGAACTTGACATACATCCATGCCCTGTGCGGTGAAAAACCCACCCAGGCGGGACTCGAACCCGCGACCCTTGGTTTAGCAGTCCTCGTCCTCCTTACCATCCACCTACTTACCGCCACCGGGGCCGGCGGGGTAAAGATTAAGAATTATTCGTGGAGTGTCAAATGAAAGTGCTTTCGGGAGGATAAATATACAGGGCAGTTTATACGGTAATCAGGTGGATGGTAAGGAGGACGAACGAAGAAGTGCCGAGGATGGTGAGCGAGGAAAGGAAACTTCCGAGTGAAATCCTGGATAGGCAGGGTAGGTGGCTAGAGGAAGTAATAAGTGGCGATGGGTTACTTAAGACTATGATAGAGGGAATGATGTTGGGTAAGCGGGGAAGAAGAAGGAAGAGAATAGGTTGCATTGATGGGAGGAAGAAAGGTAGATGGCATGCAGAGGCGAAAAAAAGAAATACTAGAGATAGATAGGACATCAAAAGTGTGGACAACCGGGAGGATTTTCTCTAATTTTCCACAATTACTACCTTTTACCGGTTGAATACTTAAAAAAGTTATACAGAGCTTATTAATCAGGTTCCATATCGTAATAAAGCACCGAGGAAGGTTTTACATTAGGTAGCCTATTAAATCACCTTAAGTTCGAGAACTCGAGGTCCATTCATTCCATTCTTACTAACATCATCCAGTTCGAACATTTCAGCCTTCTAAAAGTAAGAATAATAAAGCCCTATTTGTGCAAGAGATGCTCTCCTTTTTTTTCCATCTCAGGTAACTTTAAAAACCACATATTGCATTAAGATATATGGGTTTGTAGTACTGTTACTGAGCCAACTTCCGTGAAAACAATACAACAGCACAGCTGTAAGTATTTTTCACGAGGAAAAATGAATCTGAAATAATAGCGCGATAAATTTTCTAAAATATTTGACTAATAAATAAAAGTAATCAACTGTTGTTCTCTTTCCTTCTGACATGGAACCAACGAAATCTACTCAAGTTCAACGGCATAAACGAAACGCAGGTGCGGCTGCAACCTGTATTTGGAAATGATTACAGCAAAATTAAAACGGGTGTTTTATATCATAGTGCTGAAACAATTCCGATTCTCTGCCAAACTGAGTTACGCAGGCCACTTTGAATATCTTGTTTGGCATCATCACTTGAATCTGAATTAATTTTCTTCAAAATGGTCCCATAAAAGAGTTCTCGAAATGGGTCGGATGCAATACGAAGCGAAGAAGCATGGGCGTACGTGAGGTCAGCGTGGAAATAATAAAAAACAAAGGCATTCGCCAACGCGTGTTCGACACGGAGGGCGTTCATTGAACACTGGAACGCTTTCACTGCACTGCTCCTTCGCACTATCTTTCCTCGGGGACAGAGTCGCCTTCGCTTTTGGCAGGCGTATCCTTCCTTGTAAGGAGCAGGTCGGACTCAGTACGCCTCCTCTCCGCGTGTACACTGAAAGCGGAGGACGCTGTGTTCGCCTACACTGTTAAGAGCCGAGAGACTTCGGAGTCCTCGACATCACGTGGACTTCAAATGAAAGCGGGCGAACGCAGTGGGACTGCGAAATGAGATCTCTCCCTCCAGACTCCGGGAAAAACAGAGGATATCGTCTTCACTGTAACTTTCAGCCAAATGGAAGCCATTTAGGCGGCCACTCACCATCATGTCGTGTCACCATCATGAGGAAGAAGCAAGAAAGAAATTGCGAGCTGAAAAGCTCAGAGGAAAGTAGACATTCTAACAGAAGGAGAAAAATAGTTTTTCATCCGGAAGAAAATTGGATTGCCGAAGATAAGCTTCCAGCTGGATGAAATGGCGTGGGTGGACCAAGAAAAGTATAGAAGAAGCATGTAGGGATTGAATTATTCGAGAAAGTACTGAATGAAACAGACACAAGCCACGGAAAAAAGTAGAAAAAATGATTAGAACAACCACAAGGAATAAGTAAACTGCAAAGATTTTAAGCATCTGAGCCCAATAAAAGTTAATGATATGGAGTGTAAGGTTATCATTGAAAGTTAATTTAGGTCAGTGTATTACTTCCAAACCGGGAATTGATCAGTTTTTCTTCGTTTACATCATGTTGGACTTAATTTAAGATAGGAAACACGAAGTAAGTAATAAATATTAGGGTGCGAGACAATTTTTTCTTACATGAAAAAAGAAAAATAAGATCAAGGCATGATAATACCTTTTTTTAACGAGGAAAATTGATTTTCTTTCCATAATCATTGAAAGAAATGGCAATGACGCACTTTCAAACCAAAGAACTCGTTACCACACTGATTGGTATTTCCATGAATACTCTCTAGGATGAGAGACTTTCATATCATTGAGGAAATGGTTTCAAATACGGAGAATAGCAACTGTAACGATATTTTGAAAAGAGGAGGTGCGAAATTGGTTTAGAAAAGAAAACATGTGCTCATTAAGCATAAGAAAATTCAATAGTTGATGCATCAAATTAATTTAGTTCAATTTCCAATGTTCACCGCACCTAGAGTATGGTATTTACATATGACCCACGATTATCGCCACCAAAGCCACCATGAGTAAATCATTGACTGCGCTGAATTGCTTTTTCCCGTCAGTTTCAGAACACCCATTCCATCTACCCGCACATTCCATAAGTCCCTTCCTCAGAAGCATTTCATTTCGAGGCACTTAACCGCACAATGTGATGTAAACAAACTGCAACAGCATGGGTACATGAGCAAGGGCTATTTTCCCAACCGTCTTGAGTTAATTTGCGCATGCACTCTTGCAATTCATTGCGTTACACGACGCAGTTTTGGATACTCATCCAAACATACAAATAATTGTGCAAATAAATGTTCTGGAGTGCAGGCTTTCGCTGCTGGTGATAGGTAGTCGAGAGGTTTTCGAGTTCGGCTGCGAGACGAGCATTTTAGGTCCAACGTTTCACCTGCCTTGCAACGAGTGTCTTCAGGGGTGAAGCGATTGTTTCTGATCGATTGTTGTCATCCGATCACTCCACTGAATTTGAAAAGATAAAGGTGATAGCCAAAAATGAATTTTATCTGTCCCGCTTGATTAGCGAATCGATAGAGATCGCAAGAAGAACGAGGACCTTTAACCGTAATGAATAATGGCTACCACATCTTCCTCCCTTGGAAATACCTGCTAGCCCCGGATAATAAGACGTAGAGAACTCGGCCATGACCAACTGTGACCCTTCGACACCAACATGATATAATGAGACCTCGCAGCTCCACGATATAAAAGGCAACAGTTTCTCAGTAAAACTCCCATCACCCCTGAAGAAGCTTGCTGAAACGCGGGCAAAACGTTGGGTCTGAAATACTCGAGACGCGGTCAAATTCGAAAACTTCACCACTACCGGCGCAAAGTTAAGTCTCGAGTCAAAAGAGCCTTTTCACTATCACTCACCAAAAATTCACTTTTATCCAACCTCTACCCTCCTTTGATTTCCTTTTCAGGTAATATCGATCCTTGTTCTCCGTCTTATAACATCTTTGCCATCCACGCATCATTCCACTCTTAAAAATATATCTTCTACGTTGGGATGGGCGATATACTGACAACTCAGTTCTGCTGATATTTACGGCACATGTCCCGAACTTTCTCTTTGTGACATACACTTACTTCATGTGGTTTGCGTGACATAGTTCTCTGGTCATAATGGAGACCAATTTGAACACAGCAATTTAATTTCAGTAGTAGCTGTAGGAAGCATGCATTAAATATGTGATTATTAATGAGGCAACAGCGTACTATTAAGGTAGTCCGAGCGATATAGTTCCCTAGTCATAATAGAGACCACATTCGAATTATACGTTTTACTTTCACCAGCTGTAGGACACATCAATTGAATACTGCATTATTAATGGCGCAATAATACAGTTTCATATGGCAGAAATAGTAAGTAATTAAATGAAAATATCTAAATAACTCTTTAACTTGACTCATTTTTTTCGCACGGTGCGTTTGAAACTCCGTCAAAACAGAAGGTTTTTTGTGATACCCCAGAACCTACTGCGGTGAAAATATGATTAATTTTTAAATATGGATGAGAAAACATACCAACTACACGCTGTTAGATTTTTTACGACATCTAAGTGTTAGAATTACCTCATTTTGTAAATTATGTCTGTCTGTAGTGCATACGCGTACCATTTCTCAAGTAAAAGGCCCGGTATTTTTTGGAAAATATCTAGGAGAGTAATGTAGTAAGGGGTTGAATTTTTGGTGTCATTAGAAGGGTGAGATATTTTTCTTTAAAATGAGACCAAATTCATTGATTTATAAGCAAAATGATATTTCGCTCAAACTACCTTGAAACCCTATGACTAGATTTTTTAAAAGCTAAAAAAATTTCAACTATATATAGGACTTCAATTTCACTCATTTTTTTCACACTGAACGTTTAAAACTCCTTCAAAACGGAAGATTTTTGCAACTCTGAAAAAGTTACTACGGTGACAACGTGACTTACTTTCGAAACAATCGAGAAAATATAAAAACAATATACTTTTAATTTTTTGATGAGATATAGGCGTTAAAAATTCCTCATTATTTTTAAATGATACGAGTATGTCTCTGGAGTACATATACGTACCATTTCCCATTTAAAATTGCTGGCGTTTTTCTGTAAAAATCTCAGAAAATAGTTCAATAAGAGGCTGATATTTTGGAATCTTTGGAAGCGTAACAAATTTTTCTTTAAAATGAGAATCAATTCATCTACTCCTAGGTGAAGTTTTATTTCGCTAAAAATACCGCACTATTGGAATTCCTGCACTTCGAGGACAACTGTAAAATAAATACGTTCAAATACATAAACTACCTGAGATATATTCACGCGTTGCTCTTTGCCTTCAAGTGGTATTATCATGACTCGGAATACATGGTAGCAAAGTTGATTAATATGCTTACCCAAGAAACGCAACGCTACGAACCTTTCCCGATTTGGCGGCAGATTTCAACCGCTTGAAGGACGCGAGCGAAGCGTTTAAAAGCGTTAACACAGATTATTTTAAGATCCGCGCAGGTGATTCTCATTTCACTTCTAAGGGGGCTCATTGGAGCAACTTGTGCTGGCGAGTGACTCAACCAAAAGATCCGACTCGTAGATACGGTCACTCAGTCAGAAATAAATTCTAAAAGTGGACCTTTAGTGGACGCTAAACATTAGAACAAATCTTTAAAACGTTACTTATGGTAGTTTGAGCGAAATAGCTCCCTAGTCATAATGGAGAACATGTTCAAATAATACGTTTTAATTTCAGCAGTTGTACGAAGCATAAAATAAATATTGAATGTATAATGATGCAATAACACTTCCATAAGACTGAAATTCTAAATAGTTCAATAAAAATATCTTTGCAAGTCTTTAACTTGACACATTTTTTTCAAGCAATATGTTGAAACCTCCACGACGGAAGATTTTTTGTGACCCTGAAAAAATTACTGCGGTAACAATATGATTTATCTTGAAAACTCATTGAGAAAACATGCAAACTACACACTGAATGTTTTGACGAGACATAGGTGTTTGGAATTCTTTATTTTTCAAATAATGTCTTTCTGGAGTTCATACACTTATCGTCTCCCATGTTAGGGAAGGTATTTTTCGTCAAAAATCTCTGAAAGTACTTCGGTAAGGGCTGATATTTTGGTATTTTTTCATATTAGTGTGAGATATTTTTTTTGAAACCTGAGACCAAATTAATTGATTTCTAGGAGAAATGATATTTCGCTCAAACTATCTTGAAATATGCATAAAATGAGCATTTTCGGGAAATTAGCACTTAGAGCATAGATTTTTCTTAATTTTTTGTTTACTACTACATATGATTCAACACCTTGTCATCCTCAGGATATGTATTAAATTGCAAAAAACGAATTCCATTAGCTAATGTTTATTACATGGACAATTTGAGTCCAATAGAAATCGCACTCAACACGTTTTGAGAACATTACTTAAAACACGAGATGGGTCTCGCTCATCTCCGAAGTTATGCCCTTAAGTTGGTCGGACAGGGGATAGATATTCCCTTGTTCAAAATCATCGCCAATAACTGATTTTGAACAAATCCCTCGAAGTGGGAAGCTAGTTACCAATTCATTAACATCATCCCGTTCCCCACTAAATAAATTTGTTAAAAAAATTGCATAACAATTCATGTACATGTACGTTGCTAGCCATCTCGAGAATGTGTGGCAGGCAGCGATTTCTCACCATGAATGTACCAACCGTAATGATACTATGACACCCTCTACATTTAGTGGTCAGGCGCACGGGCCCTTACGGAGAACCATGTTGCCAAGATTAAATTACGCATTTTTATGTCTAGGCGACTAGAGCAATCGTTTCAAACAACGCGCAAAATTTTGACCAGTAACTGAGGGGAATAATATTTCCTCACTTGGATACTTATAGATACGCAGTTAGCAAACAGCATATTCATCTTCACTGGCCGTCCAATCCTAACACTGCAGCCCTCCACACTACCCTATCTAATGCTAAGGTCCCTTCACTTCCGGGTAGCTCTTTCAATGTACCTTCCGCTATATTTGGTCCGTGAACTTATTCAGACTGGGTCCTCCTCCTCTGGGGACTTATCCCTCTATTTTATCATCAATTGTGTTCTTCACAAATTCATTGTGTCTTAGAATGAGTCCAATCCATTATTTTCTTCTGTTGTCCGTCCATTTTCTCTTCAGCATCTTCCTTCAGCACCAGGTTTCGAAGGTTTCTATTCTTTTCTGTTCAGCTTTTCCTATGGTCCATGCTTCCGATCCATAGAATGCTACGCTCAACACGAATATTTTCACTTACTGTTTCCTGGTTTGTAGTCTTATCTTTTTTAAGCACAGCAGTTGTTTTTTCACCATAAACGGCTTCTTAGCTTGGGATATTCCTCGCCTGATGTCCCATGAACGTCTTCCGTCCCGAGTCATGGTACTTCTGCGATGGATGAAGGAATCCACTTCCTCTAATATCTCTCCTCTCTGTGTGACTTCTGCATTCAACTTATCTCTTCTATATACAAGGATTTTTTAACATGTGCATTTAGCTTTTATCCACCGTATACTAGGGTTTTTGTCTTCGCCTTACATATTTTCATGTTGCATTCTGGGAAAACTTGGTCCATTGCGTTTAGTGACGTATGAAAACCATCACGATTTTCAGCCCTGACAGCGATATTATCTGTGAAGCGGAGCACGCTTATTTCATCTCCGTTTATCTTCATACCGCTCAGTCCTCCGCATATTAATATGTTGAGTTTCTAGCCGCTAATGGCAGCATTGTACCCCCTAAAAGTGGAGATTTTCGCAGGGGACGAATCTCCATAATAGCTCTTACAGTCAACTAATTGTGGAACGCCCAATATTATAAAATATTTCACTCTCCTACTACTTAAACTCTTTAGCAACATATGTGTAAAGAGATAGCACATGCAATACGACTTCTAGCTTCTTGGCCACCCATTTGGGATGCACTCTGTGACCGTAAATCACGGGGGCAATCACGTAATGTACAGCTTTGAAAACAAGGTTAATATGCAAAATGATAAAAAACTTATAGTAATTTAAATTAAAGGTACCCTAATATGCAAAAATTACAACAAAATAAAAGACATATAACATAAACATAATTGGCATTCAATGTTAAAATATAAACATTCAATGGAAATAAATATACTTGAGCATAAAACAGAGCTTGTAATCGTGTTGCCATTTAAATTATTGGCGTCACTAATCGCCCCCTAAGAATTTCATTTTCAATCTCGTCCGCCCAATGTTATCCATCCCTGATTTAACGAATGCCGGCAAACCGCACTGTGGCAATTATGTCTAGACAGGCGTGCAAAGGGAGTTTATCACGCGGAGGAAAGTTAAGAGAAGCGGAGTTGGATTTCACGTCTGGACGAATACTTGTACCTGCGCCGGTCGCTTGAATGCACCTGAACAAAAAAATAATTGTCTCCCCGAAAAAGCTTTCAACACACCGCTGACCCCATCCCTCCTCGATCCTGAATGAGTCGTCCCGGGCATTCATTCTCCGTGCCCCACCCACCCCTTCGCTCTAAAGGGACCACTTCCGGTCGCGTCGTCCCGAAATTAAGAGGATGCCCGGGGCGGAACGGGACCCTCATTATCCCTCGCGGGCGAAACAATAGAAGATCGCGCCCAATTAGGGCCTATTAGGATGGGAATGGGGCCCTCGGAGGGAGGCTAGGGAGGAGCGGACCAGAGACACGCCCCCCTCGCCCCTCACCTTGCATCATAGAGGCACGTTCGCATCAAGCACACGAAGAAAACTTAGAAACACAGGGTACATATACTGTACACTTTGCAATAAATATAATACACATATACAGTCTAATTTTGTGGAACCTAGTCAGAGTTATTAAAAATCATCGCCTAATAAGCTTCCTCTTCAACAAATTATAGAAGATACAATCATTCTTTATTCGTGGTTGTTCAAATGAAATGCCACATGCTGTCGGGCGTAAGGGTTTAATAACATACATTAACGGGGAAGAATTTTGCCATCTACAAATCATTTGACATGACCGATATTCGATCTCCCAATAAAGATCAGTTCAAGTGAATGGTATGGCATCAATCTCTCCTTTAGCGTATTTACTAAGATGGCTTCGAAAAAGTACTGGTTACAACTATAATTTTATTATAAAATTTAAAAATTTGTTATTACACAACTATCCATAAGTACGTTCGCCGAATAAAGCACACTTACTGTTTAATTTGTTGCATAGTTACGGTGAGAGAAAAAAACTGTATGATGTCAGTAAACTCATAGGTTTTCCGACAAGGAATATGCGACTTTGAAAATATTGCTGTTGGAAAATTGTTCACTCACATATCAATTTTCAAAATGTGTATCATGGACCTCATTAAGAGCCCTCACTCCAAATATTGCCCCCAATTGATTCACATGCTGTCATTCGCTGGTTTACTAAGGCTGGTAAGTAGAAGCAATCGATGAGGAAAATATCAGCGGAAAACTGGTTCAATTCGGCAAAAGCTTTAAAAATATATACATCACTTGTATTTATGTTAATTAGCAACAATATGAAGAAGTAACATCTCATTACCTTTGAACAGTAATGAGTTTGTCGTGGAATTTCACCTGGCGTACTGTTCAACTGAAGAAAACAAGGTGGAATCTGTCATCTCAACTAACATAGTTCCCTGCCTACTAAACTGGAAGCTTGGAGCTATCAGAAACATAAACATTATAGTGAAAATGCTCGCGTTCTCTCTATATAATAACAAAAAGACCCTATTTAACATGCGTGCATAACAGAACTGCCTATTCGCCTATTATACATATATATATGAAGTTCGCTTTTCACGAATAATTCTCCCTCTTAAACGGGAAGCAACGAAACTATCCGTATTCTGCTCACCACTCGTGGGCTGTGCCTCGAAGGCTGCAAAACCAGTTCTATTAACCTATTCACTCGGATATAAACAACGCCAGCCGGATAAAAAAGAAAAAGATGTGAATTTTTTAAATTCTCAAGGCTGAATGAAAATATTTCCTTAAATTTATCATTAAAACATTTAAGAATAAATTACAAGGAAATATATTCGAGTGAAATTAGAGCGGTTCAATCGTCAAAATGAAAATGAATAAATCCTGACATATAAAAGGCATTTTTTCGGTTCTTCATACAGTCGAAAGCAAGTCGTCACTAAAAAAAATATCCCTCCGAGGTTTATATCCAGGTCACCCTTGCTGTCCTTATCAGGTCGTGATGTTGGGATTAGTTTTATGATCTGCCTCATTGCTCCTACCATGAGAAATTCTAAATCCTTGACCAAATATGTCTTTTTTCCTCTTCCTCATATCGGTCATGAACCTCAAGATAATTCGTTATCAGTCATGTTGGTTTTGTCAAAAACTGTTTGAGAACTCTATTTCAAGCTTGGCACGAAATCGTTGACACATTTCACCATTTTACCAATATTATTCTACACTTGGGTAATTCAGTAAACTTAAAAACTGCGTACCCTAACAACGGAACGAGTCGAGTGCAGTCTGAGACATAGCCAATAAAAATGCTAGTAATACAATCATTACTTTCCTTTGAAATAAATACTGTCACTATTTTTTCCATATTTTGTTATAATTTTAATTAGTGATAAAAACATGCCATTTGCAGAGTGCTAATCTAATTTGTCTCTCTAAACCTAAGCACAGAGGGCAAACTTGGCCAAGGTTAATTACAGAGATTGGAAAACGGGTGAATATAGTGGTTGACCATCTACAAAATGGTACTGTGTTATTAATTGCGGGAATGTAAGAATTTTTGTCTGTATTTTTTACACTGTGTGTCTTTGGCGTGAAGCAACTTCGTTGGAAAACCACGGGTGGGCGAATTCTTCCATTTCAGCGCTGCCGCGTACGTTCGGTGAGACTCAGTAAACATAAGCCTAACCAAGTGAATGCACTATTTTGATTGATGATTGTCGGTGATGATGTATATTTTCCTATTTTTAAGACTATTTTTTCGTCTATCTAAAATACTATTCATGTCCAGCACTTAAAAACATTCCAAAATTTCCAAAAAGAATTCTTCCAGAACTTTGCTCATTTCGCGAGCAACATCTTAAGGAGCACATTGAACTGTCATCGCGTCGTATCCTTGAAAAAAACGATCCATTGGATTTGGTTGGTGTATTTTTGTGACTACTAATCGAATTCGCCATTGGTATAGACTGAGATCCAAGAGTAACGTGATTTTAATGCCAGTTTTTCATACATATTTTCATTAACAATTACTTATAATCATTATTTTAAAAATATTGATTGTAAGATAGGAAAATGTACATTGAACTGGTTCATTTTTTAACATTTCGTTCATATCGACGCAAGGATTGTAAAAATTACTGTGATTTCCTAGTAATCGAAAGATTCGAGACTTAAGTCCAATTTTTCGTTCCTCCTGGCATTGATTCCTTGAGGGGCGATGGAGTTTGAGACCAGAATCACGCGAAAATTAGTATTCAAGGTCGCGCCCGGAGTACAACTTGAGAATATCCATTTCCTTCTGGACACGTGAGTGGTAAATGAATTGTAGATCGATTCTTTGACCACTCCCTGGCGTTGAATCGGAGGTCACCTAGAAGTATCGACGACAACGAAAAATACTCGAATTCAGTCGTCCTCGATTATAATTGCAGTGTAGGCTAAGGAATTATCCTTACTTTGAGGGAAATGCTCCTTCGTAAAGAGTAGGTAATTGGAAGAGAAAGGTATTAGTATCATAAAAAATAACGATTTTTTCATATGTTCAGTCATTTTAAATAATAGGATTCGTGCAATTTCATAGCTCCCCTATTTTGAAGGCTTGGATTGATACTCTATGCGTATCCTAACAAAACATTCTAAGTAATGCAGGACTAGCCGTAGCAACAGTTCCATTGAGGACACCTGCTGTGGAGACACATAAATGGGAGGAATAAGAGCGAAACATCATTAAGAGGTGGGCGAATCATTAATATGTCAAATTTAGCTTATACTTTCTAATCAATGCATTTACAAATGATGTGGTACGAAGTCACTCGCAGGGGTGCATAAACACCAAGGGTTGATACTTGCCATGAAAAAATCATTTGACTTGACTGGGATTCGAACCTGGATCTCCCAATTGTTGGTCAGGTGTGTAAGCCACATCTAGTTCGCATCAACTCCTCTCGAAATTCGCCTTAGCATAAAATGCTCTTCCATTACATGGACAATTAAAAATCAGTTATTTCATCTATTTTTATCTGAAAAGATTTAACTATGATTTTTTTAACGTCAAGTTTATACTTTTTATCAATTAAACTGGCGTAGGCTAAATACTAAAAAAATACTCATTCTGCCAGGAAGACGGTCAAAGCGTCAGCACCAATGGAATCTATTACCCTGTGTACTCCTCGAATAGAGCTTCTTAACATTACACGATGGGAAAGCCTCAGATCTCACTTTGCCCAAGATAATTACTTAAAAAACTATTATTTTAAATTAGCAGCACCACATGCATTTTCTTCTGATTTGTAGTATTGCTGAAATACAGTAACGAGAAAGTCGACTTATTTTAAGACGCATGAAATGTCAATGCGCATCCCCGTTTCAACATTTCTAGGAAAGAAAACAGATTGCAGGTGCCTGGGAAGAGATTAGAAGGAAGACCCAACGTTCGATAAAATGACAAGGCAGCAGAAGATTCAAGAGAAAAAGGCTGGGACAAGAAGGAAGCCAAAGACAGAGAGAAATGGAGGACAAATTTACATAAAGGAAGGACTGAGCCATATAAGAAATGGGACACAGGCAAATAGATTGTCCCAAACTTTGAGAATAATACTGTCTACAAAAATTCCCTGACAATGCCAGGTTTTCCCTGACGATCGCCACTCTGACAGTGCAGCCCGCATCGTGCAGCATTGTTTGAGCTTTTCGATTGTGTTCCGTTTATTTACGCGTGCGTCCAGATGGTGGGTGATTCACCTCTCTTCCGACCTCACCTCGTGTCTAGTGCGCGTGCTGCCCTATGCGAGCACAGAAAAATCAATAGAGCGGGCGAAAACCGCCAGGCGGGAATTCTGTTGCGGCAAAAGCGGTGTTAACTCTTCGTGGCGACTCGAAGCGCGCAAGGCGTGACGGACAGAGAGGAGGCAGATGGCGACGGAGGAAGCTTTTAATCCTTACTTCATGTCGCGTTTAATTCACCGCGGGATATAATTCAGTATCGCGTGATGCTTCATGCTGTGGTTGCGTCTACCGAGACACATTTAAAGCCCACTCATTCGAGGATTATCTTCGCTTGAAGGAGTATTCGCCTTCACGTTGAGTTCAATGAGGATAATACTCATTCATTTCTGGAAAGATAGCGTGTAAAAAAACAGAACAGCGAATTTGCCTGGTCGATGTGGGACCACAGATCTAGCGAAATCGCAAGCTGGCCATTTACATATTCACAGGGGGTGAGTAGTCCTTCATTATTAGTAGTTCCAAAGGGATGACCACAACAAATGACGAATGAATAGTAATCCATTTGTTTGGAGTCATACATGGATCTCAATTCGACTCCCTTGAACACGCTGATCGGCTTACCGGTCTCACCCGTGTTGGACCTCCTCAGGAACCAAGGACGGGGTCCACACTTTCGACGAGTAAAATTTTTATTGATTGATTAATTAATTATGACGTTTAATTTTTTCCAGTTACCTCGACACAACATGTATTTGTTCATGAGGTTTACTAAATTCATGTAATTTACTATTTCCATTTATTGTATTAATGTCGACATAGTGTATTTCTTCTGTTGATAAAATTACTGAATTCATAAAAAATACCGTTATTTTCATCTGAGGAAAATTGCCATGGTAAATTATGGTATTTTATACAGGAACCGTAATTTTACATTATTTTTTTTTAAGTTTTGGCTGTTAATAGCTATTGAAGGATTTAGGAGGAAGGGCAATAGTATTAGTGAGAAAATGACGAAACAAAAACTATAACTACTGCAACATTGGAATAATAGAAATTTACATAAAAGTAAAATCAAATACAGTATCACACTTGCATTTTGGCTTTCTTTTGCCAATTTAATGCCTAACTTTCGTTACTAGGAAGACAAGCTAAGAAGGCGTTCATGGGAAAAAGACAACTGCAGTGTTCAACGAAGATAGGACTACAAACCAGGAAACAGCATGTGAAAACCTTCGTGTGGAGCGTGGCACTCTATGGATCCGATGCAAGAACCATTGGAAAAGGTGACCAGAAAAGACTTGAAGCCTTCGTAACTTGATGCTGGAGGAGGATGCTGAAGATGAAATGGACGGAAAAAATAAGAATATAATGAAATTTACAGAAGATTAGAAGAGGAAAGGACCGCATGGAACATCATAGAGAAAAGAAGAACGATATGGATTGGACACACCTTGAGACAAAATGGATTTGTGAAGAACATAATTGAAGGAAAAATAGAGGGAAGAGTCCCCAGAAGAAGATCCAGGAATAAGTTTATGAACCAAATAAAGAGGAAATTACATAGGAAGAGATACCAGGAGGTAAGGGAACAAGCATTAGATATGGAAGGGTGGAGGGCTGCAGTCAACCAATCTCAGGACTGCACGACCAATGATGATGCAAGGTGGAAAATTACTCGAGCATGGATGAATTGAGAAGGGTGCGGTTTATTATATAAAATACCTCGGGAGTTTACAAAAACTGCCACGGTAATTTTTAGGGGACTATCTCTAGGTCCACTCCTGATAACTAAAGCGAATTTTTGTTCTAGGGCCTAGTTAACGTGTTGGTTACGTAGGTCAAACATTTGAATCTCGTGAACACGCCATGTTTTTCAATATCCCGGCGATGCCTCCGATGAAACTTTGAAAAATCTCCCGAGGGAATCTATTTTCAGTGGGCACATCCCTTCTCTCCTTCATTGCCCTTCCTTCCTTCCTTCCTACTCAATCGCATCCGTTTCCAGCGGTTATTCTCTTTTTCTTTACCTTTTCATCTGCTAATTCCTTCCTCCCAGCCTCTCCGATCTGGAACCATGCCAGTCGGAATCGGAGGGGGTCGAGGGAGGAGGGCAAGAGAGGTGGAATCGAATAAGTGCTGCCACCTACCGGCGGAGAGTTGGCGCAGTTCAACGACTCGTCCGGTATCCCGCTGAGAGAGGGCGTAGGTGAGCCGGGGTTACCCAATTCGACAGAGAGTAGGCGAACTAGAAAATGAGATCGCAAATTCCCCATTCAAGAAGCTGAAAATAGCGCAAATCGGAGCATATCAGCGCTCACTAACGGAAGAAGAATGGAACTATGTGCGTAGGCGAAAGGTTCTGTAATATTCCGATAGGAGGCACTTTCAGGTATACAATATCCTCGGCCGATATTTTTGCTATTCAATTCTTTAGAAAATAAAAGCAGTTAAAAATGAAAGCTCTTCCCCAAAGAACATATTAATGACTACAAAAAGTAATAAATTGATTAAGAATTAAAATGCTACCTTATTTCAAAGAATGCTTGGTACTTTTTTTACAGTTATATAAATTGTACTACACGTTTCACAGCTTTACTGCACTGACTAATTTTACAAGCAATAGTGCCTGACAATGCAGTTAAGCTGGGAAACGCGTCGTACAAATTATATAATTGTAGAAAAGAACTAAGAATTCTTTGCAGTATGGATTCATTTTAATTCTTCATTAATTTAATATTTTTTGTAATAAATAATATATTCTTTGGGGAAGAGCTTCATCCGTTTGTAGTATAAAACCTTGGCCGAGAAAATCGTAAGCGCAAAAATCCATTTGGTCCATTAACGTCTTCAAAAGCTTGTGATGTAAGACCTTGTCGAGGAAAATACTACTTGTAACATCTCTTCGGAAAATTTCATTAATGTGGTTCAACCAAAACTGGCTTAAACATCACTTTACTCGTAATACTTTTGGAAATTCTTATCCTCAATCCAACATGAAAGACGAAATTTTGACGTTACATGTAATTTCTTGGCGAGTTGATCTCGAATTGCATGACGTCAATCGGAGAAAGAAGACACCAGGAAAAAAGTGTATTTTCCAAATATTATCACTCCCTTTTTTTTCACGGATAACGTTTTCAAAGAAGGGAAAACGCCAGAAAACTTTGATAAAAATAAAATTTAGATATGTTACTGCCTTATCTTGTCAGTTTCTAGCCATTGAATGCGACAATTGAAGGCAACGGATGATAATTCCATAGAAATGGCGCTGAAATCGGCTTTAATTACGGCAAAAAGTGATTATTCAATATATATTCGCGGATTAATAAGCATATCTGTATCTTAACTTGTGTTTTCAATTAATAACGCGTGTATTCACCAAAAACAAGGTTTTAACACAAAAAGGAAAAAATAGCATTCTTTTGGCTCACAATACCAAAGAGAAACCGCCTTAAAGTGGAAAAACACGTCTGTTTCTACAACCCGACTCCTAGAATATCTAATCCGAGACAACTCTAAAAAGGAAGCACTCGGAGTGATTCCAAAAATCCAAGTTCAAGTTCTTGTAAAGGTGGATGGTTTACCTTAATCCTGCTTATGTTAGTGAAGGAAGATATGAGAAGAAGGAGAAGTACAAAGGACACCAACAGAGAATATCCCAAGCTATGAAAGCGTTCTTGGGAAAAATACAACTGCTTTGCTCAAAGAAGAGAGGACTCCTAAACCTGGAAACTGTAGGTACGTGAAAACATTCGTGTGGAGCGTGGCACTCTATGGATCGGAAGTATGGACCATTGGAAAAGCTGACCAGAAAATAGCAGAAGCCTTCAAAACCTGGTGCTGGAGGAGGATGCTGAAGATAAAATGGACGGACAAAATAAGAAAATATAAAGTGTGCAGAAGGCATAAGAGGAAAGGACCATATGAAACACCATACAGGAAAGAAGAACCAGATGGATTGGACACAACCTGAGGCACAATGGGAATGTGAAGAACATAATTGAAGGCAAAAATAGAGGGAAAAGTCACCCGAGAAGGACCCAGGATTAAGTTCATGGACCAAATAACGAGGAAAGTACTAAGGAAAAGATTCAAGGAGGTAAGGGAACTATCATTAGATACGGAAGGGTTTGAGGGCTGCAGTCAACCAATCTTAGGATTGAACGACCAATGATGATGCTGTCAGTGGAATATTCGTGCTTCGACGAACTACAGGTTGCATCGAGGAGGTGATTTCCTAAACAAACGGCCTGCAATTATTGGCTCCGCTGCACGCCGCCTCCGCGTCATGTGATGTGACGATCCGCGAGTCGACGTTGGCGTCATATCTTTTCTCACCCTTTCGTCGCCCGCCGTGGGCGTCAACGCTACCTGTGGGCACGAGAGAGAAAGGATGAGGGCACGACAGTGTTTTATTTTATTCTCATCTCGCCCTGACTCTGCTCGTTCATTCCCATTTCGATCGCTAGCATCCACGTCCGTCTTCCCTATTAGCCGCGTGATGTCTATGAAGCTGATTTTCGTCACAGTCACGAAACACTTTGGGCCTTATTCAGGAAGTACCCGACTAGGTCAAACCTCGGAAAGTCCGTGAATATGTCGTCACAGCCCCCAACTGATTCACAATCTTAACTTTTGAAAGTGAAAACTTTCCACTGGAGATACATGTGGAAAATGACGGCTTAGACTCGTTCAATATCTTTCGATGAGGCTAAAGAAAATATGTAATTACAAAAATATAAGTCACACGAATCCTATTGTTTTAAAAAACACACTAAAAATACATACGTGCTGAATTGAATATTTCTTTATAGTCCTACATTATTGCGAGCAGCCGGTGACCTCTACAGCATTTTCTTTTACTTTCAAACTATATAAAGTCCGCTGAACTGCCTACTAATGAGAAATGTTGGAATTAATACAACGTAAATTGCAAGAAAATGAATAATCATTTAAAAACTTTGTACCTATTTTTTTACCCGTGATATTCCCTTTGGTATAGGAATTTTCGTTAAGAAACGTCCTCGATATAGAATTATCGCAAACTTAGTTGATATCCCAAGCTCTTGACTCAATTGGAGGCATTCCTAGAATAAAAATATAAAAGAAGGTGAAAAAATTCTCTTCGATCAAAAAAATATGTTTAGGAACGCCATTTTTAAACGCCGGAGTGAAGCGTATCACAAAACATGCGGGCAACTCTATTCCCAAATTATCCAATTGGATATTTTTCGCACTGCCTTTTCAAACAGCTTTTGCCGAGACTCACAAAACGAATTCGAAGATCAACTTAATGCAACACCGCACGTTTCAGGCTTCACCTCCTGACGGAACGATGGCAGATCGAAATGTTTTCTCATTATACCAACATCTGTCGGCGTTCGAATTTTTTCTCCTTTCAATCTGGGAGAGAAATACTAATATGTACTGACGTCATCCGATTGACCTTACAGCGCATTTTTTGGGAGAGGGGGGCTTTGTCTATCGTCAGCTGTTATTCCGGCACGCCCCACACCACATTATTACTCGCCTCCCAGGTGATAGATAAGGCACATGCCGCGGCGAAGAAATTGACGCAGGGAAACGAGGTAACAGGATAGGGAGATGGTTTGAAGTGGCACAGTTTGCCCTCACAGAGGGCGGGACTCATCAGTGCACGTTTTTAATTCCACCCTTTCCATCAGAGGCGATCAAACAACCATCAATAACACAAACGACTCCCAGGGAGATGGTAGGCCATTACGATCAGCCATATGCGCGCTAAGCAGAAGGACTGAGCCCGCTGCCTTCCACACTTAAGCGACGACATTCGTCACAATTAAGCCCGTGGGCTAACGAACCAATGACGGCTCTCCTTCACTGCTCTCCCCAAAAAGTCAACAGACGTCCCGCGCAAAAGTTGGTGGCAGACGGATTCTCAGCATGCAATGTCAATGAGAGCGTAAAGTATAGCGGGAAGGATAGAGGAGGGACTTAGGGGAGGTGTTGAGTGTTGGTGGTACCGGAACATGGTGGTAGTAATGCTTAAGTCCCTTTTACTGGAAGAATAGATTGCTTACGTGCTGGCTCTAAAAGGGGGACTCTCCAAGTTTCACGACCAGTTTTCCCAAGGACGTAAACCTTCATCCTCAACATCCAAATGATCCGCTCATTACTCACATTAAATGAAAACCACTGACACTCACAATTCAATAGTCATATGCTCATACAGCAGGCGTCACAAATACTATCCGTGTTTTGAGAGGAGAATTTTTGGATAGTAAAAATAGTCAAGTAAAAGCTGTTTTACGCATTTGCGTTGATAGCGTTTTCTATATAGAGTTTTCCTATCCCCTTCGATTCTTAGGCGACTCCTTCCATGGTCGCATTCTCCTTATAGAAGCAATCTTGTCCGCAACCATGTTTCGTTAGTAATATAAGTGAGATGTTCCACTTGCTGAATACACTGCAAGTAACAGAGACCATGGACAGAAATATTTAATACATTTACCAAGGAAATCTACGTTTTTCATTACAAACTGCCCGAGATGGCCATCTTATTCGGATCATGTTCTACGAAAAATCAAGCTTCAAATTTACGCGTTTAGACGCCGTTTATTCTCTCCTTCAATCGATGAGCTTCCCGGATAAATTACGAACAGTGACACACTCTAGGACGAGGGGAAATTTATATCAAGTCGTTTTGTTTTAACTGCGACCTTTATGATCCTTTCCTTCAAAGATTCGTGCCTTACAACACGCCAAAAGGCAAGGATTCATTCTGATATGCGAGTATACTCACCATTTTTTCCAAAAAGGCAGAAGGAAAATGGCTTTGGGAAAAGTGCCAGAGTGGAATCGAGAGGATATAGGTCTGCTATTTACCTGCAATGGAGAAAAAAAACATCGTTAGAATGTTTAAACCAACAGAGGCATTGTAAATATAACTCATAATATGAATGTTTATCTTTATCAATACTAAGAGATGGAGAATAAATGGCGAGCTTACTTGGTGCAGCTGTGGCATAAATCAAATGTTATACTTTGTATATTCTTATGATTTGCACATCGTATTTACATACTCTAATTTAACCAATGCGTCCAGTTCTGCGATGGCGTTCAGAAAATAAAGTGATTATGCAAAATTCCAAAACGCAAGAATAAAAAAAACAAAGTTAGGTAACGCATAATAAACTGATATTTTAAAATACTACAGATATATTAATGCATGACAAAAGAATGGTGAAAGGAGGTCATAAAAATTGATAGGAAACTACGATAACCTTGCCCGCACTAAAAAGTTTAAAGATATCAAGTTTATACTTAATGATAACAAATATTATAAATTATGATGAGAACACCAATGAAGAGTGACTTTTATGGGCGTGCTAAAATAGAAATATGCCCATTTTCTAGATTCTGGTTCGTCGACCAGGATAATGAATAACGAATCAATAACTAGAGTAAAGGGCGTAATCTCGGAACTCGTGGAAAAATATTCCACATAAGAGTTGCAGTCTAGTTTGGAATTATTGTAACGGAAATAACTTTTTTACTCTTCTCTTAGTTAAATATAAGGTATTCCACGCGGGATAGTCTAAATCAAACATAAGCGGACAGTTACCTATTTGCCCCCGAAAGATCATGTTTAAAGAAATAGAAACTTTGAGTCCCTAAATCAACGGCATTTATTAGTATCTGCCACAGACTTAAGCGATGGATGCATGTTGTCGCAGACCAGTTGGGGATATCCACCTGGTCGGAGTCCTGTGTTTCCGGACGCGAGAAAGAATCAACCAGCATTTCCACCATGAATTTATCACTCAAGCCTGTCCCTCTTGTATTATAATAGTGCCCGGATACAACCGGCAGATGCTCAGAGTCAGACGCACATGTCTGTGCGTCTAAAAATCAATTTGAAGGGAAAAAATCACGGGAATTAATAGTATTCAAGATCGACATGAATCAACTGACGATTGTTCATCGTAGTCAGTTTTTTTTATAGATTAGGAATCCGTGATTGTCTGTGCTCCTCAAATACTACCTCATTTGGCCAGTGATATGATATGCGTAGTTTAAGCCATAATTACGCTATTACTGCATAGGCATCAATTACTTTCCCCGCGAGGTTAGTGTTGGCATGATGGTTAGGTCACTGGTTTTCCATCACGAGGGCCCATATTCGAACACCGACGGCGGCGGATATTTTTCAGCTGAATTCCTATCCCTGCTTGAGTGGCATGTAGAGAGCATTATCATTTGATCATCTATCCAGAATACAACAAAAACTCGCTCTTTCCGCACACAATAAAAAATGAGCTCCACTAAATACACCCCCTTAATACACGTCACCATTTCACCTCCCAAAACCATATCCCTTACGTCTTTGCACGGCTGGTGCCCTGACAACACCTGCCACACGCCTATGCGGCGGCTCGCTGGGTAGTATGCAGATGTAAATGTACAAAATGTATATTCTGTACGTTGAAAATTGACGCTAAA
Organism: Ceriagrion tenellum; assembly: GCA_963169105.1. Lineage (NCBI taxonomy): Eukaryota > Metazoa > Arthropoda > Insecta > Odonata > Coenagrionidae > Ceriagrion > Ceriagrion tenellum. The sequence goes on along the minus strand of OY720641.1, from coordinate 4,897,596 downwards.
TATGATGAACAAATGAGCCGTTGGAAGCATTAGTGGTGTAAGTTAGCCACGCTTTGGTAATGTTCACAATATCGTTCTTCTACCTGTTTTCTGTTTTATTCACGAGTGACGTTAGTTTTTACAGTAAGTATTCTCTCCTCTATGTAGCAGCGCTCATCAGACTTCAATTTTTTTATTTAACTCATGTTGAGTCCGCATGTCCAAAAATAGAATATTTTTACTTACCCCGTTCTTACTCTCAGCAATTCACATCAAGACTTGGCCTTAAGATTATGATTCCAGTTGTGCGGGGCTTGAAAATATCAAAATTTAATGAGGAAAAGTCTCACGGGCAGCTTTAAAAAGTACTAAAACTCTTAAAAAATACATCTCTGTGAAGAAAAAAATTACGCCCCACAAAATCCCAAATAATACGCGTTCATTAAAATAACACGAGAACGGAATTTTATGCCCATGATCGCAATCTTTCTCGAAAAAGGCACACACGGACAATTTTGTGAACTTGTTTAAGAGGACGTGGAACCACGTCGGGCGATGAACGTCGGAGATGCAAAAGGCGACTGCGGATCGAATGAGCCACCATTCCCACGGCAACCGCGTAACTAGGAACGGAAGAGCTTCAGAACTTCCCTGGCGGACATTGTCCCTCTTCGCCGATCCATGTCAATATTGGGAAAAATGGAAATGACGCTATATATATATAGAGGAGTGTGCATACGCGTGATTGGACGAACGGTGGGCTCTTTGGTCATGGAAAGGGCATTAGCGCGGACTGCCACTTGAAGCTCACCTCGTGAAAGCTTTCAGGGGCTTGGCTGGGGGTGAATAGGGGAGAAATGAAAGAGGCCAGACATACAGGGGTGAAGAGTTTCCACACGTTTTTGATTAATGGATAGATAGGTCAAGCCGTTCTAGCCACATCCCTCATGTCAGGAACTTGGAGGTCGACTGACTGCTCTTACCGCGAATTCTGTCGGTTAAACTGAAAGCAACATATAATTAGACATGTATGGGAGGTGCTGGCGAGTGGGAATTAAATATCCAAGAAATTAAATCCACGTCTCACATGTCTATTAAACTCAGTTTAAAATTCACCGACGAATTTTCAACGTTTTCCATCAATTCAGTAAAGACTCAAAGGTTTCAATCGCTAATCTAGCGGGACAAAAGTCATTTTTGGAACTTTCGAGGAAAACAGTCACTCTAAAAGTAGTTACATCGTCAACTAATTGCTTTATCATGATTTATACCTTTGACAAGGATTTCTTAAGTTATAACAATGTTGCACTGTCGCAGAGTTAAGCGTCGAGATTGCCGACCCTCCGCCCCGATCCAGACGGTGTCTAATCCGTTAGAGTTTACAAGTATCTGCAAATAAAGTTTAAAACAAAGGAACTATAAATTCTAACATGGTATTAAGCAAACGGTATGTGGTATTGCTTAGCATGACGTTTGTTCAAATGCGCGCACATTTGACTCCTAGGTTTATGATATTTTTCCCACTGTCTCAGAACCTGCTCTTTTCGTCCTCTTCAAATATTGACTTTTGAAAATACATGCCGAGATAAATTTACAAAACCTTCAGTATTGTGTAGGAGAGTCTCTATAGTTATATATTTATCCAGCAGTTGTTGCGCATATTCGCGTTTTTTCAAATAGTTCCCTTTTTGTCCCATTAAACTTGCCAACTAGCGCCATCCTCCGTGCATTCATCATGATTAGTCGTCTGCTTTCGCAGGTCCTTGGTGCCTCCATCTCTCTCTCTGTCCTCTCCTCTCCTCTTCAATTCTCTGTAACTCCCTCCATCCTTCGCGTCATCAAAAATCTTATCTTAAATTAGGGAGCGAGAAAAAATGGAATTACAAACCAGGACGAATCCAGACATATCGGGAGAAAAACACGCTGATGTACGCATAATAAGTTCTTTACACTTATGCATCTGGTAATTTAATACTTATTCCTTGCGCACGGTTGCTTGCTGTTATTGCGTATGTACCATTGGTTAGTAAGGTGAATTTATATGAAATAGTCAAAGTTTCCGCTAATTTATATTAATGTTACCGAATGTTACAAATATGACTTTTGTCCCGCTAGATTATCGATTAAAACCACTGTGCGGCGGCCGATGAAGACACAGGGCGGACAGTTAGAGGTCCTGGGGCTAAGACATCGATGTCACCATAAGAGATGGTTGTACCGGTGATTTTTAGAATTCATGTAGAGGAAGTGATAAGATAGGCATAGGATAAGTTTAACGTGGGAAGAGAAGTAGGAGGCCTGGAAGTTAGTCGAATTCATTTCTGATGCTTGTATCTCTCTTGCCATTCTAATCATTTCTGCTGCAATCACGTCTTAAGAACTCTTTTTCCAGCTCAGCTCCAATTCCTCTCATTTATCAACTAGGTTTATGCTTCTCTCGCTCTTCTGGTTACACACCCAGGATTGGTTAGCAGCAGCAATACTCCTCCATTCATCTCTGTCCTGGGCCAACTCCTTCATCAGGTGGTATGAGGTACATCCCAGCTCTTTCTAAATCTGTCCAGTGTATTCTATCCTAGGCCTGCCCCTATAGTTCCTCCCTTTCACTGTGCCCTCCAGTATGTCAGCGATATACCCTGAATGTCGATGAATATGGCCGATCCCTGTTGCTTTACTTCTTTTAATTGTCTCGAGCAAACATGGGGCCTCCCCTATCCTTCTTATTACTTCACTGTTGGTGACTCTGTCTGCCTACGGAATCTTCAGCATTCTATGGAAGCACCACATTTCAAATGCAGCCAATCTTTTCCTCTCTGACTCCCCGAACGTCCACGTTTCACAGCCATAGAGCAGCACACTCCACACAAATGTCTAGAGAAGGTTTTGTTCTCAATTTCAAACTGATGTTGGTGGAGGTGAGAAGTTTGTTCTTCTTGTTAAAAGCTGCCCTGGCCTGGCTGATACGACTCACTATCTCACATTATGCATACGATAAATAACCCCAGTAAATAATGCAGTAAAATTCAATGGCATTATTATAAGGAATGATTATTAGGAATGATGGGTAGCGTTGTGCTCGTCTCAATGGCACGGCAAGTCCGGGGTTCGCAGTTCAATTCTCCGTCCGCGTGAAATTTTTTCTCGCATGAATTTTCGCAGATGTGCAGACATCGTGCGCTGCGTGCCATATGCTTCTCCTCTGCAAGCCTCGCTCATCCCAACGCCCGTGTCGGCGGATCACAGCACGCGGCAGCTGTTCCTCAATCCATTGAGGCGCGAAGAGGGAATCGCTATGGGCGCCTTATCTTCACTCCCGCGCCTTCCATCTCGAAGCGGACCACGCCCCCCACTGCACTCATTTCAGCTTCCCTTTCGAAGGCCTCTCCCCCGAGAAGAAAGGATTCCACTATTTGTACCTTATACGCTCGCACCAAAGGAGTGATCTCCCGCGCACATGTCTAGCACATCCGGTTAGATTTATCGGTATTTATCTTCGAATATATCCCTGAGCACTGAGTAAGCTTATGACATGTACACTTATAGAAAGACCTCTCTTAAAACTACCATTCATAGAATATTATATCGCTTTGAAGATGATATTTTTTAAAACACTGGCACATTAAAAAACGTTCAAATATTGGAGGGATAGCCATGTGTATAAGTTGGATCAAGTCAGGCGATACTATGTGAAAAAGTGACATGATAAAATAAAACTTAAACGATGTATTTTTCACACTTTATTTGGAATACCATTTTGGAGTAATATTTTAACATAGCCATGTGCAGTTGGGGAGTATACAAACGAATGTCAGTTGGTCTAGTAAAGCAAAAATAGAACAGTACAAGAGTACTCCTCTCCAGAAGTTATGGCAGTAAAGAAAATAGAGTAAGTCAGGATGAGTATTTTTTTAGTATTCTACCAGTACAGGTAGGTTTTAATGAAAGTCTGAGAACTTCCTTCCAGTTTTCTACTCTTTCAGGGGCATATCTAATCCTAGTATTTCGTTTTTCGCCTCTGCATACGATCTGTCCTTCTTCATCCCGTCCATGATACCTATTCTTTTTCTTCTCCTCACCCGTTTGCCCAAACATCCTTCCCTCTATCACACTCTTCAGCAATTTATCCTTATACTTCCTCCAGCCACCTACCCTGCCTATCCCGGATTTCAATCAAAAGTTTCCTTTCCACGTCCACCAAACTATGCATTTCCCAATAAAAGATGGCTAATTGCAGTGGAAATGGAGCACCTGCCTGTGAAAAGTTTGCGGAAAAACAGGATGGATAGCAGAGAATGAGCGGGTGATGAACGAAAGTAGGTAGATTGAATGTTCCAGTACGGGACGGAGAGGGCTCCGATAGTTTGGTCATGTTGAAAGTTAAGATAAAGGGAAAAATAACAAAGTTATGTCCTCTTTCACCAATCTCCAACATATCCTTCTTCACCCACTCCATCCATGTTTTCCTTGGCCTTCGTCTGCTCTTCCTTCCCTCCACCTTCAGGTTCATTACTCTTTTCCCCAGATATTAACCGTCTCGTCTAACAACATGGTCATACGACCTCAACCTGCACTCTTTCACCTTTTCTGTTATGGGTGCAATTCGCAAACTCCCTCTAATATGGTCATTCCTAATCCTGTCAGCTCTGGTAACCCCACTCATACATCTCAGCATGCGCATGTAATACTCTCTCATGTGTACTCTTAGTAGCCCAACACTCAACCCCATACCGAGGAACACCGGTCTAATGACGATCTTGTATATCTGGCCCTTCCACCTAGGTGGTATCCTTCTGTCACTGGTCACACCTGTCACTGACCTCCATTTGTACCAGGCTGCAGATTAATTTCTAGGTCAAGGCCTCCATTTTCTTCTATTACAGCACCCAGGTATCTGAAAAAGCCCTTCTTAGCCACGGGTGTTATCCCGAGATGTTAACTGATCCGGATTGCTTTTTTCCATCAAACTCACATACCATATACTCCGTCTTGGTCCTACTCACTCTGAGCCCAAACTTGTGCAGTTTCTGAACCCAGGCATCCAGTCTTGCTTGTGCATCCACCCTTGATTCTGCAATAAGTACGATGTCATCTGCAAATAACATGCACCATGGTGCTTCATCCTGAATATCAGCTGTTATGGCATCAAGGACCAGATTGAATTGGTATGGGCTCAGTGCCGATCCCTGGTGTAAACCAACCTGTACTTGAAAGAACCCACCGTCACCAATTATTTCCCCGATAAAGCAGGAGTAACGAAGTGAAACTAATTTCATTTAACATTTTAATTACTTTTGTAGTGGATTTTACTCATTGAATGAGAATTATATTCCCAAGGAACGATTTTAAAATATTTTCACTATCGGAACAATGGAGGTACATGTAAAAGAGTTTTTGTGAGTACATGATATTGCTAATAATGACGAAAATCAGTTGTGTCTGACTAATATTCTCATTTTATGCTTCCAAAGTTTTGTTGAGGCTAAAGGTTTTGGTTCATCCATATCATATCAATAACGAATATCTATGCGAAAAAAACTCGCCAATAAATAGGATTTATACCATGTTCAATAAATATTGTAGTGAGCTTGACTTTTTTCAAGTTTTAATAAATCGTAAATCGATAAGTGATATTATTAATAACCTGAGACTGTGTTCGTGGGTGTGACCAAAAGCCCTAACAATTGATTCGTCTATGCATATACATGTGCTAGGTATGGTTTGTTACGTAATTAGAAGTTAATGCGAACCTTGTAATATAAACCCCCGACGACCATTTCCTCGACATAGTCGAGCCCGAATTTGTTACAGCTTGAATCGTGCATTGCACAAAAGGGTGAACGCATATAATAGAGATGGAATCGCTGTAGAAATGGCGGGACATGATGGCTATTGCGCGCGAAAGGCTCTTATATATCCTTATATGGCAGTTCCCTTATCTGAAGAAAAAGGGTTTCTAAATTATCATTGGCAACCTCAAACTTCTTAACCAGGAGTTCAAATCAACGCAATAGTCTCCATTGCTCTTAATTAAATTGTTTAGTTGACCTTTTCCACTGAGTTGCTATCACAACCTTTCGATCCAACTTTGTACAGATCATTATCGCTGTCGAGAAACACGCTCATGAAATTTTCCCGCAACCAATAGTTAAGTGCAGTTGGGTTGGCAGCACTGCCTACCAAGTGATTTTGCAAACAATTTCGATTTCCAATCTATTTCGAAGGAATAGCTGCAAATCAGGTCTGCACGATATGCTTACTAGTTAAGTTTCCAGTCATGTTTACGACTTGAAGATAGGAAAACAGTAATTAATACACTTAGAAAATTATTAACGATATAATTCGGTTATAAGAAAGTCCCAACTACCTTTATCATTATACGTCAATATATAAACTGCTTCCTTACAATGTTTAACGATAAAAGTACTAATAACGCAAATTATGCCTGAATTAGTGCACGACTCGAGTGCTTCAGTAGCAATTCTCAGCAGAAGTCCATAGGGTCAAATAGATTCATTCCGACTTACGTCTTAAACGGAAATGACATGTACGCCGAGGTATCTAAGAGACACAAACGGGTGCTGAATGGCGAAGTTCATCGTAGCAGGCAAAAATTTACGTTGAGTGATTCCCAGATCCCTTGATTGCAGAAAAATGAAACTATCAGATGAAACTACCATTCCTAATTCACATGATCGCCACGAGATGGGGCCCCGTTCCTCGGGTTAATGAGGGTCGAATGGGTCTGATGGGTATTTTCGGAAGACGGAAGACAAATAGGATAAAGACGCGATGACCGACGAAACGACATGAAGTTTTAGGGTCAATAATCTTCCTTTTTCTTGGAAGTTGCGAAATCCATTGCTCCGCTGCTGTGGCGCGGTCGCATTTTGAGAGGAACTTTAATAGTGAGTGATTCCCTTTCGTCGGATTCGCAGCGGGAACTGTGAGAGAAAGAAGACTCACACTGTTCTCTCCGTTTGTTGAATGGGTCATTATGGGACTCCCACTGAAGGCTGGCCCACGCGCGAGGGAAACAAAAGAAGTCAGGGGGCGTAATCATCTGACGCGTGTTGGCGTTGGCCGGCCGGGAGACGAGGATGGGGCCATCAAAGACGGGCTCCGTTGTTTTTTCCCGGAATAATGTAAACTTATTTGCCGCAATTCACGGTCTATTTGCGGTCTACTGGCCACTAACGAAGAGGAGCCGGTGGAATGATTTCCGACACGGCTTGATTGACATCCGCGAAGTCCCACAAGGAAGCGTGATTTGGCACACTGCCATTTCATATTTTTATCAACGTTATTTACTCCATAGATGGCGAAAATCATGTTTCTCAAGATTTATCTAAATTTATTCACCTTATTCGCATTCTTTAAGCGTTCCACAAATATTATGTTACGTGGTAGGAGGTGGCTTAGTTTATGACAGGAACCATAATGGCCTCGTTGGCGTAGCCATAATTTCTCAACGCGGGTAACCGTACTAAACCAGGTAATAAATTTCTTAACTGTTTATTGATAAAATACTGAAAGAATTATCATCAAGGAATAACTAAAATTATATTAGCGATTGTAATGATAAAGATGTACTCAAGTTAGGCTGTGTCAATCCCATGTGTCTAATTATGAGGGTCTAACTCGTTGAACCACTATGGCTAAGCACTCATTCATAATCGAAAGAGCTTTCTTGTGTATATATCTCATCTCGATCACATGTAACGAAGTCACCAGTCGATGGTTGCAGGAGTAGTAATTCCGATCGTCACATGAACCTGCATAAAACGCAGTTTGTTATCTATCGCTCGATTTCCCAATAGGTGCTGACGATGGAACCATATCTAAATGGGCGTTAAGAAGCGCCTGATTCGCAATCAATGGCTCTTTTCCAATATCTGGATGCGAATGGATACAAATTAGTAAGAAAAATGTGGTAGGATTTAATTTTCCCACAGCAGATGTATGTCCATGGCATTTAATCAATCGATATGCATTGCTGAAGACATTTCTATTTAATCCTATTCCTGGTTGATTCTTTGCTGATAGAGGTAATGAGTAGGATAAACTTAAAAAAGGACGCTATGTTCTCCGTGCTCTCAATGTCAACTTAGCTTTTTCAGTTTCAACTCCTTGCTTGAGAGCCTTTGCCATCATGTGGGCGTTCTAAGTTGGCTTAGAGGCCCTGAGATGCACAGCCACATAAGGTTTCAGAAACAAGGGACTTCTCCCATTTTATAGTTTTATAAGATATGCATTTCCTAAAGCCCTAATTATATGTCATTCGTGTAATTCAAAACCTGATTACGTGGGCGTGTTTGATTACGTTTAGAACAATTTACGGCCAACTTGACATCCTTCTTGACGGTCTCTCGATGTCCACGCCTCCATTCGCTAGAGAACCGAAATCGCTACGAGTGGTTTTGAAATTGCGCCAGTCGAGGATCACAGTGCGAAATAGAAATCAACCTATCGGATCAGCCAAATGCTTGCATGTACCCCATGTAGACTTTTGGCTGACTCCCCACCCTCAAAAACGTCTTACGTAATACTCGAAGGGCCTCTATTTAACAAAGCATCAAAAATCCCCAACCACTTTTCATTTCCTATTCCTCACATTTCCTCCATTTTCCCATACCAATGGCCGTATCTCCACATTGCTGCCCTTTCTTATTTTCCTCGTCACTGCCTGAGACCACAGCGCACATTTCCCGCTCAATTTAAACCTCCCGCACATTTTCAGACTGCCACCATTCTCATTAATGCACGTCGGGCAACTATACACGCCGTTCCTCCTTCACCCGCACCAAAGCGACTCCGCAGCGGGGACCACCGCAGCAGCAGCTGCCCAAGCGATGGAACCAAACCCCCTTCCCCTCCCCCCCCGCCCCACCACAGCCCCGAACGTGCCAAACGCTTCACCCCGAACAAATTGCCCGAAAGCTGCGGGCCGTCGAATAACTTTTAAAGGAAAATGGACAGATAAGGAGTCTCCCTAGCTTTGGGGTTTCAGCGCCGTGGGGTGGAGGAGGTGGGAGTTGTGTAACCAGAGGGTTATCTTGGGATTAGAGAAGAACAACTAAAACGCATTTAGGTTGCTGGAGTGGATAACTGCGTGCAATTCAAAATTGAAATATCATTCAACTGAACTGGGAATCGTGGGATCGGGGTTCGATTGCCAGTCCAGGAGAATGAATTTTTCGCTGTGAATTTCACACAACTGAGTGACCTCCAGCGATTGACATCATTAAGCCCGTTTTACACGGGGCACGAAGTTGCACAATTTTAAACTGTATTTTTTCCTCGAAGTGGCTTGCAATAACAATTGACGAATGAGCGTGGGCAGATTTCCAACTCGCGTTCATGCAATTCACCGCTTTGCACGATGCAATTTGAAATGCACATTCGTACATACATTATCCTGAGCAATTACGTACCCAGTGAACAACGAGCTTTGGAGTTATGGCCAGTTTCGCAGTGATTTTAATAGCTGGAGCGGAAATTGTGGATCGTTTAGAGCATATTTTTATAATTTTATCAAGTCGATAAAATTATAGAAACACATTTAATGCAACGTTTGATTAAATGAAATTTGGAGATGTCGCAATGCTTCATAACTCTGAAATTTTTAAGCATGGTTAAACAAATATAGCTCTGTCATTTGTCACTTGGTGGTATTCCATGGTAAACAAATTTTTCACAAAACTTTTACAATACCACTTGATTAAATAAAAGAGACACGATCCGGGTTTCGATGAATGATCGTCATTATCAGGTGAATTTTAGAAAAAAAATCTCTCTCCGGAAGTAAATGCACACGTTTTAATCGCTTAAACCATTGAGTGTATACCTTGCGACTGCTTAAACCTCACATGTTAAAATAATTATACCGAGGAAGAACTGCCCCTCTCGTTATACTGCGCTCAGACAATTATTTGAATGGCAAATAAATAAAAAATAAATCCCATTCGAAACTTTGGATTCAAAAATTAAAACTGCACTTGCATCACCCCAACGACATGCGGACTTATTTATCCGTTGGTGAAAACGGACACCAGGTTGGATCGCGAAAACTGCGGAGTTTCAGCGTTGCGGAGAATTCAAAATGAAAAGCAAGAACGAATTGATGATTGCTTAAAACTCTCCGCCGTAAAATTCAAAGTGAGAAGGTTTCGAGAGATACTAAACGTTCCGCTACGGTTAATATTTGAAGAGGAGACGCAAAGTATTGCGAAAGCCTCATATTCGCAGGGAGTCGCGCGGAAAACGTAAAGAAAATTTCTGCGCCTTTTAACAAAGCTATATCTAAATTACCTCAGAATCTTTTGAAGTGCAAATGGACTTGAGTATCCGCACATAAAGGAATTAACTAGAACTAATTGACACGAAGAAAAAATTGGCGACAAACTCTTTTTTACTAATACTCGAATTGTCAGAATACAATTTTTCGTTGCAAGGCACACCTTACATTAAAATTAGAAAGGGGTTAAAATAACCAGTAAAGGAGGCCATGAATCTTCGAAATAATTACATATATTGATAAAAATTAGCCACTTAAAATAAGAGCATTTGTGAGAAACCCATAGAGGCTGATGTAAAAGTAAAGAGTGAACTTCTTAGGAGGAAAATAAATAGATGCATCAACTCAAAGAGTGAACATTCATAAGTCCAACTTAAACAATAGATATTTCGCGCAGCAGCGAAATTATATCTGTCCACACAACGACGTAACTCAGTGCAGGTATTTCCATAGAAAAGTCATAGAACAATTCACACCTTATCCTAGAATCTTAAAACACAGTAGATACAGGGAGCCTCTTAAGAACAACCCTAGACTTACGGCTACGGTGTTAGGTGTAATTAAAACTGGTAGTGCCCATGTCACCTCAAACCTAACACCTCATTCTCTTGAATGCTACCAATGGATGGATTAAAAACAAACTATTATTTAAGCATTTTATCCCAGAACCATCCTAGATTAAGATCACGCTGATACAAAGATACACGGGAGAGCTGCGATGGCAAGAGAAATGCAGAGAACGCAGAGGACACCATGCGCATTTTTGAGAATGAGAAACGTTTATGGCCTCCTGTACACATATGCGAGCTCTTTCGAGGAGCTATCCGAGGAACCTCGCGTCCATTAGCTTACTAGGCGAGAACGTGGCTCGGAGCGTTAAAAGTGCGTCTCTGGCAATTGAAACAACAAGCAACTCCGGCACTGGGCCCTTTTAAGAAAGATATACTGCTTCATTAGCATGCAAAAGAGGTTCATTCGAAAAAAAATGCCCTCGCTCATGGGAAAGGAAGACATTAATATAAAAGCGTCAGCGGAAGCACAAGCCTGCAGACACACGAGGAAGTAGTTGAAGCAGATGAATGACAAGTTAAGACAGCGAGGAGATTGTTAACCAAGGTGTCTCCAGAGCTATCAAAAAGTTGAAAGCATAGCGCAGAGAATACATATGGAGGGAAGCCACAGAGTGCGGACATCAAAGAAAGCAGTGGTGAATAAATGGACGCTTTAAAAAATATAGTCATTAAATACATCGACTTAAATGCTTTAATACGGATTTCGTTCAGTATTTACATTAGGGGGACGAAAATGCTCAGGGAAATAAAGAAAGGGCAAAAGAATATGATCAAGACTTAATTAAGCGAAATCGAACTCATGAGTTTTGTTCGCTGCTTGGTAATTAGATTCTTGGAATGTACCACCCCACTGCAATGAGGGTGCTTGGAATGCACCATCCCACTGCGAGATAGGACTACAAACCAGAAAACAGCATGTGAAAACATTTGCGTGGAGCGTAGCAATCTATGGATCGGAAGCATGAGCCATTGGAAAAGCTGACCAGAAAAAAACTAGAAGCCTTTGAAACCTTGTGCGAGAGGAGGATGCTGAGGATGAAATGGAAATGGCAAAATACGAAATGATGAAGTGTACTGAAGAGTGGAAGAGGAAATGACCGCATAGAACACCATACAGAAAAGAAGAACCAGATGGATTGGACACACCCTGAGACACAATGGGTTGGTGAAGAACATAATTGAAGGTGAAACAGAGGGAAAAGTCCCATCAGAGGAAGACCCAGGAATAAGTTCTTGAACCAAATAAAGAGTAAAGTGCATAGGAAGAGATACCAGGAGGTAATGGAACTAGCATTAGATAGGGAAGGGTGGAGGGCTGCAGTCAACCAATCTTAGGATTGAACGACCAATGAATGAACTGCAATGAGATGCAACGCTGAATATAGGAAACATTTAAAGTCAAATTTATATTTCTTTAATGACCAATTCACCCTAAAAGACCCACTCACGCTTATCAGACGGGAAGTCAGTCTCTTCTATAAGAGGAGTGAACATACAGGGAGGCAATTCCTAGCCATTGAAAAGCGCCAGCAGAGAGGGAACTTGAGAAAAGGCTATGCTAAAAAAAGAGCTGGTTTAAAGAAGGCTCCTTTTAGCTGACACATATAGGTTAGTAGCTAAGGTATTTCCACTAATGCCATTGTTATTTCATCTGTGATCAGGTCGCTATGCTGACAGCTGGGCAAAATGCCATGGTCACATAAAAATGGATCGTGATACCAGAGACTCGAAGCTAACTATAAAATATACCGTAGGAGAAGCCAGCAAATCCCATTCACAAGCGCGTACAGCTGCGGTTCAACTACGCCTGTGAGTACCCAGTAATAAGTATTTCTTAAACTTTCCAAGAGATATCCGACTCGCACAAGGATGATGTGTTTTTGTGGTGATTAGGGTCACAAGGTTAACGGGTTCTATAAAAACAGGGCAGTTTAGATCACCGAAAATAGTAATGTACTATGCCATTTCCAACCGTATATGTCAGAGCTCATAACAGCCAAGAGAAACTGTCTCTGAGGTGTAACCCTTCACATCCTTGACGTCAGTACCTTTCTTTTTCTCCATCCCATCCATTGTCACCAAGCTGAAAACATCCTTCTCTCGGCTTTACTACTCCTATTATTACTACTACGGACTACATAACTAAATAATACTCTGATAAAGACTAATATACACAGATTAATCACTCAAGTCCCATTTATGGGAATGATCTTCTTCGAAAAGAGGAAAACAACTCTTTCCATCTCAAAGAGATGGGAATTTGACGACCAATATCCAGATCACAGCACAACTAGGACAAAATTTATATTTACCATTCCAGTTTTATAGACCGGACTAACTGAAATTACTTGCCATTTTGTTCCTTTAAAAATAATATAGAAATACGTAAGGTGACAGGTCGACTACATGACACTAGTCGCGTAGAGCGCATCTTAATCAGCAACAACGGAACGTCTAGGTAACCGTTATTGCGGATGATCAAACAATGCTCTCCTTGAATTGAGAAAATAGCGCACAGGAATTGACAAAAACCCTGTCAGTTTTACGTAGAATATTTGTTGGACGACCGGTTTCGTCGAATAGTCGACAACATCAGGCCTAATGGTGTCGTCCAATAAATATTATACGTAATACTTACAAAGTTTTGTTAATTTCTCAGCATGAGAAAAAGGTTTACAACGCCAAGGCTGAAACTATTGGATTTAGAAAATATTATGCAAATAAAAATATTTACTAATGACCTCCAAATATTTGCACGAAATATGTATTGAAATATCTCGCACGAATCAAGATGAACGATTGCGTTACTTCTTAATTAATAAAGTAGTCAAGAAACTCTTCAATATTCCTGGTTTACTTCGGCTCCTACACATTTCCGTGCTCCCAAAACGACTATAAGTAACGTAATTGTTTCCACTGTATTTTGTATCAGCTATTGTAATCTCTGAATTACATATATGAATCAATATTCCTCTAAGCTGTGAGACAGTATCTCATACATTTTCTTTAACGTATACCACTTTATATGTGCATCAGTGAACACTGATTATACATCAATTTATCATTCCTACCTATGTTTTTTACCAGAAAAACTTATCGAATTTGCAATGTGAACAAATGAGATTAATGATAGATCCAACTCATCAATTATAATAATTGTAATGGATATTCATACCAGATTGAGTCCAAATTTTGCGACCTTCGGTGAGATCGCACTCCTTGTCATCTCTCATCATTTGAATAATTAAAATCCGCTACAGCAAACAGAAGGAACGGCTAGTGTTACATTGAAGGGCTTTTTCGCTACGCGACAAAAAAAACGGAACGAAGCTCCTTTGACGGATGGCCACGGTAGTCATCTGACATTCTTAAGTGCGCGAAGTGGGAGAGGAAAAAAAAATCATTTCGAGTCATTGATCATTCGTCATTCGAGAGATGAGGTAGGGGAGGGGTGGGTTATGAAAAAAAATCGCCCAAAAATCAGGGAACAGGGAGTAATGACAGGTTTGGGCCAGAATTATGGCACATGGGAGCAGCAAGCCATGAAATTATTCGCGTAATGGACGGAGCGAACAAGTAGTTGGGACGCCAGGGCGCTCTCGGCAGTGAATGTAATTTATGGAACGATCCCTGGAATCGTTAATTGGCGACCAGTCTAATTTATTGTCCTGCCGGAAGAATTCAACGAAGCTGAACTATTTCCCAAATTGAGACGGACACCTGGGGATGAAGCGGAGGGGGTTGAATTCGGGCAATGAAGGCCATAGAACAGGTGGAAGAATGGGGCATGATTTTCTTGAATGGGAAATCTTCATTCTTTTCAGGATTGGGTTTTTTTAGCGACTTTTCAGAGAAAAGATTGGGGTCAGTGCTTGCTCAAGACTGGGGCAACGTGGAAAAAAGCCACTGGCAGTTGAACGCAGGGGCGGTCAGTGTGAGACTTATAAATAAATTTTAATAAAGGAGAGGGAAAATATCAAAATTGGAGAACGTAATCACACAATTGTGTGAAACTCACAGAGGAAAAATCATTCGCCTGGACTGGGAATCGAACCCAGATCCCTCTATTTAGCGCCGAGTGTTCTAACCACGGATCGAGGGATCTGGGTTCGATTCCCAGTCCAGGCGAATGATTTTTCCTCTGTGCGTTTCACACAATTGTGTGAACACTATCGGGCAACTCCGTTGAAGTAATGGCTCGGCTAGTTCCGTGGTTCTTTGAAAAATGGAAAACGTAACTAACTCGTCAAATATATGAGTATAAACAATGGCCTAAATTCATGCAACTCCAAAGTAATTTAAAGTCATTATAACTTTGATAAAAAGCACAATAAAATCTACGGAATAATAATTTCCTTCGCTGGTTTTGTCAACAAAATCCCTAAAAAAGAAACTATGATTAAAAACGTACAACAATTTACATTTAAACTTATATCCACTCACAAGAACTAGGTATAATGCGTATACATACTCCCTGCAAATACTTTTCTTCTTAGAACTCGAACATTGAAGGCAATTTATATCACAAGTCTAGCTACTTTACTTATATGAAGAACTCATAAAATATTTTAGTGATCGTGACTTGGGACGACGCAGTGTTGACAAGTTGATTGCGATAAAGTTCGCGGTTCCTCCTACAGAACGTCATGCACTCGGCGCTTCAGGGTATAATTGGGTTGACATTGAGTAAACTGTGCACGTTAAAGAGTGATTATATTCCTGTTAAACGATTCTGTACCTTGGTATTCAATCCCTTTTTGTAATAGGGAGCAACAAAGAAACATCAGACGCCACCGGACGCCACTTACCAAGTCGGTCCGAGACTTCCAGACGATTCGGAGGGGCGACCCGTCGGAGAGGGAAGGGATTCCGAAAGAATGAAGGAAGGGTGACATACGGTCATACCGAGGCGAGGGACAATGGACGCTCTTTTTCATCTCGTCGCGTCGACGGCGCAAAGACGTTGAAAGGGGGCGCCTTGGCTCGACACACTCGCACGCCGAGGAAACAAATGACTGCGATCGAATGCCAAGAGACGAGACGGATAAGGAATGGGAGACGGGAGGAGATGGGAGCGGAAGGGGTTGGTTGGAAGAGGAGTGGGGAGGAACGGAGAACGACATTGGAGATGGTGGTAATTCGAGTTAAGAAATCAAAGAGAAACCTATCACTTAAAAGAAGTAAGATGGACAGAGAGGGATACAATATAAAACTTCACGGTAATCGGGTATATAGCAATATAACAATATTGAGTATATAACAACATTGAGTACACTTTCCATATTACAATGGTTGGATCCCTAGTAGACGATATACAATACTCTGAAAATATTTTCAAAGATCCCTGAAGTATCTTGATGGCGCTCCTGGATATATATTGAAAACATTTTAAGGAGTTTATATAGACTCCTCCAGTTATTTCTGCAAAAATTCCTTGACACATTCTGAAGAAATTTCTTGAAAAGTTATGAAGGGATTGCTCCTCACATTTATATTTTTGGTTGAAGTGAGTTTCTTCATTTAAGACTTTTACAGCTTTACTGAACTCCACTTTGACGAAGGAATGCCAGGAAAGTTCCGTGGATATTTTAAGGGTTCCTGAATTCTTCCAAAGCTACTTATAATTGACCAAATGAACATTACTGGATGAATGCCAGGCGGCATTAAGTGCATGGGGTTCTACAGAAATTCTCTGGCCAGTAAATATATACATTTTGGCAATCTTCAAAATTCACCGAGAAAGGGGCGAGGGAAATTAGAAGGACGCAAGAGGAGGATTTGTTGGGTGTGTACAGAAAAGGAGGGAAAAATAAGACTATCAATGACATAAGGGGTGACAAGAAGCTGAAGATCTCCAAGAGAAATTTTACGGCGAAAGAGTAATTAGGCAATGGAAAAATCAAAAATAATTAAAGAATTACTTAGTTGGAGAAGAGTATTTCTACATATGAAGTACATATTTTTTTGGCAGAAATAGTGGACAACATTCAAAATTCTCTCAGTCATCACGTTAGAAACGATATTACTTGAATATTAGAAACGTATTTATGAAATAAAAAATAACACCGCATTAAGTAACCGCAATGGGTCAAAGTTTCCCATTTTGCAGGCAGTTTCCCCCTATAGACACTAGAGCAGGACCACGAGTGTTCATCCCTCCGAATGACGAGGGATGAGAAGAAAAAGCTTGAAAGAATGGCCGCGTTTGGAATGGGAAGGAGCCAATTATTAGGCCGAGGGAATCCTTCTTCCACGCCGCTAAAGAGCTCAAAATGCGACGGCACCATTTCTTCCCCTATAAAGCCTCAGCTGGGCGAGAGAAGAAACACTGAAGTGGAAGGGAAAAGGGATAAATAGGAGAGTGAGAGCTCGAGGAAAGCATTTCACGCGTCCTGGAAGAACTCGGGAGAGTTATTTACGTAAATTAAGAGACATGGAGAGACAAGGGAAGGCTAGACGTTTCTACTTTTTTTCTTTTCCTCTCAACCGAAAAGAATGCCGTCTACTATAGTCCAGCTCTCCATCCCATGGCCAACGCTCACTAATTAATTTCCAATGTCCTCTTTTTCAGTGGCGTACAGAAGCCGCCACGAAGAATGAATCCAACCCTTTTTAAGTCACGAGCCCACGCCTCGCGGCCCCTTCATGATTTTCCACTATTCTTCCACACAAAACTATTCCTCAGAGATGGCTTCTACTTCCGAGTTTTCGGCTTCGTGCTGACACAATTATGACCCTTAAAATTCTCCATTTCTCCAGGAATATGCTCGCTAGATTTGTTTATGGAGCCCTAGCGGTTGAAATTGCGCCCGTGGACATCCACCGTCCCGGGGAAACATTTAATTTCCTTCAGAGAGTAAATACTCTGAACGCGCATTTTAGGTAAATAGAGAAGATCATCCAGAAATCATTACATAAAGGTATAAAATAAGTCACTTAAGATCTCATTTTGGATCGAAATTAAAGGACCTTTTAGGTACATTACACTCAGTACTTTTTAATTAACTTCGTGCGTCAGCGTTTTAGAGTCATCATCGAATACGAACTACTACTAATTAGAAACTATATCATTCGTTTCAATTTCATCTGGTACATATCCACCAAATTTCTGACTGGCTGAGATAAATAAATGTGAACTATTTATTCACTAGATGAAATTCATTATCATCTTTAACTTGTTTCCGTTGACGGACTGGACACGAAACCTCGTTCTTCTCTTTTGAACTATGACTTTCACTAAAACTTCAAAAATTACAAATCAGGCAGTTTATCGCTGGAACAAGGTTACTCTTAGGCATCAAATGCACTGTCTTCGAAGACACATCGCACCCAAAAGTCTCAATGAAGTTCGCAGCGGAAGAGAAAGCCTGGGGATCCTTTACTAATACGAGCACACGGCGCACTATCGTGGTGTCTACTAGTAGGTTGGAATCCCAGGAAAGGATCTCATCTCAGTGAATTACAAAGAATCACTCATTCCAAGTGGGACGTTACATTAGGAACTCGCCCGATGGTAACAGGCGCACGCAACATACCTACTATAGATTCCGGATATAAATATGCGTTTTTAATATCACCAAAAACCTAATTTAATTCACACATTCTGCAATAACGTCCAAAATTCAAATATACCTACATAACAATCCGATAGATTAAATTTGTTAAGTTGGCAATACAGTAATGAGTCAGAAGCGAGGCGAGTATTCCACTCATCCAATTTCATTCATTCGGCATTTTGAAATGTGAATGTCATTTACATTGAAATTATTCGCAGGATTTAGTGAGAGGGTTTAAGATTTCTTCAGAATGCGAAGTTCCTTCACCTTTAAGTCCATATATGAGTACTTGGCTGCATTTCTTCTTTCTTTTAAAGGTCTCATTAAAAAAATTATGATAATTTTTCCCAAATCTGAGTAGACTTAAGCCTGTCGCTTATATCCTCTCAACCTTTTTGCCTGGGCAAATTATCTACATCTACAAACTACACTCCATCGCATGGGCGTGTGGCAAGGGGGTGTTGGGACACCAGACGTGTAAATATATAAGGGATGAGGCTTAAGGAGGCGAAATGGTGACATGTATTATGGGAGTGTATTTAGTGGAGCTCAGTATTTATTGTGGTCGTTTATTGTGCGCGGAAGGAATGAGTTTTGGCACCTATCTGTTCGGCAATGTATCACTCTTAAGATATCACTTCCGTTAGACCTATAGATGTAGTGAGGCAACCTGACAATTATCTCTGTGACACTCTAAATTTTCTGTATTTGCCAGTTCTGAATTTTCAAGCAAGTCAAGCCTAGCGTGCAGCCTCCGAGTCTCTAGGGGCTCCCACCTTAATCCCTCTAAAAGGCGTGCAACACAATACGTTTGCTCGTAGCAGCTTTTAACGAAGCGTGCAGCTTTTCTTTATATATTATTAATTACTTGGTTAGATCTTTATGACAAGGGTCCCAAATGCTCGCGGAGTATTCGAGGTGTGGCCTAACCAGGGCGAAGTAGTAACTCTTTTTTACTTTTTAATCCGCGGACCTTCCTATTATGCGCTTAACAAAACCTAGTTTCTTTAATGCAGTGCCGTATATATTTTGTATGAGTGCTCCCCACGATATTATCCCGAAATTATAAAGAAATGTATCATGTAAAAAACTTCATTGCATTTCGGCGAGATCCAATATATCCCTTTTCTTGGCTAATCTAAAAGAAGTTTCATACTTCTAAATGGGACCCTGGTCAAAGAGATTTAACCAAAAAACTAATAAAATATAAAGGAAAGCTACACGCTTCGTTAAAAACTGCAATTCGAGTGTACATATAGTGTCTCACAACTTTTAGAGGGATTGAGGTGGGAGCCCCTAGAGACTCGGAGGCTACACGCTAGGCTAAGGATGCTTGAGAAATTCGGAACTGATATTTTTCAGAGCGACAAAGAGAATTTTATCATGGCTCCTCACTACATTTTTAGGTCTTACAGGTGCAATAGAATAAGAGAGATATACTTCCGAAGAGATAGGTACAAAAACTCGTTCTTTCCGCGAATAATAGGCGACCACAATAAAATCTGAGATCCACTAAATACACTCCCATAATAATAATAATAATTTATTTAACACTTACAGGTTTCCCCAATTACAAGTGTTTTAATATATCATTAGACGAACACAAACACTCATGTCCTGGGCATTAAGTAATCTTACCCAGGCGGGACTCGAACCCGCGACCCTCAGGTTAGAAGGCGAGGACTTTACCTCGCCGACACCGGGGCCGACTCAAAATATCAGTTCCGAATTTCTCAAGCAACCTAAGCCTACACGTCACTATTTCACTTGCCAAAAACTTACCATCTTTACACGGCTGGTGACCACCCGCTGCCACACGCCCATGTGACGGGTGGCGGGGTAGTATGCAGATGTAGAAATTACCGTCAGCGTATGACGCAAGGACGCGAGTTACATGGCAAAGTTCGTGTCAGAAGATCTTCGTTCCGGTTTCCATGAATGCTTGGCGTTATCCCGTTGGGAACGAAATCGTTTCAAGCCGGATCGTTTCTCCCTCGTGTCCCTGTGTGCCATTTGGGGGTGGGGGGTGAGGGGGGGGGGCCCCAAGGTCTATTTGGGTGGGAAGGATAGGCGAGACGTAGAGGGTGTAGTGCTCTGATGGCCGTGGGGTGTCGTGCGTGGGTGGGAGGAGATAATGGAGGCCCCACGCTCCAGCAACCCCACCCACAGACCTCTCCAGACGGACACCCTTCCCCCCTCCACTCCAGGCCCCCTTTCACTCCAGCTGGAGACGCGGCCTCCCCATCCATCATGCATCACTCTCCTCAAATGCTCTCAGCCGCTATAATAATGTGGGGCAGCAGCGTTAAGCCCACTCCTGCCCTCACCATTCACCATCCCCCCCCCCCCACACACACAAGACAGCTACTCCTCCCAAAACAACATGTATCGCAACCACCACTTCTGTACAGGCGTTCCCGCAATTATTATAAACTTGCCAATAAATATTGACAATACCAACGATGTTTAAATCCTCCGAGTTTTTATATTGTTACGACTAGTTTCAACGCTACAGCGTCATTTTCAGGTAGGATGTGCGAGGCACTTGAAGATGACGCAGTAGCGTTGAAACTAGTCGTACCAATAAAGAAATAGGTCAGGGTGTCCAACAGCTGAGCATTCGAAAATTCCCTGAGATTTCCAGGTTTTCCAGACATAATTTTTATTTTTCCGGAGGACATATTGTTTTTTTTCGCGTTAATTATAAGAAAATGTTCGGTATGTTTTTTGGGTGATTAAACGTGAGGATTATTTTTTGACTTGCATATTTGGAGGAAAATAAACACAAAATTATAAAATAGTTTGAGAGAAAATCACATCACCTTTCACAATTCTTAGATTTAAATATTGTCATGCTGGTGCTCCGGAACAAGATTATATTACAGCAAGACTTTGCTATGAATACGATTGATATAAAATGATCAGCAACTTAAAAAACTGGAGGAATTGACTTTTATCTTATTTAGCTAAATGCGACAACGCAAGGGAAAGTTGACTTCGTAACTTGCCGATAAAGGCACGTTCCTTATGCCACTGATTTACAGACTATGGACAATAAAAACACAATGTACTTACATAGAAAACATTGTACCTACTTTCGGCGATTACAGGAATGCAAAATAGGACAACGCAAGGGAAATTTGACTGAACAACTTGCCGAAAAAGGCACATTGCTTCCGTTGCTGTTTTATTTATGGACATCACAGAAAATTCGAGAGTCAATTCGATATTTCCCTGAGATTTCCCCGATATTTCCAGTGGAAATGTAATTCCCTGAGATTTCCCGGTCTTCCCGGTTTTCCAGAGTGCTGGACACCCTGTCTGTGGATTTAAACATTTAAACGTTGGTATTGTCATTTGTTATTCAATAATGGACTTCCACAAGGTTACACCTGAAAGGATTGTATTCATCAACTTGGAACATTTTTTTAGCCCATCTTAGCGGTACACAGTATGGAAATATTAGCATTTCTTTGAGTTGGAAAAGAAAAACTATGCAAATTCCACTTCGAGAAAATTTAGTGCACGACCCGGGTTTCAACGCATTATGTCATCTTTCTTTTCCAACACGGAAAAATTCCACATCATTCACGCTGAAACCGTACGGTTTGTTAAAAAATTTCTTTGAGTATTTGAACGAACGAATTATTTTTTGAGTTGACTCTGGGCTTAGGGGAACTAAGTCCAGATTTTATGGGAACTTGAATGACGCATCTTTGAAATGCGTTTAATAAACCGAGAGGAAAATAAAATAGGGTTACCATGCTAGATTCATTGCAATTCAACCTTGAAAGTGGAGATTAACACATGAGATCTCATGGACATTGCTCAGATTACATCAGAAAAATGCCAATGCGAACGAGAAATCATGCTCAAGTTTAAAATTATATAATGCTTGTAATAACCGAAAAATCCAGGGAAAATAGAATCAAAATAATACATAGGCATCTTACCTCCTATTTTTAGAAATGTTATTAGCGAAAGAACGCTGCAATTGGAGTCAAAATGTCCTAAAAATCCCTCATAACAACTTTCATTTGCGAGTGACTTTTTCCCTTCAGTTCGCTGAAGAAGGCCACTTTGTGGCCGAAACACACGTGTACGACGCATACCCTCGTCCGTTCCTGTCTGCGCTCTAGGTGAGTCAGAGTCTCCCAGGAAATGGGACCTTTTGAATGAGTGCGTGTTTTCTGAGTGCTTGTGCGTGTAATTGCTCTGCGTTTGTCCCTGGCGTGGAAAGTTTTTTTCCCGTCAACATTCGAAGAACGTGTGCTTGTTGTTATCCTGGCATATTTAACGGGGTCACTAGAGCCTCGTGAAGGATTCTATTCAGGACAGTGTGTGTGTGGCTGTGTGTGATCCCTGGTGAGGAAGTAACATTCCCGTAAACCACCACAGAGGGTATTCTGGTTGAGAGGTTGTGGTTGGTCCCTAACGTGGTCTTTCCGTTAAACCAACACAACAATAATTTCTGACGAGAGTTGCTCTATTATTACGGACAAAATCGATTAAAAGCACACAACAGCCATGGCAAATCCACCTCTGTATGTTGATGCAAAATCACCGAGTACCACTAGCGCCTCCAAGTGGCCTTCTCCGTAAGCCAAAATTCTTCCTTACCTAACGTGGTGGCACCTGAGAAATTCTTCCCAAAGCTCTCAAAAATGTATGTCCAGTTTTTAGCATTGCTTGGCCAATCTATAGATGCTTACTCTATGCCGTCGGTCGTTAAGGCTTCTTTTGAAAGAATGAAGTATTTTTTGTAGGCTAGCCTTAGGGCCATTCATTCAAGATGCTTTCTGATTCCAGTAACTTCGCATTTGAGTTCTACATTAATTTTATTATGCAAATGAAAGTTAAAGATCACAAGAGAATGAAACGATCTCAATGCGTGTATTTCCTTAACACAATAAAATCTGGGGGGAAAGAGTTAGACAGAGAAAATTTGATTTCTATATATATATATATATATATATATATATATATATATATATATATATATATATATATATATATATATATATATATATATATATATTAAATAATGTTTTCCTTTTCTATGAGACATTTTATCGCTCGACGCATCCCCAGGGCAGAGGGAAGGGGTGGCTGCTGTTGGGCTGCGACCGTTTCGTTTGTTCGAATCAGAATGCACCGAGTGAATGGTTAGTGAGTGAGAGGTCGAGATGGGAGAGAAGCGTTTGCGCCCCTCAATTAGCAGAGGGGATGCAACAGCCACGACGGCGGCTCTGCTTCCCGTTGCGCAACTCGCCATGTTGGCCCCTTTGCGTCTCGCTTCCAGTGTCTCTCTGAGTAACCTTATCATTGTTGTAGAATACGTTCAGACGGACTGAAAGCGACAATGGTTTTAATGATGCTTTGCGCAATCCACAATGCTCTCAGCAAATTCCACCCCCACCAGTTGATAATTTAAGTAGTAGCGAAAACTATGAGCGAACGATAGAAAATGACTTTTAAATACCGTGAGTGTCATGTGTTATTGCGTGTATTCTTATAAAAAATTTCTGAGAATTTGAATTAATATGGCAGTGCATGAATAAGTGTAAATATTAATAGTTTGGATCCATTTGGAAAAAATATATTCGATTTATCTTCTGTCGCTCGGTCTCGAATCTGCGACCCTATTGCCTTAGGCAGGTTAGCAATAATGAAATGAGCTGTCTACTATGGACCAGAACCCAAACAAAAGACAAAGACTTGGAGGCAATTACGAATGTATAAATCTTATGTTTAGCAAATTGTAAAGAAGAGAGAATGTGAGTATTACTCTTAAATCGATGTATTCCTCTATTCCCTGCGAGGCTACTTTATGGAAAATCATCACAGAAATAATTTCAACTCTTAAATGTCCCGCCAGTCAAAGCACAAATCTATAAATATATGAAGTTAGGAATAAAAATGGAATTTAACGTAAAATACGAATGATTTCATTATTATAATCATCGGAAAAAGAGCCACAGTAGGTAATGCAGGCACTTACTTGTAGGGGAAACTTTTCAGCACCGCTTTGTAAATCAAATGACTAAAGATTACTTGGCAGTGATTTCCACAATTACTACCCAGTAATATTACCTTTTATTAAAAATTGATATCTAAGGTCAATTCTGGAGTAGGTACTTCACATTTTTGGGGAGATTTTTCATTAGCAGCCTTTCTGGGAATAGAAGTATTCACCGATCGAAATGATGGACTTGCATTCTTCCTTCTTTACAGTTTGCTTCGCATGAGATAGTTCATGGGACAGCGACACCCAAGACAATGCACACTTGACCCAAGGTTAAGAAAATAATTGAAGGTAAAATTGAGGGAAAAGTCCCCAGAGGAAGATCCAGGAATAAGTCAATGGACCAAATAAAGAGGAAAGTACACAGGAAGAGATATTAGGAAGTAAGTGAATTAGCATTAGTTAGGCAAGGGTGGAGGGGCTGCAGTCAACCAAATCTGGGATTTAACGACCAATGATGAAGATGTTCTTGAGACAGAGACACCCAAGATAATGTAGACTTGATTCAAGGTTAAGAATCACTCCTTAGTCAGGGGTAGGCTTTCAATTCGGAAACCTCCCTACTGATTTCTCCAACCATTCGCATAAAACTCAAGTGACAATTAAGTTTCAAAAAATAGTTTCTCGTAAATGTGCCGTAGACTACCGGGAAATAGGTCTTACACACACACCAAAACCAAAGATGAGAGAGACCTGGGTTTTGGCACAGACACCCATCCGCACTAGACAGCCCGCAGAGAGCTGGCAAGCATGAAAAGGAACTTCACAGAAGCTCCTCGCGAGACTATTCGAATTCATTCCTAAGCTCGTCCACTTCCCTTTCCTCCTACAATAAGGCATCTTTATTTTTTAAATGATTTTTCATCAAAAGGCAAGGCAAAAGTGTTACACCCCCCTGCAAGTCAAAGCACAAAGCTGCAATCAGGGCCAGCACATCATAGCAGCGAGCATGGAGTTTTAGGACACGCCTCGGAAATAATAAAATAAGATTCAAACAAACTTTTGGATTCTCGCAGCGGACCACCCGCCGTTCAAAAAAAAGGAGGCATCGTAGATCGAAAACTTTAAAGATAGCCTTAGCGTCCTTCGTAGCAGATGCTCCTGAATGGAGCCGACTTAGACCGTTCAATCTATTCACGATGCGTGTCCCTTCGGTGGCTCCGCAAGTGGTGCTCATAGATGCGAGGATAGGTTGAGATTGGACATAGGTAAATAAGCCTTGTTCGTTTGACTCTTTATCTTTAACTGAAAATAAACTTTTTTAGACCAAAATATGATCATTTTTTTCTCTCTATGTATCTGCTTCGTCGTCATTGATGTGACGATAACGTTAGTAATTTCTTTAACACAATTAATATATGCCGGGCTAATTTTTACTAGTCCAAAGCTCTTATGTGGCCTAAATCACACGAAATGGAACATTAACTACAAATGGCTGAATTTCACCGAAATATTTTTTGGTGCACTAATGAGAACTCCTAAACATATTCCTCGATGACCTACGATTAATGTGCATCAATTGTTGTTTTTCAACCAGTTGCAGTAACTTCATAGTCCATAA
The DNA here is from genome assembly GCA_963169105.1 of Ceriagrion tenellum. Lineage (NCBI taxonomy): Eukaryota > Metazoa > Arthropoda > Insecta > Odonata > Coenagrionidae > Ceriagrion > Ceriagrion tenellum. Next base: position 4,871,609 of record OY720641.1, on the reverse strand, counting down.
TTACCCCAGGAGAAAAAATACTCCAATAAGACGGAGAACTCCGTTCATTCTGCCTATAAGGGTCAAGCACTCTAAAAATAAGGAGGGAATATGTTTAAAAGGATCGCCCAAACGGCATTTTGTTAAACACGTTGTTTGACTGTCATCCATTCTCTCAGCATGGCAACGTACCCAACTACATTTAGTCCAAATGCCTATTCAGACCCTCTCAGGTTTCTTTGCCATTTGCTGTCGGGAGGAGAACACTATACGATTTTCGCTTCCTGAGAACCATTCCAAGATATGGCCCGCGTATTACCTGCAGCTTTCCTGGCGGCATTCTCAGGCCTTATAAACCTTTCACCTTTGCTTACATAAAAATAAAAAAGAAAAGTTTCAATTGAGTTGAGGCAGTTGAGGGAGCAGCCGTGATCTGCGGTCGTGAGACATGGTCTATGAAGAAGAGGCAAGAAAAGAAAGTGGACGAAGTGGGGATGAGGAATTGGCGATGGACCATGGGAAAGACAAGGAGACACTGGGTAAGAAACGAGTGATTTAGAGAGCAGGGAGGGGTAGTCGAGGCTTCAAAGAAGGCACAATATCGAATATTACAGAGGTATGGGCATGTGATGAGATGGGAAGAGGGGCATGTCTTGAGGGGAATGATGCACCTACAGGTGAACGGTAAGCGACCCAGAGGAAGACCTACGAGGAGATGGACAGATTGCATCATGGAAGACCTGAGGGATATGGAGCTAACATCTGAGGACGCAAAGAACCACATAGAATGGAGAAGGAGAGTGAGAAACAGCGACCCCTAGTCTCTAGGGATTAAGTTGAAGAGAAAGAAGAAGAACTTCTATAACGAAATTCTATGACATTTCCGACTCCGAATGGGACTAGCGTGATGGGAAAGCGGGCAAGAAATTTATTCCAGAAAAAGAGTTTTTCGAGGGTAACATTAGGTTGAGAAAACAGTTTCAAACGTTCATTTTTTATCTCCACCCACCCACTAACTCTTAGGTTACACCCAAGTGATGACTTTCACAGGCGAAGAACGACTTGGGACGTTGCTGGCGCGTGCTCGTATTAGTGTTTATTGGGAGTGCCATTTAGCGGGTCTCCGAGAAGTTCTGGTCGCTGGAGAACTGTTAGTTCCCCATGACAGGCCATCTAAATCCCATCGGAAACGGTCGCATTGACGAACTAATATATCCATTAACTCAAGAACTTGGTCCAAGTTTTATTTTCAGCCTCACATCTGACTGTAGTCAAAAGTTTTCCAATAACTTTTTATAGTTTCTGGAAGACGCCACTTTTGGAAACGAGTTTCTGAGACGATTATCGTGATAAAATAAAGTTTGATGAATTCTGAGCAGCAGATCTGCTTGTAATGGAAGATAACAAGAGATTATAAATATGCATGGCCTCTTCAAATATTCATCAAAATGCGTATTATTGCATGTCGTAATTCAGGCCTCGTCAATCATTTTAATTTCATATGGAATTTGATTAGACATGACATTTCTGGTAAATTGACATCATCACATGAGTTCATTTTTTTCAAATAAAAATTGATTGAAGTGGAAAACTGCCTTTACTCTCATTCTTTATGATGAATTCTTTCCATTGCATCAAGCGTGATACTTCCCCCTTTTGTACTCGTGAGGTGGCTTACCGGGTAATTTGTAGATATAGATCAGCTCCCTCCTATTTGAGACTCGCTAGTACTCACTATTGTCCTCTTATCGTCTTTGCTACCAAGTCAATTTTCTTCTGCGCTTCATTAATATGTTTTTAAATATATTTCTAATAAAGCTATACATTTCTCACTAAAACCTAGGGAGAAAAAGATTAGGTGTGTGAATCGCTCCTCAAGTTTTTTTGTCATTTTGCGGTAACCAAAGATCAGAGGAATGAATAGCGAAAATATTCTACCAAGTCGCCGACAACTCCTCATCTTGGTGGGGGGCCTGTTTTTTCTGAGCTCACACCCCTCACCCCTCTCCATCTCCCCCACCCCCCTCCCTTTCCCCATTTCCACCACATCCCCTGGTCACGCCATTTTCTTATAAAAGCGAGTGGTGACGTCACCACGCGCGACGCCGCTCTTTAAGCCACACACGCTGCGTCTGTTTTTGGGCGCCTTTCAACCCCTCTGGCGGCGAGTATCGGAAACGAGAGAAAAACTAATGTCGGGTCCCTTGGGGAAAGAAGAAGAGGAATTTCGGATCGTGATGGAATCTCTCAAACATTTTGGTCCCAGGGGAGCAGTTGGGAGGGATGGGGTAGGGAGGAGGAGGGGGAGGGGTAAGAATAAAAATTTCGTGACAGAAATACCAATTATTTAGCTCAGAGACGCATGAAGGAAGGAGCGAACGGTGACACCATGGGAAGATGATATCTTAAATATTAAAAAGGTTGTTTGTGTACAGAGGAATAATGTACAAGGGAACACGACAAAAAGTACCAATTCATCAACTGTTGTAGTCATGGCTATTGGAGTCACCAGAATAAAAAAAAAGTTTAACTATTAAAACCAATGTTTTTTTATATTATCAGGTATAAAATGAACATATTTCTGAGGGCAATAGAAGTTATCATCGTTATTTAAAGATTATTTTATATATGAATTCAATCCTTTCAGATGTAACCTTGTGGAAGTCCATTATTGAATAAATGATGACAATACGAACTATGTTCAAATCCACAAGAGTTCTTATTTTAGTACAACTAATTTCAACGCTACTGCGTCATCTTCAGGTATCTGCATAAACATAGTTTGCGTGGTCATTATTTATTAGTTTATATAGCATAGTTATTAATTAGAATAACAAATTATAACTGATAGATAAATGCTAAATATACCGCAGGTAACCCAGAAAGTTTAAAAATAATCGGCAATAATTCTACCTACCTGGAGATTTTCGCGGAATCCTGGAGGATACCTCAATTGGAGATACGACCTAGCTGGCTATTAAGATGCACGAGGATAGCAATGCCATATGGGTACATGACTATGCAGACCTTCAGTTTTCCTAGAAATAACTGTTTAGTCATCTACATATTCATAATATCCTGCGAGCCGCCGCATGGGCGTGTGGCAGGGGGTGTTAGGTCACCAGCCGTGTAAAGGCGTAAGGGTGACATGTATTATAGGAGTGTATTTAGTGGAGCTCAATTTTTAATGTAAATTGTTGTCAGATGAAGTCTAGAAAAAAATTGGAAGGCGAAGAGAGAGATTAACAATTACAACAATATTTTTCAGCGCACCAAAGCAGGGGAAACTCGAAAATGAAGAAAGAAGGGAGAATATTGCTTAATTTGAACTTGGGAAATCGTTTACAAGCACCAACTCCACAGCTTGTAGCGAAAATGATGGGAACTACAAAACTGGCAAAGGACTTTTGACGTTGACTGATTAAAGGGCTCGCTTACTCCTCCGACTGAAGAAGTTATCCCTTATCAAGAACATAGGACACATTGGATTTCGAATAATATAGTTAGGAGTCTTTTACATACAACACTACCTGGTTCTCAGACTTTTTAAGCTTTTTCCTGTCTATAATATCCATTTTTTAAACAACATTAGTATTTAGGAGCACTCACTATCATACTGTTTAGGGGTGTTTATTCCTTTAAGTTGGTTTTTAATCCTGTATGATCCAACTGTTAAATAAGAACAACTTTCACCAAATCGATATTGTGGGAAGAATGAAATAAGAATTTGAGTGAAGTTATGTTGGAGTGTTGCCGACCTATTATAGTCGTTACTTCGCTCCTCAGGGGCAGTCCATAACCCACGTAGAGACCAAAGAGGAGAGGGGGGGGGATACGAGGGTTGTCAACGAAGGTCCACGTTGGGGGGTGGGGAGATTTGAGGGATGTCTACGTGGACAATGGTCGTAGTAAATGACAGATTATTATAACTACAAGAGTAGTTTTTCTTTTACTTACCTTTCCTTAATAGCAGCCTTAAATTATACATAGTCCATGACAATCAATTAATAACCGGTTTCACAGCTTTTTCCGCAAAAAAAAGAAAAATCTACGTGGACAACAGGGAGTCCGAATGAAGTCTAAGAGTGTACACGAGGGGGTTGCGGGGGGGGGCAAAGAGTGGCCTATTTTAGCCTACGTGGATTATGGACAGCCCCTTAGTCGACATCCTCTACAAGAACATGACGCTACCTATGCATGATGTTTTGCAACCAATATAGCGCTTGTCCATATATTCCGTTTCTTGACGATTACGTGAAACGAGTCCATTCTATTGGCCGCAGCACGTGAAAAGCTCGCATTTCAAAGATCTTGGACCTTAACTCAGAAAGATTCGCCAAAGGCGAGGTCACGGTCAAAGCCGCAAGGGAAGGAATCGGCGTCGCATATCCGTGTCACACCGCCCGTGATTTTTAAATTTTTTTTCCGCCCAAGGTCATCCAGAATTTCACCTCGCGCGAGTGCTTTGGCGCAAACCCGAGAGAGCCATGAAATCGATCCCGCCCCCTTCTGAATAATGGATTAAGGTGACAGATTAACGGCCCTCTGTGGCGCTGACGTTTCCCTGGAAACGCATGTCCTCGCTAAAGAAATACGAAAGAGACGTCACAGGTCGTTATCGCCCGGCGTTAATAAGCGAGTGAGAGTTTTGATGGTCTTATGGCGCGATAATTCGCAAAGGTGAAATAATCCACTCAAATGCCGCATTTTCCGGCCTATAAAACTTAGATGTGGCACATATGACGCACTGTGTTCTATCAGATTAGGATTTACGAAAAATACTCCCATAAGAAGCACTCTGATTTATCAGGTTGGGATTTACGAAAAATGCTTCGATCAGACAAATGAGGATCAAATTATTTTCATAATAAAACTTTAGACTAAGAAAACGGAACTGTCACGTTTAATAATTGCAAATATATTAGCGTTTATTCATCGTAGAATCCCAGAAATTCGTCATCACTTCTGCTAAAACTGCATACGTAGTTATTTTCGATGGAGTTGTCACTTTCCTCATACACAAAGCCATCTTCACTTCCATCTAACGCATTTGCTAATCCCACGCTTTTTAAAAGACTTTATGATTGTCTCCATTTTAACATTCTGTCGTACGATTTATTTAGGAATATTTTAGGACTACAGTGTCTGGAGGACGTTTTTAGGACGATTTTAGGACGTACTGTCAAGGATTCTGTCAAACTCTTATTGCTTTCGACTGGCTCAAAGCGGTGTCATTATCAACGTTTTTAATGAAGGCAACCATTTTCTACGCCTGATGGGAGAAGAAATATTTAAAAGTATTTTTCCCGGCGAATCAGCTCTCGCGTCTAAGAGGACGAAGTCATACCCATCGGCCCATACGGCGCTGGCTGATTTTAGAGAACATTTTGCAGTAAAAAAAGTGCGTCTTATGGGGCGGGACATACGTTATATTAAAGAGAATCATTTACACGTCGGTGAACGATGCTTAAATTTCCTTTTGACACAAAAAATGGGATAACATTTTTCTCCGATTTATTCTTGGGATGATTATATTAATTACTAATGTGAGAACACGACAATAATTTTGAAAGAACATATTCAAAACCTCGAAACATCTTCTCGGTGTTTCTCTTGATGCGCGGTAATTATTATATAGTACGAAGTAATCATAGATATTTGTTTTCTATACTAATATCTACATACTACCCAGTGAGCCACCGCATAGGCGTGCGGCAGGGGGTGTTAGTACACCAGCCGTGTGAGGGTGTAAAATAAGAGGCTTTGAGAGGTGAAATGGTGAAGTGATTTACTCTGTATTTTATTAATTTCATTATTTTAAATACGTCTTGGTATATTCCAGATAATAGGATTGCACAAGTGCTGTGGTAAACCCCTTTGTACCATTATGAATGCTAGAATGTCACACATAATCACATCTAATTAATACTATCGCATGTATTTCTTCTCAGAATGTTAAACATGTTTTTAAAAACATTTCTAATGATGCCCTGGTCATAAACAGCCCAATTACACTGTAACATAATCAGGTCATACGAGAATTCCCGTCAAGAGTGGACAAAATTTCTTAAGGAATGATATTAAAGGTCCTGTCTCCAACGGATTGGAGGCATATGAATTCCCCGTTTAACAAATCAATGCATATTCAGATAACATACATTACGCGAAACTATTCGATTAAGTGCCATGAACTGAATACTTGTCTCATTCTCATAATTTCCATTTTTCATGCGACACATTTGAATTTTGAAGGTCTGTGGGCTCGAGCTGTGCAGCAATAATTTGCTCTGCAATATTAAAGGAATGACCCCGGTCAAATAACAATGTCCACCGTCTTAAACTACCAAACAATTCTTATTTTTTAATGTTTTTCTTTTCAAGTTTCAAGTGCTTCTCAGGTTTTTCGTCATTCTGATGGATTTTTCAAATTATTCATCTGTGCGCATCGAGGAAATTTAGGTCAGTACGTATAAGAAGTGGGTATAAGTATATCCGTGACATTTTTTTTATTCTGACGATGAAATTCTCAATGATAGTGACTTTTAACTATAGTTGTATGTTTTATATCTTTCAATAACTATTGATGACCCATAATTTTTAATTCTTTTAAATTCTATGTGCTTTTGTTTTTTCAACAAATATATCAGATGCATGATTTGCCACGTTTGGTTTGTCACTTTAAAAAAAATTCTAATGTTGAGGACTGTGTAAACAGCGCTAATAGAAGGAAAGGCATTGAAACTGTTCACACTTCTACAGGTGACAATTGAAGCCCAGCATATGCGCATATCCCCAGCAGTTGAATTCCACACAACTGCAATATTTCGTGAAGAGAAGAATGTGAATTAAAGCACGTGAATGAAGATATACACGTGGGAATGATATTATATTTCAGAGGGATACTCTTAATCTATAACATGACTTCTAAAATCCCATTAATGTAACAGTTAAAATTAACGGCGATGAAAAAAGTAATCCTTGGCTCCCATGAATTTTCGCATCCATCGACGAGCAAACTCTTATAACTTATGCGAACACCCTCGTGTCGCTCGAAAAACCCAATCGCGAAAAATGCTTCACGGAAGTGACCAAATTCCCCGCCCATTCCACCAGTTAGATAGATGAAGTCCTTGCTGGTCCAACATCCTAACGAGCTTGCAAAATATTGACTCATCCATTCTTTTATTTTCGCTATGGATGCGTAAGATTTTTTCCGCTTTCGTTTATTTTCTTTAAGGGTCTACTGACCCGCAGACGAGGCCTGGAGCACCCTCTCCTCCAAGCGTGCTCCATCATGAGCCAAGAATAACTATTCGGACGGAGGGAAGGGTTTTGGACTCTTGCAGAGGAGCAGTTGATAAGGAGCCATTAATAATGGTTCTGGGTCGAGAGTGCCGGTGACGGTCTGGGGATCTGCGAATCTTCACAGAAGAGGGCTGCATGCCGTGAACGACACTTGAGGAATTTGAAAAAAATTGATAAGATGTTTCATGTCATGTGGATTTGACGAGAAAAAGGGCAGAGTAAGCAAAATCATGGAAAAATCCAAACATTTAGACGAAAAGTATAATATTTTGGGTAAAAGGGCTCCATTTAAAAGAGGAATGTATGTACATAACTTGGAGGCTACACGCTAGGCTTAGATTACTTATTAGAAATGGTGTGTATCAGAGCGACACGGAGAATATTATCACGATGCCTCACTACATCTCCAGATCGGGCTGAAGCGATTAAATATGACAGATACATTGCCGAACAGATAGGTACAAGAACTCGTTCTTTCCGCGCACAATAAGCGACCACAATAAAAACTGAACTCCACTAAATACTCTCCCATAATACACGTCACCATTTCACCTCCCAAAACCCCTTATATATTTACATGGCTGATGCTCTAACACTCTCTGCCACACGCCCATTAGGCGGCTCGCAGGGTAGTATGTAGATGTAATTATAGAAATAAGTACAGGCGATGACGAAAGAATACAATCAGTGCATCAAGCGAAATATGAATGAACGAAAAGTAAAGAATTGCGTCAGAATAAAGAGGTTTGTGGGGAAGAGACTGGAGTGGATTGTTGCTGAAACCCACTGCTTCGGACTGATGACTACTGATAATGATGAGTCAAAAGAACATCTTTATCAAAAACAGTACTTATGACCACTCCAACAGAGGAATGTACACTGCAGGATTAGTATTCTTTAAATCATCAACATTGTTATGTAAATCAAAGATGGTGCATATCCATGCGTATGCCGATAGCTTATGCGTCGAATTTTCTTTCTGAATGCAGGCAGTTACGGTAAGCACCATTGGCCCGATGAGCTAAAACCCATGATACTATTTCTGGTCCAGAAAACCCTTTTCCCTCGAGCAGTTTTGAGAGCGCAGTTGATTTATAGTTTGAGTTCAACGAACCCATTTAGGTAGGAAGAACTAGGATGAACGAGTCCCACACAAATGAAGAAAGCAATCAGGATTAACACAATAGGAAAGGCACATAGCGTGCATGTCTACTTCAGACTCAATACGAAATTACTAGACTCTATTACCACTCCGCACTATGTGACCACCCTACAGATTAGAGAAGAGAAAAATGGGAACTTGCAGTTAGACAGCCCTGGAGAATATAACCGGCCATACAAACGCGCAATCGTATTTTGAATTGATCAGTTTATCACATAATTAATCGAAAATATAAGTCTAAAACATAGGTAGCGGAAGTGTCTCGGTACCGTAATTATTTATTGAATACAATGCTAAATATAATTTTTTAAAAATCATTGCACAATTCATAACATTTAAGAACTAATTGTGCTTGATAGTCATGCTAGGTTAGTCATATGTTACCAGAAAAACAGGCCTCAGTTTCTGACCACAAGAAGCCGTTTAGTTTCTTCTTTAATCCAAGAAAAACCCAGATAAAATTTGACAGATAAGATATGAACACAAATACAATTAATAACCTGCTCCTCTCCCTTTAACTGCCACCATTATGTAACTTAGAACATAAAAAATATGCGCACTAAATCATGGCTACCTGGAGGCTTTCATAATTTAATATGGAATTACTCACTTATCTTCTTCCAAAGAGGCAGAAAGAACAGGGCTTTGGCACAAGTGCTAGAAAAGAGTTGAAGAGGACCACGGACTGCTATTTACCTGAAATGGAGAAAATATGAACTTCAGACAACAGAACATTTAGTGACAGTGTAAATATCACTCTCAAGACAGCTATTTTTATTTAGCGACACCAAGGAAGTTCACGTGTGAAGACTTACCCCCGGTATTTTCAGAAGAGAATGAATTTTGTATAATCATTAATATATTTCAAATTTCCAGGCAGGATAACCTAAATAGTACAGCCTATCAACACGCCATTTGCTAGAAGTTGAAATAAAAACACAACTTTGTTTTATCAACTGATTTATTTGATTGGACACAACCGGTATCGGCTAATGTGCCATCAGCTGTTGTACAGTATGAAATAGTTTGCTCATGTGTTCAATCTAATAAATCAGAGGAAATCACAAAGTATACACTTGTACACTGTACATCTTATGATGGTATAAAGGCCGAAACCTGCTGTGCTCAATCTAACTAATCTGTGGAAAATGAGGCTGTGTTATTGTTTCAACTATGAAAATATTTCACAAAGTTAGAAAACTTTATCCTACGACTTTAATAGAGGGGCGTTGTAGCAGCTAATCTAGCAGGACATCTCAATTAAGGGTGGGGATTATACCAGTGACAAGCACGGAGGGAGTTTGTTGAAGACATTTGAGGTTGCTTAAATAAACCAAAGTTCATAAATATTTATTTCAGCAGAGTTTGCCTTCGTGTATCTGTTTGCTCTGAAAATATAAAATATAAACTATGTAAATTAATGTCGATCTGATGTTGATGACTACTCGACTAGACTGATCTCAGGCGATATCTAATGATGTCGACAATTCGACGAAACCGGTCGTCCAATAAATATTCCACGTAATACTTTTTAAACGTAAAAACCACAAAGTTTTTTAAAATTCCTATGGACATAATGGGAAAGTTTAAAAAAGTTAAGGCTGAAACTATTGGGCGCTGAAGAGGTTTCTCCGTGTTACCACCACAAACGGATTCTAATTACAATACTCAGGAATATGCACATTATAAAAGAATTAAGTAAAAGGATTCCAAGCCAAAAAGCTGTTAGTTTTAAAGGTTTTGAAAACGCTATAACCCGCATTCATCCGGCAAAAAAGTGTTTCATTATGCCCAAGGAGATCTGCTACAGTTAAAAATCCTTAAAAGGTTTTAAAATTTCTAATGAGAGGAGCGGCTCTATAGCCTTTACGTCTTGAGTTATTCATAAAGAATCATAAGGACAGGTATAGGAAAGACGGGAACTATACCTGTAACTAATGACATTGATTTCATGATAAGGTTTATTTTTCAATCATCATACCCGCTCAATTAGTAGGACATAAAATCAATAACTTATAAATTAATCGAAAAAAGCTAAACAATAATATAAAAACCATTGCTTAAACAGCGATAAAAAAATAAAATATGCATATTTCATAGCGAAAACAAATTGAGGCATCCAATATGGTTTGATTCCATCAGCCTAATGGGCCCACAAATTCTCCGCAATTATTCTCAAATTGAGATAAAACGGAATCCGCTGGGCGAAATTAAATAACGTCAACATGTGAAAGGATTTAAGCAATTAGGTCGAAGGAAAAATTTTACAGTAGGAATCGGTAGCTATAAGCTGAAATAAAAATTATACGACCACTTAAATGAAACAATACTAGAGTAGGAACTGACTAATTACAGAATGGTATAACTAAGGTAGAACATTAGTGAATATATACTCTCAATTAGGCAGAATATAAGTTTTTTACTTTATCGAGAAAGGATGGTACCCCGGAAGAACGGTCAGAGTTCGATGCTGCTATACACGAATCAGGGAGTCTCCTTGATTCTAACATCAGTGAAACAAGCAAAAACCAATCTGAGCCATTTTATCTGGCTGCCTGATTTTCCTGAAAACACAGGAGCATCTTGCAAGGTAACCAAGTATTTAAAATAATTGAAATTAAAATATCATTATATTAATATATTTGATACAATCTTACAATTCATTCCCAACATTTATATGTTATGTGTCTTTGTTGGGGTTTTATAGGTGAGATAGCCTGTGGCGGTTGTTTGCAGACAGCATTAGAGACAATGCCTACAATTTGCATGAAGAATCGTTTTTTTTCTTATAAACAATTTAAATAGCGAATCATTCGTTCAACCGCCAAGTAATGCAAGTCATCCACTGATGGGTGGAGATACTTCTCATTTTTAACTCTCAAAAGGGATTACAGAAGCTCCTAGATAAGTTTTGTGAATCAACGGAGAGAATGGAATTGAAGGTAATTGCGTGCAAGACTAAAGTAGTAGTTTTTGATTAAGAGAATGGGGAGGATAACTGTATGATGAGGGCGAATGGTGAAGTAATTGATCAAGTGGATGATTTCGTTTACTTAGGTAAGATGTATGCAAAAGATGGAAGAATTGATGAGGAGATGAAGAGACGTGCGAATGCTGGAAGGAAGGTGGTAGGTAGCATGTGGAGCATATCAAGGAATGAGTGCTTGTCTAAGGAAGCGAAAATTGCCGTGTACTAAAGTGTACTTCTTCCCACTTTGCTATATGGTAGTGAAACATGGGTATGTCAGGATAGACAGAGTAGAATAAGAGTAGACTAAATGCCGTGGGTATGAGTTATCTGAGGAGTATTTGTGGCAAAAGTAGGATGGATAGGGTCAAGAATGAGTGGGTCATGAATGAATGTGGGTTAAATGCTCCAGTAATGGACATATATGAAAGGAGTGTGCTTCGTTGGTTTGGCCATATTGAGAGAATGGATGAGAGTAGAATAACGAAACAGATATATGAGAGTAGAATGAATGGTGTGAGAGGTAGAGGTAGGCCGAGAAAGTTTTGGTTGAATGTGATTGAGGAAATTCTTAGGAGGAGGAATATTAGGAGTCTTAAAAACAGGAGGGCGTGTATGAAACAGTGTATGGGGGTGAATGAGGCAAAAGAAGTTTGCAAGGATAGGTCAGAATGGAGGAAATTATTGAAGCAGAGTTAGGTGTACAATTATGTATCAACGAGTGAAACATTTTGACTGTGCCTACCCCGGAAGGGAACGGCGTGATGGGTATGTATGTATGTATGTAATTTCGAAACTAGTAGGCGATGTCTATGACGATGACCCTGTGTGTGATTGTAAATAAATGTTTGTCAAGAAGTTTACCCGGGATTTTGCGTTGCATGGTGCATTTAAATGGACTAATAAAATAGGACGAGAATAGACAGTAAGCTTTTGAGATGTGGCTGTGGAGGAGGATGGAGAAGGTGCGATGTGCGGAAAGGAAGACAAACGAGGAATTGCTTGGTATGTAGGGTGAGGATAGGAAACTACTAGAAAATTGTGGGGAAGCAGAAGAGGTAGGTGGAAAAAAGGTTAGTCGGGCGAAGGAGAAAGAAAATTCGGGCTAATGAACAGCTTGATAGAGGGGATAGTGCTGGGTAAGAGGGGAAGGGGAAGATAAGAGAGAATAGGAGGGCAGAAAAACATAAGTTTCAGGACGCGAAAAATAAGTAATAGACCTTAAATGTGCTTGATAATATAAGCAATAAAATATTGAAAAATAGAAATTTCACGGCTGAACCACACATTCTTTTTAGTAGAGTAAGAAGCTTTTAGAATGCCGAGAGCAGTAACTTGACGGCTCCCCCCCACTCGATTTGGAATGTTTAAACTCATCGTCATGAGCGGCCGCATCGTTTCAATAAAAACTTCCCTGCGACGATCCATTCCATCGTCTAGGCTGGGAATCGTTGGTCATCGACCAGAGCTAGGATGACGCTAAAAAATTAGGATTCCCAGCACCGACCCGATGAGGTGTACCATGTCATTGGAACTCTCACTGGAAAAATAAAAGTAGCGGGTATCGGACGTCAGAGGAGCTACATCGCGATCACGAGAGCAAAGGAGGGAGTAAAATGCTCATTGTGTACAGCGTGCCGGAAAAGGGTTGGGAAAGGACACCAGATGTACGCGTCATGGTGAGAAATGAATCACTGTCACCGTGAACACACTAATCCACACCTCGGGCATTGTTGGTTGTCACACAAGCTCACACACATCCACACACACTGGCCCATGTGGTATTTTAAAGCACCTTCCGGGACATAAATAATATCTCGAGAGCGTCCTTGGAAGTCCCAACCTGGAATTCTTATTTTGGACTTAGACGAGAGACAGACGCACTACACCAGCGCCCAAGCGGCCGAAAAAGCCAACCCTCGATTAACATCACAATGAGATTTCATTTTTCGCCGTTGGGAACGAAAAAAAAAATTCTCCGAAAGAAATGAAAATCACAGAACGAGCCGACGAGACATGACAACTTAAAGTCGAGTGTAGGGATGAAAATCGCTACCGAGAGGATATCGGAAGGTAATGACTTCCAACCGAGAGCCCTTATGAGCATCAACAGGGTGAACGGGCCTTCTTATTTTTGCAAATCCTTTTTTATTTGACAGGTTGAGGGGGTAAGGTTTTAAAGGAGGTGCAAAAAAAGGTATACTCGACACGGAGAGTGTTCTGAAGGACGGAAAACGTAATAAAAGGGCCATCTAGTCGTCGTTATTAAAGTGGACGGGAGTGAGAAGGTATTTGGTTGCGACCACTGTGACCCTGGTAGAGTGGCTATGGAGTGGGGGACAAAATTAGGCGTAACCACGCTTCATACAGTTTCATTTAAATATCCTACCACTAACTGACTGGTTTTCTATATCTACATCTATATAATACCCTGCCGCCGCCGCATGGGCGTGTGGCAGGGGGTGTTAGAACACCAGCCGTGTAAAGATGTAAGGGATAAGGTTTTGGGAGGTGAAATGGTGACGTGTATCATGGGAGTGTATTTTGAGGAGCTCATGTTTTATTATGATCGCTTATTGTGCACGGAAAGAACGAGATTTGTACCTATCTGTTCGGCAATGTATCTATCTTATTTTATTGCTTCGGTCTGACCACGAGATGTAGTGAGGCTTCATGATTATACTCTGTGTCGCTCTGAAAGACACCAGTTGTGAATTTCACAAGCAACCTAAGCCTAGCGGGTAGCCTCCAACTCTCTAGGGGCTCCCACCTTAATCCCTCTAAAAGTTGTGAAATACTCTATGTACGCTCGCAGCAGTTTTTGGACAGTACATATCCTATCGTCCCAATTTCTGGCATGTCTTTCCGTATTCCCTCCTATATTCCTGGCTGGCATCATTGGCATTATAACAAAGTCAGTGGCGGTGATGCGGCAGTCAACACGTTCCCTCATACGGTACTTCACATTGAATACCACAAAAGAGTCATCTTTATCTTCTTCTGATTTAAATTCAATCTCGGATATGTCACAGCCTCGATGAATTTGTTTCATCGTTTTAGTTCAGCATTCCACCACCTGCTTGGTAGATTCCTGGACAGGACTTATTCTTATGTCCTTTATTTCTCGGATATTTCTCTACTTTCCATCATATTCGCCATTTGATTCATTTTAAACTCCTTTCCTTATTTCATCCTGAATTCCAGTCCATTTCCTTACTCTTCCACGCTTCTTCTGGGTTCTCACTTCTAACACTTCATTCAGCATTCCCTGTATTTTCAAAAGTCCTCCATCCATCTCTTCTGCCTCCTCAGAATCTCCGCCACAATCTTCCTCTCCTCTCCAGCCATGTCCAATACACCCCCGTTCGAAAGGGGAGAATAAGCATGACCAACAAGTCTCTGATAAGTAAAACAACATTTGCGCGCATACTACTAAAAAAATTTAATAGGTAGCCAAGAGCACGGTAGTATGATATGATCCATTTTATTTTACTCCATGGAAAATTGTCGATATAGGAATTACTAGAATCTCATTTAGGAACATGGATAGCCTTTAGGATTTAGGATTTTGGATCGAATAGTACTTTGCCACTTCCTAGAGGATTTGGATAAAAATGAGAGAGCGGTATTTGGCACGCATATTTTCAATTACCACCCTATTTCTCACTGATGATATTTATTCCATGGTAATTTTTTCAAATTCTAATTTAAAATATTGTTTCATAAAATTCAGATTATCAGCATTCAGTTAAATTTTAATCTTTACTGTCATTCTAAATTGCTCCTTTTAGTGGAAAATAGATTTAAAGCAATAATTCAGCAATTACGAGTTCAATTTTATCATGAAAAGAGTAGATTATCCCTTGGTTTGAGCTTGGATTCCCTAAGTAACTTTTCCTCTTGAAATTGTAGCTCTTGAGGTGTAGATATGATTGAATGGCCATGTTCCATGAGCTAAAGACCATAAGGTAGACGAGGACCATTTTTATGCAAAAGCTTCCTCAGAAAATGGCCTGAAATGAGTATATTTGAGTGGTGTACTCGACATAAACTCCCTACCCGCAACAGGGAATTACAGGAGATGAAAATAAATAAACTTTGTATAGTACACACAAAAATGTTTAATACACAGGGTTTCATCGACACCGCAGACATCATCACCCTTGATAATGACTACAGTGTCGATGAAACCCGGTGTATTAAACATTTTTGTGTGTACTATACAAAGTTTATTTATTTTCATCAAAATGCAGTTCCACGAAGTCACGCCTGAAGCAGTTCAGTTTATTAGAGAATTACAGGTTTGAATCTGAATCAAGCAAGGAGAAAGGAACAATAAAACCAGGTGATCAAGAGTAAATGGAATGATAGCAGGTGATATGAAACATACACAATGGAAAACAATGTCACCAGTAAATGTGGAATGATTATCAGTGAAGAAAGAGGAAATTTCATTGACACTTCGCCTTAGTTTAACCAGTTCCACTCCTATCGGCAGTACCTGTAATACACTTCACCTATTATGACACCCAGGCTAAAGGAGTAATTCATTCGTGGGAGAGAATTTTGCGTTACAATTCCCATTACAATACCAGGAGAAAATTTCTCGAATGAACAAAAAAAGAATTATGAACTAACACAGTAAACTCAACTGCCCTCCGGGAGATGATGTACCGTCCACTTATTAGCGCCCAGCTCACCACTTGAATGATTCATAGCATTTACTTTATCGCGGAGTCAACTTCCTGCAGCTCGGTGCAACGTTACTTCACACCGGCGTCAACTATCCGCTGCTTCAGTATACAAAATGACACCACGAACATATCGCTTTCGTGACCTATCACAACTGAGAGTCTAAAGAAGTAGGGAGCACGATAACCGGTTGGACTTCCAGTTGCATTCCTTTTTAAGACGAGATAGTTAACGGGGAAGTTCTTTGCGTTAATCTCTGGAATGAGACATCCGCTCAAGCATTCGAATGTCTTTAAAGGCCGCATAACAAAGTGCAAACCTTCATTAAAGATACTCTTTATTTTTTTATATTTTATTTTATTATTTTATTATATTTTTTTTTATATTATATTATATTTTTTTATATTTTTTATATTTATTATAAATTTACTGACATTCTTCTTGTTCAGTAAATAATGTTGAAAATCCTCAACTTCAAAATGTCTTTTACAAGTTCAATAAACAGCCAGCTCCAAATCTTTACCGCAAGAATCATGCATATATATTGCTCCCTCTCCAATACAGGAATATTTTAAAGTGAGGTAAGAATGATAAAAAAATCTCATGTGTAAAAATCAAGATTTCAATTTTCACTGAATCACTTCCACAAATTTTTGCCATAAACGATCACCATTGCATTATCAAACTGAGTGACGAAAGTTAACGCGTCGAGCTTTGTAATGAACGCTGCAGAGGACGAATTAGTTACGGAATTTAAAATGCGTTTGATTTTAAATTCGCTGGGGAGAGCACATTAGTTACACCATATGGTCAGACTTCAATCTCAATCACGTCTCTAAATATAAATAAACGAATCATTCATATTCTAACATTTGCGAATTGTAATGACGTCACTGAGAGATCAAGTATAGCAAAAAAAACAAAGTAACATAGACGGAAACAAAAGACGTTGCAGTTGGAATATCTGGCTTGCACCCACGCGTAGTTGGCTTCACGAAAACACTCCACTGCGGCAATCATGACCGAGTTTCTTAGGCGAGATTTGAGCTCCATTCGCTCAAGGCTGAGCGTTTGAATGAAGAGGGTTAATGGCGAGCGTAAATAGTACATGGATGCAGAGCACATCGATTGGTGGACATTTATGCCCTCTGGAACGCTTCCAACTGGTTAAGTTACGCAACAAATGAAAGGCGAGCAGTTTTGGTCCACTTAAACGAAGACTTTCAGGATAATCGCGCAATAGAAGAAGGTTGGAGACACCACATTTGTAAATTGAACATGAGAACATAGCTCTAGTAAGTAAGTTAACGCATTGCACACAGCTCACGAGATTATCCGTGCTTAGCACGACCCTTTTAACGGGACACGAATGTACTCGTGAAATGAATATCTAATATTTAAACACCCAGCCGAAGAGGAAGGCCAGACGAGAAAATATTCGGAAAACGGAACGACCTCATAGAATTATGATACGCAAATATACACTGCATACAATTTGCACCCTAATCTAATTTCCTTCGTTGTATATGAACAACAATATGGAATCTTTCCAATTCTACGCGAGGTGAACTGGAAAGAGCATCGTGTTCATGGAGAAATAGTAGGAAAATACAAGTTTTCTATCGATTAGAAATGCTACTTAATCGAAAAATGTTTAAATTGGCAAAGTCCCGCAAGAAACTGTATTGCGACGGGATTAGGACACTTAGCTTTCGAAATGGCAAATATCTGCTGGAACTGAAGTCAAAATGAGTATTATCAAAATAATTGATACTTCAGTTCGCTTCAATGTTTAAAAAAAAGTCTACTTAAAAGTTTTTTCTTGAAAACGCACATATTTTGCTTCCTTATTTTTGCTGTAAATTCTTTATGACTTCGTAAGAGTGACAGCAGTTTATTTTGACACAATTCAAAAGAAAAAGTTGGATTGTAGTTAACCTGAAGAAAGTTGTTTTGACACATTCTTTTGAGGTGGAAAACTGAAAAAAAGGCGAGTGTCCTCATTGATTAGTTTGAATACAGGGGTGATTGTAGTCTTGATAAAATACGATATGCTCTTGAGGTGGCTGGAGTGATTTTTGTCTCTGAACAGATAAGCGCAAAACTTTGCACTCGTGTCCTTACAAGTGATATCTAATGGTAAGAGTGTAAAAAATGGCGTTTCAAGGTTTAATTTTGTCGGCGATATAATGTTACTTTACCCTAGCCATACAGCACATGAGATAAATTTCGTAGTATTTCTATTACCTTCAAATCAGTGAACAGTTTTTCTTCTAAATGTAAAACAATACATGCCACATTATCGCTGCTTACAAAGGATTAACCCTTAACCGAGTCGGCGATTGGAGAAAAAATTTTCCAAAATGACCTTTGTATTATATTCATTGCTGCATATATAATGAGTCCCATTGCATTAACAGATGCACTTAAATGAGACGTGATCCTATCATTTTTTCCAGTTTCCTTGAAAACTTAATAAAATGAGATCTGTATGATTCACGGATTACCACTTCAGCCACATTAAATGATAATACCTTCTGTGAAGGACATGGAGATTGTGAGCTTTCAAATTAATCACTCGTGCCTCAGCAGGCCTACTTTTGGGGACAGATCCTACGATGGAGGACAAACATGGCATTTCATTAAACAGCCATTTTATAGATAACAAAACATTGACACCAAGAAATGAATGGTTCTTTCTGTCAGACCAGCTGGAGTCCACTTTGCTAAGGATGCCCAAAGTTTAGAGGGTATTGATAATTATGCGAGCAAAAGTACAAGATTTCTCATTCCCGCTCCGTTGAGGAAAACACTGAAATTTTCTAGAATTTAACGGGGGAAGAAAAAATGGTGACTACTACCTTATTTCTGGTTTGATTCGGGGTCTCTCATCGTTTTCAATCGCGCGTGAAGTGCTTAGAGGGAGTTACTTTTATGGACCACACTGCCCAACTAAAAAAATCCTGTTTTTTTTTGTTGGACCAGTTCACAAGGTTGTTAAAGTAAATGATTCAGGGTATTGCAGCAGGTAGATTTCACTTGATATATTGTCTAAGTGAAGGTAGGGCTTATTAAACTTTCCTCCGCTTCGACTATACAATCGAGATGTCATGATAAGCATTCATATATCGATCATAAAGTTATGGCTGAAGCGCCCATAAAACTGGATCTACTCTAATAATTTTACCCATAATCCGCAATCCTTGTAGACTTCGTATGCTTCAGCTAGGATCAAATATTCCTATATTCCTTCTCTCAATATACCTTCTCACCCCACTGAATTCAGTCATGACTATCTTGCTGTGATACTCTTTTCTCACACACTATTTAATAACTTATCAATTATCTGATTCGTCATTCGACACTCATCCATTTGCGGGGTAAACCATAGACGTGTACTCCACTCATATCCGGCCATTAACGGCGCATGCAATCAACATTCTTCCATAACCCTCTCATCCCTAATCTTAGCCGTCCCATTTGTACCACAAGCACTTCTCTGGTACCTTCCTCATCGCCAATGAATCAAACGTACTTATATACTTATCCTCAAAAGTCCAGTTTTCACTGCCATTTAAGGCGCGGCAGGAGTGGTTAATGCGATTCATTGAATTCATTCACACTATTAATTATTATTCCACTGAACAGAATAAGAATTCTAGACCCACAATTAACTTAAGTACCTACAAAAGTTAATGTGGTGAAATTCATCATTCTTGCAGTAATGAACATGATGCAAGTATTATATTTAAAATTTTCCGTCTTATTTTAAGCATATTACGACTTTAGATTTCAGCGCGTTATCCGAAATAAAGGTGAAAATACTGTTTGAATGAGCGTTTCCGAATCTTCCGTTCCGCCTGAAACTGTGAGAATTGTTACCAACAAATATAGCGATGTGAACTGTACTGTTTCGCGTTTAAAACTTAATATGAACACGTTATATAATTGTTGCGAAATATATGTTATATGCAGTAAGGCTACGAGTCATACTAGAACTGAACTGCCTGAAAATCCAATCAGGAAAAAGGTTTCCTTTTCATTTTTTCCATGCATAACACACGCTAAGGACACGCATCCAAAATTTCATGAAAATATGTACGCAAAAAATGCTTCATAAACTTAATTAATAAGAAGAAGAACAAATAAAAGTGGTAAGTAGCACGTGGAGCATATTAAGGCATGAGTTCTGTCTAAGAAAGGGAAAATCGCCGTGTACGAAAGTGAACTATTGCCCACTTTGTTGTTTGGTAGTGAAACATGGGTATATCAGGATGGACATAAGACTAGATTAAACGCCGCGGGTATGAGTTATCTGAGGAGTGTTTACGGCAAAAGTAGGATGGATAGGGTCAGGAACGAGTGGGTGATGAATGAAAGTGGGTTAGATGCTCCAGTAATGGACATATATGAAAGGAGTGTGCTTCATTGGTTTGGCCATGTTGAGAGAATGGATGAGTCGAATAACGAAACAGATATATGAGAGTAGAATGAATGGTGTGAGAGGTAGAGGTAGGCCGAGAAAGTTGTGGTTGAGGAAATTCTTAGGAGGAGGATTATTAGGTGTCTTAAAAACAGGAGGGCGTGTATGAAGCAATGTATGGGGGTAAACGAGGCAAAAGAGGTTTGCAAGGATAGGTCAGTATGGAGGAAATTATTGAAGAAGAGTTAGGTGTACAAATATGTAATTATGAGTGAAAATTGGTGACTCTGCCCACCTCGGAAGGGAACGGCGTGATTGGTATGTATGTATGTAAGAACAATTTTGGATGTTGCGATTTCCACTTCTCTAGAAAACCACTTGCTCTTTCATATGCTGCATGATGTAATATATGTTTTTGGGAATTCACGCGACATAAAAACTGTCAACCGCGAAATTCAAGAGGGTAATGTTTAGTCCAAACCTTATACGAATTCCAATGTTATAACTAACTAGTGATGAATGGCATCCACACAAAAAAAACCTATCCCAGCAACGGGCCACAGTGCCGAGGAGATTAAACCCACGCACTTAACCCTGGACTTTGTGAGGGACCATTGAGAGAGTGACGGTCAAGACAGACCGCGTCGATAGGACGACCTTCCTTCGGTGTAATTAAACTAGAAGAGCCCTCATTAATTATATCGTAAATCTTAAATGAAAAACTATAAAAAATAACAAAGGGGATAATTCATCTAGATGAATAATGATTAACGAGAAATGTTTTTTTCACTTATGACGCCAAGAGTGCTCTCAGTTGGTATGCGGAACACAAGGCTGATTTTTTTAAAAACACGTCGGCCTATAAATCAATGTTTTATGACACCATTAAATTCAATAGCGCGACTGTCGCGGATATTGCGAGATGATTTTTCTTACCACCTGATTACGGCGATAAAGTGTGTAGAAATTATAACGAGAAAAAAGTTCATCAGCAACGGGTATAGAACCACGGACCTTAGATTAGCTGATCCATGTGCACACCTCAACGATACCCAGGCTTCCTTAACACTCTATCACGTTGAGTGACCAAAAGGTAACATAAATAAGAGTTATTTTTCGTCTCTGATTAGTTTTCTTTACGTCTGTATGCCTTTGTGACATCAATGTTACAGTTAGGCAACGAAAATATCTCTCATTCGTAACTTTTAGTTCTTTATTCTCCCACGAGTGGTGTAACATCCGAAATGTCTGCACATGGTGGACAAAAAATCGGTGTATAGAGGGTTAAGGCTGTTTATCATTACACTTTTAATGGAAAGCATTAACATCAGCCCTGAAATTACTGGCGATAACTATGAGTCAACATCATACAATAAGTAGCAGTCAATGCCACGGAGCCTGAGTTTAAACGATGCTTATATTCGTATAACCAGTTTTTCCGGAAGCTCGATGGTTGGCACTCAAAGGTTAATTGCTGAAAATACGAGCAACTTTTGTCGTCTAAAACTACATAACATCGTAAAAATCAATGAAAATAATCGAAAATTTTCTTCGGGACTAATTCTCTTTGCCGCGTTAGCGGGTAGCCTCATCTCTTCATTTCATGAAGAGGAGTGTATCAAACGGTGAGAGACACTTAGAGCCCTCAACAAATCGGAGGGTGATTTGAAAAACAAACCCTTATTGTCACATTGAGAGAAATATCTAGCCCGCTTTACCCCTTTGCATGGTGCGGCTTGCTATCAAATCGATTATTCGGTATTCAAGCCTACCGTAAATAAGACGGTGCAATGCATTGACTGAACAAACACAAGGAAGAATTGGCCCAGATCGGGAGTTGAACCAAGCACCATTGACTTGCCGGGACAAAGCGCCGACCGCTACGCTACTCAGGCTTCCTAAATCCCCATGAATGTTGTCGAGAATACGATGCAACTAGATCTTAAGCCCTTGTGGCCCATCAAAGCCAAAGGACCAAGGTACAGTTCCCGGTCCAGGTAGATTTTTTCTCTAATCAGTTTCAACGTCTTCAGAGTTAGTTGATAGTTTCGGTCTACCAGGATTTCCGTCCAGACGGGCTCCCTTAAACGGAGTTCTACTGTAGGTAAAAGGCGGACACTGACTACGGAATTCCGATCGTTGGCCGAACCATCTTTCTCCAGGGAGAGTAAAATTATCTAAATGATACAATAAAATTATAGCACTGAGAGTTACAGATATTGTTAAAGAACTAGGAGGTATTGAAACTAATTAACAAAAGTTTGAGGAGGTACTGAAAAAATGCGAAGGGTATTTACACCGGTAGGGGTTGCTTTCAGTAAAAAATAGCGAAAAAAATATTGATAATTCTATCCGCCGGAGTAACAAAACAACCTGAGATACTTATACAAATAAGTTGAGTATGAACTGATAAAAAGTCGCGAGAAGTAAATGAAATCGAGTATTGAAAGATGATAAGAAAGTGAACGCGATGAGTTTCAGATGAAGTCCATTATACTAGCACTAGAAATAGGTCACAGATGATGCAAAAAATGATGCATAAAGACACAAAGGGTTTGATGAATAGGATTATATACGAGTGGTGAATCAGTGGCTTTGCCTGATGTCGAATGATAATGATAAATGAGTAGCCTACCACTGAGGATTCGTCCGAGAGATAAAGATGGCAACCCCTTCATTCAGACGGCCAAAGGACGCGGATACGAATAAAAAGGCATTACTCTGCGTTTGGCTGACATCGGGCCAAGTTCATTTGAGAGAGAATTAATTTTCTCTCGAAGTGGGAACTGCTGTGTAATTTATGAGTAGCGAAAGGGTGCCATGAGCGGTGCTTATATTTTGGGAAGACATATGTAAGGCGTACAAAAATTATTTTTGTGTTTGGAAAAGAGTTCATTAATTTTAAACTGGTCACTTTAACTCAAATATGAACTTCACGCAGTCTTTTCGCAGTGGAAATCTTATGGATAATCCTTATCGATAGCAACGCTTGCTT
The DNA here is from genome assembly GCA_963169105.1 of Ceriagrion tenellum. Classification (NCBI taxonomy): domain Eukaryota; kingdom Metazoa; phylum Arthropoda; class Insecta; order Odonata; family Coenagrionidae; genus Ceriagrion; species Ceriagrion tenellum. The sequence continues at coordinate 4,848,085 of OY720641.1, read as the reverse complement.
TTTCATTCGCTATATACATATTTGTCAATTCATTAATAACTTAAAAATAAAATATAATATATTGGTACATTCTACATCTACATACTACCCTGTGAGCCGACGCATGAGTGTGTGGTAGGGGGTGTTAGGTCAACAGCTTGACAGGGTGACGTGTATCATGGAAGTGTATTTAGTGGAGATCAGTATTTATTGTGGTCGCTTATTGTGCGCGGAAAGAACGAGTTTTTGTGTCTATCTGTTCGGCAGAGTATCTCTCTTATTTTGTCGCATCTGTCAGACCTAGAGATGTAGTGAGGCGTCGTGATAACATTCTCTGTGTTGCTCTGAAAAATATCAGTTCCGAATTTATCAAGCAGCCTAAGCCTAGCGTGCAGCCTCCGAGTCTCTAGGGGCTCCCACCTTAATCCCTCTAACAGTTGTGTAACACTATATGTTCGTTCGTAGCAGTTTTTAACGAAGCGCGCTGCTTTTCTTGGTGCTTTGTTAATTTTTTGGTTAAATCTTTATGACCAGGCTCCCCAAATGCTCGCGGTGTATTCGAGGTGTGGCCTAACCAGAGCGAAGTAGCATCTCTCTTTTACTTTTTCATCCGAGGACCTCCTTATTATACGCTAAACAAAACCTAGTTTCATTAATGCTGTGCCACACATGTTCTATATGTGTAATCTCCACGATATATCAGAAGTTAAGGTAATTCCAAGATATGTTACCTTATTTGAAGATTTTATGTTTACTCCACCCACGGTGTAGGTATGGCATTTGTGAGATGACTTCTGTAGGAAGTGAACCGTGGTGCACTCACTAATATTTACTTCTTATAACCCCCACTCCAGGCATCACGAATGAACGTTGTTAAGGTCCGATGACAGAACTTTTGACTAACATTATTGTCATTTCTTTTAACAGCGTCAAAATCAAGCTCGCTTCATGTCCATACTCGCTATTATGTAATAATTTTGTGCATTGCGTCATTCTGCTGCATGCTGGACCATCTTGCGTCATTATCCCGCACCCCAAGGTCTTTGTGAGGGACACACGCTTTTTACGCCGCCGAGGCAATGTCAATTTTCGCCCCAGTGGGAGTCATTTTTCCAGGATGCGTGCCAACAATGGCGAATTGGTGAACGCACGCTCCAGTGCGGACATCCGCCATGATGCGACCGCGTGGAGCAAATGACTCCCGAGAATCGACGCCGCGACCCAATTCCTCATGCGGCCAAACAGTTTTTCTAATGCCGAATGACAAATTCTTCGAATCTCTCTCTTTCTGTCAAACTTCCAATCCTTTCCACCCCCGTTTCATACGTTAAGGCCACCAAATGCGACATTTTATCTCTGCCCGTATTTCCTATGTGCATGTGGACAATGTAAAGGTTTCACAAATTTACATTGTGTATATAATCATGCTGAAAAGAGTTCTCAGGTAATTGAAACATATTCCATCTATCAATTGTTAACTTGTTTTTACAGTATTTCGTTATATATTTTTCTCCCTGCGATTAGGAAAGAAAGGTGGGATTTTGAGCAGAGGCTGAGAGCATTAAACACCACAGTGTTGAACACCATAGTTGTTAAATTAAGCAGAAATTGCAGCAAAACTGAAAGTCTGAACCCTCCCACATAGAGCATTGAATAAAATGTGAGTCATCAACGTCATCAAGCGAAACGATACACGCAACGCACTGACCTCTGGCTATGAGCTCAATTAGCCGCAAAACATATGAGAACTGACTAGGCGCGGGGCAGCAATTACCCGCCGAGCGAGTGGAATGCCGACAGTGAATGGAATCAACAAGCTAGTCGGAGATGAACCGTGAAGTACGCGGCGAAAAAGAATTCCATCGCATTCAATCTTGCTGCGACAACGCGCGTGGGAAAGCGTATTCCAAGGTAGCATGCTGCAGGGTTTCTATTGCTAAAAGCAAGCGATTATACCAAGTATTTCAGAAGAAAAATCACGTTTTTCATGTCTGGAGGTAACACATTGTACGGTATGTTGCCCACATGCCTAACCTAAATCCTTATTTATCGCACAGCCTTTCGGAAATACCCTGAGCACGGCATTCAATTTCAATTCAATGGAATAAAGATATTTCAACGAGATAAAGTACATAATAGCCACGTGCTTCCCTTCACCATGTAACTAAAAACAAATTTTACGCAGTCCTTAACTCAGATACTGTGCGCATTATTTGCGGCATTGTGGCTGTGGGAGGCTTGGAAAATATAATTAATCGAAGGAGTGGCTTATATGCTTCGTAGAGAGGTAAAATGAATTAGATAATGAACGAGTTAAGGTGTTTGTGGGCGAATGTCCTGGGTGGAAACGAGGCATAAAAAATCCGCCGTGTATAAAATAAAAAAGAATTATGCTCTTTTCATTCCACACTATTAATATCCCCCAACTCCAAACATAATGGCGAGTAAGAGTTTAAAAGATAATGCAAGAACTAACTTAGCTAATCTTTCTGAGAATTATGCGGACACTGGGTGATGCCGAATCCCCAACTCTATCGTACAAACCGGTAAATGTAGACACACAAACACAAGGTGGGTTGTATGAAGTATGATTCTTTAAATTTAATTAAATAAGATATGATTTCATAATTAGAAATGTTATGGTTCACGATGTTCTAAAAGAACTCTAAATGGAAACAAGGCCGTGAATCCGTGAAAGCACTCCCGCACGATTCCGCCGAATAATGTAAACAAAAAATTATCGAGAAATCCTCAAATTATGCAGAAACCATGGAGGGCTGGGGATTTCGAGAGAGTAGCATTGAAACGATTTCCCCGTCTTCAAGAATTTCAAAAAAGGTTGGCCCCCTCGAATGTGTTGGTATCCATCACCCAAACTTCCAGCAATTATATTATTTTCAACTTTATCTGACTTTACCTGTTGGATCGGAAGCGTGCGTCTCCTAGCGTTTACCCCCTGCCCCACTCTTCCCCTTCTCTAGCACCCCCTGCCCCTCTCCCCCCCTCCTTTCCCGGATATCCTGGGCGGAGGAGGCATACTGTAAGCGTTGAGAACGGTTGAGAGGCGTGTTGAAGTAACCTAACCCTGCCTTTCTCCACCAATTTAAGTCTCACGCTCCCTCGAGGGCAAATTGAAACGTCGCGTCGAGCCAAACCGGAAGAGAGATACCGAGAGGGTTCTACGCTATGCAACGCCAATGAAGCACATTCTCGGCACGCTATTAGGGCCTCAAAACCACTGAAACACACTAAGAACACCCAATATCGGAAAAGAGAAAAGTAAAAAGTATCGGTCCACTATAACAGAAGTTCCATATACCGCTCTTCCCGCGGGAAACAAAATATCAGATTAATCAAATCAATAGATCGCGGCGTTACCTTGAGGAACGACGAGAAGGAATAACTCATTATTTTTAAAAGGGTTCGGAGCGATGTTATTTTGCTCTGGTAAGACCCCACTTGGAGTACGCCGCTAGTACATCGGACCCTTGCGAAGTAGGACTAGTTTCAGATATGGATCGAATACAGCGGAGGGCAGCTGATATGTTAAAAATTGTTATAATAAAAATAGTAGTGTTACAAAATTGTTAAGGGAATTAGGGTGGGAACCTCTATCCGATCGAAGGGAAAAATTTAATCTTACGAAAGTTTGATGTAGACTATTTTTTTGCCAGACGTTCAAAATATTTTGCTAGAGCCAAGCTATTATGGTAGGAACGATCACAGGAATAAGATTAAGGAAATAGACTGCAGAACCGATGGATTTAAGATGTCATTTTTTCCACGTACAATAAAAGACCATTACAGATGTGATAGACCAGTTCTAGGATACTGACTAGGTTAAATAGGTTTTTTCAGTAGTGCTCAGTATCTTAATATGAACTGTAGATATTAACTTCGCATGCAATCTCCGGCATGATATACTCTTGCATGATTTAGTACCTTGTAGTGCTATTTATTTTACTAACCAGTGTTGTGTCTTGACTAGTGTACTGCATGGTAGCATATTCTTCTACGTATCACCCTCTTGGTTTGTGGAGTGACTGCGTACCGTTGCCCTAACTGCTTTGGCCTGCACCTGGCATTCGAGGGAACGTGCGCGGTCCTGATTTGAACTGGGATGAGTGCTGCATGCCTGGTGTGCAATCACCCCGTGCCACACACCCAGTGGTGGGGTGGCTTGCACGGTATTTCGTAGATGTAGATAATAAAAACGTAGTACAGCTCCACTATGTTTTAATGATGTGTACCGGTTTCGACGTCTACAGAGTCATTTTAGAGACAGACACTTGAAAATGACTCTTTGGACTTCGAAACTGGTTCACTGTATTAAAATATAGTGGCACAGTACAACGTTTTTATTATGAGTTATTCCTATCAGATTCTATTACTGAATTAAATTCGTGAAGAGTAAATACGGGTCCGAGTTAAACTAGGGAAGTGCAAGACTGACAGCACGCAAAGTTGATACCTAAATGAGGGGAGAGATGTAATGACAAAATTATATACAGTCATTTAAAGATTTTAATATGTTGTAAGTGCTTCGACTACAACGAAACAAATAATGATCGTTAATCAACATTTCTTCGGACTGCCAAAAATTTTAACCTTTGCACTGCCATACAAATGACTTACTACATGATTTATTTTATCTAAATAGTTTTTACAAACATGTGGTTTGTCTGAGTGAACTATTATGTTGATGAAAAGTGATTTTCTTTACATAAGGAAAATTGACGGGCTTCCATTTCTGGGGTTAAGTTACTCCTCTTCATATTTTGAATAAAAACTATTTAAAATATAAATGCGATTAATAATGAGATCAGCAATGCGGAATTTTTGCGGAAGTAATTATGTTGATGGGATGGGATGATTATGAGGGACTGTCGCCTAGAAACTGAAAGTATCGTAAAAAGCGAGTTCTTAATTCTGAGGAAAATGCTCAATATAGGTAAACATGCTATTGAGAAAAAATGTATTCAACTCATCGAACAATAACCCATTTTCCTACCTAGTATGTAAGTTAAAGTGGAAAAACCATGCCCTAATGAATGGTCATTGAAAGCTGGGAAAAAAATAAAGATAACATTGACACTCATGTCGGCCTTTCACTAATGGCTAACGCTACGAGATACAACTGCTCCTCCCTTGGTAACAAAGATCATACTCACACATTATCTGTTTGTCCTCATAGAGATCATACAGATTATATTTGCAGATCATACATTAAAAGTTTTTATATCACGGGATGAGCAGATAATTAGGACAGAGTCACACTTGATTGCCTAAGAGCTCAACCGCTATTACTGTGAAATTCCTTGCTTTTTTCCCATTACATGAATTCCAAACTCTCTCGAACTGTGAAATTCTTTCCTTGCGGTTTTAGTGCTGTAGGTATTCCACTGGTGCCAAAAGGCCTCGTGAAAAGTATTTTTAAGGACCACCCGCCCACGATTTATTTTTTACGGGCACTTTACCCCAATGCTTGTTACCTACTTAATATTCATGTCATATTCTCGAGACTTCTTGGAGGCAAAAATTACATTCATGGCTTTCAAATTTTAATGCAGTTTCCCTGGCAAGGCGTGAGACATTCAATCAATTTAAAGATAATGGAGAGCGAAAATTTGGGACGAAGGTTAAATAATGAGATAAAATGTCTTAGTAAAATCGACGTCTAATATTAAAATACACTTTGATCGTAAATACACTGATAGACCCCGTATACTGGTAAAATTAAATATCTCAGTCGATCCCGATAAAAAGATTAGCAGAGGGAAGCAACACAAACTACAAATAACTGCTGACATATCAGCTAAGAAAGGCAAATTTCTCTCTACTAATAATACTAAAACAAAAGAGTAACAATGAATTACGCGAGGTTATACAAAAAAGAGGTCACTCATAAGAATTGACTTTGATAGCTTAAAAGGAACCCAATGTAGGGCCACCTCAATAAGTACATACATTCGTCATGCAGTCATGGATTCTCTCATCAGTGCACACGTAGGCTCCGATATGAAGGGTTTCTGCATCGATTAACTACAGAAGTAAACATTATTCAGTGACTACTTAAGGTTTCGACGACACCCTTGAAGATCTGATTACAATGATTTTGCAGTTTGTCATGCATATGGGAATATTAAAACATAAAACCTTGGCTTGAGTATAAATTCCTGAAAAGGGTTAAAACGGAGATACAAATTGGGATGTATCGCTTGGATTGGATATATGGGGAGGCGACCGACAGTTAAGGTCATTTGCGCCATATGGGATATGAAGAGAGGAAGGGTGGATAGAAACCCGGCGTCGGCATTAGCCTGCTCTTAACGAAAGGCGGTAATACCACGGTTTTACCTGTCTCATCCGACAGACGGATTACTCTACTTGAAAAGCCCACCACCAGACACTTAAGTAGGGATCGGGTACCCTCTGAAAAACATCCTCCTGTGCAGGGATTTGAACCCTGGCCGCCCGCGTGGCAAGCGAGTACTCTAGCCACCACCACACCAACCCCATGCCCCCGAGGTGTAAATTCAAAATCAATTTATTCAAATATGTCATTTTTCCCGCGGTCGATAAGAGACCACAATGGCTGCATTAAGACTTGTAAGAAAATTAGTTGGCAGGTAGTTTACTTGATTAATTGAGGCGCTCCCTAATGTATGTGTCTAAATCCGCCGCGTAGTGCTGACGACATGTTTTGCATGTCCCCTGCTTGACTCTCGCATCTCGATTACATAGTTGCATTATGGACTGATTTACTAGCTTCTATCCAATTGTGGAATACCTATAGTGCGGTGTATTTTATTTAAAATTAATACCTACGATGTAGTGCATGTTGGTGATAAGTCTTACCCTGCCAAACACTCTTGAGGTGGCTTGCAGAATAATATGTAGATATATAGGTGGACGGCAAGCAATGGTGTGCTGGCTGACAAGGTAGTCCTTTTAGTAGAGATCCTAGTTTAGGTAAATTACAGAAAGTAGTCTAAGTGTATTACTAAACATAAAGGAAAGGGTTGTAGGCTAGATATGATGGAAGAAATCCATCATGGAAGAGTAAAATAACTTCGATAAATACACTTGTAATTCACTCCACTTCACAAGTGTTCACTTCGTTAGGAGGACGCATCTCAACCTTCGGTAAGGAATAATACTACAGAAAAACCTCTAAATGGCGTTACCCGCACCCGATAGAGGCGTTTTGGCATCAGGAGACTCTTACACCAGGACAACTCACGCTCAAGGTAAAAGTCGTCGGTAAGTTGTAGCGAAGTCCCCAGCGCGTAAGTACAGGTAGCGATGACCAAAAATCTGTGAGGGAACACTTAACTATTTGCGACACCATCCGAGCATATCATGGTCGTAAACCATTCAGGAAGCTTGTCGATAAGAACCAGTTACAGATAATATCTTACACTCATGACAGCTGTTACTTAGCATTATGATAGAAGAAGGGTTGTTACATCTCCCTTTGTTTACCATTTTTCAGTAATAAAAATATATTTCGTAAAAATATATCTATATCTTCCAGTTTTCCCGGAGGTTAAATTATGCTTTGAGATAAATTTGTCATATTTCAGATACGGGTCTCCCTTGGTCTATTATTTACAATCTATAAACAGCAAGGTTCTATTGGTCTATGGCAAGGGTCTATTATTTATAATCTAAAAACAGCAAGTTGATGACATAAGTCTTTAATAATAAATATGAGATCGGAAATTATGACCAAATCGACCGGTCGAGCGAGTGTGATGCGTCGCCTCAATCCCACTTCGCAAGAGGAGATGAAAATTTATTTAATTCTTCGGATAGTACTAGGATTTGGTTTCTCTTGCGCTATACCCTTCGTTTACCAATAGAACTCAGATTGATACGAACTCAGACCGATCTGAACATTCTAAGCCAGCCGACGGATCGCCTAGCTTATCAATGCGAAATCGATTGAAACATCGATCTGAATCGGTTCATAACGATTTGAAATCTCAGACTGACAGAGAAAGTGGGCAGAGTTAGCCTGCCACTCGTATCGAACCCACTAGCCCGTTGCGTTTACTATACCGAGCTGAACCGGCCAAATCGATCGGAGTTCGATTGGTAAAAGTTGTGATATTCGCGATGACAACAAAAACTGACCAGAAGAGTACCGAGGACGCTTACAGGAAAGAAATATCGTTCAACAGCTTTCTCATTTTCCTCCTTCAATATCGAAAGAGGATTATATATATTTATATAGTAAGAGTCTAATTGAATGACTCCGCAGTTACATCAGTACGCGCTCTATTAAAAATAACTGATCCAGTCAGGGACAATAAGTAGCCTCGGACGGAGAAGGTCACGATTGATGGCGGAAGTTGTACATATAAGTTAATTCCCCCATTCGCCAGATCCGGGGCAGTCACGTAAAATATATCGAAAATAGGTCGAACGTGCGTGACGAGCGGGGATTTATCAATTTTCCCAGTGTCACCGCGAAATGACGAACTGGTAGTTAGAGAGTGCAGCACCATATGTCTGTCAATCCCCTCTCTGATTTCTCACGCCACGCCCATTATTTCTTGCGTGGGAGGGGGGGGGGAATAGAGAGGGGAAAGAGGGCGGCAGGGGAAAAACAAATGAGACGCGGGGAGCGAGTGAAGAGTGGACTTCCGGACCGTGTGCAGTCTCCAGTTCCGGTTTCTACCGTTCATCCTCCCCACGCCACCTTTTCGAATTTTACATGATATCTGACGGACTGGACTCAACAGAATTGGAAGAATAGACGCTTAACCAACACACTCAATCCCTTAAATAATCTACATCTACATACTACCCTGCGAGCCGCCGCATGAGCGTGTGGCAGGGGGTGTTAGGACACCAGCCGGGTAAATATGTAAGGTTTTTGTAGGTGAATGGTGACGTGCATTATGGGAATGTATTCAGTAGAGCTCAGTTATTAATGTGGTAGCTCATTGTGCGCGAAAAAAACGAGTTTTTGTACCTATCTGCTCGGCAGTGTATCTATCTTATTTTATAATTATTATTTATAATTGTATCTCTTATTTTATAATTCTTTTATGTATTTCACTTAGAGATAGAGTGAGGTGTCATGATAATATTCTCGGTGTCGCTCTGAAACACACCAGTTATGAATTTCTCTAGCAAACTAAGCCTAGCGTATAGCCTCCGAGTATCTAGGGGCTCCCACCTCAATCCCTCTGAAAGTTGTGAGACACGATATGGTTGCTCGTAGCAGCTTTAAACGAAGCGTGCTGCTTTCTTTATATTTTATTTTTGGTTAAATCTTTATGACCAGAGTCCCAAATGCTCGCGGCGTATTCGAGGTGTGGCCTAACCAGAGCGAAGTAGCATCTCTCTTTTACTTTTTCATCCGAGGTCCTTCCTATTATACGATTAACAAAACCTAGTTTCTTTTATGCTGTGCCACACATTTTTTTATGTGTTCTCTTATCTAAAGATAATACTGACCAGAACAAAGGGTTTCCATGGAATCCTTGATCTACATCTACGTGCTACCCCGAGAGCCGTCGTTGAGGCGTGTGGCATGTGGCTTTACGACACATTCCACGGAAGGCAAGGAAATGGGGAAAACGAGTGGAAGGAACACAGAGAATAATTGCGGTTTAACGGTTAATCGACTGTGCCTTAAGTTATCGTCATGCTGTGTTTATCATACCACTACAGTAGCAACTCGATAATTCGAAGCACGAAAATACGAAGTTTTGATTTTACGAAGCAAAATTGTTGGTCCCGACGAAAAGCCTATGCTAAATACATGGCGCTATTCGAAAATACGAACCTCGGACCCAGTCCCCACAGAGAAACCGAGTTCGTTTTTACGAACCTTGGGGGAAAATCGCGTCAGAAAAGCTCTCTATTTGCTGATGTAGACACCTAACCAATCAGCGTAGCCGAATATAATCGATTAGTTGCGTATAATGCGTGAATTTGAATGCGTTTCTCTCTCACAAGTGCCTGAGTCACACAGTTATTTAACAAGTTTTATTCGTGGATAATTTAGCGAGTGACGGGGAAAATGGTAGCTGGAGGCAATTTTTCCCTTATTTTTGTTTTAACTGTTAGCTGGATTTCCATGATGTAAACAATTCTCTTTTGGTTATAACTTATGTGTGGCACTGCGAACCAACTCACTGCCATGCGCTATTGGTGGCAATTTTAATTTATTGAGAGCTTGAACGGAAAATGACGCGATTAAATGATACGAAATAGGACTGGCGGATACCAGCCGTAGTCACTACACCTAAATCAATGGTTTCACTATGAATAAACCCGCGTTTACTCCCGCCATTGTCCATATTTCATGAGGCAATAGAAAAAACAGTTTCCAAGAATTTACGAGGGTATAGCCGTCCCCGCGAATGATATAATTTTGCATTTAAAACGGTTTATTTCTAATTTTGAAACAGATGACTCAACCGGGGGAGTGGCTCAACAATATTGCATTGTAATGTACTAGCTTTGTCCGGCAGGCGTTGCAATGCCTTTTTATGGGTTCAAAATCGGTCCATAACAGAATTTGAGACCTACAATCCGTTGCAAAATTCCGTCACCCGAGTTTAAAGAGTAATATCCCAAAAACGGCTCAATTGATTTTGAAATGAAGTAAACCAAAGCAAAGCTTGTTTATTTCTGCGTTTAGTGATGGTGTAAAAAACTTTTTACCGTTTATATTGATTTCAGTGTGTGCTAAAAAACCGAATTTTAGCGCATATTTCCGGGTACCGGACGGACGAGTCACATTTACGGCTTCATTAAACAACACGGACCAAGATATCGAAATGTTCTTCAAAATATTCTAGCAAAAATCTTTCATAACAAACATACGAAGTTTCATATTATTTAGTGCATTAGTATTTTAGTTATTGATGAAATTGCAAGACTGAGTTATTTTCCGTTTGGCGCATCCCTGAAAACCGCTGTTTGGATCTTCTCCAAGCAATCGAGTTCATCATCATGAATCCACTAATAAAATCTTAAACGAATTCGTTGGTTAATCAGTATCGATTAACATTCATTTTGGAAAAAGAGCTCGCTGAACTGCCAGGAGCATCCCGGAACTCCCGGAAGAGAAAGGGAGAGGCGCGCGCTGTTGCCCAGGCCGAAGGTTGTCCGTAAGACGCGCAAGGAATTGTCTACTGCAAGCATTTACCGGCAGGGGAAAACTACTTCGCTCGTGGTAACATACTGTAGTAAACGATAAAAATTGCTGCACTCACCAAAATATAACCAGGGGCATTTTTCACCTCTTCCCATCAACTGTGTCAACACATTTCTCGGCTTCTCGACGAAAGAAACAAATAGCGCTTAAAACCATCCTCAACTCCGTCTCCGAAAATTTGGCACGAAGAGGCATAGCGACGGTATGTTACCACACAGATCTAAAATGACACTAATGACCATTCTTAAAAATGACCCTTTCTGCCACAATTTGCCGAGTCCTAACGACTCATGCACAGTGATGGGACAACTGGTTTTCCCCTGGTTACTGGCATGGGAACTGGCATAAGAAATAGCGACGCGTGTACGAAAATCGAGTGCAAGTATTAATTAAACATGCAAACAAAGAGATAACTGCACCAAATCAAATTCCACGTACAAATAAATTAAGTCTTTTTTAACACAAATTATGCCTTACTGACATGATTCTGATTGATGTGATTGAGCAACTCGTAAACGATCTGCTTCGTTGCTTACTCGTCGTTTCTCGCTTGTTTGAGAAGCTCGCGCGCCAAAACTTATTTGTTGAAGCGACTCACGCTTTTTACAGTGTACAATTGTTTTAATAATTCAGAAACCTTTGCGGTGGCGCGCACAACAACTCGCAGAAGTTTCATCGCAATCTGAGGAATGGTGTTGGAACGCATAGAAGACGACCAGACAAACATTTTTATTTATTAGATAAGACCTGAGATGAACCGCTAAGACACTTCAACCCGATGAAGCCGTCTTCCACGAAATATCGCCCTATGAAGTATAGTTCTTTGAATAAGTAAGCCAGAAAACTGAAATCTTTAAAAATAAAATCCCCACGGTGGCCTTGTCTTTAATTTAATTCCAAGACGTAGTTGGGGTAACTTCATGAAATTTTACTGGAACCAACTTTCATCCATTAATTACTGCGGTGAATTTGTTGAGTAACCAGGCCTTGATAAATTACATTTGATATATCATGACTGCTATCCCTGATTTCCACGAGATAAATAACCAATTGAATCAGATTACATTGTGATGGCATGAGTTACTTTAAGTCCTTGGGATTTTAATACGCAGATAGGACCCAATGGGTATAAATTGGATCCTGATTCGCTCTATTTCAAAATCACCCGACGTTTAGAAGAATCTAATTACGGAAATACTACTCTATGAAAACTTATTGTCGTTATCAGGATTTTACCACAGAAAGGAGTCAGGTTTTAGCATCAGCTGCTGTAGATTTTTTCCGTGACCCTTACCTCTTTTAAAGTTCTCCTTGAGAAAATTTTACAAATTTACGCTTCAAACAGTTAGTCCTATTTCGTTTTCGAGTTTTTTGCTCCACAGCAAAGTCAAGCACAGGAGACATAAGTCGCAGAGGAGAAATAAAATAACTAAATAATGGAATGGAGAACGCTGGATCTGGAATATGCCCCATGTAGGATGAAGTTTCTCTTTCACACCATTGTGAATAAAAAGTTCCAAAAATCGAGGAGTGATTCGGATATCACTTTTCAAATACGAAGTATTTTATTAGCTTCTATGTTTCAGCTGACAGAAGTTGGCATATAAGGACGCCACTGGATTAAATGGCGTTCAGCATAACATCTACGACGCGAAGAGATCATGCGTAGAGGATTTAAAAAAATCGCTTTCATTATTTCCTGGATTAATGTTTTGCCGAATAGAACTATTAACACGAATCATCTAAGTGCAAAGGAACTTGGTCATGAGTCGATGTTTCTAAGTCGAACTTAAATATGCGGTGAAACCATTTGGCTTGGAACGAAATAATATTTCTCCCCAATTTCGCATATCCAGTAGGCGACGAGGAAGAAACCACAAATGTAAAGTGACCTGAGAAGGATTTTTTTAATGGACTGAGTCCTTTGCAATTTTTACCTATAATTGAGAGATAATGAAAGGGCGATTGGAAGCAACGGTCGGGCCAGCTACTATCTCAACCGCGTAGATGTTAGAAACATCGATAAGAATTGGATTGGTAAAGCGCCGTCATGGCAAGCGAAGGCATGTCCTGGGCAGCAGTTGAAGCGTTCGTTATTTCTCCACGAACCGTGATATGAGGTTTTATTTTCTTCGGTATCATTCTCCACGATCTCCACATGAATATTCCATCGGTCCAAAAAATATCGCCATTTAGAACCAGAAACTTAGTAAACTCCGAGATGATTATGGTATGGAAAATGTCCGGATCACGCCCAATTTGTCGTCATGCGATTAGTAATTGGAACGAAATAATGTTTCTTATCAAATTCGTATATCCAGCACGTGATGGAAAAGAAACCACTAGGTGGGAAGGATTTTTTGAATGGAGTGATCTTTTGCTCATTTAATCTGTGATTGAGCGATGAGCGAATGGGTGATTGGAAGCGCGGTCGGGCCAGCTACCGTCTTAACTGCGTAGATGCTAGAAACAAAGTCCATACCAGCTGCACGTCCTGATTAGCCGCAGTTTAACAAAGCTTAAGTCTCATAAAAAAGCAGAAATTGCTTTGGTACACATCTTCTAAACAGGACGAAAATTTTGCAAAGAAAATGATATCAAAGTACTGTCAAACTGAAAAAGATATTTAGCTTATGATTTGAAGGCATTATTTCGAATGCTTTCTCGAATAACGACAATAAATCGTTTTAAAACGTTTTCAAAGACCAGAAAAGTCAGGGGGGAGAGGGGAAATGCTTTTCTCGATTCATAAAAAAGGTTCGAAAATATGAAACTCGATAATACGAAGTGCCGATTTTTCGGTTCCGCCGACTTCGTATTATCGGGTTGCTTCTGTAATAGGATGTGAAAAGAAGGAATTGTAGAGCCAATCACTCAATCAGTTTAGCAGCGTACATCTCTAACTGTGACACTTCAATCCGTTCTAGAGATATTGAATGTTGTCAAAATATTACCCTCCATGTCGCATTGAAACTCGACTTACGTGGATTTTACAAGAAATTGAAGCCTAGCGAGTGGCCTCCGTGTCTTAAACGACTCCCTACCTAGCCCTTTTATCAGACGACGTATAAGTACGACCGTTTATATTCACAAGTATCAATTTTTAACGCAACGTTCCCTAGAGGCTCTCTTTTGGATTAAATTTACTTCGCAAGTCAAAAATATCAGCGAGATGTCCAATATGCTCGAGCGATATGTGTCAGAGCAAACTTGGTTTTAAAAATGACAGCATTCTAGTAAAGCGCTACAATTCTTTTTCTTTTGGGAAAGGAACCCAGAATGATGACCCTGAACCCAGAACCCAGATTGCCGAAAATTATGAAATATATACCATCGAAATCTTAAAGAATTTACAGAACAAAAACAGTCACCGTCGAATCGTTCAATAATAAGTTGTCATAATTACTTAGGACCTATTTTGGAGTAAATACATTGCGGAAATATGCGGTCAAGCTAGCAGAAGAGTTTAAAGAACGCAGTAATTTATGACTACATCCATACTTCATGGGCAATATATGCAAGACTTCAGTAATGTTAGCATGAAAAAATACTGACAAGATAACAGAGACATGAAGTATAAAATTGATAAGCATCTAATGCAGGTATTGAAAAGAGAAAAAAATGAGTACGAAATTGTATTGAAAAAATAATTATTTATATTTACAAGTTTCGCAATTGACATCATCGACCATAGTCACTGTATTCTCCATTCCAACACTTATGCAATAAATGGCAATATTAACCTGCTACTCATACATCATAAAACTAATTCTACGCTCCCCGTTTGCCACTTAATGAAAATATACTAAAGCAATATGTCACCCACGGTGCATTTTGGACATTAATGCCAAAGCGGTTGACATTTATACAGTGTAAATATTTCCTCTTAAGTGATACTTAATTTAAAAAATTTCACACCCACGGGTAAAACATCACCAAAAAATGCGTTTTCGTGAGTTCTAGTAATTCTAACTAGAACTGAGAATCATTTCACCCAAGACGCGACTGCGAAATTTCTACTCAAACGGTACACATTTAAATAGAGCGATAATTTTTTCAACCAATCCGCAGTACAAACATGGATATGAGATTTTTCACGGTATGATGAAAAGCTTCATATTAGTACTTCTCTTTTTTCCGCTTTTTCTTCCACTTTGGAGACATCCCACGCTCAACTGGATGATATATACAAATTCATAAGAATCTAGAAAAAGGCGGTTGCGTTTTTTTGGAGCTAGAAGTATGAAACATGCAGCGACCATTGAGAAAATTCCTCATCTTAAGTGTCATGTGCTCGCCAGGATGGGTTGAGGAATGAAATGGGTCATGTGATACTGTATTGCTGTGAACTCGGGGACGCAGCCAAGGACGCCAGTGACGTCTTTAGAAAGAACTTTTTGACGCATACTTTACGGGCGAAAAGAAGATTTCTTCGCCAAATTTTACGCTTCGTGTCCTTTTGATTTCAAAGGCGTTTGAGACATGCATAGAACTGTTGCTGATCTAACCGCGGCGGAAGATTTCCCGGAAAAAAAACAATCGGCATTTTCCGAACTTTTCTAGGCTTTGTAAGATAATTATTCTTTTCGAGGTCTTCAAAATGTCAGCAGACTTCTGAAACCTAGGGTTGTTTATTAATAACGCATGGAAACGAATGGGAAGTTGCCAAGTGATTTATTTAAGAGCCAAGCTGCCCAGTAATGCGTTTGTTGTGAGAGACGTGGCTTCTGAATACAGTTATCCATTTATCTCGACGAAAAATCAAATAAAATTACTCCCAGTATTTAAAGCGAGTCAGAGAAGCTATTATAAAATAACTTTTATTGCGTTACCTTACAGGATTTTTAACGAAAAGTAAGAAATGCTTTTTTCGTTTCACTGCCAAGCATTATTTAGGTTATAAAACTGCAATTGAGCATATTTTGTGATCGCCCGCACTCAGTTGCATAAATGATACATAAAAATTCTGGGGAAGAATATTATTTTTCACCAAAATAACGATACTTAAAGAATGATTTTCAGGATGCATCGCTTTACTTTTGCGTTCACGACGTCACACGCCTCTTAGTTACCTTGGAGACGGTTTTCTCAACTGAGAAAGTATACAGCTAGTTCATGAGCTCAACCGTGGCTCTAATAGTAACATCAATTTTTTTAGTTCACAGATCTCACGATAAATAGGACACGATAAATAGGCCTTTAAGGACAAAGTTTTCGGCGTATGCAGAAACTTCACTTACGCTCGCAAAGAAATGCATGCTTCCTGGTACAAAGATAAAATGAATTCGAAAGTAAACCTACTGGTCTATAACTAAGGCAACTGAGATCAAATATGCATTCACATCACTCCACTGCCGTTTTGGATGGACAAACTTCAAGAGTTTTGCTATTGCTATCAGCCCGAGGAAACCGGCAAACTTCTAACATTTTCCTCCGTAACGCACTAATCTTACAGACTAACTTCCTTTCCCTTACACTGATGTATTGCGTAATACACGCCCTCCTACTAATAAAACTCCTAATATCCCAACTTTAGAGTCTTATTTACCACATTCATCATTGACTTTCATAATCTACCTGTTATGTACTATTTTCGTGTTTTATCGCCTTTTTAAAGGCAATATTATATTGGATATTTAGGGAGGCGACCGACAACTGAGGTCATTTGCGCAATAGGGGATAGGTAAGGGGGGAAGAGTGGATAGAAACCCGGCGTCGGCATTACCCTGCTCTTAACGAAAGGCGCCAAGGGGACCATTGTTTATCGTCTCATCCAACAGACGGAGTACTGCACTTGAAGTGTCCTCCTCATAACACTGAAGTAGGAAACATGTTTCCATTAGAAAACATCCTCCTCTGCAGGGATTTGAACCCTGGCCGTCTGTGCCGACGGCCGACTGCACTTGAAGTGTCCTCCTCATAACACTGAAGTAGGAAACATGTTTCCATTAGAAAACATCCTCCTCTGCAGGGATTTGAACCCTGGCCGTCTGTATGATTAGCCAGTACTCTAGTCACCACACCAACCCGATCACGTTTTCAACGAAAAGTATCGTGATTGCCTCTATTTTTTAATCCAAGGATTTGCGGCTACGCGTGTGCTTATTTATTAGTAAAAAATGAAGTGGGCAATTGGTAGAATTGCGACTGTGCGTGGATTTCAGTGATGCTCCAAAAATCAATTTGCTCATCATGTTGTGATTATTTCATGAACACACCGAAAGAAGTACTACATTCCGATCAAATATTTGCCTCCAAATACCTTTCAACATTTGCATCCAAACATGGTCGTGGAAAACCACCACAATTAAAGGATAAATAAGCCTCTTAGGAAGTGGAGTTTATTTAAGCCAAGCGGCCAAAAGACGCTCAGCACGTCCTCTGAGCCCGCATATCCTACTTCCGGCTGAAAGAGCATCGCGCACCCTCTCGGATGCAGTCCCTAATATGCACCCTGGGTTTACTCCTAAGGGTTCACTCCACCAGGGATTCCCCCTCTCACGAAAAAGTTGGGAAATGGAAGGTTTTTTTTCTATATATTTATCTCGAAAGCGTGCGACGACGGAAGGAACGGGGTCGCCTGTAAACAAGGGTAAGCTCTCACCGTCCCACCTGCTTCCTTCGAAAAATTTGAGTGGAACCATCAAATAGCACGGGGAGGTGAGGGGTAGGATTCGTGTTAATCGGTGTCCGCTGAGGACGACCGGTGGGCCGAACGGCTTGGGACACGACGCCACTCGGTGGTGAACGAAAATAATGGAAGATGGACTGGGGTTCCATTAAGGGCAAGTTTACAAGAAGTGCACCACTCGGGCTAAATAGATAGTTGTGGATAAGGCTATAAATTTAGTTCTAAGACAATGGAAGAGTTCACAAGGAGCGGACAACACGGTCTGAGCTGGTAGTCACTGATAAATATTTTATTTCAGGCCGAAAATGACTAAAGATTTCACTATAAGTCAACAACTCGGGCAAACTAGACAGCCGTTGGTAATGGATCGATATTTTTTTGATCCAAGGGTATTCATTAGGCTAAAATAAGTGGTTTTAAAAAAGGAGGAAAGAAATCAAGATAGGAAAAATAGAACGGTACACGAAAATGTAGATGAGTAGGTAGAAGAGCAAAATTGAGGGTTGCTAATTTGAAGAATTTTTAATTTTTTTTCTAAACTTCCTCGCTTTACACCTTGTTCATATTCTCTCAAATATTTTCTTAACTTCCCTTAACTAAATTTTAACGACTAATGTATGTTTTCCATAAGAGAATCCAGGTTATTTGAACAAGAATAAAGAATAATTTTCTCATGGCGAAAAGCGTTTTAAAGGAGCTAGATCTGTGACCTTCGGTGTGACAACGATATAGTTTCCGTCATCACCTAAACCTATCCTATGCATTATCCATTTCATTTTGTTGCATCATATCCAATATTTGATCTCTTACCTCTTCACTGCTGCAGATATTACTTTTAATTTACCTATAATTGAACAATCAGTTAACATATTACCATAGTTCACAAAAGAGTGTTTTTCTTTGTTAACCGCCCAAACTGCCCTTTCAAATTTCTTGAAGATTGGAAAAGGTAATACTCTCCCTTCTCATTTAGACATTTCATTTGGGACAGTCAAAGGAAAAGAGAGATTATAACTAGAAGAGTCCAAAACTGATAATTTGTTGAATTAAAGTTTCGATTTTCACACGCCAATCTCAAACTACGATAAAAATTATTTACTACAGTAAATACCCAAATTCAACTTGAGTGCTTGAGCATAAATATCGAAGTTATGAAGAAATATTTCAAAATAGAGGTCACAAAAAGCATAATATGAAATTTACTCCACAAAAGCATGCAAAAATAGTAATCTATTCATGCATAGAAGGAAACACTTCCTAAAACCACGCCCTAAATTATTTGATTTGGTTATCTACCCTGAGTCTTTGCATCCCTGAAAGAAAACATATAAATTCTGGTAGGGAATAAATTCCGAATCTGAAAAAAATTTCCATTGAATGAACATGCAGGTGTCTTTTGAGGATGAAACAAAGCGTTAAACACGCACTAAAGTCCAACCCGCGCGGATATGTACTAGCTTATATTATGCAGCTCACTCGGTCAACATTTTGCCCAGGGGTTAATCACATCGCGAGGTAATAGGAGGGTTACCTGTGCTACACTGAATGGGAGCCGGTTTATTTACGAGCAATCCAGCAGGGTGAGTCATAGGCACCGGAGCATGAGACTCGTCTATCATAGCATGAGAAGGCTTAGGAGAGGGAATATGTAGGCGTTTGGATAACACCCGCTACCAGGCGATTGCTCTCAGAAAGGAAAAAAGGTAGTCGGGTCAAGGATACAGATATCTCACCGAGAACTAGGCCACGATAATAAGGCTCTGTTTACCCAGGATACATTTAAGCTGTTGCATTGAATGTTATTCTTCCTCAAGATATGGATTAAAAAGAAGAAGAATCTTTTAAAAAGGAAAATGTAGCAAAAAAATTGATTGAATCTCAATCAACAAAAAAATAGTGCGTTTGAGTACCACTCAAGACATCAAACGATCCTCAAGCAAAGAAACTCGTTAACTGATTAAAATGATTTCCGCTGAGACTAATATTTTCTGGTTATAAAAAGTCCATCTTTGATTCAATGTAAACATTGCCGGCTGAAAACTCTCACATCACTCATTTTCAACGTGTTTCTCATTGATTTTGGTGGTTCTTCCCACTCTTTTCCGTTATTCTCACCTACTCTTTTTTGAGGAGAAAATAGGGCCTAAATAACCTATTCACAACTCAGTGCTAAGTAAAGAAGACAAGAGCCCTTCTTGTCTTCTTCTTTCCCTGAAAGTTGCTCCGCAGTTAAATAGGTAGCTTATCACTCAAGTCAATTAATGTCTTCGAAATCTTAGTAGGACAGGCTTTGGCAGACTTGTCTTGCAAATAGAAAATAACTGTCGGTCAATGGTAATTCACTAGGAGCAGATCTTATCATGTTTACCAGTCACAGTTTATTATATATAGGAAATGGAATATTTTCACCTAACTCCCCAGGGGGATCCGGACTAAATCTGTCACGTTCGTTTAAAAAAATACAGAATGGACGGGTGAACATCTATTTTTCTCCTGCCAACACACATTTTCTTTCGAGTCACATTCTTTATGAAATGGCTCCAAATTCTTCTCCTTGAAAAGGCTAAAAATGCCACAGAAATCGAATAAAAACTCGTTGGAATCTTATTTTGACGTAATCCAAAATTCGCCTTCCACTGAAGTGCAATCAGATGTAATCCACACGAGATTTAGTGGAGCAAAGCATGTCTTCCAAGTGAAATGAACTGGAACAATTTCCTTCATTTTTCAGCGCATCCATTTACCAGGAAACTACGTACAGCAACACCCCTGGGAAATCTCGTGCAGAGCTGTAATGACGTCCTTACACCTCGTAGGCACTGAGAGAAGAAATGAAACAGCACATTTTTCTAATTTATCTCGTTCTACCAGCATATTTAGCATTATAAATGTTCCTATAAAATATGACAAGAAATTTTAATATTTTATTTTAAGCAAAAGATAAGTGCAATTACTTAATATCTTTCTCGGGAGTGAATGCAGAAATGACTCTGTTAGAAATATTATCGTAAGGGGAAGCTTACACTAGGTGGGAGGACGTCATAATAATCGAGGAAAAGTTTGTGAATTCCACAATTTATTCAAAATTGACCGACCGGTTTCACCGATTCACCGATCCCGAGGGGCGTGAGGCGTCAAGGCATCATCATCAGATCTGAGGATGATGGCTTGACAAGATGACCTGATGACCTGCTGATCTGATGATGGCTGCAAGAAGAATGAGCACTGTTCATCGGTATAGCCTCCTGACAGTTCCTACGGTGCACCAGCAAGAGATGTGGGTCCTTAGTTCAGTACCCTCTTGCAGAAGAAACATAGCGTGTAATCAGGTGAGGTATAAATAAATCAAGCGGAGAATCACAAAATAAACTAATTCTTGTAACACGGGGGAATTGAAGGAGGTGCAGAAAAAGCTCCTTGTTAGCAACACGCTTGTTTTTGCGACTACAACGATTAATCCCGAGGGGCGTGAGTTAGCCGAAGACCCTTTTAGCCCGTTGCCTCCTCGTCTTCAACCAACACCGCCCACTCATCATCCCTCCAATGTCCTATTCCCCGGATATCGAGACCTCGTAATGGAAGGAGCGCGTTTATTATAGCATCGGGATTCTAACGGAGGGGTCGTAGGAGGAGAGGAATGCCTCATGGGGTGGTCTCCACCCGCTGACCCCCCTCCACTACCATGACCCAACCCATACGCGTTCAGGCCTCGCTTACCGCTCGTCAATCTTGTTCAAGTGCGGAGAGAATAGAAGAGGGGGGGGGAGAGAAAAAAAGTGAACTGCGATTGGGGACAGGAAAAAAATCGAACAAAAGAAGGCGATGGATGCGCACGTCAAAGGAGAGTTTGAGCGAGTTAGAGAGTGAAAGAGAGAAAGCGAGAAGGAAGAAGGGAGAACGCATTTGGGAAAGAAAGAAATGGCGTGGTGTAGATAACGCGCAAGGCGACAGGGCAATGAATGCCACGAACCCTTTCCAAAGGGAATGCGAGGGCCCATCCCCCTTCGTTACACCGCCATTAGCGAAAGAAGAGGCCTTTTCGGTCACGCTCTTCTCTCTTTGACAGCTCTTTGAGAGCGGAATCCGCCACTCTCAGGCCCTCTCGCTTAACCTTTTCCCATTACTGGTGTACAGTATACTGTGCACAATATGTGCTGCCTAATTTGGGCGAAGTGTCCTCAAAAGTCACACATATTTCGTAAAAAGTGTGACATTCACCTGTGCATGAACAGAGGATACGATTTGTTTGCAAATTTTCACATTTGTTTATGGGTTTCCAATCACTGCATTAACAAATGATTGGAAATTTGTCAATTTTCGTCGTTTTAATAACGGCAATGTCGGGTTTATCAACCGGCGACGGTGGCTTTGTAAGCACGACTCCGTCTCATGTGCTTCAATGTAGACTTGAGGCGAGAACATATAGTCCGCATAAACCCCCCTCGAAATTCGTCTTGAAGGGAGATGGCTTGGTGGTGTAACTGGCGGACACACCTGACCGGCAATTGGGAGATTCGGGTTCGTATCCCGGTCAAGTCAAATGATTTTTCATAGCAAATTTCAACCCTTGGAGTAATGTTTATATGATCAAGCTATGAAACAATGATAATGTTTGCACAAACTGCACTGTTGTTAGGGTAATCGCAAAAAATAAGGATTTGTGTGCGTCATGACGCAACCAAATCTCTCCTTCAATCTGTGGATCAGATCGATTCTTCTCATCCCATGCTACTGCAGCTGAGTCATGTCTCGGAAGAATAACAAAACGATTGTTTTCAATACAGGAGTACACGTCCCCACTGTCTACTGTTCTGTCTGTTGCTTCCACATCCCTTCCTCAATCCTGATCTGCCATCCATTTTCAAAAATAAAAGTCAGATAGAAAGACACAGCCTATGCTGATCGATATTTCTCGTTTAGATAGGCAGCAATGACAAAATAATATCTCAAATTAGTCGTAATGGAACGAGCAGGCAAGAGGTCCTTCGGGAATTCGACGTCCGTCAACACCACCCTCACTTCACGGAGTCTTTTTTTTCTTCTCAGACCTTTGCCTGTTGTTTAAGGAAAAACATCGGGAAAATGCATCACGTGATTTTTTAGCAAATGAAGATGGCGGGAGCGGTAATCGTTGGTCATGCATGTGCATCTGTTCATGCGTTGGAACCCGCAATACTGGCAATATTGAAATCGATAAAATAATTTTCATTTTATTTCTTCCTGTATCTAAGCTTGGTGCGACAGGAGTTTTCGGCGCACAATTGAAAATATAGACGAAATGATACTGAGATATTTGGAGTTCTATTGTCTAAATATAGGACGCGCCGTGAAACTTTGATACTTGTTAAAGACAATTAAAATGATAAGAATTATTGTACTTCGCCTTTTGAAGAATATCAGCATGTACGTAATATAATAATTACGAAACGTATGTCATGTGCCAAAACTTGGAACAAATCTTAATTTTGGCAATGATAAATAAGTTAAAGTGGAAAACAACGGTAAAAATACGTAAAGTTTTATGATTTGTGAGAGGTTTGCCATCGAAACGTGGAATATTTCATCAACTGTATGAATCTGAAAAGGGACACCAATTAATTAAATTGAAATTTATGATAATACCAGACTAAAATTACTTTCTGCATTGAATATCACACTGAACATGAGAGGGACCATCTCCAACCTGGCCTAATTAGTTTGACTACGGAAATAAATCACCAACATCATTAAAGATTCGGGGCAGAATATTTCTCAGACTATAACAGCGGGCTTTTAATTCGATCCCCTGAAGCTGTAGCTGAAAATAGGCGATCACATCTTCACTCTGCTAGCAGATGAGTGGGCCGACGAATGGTCGAAAGTTAACAGTGGAAGAGCTCACCTCCAATACGTGTAATAATGACTCCATAGCAACTTATCTCAAAGATTAAGGAGGCGGTGCCTTTTAGGGCCAGGCCTCAGGCTCTCCCGGAGTTTAACAAGTCCAGATGAAGGCTGAGATATAGTTCCCAAAGTGCTTTGATCAACCGTAGCACCCAGTTCCTCACAACAACTTTTCCTGTTAACGGATTTACCTTCTCTCCTACCTCGTGTAGCGCCTGAGGACAGGACTCTAGCCAAGAGCGGGCGTGAGGATCAGTATGAGTGGGACGCAGAAATAGCTGATTTAGGTCCTTAGTCAATGTTCCTCAGGCAAGTTAAAACATCTATAAATTTATGCTAGTTAGATTTATCATAGCGTATTTAGCATCTACTCATCTCGTATTCAAGGTGGATCACAGGTCAAATAAAACATCCGGAAAATTTTTGAAAAAAAAGGCCAATAATGTTTTTTTTTTAGTTGGAAAACCAGGAAACGGATAACAATGGGAGACAACAGATTTATTTTGAAAATAAAGTGGCTTAACTACGACCAAAATATGACCCTAAATAGGCAATTATAATGTATCATAGTATACAAAGGAATATGCGGTCATCCGTCAAAATTTGCCTGATTGAAGCTCTTGTAACAGAAGGAGGTCAAAAATATCAAATTTTATTACCTGAGCTCAAACCTCTATTTTTCAGACCTGTTAACCACCCCTTATTATCCAAAGCCTTTACAATTTTTTCAAATGGGTGAATGAAACTAAATAATAAATTCTTTCACTTCTTCGCTTTCACCCGTTATCAAGCAAAAAATATGAAAAAAAAACATTAAAACAGCATATACCCACGGTAAAAATGACTATTTTAAAGCATCACTAGAAATGTTTTACGTTGCTGCAAATGTACATTGAAATAGGTACATCAACTTCAATGCATTAAAATATATTTCACTGAATTAAATTAAATAAAACGATGGTAAAATACTTTTGAGATAACAAGGGCGGGTTGAGAAAATACAATTCCCGCGAATATCTAACACTAAACTGATTGAAGATAAAAAACTCACGAGAAAAAATTAAAATAAATTTCGTACGCGTTTTCGCTGTCGTTTTTCTCCGCTCCGCCAAAAATTCCACTCGGAATTTTCACGTATAACTAAATTTTAGAATGAATGCTTCCCAAGATAAAAAAATTGCCTCAAGGAACTCAATACAGATGTCTTCCAGGAAGCCAATTCCCTCGGAAAGCCAAGGCTGGAAGTGAAAACATTTCCTCGAACGCAGAGCGGTGAGAGAAGTAACGAAAAAGACAGAAAGGAGTGATGTTGAAAAGGACGGGAGGGAGATAAGGAAAGGGTGCGGTCGAATTAGGGACCTCTTCCTAAGGCGGAAGGGTATCACTCGGGGAACAGTCGAGATTACGACATTAGGAAGTTGACGAGCAAGTGCCCTCCAAAAACCTTCCCTCAAAATGGAGACATCGTAGGGATTCCCTTTTCTTTGGTTCTTTTTCATTCCTCTAGGGTGAGGAGACGAAGGAAAGGATACGCTCAGGGCGAGAGGGTTGTGTAAGCCGAGGGTAAAGGGTGTCTGGAGGTATACCTCAACTTATTTTGCGGTGAAAGGGTACAGATGTCGCCACTGAGCACTCAGTCGTTCGCGGCGAAGACGTTAGATGGCAATAATGGTGAGGCACTCAAAGAGGGATAGAAACAGTTTACGTCTCCCTTTAAAGAATTTTAACAACGCCATTAGTCACTAAAAGTATATTTTTGAAGAAATTGCCATGAGAAAAATTCGGCCTGGACGGGGAATCGAACCACGGACATTTGGTTTGCCGAACCTATGCGCAGACCACTACGCTATCCATGCTTCCTAATTCCCATGGCAATTTTTTGGTGGATACAAGGCAACTGGATCTTAGGCCCATGCGGTCCATCAAAGATGGCAACGCAAAGGAGAAGAGGGCTTCAAAGAAGCCACAACCATGAGACAGTATCCTTCACTTCAGCACTTATGCCGTGCTTAGCCGTCCGTCCGTTCCTAAATTTCCTTGCTCCGGCAAACCAAAGGTCCGTGGTTCCATTCCCGGTCCAGGCCGAAGTTTTCTCATGGCAATTTCTTCAAAACTATTCACCTGCCATGTTTGAAACTTAAAGTATAGTTTTTTTTTCATTTTTTGGGTACTTCCCATTAAATACAGCTTAAATGGATTGCATGCATTGGCTGTTAAAAAAATTTAAATTATTTTATTAATTAGTTTAACGAACACCTTACCTTACCAATTTATTATTGCACTAATCTGATGAAAATGGCACGATTATAGAACAATAATACTATTTCTGTAATTCATTAGAAAGTAATACTATGAGGAGCAAGTGCTCACTAAGTTTATTGCCAATCAATTACATCTTGGATGTAGGGATGCCACATCGACTAAAAAACTTCGATAAGTCGATTTTTCGATGTGTATAAAAGTACTCACCACTCACTCAATTTTCATCGGATTAGTTTACTACTCTACCTTTACGATATCTCGGCCAAAAAATATCGAGTAGTCCGATACATCGATGTCGATGTGACATCCCTACTTGGATGGTAAAAATCATATTTTGCCAAACTGACTTCTTACGGAAAAACGAACCAATTGGTTCACAGGAATAACAAAATAATACGTTTCCACGCTATTATTTCGCATACTGACCCTTTAATCAAGAGGTGATAGGTCAAATAATTGGGGAAATACAAGGAAACACTAGTTTTATGACGATTTTTAATGCCATTTTTTGTGAACAACTACAGGCAAATGCTTATTCTCTCAATAAATTGAATGGTTATTAAATTTTAGGAAGCCATTTCGCCCATTTTTGAGAAATTAGTAAAACTTACATAAAATATTAGCAAAACCACGGCAATGAAATATGACAAAATAATCTAGTCTTACAAAAATGACGCTGGAGTCAGCTCTTATGACTGGAAAAAATTTCTTTGAAATACGTTTATGAAAAAAATATTAATATTATGAATATTGATTTTGTTTTTAAAAGACTAAGCATTGAAACTAGTGAAATCAGCATTTTCCATCTCATCATTTAAAAGAAAATGAGGTATTCTGAAAATATTCTGCTTGCTACAGTCGCGAAGGAGAATCTTCAAAGTTTTAAGGGCGCCCGAAGAAAAGGAAAGAGAACTTCCATTACACGTCATTCAACACGGGCAAATTTGCGCTCCCCTCTGCATCATATCTTTATTCAAGGAATGCGTGCCAGAAATGTTATTTGAGTCATAAAACAGGAAACGTGAAGAGAGAGTGCATTCATGTGGCGAGCCAAAAATAAGCACCTAACCTCTTCTTTTATTTAACAAAAAAAAAAGAAATTCGCGTCACGTCTCTTCAGTGAACGGTCCCTTTTCTTGCCTCGCATCCGTTTCGTGAGGGGAGAGAAGCACGCCGCGACCGGAAGGCGCGGGCACGAGTCGCCCGGTGTTCAACACGAGCGTGTGTGTGAGGCACTTGCCTTCCTCCGTGGGGTCGAAACAGGCCGTCCCATTCATTCCTGTGACAAGGAAGGGGAAAAAGCGGGAGACGATGGTGCAGATTAAAAAAAATAAATGAGCACCAAGCCGCGAGAAGCATGCGCGCGTGCACCAGCGCCATCATCGGTGACGCGGCACACAAACATGCGAGCGACGTGGGGCGCTTTCCGAGGGATGTTCTCTTGAATCAACATGGGCAAGTTTCAACCAGACTTCTTCCGGTGATTTCGATGTTCCTGCAGTACTAATACGTTATATACCAGTTCAAATAAATTTAAATGGAAGTAGATAAGTAAAAATCCTTCAGAAGCGAGGCTGGCCATTAAAGTTGGAGGACACAAACTCGCGCAAGTAAAGTATTTAAATATCACAGATTGTACGCTAGAGGAAAAGGGCATAGTAGCAAATGCTTAGGGAAGAGAATAGCGCTAGCTAATGAAGCGTTTAGTAATAGAAGGGGGCTGATGACGGGGACATTGTGGGTGACACACAAAGTGGGATTACAGAAACTTTTAGATATTTCTACTCAATATTTATCCCAACGTGGGCTCATTTTAAATGTAGGAAAGTGCCACACCATAGCCTTTAAGACTATTCCAAAGGAGAAGAAATCGGCGGTCGACCCAAGAACTACGTTCAACGCTCAGGGAAAAATATTACCTGCGCTAAATAGCATCGAAAAGTGGAACTACCTGGGGATTACATTCACGGCGGAGGGAAGAACTACTATCGAGCCACGGAAGTTACTAAATGAGAAGATCGGAAAATTTACCAGAGCTCCTTTAAAGCCCCAACAGAGAATATGGGCCTTGAGAAACCTAGTAATACCCTCGCTACAGTACCAGCTGGTCGCCGGAAATGTCCATATCGGTATTTTAAGAGCTCTAGACTGTGCGACAAGGAGGGCCCTCCGAAAATGGCTGTTATTTCCCAAGAATGCGCCTAACGCATTCTTTCATGCCGACCCTAAGGATGGCGGATTAGGAATCCCCTCGTCAGATGGAATATCCCGCTTCTGAGATCAAATAGAATTAATAACCTAATGAAACCATCGCTTGTAAAAAATAGGACTCCAAATGAGTTTCTCGTAACAGAAAAGGAAAACGAAAAACGCAGGTTGCTCGTAGAAGGAGGCAGACAGCTGAGTAGGAGTGATGGAATTAAGAAATGGTGGGCCGGTATGCTCTACAAATCAGTGGATGGTGTAGCTCGTTAGTATTCAAGGCAAACCCCCTCACAAAATCAATGGATCACCGACAGCACCCGTTTCCTAAACAGGAGAGATTTTATAAATTCTTGTAAAATAAAAATCAACGCGCTCCCCACAAAGTCAAGAACATCAAGAGGACGTATGGACAACCGATTCTGTAGGGCCGGGTGCAACGCGATGGAAACGATGAACCATATTTTACAGAACTGCCAACGCACACAATGAATGCGATTAATTCGATGCTTCGATTCGAGGCATGATGCGGTTATGGCTTATATTAAGTGGGGACTTGAAAACAAAGGCTTCACAACGGAAAAAGAGAAGGCGTACCTGACTCAGACCGGGAAATTCGTACCAGACATGGTCACCTACAAGAAGGAAGTAGGATACATCATCGACGCCCAGGTGGTGGGCGACTAGGTCAACCCGGACAAGGCTAACCAGGTGAAGGTTAAAACGTACGGTGACAACGAAGACCTGAAGAACAAGATACGGGAAGAGAAACAGCTGGAAGAGCTCCGGACACTTGCGGCCACCGTCACCTACAGAGGTATTTGGAGCGAAAAGTCAGCGAGGGAACTCCTCAAGGAAAAGATCCTGAATAAGAATGACTTGAAAGTTATCTCGAGCCGTGTAATAATCGGGGGAATCGCTGAGTGGCGTTACTTCAACAGGTTAACCGTGGGATGGAGGTGGCGCACCAAGACCGGCGTCGGATGAAGCAGCAGAGGGTGTACGAATGGAGGGAGGTTGCCGCCGTCACACGGCGAAATAAAGAGGAAGGGGGGTTTTAGTGGGTATTACCTTACGAGGGCGAGTCCCACAGTACCTGGCCAATCCATCTAGGCCGGGTCTGCGTAAACACATTTCCCTCACCCTCTCCAAAAAAAATAAATAAGGATGCGAAGAGGCTGATGAAAAGCTTGATATGGAGCGTAGCGTTGTATGGGGCAGAAACATGGACCCTCAGAAAGGAGGATGAGAATAGGCAGCAGGCATTTGAGATATGGGTGTGGAGGATGGAGAAAGTGGGGTGGACGGAAAGAAAGACTAACGAGGAGGTGCTTGAGATGGTGGGCGAGGAAAGGAAACTTCTGAATGAAATCCGGGATAGGCAGGGTAGACGGCTGAAGGATGTAATAAAGGGCGATGGGTTGCTCAAGAATGTGATAGAGGGAAGGATGTTGGTTAAGCGGGGAAACAGGGGAAGAAAGAGAATAGGTTTCATGGACGGGATGAAGAAGCGTAGATCGCATGCAGAGGCGAAAAAGGATGTACTAGAGGGAGATAGGTCCCTGAAAGTCTAGAAAACCGTGAGGAGAGTCTCTGGCATTCAACAAAGCCGACCTTTACCGGGAGAATACTTAAAAAATAATAAAGGAACCTGTCTGACAATATTTACCTTGTATTCGTCTCGGCATACCCTCTTCCTACCCTTCTCCATTCCGTCCATAAAATGATATCAAGATAAAATGATATTCACAAACAAGAGCGTAATGATGATAGAAACGCTTCAAAAACCTGAATTAAAATTTTACTGAAACGCCTATTAGCAGAGAACAAAATTGTTTCTACATTCCTGACCTTATGCACGAAGTCCACTAAACGAGATCCAACCCAAGGGTTCTGAGAAATTGACGCTTTGGACGAACTCGCAGTAAGAACTTCTGCCGTGTTGCGCACAATGGATCAGGTCAGGTAACAGGAACTACAATGCCTTTCTCCCATATAACCTCATTACTTTTGTTCCCTTGTGGTTGATTTATCTACACGCACTGATCTTCCCTCATGATTTATCTTCTCGCACCGCAATCTAAACGTTAACTAAAGCTTTAAATCTCTTCGAAGATTGAATAGATGAAGAATCGAAGGCTCGAAGATGAAAACTTAAGTATGCAATAACTCAGGACCAACAATGATACAGTTACTGTCTTTTAGCTTAGCAGGGCAGTATTGCAGCGTACTTTGTGCAACTCTTCGAGTCTTCCAATGCGAAAATATTCTTCCCGAAAGTAACGTCATTACGGTAGTCCGAGCGAGATAGTTCCCTAGTCATAATAGAGACCATATTCCAAATATACGATTAAATTTCACCAGCTGTAGGACACATCAATTACAAATGGCATTGTTAATGGTGCAGTTATATAGTTTTATATGACAGAAATGGTAAGTAGTTAAATGAAAATATCTAAATAAGTCTTTAACTTGACTAATTTTTTTCTTCAGTGAGTTTGAAACTCCTTCAAAACGGAAGGTTTTTTGTGATACCCAAGAACTTATTGGGGTGACAATATGATTAATTTTCATAAATATTTAACACACAAACTACACGCTGTTAGTTTTTTACGACATCTAAGTGTTAGAAATTCCTCATTTTGTATAATGTGTCTCTGGAGTGCATACACGTACCACTTCCCATGTAAAAGGGCTGGTATTTTTTGGCAAATATCTCCAAAAGTAATATAGTAAGGAGTTGAATTTTTGGTGTCATTAGAAGGGTGAGATATTTTCCTTTAAAATGAGACCAAATTCATTGATTTACAGGAAAAACGATATTTGGCTCAAACTACCTTAAATATAGCACGGGATTGGAAACGGTCACCACCCTGACCGGAAAATGGGCAAATGGGGCGTAAGTTTGGCGACAGTCTACACCAAAAAGGGCAATTCTGTCACCTAAACGTGGAACGTTCAACAGGAGAGCGCGAGAGGGCGCGGAAGAAGTAGTCTCGGGGGTTTGTTGCGTCGGCGGGGGCGAAATGTTTCCTCTCGGCGGCGTGAGAGTGCCGGGCGGTTAAAAGCGATATTGGTGGCGGTTGAGTTTCCCGTGAACCGGAAGGACGCTCGAGGGAAGGGGTGGGAGGAGGGTCGAAGAGGATGGGGGACAGGCTGCGGGCGGGCGGGCGGCAAAGCGAGGAGGAAGACCCTGAAGAGGAATAGAGGAGGGGCCCTGATGGAAAGAGGGCCCTTCGAACGAGGAATTCTAAATTAGGGAGGAAGTGTTAGCTGGGGAAAAAGAGGGGAGGGTTTAGAATACTTTTTTTTACTCCTGATCCCTCTTCCGTCATCCCAACCCCCATTTCGAGCTCCCCACAAAGGGTGAAAACCCCAGCACGGGGGTTTGGAGAAACATGTTGACCGCGGGAGGAGGGAGAGGAGGAAGCCTTCGTCATTCTATCGTCTTACCTAAGGTAGTTTGAACAAAATATCATTTTACCAAGAAATCGTTGACTTTGATTTCACTGTAAAGAAAGATGTACTTATCTTCCAAAGATACCAAAATATCAGTCGCTTACCGAACTATTTCCGAGATTTTTAACGAAAAAAACTAGTCCTTATACCTGGGAAATGGTATGTGAATGCACTCCGGGCAGACCTAATTTAAAAAATGAGGGATTTATAACACCTAATTCTCGTCAAAAGGTTTACAGTTCGTAGTTTGTATGTTTCCTCGAATGCTTTTGATAATAAATCATTTTGTCACCGCAGTGATTTTATCAGAATCGCAAAAAACTTCCATTTTGAAGGAATTTTAAACGTACCGCGTGAAAGAAATGAGTCAAATTCAATACTTATGTTGATGTTTTTAATTTATTACTTAGAATTTCAGTCAATAATGCAATATTGAAATCATGCTCCCTACAGCTGCTGACATTAAAAGGTAAAATTATATATAATATGGCCTCGATCATGACTAGGGAACTATCTCGCTCAAACTACCCTAATGAAGGTAAGACAGAAGTGCTCACCCGCTCAGAGGTAGGTAAGGAAAAGGTAGGTTACCTAAAATTTAATGAATTGGCACTCATCCGAAAGAAAAATAGCACATTTTTCTAATGATTAAAAGATGTCAACCACTGACCATTGTACTTTTCGAGATATTTGCCAAATAAGACGTCACTTTTCATAGAAAAAAGTCAAGTATGAAATCCAGAGAGACTTAATTTAAAATATGATGGATTTCTAACGCATAGAGCTTGTCAGAAATTTAACAGTGTTCTGGACGAATGTTATCTCATCTATTATAAAAACATATTCAATTGCTCACCATATTTATTTTGAGGATAGCCCAAAAGTCTTCGGTTTGAAAAACGTTTTAAGCGTATTGCGAGAAAAAACATGGGCCAAGATTAAACCATGCAGATGTATATTTATTAAACTGCTGAGAATATCGGCAATTTAAAACAAGGTTTGGGGGTGGGACCATATACGTTGAAAGTGACAATGTAGACGTCAAAATCGATCGGGGAAATAAACAAGTGAGGACTCGCTCAAAGTTATTTTTATCCTTCTTCTTCCGTGCCCATTTCCCAATGTCTCTTGCGATCGGCCCTCCTGATCCTTCTTCGCCTCTCTATACGCTGCTGCGGCATTTCTGGGTTGTATGTCCCGTCTCCAAATCTTTAGTTAAAGTCCCGATCCAGGTTGTCGGCGGGCGGCCAGACCTCTTTTGGGCTGTTCAATGTTCATAACCTTCCTTTTCATATGTTCCTCGTTACGCCTCATGACATGCCCGTACCAACGCAGACGATTTTCTCAAACTTTGCCAGTTATGTTGGCCACCTTGAGTGTTCCTCATATGTTCACGTTTCCAATTTTTCTCTTTAAGGGTCACATATCCGGATTATCGTAGCGTCTTCATTTCTGTAACATAAGGTTGTTCACCTGACCACCGTATAGTCCAGCATTCTTACCCATTAAGTAGAGCTGGTCTTATTCCTCTCGTATATATAATTCCCTTGACTTCTACTGGCATCTTGGCATCCCATATAATTCCGGTTAGTGGTCTCCACTTCGGCCATTCAGTTGCTTTTCGGTTTTCGATGTATATTTTAATAGAATCTGTAGCTGTTATAACGGGCCCCAGGAACTTGAAATTTGTCGTAAGAAATAGAACAGGTACTTGAAACAAAGTTTATTTTATCCATCGTGCCTAGATAAAATGGTGATTTTGCCACACAATTTTCTACATCTACATCTACATAATACCCCGCGATCCGCCGTATGGGCGTGTGGCATGGGGTGTTAGGTCACCAGCCGTGTAAAGGTGTAAGTTTTTTGGAGATGAAATGGTGACATGAATTATAGGAGTGTATTTAGTGAGCTTAATTTTTATTGTGATCGCTTATTGTTCGCGGAAAGAACGAGTTCTTGGACCTATCTGTTTAGCAGTGTATCTCCCTTATTTTATCGCGTCTTTCAGACCTAGAGATGTAGTGAGGATTCATGATAATACTCTCTATGTCGCTCTGAAAAATATCACTTCTGAATTTGTCAAGCGACCTAAGCCTAGCGTGTAGCCTCCGAGTCTCCAGGGGCTCCCACCTTAATCCCTTTAAAAGTTGTGAGACGCTATACGTACGCTCGTAGCAGTTTTTAACAAAGCTTGCTGCTTTCCTTTGTATTTTATTAATATTTTTTGTTAAATATATTTGCCTAGGGTCCCAAATGCTCGCGGCGTATTCGAGGTGCGGCCTAACCAGAGCGAAGTATCATCTCTCTTTGACTATTTCAGCCGAGGACCGACCGAAGACGAGGTATTATGCGTTTAACAAAACCTAGATTCTGCGCCACATATGTTTTGTATGTGTAATCACCACGATATTATTTTAGGGTTAACTTGATTCCAGACGGTCAATTTTTAAAATCACCTCCCCTTTCTACACTCGAAATTAATAATCCTCCGATTGAGAGACAACCATCAGGGGATTGTGGACGGCCTCTCGGGAAAATTTCTGGCGATGCCATTGGAGGATTGGAAGATTGGGAGTTAAGCAGGGGGTAGGGGAAGGGGAACGCACCAGCTAAGGAAAAGAATGAAAACATTTTGAGGGTTGATCGAAGGGAAAAAATTATACTCTTGAAGGGGTGTGTCGATTAATACTGGCGGCATGCCTTCTTTCCTAAAGGTTCTCTCCTTTTCCCCTCCATATCTCAGGCAAGGAAAACCTCAGCTCTGGGTCCCTTTCATGGGAAATTACTTTTTTTATCGAAAAATATGGAGTGCAAAAAAATCGCTGGGTTGAAGGACTCCATCGGAGTCGAGAGGCGTATACTGGTCAAGAAGGGTGTAACACCGCATTTAACGATATGCTAGGAATAAGGACTTTAGGATAATTACTATCCATCATCCTCCCACCAGCTGGTTGAATACTCAAATGAATTTAAGGCGAAAATGGGATTCCTTTGTAAGACAGCATGTAGAGCGTTCGGTTGAAAACCTTAAGATCTCCGGAAGACTTCTTCGACAACTTTCATCACAAACCATGCGACAGGATATATAGTATAACTTCGTGTGAAGCAATATCTATTGATTACAACTCCGAGTATATCATCCTTTATGACATATTTCTGGACACTAACAACTATACCAACCGAGCAAAGAATAATCTTTGAGCTTCTTTTCCATAGAGAATCTAACTGAAAATGAAATTGATTACAATTGAAAGAAATCCATTTGGGCTATATCAGGTCGTGCATATCCCAAAAACAATTGAACATCATGCGACATGATAAATTTCCTTGTTTGGCAAGAGTTGTGCATTACTGGAGCACAACCAGGTGCACACTATCCTCTTTTACTGGTATCCTCATAAAAACGTCTTCCAAACACCCAAAAACTGTAAGAATTTATGTTTAAAGATGCTTCGTACTTTCCACGAATTGTTTATTATACTGTCCCAACGCTAATGTGATAAAATAATTGTGGAAAGTTAGGAAGCATCTTTTCTATATGGATTCATAAATATGATACTTCCACGAATTGATGCCTAAAATCATATTCTTTATATTCAAGAACTGATTAACTCGGCGCAAAGTTTAAGAAGGCTTGCGTCTTTAATTGAACCGTATTTTACTTGGCTCTTATGAGTCACGA
Source organism: Ceriagrion tenellum (assembly GCA_963169105.1). Taxonomy (NCBI): domain Eukaryota; kingdom Metazoa; phylum Arthropoda; class Insecta; order Odonata; family Coenagrionidae; genus Ceriagrion; species Ceriagrion tenellum. The sequence goes on along the minus strand of OY720641.1, from coordinate 4,812,802 downwards.
CGTGAAAAACCAGGTCCTCGGCTAAGTGATTTCTTTTACATGCCGCACAGCACAAAACTATTCGTCAATATCTAAAAAGTACCGACCAAGCCAAATCTAGGAGATAAAGGGATAGAAGACAAGAACTACTGAAATGAATGAAGAAAATGTCAATCTTCACGGTATGTTTAAAGGTCATTGAATGACAAGTGAATAGTTCCTCCTATACTAATTCATAACTTACTTGGGCGGGGTGCCAACGGACGAAGTGTCAGAATTTTGGGGCGGGAGCTGAAATGAAGGGGTATGGCGGATGGCATCCACTGCCAGTCGCCCATTAACTTCGGACTGGGAGGACCCGGAGAGTCACCTCAGCGGGAGAAAGGATTTCTATTTAATTTTTTTCCCGACCGGATGCAGAGGGGGAAAGCGTTCGGAATGAAGTGCACCACGGGCCGTCATCGGATGAGTGATGAAAGATGATGTTATTCTTTGATGGGACTGTTCAAATACGACGTCCGCACCTGGGAAGGATTGAGAGAGGGGGTGGATTTCGAAGGGAAAGCAGCTAAACGTATTTCGGAGGGAGGGTAGTGACTGCAGGTGTCAGCTCTGTCCCTTAGATCTTAAACTAGATCTTCCACCAGCCTGAAATGAGACCTAGATATTGTTCTAGAGCGTAACTAAGGTGTACCTTTTCTGTGGGCTGTGTAAAATAGTGAGAGAGGAAAAAGCATGGGATGAATTTGGAAAGGACATATTAAAGCCAAACTTTGTGGGAAGAAATGATCACCGGTTCAAGATAAAGTGCCGATCACAAAGGACAAATGTAAAGCAGTTCTCCATCTTGAGCAGGGCCATACGGGAATGGAACGACCAACCAAAACTATTTGAGCCCTTCTCAAAAAAAAATTAATTATTTTAAAAAATAGGTTAAAAAAGTAGAAGTCTATCAAGGATTATTATCTTACTCGGCTGTTTTTATTGTTACCACCAGGTCAATGGCGTACCTGTAACTGTTTAATTATAAAAAATAATAATATCCGTACGAGAGAAAAATAGTGAATGCAGTTCAAAATGGCTAACTCATACATAATATAAATGTGCTTGACAGTAAAAATGCTATTAAAAGTAATTACAATGATTAAATTATGCTCGTTACTTGAATAATTGAGATGCATTAAAATTATTTAATCATTCAAGGGTCGTATAAATTCTCCACCCCATTTCAATGCTGATAAGAGTACTCATTCTTCCTGATTCCAGGAGAGTCTTATATAAAAATATAACCATTCATTTACGCTGGACCCTAAAATAACTTGAGTATCAAACATTGAAACCTCACCGTTTTATGTAAATCTGGAACCCCGTTTTAGCTGAGTCTCAGCCTTTTTAAAGACAAAACCAACGAGTTGTACCTATCGAATCCCGGCAATTCGACGGTTCCTCGAAATAATTCAACTTGGAATGATTCCATGCATTGTTGCGATAATTGTATAATAAGAGGTGGGGAGGATAATTTATTCTTGGATATTGTAAAATGCATCCAATGTGTTAGAACGAAATAGAATAACAAGACGACAAGTTTCAGCACGTGGAATCGAATCCAAGATGGCGACTAATATTACAATTCGAGCAACATGAAGCCGACAGATAAAATCGCTTTCATGAGCCTCTCAGAAATTTTATCGTATAATTTTCTTAAGCTAAGAGGCACAAGACATACTATTTTGACCATTCTCACGGAACAATCGCATTATTAAAGGACAACTGACGCAGTAAAGGAATAACAGTATATTTTCCGTGCATTTTTTTGGCTGGCCCTATGGTTTCAATAGACGGTTATCACTTTCAAGTCATCTGTTGAGACCTTGCGCAAATACCCATAGAATAAGACATAAAGTAAAATACTTCGCCATTTCTTAGATATAATAAGCTGACTAATAGATCGTTATTTGTCACACTTCGCCGGGAATCAACGATCTCATAGGCAGCCGGTTTTGAAGAAAAGTTTTGAGCAAACGTAATTGCCGCTAGATACCTTCAACATTTCTTGAAACCAAGGCCAAACAATTGCTTTTATAGAACATATGGAAGGGAAAATTCTAGGCGCAAAATTATACAGAACAACTCCAATAACATTCGGGGCAAAAAACAATGGACCATCCTCTCAACTCACGTATTTAAACAGGAATGCGAACCACAAGCAGAGGCGCCAAGGTGAAATGAGCATACCTGAAACGAACAAAAAAACACAAATTATTATCCAATTCCACTATATATCGAAATAAACATAATAAAATAGCAATGAAAGATATTTCACCGAGGTACACACGGTGGAAAAACTTTTTGCCGAGTAAGGAAAGAAAAAAACATTTTGATATTTCTCTTTCATCCACAACTATTAAAGCTGCCATCGCATATTTTAGAGTTGGCCTTTATTCACCCTTACGCTTTTGGAACGATTAAAACCATGCCATATCTTTCACAAAAAAACCTTTATCGCTCTAGTCGTAATTCCAAATTAGGGACATTAATTTGAAAAGTTTCCCACCCATAGTTTCTCAGTTAAAAACGAAAAGATATGACCTTGAGGGGCGAGGTCGATAAAACGTTTTTCTGCTGTATTCGTCAATAGAGCAATGAAGCAGAATACGAATACATAGTCTTTGATATGATGTACACGTCTTAACGTTCACAACAAAGGGGATTCCTAAGGAAGTAAAATTCCCTGAACCGATATGTATGATTTAATTCTATTTAGGGTAGGACGCTTGATCATATGCACTGCATTAAAGCCAAAAATGTAATGTTATCTTTCTGGTTCTTTCGCTCCATGTTTAAATAACGAGGGTCTCCACTGGGTCCAAATTCGAGAGTTGGACGTTTCAGTGAACACTCATCCGCCCTTAAGTTGGCGCTCGAATCAAACGTCCAAACGTCAGCTTAAGGTGTAACTTTGATCCTGAGGGAAATCCCAGACATGATTGGAATATACTCACTTAATCACGGATAATCATTCTCCAACTTAATTTCATACGGCAGTCTTAGTATGGGCAGATAAGGCAACATGAAATTTAGGAGAAAAACTTTCAACGGGCAAGGAAGCTATTTTTTCCTCCCCCCTGACATGACTAGAATTGAGCCGATGGGTGAACGACTTCAAGTCTACTCGAAAATTAAATGATTAATGGGCGGAGAGTGCTATAAATTGGAAAAGAGTCACAAGTCCTCCTCGAGCAAGCATAATTTCAGCCCAGAGGGGAGGAAAAAATATCCTGAAAATCGAATTTTCCTTAAAAATTCCTCCTTCCGAAAGATAGGCTTTTTCGAGGGAGCTTTTCGTGGACGACCGCAACAACATAACATCCCCATTCCCCCTCAAGCTTCGCCCGTACGGCAGTTAAAAATCTAGAAAAAAAATACATGAAAAGCATCCCATATGGGCTTGGGAGGGTTAGCAAGGGTGAAGGAGTTAGGGTAAAAATAAACCCTTTAAGAGGCTGTCAAAGGTAGACGAAGGGAGGCGAGATGAGGCACAGCGGCCCGTGAAGGGGATGAGGGGATGAGGGGGGGAGCAGGTTGATGGTTGGTTAGACTAGGGGGGGTGGGAGGAGGGTGGAGGCGACGTAGTAAACACGACTAAAACCGATGGCCTTTAACGTTCTGCAGTGAGATGTTTTTATGTTAACTTCAAAAATCAGTTCCCCCTTCAACCGATCGAAAAATGTGCTTTGAAATCGATATCCAGTAAGAACACATTCACGCTTGAGAAATGCCTTTATGCACCTAAATATAGATGGCGTGGCAGTGCAGTGGATGCAGCGTTTGACTGCTCATCGATGATTCCGAGATCAAATCCTGGAGAGTCCTCTTTTAACACAAGAAATGCGATTTATCAGGACAGATGGACACATATCTACGGTTGATAAGGTCGCAAAAAATCGTAAGCCGCGAGTCCTGCTACGAGCGAACATATAGTGTCTCACGACTTTTAGAGGGATTAAAGTGGGAGCCTCTAGAGACTCGGAGGCCACTCGCTAGGCTTAGGTTGCTAGAGAAATTCAGAAGTGGTGTGTTTCAGAGCGACAAAGAGAATATTACCATGACGCCATACTACATCTCTAGGTCTGACAGATGCGATAAAATAAGAGAGATACATTGCCGAACCGATAGGTACAAAAACTCGTTCTTTCCGCGCAACATATGTAACCGATCGCAATAGAAACTGAGCTCCACTTAATACACTCCCATAATACATGCCACCATTTCACCTCCCAAAACCTTACATATTTACACGGCTGGAGACCTAACAGCCCTGCCACACGCCCATGCGGCGGCTCGCAGGGAATTATGCAGATGTAGATGAAGACTTGGGTGTCCCGTCGAAGGACTTATCCAGTAAAGAAGCACGATGAGAATGTATTGGTCTATTTTTGAATAATTTTTAACCGCAATAACAGCTAAATACTCCATTGATTGGTTGGGTTGTCTGATGCACACAGAGATTAAAGACACTTACGTTAAAACGGACAATTAATTTTGACTAAATTAATTACTTCCCTACTCGCACAAATCGCTATTTCCTTTAGAGATCTTAATCTTGACCTCTTCTAAATCTTCCACGCATAGGAAGGTGAGTACTTTCCCGCGAACTCATCAAGATTAGATCGATATGATGTAAGGATAGGAAGTATACTCAAGTATATACCGCTACATCCAGCAAGTTTCGTCCATCTTCATCGATATTTTTGTACAAACACCCATTCAGATTTCTTTTTGGCCAAGTACATTTCTTAAAATAAATATTCAAAATTATGGAGTTTTGGAAATAAAGTTAGTAAATAACCCGTCATATCCGATTGAATCGTATTTTTGAAGTCTGAATGCTTAATTTTTGCTCGAGGCAGATGAGGACAATTCATTATGCAATCAAAGAGTTTACATTCATTGAAAGATATATCGGTATTAGTTATATCCATATCTGTAAATAAATTTATTGTTATTAATGCAGCATAGTCACAGAACACCTTATTATAAATTTTGAGATTCCCTAAGGCTGTTTAGCTCGAGTTCACCGTAATCATACCATGCAACGCCAATTTTGTTCATTAAGTCATAAAAATAAATCATACACCATGATAGTGTCTGAAGAAAAATGAAGTACAAAGAAATTAAGTCAAGAATTTTTCTGAGGAAATTGGGAATTTTCAGAGCCTATCGGAATACGGGTATAATTAAAACTGAATAGCATTTTTTGCATGCTTCCGATCCTTATCGTTTGGGGCGCACGGGAAAACGAACCGCGAGGGATGCCTCGGTGGAAAATGGCTAGTGAGAAAGCCAGCAAGGGACGTTGGAACTATTTTTCCGGGGAGAAAATGTCCGCATACTGGGAAACATAAGATTCTTAATTAAAGGGGAGAGGTTCTCCAGAGAACAGCCTGAAACAGTTAACGTTTATACTTTTTAAAACTCTCCGAAAAAGTTGGCCGAAGAGGTAACGAAGGTACCTCGACACAATAACGATAAACCCTTTTATGGGTAAATTTAAAAAAGCTGTCAAACAGCAAAAGAACGATCAAAGAACGAACGCCGTGCTCCGTGAGGAATTTACGTTTTAACACCCAAGAAAATAGAATCAATTTGAGAGACGTTTTAATCATCGTGAAGATTACGGGGTGGGTTTCTATAATTTTCATTTCCCAGACACATAGCCATTAAATCCTTAATCACGTCAATTTTAGTAACAGCCGCATAGAATAGGATATACCAACGTGAAGGCTACAAAATAGGGGCCGTCACGAACAGATCACGAGTAAAAAACTCGTTTCGAGACACGCAAGCAGCGTGGGATACTGGCACGTGATTACGTTATCTTCGTGCCACTTCTGAACCACATACACCCATAATAAATATTTCCTCATGATCATGAAAGAGCCATTGTGTCACTGACGTCAATGCATCCAACTTGCTGAAGTCATTCATTCCCCCCGCCCAATGTTCGGGCGATAACTAAGGTAAAACGTTTTCGTGAAATTCAAAAGGAAAATTTTACTCTGCGGATATATAATTTTAACATACAATGGAGGGTATTATTTGAGAATTTTTACTTTAACATAAGAAATAGTACGATATGGATGAGGCGTCAAGAAAATCTTTTGGAGCAGACGAGACAACAATTACAAAGCTTCAAATAAGCTGAAGGGAAACAAATGATGTTAAATTTTTAAAATCCGCGCGGTAAATTTTCTTTTGAATGGCCAAAATGAACTCTCTGAAAGTCTGTTGCCACAGAAGCATTGCATAATAAATGATACATTCATGCATATAGTTTCATTTACCATGGAGCTATTTTAAGTTCTAAGGGAGGATACCAAAATCTCATATCTGGTGCATGTAAACTAAAGCATAATATTTAAAACACAAATAAATTTTTCGGATAACACGAAAGAAACAACAACCCCATAAAATTAGATGACAAAGATTAAACTAAACCAGCTCGAACTCTTTTACGACATATTAACTCGAGCCAATATAAATTCAAGACAAATATGCTTCTACTTTCCTTTTCATCAAAATAACATTGTCATTTAGGACAAATCGAAAAGTAATTCAGTATATATCTTAGCGAGCCGGTTCTAGAAAGTATAGCAGTGGGTGCATGTCCAGCAACGGATAAAATAAAAAAGAAATGTAAAATAAGCATGTGGATGGAAACGTGATTAAAAGGAACCGCAATTCAAAAGTCATCCATTTTTCCCTTGATGGGAGCATGACATCCGCTCAAGATATCTGCTCACTCCACAACATACAAGCGCACCTACTTTCCATTCAATACAAATCCTTTGCATTACGCCACGTAATAAAAAAATATCGAGATTAGAGCTGATGAGTCCTAGAGGAGAAGTGAACATTGATGAAATGAGTCCGCGGCTGCAGCTCTCGAGTGTATTTTCAGTGAAGCTGTCAAATTTAGATTATGGGTAGCAATTCAGTCGACAATTAGAGCACTCGTGCCCGACATAATTATGAGACGTACCGAATAAAACATTATTAAGGAAGGAAAATACAAAAGAAATAAGTTCGAGAGATTTGTTCCAAATAATTTCGTGGAAATATGTTTTAGCGAAAACCATAGAGAAAAGAGCGAGATGGATTGGGCACACCCTGAGACACAATGGGTTTGTGAAGGACGTAATTGAAGGCAAAATAGAGTGAAAAGTCCCATCAGAGGAAGAAGACCCAGGAATAAATTTCCCCAGCTCATGGACCAAATAAAGAGGAGAGTACATAGGAGGAGATACCAGAAGGCAAGGGAACTAGAATTAGATAGGGAAGGGTGGAGGGCTGCAGTCAACCCATCTTGGGATTGTAGAACCAATGAGCGTTTAGGCCATGTTGGTAAGGGTTTTAAAAAGCAAGGAAAAAGATACGTATTTCAACAAGGAGTGATTTTTTATAAATGAAGGAAGAAAGAAGAGATAATAATATTTCAACGTTAAAACTTAAAGTTTTGTCGGCCAATAAAATATTTCAGTTTCGCCAGGAGAAAAATCGGGTCAAAAGCCTTAAATTTTACCGAGAATCACTCCGAAGATGTCAGTCACTTGAGAAAGACGTTCTTTTCCACATCAATAATTCCGAGAAAGCGACACATGGGTCTTACGCTGACACACTTATGGATATGTGGCAGCAGCATCCATGGACCTCTCCTCTCAAAACGTCTCAACTGCAACCGCCTTTCCCTGTAAGCGCGTCTGATCTCGTCCCGAGCCCACCTAAATCAGCCTAATCCGAAAACTGGTCATGGACCAATACTAACTCTTGAAAGAGCCTTGGAGTTGTAGACATGGGATGGAGGTGAAAGACCCTCGATCCCAGAAAAGCGGACATACGGACGAATAGATATACGGACGCTCAGACAGACGTACGGACAGACAAGAGGAGAGAGAGAAGCTCCCACGGAATGACGGACCGACCTCGTGGGCACGCAACTGTAATTCCTGTGACCCCTTCCGAAGGTGTTCGGAGGGAGAACTTTGACTGCCCGCCTGCCTCCTTCGCTGCTTCCTTTCCCTACTCATTCTTTTTTTTTCTTTAATAAGCCCCATAAAATACGAGTCCCTCGCCGTCGGAGTTCCATAAAAAGTATACTGTGAGGAAAGGGAGATGAGGTGGGGTCAGAGTGGAGTGGAGGGGAACGGTATTAAGGGATCAGAAGGAGGAGAGGAGGAGGAGGACGAGATAAGGGCTACCAAAAGGTACCAAAAGGCATGTGATAAATATTTTTATATGTCATTCTTTATATTGTACATCTCATGGTTTTATCCCTTTCTGGTTGCACCAAATGCGCACGTTTTATGGTTTATTGTTCTGTAGACGCTAAATAACATTTTTTTTGCAAAATGCTTCATTTATTGATTATTAATTTTTTCCCTAGTTCATCTGTAACTTTGTGGTATTCCATTATAATGTTGATATAATTGTCGATGAATAACTTTTACTAATACCACTTTCATTTACCATTTACCAATAATGCTTTGATGGTGATTATTCACTGAAACCCGGGACGCTTAATTTAAATAAAGAGAGGTGCTAGTAAAAGTTATTCATCGACAAAACATTATTGATTTTTTGTAATTCTGAAGAATGCCCAATGAGCCATTGGCTCGAATAGGACTCTTACAATCAGTGATAGATCGCAAATAACAATAATATTGAATAGAGAACAATAAGTACAGGTAGAATGCTAAGAAACAAAAACGTTACACTGTAAATTTGACTATTTGTGTTTTATGTAGAAAAACACTTTGCCACAGACATAGTTGTTTCTATAAAATAGATAGATAAGTATAAAGAAAAAGAATAATAACTACAAAATTGAAAAATGTTTTCAAGTAATGTGACATTATGTAAAATATAGGTTATGTTTGAAAAAGTTATTGTCAAGATATTGAATAAATAAGCACGTATGATTAAACGCAGTCACTTTTCTTCTTTCAGAAGTGTTATTAACATTAATTTCAAATAAATAATTATCTGGATATAATTATTATGCCAATTACTACTGATTTTCGTATTCTGGAGATAAAGCTACTGTATTAGGCCAACGTCCCAAAAATGGGACGTCATTTTTTTTGCCTTAAATATTTATATTTTTTCGTAAAACTTTATTTTTGTCACCCTTATGTGATCTTATATTCATATCTTCCATTCAAACGTTAAAATCCAAATTATATTAGTGAAATAATTATGGTCCCTAATAGGTTAAGGAAGCCGTTTGGCTTTTAGTTACGATAGAGGCCGATGACGAAAAAATATCGATAGTTGACATCCGATATTATTAAGTAATCGACTGGTAAATATTGGTTTAAATGGAAGTCAGTTTCGATGGTTGGCCCCATTATCTCCCCATCTCTCCCACCCTCCTTCACATGGGGGTTATACAATGTTGGGTGGTCCAGGAGGGAAGTAATGAACCACATAACAAATGATTCACTGGGGACCATTAGATATACTTTCCATTCGAAACCTCCAAATTGGAATCTCAGTCCAGTCCTAGTGTAAAATGCATTCGTAACTTGTTGGTGCACGCGAAAGTAGCAATTTCATTACGATTTCTGGCCCTCGTCACAAACTGACTAGTCATCTAATCGTCGTTTGAAATTCTATCACAGTTGGCGCAAACTGGGGTTTCCATCACCCAAGATTGACATCCATCGGCCACTGAAACCAAAATGTCGATACTGCTAAAATGCTGAACTATGAAATTGACTCATGATATTTCTAGTAGACATCTGTTGAGAAGAAAATAAAATCTTTATATAAATAAAAATAATCAGCTTGGAAAATCCCCTGCAACTCATTACGTGAATTTAGAAATATGTGGAAAAAGCCTTTTTTTAAAAAGAAAAAACACTAAATAACAGAGATTATGTGATGATAATGTCAAAAACATTATTAGCGTCCAATATTTCACAGCATACAAATCTACTCGATAACTGAAGAGTATAAATAGGATGGTTTTAATGAGGAAGTTGATTACGACGACCAGTATCGCTCTAGGTAACGCCCACTGCAAAATAAAACCTGTGAAAATAAGCTTTTTCTCGGAAGCTCTGAGGAAAATTTAAGCCTCAGCATAAAGACTCCCTCAGCAAATCCTGAAAATATATTTTTCCAACTGACCGTGCGAGGATTGTCATCGGGATTCAATTAAATATTCACGAAAAATTTAACAAAATAACCACTCTCTCTCTCGATGACAAACTAACTACCTAATGATGCGGTTTCAAATAGACAAACTAAATATTTCTATCGAGATAAAATTATATTAATTACTATGTATCATGAGTTTAACATTGCCCCGTTTAAATAATACTTAGGATATTATTACTCTAAATGAAAACCTAGGGTATTGTCATTAGCCTCGTCTGCGCTGCATAAGCACTCAATTAGGGTTTACGTAAATACAGCACTTAAATGCAGACGAGCGTCTACTCGCAGATACTAAATCTACCGTAGCTCTAGCTAGTGTTCATGGAAATAACTTAGCATCACGCGAGAGTTAAGAGTTAATTGTGGTGATTTCTAAATATTATTCACAGCAAAACAATGAATTTGAATAATTACAGGCACAAAAATACTCAACTCATCATATAATAATGTAAACACAAGTATGATACGTATGACTATCGAAACTCCTCGACCTATTGATGACGAGACCTCGACCACTTCGATAGAACATTATCGATATTACCCAAGTCCCCTTAATTAGGGGTCCCCAATTCCACTTAAGTGGACCCGTCACTTAAATGATGAGAGGGCGTCTAGACGGTACATTTAAGTGATAGGTGCAATGAAGTGCTCACTTAAGAGCACCTTTCACATAAGTGGTCAGTATAGACGTTTTACCTTATTCTTACCTTACCTAATTCTAGTTCCCCTATCTCAAGTATCTCTTCCTCCGTACTTTCCTCGTTGTTTATTGAGCTTATTCATGTGTCTTCCTCTGGGGACATTTCCCTCTATTTTACCTTGGATTTATCAGAGGAAAGGACCATAAGAAATGCCATAGAAAAATGCACAGTGTGCCATCATAGATATCACATAAACCTTAAATGAACCATGCGTTGCAACATTAATCCTGAAAAATATATATAATTGATGAAGGGATTTCCAAACTTCAAACCCTTGATCGCTGATCTCGTTGGTCTAAAATATAAATAAATGCCAAGCAAAAGTTAATGGTTCCGATAGGAGTAAATTGCCACATAATAATAGTTACGGAATCGAAAAATCGATATGAAAACTTTGTCGACACAAACGTCTACCTAGAGATTCCAATCATCGGTGACCATTCCTCGTTTATACAGACGATGGAGGTAGATGGAGGATGGATGGATTAAATCACTATACTGTGGCCTGACAACCGAAATAAGATTTGCACATTTTGCACATGCAAAGATTGGTTTACTTCAGCCCTCCTATCCTTCCTTACCTAATTCTAGTTCCCCTATCTCAAGTATCTCTTCCTCCGTACTTTCCTCGTTGTTTATTGAGCTTATTCATGTGTCTTCCTCTGGGGACATTTCCCTCTATTTTACCTTGGATTTATCAGAGGAAAGGACCATAAGAAATGCCATAGAAAAAAGAAGAACGAGATGGATTGGACACACCCTGAGACATAATGGGTTTGTGAAGAACATAATTGAAGGTAAAATAGAGGGAAAAGTCCCATCAGAGGAAGACTCAGGAATAAGTTCTTGGACCAAATAAAGAGTAAAGTGCATAGGAAGAGATACCAGGAGGTAAGGGAACTAGCATTAGATAGGGAAGGGTGGAGGGCTGCAGTCAACCAATCTTAGGATTGAACGACCGATGAATGAATCGATGGAAAATGTAGTAAAATTGCAAAACTAGTGCGTCAGCCCGTGAGAACTAGAGGAAAATCGGGGTGTACAAAGATGGCAGAAGGCATTAGACACTATAGCAAGTGCCCTCTGCATCCCCCTCAATGGGACGGACCCTGTGTCGGAGCATTGTATATTAGGAAATGAACAGGCACGGCGTTACAGTCAGGCGCGCAAACAACAAGGCAGGCTTGTACTCGGGGAGGAGTCTTCCCACTAGAAGGCATTACTATCTTTCCCCGACTGCACCCAAGGACTCCTTTCCCCCCCCCCCGCCCTCCTTGTCCTGCCTCCTAACCGTACAAAATGATCCCGGGGGCTCGCTTTGGTCGTGATAGAGGGGGAGGAAAGGAGAGATTGTATCCACGGTAATAAGACGAATGGACCCATCTTCCGCCCCCCCTCCTCTTCCTATCGGCTCTCTCTCTCTCACAAGAGGATGAACAAGAATTCCTCGCCCGTAGCCGCTGCATCGGCGCTTCCTCTCCGGCAGTTTGTTATCCGGCCACTAACACCGCTCTCGCAGAGGAGCCATCAATTCAAAGCATCAGCGGATACATTCCGGAAGAATTACAACCACGGGAACAACTGTGTGATTGGGTCCATAGTGCTTTCCGGTATCATATTTTTATGGCTTTTCATCGACGACTTCTGGTAACCTCACTTCTGAGTATGCCGAGTGCAAAAGACGTGTGAGGATGCCTCCGAAGTTGGGGGTACTGTATGAGTACGTCATGAGTTTAGTATTCTGGTACATACAATCCCTACTTCTTTTGTCAGGTCTCACTATCACAAAATTGCGACGAAAAGCAGATCACTAAATCCTTAGCGCTTTAAGACGGATTAAAGAATTCAGCAATTAAAACTGCTTTGTTAAAAATGAGAAATCAACGCTTTTCACAATCCTTTAAAGGGGAACACAACTAATGGAAATACGAAAACATCGATGCGGAAAGTTAAATCAAGATCAAGACGACGAAAAAATACATACATACATACATACCAATCACGCCGTTCCCTTCCGGGGTAGGCAGAGTCACTAAGTTTTTTTCACTAAGTCACTAAGCTTCACTCATAAATACATATTTGTACACCTAACTCTGCTTCAATAATTTCCTCAATACTGATCTATCCTTGCAAACCTCTTTTGCCTCATTTATCCCCATATACTGCTTCATTCACGCCCTCCTGTTTTTATGACTCCTAATATTCCTCCTCCTAAGAATTTCCTCTACCTCTCGCACCATTCATTCCACTCTTATATATGTTTCGTTTTTCGACTCTCATCCATTCTCTCAACATGGCCAAACCAACGAAATAATGGATTAGTTAAGTCGATTTCTGATCGATGTATGACTGAAATTCCAAATCTGCAATCTCGAATTGAGAAAAGATGGTTCGTCATATTGAGAAGTCAAGTGCCTCAAGTAAGAGCCATTATGAGTTTTAAACACGGACTGAAGACAAATACGCTACACGAAATATAATAATATAGCAATAATTCGTCAAAAGATAATTTGACTGATTGGTCCTCTAATGCATGAAGCGATTTGTTGAGTAAGAACGCGGTTTGGTAATGACCACTTTCAAGATTACATGACAACTGATAACAATTATAATTAAATGATCAATAGGCCAGAAATACAAATATTTACAGGCTATTTCTGACATGACCAGCTGATTTCAGTCATCTCTTAATATCTTGCTCTTTCCCAAACATTTCTGCAGCAAGAGTGGATTTCAAAATTGTGTCTAATGTGTACTGCGCCGTTTTAAATAGACAAGAAAAAACAATGAGAGAATATTTCAACAAGAACTAAAGTTGCATTTTTAACTTACAAAGCCTTAGTCAGATTTATCCTATCTAAGAAATAATACCTGGATTGGCCATATTCTCCGACACGAAAGCTTGGTTAAGACCATACTAGAAGGTACAGTTGAGGAAAGAAACCAGAGGGGCAGACCTATACTGGACTACATGGGACAGTTGATGAAGGGACTAGGTTTCCAATCGTTCAGAGAAGTGAAAAGATTGGCCCAAGATCGGATAAAGTGGAAGACTGTTGCAGACCAATCCTAGGATAGTAGCCAGAGAAGAAGAGAAGAAGAAATTAGTAATAATCTTTTTTGAGAAGCTGTACTCAATACTGATGTCATATTTTATTTTCACTGTAGGAAATGTGGCTTCATCACTCATGGTATGAAAAAAAAGTGCACGGGGGTCACATATGCACAGCGTGAAAAATACGCATTTGCCACCCAGATTTTTTATCACTCCGTAAACACCTAAAGAATCGCTTCACATTGCGTTATGGCTTTTTTTTAATGCGATACTATGCGAGATGTCAAAACTACTCAAAACTGCTTATCGTTTCCAATCTTTAACAATCGCCTTCGAACCAGAATTCACTTTTCTCTAAACACAATTTTTGTTTACCCTAATAAAAAACATTAATCTTCATGAAACATTTCGTCGCAACCACTTCACTTTCACGGTATTGCCAATCTGATGGAAACTGGGGTGTTCTCTTCACTGTTCTTTTCAAAAAGAGGTGAGAATTAAAATTTAAAACAATAATTCCCGTTTATCAAACCCTATAAAACGAGAAGGTGATGCACTAAAGCTCGAAGAATGGAAAAAATGCAATAATCATGTACTTTGGGGCGAAATTTGTAGATTCGGGCGATAATTGGGAGGAATTTTTCTACAACTTTGATTAAGTGTAACATTCTAAAGGTGAATGAACTTCATTAAACGACACGGATATCGATGTTTTACATCATCCTCAGTTGAGGAGTAAGCTTGCTCTTGGGCATACTTCCTCCCCTGCAGATGCTATGAAATATGAAATGTTAAGCCGCATAACTGAGTGAAATTTATACACTATGAAATGATAGCCATGCAATTTTCAACAATGAATAGAGGAAAATTGCACGGATAATTTTTCATGGTGCTTAAATTCCACTCAATTTCGTGAGAATTTTGGGATTTTATATACAGTCAATTAGCTATACCCGGGTGGTGTCACCAAGTTTATCCATCCGTGGAAAATAGCACTTAATCCAAAAAGTTTATAACGCAATTCCGTAATTCGCAGACCCAAAAATAAGAGAAAAAACTTGAAAAGCGCGGAACGTTTCAGAAAAGCAGACACGATGCATTTTTGTTAGCGACAGGACCAGATCTAAGGAGGTCGAGGAGGCTTCAACTGTTACCGAGGCGATAGGGAGCCTGACATCTCTACCCCTCCCATATTGAAGCTCCAGACTGCGTGAGTCATTCCCCCGGAAGAAGAAGTAGAAGAGACGAGAGGGAGACACTCCCCATGGAAACCCCACCCCAAGTGCGCCTCGAAGGCCCTTCCCAACAACACAATCCCGAACGCAACACAAGAACCATTGGGTAGGAGCCCTCCCTTACCATTCTTGCCTTTACTAAACCCCCTTTCCATAGAGAATAAACCAAACCCTCCCCTTTCATACATGTAAGGCATCTTCAACCATTCTCCTTTTATACTTCGCCCTAACTCAATCCTTATAAAGGTTCCCACTCCCCCATTTGACTCCCACCTCTCGCCCCATTTGACACGACTCGTCATCTTCACGGGCTGTCATCTCTCCCGACATAATTCCTCGACCCTCCTCCTCACGTCTCCAAGCCAACCCCTCTTCTCAACCTCTCTGACCTCCCTCCTTTTTCCATGCGTCACCTCCCGTATCCCCTTGGCAACCCTTTTCCCCTTCTTTTTTTATTTAGTTTTAAGGACGGACGAAAATATCGGTTTTTAACGCGGGTACTAAATCGGTGATCACGGTATGGTGGCTGCCGTTTGTATGCTAATGTCCCGACACAGCCCCCGTATCATTTCCTCACGGTCATCCACTGAGTAATCTTTCCACTTTGTCCTCTAGTTTGAAAGGTCTCAGGCCACTCGAATGACGAAACCCTCGAAACTGAAAAACACACGGGTGTGCCTCTCGAGCCGCTGGACAGCTTCTGCGGGCAATTGATGCCCTAATATTGACACAAGCGGTGCTCCCTGCTCTGGTAGAGATCTTTAAAACGTCTGAACCAATTTAAAGATCCTGGCAATGCTGCGTAAGCTACCGATAAAATTTTAGGGTGAAGCACTGATATACCTAAGCAAGTAAAAATATTTTTTCAAGTGCAAAACAACCTTCACAATTATTATATAAACAAAACTTAATTTTGCTCTTAGATTTACTAGAACGATAGGCAAACAGGACATCATGGACCAAATAAAGAGGAAAGTACATAGGAAGAGATACGAGGAAGTAAGGGAACTAGAATTAGACAGGGAAGAAGGGTGGAGGAATGCAGTCATCCAATCTCAGGATTGAACTACCAATGAAATGAAATGACGCAAAAGTAAAACAAAAAATTAACACCCGCCCTCATTCTTCAGCCTTCATCTTTGCTGCATTGACGCGTAGTTTCTTGGAGGGCTGCAGTCAACCAATCTTAGGATTAAACGACCAATGATGATGAGGCAAACAGGTCAATTTCCTCTGAATGCCGGATAAGTTTGAACTCTGCTATCTACTAACAGTTGTTCTGTATTGATCCTCTAATTCATAGTTCTCTCCGTCCATTAATCTCCATCTTCCGTCAATAGCCCCGCATTTCTTTTGCTTAGCAATATCTTTCGTTCTGCAGCTGTTATTGTATGGAATTCACAGCCATGCAAGAGCATTTGTTCCAAATACACCGTTTCATAAAGTGCTTTAATACATCCTTCCAGGCTTTTGTTACCGGCGGTTACAGGTTCATAACTGTATAATGCGTTTTAGCTTACAAAATTGGAGGCACAATACCTTTCTTTCTTTCCCAATCGTTTTTTATGCTGCTCCTCAGAGAAGAAAATTATTCGACCAACGCATGTTTTTGCTGGTTAATTTCAATCGGTCACCTTGAACGCTCCCATAAACAATAACATTGTCGCAGTTTTTTCATAAACTAAGTAATTCATCATTTCATTATGAAGAAATTCCACCAATTTATTGCCAATCCCATTAATTCAAATAAATTTTTAAGTCAATTTCTCCACAATGTTGTCCATACAGCTCGGAATTCTCATCAGAACTCCTTCCTCCAGAGCCAAGATTGCTACGTCATCATTTAGGCGTCATTTTCCGATTTTTTCTCATACCACAGTCATATATGGATTGTCGTAACTATTGAAATTGCGCAAATGATTTGGAGTTCCGAGCACGGGCGCAAGTATATTCACCAAAGAGGGTGAAATTTGCCATGAAAATTTGTCCGGCACTTGAACTAAAGACCCGCTCGAGATTGGAACTCAAGCCAAATCATCTTAATTCATTCAGAATTTTGGCGGCGTTTTATACAAACAAGTTGTATACGTTCTCGTCCTCAGGCTATGTTGTAGGACACAGTAGACGGGTGGTAGCACATGTCGCGCTTTATAACGAAAAATCAATGACAAATTTCTCTATCATTGCCACTGCACAAATAATATGGTAAAAAGTCACGCGCACAAGTGCGAAGGTACGCACCAAAACGGATGGAATTCTCTGTGAAAAAAAATAATTTGACTTTTCATAGCCAGCACTTCAATGGCGTTCATAGTTATCCCTTATGTCATCACAGTATTGCAAGACAGCCGCGATCTCGCATAGCTCCCCAAACTCTTGTTTCGGCCAGCACACGTAGCTTCTTCCCCCATCTTCCTCCTCGCACACCCAGCATCCCGATTCACTCGGTTTTTTTTCTTAAGACGGGGGGAGGCAAAAGCAAGTGCGAGTTTATGTTGCGTAGGCGCCGGCTTGACGCCTTCATGCGCCCAACTCCACTTCGGCCCTTCCCATCAACCACCTCTCTATTGCCCATCATCCCCTCAGTATGAAAGCCACGGGGGGGGGGGGATGAGAGATGGGCAGGAACGAGAGGGGAACACACTGACAGGGGGAGAGCGCAAGGGAAAATATGTGAGCGGGTGAGGGTAAGCTCATGGTTAAGGACTCAAACGGAACACGAGGAACTTCGAATGAAGGGCACCCAACCCTTAGGGTGGTTTCAAATATATAAATATATCTCGGGAATCCCTAGACCGAGAGAAATACAGAAGCATCCCCTGTTTAAAAACCTTCGTGGTATCAATCTACTCTGGGGATATAGTCATTACCTAAGTGCAGGATTCCTTCTGCGGTGTCTTTCCCAAAGACGCGCTTATGGGAGGAATTGCGTTTTTATTCTCTTCTGAGCTGTCCTTGGGAGCTCTTATGCGATGAGGCACCGAAGCGAAGGAATAGTCGGGTGTCATATCATAGGGGAGACAGGCTCAGCAGATCTATCAGAGAATTCATGAGGAAAGGATGATAACTATATGGAAATTTGGCTGCACAGCGCTGTTTCCTACTTTCTTTTATTTAATCAAGTACTTAATGTCTTTCAAGTGTACACAAGAAGAAAGATTTTCAGTCGAAGAGAACATATTTCATCAACAGTTGCCAGTTTCTCCGGTGTTTGGATCAGAATTTCAACGATACCTGCTGATTACTTCTGATCTACAATGATATTAGAAACATACCAAAGAGCAATTTAAATGTACGATTACCATCGAAAATTTCAACCACTACAAATATCATTTCCAAAGGAGCGGAATGTAGAATGAGGCAACGTGCCATGCCCTGTGTGTGTGTAGGTGTTTGCTGCAGGCGAAAATTCCAAGAGACTATGATGAATTTCGTATTAAGCTTAGGCGTGACTTGAGCATCATACGTTCATCTTGATATATATATATATATTATTCTTCTGTACATGAGTATGTCACTGAACTCCTCTTAAACGACTGGACCGATTTTGATGAAATTTTTTGTTTGCGTTTGAGTGGGTCCCTGGATGGTTTAGATTCACAATTGGACCCGATAGGTGGCGCTGCGAACGGGTTTTAGGAAATTTTTTTACGAATGCCTTTTTATTTTTTAAAGATTTTTCCCATATCAGAACATATATCCCCAAAATTCCCCTCCCCCCCAACACCCTCCAAAATTCTTAAAATGAAAAAAATCATAAGTTCATGAGTAATTGACCATTAAAACCTTCTGAGAAGCTCATGAATAATTGACCCATCTCAGAATAATTTATAGTTATGTTTGTGTACCATAGGTGGCGAATTCTAGTCAAATTCTGTGGTATTTGTCGTACGCATTAATACATGCGCAAGTCGTCGCACTTGCGTCGTAGTTTGGCGCTGTTTTGACGAAACGTAAGATTGAAATGTCAAACTCATTGTCAAATGTCACTTAGTATATAGTTTATCGAAAATTCGAATATGAAAAAAACGTTTGCTGAACCAGCTAACAGCAGGCAAGGCAACGTTTGAGCAGAACAACGTCTGTCGGGTCCGCCAGTTATTGATATTATTTGAGGGTAAGACTTTCAGATGGTTTTTTTTATCTTGGTCATCTCATTCAATTTTCATTTCATGTCTATTTTTGGGGTAAGCATCATCTACTTTCTAATTTTAACTTTTGTTCGTAGACATTAGACTGGAGGATCTACATCTACATCTACGAAATACCGTGCAAGCCACCACTAGGGTGTGTGGCACGGGGTGATTCCACACCAGGCATGCAGCACTCATCCCAGTTCAAATCAGAACCGCGCACGTTCCCCCGAATGCCAGGCGCGCAGGCCAAAAGCAGTCAGGACATAAGTCCGCAGTCAAACCAGAAACCAGAAGAGTGATACGTAGAAGAACATGCTACCATGCAATACACTACTCAAGATACAACTACTGGTTAGTATTATTATTATGACAAATAAATAGCACTACAACGTACTAATATATGCAAGAGTATATCATGTCGGAGATTGCATGCGAGGTTAGTAGCTAATAATCATGTTATAATATTTATCACAACCGAAAAAGCCTATTCAACCTAGTCAGCATCCTAGAACTGATCTATCGCAACTATTATGATCCCTTATTGTGGGTGGAAAAATTTGTACGTGGAAAAAAAGTACGTGGATATGACATTTTAAATCTATCGGCTCTGCAGTCTATTTCCTCAGTCTTATGCTTGTGATCGTTTCTACCATAATAATTTGGCTCTAGCGAAATATCTTGAACGTCCGGCAAAAAATAGTTTACATCAAACTTTTGTAACAATTAGTAACACAGCTGTGTTTATCGTAACAATTTTTAACAAATCTAGCTGCCCTCCGCTGTATTCGATCTGTATCTGAAACTAGGTCTATTTCGTAAGGATCCCACATACTAGCGGCGTACTCCAAGTGTGGTCTGACGAGAGAAAAATAGCATCGCTCATTTACCAGTCCTAAGGGATCCTAAGGGCGGGCGTTGAAAGGGGTACGCAGAAGAGGCTGCAACCACAACCTCGTCAACATGTTTCATTGGTGTTCTTTTGATTCAATTGACATTTGAAATCATTGAAAAACAAACAAAAATAGAGACAAAAGCGATAGCAATGCACTTAGAAGTCCGCCATGGCAGTAGTAAACAACCAATATCCTCCAGTCTTCCAATGGATAAATAATTTTTTGTTTAAATCCAAAGAAGAGAGGGTTTAGGGGCAACGAGGATTCAAATTTTCTAGATGAAGAAATTATGAACTTGAAATTATTACGGATTTTAACAATATTTTGGAAACTCGAAAAAGTGGCTTATATCAAACGTGAATGAACGCTAAGTTATCTATTTTCAAGCTCTTCCTCACTGATGTAGCATGTAGACAGGATTGCCTTTGACCTTTATTTCCAGCAGAGCAGCCGACAAAGAAAGCAAGGTGACAAGCATCTGTGAGGAACAAATGGTTGCCAGAGAGAAAAAGAAAGGCCTGCGCACTGCATAATATATATATCCCCAGAGACCAGCACAATCGATTCTCCAGCCTTCTCAATCAGCGCGCAAACCAAATCAGTTCCAGTTTATTTACGGATATCTTTCGCGTGGAACAACAGACCATGCCGTTTGTTATGCTAGGAGAACGAACGATCATATAGAATATATATTTATAGAGCCGGACCAACAGGGTATGTCATGATGTATATCAGATGAAAGGCGATTTGATCTTTACGACATATTCTAACTCTTTAACCGACAGAACAAAGGCAGAAGACCGCGGGGATTTTTAACTGCAATCGAAGAGATCACTCAAAAGTTTTAGAGGGCCAATCTTAAAGCCTACAAATATTACTCCTCTTTGAACACCAAGACGGATCTATAGGGAATGGTTATCGGAAACAAAAATGCAGCGTGCGAGTTAACTGAGGAGTTTCCTCAAAAGTGCGACGAGTGGAATTATTTTAGATCCTAATATTAGGAGTAAAGCGAATTTGAACAACACATGAAGCATTGGTTTCATTAAAATTGGATCTATAGGTACTGACATGTCTTGGCCAAAATCTTCCCACGGCAACGGTTTTACATCGCAGGCATACCTACATTAAAATATATCCTGGAATTTTCAGTCCCAGAATTGTCTTAATAACCACATCTGCAAGTGAGAAAAACTGAATTTTCAGAATACTTATTTTTGGACAGTATAAACTTTCGCGACTAATTCTCAAAAATGACTGGGCAAACGGAATACAGGCCTGACTCTTCTATTCTAAAGCCACGATAGAGTTCAATGAATTAACTCGTAAATGCGGCAGTATAATACCTTGAGCTGAAGTAAACTTCTTAACCTTACGACGCACACATTTAGTATTACGAGCAATGATGACTCGGCCCACTTACTTTCTCCCGAGGTTGCTTCTGAAAACATCGAACCTTAGAAGATATTATCCTGAGTTAGTTCTTCGAACTGATCGCGAACATAGCAATGATGCCGGATTTAAATACTATAATAAGCCTCAATCAATCCGCATCCGAGATCTTCTACCGCTTACAGAATTACTGTGACGCCTGTGTTGTGTTTTCTTATGGTAGCGCTTTATTTTCAGTTTTCCAGAACACCTGCTATCTCTTCTCTCTCCTCTCCAACGATCCCCCCTCTCCAAAATTCAACAACTCCCTCACAACCAACAATGACCATACAAAATAAACAAATCAAACATTAAAACACAAAAATAAGAAATATGAGAAAACACACAAAATAAACAATGAACTTATTAAACATTAAAACGCACAAAACGAACAATAACTCAAGGAGCGCGGCGTTACATTACTACGATGGGTATCCTAGATTCGCAATTGAATCCTCTATTCTTGATATCACATATACCCTCTAAAAAATCAACCTTCATCGGTAATTAACGGTAGTTTTTCGCGATTAAACCGTGTGTAGGACTGAAAAGAGAGGCTAAATATCACCGCACTAATGCTGCGACCTTTTTTGACGAGTAAGACTCAAGTCTCAAACTCAACTCTGAGAAACTTTTCGTCTGGATTACGAGGGGTTGATGGTAGACACGCGCTGAATACATAAACAACAAAACGTCTCACATGGCACACTCGAAAGGAAAGATTTCAAATCCTTCCCCCTCTTCTCCTCTCCCGACTCCCTCCATTCCATCATACCTCCGGACCCCTTAATTCTCTCCGTCCCTCCTCTCAAAACCAACGCATCCTCCACTACTACTGCTCCCCTAAAACGAGCTGACTCCATCCACGAGGAGGAAACTCCAACAGACCAACACCCTTCCCATTGTCTCTCCTATGGATACCAGCGAGCCGCCGCTCCACAGCCGAAACCCATAATAATAATAATAAATTACTTCGCTCCCAAGGAGGGGAGGGATTGCTCCTACGAGAAGGGGAGGAATGGGTGTTGGAGGGGAGGGTCTCTTACGAAAAATGGCGGGGGGGGGGAGAAGGGAACATTTTTCCTTCCTTCCGCTGCATGCCGGGCTGGATTCCGGGGGCGAAGACGCGGAGAGGAATCTCGAATATCGTAGACAGGTTTAGGATTAGGTTTTGGTTGCTCAGACAATTAAGGTCATACTGCACATCTCTCAAACTTATTTTCTTCCAACATGACTTCCTCAGTTATACATATGAGTTTTCGGTCATATGACATAAGGTTCCCCAGCTCAGTTATGAAACATATAGTTCGATGATTTGTAAATAAATTCACTTTGTAATATTCCACCATGGTTTTTATTATTCCGACCAAGGTTTCGACTCAAAGTTAATACATGATCAAGGCCTGACCTTGATAATGACTTAACTTTGAGTCGAGACCTAGGTCGGAATAATAAAAACCATTGTGGAATATTACAAAGTGAATTTATTTACAAATCATCGCAATGCTGTTCCACCAAGTGAAGCCTGAGAACTTATTACATATAACATATAGTCCCTCAGAGAAGCCACGTAATGACTTCTCTGAGGAACTATTTCTTATTTCCCTGACTTTTAGCCATTTTGTCGAACTGTCTATAAATATTACACACATTTTTCGCAAGAAAAGCCCCGCTAGATCCACATGAATTCCCTCACATAGCCTCTCTGGCCATTTCCAACATTTCTATGGAGCCCAGCAGGGTGATGGTTTGCTTGCCAGGCATGCTTCACATGAACGGGACAATGTCTCCAAATCCTTATCAAAATTAGACCACCTGTAGTAGGACCTGGCAAGCGATTTCATTTTTACTATCCCCATGTGACCTGCATGTGACTCTCAGAGTGACTCTTCCTGTAATTTCTCTGGAATGACTAAACAACAACAGCAGCAATGTAATGACTGCACTCCCCGACGGCTTCAGGCGTGAGTGAGCTGAGTGCGTCACACCGCATTTATTGCACCAAAAAAACATGTGAATATCAAAATACAACCGGTCGCTAGACAAATGAATAACACAATAGAACATCGAGCAGAATTAAAAGTATTGCCCGAAACAATGTAAGACAATACATTAACATCCCTCCCAACACATTTAGTATTGACTTATTGCTATTAGTGTCCACGATCCACACCTCCCACCCTATATCCCCGACAAAAAAATCAGTCAGCGAAATATTTAGAAAATTTGGTAAAATTAGATATAAATATTATCATTTTTCGTTAATTTCAAACATTTATGGACCTGTACGGTACGATAGCACTGTACGTTACAGAAGCCTTAACAATGCGTTGTCTGCTCATATTTGAATGGATCAGATGAAATATTATTACACAGAAGACATTTAGACATGTGTTACTAGAGGAGTTTTTGCAGTTATGTGATGAATTATCTATAAAATCGCAAAATGGAAATAACTTCCAAAAGAAGCACTCAATTATTCACAAAATGTATGGAAAAATTACACGCGTTAGCCATGATATTGCATCGATCAGCTTAAACATTTAAAAAATAGGCTTTAATTCCGAGCGTCCGTACGCCATCTACTCCATTTTTTAATCAATCAAAGGACATCACGGGACTAAGAGGATTCACGGAGGACGCTTGGGAATGAAGGAGAGACTGGGTTGCCATGGAAACGAGCTCTGTGTAACCTGCATCCGGCAATATATTGCACTCGATGTGACCTCCTTGCCGCGACATATTTCGTGGTAATATCATCTCCTTTGGAAAAACCGTTACTAAAAAATGCGCACCTGATGTCACTTATCTTTTCATATTGGGTATTTCATTTTATCCGCAATGTAAACTGTCCCATTTCATCGCCAAAAACTATCTGTCATTTTCTTAAAGTGTACTAATATACACTTTACCCATTCTTGGGAATAACTGTAATATACACTGAAAGCATTATTCACCAAGCCAAAGTAGAG
Source organism: Ceriagrion tenellum (assembly GCA_963169105.1). Classification (NCBI taxonomy): domain Eukaryota; kingdom Metazoa; phylum Arthropoda; class Insecta; order Odonata; family Coenagrionidae; genus Ceriagrion; species Ceriagrion tenellum. Next base: position 4,788,179 of record OY720641.1, on the reverse strand, counting down.
TTCTTTGGCACATTGAAAACATTTAGTAGATATTACTGCCTAAAACTATTACCTCTTTTTTGAAAAATGAGTTTAAAAATTTTGTGCGCATACACAATGGTTCCGGAGTCTTGGTTTTGGCTGAATGAATGAATTAAATAATATATTACTGCCAACGTATCGCAGATTTATACCTGCATTCTCAGAGATTGAGATTGATAGCGCGTATCTACGCGATATGTCTCAACTTTCGAAGCATTAGGTAATTAATTACATTATACTCGACCTGCTGTCAACCTCAAGCCCTGTGAATGCAGAAATAACTTTGCGTAGCGTTGGCAGAAAGAGGTTATTGTAATTCATTCATTCGTCCAAAACCAATCCCCCAGAACAGTTGCACATAAATACCGCATTCATTGGCACAGAACACGCATCGCCGCGTAACACGCACCCTGATTTGAAGAAAGAAATTTTAATACGTTAAGAAAAGTAAAATTTAAAATAAAAGACATGGAAACTGAATATTTTGGATAAATCAATGCTCACATTTTTAATAATTACTATAAGTATAAATAAAATACCATTTGAATTGAATTAATGCTTTTAACTTTTATGTTAACCGGTAGTAGATTGTACACTTTTGAACCCACACATAAAAGCATCTTTTAAAGAAAGTTTTGTTTGGTTTTAAAAGTGTGACATTATACACATCTCATAAATTATAATGTGTTCTTCGCATTGTTAGAAACTTTTTTTTCCACTCATAACATAAAATAGCTTGAATACTATTCAGTTATATAAGTGTCTTATGGTTAAAAAATTTAATGAAGCAAATAACGGAAACGAATGAAGGACAAAAAACGCAATGGCTTTACATTATGATATTAAATAAATATTCTGCATCTGACTGAGCGGTTAACGATTGTACAGCTATTTGAATTGAGTTAATGCTATTAACTACGGAACATTAGACATACGGAATAGAAAGGAGTAAAATCCTATCACGGCACATGTCTGTCTAATATGAGCAGTTGTTCGCCTTTTTCATCCCCCTAAGTAACAGATATCGATGTAGACGAAACGAAAATTTGACACACTAATTGAATAAAAAAACACTGCTCTTCAATTTTTTTTGGAGTTAGTAGGGTCATTTATGCTCTCATTTGGTTGTCCGCGTCGAAGAACTGTTCTGTGATTCCTCCACGCCCCGAGAGACAGCGGTGCATGTTCCGCAATATATCATGCGACTTAAGTGGCAAAAAGCCAAGTGTCTTTCGAAAGGCAGATATTTGGGCCATAAGCTCGATATAAATTTTATTTACGAGTCAAAAGAATCGAAAATAAAGGCTTCAGATCCATTCATGCTCATAATAAAAATCACTGTGGTTACATTCCCATCAAATTATTCTGCGTTCATTTGCATTGCCTACAGTTAATAGAGCAAAGAGAGCGCGAATTAGCCATGTGTTAGTAAGAGCCTCGTATCCTGTATTGCCGCCGAGAATACTTGCCGCCGAGAATACCGTAATTTAAGATATGTATCCTAATTATTTCGAAGTACTTGATATGAGATGAATGATGAAGATCATTCACCATGAACTTACATTCTCCCCAGCCTATTTCATTGAAATACAGCCCGAGTTCTAAGTGAAAAATTGAAAGTAATTCACGTGAGTGCTATTACTTCCTTATTAAAATATTTCTCTATCACCCTATAAGTTATCATTTCATAAAAAAATTGGAATTCGCTTACTTTAATCGCCACCTTTCATTTATTGGTTTATACAGACTCTTAGTTAGTACTGATTGTCACAGCGAGGAAAAGATACAATTATTTCAGTATTAAGCTCAATGCATGTATAATTTCAAGAATAAATAGTACATTATATTTCAGGATTTGAAAAACATAATCTGAGTTGTATTACCCAAATATTAAATTTCTTCAGGTTTTGGAATGAATTCTAAGGTAAGATATATATTCTTATAAGGTAACAGTCATAGTATACCACTCAATACGATGCAAAATCATTCAATATTGAAATGGACGAGACTAAAATATTCATTAAGTACGCATTTTCTTCGGACTTCTCGGCTTTCGTGACAGTTCCTGCAGAAAAATTTACCAGCTTACTTTGGTTCTCCTTGAAATTATTTTGCTACTCGCCTGACTAGGAAGGATTTCATTTGCCTCTCCAGTCCTGTTAAAAAGGAAAATATCGCAGAAAATAAAATATAAGATAAGCTTACTTGCTGAATAAATAGAGGGAGTGTTTCATTCGAGGGTTCGGTGAACGTGTGAATGCTCTGATCTGTTGAAATCTTCCCCTTGTCCGTAAAATGTGAAGGAATGAGAACATATATTTGCATTATCAAACAAATGGGAGGATGATAAAACTTTGGCCGCCTCAGAAACCCTCTGCATAGACAGAACAAGTAATGTCGGAAGTGAAAAAGGCAGTCTGACAGGAAATATATTCATTGCCCGTCAAAGATAGCACCAGAGTCCCTCATAAAATGCGTGACAAATTGCAACATTCATTAAATGGAATAACTTCACCTCGAAAGACTTCAGTGACAGGGAGAAAATGGGATTCGATTCTCCTCTGAATAACTTAAGAGAAGTCCTCCAATTGAGGATGTTGACTCAGAATGACGGAGATAAGAAAAGCTTCAGCGGCATAACAGTCAACCATTCCGGAGCTTCAACGTATTTTAAATAAGTGATAAAATAAAGCTTCTACCACTGCCAAACGACCAAAATATTCTTCTCGATATCAGCGTAATTGTGCACAGTAATCATTAATTGCCACGGAACGCTTTTTAAGTGCCGACAACACTTGAGAACCCAGAGAAACAAATCTTTACTCCAGCTGTACTATAGATTATCTAAAACTATTTTAGACTCAGCAGTTAGTGCAGTTCCAGTCCTCCTAACTATACTGGACAGTACTGTGGCTGGATTTTTAAGATGATTTGTACTGGAAGTGTACTGTAGAGACTGAACTGCGGAGAGGGCTGTACTGAAAATGTGTTGCATCACAGGGCAGGAACAGTACTGTGGTTAAAACTGTGCTGTATTACAGTGCAATTGAAAGTGCATTGTTACAATTACTGCACTGCAAACATGTCTTGTGATGTAAAAACTGTAGTGTTTGTTTCAACTTAAGTATAGTCTTGAGCAGACTTCCTGTCCATTTAGAGTACAGTTGGAGAACAGATCCACATTAGTTCCAGCACAATGTTTTTCCTCAGAGAAATCTCACCCACATGAGTACATGAATGAAACTGAGGGTTTTCATGAAACTAACGCCATTATTTTCCCAAGTTCCAATATAGGTATATGTATATGTTTTCATTAAGAGTTAAACGATGCTCCTTATTTTTTAAGCACCTGGAAAAGAATTTTATTTAAAGAAAACTAGAGTAACAATTATTTCAGGATCAAAACTTGAAAGAGTTTAGAATTTTCTTTCACCAAAACATCTCATAATGTATATTATTCTTCGGTTCTGATAATACCAAGGTATTCTGAAATGAAGGAATAGCTGCAAATATTACATCCCATATATAAAAGATACATAAAATGATCCCGAGTGCAGGAGTGTGAAGTTTCAGCGAGGCCATGAAGAATACTGCAATTGAATGCACCAGAGAAGCAAAATATTACATGCACTTGCAGCCCTACTCTGTCCCAGGGCCTTCAGTTATTCAGGGCAATGAGTTCCAGGGCCATCAACACGATCCATATCCGGTAAAGGGGTGAAAATAATTTTTCACTGTAAACATCCATTTCCAAAACTAGCACGTATCCTCCACGGAGATGTTCGCTGAAGCCATAATCCTAATTCTACAGAATGTGCCGTTCAATTTGAAATTATCTAATATATAAAAATGAAAGTTTGTTTGTTCGTCTTCTATGTGTTCCAATACCATTCATCAGATAGCGATGAAACTTGGGTAAGTTGTGTGTGCGCCCGCGAAAGTTTCTGATTTATTAAATCCATTGTATACAATAGGTGGAGCGCTAGTCTTTTCAACTAATGAGTGTTGGCGCGCGAGATTCTCAAACAAGCGAGGAACGACAAGCAAGCACCGAAGCAGATCGTTTACGAGTAGCTCAATTACGTGCATCAGAACCGTATCAGTGAGACATAATTTGTATTAAAATACGTACGTAATTTATTTGTACGTAGAAAAAGATTTGATGCAGTGGTCCCTTTGTTTGATTTTTTTATTCTTGTACTCTATTGCCGTAAACGCTTTGCTTATTACTTAAATTGGATTTTTGAGCTTGAAAATCTTAACATTTTGCACTACTTCAACAATAGAATAATTTATTTACTTGGAAACCGCAGCAAAGGCATGGAATGGAAACTCATGCCAACATTTACGCGTTACAAATTCCTGCGTAGGCACGAGGAATTAATTGGATTAGGCCTTGAATTTGTTTGTGTCTATTTTGTATATGTGTACCTACTTAGATAGATACACAGTTAGCAGTAAACAAATATAAGTGAAACAATTTGCTTGCGCTTCGAATGGTAACTTGTTAACGGGAGACGTAGAAGTTGTAATGGGTCAAGAGAGAGTATATCGACATAATGCCCACGGTGTGGCAGTCCGGAATGCGAAGTATCAGAATCGTCTTATAAATCACTGCGCAACGTCTGTGGATTATTAATCAGCGTGGAAATCCCTAAGGAGGCACACCCCAATACCTTCGCCCTTCCTCGCCCACGGGAGTATTTGAAACAAACAGGACATGGTTTCTCCGGCGCATGAACGAGGACCTCCACCTAGAAATTTTCACCTCCTCTCGGAGAGTGATGTAGGCTAGGTGGGGCGAAGGATGAGGTCCATGAGAGAAATGCCAACGCATCAATCTCAGTCGGACACGTGAACGATCGGATGTCTCCCCGCCTATAAGATCTCCGCTGATGAGTCCAATGGGACCCCCTGCTGAAGGTAATAAGCCACCCCCTTAACCCCGGCAATTCATATCCTAGCGGCGCAACGAGACGGTTACGTGTCTGACAAGGAAGGTAGTGCAGGCTCGGACGCTATCACATACGGCGTCTCTACAGTGGAAGAATCCACAATGGGTTTCCATCAGTAACTCGAATATAACGCGGCACTTTATTTATCGTTATTCAATTTAGCCCACAATTTTATGGGAGCTACACGAATTTCGTTATGTTTGGGGCCATAAAAATAGACTTCCTTGACAGTATGTTTATGTGGTAGAGCAATACAAGAAGAGTTAAACCTCTTTCACTATGAAATCATAAGGCTAAGTACATGAAGGTGAAATTTCGCCTTCGAGTTGGCATCTGCAGGCTTTTGCTAATTCATCAACAGTCACTGCATCATCAACTTTTGTAGGATATCTTTCGAATATTAGTGAAAGCTCAATCTGCGCCGCACACCCTTAGCTGACTTGAAAGTTACTATGTAGATGAAGCATTCCATCTGAAAAAATATAGTTTTTCTCTAATAACCGGGGAAAAGATAACTGTTTGCAGTAGGGATTATGCGAGATATTTTTATATCATGGCAAATAAGAAAGGTATCAATCGAGGTTTTTGTAGAAATAATATACATCTATGACTTCTAATCATTAAGATAGGTAACTGCCAAGTCCATTCAGCCATAACTCGTAAGGTCATTCAGCCATAACTCGGGTGGCTCGTAGGATTTATGAGCACTGCAGGTATTTTTTAGACTAGAGGGTAGGTCATCTAGTGGGATTCGTAAAAAATTAATCAAACGTAGCCTCCGAGGAAATCAACTTTGCGAAAACCTCCACATCAAAGTAAACTTAGGCGCGGTTATGCCGGAAAATAGCGGAAATATTTCCAAATCGCGTAATCCGGAGAAAGATATTATATCAGGTGTAATTAGGACTTCCAGTGTAAATCGTCAACCTAATACACGTAAGCTTGAAAAAGGACCAACCGACTCTCGCCTTACGAAATACGACATTAACTTTGTCGTAGTTAATTGCCGTAGCGTAAAAAACAAGCGCGCAGAAATCGAGCATATATTTCAGGACGCAGATGTAGTCTTAGGAACAGAGAGCTGGCTTGTGGAGGATATAAGCGACAGCGAAGTTTTCCCGCCAGGATATAAAATCTACAGACGCGATCGACGCGATAGAACAGGTGGCGGAGTTTTTCTAGCGGTTAAATCACATTTACACAGCACCGCTCACGAAATAACCGACAATGTAATAGAAAGCGTATGGTGTACAATTAAACAACAAAACAATAGGAGAATACATGTTTGCTCTTTTTATAGACCTCCAAAATCCGAAGTAGATACTATTTACCAATTAGAAAATCAAATATCCGCATTCACTTTGAGAGATAGTAAAAGTGTAATAATTATTGGGGGAGATTTTAATCTCCCATGTATAAATTGGGATTCTTACACGGTAAAACCGAATTCGAGGAATAGAAAAATCAGTGAGATCTTACTCAACGTACTCTCAAATCACTCGCTATCCCAAGTAGTCGACAAGCCTACGAGAGGTAATAAAATATTAGACCTTTTAGCAGTAAGCCATCCTAAGTTGATAAAACATATCAATGTTCTCGACGGTATAAGTGATCACAGAGCAGTTCTTGCAACCTTAAAGACAGAAGTGGAGTCAGCCGAAAAACCAAAACGCAATATTTATTTATTTGATAAATGTAACTTCATTAAATTTGGCGAGATGCTTAATGATTCATACACGGACTACGTAGCTAAAACAGAGGATAAAAGCACCGATGTGTCATGGAAATACTTTTTAGAAATCTTACGCCAAGGAATCAACGAACACATTCCGCAAAAACTGAAAAGTGATAGCAAAGAACCTCGTTGGTACAATAACGATGTTAGGAGAGACCTTAGGAAACAGAGAAAACTGTACAACATGTTCAAAAAAACCATTACGTTTGACGAAAAATCGAAGGAACTAGAAGCAAAAGAGAGTTACCTTGCGCAACGCTCAAAAACCAAGAAAACATTGCGTGCTGCACTGCGAAATTTCAAGAAAAAAATACTTGGAAAATTTCTCGAAGAAAATCCAAAATCTTTTTGGTCATATGCGAGAGAACTTCAGGGAAAATCTTCTACCGTAGATTCGTTATTTGATAAAGATGGTAAACTTGTCACCGAGAATATTGATAAAGCTAATGTGTTAAACTCCCACTTTGAAAGTGTTTACACTACAGACGACACTGCGTGTAATTTAGACATTCCATACATTGAGGAACCGATGAAAGAAATAACAATTCAGCGCAATGGGATAACTAAACAGCTACAATTGATAAAAAGTAATAAATCTCCGGGTCCGGAGGGAATACCCGCGCGCGTCCTCAAGGAGTTAGCACCACAGATCGCACCGTTCTTAGAGATAATATTCAATAAGTCATTATCTGAAGGAAAGATACCAATGGACTGGAAAACTGCAAACGTTACACCGATATTTAAAAAGGGAAACAGACATGACCCAGGAAACTATCGACCAATATCATTAACATCGATTACAGGCAAGATTCTCGAACATATCGTTGTTAGCAATATCATGACTTTTCTGGACAGTCGAAACCTCCTGCATAATTGTCAGCATGGGTTCCGGAAAGGTAGATCATGCGAAACACAGCTCGCGCTCTTTCTTCACGACGTTCTCAAATCTGGTGAATCGAAAAAACAAGTTGACGCACTATTTCTAGACTTTAAGAAAGCTTTCGACACGGTACCTCACAGAAAACTATTATACAAATTACAGTCATGCGGGCTAAACGAACAAGTAGTAAACTGGATACGTGACTTTCTGAGTGATCGTAAGCAAAAAGTAATTCTTGACGGAATTAGCTCTGATATAATTAAAGTGACATCAGGTGTCCCGCAAGGAAGCGTTATTGGCCCACTTTTGTTCATTATATATATAAACGACCTTTGCTCCCGAATTAGCAGTAAAATACGTTTATTTGCCGACGACGCTGTCATATACCGCGAAATTAGTGATCAATCTGACTTTGAAATTCTGTCATCGGACTTAAACAACGTTCATGCGTGGAGCAAAGAGTGGGGACTAGAACTTAATCTGAGCAAATGCACGGCGGTGCATTTCTTGCGTAGGTCGTCCAACTATCCCCATGTATATGTTGTGGATGGCGTTAGCATAAATGCGACAGATGAAGTGAAATACCTGGGAGTTATGATAACTTCGAACCTATCGTGGGGGACACATATAAGAAATATTTGTGGCAGAGCCCTGAAGAAGTTAGGATTTGTCAAGCGTGTTGTGGGAAGATTATCGGATGATAAAGTGAAAGAGAGGTGCTATTTTGCACTCGTCCGGCCACACCTTGAATATGCAGCGAGCATATGGGATCCGGCGGAGAAAGACCTAGTCCATGAACTTGATAAAATACAAAGGAAAGCTGCGCGATTCGTGAAAAACTGCTACGGCCGTACAGAAAGCGTTACACAGATTTTGAAAGATTTAGGGTGGGAGCCGCTAGAGACTCGGAGGCTACGCGCTAGGCTTAGATTGCTTGAGCAATTGAGAATGAATATCTTTCAGAGCGACACGGAGAACATCATATTAGAACCACATTATATTTCCAGGTCCGACAGAATCGAGAAATTAAGGGAGATATTTTGCCGAACGGATAGGTATGGGAATTCGTTTTTCCCCCGAACAATTAGGGACTTTAATAAATGCTAGGCGGAACTTTGATTTTTTTTTTGTTGACGGCTGGTGTCATAACACCCCCCGCCACACGCCTTTTGGGGCGGCTTGCGGGGTAGTATGTAGATGTAGATAACCCAATAATTAAGATTAGGTTATAGACTAGCAGCCGAGTGTGCAATAAAAATTAAGGGTTCGAACTATAGATGCTGTCTTGATTAAATATTCTGACTTCACCATAATTCAACGCAGATTTAAGTTTAATACGTAGAATGGGCTATAATACATCTGGCCTAGAGGAGAGACCTAACGCATAGCATATAATTAAGGTAAATAATCTCATTTGCAGCCTCTGACAAGGAACACAGAATAGTTTAGACAAGTCAGATCACGAAGGGAAATATGACCACTCTAATCATTTTGTTCAAAAAAGTAATCAGCTGTTGATGAATGGGCAAAAATTTTCAGAGGGAACCCTCATTGAGGGAGGTGTTGGTTGGATTGAAAAGTCCTGCCTTCTTGTACACCGTGGTTAAGAGGCAGATTGCATGGTGAAGCAAGAATCCCTAGGTACGGAGGATCAGGAAGAGAAGATCAGACGTATATAGAGTTTAGAGCACTACGAGGCATGAAAAGGAATAAGGCGGTGGGAATAGAGAGCATATCGGCATGGTTTCTGGATAATATCGGGAAGAACAGGAGAGAAAAACTTTTTGCGCTAATTTGTCGGATTTCTGACGATAGTGTGTGGCCGGAGGGCTATACAAGGACATCACTTATTCCAATAATGGAGAAGAGGAAGGCAAAAACTTGCGAAGACACAGGACGTTAAGCTTAATGTCCCACGAAGCCTAAGTATTCCTTAAAACTATAAATAGAAGACTAGAGAGCAAGGCTAACGAATACTGCGGTGACGACCAGTTTGGGTCTAGGAGAGGGATGGGAAAGAGGGACGCTATAGGAGTGATGGGGAAGCTAGTAGAAAGATACCTAGTACGTGGGCAGGATGTTTTCTCTTTAAGGATTTCAAGAGGGTGTGATAGGGTGGACTGGACCAATAAAATGAAAATGCTGAATAAATTTGGAGTCGAATGGAAAAACACGACTCATTTGGAATCTTTATGTGAACCAGACGGCGCAAGTTAGGGAAGCCGATGGCGAATCGGGAAGGGCCGTGATAGGGAGTGCGGCAAGGGTGCCTACTATCACCGCTGCATTTTTTAACGGGTATGAATTAGGAGGATATGGTAAAGGAGGTACGGGGAGACACGGAGGTAGGAATTCAAGGTAGGAGGGGATTTGATAGAGTCAGTGAGATTTGCATATGATCATGCATTGGTTCGTCAATCAGCCAAGAGGTTACAGTCAATAATGAATCCGTTAGAAGTATAGTAACTATTTGCAACTTTAACCTCTCGCTTTGCATATGAGAGCCACATGCTATTTTTCGCAAGAAGTATGGTTCCCTTGCCTCTCTCCGTCCCTCATTGCTCCCACTCTTCCCCTCCATGATTTCACGTCGCCCAATCCACTTTTACTTCCCCTCCTAGTCGCGCAGGTCTGCGCCAGGAACTTTTGCGTGAGCTATATGTAGTTGTCGGATCGGTTCCGCTAGCGCGGATTGCATCCTTAACATGAAGGGAGATTAGGCCTCTTACCCATTACCTAAAAACCCTCAAATCTCTCCCTCAAGATTGTATAAAGAGAGTATTCATCATCAAAACATGAATTAGGGAATCAAACTGATGCGTGGGATGGCGGAAGAAAAAACTGAAAAATTATCCTTCCTCTGTCACACGACCAAGGAGCAACAATTGTCAATTTAATTTATTCGAGCTCAAATTCAGCACCCATCTTTGGAGGCAAGGATTACAAAATTTTGAAGGCATTAAAAAATATATTACGCTGCTTTTTATGTATGTAGTACTTCATTGATAAAATCAAAATGAGCAATTTTATGCGATTGTCAATGTGCAATTTCATTGATTTATTTTCCGAATAGCTTTTGAAGCTTTCCTCGACATTTACGACTTTCATTCATAAAAACTGCCCTTTCTTTCCCTTTATGCTTCGATTTTTCTCACATACGCCCTAAACTGACTTTTTTCCTTTAATTGTTAAATTTAATAATATTCCACGCAAACCTTACTGTCTAAAATAGTTAAATGGGAGTCGTTTTTGGCCATTCCTAACTTGAAAAACTCATAAAATGCTAAGTTTTCTTTTCGATCATTATATAGCAAGCCCCCCCCCCCGGACTGAAAAGTACAAGAAAGGATGCACGCGTCGGAATGGTCCAGCTCACGCGGTGCACATCCTTAACGTGAATGGAGTGATTAGACCTCTTCCCAAGGGCCCTACAGTCCCTCCTCCAAGGCGGTACAAAGAGATTATTCATCACCAAGCCTTAAATCAGGGAAAAAACTGAAGCGTAATGGGATGAGGGGGGTAAGGCAAGGATAAGAGTGAATCTTTCTCTTCCGCCGTCGCACGACTAGGGATCAACAATGGAACCCTCTATTCCAACAATCAAACGCCAGCTTCCGACCAAACAAACCCCCTTGACGCCAACGCCGCTGCTACTCAAACATTCTACGGTCACCCCCTTCATCCCCCGTGACATGTCACTGGATCCACTTCAGGCGACCCCGCGAGCAAACACCAGCGAGAAGCCTATGAAGGAAGTCTCCGGGTGGTGTGGACTAGGATAAGAATAAAATAGAAAAAAATCAATCCAAGCAAACACTAAAGAGGCCACTGAAAGTACGTGGTTGCCAGCACCACAAGGCTCGGTAAGAACACTGTTTAAACGTGGTGCATCATTCCGTTGGGATAGTGGAATTATCGAGCACAATCCTTGCTTCGGGACCAACTGTCCATTAAAAATGTCGAGTCCGTTGAGTTTAGGAAGCTCTATCTTCAAGTAGGGAGAACCGATTTTAAAGAAATAAAATTCATTTGATTGAAATATTATTTCTGCGTTTATTTATGCATGTAGAAATTTTTTACTATTCTTATCTGCACTTTTACAATATTTTATTTGAAAAAGGCCCTGTTTTCGGCGCTCAAAAACCGATCGCCCGACTTAATGTTATCGCCATTCTCTCAATATGTTGAACAAAGATTGAAGGTTCTGGTAAGTTAGCTAAATATATTTTGAACATAATAAAGGAAAGAAAGCGTTTATATGTTCATTTTTACACGAGCTGTTGTAAAAGTTGTAAACCTCGGCTAATTCAAAAAACTTGCGATGCGATAGAGGTTTAGAGTGATACCGTTTAGCCGTTACGTTTTTTTTAGTAGTTATCATCATAACTAGGGCAACACTAAAATATCAAGTTATTTGTGACATGTTTTTCTTCCCGGCAAACAGTAATATTAAAATGTTAATTATAGTTTAGATTAGTTAAAAGTGTGTACTATTACTTATTTCGCTACATATATATTTCAGCAATTTATTAATATTGGTTTTACGCGAAGGGAGAATATTTTGTTCATAATTTATCATCCTTAAAAAATTTTAAAACATGTGAGATTGAAAGCATAACTTTTACAGGAAAAATGCGCTTCATACTCTCTTTATCCAAATGATTCTACTGTTTTTGTAAAGTATTATAACGATTAAGGTGGATTTTTTGAATGTCAGAGAATATTCTCCTGGTTTACAACACTTTTAGGGGCCAATCTCGCTCTAGTATATCATTTTTCGCCTCCGCATACGATCTGCCCTTCTTCATACTGTCCACGGAGCCAAATCACCCTCTTCCCCTCCCCTTCTGCCCAACGTCCTTCCTCTAGTGTGAATTTCATTTATAAATAATGACAATAATATTTATTTGTAAGAAACTACAGTAAATTCAAGTAGGAGAAATGATATCCCGTTTAACATTAACATCTCGAATGCCTTAAGCCTTTCCTCATCGTCCTTTTTCAGAGTCCACGTTTCCGCCATGTACAACGCTATACTCCATGTCAGGCTCCTCACCAGCGTCTTCTTCATATCCTTACCCAAGATCCTCGTCGTCAGATCCATTTTATTAATAAACACTTCCATCGTTAATGCTTTCCTCTTGCTCATGCAATTGCTACAGTGCCCATTTTATTCCAGCATACTACCCATGGAGATAATTTGCTTTACTTGTTCCTGTCCGTGCTCTCCTGCTTCTATATGAATTCGTTAAGAACAAGTGGAGGGGAAAATGTCCCTAAGGGATGATAAGACCAAAGTGTAAAGATGAAGTACCCCAGGAAAATAAAGGAGGGGATTGAGAAAGAACAACATGGAAGTAACGAAGTTTAAATTCCTCACAGTAACCTCACCTACCGTCGAGACTGATCTAAGAAACAAACGCTCCTCTGAAACCAACTTTTATTTGCAAAAGTGACACAAATTCCGATCCGAAACTTTGCTATGATGTTTCTAATTAACGTGAAGTCGAAGATACGTGATGCACCGCACTCTGAGGAGATTGAGCTTCCAGCTACAGGTTTCTGTTGCTGGTACAAGTTCTGTACCTGAGAGCCACAATGTAGAGAGAGAGAGCTCGACCAAGGAATCCCTCTCAACTGATGGATCGATTTGTCCTCGGTCTGCCTCTTCAACCTTGACCCGAGAATCTGAATGCTTACGCGATGAGTCACAAACGTTGACCCATAAATTGGGAGCGCACACGCCAGACCTTGGTTGGAACAACGTCTAAAGAGAAGCCCTTGTCCTCTGTGGCTTATCTTCTCGGCAAAAGTAGATTAAAACTCTTAACTAAAAGTAAGTACTGGGATGTCATGGTGGAAATATGATGCTGATGGCCATTGTAAGTCATACGGTCGACGAAAAAGGAACTAACTTAGACTAAATGGTTTTGAGTACCTACTGCCCACAACTGAGAACATATATATTTTTTTGGGCACGTTAGAATCCAGAAAGAAACCCAGCGACAGCAGCGGCACACATAAGGAGATAAGCGCCATAACTACGCGTTCCATTCTAAGGACATATTACTCTTACAGGACCCAGCATTCTAATACGGACGGTGACTCTAGTGATATTACCCGATAAATCACCAATCGTCACATAATTATACCATAGTTTGAAAAGGTAATGTAAGACAATTATATGAAGCACAAAAGAGTCGGAATGGTCACGAAAAGGGAGATGTTCCACTGAATGCAAGAAGTCAAATGACATCGAGTGGCCCTTCTAGGTACAAAATTTTTTTACATCTAGCAGAATAATGATCATGTGATTTTACTGGTATCTCATTCAAATGCAGGTATAAGTGCACTGAGTCGCTAAATTTCACCGAAATCAAATGAAAAAATCATGAAAACCTTCGTTTGAATTCCAAAAAAGTAGGTTTAGTACCCATCCCGTCCTTCTTGCGTTCAGAACAAGTAGTTCAGACATATATGGTTTCTTAATAATGCACGTTACAGATTATCATTAGTAAGTTAAAGAGAGCTGGTTAGCATGGAATACATTTGGTCTCTGGTAGAGTGATCGGAATTCAGAAACCTAGTGTCAGCATCGTGCTATTCTTTACAGCGGACAACACGAGGTGCGCAGCTCAATTGCGCCTAAATGACGCAAGGACTCACGTAACATGAAAGTCGTGTTCAGTTAGCGTCGCCATCTGGACTCGAACACAGGCCCGAGGCTTTGGAGATCCGGCGCAGATTCCATCAGAGCGATCCAATCTCTATGCGAGAGACCCAGTTTCCGAATAAGGAGGATCCAGATAGTCGGGACTCGCGAAGAATTCGTTCTTTTAAAGTTTCGACCTTCCTCCATTCCGCATTGAAACGAGATTGGCAGCCGCGGCGGTATTTTTCTGCGTCGACCCCATTTGCAGACTGATGGATAGGGGGACGAATGTGTAAGAGACACAAAAACGTATCAAACAAACTAACAGGCCATCCAAATCGCCATTTGGGGCATCAAACAATGAATAAATGGGCGTCACTAACATCGATTACTTGTAATTCTCCACCGTAACTGAAAGAGACATGACTCACAAGAGAGCGAGCACGTAAACTCCTACGAATAAATTATATTTTACTAGATAACTTACTCTGTAAGTATAACCACTGATGATTAATTGAGATTAGATGTACAAATACGATCTATCGGCTTCATTAACAATGAATCTCAACTCACATGACCAACATTTAATCAATTTGTTTCTGCTAGGCTTTTTACTTGGCCAAGCCCAAAAATTAAGTCACTGCCTACCTAACTATCCACCCCAAGCTAAGCGGCTGATCATACATTTTAAAATATTTGGTTATATGCATTGGCGGAGATTCGTAAATCAATGAGCTCAAGTGATGGAACCACTTTAATCGAGTATTCCCGCAAAAAGCAAAAAAGGGAAATAAATTTTGCCACTACTAGAAATAAAATTAAGGTTGGTCCATATTTTGAAAGTTTTTACTTTTCTGATACAAAAATATCAATTCTTAAAACAACTTTTTTAAAAAGAAAAGTTTTGGAAATCGCTTTTCCTACCACGCATTGAATGTTTTTTTTGGCATTTCACGAAGTACCCTGTGTAGATTGTTTATCTTGGTAGCGGAAAAATATATATGACCTTTGTGTAGAACTCTCGCTAATGCTTCTGACACTCCTGCTAAAGCTCGACTTTACTGTTTTATATTGGAAACCCGAACCCTACTTGGGTGTATTGCAGAGGACACTTCGAGTACAGTACTCCGTCTGTCGGATGAGACGTTAAACCGTGGTCCCCTTGGCGCCCTTCGTCAAGAGCAGGCTAATGCCGACGCCGGGTTTCCATCCACCCTTCCTCCCTTACCTATCCCCCTATGGGGCAAATGACCTCAGCCGTCGGTCGCCTCCTCCAAATATCCAATCCAATCGACTTCTACTAGACGAGCGGTTGAAGGAAAAGTGCGGAAGAGAAGGAGGTTTCCGAGATATAGCGAGACAGGGTAAACGAACTATTTCGTGAAAAAAGGCAAGAGGCCCACATACGCAAGGCAAGTGATTTAAATCACGCAATGATATGACTTTACTAGAGACGGCAGGTTCGAAAAATCAGGCTTCACTGTCTTGCGCCATTTACACTCTACTTCATTCCGTGGAACAACCAGATAAATATATTTCTGAAAAATAAGACGTAAGGACGAATAGGACAAAACATCAACTCCTTTTTCTTTAGCTGAAGTTACTTACCCATATTTAAAATAAAAACACTTAGTTTTGTTCCACCAATGTGTTAAAAATTGTATCACCAATTACCACCAATCACCAATAGCCAAAAAATTACCAATGTATTAAAAACACAATTCGACCTCTTTCGGCCTTTGCAGGCCATTATCAAGACTACCATGAGACAGCACAGTTAATATAGAGACCTCAAGGACTCGTCGTTTACATTGTAGCCCTGATAATAGCCTGAAAAGGCCGAAAGCGGTCGAATTGTGTTTTTAATACATTGGTGGAAAAACTAAGTGTTTTCATTTTAAAGATGGACAACTTCCAAAGAGTGAACTCGCCAACCATTGATTTTATACTTACTTATTTATAACAAAGAAGCAGACGGGACAGGGTATTGGCGTAAGAGACCAAGTAGATTTGAGAGGATCTAGACCTGCCATTTACCTGCAAACGAGAATACAAAACCGTTAGAAAATTCTAAACACCAGATGCAGATATTACTCCCAACATGAATATTTAATGATAAATAGCTAGACTAGGGTATTAAATATAATTGGAGCATAAACTTGGTGGAATTGAGACCTAATTAAAACATCTAAATTCCACATATTCATATTATTTATGCTTTTTATTTACATTCCGTCTTCTTTAGGCTGTGTCTAGAAATGAATTGGCGTTTACGGAATAAAGTGAATATGCAAATCTTCAAAGACGCCCACACAAAAACCCACTAAAATTTTGAAATATACTTGAGATACCATTACATCACAATATAAAATTTTACGAGGAGTTCATCCTCCGGTTGGTTCGTAAACTTTGACAACCATGGCTATTTTATAAAGTAGAAAAACAGAATTAAGTTCCGGCTAAAACTACAAGAGTCAAAGGTTGCAGTAACTTGCACGTGTTATGAAAGAGAATAATTTCTACTCTTTGGCAACTTAATATAGCTCTGGAATAATGAGCAACAAATGGATAAATGGTGTAAAACACCACGCTCAAAAACACATCGTAAAATATTCCTGGTCAAAGCCACAATCATATCATAAATCGTAACCTGTAGTCGTTAGTTACAGCCCGTATTGTATAACCCAAATATCGGTTCATAGCTCGTGCATATGTTTCTGACGCAGATTTCAAGGCAAAGTGGGGAGGTAGATTGATAGGTTGAAGGAATAAGACAGATAAGAGAGGAGGTAACGAGATAAAGAGGAATGTAAACCTAGATCTTCGCAAGTAAGGCACGAGGCACACGAGCGTAAGGCTAGCAGACAAGTGATTAGAATCACCCATCGGTATGACCTTACGTGGGACCATATCTTAAGGATCTCATCGTTCGATGAGTCAAAACGGGAGGGTAGGTAGTGGTGTGTCATCTCACTTCTCGAAGTGCTGTGTGTAGGGGACAACTAGAAATGTTTCTTGGCTGACCCTTTACACTTAACAACCTTCCTCCAACTTTTTGCAGAAATGTTAAAGATCCGTATTAAAGGCTCCTAAAAAATGTACTTAGTGAATGTGAGAATCTTTTGCAAGGGCCATAACCAACAGGTTTCTCGCTCCTTTAACGATTCCCTAATCCTCTATTAAAAGTAATAAAAAAAACAACTTCCTGCGTACAGCACGCGCGTATCTATCGGCCTGAGATCAAAGCGAGTAGGAGCCGGGGAAGAAAGGCGCGGTTGTTCATCCCTCGCCAGCAGAATCGCAAGAAGCGATCTCGGAAGTATGTTCGGAGACTCCGACGCGTACTCTTGATAAAAAGACTGCCACATCCTGCGAACTCCTACTCCCATCTTCCATCGGCAATAAAACTTATCACATTTACACGTTTAACCCTGGAGAGAGTGCGCGCTCCTTATCTAAAATCTAAACTATTTTCGGCGCGTAAATTCCGTATGGCAAGTTTCAGACTTCATTTTTCGGGAAGATAATTCGCGAATAAGAGTAAATAACTAACATACATTCACTTGGTTAGGAAGCTCACGTTTCAAACTGGAAAAGAGAGCGCTGGAAATTATGTTGGATACGTAAATTTTCCGGCCCAAACTCAATGGAGTCCCAAAATGAAAATAAAAAATAAAAGCTAATAAAAATCAAGAATAATCAAGGAGAGAAAGAAAATCTCGTTAATGCTATTACCATCTCATGCTCCATTTCTTTCGTTTTCAGCCTTTCTACTCGAGGCTTCTACATAATATTTTACGCAATCAACTGCACCCAAACATGAACCATTATGCGTTTTAATCGACAGTTTGACCGATTGAGAAGTGCTTACTTCAACAATAGATATGTTGTTTCACAGTGCTCGTTAACTTAAGCATTTGTCCTCCCGTCCCAAAAAATCCATTCATTTGATGGCACGAGGTAACAATATGAACTGCGTAGACGATCTATGAAGGAAGCCTTCATCAGAGCATTCCCTCCTCTAATGAAGGAAATAACTTTTTACTATTTCTAAATGAATATCGGCCTCTATTTTCCCCATAAAAGCTCTTGTCTTTTGCGTATCATGAATTTTAATCAATTATGAGAATCCCATCTTGCCAAGATCGTTATGCGTGATTGTAGGAGAAAGTACCGGTTGAGTTATAAATTTCAATTATACTTGACTGTAAGCCAGCAGTAGAGCTGCATACGATAATTGCAGACGTAAGAAGACCCCCTAACGTCAAACATGGCTGGGCATCCAAAATATACGACAAAAAATACCATCGGTTACTGACATCCAATATTATATATATTCATAATCTAAGACCCTTTGAATAACTTATCACTTTTTGTTGTAACCTTTTTTTGTACTCAGCACTAAGTATACATCATGATGAACGCTGTTATACTTAATTAACTATAATCAATATTTATTTTCTTTCAAGATAAATGAGTATTTGGGCGTTTTTTATACAGAGATAGAAACGTCAGGAAGCAGAAAGAACAGTAGTAAAAAGAGCAAAGCAGTAGCACTTTCATATTTATAATGCCTTTCGAATAAAAAAAACTTGATTGTGTTTTGATTTTCAAATTGATGAGGTGTATTGAAGCAAGAATGTCAATCATACTCTCATTACGTGAAATGAGTCGCATAAAAGTTTATTTCAAGTTTGCTTTTGCTTTTAACTTCCCGCTTCAACCCATCGAAAGTAATTCCACTTCGTCAAATCTCCAGCATCGATCTCTCGTTGCTCCGCGAGACGTCGGAGTCAAAAAGGCGATGCATTATACAGGCAAGGAGAATTGACAGGGCAAATCAATCGTCCACGGGAGACCAGAGAAATCCCATTCGCTGGGACGGAGATACAATTACCGACCGTCAACATTCAGATGGCCAACCTCCAACTCGTACTTTCAACGTTGACGCCATTCCTTCAAAGCACGGGAAATGACAATTTCAGCTGTATAGTTAGTTTCACGCAAGGCGTTAGTCCTGTGCATCTCCTACAAATGTGCATTCATTATTTTTTTCTAAGACGTGGGATTGTGAAAAAGTCTTATTGCCTCTTCATATAAGGATATTAGGTGCTTACTTTCATCATGCTAATCCTCGAGCACTAAGTAGTTTGAGCGAGGATCTTTTTCTAGTCTATATTGGGACTAATTTATTTTTTTCAAATTTAAGCAAAAGTCAGAAGAAGGATGTAAAAATAATAATGTTAATGACAAGAAAATTTGCTTTTTGCACAACTGAAAATTTTCAGTAATAAACTTAATTTTCATATATGACATTCTATTTGAATTCAATTAATAATGACAGAACCAATTATGTTTCCATCCACAGAGTTTTTTACTGGTACAACTAGTTTCAACGCTACTGCGTCATCATCATGTACAAGCATTAAAATCATTGTCATTAAAATCATAGAACTCCTCCCCCGTCATACTGCCACCATCACCTAATCCTTCCCCTTCTCTACCATGCTTTTTGATTGTGTGTACACATACCACTGGCTATGATTTTAATGCTTGTATCTGTAGATGACGCAGTATCGTTGAAACTATTTTTAGCAATAAAAAATTCTGTTGGTTTAAACAAAGTTGGTATTGTCATTATTATTTCAATTCACAAGCTTACGTCTGAAAGGACTGAATTTATTCTATTAGAGTTAGTTGTTTAACGCCACGCGCAGACATCGCCATTTAAACCTATGATATTTCTGCGATTTAATAAAAAGTACTATAACCGATTAAAAATTAGCATAAAATAATAATAGGGATGTCGTATTATTTGGGAAATACCAGATATCTGACCCGTCCTATGCATCAGAAATTCCTCATATTTTAACGACGTCTCATTGGAAAGCACAGAACCCATCATAAAATTGCTTCTTGTTTACGCAGGCACATGGGAAAGTAACTCGATCAATGATTGCTATTTTGGAATCACCGATGAGGTGATTCCTTACCCAAAGATGACACCAAATTCATCGCACAATGCGCATTTTTATCGTTATAAGATATAAGATATCGTTATATATCATTCAGCTCCAACAACCTCAGTCTCACATTATGAGTACAGTAGCCAGTAAAGTGATACATGGGCTTCAGTGCACTTGATTAACGCGGGCGGGAGCTATAAGCGACGCGCATTTTTCTCAAGTATCTTTCCCAATGCACGTACAAGGAAGAAAGATACCTACTACAGATGGCCGAATGAGAGTAAACAGGGCTATTATCCGCGTCCCATCAAATAATTTGGAATCATCCGCCCACCACCTCGCCAAAAAAAAATAATGGAGCGCCATTTACGCTCATGCCTGTGAATGGACATCTTTGTCTTTGAGGAAGAGGGAGTTGAGAACTAACTGCTTAGCACTATTGTCACCCTCCGCTTTTCCTGTCAGCCTTCACTTTTATCACCGGTGGAATAATTATCGGCGTAACCCAAAGGAAAGAGAACGCTGTGCTCTTTTTGAGGCGATTTCGATCCGTTAGGGATCCGCAAATGGTCTCTTCAAAGGAAGAAAACGGCATAAAATCAAAGGTATATAAGCATTTGGGTAAAACTAACGTTGAAAATCTAAAGAGCAATTTAATATCAGGTGCGCTGAAACAGTTAAACTTAGATAGAGGAACCTATTTTAATAGAACTAGGGAGGATATGGATAGAATGATAGATATTTTTCATCGCTCAATCCAAAACATTTACAGCAAGTAACGATAATTTTTGGATGTTATCAGTTTTGGTGTAATCAAAGGAAGAGTCTGTGCGAAGTTATAATCGTAGGGTGAGTACATCAATAAGAAAGAATAATAATGAAAACCATAGAAAAATACAAACAGACACAAGTGTTTAGAAATAGATATGCGTAATTTTATACATGTATTTATATAGAGCAGAACTGTACGAGAACGATAAATGTTTAGGAATAGGTACTTAGAAAATGCATTAATAAGCCAGGATCTGAATAATTTTTATCTAATTCAACCATTTAATCTTTGTTTACAAAATAGTTAATTCTTAACTTTTTAAGAAACTGGATGTGTTTACTCATGTACATTGTTTGAAAACAAGAGTTCAATCATTTTGATTAGCGGTTTTCAACCAGGATAAGGCTCGCCCAACGTGGTTGGAGGTGGGTAGAATATGGTTGGGGGATACGTGACGAAAACCTGATATTCACTGAAGAGGGGTGTGCACATTACGACACAGCGAAAAGGGTCCAACGTATTTACAGGGTGACTACTGATATTTAATTTTCAAATTCCCTCGGCGTGGCAGTTCTTGAGGCACTTCTGGTATCTATGCAATTGAACAATTGAATCAAATCTCCAAGGGGTCAATTTGATTACGGACTACTCAGGGACTAGCCGTAATTTCTGCGATCACCTTTGAGCATTATTTGATCCAAACATGTCACTCTTCATGAAAATGGTTCACTTTTGCTCTCACATGAAGACATTAGGACCCGAGCGAATTTACCAAATTCGATTTGGTTTTGAATGCAGTTTGACTTTTGTCCTATTTTTAGGTGATGAAGACTACCCAAATAGCAAATAAATACAACGGCAAGTCTATACATCTATCGTCTACACATTCGTGGATTAACACGTTCCTCTGATGTGAAAAATAACAATTTATATTTATCATTTGTCCACCTAATTTCCTCAAGGTTAGGTTATATAATGGCATTCACGCACATTCGAAGACCTTGGGACTGATGAAAGCGCTTTTATTGGCGACATCACGTTTATAATCCCTTTTCACTTCTGTGGAAATCACGCAGGAAAAAAATAGGCTAGGCATAAATGTTTATGGCCTCCCATCCGGTTACCGGCGAAAAAGCGAGACTGGTTGTTAGACCTTGCGGTGATCGTTCCCGAGATAATACAAACGGACCCACAACTTTTGTTGATTCAGCCAAACAATCAATTCCTTCGTTCCTAATGTGTATAGCTTTCGCAATAGTTCCTGGCGCAGACCTGCACTGCAAGGAGGGGAGGAAGATATGGATGGGGTAAACGGAAATGGCGGAGGGCAGAAAGGATACCAACGAGAGAAAAAGAGGCAGGAGAACTGAACTACTTCGCGAAAAAGGCAAGAGTCACACTGAGACCAAAAGCTAGTGGACAAATTGTTCACATCACTCATCACTATGGCTTTACAGAGGAGTGTATATAGAGGTATCATTGTGAGGAAAACACCAAACGGGACGATAGGTAGTCAAGAGTAATCCCACTTTTCAAAGCACTTGCGTTCGTAGCAATTAGGAAGATCTTCTAACTGGCTATCTTGAGGTCTCATTGCGAAGATAAAACCAAGCGGGACGACAGTAATCCCACTTTTCGCAGTTCTCGTGTTAATGGCAATTAGAATGATTTTTCTGACTGACAATCTTGGGTTCTCATTGTGAAAAAAAGGCCAAAACGGGACGACAGGTAGTAGTGAGAAATCTCACATTTCGAAGCGCTCATGTTGGCATCAATTGAATGATTTTCTTACTGAAAATCCACAAAAAACAACCTTCCTCACCCGTTAGGTATGATTTTGAAAGCTTCGTAGTACAAATCCCAAAATATTCTGATTCGTAGCGCCAGTAACTTTCGCTTCGCACGCGGGCAACCTGGCCTTCAATGCCTTAAAGCAGGAGTGTATGATGCCGATATTAAAAGTCCTCATTACGTGTTTCCGACGACAAGCACGTATTCGCCAATGGTTGGCTTTCCCAGCCAGCCGACACGGACTGAGCTTCCGATGGGAACAAAAAGCTCAGGCATGTTTCGCTTCCGTAGATGGAAAAAGGCGAGACCGATTCGGGTTGGATGGCGGAAGAATCGTCTTCAGTTCTCGGCAATTCTTCCCAGTTATTTCAGGAGAAGGCGATAAATAAATCGGCAGTGGAAACCAGAGTCGCAACGTGGCGAGTTGTTGCAGCTTGCAATTGCAGTTGGAGCAGGAATCTCAAGAGCTTGAGGATATTGACGTGTGGGTTGACTTGAAAGGCTACCGATAGGCTATCATTTTTATCGAGGCCTCGCAATTCCTTTCGACTCAAGGGAAGCGACGCTGGCCTAGTCCCTCGTGATTGAAGGTTTTAGCATTTGTTTTTTCTCTTCTTCTTTCGTCTGATCGTCGTAGGGAATCCTGCCGTCAAATAAAGGCAATATGTATCGACGTGACTTCAAACTGCTTTGTCATTCCGCACGTACTATGCCATGCCGCGCGTTCGATGTACTTCCTGTTCCCGTTTTCGTCTTATTTTTCCCCTGCTTGTTTTCTCTGGCGTTAGAAAAAGGGTTGAGCGACACTTATAAGGCGACAGAAACCTGGATCGTGGATGACTACAAGCCATAAAAAAATCACATTACGCCTTGCATGATAACGAGTTGCCTTGGGAGCCATTAATGTTTAGCAAAGTTCCATCGAGACAAAATAGGTCAAAACGAATACCGAATGCCAGATTTTCATTGGCATTGTTTAGAAAACACTATTTCAATCTTAAAAATTTCACTGTTAAGCAGCCTTGGATTTAAAAAAACAAATTAAGATACAAGTTATTGAACGAATTAATCTTCATTTAGCCCTTTATTCAGCAGAATAGCCGACTGCAGCGCCATTTCTATGGAACTAACATAGCATTTTCACTCCAATCATTTGCAACTATTTCAGAGACACACGTATTATATATTCGAGTCCATCCATATTCCATTTCACTCGATTTCCTGGAAGGATTTGCTTCTTCATATAAATTTTTCGCAAAAAACGGCACTCATATTACATAGAGTAGTACTACCTTGCCTTTACATCAATCACTGTAGCATTTAACACCTTGTAATTACAAATTCAACCTGCGAAAAACATATAACAGAAAGGCAGGGTTTTGTAGTTCCTATTAGAAGTAATTATATTGTTCTATAAGTAACAAGAGTATGGATCAAATAGCACTTAAACCATTTTAAGGGGGAACAATCCAGAAAGAGGAAATTACGCTGGTAAACTATTTTCATGGCTTATTTTTATTGTAATTACCTGTTTTAATTGTTACATTAACTTATCTAATTATTTAATTTATGACCTGAGGTATCACTCTGTGCATTGCATTAAACATAGACAATTCTTAACGAAAGACTATACTAATTTTGACGCTTGGTATTTTTAAAATATTTGGCCTAAACTAGTGTTTTTCCAGAGATTTATTTATGAATGGCCATCTCAACATTATTTGACTAGAATGGTTTAGAAATTGCATAAGACGATCAATCCCATCTTTGCACCAGTAGATGGCAGTTATTTTTTATTTCCTTTGAAGGAAACCCACGCATATTCCATTATATTGCATTAACATAGTTTCTACTTACAAATACGGCCGTTTGCCTTAGCAACCGCTCTTCACGCTGATTATTAAACCGACTAATCGACTAGGAAAGCTTAATGACCTCCTTTTAAGGGTACTAAATGATGTTGTTCGTCAGTAATTCATCTTCATTTAAAACAAGTCTATTATCGACTTTATACATAATGTACTGATACCAAATACGGGAAATTGTATGAACAACTTATCAGTGTAACCGACGAGAAGGGAATAGCCAGCATTATGAACAGCAAATTTGCAACTGGATTGCAGATCCGACCAGAGAGCATCTGGCACACTTAGGTGAGGAAACTTTAGACACCCCTATCCTTCATTTGCATGTATTTTGTCATATATTCACACAAGCAATCATACACTTACATAAGTATCAACAAAATGAAGAGCACTATTATAAATATTTACAAAATTATTAATCACCACGAATACATATGTTCATATGCATTATTAGATACCATATCTTAGCACCTCAAGGCATATTCCCAGATACCCCATCGCTTAGTGACAAATCCGGCCATATATCTACATCTACATCTAAATACTACCCAGAGAGCCGCCGTATGGGCGTGTGGCAGGGGGTGTTAGGACCCCAGCCTTGTAAAGATGTAAGTTTTTGGGAGATGAAACGGAGACAAGTATTATAGAAGTGTATTTAGTGGAGCTCACTTTTCTTTGTGGTCGTTAATTGTGCGCCGAAAGAACGAGTTTTTGCACCTATCTGTGCGGCAGAGTATCTCTCTTATGTTATCGAATCTGTCAGACATAAAGATGTAGTGAGGAGTCATGAAAATATTCTCTATGTCGCTCTAAAAAATATCACTTCTTAATTTATCAAGTGGCCTAAGCCTAGCGTGTAGCCTCCGAGTCTCTAAGGGCTCCCACCTTAATTCCTCTAAAAGTTGTGAGATACTATATTTACACTCGTAGCAGTTTTTAACGAAGCGAGCTGCTTTCCTTTGTATTTTATTAATTTGTTTTGGTTAAATCTTTATGACCAGGGTTCCAAATGCTCGCTGAGTATTCGAGGTGTGGCCTAACCAGAGTGAAGCAGCATTTCTCTTTAACTTTTTCATCTGAGGACCTTCCAATTATACGTTTAACAAAACCTTATTTCTTTAATGCTGTGGCATATATGTTTTGTATGTGTGTCCCCACGATATAGCAGAAGAAATTTTCACAAAATTATTAATCAGCACGTATACATATACTCATATGGCACACTTAGGTAAGGAAAGTTTAGACACCCTTTCATTTGTATGTATTTTGTCATATTCACACAAGCAATATCACACACGTACATACGTATCTACAAAAAGAAGAGCATTATGAGAAATAATTAATTTATGTTATCATTAATATTATAATTTACTTCAAATCCCGAGCAAATTATTTGTTCGAGTAAGATGTTGGACAGCCGGAGCCGGTCAAATCGCGTATTTTATCTTTGGGATTATTATAAGTTCCCCCAGTATCCAGAAGTCGTCCAATTCACGGTGGTCGTTAAGGTTTAATAGTCAGAGACGTCAGTTGAGGAAAAGTCAGTTGGCGAGTCTCGCTTCGTTCTTCAAAGTCATCCCCAAGATGGCGTGGAAACCATTCCCTCCCCCCCAGTGCTATTTTTAATCCACTTTTCTTCCGACCCGCATCACTCCTCGGCGTCATCAGCATCGCATAGATTCGTTCAGAACGAGCTCCTTTCTCTATACACCCTCGAATGCTTAACAGATTTTTCCGCGAGGTCGACCTTTCGGTCATTAATCGATATGGCTTGAGCCATTATCATTCCTTCTAAATGCGATTCTCGTTAAAGCGAGTCTTATTAGTCTTCATCTCCTGACATCAAGGCGTTCTGAAAATATTCGTGATGGGCATCATGCCGATCACCAACTACTAAGTTCCCCGTTATTAATCGATGCCTCAATGTGAGGCTTGTTTAAAAAAAATGCCTTGTTTTGAGGAATTCTGATATCGTATATTGTCGATGGGATGCTTTGTCGTTCTGTCAGAATTTCTCAAAAAATGACTAGAGGGTCAAATGTACTCAATATCTAAAATTAGATTCATAAACCAAATTTCTCAGCAAGTTCAGTTCAAATGAACACTCGTTCATTGAATTAGATTAAGCCATAAACATTTTTGTGGCCATTTATCTTCGAATGAAAGTAGCTCAAAAAATTACGTTAAGTGAGAGCCTAACATGTCTGTACATGATTGAAGCCCTAATACGACACTTCATTTCAAACGATAACGCAAGCACGTGGATCTGAATTTTTTTCTAGAGGTCCTTCCGCATTGAATAAATGCTTCTTAATTTTCGACATGGAAAGTTTAGAGAAAAAAGAAGTAGGCAAATGTACAGACAATTTTCTTTCTTCAATAATTTTGATAGAATTGAACTGGCATGACAAATGCTAATTTCAAGTATGAATGAGGTGAATGGTGGCAAAAGTAATTAACATTAAATCTCCATTTTGCGGGTTAGGTTACGTTACATATTTTGCGTGTTATCTGTTCGATATGTAAAAATAAATTCTATAAATCCACGCACTAATTTTTCACGCAAACTCAACTTGAAACCACATGGTTTGGTACTTGAAAACGGTTGAAATATTTCGGAAAATAGTGCTAATTGGCCAAGGCCAGACTTAAATACCATTTTAGAAAAGAATCCGAAGACGCGAAGAGTTTAAGGAATCGTTAAGGACGAAGAGTTTAATCAAAGAGACGCGAATTGTTTAAGGAAATAGAATAGAGAGAAAATTTTGAACCAATCTTCGCCTCTGAGTTATAAGCAAACAACTACTGGAATGAGATGGAGCTGGAAAACTGAAATTCCGCAATAACTGAACTTTTCGCTTATTTGTGTGAGTTCTCCCAGAGAATAAAATGAAAAATAAAACATGGGCACTATCACAGTTTTTCAGTCATTAGAAAAGAACCGCATGGACCTAAGTCGCCATTTTAGTCATAATTCAGTACCGGCCGCACAATCGGCCAAATAGTTTGGAAAAAGTGAAAATTGAAAGCATTTACGCAAAAAATATCCATTGTTCGTACTTTAAATTTTTTAACATCAAAGTGTATTTTTATAACGAAAAAATGTACGTCGGTATTTGAAGTCAACAGTTTCGGGTGAGATATTGTGGAACTGCATTGTTAAAATGAAGAGCACTAGATGTTGTACTGTCCACTATTTTTAATACTGAAAACTATACAGCACGTGTTTCGGTACTTTATTGGCCATCATCATATGTACGTGTTGTCCAAATATTTGTTTTTACTCATATTGTCTCGATGGAACCTCTCCTTAACACTCCCTTCAAAGAATTTTCAGTCACCAAAGTGGGAGAGAGGGATTTAGAAGAAGCAAAATGCCAGCCGGGCGCGCCTAACCGCGCGACCACAGAGTTGTCCGAAGAGGGCCTTGGCCCCCCCGCTTCCAGAATGTTTTGGCGCGACGTCGAAAAAGTCCCTCTCATTTGGAGTGAGATGAGAAGTATCGGGTGTCGAAGGCATCCTCTGGTCCTTTTTTCCTTCCTTCCATCCCCTCCCGTCAATCTTTTAACGACCACTTAAGTCGGTCCACTTTGCATAACGCGGGCCATTAGCCGAAGATGGCCTTTGAATGCATTGCCGCGTGGAATAAAATATTCCTATACCGACTCGTTCCAGCGAAAATATTTCTGATCCCATATACATTTGCACGTGAAATTACTGTTCTAGCTTTTTTATTTATGATTTAATATATTTTAAAAATAGAAATATTTGAAGGGGCAGCCAATGTAACTGCATATGATTCTTCGACCGAAAAGGCGACGATACAATAATCCACACTTGATTTGTGAACCTTTATTGTTTTCTCTGTTTTGCATGACTGTCATATCCAGGACTTCCCGACTCAGAAAAAGAGACAAACAATTCATCAAGCATTCAATTTCCAATATTTGAGGCGAACCACTTCTCTCAAGACGTAAAGAGCACATTACAGACTCCGCGCTATTTACCACGGTAGGTTTAATCACATGCATTCAATTCGAGATTAAGATTACAAGACGTACAGGTTAAAAAGTAATGTTTCTCGCATACGACTAGGGACCACGACATGGGATGGATAACGTCCATGAGACTAAAATTGACGATAGGTGGCGTTACTTTAACGCTCCTTTTTGTTTTATTTTTATCTTTTATCGACTTTCCATTTCTGCATGCCAATTGAATGTAATTTTTATGTTTTTATACGTTAAAAACAAAAATTATCACATTAGCAGCGCACTGAATGTGAATCTTCCTCATGAATACGATATTGAACAGTGCACATAATACTGGTATACTATTACCTTATTGGTGGGTTTTGAAGAAACTGACGTCCCAATTCCTTGGACATCTTGTCACTTTCCCTCAGCAATAAGGCTAGCCGTTACGTCTCCCTTAAAACTACTCGCACCCACTTCCCCTTACGTAAATTTGGCAGTTTAAGTTTCCTCCCTATTCATTCCTGTTCCGTAATTTTCCACCATTTTTTGCTCTATCACCCTTTATATTTCGTACAACAGCAAATAAAATAACGATATTCCGTTTTGCGGATGGAGAATGCCAGGTGAAGATTCACCCGTCTAGTTATATGGTATTGTAACAAAAGTATCGATAATATACTTAATATGAGAAACGAATTAAATTTACAGAATCCACAAAACGATTGAAACCAGGTCTCGGTATCTGCAAGTGTCGAATCAACAAATAATTATATAAAGTAACCTTTGGGTCAAATCCTCATTATTGCCAGGCAAACAGTTTTCATAAACTATCTTTTATTAATAAAAAAATTATTCTAGCAAGGATTAAGAGTTCTCGAGTTCCCAACCAGGTGATGGTGGATTGTCGCAACATCAATCACTCGACTCGGTGCCACAAATACCCATCACTCGGTCGAAAACCCGAGAGCTCTTCATCCTAAACATTCGCCAGGAAAGACTGAAATCTTATATGATGCTAGTTAGTTTACCAACAGAAAGTGACAAAGGCTTTCGATTAGATAGTTTTTTGGCCAATCTATTGTTTGTAATACTTAGCGTAGCTCTACTAAAGACGAATACCATACGTTGTTAGGCAAAAACGGGACGCATTGCGCAATCTGAGAATAAAATTTCCCAATCAACAGATATAAATTTCCCTTGGAGAAAAATTTCGTAGTGGTAAATAGGATAAACGAACACCCGGAAGAGGAAATTACAGAAAAAATACTTTCCTCTGTTCAAGATGGGCGGAAGACTTAGAGAAAGTATGGCGCAGTAATCAAGGCGACATCAGCCATGAAATAGAACATGAATGAATTATCCGTCATTTTGTTATCCCATTGTATTCCCGTCACCTTTTGTTATTCTACTTCTATTAGAATGGACAATCGGCGCTCTTCCGTTTGCGTAGGTTTTGAAATAGGTTTTGAAATCACAATATGAGTACTCTTTCAAGTGAAGAATGGAAGGTGTCGAGTACAAAACTACTCGGGATCGAAAGAAATCGATGAGGGTAAAGTATCGAGACTTTTCCAGTATCCTTAACTCCTCCGCTTACTCTAGAAGCAACTCGCAAAGGTTTTCCGGGTGACCGATTATTCTATGAACTTCTCCGTAACTTTTCAACTACGAAAATTAATATCTGTTGATTGGTGAATTTTATTCATGATTCAGACGAGTCATGCGTCCCGTTTTTACCTACCTACGTTTGGTCTTTGCCTTCAGCTGAGCTACGCAAAGTACATATTACAATCAGTAGATCGGAGAGAAAGCGAGCTAATCCACACAGAAAGAGTTTGTCGCATTCAATTAGTGAACTAAGTACGGTTTTTTTTATTCTTAAGAGAATATTAAATGGATAATATTTGCCCGACAATGCAGATTTTAAGATTTCATTCTTCAGAAAAATATTCTATTTGTCTTTGGAAACTATTTGTCAACACCGAATGCGTTTGTCTTTCTCAATTCGTAAAAGAATGAGCTTAATTATTTATCCTTCAGAAAAATATTTTATGAGAACTATTTGTTAGGTAACAATGGAGATTTAATTCGGTAGTTACTTAAAACTGTTATTTGTTGGTTCGATACATACTAATATCTACATTTTTGAGACAGTTACTTCGTGGCACCAATAAATGTTATGCGATATTAATTGTGAGTACATCTACAATACCCACGTTATGTAGATGAAGATTCAAAGGCTGCGACCATGGCGGTGGCAAGAAGCTCTCTAAACGGTAAAGCCCGCTAGACACGTGGAAAGGTCAAATGAGAGGGATAGGATTACGAGACGGGGGGCATGGGTGGGGAGGTAAAGAAGCGCTCGGAGGCGCGGAGAGGAAGGAATGTTAAAAAGGTCCAAACAAGTGGGTCCGTTTACACACCCTCCGTATCTTTTAAGGCAGGAAGCTCCATTTTGGAAGGCGGGGGACTTTTGTTTGTTGGCCCACGGAAATGAATTTGGTGAGTGCCAGTGAGAATATGGGAAGGTATGAGGGAGGGAGGGTGAGAGGGGCTGGGAGGATAAGAATAAAAATGGAGGAGAGGGTGGGAAGATCTTAATTCGGCGATGATGCGGGAGATTGGGAAATACTTAAGTTGGGAGCGGGGTGCGATCGACGATGCCCGAAAATAACCTTGACGCATTTTTTTACGACCGAGATATAAAGTATAACCGTGAACTTCCACCGCTTCCTACGCTGCTGCCGCGGTCGTTTTCCAATCCGCTTTCAGGTGAACAGGCCGTACTTGGCTTTCCTCAAATACAGGAAGTGGCGTCACAGACTTGGCATAAGTGCTAACTGCAAAAGGGCTGATACGTGCCATAGAGTGCTCCACATTTAGGGTAGTTTGAGCAAAATATTCTTCGGCCGTTTTCGAACTTGGCAAACGCATAGTTAACTGCAAAGTAAATCTTGATCCCCAGACAGAGTGAAATCCTCACTTTTACTTTCACACTTTCGTAGCCGTTCCACGAAGGAAAAGACATCATGCGTCCATTATCTCGTAAAATATACGAAAAGCGGCATCCGTGTTCATAATGTTGGTGGGTGATTGAAGTCGATTACTTCTTGTAAATGCTTCCCATTCTTATGCGAAAATGTTGAAGGCATAACTATTCTTAAAATCTTATTGCTGGCGAAAAAAATAATTCATATATGCCATAATATGGCGAATAATGAGTATGCTTTGATAAATTGGGGCTCCTAAAGTGAAATATAGTAGGGATGAGTCGATTCCACTTCTTTTCGATTCCGATGCCGATTCTTTCAAATCGATTCACGATTCTCGATTCCGATTCCATCGATTCTTATTCCTAATAACAGGTGGGATATTGATGTACCAGTTGCGTACGACTATTACTTAAATTCAAGTATTGGCTGAAATAAATTAACAAAGATAAATTAAGTCGCTCAAAAGTATAATTATTAACAAATAGCGAATATATCCTCAGCTTATTGAGGTAGTACATAAAAAGTACAAATTGATAGTCTACACCCAAAATTACTGAGAACAAATATGATATGATAAATGAAATTTGATTTGAATATTTATCCATCTGGAATCGATGGAATCGGAATCGAATTTAGGCGATCGATTCTCGATACCGATTCTAATCCTGAGAATCGGAGGAATCGAGAATCGACATTTGGATTCGACTCATCCTTGATATATAGATATTAAATTGTCATCGTCTTAAGCTTGGCTCATGTTTTTCACGCGGTACGTTGACAACTCCTTCACGACGAAAGGTTTTTTTTTCGCGATCCTGAAAAAAATACTGCGGTGAATACTTGTGATGTGTATTTTTTTAAATCGCACAATCTAACAAATTACACACTCTAAATATTTATACGAGATTCATGTGTCACATAATCCTCATTTTTTAAATAATCTGTGTCTGGAGAGCACGCACGGAAAATATCTCGTAAAGTAGTGCAGTAATGTGGCTGATATCTTGGTATCTTTGGAATGCTGAGATATTTTTCTTTAAGACGAGACCAAATTATATGTCCCTCGGTGTAATTATATATATCGCTCAAACTGCCTTAATCGGCGGTACAGTCACTATGGAAAACGCCGTGGCCAGACTTGCCGCTCTGTGTGCTCACCTCATGGCCTCCAGGGATACCAACTCCAGCACCACTCTATTTTTATTGAGCTGCTTAATGAAATGATGCGAGTTATCACATTGGATGGCTACATGTGCAATGAGTTTGCTGCACAGCACGATATTATTTCTATTTTTATTGGCAAAATCGTCCTACCGGTCATAGAGAAATTTCCACAGCATACGAATCTTTATAATACTTAACACAGTCAACTGACAAAAGTGTGAAATTTCATTCTGTAAACGTCACGGCTTAGTAACCAACCGTTACCTTAAAATGCTCATGACGGTGTCTAGAATAGCAATTGTCGCAATCATTTAATGTGCTGGCGAGGGTAATTCTGAATACACAAGCCTATGATCCACCAAAATAAAACCTACAATAATACAGAACTATGTCGGAAATACCATCGCGTGGGACGAAAGAAGTACATACAACGGACATCAAACGCAGAATAGCCCAAGACAAGAAGTCGTTCATGGGAAAAAAGACAACAGCTGTACTAAAAAAATATAGGACTGCAATCCAGGAATCAGTATGTGAAAATATTCGTGTGGAGCGTAGTAATCTATGGATCGGGAGAATGGACCATTGGAAAAGCTGACCAGAAAATACAAAAAGCCTTCAAAACCTGGTGCTGGAGGAGGATGCTGAAGATAAAATGGACGGAACAATAAGAAACGACGAAGTGTACAGAAGAGTAGAAGAGAAAAGAACCATTTAATGGAACACCATACAGAAAAGAAGAACCAGATGGATTGGACACACTCTGAGAGACAATGGGTTTGTGAGGAACATCATTGAAGGTTAAATAGAGGGACAAGTCCCCGGAGGAAGATCTAGGAATATGTTCATGGACCAAACAATGAGGATAGCTCATTAGATACCAGGAGGAACTATCATTAGATAGAGAAGGTTTGAGGATTGCAGTCAATCAATCTTTGGATTGAACAACTAAAAATAGTAATAATAATACAGAATAACCGAAGTCAGCAGATGTGAAAAATCCACGACCATAGTTAAGGCAAGGCACACATAGTCTCTTCCAACTTTTATGCACATATTATATAAACCTTCTCTAGCTTTTTTCAGGACTTTCTTCATCGGTGAATATCTCAGTTCATTTGATCTTCATCATTCAACGGTTACGCCACAAGCGTTATGGTTCCTGGTATTTTAATGCCGGTGCAAAACCCGAGCATACTACACCCAAAATATGCTTGTATTTGTTTTCAACCCATCAATTCTTTTCCCAGCGAACAATTAAGGTCAAGATTGCTTGCTGGTCATTGGAGAAGGAGGCGGACAAAGAGGGAAAGAAACCCCGCCCCGCCCACTGTAAATCGTTGCAAAATTGCTGCGAGGAATATGTTCGACCTGAAACGCGAGACTCATTGAGGCCACGGGAGAACAATGGGCCGAGGTGGTTTTAGCATAAATTATTTCTTCAAATCGCGTACTGGACTTTGCTGGAGAATAAGAAAAGGGTTTCAAACCAGAGTAAAGGAACGGCGTCCGTTTAACGACGCCGTTAGATGAGAATTCATCCTCGGCGGTGCTTCAAGGGAAGCAAATAACCCTTAAATTTTATTTTGTCATACGACTAGAAAAACACATTGCAGCTAAAGCAGCAATACAACGATGCTCAACCATTGTGATTGAATTTACAATCATTGTATTGACAAATGTTATGGTGCGTAGTCTCTCGCACGGGTGCATCTACACTAAGGGTTAAAATTCGCCATGAAAAAATCATTTGACTCGAACCCGGATCTCTCAATGGCCAGAAAGGTATGTTCGTCAGGAAATTCGTCAATTTCGTCGCTATAAAACAACAATGTTGGGTTCATCCACCGCGACAGTGGCTTTTTAAACATGACTATCGTCTCATGTGCTGTAATGTAGACTTGACTCGTGAAAATCTCGTTCGTATAAACCCCCCTCGAAATTCGTCTTGGAGGAAGATGGCTTGGTTGTGTTAGTGGCTAACAAATTGAATTCAACGGGAAATTCTTATTTTACGACCAGTTTTCGAAGCACAATTTAATACCCTTTCAGTACTAGTCAGGATGGCTCCTCTTTAATTGCATACTACACAATAAACCAGCATAAAATTCGAGAGCTGAAACTAGAGACCGAATTAATGCCACGGAGTAGTACTCACACTAAAACAGCACAGAATGGTCACCCATATACTTCTCTTTGATTTCTAAAATACCCTCTTTGGACCGATAATATTCTCATTGTGACGAAAACATAGTTTAAGCCAGCAAATTAGGCTCCGGTAGCGCAAAACATTAGCGAAAGTTAAACTTTTTATCTTCTGACTGCAACGGATCGCCTGTACAGAGATATAACAAGCATAACTGAGCACATTAATATAACGTGACAGTTTCAACAACTATTTATACAATTCTAATGAGTAAATAAATATATTCACAAACGAACCGTTTTCCCAAGGGATGAAACGCTTATTTCGCACATGACAGCCGAGTCCCTGTAGGTGACGCGGCAACTTCAGGCCATTACCGAATGATTGATTGCTATCCCTTTTTGCAAATGTGCAGGTGTCTTTCCAGCCAAAAAGTTAAATGGTATGGGCACGTCAATTATGCTGATATTAGGAATTTCGTGTTCTTTAGGAAGAAATTTCACACGATTTTGTGCATTAATTGTCACAGAACATTCTTATAATGAATTTCTCTCATAGCACTCTTCAAGTTTCTGATTTTGCCGCGCGTTGTTCCACCGGTTACTTAGAGGTCTGCGCCTAGCGACCGAGGAAACATGCGAGGCTCTGATTTGGATAAGGAAAAGTGCTGCAAGCCTAGTGTACAATCACCCCGTGCCACACACTCTAGTGGTGACTTGCACGGTATTTCGTAGATGCAGATCTTTCTTCACCTGCATGGGTGAAGAGTAGGAGACCGAAATTAGAAGGAAGATTCTACATACTCATCTCATAAATCATAATCATATGCTGGACCATGTATGACAAATAAATCAAAGATACCATCTCTACAAAAATGACTTGGCGCCACTAAGTTAGGCCAGAATCAGTCTCTTACACTTCAGATCAATGATTAGACTAGAGAAAGTGCTTTTTTACTTCATCAAATTCCTGGAGGAGATTAAGGAAAGCCAAAGTAAGTGGTTGGAACGGGTAATGAGGGCGAGGAGATGCTGAATGCTGTAATAGATGGGAGGATGTTGGGTAAGTGGAAAAAACATGCTTTGTAGAGGTAGGCCGAATGCTGTGATGAAGTAAGGAATCGTGTAAGGTGATTGGGGTCTAGCGTCTGCAAAATGTCTAGAGGGTTGTACTATTTTTACAGTTAAACCCACCACAGCCGGAGGATTAATCAAATACTAATAATGAGATGATAATCAATACCGATCACGTATGCATTGGAAAAATATACAACGGACAGAAACATTTTTCTCCAAGTCTTCAAAACGTTCACGCAAATTTGTGGAATTTTTCCTCATCCGTAAAATACTGCGATGACTATACAAAAGATAAGTCTGTTTCAGGATTCCAGCAATCTTATTGTAGTCCGTTTCGGAGAAAAAGAACATTAAAATGTCCATCCGAGAAAGAATAGATGTCGGTTTTTTTCCGGGAGGGTCCCTGGGGATAATTCATATGAGTTGGGTGAATACCCGCTTGACCCTGCGATGAATATGAGCGACCTAGGTAGCGACGGAAGCTGTGAGAGGGTGAGTGGGGTAGTGGAATGCAAATGAGAAAATGACGTAAGAGAGGGATGACTCACTCGTTCTCGAAAGCGAATCGAGGGGAAAATAAATCTTCGTTTAAAAGCGCTTCTTCTTCTTCTTGATGCCGTACACTATTCAATGCGTTGGCTGCTCAATAATTGCTCTCTCGACTGTTGAAACAGGTCCCCAATATCTCTAACCGCTGTCCACTCTTTGATGTTTTGTGTCCATGAACTTTTTCTTCTCCCTCTTGGGCTTCGCTTCCCTTCAACTCTCCATTCCAAGATCAGACTGAGAATTTCGTACTTTTTCCCTCTCAGGATATGCCCATGATATGATATGTTTCTCTTCTCAATTAACTTCCTCAGCGAACGATCAAGGCCTGTTCTTCGCAGGACCTCAGTGTTTGAAAATCTCTTGATCCATGACATTTTGAGAAGCCGTCTTAAGAACCACGTTGCAGTTGCTTCCAGTCTTTTCATTGATGTTTTCTTAATCGTCCAAGTTTCCACTCCATACAATAAGACGGGTATTACGTAGCACTGCACCACTTTTATTCTGAGAGCCAATGGGAGTGTCTTCATGGATCAATATATTATTTAGCTGTCGGAATGTTGTTCTAGCCGTACCACATCGAATTTTGATTTCTCCGCCACAATCAAGTAATGAATTGAGCCAAGATACTTGAATTCTGAAACTTTTTAAATTTCGTTCTGATCAATACTGAGGCATGCTAGATAATAGGGTCACATGGTTAGTATTAATAGTTCATATCTGTGAGTACACACGTTCCATAATCTTAATGAATGTACATATTTGTAAAATGTAGTGTCCTGAAAAAAAATTTTTTTTTTGCCACAGAGTCTCTTTTGAAACTGTAATACTTTCCTAAGGATGCGAATTTCCTGAAAAATAAATATAAATTATTATTATAAACTGTAGTATTACTGTTAACTATAGGGCAAAAACTGCCATCAGTAAGCGGCTGATAAAGATTGAAAAGAACTCTATATGTAAATGCATACCACTTTTATAAAAAATCATTCATTATCGAAAAGGATATGTTCCGGAATTCACACATTACTACAGCCAAGGCGGGTACACGCGATATTTATACTTTCCAAAGGCACTTAAAAATCTTTACGACCAGCCAAAGAGCTGAGTCTGGGGTCGAGTTAGCAAGATAGGGGTCATTATGTACAGCTGAATGACTGGGATGCACACGCTAAAGACGACATTTGGATAAAAACCTCCCCTTCCATTCGGAAACGGAAAATTTGATGTGTTCTGGAATATTTCTTAAAAAATTCCGCCGTCCCCCCCAAAAGAGTGGCTTGGCTTCCTTGGGGAGAACATGCCATAAAACCATAAATCTGACGCAAACGCCCGAGATGGTATGACTGGTAGCCTTGCTCCGCCGCCCGCCCTAGTCTTTTTATTTAGGGTCTGCACGTGGAAATCCCATCTCCACAGCGTTGCCATAGTTTGGAAAGGAGTGTGATGAGAGGGGGGAGGGGTCGGGAAAAATGTCTATCCCTTGCACACACTGCGTCCGTAATTAGGGACACCACCCCCAAATCCCTTCTGCCCCCCTTAAACCCTCGAAGATTCTTCCCGACGACAAACATTCCACGCACCGGAAAACATTCAGCGAGCATTAGACTAAGATTCGCCTTTGGTTACCAAGGTTACGGAATTACTCGGAAGCAGAATATACAGTGAAAATCTAAATAGTTTTTTTTCTCGTATCCTGTGCATTCATGTGTTATCTAAATGCATTAATGTAAATAGTTTCTCTAAAATTGGTAACATACCAACGGCGAAACGCATCTAGTAAAAATATCACTTTCTGACAGGACTTTTTAGGTATTTGCTGATGCATTTAAAGTTTTATTTGCATTTACCTTATTACCGCACGGTGTAGTGCATATTGGTGATATCGTACCCTCTGCCAAACACCTTTGACGCGTATTGATTGATATTACATAGATGTACATGATAGCAATATGTCATTTATAAAGGTTGATCAATGTATGCGTTTGTACACAGTAATGAAGAGAACAACATTTCTAAATTTTCCATAACATTTAGCGTTAGAGGGTGACCAAAACGAATTCCCATTAATAATACTAGGTACAATATTCTTTACAGAAAATCGTGATAGGGATCCGGCTGCCCAGTGGAAAGAGCACGCTCTATCACGCGTGTCTGTGACATGCAGGCAATTTTTTATGCCGATTCCCGGAAAAAGTTGAGCGCGTGGTGCAAGCTGAGATACGTGAAATGTGAGGGAGTATTTTGTTCCATTTAAATGTTTTGGAGATTTGGCTTCGAAGAATGGTAAACAAAATTTGAGTCGGTCGTTGAAAATGACGAATGATAAAGAGTAAGATATATTGTGCGAAGAGTAAATTTTTAACGGAAATTCCATCGAGACAGAAATATTTTGGAGATGAGATACATTTCAAAGAAGGGCAATGTTGCCGAAAACCTAAAGAGGATGACAGTTGAGGAAGGAAGACGGAGGAAGTGAGAAGACAGAAATTGTGAGGAGCACCATGTGATAAACATATTTGGAGGAATCGACTGTCTTATCAGGAAAAAGATTGGCCGTATCATTGATGACATTTCAGAAATAGGGAAAAGAAAATTTTTCATTTTCAAAGACACCATTTTTGAGACGACTCTGGCCAACACTGCAGAATATAATGCGAATATTCTGAAGGTATTACAATCGGAAAGGATGTGTTAAGGTGTGTATTTGTTGCAGATATTTATGAAAATGTAACTGGGAAATATCCCCCCTCGTTTCCACCAGTGTACATATAATGAAATCCCAAGTTAGCACGTGAGGAGACCTACGCAGATGTTTATTTCTCTAAGAAATGCATAACAACTGACTAAAAGCTCTGCCACCGATCAAATCCATTCAAAATACTGTAGCAACACTTGGAATAGAGAAATAATAATTTTGAAAGCATTTCAGATCAAGATTGATTGCAGAATTTCAAAACCACTTCATTATATCTACATAGTACCCTGCGAGCCGCCGCATGGGTGTGTGGCAAGGGATTGTTAAGACATCATCCGTGTAAAGATGTAAGGGATAAGGTTTTGGAAGGTGAAATGGTGACGTGTAATATGGGGGTGTATTTAGTGGAGCTCAGTTTTTATTGCGGTCGCTTATTGTGCACGGTAAGAACGATTCTGTTTGGCAGTGTATTCCTCTTATTTTATTGCTTCAGTCAGACCCAGAGATGTAGTGAGGCGTCATGAAAATATCCTCTTTCCATTCGGAAACAATGGTTCCGAATTTCTTAAGCAAGCTAAGCCTAACATGTAGCCTCCGAGTCTCTACGGCCTCCCACCTTAATCCCTCCAAACGTTATGTAACACTACCTACATGTTCTCTCGTGGAAGTTTTTAACGAAGCGCGCAGCTTTTATTTGTATTTTATTAATTTCCTTTCACTTTATTTCACAATTAATTTTAATTCACTTGACACTCAGCGCAAGCAATGCTTTGAATATACCAGTATTTTTTCATTTATTGCAGTAGAAATATTTTTCTTCAATGAATGCGGTAGTATTTCACTCATAAATGCTTTTTATGCTACCAAGGTCCCACGTTTTCACTGCATAGAGTGCGGGAGGCTTCTTAAGATCAGGAAGTGAAACCGAAGACAGAATTAAAGGCATTTATGTCCCCCAGCAACGGGTACATTTCCGGTGGGGACTGTGGGAAGGACAGTGTCGCCCCTGCGAATTGCATGGCCCTTGCGTGAGTTGTTTAGGGTATCGAAGGACGAGGACTGAAAATGGAGAACATTGGTAACGAGGGTGACTTGGAGCACTTAAACAGGAGGGGTGTTTAGTGGGGGAGGAATGGGGAAAGGGCGGTGGGAACCAGTGCTTACGCCCCCCCCCTTCCCCAGCCGGCGATGCAATTCGAACGGAAGGGACCGAATTGGGAGGAGGGAAGCACACGAAAGGAAGAGAGGGATGAAGGGCGGATGAGGGAGAAGAAGAAGGAGGAATATTGAAAGAAAGAAGCTGGGAGTGGAAGTGAATATCTTGACGAGCGACACGGTTGAAATTATTTGTAAATTACCATGGCTACGAATAGACA
Organism: Ceriagrion tenellum; assembly: GCA_963169105.1. Lineage (NCBI taxonomy): Eukaryota > Metazoa > Arthropoda > Insecta > Odonata > Coenagrionidae > Ceriagrion > Ceriagrion tenellum. The sequence goes on along the minus strand of OY720641.1, from coordinate 4,747,566 downwards.
ACTCCGGTTGAAACGCACTGGGGGTGCTGTAAAAGAGTTCTCACCTTTGCCACTTCTAACTGAGCTCGACAAGATTTACAAAATTTGCCAATCTTTGAATATATTTGCATGGCTCAATGACATAGGTGACTAAGTAAGCTACTCTTGCATGATTTAGCACCTTGTAGTGCTATTTATTTGTCGCATTAGTAATACTAAACCGTACTTGTATCCTGAGTAGTGTACGGCATGGTAGTGTTGTTCTTCTAAGTATCACTCTCCTAGTTTCTGGTCTGACTGCCTACCGCTGTCCCGACTGCTTTTCGGCAGCACCTGGCATCCGGGAGAACGTGCGAGGTTCTGATTTAAACTGGGATGAGTGCTGCATGCCTGGTGTAGAATCACCCCGTGCCACACACCCTAGTAGTGGCTTACACGTCATTTCGTAGACGTAGGTGACATAGATGTAAGTGCCATCATAGTTCATTTTGAGATGCTCGAGATGCTCAGTGCGATGATTAGAAAATATCGATTTAAATTACATGCCAAACATGGTCAACAGCGTAATTAGTCCACAAAAAGCTGCCACCTTTGAGATTTTTGAAATCTGTTTTAGTCTTAAAGTTACAACTGACTTTGTACTTAATACTTTGAAAACTTCACGAGCAGTGCTTGGATCACTGAATAATATGGTAAAAATATAACAGGCACTATAATTTTTAAAAAGGTTTGAAATAAGTTCCGGCTAACACTTTACCCCGAACTGTGTAGCAGAGGCTACACTAAAAACCGTTGAGATTTCAATGCTCTGGTCAACGCGGGCGAGATCGTTCACCCCTATCCCTATCACTCCTATTAAGGTCATGCACCCGCTCCAGTCATGAGGCACATCGTCTCGTCCCCAGAGTATTTCAACCTCAAAAGTCCAATGTGTATTCTTACGAACTCCAAAATACTACGGTAGATCAGATCATAAGAATAAAATTTACAAACTAGACTGCAGAATAGACAGATTTAACCCCACCCTATTTTTATTTCAAGGTAATTGGTTGAAATTCGTTTCACGTTACTACTTACGTCTTGTAACACCGAATATATTCAAGGAAATCATATGCTATACCATAGAGTAGCATTACTCACATGCATTTTTACACACATTTTAAAATAATGGACACAAACGTATTTTATGTAATGTAAATTACAGTAAGGTATATATTTGTTAGTTATAATCAATATTAATGCACAATAAATGATGATTGAGAAAGAGAACACATATTTTTCAAATACTAAGTCGACCGCAATTTTTTGAAAAAATGTTTCTTGTCGGCCAAAATTTTAAAAGTAGCTGCGGAATATGAAATGGAACTAATTGCACCCAGCGCACTCTTTGCGAAGAATTTTAACTAGATAGCTAGTAATATGTTCCAGGAAAGTACCTCTGATTTTTATTTCATAGAAAAGAAAGGCTTGGGTACACTGAAAAAAGATCGAGAGGTACATAAATGTACCTCTGGCACTGAAAGGGTTAAAATGTCGTTTTTCTCGCGACCGATAAGAGACTATAACGGCTGTCGATGAGACTTTGAAGTAGACTACTCGAAGGGTTGTATAGCTGATTAGTTGAATTGCTCTCTAGCACTTGTTTCTTAATCGACCACGTAGTACTTATATCAGGTTTCGTATGATCTCAGTATAACTTGTATCCCATTTACGCGTTTGTTTATTGCTTTAATTCAATAGTTTCTGTAGTACTGGTAGCATATCTATAGTGTAGCCCATGTTGGTGAAGGTCACACTATTGAGCATATTGATGATAACTCACCCCCTGAGAAAAATCCTTGAGGTGGCTCGCAGGGTAATATGTTGATGTAGATGCGAAGGACAAGGAAGGACACCCTAGACCATTTAAGTTGTTTCTGATTCAAACCAAAGTCGCTCTACACCTACGAAATATCGTGCAAGCCACCACTAGGGGGTGTGAGGCTCGGGTTGATTCCACATCCGACATGAAGCCCTCATCCCACCTGAATTCCAAACCTCGCACGTTCCACCGGATGCCAGGCGCAGGCCAAAAGCAATCAGGAAAACAGTACGCGGATACTCTAAGTTGGACAAACAGCAATATTTACGTATTTTATTAATTTGCTCGCCTTAATAAGTAACTAAAACGGCTGTCCTGACTATGATCTCCCAAACAAGCGGGGTGTTTTTTCAGAGATTTCTGTAGCAAAACTATCGACTTTCCAATATGAAATCACTTTTCTATAATTCATATCTCTCCACTAATTTCTAGGCGCTCATTATTCCGGTCTCCACCTCGTCGTCTTACATTCTCACCTCTATAGCTCTCTTCAGTTTTATCACTCAATATAAAGCCTCCATTCACTTATTCAATCTGTTTCTAATTAATACCCTTCACGATATGAAAAATGGGATGGGCTGGGTTGGTTTACATCGTCTAAGAACTAATTACCGTCATTTGATGTGCCTGGAAAGGCGCCTAGTTTAACGGGAAATGGGAACTCTCCCATGCTCTTAAAACAACTCCAGTATACCGCGATGGGACTCCTAGAACTAGAGAGGGGAAGGTTAGTCATCTCTAGGCTGGACGCTGACTCACACCGGAAAACGAATCCCAAACAGAAAGGCTGCAGAGTCTCTGCTCGGGTAACCTAATACTGCCATATGGAGCGGGATGGAATAATTGGCCTCAGGGAAGAGGACCACGACCGCCCCCTCACTTACGGGCAAACAATGTTACAGCATTCTCTCCCCAATGGCCTAAGGAAGCACTGAAGATAATCAAAGCGTGGCGAGTGCTGGAAGCTTACTGGTGCAAGGGCGCACACTCCATCACCGTAAAATACGTCATCATTAAGTGAAGGCAGTGGATGGTGTCGAAAAAACCTCTCAGTCGGGCACCAAAACTGACACATCTCACGTGATACCCTAAATACCCAACTTATTCTCAAAGATATAAACTTCATTCTCTCCAAAGCACTTGTACGTGTTTATCGGAATCATCCTAATGATATCTCCATTTTCCCACCATAACTAACATTCCTCAATTTTTGTTGGTTTATTTTCTGCTACTTTCCCTATTTTTCCTCAACAGTAGCTCGTCTTTCCATGAATATCCTCTCCATTAAAATATGTACAACGTCTCCATGCAATCCACCTCAATGCACCACACAACGCTGGGGTGCACGCAACTATTTGTTTTAACAAATACGAACATGTGGCAAAAGTGATGTTTTCACCATTACTTAGTTGTTGGTGATGTCATTTTTTACCCTTAAAAACTCTGAATCGAGTAGCCATCACATCTCAGAATAATGGCGTAGGCAGCCACATTAACATTATCACGGTCTTGATTATGAGCACAGACTAAAAACTGAGAGTTATATTTCGGTTTCAACAAAATACGAACATTTGAATCCATATTATAACAATCCTTGTACTTTTCCACAACTATTTATTAACGTCCTATGCGTTTCGCAGGTTATGCAGTTTAGTACGTTCATAAACTTTAGTGGAAAAGTACAAGGATTGTTTTAATATGGATTAAAATATGAAATACTTCCAAGAAATGACGCCTGAAGGTATAAAGTTTAAAATACGAACATTTTTTAACCAGTGAGATTTCATTTAAAACGTAAACTGGGATAGTAAAAGTGCATTTGGTCGCTCAAAAGTTTTCATATTTCATGCTGACCGCGATCCATTACTGAAACTATGCAATCAACGCACAAAATTGCCAAGCTCAACCTCAAGACCTCTACTCACTCCTCCCAAATCAAACGTCGCTAGGAAGACCGTTCGTAGGGGAGAAGGATAGCTGGCAACCACGCTATTTTACGAGCCGTAAACAGAACTCTAATGACTGACGCCATTCCTATAGAGGGCATTTATGGGCCACAAAAACATTCGAACTTTGCATTTTGAATGTATGATAATAGTAATATAAAATTTTTCCACTTATCGGATTAAGTATCCACTCTCTTAGGGTGAAATGCGGGCGTCGGAAACGCTTCTGAGTTCCAAGCACAGGCACCAGGGAAAACAAGGGACACACGTTAACTCAGGAAACTAAAGCTCACGCATATTCGATGCTCCACAAACCCTCACTCCCATCTGGTTTTCTGATTTTACTAGCACCACCAAATTCTCTTTCGGTGAAGGAAATTCTCGGAGTGGAATCGATTGATTGAATCACACATTCAGATTTATCCCCTCGAACATTCGTCTTCATTACCCACTCCGTGCTGTAGGCACACCCCCACGGCCCTGCTCCGAGCCTAATCCGATCCCATGGGTGTCTCCCCTTCGATCGAAAACCCACCCCTGGACAGAAGCCCTCATTACGGACGAATGCTAATGGACACTGATTCAATTTGTAACTCCTACAAAGCCTTTACGCATAGAAAACATGAGCTACGAATCGTCCGCATGAGGGACCAGTACGAAAACAAACGAGTGACGGAAAGGTAGGTATAGGTCTCGCTTAAGTTCCTGGCTTGGCTTTCCCGATTTGACTTTCATCAAAGCCTTCCTCTAATGCCCTGTTTATTAATTACTAGCTTTTGACCAGGTTAACTCTTTGCCCTAGAAAAAGTTCGTCGTGTAAACGCAAGTTGGCGCTGACCCTAGTCAACTTTTTAACCACGCTGGAGTTACTAGGGTTGGCGCTGGTTACCATCATTTTTATCTCGTGTAAACGCAGGTTAGTTAGAATAGTAGTTAAGAGATCCAGTCCACATTTAGGTAGCTTTTACTTGAAGCGTGCAATATATGAAGAGAGTTTCTATTGTCATATTCCGTATCTATGCATAGCATAGTAAGACATCGTGCTATTAAGGCAATTTATTTTCTCAATTTTCATCTTTCGATGCATAAAGTGATGTTTAGACATGAAATGATAAATGAACAGTTAACTACTGATGAATGAGAAGCTAAGCCATGCGAAACATTTGCATATTCAATCCTTTTTCTCGCCCATACAAGTTCCGTGAAAAAAGCTGAATATAGCCCAGGAAACAAATGAAACGCGACTTGCAATGTTTGTTGGGCTGTGGGCTACATCACCTTCTTGACTCTCCACCAGAGGCCACCAGCATGTTAACAAGGGTTAAAGAATGCCGCGGAAATGCAAGTTAGTGAAGCCGCCATATTACCTAACATTCTAACCTTAGTAATGTAAACGGGGCTTAACTGGTAAAATACTTTTACACATATTAATGGAGATAATCACGAAATAAGCAGTAAGTATTCATAAAAGTTAATTTTTGATCGAAACTAAAAATTATTTGGTACGGTAATGCCCTTTCGTTACGCGTATTGCAGTTATCTTTTCCGAATAACCCCTAGCATACATTAATACATTTTATAAGCATAAATCTTTCTCCCTAAAAAGATTAACCTATTTTCCTGCACTGAGCGTTAGGAATTCTTCATTTTCTACGCAAGTCTCTCTGAAGGGCTTACGCGTACCCATAAAAAAACCCTCATCCAATTTTTGGTTAATATCTCGAAAAGTAGTCTCTGGCAAAAATTACGGTCATAGGAAAGGTGAGATATCTATTATAGGATGAATTGGATTCCATGTGACATGGTACCAAACTATTCCAAATAATAACCTCCAATATCATGAGAAAGGTTACGTCCCATACAGTGGTAATCCATTTGTAACAGAGCATTGTAGTAAATGCCTCGTACGTGGACCTGTTACACGAGGGTTGACGATAGCAAGCAAGCAAACATCGCTTTCCTCGCCTTCGTCTCCCTCGACATTCGAGCCGAGAGTGATGGGAATGGTGAGGTGTTGAAGGGAACGCCCACGCTTCCTTTGAGGTTTCCTGTTTTCCCACGGGAAGCATCCTTCACTTCATCGAGTGGAGAACGAACAGCGTTCCTTTTCACTTGAGATAGAACACACATTTCTACTTTGTTGGCTGCTGAGACAACCGATACAAGCGCCAACGGCATTCATCGGTTGTCAACCCGTTTTAGATTGGATGTGTCTCCAAAACCTTTCGTGATGGCGGCGTTATAGTTTTACCCATAATAGATATTTTCAACAATAAATGCAAATTTACCAATGATTACACTTGCTCCTCACACGATAATTTGACTCTAGATTTTACTGTGGTAACGAAACTGACAGTGAGTAATTTCAAAATTATAAAAAATATTCAAGTTTCACATATTTTCGAATTGATCATAAAAAATACAGGATAGAATACATTTTGGGAAAGCTCCACCTCACGAAGGGGATTAAATATAGCGTCCTGAACACGTCCTCATAAATTTGTTGACACAATGGACTCGTAAGTTACGATTTATAATATATTCTGAGCCCGAATGACATTCGACAAACAATCGGATAGCTCCTTGGATGGTATTTGTGGAACCTGGACTGGATTCATATTAAAAATGTTTTGACCTACATGTCTTCAAAAGTTTTTCAAAATGTTTAGACGTTTTTGAGGAAAAAAGTACCGACGGATTAGGACAAAAAATATACCTCAACTGCATCACATGATGTACCAAAAGTACAGACTGATGGCAATGAAGGGACCATTATCATAGATCGTTCAATCCTAAGATTGGTTGTTTGCAGCCCTCCATCCTTCTCTGTCTAATGCTTGTTCCTTAGCTCCCTGATAACTCTTCTTATGTGCTTTCTTAATGGAAAAGATAAGTTAGTCTATTCTCACAAAAAACTTATACTACGTTGGTTTTTATTGGCCGCAACGCCAAATGCTAACTACTTTGGTTGAAAAATACTCTCGAAAAAAAAATCATGCGACCATATATCGAGAATGATTGAATGCTATTAACGAGTTGATGCACAGGGTGGACAGGAGAGTAAAGAGTATGAGGGTCAGACCTCATGGGAGTGTTGAGTATTATTTTTCGGAGACGAGGATCGGATGGGAAAGACGCGACCAGGAACAAACTTACAAAAACAACTCCGTTCCATTCGCCTATCTGAAAGTTTTACCCTCAACCATTCCTCTCTTTCAGTAAGTAACCGTTGCTGATATAATAAGTCAATGTTTTAAGGTCGAAATCTCAGTCAGCTTCTTTCCATGTCTTTCCTGAGTTAGCTCCCATGGACACATTCTTCATATTCTTACGTGGCTCTTATAACCAGACTGATCTTATCGACTGCGGAGTTGGCGAGGGACCTCCCAGAAGAAAAATATTTTTTGCCACGGCTCGAAAGAATGATCGCTCACGAGGCTAAAGGTCAGACCCAACCCTTCCAGATGATGCGAACTATGTAATCCTACGAAAACTCTTGAGGCACAACAATTCTTGATGGACACTTTATGACCTTGTTGGATAGTTTATCGGATATAACAATGGAGTTGGGCCTCAATAAGCTCTGACATTTCTACGCCGGCAAAAGGGATAACGGACATCTTCAAAGTATTTTTTCGTCCGGCTTTTGTGAAAGCAAACAGGTAAACCCAACAAAGCCCACCTTTTGTGAATTTTAAATAGTTTAAATTCCAGATCCTCTTGCAGCGTAGGCGGAGAGGCAAGGTCAGCTTCTCTAAACAAGGATACAGGATTTAATTCGCAAATGAATTCCTACCATTGGTATGGAGGCTTCCGCGGCGTTGTTGTTGTTGTCTTCAGTTTATTTGGGTTTTTCCCGCGCTGGTTCATATTAACGGACAACAGTTTTGATAACGTTACAGCTAGCGTCGTCAGGTCCCGAACCTAGCAAAACTGCTGCCCGTTAACATGAATCAACGCGGGAAAAACCCGAAGAAACTGAATTCCTACCATTTTAAGAAATAAATAACGTCTTCAAATCCTTATACTCTACGAGTACATTCAACAGTGCTCTGTCAGCTAAGACCGAATGCCACTCACTACCATTATAGATAATTTATAAATGGCATAAAATTTAAATAACTTCAATTATTTACTGCCGTTAACTAAATCAGTTCTTACCGAGCGTATAGAAGAATTTAGAATGACATCAAATGAAAATAAATTCGATACTTTGAAGAATAAATCCCCAGAAATAAGTCTAACGAAACTAGACACTAGTACAAAAATCGTTCCTGAGATGCTCGATAAAGACTGATAATTTGACTTAGAAAATATATAAGTATATTGCTTCACAATGGGCATCTTAGATGAATTCTGAAGAAAAATTCCAATTGAAGTAGATGCTTGCATCTCCTCGAATATTTTTCAATGCGATGATGAACAAAACGGCTCGAAGATACAAGTTGATAATTTGTTAACCAGCCGACGATAATCCTCTCATATTGTTCAGCAAACAAGGCATACTGTCCAAAGTTCATGAAAAAGATTTTTAGGATGAAAAAAACATGGCGAATGCAAAACTGAAGTTTTCACTCGAACTTCCTCATTTTTTAAAAGTATTCTACCGATTAAGGTAGGTTTTACTGGTTTTACTGAATGTCAGAAAATCTCCTCCCGGTTTTCCACACTTTCAGGGGCCTATCTCCCTCTAGCATATCTTTTTCCGCCTCAGCATACGACCTACCCTTCTTCATCCCGTACATGAAACCTATTCTCTTTCTTCCCCTTCCCCACTTACCCAACATCCTTCTCTCTATCACATTCTTGAGTAACCCATCGCCCTTTATTACATCCTTCAGCCGTCTACCCTGCCTATCCCGGATTTCATTCAGAAGTTTCCTTTCCTCGCCCACCATCTCAAGCACTTCCTCGTCAGTCTTCCTCTCCGTCCGCCTCACCTTCTCCACACTCACATCTCAAATGCCTGCAGCCTATTCTCGTCCTCCTTTCTGAGAGTCCACGTTTCTGCCCCATACAACGCTACGCTCAATATCAAGCTCTTCACCAGCCTCTTCTTTACATCCTTACCCAATGTCCCCGTAATCAGTCCCCTTCTATGACTAAACACCTCCTTAGCTAGCGTTATCCTCTTCCGATTGAGTTTGCTACTATGTCCGTTTTCTTCTAGCGTTATCCCATCGAAAAAATATGCTACTAATGAACAAAAAAATCTAAGTGACTCTATATTTTCCGATAGTTCTTTTCAAACTTAAATTAAAGACTACACGTCACGTAACGCCATTCAAAATTTTTTCGTTTGATCACTTCCATGATAAACAGGAAAAGAGGATCTAATCGCTAAGTTCCACCATTTCAAAGCACGCAACCGCTCTGACATCAGCTTTCCCCTCGGAGATTTAACGACCAGCGTTTATGAATGGAATGGTCACATTAGCATGTGACGTGAAAACTGAGAACCACAGCCTATCGTCATTTTTACTCTTTAACACACTCTCACTCGCCTCGTCTAGTCCGCTTCCAACTTTTTCCAATCCTAGTTTCGAAAAAAAATCTCTCTCGAGGGCAAACATCCTCTTGCGTAAAAGCCATCACTCGCTTCCCTTAACGAGGAGAGCTATGAACGAATTTGAGAACAGAGGGAGACAGGAGTCTGTGGAATAAAGTGAGCGCGCGTCTCTTGTTGGGGCGTCGTCAAAGAAACCGTTTCACGAGAGAAGAAAGACCACAAGTCACGCTTATTTTTATTGCTTCTCCGTCTCCAACGACGCTCTCGGACCGTTATAGTTATAACGAGGGAGTCAAAAATTACAGTGGAGAGATGTATTGGAAAATTTCGATGTTATCTTCCCCCGAAGCTTCTATTCAAAATCCCCTGAAGGATCTATCTCATAATGGTAGGGTACTAGATACTAGAAAATACCAGCAATACGTTCTGTCTCCGATCATCACTTGCGTTGGTTGGATGGATGATAGGTAGAAATGGGAGGAAAATTAAAATGAAACGCCGATGGATAATCATAATTGAACACTCATTTCAAAATGGACGTATTCGTGGAAGGAATGATCTCCAGTAAAACTAGTCCATTTTTTCATAGTAAATGTAAACATTTTTAAGAATATATATACTAACGCGAGAAGAGTTCACTTTCAGCAGTTTTGAGCAAAAGGATGTTGAGAGCTTAATATACAATTTTTTCATATTGAATATTCAATACAAAAATAAGTTCTATCCAACCATTTAAGGTCCTTACACCTGGTTACTGGCCTCTATGCAATTACATACATACATACCAATCACGCCGTTCCCTTCCGGGGTAGGCACAGTCACCAAGATTCACTCGTAAATACATATTTGTACACCTAACTCTGTTTCAATAATTTCCTCCATACTGACCTATCCTTGCAAACCTCTTTTGCCTCATTTACCCCCATACACTGCTTCATACACGTCCTCGCGTTTTTAAGACTCCTAATATTCCTCCTCCTAAGAATTTCCTCAACCACATTCAACCACAACTTTCTCGGCCTACCTCTCCCTCTCACACCATTCATTCTACTCTCATATATCTGTTTCGTTATTCGACTCTCATCCATTCTCTCATCACGTCCAAACCAATGAAGCACACTCCTTTCATATGTGTCCATTACTGGAGCATCTGAACCACATTCATTTATTACCCACTCATTCCTGACCCTATCCATCCTACTTTTTCTGCAAACACTCCTCAAATAACTCATACCCACAGCTATTCTAAATAAATACGACTATTTTTCTAATAATATCACAAAAAAACCGGGCAAAAATTCGTACAAATAATTTAGTTTATTTAAATTTAGAGCATTAATTTCAGAATCTCCAGCCACTCGCACATCTGTACGATTCGAGAAGGCAAAATACCTTGCGCAAACCTAATTCTAAAAAGAGAAGACAGATAGTGTGATTGTTGATATTCCTCAGGTAAATATAAAAAAACATTCCCGTAAACTGGCTTGTCCAAAATTGTTCGGCAAGTGCGTCCGCTTTTTCTTGATGAGCAAATAATTGACAAATCATATTTGATCAATAAAAATACCCGAAAAACAGCTGGCATCATCACATTCTCTCACGATGCGACGAGTTCCACTGCATGCTTGGGCATCGCACTTTCTCTCCAGAGGAACGAGAAGCCTTCTCTCAGCTAACCATCTAACGTAGAGAGTCAACGGGGAAGAATACTGCACTTGATGTACACTCCAATCCACTTCACGGTTGTGTGGTAGAGGTTAGTTTTCACTGATATGCACTACTCAATATCCCACACACATATTCATCACCCCATTCTCTTCCGGGGTGAGCAAGGTCAAGGAACTTAATGACTTATGTAAATCAAGGGAAATTGGCGTCATTTTAATATGTACTTTCCCTGTGTACCGCTTTCTATTCTATCATATTCATGAATTACTTTGTACACGCTCTCCTATTTTTATGACAAAATCATCAAATATCCTTTATAGATTTTGAAAAAGCGACTATTGACCTATTGACACATAGAAGGCACTCCGAAGACACGACTAGTTACCCGGGTATACCAGTGCCAGGACAATAGTTTATCTCCCTAACCATAGTGAACTCTAAGAACCTAAGTTCTTCCTCGTCACCCAGATGGTAATACCATGAACGGGACTAGACTATAAAAAAACCCTCTATTTTCCATCCCACCCGGCCTAAATTGTGTCTTCTTCACGTCAGACCACAGGTCTCGACGTGAGTGCGACATCCCTGAAATCAAACGTCTAATTTTTACCTCAAAATACGTCGAGTCTCTAAAATTAGCAGATTTTGAATCCGTTCGCAGGAGAAAGCGGTTGAACCGTAGAGCCCATAAGCGAACAACGTTCACGGTAAGGAGACTGACAGTTGATCGATGGGAGCCACACAATACATCTTTAAAAAAATACTTGGCTAGCGTGAGCTGTGGGAACGAGTTGATAGTTCTCCGGAGTCCCGATGAATCATGGGAAGTCAAAAAGGTGGCGTGCGCATGGAAGCAGCTGAATTTGTGCTCAGGTAAGCATTGGTCTCCATTATAAGTGTCACTTTACGACCCACAAACTGGAGAATGAAAATACAAGTCTCTGGGTTCGATTCATTCGGCGTGCTTTGTTGAGAGGGCTCAGGCCACTATCGCAAAGCATTATGGAAGTAGAGCACCGTGACGCATCAATCGAATGGCTTACGTCCACGAATCATGCTGGCTCTCCGACCTGGATTTAAAAAAATAAAAATCAGGACTACGTGACCAATGGTGACGCCTCTGATTTTTTTGCTTAGATTGAGAAACCAGAACTATACTTATTCACGAGAGGTCACTGAACCATGACGTATAATCTAAACGGAAATGGCAAATGAAGCGAAAGAGATAGAAAACCAGCAAATTGCTATGAATCAACATAACAGACGTCGATAGCTTAGAACCTTCAACTGATCGACTAATGACTTTATAAGGGCGATGATTTCGTCTGAAAGTACTTAATATTAAAATAAAATTTGTACTTACATCACCAAGAATTTAAATTTTGCACTCTGATTGCAGCCATAAATTATACCTCCATTCATTATAATGATATACGAGAAACGCGGAACGTTGATACTGATGTTTTCACAACGGATAATAATAAAAAACGACTGTCAATCATAATCGGTGGGGATTTCAATCTTCCGTCCATAGACTGGGACACGTACAGTTTTATCACTGGGGGGAAAGACAAAGACCTTTGTAAGTCACTTCTGTATACATTCACATCTCACTCACTACATCAATTAGTCACTGCTCCAACTAGAGGGAAAAATACACTTGATCTTTTAGCGACAAATATTCCACACATGGTTGTAAACATAGGTACGGATAAGGGAATAAGCGACCACAAGATAGTTAAAGCTAATTTTACCGTGAGCACGATCAAGAAATATAATCGAGAGAGAAAAATCTACTTGTTTAATAAGGCTGACTACGAAGGTATGAAACGAGAGTTGCAAAATGCATTGACTAATTTTCACAAAATAAGTACCAACAGTAATACTGATGATTGACGATAATACTAATAATGATTGACGATAGAATGTTTGTTGGTTATTAGATTTTTAATGGGCGCGTTGCATGTGTGGTACGCGGGTTTCAATGTAATTTCGGTGTTCTACCGTATCATTCATGCATGCCTGGTGTGGAAGCACCCCCTGCCACACACCCTTTGGGTGGCTTGCAGGGTATGACGTAGGTGTAGATGTAGATGTAATAAACGTTAAGTTCTGATGACTTACAGAAATCGTATTTTAATACTTTTCATTTCAATAATTACCTCTGACGACGGATAATCATAATCCCAAATGGACATAATAATATCACAGTACGACAGCCGGCATATCAAAACGTTCGGGTATTTAAAGACAATTTTCTACTGCAAGAAGCCTATTATTCTGGAAATAATGTCAAACATGTTTTCAAATACTTATCACCCATTATGCAAGTTAAGTCACAGCTTAGGCATTAAATTTGACGAAATTTGGAATAGATTTCGCATATTATAAGAGTAAAAAACATTTAACAATAGAAATATTCACATAATATGTGTCACGGGAAAATTGAAAACCCACTAATCACGTTCGTAACCCTTGGCTGAATCCAAAGTAATTCCTGGTTTTAATTGCTTACGTAAAGAGTTCTTTCACCTCCGTTTACCGCGTTCATATCGGGTGAGAGACCAGCTCAAACGCAACTTATCTCGCGGCAGTGGTCGGAAGAACGCATGTGGAACAAATGGGAGGGGTAATTCCCAGTTGTTTGCGCTCCCCTGGAAGTGTAAAAGTTAACAGACGTATGATTCCCCGCCCAGTACGCAGGGGAACGTGGTGGAAGCGATGAGCTGGAAATCATGCGATTAAAAGAAGTAAATTCTCACTTGCGACCGCAGTACCGGACGCCTTGTACCCATGGGGGATGATTTGAGGGCGATCATTTACAGGGAGGAAGCCTGGGACCCGCGCGTTTAAGAGTGAGTATAAAGTGGAGGCATCAGACGGTACACGCGCGACAACATGCAATTACCTCCCCCAGCAAACAACAACCCTTGCTCAGCAATCATCCCCTGCCGTACGTACCGACTCCCTGCGGGTGGAAAAAGTGGGAAAGAGATCTTTTAAACCACTTAAGTGGTGCGCAATAACAGGTTTCCCTTTAAGCTCCCTCTGCCAATCACCCTATCCCCCCACCCGTTCCTCCCCCCTCCCCCCGCGACTCTCAGCGCCAATCGCTAAGCGCGTTCGCCTTTTCCTCCCACGCACGAAGAAGAGAGAGCGGAGAAACTGACCACGGACAATCGACGTCAGGGGATGAATGGAAATCAGCACACACAACGCAAGTCCCACATCACACCGCCCTGAAACCTTTCTAGACCGCTCATCTGACAACGGTTCACAGGAATCCATTATTTAGACTGTCCTTTGAGTAATTATTCAAGGCGTGTTTGTAATGTTAAAAAGCATTAAAGACCAAAAATAATAAATATAAGCTCCAGCTTATTCTTGCTGAAACAAATAGATTGATACACTCATAAACAAATCCGAAAATTAGGTACCCTACTAGGCTATAGACCTATTTTTAGGGTACCGTCAGTTTTATTAAACAAGCATTGCTGAGCAAAGAATAAAAAATATGACATATTTACAATACGAATAGTTAAATGAGCGTATAAGAGAAAAAACAATTTTTGAGCAGAAAGGCAAACTTTATTTTTTCACAGACGAACACCTTTGACTTAGGCAGGAAATAAAACAATCAATCTAAACGAAGCACAATTTTGATATTGTTACAAGACATAAAGCATTGTTTAACCAATATAAGGAAATATTTACAATATTTTACCTCTTTTATTTTGTTCGATGATAATAAAATGCATGTAAAATATTCAAACAATTAAAATATGATGCTCCTAATGCGTAATCTACCAATATCTGTTTTAATTTACTTCTCTGCGGCCTTTTAGAATTTTAAGATTTCAAAGTGAACATTTATTGTGTATTTGTGTTGACTCTAGAAATAAATTGAATATATGTGACCTGATATGGAGAATTGACAAACAGTAAAACCCGTTTTAATGGCTGAAAATTGAAATAACCGTACCTTTCAGGGAAAGATCTGTTATTTGCAATACATTAAGAACTTTCCAATAATTAAACCCTCGCTGAAATTTCAGATATCGAATCACAAGATTCCAAAGCTATGAGAGTCAGAGAACCATGAGACGGAGGCAAAACAGTAGCCTTGAACATCAACTTCAAAGCCAAACTTCAAAAGCAGCAAAAACGCGATTGTCGTGTTTTATCACCATAGGTTAGCACCATATTGAAAACATATTTTGGAGAATTCTCATGCATGGCAGTGAAGCCTGGATATTACTTATTAGGAGCAGGGAAAACTTGATTGGAAATGTCTGATATATGGTGTTATCGAGTAATGATGAAGATCAAATGGGTGGAGATGATCACGAGCGAAGATATCCAACGGAGAAGAGGAGAGAAAAAAAATATAACGATAGGACTGAATTTAGAGAGAAACAAACCCATTGGAAAAATCACAGAGGAAGACCAAGGATGGAACACATGAAGCAATTTATGGACTTACATAACGCGGTTAGCGAAGAGAAGAGGTACACCAAACCAATATTAGGAATGAAGACCACTGATGATACTAGAATCAATATTGAAAAGTAGGTGTACGGGTCTTTAAAATGTTTCCCGCATTGCACTTGCAGGAGCAAACATAGATTTGCTGGAATCGAAATCAAGTATCCAATTCATCGGAAAGGCGAAAATGAGCGCAAAGCAGCAGAGGGTGGTGAACAAGACCACAAACAAAGTAATGCTTTCGCTGAGATGGCATCGTGGCAGGGGAATGGGAGGAGTGCGGGCTTTCATACAATCATTAACATGTCCTCAATATTGAGGCAACCGAGGTACGGTGACTCGGTGACAGGACGGAGAGAACTGAAACATCCCCCAGGGACCGGATTCCATCTCCTCAACGAAATGTGACCAAGTTCTTGGCAGGAAGTGACTTGGCCTCGCTTCAAATTAACTCTTGGCGAATAGGAGGAGGAAACTACCACAGGCTGATGACTGGCTCCATTCTGGGAAGCAACAGCGTGTTTTAGGATTCCAAGGAATGAAAACCGCACATCTAAACGAATAAGCCCGATGAGCGCTGAATAATGATTCTGTTTCCACGAACAAGAATATTTAGTCCGAGTTATTCATCTCTTCTAAGAAGTGAAAGTAAATATATTTAATATTGTACTCTAATAAATTCCAATAAAAAATTATATTTTGTCAAGATAATTCAATATCATTCAACCTTGATGACTACTCGTATTGAAGGATATATAATGGAGGAAATGAAAATTTTTAGGGAGAAAACTTTCAAATTTAAAAATCAAATAATTGAGAAAAACACGAAAGAAAATAAAAAGGTATGCCCATAGTTGTTGATTTTCTACAAGGAATAAGAGCAAAAGTTATCAGGGATAGGAGAATTAACACTGCAATTCCAAATATTCCATATATATTTATTGACACGGCCAGTGTATAAAATGTATGTGAACCTGATGATGCTCCTCTGCGGCGAAACCGGTTGTGTCAATAAATCTATAACCATTGTGGAATTGCAGAATTAATTCTTCTATCCCTGATATCAAGTAATTCCACCAAGTAAGGTCCGAAACTATCGTATACAGCAAAAGTTATTATAATAATTTTTCTGATGCCATTCAGGCATCCCCTGCCACGCATCCTCATAATGTGACTCACAGGGTACCAAAATGAAGTACTTGGTCTGTAAATTATTACAGCACCCTCGATTCATAAATAGCAGCAAAGCATCCTCCAGACTCATTACATCGTCCTCTGTACCCACTGTTTTCCTTCGTAGTACGCGGCCCGGCATTGCGTGTTCAGCTGCCATCCGCCTAGAACACCACCTCACTCTAAGAAGCTCGTGCGAGTGGGCGAGTGGTCTGACCATTCCACTGACGGGGGGGTAAATTGCCCGCTTCGCTGAACACTCACGCCTCGTCGAGCTCTTCGGAAATTCCCGACTGGACGTTTTCGCGGTGAAACCCGACACCAAGCCATAACTGTATCCGATAAACATGAAGGGACCCGTGTTTCTCACGAGACTTCGGAACGAAATCGTAGGTAATGCCAATTTCCCCATAAATCGTTCAATGCTGGGATCCCAATCTTATGGAGCGATTGCCCTGATGATGACGAAAGAGTATTCTGTCGAAACGTTGGCAGCAGCCAAATATTTACTCTAGGGTTAAACCCGAAAAAACTTCACACAATGCTTGGGTGTCTTCCTGCAGTCCTTCTATATCCCACATCCCCTGCCATTAGAGGAAATTTTTTAATGAGCTCATTTTTAGGGCATTGCAGAAAAAGTACCCCGCAAAACCCCATCCACGAGTATATGAGAAAAAAAATCATGATGCCAGATATTTACTTGAGATAAATTACGCATATTTAAAATGTTTATCGAACTTTCGCTTACGTCCAAGGTAACCATGTAACAGTTGTTAACCATCATCGATAATGATATATACATATGATGAACCAATCACAAGCATTTCAATGTATGCATTTTTTTAAGCATTATAAGTAATACATTTCTTGGAATGCATTTAGTAAGGCTTAGTAAATTTCCTGTATCAATAAAATTTTAATATTTTCTAAATTAATTGGAAACGTATTCCGGCAATACATTTCAAATTTATTTAGAAAAATATGGTGAAAAGGATTTTTTTAAATATATGAGTGTTTAATTGCAAAGCAAGCTCATTATGTGACAACACAGAGACCAGAACTATTTTAATTTGTCGTATGGCTTAAAATGAGCATTTGTCGTGAGTAATTAAACGGATAGTGGACATTACATTGATAGCCTTCTTTTCAAGTAATATTTTCTTCAATTTATAAAATTTTTGAAATAAAATTCAAGACAGGTAAAAACACTCGAGCAGTTCGTTTAAACCCTCGTCGAAGCATCGTCATAACTCTTGCCAGTGAAATAAAAATGATGAGCACCGATTAACATAATAGCCCAATAAATTACACTGCATGTGGTATTTAATTCCTTCGCATATTAAAAAGGACAAGCGGCGTCTACAGCCAGGTTCTCGCGCAGTTTACACGCGGAACGACAAAAATCTGCAAGGTCAACACCACTTATTGTCCCGCAAGACTAGAACCTTGGGAGGTTGCGTTGGAAGGTCGCCCTCCTACGGCGCGCCAGTACTAATGAGAAGATTATGAGGAGATAAAATCGCAAGAAGCGAAGGCGTGGATCCTGAGAGGAGGCTCCGGAACATCCATAATCCCTTTCCCGACGAGGCCTGAAAACAGCAAAGGCGGGAGAATAAAGGTGTGAGCTCAGAAGGTTTAGTGAAGAAGTGGGAGCATATGCAATGTATTTCTCACGTCCCGCGAGTATCAGCCTGATCTCACCAAGTCTCATGCACCGTTAAAGGGAAGACCTGGCGCGTATTTCACACACTGCTCTTTGATGGGATAACTCATATCGCATCTGCCACAACACCAAGAAGGGAAGATGATTTCTAAAATATGTAATTTTGCTCCTATGTTGTGAACTCAAACGAACGAACTTTTCAATTACTGACATCGAAGTGGCTTTGAAAATGATTACCGGTAAATATGATTAAAGAAATAAAGTTTTAACCTCCTCGGTCCTGGCGTATTGTATACAATACACAGACGTTTGAATTTTTTCCCGCTCAGCAACCCAAAATATTGGCAACGTCACTTGCTGATAAGTGGCAGCATCATTAAGAAGCTTGAGTGGCAGAGATATTAACTCTGCAAAATGGCTTACAACGCAAAACGTAAGTATGAAGAATTTTTGCCGAAAATAATGCTGGATATGTCTCGGGACTGAGGAGGTTAAGTAAAAAGCCAATGGACGGGTTCTCCCACTTATCACCTCAGAATGAACGGTTAGCGAAGGTTTATGAGCCAAATGTCATTCATTTCATCAGGCACGACCTCATGCAAATTTCAAGTAATCTGGCAAAATTTCATTTGGTCGTATTAAATATTCATCTGTTCTTTGGAAGAGATCCTTTTAAAATAATTTTAACAGATGTGACAGAGCCTATAGGATTTTAATGATGACTTAGGCCAATACCTTAAGTAACAATTATCTGTAGTCGAACAGTTTTCTCAATATTAGTAAAGTCTCCTCAGTTTTGGCACCGTGTAAGGCTGTTAAAGGCCAACGTTTCGACGAGAAACTCTCTCTCATCGTCATCAGGGCTAAGACTGATTGCAGAGTCAGGTCCATGCCGGGTTTTTATGCTTCAGACCCATTGTCGACCGGCCAATTCAAAATTCGCTCACGGCGGTTTGAATTTGAATTGTCTCCGCGACCGTTGTATTTTATCGAGTGACGGTCTCCATATTTGGCTGATGTTCTGCCCCGAGTCTCGATTAAGCTTTTTCTCCTCCAGACTGATTTCGATTGCCTCTTTCATTAATCGATCCAGTATCCCTATGACCGGCAGAGGATTTTGGCGCCGTTAAAATTGATGGAGTGCGCATGAGTGCACATTGCCAGAATTAAAGAACACAAGAGGCACATGGGACTTTTTCAACCCGAAAAATCGGCCATGGCGGAGCATAGTCTCGATCATGCGCACTCCATCAATTTTAACGGCGCCAAAATCCTCTGCCGGTCATAGGGATACTGGATCGATTAATGAAAGAGGCAATCGAAATCAGTCTGGAGGAGAAAAAGCTTAATCGAGACTCGGGGCAGAACATCAGCCAAATATGGAGACCGTCACTCGATAAAATACAACGGTCGCGGAGACAATTCAAATTCAAACCGCCGTGAGCGAATTTTGAATTGGCCGGTCGACAATGGGTCTGAAGCATAAAAACCCGGCATGGACCTGACTCTGCAATCAGTCTTAGCCCTGATGACGATGAGAGAGAGTTTCTCGTCGAAACGTTGGCCTTTAACAGCCTTACACGGTGCCAAACCCGAGAAGATTTTACTAATATTATCCGCCGGGAAAGCCTACGATCTTTTAGTTTTCTCAATGATTAATGAAACCCTTTTGTTCATTGTTTCAATAGAGCCACATTCAAATCAACCAAAAATTCAACTAAAAATATAATTAAGATATGGATATGGAATATTTTGTTTCTCTAGAGGACCTTACCAGGAGAACATGTAAATTTAAATGAGCTGAGACAATAATGTCGAATCCATAGACGAAATTAAATATATTATACCCATATTTCTGAGAGTGATATAGAAGGACATTATAAAAAAAAAGAGAATATCCGAAGAAAAAAGACAGAAATTGTATCTGCTATAAATTCAGCATATAAAAATGGAAGGGTTGAATTGGAATAGACTTGAAAGGAATGACTACTGGAACATTAGATGGAAAAAATTGTCAATATACATTGTATCCAATAGGACTTTTATTTATTTATTTTCTCAATCCCGAAAACAGCACTTTATAAGCTTTAACATTGGGCGAGTCACATTAACAACAGACGACCATCAACACCCATGTCCTGGATGGCACAAAAAATACTCAGGCGGGACTCAAACTCGAGACCCTATGATTGGCAGGTCAGAACTTAATCTCGTCGCCAGCTGATCCGGCTATTAGTAATTTTCCCTGCAAGGAATTATAAAAGAAGCTGATTTCGGCCTAGAAAATTTTCCAGAAGACCAGCCATAAGCAATTCCGTGTGACGAAGAAAAATATTTTGCCGCGATAGGACCTTGACCTACTCCTGCTAAAGGCGTCGAAAAAAATGTGATTGGATTTGCTCGACTGACCGCGCTCCCAGCGTGCGAACACAAGGAAGCATTTAGGAAAAAATTTATGAGTGGAAGCGCGGATCAATTCGTCTAGCAATCTGGCGTGGCGACGAAAAATTCATCGTGGCGGGATAGCCAGCCAGGGACAAATTAATCTCTTTATTAATTAGTCTCGCGCGACGCCGGGTAGCCAATCGCGAGGCAGCGTCGTTGGCGCCGAAACGGGTCAAGCCCCAATTAACTCGCGAAGCGTGGAGCCACGGGGTATGCTCGCTAAGGCACTAAGAGCTCAGACAGCTCAATCGTTCAATTCCAGGGAGCATACTCTTCGAAAACAGGGAAACGGAAGGATGAAATTATGCGTCGGTGTGTCGGTAGGTAGACAAGCCGACGATATCCTCAAAATAGGACGTATCGTGAGGAGAAGGCTGGCGGAAGAGTATAATAATTCCGCATTTGTAAAGAGCAAAAGAGTAAGGAAGAGAACAAAAGTGATAGAAGTGAAAGATGACTTGATTCAGGATGTAGGATCCTGGTAAAAAGAGCTATAGGCTAACATTTGGAGGTCCATTAATTAACTGATAAATTATATGAGCACCGTTAAATAGGAAGATGGATGGAGGATGTAGAAGAGGATTTGAGGAAGCTGGGGGTCCGGAGGTGGAGAGAAGTCGTGGATAACAAAGAAGAATGGAAGGGAGTTGTGAAGAAGGCCGCGTGGGCCCTGTTACATGGGCTGTGGCGCCGATGATGATGATAATGGTTAAATAGGAAGAGGCCCACTGCTAGGGAGAGCGGGTCTATGCAACTATGTAGGCAACTTTGTCTTTCAGGGCCTCGGGAAATGGGGCCCATGGCAACTATGATTTGTGGGTACTGGGCACTTAAATTTTACAAGCCTTCATAATAAATTTACTCGAGATCTAAATTATAAAACCAATTCATAGTATGATTTCTTATTATTTTCAATTTATTCATTAATTTTATTGATACCTTTATTTTTATTGAAAACTAATAAATTTTAAATTCTAAAAATGGATGACAAGTCCTAAATAGCCCACTAATTTCTGTCACAAGAATCAAGAGCAACGATTAAGGTAAACAGTGACCTATATCAGACACGGTGACGTGGCGGTCACACGGGATTTTTAAAGTTATATTTCTGCATCCTGTGATTACCGAGTTCTTCCAAAATGTGGAGCCCGGGGCGGTTGTCCCGCTTGCCCGGCCCATAGTACGGTACTGCATAGGATAGCCTTTGAAATGACTCCACAAATTCGATATACTCTTAAACGCTGTAGCACATGCCTGACTATTCGGCAGTCATCAAATAGTTCTTGAAATACCAGGAATATCTACCCCCCAGAAGTCTTATTGTAATGAAGAAAAAATTACACACATTATCATCCTAAAATGTGGGAGGCCAAGGTTTCAACAGTTACCGGCCATTAGTAAGGTGTTTGTATTAATTATATTTAAATTTAGTAAGCAAAAGTTTAGAGACGCCCCGAATACTGGAAGATACAATATCAGAAACTGTTCAAAAACACAGCTACAAAAACCATCACATCCCATGTGGGATTCGACTCCACGACCCTAATCCTGATAGTCGAGGGCATTACTCCACTATCAGACTGATAGAATCGGCCACTCGATCGCCCCAATTTCTGGACGATTAATTAAATCGGCTACGGAAGCGAATCCACTGAGCAGAGAGTGCTTCGCTGATGGGATTTGCTCCATCTCTCTGGGGGGAGGTTCCGTTAATTGAGATCGCGGTCCCCCAGAGATCGATCACAATTGGATCGCCGGAGACACGACAGACGTCGCCGAGGACGAGCGCCTTCAAAGCATTGCCACTCAAGAGACTCGCACGACAGCATTTAATCAACGCAAATATTTTCCTCACGCTCTTCGTGGTGCAGGGTGACGGAAATGCCAAGTGGAAACAAGATAGTTCGCGCCTCGCTTGCACCGTATATCCCAACCACCATCACGGAGCAAAGTGATAGCTGGATCGATTCATATCGAGGATCTTCCAGTGTAAAGGATACCAATGTCTCCGAAGAGAGAAACGATGATCATATACCTAGAAAGTGTTATTATATTATCCAACTTAATCTATCAATAAATGAT
Organism: Ceriagrion tenellum; assembly: GCA_963169105.1. Taxonomy (NCBI): domain Eukaryota; kingdom Metazoa; phylum Arthropoda; class Insecta; order Odonata; family Coenagrionidae; genus Ceriagrion; species Ceriagrion tenellum. The sequence continues at coordinate 4,724,755 of OY720641.1, read as the reverse complement.
TGGATTGGATATTTGGGGAGGCGACCGACAGCTAAGGTCATTTGCGCCATAGGGGACACGTAAGGGAGGGAGGGTGGATAGAAAACCGGCGTCGAAACTAGCCTGATATAAACGAAAGGAGCCAAGGGGACCACGGTTTAACATCTCATCCTACAGATGGAGTACTGTGCTTGAAGTGCCTTCCACAAGACTCTCAAATAGGGATCGGGTTCCCTCTGAAAAACATCCTCCTCTGCAGGGATTTGAACCCTGGCCGCCCGTATGGTTAGCCAGTACTCTAGAGCCACCACACCAACCCAACGCCCGTAATCTATCATGCGTAGAATGATATAAGTGATTACCTCTGAGAACAAAGGAACTTGTTCAAGTGCAGACCCATGGTTTCTTGTAGGCAAAATCATGAGTGTATGGATGAGGGAGAATGAATTTGCCGCATTCAGATTCATGCCGTCGATTTTTATCGGTACCAGTGACTATAAAAATGCATCTTTCTCAATGCCTCTTAGTTCAAGACGTAAAACTAAGCGCAAAATAATTACGCACCACTGGAAGTACATTCCACCGATTCTTACTTCACTCTGTGGGTGTTTATAGTAACCATAAGGATTTATAATTTAAATGATACAACGCATTGCACTATCTAATTAAAAAATCTGCGAAAAAGTACGATATTATTCCTTATGGATTCCGCTGGAAGTGTTTTGAGGAGGAAAGAATAGAAATAATAGCCATTTAAGATGCTCAAGGTTACTACTTCACGGTGTATTTTCTTTGAAGCTGGCTCATCTCGAAGATCACGCAAAAGGAAAGCCTTACAAAGTTGGTGCTCACAAAGCAACATGGAATGGCGCGATTCCAAAGATTAAAAAAGGGATGTAACTGCAAACAGTTATGCTGGAGATTATATTGAACTATTAAATGCCTTCTTTATCGTAGCACTTAGTGTAATTCCTAGTGAGGCAGGGAGGGACGAGAAGCTTAAATATTTATAAAATGGACAGCACTACAAAATGGATAATTTCGTCCATAGATTTTTTGAGTGATATCTACATAATGCCCCGCAAGCTACCTCAGGGGTGTGAGGCAGGATGTACAGTATCAGCAAAATGTATATACTACACTGTACCCTAATAAAAATAATGAAACTGGAGCTGTTGATGTATTAGAAATCTGCAAATACAAGTCAGGAAGAGGAGACCAACATAAACACCACGTACAGGAATTCAACCGGAGAGATTAAGGAAATCTACATCCACATCTACATACTACCCTGCGAGCCGCCACATGAGCGTGTGGCAGGGGGTATTAAGATGCCAGCAGTGTAAATATGTAAAGTTTAGGGAGGTGAAATGGTGGCGTGTATTATGGGAGGGTATATATTGGAGTTCAGTTTTTATTGTGATCGCTTATTGTGCGCGGAAAGAACGAATTTTTGTACCTATCTGTTCGGCAAGGTATCTCTCTTATTTTATCGCACCTGTGAGACCTAGAGATGTAGTGAGGAGTCATAATAATATTCTCTATGTCCCTCTGAAAAATATCAGTTCTGAATTTCTCAAGCAACCTAAGTCTAGCGTGTAGCCTCCGAGTCTGTAGGGGCTCCCACCTTAACCCCTTTAAAAGTTGTGAGACACTATATGTTCACTCGTAGTAGCTTTTTACGAAGCGTGGTGCTTTTTTTGTAATTTATCAATTTTTTTAGTTAAATCTTTATGGCCAGGGTCCCAAATTATCGCGGCGTATTCGAGGTGTGGCCTAACCAGAGTGAAGTAGCACTTCTCTTGTCCTTTTTCATCCGAGGACCGTCCTATTATACGCTAAACAAAACGTAGTTTCTTTAATGGTGTACCGCATATGAAAATTCCACGAACACAACAACGCAAAAGTAAATAATAATAAAATTCACACTAGGAATCTAGCTCTTTTTGCCCCTGCTATTAACGCTTATGTAAATCCATCAATGTGCTACGAACGTTTTCATAACGCTGAATAGACGTCAGTGATACTACATTATATTCTACAACAAAAATACAGTCCCTGTGTAGCAATTACTTCGAACAGTCTCAGTTTATGCATAAAAGAAAACCAAAATATGCCAAAGGTGAAAAACATAAGGTGCTATAAAATCATCCGCTCGACATTTAATACGAAATTCAAAATCGACTTCCATAATTTCAAGGTGAACTTGCAAGAGACATTATAAACGAATAAAAGAATAAAGAGAAATAAGTCTCGATTTGATTCATCAAGCCAGAAAAGGAATCTATATTCGACTAATCAGTTTCCGTTTATGGCGTGGATTTTATGTATCTGCGTAATGGATTAATTTCACTCGTATGACCAAGCTAAATGACCTCACATAAGTCGAGGTATCTAGGAATATTCTCACACCCACGAAGCCTATAATGAGTCGACCAAGTTCTTTAGGCTAATTAAGTCGATATCCAGGCACAACACGGCGCCAACATAGCAAGGACGTTGGCGCAGTAATGTAACCGAGAAAAATGCATGTGATGGATATATATAATTCACATGCTGGAAGGCTTCATCTTACGAAAGGAGTTTAATGCTGCACGGGACACGACGTGAATCCCGACAAAAGGTTGAAAGGAAAGGAAAATGTTTTGACCTTCAGCTCCGTCGGCGTTTTAAGACGCGAGGGAATGCGGAACGCAGGGAAGATATCCTAAGGCCTAATGAAAACGGCGAAGGAGCCGTCCTTTCTCGAATGAGAGGTATACAACGGGGGTCTTCAGCAATAAATGTCCTGACTCGTCGTTGAGGACGAGACGTGAGATCCAACAATGAAAAGCCATTAACATTTCACAGATTGTATCCCTCCATGCTCATCGAGAACTGAACTCGAAATGCTAATAAAAGGAAAATAGAAACCATGTAATTTGCGCCGGTAATGGCTGTGGCACGCTACGTTGTTGGTCTAGGCAACCCCATTATCTTTCAGTGTTCATCAATTTTTTCACAACATAGGCATTTCCGTATCATTCTTGGGGACATATTTTGCCCTTATAAGCGGTTTCACCACTGTTGAGATCATCATTATAATTCTATACTGTATAGTTGATTACTCCAATATCATTGAAGACCGTTCGTGGAAAATGAAATCATGCCATGCGTTTTATTTATAGTCACAGCATTAACCTCGAACGGGTTGCTTTGGAAAGCCGAGAGTTTTATAGTTCTAGTTTTTTCCACGCAACCAGGCTAAATATATCGATGACTTTTGATGGAGTCCATGTGAAAATAGGAAACAAGGGCATGCGTGAATAGCATTGCGCAATACGCTGCTCTAATTGAGCCATTTATAGAGTTTGCCTCGGTGACTAGAGAGCTTAGGAAGCAACCCGGTAAGAAAACAATTGTCACTGAAGATCAAGCTCGGGAACAGGTGTCCCATATCCGGTATTTGGAATGCGAAATAACATACGACGAGGATAAAGATTTTACAAATAAAATTAACACTTCGAAAGGATTCGTTGGACGATACGAAGAGCCTTGAAAGGCAAAACCAGGAAAGAAACTCGGATAAAATTTTATAAAGTTATGGCAGTTCCCACCTTCACTACAAGCGGGAATAGCCCAAGCTAAGAAGGCGTTCATGGGAAAGAGACAACTGCAGTTCTATAAGAAGATAGGACTACAAACTAGGAAGCAGTATGTGAAAACATTCGTGTGGAGCGTAGCACTCTATGGATCGGAAGCGTGGACCATTGGAAAAGTTGACCAGAACAGACTAGAAGCCAGACGAAGAAGAACGAGATGGATTGGACACACCCTGAGACACAATGGGTTTGTGAGGAACATAACTGAAAGTAAAGTAGAGGGAAAATTCCCCAAAGGAAGAACCAGGAATAAGTGCATGGACCAGAGGAAAAGAGGAAAGTACATAGAAAGGGTTTAGATTAAAAAAACTAATTATTCCAATTTTCTTATTACACTTGTTTTTGGAATATTGCTTGTTTGGTAAAACCTCACGGTGGCTCGGTAGTTTTGGTCAGCCATTTCTGTGACTTTTAGATATTGACGCTCTTGCGTTGACACTACAGTAGACTTGCAAAACTATAGCTAGAAAATGAAAATAATTATATATTCATTCCTTTTAGAGATAGCATATCTATTCCTTTTTAATAAAATCTCGTCAGCCCTCGAAGACTGCTGGAATAAGTCGACGAAAGTTGAAATCTCTCTCGATAGCTCCACTGGAGATTTCGGTTGGAAACGAAGAAGGATAAATTATTCGAGCACACTTGGGAAACCTGTTCACTCCTGTCACCACACCCAACCCGCTGGCAATATGCACCAACCCAACCCTTACAACACAGCAACCCACCTTCAAGACAATCTCTCTCGACCTGTGTAACCCTTTCTTCCCCAAAGCAATCCACTCCTTTCCATATTCCATATTAAATAAGCTTAGCATACCTCCTGGTTTAAACAAGACCTAGTCTACTGCGGGTTGGGTGAGTTTTTCCCGGCCAATGATACAGCGTACCTGAAAAAATGCGTTATGGTTCGGTGTCCATTAAACGTAGAAATGTGTGATGCAAATTTATGGCGAAATATAAGCAAATCGAAAAAAAAATTATTTTAAATTATACGAATCACCCCAGAAGATACTAAACTGATCAATTATTATTGATCATTTATCATGAGGTTGACGGTAAAAGCCTCTGTGATGCCAGGGGTCCAGAGGAATCACTCGGTGGAGGCCAAGCAGGGTTAAGCCACCCCACTTGTAACCACATTCTATCTCGGCAATCCATTCAGATTGGTATCTATACAAGGTGTGGCAGCTGAAAGTAATAATTTTATTTATGATTGTAACCGAGTAATAAAACAATTGTACATCATTAGTCTCAGTACATATCAGCTCCATCAAAACTAGATTACTTCCCGATTCTGGCAGATCGAAATACGGTAACCAGGGTGTCCAGCAGCTGGGCATTTGAAAATTCCCTGAGATTTCCTGGTTTTCCAGACAATTTTTATTTTTCCAGAGGAAATATTGATTTTTTCTCGTTAATTATAAGAGAATGTTCGGTATGTTTTTTGGGTGATTAAACGTGAGGATTATTTTTTAACTTGCATATTTGGAGGAAAATAAACACAAAACTTCAAAATAGTTTGAGAGAAAATCACATCACCACCCTTTCTTAGATTTAAACATTGTCATGCTGGTGCTCAGGAACAAGAGTATATTACAGCCAGACTTTGCTATGAATAGCATTGATATAAAATTATCAACAACTTAAAAAACTGAAGGAATTGCCTTTTTTCTTATTTTGCTAAATGCGACAACGCAAGGGAAATTTGACTTCGCAACTTGCCGGTAAAGTCACGTTCTTTACGCCAGTGACTATGATTAACAGACTATGACCAATAAGAACACAATGTACCAATACAGAAAACATTGTATCTAATTCCAGTGATTACAGTAATGCAAAATTCGACAACGCAAGAGAAATTTGACTGAGAAACTTTCCTAAAAAGGCACATTTCTTCCGTTGCTGTCTTATATATTGACATCACAAAAAATTCCAGAGTCAATTCGATATTTCCCTGAGATTTCCCTGATATTTCCAGTGAAAATAAAATTCCCTGAGATTCCCCGGTCTTCCCGGTTGTCCAGAGTGCTGGACACCCTGGGTAACGCTAGTTATAGACTACAAAGATACATCCGTAAGGAAAATAAGTCACGTACCCACTTGGTGGGGCTGGGTTTCCTCTAACGAATCCAATTCAAATCCGGAGGGAGTCGTCTCCAACGCGAGACAGGAGACCGGAATGGTCTCCCCGAAGACAATGGGATCCCGTGTTCACGACGACTTTAAACCGAATGCTGCGGCAATAGATAAGAAGGGTTCTCATTCTTTTCTTTTTCATTCAGTTTGTATTAATTTTCCTCAGAAGAACCGGGTGTGGACTACCGGCGTCATTGAACCTGCTCGAAATAATAATAAAGATAGGAAAAAAAGTTCTTTCCCGTGTAGGCATATATTTTTTTTCAGAATTATTTTCGGGTCCTCCTCAGCGAACGGAACGGCACGTGGTGATATCGAGAACAATGGCTTTGGGACGTGCTGGTCTGAGGACAAAAAAAAGAAGCGGATGAAAGAAGCACGCCCGTATTTTGGTATACCACAGGGACCTCTCTGGTGCCACTCAAGCACGACTGCCACCATAAAATTTCGTGCGATAACACACCGAATGCACTTTTTTGATCCGGCTTCAAGGACATATACACCAGAAGACGCGTAAGGTTCAGACACCAGAGCAATCAATGGTTCATGTGTCGTATGAACGTTCATACGTTCAGACATGGTAACTGAGGTATATATGCGTTACTGAGGTATACTTGCGCAAGAAATCGCAGACTTTTGTTTTTTCCCATTGTTTTCATTTCAAGCTAACGTAGTAAATCGAAGGACAAATGATAGTCAATTAATTAGACTTTCTGGGGCAGAAACGTAGACCCTCTGGGAGGAGGACGAGAATAGGCTGCAGGTATTTGAGATGTGGGAGTGGAGAAGGATGGAGAAGGTGAGGTGGACGGAGAGGAAGACTAACGAGGAAGTGCTTGAGATGGTGGGCGAGGAACGGGAACTTCTGAATAAAATTCGAGATCCGCACAGTACGTGGCTGGAGGATGTAATAAAGGGCGATGGGTTGCTCAAGAATGTGATAGAGGAAGGATGTTGGACAAGCGGGGAAGAGAAAGAAAGAAAATAGGTTTCATGGACAGAATGAAGAAGGATAGATCGTATGCTGATGCAAAAAAGTATATACTAGAGATAGATAGGCCCCTGATAGTGTAGAAAACCGGGAGGAGATTCTCTGACATTCAACAAAACCTACCTTAACCGGTAGAATACTTAAAAAAAAATACAAAATTGGCCCAAAATCTTGTATGAAAGGCAAAAACTCTTAGTTCTTGGGTTGTTATCAACCTTATTAAAGTTTTATCTCGCACCAACGTCTCATATTTATTTTTGTTTCAAGTGCGCTGTTAATTGGCAGTATTTTTCTCATTTTCTTTACATAAGTAATAAAATAAATAAATAGAAACTAGTAATAAAATAAATGAATAACACAAATAAATAAGTTAAAACTTTGCAGATGTGGTACATCATTATGTGCTGCCTCATAACAACCGAATACAATAAATCGAAAATGGCATCTTCTGATAATTATTTCTTTTTTTATAAACTACCGCAAATGATTACATTTATTAAAAAACGGCAATAACGCCAAATACGTTTAGTTCACGAAGAAAATTTCGACACACTTTTTCCTATGTGTAATTTTTATTTCCAAGACCACTGCCTCGTTACATATTAACATCATCAGGGGAAGGAACATCATCAGTGGATCTGTAACGAGGGGGATCGGGTTGGTGTGGTGGCTAGAGTACTCGCCTACCACACGGGCGGCCAGGATTCAAATCCCTGCAGATGCGGATGTTTTTCAGAGGAACCCGATCCCTACTTCAGTTTCTTGTGGAGGGAACTTCAAATACAGTACTCCGTCTGTGAGATGAGACGTTAAGCCGTGGTCCCATTGGCGCCTTTCGTTAAGAGCAGGCTAATGCCGACGCCGGCTTTCCGTCCACCCTTCCTCCCTTACCTATCCCCTTAGCCATCCTCAAATATCCAATCCAATCTTTAACGAAAAAATAGTCGTGGAAAAAAAACTACATGAGGAATAAGTTGTTTCAAAAATTCTTTTAACTATCTTAGTACGAAGGACTTCATAACAGGGCATAAGGCCACAAAGCTACCCCCAAAACTCATTCTCAGATTTATTTCAGTCCTACAGTCCATCAAAGATAATTGACCAGTTGAAATATGCTGTTTTGACTTAGCAATGAATGAAAAGCAGACAATATTTTCATGATTGTATGTTTTAAACGACGGTCAACATCATTGATTTTTCGGTGAACCGATTCCCTTACCCAAATGGCATTCGACGTGTTTAGAAACTGCCTCTATTTCTTTCAACTGCGCTATTGCCTCCAAACGTGTCTGAAGATATTCCTTCATCAGAGCACTTCAATGAATTGTCGGGAGAAAAACCTAGTCTGACGTCACTAACCAAGAGGTTCCCCTGGAGAAAACCTTCAGCGCCGACAGCGTCTCCAGGAGACGCTGTCAGCGCTGCATGCTTGAAGTACAAAGGGCTTCCGTTCCCAAAACCCGACGGCTCTGTCTCCCGTCTAAGTAAGTTAAGGACTAGCAGCACGAAACGACCGAACGAGGAGATCGGACGGGAGTGGCAAAGCATGTTTAAGCGTTTCGGCCCAAGTGCCTCTCATCGCTTTAAAGGCGGAGTCACGTGCCGTCTCACGGCAGGATATGCGATAGGAGATAGTACCCCTAGGGGGCGCAGAGGTCGGACCTCCTACAGCGCGGGAGAAGAGAGGAGAAGAGTGAACGAAGCACGGTAATGATACATCTACACAGAACTCCATGAGACGCTACTAGGACAAGTGGCAGGGATATTGAAAAACCAGCAATTTATAAACTCACGGCATTGATATTCAACTAAATGTACGGTCTTATACAGTCCCGTTTATAACATCCCCAAGTGCCTAGTGACTTTCCTTATGCTTACTTACAAAAACATTTTTATCGAGAACCGACATTTTGTTTTTTAAATTTACCTAACCATCTACAATCTAAGAGCAGACTTGCGCCTTGACATCAGGCGCTTAAAATAATTGGAATTCCAAAAACAATCAAATCCTGAATGTCCCACCAAGCGGGGCTGTAAGCCATTAAGCTGTACCTCACGACCACCCGGCCCGGCTACATAGGTGAGCACGGATGGGGAATTAACTATCCTAGGTACTGGCTTTTGTTAATACTTAAAAAGCATAAAGGAAAGGAGTTGGACAAGGATGCAACCTTTCACCAGCACTCTTAGACATGTACATAATCGGAAGATGCAATAGGAGAAACACAAGAAATTAGACAGAACGGAATTAAAATTAACGGAGAATAAATAAACATACTCCGCTTCGCAGATGATATCGCAGTCATAGCTGAAAATCGTGATGATTTTCAAAGTTCAATAAACGTAATGGACTTAGATATCCAAGAATACAAAATGAAAAAAAAAATAAAACTAAGACAAAAATCCTAGTTTGTGGAAGAGAATAGCTGAATGCAGAAGTTACACTGAGAGGAGAGAAATGAGAGCAAGTGGATTCCTTCACCTATCTCGGAAGAAACTATCACGTGAGACGGAAGAAGTACAACGGACATAAAGCGAATAATATACAACGCTAAGAAAGCATTCACGGTCAAAGGACAACTGTTGTATTCACAGAAGATCGGACCACAAACTAGGATAGAGTACCTAAGTGAAAGAATTTGTGTGCAGCGAGGATATCTATGGATCTTAAGAATGGATTATTGTAAAAGCTGACCAAAACAGACTAGAATCTTTATAAATCTGGTGCTAGAGGAGGATGCTGTAGATAACATGGACGAACAAAATAAGAAATTATGAAGTTTACAGAAGAGCAGAAGAGGAAAGAACAATATGGAACACCATTCAGAAAAGAAGAACAAGATGGATTGGCCACACCCTGAGACATGAGTTTGTGAAGAACATAATTGAAGGAAAAATAGTGGGAAAAGCTGTAATAATTAATAGACCAAATAAAGAGGAAGGTTAATAGGAAGAGCTACCAGGAAGAAAGGAACCTATATTTGATAGGGAAGGGCGGAGGACTTCAGTCAACCAATCTCAGGATTAAACGACAAATGAATGAACGAACGGCCAAAAGGGGTTCTCATTTACATTTGTTCATTCTCCTCATTGGCTAAATCTCTGCTGCATGCAACGTCCCAAATTGAAAAAATTGCAATTTTTAAAACTCAACGAATGTATAGAAATACGGATTGGAAAACCTAAACTTGTGCATTCAATTTATAAAACGCCCCGAGAATTGTCAAACTTGCCTACGCACTGCCAGGAAGTCATTAAGTTATCTCTTACATCAAAGCATCATCAAATACTTTAACCTGGTGAACTTTCAAATTAGATTTCATACGACTCCCCGCTAATGAAAAAGTTCCACTGGCACTCTAATAAAGTATTCATCTCTGAGAAGGAAGGGTGAGTCGTCATTTGAGCGAGATGAGAACTGTGCTAAAGAAATTTTAAGAATCCCTGAGGACGGTCGAAATTTTCAGCGCAGACTTTATGACTCCGAGGCCTCCAAAGGAAGTAGTTCACTCGATGGAGGGGAGGGAGTGAAATACGTAACTTAGCAGAGAAGTAAATTCTAAGACTGCGCTGCGAGGTGGCTGTAAAATGAGAAATCCTTAAAACAGCTACACGAGTGAAGTACAAGTCGAGATACGAAAGCACTCAAAGTACTAAGTGCCAAAAATAAAATAAATGGCATACGTGTACATCTACATCTACGTCATAACCCTCAAGCCACCCAAAGGGTGTGTGGCAGGGAGTGCTTCCACACCAGGCATGCATGAATGACACGGCAGAACACCGAAACTACATTGAAACCAGCGTACCACACATGCAACGCGCCAATTACAAATCTACTAACCATAAAAAATTCTTTCGTCAATCGTTCCAACATGTAAGGGATCCAAAGACTACTACTACAGATTCAAAATATCATGCATAAATAAGAATATGTAACATTAGAGGAGGCTACAGTAGGCATGGAAGGTGTGACTTTGTAAATGCCAAATATTTACAATTTTCCAGGATTTCGCTTAAATAAACCCAGAAAAACTCGTACTATATTAGTTACAACATAGAGGTCTCTTCCAACAATACATTACAATTATTTGAAATCTTATTCAGGTAGAACTCGACATTTTCAGCCTCCATGGCGTCCTAATGTGAGGAACTGTTGTTGCTATGACGTATTGTCTAAGTCCTTGGAAAATGCAAGTCCTAACACTTAGGACTTGTATTATCCAAGTCATAAGATTCCCAATGCTTACAGGATTACCATTACTTCAAAAACCTCACATTAATTTCTCGGCATAGTGTGTTCTGTACGTTTTTGAAAACTGGCGAGTGAATTTCAACTTCATAAGAGGAATTGCGATGTGCCACGTAAATTCCCATGACATTGAAAATTTCCTCGTAGTCACGGGGATTTCCTTCACGGAAATTTAAATCTAATACCCCGATTTCATTAGAAGAACTGAATGTAAAATACGGTTTTATAATTGACCACGCGTGAAGGACGATGAGACACAAAACCAAAAACGATTTCAGATGCAATTTCATTCAGTGGTGAAGAAATTTCCAGGCTATGGTGCTTCAGCCTCAATGGCCTCCAATTTCGAATTCTCTTGAAAAATCCACCAAGGTCGCTAGCAAAAAACTCACTGCTTTTATCTTACATATTTTCATCAATTAATCGTAAGGATCTGGTTGCGAACAAATACATTTATGCGGAACTAAGTCGCGTCATGTCGGGACATACATTTTGATGTTATTTAACGTTTCTCTGTATGTAAAGTCTCAAAGGTGGTTTCCATTTCATAAGGTCGAATTAAAAGCTCCAATTTAATGAGGAGGGCTTTCTTTAAAAGTGAGTACCTGCATCACGCAGGTGGATGGGAGGCAAGAACCCAGAGGATTTCAGAAGCGAGGTTGTTGGTCTCTAGGGAGGAAACTTCATGCTTGTTAGGCTTTCGTTTGACGATCAAAGGATCCCGACCGGAGTGGAACGCAGTGTTTTAAACTCTTCGCGCATTTAAGCCCGGCAATAAAACCGAGGCGGATGAGGAGCCAGGGAGATGTAGATGGAAGGAGGGACCATATTAACGTAATCCTACAACCTTGCGTGGAGGCAAACAAAAAGACCATTTAAACTAGTACCACCCTTATGTCTAGCTGCCAACAAGCGACATCCGCACCATCAACCATGGACAAGCAATCATGCAACGCTACCCCTTCACTCATTCAAAGGTGGAGGAAGACAAAAATTACGGTCACCCACAGCGTCGAATTAATTAACATAGAAAATTATTGCGATAACCTTGAGTGCGAATAAGCCTAACTTTAAATTACAATGTTCCACAGCGTCCTGGCTAAAATCGTCGCCAATCACAACATAAAACCAGAGGCTATTAAAACTAAAAAAATATGATGACCACTCAACTTCTTGCACGTGTTAATTAATGGTAGATCTTTTCCAAAATGTATCCAAATATATTCAATACGTTTATATAGCAATTAGTACAGCAGTGATATAATACCTGCAGGCCGTTATTTATTCTCATAGTTCATTCATGTAGGTATTTTTTATTTTTTCAATCGATAAATTCATGAAGAAATCTCACGTGCGGAGTGTGTAGACTCAATGACGTCTATGTAAGTCCACACATAAACAACACTTATATGTAAGTCCACCGATAGCTGAATTTATATTGATCTGTTGGTCTACGGTTATGGTTCTCATTTAGAGAGCGAGACTTTCCGAGGTCAAATCCCGGACAGGCCAATGAATCTCCCCCCCCTGCCAAACACCGCTGAGGTGGCTTACAGGGTAATATGTAGATGTAGCTAAAAGTAAAGTTTCTCAGGCAAAATAATTCACTGTGTACAAGGGCATTTTATTAAATATAAAATCTTATAATAACCAGTTCCACGCTCCAGGCTCTGAAATCCTCTTTGTTTCCCACGCTTTTCATTGTATGGCAAGGAAATATTTCCTGGGCTCAAACTCGGTGCCTTTGCAAATTTTTCCAATGATATGCCATCGCCAAATTTTACATGTATGAACTGAATCTTTTTTCGTGTCATAGAGTATTATCGTTAATGATTAATCGATAGCCATTTTGTTGTTCTTCAAGGTTTCCATCGATCTCGGGTAGTAAATGGCATCGTGCCAATTTATACAGAAAAGGATTGTGTTAGCATTGCATGTTAACCTAAAAGAAGCCTCTATTTTTCCAGGTTTCTAAGTTTCAAAAACTTCTATTGCCCACCAGTAAATGTGTGTCAGTTTGCACGCAAACGGATTGTAATTGCACTGCCAAAAGGCAGTCGCATAAAATCCTCATCTCTAAATTCAAAGGTAAAGAGCAATCAATTCATATATTACGTAATATTTTTCACATATATGGGACAAAAAAGTGAATTCTGTAGAAGAGAGGCGAGAATAGGAAGTAGGCGTTTGAGATGTGAGTGTGGAGAAGGATGGAGAAGGTGTGGTGAACGAAAAGGCAGACTAGTGAGGAAGTACTTGGTATGGAGGCCGAGGAACCTTCGGAATGAGATCAGGGGAAGGCAGGGTATGTGGCTGGAGAAGGTAATGAGGAGAGATGGGTTACACAAGGCTGTGATGGAGGAAAGGACGTCGGACAAGCGGGGAAGAGTAAGAAAGAGAATAGGTTTTATATGCGGGATAAAGAAGGGTAGGACGTTCGGGGAGATGAAAAATTAAATTATGATGGGACAGAGGACGAACCAAAACTCGGGAGAGTTTTCTCTAACTCCCTAAAAAAACGTACCTTTAACCGGTTTATTACTTTAATGAGGTATTGATATAGCAATATTTTCACAGAATATCATAAAGGGTTCACTTATAAGGGAATCGAGGCTCTTTGCAGAGGAGGATGAACTGCAAGGAAACAGAGATGTCCGCGAAAACTCCCGCTCCTTCGCCGAGGAAAATCTGCTCATGGGAGCCCCACGTTGGGTGGTCGGTGACCTGACAGCCATCTCCGCTGAGACAGGGGATAAGGAGATTACAAGAGTGGGCGGAGCGGGCGAAAGATGCTGTCTTTGCATCCGACCAGGAACCGCGGGAATCTAATGGAAAGAGGAGAGCGAAGTTAAACGCGGGACACGGGCAGCCGCCGAACACATGCGAATTCCCGCTCTCCTCACGACTGCACGTGGGCCTTTGTGACCATATAAGTGATGCAAATCCATTTTTTGGCACATTTCGGTTAATTTCCGAACCGTCAAGGAGTGCACAAACGACATGGTATGCAGTCAACACGCACAAATATTCAAAGATATACAAGGAAGAGATGAACCTTGCCATTAAAACATTTGAACAAACTGGAATTCGAACTCAGACCTCTAAATCGCCGGTCATGAGAGTTAGCCAGTTGCATCACCATACAATCATTAACTGTTAAAGGTATATTTAAGGAGGTTGGGGGATTTCTGTGTAAGTTCTGATTTACGTGAAAGTATATTCGTGCTCTAATTAGTGAAGTGAGCAGATTGATAATATATATAAATTCTCCATACCGGTTCAGTTTTTTAGAGATTAATCCTCTATACACCGATTTTTTCGTCCACCATGTGCAGTCATTTCATACGTAAGCCCTATTGCACTGGGAGAATCAGGAAATAAAAGTTACGAATGAGAGATATTTTCATCGCTAAGCTGTACAATTGATGTCACAAAGGCATACAGACGTAAAGAAACCTAATCAGAGACAAAAACTTAATTCTTCTATATGTTTCCTCTTCTAGGTCACACAGCGTGATGGGGTGAATGCTGTTTTAAAAGTTTGTGCTAAGGCACATGACATAATTTGATTAAATATATAAATATTTTCTCCTAAGCGCTAAATATTACGTTTTTATCATCATAAGTGCAACTCATTTCTCACAACTCTAAAAAATAACATATGGAAGAGGAACGAAACCCTTTCGGAAATTTCATATGAAATATCTCTCCGTGAAGCCACGTTTTACCGAAATATTTACTCGAGGATATAATATCATTTACAATCCAAAAAGTGTTTTAGAATAATTTTAATTAGTTTTAGTGATTTGTAGCAGAAATTGTGAGAGGGAGAAATAACCGCACCGCCAAAGCTTTCGGTCTAAACAGAAGCTACCAGAACAATATAACCTTTTCAATGGTAGTCCTTGGATTAGGGGTCAAAAACTGTCAAAATCGTATCATTTATGTTTTTACAGAGCAAGACTACGCTAAAAAAAATTCCTTCGACAGAAATAAGTAAAAACCAATCGAAACTTCCTGGGAGGATTTTTGATCCTGAGAAATTGTACTCACACCGCCACATTGAACTCTTTAGATATGAGATACTTCTCTTCCCAAAGCCATTAATTTTAATAATTTTCTCAGATATTTTTAATTTTTTATGTTAATCATTCTAAACTGCAGTCTGTTACTCAAGAATACTTCATTTTTACATTTAATTTCCATATAGCGGTTCCGCAGACTTTGAGTTGGGCCCCAAATTTGGTTAAACGCTAGAAATAGCCAAGTTTCTGCTGGGTTTAGGATGTAGCCCTTACGTATCCCCACAGCGTGAGCAGGAGACCGAGGCATATGTGCAACGAGGACGCCGGCAGCAAAGATATACCAAGAAGAAAACGACATCTTTGTCCCAGTTGAGGAGTGCAGAGGAAAAAGAAAAAAAATAAGGGAGAGAGAGCCTTTTGAAGCGGTCGTAAATTCAGGGCCTTAAAGTGTTGTAGCGCCGGAAGGGAAGGATTTCCGCCACAAGGCAGGGCGGGAGGGCAGAATGAGGGCAAAGGGAAAGATGGAGGAGGAAAAAGACGAAGAGGACAAAAAAAAGCTAATTTCCACGAAAAAAGGGTGTCCTTGTGCTCCTCCGGAAAACACATTGGTCAGCACACGCCGAACAGTGGAGTAGCTACAGCATGCGCAGCCCGGGGCATTCTGTCGATTCCCATATTCTTCCTTTGAGAAAACAAAATACTGCGATCGAAATTTGAATCGAGTTCAACTCAAATATTAATATTCATATGATCGATTCAAACGCCAAGTGCTAAGCCCGTTTGAATCAAAAATCTCTATGATTATTAGAAAAAATTAAGGATAAGAAACAAATTTTCGCGCATTATTTAGAAATTTGAACTACATGATAAATTTTTCTATTTATAATTGAAAAATAATTTATAACACGATTAAAATCTATTTTCATCATTAGATGAAGTTGTATAGATGATGTAGACACATTCATTATTTCATTTCCACGGGGGCACTTGCTTCTTACTAAGAGTTTTTCGTGGAAATGAAATTCATATTGGAAGGAGAAATATTATTTGTCTTTTTTTGCTTTAAATATATAGTTGTTTCATGTCAATTTAATAAAAATTTTGCACAAAAAGTAGTATTTTGTTACGCCTATCAAAGAGAGGCCATGTTCTCTAATGAATAGCGAAAATGTGAATCCTGAATTGGAATGTACTCAAGTAAATTTTTAGTGCAACCACCATTACAATGGTTCAGCAACTTTCAACTTCTGACTGCGTAGGAAATAATTCGAGATGTGATGGACGCTCGCTCGACCAGAAGCGTAAGAGACAGCGGGCTCTGACATTCGTCAGTTGCATAGTAAAAAGGGGAAACCCATAAACGAAGCGCCGCTCTGTGACTGATCCTCAGACGGTGGAGCTTAAAAAAACTTCCCTCCATGCAGAATCGGGTTTAAAAAAAAAAAAAACTTTCCTAGGAATCTACTTGCTAGCCAACTGGCAACGCCATTTATTATATGACACCCACTGCCTCAGCTTGAACGCTTTCGGAGAAGGATAGAATCACGGTTTGTGGAATCCATTGCGAGAATGTGAACAGGGTAGCAACAGCTGCGATGGAGAACTGGGCGTGGACAATCGAAGACAGCAATGTTTTCGCAAATCGGTTCCCACTTCATTAATATTCAATATGAAACTGTTCCCACTGTTAGAAATTATCCCGAAACTCAAATGGCATTTGCGTCGGAAGAGACAGTTTCCCTTATGACCACAGCACTCCGTTTATATCACCACGTTATTGCGCACTATATTTCAATCATGAGGAATAATATTCAGAATACCAGAGTAACCGAAAATATTATTAATGCATTAGGTTTTATGACTTTCAGGGCTGATTTCCGGCAATTATTTGCATTTAATCGTCATACAATGCACGATAATCTTCACCTTCATATAATCACCTTGCTACAGCCCATTAACAGAGATGAAATCAGCAGTTAATTTCCGACATGTCAATTGTCTATACTGTTGCCTCTCGAATGATGTGAATATGGAGCAATTTATACGGAAGGTGATTGCGTCGCGAATTTGATTCTTAAGCTCATTTTACACGGGGCACGAAATTTCACGATTTTCAACTGTAGTAAGTTATTCTCCGTCTGGCGTGCAATAATTATTGCATTAGAGCAGGAGCTATTTTCACATCAAGAATTGATGCATCAGCGGATGCGTTCTAGCATTTCACCGCTTTACAATACACAATTCGAAATGCACGTTCGCACATACATCAGAGTAATCAATTACGAGCCCCGAATACAAAAGGCTTAATGATAACTGAAATTGCCCAACTCTTAGCTCCACTGAAAGAGCTTTGGAGAAAGAATACATCATTTCAAATCGATATTACTGATATACCTAACTGCTCACAGGGAGAGGACTGTACGAGGAACGGTAAAATTAGGCAAAGAAGGCAAAAGTACCTCATATGATCATAGCATTATGAAATATACAGCCGAATTTAAATAACTGTGACACAGCTACGATATATCCACTGCAAGCTTCAGAGATTACTTCAAGATTAAAAAAAGGATCTGGTATGCATCGATGTATTTTGCCATCTACATCTATATAATACCCTGCGAGCCGCCGCATGGGCGTGTGGCAGGGGGTGTCAGGTCACCAGCCGTGTAAAGGTGTAAGTTTTTGGAGATGAAATGGTGACATGTATTATAGGAGTGTTTTTAGTGGATCTCAATTTTTATTGTGGTCGCTTATTGTGCGCGAAAAGAACGAGTTTTTGTACCTATCTGTTCGGCAGAGTATCTCTCTTATTTTATCGCATCTGTCAGACCTGGAGATGTAGTGAGGCGTCGTGATAACATTCTCTGTGTCGCTCTGAAAAATATCAGTTCTGAATTTATCAAGCAACCTAAGCCTAGCGAGTAGCCTCCGAGTCTCTAGGGGCTCCCACCTTAATCCCTGTAGAAGTTGTGAGGCACTACTTGAACGTTTGTAGCATTTTTTAACGAAGCGCGCTGCTTTCCTTTGTATTTTATTAATTTTTTGGATTAAATCTATTTTACCAGGGTCCCAAATGCTCGGGGCGTATTCGAGATGTGGCCTAACTAGAGCGAAGTAGTATCTCTCTTTGACTTTTTCATCCAAGGACCTTCCTATTATACGTTTAACAAAACCTAGTCTCTTTAATGCTGCTTGTAATCTTAATCTTAATATGTTCTTTATGTGTAATCCCCACGATATATCAGAAGTTAAGGTAATTCCAAGATAAAGCCATATCCCAAAAGTGCCCCTCCAAAATAGTAACTTTTGGCAAAAGGTACTCCTTTAGCACGCATGTTAATCAGAAACTTGGCTATTAGCCATTACTCATTTCATCACGGATTACCATAATAAAACTGGAAAGGGGGAACAAAATATTTAATATACACGAGCGGAACATGGACTCATTACCCGCTGACTGCCAAGCGTCACCCAATTCCCTATCCGTTTTGGATTCCTTCACGGAGCATACACAGCTTCTATTTAATGAAATGCATTATCATTCCACATAGATACCGTGGAGGAATCCTATGCTAGGTTTTATAGACAGAAAATGATCAAGTTTAGTCCATGAATTTTCTATATTAATCCAAACCGTTCCTTGAGAGAGGGGATGGTATGCGGATCGGGCGGAATGCCGTAAAATATTTAGCTGATAGTTTAAAATTATATGAATCATCAACCAAGAAATAAGACGCAGATTCACGGAGAAAAATCACAATACAATTGTGTACATCCTCCCACGTCATACATCAATCTACGTACATACACTGTATGGGGCCATTTTAACGCATGCTGGATGTTTGCTGTAGACACAGGATCCATTCACATTTACCCAGGATAAATTTCCTAACTATTTTCCATGGTAATTTCCATCCAAGTTTTGATTTCGTTCTTAATTAAGCGTTTGTATTTAAAAGCAATTATGATGTGCCTCTGCAAACACAGAGAGAGAGAGAGAGAGAGCTTAGAACCTTTATTCGATTTCGGTCACTGACAGAAAAAAAGTTGCTCATCGCTTTTCTCACCTTAATAATCAGCTGAACCGTAAAACTGATCATTTTCAGTATCTGTGGAAGATTTCAAACTAATATTTCGATAAAATAGTGTCTTTTGATAGATAATAAATTTAAATAAATTACTGATAATATTACAGTATAACATATTTTCAATAGCTGCATTATTTTATCATTCTCAGACTGGGTATTTTACTATCCACCGTAAAGTAAGAGCGAATGTTTCGTAAGTTTTGACTATCGGAGCAAATATTCTACAACATAAAATTGTACAGGTAGCCTGGTACCTGTAGTAGCATTCTTTTCCCTACGCAGTAATGCAAGAATTTCACAGGGATATTCACCGAGCGGTGTAATGCATATCAATATCGGTAAGTTTATTAATTTACCAGTAATTGAGTATAAAAAAGTTTCAGTAAGGCATCAAAACATTCACGAGTGATTGCTGGAGAGACCTTAAGGTTCTGGATGAATGAGAGGGAAACCCTGAAAAAGCTTATGAGCGTTTCCAAGATTCAGAAGTTTCAAAAAAGAAAAGGTGTTTCCAGATGGTACACATATGACACTAATGTGAATAATACCAGCCACAGCGCTTCATCGGGACCAAATCACGTGCGCACGATGATTGAAAAGATTTTCTCTCAGTGCGATTTCGATACATGCAGTTTCCAAGAGTAATCTTCAGTCAGGAGACTGAAGTAAAAAAAAAGAAGCCAAGAATGACAATGCACAAAAACACACGTTTTCACTTGGCGTTCATTTCAGAAACTCCTCTCACTTCCACACTCAATTACATGGCGAAACGCTATTATCCTACCAATCCTGGGCACTCGTGCTTTTGAGTACTTACTTGGTATGACGCAGATGTAGGCGTTGAAGAATACGCCAGCCGCTGGTGTTCACCTCAGTGATTGTGTTACCCAAGGGAGGATTTCGATCAACGGGACCTGCATTACCGACCACCCGCTCGGTGACTGAACACATCCAAAATGACGAAGGTGGTTCATAACTGTGAAGACTTATCCGACTCACCTGCGAAAGAGAGAAGAAAATGAGACCGGTTAGCTTATGAGATAAAATTAAGGGTTGCATAGCAACACAGCGCCACCAGTTATTAAGCATATCGTCCATTTCCACGGAGACAACAAATTTCTGACCATAACTTAGGCAGAAAAATCGACAGGAAATCATACGAGTGTAAAATTGTGAACACATAATTTATTTTTAAAAATATGCATTGCATTTTGATTGAACGAATATGCAAATTGTTATCATATTAAGTTTTAGGACCGGGATAGAATTAATTTTAGTACCACTTTGGGGGAGTTGTGCACATCCATATCATTAGTAATCACTGGTTATTTCTCCCCTCTGTTTTAATGACCAAGGCAAGACACAATGAAACTCCCGAGGACGATTGAAAAGTATCGCTAAATATCTGAAAATTACGACAAATTTTTCCGTTTAACGCAGCTTTCGGTGTATCTTCCACGAGGCTATGATATTTTGTCGGTAGACAGTGTCGCTGACGTCCGCGTTTTCTGGCAACCGTGACTGTCATTTCTCATCATCATTATCGTTGGTAGTTAAATCCTAAGATTTGTTGGCTGCAGCCCTCCACCCTTCCCTGTCTAATTCCAGCTCCCTAACTACGTACCGTATCTCTTCCTATATACTGTCCTATTCTTTTGGTCCATGAACTTATTCTCTGGGGACTTTTCCCTCTTTTATGCCTTCCATTATGTTCCTCACAAACCCATAGTGTCTCAAGGAGTGTCCAACCCATCTGGTTCATCTTTTCTATTTAGTGTTCAATATTGCCCTTTCCTCATTCACTCTCCTCTACACGTCATCATTTCTTATTGTTTCCGTCAATTGATGATGTATAAACATTTAAACCCGGGACGAAGTAAATTTTACCCTTGAGGAAAATTGCACATCTTTTTATCTGCAATCATCCTTAAGGTGGTTTGAGCGAAATATCATTTTACTTATAAATCAATGAATTTGGTCTCATTTTAAAGAAAAATATATCACCCTTCCATTGACACAAATAATTCAATCTTTTACTACATTACTTTCCGAGACATATACCAAAAAATACTAGCTCTTTTATATGGGAAATGGTACGTGTATGCACTCCAGAGAGACATTATATTAAAAATGAGGCATTCCCTACACTTAGATCTCGTTAAAAAATCAACAGTGTGTATTTTGTGTGTTTTTCAACCATTTTTGAAAATTAATCATATTATCACCGCAGTAAAATCCTCGGGATACCAATAAACCTTCCGTTTTGATGGAGTTTCAAACGTACTGCGTGAAAAAAATGAGCCAAGTTAAAGGCTTATTTAGATATTTTCATTTGATTACTTACAATATCTGTCATGTAAAACTATTTTATTGCACCATAAATAACGCTATATTTTATTCGTGTGTCTCACAGTTGCTGAAATGATAACGCATATATCGAATATAATCTCTATTATGATTAGGAAACTATCTCGCTCGCACTGCCTTAAATATATCTCTTCGGCGTAAGTTGATGAGCATTCATCCCCAGGCAGAAATGGCGAATGCAATGTACAGGGACCAGAGTTACCTTTCAAGTGTTAGCAAATGAGAGGGAGAATATAGGCTAGTAGTGAGAGCGGGGTATTATGTGGTGCGCACCCACAACAGAAGAAGTGACACGAAAGGCTATGTGATTTTTAGTGATGTGCATTTGGTTCCTATGGAATTTTCCGTGCCACGAGCTAACTTCAGGATGAGTGTAGGCAATTGAAGAGACGGACAGGCACGGCACTCATCAAAAGACCTCGAAAAATGGGGAATTTCAGAAAACCTGTGAGGTGAAGGTCAAAAAAGGAGAGGCGGTACTCCGAGGGAGAGAAACAGCGACGAATTCCATCAATCAGCCAAGCGGTTCTGAAGGTGTGAAACCGACTCAATCCTTATACGTCAGCGGCGAGAGGAAAGCAAATATTTCCCTTCCTATTTTCTCCGATCCGAAAAAGCAATCCCATCTGTTCAGACGAATTTCCGAGCTGAACATGGAGATGACATCCATTTAAGGAACGCATGTAATTTGCGGAAGAGTGCTCGTCAATTTCGAGTTTCTCTTCATTTGCACTCATTATGCAGGGTCAAGACAAAGTGTGCGCGGGGAAAATTCCACTGAAATACGTTTAAACATACTTTTTATTACATTTGATTATCGTAATTGATAATAATACTGAAAGTAATTTATAATTATAAGTGTACTTTACAACAATACAAATGTGTTCAGCGTATTGTGCAAAAACTATAATTCTCAACCAGTGATTAAGATGTACATATACTTGTTGACAGCTGAGTATTATTTTTGTCTAAATTTAAGAACCAAAAATGGATACAAGCACATAATGAAAAGAAGATAGCCTAAACTTTACAATGTACCTTTGTGTTTTAGTAAATATGGTGATTGACAGCTCAAAGTAATTATGCCAAACGTTCTAAACAGTCTTCCGGCTCACCTTAAAAATTTAAAAGCAATATCGAAGGTTAAAAATAAATTAAACAATCGTTGATAACAACAATTGATCTATAAAACTGTATCCTTAATTGTAGTATATGATCTGCACATCCATAAATATCTGTCGTAAAATGTTTGGCAAATTCTTTCATACTATTGGTATAAATATTTTAATCTATAGTAAGGATAAATATTTTAAACAATATAATGTATCTATTGTTTGTATCGTTTTGTTTATGTATGTTATTATCTAAATTGGCATCTTCAGACAAGAATTTGGCTTTGGTTTTATATAATATTTATTTTATAAAGAAAAAAAAATATTTTATATAAATAAGGAGTTTATATAATAAATATTATATTTAAAAAAATCGGTTCTGACCATTTTAATGTCTCTCAGACATGACAGTGATATGCATTTAAATGGCTGTGAATCATAATGCCACGAATTTTATATCTACTGTCTGTTAGTGACCCCCATTTCTTTCTTCAGGTTACTGGATAAGATTGGCAAGATTACAATGCACATTTGGCATTAAAATTAATGGAAATGCATGTACATTTTGAGAATAATACATGAGAGGAAAGGTGGAGAAAATATAATTTTCTATAGGAAGAAAAGCTAGGGGAAAGTGATTTAGCTAACGTCAGTGCTACCGTCAAACGAATGGTCGACTTGCTAGTAGGTTGATTGTAAAATATTTGAAGCTCAGCAAATATAAATGAAACTTAGGCGGGCTAATGTGCAATATATATTACTTTCTAAAATAATCTTGATTAAGATGTTTTGATACGCGCATTGAGCAAAGATAAATATTCGCACCATTCCCAACCTTTTCGCTGTGTTGGGTAACTTAGGTGTGTCTGACGACAGGCATAATATCTATTTGGACAATGGAAGTAAAATTATATTTCAAGTCATTCAAGAAAAGTCAGTTATTTAATTGCGTACTAAATTATGGAATCAACTTGGGAGAACCGCAATAATATCATAGTTCTAGCAAATTTATGATGGCTATGATAGATCGATGAAATTTGCCTCCTTAAGAGATGAGAGTTTTGAGGCAAAATTGAACATATATGTGGTAAAAGCAACCTAAGAAAATAGTAACGGCCAAACTAAAAAAAAAAACAGGAAATAGCTAGGCTCACGGATATGGCGATATATGCGTAGATATATTAAAAACTTTTATCACATGAGTGTCAAACAAAATGCTTCACTTTATAAATAGTCTACTATGGTAAAGGGTTAAAATTACCTTGGAGTATTTTCTAAATAAATCGAAAATAATACTTTGTTTTGAGGGCGAGAAGTACTCCATTAAATGGTCAGTTGTAGGAAAGACACATATGTATTCTATTAAATTATGGGACCCGTAAGCCATGGCAACCATTCAATAAGTGTTACAGAAACATTCGATAAATTTATTAGTTTCAACACTTGTGGCATGGAGCTATGAGTTCCATAAGAAGCAAAGATAGTCAATGTGCAATGAACCGCTTGGAGATTTAATTATTAGATAAAAGAGTAGTTTTGAGACAATTAGCATTAGCAATTATTCATAGGCTAAACTTTAATAAATTTTATCCGGCAGTTGAAGATTAGATCGAAAATTCGAAGCTATTAACAATTGATACATAGGTTATGCAACTAGTAGATTTGTTCCTGCAACCCGAATATTTTTATGAGATCAATAACTTCATGGATTCCATAACTATTTGTTTCATAACTAAATGTTCTTCCAACAACTGGCTACTAATCGGATAAATACTTGATCCAGCTTCCGCCGCCCATCGTGGCTTTGGCCGTCCGAGGCTACTCTGTGACTTTTTCGAGTAAGGATTAATAGAGTATGCAATGTTACAAGCCTTTGCAGTACCTGCACCACGTGCAGCTTTCCCTGCTAACGGTTACGGCGCTCTACCGGTCAGTTTTGGCACATTTTCGCCAGTATGCCACAAGAGAAACCAAAGCATAGTAATACCCTAGGCCCGCTTTCCCTATTCTGCTCAAGCTAGGATCCCTTCTGAAAGGACTACCTTGAGAGCCAGCATACCGTTGCCCGTGACCCACCACTAGGAGGTATATGCGGTGTACTGAGGAGTAAAATTAGGAGTCTTAAAAATAGGAGGGCGTGTATGAAGCAGTGCATGGGGTAAATGAGGCAATAGAGGTTTGCAAGGATAGGTCATTGTGGAGGAAATTATTGAAGCAGAGTTAGGTGTACAAATGTGTGTTTGTGAGTGAAACTCTGGTACTGTGCCTACCCCGGAAGGGAACGGCGTGATTGGTATGTATGTAAATACTTGATCCTTGAGCAATTCTTTTTTAAATCAACAAGTCACCAAGCCATTAAACCCAACGATTCTGCTAACAGGCAAACCTTGGACAGAGAAATCGGGAGAAAAAAGATTTCGGGCCCCAGAGAATTCCACCCTTCGGACGCAAAGTGCGGTTTATCTCTCGCAATGAGACAAATAGTTCGTCATCCGTCTCATTCGCTCACCCTCGGAGTAGCGTATCGTGTAATAAGCACTCTCCCTTTCGGAGGCTGCATTTTTTTCTCTCAAACCGGGAATGAGGAAAGAACAATGAAGTGATGCGCTCATTGAGACATTATTACTCTCGTCCATTATTCTCTCCACTCCGTCAAATGAGGAATGCACGCGACGATTGGAGAGGGAATGAGCTTGGGCAACCCCGTCTCGAGCCGCAATAAAACATCCCTCTCGAAATGAGCCTCTTAATGCCAAAGTGTAGTGCAAGTTATATCCCCTTAAGCGGGGAGAAAAAAACATGCCTCACTGCGTTCTTTACGCCAAACTCCCAAGTAATAGTGAATGGCACTACAGATAATTCAGGTTATGTCTTACGAGCTTCTAAATAGCTCCAAGATCCTTTTACCAAAACAACAACGAAGCAGAATGAAATACCTCACTTTGAAATAGTAATTTACCCATTTTGTAACTTGAACTGGTATTTTTTCACTAACAAAAAGCAGAATTCTTTTCTCTCGCTTTTCAAAAGGCAGAAAATTGGCATCTCTGGAATTCAAGAAATATTTATCTAAACCATCGAGTGCTTAGATCAAGTGCTAGATTGTCTAGAATAATTGCACTAAGAAATAAAATCGAAAAATTATGGTCTAAGATGAGAGGAGTTTGAAGGTGAAATAGAGGGGAAAGTCCCATCAGAGGGATACCCAGGAATGAGTTCATGGACCAAATAGAGAGGAAAGTACATAGGAAGAGAATACAGGAGGTAAGGGAACTAGTAATAGATATGGAAGGGGGGGGGGCTGCAGTCAACCAATCTTAAGATTCAACAGCCAATAATGATGAGGTGAGAGGAGGTTGTGTTGGATTGGATTCGTAAATACCTTGAATATTATAGTTTACTATTGTCTCTCACAAATAGTCTTCTGTCGACAATTTCCTTACTTTGTAAATGGAAAATTCCTTGGGTTACGATGCATAGTTCCACAAGAAGTTATTTCATTATTGGGAATGGGAAAAATGACTTAGAAAGAAAGAAAATTATACTCATGGTTATCCCAATGAGATCCAATTGGATAAAATCAGACGTCAGGATTGCAATATACATTGTGAGTGCGAATTACACAGTTCCAGTATCATCGAAATTTCGAAAAAAGGAGAATGTTTATAATTAAACTAGGAGGAGGTTCATGTGCTGGAATGCGGAATGTAAATTATATTTTTTCCCCATATTTTTGTTGTTGACATGATAAGTATTTCTCGAAGAATCTCACATTCATAATCTATATGCATGTATCAATCACAGAAAACTATAGCACTCTATAACAAGAACATAAAGTTTAAAGTAACACCAATTCGTTTTCATTCGAATGTGAGATAACAAAATGATTATTTTCACCTAATACGGTCAAACCAAACGCAATTGACGTGAAGGCACATCGGGTGATTGACAACAATACCATTCCGTGAAGTTAAGCACCACACTCTCGATAACTTAATGTTTTGACGCCACAAATCACGCGTAAGTTTTGCCAAGAAATATTTTCATAAAATTAGGATTTTAGTCAGCTAAATTTTTGGACCGGTAATTTTTAGAATCGGGACTTAAAATAGCAGAATGTCAGTGATAATACTGCAGGGTGGCTACCGTGGCTACTGATATCCAATTTTCAAATTCTCTGACCTTTCCCTGACTTTTCCCTGATGGATTTACCAATTTTCCTGACCGATCGCCAAAAGGTCACCTATTATTGGAATATATTTTTCTGCTGAATTAAATTTTCTACGGCAGCTTTTAATTTTCTAATCATCGTCTCGTATTTTTAGAACTACGAGAATGTATTTATTATAAGGTAGTACTCTCCAGCTACTCCTCGACCTGAGTTTTGGAATGTAATTAACAAACGCGAGGTAAAATTTTCCAGACAACATAGCCTCGGATTTCTTGTGATGGGCGCAATAAGTTGTGTTCATGATATTTAACAGCACTAGACAAATATCACAATAAGGATGCACAAAAAGGATACATTGTAGGTCTGATTCACAACTATATAACTAAGATTCACAACTAACAAGATTCACAACTGAATAATCCACGACTGGATGGTGCTTATCCTATGCACGTCAGCGACAGACGATAGTTTTAGTTGGTGAAATATAGGGCGGGAAAGATTGGCCGATAAACGAAATGGTATAAAAATAACGAGGATTCCTATTCCAGTATCTCCCTGACTATTACGAGAATTCCCTGACTTTTCCAGAAATTCAAAACTCCCTGACAATTTCAGGTTTTCCCTGACGATCGCCACCCTGTAATGGTAATGTTCATACATTCAATTGCATTTGTAGCTAATCATTTATTAGGCAATCGTACCGATGAATTTTTTCTTCACCGACTCTTTCCTGTCCTCCATAATATATTTTCATATACATCGTACATGGTGGGTGAGACACGTCCCATTGGACTCTGACATATGCTTTCTTGGGGAATAAGGCCACATCCGAAGCATCACGTTCCGAGGACACGCAGGGGAACAAAAAAATGAAAAATACACCTAAAACTGCGCTTCCCCATTGTTGAGGTCATTCGGAGTGGCCGTAATATAAAAAAACAGTCACTGGTTCGCCTTTCCGCCCGTCTCCCGGCAACGGCACAAGGACAGCCCCATCCGCAACCCCTATTCACTCCCCCGATCTTCCTCGGACGGGTGTCGCCAGTCACATGAGCACACACACACCAGAGTCACAAAAAACTAGAGAGGAGTATTTCACCACCACTCGAAAAAAGCTAAAAAAATATGAGGACAGAATTACTTTCAGATGGAATTCTGCACGTACTCGTCGTGGAAAAGTTTGTTGATCATAAGCACAGAGGTTTGTCTCACCGCTCTGGTTTCGATGTCTCTATATATTCGCTGTAATATTTACTGATTTTTGGCTTGAGATGAAAAGCTTTGGCGTCTTCCGACCGAAACTCATTCCTGAATCAGGAGGGCCATTATTTGTTCATTCTTGAAAGTAGAAATATACTTTTTGCGAGAAATATATTTTTTGCCCTCTTATCACAATGAGGTATTGAGTGGAAAATTACCGCTGGTAATGCGGCGGTAATAAGACTATATTTCTAGGAGATAATACTCCAAAATGTTTCTTTGATCTTTCTAAATCCATCTTTTGTATCAACAGCAGGTCAGATCACGGTCTAATAAGCTACGTATTTGCCAGGAGTATCAGCTCTTGGTTATTGCTTTTCCCACGTAGCACTTACTGAACTGAATATTGCTGCCATTGGTGAATCGGATGGCTAGGGAAGAGATACAGGCTCTATTTCTGAAGTAAAATCCAACTAAGTAAATAAGTAATTAAGTATCATGAAATGAAAAAGAAAATTTATGAATCAAATGATACCAGAAACAATTCATGCCTCTTTCCTTCTCTCCAACTGACAAAGCAATTTATTGTTAACATATTCGCAACAAATACTGCCATTTTTCTTATTTACCTGGGGACCTAAATACTAGTCAATATTAACTACACACTCAGCAACAGCATTTTATCAGCAAATACCCGCCTATTAAAAATTATTTCCGTTTGGCGTGATTGCCAGAGTAATCGTACCAGAAGTTGAGAATAAACATATATTTTAGAGTAAATTCCCGCGTTATCATATACAATTGATTAATTCCTTAAAGCTTGCAGCGGTAAGTTAAATACCTCTATTTTTATTGGAAGTAATTCTTGATGACATTCAAATCTCTTAAGAAGATATGTAGATTTCGGAGTGCATTCAATCTTAAAAACGCGATTTCCTTTAATTAACCTATTTCCGCCCACCGCAGCCATATGGCTACACCATGACCGAGTGTGAGTGACCGTATGAGTAAAATACCAAAAATTCATCAAAATCGCAAACAAAAATTTTTCTCGACGGAAATGGCCTAATTAGTATGGATTTAATAACTAATTCATGCCGATGCCAATTTCTTAGATTTTTGCGCAAAATATGATCAATACATAGTAATGACGAACAGAAGAATCTCCATTCTGCAGGATGACATCCAACTTAGCATACTGAAGCAAGAGGAAGAGCGATTTGTCAGACATTTAGTCGCTTTCCACACACACACACACACACAATATTCAATCCACACCGTTGCCGACGAGCCTCGCTCCGAATGTGGACATATCCAAGCCCATGATTCTTCACGCTCGGATCGGCCGAGGCAGCTGGCAACGGTTCAACCGCAAAAACCAGCGCCAAGAGCCACACGAACGGCCGGTCACGACTCTTCGTCCTCTCCAGCGAGCGCTCGTAAGTGGATTCAATTCGCGCCGAAAACACGAGAGCAAGGCCATGAGCCACGTGCGCCACGACGAGAGAGAACGACACTCTCTTCAGCCATGAAATTCTATCTATTTTACAATCAATGGCACTCGAATAAATGTTGGTAAATTCAATCCAAGTTTGTTTAATTATACATTGTTCTCGTACAAAATTTGCACAATGCCAACTTTAGGAGAAAGATAGCATTAGAAAACAAAAAGTAATCAGCAAACCTATGTGTGAAGCAAATAGCTATACTAAACAATTAACCATAAAACAAGAAGTAATTTTATGTATCATTTAAATAGTGACTTTCATATCCTCATTAGGAATCATTAAGTGAAAACATTTGTGTAGAGCGTAGCAATCTATGGATCGGGAGAATGGACCATTGGAAAAGCTGACCAGAATAGACTAGATGCCTTCGAAACCTGGTACTGGAGGAGGATGCTGAAGATAAAATGGACGGAAAAAATGAGAAATGATAAAGTGCACAGAAGAGTAGAAGAGGAAAGGGCCATATGAAACACCATACAGAAAAGAAGAACCAGATGGATTGGACACACGGTGAGACACAATGAGTTAGAGAAGAACATGATTCAAGGTGAAATAGAGGGAAAAGTCCCCAGAGGAAGACCCAGGAATAAGTTCATGGACAAAATAGAGAGGAAAGTGCATAGGAAGAGATACCAGGAGGTAATGGAACTAACATTTAATAGGGAAGGGTGGTCGACTACAGTCAACCAATCTTAGGATTGACGTCCAATGATGATGGTGATGACCATCATCATGGAACTGATGACTGGAACCTTGGGTAGGGATATAAATAAGAGGCAAGTGAAGAGCTTGATAAGGGGTGAGGCGTTGTACGGGGCAGAAACGTGAACTTTGGGAGAAAAGGATGAGAAGAGACTGCAGGCTTACAAGATTTAGGTGAAGGGAAGAGAGGAGAGAGTGCGGTGGACGAAAAGGAAGACGAACGAGGCTAATATGGAGGTTGAGATCAAACGGAGGCAGGATAAGAGGCTGGAAGGAGTAATGAGAGGAGATGAGTTGCTCCAGGCCGTGACAAAGGGAAGGATATTGGGCAGTGGTGACGGGGATGAAGAATACGGAATAGGTTTTATGGACGGGATGGAGAAGGGTAGGATGAATAGGGAGATGGAGAAAGATATACAAGGCGTAAATGGGCGCAGGAATTTGGAGGATTTTCTTTGAATATCAAAATATCCTTACAATAACAAGAAGAGTACTTTAACAAATTCGATAATGAACCAAATTGAACTTTTACGAAGAATGGTTGTTGAAAGACGTGACTGTTTCTCATTCAACAGCTCATTCAACTGCGTCGTTTACGAAGGAACTCGTGCATAGAAAAGAGAAAGAGGCACAGATGATTCTTAGTTAGATTTAGACCATTTTCAAGAAATACTTGCCATCGAGAATAGCATGAATTTCCACCAGAATTATGATTCCAAAATGTTAACATTAACTCGAGATTCCATGGTAAAAATCAACTCGTCACAAACGAAATTTGCAGAAATTTTATGCAGATATCCATGTATTAAAAATGACAACACGACAAGCCGTGTTTTTAATTTAAGTTCTTCACACTCAAATTTCCATGTTTATACAGCGTACACATAGTTTACAGCGAGTCATATCACTGAACCAAAAGGCAGCCAACGCAGAATGAAATCAAAAGACAGGTTAAGAAACGAACCTCAAGATGATGAGGTAATTTTGAGATTTACAGGAAATTTTGGCACATTTTGGAGATGAAAACCAACTTCTGTAGACAGATACAAGACAAAACACCATTTAATTTCAAGCTCAATTAGAACATAAAATAGCAAGGAAATATTATACTTTTCAGTTTATAAAAGACAGAGAACAAGTTTTTCTGTAAGTCTACAGAATATATCATACGTCTGAAAGTGGGGGCAAGTTAGTACATCTGTTTTCAGGGGTGGTGGAAATGGGACAACGGGACCTTCCCCAAGGCGTCAACCATCTATTGAGGTCGGGGCGAGAGGAGGCGACAATAGCTGGCTGCAACTGTGAGCGGACGGACGGCTATTACCTTTTTCACTTCTTGGGCGTTGTCCACGCTAGGGTGGGAGGGGCGCGGGAGGGTTGGGTGTGGAATTCGGGAGATATGGGGAAGAGGGCGGGATGGTTGTGGGATGGGCGAGGAGATATGACGAATGTTTCCATCCACACATACCATTGTGAGAAGGAATAAGCCATTGGAGTTGGAATAAACCATTGTGAGAAGATTGGTCCATCTGGAGCACAATTTGTAACGCAGGACAAAGATTGAGAGTAAGACACGTTTTCGACTCAAAAAAGATCGAAACCATCGTTAATCCATCGTCTACAAATCGATACTTCCTCCCCATTTGGGAAATAAAAAGTTTCTTATCTCTGTTGCCGAGCCCTATTTAAAGATGTGTTATACCGACCAAGAGAAAGATAAGGACATCTAAAACCAATATCATATAGATAAATGTAGCAAATGTTAATGTTTAATATAATGAAAATACTCTCGCGAATATTCAGGAATGAAATTGCACCATGACCATAAGCAACTATATAACTTCTAAAACCAATATGTTTGTATTCGTGTGCATTTTCCTCTCTCTGTGGATTCTTTAACCGTCGAAACGCGTAGTACAAACAAATAAATAACAAAGAGGACATTTTTAAGTTTCTTTCTTTTATATTAAATACTTTAGTCTAGGATACTTTCCTCACAGAGCAAAAGGCTAACATTAATGTTAGCAGTGACTCTAATGAATCATTGATTTTATTCCTACGTGAGCTAAAATTTTAACTTGTGAAAATTAGTCCTGGCATTTCACTACATTCATGTTACTAACATCATATATCGATACGTGGATGCCTCTGCGGATAGCAAGGGAACACGTTGACGGGAAACATTGAAAAGTCCACCAAATTACCGACACCATCATACAGAACCAGGTACAGGTTCTCTAACATCTGGTTTCAGACCCTGATCAGTTTCAAATTGAGTGAGCCGGAAAAATAATTACCCATAGGCGTGAAAACGGTAGGATATGCCAGAAATTCGGGTGTTAGAACAAGTGCTGTTCTAAAACCTACTAGTGACCTGGAAGACAGCTAAAAATATATCGAATAGGTTATCTAAGTCAGATCATTCAGCGAATTCATTTGCAGGGAATTAGATTTACGATAGGGAAACGCAATTTAGTGATAACATTCTGTCACCAAAAATTCATCTATACCTAACCATTGGTTTAACCCGGAGAGACGGTTGATAATTTTGCCGGAAAACAAAGGTGAAAGTTTCATACTTTTCCTTAGGCGGCAACAATAGTCTTCATATGATGTTTTTTACGCTTTGTAGGCGTGATACCGCGCTCCTTAAAACGGAAGCTTGATTCCCAACCTCTTTGGCTGACCAGCAGTTCACTCAAACCAACTCGGTCAATCAAAGCGCTGACCTAAGGCACCAACATAATCACGAGAGAGCTCACTGCGCATGTATGTCGCGCTGCGCTGTTTCACGGGGTCGTCCTTCGCCAAGGGCGGAACGGGGACCGGATATCACGCGGCCAGACGATTACAAATTCGCAATCGCGACAGGACAAACGTGAGGGTGGAGTGAGTGGAATGGTGGTTGGGGGTGTTTAAAAAGAGGTGGCAATGCGAGGGGGAGGGCACCAGAGGGGAATGCGAGGGGAGCGGATGTTAGAGCCAGGAGAAGAAAGTATTGAGAAATACATCCATATCTTTATATTACCCTGCGAGCCACCTCAATGGTTAGTGACAGGGGCAAATTATCGCCAACATGCACCACATTGTAACCTAATAAAGTTAACGAAACTGCCAGAAGACAACGTATTAGCCAAAACCTGCAAATTCCCCTCCAAGCAGAGGTGTGGTTTTAACTACATGAACACTATCAATGTACAGAAACTATTTGTTTTAATATATTTTTCAACTACATAAACGCACAGGTATACAAGGCTCATACAGGAAGCATGTGACACGTATTTGGGGCCACAAAATCATCACTATGAATTATGTAATTAAAATGACACCACCACAGAATAAGAGAATGATGCATTTCAACGTGAAATTCTGAACGAAAATAGAAGACTTGTGCCATTTTCACGTTCGTACGTACATCAGCTAGTGCAATCACGTGAACTGTGTAAAACAGGCTTAAGTAAGTAGGTTTTAATAAATGACAGAAAAAGTGCTACATATTTTCACTCGTGGAGTGCCCCAATATTTCTTTCTTCGTCTCCGCGTGTGCCCTACGTTTCCTCATTCCGTCCATAAAACCTATTCTCTTCCTTTCCTCGCGTGCCCAAGAACATTTCCTCTATCACCTTAATATCGCCCCTTATTGCCTTCTTCTTCCAATTAGCACCATGGAATTTGAAATCTAATTTGCGAAATTAAAATCAAGTAAGAGGATTTAATTTTGCTGTTAATTTCAAATATATGACACGTTTCTCTACCAGCAGCCTTTATTAGAATAAAATGACCCTCCAATCATTTAGCGATGGGTCCATCTGAACACATGAATGGTCTCGTCAAATTAACGATGGACAAAGAACAAATTTTCACTGTCGAGTAAGCATCCAATGGAGGGTTTCGTGTTACGTGAAAGCATTTTCGCGCGTTGTACTCTCCGAGGTAATTTTCCGGTTACTCGGGTGACATCAACAGACCACCCACACGGAGGGGAGGGAGCAAGCTTCACGGCCGACCTCACGGAGGCGGACCTCACGGGCCGACCACTTGGGCCGACCTCACGGAGCCGGGAGCAGTGCCACCAGACAGACGGGGGCGGAGGCGTTAAAATACCGCGTGCCATACCCTGACGAATGGCCAACTCAAGCTGCTGACACTCACCACTGGACATCGAGGCTCCCTTGAAATTGAAGACCGGAGGAGGACCCGTTTCCATACTAAGGAGAGGAGATAGCGGGGGTCGACCAGGAGGGGTTGGCAAGGAGATTTCGAGGAAGACAAACAAGACTCCTCCTGGTTTGAAGTGTTCGGGAGACGTGGAGGCGTTTGGCAAATATGCTTTGGGGAGCGGATTCTTCAAGAAAGATAAGGAAAGGGTCTGAGGACTTTCTGAGCCCTTCTTCACACCCCCTCGTTCGAATCAATTTTGGCACCCAGGGTAAATCAAACAATTTGTTTTTGTAAAGCTAGCACCTGCCACTGGAAGCCGGGTGCGATCTACATTGTTGAAGGAGAGAGGTGAATGGAAAGACAACGGCCCGAATTCTTTAAAAGAACCACCCCAAAGGAACGTGCAACTGTCTCAAACTTACAAAGGGGGAGAACTACCATTATGAAATGAAAATATTTGAAGATGCAATATTTTTCCCATATAAAATTCTCAATTTTTTGCAGAGGTCATTGATTCAGATAATATCGAAACATCATATGCGAAAGAGGAATACGCAGTATTGAATGCAAATGATGTTTATGGTATGCCAAATTCAATGGCCGCGAGAGTTTTTAGAAATAATTCTAATCGTAATATAGGTATAGATTTAAAAAAATAAATATTTGGTACTTCAAGATGCTCATGCGCAAAGGATCAAGAAAATCCTGAATTCGCCTATTTCTGCATGTACGTGACAGTTTATGAAGAGAAATGTCTACGATATGAAGAGAATTGATGAAATTAAGGCATAAAAACAATTTAAAACAAGTCAATGCTCAATTTTTTTGTTTCTCAAATACTTTTTATATCCATTTTGCATACTTATCACTATTTCACATATAGCCATGGTGTTATAGCATTCATCCATAGCAATAAAAATACTATTTATTCAATAAACATTAAAATTTAAAATTCCTTTCAACTGACTAATATTCAGATACGTTCGTGCGGCAATAGCACTTAGGTGTGCTAGAAAATTTTTATCTAGCTAGATGGATGGTTTTTGCATTCTTGAAATGTATACGATAATCATTAACAATTCATCGCAACTATGTGTTTAATGAGGCATTGACGAAAGTTTCAGAGATTAAAATTTATGTATATTTACCATCAAAAAGAAGCCCATTTCTTTAAAGGAAAGTTCACCTTCAGTTACACTTAAAAGGATTTCAGGAAATCTTTCGCTTTTTTTTCGAAAGAAGCAGATGCTCCCATCCGCGCCCAAGATAATCAAAGTAAGTTAATGTATGATCTTCTTAATTTTTCGGGATCTACCGCGTATTTTTGTTGGTTAGTGATAACAGTTTCGCTGACATTACTGTCATCGTCTTCAGGTCGAAGATGCCGGTTCACGAGTTTGGCCCTCATAATATAGGACCTATTTCCCGCCAACGTTTGGTGCTGCTCTCTCATTGGTCCTTTTTAGGATTCTCCTTCATGTATCGTCCAGGTGGTATCCTCTGTCTCTCTGTTGAAGTTGTCCGTCCGTGCTATCTCGATCGATTCTCTAATTAGCCTAGGGTAATATCTGCTCTCTCTCACTATTACCTTGGCCTCGTCAAATTTTATGCCATGTCCAGGGGTCCAGATGTGCTCCGATACGGCTCCGACAGGTGAAATTGTCCATTTTTTGTCGCTCTTCGGTGTTCTTGCATTCGTACCTTTAATGACCGACAAGTCTCATCGATGTATGATTTCCCACAGGAACAAGGCACCTGATAAACTCCTTCATGTAGATCAGTGGAAACTGTTGTCACTAACCAATAAAAGACACGGTAGATCCCGAAAAATGGAGATCAACGTAGAGCACCGCGAAAGCCTTCGTTCTCACGTAAGTAAAAGTATGCCTTCGGAATGTTCCCAGGTCCGAAAATCCGGTAGGTTGGCAGGCGTTTGAGGAGGGCGTGGTTGCCAAGAAGGAGGATGAGCATGGGGGTTGGAAAAAAGGAGGTACGGACGTGGGGGAAAGACCGGGAGGGCACTCAATCAGGGGTAGCAATTCATCAACGCCGGCCGTCGGCGGCGAGGGGCCCACCCACGTACCCAACCCCCTCCCTATCATCCACATGTAGGACACTTCTCTCTCTGGACGCTCCCTCGGCCGGACGCGGAAAATCGCTGCGTGCACACTTCACCCTCTTTCGCTGCACCACCGACCGACCGACCGGAAGCCGCCCCTCCGTCTACGCAGGGCAGTATTGCTTCTTTCTTCACTTTCTTTAAAGTGGTGGAAGCGATTTTTATTCATGCACAGATTTAAGGGGTACTTTGCATGCGTATTCTCATTGGCAACATCTACAGGTAATTGGCCAAACAAACTGTCAAACAAAATATCGATTTTTCGCGGGAAACAAGTAATGCAACGAGTGGATGTGTTTTAGCAACCCGAATAAGCTAAGTTCTGGGGGTCTAGAATTTGGGAGTCAGGAAAGCCAGCATTTTTTTTAAAGATAGATAGCTATAGATATTTATTACATTAATTGATTTATATTAAGATCTTATGTTAAATAAACGAATAGCCGTCAAGGCTATAAATAAGGGTATTAATCTTTTAGGTCTTAGTTTATAAAAACAACTTTCGAATTCGCGATCTTCGGCATGTACGTGAGAGTTTATGACGATAAAAATCTATAATATAAATGGAATTGATGAAATTAACGAATCCAAACAATTTTTAAAGCCGTAAAAATAAAATAAAGTCAATTTTCTTATATTTTTAAGGCCAAAGGTTTTGTTTTTCAAGGCTTTTTTAACATCAATTTTTAGATTAGATCTAAGTCAGGGACTTAGAAAATAAGAATCTAAAATGTAAAAAAAGTTTAAAATTATATTTCATGTATTATTACAATGACGGACTCCTCGCTGAGTTTAAACGCATGAACAGACGCTATGTGGTTCAAGAATGTTTTCGACGAATTTTAAAATGATATTAAAATGTTATATAAATGACCAACGATCACAGATAATTTATCTCAATCATTGCCTTTGACATAATAAATAATTTGTCTCCCCGAATGCTGATAATGGGCATATTTGCAAAATGGCGCACGATAGCAAATAGTACAGGATAGGTTCTTTCTCCCTTTTTTGTTAGGGTTCCTTCACTAACTATATGACAAAATGAACCGTTTCATTTCCCAAACCCACGTCTCTCAGTCTCCGAACGGTATTTATTATCAGACTTTCATCTACATGTAATACCACGTTGATAGGTATCTTTCAATTCAATCTATTCTATTCTTTCCTAATTTTGAACTCATCTCTCCCTCTAATTACTATTTTGGTTCTGTTTTGCACATTATTTATTGTTGCATTTGTTATTTATCATTTTCAATGTGTTTTCGTGCCGTTTTCGTTAGTTTAATGGTTTGGTATTTTTTGTTATCGCTGTTATACACCTAATATAATTGGACTTAATTTTCACGAGGATATTAAATAAATAAAATGTAGCATTGAAGACTTAAATTGTCAACGTGTGATAAATGGTATACTTTCCCCAGGTTTCGGTAGAATGTGATACAAAATTTGAACCGACCATCTCGTGAAATATGCCTTCGGATTACTCCACTGACCTTACTAGGGCAGAGCCATCCGGTATAACCGCTAAATCATTTCCATTGTAATGTTCTAAAGCACTAACGGAAAAATTAGAAGATTTTTTTGCTCAAGCACATCCCCCACACTACTCTCGCATAACCGACAGGAAAAAATCCATCCCGTTGACGAGAAACACTTACGGACAAGCGGGGAGTGCATTCACTCTTTCGTCGGCATGCTGATGGTACGTGTAAACCTTTACACTTACGACTTTGTTGACAAAATCCAAGCAGACGGAAGCTTTAGCTCCTCCGATGATCCAAAAAACAATGGATTTGCGGTCAGCGGCTTTAATGGCGGAAGACTCTCGAGGCAGGAAGTGCATTACGCACCCCTCCTTTCCGCCGGCCCGTCTCCCCTCTCCCGTGGTGTTGGAGCAGGGGTCGTGACCTAGCTGTTCGGTAGGCTACGCCCTTCGGAGGTACACATGTGACCGGACGCATACCTAGACATGCACGCCAGGTCTATTACCAGTTTGCCCACGCAAAAGGGCGGCTTCTATTTATCTAGTTCATAATAAACCTCCACAGGTGAAGGATGAGCGGAAGAGAAAGGCGAAGAAGGTGTCATAAAATCTAACAGAGGAAACACGAGAGGCATCGCCTTTTATTACGTCACTTTAATGTCACGAATTTTTATGCAAATTAAGAGTTACGTAAATTTTATAACACTCATTGTTGCTTAATTTTTAACCAAAAAGGAGGAAAGAGGACACGCGATAACGCTTAAGGAAAAATCAAGCAATCAATTTTTCATCATTTTTTAAACCACTAGCGGGTAAACGACAAATGGAGTCTCTATCCATCGAGATGCCACGTACCGCATGAAAAGTTAACAACATGTATGGTGATAGCTTCATACGGGATAGCTTGACTTACGGGTCTCGATCAGGGAAGCAATTAGCCTTTCCACTGACCGCTGATATATAAAATCGACTTGTTTGGCTACGCAGAAGGTTCTCCAGGAAATATCTTGAGGAGTAAAGAAATATGTACATCGGTCAAGAAAATAATTTTTGGTGGGACCATGCAGTACTTTATTTCGCTCGTAAAGTCGCAGCTGAATTCGCCGCCGCACCAGAAAAAAGTGCAGCCTTTTTTAGATAGTAAACTAAAATAATTCCAAAATTTTGTGTTCTTTACGTTTCATTTTTTTTCTGTGACTATATGCTTGTTTCATTTTTTTCTGTGACTTTACTTCTGATATGCTTGGATTTTTCAAGCTAAACGAGTACTTGACGGCTAAGAACACATGAAAACGAGACAGAGGGATGCATTGTGTTTCCACATGTTTGGGCTACCAGAATTGAGAATCGCCTAAGAATTGAAGCAGGCTCTGGTTAAATAGTGCTCATTCGTTATATTCACGCCTATTTCGAAGTAAAATGGATAAAACAAGAGTTTAGCTATCGCTTTACACCCTGACGCTGTGGGAGGGACCTTATCTCGCAGAAATAATCATGGCTCCTCACTATATACCCAAACCATACCTCCCACAGTGTACATTGTAGTTGAATTTCCCAAAACACAAACTATGACTTTTTTCCCCTCTCCACCCCCCTAACCCTTTCCCACCCCCAAGCATTCCCCCCCCCCACCCTCTAAGCCCGCCTCCCACACCCCCTCACGCCCCCCCTCTCCCAGATTCCTTCCCCTCCCCTACCACGAACCTGTATATATATATAGAGTGACAGATGTTTTATTTGCACCTGGAGATGACACGAAGTGCCGAACCCCGGGTCATTTTAATAAACCTATAGTGGAGTATACAGAGTTTTATTTAAGTTACCACGAATTACTTCCACAAAGTCAAGCCTGGAACCATTTCCTTTGTAAAGAAGAGATGTTGGCCTTCTGAAAATTACCCTACACCGTACGAAAGAGGTCGAATTTGCTTGATACAGCCTAGTAGGAACGCGTTTTCCACAACGAAAGACGACGGGACATTTTTTTCACACGCACCTCCGCCAGATAGAATGACTAAGGAGCGTCGTGGCCCGCTGCGAACACTCAAATTCAACACGGAACCGTCCAAGGTCGCGGGCGACGCGTCGCGACGGCCACAAAGCCATTTATTACTTCTCGCCGAGGGCCAAACCTTTCTTCCTCACCACCCAGTTCTCGTCGAATCAACACCGCAGATGGAG
Source organism: Ceriagrion tenellum (assembly GCA_963169105.1). Taxonomy (NCBI): domain Eukaryota; kingdom Metazoa; phylum Arthropoda; class Insecta; order Odonata; family Coenagrionidae; genus Ceriagrion; species Ceriagrion tenellum. Next base: position 4,684,636 of record OY720641.1, on the reverse strand, counting down.
GGAGAAAAAATGTATCCCTGGAGACAAGATAAAAGCATTTCAGACGGATGTACGTCCTCGCGTCGCAAGGAAACGACAGACAGAGAGACGGAGGATGGAGGGCTGGGGATTAACGAAAGATTATGGAACATGGACGGAAAGAAAAATATTAATTTTTTTTAACCGCACGTCGCTTAAGGAGATGACATTCACGCGAGCGTGAGACGATTGAGTGTTATGTTACCTAAGGCAGTTACTAACATCTCTGGGCCTCCGAAGCGGTGTTTCGAGCAAACTGTCGCACGCGCAAAAATGGAACATCACCAGCTAAAAACCATGTCAATGAAATTGGAGCGATGTTTGTCTATGTATACCTTACCGCAAAAGTGAGCATAAGGATATACTTGCCGTGTTTATGGAACTGAGTTAGTATTCTGAGTAATTGAAGAAAAACGTGTCCTCTATCGATACGAACAACGAAAAGCTACCTTCCTGGGACATTTTTCTCGCAAATTGACCATAAAATTGTGTTCAATGGATAAATGGGAGAATTAAGAGAAAAATAGTATATTAACATAAAATATAAACGTTATTTTCGTGAGAAATGTGCATAAGAATAAAAAAAGACCTAAGTATGGGAATTTAACAGAAAGGAGAAAAAGAAGAGTATGAAAATATGAATACAAATTTTCTCAAATAAGTTGTCCTAACCTCACCAAAAGTCAAAAAATTTAAATATTGCTCTACTACTTGACAAATTCATCAACCTACGGGCTAAAGGAAACAGTAAGCACGAACTAAAAGGAGGACTTTTGCTAATCCTCATGTCCATTTTAGCTGGCGGAAAATAATTATGGTGGGAGAAATATTTTTTCGCAACAGGTCATCGAACCGTAGTAATGTAATTAATAGGCAAAAGAAGAGTACATTTTATGACTCGATTACTAACTGGATGCATAAATTAGCTCACGTGACTCGGAAAGTTTAATGACCTCATAGCGTCATCGGTGGAGAGACTTTTTGTATCGAACGTGAGGACGTTGCGAGATATTAGCGGCGATATAGGGAGGGGAAATCGATGATCGATTTTTTGCAAGATAACTGACTTCATCACATTAATTTTTGATTGAGACATGCCATGTAAAGTCCCAATCTCTGATTTAAAGCGATGGAGAAAATGTTTCTGATGATATAAGTTTATTTATACACTCGCGAGCAGTTTTATAGGCATCACTACCTTTCCATGTTTAGTATTTTCAATTATCAAAATTTTTTGCTAAATGTTGGAGTTCTTTCGGCGGTCATAGAAAATACATAAACATGTAACTCCTCCGGTGAAATTTTTATTACTCCATACTTCCTTTTAGGCATGAAAATCCCGGCTTACGTAAAAAATGCTAAATTGCCTAGCCTTCATGCGTCACAAAACGTAACATCATTGAATAGAAGATACTTGTATTTGCTATGAGCAAATACAAACAAATGGATGCATCGCCTGACTTTCATAGGATTGATTCAAAAGTCATAGAAAAATTTACTTTGAAATTGTATCGCATTCATTTTTTCGTACATATTTGTACTTACGTATATTTTGCATATATTTTTGTAAAGTAAAACAAAAGTTAACTCTTCCAGGCCAAAGATGAAATATGCAGCCATTTTCACAAAAAATTCTTCTTAGCAGTATCTTAGTAATACGACCGAAAAACAAGCACACCAAATTTCCGTCTCCTCTCTGTAAAATTATAGATCGAAACACTTTATTATTTCCACGTGAGATTTTTATTTTCACGACCCATGTTTCGTCGCTGTGCGACATCATCAGGTGAATGCCATGCCATGGTACATGCCTGATGAAGTCTCACAGCGACGACACATGGGTCGTGAAAATAAAAATCTCATGTGGAAATTACAAAGTGGTTCGATCTATGATCATGATGTGATTTCACAAAGTTACGCCTGAAACCATCACTTTCCCACTCAGTAAAGTTGACAGTAACGACACTGAGAACGACGACGAATAGACAAGTAGACAGAAAGCCATTCCAAACAGAGGGAACCAGGAAAATACTTGATTGTAATAAAGAGAACGGAGTTGTTTTCCAAAATTGATGAGGCTGAGCAATCAACTGCTACGTCGACTACTTGTCTGTTAACGCCTTGTAACGCCTGTTATATGGAAAGCCTAGAAAAAAATTTTAAAACATCCAACGAATCAATCCAAAACTTTTGATCCCCAGTCTCCTTTCAATCTTAAAAAATAGAGTATTGGAACAAAGACAGTCGTGCAAGAGGATCTTTATCACCATCCATCAACTCCCAGGAGAAATTTAGTCCGCCGGGAGGTGAGGAGTAATTGGGTGTTAAAGTGTTGAGGTTTCTGCCCCTCGAAGGATTCCGACAAAGGATCCACTCCTTTGAGGAACCGAGCAAAGGCAGAAATCGGAATTGAAGAAATAAATGTAAGGTTGAATTGGACTTCGCAGGCACGTCGTCACCCGTCTTCAGATGCGGCTGACTCAGGAGTCGCATCAAAGACTCCCGGAAAGAAAGGTGAGGGTGACGATACTGTGAGAAGAAAGCCGGTCGCGACGGCTGGACCGGAAACTTGAGCAGGAGAGACTTGGGAGGTCAAGACCGGGGAATTGCCCGGGGTCGTTACCCGTAAGACGGTTTCCGTGTAAAGGACTCGGGCGTCACCGTGACAACGGGGACCCGTCGGTTTAATTGAAAGGGGTGATATGGGAAGGGCTTCCACGACTTTCTTTGATGTCGTCAGGAAATACCGCCAGCCGCCTCGGAGCGCAGCGTTTTTTTCCATAAACTCTAGGGATGGAAGACTATCATTATATCTCTTAACGTCTACGAGCAATTAAAGCAGGGATGTCGGGACGACATAGCTGAGGAAGGGAAGCAATTGCTGCCGACAAAAACCACAGTTCACCCCCATAGTTTCATTTCTTTAAGGGACTTCGGAGGAGACAGAAAAAAATAGGTTTGGCCACTTCCGCCTTAGTATCTGGCAATGGACATGAATATTAAAACTACAGAACGAAAAAGAGGAGTCACTTTGGGGGCCCTGGTTAAGATTTTTAACTCCTTCGGGAGAATTTTTATGCCCCCCGGGACCAGCTAAAGGGGTGTGGGCACTCATAAGCAATTTAAAATGTTTCTTAACCAGAGACAGAGCTATCATTTCTTCTCCACGTCACTATAAAACTGGGGCACTGTTGTTATACTTCATTTTATATCGAAATATTGAAGGGCACAGGGTTTGTTTGGTGGCTCGTGATCGGAATCCTCATTCTCATCGCTTCGATTCCCGGCACAAGACAGATGTTATTCAGTGATATCCCGATTCCTGCTAGGGTGCTGTGTAAAAAATGATCCAAGTGCAGGCTCTCTGCTATTTGGATATGATGTAAAACAGTGGTCTCCTCGCCAACGCCTGTTCCATCTCCACCCTTCACCTATTTACAAATCACTATTCCATGGCTAACCTATCCACCTGCTATCAAAGTATGAAATTACCTGATTTGTTGATAACTTCCCAAGTCACAAGTACAAACATGAGTACTGATTGGCACACTTTGCGGTTCCGATTATTGAGACATTAATTCTAAAATGAAATCATAAATTGGGAAGAGGCGGAGTCCAATGAAGAAGAGGACGATGTGAAATAGTCGAAAACTCTGTATATTGGAATACATTGACTAGTTTGGTTATATTAATACATAAGTGGCGGATATTAGGTGCTCACAATACTGGTTCAACCGTGGCATGAGACTTTTTTCAAAATCTAGAAACAAACTGATAGTCGAAAACCTACAAACATGACAGGGAAACCTGGGTCCTCTAGTCAACTCGAGGGCCAATGTTTGTCTTCTGTGAACTGATACGAGTGAAGATTTACTCAATATTTGCTTTGTTATGACGTTTAAGTTGGTCTAGTAGATACCGCAAAGGTTTAAGTTTACCAGGAAGAAACACTCAAGTCCCGGATTTGTTTAGCGATTAGAATTCATTTCAAACACTGAAATGACCAGCTTCCGGGCTACAATATAAAATCTGTGAAGTTTCCTCAAAGCGAGTTCCTGAAGTACGATGCAGCTGGCTAAAAAATGGTGAGTACACTAGTAACATGAAATGTGAAATAATGCGCATAACTAGGTCATAATTGAGGAATAATGACTGAACGGGCAAATCTCCCGCGGTCTACACAAGAAAGTCAACTACTGAACGGACGATATATTGTATCATATAATGGCTATTTAATCATATCATATAATGAATAGATTACGAGAAAATAAACAAAATCGTTAGATATGTATGTTTCATCAATTACGGGTGTAAATTTAATCTGTTATAAAATGCAATCTTGCAGTACATTTATGGTAATAAACGCCCGATGTTTGACACTTACCAGAAATTGATGGCGCCACTTCGAATGCTTATTACTCCAAGGTTATGTATCAGGGACTTTAAATGCATGGCTATTTACACCGAGTGCCAATATTTAATCACATTTCCTGATAGTGGAAGTATACAAGAGTTGTATTTTTTAATAGTAAGGACCTTGGTTATGTTCGTTGAGTAATAAACAGTGCAGAATCAATCATATTAATAAACTGCGGTCGCTCAATGACTACTCAAGCTTTAGTACATTTAACTCCAATAAGTAAATGCTGGCGGTCCATCGCCTATCCGAGATCCATACCACAAAATTTCCAAAATGATTACAGCTGGTATCACTTGGTACTGCTAGGCAAATATGGGATAAGCCGGCAGTAATAAAATAATGCAGACGTCATATCTCCCTAAAACAGCATACTTGTCCTTGATTTAATTTTTCATACCAAGAAATCTAAGCTCTGGAATGAATAGTTTTGAATAATTAATCAGAGGTGTGAGTATTTGATGGATGCTAATGTGGGTATTGGATGGATGGATGCTAAGTTTCTGTCACGATCGCGCTTCGAAGGAATGAAGCCAGCTCGACAGCGGCTTCTCGGAAGACAAATTTTCCTCTAAGATTTTTCCCAGAGGAAGCAAAGGGGCGCGTTGTTTAAATAAGCAGGCACCTTGAGGTGAATAATGGCATCGTTATGGTGGGGTTGCGGAATATTAGCGACGGTTTATCAATGATTTCGAGGCAGGTGGGTCAATCTGGGGAATTTTTTCCTGCGAAGAGGCCTCAGCTGCTTAAATATTTGAAAGAGGCAGTGCTAGAGCTAAGGCTGAGAGCCTAAGAGATCAGTCTGTCTGATCTGTTCCTCTGATCAGCAGTTAAATCCTCGACGCCTACCACTTCGCGGGTGACGTGCGAAAAATATTCTGTTCTCGCATCGAGAAGAATGGAGCGCTACATTCCATCTTAACTTGGAGAAAGTCACCGATGCTTTTCTCAATACCATATTCTATGATAGAAAAACTTCATGCAAATGACAGTTTTTGTTTGAGATATGAGAGTATTCGTCCGTTTAAATCAGCAAGAATCCTAGAATGAAACTCAGCTTAAAAATAAAGCCACGGTGTAAGACATGGCGTAGCGAGCAGCAGAATTATGTCTAAATGCACAACACCAGCATTATTGACCACGAGGCTCAGCAAAGATTCTACATACATTTATAGAGATCAAATAGACAGAGGGAATCACAAACGAGTAAGTTATACGAAGATCTGGAGAGAACAGACGCATAATGAAAATTCTGCCCAGAAGGAGAGACAAACTTATTGGATAGATTATGCGACATAACAGCCTTATCAAAATAATATTGGAAAGATAAAAGAATGTGAATAATTTAAGAGGAAAACCAAGAATGGAATACAGCAGACAAGCCATTTAGGACGTTAAAGTAAATAATTATGAAGGAATGAAGCGGATGGCAGAGAAGAAAGGGGAACGAAGAGCTGATGCCAACCAATCTTTGGTTCGATGACCACTGATTATGATTTCAACGTAAAAGGCATACTAAGTAATCATCCATAGGCTCATGAGACGTACACACGTTATTCTGCAGAGTAGGGGTATTTTGAGAGCACCATGGAAGTAAAAGTAGGCTCTACGTGAGGAAAAAAGCTAAGTTAGAACATCAGCAAAAACAACAGTCACCATCTGGACTCGAATTTCGAACATCGGCGCGGAAAGCCAATACCATGAAAACCTAACCATTATAATCTTCACCGTTGTGGATGAAAGAGAGTGGGCCAGATACGTTCATTTAATTATGACGTATACACCTTAAGGCTCAAGAACACGTACCTATGATGATGAAGAGTAAAATTGCTCTTGAGCATGTTAGATTTTGAGGTGGTCTCGAAGCGTCGAGTACATTGAAGATAAAGCCCTGGTTACACGATACCTAAACCCGTACGAGTTAATGTACGAATGCATGAACGCGTGAATGAACGCGAAAATTCCTCATGTAACCACACTAACTTGCACGAATGCACGAACGCGTGAAAGCCTGTTTTATTTGGTTCATGCATTCGTTCATGAACTTGTGCATGAACACGTACGGGTTAATGTATCGTGTAACCAGGCCTTCAGACTCAGCAATTTAGGGAACCTCGTGCATATTAACGGGAGATAGCGAGGTTGGTGGTTTCCGGCGATACTTTATGGAATTTACTGAATGTTTTGAAAGAATAGAGTAAACTTTGTTTTTCCACAGTGAATTGAATAACTTGCGACCATGGTTTCGACGATTAACGTACCTGATGATGAATGCGATGGAAAAACAAAGTTTACTCTATTATTTCAAAATGGAGACAGCGAATCTGCCTGATCACATACTCCCCCTGGCAATAGGGAACGTAACAATTTGGTGGGTACATTGCATGAACAGGCATCAAATAGTTCTTCAGGATTGGACGTCGGACAAACATAAAAACTGACAATCTGCTAGGTATCCCTCCGCCCTATGTCACTCATGGAACTCCAATCAGCTTTAAGAACTCAATCTTGCGTACGCAAACATACGCGACATATCATCATCATTACGCGTGATTTTCGCGCGGAATCCTTCCGACATCTTCCCGAACGTCGCAAGAACGACTCCAATACAATTCAATAAAGAACGGAAATGGGCCTCTCTCTCTATATATAGGTACGAGCAGATTTCACTCGTACACTCGTGCTATTCAAATCGACTTACTTCCTGATTGCCCGACTTTGATTGGCTTCCGTCTCTTTAGCAGTCTACCATCAAAACTCAAGGGACAAAAATCTCACTGGCAGCATAAATAGTTTACATAAACATTCAAGTAAAGTTGCCTTGATGTAAATTAGTTTACCGTCCGTCACATGGGAGGCATGTTCCCTCCAAGATTCGAATTGATAACACTCTCCTGACACATTACTTACATCACTTGATCCATTAATCTCCATTTGCACTGTATCACCACTTTCTCATTTGATTAAAAGGGGTATGTTCAACAACTTTGACCATTTGGATGAGCCTAGCATCGCAGACCAAAGATTAGAGAGGAGAATAGACCGATCCTTGAACAGTACGAAATTATAAGGGAAATACTTAAGTCATTAGAATTCGCAATCGGCCATTTTAAATGGACCAGTTGTATGTTGGCAAACCGAAAAATAAAGGTATTGACTCATATGAAAACATTCAAATCGGAAATGGCAAATAAAATAATATAATGCTTAATTCATTAAATGTAACACAAACTTCGCGCGATACCCATGATGTTGTGTACGACATTTTCCCAGAAAAACTGTAATACTTCAAAACGCAACAGACCCCGAAGCCATGACTCCAATAAAATAGAGAGGACTTCTCCGGAGCGCATTTTTTTCTCGTGCCTTTAAGATTCAGAAAGTAGGAATCGGGAGTTCCACATCACTGACGAGCAGAGAAAAGCATTCCGAGTTGAAATGACCAGGACACTCGGGTTTTGACGTCTTTGAGTAATTATGCCTGGCGCTGGAATTCCAACCCCCGAAAAGGAGTATTCGTGGGAGGACACTTCAACTTTTCAAAACCGTCCGCCTCGTACATACGACTTTTATACGGCCGACCCAATGGCGCCCTTCGATGGGGTCCGGCTAATGCCTAAACCAGGTTTGTCTTCCACTCAACGAGATTCGGGTTGCTTCCACCACTAGTTTGGTTTCATATAATCCTAGAGGCCAGGAAAGAGTCCCGCTATTGATGCTAGACTTCGGTTTACGATACGACGGACAGAAAAATTTTCATTGAAATTCTCCATTCATTCGTAGGAGTCTATAACATTGATTTTCTAAATGCAGTTACGCTGTACGAGTTGGCAATGAATTTGGATTTTTTCACGAAATCCGAAAAAGATTAATTGAACTCTGAGCTATGATCCAATCGAACAAGAATTATACGATAGTCTCATGACATATTCAAACACCCTAGCAAATACAAGAGTATGACCAGCACTGAGAATTAATGAGGGTAAAAATTGCAGTTAAACCACAAGGAAAACAAATACAGTTATATACATGCTTACAAATCATAAGGTTTTCATAGTTCACGCCATCAAAACTTAGCCTTAATTAATTGATCAGACAATAATAATACCCTGCTGGCGACGGGGTAAAGTTATCGCCAGCTAAACCGAGGGTCACGGGTTCGAATCCAACCTGTGAGGAATGAATACCACTCAGGGCATGAGTGTTTGCGTTCGTCTGTTGCTATTGTTATTCACTGTTATTCACCTGAAATAAACTGGACAAATGCACTGTATTCAGGCTAGTAGGGAAAATATAAAATAAATATGAATTAAAATAAAATAAATTAAGCAAAAATAGCTCGGAGCACATTTACATTGCCCTTAGCAGCGTGCGATGAAACACGGGTGCAAAATAACGCCAAGGCACAAAGATTTGAAGGAGAATGGACCCGAATGGTAAGGCGAAATGACTGGGCTACCGCTCGCCTCAAAAGGTCGGTGGGCCTTGGCCATAAAAGCCGCTAATGGCCGGCGATGGAAAAGGCGAATCCACCGCAGAGGGCGGGTGACCGTTCCTCTGATTGCTCGGTTGAGCGGCAAGCGGGTTTGTTAAAAAGTTGTTCGGCCGAGCAGACAAACGCAAACAGGAGGAGGACGATACCAGAGAGAGGCGAGGCCTCTCTCTCTCTCTCTCTCTCTGGGATGGACCGCGCCCTTGCTCTCCGCTGACCACCGCCTGACCCTTCTCGACGCGTTAATGAGTGAGCAGGCCTCTTGTCCGTCTTTCTCTTGAGAGTAAAGGGGCCAACTGATCCAACAGGCCTCCGAGGAGAGGGCCTCGAGGGGATTTTAAAGCGAAGAGAAGTGGAGACTGATCAAGTGGTGGTGAACGGAGAAATTCCGAGCTTAAACGAAAAAAAAATTCTGCCGGCTTTAAAAAAACAACAATATCCCGGGATATATAGTCATAAAAGTTCCTACTTTGCACATCTCTAAGTGTTAGCTAAATATACGAGGCTTGTTTAAACAGCTACGTGGCTGCTTCAATAAAAATACATTTACCGGGAAAATATGCTAAATGGGAGATACACCGGGAAAACGTAAGGTCTTTCATATATTTATCCAGCACACGCACTGTTTCCAAGAACAATAAGACTAGTTTTATTGAAGCAGCCACATTGCTGTTAGAACAAGCCTCGTATTTTTGGCTAAGACTTGGAAATGTGCAAAGTAGGAACTTGTATGACTATATATCCCGGGATATTGTTGCTTTTTTCAGGCTGGCAGCATTTTTTCGTTTACGCTCGGAATTTCTGCGTTCACCGCCACTTGGTCACGGTCTCCAGTGTAGGAACTCCCACATTTCTTCGTTTTAAAATCCCCTCAAGGTCCTCCTCTCGGAGATTATACAGTTACAGAACAACCTGGGGTACACACCTCTGCGTATTAGATACAAATACGAAAATGAACCGCGAAATTTTTAGTAATTTGATGAGCTAATTTACTTTACGACCATGTTAAGCATTAATAAATAATTAATTTATCGCAAGGCCTCAAACGCGAGGCTCAAAGCGAGGGATAAAACCGGAGGAAGAGAAGGTAAACTGATATACAACATTCCCTGCGAATGTAAAATTTTAAAAAAGGAAATATTGGTAACAAATTATTGGATTCACTCACTTCTAAACAGTATAAAGGGCTGGTTACTGACTCTTCCTAACTCTAGGGGTGGATGGAATTCGACAAGAAGATTTCAGGAAATGTTTGGAGCATTCTTATTACACGAATAAAACCAATGTTAACCAATAAAAACAGTTAACAGTTTTTGAATCCTGAGTCAATACCAGCAAGCTCTTAGCTCTTGCTGCCTGAACTCATTCATAAACCATCACGCAAAGCGAAAAACTTGAGTAATGATAGCTTTACTGTAAAGATTTACACCTTATGTCTTATTGATATACAGAGAGTATTCTACAGAATTTACGTTTTTTTCTAATATTTATAGCCAAGAGCCCACCCGGAGAAAAGGTTAATTGAAGAATGTGGCACGATAGTGCTTTTCCAGCGCAGTCATTTCAGGTGATGTCATGAAGATGATAGAAGTTATTTCATCAAGACGACGAAAAATTCTCAGTGGGGTGATAGGAGCTTTATTACTCAGAAAAACATCGTTTTCCTTTTTCTCTCAGTTTTAGAACACCGGGCGCCAAACGAATAGTTTTTTTCCTTGTGAGACTCCGTTTATAAGCACGTTGTCGTGTTAAAAGTCACCTTGCCAGGTCCAGAGGGATAAATCAACGATTAAAATCATGAATGTTGAGTTCGGATAAGTAATTTGGCTGCGAGTTAGTTTAGATATAACCCCAAAATTAACTTTGTATTTCGTTCTGAAATGTACTCCCACGGCAATAGAGAAGGATAAAATAATACGCACAATCAAAGTAAAACCAACCCTCTTAAAAATGGATACACTTGGGCATTAAGCCACAACAACGGAGATCGATATTGACACTCAACAATCGAACGACTCTGCAAGAGGCTCCATCTACTAATAATCTAGTAAAGGAAAAGAAAAACTATGAAAAGTCCAGCAAAAAAGATTTTAATCCCTTCGACGACTTTCACGACGACTTTGACATAGGTGTCAACTTGTTTAGTCATTTTCAGTCATTTACAACTTTCTTTCATATAAATATGACTGTTCAAGTCAAAATCTAGATCAGCGTCGAGAATAATTTCTTTTTTAGCAGGCCATTCATAGTTTTTTCCTTCACTGGATAATGGAGAACTAACATAAAGAGATATTAAAAACCAATACGTCCATAAACTTAGTTCGACTCCTCAAGCCGCATCGATAAGACCAAAAATAAGGGATAAAAAAACCTTAGTCATAAGGAATATTAATAGAAGTCTCTCGGGTATTCCCCAAAGGGTAGCAGCTCCATGTCTCCAGACGTTTCGAAGGCCGACTTATTCTATATCCTCCGGGGTTCTGAATTTCGTTCTCTCAATTAGGCCAGAATATATACACCTATCCCTGGGGTCAGGTACCATCTGATTGGCTCTGGCGAACGATTGTGTTCTCGCCTTCTTTACGTAGGGATATACCTCAGAGACCTTTATTCACCAGGTACGCTAAGCAAACCTAAGATCTTTCAAGAAATATTAACTTCGTTATTTTCAAACCACTGTTACCTCAGTTGATTCCAATGATTCCATCCTTTCACAGGAAGAATAAAATGCAGCAACTACCCTTCTACATCACTTTCCCATGACCCTGACATTGGTCTCTCTTACATTTCGTTGTAACCCGAATTACAACTCTCTCTACCTCTCTATTAACCTCTCCAATGGTTCATTCTAAAAACAACAGACGGACTGCCTAATGGTTTAGTGTCCTCTTGAATATTACGTACAAAAATTGAAACCAATTGAGTAGAAAAAAGAATGCGAGATTGTTCACTACTTTCATATAAACGCACAATTTTTATGGAGAATTGGACTTGAAATAATCAACTTACACACTTCTTGCCAGCGTATCGCAATTTTATTTCTTCATCGTCAGGGCTTGAGATTAAACTACTGATAGGAGTTAATGAACAGAATTAGCCGATAACAATCTACTTCTAAATGGTAATCATTAATTGCTGTTACCATTTTCACCATTTTAATATTTTACCGCGTAACCAAAAGTAAAACTGGGAAACGCTGGTAAGAGGTGATTACTAAGATTATTTCCAGACCAACTCTCCAGAAAAGTTATGCGTATGAGTAAAAATAATTGCGAGGGAGAGTAACAAATAACGAGTTTTCAATACCTAAAATTATTTCCAAAAATTTGCCTGTCGACGACTATATAAAAAATAGCTTACTGGTGGTTTTGAACCCTTTCTATCGATAAACTTGCAATTCATGAGAGGGATGGGGGTTGAGAGGTTTGGGGGCGGATACGAGAAAGGATGTGGGGATGCTGGGGGACCTCCCACGGCGCGCGGTGGAACTAAACCACCTCGCCAGCACATCTTTTTTAGAAGAGTGGCTGTCGACGATTGATGCGGGCGGAGAGGAACGCCCTGCCCCCGTGTGGGTACAGAGAGAATTATGGAGACGGAGGGTGGAGTGGGGGTAAGAAAGTTAAACTGAGGGGTAAAGGGGTGAGGAGGATGCAGACCAACCCCTCCCCGGTCCACACGAGCCCTTTCCATGCCCAAGATATGGCACGTAATATCATCTCCTTCCTCTAGGGCCACCCACCGACACATCTCCGACAGTGTGCGGGTGAAGGGAGCCCATTCACTCGAATGCTCGCACTTATCGCCGTCACCTTCGACCGACCAGGCTTATCGCTCCGAAGACGAACTCAACTGCTCTCAAAGAGTGAGGGGCAGGCAGGCAAACGCTCACTGTAGAACTGGAGAGGGCACAGTCACAGTGGATCCCTCACGACTAGACGAGGGCGAAGAGAAACATCCACACACGAGGCAATGAAAGTTGTTAAAGATTCGGGCTCGCGGTGGACTGGAGTCAAGAGACCCATAACTTTGTACAGTAAAAACAAGTGGGTCCACGTGACCGAGAAAAATGTTGACTACAAGAGACACTACCCGTGAATCAAGACATAAATTATTATCGACCACGCGTCAGGTTGCATACACAGTAGAATACCGACGAAAAGTTATAAAGGTTTACTTATTAAAATAACTACCAGTTATAATTATAAAGTTTTACTTTTGGTAACGCAGTAAAAAATTATAATGGTCAAATGGTAACAGTATCTATTGGTTTCCGATAATAATTGGATTGGATATTTAAGGAGGCGACCGACGGCCAATGTCATTTGCGCCATAGGGGATATGTAAGGGAGGAAGGGTGGATAGAAACACGGCGTCGGTATTAGCCTGCTCTTAACGATAGGCGCCAAGGGGACCACGGCTTAACGTCTCATCCGACAGACGGAGTACTGTGCTTGAAGTGCCCTCCACAAGACACTCAAGTAGGGATCGGGTTTCCAATGAAAAACACCCTCCTCTGCAGGGATTTGAACCCTGGCCGCCCGTGTGGTTAGCCAGTACTCCAGCCACCACACCAACCCGAGACCCCCCGATAATAATTGTTACCATTCCCAAGTACATTGCCATCGTCTTATTCTACCCAAGAACTCATGTAAATAGTTTAATATAAAGCCCTGACGATTTAGGCAGGATTCCAGTTTTGGCAGGATGATGTAGAAGAGAGAAATCTCCTCCAAGTATCCACAGGCGCAGGAACTTACCTTTATCTTAGCATAGGTCCTACTCGGCGGGATCGGGTTGGTGTGGTGGCTTCAGTATTTGCTTCCTATTCCCAGGGCAAGGAGTTCCTGATAAATTCTGATTCCTAGTTGGGTGTCAGGAGGAGAGACCTTCAAGTGCAGCACTCCTTCCGTCGGACGAGACTTTTACCGTGGCCTCTAGGCACCTTCCGTAATTAGCAAATCATTCCGACGCTGGGTTTCTCTCCGGCCTACCACAATTTCTCAATAAACCAAATCCACCCACCTGTCATTAATGATGGAAATTACCTAAAATGTCATATGCGGTACTGCACAAAAGAAACTAAGATTTATCAGGCGTATATTATGAAGCTCCTTGGATTAGAATATAAGAGAGAGGTGCTATTTTGCTTTGGTTAGGCCTTTGGTTAGGCTGCATGCTTCGTTAAAAACTGCTACCAGCAAACGTTCCAAAAACTTTAAACTCCCTAGCTTCGCATTCACCCTCCCTGGACCTCTTCTCTCACTCCCTCCGCTTTCAAATCCTTCCTAATACTAACCAGGTCAGCAAATTAGTCCCATCTCCCCTGTCAACATATCGCTAAGTCCCCATCCACTTTCTCATGTTCTTCTGTGTCTATTCTATTTCCTGTTATTATGTCTGTTATTATTTTATATTTTTCTAATGCTTATAATTTATTTGTTTGATAGTCATCTAATGGTAAAAGCCTTTGTGCCGTTTTTGGGACTTTTTCAAATAAGTAAATAAATATAGTGTAACTCAGCTTTTAGAGGGATTAGGTTGGGAGCCGTTGGAGACTCTGAGGTTACACGTTAGGCTTAGTTTGCTTGAGAAATGAATAAAATATGTGTTTCAGAGCGACACAGACAGTATACTTATGACGCCACACAACATCTTTAGGTCCGACAGAAGCGATAAAATAAGAGAGATATGTTACGAAACCAATAAGAGCAAAAATTCGTTCTTTTCACGAACAATTAGTATAATATAAACTGTCCTCCACTCAAAACACTCCTGTAATACACGTCACCATTTCACCTCCCGAAGCCTCTTCCTGTACACCTGTACGCGGCTGTTGTCCTAATTCCCCCTGCTATACGCCCATGCGGCGGCTCACAGGATAGTATGTAGATGTAGATGTAGTAGCTTTGCATGTGTACGCACTGGACTCCCCGTGGAACCTTTATATACTCGGTGGAAATAGGTTGAGCGTTGATCATGAGAGATAGTATTCAACAGTGGCTCGCGTAACCCGAGAGGGCCAATATAAATCGACCGTCCCCCGCCATGGGGCGCCCACATAATAACAATCAACAAACCAGCGTCGTCATCGCCTTCATCAGCCGCTAGATGGCTCCATTCACCCCATTCAACTCCCCCCTCCTTCCTCCCTCCCGACCAAATTTCACTTCCTCCTCCCCCAACCCCCCTTCGTTCGTCTCGCGCCTAACTCCCCTCATCTGTTTTCCGTCCGACAACTCCGCGCGCCGCGGGTGGCAATGACCAGAAATGCATCATTAACCGTAATTAATTGAATTGAATTTTTGATAATGGCGGCTGCCCCGATTTACGACGCTGCCACTCGCGCTTCGGGTAAACCATTCGGTTAATTCAAAACACAGGCACTCGGGACGTGCATCGTATTTCACGCAATTCCCCGCACGCTTAGAGAGTTACCAAAGTAATGGCTCTCGTATAATTAACAGTGGAATGAGAGTTTACTTATCGCTTTATTGAGTGGCATCAGTACAGTCGATAAATCATCATCGCTTTGGCGTTCAGCCACAAGACAAATGAACATTATGCATTCCATCTAAAATAAATTACTCCCAATAATGGAGGAAGTACAGAATAATTACAAGTCCTTTAAAATACGAATTGAAAACGTCCCGCACAAGCTAATTTGACCTTTTTATATGACTAACAATAATGGAATTTTTCTCATAAAACTGGAAATTATCTGATGACTCACAAGCAGGATGATTGATTTACGTAGGTAGTTTCCATGGTCATTTTAACGCAAATTCGAAGTCTATCCCGCATACCAGATGATTTCTTGAGAATAAGTATTCGTGTTCGGTGGTACTGTGTAAACATACTATACCGCAGTTTAAGACTTTCTGACGACAGTTGATCCGACCAATATGAAAATCGCTGAGCTACTTGATTTCATGATTGATGCATTTCTTTACCTCTCACCTCCAGTAGACTAGAGTAACTGTCGACCTGTAAAGTAGCCTTTTACAAACGTCGTGCGTAATTACTTTGTTTTAATCGGCGTCTCTTACACGGCCTTGGGTAGCGACACGACTAATTGCAAAGAAACTGCGTAATTGGGATTCTTATAAAAAAATAATCAAAACCACCGCCGCATCACCACTCCCACTACAATACGGTAGGGATTGTTTTATTACAGAGAGAGAGAGAGCATCATCACACGAATGCCATACCTATACTGTGGGTGGAGTTAACATAAAATCCTCAGATACAGTATATTATCTTAGAATTACCTTAACTTCTGATATATCTTGGGGAACACACATACAAAACATACGCGGCACAGTATTAAAGAAACTACGTTTTGTGAAGCGTAAAATAGGAAGGTCCTCGGAAGAAAAAGGCAAAGAGAGATGCTACTTCGCTCTGGTTAGGCCACACCTCGAATACGCTGCAATCATTAGGGACCCTGATCATAAAAATTTCAACAAAAATTAATAAAATACAAAGGAAAGCAGCGCGCTCCGTTAAAAACTGCTAAGAGCGTACATATAGTATCTTACTACATTTAGAGGGATTAAGGTGGGAGCCCCTAGAGACTCGGAGGCTACACGCTAGGTTTAGGTTGCTTAAGAAATTGAAAATCAGAACTAACGTTATTCAGAGCGACACACAGAATATAATCACGACGCCTCACTACATCTCCAGGTCTGACAGATGCAATAAAATGAGAAAAATACATTGCCGAACACATGGGTACAAAAACTCGTTCTTTCCGCGCATAATAAGCGACCAAAATTATAAACTGAGATCCACTAAATTCACTCCCATAATACATGTCACCCTTTCACCTCCCATAACCTTATCCCTAACATATTTACACGGCTAATGACCTAACACCCCCTGCCACAAGCCCATGCGGCGGCTCACAGGGTATTAAGTAGATGAAGATGTACACCTACTTGCGGCTATTGGTAACTCTCTAGCTATAAAATCAACCATAGACTGAGATGTCTTGGCACTTGTTTCTGTCACCTACTGCCATAGATCAGTTAATTTAAAGTCATTAAAGATGTACACAATGATACGAATGGAAATACCACTATCGCGCCAGGATTAGTCCAACGACAGTGTAAGAACTTCCAGGACGGGTCAAATCATACTAGATTCTGTCTTCATCATCAAGTACCGTCTAGAGTTACACTTCTAATAGTTATTTATGCCCCATTCGGTTCCTTGAATTTTTTAAAAATTTCTTGTAAACACACCATTAAAGAGTTTCAAACAAATAATGTAATCTGGTACGACTTTTGCCGCAACGGCATTTGGCTCCCAAATACGTATTATAATAGATTCGTACTAATTTGTTTAAAATCACATTCATGAGTGCTGCACATATTTCAAGATACGCTGCGCAGGTATCAAGTTTTTTCGTAGGTAAACCAAAACTTTTTTTCAATCAAAGTCCCGTAATATGAAGTAAACAATCGTTTGAAAATTTTCAAACACCTACCACAAAATATGAAAATTAGTAACCTTTTCCGTGAGATTTCTTTCGTTGCATTAGAATAATTAGTTATTGAGATACAACGTCTCAAATTCGGTTTCGAACACTTTTTGCATAGTCGTTAGCTCTCATGCTGGATCAAGTGGGTACGTACCCATCGTGTGAAACGTTCCAAGGGCAGGAGAGATAGAGGGGTGGCGTCGGTTGGATTGGGGAAATTCACCCCCCGTGGCTGCGAGTGGTCTTTGGGGTGCGTGCAGGCTTCGGACGCATAGGAAGCATAGAACTAGTTATGGGGGACCTTATACGTTGCGGTCGTTATTCAGAGCGGTCAATTTACGGAAGGGAAAAATATGTGGGTCCTAAATTACGATATTAGACTGTAAACGATTCCTTTTTCACCGCTGGAAGCAAAGACTTACTCATCCGTTGGAAGCTCGGATTCATTCTATATAAATGGTTCTCTACGCTTACATTAACGAAGTGTCGTGTGATTGCAGTAGTTCAGGGTGTGTGGCACGGGGTGGTTCTACACCAGACTCTCGTCCCAGCTCGTGGTCGAAACCCACGCCGCTCTACCGTCCGTTAAACTTGGGTCACAACTCGACCACGAGAACAATGAAAAGATGCGCTATCAAGCTGATAGGTGGCAGAATGTTTACTTCCCACACACCAATAATGGCTGCAGCAGATTCAGGGCGAGACATTTGTCATTCTCATCCTTGAAATACCCCTCCTTATTCCCTCCCTTCTTCGTGGTTGTTGTCTCAGCACTCCCGGCCATACTCCTTTGTGGCGGTTCACATTTTAGTTTGTGATGATTGATGCAAGGCTAGACAATTAACTAGAAAAGTTATAGATTATTAAACATACCAGCATGCAATACACAGGGTATGACACTAATACTGATTAATAAAAGTGGAAAGTAAAATCATCCGGAGTGTGGCGTTTGCAATAATAATATGAAATCATTGAAGAAGAACCGTAGAGGGAAAATCATCCATCTTGACCGTGACTTGAGGCTGTATCGCTCGATAACGTATCGCTTTCGAAAGTTAGGCATCTGATGGTCCTTCTCCCCCATGGTAGTGTTGGGGGAATATTTAAACTCTCGACTATCATAAAAACATGAAAATCTCAATCACAAACATAAAGAGAAGTTCACCAAAAGAGAATAGGGGAGACCGAGGCAAGTTGGGTACACTTTTGTCTTTTGAATTTTCTAGTGTTATCCTTAACTGTTTTAAATGCAAGCGTACTGAAACACTTTTCACTAAAAATAAATAGCAACGTTAGATAAAAAATCACTATGAGAAAAATAAAAAATATATACCTGAAACAATACACGTGTACTAACGAGCTTCCTATGAGGGGCAATATGGTACTGCCGGGTACAAGCTGGGACACTTTCTTACACATATAATTAGGCTCTATTCGTAAAGAATACTTTTCCCATGGCATAAAGTCGCCCATTAGCGTAACATGTAATTTTAACTGGGTTGCTATACATCTATTCTGGCCCGTTCATTTCCACAGAAAATAGAGCATCTTATATCTCTCCATTCTGCTATCTTTTTCCCTTCTCTAACGTTTATTTGACCGTCTCTCCCATAGTATGCTGGAAGAGTATATTTATACAGAAGAGGGTCCGGGTGTAGGCAATGATGGAAGGCAAAGAATCGAATGGAGATGTTTGTTTCACTTGGGAAAAGTCTTGCATCAATTCCATCCCGGTCCATAGGGTTCGGTGCATTGCTTTGACATAAATTGTCAGAACCCTGAGGGATTTATCCCCCTCTGTCGTTCGCCGATGATCGGCTGAGAACAGAAGGGCAATGTACTCCATTCAGCTTATTCTCACGAGCCAGCCAACTGAAGCTGATCGTTGATAAAGTAACCATTCGAACGAGAGCCGAACATGATACAGATCGAAAAGGATAGCTAACCGTAAAGACCAACACTCTTTCAATACGGGTGGTCTCTAAATAAGGGCCACATGCACCCGGAAGGCTGGCCTATATAAATTAGATCTTATCCCGCATACTATTGAGCAATTACATTTATGTTCCTACAAGGCAAGCTTATTGGAAACATCAGTTTGTTTTTTGCTAAACCGGAGTTCAACGGTAATATCCGTTCTCACGGTTCTCATACTCACAAATCTAATATATGCAGCCTTAAGTTGATGAATTTAAGCATACTCTAAACAAACACAAATATATACACATACAGAAAGAACAAAAACAAAAAAAACTTAACTTTAATGCCCTGGAGATACCGTTTAAGATCATGACTGTCTAAGGTCGCTGAAAGATGAGTTTTGGCCAAGTTGGTAACGTGTTTGGCGATAGTGGATTTATAAGGGAGAAGAGATGGAAGAAGAGAGATTGTTAATTGGTGATAATCTTGACGTTGGGATGTGGAGTAATGAGTTAGCTCTGATAGGATGCAAGGGAAATCGGATATTGACGAATGAAGCAAGTTCTGGACTGTCAACATATTAATTATTAGTCAATTTAGAGTATTTGTAAATTAGATGTAAGTCGAAGTCTGTGGTGGGAGAGAATACAAATGGAGAGGGGAGCTATTATGCCATCCATGGACGCATTATAAAAAACTAGGAATTCTATCTTTCACTATTTTTGCGAAGGAAGTTATGAAACTGTTAATGGTGGCAAGATTTGTGGCTGCCGACATAGACCGTATCGTGAATCAATACGTGTCGGATGAACAAATGATGAGAAATACGACTGTCTTCATGGAATTGATTCACAGATGGATAATTTCAAATATTTCTAATTTTTTTCCTAAAAATAGTTTATAAATATGTATTTTCACTATCAAGTTTATGGTCTACCTTTTGGTGTGATAACCTGATAATTCCATTATAGCATCCGAAACCATGGACGCCGAAGACGTTCCCAATAAGGCGTCAAAACAGGGCACACTCGTTGAACAAAACAGCCAAAAGAGCCGAGGGTATCTCAGAAGGGTTTTTTTGTTGAAAAGTTTAGATACACTTGAGCTCAATTTTTATTTTAGTCGCTTATTGTTCGCGGAAAGAACGAGTTTTTGTACCTATCTGTTCGGCAGTGTATCTCTCTTATTTTATCGCATCTGTCAGAACTAGAGATGCAGTGAGTCTCCATGATAATATTCTCTGCGTCGCTCTGAAAAATATCAGTTCCTAATTTCTCAAGAAAAATTAAACTTAACTTAATTATGAATATTTATTAAATTATAAATACATATATATGCTATCACGGCTAGGCGATCTCGGCTAGTAAGCCAATGACCAGTTTTCAATTTACCTTATGGAGAGCATTTAAATCGTCACTTCCTCTTAAGTTTTTAGCAGCAATTTATACACATTTTGTCCCAAAGCATACAGTCCCAGCGCTCGTATTCATAATGCATCACGTGCTCCTCAAAGCTCTGCTACTTATAGTCTGAAACTCAAAAGTAAACTCGAAGCTGACGATAGATAACAGCTATTCTACGTCTTTCCAAAGAAGGTAACGTATTCATAAGATGTATATTTATAAATAGGCGAATGATTAATTTTAAAGAGAGCATGAGGAAGAAAAACAATATAATTGGCACCAGCGGAAAAAACAAAAATCTAACAAAACAATTTTTCAATATTTTCCCAGGCTAATAACCAGTTTTAAGTGAACCTTAAGGAAACGGTACGTTAAATTTGATCCGAGCATGAGAACAAAGACGCCTCTGCAAAGATGTTCCAAGCAATGTCTGCCAAAGACTGCCTTTCTGAGTTTTTTTTCTAGAATTGACTATTCAGGAGTTGGCGACCCTAGATGTTGGGCAAGGGGGAAGAGGTCCAAAGGACTGAGGTGAAGACAGAAGAAGGACGCTCTAGGGCGAAGAAGGACAAGTTCCACACATCCACCCCAAGAGGAGAGATAGAATGGGATTCTTCGGAGCGGACCGTTAACGGAGGACGTAAATATGCTCCCAGTGTGGAGGGCCTAACGCACTCAGCCATGGAAAGATTGCTCAAACAATTTTCATCAGAGGCGTTGTTTTACGTTGTAGCAACGTTGACCTTAGTCAACATTTCCACTGTTGACCAAGAATTCTCTGGCGCTGCAACAACGCTCAACAACAACGTGGTGTCAGCTCCCAAAATTAGCCTCTCTTGAAATATCCGCGTAAACTGAGGCTCGAATGGGAAAAATTTACGCCGCATCTATGGCGGTGAAATTTATGTGGTATTTGCATCCCTAGGCATCGTTTAAAGACCACGCATTCATCGGGTGCTCCTCAAACCTCTGCCATAGTCTAAAGGAAACTCGAAGTAGACGGCAACAGCTATTCAACAACGTCTTTCCAAAGAAGGTAACGTATTCATTCGATGCATACCTATTTAGAAATTTTCGAATATATAATTTCGAATTTGGTATTACAAAAATTATATAATAAAGTCTTACGACCCATATTCTTCACACCAATCAGTTTAATTTTCGACTTAAATATGTCCTCAAAGTATTAATTTACGCTACTATTCCATATTGTTAAACAAAAGAACAAAAGCCCGAAGTCCTTAAAAAGATTCTATCAAAAAAACAAAAAATATACTAATTTTAAAAAACCCATGCTTACGTCATATGCAATGCTATTTAAGAGTAGTGTGAAAAAATTGGACTAAAATTTCACGCATTAATTCATTCGAGATCGATTTAAAGTGTCCCGTCATTTTTCAGCATGATAATTGACCTATGAAATAAATGAAAATCTCAATAACGCAAAGATATCAAGATTTCACTTTTCTGCGGTCTATCTTGCTAGGAGCTAGTATTGGGAAATTCACTTATTAGAAGTAATAATTGTAATTCTGAAACGAGGCAACAGCTTTAATGGCTTTGGGTTAACTTTCTAGTTTTGCAATCAAACAGTGTTTCGAAAAGGCTAAGCGACCTCCATGTCCCTCACTCCTACCTCAATGGTAAGCGGTGAGTCCATGATCATGGCGACATTCAAAATACTAAATGCAATCTAACTTATTTGCCAATCAGTAAAAATTATTTTAAGACTGGGAGCTCTATTCCACAAAGAAGGCTTAAGATAAACTTTTGAAATAAAGAGCACATCTTAATTGTTTCGCAAACTTAGATTTATACATTTGCAACAATTGTTTACTCAAACAATGAAACACATAAAATGCTGACTTAAAATTGGAACAATACGACAGCCCAAGAGATGACACGTTGTTTTTACAGAAACTAATAAGCGGCCATAAATATTTAAACCTTAAACTTTTAAGCTAATGTTAAGCAAAATTATATTCGCATTACTCTGTCAGGAGCAGCAGAGACGTGTAGCAGAGGGGTGCTAATAGGAGTAGCCGTGAAAGGGGGAAAAATAGATGGATCGATGAATCGGATTAGGAAAAGGATGACGACAAGTGAATTTGGTGCCCAAATGGCACACTATTTTGTTTCAATTGTGCCTGAGGTGCTTGACAAGTAGGATATCTAATTAAAATCGACGTTGTATCTATCTAATTTTGTCGTATTTGTTAGTCCTAGCATCACCAGGACTTATCACCATCACAAGGTATTGCGCAGAAAATAAAAAAGTGGCTTGATGAGTTACCAAATAAACATGTTTCGCAAAGTTTTCGCATTAAAACAA
The DNA here is from genome assembly GCA_963169105.1 of Ceriagrion tenellum. Classification (NCBI taxonomy): domain Eukaryota; kingdom Metazoa; phylum Arthropoda; class Insecta; order Odonata; family Coenagrionidae; genus Ceriagrion; species Ceriagrion tenellum. The sequence goes on along the minus strand of OY720641.1, from coordinate 4,661,569 downwards.
TGAAAACTGTATGATATGGCCTGCAGCAGTAGAAAATGGTGAATCTCACTCGGAATTCAATGGCAAAACACAGGATCCGGGATATCAAAGCTTTTAGGAACTTCCTAGAATGCATAATACGGTATATTCACTGTTCTATTTTATTCATGCGCTTTCATCATTCTGTAATATTGATTATAGTGATGAAATAGTGATAATTGCTAGACGAATGAGGAGTTAAAATAATTACGTATGTAACGCAGGCGAGCAGTGTGGAACTCGGGGCTATACGTAATAGGATGAAAAAAGGAAACGCAAAGAGAAATTAATGAGGAAAGGGTTTCGCATAAATTTGGAAAAAGAGGAAGACATCAATCATCCTCAATGACTCAAATTCGAAAAAGCCCTGAGAAGATTACCGGGAAATTTGCTGCAGTGGATTACGTTGGATTGTTGAAGAGTTAAGAGCAAGAAAGTCCCGTCACGACAGCTGTAAAAACAGATCCGATAAAGTTCACTTCGACAGTTAAACTATTTGTCTCCATCATTTGAGAAAAAGAAATCAGGGAAGAGGAAGCAATTTTCTTCTACTAGCAATGTTAAAAGTAGGCTCTCTCTCCTGGGATTTCATGATCCCGGTAGACTTTTAGGTTACCTATTTGAATTTCCCAAAAATTATCTCTCTCCCCAGAAAAATCCCATGATCCTACATTCTGTACATAACATTTCACTCATTTTTGTTTAGCTAGCAAATTACTTCTGAAAAGAAATCTCGGCACAACACTCCTCTCCAAAATGCATTAAATATAGCTCTATCCACGTCAATCCACGTCAAAACCATATGGAATCAGTAGAGAACAAAGCTGCAGTTTTCTACACTAGAATTTTTAGTGCCCGATGAATTAAAGATCTATGATGTTTGACATGACCATGAAATATTAATGAGTAGGTGTTTAATTAAATTTATGGATTACCTTGTTTCAACGTCTTATCTATTTCTATTTTAAAATTTTCTTAGCAATTAACATACGTGCTTTCTTTTTATTTATCGCAGTTTTAAAAGAAGCAGAGTAATAGCTTAATTTTTAAAATTGTAGAAAAAAATTAGAAGTTATTTTTCAATATGCAATGTAGCAAGAATAATTCTATAGTTAGCTCATTACGGAATCTGCTGAACATCGTAAAGGTCTACAGAAACAATAGTTACTTTAACATTCACTCTACAGTATTTATTCATTTCATTATACATTCTGAATATAATTAACTCAATCCTTGAATTTCCGAGATCTCTGGAAGGAAACCCTGGCTAAACATAATGACGGGAAACCCTAGAAACAAGTGAACGATTAGCTTCGCTGGGGAAGCTAGGATGTGAGTCGATAGATGAGGAAGAGAAAGTGTTTCAAGTCGGAGTGACAGGGGCAGGTGAAGGGTGAACAGTTGCTGGGTAGCGGGGAAAGGGAGGGAGGTAAAGCAAGAGGGTCGTAAGGGGGAGGTTGTGAGGTGGGTGGGGGAGGGGGTTGTGGCAAGGGGTGAAATTCTAGGCCACACACGACGCCATGCTATGTACGCGTGCGAGAAGTGGGTGGATGCCCTCGTATTTCGGAGCGGCGAGCACGTATAAGCGGCGGTCAAAAGATTGTGAAGTTGGAGGGAAACAGACGCCACGCTCACATTGTTTGCGTTCCTCAAGCGAGTCCAGGGAAAACCTTTACGCTAAAGGATGCTTTAACCACTCTCGCGGAAAGATATACTGTTATCCCAAAAAATATTCTTAAAAATAACCAAGAGGCACTGTTTTCTTTCCTTAAAGATATTTCCCCAGACGCTCAGGCCGCGCAAAACAACGGATTCGTTGCTTTAACTTAAATAAAACCCTGAATAAGCACACGAGAACTGTAAAGCAAAATAAATTAATTTTAAAAAACAATTTAACAATTAGCTATTTAGCAATTTAACTATGGGTAAATCTCGATGCGCGTTCCCTTCCCGGTCGAGTAGTGATGCCGGGTATTTATTTTATCTTCGACTAATAAATCACAGTTCTATTTGAAAGCGTTTATCAAAGTCACTCTCACCAATATCAATGATCGTCGTCATATCATTGATAATGGCTACTAACTGTCAAGAAGGTAGTACACTAACCAAGAGGTAACGACAATTATGTCGGTATCACTCCAAGGGGAGCCTAAATTATTTTTTATTTGATTTCATCTTTTGAATTAAAATATTGGTACGATGATTTCCAATATAATCGATTAACACGCTTAACAACTGCGTTACTGATTGGTGCAAAATGGAACATTCATAAATTCGTAAATATTTTTAATCAAGAGTGACTCAGACTTATAAATAAACGCGCTAGCTGTACCATCAAGTCCTAGTCCTTTAGTCCTACCCATTAGCACGTAAGAAGATGTTCCTTAAATTTTTGACTACATTTAGATTGTCACCATTATTTTCCGTATAACGTCAGTCTTTGGATTCGATTTCGATTCAATTACACTCTACTTGACTACCTAATCGCAATCAATGCAATTGAAAGGCACATTGTCATTACTTACTTTTAACTGAAGGTTGGGTCTCGCTCTGTACTCATCAATGTTAGCTATCACACTCTGTTTCCTTCGCCTTACGTACAGGACGTCCCGAGCCGATTCGCTATCTTGCCAATTAATTATTTTGCAATAGGCAGCACTAATATCCAACAAAAAGGCAACGAGGAAAATTAATGTTACAGCTGGTCCACTATATCCTTCCCAAGTAAGATAATTAATGAAGTGTGGCATATGAGGCAATACATAGCAGCTGAAAAAGTGTAGAATAGCCATAAAAAAACCATTTATGTAATGCCCATGACAGCTGCTGGCTGAATTTTCCATAGTCACGATTAGAGCGGTTTTTTAAAGTATAAACGTGCTACCCTCGACGGCTCTGAATTTTATAAATACTCTATCATAGGGCTGGTGTCGTAATGCCATTGACCCCATTAACAGATTAAAAAATGTAATTGAAAAAATGTTTTAGGCTTAAACTTACATGAGCTTAAACGAGTGCTTAAACGAGTACGCACCATAATGAAGGGTTGAGTAAATGCTATTTGCGTAATGAAGGCTTTACAATTATTCAATTGATTTTGCTCTTGTAATACAATTTGGCTGCCAATGTAAATTCTATACTTCATCCTATTTTAAGGAAAGTATATCATGAAAACAAACTGATCTTGCTGTTTATGTAGCCGTTTACTTTTTAAATTTGGATTTCTTGTTCAAAGAGAGTAGAGCACACATTTTAGGGCACATTAGCCACCGGCCGTTAATACACAGTTTCATGCGACATTGAGGTATATCCACTAGACAGACAATAAACCATATTCTCTTATTTTTATAAGCAAGTCATAATATTATTTTTTATATTCATGTGGAAAATGGGGGAAAAAGTGGAAAATGAAGCTCCTAGATAAGTTTTGTGAATCGGCAGAGAGAATGGAATTTAGAGCAAAGAGAGAAGCTGAATGTGGAAGTCGCACTGAAAGGAAAGCAATTAGAGCATGTGGATGCCTTCATCTATCTCGGAAGTACCATGAAGTGGGACGGAAGGAGTACAACGGACATCAAGCGGAGAATAGCCCAAGCTAAGAAGGCGTTCATGAGAAAAAGATAACTGCTGTGCTAAAAGAAGAGAAGACTACTAGCCAGGAGGAAACAGTATGTGAAAACATTCGTGTGGAGCGTAGAAATTTATGATTCGGAAGCATAGATCATTGGAAAAGCTGACCAAAAAAGACTAGAAGCCTTCAAAACCTGGTACCAGAGGAGGATGCTGAAGATAAAATGGACGAAAAAAATGAGAAATGATGAAGTGTAAAGAAGAGTAGAAGAGGAGAGGACCATATAGAACACTATACAGAAAGGAAGAACCAGATGGATTGGACACACCCTGAGACACAATGAGTTGGTGAAGAACATAATTGAAGGTAAAATAGAGGGAAAAGTCCCATCAGAGGAGGGAGACCAAGGAATAAGTTCATGGACCAAATAAAGAGGAAAGTACATAGGAAGAGATTCCAGGAGGTAAGGGAACTAGCATTAAATATGGAAGGGTGGAGGACTGCAGTCAACTAATCTTAGGATTGAACGAGCAATTATGACGATTTTTTAACAATGCTTAATGTCAACATTTCCCACAAATTTACGCCTGACACTTAGGCTAACTTTGAAAAGTTGTGCTGGAAGTTACTGACCTTGTGGTTTTCACTATGAAAATGAGATCAATGTCGGCGTAATATTTTTACATCATGTGAATTTATATACCATTCGAACAAAGTAGCTCGATTAATTTCAACGGGTGAGGGCAAAGGAGGGAGTTGACGTGACAAGGGAATTGGAAAGGGTACGACTAGAGGAGGATAAAGAGTGAAGCCAAGGTAGGAGAGGGGAGGATTATTTGGGAACAGCTGATGGGATCGCCCCCAAAGGAATAGGGACGAGGGTTCCCAGTGAGAAAGCAAAGGGTGTTGAAGGGTACATATTTGATCCTTCCCTTCCTCTACCACCGTCCCCCCGTCCAACTTTCCTCCTCATACACACGTATTTTCCAACATGGCGCGCGGCCGCCCAGTGCCACAAGGCAATCGGCATTGGCACAGGTCGCGGTGCTTAAAGGGTGCTGTCCCCCATGCTGTGGGTAACGAGCGACGGTCGGTTAAAAAAGAGGATGGGATGCCTTTGCGATTGCGCAGTCGAGTAATTGAGTCACAAGTCTCCGCTGGCCGGGAATGAGACAACACGTCGCGATGGTCTCGGGATTACATGTGTAAAAACGGCCCATTTCGGCGGTTGTTCACCAGAATGATTATCTTCATTGCGAACGTAAAGCTCTTTCCTTATGTTTCACAACAATATAGGTGATATTGTTTGTGGACGGAATCGATTTTTTGACTGTGTAATGTCGACAGATTTTGATACATTAATTTCTTTCTACAGACTACTCCAAAAAATTCGCTAAGGTAATATTGTGACCAACTACCAAATATTCACTACTTAACTTCATCGTTTTCCATTCATCTTACCATTAGACCATTTCATTAGACTGAGGTGGAAATAATTTAATTTAGTTTTTTATGGTTCACAAAGTGATAGAATGGATTACAAATCATTGTCGAATTGGAACAATGGCGGCGGGAATTCACCAGAATGATTTTCTTCAATGCGAACGCATAACTCTTTCCTAATGTTTCACAATGGTATAGGCGATATTATTTGCAGACGGCATCTAATTCTAGACAGAGTAATGTCGAAAGATTTTGATGCATTAATTTCTTTCTAGAGACTGCACCAAAAAAGTCGCTATGGTAATATCGTGACCAACTACCAAATATGTACCATTGAGCTTCAACGTAATCCATTCATCTTACAATATTTCATTTCAATAGCCTGTGATGAAAATAGCTTTATTTAGTGTTATTCCAGTTCACAAAGAGATAGAGAGGATTATGAATCGTTGTTGAAGAGGAACCAGAGGCAATCAAAAAATTTATTTAGACACTGATGAAAAGAGATTCTTGGTTGACGGAATCGATTTCTCGACTTATGTAGGGCTTTGTACTTGCATGGATAATTTGAATCGGAGAAAAAATTCAATATGGAGGCATTTGCTTGTTCGAGTTTAATGATGGAGACAAGAAAGGCTGTAAAATTGATATGTATGAATTAAATTTTTAAAGTTTGGCTTACTTATTTAATCAATTTTTTTACATCATTCCTAAAAGGGAATGTAGACCTTTGTAAATCATTCAGTCATGTTTGTTCATACTGATATTCAGGGTATTGTAAAATATTTGAGTCGCTAAAGTTGAAACGTCTATTTGTAGGAATTTCAAATGATCAAAAGTAGATAAAGCAGAAGTTTCATTGAAAGACTCATGTAAACACTGGCAGTGATGATTAATGTGTGCGCCCCAAGCAATTAGTCTCCTTTTAATTTGATAATCTGGTACAATTGGATGCATCCTTAAGAGTAAAAAATTAAAATGTTGAAACTGACTATAGACCTTTTACTCTAAAGAACTAAGCAAAAGGTGAAAGTTGATCGCGCAAATTATTTGAAAGGGATATTGGATTTAATAGTGAGAGCGAATCGGTAGCCAACTTTTGCGGGAAAAATTTTAGGGTTAAGGAAACTTGACCTCTACGGCCTCGTAATGCAACAAATTTAGGAAAAAATCTCTAATAGCCGTAATGGAGTGGCAGAACTTGTCAAAAGAAAAAAAATTATTTTTGCTGATTTGGTTTACCGGAAACGGATGCGACCAACCACAACCTCTCGACCAGAAAACACCTCTGTGGTGGTTTAAGGGAATGCTAATTCCTCGCCAGTGACCACTCACAGACACACAATCCGAAATGGGATACTTCACAGGGCCACAGGGACCCGTTAAGGATACCTCGGTTATAACCACAAACACACAATCAGAGAATGTTTACGGGAGTTCAATTATAGCAGCTCAAGTTACGATATGAGTTCTCTCAGAAATTGAAGAGAGTGTCGTGTTCGTGGAGAATTAATAGTTTTGTACGACAAAAGAGCAAAAGTAAGAAGTAACTTCACAATTTACTCAGCGATTTGCTCATTAATAACTATTTTCAAATTAGTGATACTCTTTTAAGGTAAGACTAAGTCGATGAAGACAAATGCGTCTGTTTTTCCCTCATCGAAGATGGCCTCGTGAGTTCCTTTTCGCATCTGTGCGCTATTCTGTGAAGATTGATCAGCTGTCACGTCCGTGGAAGATAATGGCGACGCAGTTTGGTCTCGCAGTCGACACGAGACGTCACAGATATTTCACACCCTGTCTCTAGTTTCCCCTCCCTCCCTACCAAATCGAGCGTCGCGACGGACGCCTTATTTAAGCGAACAATGGGGACGCCCCAATCGGATCCTTTATATGGATATGCGACCCTCTCCCCCCCCCTCCCGGTGCCATATTCACCAATCCCATTCTCCTCGCGGATTTCGCCTTCCAAAATGTCCCTCTATTCAGCCGGGTGGCCCCGATTCCGTAGCCCGCCTGGCTAATCTCGCAGCCAACGCTCGCCCTCGTACGGACGGGAAGGATGTGTTATAAAAAAAGATTAGTCTGCTTTTTTCAATTCTGCGCCCTTTTAATCGCGCGGAATGAGACTGTGGGAAAAATGTACCATCCGAAGCGTTCGAGTCACTCAGCGTGAGCCTCACGCATATAATTATGCACCGGCTAGAAGGGTATAACCCTTCCGAATATAGACGATCCTTGTCGTATTCCCTACCCTCCGTTCCCGAGAATAAGGGGTTGCCAACACGTAGGTAATAATACCCTTGGGGATCGTGTACACGTTGGTATTTTTACCTGCCACCCTGTCTGCGTCAAGGGTTCTCAGAAGGGCGATGGTTGTGTTGCTCATCTCCGCTCAGCCATGACCCTTTTTAAATGGAGTACCCCACCCTTGTAAGGGTATATGACGTGCCCCCGATTTTTACCTTTCTCTCCTCTCCCCAGTATCCACATAATTTCGCTTGAGCCGCGTCTGGCTGCAACCATTTCAGCCACCTGCCCCTGCTGTTCTTTTCAGAATGTTTTTTCTACTGTCTGTCGTCTCTCTCCCTAAATGGAGGGGAGGTCAGAGTGTGGACCTAGGTCGGGGACTAGATTAGCAGGGTGCTTGTGAAATTCTAGACGCGAGCACCGGTTTTTTGGAGGGGCCCGCCCACTCAGTACCTGCCCTCGTCTGTCCCCTTCTAAAGATGCTTCGATATGCCCGTTCCCATCTTACAGCTGTGCAGGCCTGTCGGAAAATTCCTCCGCTGGAAGGCAGTAAAGTTCATATTTTTGGCAAAGAGGAGAAAATAGCGAAATTTTTACTCAACCTAATGATACTTTTCAAGAAAATTGTAGCTTTTAGTTGGAGCACTATGCCGATAGGAACACTTCATTTATTTTATTTATATTTTTATGCTTAACTATACCATATAAATTACTTTTCTTAGCTGACAATCGGTGTGAGTCAAATCATTTGAGTTCAGTTTATTCCTGTGCGTCAGCATAAGACTAGTTCACTAATACAAAAGGGTGGTCTGGATTGAAATTCTATGAGTGATCTAGTTAAATTGTTCATTTAAAAAAAAACATAGCTATTTGCTCTTCATACGCTCTGCCATTTACTATTTTACCGCAAAGAATTGAAGACTGCTGGTGATTCAAGTGATCAGGAGCTTTGAAATTTAGGGATGGAGAACGAACGGAGCAGCGTATTTTATCACAGTAAAAGACTCGATGTAGCTATGAACACAGTCAAAGCATTTTGGTGACCTTCTGCTGGGCAGCATTCTGTAGTTTCTTCTGTTAGTCACCACCGAATGTTTTGTGTATTGCAATTGAATTATTCAATATGTAAGCCAACATCAAAATGCAAATAAAACAATTATTCCCATGTTTTTATTTATTGTATACAATTAGCAAAAGGTAGTGATTGTGAATGCAATTATCAACGTTCATTGATTGTATATTGCTCATCAACTCTTTTCTGCTTCAACTTTGTGTTTTAGTGCCCATCTTTTGTGTAGGGTTTGATACAAGTCGAAAGCAACTACTCTATTATCTGGCAAAGGAAGCAGCGCATCATAGCAATGGGAAAACACCCCTCATCGTTAGCTGACTCTATTTGATAACTTTGATTGGACCTCATTCCTGTCCTACGCTCTTACTCCCATTCCTCTGCTTCTTCCTGTGCTGCAGACGAGTCGAAATCTTTCTTCCTCCGTCATGCGCTGAGCTGCTGTCATTTTGACAGGCAAATCGAGCTGACTCCACCCTCCGTTTGCTCTCCATCCGAGGGGTGACCAAGAATTACACGCAATACCATTGTACGTGAACGCTCCAACAAAAGGTAGGCATCGTCTTTCTTCCGTAGTAGGGTCAATGTAGTCCGGTATCAACACAGGGAAGAGGAAAAGGATACAACCTTGACAAATTAAGATCATATTCGGAGAGAAATGTTGTTATTGATTCGATTCAGTTTGCGAACTCAGTAATGCATATGAAGCACAGTCTTCAAAGCTTCGAAGACTTCCAGCTACGTTACAGTCATGTTTGTGCCTCATGCTAATGGTGAAAGTTAATACTTATAAATTTAATTCCATTTATTAGGAATTTTATCCATTCAAGCAGTGCATTTATCATGTGACCTCCACGAATTAGGAGCGCTGCGCTCAGCAACTTTGATGAAAGTGCTCATCTTTGTAATTCCCTTCCAAGAAATGAGTTCATAAGTTATGTGAAAATAGTCCAGCATATAACGATGAGAGTAAAATTTACCTTTCAAAAAAATCATCTGTTTTCAAAGGTAATATCAACACCACCACTACCCAACGAAAATTTCCATAAAATGCTCTCATGGGTGCAATAATTTATCAATGGCGTTTTCCGAAAAAAGGCTGCGATTAAAGGGGCATGAAGATGTCTCCTAATGGATCAAATCGGTTATTTTGACGTAAAGGGTGAAAGGGAGGCTTAGGGAACAGAAAATCATACCCCATTCAAGCAGCCGGAATGAGTTTAACATATGCGATTGAGAGTTTCACTCATGAAATATTCACGCGTTCATTTTGGAGAGGGTGTTGAACTCTCGTCGCCCTAACGACTCCATCGAGGGCCAAGCGAGGGCCAAGCGAGGGCCAAAAGCGGCGCCGTCGACGACCGAGGCCAAGGATTCCATTCCTTAGCGGATGAATGCGGTACACTGACAAAAAATGGTAAATGACTGGAATTTATCGTTTAACCTATTGTGTAATAATCAATAATCGAGTAAATAAATGTGATGCAGTGCCCTTTAGCTGCAAACTCAACCGTTCCAGTAGGTTTATCGTTGGTTTCCTGAGAGAACGGCAAGTAATAGGAGTCATTCAAACAGGGGGCATAAGGTATAATGCTGAATTTCTAATTGCGGCTCACACAAACATAGCGACTTTTAACATCTTCACTGTGCTTCAATTGCGCATTGTGCTGAACTACCTCGTAGCGTCTCTATCATGGATCATAGATGAGTACCATAACGAAGGAGGTGTCATCTTTTTCTCCATTCTACTTAAGGCCAGTTCGAAGCTAGATGGAGACAAATATTTTTCCGTTCAATTCCTTCCATATTCGGATACTATCATTGTCACTTGGTTGACACCAATATCATCACAAACACGCAATTTTGCCATGCTAAAAGAAAAACCTGAACGATGACGAGGTTTAATTGTGCATTACCGAGCACTGATTAAGATGAGTTGCTATTTTTTAACGGGCCGAGTAATTAATTTACAACTCCAATTACGATCTGAGTCTCACCACTAATGAAATGCAGTACGCCTAAAGTGAAAACTCAACAGCTCCATTATCGTAAGTTCATTGTTAATTACCTGAGAGATCGGTAAGTAAAAGGAGTCATTCATTTAGGGGTCATAAGGTATAATGCTCAATTTCCTCTAACGGCTCTCTAAAATATTGCGACTTTTAACATCTACAGTGTGCTTCAAATCCATGAAAGAATTGGTTTTTAAAGATCTCTTTATGTAGGATAGGAGTCTTTCTGAATATTAACAATAATTTAAAACGAGAAAAAATATTGGAAAAGATTCTTAATCACCCGAAGGCAACATATTTTGAACCATACTGGACCTACATTTGACTGTAACTATACATGACTTTCACAATTGCTGCAAGGTTTGACTATACTTAACTTTCAAAGATGGTTCGTTGGATCTCTTTTTGCATTTGTGTATGACATTTTTATATCCTAACAGTAAATAATCACATATTAAGGAACACATATAAAGGTCCCCCAAGTATATACCTATGATATTCTATTATGCTATAGTATTTTATCGGCTAAGGTATTTTATTCAGTATCACCTATACTCCACTTTTATCCTTGACAAGGTCTAGCAACTTCCTTTCACTCTCCCACATCTGCTGCTTATTACGCACTTCTCATCACTTTTCTTCCAACCAAAATTATTATTCTTCTACTCCACAATCTCTCTTACCCAGTATATTGCCTTCAACAATGCCCTCTCTATACAACACCACCAAAAAAAGATAGAAAAATACACATTTCTCACCCTAAATCCATAGATATCAATCAGAATGGATATATATGGATTTTGCATATTCAATACGGGAACTCTAAATTTTTGATTCGATAATTCCTTAACGAAAACAATAGAGCTACTGGAATCTATCGCTGAGAAACGCATCTCTTCTATCGCCTATGCCATTAGACGCAACATACTATAGTTACTTCAATGCAGGTTTGGGAAAAGCCGATGCTCAAACCTACGTCTTTGAATGCTGCTGCTACATCGTTTGAATGCTGATCTAGTCTTTACGAAAACCGCACGTACGTACTGAAACTGCGAGCCGACTTAAGCCTGAATGCCAATTAGGAAAGCACCATCTCTATGTAAATTCATTCGTTTCGTTATTGCAGCGTTGGGCTTGCAAGAGAAAGTCAACCGAAGTAAACACAAAAAACACCTTAAATGAAACGGTAATGTGACGCTTGACTCATCACGATCACGTGATTAAGGTGGACAAACAGACAAATAGGATACGCAATATAGGCTGACTCAAGCATCAGTTAAAAGACAGAGCCTGAATTCTTGGGCGTTTCCATAAATTTACTAATAATACATTAAATAAACAGTCAAAAGAAAGCTAATTTAGCAATCTGTCATTATATATCTAAATTAAACGAAGAAATCGTATCTTTGACACATTTTGCACACATTAAATGATGAAAGCACTGACTTCTATTATGTCAAGACAAAACAAAATATTACTCGTTAATACTGTTTATAACGCTGATGAAAATCAATTTACATAATGAAAGATCTAAGGTTTTCCCGGCGTATCTGCTGGATAAATGTTTCTCAGGTTATTCTTGGATTTTCAGGGTTCTGAACCCCTGAAGATGGAGAGCAAGCCGTTCTCCGAAACGTCGGAACTTATGGACCTGCTTACCCGGTGGAACATCCAAGAAGCATTTCTCCATCGATTTACATGGTTACATATCTATGGATATGCAGCATTGCAGAGTAATAACCCACAGCGATGGTTAGTAAATGCCAGGTGAGGAGCACCCGCTTCCAAAAACGCTTGAAGTAACTTGCAGAGTGTCACGCAGATAAAGGTGTAACGCTCAGCCCGAGTTCTTCGTACAGATGGTCAGTCGGCAGACTGACAGAACCGCTGAGCATGACGCCAAACTGACCATCTCCGATATGTATAAGGTCACACTCACCACAGCCGACCCCAGCACAAGACGTACAGTGTATTTGTACGGGCCGTTCGCATGGCATATTCCCTCCAAAGACATCCGTCGCACACTCACCTGGAAGGAGAAAGTAAAAGAGAGGAGGTCAATATACGCCATCGGAATTCGCGGTGAAAATCAATGCAAAACCCGCACACCCTGCGCCCTATCATTATGCGGGCCGCAGCGAATGAAGGGGGCGGGGGGGCGGGGGTGGGTAGGAAAGGGGGGAAAATCACTGCCAAACCCAAAGGGAAACTTCATTTGAAGAGTCCTCTCGGAGTAGACTTCAGTGGGAAAGAGTTTCGCATGCAAAAAAGACGTTTTTAAAGCCATGTCCCATAAATCTGTGTCTATTTAGTGAACAAATAAAACAGTATCTTTACTAACTTTGTGGTGTGTTTCCATAGTGACATTTAATGGTGACTTTTAATACACCATATAATTAATAACACAAAAATACGACCCGGGTTTCAATACATAAGTAACATCAAGTATAAGTTGAAAATCGGGTCGTATTTCTGTGTTTTTAATTCTGTGGTGTAGCAAAAGTTACCATTAAATATGTGTATTCAGTGACCTTAAATGTTTATACTAAAGGTTTTTACAATTTTAAGCTTAAAAATATCCCGGCAAATAACAAAATTTTCTCAATTTCTACTTTCAATCTGAATGAGATTTCACTGGGCCAACCCGATAATTCCATTCAAAGCAAAAACCAAAAGGAGACATGCTAGTTCTAATGAGAGAAATAACTCTGTAATTCCAAATACTAGTTTTACACACAACCTAGGTTTTGACGGAGCAAGTCATCATCATATTAACTTGCTGCGTCTCGGTCGTATGAGAAATAAATTTACATGGAATAACACATTGATTATCCTCATCGACAAAATGCTGACCAAATTCCATGAAATCACGCAGAAAACAAAGTATTTTACAGGAGTCTACTTTCTTTTTGCCTCCAGTGAATAAATAGGTATATAGGTACATAACGCTGTTCCCTCACCGGGTAGATACAGTCAAGCAAATCTTAATTCTTACGGCTAAGCCTGTAACACCGGCACAGTTTTCAACCCTTTGAGTAGTGAGTTTTTTCGTCTTCCCTGACCACAGGAGTGAGGCTTTTTTGGAAAAAATTTAATAATTCCGATTGTAATTATATTACCTTGAACTCAAGTTTGATTGATAAACTATCAATGCAAACAAGAAGATCATGCATTACACAGGCAAAACAAAATAAACACAACAATTTGAATGAGTAAGATCCAAAATATTGTGGCATTATAACTAAAATATTAACTAAGAACAGGACTAAAACCAGCTTTGAATGCAATAACTTCTGCCAATGTAACAAACTATACGTGGTATGCACGTACTCAAGGCTGAAAGTAGTTAGTAGAATAATGGGAGAGGTGGCAGGACTCTTCAGAGACACTTCATAGTGATGATTGGGCTCACCAGCCATCGAGAGAGATGGAACAATTTACAAAATATCTTAATGGAAGGCGTGAACGGCCTTTACTGCTCCAGCGAAAATTAAGCGAAAGACGTACAGGTACGATCAACTCTGGATGATCAGGAGGCATGGAGACATAAATGAACGTTCTTACTGTTTAAATGTTAAAATTTTCATCCATGCTGCCCTTGCATACCGCGTTTGCTATACAGTTACAGTCATACATTGCCCCATATCCTCCAACTCCTTAGACTCCTATTTTTCCTCCTCTTGAGTATATACTCCATCGCATTCCATTCAGTAGATACCAATAAGACCTCTTCAACCTACTGTGAATAGGTTGAAAAAGTACTACATGAATTATGAGGAAATATTCGGCAAGTTTTAGTAAGATCCCTCGTGAAGTCTCAATTTAGTAAACAGTGGTCCATCCTGAAACACTGAGCGCCATTTCATGAAAGGGTTTGTTTCTAATAAGGCAGCAAGAAACAAGAAAGACTTGCGAGAATAAACGCGAAGGTAAGAAAACGTAATGGTGAGAAAGTTCTGATGGCGTGGGGGACTTCATGGGAATAGTGGTTGAGCGGGAAAGCTACTCGGAAAGAAAAGAGACCAATCACACGACTGAAAAACAAATGATGATAAATCTAAAGTTATATATGTCGCACTACCATTGAACAATTTCACTGAGCAATGACTGCGTTCTTTCTACACGCGAGCATTTTGTATTGGTCCATGCTTATCAAACATCTTGAGATCAACTATATAATAAAGAGCTTTAATAGGAGATGTCATCCATGACAGCATACATATGATAAAGAGAATAATACATGACACACATCTAAAAAAACTATTTTTTTAACCATGGTGTATCTTATAGTTGACCAATATCAATTAAACTATAGAGCTAATATTAGCTGTAATAATTCAGGAGAGTTTGTCAAAGACAGATCAGAACAATTTTAGGTACGGTTAGGGACTTAGTCATTGGGATATTCAGAAATTACGACCTTTTCTTGAGTCGCTATGTCTGTATCGTTTTATTAAATAAAACATTGTTAAGAAGAGAATGAAAATTTCTCTGAAAAATGTCCATCAAAATTTATTTCTATACATTCCACACCTTTATAATCCCAATGCATACTAAAAAAAGTTCTTTTCCCAAATATTTTAATTTCCTATGCATTATTTTTCAACATCGACATCAGTTTTATGAAGCACAAGCAAAAAATTATTTAGCCGATATAAATGACAATCATAGAGCTATTATTAACCGTAATAATTCGCGAAAAGGCGTCGGTGAAAACTTTGAACACTTTTAATAATGAAAAACAAGTTTTCCGGCCTTTAATCCTGGTTAATAAGAAACTCTGCGAGACTTCCAGTTCGAGAACCATCACAACTGTTGCTGTGAAACATCCCACTGTTGTCTCATCGCAAGCGAAAAGAGAAAAGCGCGAGTCGTACGAGAGCATGAAATCGAATGTGTTTCACACGATGCTCAGTCACTGCTTTCAAGTCCTAATGAAAATTCGAGTGAAATATTCGCGCATGCGTGAAGACGACTGATTGGTGAGTCACCCCGTCCGCGGATGATGAGGCGACGAGCTACGCACCAGATGGCACTAGTATGTATATATGTCGAGGCACCAGCGTATTCCTTTCTATTCCGGGCACTCGCGTATTCAAAGCAGTCTGTCCCTTCGGGGATGGACACGGGTATGTCGGCGACGGAGTGGGGACGGAGGCAAGTTGGAAAACCAGAGAGAGAGACCGCGAGATGGCCTGGTGATGCAGCAGGACGGCGAAGTTGGGGCCTGACGAGGATGTGTTGCGGTTGCCATGGAGATCTGCGGGTGGATGAGCATAGGAGAGGGAAGCGGAAACTTGACTTCATGAATCCCAAATGAATCCTTCGAGTCGCCGTTTGAAAGAGCGACGCCACACACAATAGCACGAAGCCGAGCGAGCATTGAACGTGTGGCGCCTGAGTTTCAGCCTTTAACGAGGAGGATCCATCCATGAATTTTCATTGTCAGCTGTTTTGCGAGAAATAAGTATTCTTGCCACTTACTCAGCGACGAAACAAACAGCAAAAGCAAACTTTAAGGAAACTTGTTTGAGTATGCAATAGTGCCATTTTTTGACAAACCCACGGAAGATGTTCTAGAAGGAATGAAGAACGGAGAACGATCGGGAATTACGAGTTAAATTACGATACTTTCCTCAGGATACTTTCACTGCGAATCAGTAACTGTTTGTGTTGCAAAGAATTATATATTAATCCTTGCATTATTTCGACCAATCAAAATCCTTTCACTTCAAACACACACTTAAAATTTTAAGAAAAAATTATCGTAAAAAACAAATATCATAACTTTTTTCGGCCCAAATACTGTAAAAAAGTGCCCCATATGGGAAGTGAGGAGAAAAAATTCTATGGAATATTGAGAGAGGTTAGGTTTACATTCTTCAGCGAGGTCGAGATAGGCCTCTGAAAGTGCAGAAAACCACATGAATGGGATGAGAAGAATGAGTTAGAAGAGTTAGATCGCGTACAGCGAAGAGGAGCTAGGTTTGTGAAACGATGCTACTATAAGTTGGCTGGTGTGTCTGGACTGTTAGAAGAATTAGGATGGGAATCGCTATCACAGCGTAGATTAAATTATAGGCTTAATCTCCTAACTAAATTTCAGGAAAATCATTTCTCTGACGACGTAAAAAACATGCTACTAACCCCCTCGTACCACCGCAGATTAGATCGCGCCAATAAAATTAGAGAGATAGATTGTAGAACCGATAGATATAAAGTGTCATTTTTTCCGCGTACCATTCGGGACCATAACAGCTCTGATCGTCGTCATGAATAGTTCGAATAGTGACAATAGGCAGACAGTAAATCTTTCTCATTATATTCTCTACTTTCTTATTGATGCATGATGTAAATATTGATATTTTTATTTATGCATAATATTTTGAATATGTAGTGGTAGTCTTTGTGTCCCTTGCATGTTGGAACGATTGACGATAGAATGTTTGTTGGTATTAGATTTTTTATTGGCGCTTTGCATGTGTGGTACGCGGGTTTAAATGTTTTTTCGGTGTTCTACCGTATCATTCATGCATGCCTGGTGTGGAAGCACCCCCTGCCACATACCCTTTGCGTGGCTTGCAGGGTATGACGTAGAAGTAGATTAATCGAAATTGAGGATATTATTGCTATCGAGTAAAAATATTCAAATGCCTACTTACACCAAATTTCTAAATTTAGTCAGTCTGTTCATTTTGGCACTCGTGATCCTTGTGTACTCATAAAGCTCGGTAATTCGCTAACTTAAATCGCAAGTCAAAGGCAATAATAACTTCATGACCCACTCCAGACGAAAATTACCTCACCTTTCCGCAGGTATGGTAAAGAATAAAGAGAAGGAACTATGAGGTTTTTTTCAGAAATGAGATGCCATTATTAATGACAGGCGATATTCTTTTCAAGATGGGACGGGTTTCGTGTCGGAAAAAAATTTAAGCTATGTGCCCACATGTCGCGTAGAAACACGAATGATTTTTTAAAACTTCGGCGCGGCCATACAGAAATTTCACGACGGCTATAAATCACTTCCCGCTGAGGACAATTTTTGTTTCACGCGACCAAATAAACCGATATATGAGCCGTTTCTCAAGAACAACGGCCGGAAAAATCTTTGTCCAAAGATTTTACGAACTATAACACAAGTATTATGTTTTCGCGTACTCAGGCATATTCATAACTTTGAGACAATCTCTGAGATAACCTTTCGATGGCGGAAAGCAAGCCATGAGACGCCATGAAAATACGGAAACATATTCCGACTAATAGCTGGCATAAAAGTCGTGGTATTCATCTGAGAAATCACCCCTCGCATTCAATCCGGACCAGCATAAAAATAAGATTTTTCATCTCCTCACTTTGCTGTTATTGCTCTTTTTATGCTCAATACCTTATTATGCGGTTAACTAAGCTTACGAAGCTAACAAAGCTTCGGATCAACTTATATTGTAATTATTGTTTATTTATTTCAATGGTTTAAGTCAAATTTATATCGTTAGTTATCTTTAGTCGACGTTTCTGAATATACCATATTCTACCTCCATGGTCATAAATACGGAAACAGAGGGGAACAGTAATCAACGAGTCAAGGTATAACAACATAAATGGAAAAGAAACTCCATCCTTCCTTTTGAAAATATTACTGAGTGTAAAGTTTGGTATGTGCTGGGAATGCAAGGGTGTGGAATGTAGAGAAATAAATCACAATGGTCATCAAAATATTTTAAATTTATGTATGAAGATAATTAAAAATTGTTAGCCAATCAAGTGTAATCCATATTACCACAACTAATACCCTGAACTCACTAAGTGACTTCTCTGAAAACTGGTGTTATGGACGACAAACAGATGTCAAAGCTCACTCATACTTGCTGACTGTTACCCAATCGATAGCCTCGTGAAATTCGTACATTCAAATTTTGAGACCGAGATATTTCCGATGAGAGACGAGAAGTTTCCTAAGCATTAGTTCATGTTCTAAAAGTTTAAGTTTTAATTCCATTAGTAATTAGCTTTTGAACAATCGATAAATTGGAGAAAAAATGTCATGTCCATCAAAATTTATTTATCTATATTCCACACCATCGCAATCTCAATGCATACTAAACTTCACATTCAACAATATTTTCAAAAGCAAGGGTGGAAATGTTTTAAAATGTTTATGTTATTTAATGTTAACTCAGAGATTCCGGCTCCACTCAGTTAATGTATATAGTGTAACAACATATTTTGCTAAATCAATGGAACCATACTTTTTCATAAAACTGTCAACCAGCAATTGGAAAAATGATATCTGTCAGAGAAAAAAAATTCTAACACTAGATAAATATGTAACATTTTTGAAAGGAAGCCGAAAGCAGCATATTTATCCGATGACGCTGCGACTTAAAAATCTGAGGAAGACTAAATAGCAGTTTGAAATATTATAACGAATAAAAATTGTTTGCACTGATTTCATAACCTTTACATCGGATATGATATTTCATTTTTCTTCCAACTCTTTTACATGCCCAAAGCGTCCTTAACTCGAGACTGATTTTTATGACAACTTCCATAAAGCCATTCCAAAGCCGGATTCATCCAAAAGGTTTTTCTTACAGATGGGATATTTTACGATTGGAAACCGATACCCAGGCATCAAACACTAAAAGCTTTGATGCTGCTTGAACGTAGGGAAGCCTTATCGCCCATCTTTATATTCCCATACGAGCGGAAATCCTTTTTTTTATTTCTATAAACTCTAACGTCAACAGAAAAAAATCGTCACCATTTGGACGGGGACGTAAAGTGCTCAAATTATATGGAAATTGATGACGTTTATGTCTGTTACTTCCAACAAAAGTAAAAAGAAAATCCATACAATTTCTTCAAACATAAAAAATGGAAGCTTTAGGTAGCCTTAAAGGTAATACTGGTGTAAAGGCTACCTTCAATTAACATAGGCATGCGTGGCCAACAGATAGTTAACAAATTGTCACACAAAAAATATACTACATATTACGCCAAAAATCTCCAACAATTGTTTTACTATTCTTATAAACGGAAAAATAAGTATATGCAATTAAATATTTTATACAATACTTAATGCAATACTTTTGTGGCAAACTGAGTTTCAACATTGTACTGAGAAAACAGCCATGATTTCACTACATGAAGAAATTTTTTGAGAACCTTCTATCTTTATATGTTTTAGTGGCAACGAAATTTTATTTTCGTCATATTAGGAGTGCACTTATGCTCAAATACTACTCATTTCAGTCTGTTATATTTTCCGACAAAACATTCAATACATTACAAAAATAGATGTGTAAAATTATACGCATTGGTCCCCATAAGAACATTAATTTCTTTGATCTATGAAATTCATCGTGGGAGAGGACCCCAGGGTAAAAGCCAATTAGAGAGATTCTGGGATAGTATCCCAGTCGAGACAAATAAACATTTCCATTGAGAACATTGAAAATCTTACAACCCTATCATCGTAGTTGACGTAGGCTGGAGGCATTTAAGATTTGGGATTGGAGAAGAATAGATGAGTAGGTAGCGAGGAAAATGGAATGGAAAGTTGGGGAAAAGGTGGGACAGGAAGGGAAGTTGGTGATTGGAAGAGATTCGGAGAAGGCAGAAGGATGGAGGACGTTGTGACAGGTGAGGAGGACATGTTGAATAGGGTGACAGACGGGATAACCCCGGAGAAGTGTGGAAGGAAAAATAAGTGAAAATGAGTTTTGGACGGCATAAGGAAATGCATGAGACATTTAATGTAAGTATAACGGCAAGCTAATTGTCAATTAATAGCAAAATGGAAGGGAGTAGGATGAGGAATAGACCACGCAAAAGTGGCTACAAGTCGTTAGAAAAGAAAAACTACGCAAATTCTACTTAGAGAAAATTAATACAAGACCCGGGTTTCAACACACTATGTCATCTTCAGGTGTTAAACCGAGGTCCCCTTGGTGTGGAATTTGCATAGTTTTTCTTTTCTAACATGGAAAAATTTCACATTATTCACCCTGAAACCGTACGGTTTGTTGGCTACAAGACGTTGAAGAGGACCTGAAGAAAATGGGGATTAGAAGATGAAGAGAGAGAAAGGAAAAAGGAGAGCCGATCTGAAGAAGCCAAGGACCAAACCGGGCTGTAGAACTGTGGAAGAAGAACTAATTTGGAGGAACGTGAAAATATGTCTCAGGATTGGGAAATTTAGAGAAAGGACTGTCCAAAGAAACCTACCAATCAGCCAGTAGAATACCCAGTGATGATCGTCCATCCTAGCCGCAAATCGACAGCCTGCCATTCGGGTGATTAGCTAATGCCCGCAGTAATGCGATTGCAGCTACGATGCATCTATTGCGTGACTCTTCCCGCATCTACGCAAGTACGTGGATCCCGTGAGCAATGTGAAGAGGACGCGATGTCAGCTGTAGATGCGTGGTGTCCGCCGTGTCCTCTGCAAATGCGTTATGCGGCGAGAATGCTACGCAAGGGATTCGCATTACCATGCCGACGAAACGCTCTCAACATTCAAGTGACGTCGCCATGCGTGACGTTCATTCACAGTCTCGACGTCTGCGACGACTACGTCTGGGCCTCAGGAGTGGGCTCCATCATTTCGGAGGGAAAAAAACCTTAACTTAATCAGAAACAGAAAAGATATCTATATCATCGACGCAGCTCTTTCATTAAAAGAGCAAATAAAATCATGGCTGCAGGTGAATTGAAAATACCTCAAAACGTTTTAATGCCAAACCAAGCGATGCTTCACCTTAGAACGGTAACGTTATTTTTTTACCTATTCCGGTAACGGGTGGTAAAAAAACGCCCCACTCTTGTAAATTGCATCTCTCGGGTATATCACATCGTTAAGGGTCCTATACGGTCTCATTTTCTTCGTTTTTTAACAAAAAAATCACGTGGGATAAAATACTTTTTTACGTAAGTTCCACAAAAAGTTGTCAAAAATCAGTAAGAAGTTACTCGAAAACGTAAGCTATTCTCTTGCGGCGGGAAATTTTAATTCACGGGGGTGTTTTTTTCACCCCCCCGTTGCCGTTTTTTTGTTAAAATATGCTGGAAAACTTTGAGCCGACAATTTTTTTAAACTAAACTATTGTTGGGGAATTTACATTACTATCAAAGTTGAAATGATTGAATTTTGCACATATAATAACGGTGCAAAACCCTTAAAAACTGGCCATGCTAAAAACAACTAATTTTGGAAATAACTTATTGTTTTGTAGGTGATAAAAATAGGCTAGTCTAGCTCAACTACTAGGAACACCATGGAATCTGCCCGGCAGCTCACAAGCGTCGTGAGATGGTAAAAGTATAATTTACAAAATATTGATTGATAATCTGAATACGGACTTACGGACTTCTCCCTCTTATTGAGTCTACCCGTTGCATCATTATATTACCATTTTCTTCAGATAAAAAGCTTTAAATAAATTGTCTTCAAAATAAAATTTAATATCAACGAGGAAAACCAAGATTTAATTTCGTAAACATGCGTTCACCGACACTTTTCAGCCATGCTGTGCGATCAGAGTAAACCTGCCAGCCAGTTTTTGCTCTTGAGAAATTTAACCAAATCTGACAGGAAATCCACAGCTGGTATTTGGGAAAATTTCTTTCGTGTTTATTTACCAATAACCTCTACCTCCATTTCTCGTCGAACAGGTTTGGGACGGTTCACATTCATATTAATTGTAGCAAATTTAATGGAACTTTTTTTGGTGCTTAGAGTTTATTCAACATTATCAAACTGTGATTGTTTTATATCGAGGCCATGCGTACAAATACATTTCCAGTGGCAAAATGGGTAATCGTTTAACGATAGTTATTAGGATACTAAGTAACTTTTAGTTATTATCTCTCCATTTTTTACTTGAACACCAAAATAGTCTAGCTTTCATTTGGTGAAAAATGAAAAAGAAGTGACTTTTATATTTTGTTCCCTTAGTATGGGTCCATGAAGTCCAATACAGTTCACCAGCCTTGTATTTACAACAACCTTTTACGCTTAAATAAGGTCATTTTCCTTCGTTGTCCTCAAATCAACCACCGCATTGCGTTTGAGATGAGATCTAGTCGTCAATCCACAGGGGTTTTGAAAGGTTCGGGAGCTCAACGGGCATCGTGAGCCGTCTTTCCCTTCCGTCCAAAAATTTTCCCACGGACGACAGACCCTCGGGAGAAAAAATGGGCAATGTACACAAACGGGCGGAAAAAAATAACAACAACCTCAGGCCGGCTCCCCGTCGCCTTTCCATCCCCTTTTTTCTCCCAACCTCCAATCCCATGGAATAGAGTGTATCCCTATCGGCGCCCCGTCACGATTCTATCGACGCAAGTCTCCACCGCTTGCTACTCAGTCCGTATGGTTCCTCAGCCCTATTCACACTAACAACGCATCTACATCTACGTCATACCCTGCAAGCGAACCAAAGGGTGTGTGGCAGGGGGTGTTTCCACAAGAGGCATGCATGAATTATACTGCAGAACACCGAAACTACATTGAAACCAGCGTACCACACATGCAACGCGCCGATCAAAAATCTACTAATCAAGAAACATACCATCGTCAATCGTTCCAACATGCTAAGGATACAAAGAATACTACTATAGATTCAAAATATCATGCGTAAATATGAACATCAATATTTACATCATGCAAAAATAAGAACGCAGAGAATATAAAGATCTAGAGTCTAGCTAATGTCACTATTCATGACGACGAATACAGCTGTTATGGTCCCGAATAGTACGCGGAAAAAATGACATTTTATACCTATCGGTTCTACAATCTCTCTAATTTTATTTGCGCGATCTAATCAGCCATAGTACGAGAGGGTCAATAGCATGTTTTTTACGTCGTCAGAGAAATGTTTTTCCTGAAATCGCATCGAACGCTTTTAACACTACCCTAAAGTTGGCTGGAGTGATTTTTGACCGCGAACAGTCTGGCTTGAAACTTCGCGTATGTGTTCCAATTCGTGATATTTAGAGATAGCATTTTGCTCTACGGAAGAATGCGCGGGGTTCAGATTTGGACTGGGAGGATCACTGCATGCCTGGTGTGGAATCACCCAATGACCTATGTGGTGACTTGCACGGAACTTCGTAACTATGGATAAAAGTTAAAAAATCTGCATAAAATCGATTAGCCAATTAAAAAATTAAAGGTTATTTTTACGCGTAGGCGTGTACGGCAAATGAAATCTATTTCACAACATTTGGCTTTTACATGCACAGATGTACTTCTATTCGCGAAATAATGCACTTTATATTATTATCAATCATTTATTTCACAAATAGCTAGGTGTTGTTTTGAGTAAATGATTCGAAAAATGTTTTGATTCAATTTTCACCAACAGATCTGTCACTGCGCTGAACACTACCAATTGCTCCAATTAAAACGTGCATTAAACTAGCTCATAAAAGTACGATAAAAATGTGTTGACATATGCACTGAGAGAATGGTGAGTTCTAACGAATGCACAGATATTCCTCAGTGGAATGTGGTCCTAGTATTTCGTAGACTCAGTTAAAAAGTGACTAAAAATGTGCCCTAAATGAGCAGCGATTACCGCACCAGTCACTGTAAGCCAGTATCCAACGATAATTAATTCAGCTAAATAATTTGTACGCTAACCAGCACTTGTCACCTTACACGGAATTCAGTATGATTTCACGCAAGTACTACTGAAGGTTTTTACATAATGAATGAACTGTTACCGGCGAGCAACAATCATTTGCATTGATATTGTATTCATATTAATTTGACAGTAAAAACCCTCATGGAGACACGTTTCTAAGGTAAATCTCAGAGAGGTGCGATGTTTCCGATTTCGAGAAAGTAAACCTAATGGCTAACGGCTGAATAATTTATGATAAATTTCCAGAATCATTCAATATGAAAATTATAAACACCTAAGTAACTCAACCATATTTAGCGCGTTTTGAGAATTATTTCCCACGTTGCAGAGGTGAACACAGCGTTCTTTTAATACCTTCAACAACAGCTTCAACTAAATGCGGAATTGTGATATTTTACGACCAATGGT
Source organism: Ceriagrion tenellum (assembly GCA_963169105.1). NCBI lineage: Eukaryota > Metazoa > Arthropoda > Insecta > Odonata > Coenagrionidae > Ceriagrion > Ceriagrion tenellum. Next base: position 4,637,143 of record OY720641.1, on the reverse strand, counting down.
AGGATCTGTTTGGTGTATCTCTTTCCCCTCCTTTCAAGTCTCCTCTTGTCCGTTTCCATAGAGCCACCTCAACCCCCAGGGGGTGCCACACTATAGGAATCCATCTTACCATGCAATCCTTTTCATGCTTTTCGGCCAAACCCCACCGTCGAATATCTCAGTGGGGCAGCCAGCTCTGAAAGGACGCGGCCTAGAAACCCTCCTTGATTCATGGGTTGGAGTATATCCCTGGAATTTTTCGTCTATAAAATGAAATTGGGTACGAAATAATTTTCGTATTTATAAAGTAAATTCTAAAGAAAAGTTAAAATGCGACCGGCAGCAAACGTTTTCATTTTTGGATCCTGAACATTATTCAGCCAGTCATATGAAGTGAAAAATAACTGGCTAGGCACTGACGCTATCGGTAGGTACTCCTTTGATATTCGTGCAATACATAGCCAAAATAAACAGATCCGAGAGAAAATAAGGAAGAAAAATTACATGTCGCGCTTCAACTGATGAATTTCTACCCCTGAAAACAAATGAGTCATTCATTCAGTTTATAAACAGATATGTGACAATGGCATTTGTTGTGGAAACCAGTATGATATTTCCACTCTATTAAGACACTCGCAACCTTTATGCCTTTTAAAACACATTCCATTCTTATTTTTTTAAATCCACACAACAATTCACTGACCAAGGAATTAGGAAGATTGCAATAAATTCTTCAAAGGAGGAAGCATTCTTCATCACATTTGACTAAGCAAAAATTGCCATAACTGAGCGAGAAGTAGATATTTTTTCCATGCAAATTCTTGACAGTAAATAACGGGAATTTCCGTTTTTATGTTCTCTCAAAGCATATTTAAACTATAAGTACTTATTTACGTTATCATCAATATTAATTTAAATCCAAAAGTTTCGATTAGGATCATAAAACATCGAGCAAATGTAATTGTTACACTAAAATAGTGTACTAGACTATAGGGATCCACGTAAGCAAAGATATGAGCATAGAAAATATGAAATTAAAGGAAGTTTGGTTCATTTGCGGTAATCTAAGTGAGAGAGTACCCTAGCCATAATGGAGACCATATTCGAATCATACGTTTTATTTCAGTCACTGTAAGAAGCATGAATTTAATATTGCAACATAAATGGTGCATTAATATACTTCTATATGAACGAACGTCTGAGCAATTACATTAAAACCTTTACATAATTCTTTAATTTGACTCATTTTTTCAAGCGGTACGTTTAAAACTCCTTCACAACGGATGGTTTTTTTGTGATTCTGAGTTAATTACTGCGGTGACCATTTGAGTTATTTTTAAAAATTGTTGAGCAATCATATGAACTACACCCTGTTCCTTCATCGACGAGATCTACATGTTAGAAATCTCTCTTTTTGTAAGAAATTAGTAATCTCTCTGGAGTGCATACACGTACCATTTCCCATGTAAAATGGCTGGTATTTTTTGTCAAAAATCTTGAAAATAAGGACAGTTAGGGACAGATATTTTTGACACCATTAAAAGGGTGAGATATTTTTCCTTAAAATGAGACCGAATACGTTGATTTCTAGGTGAAATGATATTTCGCTTAAACTACCTCAAGTCAGAGCAGTTAAATGAAAGTCTGATAAGAATGAGTGACTCTCCGGACGGATAAAAGGGGAAATGAGAGGCTATCCAGCGCGTGTTCCGGTAGAGGAGTGAAGATATATCCGTCAAACTCCAGCACTCTTTTTGCGTTCACCGACAATGAAGTGAGTTGGCAGCCCTGAAAATCCTTTCTCCGATGCCGGCACGCGGGGAGGTACAACATTGCACTCTGATCTGCCCACTCTCCCAAGAGGGGAATAAAAATTCCAGGAGGTCCAGACCAAACAAAGTCTATAACTCCCTCAAATATTCCCCGGCTCGGCGGGCAAAAAGGGTTCTGTCCTGGGTGGGGGAATGGTCGCGGTATGGGGTTAGCTCCACGGAACACGATCACTAAGGGAACGCAGGGTGAGGGAAGGAAATGGGATGGCGCATTCAGTGAGCGAACAGAGATGGCTGAAAAAAACATGGGCGGGAACAGGGGCTGTGTGACACTCAAATATCCGTTTTCAGCGATGTCATTATAACCAGCAAGCTTCAATCCGAAGACCATTGGTTTGCCAGAGCTCTCCACTTTACTCGCCTCTCACCTAGTTGCTTCATTCCTTCCTGCAAGTCTGTAAAGCCCCGCGAAGTCTTCCACAAGTGTGCGCAGCGCATTGGAAGTAGCTATTTCACATACTTACAAAATGCAAAATTATATTTTATGATTTCGTGAGTAAATTCTTCACTATTAGTATAGTTGCAAAAATTGATAAAAAATTTGAAAGCAACAATTGGTGAAACGTGATACAACAATACAAGTTGTTGGTACAGAAATTGTTAACGATTTCGTGAGTAACTTGTTTAGTATTAGTTTTACCTTTGTCATTCGAAATTTTGTCCTGCTTTGTTTCAATTTTTCACTTTATGGATAACATGAGCAACAATTGTTGATACACGATGTAACAATACTAGTTGCTTATGAAGCCATTGGTAACGTTTTCGTAACTTGTTTACCATTAAACTGGTAGTTAAAAATCGTTAATAAATTGTTGTATCAATAACTTGCATTGTTGCATCACGTATCAACAATTGCTGCTCATGTTAACCAACAAGTACAATTTCGAAAAAAAACGAGACAAAATATTGAAAGAATGGGAGCGCATATACTTGGAAAATGTTTTATCAAAAATCTCTCGAAGCGACGGTCTTTTGTTCGCTACCGCATATTTGGAACTGAGGCAGAGCGTTTTCTTTACACTTTCGCAACGCAATTCTTGAGTTAGTACTTGATAAAACCTTATAATTAGCGTTTCCTAATTATTTTATTCAGGAAATAACTACCAAACGCATGGTCACTTAAACGTGATATCCTCACCTTAATCCTAATACTTATCTCTATAAAGAAGGAAAGTACCATTTACTTCCTCATCAATATCTGGTTCAAAATCTAAAAAATTGTAAGGCGTGTCCTCCTTTGTTGTATCTAAGCTGCAAAGCCAACATCACCGCTATTGACAAAATAGGGTGAGAGTTTTCTCCAATGGCCGTAACTATTGGCACCACTCGTCACAAGATAGAAAAGAAAATATTTACTGTGCTGGTTTAACGGTAGCGTCAGTGACCAACCACAGCCTCTCAACCAGAATACCCTCGCGAAGGTGTACGGGGACGTGAATTCCTCGCCACTGACCATTCACAGACACACACACACAACCCAATTGGGATCCTTCAGATGGCTTTAGGGACAACCGCTACCGATATATTGAAAACAGAAGTCGTGACAACGGTCACGTATTGACGATTTCACCCTTTCAAAAAGTTATCAATATCGCTATCCTTCAGAATAAATTCTTTTAACGGGAAAGTATCGTCCATATTATGAAATAGGAAAATTTGATTTCCAAGTTCAAAGATACATCTAGATATCCTATATTCCACAGAGAGATAATCCTTAAGATTCGATTGGAGAATTGGAGAGGAAACTACTTGAGACTGCTAAAGTTATCTCTTTTGTCCTTCACAATGCCATTGTCCATTGACACCTTCACAATGCCATTAAAACAATGCCTCAAGAAGTGGACTTTAAGGTGAATCGCATGTTTTTTCGACAGACGGAATGTCTCGCAAGAGGAAGAGGCGGAAAAATCACCGTAAACGTTTGAGTAACTCTACTTATCAGTGTGCCAAGGAAGAGAGAGAGAGAGATGTTTTAAAACAATTCGATTTCGATAACAATATGACCTCAAAGATAAAGCTTTCAAACCGATAATTTTTATCTAAACGAGCAAAATATTCGAGCATAGGAGGCTATAAAATGACAACGCAGTAGCAGCATCATATATGTTGTTCTTACTTCTGAGGATTATGAAATGGATTTCGCAGATTCTTTCCGTTCATCTAGAAAGAGAAAATCATATATTTTTCAGGATTTATTCCAAATTTACTTAAGAGTATGGAATAATTCGGAGATCCGTTAACCGAGTGAATATCCATAAAACTGCAGGAAGTAGATTTCCGAGAATGCTACGTCTGTTCATTAAATGTGGAACTACAGTCAATAACTTGTGGAAAACACTGTGAAAACACTCTGAACCAAAGAGTAAAGAATACCATTACACTTCACTTCATGGTAAAAGCTAGAATGCAATCAAACTGTTGAGAATTTTTTCAGCTAAAGAATTGAACTCTTTGATCTCTTTAAATGTATTAAAATGCAAAGGGTTAAAAAAATTAATACTGTTCTATTGAAATTATTAGGTAAACATTCGTTGCCGATGTTCTTTTTGTCCAAGACGTAACCATGAACTCACATTTTATAGTCAAGCTGACCATATATTTTCGTTTCGTAGCCAAAAATAGCTGAGGTTTGACAACAAAAAGGTAGCATATCCTTTTCCTTTTGGAAACCCATCACGAAGTTCACGCCGATCGACACCGTGATACGTATTTTATTCGTGTTGAAAGCAAATAACAACGAAACGAATTTATTTGAGCATAGACATCTCAAGCAATTTAAACCATAACTTCACCATCGTCTTCAAGACATGGGTGCTTGTGATGAATATTCCAGATTTTCATTTATAACACATCGCACAATTTTTATGATATTTCTAATGTCTTAAGGTGGTTTGAGAGAAATATCATTTCACCTAGAAATCAATGAATTTGGTCTAATTTTAACGAAAATATCTCACTCTTCTAAAGATACCAGAATATCAGCCCCTTACCGAACGACTCTCCGAGATTTTTGACAAATGATCAAATGATATCAACCCTTATACATGGGAAATGGTTGGTTACACTCTCCAGAGACACTTTATTATTAAAAATGAGGCATTTATAACGCCTATATCATGTCAAAAAATTAACAGTAGTTCAGTTCGTAAGTTTTCTAGACTATTTTTGAAAATTAATCACATTGTCACCGCAGTAATTTTTCCAGAATCGGAAAAAACCTTCCGTTGTGAAGGAGTTTTAAACACAACACGTGAATATTATGAGTCAATTTAAAGATATATATGAATATTTTTATCGGATTACCGACAATTTCAGTCGTTTACCAGTATATTTTTGCACCATTAATCATTTAGTATTTAACTCATGCTTCCTACTGCTGTTCATATTAAAAGGTTGGTATAATTCGAATATGGTTTCTATTATGACTAAGGGAACTATCTAGCTCGAACTACCTTATCCAACATTGCAAATAAAATTGTGCACGTGCACTCTCGACTGAAATACGAGGCAATTGTACGTACTTGTGGTTTCCTATCCGTAATAACAACGAAGGCATAATGATTTTCAAAGGCACGAGAAAAAAGATGAAAATCCCCAGCAATTCAACCATACCTATCTGTAGTTGAAGTAATCCATCGCAGTTTCCATGTCTCTTCCGAGAGTTGGCGCGCCATTAAGATCAACTCTAGCACAGCCGCAAATAAATAATTGAAGACGGCGGCAGTATTACTTCTTTTCCGTGGAAATAATAATGAGGAATCACGCAAAAAGTCATCTGATTTAATAAATTGGGAAAAGAGCTCGAGACGGGAAAGAGAGGAGTGTGGAGTCCACATCTAATCACGGAATGGAATATCCTTCTCTGATTAAATTGGTGATTCGATTCGGCAATGAGGGCGCTGCGGCAGGAGAAACAAATGAGAAACGAAAGTATATAGGCGACGACAGGAATGATGGGTATGGAATGACACTTGGATGGAAAGACACGGCTCACATTGACAATAGAGCGTAGATTTATTGGACAAAAAAACAAAAATGATAACCCTTTATGCAATGACTGATGAGAAACATAAATGAAACATGAACCCTTAAACTTACGTGCTATAAATACTTAATCCTAATGAACTTGACTAATACTACTGAATTTGACTTATTATAATGAGTTTACAAGAAATATAACAAAAAAATGAAGGGAGAGTCTGAACTTGGTGACAATCTCCTTGAATGTACCGACTTTACAAGTTCCACGTCCTCAAAACGAGCTTTTAAGTCTATGAGCAGAAGTTATAGGACGGGAATGATTGATACAATGAGAGCAAGTGACGTTAGGAAGGTAGAGATTATCTTCTTGGAGGTCTCTCTTCTCGAAAGGGGAAATCACTCATTAACAATGGGGATTCCGCTTCTTTACGACACTTGGGAAGTCACCACCAACGGTAACAGGGGAGCGTATGCGATCAATTCACGATCGCGGCAGACGGGAGTAGGTTAGAGGGCGTATACTTATGAAGAGTTGAAATGGACGCCCGCTGCTTAGACCGAAATTCCTGGTCCTTGCAAACAGCTGCCACGTGGCGCGATGTGTCCTCCGCCAAATAGGTACCACCTCTGTAGGATACCGGCGTGTCACGACCAGTGCAGGCCACGTGTAGGGCGTCTCTCTCTTCCCCCCCCCCCCCCACTTCTCTCCGCTCGTCCGCTGACTCGCTGCTGCTCGCGTTGTGTGTCGAGAGGTCCGTACTCGACGGTAGTTCAGTGAGTTCTCTCTCGATGAGGTTGCTTTACCTCACCAAGAAAACTTTCGATCGCGCTGGCTTCGCGCGACCGTCTTACAACTAAAGACAAGACACTGTACATATATCCGCTGCAGGGCGGTAAATTCAAACACTGCTGTGAGCCGTGTATTCCTCCTGTGATTCACCCGAGGGAACCCGAAATCACATAACCGGGAATCGCCTCGGACAGGCGGACCGTTACAATATATGTATATATATATATATATATATATATATATATATATATATCCTTGCTTTCTGGTGCCAAACTCAAATCAGCAAATTATGCTGCAGCACCCTGTATAGTAAGATAATGAAGGAATGACTTCAGAGTGCTGTGGCAATGAAAAAAAAAACAAACTTTGAATTTCGAGTTTCCCGTAAACATGGAATCCAATATTGTTAGTTATGATGACCTAATACCCGTATGATGGAAGCTCGGTAAACTTACTCAATTGAGTCATTTTATCTGATTACCTCTCATGACGCCACATTTTAGCCGTAAAATAACAAGTCCAATAAAATAAATAGGTTGTGTGTACTGAACAGTGTGAAACTTTCATTTAACATATCATTTCATGCTTTCAAGCAAAGTTAATATTTAAAGCACTGATTTGAGAGATAATTTTTATAATTGGGGCGACAATTACTTCACTGAATTTCTCAAACTTTCATCGCTGTTTATTTATCTTTCATTTAATCAATTGTTTCCCTTTTCCCCTCAATCACAACTTATGTACATATGCATACTACCCCGCGTACCGCCGCATAGGCGTGTGGCAGGGGGTGGTATGTCACCAGCCGTGTAAAGATGTAAAATTTTTGGAGGTGAAATGGTGACATGTACAATGGGAGTGTATTCAGAGGAGCTCAGTTTTTATTGTGGTGGCTTATTGTGTGCGGAAAGAACGAGTTCTTGTACCTATCTGTTCGGCAGAGTATCTCTCTCATTTTATCGCTTCTGTCAGACCTACAAATATACCGCAATACCTAAAAGGCTAAGATGTATTATTTCACGGGACGAGGGCACGCAATCTCCGTGTTATACAGCGTGAGCAATTCCAACTCCCGTATAATGAAATACAAAATATGTACCAGCCCATCCTCAAAAGGCTTACAGCTTTGGCAAGTGAGATTAGAATTTAATCTCCTTCTAGGTATACGGACTCTAATAGTTTAGCGGAAATGCCATACGTGCTGCGCTTCACAGAGTGAGCAGTCATCGAATAAATTATTTGATCAAGGTGACACGGTAAGCAGGGTCGACGGGGGAAGTGAAGACGGGGCAAGAGGCGGACGTGATGCGGCGATACAACGGAACGTAAGGGAGGGATTGCCAACTTGGAATTACCCAAAAAGGATGAAAAGATTTGGGTTCAAACGAGAGGTGATTGGCAGGGGGAGACGAAGGACGAGGTGGGAGGTGGACGAATAAACGAGACAGGAAAGGCAAAAATACCTGGTTATATCAATGGATGGTTTATAGGATAACTATGACCACCACAGTGAAAAGATTGAATTTTGGGGGGGTGTACGCAGTATCAATTCAGCAATTAAATAATAAGTTTATATTAAAATGAGAAGAACATACCTCGGAAAATTGTCGCTGTAATATTTAACCTCTACATATGCAAAAATACTAATGTTTACAATTGAAACTCAGTGGCATTACACTAAACTTACGGCGTAAATAGTAATTCCTATTATTCCTTATTGGTGTTGCTTATTGCTTAGGGACTAAAACAATTATTTTCATAACAATACAAAAGAAGTTCACGGGTGTTGGTGTCAAAGAGATCTCATGAGTCAATTATACAGTTCGAAAATGCGGGAAATACCACGGGGATTGATGTTACACAGATTTTTTGAGCCTTGCATTGTGTACCTAGAGAAATTTTAATAGCTCTAAGGCAGTAACTACTTTCATTGATTCCACTTAAAAAATGAAGTTTTGTTCCACAAAAAATTAGAAATGTCATATAAAACGTTAAGATCAGGTTCACTATTCCTTCCCTTCCACACTTCCCTTCCTCAACTCTGTCTTTTTCACTTTTAACAAATCTGAAATGCCTATTCCCTTGTAAAAATTGCCAGGAATGCGAATTATGGACAGCCATTCAATTGCATTATGTATTGCGACGTGTATCTTATTGTTTTTCCACTTTAGGAACAAAGAAACTGCACAGTAGGGGTAATCGGAACAATGTTTCCCACAAAATTAGCAAGAAAAAGGTTAAGAGAAAGATTCAGTCGCGCGCAAAAAATACTTGTTGCAATATTTCATCTTGGGATACCGGCTTATGTTTTGAGTAAGACATTTACGATGGATTCTTTTATGTTCTGAGGAAGCGGAACCTCAGTCGAGGAGCTTTCGTGGGCTTAAGGAGGCTTAGTTGTGGGTCAGTGTAGGCACATTTCAACTTTTTAATTACGTCGACAAAATTCTCCGACCACATATCAACAAAGTAAATTGGTTTATGCGTCAGAACTCATCAAACAGCTAGTTAAGGTAATTATACAAGAGTTATAGTTTTTAACGTATTTCTTAATTAAAGTGTGTCGTGACTACAGATCTAGGTATACTATTAAAAAATTAGTCAAAATTACGTCGAAACATATTTCTTTATCAATCAATGGACTCAACGTGATACCTTGATATTCATATGCACTATTTTTTTAATGATAAATATATTATTTCGCGCTAAAATGAATACCGTACATGTTTAATACAATTATTACGAAATATACATCAGGTGCCTAAAGGGTACAAGTTAAAAACTATTGCATTATTGATTCGATGGTAACCGGCTAAACTTTTTGAACTCATTATGAGTACATCAGAATGACTATTACACACTTTTATGACCAGACGACCGGTTTCAACGCATAAGCGACTTCTTCAGGAACAAATTTTCAGTCCGGTGAGGAATATATACCATTTGAGAAATAGGTGGGACTGAAAGATCATTCGATCCGGGAACTGCGCCACTTCACATGAGTGATTGGCGAAGATACCTCAGTAAAAGTAAATTCACGATGCACACCGAGGCAATAGGGGGCCTTGATATCGTTCATAGAATAAATTTAATCATTTAAACCAACCGCGGACAAGCAATGAGGGAGACAGACGTTGGCTAAGAGAACAAGAGACATTAGAGTATGGGAAAATTAATAAATCCCACTTCGCGAAACACCTATGGGAATGTGATCACAATAGTGAATTTGTCCCAGAGATCCTCAACCTTGAGAAAATAGGACGGAGGATGGACTTATTAGAGCAGTTATAGACAGGGAAATCCCTGAAAGAGGGATACATATTGAACGAAAATATGCTTGAAAACCATTCCCCCTCTAAGATTCCCCACTGTGTTTAACCTAGACTCTTCCCCAACCTTCTTTTTTATATACTCGGTTTCTTAGTGTTCTTCGACGCTATTCGATGCCCAACCGCCATTGCTCTCCATTCATCCACAGGCCTTCTGGCAAGCTCTTTTCTATTAATGCCTTTTCTATGCCCTCTTTCCTACTAATTATGGGCCTTCCTCCTTTTTTACCTACCTCGTGGATTCCACTTTAAAATTTGCTTAGGTCATCTATCGTTCGTCATACGTTGTATTTGACCATATCACACAAGCTGATTGTTTATAATGTCATCGACTATTGTGCGGGTGACAGCCATTATATTTCTTATTCTCTCATTCGTGATTCCTTCCCGTCTGGATATACCCGCAGATCGTCTCCAATAATCCATCTTCGTAACAATTAGCATTTGTTTTACTTTCTCCTTCATCTGCCAGCCTTCTCAGCTTATTAAAATACCCTCCCTGAAGTACGTCCCCCATGCTGTGGGCCCCAATTTCTGGCTCAACGTCCACTCTATATTTCCAACCCCCCATTTACCCTCCCCTCCGCTCATCCACCTCCACAAACCCCCGACCTTTTCGCCTACCCCTACCTCATGACTTCACTCCCACCCCACCCTCTTGCCATTCCCCTCCTCTTCTCAATTAGCATGTATTCCGTACCAGACTGAAAATATGTACCTGTAGATGTCACCTATGCAATGAAACCGGTTACCTGACAATTAAATTGAAGTGAAAAAAGTTACCGAGTCATTTGGAGTTAATCAGAGTATTTCATTGCCAAAAAAATTATTATGATGCAATTATCTTTCTATTCATAGATATTTTCATCATAGACATCATAATTCATCATAGATATCACTATTGATAGTACCAATCTTGGAAGCACCATCACGTGGTCAGAAGAGGAACAACGGATATCTTGCGAAGACTTGCCCAGGCTAAGAAAATGTTCATGGTTAAAAGACACCTGCTGTACTTAAAGACTATAGGCCTACAAACTAGAAAACAGTATGTAAAAACATTCGCGTGGAGCGTGGCACTATGAATCGGAAGAATGGACTGTTGGAAAAATTGACCAGAACATATTAGAAGACTTCGAACCCTGGTTCTGGAGGAGGATGCTGAAGATAGAATGGACGAACAAAATAAGAAATGATGAAGTGTACGGAAGAGTAGAAGAGGAAAGGACCATTTAATGGAACACCACACGGAAAAGAAGAACTAGATGGATTGGACACACCCTGAGACACAATGGACTTGTGAAGAACATTATTGCCGATGAAATGGAGGGATAAGTACCAAGAGGAAGACCGAGGAATAAGTTCATGGACCAAATAAAGAGAAAAAGTACATAGGAAGAGATACCAGGAGGTAAGTGTACTAGCATTAGATAGGGAAGGGTGGAGGGCTGTATTCAACCAATTTTAGGTTTGAACGACCTATGATGATGATCACTATTGACATCGCGAACGCAAAGTTTACCGGAAATTGGTATAGAAACGAAAATCACTCCAACAATCCCAAGAAAATGCGGGCAGGTGGATGGATGTTTTCGGGGCGCCGTAGGCTCGGGTAGTAGACACGCTTAGGCTGGGAAGGTTGGGACACAAAGTGTAGAGAGGAGGGAGAAGGTTTGGGAAGATGGGGGAGGAATTACAATGGAGATGAGCCAAGGAGGAATTCCAGCGTGTGCCTCGAAAGAACAGCGTCGGATGAGGATATAGAAGGAGGTGGACGATGGAGAATGATGTAGGGTGAGGAGGCCAGTGGTGGTGGGAGGTGGGAACGCAGAGGGAGTAAATGCTCGTCTTGATTAACTCGGAGAGACGGATCAGGCGAGTTGGTAGGGGAGTCACGCAAGGTAGAAAAGATATTCTCAGGGAGGAGAGCGGGGAAAGGGGCGGACGGATGGATGGGAATGGATGGGAACTAGCTGCAGGAGGCTTGTAAATATAATGAAACAACGAAAGCTTGGGATTTCTTTTCAATTAAAGTTATGCTTTTACTCGTAGAAATTTCTCCATTTAAAAATTATTTCTTGGTATGATTGTCGTTGATTGAAACTCTCCGACAAATACTTACTCAAAATTACTATCATAACCGTTACTTGTAATAAATAAATATTTGGACTAAAGTGTATCGCATAGTCATAAAGTGATCCATATTTCACAATCAAATAGAGAAAGAACCTAAAATAACGGATTGAATGAATATTATGACAAAATTTCATCAATTTTTGGGTTGATTTTTACAATATCACGGTGTCAGTTTCAGTCTTTCAATTCAGATCAAAATTACTGGAATTTTTACGCATTTATGTGATGCGAACGTTTTTATCATCCAAGTAAGTTTTCGAAGTTTATCCATTGAATGATGCAAAAAAGCTTTTTCTTTTCCGAATATAAAACGCCTGTCCTATATTATAGGATATTATCTACCAATTAGAGCAGGTTGACATTGAGATGGCATCAATGATACAACTCGTCCTTTACAGTTTTGTTTGCGCACATATCAAATAACTCACGGAAGAGACACACTAAACTCAATTTTCTCTTAATTTAATCAACTCATTAATCCTCCCTTTCTCTGTGTTCCCATATCAATAGCAAATCTCCAATTCATCATGGTTGGTTAATCAGCATGACTAATAGCAAATTTAAACATAAGCTACCTGTTGGATCGATTTTGTTATAAAAAAACTTCCCAGAAATATGCCAGGGCACGGGTCGATATTTAGTGGAGACTGTGCAGCAGATACATTTGCAGAAATTAAGTGACTTCTTTAGCTTAAATATTAAACTTTGTCGGAAATTAAATTGAAATACAGGGTGTATTAAATTATGAAATAAATTATAGTTTCATAAAAAGGAATAGTACATGGTCGTCTTTTCGTTAACTCCGTTAAACAGTGTGTTTCAGGAGTAAACTGTCGCCCTTCAGAAGGTGATATGAGATGTAATTTTAAGCGTATTTTGACGGATGAACATAGGGACGCAACTTTTCAATCACGTAGCTGCGGCAGCACGATTCTTTTCTCCGCGAAATGCTGCAGTTGACATGAAAATCCTTTACTGAAAGAAAACATCTGATGGTAGCTCTTTTGAATACATTGGAAATAGAAATCACGTCGTACAAACAAATATTTCAAGCACATTTTTTTCAGAGGTCCCATAAAATATTTAGCAATCGAAATTTAGAAAATTTAACGCTCTAGTCAATGTTACTAAAACAGCTTTATTATCATTGGCTGCGTGTATGATGTGGGAAAATATTTGAATTCATGCCTCAAGCATTTTAAGTACCGTCATTTCCTCACCTATCTCAAATGAAAACGCGAGAAAGTGGAAGAACCAATAGAGGAGGGAGGAAGACGAGACGAAAGAGAGAAGGACAGAGAAATCGGAGTGAATTACTAATTTAGACGAATGAGGATTGATTGGCACCCGATCAAAATTTCACCATTTACGCCAAGTATCTCAGTTGCGCATTTGCATGCAAATCTCCGACGCGGCAATTCATACACCAAACATGTTCTCTACGCGATCGGCTGCCTCATCTATTCAGCTTAAGGCCATGGGATGATACGGCGCCAGGCGGTAAAATAATATCAGCATGGTAAAATAAACGAATGAATACTTTTTTAGTGGGACTAGAATGACTGTTCAGTCACGGCCACATGCAGTATAAAAAATCTTTGATCTGTGTTGGCAGTTGGCCAATCTAATAAAGGTTTAACGGACTTCAAAACCAGTTTTAGCAGTCTGCGATACCGAATTATCTTTTGTATTATTTACTCCATTTAACAGATTATAATCAAAGTATTAGTCCGAAAGTAACCACCTATTTTTTCCTTTAATTGTCACTAACTACCAAAGGATTAAAACAAACATTAATCCAGGAAACAGCATGCTCATGCTTACATAAGACGGGCCGACACAATAAAATAAAGATTCCGTAAACTCGGGTAATTTCGGCCACGCACAAAACTTGAAACTTTGTGGTACAGTGCAATAATAGGTATGAACCAGTCTTTCATTCTCACCCTTCCTAGCATTGCTAGAGAAGATCACGTGCTGTCCACCCCAGCCTTTCGCAGTTGATGATATACTGTCGTATCCTGGGTAGAGAGAATTCCTGTGTACTTTCGAAAAGCCTTAAAAACCTACACCTGAGAACATCTCTGGTTTTTTAAAAAGTATTCTACCGGTAAAGGTAGGTTTATTTGAATGTTAGAGATTCTCCTTCCGGTTTTCTACATTTTCAGGGGTCTATCTCGCTCTAGTATAATCTTTTTTGCCTCATATTGTGATCTAACCTCCTTCATCCTGTCCAAGAAACCCATTCCTTCTTCATCTTCCCAGCTTGCCCAAGATCCTTCCCTCTACCACATTATTGAGCAACCGTATCATACCCTCCACTCATCTATTCCTCCGATCTCGAATTTCATCTCTACTAACATCAAGTAAATAACACTTCCATATTACTTCATTATTTTCCCTTAAGATTATAAAGAAAGGTAATATATTCAGATTTTACTCGGAACAATATGGATTTCTTGGCAAAAAATCAAAATACTGTGGGGTGACCATCGGCCATACTATGGGGTTGGTCATGCCCAGGCATTAGAAGAAAGTCCACGGTGGGCGCCCATAATTGAGATAAGATAAAAATCGTCTTCGGCATGAACAGGGTGTAATTAAGAGAGGAAAATTGACAACCCGAAGGGCAGTTGAGCATCAAAAGCTTTACTACCGCTGAATAATTCGCAAACTTCCAGCAATGAAGGAGGAAGATTGATAATTTTTCTTCGGTCATAATTAAGTTTAGAGAACGAATATAGCTAAACACACATCGGTTTGGGGAGTGTTTACAATGTGCACGTCCGTTGTTTCCATTGAAATTTTGCATCAAAAGCTTCATAAAAATTTGGGATTGGTGCACGCATCAGACAGACCAGAAAATCACAACAGAGATTACAGCAGGTGAGGCGACATTCTACTCCAAGAAGTTGACAGGTATTCAAAATCCTGATTGGATTGGATATTTGGGGAGACGACCAATGGTCATTTGCGCCATAGGGGATAGGTAAGGGAAGAAGGATGGATAGAAACCTACTCTTAACGAAAGGCGCCAAGGGGACCACGGTTTTACGTCTCATCCGACAGACGGAGTACTGTACTAGAAGTGCCCTCCACAAGACACTCAAGTAGGGATCGGGTTCCCTCTGAAAAACATCCGCCTCTTGCAGGGATTTGAACCCTGGCCGCCCGTGTGGTAGGCGAGTACTCTGGCCACCACACCGATCCCATCCCCTCATAATCCTTAATATGCTTGTGTTTTATTAATCGAAATTGGGAAAAAAGAACGTGTGCATGGTAAGAAAATGGAGAAAAGTTGCTAAAATTGCCAAATTGGTGACATTTAAAGCAGGCATCTCCAAACAACCCACATTTCCTCGATAAAATTCTTAGAGGTAGAAACTCTGAAGGAGAGTTCAAACTTGTTGCCAATCCCATGAATGATAGCAGCATTTCTATCAAAAAAATTTCTTTAGTGTATCGCCAAGATCGTATCAACAACCGAAGGTCAATTTTGCTGGAAGTTAATGTTTTTAACCAGGACTTATCTGGGACCATTTCAGCCACTCTTACTTGAAATGAAGACTATAAAGGCCCCAAAAGGTCCCAAGGGTTGTCCAAGCATAAAATGTCTACGGACGCAAAAACAAAGCCAAAATGCCATTTTTTCGGCGTGGAAGAGTCAAAATGCACAAAATTCAGGGTTATTCTTTTCATTATCTTGGCAATAATCAGGATAAAGTGCCATAGATGGCCGCTAGGTTTATAGCATATGGATTAGAAATTTAAATGAAGATCGCTCTATCCAAAACTTCCTCGAACACGGCAGTTACGGAACGGAAGGATATTATTAGAACATAGTTTATTGATAATAAAATGCTGGTTTATACCTTTGATAGCACTGTGCTACTAAGTTTTAATTTACGTGCGTGGCCGAAATCACCTTAGTTTACGGAATCTTATTTTTGATTGTTTTGGCTCGTCTTATTCTATGCATATGCAAGCTGTTTCCTTTCTTAATGTTTGTTGTGCTCCTTCGGTAGTTGATGATAATTCAAGGAAAAAATAGGTGCTTGATTTCGGACGAGTACCTTGATTCAAAACTGGTAAATGGACTTAATAATGAGGCTTGCAAAAATAACGAGCATTCGCGTATCGTGGTTGTGAAGAGTGGATAAATAACTAATTGAATTATCTTTTTTAAATTCACAATATTATTTTAATAACACTAAACAACCGGTTCCAACTGATGTGACTAGAAAAATAGACCATCAAACAAATGTGAAGCTCGAGCGGAGCGGAGAGAATGACATTGGCTCCGTCGTCCACAAAGGCACTTTGGGTGTTGCATACTTTCACGGCGGACTTCTCTGGACTCTTAGTTGAAGAAAACCAACGAACTGACCATCAACTGGGAACGATTTCTTCGTGCGCCTGGTTTTACGCGCACCATAAATGGCTGCTAGGCATATAAAATATGGATTGGAAATTTAAATGAAGACCGCTCTATTCAGTTCTTCCTCGAACACGGGGGTTAAGGAACGGAAGGATGTTAGAGCGGAGTAGTGAGTTTGGTCCATAGGGTAGGGCTTTCAAAAATTATGTGCATCCGCGTATCGTGGCTAGTAATAAGTCGGTAAATATTTAATTATAGTAAATTTTTAAATTCCAAAAATACATTTAATATTACTGAACAACCGGTATCACTTGAATGTCGTTAGGTCCATTCTACTCGATGTGCTCAAAAGGATGAAACCGGTAAAACGGAGTTATTTCAAAAATGTTTTGGAATTTACAATGTTATTGTCATTAATTTTTATCAACATAAATGTATTCCACCAAGTTACACCGAACAGTATTAATTTTGATGGTTTGTAAATAAACTCACTTTGCAATGTTCCACAATAGTTTTTATTTTTCCGACCTAGGTTTCGACTCAAAGTTAAGTCATTATCAAGGTTAATTTGATAATGTAATAACTTTTAATAAATTTAAAACAAATAAAGATAAAATTAGATAACAAGGTTAATTTTATAACCTTGATAGTGACTTAACTTCGAGTCGAAACCAAGGTCGGAATAATAAAAACTATTGAGGAACATTACAAAGTGAATTTATCAACAAACCATCGCAATGTGGTTCCACAAAGTGAAGCCTGAGACTTTGATAAGTATTCATTTTAGTAAATAATCGTTTAAGAAGTATCGATTGTCTGCCACGCAGTATCGAGAAACGCACAACATGGGTCGATCTTTAGCGCTCAGCCACACTATGGTTAAGTGGCGTCCCAAAAATGCAGGGAAGGGGTCTCCGATGGACAAATACAAGATCCGTGGGAGATTTTCACTATTAAGAAACAAAAACGTTTCTCGAGTGAGTGCTAAGGCAGTCCCGACGTTCTACATTGGTCTACAGAGTAAAAATAATTTCTTTGGACTGGATAATTTAGAAAAATTCCTCCAAACTAGAGTTAAAAGTGAGAACTTAAGACCATTTTTCCCAGTAGAATACAAACAGTCACCCAATGCGTTTCGTTGAATTTTTTCATTGGTTTTCAGCCTTAAGGCCGCTTCACACGGTAAATTTTATTGTACAAACGAATGTATCATAAAATTTACAAGAAACTGAATGGAATTAGAGCAGGCTCTATTTCCCGTTAAGTCATTCAGACAATCATACAATTTGCCGCTTTAAAATTTCCCCCATGAAGGAATTCGTACATATTTGTACAATACAATGTACCGTGTAGAAGCCTTTAGACCAGGCAATGGAGTCGGTGTTTAATCCGCGATTTGGTTTGGCCTTAACTATTTCCAGTCATTTCAAAAGAAGAATGTGTTTCCATAGATGTACGCTCTCCACAAAAGTATGTTGTAAAAAAGATATTCCCAGTTACCGAAATACTTCATTTACATATTTAGTGTGTAACATTTTAACCAAAAATGGAAAATCATAACTGCACCATGATGAACGCATAAGAGAAATGCTTCCGCAAAAGTTTGAAACTTTAACAGCAAAATAAACACACGAGCCCTGCAATGATTCAAGTGATTTTGCTGAAAAAACATCAGCGTGCTCAATTTACTCACACAAAACCCGTTTAAATTGATATTAAGTAGCATCAGTAGGCCATAGGGATGGTGTCATCATTTTTTCCTGATAAACAAGAGAAACACCATCTTACAATCTCGATGGAATGAGTGGCCATCAATATTTGGTATATCTTTAGCAACACGTGATATTTTCTGTACCTTTCAGAGAATATATTCTGGGAACTCATGAAGCAATAGATATAGGCCACCTTTTTCTCACATGTAAAGAAGGGTGAAGAATGAGTCTTCAAGCGATGAATGGTTGGCAAGGAGAAATAAAAACAGAAGCAGTGGAGGATTTAAGGGACGGAATTATTTTTTTCCTTCAGAAGAATCATCAATTAGGACGAGAAAATACGTGGAGAGGAATGCGTATGATTCTTATCAACACCTGGTGAAGCAACATAAATCAAGGAAGAATGAACAGCGAAAATTTCAAACCAAGACATACCCAACAAATTTTATAAAGAAGTACATGGTATTCTTTATTTCAAAAGAATAGTCATTTGTTTACCGAAGACGGCTTGATGCAGAGCATTTGACAAACAGCCCGATCTTGAAACGACTATAATGGTTCTAAAAATAACCCAAAGAAAAAAATCCACTAACACGCAGCACAGCCTTTTCACAGCTGGCACTGACAAACGCAACCGAAAAGCAATATATTTATTAGTTAGGTTTTTAGAAGCACTTTATCGTTTGTTGTGGCGAGGTGTGAAAAATGCCAACGCTGTCGTTGCTCTTGTTACCTTTGGTAGAAGTGGTAGGAGTCATATGTTTGAGAAAGAATTCCATGTGATGTATCACCCTTGCCGGGTAAGGAAAACAGGCGGTCACTTTTAGCTATTATCTGAAGCCGTTTCATAAAACTTACTTGCACTCAGGTATTTTTTTATTCGTGGATGATACCAGGCACTCAGTAAAAAACTCAAACAACAATGGGTAATATTGTCATTGGATTTAGAACCCTGCTACTTGGAAACCATAACACTTCCCAGGAAGACGTTGTTTTCTGACTGACAGATGTATAACTGCGTAGCCTTCACCATACCCTCTCCCTTCCCTCTCATCATCATTTAAATCTCTTTCCAATATTGTTTTCATTCGTCTGTTGTGACGAAAAACAAGTCTAATTATTTTGTTTCTCCTCCCTTGCTTAGTTTTTAAAGCTTTAATTCTCCCCGGCTTTTCGAGGAACTTGTTCGTAAGTGCTTTTCACTGCTCACTTGATCTTCACCATTCATCGTAAACACCAATGTACATTGCATCTTCCGTGCTATTCTGCCATTATATTCCAGGCAACGAGAGAAAAATAGAATTTCTCCTTCACTTTTTTACCCGAGGACCGTTCCACAATTCGTTTGTAAACGGAGACGGCGAAGAATACGTAAAAACCGAATGAGACACAAGTTTCCGTAGGGCGGAACACTAAAAATCTTTCCTGACAGGATAAAAAAACGGCAGGACGCAGGCAAGGAGGTTACGTCACCTTCGGTAAAGAGGGGGACATGGCATAAAGAAATGCGCAGAGGGTATGGAGGAGGGGAAAGCTTTAAGAGGGAGGAGACAATCTCGTGCCGCCCTCGCCCCTCCACCAACTACTCTCCACCCTCATCCTCTGTAGTCGGTTCCCTTTCGCCGACTCGGCACGCAGGGAGGAGAAGCAAGGCATCACGGGGGAAGGGAGAAAAAATACGCATCGAGGCGCGTTCGGAAACAAGTGAATGCGCGCCGCCGCAATCAATGGCTCGCAGGGGACGCAGGCGGGTGAGTTTGATGGAGGATCCGCAAATGCTAGGTGGGCGGACACGAGCCATTTAGTTATTTTTTTCAGGATAGAGGGGAGGGAGAAATTATTATTGAGAACGATCTACCGGTTAAGGGAGTTTTTGAAGAAAGAAAGAAAGAATTGTTGGTATCAGGCCATACGTGGTGATATCAACGGATACTGAAACGTCTGGTGCTTCGGCGTAATGTTTTTGGACTTCTATCAGATATTTTTTTGTACCTCTACTGCTTAAAGAGAGTTTTCGTTTTCTTAATTATAGCAATGTTTTTGCTTTTTCTATGTTAATTTTGATGAGGCTATTGATATAGGGGATTGGTGGAATAGTTTTGGAAGATATAGGCTGTACTGAGGAGTGTACTTAACCCTTAAGAGTGCCGGAGAGCGCTATCGCGCTCCTCCTGTCTCTCACGAAAAGTGCCAGGAGCGCGATAGCGCTCCTCCTGCAATGTCACTCTTAGATGCTGGTATGTCACTGATTGTTCACAGATGGCACCTAAATGCAGATTACTTATGAAGCTTAAAGCAAAAATGCTTCGGCAATTTTAGCATAGTACCTAGAAAATCGGTTGGCACTCCAAGGGTTAAGAAGGTATTTTGTCTTAAAAAAAAATAAATCGGTGCCTAGAGGAGCGTAAAATTCATTTAAGAGGTTCAGTGGTACAATTTCCCTAATCAAAGGACGAACTTTTATTTAAGTGGCACTGCCTGAGAAAGCCAGTTCTAAAAACGTCTGTGGGGACTACAAAGTTTGTTCATTCAAAACTGCATGACAATCTTGATGCAGAAATGAAAAACTTTGCAATTATCCACAATATAAATTTTTACAAAGTCCCAATTGCAAAGTTTTTCAATTCTGCATCATGCATAAGTTCCACACAGTATCGCAAGAATCTTCGGATTTTATATGCATGACAATCCTTTATTTATAGGACCAAACCTCTGTCTTCACACAAAATTTCTTGCAAGTTTTGCATACCACTTACCTATCTCTGTACTTTCCATTTGGTCTATTTTTCTTCACCTTTCCGCTAATGCAGTATCCTCTATCACAGCCTAAGTAACACTTCACCCTTCATTGCCTGTGCCAATCATCTACTCCGCTTTCTGCAAGTATCTTCGATAAGTTTCCATTACTCCCACACCACAGCGAGGACTTCATCGTTCGTCTTCCTTTCCGAATACCGAGCCTCCTCTTCTACCCACACATTTCAAGCGCCTACGGCGTATTATCATCTTCATGTCTAATTGCTAACGTTCCTCTAACACACAACGCCAACCTACATATATAACTCTTCGCAGCCTTTTCTTAACATTCAACAAACCCTAAGACTCCGCCATCAGCCCATTCTTACTGATGAACACTTCTTTCGCCATCGGATATTTTCCCTTAATGTCCCAGTTAGAATAAGTATGATGCGAAGTTATTATACGTGGCTTCATACACTATTTAAACACCAAAATCTTTTATGCCAGTAGAATGGATAGATTATTTTTAGATTAATCAGGAGTTGAAACTTTAAAAAATAGTAGTGTATATTATTTCTAAGTCTTTCATTGGTCACCGTCATTGTTTCTCCAATTCTGTTACCATTAATAGTATTTGAAATAGGGAAATAAATATTATTCCTCCCTTGATTTTAATTGAATTTCCATCGCGTTTATAATATATCATAAGCGATAATACCGCGCCGGTTAAGACCGAAAGTGGCCCTAACATATGTCCTTGCGGCACACCATATTTCACTTAAGCCTTCCGACCTCACACCATCGATCAACACTCTCACGCACACTCCTTGTTTGCGGTCAGTTCAAGATACTAAAGTTCAGTTTACTCTTCCGTCCGTCGTAGTTGAGAGGGAAAAAGTAATACACACAACAGCGCGCTTGGAAACAAGCGACTACGCCGCCGCGATCAACGGCGAGAACGGGGAGAAGGAACGCAGGAGTCGACAGAGAGGATACGCTGTGGGCGTACGATGCCTTTGTTATTTTTTTATTTTGGAGATAGGGGAAGAATTCTCGTCGAGGAGAAAACGGTGTGGGAGGGGGTGGAGATATGTAGGATTGGTATTTTTTGAATGGGGAGGAGGAAAAAGACGGGGGGAGAGAGAATTTATCGTATTTGTCTTGCAAGAGTAAGTCGGAGAAACGAAGGGGAGGAGAGTGGGTGTGACGCAAAAAGAAGAGAAGATGAAGCAGGAGGATATGGGGAAACAGAAGAATGTTGGGATGAGAGGAGAGAGGGAGAAATGGGGTTTGACGGCGGGGGAATGGAGAGAAATGCGAGGGGTGGGTATCTTCGTGGACTGTTTTCGTATTCCCGGCGACAGTCCCACGCACCACAAGGAACGCGGGCTCCCGGGCGTCTTAGTAGCTCTCGTGGTGACTGGCTGCTTGGGAGGATGAAAACTTGGGAGGGAAGGATCAGGCGGGGAATAGGGGTAAAGAAATCCAGCTCGGAAAGCGGTCACGTAAAGCGTGAATTCGGGAATGCTTATGCTTACCTCGTTATTCTCCGGCGGTGACGGGAAAATGGAGCGCACGAGAATCCGGAGGGATGAAACTGATTGTGGGACGATTTTCTAAAACACGAGTTCCGATTTCGTAAGGTGAGTGAGATCTCGTTGTGGTAATCCCCTTTTGGACTTTATCCAACTAGAGTGCTGAATTAGCTTCCTAAACGTCAGTGTAATAAGCTTGGGCCCGAAAATTTTCTCTTCTCCATCCTAAATTGTTGATTTTTTTAAAAAAACAAAATTGCTTTAATTTCTTCATCGGAACGTTGGTAGAAGATGAGCAGCTTCAACGGTTTAACACTCAGAAGAGCGCAAGCAAAAGACGCATTCGCCAAAAGAAGGTTATAATGAGAACCTGAAGTAAGAAGGCAAAGAAAAGGTTGACGAAGAGTTTAACATGAAGTGCAGCGTTAAATGGTGTATCAAACAAGGACTTTTGAGTCAAGAAAAGTAGAACATAATGCAGACCATTGAGATTTTTGGGCGTAAAGTAAATTCTCCCCTAAGAATTCAATTACGTCTACATTAACGGAGTGCTCTGCGTGTCGCGAAAAGGCTACGTGACAGCCATGAATAAGTGGGAGGAACAGGAAGAAGATATGGAAGACGAAAAGGACGACAGCGTATTGCTATATGCCATATCATTATGTTAGAACATCATTTTTTTTCTTGAAATGGTAAGTGACAAGAAGGATTTTGCATGTACTTTAATGAAGGCAAATGCTCAACAGGGGGAAGTACCTAACGCTGACTAATTTATAGATTGTAGTCAATATTGCTTGTGGGGCACATCGTTGATACTTATATAATGTTAGTGCGTACATCTAAAGACAGCGATAAATTAGTGAGTTCACCTTTACATGGTTTGAAAAATTCAATGCTATACTGTTTTTTTTAGTATACCGGTAAATAAAGCCTGCTAATTCCTTAAAGGAATATCCTAGTGGGGAATATTTTACGCAAAAGATATGCAAAGAATATTCTTTAGTGCAGAGAACATTCTTCATGAACGTCCAAGTAGTATCAAATGGCGCACTATCCGAGTGCAAAGTACATACTCCTGCAGTAGTGCGTGGGACATTCATTGGATGTGCATCGTGCACTATCTTACCCCACATCCTTCAGGATGAAGGGGCTTCATAGCTTCATAACGTGCATGCGCACCATGCACTACCCAGTGGAGATTCACCATAGAGAGTTGACATACCACTTGACGTAATCTTGGTTTCTCATCTTACAGCGGAGCGATGATGAAATACAGGCTGATGACTGTACGTGCATACGATGAGCCCAAGCTTGCCATTTCAGCTACTCAACTTTCACTTTGTGTTTACTAACTTATGCTCCACTCTTGTACCTCTAACTTTGAGATGTACGCATTAAAATACATTGCTTTTGTATTAAAACATTTAAAGACGGAAAATTGTCAACTATTTTGTCTCGTTTTCTACCTTAAATTTGTTTACTCCTTATTTTTAGAAATTAGCATGTTCACTTATACCAAAACCCTCTTGGAGATTTAGATTGTGCAAAGGATGTTCATTTTTCGCGCTGCGCTCCTTTGGCATTTCAGCCCGTACGTCCAACATACACGGTTAGTTCAGTGAATATGCTAAACACTGTTCACGCTGTACATGCGCTGTACAGTTGGTGCAGCGAGGAACGACCTTTGCAGGTCTTATGCACGTCCAGTCTACATTAAGGCAACACTGCACAGACTTTGAATTACTTCAAACTTAATCCTGCACAAACTTTTCCCACTGGGTTTGTCGTCCACAATTGAGAACGAGAAGAATTTAACAGTGGTTGGAGTGGAGTAAAGAACTGGAAAAGAGAGGACTATTCAAAGATAAACGTCCTGGAAATTACAGCGGACCGTTCACGATTACGCTCAGGAATTCAAGGGACGTATTTATCGAAGAAACGGTAGGAAAAGGATTTATTACTCTCCCGAAGGTAACTTCTGGAACAAGAGGAATGGCGGAAGAAGAAAATTCGACGCGGAATTAGAACTCGACGGAAATTCAAGAGATACAGTAGATATTTGAGCGTGACTGTGAGACGGCTGAGGAAAACATTGGAATGATAATTTAGGCAAAGAGGGTGGAGATAAGACCAGCCCGAATAACCAATCACTAGATAGATGCTTGCTTCCATTTAGTTCACTGAATCTACATTAGGATTTCACAGGATGATTGATTTATTAGGCAAGAAAGATAATGAAGAGATTGCACTGCTACATCTTCCCCATTAAATTTTGTCTAGCAGTCTCTATCTTTCCCGAACACGGGAAAATATCGTGCAAGCAAAGATTGATTACTCAAGGAATGATTTAACGAAACCCATCAAAGATATCGCACCATACCATTTCGAAAGAACTGCTATTCTTTTTTTCAAAGAGAATTATTACATTGGCCAATTTTGGACATCAAAAATCAACAGCAATGAGTTTCCTCAGTGGCTGACTGTTTTCATTAAGATGTAAAATAAATAAAAATCATGATTAAAATAATCTAAGTACCAATACTAAAAGCTGCAGAGTTTTTTTCAGTTTTCTTTTAATGTAGAAATATTTCCTGAAGATCGAATCATTATCATTTATTCAAAACTATTTTGTTAACTCCTCCTCACTAGTCAGTAAGCTATTTACAGTTCTTTTTGACGAAATGAATAAACCGATAATAAATAGAAATTGTTTTCTGTCGTAATACAGTAATAATATATACTGTTACAAATGAGCTATTCAATGGTAAAGTATTCTTTAACGTTATCAAGACCCATTTTATAGCCATCCATAGACCCACCAAACAAAACCTCATTCAACCTTCAGTTCACTAAATTTAAACACTTCTTTAGGGAATTCGGCGTTTATTCGACCTCGAAATTATTTTTCATTAAGTCAAGACAGTGTACAGATATTCTCATCATTCTTTGTTCTTTCTATTTATTTTATTCTTTGAGTAAATGACTCCCAAGCGGGATTATTCTCTAAAAGTCTTCTTCCTATCTCCGTTCGCCACCAGCCGCCTCCTCCTTTCTCTGGGCCCATTACCGCTATCTTGGAGGGAGGCGTTCCGGCGCTACGTTTCATTAGCCGAAGGGATGGATGCGAAAGGGAGGTCTGAGTCACTTGGGCGTCGCTACGCCCCGGGCCCCGTACAAAAATTACCGTTTTCGCTTGTGACGTCCACCACTGCGGGAAAAATATCGATAACAAATGAGTTCCTCGTCACGACATACTCCTACAGTGCTTTTCTACTTAATTCGCTGCTCCCAACGGACGGCCAATGTGTTACAATAAATGATACGAGCTTTTCGTGAGGTTTCTTCCTCAAAAGAAACTCAAGAGTCAGCATAGGTCAAATTTTCTATCGATTATCTTCCGGCAATCCAATGTTCCAGTATATCCTCTTCGTTAGTTTTCAAACACCTAGTTCTTTTTGCTAGTAAACCGAGAGAAATAAACTCGCCAAACAGCTAGGAAACAAATACTATTATATATTGCTCATTTCAAAACACTTACCATTAGTTAATATATTTTATACAAGAGATTTAGATAGTTTAAATGTTACGCATGTATGAACTATAGTAAAAATACAACGAGACATATTTATGTATATACATTAAATATGCAATCATGAATAAAAACAAAATTTAATTATTCATATCGTGATAAATGCATTCAATCAATAGAAAATACGATGATAGGCCAACAAAGAGTAAACACGATCTTTTTAATTCAATAAAATTTTCCAAACTCACGTATGGAGTATTATGACCTTTCATGACCCATATCATGACTTTTTTTGGGAAATGGAAATATTCACTCGAACTCTTATACCATTTGAAAACTGGATAAATAAATTTGGTCCTAGACATAAAAAATTCATTTACAAATTATTACAAAATAGAATATGTGTAAAATCCTTCTTTTAAAATATTCAATATACAACTCACCAAGTCTCGATTTCACATTGGCACTGGAGCCGGTAGACTTTATTACGGTAACTCTACGCGTGTAGCCTTAACTGGGAGCGATAACTTTTTTCGTCGTTTCATGCCGAGGGTTGTTCTAGCCTCGGATAGGAATTCCGAGACCTGACCGGATATCGCGTGCCCAACGAGCCGAAGAACAGCGATATGAGCAAAGAGGAGAGGGAGAGGGGGAGTGAATAACAGGGCTGGGAAATTGAAAGAGAGAATTACAACCCTGCCGTCAAAACAGTCGGATTAAATAAGCAATGGGGGTTGCAGAGAAATGGTACTCTGTGGAGGATGACCCTTTCTGCTCTCATTGCCTTTGCCCCGAAGGCATAGCTGAGGGGCGCGATTCGAGGGATGGGGGCGTGGTGCTGGCGGTCGGCGGCGCTGCACTCGCCGCGGGGCAATCGATAACACCGCCCGGTGGCGGGTGACCTCACCCTGCGTGTTTCTAAAACCCTAGCCAGGACCACACCAGCAAGCCACTCCGACAACCACTTCACCGATTCACGATCCATCGCGCACGGCGCACAAAGGTGAGCTTACCTGTTTTCATGCGAAAATTGAAGTGCCTAGCACACTATTGGAGACTTTTGAATTAAGCGCTCACCATCCAGCAACCTCTGCCTTGTCGTAGCGCCAGTTAATGAGATCGGAAAGGGTTCGGAGACCCGTCAACCTCGACCGAATAGAACCATCTACCTTTCGATGACCAAGGAGATAATTCCTTCGAGCTCATCGGCGTCAAAATGACACAACAGCTCTTTGGTTAGGCTAAACATGACTGTATAAAGCCAAATCCCGGTTTCGTAAGGGCGCTCCGGCAATGTAATCACCGTCAGGTTGCCAAACACTACCACCTATTCCCTGCTCTTTCCCCCCCTTGGGATTAACCAGGTCAAGCGAACTTATGTACCAGCGTATGTACGAAGCGTATGTACCAGCTGATTTGCTTTCTGGCACGGTAGAAGATTTCTCTTCTATCGTGTGAGCTGAGTTTAAGAGAGCTAAAATTTGACATAAAGAGCGTTCTTTCAAAGCTTGGCAGAAAGGAAGCACTTAATCATATATTTAGATGAAAATATCGTGAATGCATCAGAATGATCTCATGCTTTCCCGGCGTATGCTGATAGTGATATGTTTTTTTTGCCGGTAGAGAGGTAGGCCGATTCGGCCACCGTCTTCAAGGCTGAAAACTATAAACGACTCGGGCATGGAAATGTTGGCAACAATGGAGAGTTTGACTCGGAGGAGATTCAGAATTTCAAATAGACTTCACTATCATGGGTTAAAATACACAACAAATGAATAACATTGGATACAGCAGAAATAAATGGACTGATATCCATCTTCAAGATATGGAAATCCCATGTGCAAGATAGGAAAATACTGGGAAAATTTCTACAATTTTTCTGACCACTGACCAAGATATGGGCACATCATGCCATCAACTGTACCCTGATGATGGAATTACTTGCAAAAATATTGGTCATTGGTCAAAAAAGGGTGTACATTTTACCAGTGTTTCTGTCTTGAAGATGGATGTCTATCGTCCCCATAAAGTGTGTGCCCATCCTGTTCCTGCGATCTTTCGAAACTTGACTGAGTTCCAATTCAAACTTGTTCATCCACTCCAAATTTTTTCACCCAAGTGCGTGATTTTGTACCACATCTTTGGCAAATTGTTCAGAGACTTTGGAATATGTTTGGGAATCAGATAGAGTCAAATACCATGGAATCACAGAAACGTCAGACACGGAGTGTTGAAAACATTTCCAGCCCCGCATTCAGGAAACTAGGACTTACCAAACTAATAGCAGGAAGGTCCACAGCAAGAACAGTGGAAGAAAGATAAAGTTTTACCACGGTGAGGTGATATCTTAAATACGTCATGTGAGGGAAACTTTGCAGAGAGTTTCATTTCGCGAAGTAAATAAAATACAAAGAAAATCCACGAACTTCGTTAAAATCCGTTACGTCGGAAACAGTGCGTGACACAGCTGATGGACCGTCCAGACTGTGATCCGCTTGTGAGACTCAGAAAATTCACGCTACACTATGATTACAGGAAAAAAATTCCTATCATACGAGCTGGGTTATGGAACAGAGGATATAAATTATGCACGATACTATACGTTTAGAACTAATGAATGGAAACAATTTCGAGGGATACATTGACTAAATGATGGTACAAGCATCCTTCTTTCCACAGATCGTTAGTGAATATAACAAAACCAGTGTACGAAAGGATAGCACACACTCAAAATAGAATTCACCTTTGTTCTATTCTCCTTCATTTTCCTATTTTTATCCTCTTCCATTTATTTCCTATTATGTCCCTCTTCCCTTCCCTTTAACTAGCAAGTACTAGTGCACCCTGAACTCACATCATTCGAAACTAGAGACATGTTACATAAACTTTCGAGGATCTACTCGCTAAAATATCACTGAATGTTGCGATGAGCATTCTAGTACTCCATCAAAAGCGGCTTATGCCGCCGTTACTTGTATTCCTCGCCAGCACCACAGAGCTTTCAGACCCGCGCGAAATGCTATTGAGATACTCTGAAGCATCCAGTGGGGATGACGTTACTCAAATCAGATCAAAAGAGGAGAGTTTATGAGTCTAGTGCCGGGATGGAAATGCTTTCAGTGAATACTTCCCTTCAAAATACATTTCCATCCACGACCCAGTTCTGAGTCCAGAATCAACGCGGGGTTGTAACGAGCGAAAATGCGGTTGGTTGCGGCGCGGCTAATATTCCCGTTGGTCTACGCCCAAGTGGGTTACAGGATGTGGTAATGCTCAGCGTGTTATGGAGGGAAGCGTTATGACATGCAGGCATAGTGCGAGCGGGAATATGAGTTTGAAACACTTCCGATTATCGAGGAGCTTCCGTATTACACCGTAATGTCAGGTCCTTCAACTGGACGAGTTTAAAATTACCAACAGTCAAGAGTAACAGTTGCAAGCGGCAATAAGTACTTCAATTACGCTGAGATTATCTCAAGAACTCATGTATGATGGTATTTTTACTCACGTTATTCGCCAGTTGCAGTTTCTAACGTATCCAAAATGTCAGCGAGACTGATTGGATATATGACAGAAAAATAGGAGACAACGTACCTAAACTACCCAATTAGTAAGTAACTCTTAGGGTTTTATAATTATTGAACTGTATCCGACTTAAATTTACAAGCTCCACGAAGTACCCAGACTTAAAAATATGTAAGCAACGGCGGGATCATTGGGCATTCCATGTATTGATTGGCACGATATATGGACAGTCTCTAAATAAAGTCAAGAATTTTGGGATATGTTTAAACGCTACATCGGCTGAATATCTATACCAATCAAATATCTCAAAACCTCATGACTTTTACTTCCTATTATATCTGTTGATGTTCAAATAAAACAACTAAATGAAACTACACACCAGAGGCTAAAACTGGAAACGGTCCACCAATAAATCATAGCATGCTGCAGCCATTCGTCGCAATTGTTAACCTCGATAATTATGGCTAAATAAAATGCTTATTATCTGTTAAATATAAATATGTCACATGTAGAATATTTTAAAGAGAGTGGAAAGTGAAATCGTGAAGGGTGTTTTTCACATAACTCGTGACCATACCACGTGCCTGCCGTGCCACGACGTAAACCAGCCGTCGGTCGTGAATCGCTTTCGTATAGGAGCGATCGCGATCGGTGGAAAATGGCAGAGACTGTTCAATGCGAATGATGTCTCCTATATTAATCAGAAAGCAAATAAAATATCACGATTCCATCCAAAATGGCACTTCAGATAATATGAAAACCAGCCTTTATATATTTTTCCAAATACTCTAGGCAAAATGTTAACG
Organism: Ceriagrion tenellum; assembly: GCA_963169105.1. NCBI lineage: Eukaryota > Metazoa > Arthropoda > Insecta > Odonata > Coenagrionidae > Ceriagrion > Ceriagrion tenellum. Next base: position 4,606,872 of record OY720641.1, on the reverse strand, counting down.
AGGATCCTAACTAAGATTTTGTTCCAAAAATAGCTGAAAATCCTTCAACTTTATCTCCCCAAAATTATTCCACTCATGGATTTTAAAATTGATTTATCGTCACATGAGAAAAGAAGATACCCTATAGAATTTTGTGAAAAAACGTGACCAAACTCTAAAACGCGTTCCGATCGTGACATGCGGGGTAAGATTCAGTCATTAGCCAGCCATGATGAACCGCGCGAGAAGACCGCATGAATAGCGCACGACTTCCGCGAGGAATGAAATACCGGTCCTCGAATACTAAAGGGCTCTTAAAGACGACGTCCATTGGCCTTTCGGATGAATGGATGATGTACACGGAAGAACTCAACGAGAGGAACCACTTAAAGGGTGGGACCTACGTGGTTGTGATAATGCCAGCGACTTTTTAAGAGGGGCCACTTAAGCAGACGCTTCTCCTGCAGGCACGGGTCTGTTTTCGTAAATGGGAGAGACGGAATGAAGGTCCATTCGGGGAGAAGATGATGATGATGATGGTGAAGTCCAATCCAACGGCACCATTAATTGTAAGTTCCTAGCCGCAATAAAAACTTTAGGCAAAAATTGAGACTCGTTCAATTGTTTTTTCTCATGAAGTCATGAATTCTATATGAATATGAGTTTTCAGACATACAACGTAGGCATCTTGGGGGCATTACACTTTGGAATTTAAACTTCAGACTAAATATGGTAGATCACCCACGAGAAATAACTTATCTAAAAAAAGAATGAGAGTAAGGCAAATTTCCACTTTTTTTGTTAAAACAAACATTTTTTTTATTGTTGAAGAAAACAATTGTTTTAAATTTGAAACAAAATAATTGTTTTGATCTGCCATTTCAGTCTATAGTTTAGTCAATAGTCTGCAATTGTTTTGTTATTTGCGCTTGACGATGATGTCGTACATCGAAACCTAGGTCGAATAAAATATATCTAAGTAGAAAATTGCCTTTCACTCATTCTTTATGATGCATTCTTTCCACCACATCAAGCCTGATACTTCTCTTTGTGTATCATTTATCTAAGTGGCAATTTTTTTAAAGTCTGACCCTGGTATAAGCGGAAAACTATCTAAACTGGATGATAACTATGGCTGAAAGAGGATCCGGGATGTTGAACGCCGTGAGAGAATGAAGGATTATGGGTAAAGGGAGGAAGGGGAAGGAAAAGGAGTAATGGGTGTAAGAGAGATAAGACGTGCGTTAAGCTGAAGAACGGAATCATCCACAAATAAAAGGGCGTCCAGCAAAAAAAGACAGTGTACGTAGTAATTCTTCTATTTAAACCTACATTAACTGGATAAAAACCTCTAATACCGTTACGTCGTGCACGTTCCAAAATTCCGTCTCCCGGTATCCCAACGTTCTCTTTTCTACACACTTCCCTCCGTGTTCAACTCCCTTACAGCAAAAAATCCCTCCGTCGACCTTTCCTCTTCATCTCCCTGCCTGAACTCCGTTGTTTTGTAAAAACTAATGTCCCCTAACAACCATATCTGTTTATATTTCGTGTTACTTGTCTTTGTAAATTCTTACTATTTTATATTCATGTTTGATACCAACCAATGTAAAGGGCCATGGTGCTATTTTTGGGGTTATAATAAATATAATGCATAAAAATATCATAAAAATATAACAGTAACAATGTCCAAGTCCCTGATAAGGGCAGAAATGACTTTTCATTCAAGTCATGCACAATAGTGTCAGCGTATAAACCAACAGGATGGAATTCGGCAAGAAAAGATAATATAAAATGACCAGAAATCGAAAACAGACCTTCCAATAGCCAGTCAGGTATGATTACTTCAGCTAAAATACACCTTCAAATAAGATGGCTCAGCGCGTTAACTAGCTAAAGGCTGGGATACAATCAACGTGTACGTGTGACGCGAGACGTTAACGGGACAACGGAAGACGGGAAACGCAAGTCAGTGGTCACAATCGACGTTAACGCGGCCCGGAGTAACGATTGACTAACGCAGCCGCAGCTGAGAGATCAGGTGTAAACACGTGTGGAAGTAAATAAGTCGTCTTCGCCGAGAGCAATCTTCAACAGTTGGATGTATCTGCCGACAGATGGCTCCCATTCCCGGATTCTCGGGACTATTCTGATTGGCCTATCCGTGCACGGGACACGGGAAGAGATGAAAGTTGCCCATCTCTCGCGTACATGTAATACTCCCCGTAGTACACGTTGATTGTGTCCGTTCGCTATACTTTCCCGTCAGCCATCTTTTCGCGTATTCCCGTTAACGGCTCACGTTACACGTACACATTGATTGTGTCCCAGCCTTAACACTAGTGACCCTCTATACGGAATACAGTACCTCTAGCTAACACCTGTAACCGACAACAGAGAGATCATAGATCGATTTAAGTGAAATGATTTTTTCACGATGAATTCCACTCCATTGGTATACTGCCTATATCTAATAGAAATATTGTTAAAGAGTAAATATCATGGTGACTTAGTCTGCGAGACAATGACCTTAAGGTTTGATTTTCTTTTTCAGGCTGAACGGGAACAGAATGTCGGAAGTTAGGAGGCCGAAGTAAAGGGTACGCAGGAAGTTGGGGAGGAAGGAGAGCGATAAAGGTGAGGCGGAGAAATATAATCGGTTGCCATTTAAAAAACCATTCCCCTAAATTCCTCTCCCTGAGCAGCAAAAGCATAGCAGAATATAAGAGAATGATAACGAATTAGCGTTAACGCGGGAGTGCTTGTGTGCTCACTGGAGCAGGCATCACTCAAGACGTGAGTCTTAACGGGCGCGTGAGCAACGGAATCGCCGCCTCCGCGCAGCACTGGCAGTTACGAATGCGGTCGCGGCGCTAGTCTGAGCGGATCATAAAGAGCGTCTTATGTCCAAGGAGTATTATTCCATTCGTCCGGATAATTCTTCCGGCCGTGATTCAATCTCCACCGTGGTTAATACTAAGACTTTGTGATAGCACTACTGAATATCGCTATTTCATTCAATTATTCAAGGCTAAAATCGGGATGTATCACGAAATACGATATAACATGATATCAAACTGTTGTGTATATTGAATTATATCTCATTGTGTCGCAAATGATTTCGCGTAACACAGAATGCCGCATGATACCGTATCACTGAGCATAAGGTATGTTATCCTCCAGCATCGTGACCGAAATATTTAACATAAGCAACCAATAATTCACCAAAACTCAAAAACGATATTCTAAAATATATTTTAGAAGTCGGAAAAAATAAGAGATTCTAAAAATATTACTTCCATTCTTCATCCCACATCATGTCTGATTCGCCAACATTGCAGCAACAAGATCACAACTCCCAATGCAAGGATTTGGAGATAGAGGCACACGATAACAAAAAAATAGCGGAAAGCGACGGCTCAACTTTATGATTGAATTGGAGCTGTGTACAGAACTCCGTGTCCCACGAATTGGAAAAATTCGTGCTTGGACTAATTGAATTTCTTGAAAATTGATTGCGTTTTTGAGGGCAATAACTTTTTAAAATTGTACTTCCTTAACTATTCAAACGAAAATATGGATTTTGCGACTCGCGTAGTCCTGGTGAAACATTTGTTAGTGTCATCACCAACGAAAATGGTAAGTTGATTACAAAGATATTTTTGCATGAGGAAATAACGAGGGTGAGTTCAGCAATTTACTTCCAAATTATCTTCGTATGAGAGAAATGTAAGCACCGCGTCCGCGCGCAGTTTCCAGGCATAAAAATTAGAAAACATCCTGAGCTTAAAACAGTTCCAAAGACCCAGTTGACTAGATTACTTTTATTCCGAGAGAAGGTAATCCTTATTAGCTGATTATGCAAATGGACTCAATGGGGAGCACGAATTAATTTCAAGGGTCTCCAGCCTTCCTTCATTTAATGCGATTAACGCTGTCGAGGCGAAATTGGAAATCCAAGGGGAGATATCCCAAGGACGGAGGTGGAGCTACATCACCCGGGATTAGTTTTTCGACCATCCCTCCAGATCACTCAACACGAGCTCAACAACGACACAGCCCTTCTTGTGCTTAATTAAGATTCGTATATCTACAGAAAATGTCTAAATATACATCCTAATGGTATAAATATATTTATCACAAATATCTAATTGCCGAGTCTAAGCCTCTTTTTCTCAACATATAACCAATAGCAAAGCCAAAATGGTGAGAAATTGATGTTTCATTTATTTTTTCTGGTCTCTATTTACTTTTGTGCATAACAAACATGAGTAAATACTTGGATATTTACTTGAAATTGGAAAGATCAAGTTTCTTTAACTGAAAAACGAAAATTATGCATTTTGAACGCGCTGGCTCCAAAATCTACCGGCACGGATTACATTTACGCATACAAATATTTCTATGCATTTTTTATTTAAATTAATCACATTTTTAATTCTTTTAGCACCTTTTATTCTATTTCCACGAATGGATTACTAAGAGGAAGACCTTCTTTGCCCGAGTTTCATCATAATACCAATAATATTAAGATACAAACACAGATAACATAAAGCAACCGCAAACTTTAACTAAATACTAAATCAAATACTCTTGAAGTACTAATTATTCGATTCGAGGCCTAGATTGTGCCATTTCTTAGCCATAAATCATAGCGCAAGTCTTTGAATTACTGAAAAATCATGGCAATTGAATTATGGGATAATATAATAGAAAAAGAGGAGAAATAAATAATTTTAAACCAATGTGGAAATACTAAAGATTACATGAAAAGTCTACCGTAAAATATTAGTTAGGACAATATTTTCAGAGGCCTTAGCATACGAACATTTGAATTCTCTTCTGCTCGTATAAAATTCCACGACACCATTCAGGGATAAAATAATCCATGCCATTAGCATTCACCACTCAGATGGAAAGATTTACTTAAAGCATTTCTGCACGAGGTTGAACGCAGAAAGCTAGGTAACATCCGAAATCCTGGACCCGAAACGGTTAGGTAGGCCATTCATCTCTGCGACGGGACGTTTCACAAGGGAGGCTAATTTAGGCCATTCATTATAGCATAAGCGACAGCCAGGGAGACTAAGACAACCTAAAACTCTAATAAATTCATTTATATTACACATCTAGCCTCGAAAAGTCCTTGAGTAAGCACTGACGAAACTCTATAGTTGGGCGGATGCAAGGCAAAAAAAATTAACAAATAAAAACCTTTCCACATTTACGGACAATGCCAAGCAAATTAAGCGCTAATTGTTCAAGAGTAACTTCTGACGGATTTTTATTGAAAGTTCAGCAAATATCACAGAGACGTACTTCACTCCTATGAGGCAGTAATCTGCTGTAGGTATTCTAGGTAGGTGCTTCGTATATATTAGGATTGGAAATCAAAAGCAAGCGATAAACATATTTTCAGAAGAATCGTAAATCATTTAAAATAAACAGTAAGTATTGCTTCTTATTGAAAAAATTAATAACATGAAGATATTTGAACCTACCGTTGCTCTAACATACGTTCACAAATCAGGAAGGGCTAGTGTCTGACACACGCACCTCCTTTCAAGGTGCACAGATATTCCTCAGGTTCATTCGGAGGAAAACTTCTCAGCTGATTTTCCTCTTACGTTACAAAAAATATATTTACTGGGCTGGATGGTGTTTTACTCTGTTCTACGCTCAGTTTCGTTAAAAATATATTGAACTGTTTTTTCACCGGAGAAATATATGTGCATGATTGGCATGCTTGATACCGGAGAGCTATCAGTGAAAAAATGAGAAAATTCAATTTTAAAGAAACGTGGCGGGAACATAGACTTAATTCTGTAGCAGTCGTAGCGGTGTTGCGAGTGTCGCAATATTTCCGCCACTCCGCTCTGCGCCACCTGATTGCAACTTAATGCGCGAAGAGCCACCGAGGTCTTCGTCGAATATTGGGAGGATTAGAGTAAGGAGGTCGAGGATAAGGGTTTTATGGATAATGAAGGTAGGGATAAGGACGATGAGGATCTCGGGAGCGAAATGGTGGTTGGGAAGCGGAAGTGTGTGCTGAGTGCGTTATGGCGACCAGTTGTGTCTTCCCATTTGGAAATGTCTTGTTATTTATTAGAGAGTATTGAATATTAATTAACGTCACCAGGGTTGAAATTCGTCATGAAAAAATCATTTGACTTGACTGGGATTCGAACCTGGATATCCCAATTGCCGGTCAGGTGTGTTAGCCAGTTACACCACCAAGCCATTTTCCTTTCTTCCTTCCGGGTTCGAATCCCAGTCAAGTCAAATGATTTTTTCATGGCGAATTTCAACCCTAGTGTATATGCACCCGTGCGAGTGACTTCTTATCACATAATTTGTTTATGCAATGATTGGGAATAATTAACGTAGTAATTATCCTGAGATTTCGGCGATATTACCTTTGAACCGCCCGACACTGTGTCTTCTACAATTCATTCTAAAAATACGCGCGCAAGTACTTGTTGGATCGCTCTTTGAAGTATTTTATTCGGACACTTCAAAGGAAGAACCAAGTACAATGAGAGATAACTTCGAGAAGAGCAGAAAAGCTTTTGGTCCCAGCTGTGCGCCACGGTTCAAGTAACATATGGAAGGAGCGTGAAGATAAATCGTCCCACTTAAAGGCTGGCCATACGTAACGCAGCACCTTTCTCAAACTTCTCTCATTTCACCCATTCGACATATTTCCCATGTCAAAATTTGTCACCAATTTTGGCCATTTTCCACACCTACTATTCTAGTCCTAGCAATGTATCTTTCCGCCAAAGGTCGCACAATCTGACGGCAGACAGAATCAATATTCTTCGTTACGCTGATATCAATCAAATTCATAAAAAATACCGACAAATATGCAATGACATATAGTGCATCATGAGATCTAAAAAAAGGGGTATAACAATCAGTTTTGACGAAAACTTCACTCCAGGCGTTGCTACTTTAGAAATTCCATGTACTCACTTCAAAATTTACCCGTTAGCCAAGTTATTTCAAAAGAAGCAGCGAAGATCACCCACCTAGATGAAAAATGGTTGTTAAAAAATTCAAAATTATTTTAACATAAAAAATTGAATATTTTCATTTTAAAAAATAATCGGTTACGTGTGCAGAGACCAATTAACCCACCATTAATTTTCTATTGGTAAAAAATACGGACTGTTACATACACTAAAATTCTAATTAACCCGTAATGATTTCCAATGGGTGAAAAATCTGCCAATTACATATCCTAAAAAAATGGATGGTAAAAGTTGAAATACTGAAAGAACTTAGGTCTCTATCATTATTGATATCCCTCTTTGGCTTGTCGTACATTCTTAGAATACTCGCAAGCTTTCATTTATAGCGATTGCAAGAACGGAATTTCGGAACACATGTCGTGACCACCTAAAAGTTCAACGACTCGCCCCATTTTCATTCGTAGAAAGCAACAAATTTCTATCCCCTAGCATCCTTCGAGTCACACACACACATACATTCTTTAGAACAGCAGCCGTCGCACGACATTCCACCCGATATGCCGCAAAGCGGGGATAAGCAAGCGGTCGCAGAAGAGAGGACGATTTATGAAACTAGGGGGCAATGAAACGAGAGCCTTTCGCACGCCAGGGGTCAACGCGGCAAACGGGGGACATTAACCCCTGAGACACGAACATCCGGCACATTACTTCTTCCGAACTTTTTTTGGAAGAATATACTAGTGGAGCAATGGGAGATAATAACCTTTTATAACGCAACGAGGGCTCATCAGGTGAGGGACCAGTTGAATTATATTGACGGCTAGATAACCATTTATTAATTTGACGAAATGAAGGTTGCGAAGGGAACGATAATAATAAAATTCGTGCAACAAAAGCTTTAATTCTGGGATGACTACACACACGTCAGATCGCCAACATGGCTAAGCTCTTCTACAGATTAAAAAAAACAGCGCTTCAGGTCTCCCATGGTCACGAAAAAAATGTTGACTGCAAAGCAAATGAAAAACAAAAGTTGCTCATTACTCAGAACTAAAATAAGAGACTATTGAATATGAATAAACATATCTGACCTGAAATTAAAATTTAATGCCTTATTAATCAAGGTAAACGTTAAGGAAAACAATTCAAATAGTTTATTGCCCCTGAGAAAACATGCAACGGAAGTTTTAAAAAATTCTGCTAGTATAGAAAACGAAATGCCATTCTTAGCGACGTCACCTTGGGCAGAATTGCACCTACGTGTGTGTTCACAATGTTTGTATTTTTTATGCCCGGACTTGCAAAATTGCGCCAAAGGCAAAAGATGCCATAAGACCCTTGAATAATGGCTTTAAGCTATGCGTGTAGCTTGGGAAAGGATCAATTCCAACAAATAGAGTACAATTTGACACGCGTTAACGCAGGACTTAAAACAAGGCCAAAAATTGACTGGATTAGAGGAGGAGAGGTTGCTCGTGAATGTTGAAGAGCTGATACAACCACTGCGCATATGCAGTGTGGTACAGAAATTTAATATTTACAATTATAAGGCTCGGTGCTTGCTAGTCAGCGGCAACGAAATCAAAGCCAACATGATGACGCACTTTTTCAGTGCAGACCCAAATATATACCTATAGCGACTGAATCAAATAATTCATACTTCGTTAGAGCTCGAGCTTTTAGCCCATCAAAAAAAGATTTTGCTGTAAATTTTTTTAGATATAATCATTTCAGCACTCAGATCGAGGCCACACAGGAATATAGATGAAAAATATTAAATTTTGCAATAATTGAATAATTTCGCGGAGGGGCTTTGAAACCTTGCCTGATGCACTCGTTCTCTAATCTTTGGCTGCGATCGCATCAAATCAATTAAGTTTTTCATCATCAACCTCCACTGAGAATGTAGCGTCTTGTATGACATGGTTCCACTACTTTATTAATAGGAAGTTACTTTCATCTGGGTGATTGCTTCACATACAAGTCTTGCCTTTCAGGCGAAACCGATGACTTGATAAACTTTCGCGGTCATTACATAAGGCCTACTTCAATGTCTCAAATTCATACATTCATATCTACATCTACGAAATACCGTGCAAGCCACCTTTAGGGTGTGTGGCACGGGGTGATTTCACACCAGGCATGCAGCACGCATCCCAGTTCAATCAGAGCCGCGCGCGTTCCCTCGGATGCCAGGCGCGCAGGCCAAAAGCAGTCAGGGCAACGGTACGCAGTCAGACCACAAACTAGGAGAGTGATACGAAGAAGAACATGCTACCATGCAGCATACTACACAAGATAAAACTACTGGTTAGTATTATTAATATGACAAATAAATAGCACTACAAGGTACTAAGACATGCAGAAGTATATCATTCCGGATATTGCATGCGAAGTTAGTATCTACAATTCATGTTAAGATATTTATCACTACTGAAAAAATCTATTTAACCTAGTCAGTATCCTAGAACTGATCTATCACAACTATTATGTTCCCTTATTGAACACGTAAAAAAAGACATCTTAAATCTATCGGTTCTGAAGTCTATTTCCTTAATCTTATTCCTGTGATCATTCCTACCACTATAGCTTGGCTCTAGCAAAATATTTTCAACGTCAGGCAAAAAATAGTCTACATCAAACTTTCGTAAAAGATTTAACCTATATTTCTCCCTTCATATGGTCTATGGGATATAGCATATACAACAATTTGAACGCTAGTATTTCATTGTTAACGATAATTTCAGTGAATCCAAATATGTTCTTTCAGTTTTATCAAAGTTATTATTCTACTTCATACCTTCCGGCGCCATCAAAGAAATGAAAGGTAATTGAGAAATCTGAGTAGCGATTAATCATACTTTAGAGAGCTTTCAACGCGCTCCTCATCTGCGGTTAGTCTGAGAACTTTTTATCCCCGAAAAACGGTTTATGGATTATAGATAGATGGATGGGTAGTCAAGGATAATTCACCAGAGTCCTCATAACTGAAACGTGGCTTAATAGTATACTCTGGGGGCATAATTATTACCCGGGCCTTCTTTGCAATCGGTAAGCATTCTGCAGAGCGCAAACAGTAGCTGTAGTAAACCAACCCTCAGCACAAAAGAATGAACATCGGATGCGGACAGTGAGTTATGGGCAGTTGAAGATTGTCAATGCGCCGATCGAGACAAAAAGCAAACGACATTCGAGAAAGAATTATGAAAGGCGGTGAGTAGAGAAAATGGTTGTGTATGCTGCTGTAAGCGAGCATTATTGTACTTAAAACGAACTTTTGAGGCTTAAATCAGCAAAGTGGCTCAAAAATCGTAAGGTAAAAGCACTTCAGTTTCAATATGACGCTAGCGACTCACAACGGACTTACCAAACAACTACTGTTCCGACATTTTATTCAGGATTTATACATCCAAATTTCTAGCATTAGTACTTCCCATTTCTCCCTTTCTTAACTAACATACTCCATTCTGGCACTGGTTCAATTTCTTATGACTCCAGTAGTACTAACTGGGATACTGAGAAGTTCATATTTTTAATAGAGCTATCATTTACGATTAAACTCAATGAAGATTTTCTTGCTTGGAAGATTTTCTTTGGTTTGACTTAAATTGAGATATTAACACTTGGATGAATTTTATTGGAGGGTATATTTTTCATCTGGATATACTTATATCATATCCGGCGTTAGTTCCACGTCGGTAATATTCGATTTACATTTATTTTGATTAGTTTACGTCTGTCCATATCTGCATCGTTTTTATTATGAATGCTTTTTTGAGCTATGATAGCGTGGTTTATATTTTTGCGTGTCAGTGATGGACAGTTCGTCCACGGACAATACGATATTTTCTGTTCCATCCTAATTTAGGTTGTTAGGGGCGTCCTGAGAGGTGAAAGTCAAAAACGCAAAAAAAATATTCATCCCATCGGAATGATTCATATGCTGTGGTCTACGACGGACGAAGTGGCCTAGTCTATCCGAAGACAATGGATTAGGGAGGCTTATTTATCACTTCGTTGGCGGAAACTCTATTTAAGGACTTTCCGAGGGTGAGGAATGGCTGGCTCTCGGAGCCGCCTAGGTGGGGCTTCGTGAGGCAAAGGTCGGAGTTCACAGGGGGCTGGGTTAGCAAGCGAGACGGTGGGGGGGATGGGCTATAAAAAAATGAAGCCTCGAGAGACTGGGGCAAGAAGCAGGCAGTGTGAGGAGTTAAGAAGCCGGATCCCTCGGTCAAGAAGATCGGTAGTGGCGTGTCCTTTATGACGATCTTAAACTAAAACGTGGCTTAGAATATGTTTCTTCGCGAAAAAAATAAGAAGACCTCTTTGGCGTTTCTCCGGGAGCGAAGGCAAAAAAAATTGGAGTATATATCTCGTAACTTGGTTGATCTCTACGTTTCATGTCGGAAAATTTTATGATCAGGCTCGTTACTTCGCCCCACTTTAAGCTTTTTCTGAGGAAATAGCGCGAGTAAAGACGGGAAAATGATATTAAGGGCTCAAGACAGCGAGAGAACTACATGCAATAAAAAATTGTATTTAATTCGATGAATACGTATCAAAATAAATTTTCAGAAAAAAATCTCAGGCGATACGAGGAAAAATGCTAATGCAAGAAATTTAAAACGCATTTCCCCCGAAAATCAAGGGTTATTTCATTAAACTACTTTAATTGAGTAAGTGTTGGCGTTTAAACAATGTTCTCACAGTAGATCTGGATGAAAAGACATGTACGGGCGGATTAGCGTGAAGTAGGACGCAGAAATATATATTTGTATATGGTCCTTAAAGAAACTCACGGTCATAAAATTTCAGACGTACGGAAAGGATGCAAGGGGAAGGACAGACAGAATATTGAACGTTGAAACGGAGGAAAAAGTTGAATAAAAAGATTTGAGGGCATCAAATTTAGGATAAGGAAGGTATATGCAAGGGAGCGCCTACTCAACCAGGCTGGAAAATCGACTTCCCAGTTTATTTCCATGATCTAGTTCAACAAAAGACCAAAAGATGATGCCGTAAACTTTTAGCAACCGCCTGTGTCCGCACAGGGTCCACGTCACAATCGCAATGCGAAACCCAACGTCGTGGAGAACAAAATAATTACGAGAGGCTTAAAAATGTAGTTACCACTAGGCTCATGTCGAATCAGTTGCAGAATAATTCTGTTTCTTGGACATCCAGTATCTTAAGTCACATAACTAGATTCAATTAATCTGTTCAACCCAGGAACAAGAACTTCCATGGATCAAGAGACGGATTCTATAAACGAAAAAAACACAATACGGTAACCAGGCTAGTTCAATACGTTGGATTGGTGAGGTATTCAACACTCGGTAAGGGCATGTTATCCTGAGGTGCAATAAAGCATCAGAACAGCAAATCCTCGATTTACGTCGGAGATGCGTGTTGAAGAAGAGCGCCGTAAGTCGAAACAACGTAAAACGGATCCAGATATTCGCGACCACTTTATCCCCGGGATAAATCAAGGCGTTAATTTCAAAATTCGATATTTTGCCTTGATCCAGGAAAACATAGCTTTTTCAGATAGGATAATTATGTCTCAGTTATCAACAAATCCAAGCATATGCACATATGCTCTATTTTATGAGCATTAAACAAGGAAAAGTTTTCCGACGTCCCTTGTCAGCATGGATGTAACATCGCATCAGACGTAAATCTAAACGACGCACACCGAGGACATACTGTAATTGAAGATGGTTATTAAAGCCAATAAAAAAGACTTCTTTGCATTCTCTACTGTGGCAGATATTTTATGCGGCCGATATCAATGTTTTACGCATTATGCCTTTAACAATCATAGAAATAATCAAAACCGACCACATTTAATAATTGTCACAGTAGAAAAGTACAAAAAATACATCATTTTTTACCTGTGCACCTTTCACCACATCGGTCCGGAATCAATATCATCAATTATAAAACCGTAATTATTGCCACCAATGACAAATTACATATATATCGAGCCGAACACCCCCAAAGTCGACAATTTCAACGCAGGATAAACGAAGGTAGTTTTTTACCACAGGGTATCAGAATTGGGGATTAATTTATTATTCTCGAATCAATCGGGTCGTTCATTTAATTATCTGAAATTTGCCCGGTACGTATCATAAATGAGAGGTTGGTATCTACTTCCCATCTCTGCTGTTAATATATTTTCAAAGTCACTGAAAACGTAAAAAAATTCCTACACATCAACCCACTCCTCTAGGGTCGTGCCTGGACCCTTCTGAGCTCCCGTGCGGTCATCCGTTACGCCGGTTTATTTCATGTGGTTGTATTGATTTTCCAAACCGAGACTAACGCAGTCAATCACCGAGAAGTCCGCGCTGGAATTCGCGAAGCATTTTCGCCGCCTTCGCTATCTGATGTTAGCCGCCCATCTGCTGCGGGGATTGCGCCGCATATTCCCCAGGGGAATAATAAAAAAAATCAAGAGCCACAACACGTCTTGATAGAGATTTGCAAAGAGGCGCGGAGGCAGATAAATCACAGAGCGCTAACCCTCTGACGGAGGGAGATGGCCAACATTTTTGACGCGGACGAAAAGATAAATAAAAAAAGGAAGACAAGAATAGGAGGCGTCTCTCAAAGGTTCCCCGTGATGAAGTCTTCCTTCTCACGCACTTAAGGGATGAAGAATGGCGCGAGATATGTTATTCAATTCACACCTTTCTCGGCAGACTGGCCTCGAGGAACCCCTCAAGCGACCCCACCCTTTTTATACTCTTTTTCTAGAGCCGGAGGTTCCATTGTTAGACCCTTAGCCTTCTTTCCACCCAGGGACCTACCCAGATTCTATCTCTACGCATCCAAAAAGGAAAAGCTGACTGTAGCAATGGCCGATTTCTTGCTTGAGGTTTACCCACAAAAGTAAGGATACACGAGAGATCTATATTTCAAGAAATGTAAACGGTAAGCATAATTACATAACAAATTTTCAAAATTTCGGCACTGGCCAAGCCATTATCATGACGGAGTAAACCACTATTGCAAATAAGAACAGAATTCGTTAGAGAAAATATCATAGCTTAGTCTCGGTAGCTTAACTGGAAATACAGCCGGAAATCGAGAGACCTGGGATCGAGTTCTGGTCAAGGCGGATGATTTTTTTTCATAAATTTCGCAATAATAATATAACTTAAACCATAAATCCACTTTCGCCCGTTTCACACGAATCCCGATCCGGCCAAGATACAGTATGATATATGGAACTAGATATTGATGAAGGAATCCAGTGTGATCGGTTTTCCCCAAGAGGGCTTTACGCAATCACTGAACTTCGACTGGTGTGGCAGCAGCATTTTCATTTCAATCTCAATGCACGTCCACTTACATTAAAGCGACCAAATCAATGACAGCTGGCGAAAGTATTGACAGATTTTGGGACATATGTTATTTATTGTTGATTTATGCAAACTGTTGTTTGTTTACCTATTGTCAATTTCGTCGCCTAAAAATTATCCTGAGGCAAAAGCAGGTATAGGTGGTGTCAAGTTAAGTAAATATGGCAATGCGTTTGTAAAAATTCGCGTAAATGGTCGAAGTCTACTAGGTCCCACTTGAAGCAAGTAGGAAGCTAGTACCGAATCGATTACGAAATGAAGACGCACGGCCATTATGATATGGCTATTATTTTTGCTAGCCAGATGATGGCCATATATCAAACGACACTGGAAAGTTACTGTCTAGCAAATATACTCGAATTTTTACTGGTCATGTTTCGCGTCGAACGGGCTTAATTCTATCTCTGAGTCTACAACCGTCCAATGCAAATATTCACCTTCCCTTATTTGACCGACGAGATTTTTCCTCTACTTTTTCTGGCCATGATAGCATTTTCGAAGAGACCCCATGAAGAAGAGGGTGACTCTTCGAGGAGAGGTAAAGACGACGTCGGTGAAAATCCTAATATGGGGCATGGTGCTTTTACGATAAATTGGGTTTAATGGTCACTGTAGACAAAATAAACGTGGGGACTGGAAGATTTGAGCTGAGAAGAAGAATCGAGAGAGTAGGAAGGGTAGAGAGTAATGAGAAGGAGGAAGTGTCGGAAATGGAGGGATAGGACAGGAAGATGAGGCAAATATTCGTAGAAGGCAGAAAAACTTAATGGAAGGTCTGTTGAAAGGTGAGAATTTCCTAAAAAAGAAGATAGAGTGGAGTACGTTGGCAAAATAATCCATAAGAATGAAGTGAAAGACAAATACACATTAGTAATTACTAATTATCCCACTTATAAGCACGGTTCCTTTTTATGCACCGCAAAACTGCTGATACATGTGTAATTCATGGAAGAAAGACAAAAAACCCCATAAGTTTGTTCACACCAACTTGGTTTAAGTACTTTATACGCTACATGTGGCGTGTTACTCAGCAACTGGCATTATAGCTGAAAAATTCGGCGGTTAAATTGTTTTAAGAGCAAGAAATAATACAATTGCTCTCAGGCAGACTCGAGTTGGCTGTACCGAACTCACGAGACCATAGCCCACGACCCTGGCCGCAGAAACCAAAATGCTTTCTTCCCTCTACCCAGGGTGAGGGGCAAGAGCCTTTGTGGAAGGCCGACGGGGGGTTAGGCTGTGAGACATGTCCCACACCACCGCATTAATGCATATCTGCCGCAACAACCGTCTTCCTCCCCAGGGACTTAAACGCCTGTGGAGACTCCGAGGAATAAAGCGGCCCACTGCCAGATCCGACTCTCCGATAATGGCGTCTCAATGATCTCCCAAAAGAAGAAGGGAAAAAGTAGAAGTGTTGGGTTCGGATTCTATTAAAGGTCGCGGCATGTTGGAAACCCAAAAGGGATGGGACATGCATATGTATACTGTCACGGGGACGATGCATAAAAAAGAAATTTTCCGGTCCCCTATCGTCGGGTTTTTGATTTGGTTCCATACATTCTCGTCGGCGGCAAGAAAGAGAAGAGTTTTGAAGTATGAAAGAAGGACAAATTACCGACGTAAAACACCTTAAAAGAAAGCAAAGTCCCACGGCATTGTTCAAAATGTAAGGAAAGAAATATGCGTCAATTATCATTACTCTTCCAACAAAGCTAGCTGTCAATGGTCGAAGACACTCCAATGCACGAGAAGCAAGGGAGAACATAAATTAGGCAATACTGTCTGAGGAAGCCATGAAATTTCAAAGACTAGGAAGTATTTTTAGAGCTTATTTGGAGTAAATAACGTCCGAGAACACAGATTATTCGCTCACGGGATGTTTCTTTGACCATGCTTCAAAACAACTAAAGAAATGGCCACAAAATATTATTTTCACACCTAGACTTAGGGTATACAACAACTCGTTTTCAAACCACGGATCTTGGTGGAAGAGATATGCTTGGGAACTTGCATCCGAAACTCAGACACCGTTTTTGACCTTCGGCATGGGGGTGATGAACGGTTTTCCGCATTCGTTTATTTTTTTGTTGTTTCCGAAAGGAGCGGAGGGGAGGATTGGTTGAAAAGAAAAAAAGTCTCCAGATAAAACTGTGCAGCTGCTTTGGGTTTGGTGGAGAGAAAAGACCTGATCACTGCCGAAACGGAAGAAGATTTGTCGCACTAGCTGGAGATTAAAGGAGTCCCTTACCTGCCCACAGGGCACGAAGAGGGGAAAGGCTTCGGCAATAAATAAGTGAAGGGATGGCGAAAGGAAAAGGAAGTCAAGAGATAAAACAGGAAAGCAGCGGAGGGGAGGGAGTGACCATTATGAGCCAGCAGTATCATAAGCAGTCGAATGAAAAGACTCAATTTTTGAGTCGATAAAAACATCACACACATAACAAGCCGAAGGCTGTACTTACCGATCAAAAGATAAGTTGGACTCACAATGGCTGGGGGACGGGTCAAGAATTTGAATTCCATTATTGAAGATGGCCAGCAGGGTAGAATGGTGCTGATCAGAGAAGAGCTGCTTGAAAAGATTCGTTTGGAACTTTCCAAAGAACAAAGAATATCCTCTCTTCATGATGAAGTTAGTAATAGACGGCTAAATTTTGCATTTGACGCTTGAAGGAAAGAAACCATACCTCAGTAAGAAAACTCAGTCAATTGTGTTAGAGGATCAAATAGGGAGTTGATGTCTAATGCTGTGTCGTAATTTTGTTTGATATGACGGTTCTTTTATGTTTTATAGTCGATGAAAAGGTGAAACTTGATCAGAAAGAAACTCATCATCATGATTGTATATAGCCATCGTTCCAAAATTAGTTTCCCGTATCTCTCCTATCCACTCTCTGTTCGGTAAACCACGTTATTGCCTCTTTACTCAATATTTGAACACCGTTTACAAGTCACTTAGGGCATTCCATCTTTTATTAAGGTTTCCTATTTATATTTTCATCCAATACTTTGTTCATATGACAGTTGTCTCAAAATCCTTCCATTCTCCTTCGTAAAGCGGACGTATTTCAATAAAATTATAAAAAGGCAAGGCAAAGAAGTCATAAAGGAGAATGTAGAGGTTTTTTCGGAAAGAGGAAAAATATGTTTGATTTTAAAAAACTGTAAATGAACAAAAAAATTGAGGAGGATTTTTGAGGAAATAGATGACAGCAACGACCCATCATCGTCTCAAAACGCTTGGGGCATTTCTGATTGCCTGTTAGGCCTGTTGCAAGAATGCAGTGCTCTTTTGGAAGCCTACCCGAAACAACATGTCCTATTGACGAAGAATGTCTACGGGAAAACAGAAAAGGAATGAACAAAATTTATTTAAAGCCATGGGGGTGATTTCTTTGTTTATATACAGATTTACAAGACCTAAGTACACGTATTCTCGATATAAATATCCAGAGTTTGAAGTGATAGAACTTAATAGTACCGATTTTGTTTCTTGGAAATTTAAAGCTATTTTAATGAGCCGCCAGAGAACAAGTGACACTCATTTCATAACAATTCCATTACATACGTGCAGAGTTTTTACTAAACGCGTAATAATATATTTCAAATTATTTTTAATGTTAGTTATGTATTTTTAGGCTTTTCAATGCTTAATTAGCGTGTGGCCTGATGGCACCTGACATACGTTTCGTAATAACTCCACTATAAGGAAACAGATTTTCTTCTGATCGCAAAAAATACATTCTCATTAAAAAAATTGCTACTAATTGACATCGAGCTGTCGCATACAGTGCATTAGTCGAAAGAACACATTTCAATTTAAAGTCTAAACTTCATATAACACGCCTAAAACCCGATTCATAGCATATATAGTGATTACCAACGCATACAGATACACTTAATGAAATGTGGCTGAGAATTTCTATTTTAATTACATAAATAGTTATACAATGATTACTCAATGGTCCACAAGTACCACGCCAGCCAACTCTATTTATATTAAATACTAAATTGATGCTCATAATATTACTAAAAAAGCACTTGAGTAATACGGTAGAAGGAAGCGTACACAGTAACTTAGACAATCGGAAGAGAATAGCGCTATATAAGGAGGAGTTTATTAATAGAAGGGAGCTGATGACGGGGACTTTGGGAAAGGACGCGAAGAAGAGGTGGAGAAGAGCTTGATATGGAGCGTAGCGTTGTATGGGGCAGAAACGTGGACCCTGAGAAAGGAGGACGAGAATGGGTTGCAGGCATTTGAGATGTGGGTGTGGAGAAGGATGGAGGTTAGGTGGACGGAGAAGAAGACTAACGAGGAAGTGCTTGAGGTGGTGGGCGAGGAAAGGAAACTTCTGAACAATATCCGAGATAGACAGAGTATGTGGCTGGACGATGTACTAATGGGTTGCTCAAGAATGTGATAGAGGGAAGGATGTTGGGCAAGCGAGGAAGAGGAAGAAATAGAATAAGTTTTATGGATGGGATGAAGAAGGGTAGATCGCATGCTGAGGCGAAAGAGGATATACTACAGCAAAATACACCCCTGAAATTGTAGAAAACCCCAGGAGGAGATTCTCAGACATTCAACAAAACCTAACTTAACCGGTAGAATGATTTTAAAAAATGCTGGGTAATAAATATTTTAAATTACGTACTGTGACACAGGTATTATTAATAAATTATATTCCCATCCTTAGCATGAATGGCGGCTGAACCAGAGGAGCAAGGAAAGAAGAAATTGGGCTTCCATAATTAGCTCCTCGGTGCATGATGAAAGTAAAACGTTTTACAGAACTGGCTTAAAGATCTAAAAGAAAAATTATGAGAGCCACATCCGCCTCTTCGGTTTATGGATAGCTAATGGCTCAAAAGATTTAAGAAGAGGAAAGGAATCCAACTGGCGAGCGAGGAGTCGTGAAGATGTCCTTGTTTTATTGTTTTGGGTGGAAAAAGAGTGGAATAGTCTGTGGAAGGCAGGGTGGGAAGGAAAGGGAAACAAGGACCTACTGGACGAAAAAAAAATCTTCTCCTCCTGTTTTGCTGCGAAGGGGACCGATTTCTTCGCCAGCCATGACCCTCTCTCCCCACTTCACTCTACTCCCTTCAGGACCCCCTCCTATCCTCAGGGTTCTCTAGCTGCACACCACATCCCCCTTCCTCATAGCTGCTGGAACCATTATCCCTTCCCGGCAGCCGATGTGCTCAGTCCCTTGCCTGGACGACATAAATCTCCAACCCCGAATGCCTCCCCTCCCCCTCTCAGAGAGTATGCAATGGCCGAGGGACGGAGAGACTTGCCCCCGGGAGGGAAAAATGCCCTCGCGAGACGTTTGTGGAACGGACAGATGGGAGAAGAGTCTTGGCTAGGGGAGGAAAAAAGGGATAGTTTTGCGGCGTGGAAAGGCGAAAGGAAGGCATGGAGAGCGAGAGAAAGAGGTGCGAACGAAAAGAAGAAGATGCCGCCCTGGGAAGAGGACCAGAAAATACCGAAGACGGAGAGAAGACGAGAAAAGTTTTCTTTCTGTCTGCCCGCACTTCGTCCTGCTGCAGGATGAGGTGCGACTTCTTCGACAAAATCTTGGGAAGTTTTCTTTCCCTTACATCCGAAACATGAAAAACCACCATCTCGTACAACTTGCAACATACTACTCTCGAATTATAATGTCTCTTACGGGATTGATTTCTGTTTGCACCTCTGAGTAAATGATCATATCGTCCCTTTGCGGATAAATGAATGAGGTCGGAAATCTTAAATTTCGGGCCCACTAGTACTTTTTTGTACCAGATCACACTCATGTGCGTAAGGCCGTGGATATCATAAAGAATTTTAAGGGTAACATCAGAAGAACCGATGAGCTCTACCATGGCTGATTCCGTTAATTATTTATCCCAAATGGCCTCCTGCATAATGACTGACATTTGACGTCATTCATCCACTCTTTATTTTCCAAATAATAATTCATAATAGGATATCCAATAATATGATAATTTCCCCTTTCCCTTGTAAGTAATTTTTTAACGATGGAATAATAAGCACCCTTCAGAGGGAAATAACTTACATAATCCTCAAGCAATTTTACTTTCCAAATCGTTAAACTGTTATTTCAAGAACTGCAAATATTGCAGTGATATCTCCATTTCAATAAGTTAAGGATGTTATTTTGCCGCGCCTCGTGGAACTCAAATACATGGACAGTGACGGTTTGGCACAACCCATTTCTGAGATGACATCCTGCCCTCGCCCGGTTCTGATGAGTGCACATGAGATCGTAGACAGCGTCTTGGCACTGCTGTATCTGATGGGCTTCAAACGTGTGAGAGTGACCAGGTGGCGAAGATAGAGATGTTATTCGTAGACACTAGGACTGGACTGAGGTAACTGGAGAACTCATGAATGTTTTTGCCCTTCCGTCCGAGAGTAGAGAGGTCATACGTTGATTTCGGTGAACTGAGGGCTTACCATGGTCACGCTGTTATGTACAGCCCTATTTTTCACCCTCCAACAATGAAACATTTTTGGCCATCTGTAAAACAGTGGAGATGGAATCGCTGAGCCGGGTGGAATACAGGCTTATCTTATTGAGTGCTCAGATCAGAACAGAACAGGAGTAGGTACAGATTTTCAGTGGAATTCCAATTAATTGCAGGGTGTTAAATCGATAATAATTCAAGTGAAGTACTAGGTCCACCGGATGGAATTATGGACCCCTTGGTGATTTTCGTAAAGAGTAGGTAAATGACGACACCGAGTTCTCTCCAGATCATCACCCCATATTTCTATTTGTCGCTATCAGTTGACTTACCAAAATCCTTTTCTTTCGTTTATGTTTCCTTAGCCCATAGATATTTATATCTCAAACGCTTAAACACAATTTAAAATTGCATCATCCATTACGACGTAAGCAAACTTTTACACTTTTTGCAACTTGTGGAAATTCCGCCATATTAAACATCGCCATCTGTTCACTCCTCATCACGTATTTGGCATGATTTATTCTGGGGCAATCGCTAAGTGACCTGTCGAAATTTATCTTTAAGACAAGCAACTAATACTGGTGTATTATCATTTTAGTATCAGAAATTGTAGCTTAAAGCCAAGCAGTAAACTTAGTAAAACAAAAGTTTATAGAAATGTCAGAATCATAAAAAACGCAACAAATGAATACAAAAAATAGCATAGCAAAGAAATGGCTACACTGTCGTGTACTAATATAAGTACCTACAGTATTCTCTCGTCTAGTTTTTTCCTTTTTGTATTGTTCTCATTCCATACCATTTTTTTTATTTTACCAATTAATGCAAAGTTCAGTACTCTTATCCACATGCGTACTTGACACTATTTACAAGGACTTAGTCCCGTTAGCAGATCCTATTTGCGTAATATGTTTTTATTACAATCAATATACATACGTAGATAAAATTACAGTCGATATACGCGCTCCTATGCGTCCCTCCCTCCTAGATGCAAAATTCAAATGCGTTCGACATTAAAAATTGCGGCGAGTGCATAGATTCTTATATCTTACTTACTTATGATTTAAAAACTATCCTGTTTTCAAGTTCAAAATCAGATTCCGCTTCATCTCCCGAGAAAAGTCCCCGTATTCATCCATCTCTGCCTCTAGAGGTGCTTACGGAGAGGAGAAACGACGGCTGCAAATGAACAGCGAAGGTGGGAGACCCTCTCATCGTCACGTTGCGCGAAAGAATCTCTTGAGACAAAACTTGAATACGGATGGCCATTGAATACAGAGTGACTTCAAGAGCCTTTCTTGCATTCGGGAGCGTCTAAAAATTCGTGGTGCCCGTGGCACCCCTCGGTTTTTCCATTAACCAAGCACGCGGGGATCTCGGATTCAGAATGACAATACACACTGCACACTGGTCTGGGTGCCGCCCATCGAAGTCAGTCACGTGATTTTGAATCGTAAAAAAAAACTGTTAACAGAGATACGACGAAGCATTACCAATCATTTACACATGCCATTACATATTTTTGCTCTTTCTTAAAAGACGTTGAGGTCAATTTATGCCACTGACCAACATTTTGGTGCGATAAATCATGGCCAATAGTGAAAAATTTGCTGTAGAAAGGTAACCATTGTGCCACGAAGACAATGATGAACAAAAAGTAATCCCCGAATCTTTCCTAATCGGAGCCGTTTCCAAGCAGGCTATTCTGCAAGCACTGTCGCCCGTCGACAAACGTTATTACCTCTACCGTGTCCTTAACATCGAGACATCGGCGCAGCAATTCATATAATTCTTATCAACGGTTGTCATTTACAGCGATCTGAGGCATTGGTTTTGCGAACAAAAACTCATCTGAATTGCCAAATTATCGCTCCGAAACTCAACATTAAACAATACGGATAATGACTTAGAAGTCAATGTTGCTCAAATAGTCCACTGTCGAGAAATATCGCACTCCAAAGAGGGTTTGAATCACCATGAAAAAATTAAATTGAAGTGACTGGGATCCGAACCCGGATCTCCTCATAATGGTGCTCCCCGATCTTCCGATGCGGCTTCATATCTCGGTTGGATCAAAAAAACTTTTCAAAGCAAACTTCATCATCAATGGTGCGTACCTTGCACCCGTGCGCGTAACGTGTGCAGCACTGTATTTGTTCAATCGCATTGACTGGAACAATTTCATGGGTTGCATAGGCCAACGTCCAACGTGGAGACGCATTAACGTTTGAGCTCGGCGTTTATTTGATGAATTTTCATGATAACTGAATCAGTTATACAACTTTGTAATATTCAAATAGTTTTTGATTGCTGATGATAGGTTTTTCGCAAAGGTGACTGAGTCACGTGCTGACTGAATTTTCATGATAACTGAATCAGTTATACAACTTAGTAATATTCAAATAGTTTTTGATTGCTGATGATAGGTTTTTCGCAAAGGTGACTGAGTCACGTGCTGACGGAATAGCCCCTGCAGGAATCGATATGAATTCCATTCCGGTGAGATTTCCTGACCTCTCTAAACTTCCTATTCCGAGTATAGCGAGCTCTCGACTTATTCCTGAAAATTCATTTTCAATTTTCTTCGCCCGAACGCCAAAATGGATGTCGTCTAGACACTCCCCGCTCCACCCTCCGCACCGAGCTGCCTCAGTGAGTGAATAACGTGCGGCCTAGCAGACCTATCTTTAGGAAAATAAACACGTCCCCCATTCGATCGATTCAACAGCGGCAAAAAGAGGGCGTTTTATTTACGGGGGACTCAGCCGGCTTTTCTCTTGAAATGGGGAGGAGAAAAATATATAGGACGGAGAAGTGACCGCGAAAGGGTTTTTCAAGAAGAGTCGGCCACACCGCACGAAAGGCCGTTTCCTATCCAGAACTCTCCACCTGCCGCTAACAGGCGGAAAACACGGGAATACGGTCATCGCCGAGGAGTACGGTAGGGGCAGGAAAAGGAAGGAGGAAGACCTGGAGAAAAATGCCTTCGCAATTAATACACATACATCTGTCTACCCATCAGTTGGTTTTCAAACTTCTTCGGCTGAGGGACGACTGCGTTCCACCTGCCATACTCATTCTCCTTCCATTCATGGTTCTCTGCGCTCCGAAAATATTTTCGTCTAGGAAAAACGAAAAGAACTGACCAAGCGAAGAAATGCTGGAGACAAATATTAAAAATTTCTAACTAAATTCTCTTTTCACTGAAATTAAATTAACTATGAATAATAACGATTAGTTCCAAAAATATTAAATCGCGTGTCACAGTTGTCTTCTGAGTAAATTATGTGAAAATTTCAGTCACACTTCCAAAAATGTATGCCATATTTGAATGTTTATGGCAGTAAATATAACCTCTCCCATCCCAAAAATGGCATTTAATAGGAAATTGAAAAAAAAGTATTAAAAATTCGCTTTTTAGTTAGAACGGCTCTTCCTGCTAGCGGTAGAAGAGGACGCTCATTATTGAGAGAAAAAAGTTCAGCTTCAACGCTAAAGAAGGAAAGAGAAGTTAAGGGAATGATAGAAAACAGACGAAGAACTAAACTTCGATGAATAAATCAAGTATTTTCCCAATGGGATTAAATAAAATTGGTAAAATAGGTTCTTACAAAAATCTATTGTACAGTGAATTAAACATTTATGGGAATAAATCAGCTAAAACATGGGTCAACTATGATTGAAACTATCAAATTGTAAGCGACTGCCAATAATCATGCAGAAGGAATGGCTAAATTGAGAGATTTCGAAGCAAATTTCTGTAAGGTTTGATGGATGAATAGAAAACGCAAAATTTTAACCAACATTTAAACGAACGTTTTAAAGGTACATATTTTAAGAAAGGTTTTGTGCCTCGGGAATGATGGAATGTCTACGAGATGGACTTAAAAATCCCGATTTTTAGACGCTTGCAAATAATTGCGATACCACAACCTCTATTTAGTCCAGGTGGCGATATACCGATATTTTACGAAATAACCGCCATTGCGTTCCTATGGAGCATTGGCTATTTTCGTTAAGGTTCCTAGGCAAGGCTCCGATGGCCAGAAAATTGCACAATAGGATCTTCAGCTGGTATTATCCCAAGACGCTTAAGTTAATTAAAAACATGCATTGTAAGTACAGTAAACAAGCACTCTAACAATAACATGCTGAGCTACTACGAGTCGTGCATTTAATGAGCTAGAAATATTACATGGTATTTCTTCAGTGTCACTATTCCGACAAGCAAGAGCACCAACCATAATTTAGTTTCTTGACTAGACAGCAGCACAAAAAGAGTAGAAATGAGGCGGAAAAATAAGAAGAAGAGATGGGGAAGGCAGATGAAATGGAGAGCCGCAGAATGGGGAGCAGGGGAACGGGTTGGTTAAAATTTTAAAGATGGCAGGTGACGCCGCTGCTTCGTTTCGCTTTTAATAGGGGTCACTTATTTCGGGCTGGCCAGCGAGCGTTGAGCTCTCCGCGAGGATCAATCGAAAACGTAAAGGATATGAGATCTTCAGATTTTGATAACGCATAGCCATATGAATTTTGCAAAGAAAAAGGTGTGATGAATTTTCGTACAATAAATTGCACGCCAGAAAATCCCATTGTAAAAACTACCGAGTTGCATTACGTCAAGTTGTATTGAATCGCAAAGCATAAAATCAACTGGCATCGACTTGTATAACATAATGAGCAGCGTCGTAATATAATAAGCATTACAACGCGTCGAATTATAATCTACGATAGCTTGGCATGGCGTAACTGTATTGCACGTTACTACACAATATTTAATTGCAAATATATTTATTTACAATAATTATTGTATCCACAGTACTTAAAAACAATAAACATCGTCCTTCGCAGCAATCTAAATTAAATAACATATAACATTGTATCATATGACAAACGGTGCCACATCGCACTCAACATTGAAGTTCAAAGCAAACAGTTCGGTATTTTAAACTTCAACGCACATTGTATTCCGGCGCATCAAACTGCGTCACGTCGTATAGCATTTTATTGTATCATATCGTGGGGAATTGCATTTAGTTTATCGTTTAGATGTGCCATTCCATCTCATATCGCGTCGAGAACCGAATAACATTGTTCATATAATTGCATCGGACTGTGCTGCATGAGAGTGAATATCATACTGCGTGTTTGGCTGAGTTACGCATAGGAGCGTGCTTCGTTGGTGTGACCTTGTAAAGAGAATGAGGGAGAATGGAATAACGAAACAGACATATGACATTAGAGGTGCGAGAGGAATGAGGTAGACCGTTGAAATCAAGGGTGAATTTGGCAGTAGACACTGAAGAGGATAGGAAGAGCTATACCAGGGATCTTAAGAATAGGAGAGCGTTTATGAATATGAGTGTAAGAGATGCGAAAGTGACTTGTGATGAGAGGTCATTATGGAGAAAATTATAAAAAGGGAGCCAGTTTTATAGAGAAAACGACAATTACAAAATCCTTTGACTTCACAACCTCTTGAAGATATTGATGTGAATTATGTAAACGCATGTATGCATGAGATGCGAGTAGGTATGAGAGATGTGAGTTTTAGGCTCACCGGCTAGCAAATCAGTTGTGCTACTCGGATGTAATATATCGGATATAGCTTAAAATAGAGTCTAGCATTAATTTGAAATGTGAACATGTAATATTAACGCTATATTTTGAAAACGGAAGGAAATGAGTGTCATTGATGCGGAATTGAAACTGGATATGTACTTCTAGAGGAGAAAATACATGGGAATAGGAATATCTAGAGGAGGAAATGCAGGAAAATAGTATTTTATGGTAAAAATTCAAATCGGAACGTCCTACCTCTGGGTAGTCTAGCATACGAATATGACTTGGATATAATGTCTCTCTATGAAATGCTCGGTAATTGGTATGGAGTAGGATGCGCAGCATCGTACATCGCAAGGTCTTGGACACCTCGGCACAGCCGTCTCGGCTCAAGCCATCTCGGCGCAGGGCCGTCTCGGAGCAGCCGGCTATTTGGTTACCACTCCGCTAGTAACGATGCTCTTATGATGTATGAATAGTGATAGTATTATTAAATGTTTAAATAATAAAAAAGATTGTCATGGCATTTTAAACCCGTCCATACCGCCGTGTTTCCCGCATATATTCTCGTGATGTGATATATACCGTAGAATGCTGGAGATCGTAACATGAACATAAATTCATCTGAAAGTAAATTCGTTTTGAATTTACATAAATTACTGTCTAATTTTAAATCGCTGGTCTGAAAGCGATTCCCATTCCAGTTGTTGCAAAAGGTCAGTAAAATGAACGAGGCTATCATAACGGCCTTTTTTGCATCTTTTTCATCTTCTCTGCATGCGTTGAAAGTCGCATAAGGACCGTCTTATTTTTCGATATTTTGGTTTTTGCTTTTTTATCATCTAAACATTTGACAATACTATCACTAGTCATAAATAATGAGAGCATCGTTACTAGCCGAGTTGTCACCGAAAAGCCGGCTGCGCCGATACGGCCCTGCGCCGAAACGTCCCTGTGCCGAGATGGCCCTGCGCCGAAAAGTCCCAGCGCCGAGACGGCTACGCCGAGGTGTCCCATTCCCACATCGCAATGCATCGCATTACATCCGGACGGTCAATATCGCCGCGCGATATCACTGAGGTATCGCTGTCTGTGCATCGAACCGAATCACAGGTCTACCCCAAAGAACCCGATGAAGAGAGAGGCACCTGATGCCGAATGGTTCCCCACACCCGACCACCTCTCTCCGCCGACGCTATGGTGCACTGCCGCGCCTCCCACCGCTCCCGCCCGCCGCACCCAAAGCACGAGGGGCGGACGGGCACACAATGGGAAGGAGGGAACGTCGACTGCCGACTGCTCTTTCCCGTTTGAAAAGGAATTTGTGAGTGAAAGGGAGGGGCAACTAGGGTTGGGCCCCATTCCCAAACATGAGGAGGAGGGGGTCACCATTTCACTTTTATTTTCGCCGCGAGAGGGCGAGAAGAAAGGCGGCGTTCTTAACCACGTGGCAAAAGGCCCGTTCGCCGTCACAGAAGGGCTATAGCATTACTTCAAGCTTTAAAAAAAAAATCTTTTCTTTCTTCAAAAGGCCTTTCCGGGAAATCCTACCCCAAAAAGGAGACCCGGGGTACGATGCAAAATTACCTCCGTTTTCGGTCGCTCAGATTCAATTGTGTATGCTTAGGTCATGGAGTCGAGTCTTAAGCTTTTCAAGAGCTTCAGCAGAAGAGAGGATACTGTCCTGGCCAATCGTCCTTACTGCCTCCAAACGTTGACCACGGCTGCATTAGGCTCACCAATGAAGGACGATGTGACAATGGCTCATCAGTAGTTTCAGAAGAGGACTCGGATTTTTCAGATATTACCATTGAAATGTTATCGTTCCGTCAAACTCAAAGCCTTAAAAATTGTATCGACACCTTAAAACGGATTATTAAACATGAGCATAGACTGAGAAACCGCAGAACAAAAAAAACTGACAACCGCTATCTGAATTGCTCATTTGGTTACTAATGTGCATGCATAATACCATCATTCAGTACATTGGTAACGTTTCAAGATAAGAATAGCATTCGGAAAGCATAGTATTCAATAATTATGAATATTAGTCATCGTGAGATATTTGAAAAAGATAAATGATGAGACGTTCATTCTTGAAAATGATGATAAAGATGATTGATAAATAAAAATTATAAATTTTATGATATAAAAAGGCAAAACAGTTGCTTCATATTTATCAATGTGTGTATTCTGTCAAAACAGAGTTGTGGGACGGATAACCCCTGACTGAACATAGTTTCCGACAAGTACATCATGTTTAGCATTTTACCCGTGCTCAAACGTCATTTACTTTGTCTTTACTCCCAATTTTGATATGTAAGCTTAATATTCCCTCAAGCAGTTGGAAATACATTTTCTTCCTTCAAAAATGGATAAAAAATATGATACCATTACGTCAAGATTTGTCCCATCAACCTTTCCAGGAACCTAAAAATTTAATTCACCAATTATCTTTTCTCTGCAACCAGTTTGAAAAATTAGTACCAGTCTTATTATAATAACAGGTCGCCCCCGAAGTAAGTATTTGAAATTTTTCATTCTAACCAGAATATACAGCGATAATGACATATATGAGAACCATGAATTCTGTCGATCCATATTGAATCAAAATATAGCCTTTGCAAATGGGCTGAACAATTCTGAAGTTACACTGAAGAAAGTGCATTCTATCGTTTACATTTGGCAGAAAAAAACTAAAATTTTACATAAAAATAAAATGAAATTTCATATAACTAAATACTTAATGAATTCACTATGGTCGGCAACCTCACAGAAGTAATTTATATCACTTTTTTCTGACGGATTTTCGGCGATAGCAAACGAGCAATATTTCACGTGAGCCTCACCCTCCGAAATATCGGGTACACGTACTCCTCGTCCTTGAAAAGACAATGTTTCGTGAGTGACAAGTGCGACGCAAGCGCCAAGGGCACACGAACTGAACGGCCGATAAAAGCCGCTATCACCTCCGGCTGGGGCGGTAGTCATGGAGACGTCTCCTCGCTAGAGAGATCTCCCCAAAGAGCAAATATGGGTGACATGATGAGTGCGGGGAAAACAAACAAGAGGCCCAGGAGAACGACAGTCACTATCGTTATCACGTCAGGGGTTTAAGCTTTTCGGGAAGTCACAAGCATATTAGAGCGTGCGTCGCCCAGAAAACGACAACACTTCTCCATAAAGCCTGTGCTACGTGGGGAACGGGGGCGTCGCGTTTAGCTTGCGTAGGCAAAGCTAAAAACAGGTACGGTTTAATGATGTCCGGTTGACGGTAACATCCAGGTACCAAAGGCTGTTTTATACGACAGTTAGGTCAACACTACAATCTGCGCCGAAAACTCTGGGCTAAATCTGAATCTAAAATCGGATTCAATGTCTCTGATCCTCCGCTTTCACGGTACTAATTTCAAAGTCCTTACACCCAGGTCATTGTACAAACTAGCCTAATTTAATCCGCCACACTGGGTCAATTCTGCTACGGGAATTCAAATTTTATTTGGAAAACAATGGGTGACAGGAGCAAAAAAATCGCAAATATTTCCCTTCATAGTTAAGTTCATGCAATAAAATTATCGGAGATGACAAGAAATTTAACGTTCTTCGGAGATATGTTTTGGCTTTCGGTCTGAAGTCTTCTGTTAGACTACAGGAATGTTGTTTGCTGTTATGTTACCTCCGACTCCATTTCTCTCGCTTGGGTAAACGGAAAACAGTGGCCCTAAGAACCACAAATGTTTAACTTCACAAATATTTTACTAGATAACATAATCATGAAGTAAAATTTTCGTAGTCAATAGACAATGCTATGCTGTTTGGCAATGCGTTTCGGATTCTGGCTGCAAGTCTTCCGTTTGACTCCAGGAAAAGGGTATTAGGACATTGGCTGATTTTTGTGCGCAAAAGCGCTGCTCGGGCAGTAGTTGGAATATCTAACGAGCATATACCGCGTTATGCTGTAATGGAAAACGAAGTACCATGTCTAAAAAAAACTTTCTAGACAAGCGGCCGTAAACCAGTTGAGCTAGGCTGTGAATACTGGCCATAGATATTAGAACAGAGATTAATTAAACGGTGGATACCATATAAACCACCGGTATTTGCTTCAAGCACAAACATCACCAGCTTGCTTATGATTGGTCAATTCCTCCACTGAAGTCTGCAAAACTTAAATTCTCACACAGCCTCACTCATTTATAAAACACTACGGTTCATTTTTTAAAAGTATTAATCTTACCGCCATTAGTCTCAATTAATACTAATTCCATTTACACGTTCGTGTTAACTCATCGGAGCCAATTTCTGTACAATCTTTTATTGGTCTATCTAGCTTCTCTATTTCCACCGTATATCCTCACATAAAGTAAAGGATATCCCGAAATAAGCCCGATAAATTTAAAAACTATTCAGAGAAATTCAAGACGCGGAATCAGCCACGCCCAAAGTGGCGATTTGCTGGGTATGACACGCATGCACACTTGTAGAGATGTAGCCACGGAACACGGTCCTGGGGATAGGATTGCAAGGAGGAAGGTGTGGGTGGGAGTGTTGCAGGTGTTCTACGTGCCTTGGGTGTTCTCACTGCGTGGAGACGTGGGTGCTCCGCCCTTCAGTGGATGATGGAGGTGGATGAATGAGAAGATGATGATGTGGACGAGAGGGCTGGAATTCCGATGAAACTATTCGGAGATGGAGGGGGGGATTAAGATGCTCACGGAAGCAAGAAGGAATGCAAGTGTTAGGGAAGGAGATGCATGGAAATTTGATAGGGGTGTGGGAATAAATGATACGCATAAAGTATTTTCCGCGTCAGCTTTTTCATTGGTAGCACATTAACGCATCAGCACAGTAACTTCACGCTTAGATCACTAGGTTCATGGAAATATCCTGCCAATGTTACCTTAATCATGCGGGTCTCCTTTTATGTTTCTCATACAAGCTCCATTTCGTTTACTCTGGATTACGTGTGCATGGCGTATTAACTAGGACACCAAGAAAAAAGTCATTCTATATTGTGGATGGTAGTTAACTGTATATTCCTATCGGCTAAACATCTTCCGTGTCGATCATCTTAATTTTTATTCTTTTTCAGAAAACTCAAATCTGTTTTTCCTGAATCGTGTCACATAAAAGTCTCTACATATATTTTTTCAAGCCAAAAATGTATTTATTGTTTGATCCCTTTCCCGCTCGTTAAATTATATTCTACCGTAACGCCCTCTTGAACATTTTGGGGTCATTCTTCGCCGCCTTTTCCTATCGCTGTTTCGTCTCATGTCCACAAACAGTCCCTCTTCCTTCACTGATTCTTTGATTGGTCATTTGAGAAGAAAATCGACACTGAGGTCATTTTTGAGTAATTGAGGACAGCATATTTAAAAACATGAGTAGGTATTTCAAATTAATACTCACCAATCTTTGGGATCCACACTGCATCACTTAGATACATAAAAAGGGTAATGGGAACCCACCTGAAAATAAAGAAAAACGATTTTAAAATATTTCATAAAATTTCCATTCACATAAAAATACAATTCAAACAATAGCATTGACATTATTTCCACGATTTTAGGCCTATGATTTCAGATTCATTTCTATTTTCTGTAGTAAAAATGAAGGTGTTTCTTTCCACTTCGTTAAAGTTGGATGAATTCTCTCTTGGTGTTGGAGAACTCAATTTAAACATACATCCCTCCAAGTACCGCTTCTACTAACACTATACGTTCATCAGGACGTACATTTAGTATCATCCGAAGCTTAATACCTGGGTAGGTATTTAGATTCGTGCAATTTCTAAAAGCGTTGTACACAATTAAGTAAGAATTAACTGATTCTAAAAAATCTTTTGTTCAATGTTAAAATTGGGAAATTGAGGAGATAAAACTATCACGCTGTGGAATAGCATTTACGATGATCTGAAGGAATTGACTGAACTGGCTTGTCAGCAGCAGGAGATCTATGCTGTTTTCGCCAGGTCTCAGCACAAAAAGACGTTGGGATTATATATACAGAGCGGAGGAAAGAATACAAAATATTTA
This sequence comes from Ceriagrion tenellum, assembly GCA_963169105.1. Classification (NCBI taxonomy): domain Eukaryota; kingdom Metazoa; phylum Arthropoda; class Insecta; order Odonata; family Coenagrionidae; genus Ceriagrion; species Ceriagrion tenellum. The sequence goes on along the minus strand of OY720641.1, from coordinate 4,574,469 downwards.
AATCGTTAAAAGAGACTTAATGAACCACAAAAAGATTGAGCGTACCAACAAACACATTAAAAAAATAGGAACGCTAACAATATATCTTCAAGAAATCGGGTTGATTGTTATGTATAATCTTCTCCCACACAAACGCTATCTATAAGTTAATGTATCTATTCGATATTTATTCATATTAGACAAAGTTCCTTTCCTGGAAGAGAAAAATCACGCAACGAAACGCTTTCTCGAATGACTGAGATGTTTGCACAGGCTTTGAATACGTCACGCAGACTACATAAGCTTGTACTCACTTTCCGTCTTCCCCGCTAGAACAGTCCCGTTTCCATAGTTACCGATTGGCCTCAGGAAGTTTACTTTTCGGGTTCCCGCTTTCACTTCATTGCGAAACCGACAGATGGCGGGGAAAATAAGCGAAAAAAACAGAGTGCATATTAAAGACGTTTTAAAGACGGGGATAGACCCCGTTGTGAGGAATATTTCTCGGAGTCTGTTATAACAATTAAGTCATTTATCCTTCCTGAAGGCGACTACAGTTACGGAAAATCACTGCCATAGCAGCAGCCAGCAATTAACGAGAGAAAAACACTTTTGCGAGCAGATATTAAAAAGAGGCAGAAAAATCCTTCAGTTTTATACATATTCGTAATCCAATAACCTTCTTCGACTTTATAGTTCAATTCGGCATGGTCCTACTTCAGTTTATACAGTGCAGTGAATTTTGCCTTTCTTCCCCTTCTCTGCCAAATCAACATCCTCTTTCTCACGGCTCTCAGCATTCCCTCTCACCTCATATCCTGTTCCAGCCACCTATTCTGCCTTTCCCTAATTTCCTCCAGTGATCCCCAATGCCCTCAACCAATAAACTTTCTCGTTCGTCCTTCATTCCGTACCCTGAGTCTCCTTCCTTCCTATACACACCCACATCTAAAACGTCCATTGCCTATCATCACTCTCTTAACTTACTTAATCTGAATAACACCTGCGTATAAACATGAGGACAGTACATGAATATTATGTTTTTGAATGTTGCACACGCTATCGAGACTGAAATGCTTATGAACACGCTATCGAGAATGAAATGGTTATGCACGAGCAGATTAGTCACCTCGAATTTGTAAATCGACAATGGGAAGCAGAATTGCATATAAGATATAACTATATCCTAAGAATATTTAAAAAAATACCAGATAATTTATAATAGTATTATTTAAGGTAAGCGCACACCTGGGGAGGAATCACCCCCCGCTAAAACATCACGCTGCCACACGGGCAGGTCAACAGGCTTACAGTTTGGTGTCTCTCGTAAATTTAGATGCAGAAATGAAGCCTACATTTGCTTTGCGAAAGTTGATCGAGCTTACATTTGAATTGCGCGCGAAATTTTTTCTCAATATCTTTGTCACGAATTATGCATTATTTTTTTAATTGGATACCCATTTAGCACTTTCCTAAAGGAACCATTATGGTCTTACAACCGTTCCACTTCTAATATCGATGCTTTCAGCGTATCAATGTTAACACTTGATCTGACGAGGAGGAGGAGGAGGCAAGAAAGCAGGCCTCTTGCACAGGTACCCAAAAAAGTAACATAAACATTGTTATTATATGGGAAATTGTTCGCTTATCAACGTAGATCATTATTTGAGAAAAATTTGCTGCACATCTATAAATGTTGCCGACAGAAACAGGTTACACAGCTAGGCAGTACCTTCTGGCAGTACTTTCCGAGTAACCTGAATCATAGGAAGGTCCTCGGATGAAAAAGTCAAAGAGAATGCTACTTAGCTCTTGTTAGGCCACACCTCGAATACACTGCGAGCATTTGGGACCCTGGTCACAAAGATTTAACCAGAAAAATTAATTAAATACAAAGGAAAGTAGCACGCTTCGTTAAAAACTGCTACGAACGAACATATAGTGTTACACAACTGTTAGAGGGATTAAGGTGGGAGCCCCTAGAGACTCGGAGGCTGCACGCTAGGCTTAGGCTGCTTGATAAATTCAGAACTGATATTTTTCAGAGCGACATAGAGAATATTATCACGACGCCTCACTACATTTATTGGTCTGACAGATGCGATAAAATAAGAGAGATTCTCTGCCGAACAGATAGTTACAAAAACTCGTTCTTTCCGCGCACAATAAGCGACCACAATAGAAACTGAGCTCCTCCAAATACACTCTAATAGGACATGTCACCATTTCACCTCCAAAACGTTTATATCTTTACACGGCTGGTGACCTACCACCCCCTGCCACACGCCCAAGCAGCGGCTAGCGGGGTAGTATGTAGATTTAGATGTAACCCAGCAAACTATGGCATAAATGAATTAATATTAATTGATGTTTCTCTCAGCTTGGCTGATCCATTAAATACGCCCGATTACGCAAATTAATCGATCCATGGATCCCTCTAAGCTATCGAACCGCACGATTCCCTCTTTTCTCCTCTTTAACCTAAGGGTAAGGCGATCATGGAGTCGACTGTCTAGCGTCCTTGCATCGACCCCGCGCCTGAACGATGGGAAATGATTAAGTCGAAAATAAAACAGACTAAAAGGCGTCGCTAGTCGCTTGCATGAGAAGAGGTCGTTTTCCGCGCGCGCGCAATGAAATAAAGAAAGTCGACCAAAGGACTCGGAAGCAGAGCAATAAACGTCACGCTCAATTTTCCGCCACGAAGGGAGTTCGGATGTGCCCTCCCTCATACCACGAAGGAATCCAGGGCAAATAAGGAACATGCCCACCCCCTCCTCCCCCATGCTATGCCTCCCCTCCTTTAACCCCCCTCATTACGCATTCATTCATTCCCATCGAGTAATATAACGGTACTTCGGAGCGGGACTTTTGATATTGCGTGATTCATATGACGGACGTGAACGCGCTCAGCCCAATCTGCGTTCCGTTACACGGAGACTGCGAGAAATATATCTTATTCATAAGTTTTTAAATTGATTTGTTTTTAATACATTTAATTAAATTATCACTGCAATGGCTGTACACAAAAGCAAAGTAACTAAATGTACCATAATACTGCTCTGTACAGAGCAGAAATAGCATCGGTCAATTTCAATCAGGAAATTATATTTTTCATCATTGACTTCAATTTATACATATAAAAATTCAACTATCACAAATGGGCATTTTAAAATTTAATTGAGGTGATATAACAGTATGAAATAAAATGGAGGTTTAAAATACTATTTCAGTTATAAATAGGTACAAAAATATAATAACTGCCAAAGCTAAAAACAAGACTATGCCCACTATTGTCTGCTTTAAGTTGGAGGCTATTATTTCTAGTTCTATAACACGTATCTCATAGCCACTCATTCTGTAAAAACTTTGATTCTCTTCGCAGTTTAAACAGCATATTAGTTGATACTCGGGCGATGGAAATTATTTCATAAACCAGGATAAAATTATAATGTGGGTAAATATTTGGTGCCAAGTTCATATCCACGAATACGAGGGAATTTCAACCAGTCAAGACCGAGTCTGATGAATTAACTTTGCAACACATTATATGACTCAACTAATTCCGGCGTTGCGGGAGCTATAACCTTGATATTTTGAGTGTTCATGCAGTTAATAACTAATACGAGGCGGATTTGCCTAAGTTGGAATTTTTATTATGCTGCACACGACAAAATGAAACTCATCTGGAAACATCAAAGTGATTTTATGGCCCCAAATTGGTTTCAAATAACAACATTTGCTGAAATGGCCCTTGCAAATTTCGTCATTTTCAAAGGAATATTCATGAGATCACTAAGCTTTATAGTCAACACATTTACATTTGCACTGGTTGGATTCAGCCTCCTTGATAGTACGGCCTGTTATTACGGCCATCGAAATCAAAATCGTTCCAAATAGGACACCTAAGGTGGAAGGAAGCATTTTTAAAGTGATATCCGAAACGTTAGTTTCTTTGTCATTTGCATTCAGATGCGAGAGTAAACTTTGCAGTTCCTATGAAGATCTTAATCAAACATTTCCACAGCACAATAAATTTTATTGTCTCGAATCGCAAAAATATAGCTTTTTCGCGTAAAGATATCGTCTCCTTAACACGGTATGGAACCAAAAGTCAGATGAGGCCAGGAGGTTATTGACATAAAAGTATGTTTTCTCCTTGGTCTAAAACATGAATAGGATGGCTTTTACTGTGTTTATATAGTCGATGCACTAGAGTTGGTAGAGGATTCTTACTATTTTAATGAATCTCGTTGCCAGAATGGAAAACACAAATTTTTCCTGTGTTCTCTGTTTTTGCAGTACAACCTGCAAGATCTGGATGCCAAATTTTATCCTCCAAAAGTTATACACACTTTTAACATCCAGAGGAATCTGCATTTGTCAAAGAAAGTGATACTGAGGCAAATTAGTTAACTCATGAGTATTCTGATTCACTTCAATTGAAAAACTAAAATTCGATAACTATAGGACGATATAGTAAAATGCAATTCATTGATGACACCCAATACTCAGACAGAAAGTGTTAAAAAGAAACAAAACTGGTGTTAGTTTGGAATCTCCAGCAAAGGAAACCGACGGGCGAAATTTGTAAAAGACAAAATTAGGCATAATATTAAAATTAAAATACAAGAGTCGCAAATGCTGGATGTGCGGAACTCTTTGATGATTAAACAATTCTAAAATAAAAATTGGCAAATTAGTGGTTTGAAAAAGAAACGGAGAAACAAGCAGCAGCACAAATGATATAATCCAGATAGCTAAAGCACTTTCGACGAAATGCTCTAGTCTTTGCGCGAAAAAATGTGTAGCGTGTTCTTATAAGTGGGTCATCTTATATTGCCGATCTGAATACCGAGGGAAGAATTAGAATCCCATTAAGCCTGAAAGTGGGAATGAAAGCAGTAGGCCACACTTCGGCATCAATCAGTCCAGATAGGGAAAATAACCGAGATAACTAAAGCCGAGATAGCAAACGAAAGGCAACTCCTTAAAAGGATGTTGGCTTTTATCCACACAGCAAGCGGCACAAACCATACAATTCCCACACATCAAACTTTGCCAACAGCAAGCCGTGCCCCTGGGAGGTGATGACTGTCATTACTGTTATTACTTTACAACGGTTTCATTAGGTTAATCATCAAACGATCATTAAAACGGAAGCAGTAGTCAGCGCACCTCACAAATGTCTAGGAGGGTTTTGAAGCCTCTTTAAAAGAGCACGGTCCATGGAGCGATCAGGTGGAAGGATAATACAAGATTTTGGTAAGTGTTCGAATTAGGAGAAGAGGATAGGATGTTTCAGACCATAATTGGGATTAGATGCAATCAGACGGACCGTGATCTGATATAGCTTACCAGCACAATAAATAGAAAAATTTGGGCTCTCCATCTAACTTTTGATGGGTACAAAGTAGTTGAGTCACATTCCAGACTAATCGATGCATCACATAAATATCATTTTTTTTAAATCATACAGTTGAAGTATAAATTCATTATGTTTTCTCCCATATCAAAGCACTGGACCATAACACTAGAAAAAGATCTGTGGCTACGAAGCTGGATCATACAGCCAACTCTTACAACAGACGGAGCATGAGAAACAATAGAATGTTTCACAGCTGCTACAGGAATTTGGTTGGATGGTTGGAATAAAATAACTTAGTAATTTTCCACACGGTTTATTGTCCTCGAATGGTTTCAACGAATAGGCGTAATTTTCAAGAGGTTACAAAAATTACTTTATTATCATCATTAATAATTGTGTTGGCGCCAAGACATTTAAATTGCGCTCACTGCCTTTTTCATTATTGTTTTGTTTTTTTTTTGTCTTTTGTCAGTCAGCGGTTGCTGGGCACATTGTGGAAGTGATTGGATCTCAGTTCCTTTTTGTAACGCGTACATGTACTTACAGTCCACTATATATATATATATATATATATATATATATATATATATATATATATATATTTATATATTTTGAATCCGGCTTTTATTTCTTCATAGTTTTGCCTTCCTCAGCGCGAAACATTTGGTCCTTCGGGCCGGATCCGAATAGAATTTGAACGTTACAATTTGTGATTATATTGTTAATGCCTGTGTTTTACTTTCAATCATACTTCGTCATCGTTTAATTTCTGTCATCTCAACGTGGGATACGACGAGTTCGAACGGGAACATCAACTTCCATTTTGCCTGGGGCTAACTTGTTATGTCGGAGAGTTGCTGCGTATGACATTGTTTTCTTCATGGAGTACAGCAATCCTGCTCAACGTGTTCATGCTGGTCAACGTGCTCATCCTGCTCAACGTGCTGGATGGCGACAGCTGCTAATTACTGCCCTTGATGTCAGAGTTCAGGTTAATCCTATCCTTTCTTTATTTACTTAATCTTATTCATGCATGCCTTAATAAGTTGTGATGGATCCTAAGACAAGGAAATCATTAATTAAAAAGAGAGGTATCATCAAAGCTTCTCTTGCAAGACTACATAGTTTCGCTACTAATTTTAATGAAAGCTCTCAAAGTGTACTTGAACTGAGGGTCAGACAGGAAAGATTGTCGGAGATTTATCAAGGTTATTGCTCTGTTCAAGAAGAATTAGAGCTTGAGGATAGTGAGGAAGATCACTCGGAGGACAGGGAAGCATTTGAAGAACAGTATTATGCAGTGCAAGCAATTTATCTTAAATTGCTTCAACCAGAAAGTGAGGATCACGCGAGTCAGTCATCTCGAGTTAACTCAGCTGATTTTCGACTCCATAATGCTCCTCAAATTAGACTTCCAACTATTGAATTACCAAAATTTAAGGGAAATTTTGAAGAGTGGCTACATTTTAAGGATACATTTGAAGCATTAATTTGTAATAATTCACAATTGTCGGCCGTGCAGAAGTTCCATTACTTATTGTCTTCTTTAGAAGGAGAGCCTCATCAATTAATCCAAAATCTTCAGGTGACGAACGAAAATTTTGATGTAGCGTGGGACCTAATAAAAAGAAGGTACCACAATACAAAGCTGATTGTTTCAACACATCTGAAAAATCTATTAAGAATGCCAACCGTCTCTAAAAATAGAATTGATTCGCTGAGAGCACTAATCAATCATGTCCAAGCGAATGTAAACGGAGTAAATGCCTTAAACATCACTGTGCCATTGTTTGATATATTGTTAAATCAAATGATTTTGGATCACCTGGACAGTGACACGAGAAAGGAGTGGGAACTTCATTCCGAAGCGGAGGAAATGCCCACACTGAGGCTAGTTTTAGAATTTTTAGAGAAGAAATGCAAGGCGTTAGAAAGTATCGGATCCACTTCAGAAGTGCCAACAGCTAAATTTAGCTCCAGTGTGAAGCCACAATCAAAATTCCATCAGTCATATGTAACAATAGGTGGAAAATGTGTACTATGTAAGGAGCATCATCATTTGTACAAATGCCCTGAGTTTTTGCAAATGGAGGTTCAACAACGTAGAACATTAGTTAAGAAACATAATTTATGTTTCAACTGTTTGAATATTTACTCAAAGGATCATAAATGCTCCACACAGAGGTGTCGTGAGTGTAACAGAAGACATCATACTCTATTGCATCGTAGATATTCCACAACTAAGCCCTCACAAGATGGGACACAAACTCTTCAATCATCACAACAAGTGAGTCTTGGGAACTCGCCTGCAGTTCCTTTACAGAAGTCTTCAAGCAACTATTGCGCCTTCAAAATGAAATCCTTCCCACAAGTCATGTCAGCCACTGCTTTAGTAGAGGTTAGGAATCGATTTGGGCAATTTGTACAATGCAGAGCCTTACTTGATTCAGGATCTCAAATTAATTTCATCACTGAAAATTTAGCTCAGAAACTGCAACTACCCAAAGTCAAACACCATACTCCAATCTTGGGGATAGATAAGGTACGATCAGAAACAAATATTTGAATCTAAGATCTCGCGTTAGTGATTATGACACCACTATCGAGTGTGCAATAATTCCCCGAATTACCGATCCAATTCCATCCACAAGACTGGACATCGGCGAGTGGAATATTCCAAAAAATGTGGTCTTGGCTGATGAATACTTCAACCAACCAAACGCAATTGACCTATTGTTAGGTGCTCAAATCTTTTATGAAGTGCTAGGGCCAAACAAAATGAAGAGACCAGGTGAATTTCCAATTCTTCAAGAAACCCTCTTTGGATGGATCCTGGCAGGTGTCATTCCTAGTAACAATAATGACACTTCATTTCAACCTCAACAAATTGCATCACATTGCCTTCAAGTATCATTGGAAGACCTTATCCAGGAATTCTGGAACATTGAATCAATCCAAACGCCTACCTTAACATCTGAAGAAAGGGAATGTGAAAGGCATTTCATCAACCATACCAGGCGTCAGGAAGATGGAAGATTTGTAGTTAAACTACCAACCAAAATGGATCCTATGGTGCTTGGGAAATCAAGACACACAGCATTGGGTAGATTGCTACAAATAGAAAGGAAAATGAACAAGAATGTGGATTTGTTTAAGTCATATCATGAATTCATGAGGGAATATTTAGAACTAGGGCACATGCAACATCAAGTTCAACAATCTCAAGAATCAAGTTTTTATCTTCCACATCATCCTGTTTTTAAGGCCTCCAGCTCAACCACATCCATGCGAGTAGTTTTTGATGCCAGTACCAAGACTACTTCAGGTTTGTCATTGAATGACATATTAATGGTGGGACACTCAACTCAGCAAGATCTATACTGCATCATTCTCAGATTTCGCACTCATCAGATAGCTATGGTAGCTGACATAGAGAAGATGTACCGACAAATATTAGTTCATCCTGATGATCGCAAGCTACAATGGATTTTATGGCGAAAGTCACCACAAGACGAAGTTGAAGAATATCATCTCACTACTGTGACCTATGGTACTGCTTCTGCTCCATTTTTAGCCACAAGGTGCTTGGAACAACTTGCTCAAGAAAATGAAGAGAACCATCCTAGCATTTCAAGGATTATACATGAAGACTTTTACGTGGATGATCTTCTTAGTGGTGCATCTACCCTTCAAGAAGCACTGGAATTCTACAAGGAATTGACCTCAGTATTAAGTACTGCTGGGTTTTCATTAAGGAAATGGTCTACAAATTCTCCTGAATTGTTGGCAAACATCCCTTTGCATTTACAAGAAACAAAACTTCAGTCATCCCTTGGACATGGAGTTGTTACTGCATTAGAATTACACTGGGATCCAGCCAGCGATCAGTTTCAAATAAAAAGTAACTTAGCCTTACCTAATCATAATCTTGTTGTAACAGGTGCAACAAAAAGAAAGGTGATGTCTATCATAGCAACCATTTTTGATCCACTTGGATTGATCAGTCCTGCAGTTGTTTCATACAAAATATTTCTGCAGACACTGTGGCAAGAAGGAATTGATTGGGATGCGGAACTTACACCTTCTCTGTCGAGTACTTGGACAAGGCTCTTTGAACAAATTCCAATACTTACTAAGATAACAATTGATCGTAAGGCTGAATGTGATCATGATACAACCTTACACCACAAAGACACATCTAAAATTAAGTTTGATGTTCAGCCCAACCTGGAAATTCATGGATTTTGTGATAGTAGCCAAAGGGCTTATGGTGCATGTCTGTATCTTCGGTCAATTGATTGTCAGGGTAATTATGTGTCTAAACTTTTGTGTTCTAAATCTAAGGTTTCTCCTGTGAAAACAGTATCACTGCCTCGTCTTGAATTATGTGGAGCTTTACTCCTAGAAAGGCTATATGATAAGGCTAGAGTAGCTCTGAATCTACGTGTACATAAGGTTTATTTGTGGAGTGACTCCACATTGGTGTTAACATGGTTGGCAGGAAGCTCATCAAGATGGAAAACCTTTGTTGGCAACCGAGTATCCATTATTCAAGATATCACATCTAACGCTCATTGGAGACATGTCCCTTTAGTGTGCAATCCAGCAGATCTTATTTCACGTGGAATGACTGCTGATTCTCTTACAATTTCTAGATTATGGTGGAATGGTCCAGAATGGCTTAATCTAGCGGAATCATTCTGGCCAACATTAACTTTGGAATTACCCAATCAGATAATTCCTGAGGTGAAAGTTTTGCATTCTTGTGCTGATCCTGCTCCTCAAGACTGGATTCAGCGATTCTCCAAATTACATAAACTTGTTCGAGTTATCGCATACTGCAAACGATTTATTGATAATTCCAGGATGCCTAAGTCCAGTCGTCAAACATCATGTCTTACTGCAAGGGAACTGGATGCTGCATTACTGTCATGTGTTAAAATGGTCCAGCACATTCACTACTATAAGGAAATCAATGACTTAGTGAACACAAGGGAAATATCTCACAAGAGCAAATTAATGAGTCTAGTACCCTTTTTGGATCAAGATGGACTATTGCGAGTGGGTGGAAGATTGCAACAGTCTCTTTTATGTTATGATGCAACTCATCATTTCATATTACCAGTAGAACATCATTTTACTAAATTACTCTTGAAGGCCGAGCACTTAAGATTGTTACATGCTGGCCCACAGCTATTAATAGCCTCCATCCGTCAGAGATTTTGGATTCTAGCTGTTAGAAGTTTAGCACGGAAAGTAGTGCATGAATGTCTTCGCTGCCACCGACTGAAGGTCCAAGCATCAAAACAATTAATGGGAGAGTTACCTTCTTTGAGAGTGCAACCTGGAAGACCATTTAAGGGCACAGGTATCGATTATGCTGGTCCAATCCTTTTAAGGCTTGGTAATTCACGAAGCAGGACAATTATTAAAGGATATATTGCAATATTTGTATGTTTATCAACCAAGGCAGTACATTTAGAAGCCGTCACCAGTTTAACCACGGAATCCTTCCTTGCAGCCTTAAGAAGATTCATTGGACGTCGTGGCATACCTTCTCACATCATGTCTGATAATGCAACTAATTTTCGAGGTGCTGCACGACATATTAAGGAGTTGTACCAGTTACTTCAATCAAATCATTTTTCTGAGAAGATACAAGGATTTTTAGCTGGAAACCGCTGTGAATGGAGTTTTATCCCTCCTTATGCACCACACTTTGGTGGGATATGGGAAGCTGCCGTGAAATCAATGAAATACCATTTAAGAAGAGTGTTAGGAGAAAACGTTGTTACATATGAGGAATTAGCCACATTATTAGCACAAATTGAGGCATGTATGAATTCCCGACCAATCTCCTACCTATCCAACCAACCTGATGATGTTAGTTATTTATCACCTGCACATTTTCTCATCGGTGAACCCTTGACCCAATTACCATCTCCTGACTACTCTGACGAAAGGGTTAGTAATCTTTCCAGGTGGCAGCAGCAACAACAACGGCTGCAGCAATTTTGGAACCGTTGGACCAAGGATTATTTACAGGACCTGCAACAGCGTCGTCGCTGGCGGCAAACCTATCCAGATTATCAACCTGGGATGGTGGTACTTTTGAAGGATGATCATCTACCACCATTAAAATGGAATTTAGGGACTATAACTGAAGTGTTTAAGGGACCTGATGGACGGGTTCGAGTTGCTCAATTAAGGACATCCAATGGCTCTGTTAAAAGGCCTATTGTTAAGCTATGTCCTTTACCTGTGACAACATAACTTATTTTGGAACCAGACGTTCCAAGGGGGCCGGTATGTTGGCGCCAAGACATTTAAATTGCGCTCACTGCCTTTTTCATTATTGTTTTGTTTTTTTTGTCTTTTGTCAGTCAGCGGTTGCTGGGCACATTGTGGAAGTGATTGGATCTCAGTTCCTTTTTGTAACGCGTACATGTACTTACAGTCCACTATATATATATATATATATATATATATATATTTATATATTTTGAATCCGGCTTTTATTTCTTCATAGTTTTGCCTTCCTCAGCGCGAAACAAATTGTTTAGTTAATTTTAGTTAACATCAGTTAATTATCATCATTAATAATTAATTAGTACTTTTACTATTTCATTCATTATTGCGTTGAAACCGCTCGAGGACAATAAACCGTGCGGAAAATTACCAAGTTATTTTATTCCAACCATGGAAAAATTCCACAAAGTAAGCCCGTCGACGATTAATTTTATTTGGGTGGATGTCGCTAGAGATTCGGAGGCCACAAACAAGGCTTAGTTTGCACGAGAGATTCAGAACAGGTATGTTTCAGAGCAACACAGGCCCATTTGACTTCACACAACATCTCTTGGTCCGACAGAATGGATAAAAGTAAGAGAAATAGTTTGTCAAACAGATCGGTGCGAACATTTGTTCTTTCCACGCACAATAATTGACCATAATAAAAACTGAGATTCACATACAACATTCTAATAATACATTTCACCACCCAAAACCTCATCCCTTATAACTTTACATGGCCGGTGTCGTAACACCCCTTGCCATACGCCCATACGACGGCTCGTAGGATAATATGTAGATGTATAAAAGGTTTCAGCTTGATTTTTTTTTCGAGCCAAACGATGAAAGCGCCTTCACGACCGAAGATGTTGTTCCAGAATTGTAAAACGTATAGTGTTCAGTAATTGATTTGTTTTTAAAATAAGTAAAAAAACATACAAACATACTATTAAATTTCTGTCGATCTAGTTGTCAGAAACTCTTCATTTTTAAAAATTAGAGTCCCTGAGTAACGCATTCTCGCACCGTTTTCCAGTTACATTGGATGGCATTGTTTGTAAACTATTCCTAAACATAATACGACAAGTGGCTGTTATTTATTTTATCACCGCAATCATAACGAGATCACTTTCTTCAAATAGAGGCTAAATTCATTGAGTTTTGTGCGAAGACATATCTGGCTCCAGCTGCCTTAAGTGAACACGCGGAACCCGACGCTGCTCGGGAGATTCGATGGGACTCGGAGAGGGAAGAGGAAGGAACCGGCCGGCCCTGGAGGTCACAGGCCGAGAAGGAGGGAGCGGAGAGATCGGAAGGGGAAAAAGCTATTAGCGAAGTGGGTGGACGGGGGTTGGTGGGAGGTGAGCGGCAATTAATGCCGTGGGAAGGGTGGCTAGAGAAGTGTTTGAGTGGAGAGGAGAGAGAATCAACGGGAAGAATCATAAGGACGAGACTGAACCAGCGAAAGAGAAAAAATAAGAACAGTATAAAAGCATAGGGGGTCATTAATTGAACCGGGAATCGAAAGTATGTATGGCTTGGAGGAGCAAAGGATGAAGGCAAGCCACACTCTCAATGCCGGGGATGACAAAACCGTTAATTCTGGCATTAGCGTGGATTCGAGTCAGCTGTTCATCTACACCTACATACTACCCGGCGAGCCGCTGCTTGGGCGTGTGGCAGGGGGTGGTAGGTCACCAGCCGTGTAAAGATATAAACGTTTTGGAGGTGAAATGGTGACATGTCCTATGAGAGTGTATTTGGAGGAGCTCAGTTTCTATTGTGGTCGCTTATTGTGCGCGGAAAGAATGAGTTTTTGTAACTATCTGTTCGGCAGAGTATCTCTCTTATTTTATCGCATCTGTCAGACCTAGAAATGTAGTGAGGCGTCGTGATAATATTCTCTATGCCGCTCTGAAAAATATCAGTTCTGAATTTATCAAGCAGCCTAAGCCTAGCGTGCAGCCTCCGAGTCTCTAGGGGCTCCCACCTTAATCCCTCTAACAGTTGTGTAACACTATATATTCGTTCGCAACAGTTTTTAACAAAGCGTGCTGCTTTTCTTTGTATTTAATTAATTTTTTTGGTTAAATCTTTATGACCAGGGTCCCAAATGCTCGCGGCGTATTCGAGGTGTGACCTAACCAGAGCGAAGTATAGCATCTCTCCTTGACTCTTTCATCCGAGGACCTTCCTATTATACGCTTAGCTAAACCTAGTTTCTTTAATGCTGTGCCGCATATTTTCTGTGTGTGTTCCCCACGATTATGGTAATTCCAAGATATTTTACTGTATTTGAAGATTTTATATTTACTCCACCCACAGTACGGGTACGGCATTTGTTTGATGACTTCCGCAGGAAGTGAACTGTGGTGCATTTACTGATATTTAATTCTAACCCCCACTCATCGAATGAACGTTGTTAAGGTCAGATGACAGATAACTTCAAAGTCCGCGTCTTCGCTCATTTCACGGTAGACTACTGTATCGTCTGCAAATAATCTTAGTGTACTACTAATTCGAGAACTTAGGTCATTAATATGTAGATTATTCTTCTTCGTGACCTCTTTTTTTATTAATATAAAAAGAGTAACAGTTCTATCATGAATAAATGATCTACAATCTCCAGGAAAATAACTTTATATTAATGTCATTAATATAAATAATGAGTAAAAGAGGGCCAATCCCGCTTCCTTGAGTAACGCCGGGTGTGACTTCGACCATATCAGAGCTAAAATCGTCAATAACTACTTTTTGTTTTCGATCACTGAGAAAGTCCCTTATGCAGTTCACTATTTTTTTTATTAACTCCGCATGATTACAATTTATAATTGTGTTTTTTGTGAGGAACCTGTTCATGAAGACGAACCCATCAAAGCCGTGAGACATTCTAATATCTAAAATGGAATACCAGCATAAAATGATGATGGAAGGGTGAAGTTAAAAATACACGAGGGATGAAAAACAAATCCTTAGTTGGGATTCCACATTTCGTTTAAATCAACACGACATAGGTTTCGGCATATCATGCTATCATCAGGTATGATAGGCCGAAACTTCGGTCGTGTTGATTTAAATAAAGTTTTTAATCTAAAATTTAAATCAATTCGACATATAAACCGAAACCTAGGTCGTGTTGATTAAAATAAAGAGTGGAATCACAACAAAGTACTTGTTTTTCATTCATTATGAAGAAGTTCCACAGAGTAACGCGAGAGATGATGATTGAATGTATCCTATCATATAAAGCAAAGACAGATAGCATCTGTTAACGTAAGTGCTATGATATGAATTTATCAAAACTGGATATCCGATCGACCCAAATGATGGCATTCAAGAAATTTGAGGTGTGAAAACACAATAGTTTGAGTCACCCAAATCCACGAGAAACCTGTTTTACACAAAAATAAAAGAATTACTTCATAAAACACATTACATTCTAAAATCTACAGTTATTTCTTAATTATTTTACTCAAAAGAGCTTAGTTATATTTTTCGCTCATGATCAAGGTTTCAAGCACCTACTTCGTAGTTAAAATCTTACTTTTTTTAGTTTTTACGCTTGTGGTTTGAAGGATTATTTCCAATTCGCAAAACAATCGAACGTGACCATTTTGCACCTGCAAAATGAAAATTACCAGGAACAAACCGAGTGTTTCACCTTCGCAAATAGTTCCATTTATCGGTCATCGTAAGCACAGATATGTTTCGATCCATCCTAATTTCAACACACTGAATGTCTAAGTCATTTTATTTCAACTGTCAGTCTGCAATTTAGAGACGTCGAAGTGGGGAGTTCCGAGTCAGAAATGGCCGTTTAAATAGATTTCAGCTCAAGTTAATCAATACAACAGTCATCAATTTCATGTAATTCTCACTAAGATTGTCGAAAAGCGAACAAAGTAACAGTGGGGTAATTAAATTCGTAAATTTTAATTTTTTAAGGATACAAATATACGCAGCATGTAATGAAATATTGATTAAAATGTCAAAGTACAAATTTTGACACTCTTCTTGGCTCTACCTCTTTGCACGAAGGTCATTTGAGATGAAAAGTCAGTTACTCCCTCATAAACACGAGACAGCGCGCTGTTATATTAATCTAAATAGCCTAGAGAGATAGAATATGCATTAAAGTTTAATTCATTGTAATAAAATAATATTATCCAAATAGCATTATTTGACGAAAAAATTCAAACGATTAAGGCGGACGGGTGACCTACTTCACATCCCCGGAAATTTCCAAGATTTCGATCGGCATTTGTTCCCGTTGAAACAAACAACGCGTGGGATTGTCAACTCTATACGCGAGAATATCTGATGAAGATTGACACACGGTTAGGACCGAGAACAAAGGAGAATCTCCATGCCAATCTTGTCCCACTGATCGGATCTAAATTCTTAAGGTAGAAGCACGTCATGTCACCTTGTTAGAGCTACATGGATGTAATGCGAAAGCGCACGTATGCATGATCCTGTCCTCATATAAAATTCGTTTCAGTGAAAGGTCGAGAGTTAATGCGGGAGAAGTAGCGTGATAGCCGCTTCATACAAAAAAGTATCTCGGAATTAACTTGATCACTCGAAAAAATAAATATATAACCACTTGAATCGTTCTAGGTAAACAAACGAGAACTGTATAAAAATGTCCTTGTTATTAATTAATGAATGCACAGTAGGAAATAAAAGGGATATGCATACAATGCATATTAACGAAATAATAGGTTGGATGGAAGAGGATGAAAAAGTGACAGAGAGACGCTACTTCGCTCTGGTTAGACCACATCTCGAATTCGCCACGAGCATTTGGGACCCTGGTCATAAAGATTTAACCAAAAAAATTAATAAAATACAAAGGAAAGCTGCGCGCTTCGTTAAAAACAGCTGCGAGCGAACATATAGTGTTACACAACTGTTAGAGGGATTAAGGTGGGAGCCCCTAGAGACTCGGAGGCTGCACGCTAGGCGTAGGTTGCTTGAGAAATTCAGAACTGATATTTTTCAGAGCGACACAGATAATATTATCAAGACGCCTCACTACATCTATAGGTCTGACAGATGCGATAAAATAAGAGAGATACACTGCCGAACAGATAGGTCAGTATGGACAGGATAGGTCAGTGTGGAGGAAATTGCTGAAGCAGAGTGCGGTGTACAAATGTGTGTTTGTGAGGGAAACTCAGTGACTGTGCCCACCCCAGAAGGGAACGGCATGATTGGTAAGTATCTACGTATGCATTTATATAAAACAAAGAAGTGAATAAAAAAATTGTTAACCATGGAATACTACTAAGTGACTGAAGACAGTTTTACTTTTAAAATTGTCAAAAAGGGAGGGTTGAAAATTTTTTTTCAATCCCCGTTAATTTTGTAAAAATGTTTTGCGACCATATCTCTCGATAGAATATCATCAGCAATTTCCTTTCTGGTATAAACAAAATAATGAAATTCCAAAACTGAAAATGATGCGTATGATTAAGAAGCGACATCAATGTGTGGCATTTAATGAGATTAAGTGAACACAAGGAGTAAATTACAATAAATTACAATTTTGCATAATCTGGCGAACATCGCATTTGCCAAATCACCTCTGTACTCATTGCGCTTTTGTAAACGTAACGAATTCAAAAAGATGTCTAAGGATAAAGGTGATTCAAAATACCAAAATCCTGAGGTTTTGATTACCATTATCACCAATAAAGTTGACCATGAACTTTAGGAATGATAATACTGACTGTTCAGTGGATTCAAACTATATTATTCATCTCATTACCTTAATCACGACAGTGAAATGAGAAAGAATTTGTTAAATTCACACATGAAGTACATAAAAATAGCTTATCAGGAAGAAAGGGAACTGGCATTAGATAGGGATGGGTGGAGGACTGCAGTCAACTAATTTTAGATTTGAACGACCAATATTGATAAATAATCACAGATGATAACAATGATACCGTTTTAAACAAATTAAGTATATTTTTGTTATCCTTGTGGTAAACTACCAGTTAAACCCTGACTTTTGGTAAGAATATCTGCCTACGCTGTAGGTATGTGATGCAAATTTTGTACTTTGTAGAATATTGTACAGATGCACACTATTTCAAGTCCTCTAGCATAAAAAATATTATTATCATACTTAAATTCTCCCCATATGAGGAATTTTATACTAAAAAAGGCCCATGTTCTAAGAGATGGAATGACAATGTGTCACCAAGGATACGACATCTGTTTTTCCTAGGCACCATCCCCACCCTGGGACTTTCTTTCGCGTGTTACGGATAAACGGGTTCAATACTCGAGAAGTTTGACATGAATGTTTTTTTTCCTCACACCTCAGCTGACAAGAGACAAGGGATCCGATGATGGATGTTTCAATAGCAATACCGGAGGTGCCGGGGTGAAAGCCGATGCAATTTGCGTCCGGGTGGAGTGGTGGAGGGGGAGGACCCGGATGGCTCTCTGAAAGCGGTGCCAGCCAACGCGGGGGAGATGGAAAGAAAAAAACACTCCAAGCACTTTGCTACATACTCAACACTCCCACCAATCTCCCGCGCACGCTTCGGAAGCGGAACTGATGAGTTTCAAAATGCCTGCCCGAGGAGAGGAGGTTTTAATTAAGGCAGGAGAAGGGATGCAAACGATCTCAGGAGGGCCAAAGATACCGTCCCAGTACGAGGGACGCTGCATCGGAGGACGACTCATTTGGAAATCGGCGACTGATATTAAGCATATGCAGCTATTAGTTTAAGTGTAAGGAATGGTGTCGGGCCTCACTGGGTGGAATTCTCTCGCCTCAAAAAGAGTTGAAAGAGGATAACTACAATTCCAAATGTAGACTTTATTTAAAAAGACAAATTTCACAGCAGAGCAGCATTTTCAGGAAATAATGACAGGTTTTTCAACACTTCATGCTCACAAATATAAACACCTGAAGACTTTGCTCTCCAGCAAAACTAGTTGGCTACAATAAAATCTTCAAAATATATTGCAGCGTTCTTTATCCAACTCGTCGAGAGAAATTGCAAGGGATGAAAATTTATAAATACTCCGGTATTGGTCATCATTATCTTTACGTAACATACTCTCGTGAAAATATTCAATATTCCTAACCCTAAATATTTCTAGCAAAATGTTAGAGAAATGCCAAGGGAAATTTTTTGAAATGGATTTCCTTTCACAAAATTACTAAGTTCGGTTTTTATCTTTTGAAATATCAATATGAAGAACCTGAGTGGTAGTTAAGACCCCTGGAAATTTTCATTACAGAAACTAAAACCAAAGAATAATTGTTTGTAAATATTATAGTTATGCAAAGTGCATGAAACGAAACGCCGTGCATAGAAACCTGACACAATTTGCTCAAAGAGGACGTGTCAATGTGGGCATTTAAAACACGGGAGCACTGGATATAATTTTAATAATGAAACTGAAACCTTACAGAAAAAAATGTAAGCATTTCTAAGTGTCAAAAACAGAAAAGAAGCGAAATCACTGCCGTATGCTCCAAAACATAATAGAGGGGGGAAAAAGCGAAAAGAGAACGTTTGACTCTCGTGCCATTTCTAGTTTTCACCGAGTTCGAACAGGTTTTTCTTACTTCTTAGGTGTTAGAGTTCCTCGGCATGAATGGGCGTTACGTACCAGAGTAAAAGGTTACACGATTGTTTGGTAGAGTCTTCTCCGCAGCAGGAGATCGGAAGTGAAATCTGATAAAGGCGGCAAAAAATCATACCAATCAATTCTAAAACTTTAATTCATTTTGTTTTCCTTCGTTTTAATCACTTTCCCACAGCAAGCAGTTAATTAATACGTAATAATTACGACCTGAGCCCCAGGCTCGAACATGGAAACTGATTTTCGGCTTTGTACATAAATATAAAAAAATAGTCACACTACTGGCGTTGATCACGGCAAAGATAACGGGAACTGGTTGAAGAAATGCGATAAGATCGATACTTAAATCGAAAGAGTTCGACATAAACGCCTTTTCCATTCGGTTTTTTGTGATCCACGTTCGACGTGAAGACTAAGAGCCCGAGGGTTATTCTGCCGCATTCGTTCACATGAGACTGAATCCAACCGGAGGATGGAAAGATGGATTGAAGAAATGGACGGAAGACTGCGAGGGAGAACTAAGACTCCCTCGCGCTAATGGGCATTAATCTATTAGAAAATTACGTCATATTTATCCTCTCTCACAATTAGAGCAGGCCGACTCTATTCCCCTCTATTGCTTCGGTTCATTGGCCTCCTCTAGTAAAGGCATTCCTCGAGTCTTTGTGACCACACTACCACCCTCCCCAAGCCTCAAGAAGGCCGCCTCAAGTATAACTTTTCCTATATATACATTTTTTCCATTTAACTTGTCATAGATTTATTCATACATCATAATTACACATACAAATAGTAATAGTTAAACGTACAAAAACCTAATACATACAGAATCATAAATTATAACATTCCTAAACATAAATTATATCATTCATAAATAATAACACTTTTTTTTCATGCTATCCTCGCTAAGTCCATAGGACTTGTCAGCCATTGTGTCTACCATTCAAATACTTGGTTCATTGGGATATTCCACTTATTTTTTCTCACCAAATCATTTTTGTTCTTCGATTAGCCAATTTTAATTTTTACATTAACCTCTCTGATTTTTGTTAGTTCACTTATATTATGTGGTATAACATTGAATTCTTTTGGCACAACAACCTTAAATGTACTACTAACGTACTTTGTATAATGCATTGGTTCCAATATCAATATTTTTTAATATTGGGATTCCAATACGTAAACGTAATGGGCCAAGTTCCACAGGAGTACAACATGAAAATAAGTAAGAAGGAGACTAAAATCCCAGTGTGCGGAAGAGAGAAGATGAATGGAGAAGTCATACTGAGAGGAGAGAAATTAGAGCAAGTGGATTCCTTCGCCTATCTGAAAATCTGACCAAAAAAGACTAGAAGCCTTTGAAACCTGGTACCAAAGGAGGATGCTGAAGATAAAATGGACGGACAAAATAAGAAATGATGAAGAGTACAGAAGAATAGAAAAGGAATGGACCATTCAATGGGACACCATAGAGAAATGAAGGACAAGGTGGATTGAACACACCCTGCGACACAATGGATTGGTGGAAAACATCATTGAAGGTAAAATACAGGTGTAAAGTCCCCAGAGGAGGAAGACCCATGAATAAGTTCATGGACCGAATAAAGAGAAAAAATACATAGGAAGAGACAGCAGGAGATAAAGGTGCTAGCATTAGATAGAGAAGAAGGGTGGAGGAGGGCTGCAGTCAACCAAACATAGGATTGAACAACCAATGAATAAATGAACCAATATTTTTTAATGTTGGGATTTCAAAATCCCAATTTAGGAGCGATCAAGACCAATATCCTGTATTAGATATTGGTGGTCGGAAAAACCAATATTTATAATTGGAATATTGCATATTAAAGAACCAATATTTGCAATTGGAATACCAATGTTACAAATTCAAGTGTTGAATATTGGAACTCGGCTGAGGAGGGTGAGTGGTCGGAGAGCGCTCAAAATCATTGAAAACAGACGACGCGCGCGCGCGCGGCACTCACTGCACCACTTCCTCCTTTGCCACCATTGTTCATTGCAATAACCAGGGAAAAGAAATTTATATTGATTTTCTTGTATTATTAAGAGACTTTTGCATAGTTAATTTAGTCCCTCTTTCGAAGTGATCCCCCTCATTTCTAACACACTCCTACATCTACATAATACCCTGCGAGCCGCTGCATGGGGGTGTGGCAGGGAGTGTTAGGTCACCAGCCGAGTAAAGATATAAGTTTTTGGGAGATGAAATGGTGACGCGTAGATACTGTAGCAGTGTATTTAGCATGTTTTGCATGTTTCCTGCCACGACTCTTGAGTCACGTTTTCATAGTCACATTATGGATCATTTTCGTAGTTTCTGTTGCCTTTGTAGTACACCGACAGTGCGGTGTTTGACGTGAAAGTGTATTTCTTCACCGTAGTTCATGTTGGAGATAAGTCACTCCCTGCCAGACACCCTTGATGTGGCTTGAAGGGTAATAAGTAGATGTAGATGTTTAAAGTACATAACTTCACGTGCAAGTACCTTTTAAAAATAAAACTTGCTCCCAATTGTGTTAGAGCAACGCTGCACGGACTAAATCGCCGCTATGTCCGTTTGGCTGAACGACTGAGTTCAAGGAATAGCGCAAAAGAAAAAAGTCACGTGATGCCGGCTATAAAGTGGGAGGGAAGAACTATGGGAAGGGCGTCACGTGACGGCACATCGACCTAGGTTTCCGAGAAAGCTACTCCTTGTCTCCAAGGAGGATCCGTGAAATTGGTCATCGATCGGAATTTCTTTTTCCTCTCTTTCCGTTTCCCTTCACCTCTTCGAATATCAGAATTCCACTTCGCTAATTTATAAGCCCCGGCCTGAGACGCTTTCAAGATAGCAAAGAAAGGCGGTTTTAAGTGCTGAGTTAGGTTGGTGCGTCATAGATCTAAATTTAGAACACCTTTCCCTAGAGAGGAAACGAGGGCTTGATTAAACAACACAGGTACAATGAAGATTTCGAGATACGTCTACGTTATTTTGTAATTGAGAGACACTTGCAAGAATACTTGCAGAGTAAAGTCATCCTTGGTTCATTCCTCTTTACCCTTTCTTGCTATCAACATCCAGTCTATCTACATTCCCTGTTCAAATTCGAATCAGTCTCTGTTTTTTGACCCACTAGAACTGACCCCTCCAACCTCTAATGCCCAATACCTATGACAAATGCTTACCTACAATTTTTATTTATCACTGGATTGAGTAAATCTTAGCGGTTGAAAAAATTAATAGATATAGACCGATCAAGTAAGAGATATTCATTGCTCGATAGCAGAAATAGGCAATGAACTGAGCGGACATTGAGCAATAATAGACATTGATTGCTCAATGTTCGAAAGTTTCATTGCCTTTTTTAATTTCTTCCTTCTTTCCCCCCCCCTTCCTCCTTCTCAAAGGTTTTATAACACTGACCTTGCTCCCTAACAAGAAAAATTTTTTATTCTCCTTACTTACCTCCCCCAACCTCTTTCCTTAACCCCGCCCCCTCCTCCGTTGTAAGGTATAAAGAAGGAAGACTGGTGAGTGTCGACGTTTGCTTAACCTCTTGATAATGGCGATGGCTCGCTGTAAGCGGTAGAGGACGATTAAACCGTGTGGAAAACTACAAAATTTTATTTCTTTCCTTATCATGGAAAAACTCCACCAAGTGAGCCCGTCGACGATTAATTTTATGCCTATTTTAACATTTTTCCAGTATGCTTACGGAATTTTAAATGCTTAAGGAAAAATTTAGGGAAAAATTAATTTATGTCCTAACAAAATGTAACCTATACTACTCCTTTCCAGAGTTATGTTGCCCTCTGTCGTCTATCGCGTCAGGAGGTAAAAGATTCTTTTTCATTCATATCCTCAAGAAATTGACAATTATCTACCTCTAAACGGGCCACTAATGGACTAAAAAATTTACCGGAGCCACTATTCCAGCCTTTTCGAAAAAAATAAAACGGCATTCTTTCCCTATCTCCCAACAGTTTTGACTCTTACGCAATACTTGACTGCTACTGCCTGGCCAGCCGCTTCAACCTGTTCTGAAAACCAACCGTAGAAATTTCCAAGACTAGTCACACCATAAGAGTCCTGTTCCTCGGGAGTCCAGTCTTAGAACATCAATTTAGTGAATGGAATATACTCCAAAGGAAACACACATAGAATGGACATACTCCAGCGTAAATGCACCATCAATAATGACGGATTGTTTCGAGGACGGCTTCTTCTTATTTCAGCCAAACTGGTTTCAAATGCCTTCAACTACTCGTCATAAAGTTTTAACACAGATCTGCATTCAAATTAAGGATTGGATTGGATATTTGGAGGAGGCGACCGATGGCTAATGTCATTTGCGCCATAGGGGACAGGTAAGGAAGGAATGGATTACTGTACTTGAAGTGCCCACTCAAGTAGGGATCGGGTTCCCTATGAAAAACATCAACCTCTGCAGGGATTTGAACCCTGGCCCGCGAGTACTCTGGCCACCACACCCACCCGATCCCCATTCAAGTTGAAAGATTCTTTCCTAGCATTATCGACACGGTCAACGTAAAAATATAAATAATACGATATGGGAATGTATAAATGTCTTAACTTCCAAAAAAACCTATCTATTACCAGTAGAATACTTTTGAAAAACAGTAGTATCATGTACATCTACATCTACATAATACCCCGCGAGCCACCACATGGGCGTATGGCAGGGGGTGTAAGGTCACCATCCGTGTAAAGATGTAAGTTTATCGGAGATGAAATGGTGAAACGTATTATAGGAATGTATTTAGTGGAGCTCAATTTTTATGATGATCGCTTATTGTTCACGGAAAGAACGAGTTTTTGTATACATCTCTTCGGCAGTTTATCTCTCTTATTTTATCGCATCTGTCAAACCTAGAGATGTAGTGAGGAGCCATGATAAAATTCTCTTTGTCGCTCTGAAAAATATCAGTTCAGAATTTATCAAGCAACCTAAGCCTAGCGTGTAGCCTCCGAGTCTCTAGGGTCTCCCACCTTAATCCCTCCAAAAGTCGTGAGACACTATATGCACGCTCGTAGCAGTTTTTAACGAAGCGCGCTGCTTTCCTTTGTATTTCATTAATTTTTTTGGTTAAATCTATATGACCAGGGTCCAAAATGCTCGCGGAATATTTGAGATGTGGCCTAACCAGAGCGAAGTAGCATCTCTCTTTGACTTTTTCACCCGAGGACCTTCCTATTATACGTTTAACAAAACCTAGTTTCTTGAACTCTGCGCCACATACGGTTTGTATGTGTAATCCTCAAGATATATCAGAAGATGTATATGTAGATGAGAAGAAGAAGCTAGTGCCAGGCAGACTGGCCGATCGAAACATATCTCTTAGGAGGGGAAGAGGAGACGGAGAATGGAAAGCCCTTGGGTTCGTACGCCCACACCCACTAGACTACCTACACTCTCTGTAGTTGATACTCCACCGCATCCACCCGGTCATCGTCCCCCCCCCCCCACCCTCCACAGCTCCCGCACACCATACTGCGAGTCAGCCGCACTTCCAGCCACCCGACAACTCCTCACCCCCTTCCTTCCTCTGTTTCGCCACCGTGCCAAAACAACCCGCCACTCCAAAACCCTCTCCTCCTTCCCTCACCCTCTTCTCCCGCCTTCCCCTCGACAAGGGAGGCAGTGCTCCGACTGAACCACCTGTTGAGGATCTGCAGAGGACTCGGAGAGGGAGAATAGCGTCCCCCCTTCTCAATTGCGACAAAAGACGGTCGCCTCAATCGCATGCGCGCGAGAAGTCTTTACGGATTACAACAAGATCGGCCAATCGGATGAAAAAAATTTGAGCCCATAAAAAAAAAAGATTTAGCATGGCGAAATTTATGCGAAAACTATAATAAGTAGAAAAAACTGATTAAATCAGGCGTGGATTAAATGAAACGGTGATTATCTCAGACGAAAAGAATTAAAGTCTTTCCAAAAACGCTAATTTTTTCAAATGCAATGATGCGCTCTTTGCAGCGTTGTTTCACGATATAAAATCTAAGCGAAACTTAACGACGATTGTGAGGCAGGGACAACATGTAATACTTCATCAACAAACCTTGTTCTTTTCATCATGAGCAGATTGATATAAGATATTTCTACAGGTTTAATATTAATATCAGGGTTATCTACCGATTAACATATTAACATGACTAATTATCGTCAAGGAGATTCAACATTCTCTTTTAGAAGATTCCATATAGAACACCAGTCCACATTAAGCCCTACTTCAATGTTTCCCTTATATTCTTACGTAAAGTCCTCATTCATCTACATCTACATCTACGTCATACCCTGCAAGCCACCCAAAGGGTGTGTGGCAGGGGGTGCTTTCGCACCAGGCATGCATGAATGATATGGTAGAACACCGACATTACATTAAAAACCCGCGTACCACACATGCAAAGCGCCAATTACAAATCTAATACCCAAGAAACATTGTATCTCCAATCGTTCTAACATGCAAGGGATACAAAGACTACTACTACAGATTCAAATTATCATGCATAAATAAGAACATCATTATTTACATCATGCATAAATAAGAAAGAGGAGAATATAATGAGAAAGATTAACTGCCTGCCTATTGTCAATACTCGAACTATTCATGACGACGATCACAGCTGTTATGGTCCCGAATGGTACGCGGAAAAAATGACATTTTATACCTATCGGTTCTACAATCTAGCTCTCTAATTTTATTGGCGCGATCTAATCTGCCGTAGTACGAAGGGGTTAATAGTATGTTTTTTACGTCGTCAGTAAAATGATTTTCCTGAAATTTATTTAGGAGGTTAAGCCTATAATTTAATCTACGCTGTGATAGCGATTCCCATCCTAATTCTTCTAACAGTCCAGACACACTAGCCAACTTATCGTAGCATCGTTTCACAAACCTAGCTCCTCTTCGCTGGACGCGATCTAACTCTGATATCATTATCAGGTCCCTCATAATGTTTGATTGGAATGTATTTAAAAACCTCGATTCTTTTGGCTAATACTACGGAAATCAAAAAGTCCATCAATCAAGCTCAGAATTCTGGCAAGGTGTGAAACTCTGCACGTATAGGGAATTTTACTGCGAAAACAAAATTATCACACGCGGAAAGGTCAAAAGTATACGAACAACTGGGAGTAGGTCTGTTTAGGTATGGCGACAGTTACAGAACATAGGAATGCCTAAAAAATAGAGCCACGCCACAACGCCACATATACCCCACATAATAACGCCACATATGTTCTGTATGTGTAATCTCTGTATGTCGAATCGATCAAGTTTACAGTGATTAGAGAGAAAAAATGCCTTTCTACATTCTTTCAATTTTCCCAAAATCTTCATATAACTCTTATTACACTTCGGATGGATTGAAGATGAACACGATAGGCAAATAACCGCGATTTATACCATTTTTCTCCCATTAAACATTGAACATATGTATGCGTTACAGGTTTCCGTCCATTCAATAGGACGGCATCGACATTCGTATGGACTCCTTTCCCTCACAGAATTGCGCAACCTACGCAAACAATTATTCCTGAGGCTTATTTTATTCCGCGCGTAGGTTCGCTGTGTCCGAGAGGGTATGATGTCCAAATATGATTCGCCGGACCTCGAAGGTCTTACACTCCAAGCTAACGGCTTTTCATCGCACCTGACGGAGAAAAGCCGGACTCCGAATGTGCCATCTGGCGTTATTAGTTCAGTTGCCACGCTCATCACTGCTCTCAAGGTTAAGTCAATAAAAATATCCATACGAGCTGGAGATACTTCTTTGACTCCTTTTTTTTTAATATTTCACCGAAGGAAATTATACTGCTATTCAAAGATATCGTTGAAAAATCCCAACGCGGAGTAAGAGGGACAAAATGTAACCTTATTCTGGTAACTAAATTTTAGAGTCTTGGATGTATTATTGTTTATATTTAGGCAATTATCATTGAATATAGACAACCCAGGCGATTATTAGTGAAAATCAAACATCATGGAAAATCAAACGTTTAGTGAAAATCAAACATTACGGTAATTTACCACAGATAAAAAATTAACTTATCGGTTACGTCATTGGCTTCAACGTAATACATCATAATTACACTGGAAGTTCGTTTTACTGCCTGATTTGATAATTTGAAAACTATATCGTTATTTTTAACGAAACAAACAATGTCAGGGGTAACTTTGTGAAATTTCTCCATGATGGAAAAAGAACAACATTTGTGCATTGCGGGTGACTCCGTAAAAGTGAAACTCCGTGGCTAGTCCCGGATAGCTTAAAATTTGTTAACTGGTAAGATTTATTCACGACCCGGGTTTCGACAATTCTTTTTCCATTATATCGTTATTATTTCAATTTTGTGGCAATAATTCGCAGTTCTTTTTTCAATTCGAATTGCACACATATATTCTGATTAGGTACTTGAAATTTCCCATTTCTCTAGAACACAATCAATGACAGTTAAGTCGTAGGAAAAGATAACTGGTAATGTGAAGGCACAGTGGTTTCATATTCTTATTTCAAAAGCAACACGTTTCACAATACTTATTTCAAAGATAATGATTACTTTGCAGCTTCAGAAAAAAATACGGTATCTTCTCTACTAACCAACGGGAGCCAACGGATAGGCCCAAACCCACAGACGGTTACTTAAATCCTGTGCTGTGAATTTTGATCTTGCCGTAAATTTCTTGTTTTAGTGTTGAACGAAACTTTATTTTTCTTCTTTTCCCCATTACTTTTATCGTCCTTCTGCCCTACTTCACCTTATTTCAGTTCATTGCCCTTGCAGAAGAACTCATGAACTCAGCAAGAGCTATCAAAAGAGGAGAGAAAGAAACTGTGGCGGAAAAACAGAACCATTAAGGACTTATTTAAATGACACAGAACTGTTTCGACAGAAATAATACAAAAAATATATCCGCACTATATAGCCTCACTTTTTCAACCAGCGACGCGATATGGTATGAGTTGAGAGAATAAGAGTTTTGCACCTATTGCAAGTTAAAATTTGGGAAGGGCAAGATTATTTCCACGTGAGGAAGGGGCAAAAGTAATCTCTTAAATTAATGCGAAAACATTTTGTTCCCTATAAAAAATGCAAATTATTCCTTACATTATTTTGAAAGAGCAAAGTCACAGGGGATACCGATCATTTTTTGTTTTCATTCTGAATCTCTTAATTTTTAAGTACAAAAATCCAAGGGATCAAATCAGTGATTCCATTGGATGTATGTTTCTCGGGTGTTCCACCGGGTAAGCAGGTGCATAGGTCCCGATTTAGGTCCAGAGGCCTCAGCTTCTCAAAAACATAAAATACCATTAGTATTTAATACGGAGCTCGTCAGTGTAATATGGACAGAGAATGTTAAACAGTTGATAGAATGATATGGTTGTGGCTTGGAAGAAGAAGAAAGTGAGGCTGGTTTTTAATTTGCTGGACAAAATCACGAGCAAATAGAACATTTTATTTACTTGGGCTGTACGCTTGAATTAAATGGGCATAGTAAAAAAGACATACAGAAGAGAATACCGTTAACTAAGGAGACGTTTAATAATATAAGGGAGCTGATGACGGGGACTTTTGATAAGGATGTGAAGAAAAGCCTGGTGAATAGCTTGATATGGAGCGTAGCGTTGTATGGGGCAGAAACGTGGACTCTCAGAAAGGAGAACGTAAATAGGCAGCAGGCTTTTGAAATGTAGGTGTGGAGAAGGATGGAGAAAGTGGGGTGGACTGAGAGAAATACTATCGAGGAAGTGTTTGAAATGATGGGTGAGGAAGGGAAACTTCTGAGTAAAATCCGGGATAGGCAGTGTAGATGGATGGAGGATGTAATAAGGGGTGATGGGTTTACTCAAGAATGTGTTAGAAGGAAGGATGTTGGGCAAGTGGAGAAGGGGAAGAAAGAAAATAGGTGTCATGGACGGGATAAAGAAGGATCGATCGTATGCTGAGGCGAAAAAGGATCTACTAGAGGGAGATAGGCCCCTGAATGTATAGAAAACCGGGAGGAGATTCTCTGACATTCAATAAAACCTACCTTAACCGGTAGAATACTTTGAAAAAATAGTCGTAGCTTTATTGAATCTATTAGGGTAGAGTGTGTTGCACGCATGTGGCAACAAACTCCCCCGCCATATGCCTTAATTTTTTCGCGGGGTATATTTATATACATGCAGTTTTTCGTGACTAGTGTCCGAACATCCCTTGCTACACGTCCTAGCAGCTGCAGGTAGGGTGTACATTTTATACAGGTGTGAGGGGGGAGCGGATGTCTTTTATAGAGCGCTGAAAGCAGCAAGATGGTTGATGTAGTGTTGAAAGGCTGAACTCGAAAGACGGACAAGCACGGTGACATTCACTCGGAGCGCGAATCGGACGTCAGTCGGCACTGCGGTTCTCAAGACTGGGGTGGAGGCATCCAAGGGCCTTTCAATTCGCTCCAATTGCCCACTCTTCGATAACTCGCAATTGAGTGACGACGGTGGCATCTGAAGGAACCGAAGTAGTGGAGGGGAGGAGGAGGAGGAGGAGGGATTAAATCGACGGGAGGGGAGGCAGAAAAGGGATATCGGCCGCGGCTTATGGAGCACGGAGGTGGATTTGGACGCACCCCACTCGTCCCGCGAACCAAATCGACGCTGACTCGGCTAAGCGTTTGTGAGTGCCGCTCAGATATTAATTCCGCCAGTTCGACACTTAAATTCACTCGTTACGTAATCGATTGGGATGAGTCTAAGTGTTATGGTGAGTGAAAGTGGATATAAAGCTGCTCTGGAGTACATTGAAGTGGAAACGTAATTACTCTAAAAAGAGTGGAGCGAGAATGAATTCAATTTATGATGATCCTTGAGTAAGAAAAATGAGTTCACTCCATTACTGGGATGCGAAACTCAAAAATTAATTACATTTTGCACTGAACAATAATTGACTATAGATTGCAATCAACTATGAAATATTAAGATGAATGAAAAAGCTAAATAAAAAAATAAGCTACATCAAAGAAAAGCCTAGCGTGGTGCCACTCCGAAGCCCATTACACAAGCACAATTTACGAAAACAATTCCCTAATGTATTCCAATTGCTGAAGTCAAGAGTTAAACTTCGCTCACATTTTGTCGGCTCGTTCTCTACGGTAGTTTGAGTGAGATAACATTCCACCTAGAAATCAATGAAGTTGGTCTCGATTTAAAGAAAAATACCTCATACTTCCGAAGTTATCAAAATATAAACTCCTTATCGCAGTACTTTACGAGATATTCGATGAAAAATACCAGCCATTTTACATGGGATATGGTACGTGTTTGCACCTACTTTAGAGAGAGATTATTTTTTAAAAATGAGGAATTTCTAACACCTATATCTCGTCAAAAATTAAAAGTGACTAATTTCTATGTTTTCTTAACTTGAAAATGAACTTTTCTTAACTTTTATTTCTTGAAAATAAATAATATTGTCACCGTGGTATTTTTTTCATATAGCAAAATCGCAAAAAACCTTCCTTCTTGATGGAACTTTAAACGCACCGCGTGAAAAAATGAGTCATGTACGGGATAAATACGAGCCTTATGTATATATTTCTATTTAATTAGATAGAATTTCAGTCAGATAAAATTATATCATTGCATCATAAATCACCTTCAGCTGGTGAAATTAAAACGTATGCAATTCGAATATGGTTTCAATTATGACTCGGGAACTATCTCGCTCAAACAACCCTAAATCTTAAATTCATACACCTAACCCATTCCCACCTCGCTAGAAATGAAGGATTTATGTCTCAGGTATTTCTACATCAGCTAACATTTAAAATAAAATAAATAAACGATAGAAAGTGACACTAACCAGGCTTCCTTTCTCGGTGATACCTAGTACATCGAAGAGATCAACGCGCTCTTTATCCCACGCGTTGGAATCGCGTTAGAGCGAATCTATTTCAATTTCCGGGATTCGAGGAAAATTTGGTGAAAAGTTTGATGCGCGAAAGTGGACGCGGTGGATTTCCAATTCAGCGTGGGCTCAGTGGGGTCGAGATGATTCTCTTTTGCGGCCGTGCGGATGCAGGAAACGTAACAGCCGAACTCATCCGCTCAACCGCGGGGGAATAAGACTATTGGAATTAAAAAGAGGGAGGGGACACCAGTCCCCCACGCCCATACCCATTTCCTCCCCATTTGTTACGTCACCAGACAACGGGAACGGTGACGAAGGGCAAGGGGAAGGGCGGGGAGCACAGGCAAGTGGTGTGAGGGGGACAATAACCCTTGGTTCTCTCCCCGCCCCCCTCCCTCCAGCCTGCCGCACCGGCACGAAAAATAATAGAACAAAGGGATGAAGCCGACGGACTGATCGATTCACAAATCTATATATATTAATTTTGTAGCGTGTCAGTCATTCTGAATCCGTTTTGTTTCTTTCTCTGTCAATTTTTGATCTATAAGAGTGAGGTTTGGTGCGTTGAATGAATAATCTCTGCCTTCATGATTTGGGAGTAGTTTTGGATTTTTATAGCTAAGGCGTGTGGCAGGGGGTGTTAGGTAACCAGCCGTGCAAAGATGAAAGTTATTTGGAGATGAAATGGAGACATGAATTAAAAGGAGTGTATTTAGTTAGTTTAAATAAGATCCAAAAGAGCGGATGCTTGAACGTGTGGCAGGGGGTGTTAGGTTACCATCAGTGCAAAAGGTGTAAATTATATTTTTGGGTTGTGGTTGCAACAACCAGATGCTGCAGAAGGGAGAAAGGCCAAAAGGGAGAGTGGAAGAGTTTAATGGTTGAAACAAAAGAAACCCACAGTGCTCTCCTATTGAAATGGCTTTAAAAACAACAAAGGAGAACAGTGAATGAAAAAAAAACATTTTCACCAAGGAGCTATATTTTAGACTAGGACACTTACCTCATGCGGGTACATACCCCTGCTCACGGAGTGAGCAGCCTAGCTGCCTGCTAGTCTATATTGTTGTTTTCACCGCGAGGGCACACCGGCTGGTGATACTTATGTAGGCACACTTAAAATAGTATGAACGAAATATCAGTTTCCTTAGAATCCATGCATTTGGTCTCATTTTTAAGAAAAATATCCCACCCTTCTAATGACCAAAAATTTAATCCCTTACCACATTACTTTCGGAGATATAGCCAAAAAATACCAGTCCTTTTACATGGGAAATGATAAGTGTATGCACTCCAGAGAGACATCATTTACAAAATGAGGTATTTCGAGCACTTGGATGTCGTAAAAAAACCAACAGCGTGTAGTTTGTATGTTTTCTCAACTATATTTGAAAACTTGTCATATTGCCACCGCAATAGGCTAAAAAAAACCTTCCGTTTTGATGGATTTTCAAACGCACCGCGCGAAAAAAATGAATCAAGTTAAAGACTTATTTAGATATTTTCATTTAATTACTTACAAGTTCTGTCATATGAAACTATATTATAGCACCATTAACAATGCAATATTTAATTGATGTATCTTACAGCTGGTGAAAGTAAAACGTATAATTCTAAAATGGCCTTTTATTATGACTAGGGAACTATCTCGCTCGGACTACCTTAATGACTCCTGCAGGCATGTAATGTCCAGGTTCCAGGTTAGAATCACAGGTCGCGATATATATTACATAAAATCCACTGGGTAAGGTGGTTATAAGGATAATTCAAAAAAGCAAAAAATCACGTGAGATTTTTTTGAATTTGTGGCCATCTCTCTCGTCTTCTTCAGATGGAGGAAGTGGTCACATTCAGATAGTGTTAAGAATACTTCCTCCGTCTGAAAAAGACCAGAGAGACTCAAAAATTCAAAAATATCTCGCGTGAGTTATTCTTTTTTTGTATTTTCCTTAAAACTGCCACACCCAGTGGATATTATGTATAAATCCAATAATGCGCACAGCGGGTTTTAAAACACCTGGGTAAACGCGCCTAATTTTTACTCATATCTTTCAAGCCAAGTGATGAAAAATTCGTCTGCGAATTGTGTGAGAGGAAAGGCATATAACGGAAGTCATGGATAAATATGGTAGAAGAGATTTTTAAAAAGGGGAATATTAGGAAATTTAAACGTCGGAGAGCGTGTTTAAAATGTACTATATATTAGTACGATTCTGAGGAAAGCGAAAGTGGTTTGTGAATACAGAACATTATGGAGGAAATTTTCAAGAGGGAACCCATTTCCAATTGCTGACGGCCGTAACTTGTTTGACTTCCCAACCACGCAAGGGAATGGAGTGATGGCTATGAATGTATGTAGAATATCCATGTGATACGAAGCTGTCAATTAATTGTGGATATACGTCGGAGAGTTATCCTGATAGATGCAATTTCGACATCATCGAAAAGATTAGACCTTTTTCTAGAAAACGAACCCGTTTCTATGAGAAATAACATCATTTAGTAACAAAATTAAAGTTGTTAACATCATTTTACCTTGAAATCAACGAGTCTAGTCTCACTTAATAGAAAAATTTCTCACGCTTCCAAAGATACAAAAATATTTTCCCCTAACCATACGACTTACCGAGATTTTCGACGAGAATTACTAGCCCTTATATGTAGGAAATAGAATTTGGATGCGCTTCAGCGAGAATAAGCTAACACCTAGATCTCGTCATAGAGATTAAATGAGTAGTTTGTACGTTTTCTCAACTATTTTTGAAAATAAATCATATTGTAAACACAGTAATTTTTCGGGATCACCAAAATCCTTCGGTTTTGAAGGAGTTTTAAACATATTGTGCGGAAAAAAGTCAAAATTATGATTTTTAGTTAATTACGGAGAATTTTAGTCGTATAAAACTGTATTGTTGCACTATTAATAATTCAATATTTAATTCATGCTTCCCAAAGCTGCTGAAATTCAAACGTATAATTCGAGTATGATCTCCATTTCATGTACTCCAGTCTGAGCCAATTAAACAACAATAAACACCAAGAATAGAAATTGTTCACTCTTCCTTCAATTGTTCACTTCCACTCATGTAGAATCGACTACAGATCTTCAGATACATCTAGATCATTCCTGAGGGTGGAGGCGTCTCAGGAGAGGGGTGGTTGATGGTGGGAGGATGGAAGGGACGGGGAACATGTCGGGCGCCACGGCAATTGTCACCTCCGCGGTGCATTGTGGGTCGGTCGAGTCGGCGAGCGCGTCGAAAGGCAATTGATGGACGTATCGAGGAGGAAGGGAGTGAGGGAGCGTTTGATTGACCGTTTGAGTGACGGATCCGCGGCTTCTTTTACCCGACTGAAATTCAAATCTCTCGTCCTCTCTAATTCCCATATCGCCCCTCGGCGATATTCCGCTGAATCATTCTCGCCTTTGCGGCCGTCCTTCTGCTTGATTCTCGCTAATACAGGGAGAAGACTGACCTCATTCCGCGGTATTTTTTCAGCTACGTCGACTAACCCTCATACACGGAGAGAAGAGTACTGATGAAAGGAGCATAATGAAAAGCTTGGTCATTGCAAAGGCACAAAGAAAAGGAGAGCTCCAACTTTAATATGAAGCGTTATATGGTTCGGTGACTGTTGTAGAAATGTTGCAGAGTTTAGATGCATTGTACTCAACAATAACGAGTTATAAAAAAACTTAACGTACATCATAACATTTGAGCAATTTATACGTTTTTCAAAGCCAAAGTAAATGTAAAATATGTAGGTGTATGTTTTATACTTCCGAAAAATGAAAAATATGTTTTTTAGGGGCGAGCACTCACTCCTAAGAGTTGCTTTTGGCAGATCGTCAACCTTCATCAAAGATGATTCTCCAGATTGAAATCAGTCTGGTGTGAATTGGTATTAATCTTTAATAATAATGACAAGAATATTTACTAGTTTTGAAAACTATAAATAACCATTGGGAGAGAAAAACAAACAATATGGCTTATTGTAACTCAACCCTTCCCCAAATTACACTACTGTTCCACGAACTTCAGTGTTTTCAATGGCCCTAAAAAGAAATTTCTACGTGATAATAAGCATATTTCTTTGGAGCCTGATGATGCGTAATAAATTAAGCAAATGTGGTTGAGGTAGAACTCCACTATATCTTTATCAAAATAAAAAGAATGTAAAGGAAGTCTATAAAAAGCATATGTCAACAGCTAAGCTGTGTTCATCAGGGAGCAATAAAGTCAGATAAATAGCCATCATTTTTGTAGAAATTCAAAGTATGTAATACCTACCATTCTCTTACTCAGGTACTTACGTTAACGAAACAAAATAATAGCGATTATTGTAAGAGTGGAATAGATATCCAATCCATCAGATCATATTAACATAAATGCCTTCCTTGGTTAGGATACAATCACGCTAATACACTGCTGGTGGCACACCGACATAAAAACGGACTTGCAACAGATATGAGTAACGTTTGTAACATCCACGTGCCTCAAAGCAGTCAGACTGCCTCACACCACACCCTGTACATGAAACAGAGCACTACTGAGGCGTTAATGGGGCGAAACGGGTTTTTAAGAATACTACGGATCTGCTTTAATGAAGAGTGGGCAATTAATATGAATCATAGCAATTGTCACTAAGACCAGTTTCAATAAGAAAGCTCCGAGAATGATTAAAAAGCAGTAAGAAAAAAATTAGAGTGATTCACAATTTGAGCTATGAACTAATTAAATGAATTCTTACCGCCCTTGTGAGGTAAAATCTTCAACAACTATCACAGTTCTTTTTAATTTCATTGATGCCCAGGGTACATACAGATACATCTATTCTATGCTTAATATAACAAAATTATCCCTTTCCGCACAATTTTTAGCGAAAATTGTACGTGCAGTTATTCAGCGTTAAATACTGGAATGCGTGATATTAGAGGAAAAATATCTTTTTCTCTTCAAATATATAAAATGTCATTTTCGCGAGAAATGTTTACAAGGTGAACACGCACCAAGGGTAATCAAAAGGTAATGAAATAAAGGCCCCCTTCATTTTAGTGGAGAATTTCCAGTGAAAGAATGGAGAACTCCGAGATTTGGTTTTGGAGGCTCAAAACATTTCAAAGAATTTTTGTTGCTCAAAAAAGCAGTTGATTGTCACAATTCGCATGATATGTATAATATTTTAAAAGTCATAAATGGCTATAGTGTGGGAGACCTCTAATAAACATTTTCTGAAAAAATCTCGTATCTGTTGACTAAGTTACCGCATATTGCTTCCCACATGTGAGTAGTATTGACAGGGTGATTAATGATACATTAGATTTTAATACGAAGAACATTTTTATGAAATTTCCTCTCAGATGTGGCGAAAGTTCGTAGATGTAACACGGGAAAGAATAAGGACGTCCTACTCCCTTCCCTAGTTACGCACAATACAACTACTTTACTACAACCTTCCATAGTTATGTACAGTACTACTACTTCCTCCTCTACTACGTACCATACAACTGCTTCCTTCCCTAGTTACGTACTGTAGGATTGGATATTTGGGGAGGCGACCGACGGCTAAGGTCTTTTGCGCCATAGGGGATGGGTAAGGGAAGAAGAGTGGATGGAAACCCGGCGTCGTCATTAGCCTGCTCTTAACGAAAGGCGCCAAGGGGGCCACGGTTTAACTTCTCATCCGACAGACGGAGTACTGTACTTTAAGTGCCCTCCACAAGACACTCAAGTAGGTATCGGGTTTCCTCTGAAAAACATCCGCCTCTGCAGGGATTTGAACCCTGGCCACCTGTGTGGTGGGCAAGTACTCTAGCCACCACACCAACCCGATCCCAGTTACGTACTGTAAAACTACCTCCTTCAAATTTTTACTTATTTACACTAATGGCCCCTAATCCTTGCCATTATCCCTTTTACCTACTTTGGACCTTCACCAACCTCCAGCATTTGCTGAGAATACGTAATGAGTAGTCGTATGAAGAGTTCATAGCACGGTGTGATAAGTCACCGGAAGTGTTTAACATTAAAGCGTTGTATAATTTTAATATAATAGGCACGGAAATGACTGTTTCAGAGATTAATGGATGCGATGACGACCTATAGAAAGACTTCATGCCTAACAAATACAATGTAATAAATTAACATAAATTATTTTAAAACTCGAAGGTGCAGATGCGCGGCTGAAAGCTTGGGTTTACTTATTGCCGAGAGGAATTTTGTAAAGGATAATCCCCGGTGAAATTATTACAAAATACGCTTGGTGAATTATCACGGAAATGATTTTGCTCTTTGCTGACGGAAATTTCCAGCTCTTGTGAGAGACATGAGAGGAATGGTCTTCAGAAGGAATAGGACGGGGAGGGCGTGTTAGAGTGGCTGCGATGGAAAAGTGAGTCATTGCGATTATTGGGAAAGCGAACAAAACATACATTTGTTTTAAATAATCGATATGAACAAAGAGCATGCATTTGGACAGTAGCATAGAACCATTCAGGATAGCCTACTGAATACATATTCAAGTAAAGGTAACATTTAGATGAGAACAGTGTAGATAATTCAGCATTTCCATAACGACTTCGTTTGCAGTCAGATTACCTGGGGTAATAGAAGCGGGGTTCCCGATGATAGGTATCCTAATTATATCATATGGTAAACCTATCCATAATGATGCATCAGACTTCAAAGCAAACTTCTAACGAAAGTGCGCACTTATTAATCTCTCCTGGATTGCCATTTTCCTCATTCGAAAGCATTTTCTTTTTATAATATAAGAACAGCAATCTGTCCATTGTCCGAGTTCCGATTAATAGAGGTTCTGTATCATCCGATGTAGCTACCAGTCGGTAAGATCAACGCATTATTAATCCAGTAATACATTCACTCCGACAACCTTTTGATGCTTTATCAGATTTTTTAAAGCTTACTTTATCCGATACACCCATTAGTTAGAGAATACCATCCCTGAAGATATTTTTCTGTTGAGTGAGTCGCTAAAAGACAATCGGGGAGAAATAGAGAGAACCGTTTCTGAACGAATAGCGCAAGGAATCTCATGCGGAACAAGAGAAAGATTTTTTTAATAGAATTTTTTATTCACCTCTTCTTCCGAGAACTGTACCCCAGAAGAGCTTCACCATGTAGGTCATGGTTGTGTGTGTTCTCCTCTCATAATATGCAATAGTCCTCAATATAAAATAGCTTCTCGGGAGCTTTCGGGGAAAGCTGAAAATACGCATACACGATAGACATTCCTTCCGTATTACCCGAGTTGGGATCTGCACACATTACTCGGATAACTGGGACTATACTATACTTATAAATGGCCATGAATGTCACTTTTTAACGGGTGAGTCTGGATTAAATAGAAGGAGCTTATGTACTAGAACGCCGGAAGCAGAAGAGGATATTTCCACATCAATTTCGACTTCAGAAGGGGCGAGCGTCTGTGCTGCGGTGAAGGGTCGATCGCATCAATTGAATTTCAGGAAAGCATTTCTGGAATACAGACAGACATATGTATTTATGAGTGAAACTTTGTAACTGAGCCTACCCCGGAAGGGAACGGTGCAATTGGTATGTATGTATGTATGTATAATGAATTGACATTTTTCATGCCCCAGGAGAATCAAGGGACGAGAGTGTTAATGATTCCAAAAACCAATGGTCCTTTTGTATTCAACGGTAAAACGCACAAATGAAGAGTGGGCTAGGACCTTTAATTTCGTGCGTCCTGCTGCAGGGCGAGACCGTCTCGGCAAATGGACCACTGACTCGACGTCCGCTCAAACCGTTCGCAACAAAGGTCGCGGCGGCGTCGGCTGCCCACGTGCCATCGACAGAAACCCCCCGCCCCGCTTTGCCGTCGCGACTGAGGCGGACCGACCACGGCCCTCAATTCATCGCCACTAAAAGCATTCGTGCCCGCCCAGCTGGAGAAAGGGTGAGGCCAGAAGTTGGAGGGGGGAGAATGGGGCATACCTCCCCACCTACTGCCCTATCAGGCATATCGGTCTCCCTGACGGAAACCAACTAACACAGAAGGACAGAAGGAATGTCGTCGCCATATTCGAAATCCATCTTCTCTGAAGATTATTCTGCAAATTATCTTCACAGGATGAGAGTTTTTCCGTCGTGCATTAAACTATATCCTAACAACGTTATTGAATCTACGGCACTTCAGAGTAGCATTGATTTAGTGGGATACTTCTTAGGCTTGGTCATTCTGCACCTCTACACAGTTGAAATTCATTAGAAAAAAGGGTTAAAATACTCCCAGAAAAGATCTACGTATTATCCAAGAGACCAATGTTACTTAAAAATAAAATGACGTCTCTGATAATGTTCGGATATCACATAGAATGAAGTCTAGGCGCCTCACAATATCCAGCCTATTACGCTTGATCCGGTATGAATCACACCAAGTCAGGATATATCGGATACTGAGAGGGTGGTCACAGTTGATACTTGATAACTCATCCTAAATCACTCCTAAACCGCATGAGCTGCTAGCCAAAAATAAGTGACCAGTAATAAAATAAATATAAGCCGTCTTTACTGAAAGAACAACCACCGTGAAAAGACACCCGAAACTTTCCTGACATCCTAAAACCACAGCAAACACCTCCGCAGCAGCTTCATTAACCCTCTCATACTTTCAGCTCATTTCACGTCAGATGAACACAAATTTCCTGAGTGCTGTTGGTGACATGAGGCTCGAATTCGCGACTTCCGCACTTTCCGGATAGGAAGTTAAGACTTCGCCACTGAACGCGACCAGTGCTGTGAACTGGATATTAGGATGTTGGATACATCTCGTGGATTCACCGCGGCAGACTCTTCCTCTGAACACGATAGAGGAAAGGAAGTAATAGATTAACAACTTTTGTTTGCGCGGAAATGAACAAAAAAAAATGAATTTTACAGACAGTCTTTGTATCCAAGGTATAATACTATATGCGTGGAAATGTATTGATTCTTAGAGTATTATTTATTCAAATTTCCAAATGATTGCAACTTTTCACTACTAGCTGCATCGAATTAACAATCTGATAAAGTAAAATTCACCAATAAATCCTCTGCGTATTAGCTACCAGTTGACTATATTAGCTGGAGACGATTCAAATTGGGTAGTTACATAAAAACGTCTTTGGGCAAGGATCATGCTTTGTGTTCCCCGACTTCGAACCAGTTCAAGCGGACAGAAAGTGGAACAGGGTGATAGATTCTTCGGCAAGGGGGGGAAAATAACATTAAGTGGAAAATTTCAAAAAAAAAAGAAAAACGCCCCGGGTGAAGCTCAGTGGAAGCGGCCTCTAATCCTCCTCGTATCGGGCGACTGCGCCGGTTAATCGCTGGCGAACAGAGCGACACCTACCTCACGCAAACAGACACAAACGCAAGCCGCCACGCGTGGAACGAGTGGCTGGCCGAAGCCAACACCATGGCCGGTATCTTCATTGATAGAAGCCCTCAAACGCGTGCGACAGGATTTTTTCTACTAATATTACTTATTACTTAAGTATTCTACCAGTTAAGGTAGTCCGAGCGAGATAATTTCCTAGTCATGATAGACACCATATTCGAATTATACGCTTTAATTTCACCCGCTGTAAGACACATTAATTAAGTATTGCATTATTAATTGTGCGATAATATAGTTTTATATAACAGAAATTGAAAATAATTAATGAAAATATCTAAATGAAAATATCTAAATAAGTCTTTAACATGACTCATTTTTTTCGCGCTGGTAGTTTGAAACTCCATCCAAACGGAAGGTTTATTGTGATACCGAAGAATTTACTGCGGTGACAATATGATTACTTTTCAAAAATAGTCGAGAAAACACACAAAATACACACTGCTGATTTTTTGACGAGATTTAAGTGTAGGGAATGCCTCGTTTTTAATACAGTCAAACCTCCCTTAACGGACAACTCCAAATAGCGGACACCTCCTAAGAACGGACAGTTTTTTAATCCCCGGCAGTAAAACATAGACACATAAGGAAATAATACCTCCGAATAGCAGACACTCTCAATAACAGACGCAGACAACAGGAAAGAAACATTTTTCCTCAATTACCTCCATTAACGGACACTCGCGGAGATCTATTCTGTAAAAATATCTCCTTTTACGGAACAAAAAACCTCATTTCTTGAGGGAACTTGGGAACATTTCCAGACCAAAGCTGATCTTAGCAATTCGGGTTCAATCTATTGTCCATCAACGAGTTAGCAATCGTTCCCTTTCCCATCGTGACTAACCATGATGCATCTTTTTGCTGCGGGATTATTTCGGTTACTGTAATTAATCTATTTTAAACTCTAAAAGGCATGAATTGTATCTCTCCCAGGTGCCACGTTATCAACTTATGATTTGCTGGTGATGTGCTACTAGCTTCTCTGTGGATAACAGATCATGATCATGCAGGTATTATGATTTAATTCCATATTTTTTGTTCATATGTGTAATTTTTCAATATTAAGACATAAAAGATAAATGAAATACATTAACGCCTTTACATTTTTATGCACCGGCGTAGGCACTGCATTGAATATCGCGTCATAATTTCGATCCCCTCTGAATAGCGGACACCTCTCAATAACCGACGATTTTTCTGGGCCCAAACGTGTCCGTTATTGGGAGGTTTGACTGTATAAGGTCTCTCCGGAGAGCATATACGTATTATTTCCCACGTGAAAGGGCTGGTATTTTCTAGCAAATATCTCGGGAAGTAATATGGTAAGGGGTTGAATATTTGGTGTCAATGGAAGGGTGATGTACTTTTCTTTAAAATGAGACCATATTCATTGATTTCTAGGTAAAATAATATTTCGCTCAAACTACCTTTATTTATTATCGTGAAATGCTTCTTACACACCTTTCAGTTCTGAAAGACTCGTAATATTCCTTTTCTGCAGATTCTCTTCCACCATATTCACCCATGAATTTCTTGTTCTCACACTATTCACTCCAGTATCAAAAAACAGCTTGTTTCTTCGATTCTTATCTCTCGACAAGGCCAAAGAAATCATAAGCAAGCTTCTTTCATTCTTGTCCAATAGCAGATCATGTATTTCACATTCTTTGACCATCCACTCAATTTTTTGAATTGATTAACTCATAAATTTAATGATAAATTCACATTTGAATGGAATCGTTCGTCTTATTAAACAGAATGTGGTATTTGACAGTTTTTTATTGGAGGTAACGATGAGATTTCACAAGATAAATCCTACTGTCATGTATTTACTGCATTTAAAGAATGATTCCACTATACAAAAATTATTGCCTTAAGTATTTTTTTCTAATTTAACATGGAGTGGGATATGATTGCCGAGGCGGCCAAGAGGCGGGTACATAGAGCAAAAATTTGTCAATTTTAGTCTTTAGTCAGGGCACATCTTAGTCTAGGCTCATTTTGTCGTATTTAAGTGGAGCGGTCTACAGTGAAATTATAAAAATGATTAATCCAAGTCATGAGAAGAGGCTGTCAAAAGCACCACCAACGTGATTCCCGCTGAGATTAGATTATTAAAATATCAAAAAACCCATTGATCTAACGGATGTCCTATTGAATTATATCTTTTGTTTTGATAAAAATTCTGTGAATTTTTTTCAAATTCTTTCCTTTCCACAATATTGAGATTTTAATGAATTAGTACTTTTACGATACAGTAATGGAATATTTATGAGTCTTCCACTGAACACATTTCATTCCAAAAAGTCACTAATATAACCTAAGTACGGATGAAATGATTCCATACGTGGCCATAGGGTAAGCACACGAGATGTAAG
Source organism: Ceriagrion tenellum (assembly GCA_963169105.1). NCBI lineage: Eukaryota > Metazoa > Arthropoda > Insecta > Odonata > Coenagrionidae > Ceriagrion > Ceriagrion tenellum. Next base: position 4,531,495 of record OY720641.1, on the reverse strand, counting down.
TTCGGCAACAGCGCTCTCCATATTGCCAACTGAATGTGGATCGCTCAATAGTATGTTGTACAAAAGCGAAAAAAAATCACTCCAACAAAGAAGGTCGTCAAAAGCACCGCCAATGTGGCTTAGAGCTAAGCGGAGCATAATGTGACGACATTGAGAGCGGCGCCGCCGTCGCCAAGCAATGAAAAGAGGAGGTGAACGAATGTACAGAGAGAGGATCGGAGGTCGCGCTGTTGTTTTCGCCGTCGTCGCTCGACCAGGGGCATGACCACCGAGAATACATTCGGTATTCTCGGTGGTCATGCCAGGGGTCGCTATAAAACTCGTCCCTGGAGAGTGCAACCGTCGGCCGTCCGCACACGACACGGCTTTTAACTCGGAGGACGCCCGACCCCGTCATCGCCGATGGCGGCGCTTGCACGCTACACAGGAAGCCCATCGGAGCCCGCCAGTAAACATGCGATGGATTATACAGAACGCTCCCCGGTCCGGAACACACACGGAGAATCTAACGATGGGAGTCGATAAAGCACGCCGAGCCGCCGCGCCACGAAATCTCGCGAGGCGATAACCTGAGCTTGCCACTCGTGCCAGAAGCATAATAGATAAAAAGAAGAGGCCTTTCAAAAGCTGCGATTCACAAATGGAGTTCATGGATCAGGACGAAAATGAAAAATCTCTTAGTAAATTCCACACTTAAATTTTTTCCTATTACCGACCTAGGTTTCGATTGCCATGCAATCATTTTCAAAGGTGGATGAAAAAAAAGACCAAAATGATAATAATTGCAAAGCAATCGAAACCTTTGTCGGTAATAGGAAAAATTTTAAGTGTGGAATTAACTAAGAGATTTTTCTTTTTCGTCAAGTCTGTGGTAACCTTCCACAAAGTTACGCCTTCAACCGTAAATTTAAGTCATGGATCAAATTTGGATAATCATGCGCAACTTTTTGGCACTCAGAAGGCATGTTAAGATATAAACAATAGAACTTGGAAAGGTAAACAGATTTTTTTAGTAGTAAAGGACATTTTTACAGAAGATTGGGAAGAGAGGTGATCGATGCTTAGAAGTAGGAAGAGGTAATGAGGATCGTAGGGAGGCTGAAATTCGTGATAGAGGGAGATATTGGGTAAGAGGAAGCAGAAAAATTAATAGACTTTATGGACGGGATGAGAAGAGATTGAACTTTAGCTGAGCCGACGGAAGAAATTATGAAAGGAGATAGGGGCTTTACTCTCAAACCATTTAGTGGATTTTCTATCTCCTGGATTTGAATCTACCTTAACCAGTAGATTACACAAATAATGGATACAGACATTCTTGCGATTCTTTCTTGTATCAAACATTAAGACATAAGATCATAAGTTCGAGTATAAACATTATTTAACCAGATCTTTACTAAAGATGTTAATAAATTTCCCTAAACATTCCCCGCCAAAAGATCGCGATTTTCCTGAATATTTCCATTCCGCTCTTGAACAGTCTTGAATGTTCTTCTAGTTAACTAATATATTAATAATTTCTACAGTAATACTTATCCAAAGTTGCCCAAAAAGAAGTTGATGAAAGTAGAAATTTGAAGCAATTATTTAAAAAAATTCTCGTAACTAAGTTTATCTTGTTCAAGATTTGGTATCGCCAAGGCTCGTTGGTAATATATACAGATAAATAAAGTAAAATCCCACTCAAGAGGTATTGTTACTTACTGTTGATGCACCGCACACAATATCAGGCAAAGAAAAAGACCTTCCAGGCCATAAAAAGGACATTGACAGACAACACAAGCTTCCTCTCTAAATTAAGTCATCTGAGTACTTAGATTTTTGCATGAATCCCATTGCGTACGACAACTGTAACTTAATGATACTCGTTTGCTTATGTTAAGTAAGGAATGAGCCACGCATGCGTACATAACAATGAAATGATTAAGACCGTATCTATTTGGAACTTAATCCCGAGGAGCGATAGTTATATTGTTTACGCTTTTTTAAACTGCATACTATCAGAAAAGCAGGTAGTAATAACAATGCTAGAGAAATACCTGGAATATTCACGAGTTTCATACGCTTGTGAAATACGTTGTGAATCTTTTTTCCGTCCTCAATCATCCTGTTAATGGCACGAAAACCAGTGGACAAGGGATTCACGCCTTCTGAGTCCACCAACATCTGTCGATGGAGAACTAATACGATTCTCCAGAGGGCTTAAGCTTTCGCCTTAATCAACTGTGAGAGATGTGTTAAAAGCCTTAAAATGTCAGTTCGACTATTCCAGAGAGGTATGGAGATGAGGGTGTTCATTGCGATAGAAATAGGAGCGTTGCGTCGGTCTTCGCGCCTAAGAAGACGATAAAAGTCTAACCGCGTCCCTCCAAAAGAGTTCTCCCGTCATAAAAGTCGAGTCGTAAAGCGACAAACAGACACAGCGTGCACCACGGAGGGTGCGTGGTGACATCGCAAAGGAATTCTCTCCCTCTCGCATCCCCAATCCCGAAATGCAACAGGAAATGCGCCGAAAATGAAAGTTCCCGGGTCCCTGAGTCGTACGTTCCAGTATCGATCATTGAGAACAGGAGATAAAGATATATTGAGGCCATGGACAAGTTCCCTCAGGGCAAACATATAAAATTAGATCATCGGACAAAGTCGTGTGCCAATTCAGGAATAAATAACATAAAAATGATAGCAGAGGGTGCGGTAAACAAATTTGCTGATTTAGAGGGTCAATAAAATAGAAGATATTATAGGTGTCGTTTTAATATTTGTTCTCTATATTCTACAACATGCACTTCAAGCATTAAAGTGTTGTGAATGTCAAGGTGAATATATTGGACAAACTTGTTCCATCACAGGATCGTATTTGAACCTCGCTTCCTGGTGCCAAATTCAAATCAGCAAATTATGCTGCCACACCCTTTATAATTATATAAAGATTTTGGTGAATTAAATTTCAGTCTCACGTCGCTGATAATGTACAAAAATATATATGAAAACATAGATAACGCTTAACAGTAAAACCACAACGTACTTAAGTTAGAAATTAGAGTTGAGATAATATAATCATACACCACTTAATTACTCCCAAACCATCATTTAAAATGACATTTTAGTTCTAACACTTTATTATTACTTGTGGAAATGAATACCCAAAGGAAGAGAATTTTAACTAGAAAGGCTGGCTATATTTTTACTTCGGGAATTTTAACAGATAAGATCCAATGGATCCCTTTTGTAATTATGATTTCGTCAATGGCTTTTGTGGTGATATATTTTTAAGATATCAGGAGATTTATCACTACAGGTTAAAAAGAGGAATCAACCATTAAATATTGTATTTGTTATATTTACAACTGGAATACCATGATATGTTTTAATATACTGAGGAAAATTTATCAAATTTGGGAAGATAAAGTCACGAAAAATATTCATTACAGGACTTTCTCCATTTTCCGTATTTTTACTTACAGCCACCAATGGAATTGTCATTGAATATTTATCAATAAAATGTTGCTTCTAGGTGTGTCGTGGAAGTAAAAATAAATCCTATCTCGCGGTCTAAAATGGCAAAAGAATTGAACGAATAGGCTTGTGTTTCGAGCGACTGGCAAAATCAGAAGAATTCATAATTTTTTCCCAGTCATCGGTGAAATAATTGGAATTAAACGACATTTCCTTCCAAATTTGACTCTCGTAAGGTACTCAATTCCAATTAGTATAATTCGATTGAATTTTTCCTCATCAATTATACTTCTTTGTGAATTGTTAAGTACATTTTAGCCTTTGCTTATTAGCTTTAGCCTTAATACACATAGAGTTCGATGACTTCTGAAAGGTTGAGAGCTGAGCGACCTAGATGTTGTACTGTCCACTATTTTAAATACTCAAAACTTTACTACACGTGTTTCGGCACTTTATTAGGCCATCATCAAGCACAGTGTTTAACAAAGTGTACAAAGTTTTGTGTATTAAAAATAGTGGGCAGTACAACATCTAGTGTTCTTCAATTGGAAAATGCAGTTCCACAACATCTCGCCCAAAACTGCCGACCTCTAACAGTCCTTATCACGATGGCTGGGAGCATAGAACCACACCGACCCGTCAATGTGGCAGCCCTGATGAAGCAGACGGCATTGTCTTCACAGGCACGCGACTCTTTGCCCCTTGTCAAAAATGGGAAAAGAGGCGAAGTGGTGGACGCGTGGGGGGTAAAGAACAGAAAGACAAGCGTTCGGTCAACCGGATGCAGAGGGACACTCATACAGAAACCCCTTCCCGCTTGAAAAGACAAACGAAGTGAGAAAGAGCCGACGATTGGCCTCGAACCCACGCTCCCACGGAAATAATGAACGGGCTCTGTATTGATGTGGAAGGCTGGGAGGAAATAGATATGGCAGTTAGGATTTCAGGGATTCATTCACGCACCCCTTTTCATTCGAGACATAAGACAATGCTTTCGAGCACGCATACAACACATGCACGTATTACACGGTACCCTACGAGCCACCGAAGATGCGTTAGGCAGCGGGTTAAAGAAGACCAGCCACGACAGGGGTGGGAGTATAGGAAAAACGAGGAGGAAAAGACGGTGGTAAATTGTATTCCAACGATGCGTCTCATACTAAGGAAAACAAACACTTTTATCCACAGATTTTAATCAGAAGTGCCAAAATTTCGCCTCACGGAGTCATCATTAGGCACAAAACAGGATGAGTCTTGCACTTGATGATGAATCTGTTAGTCGCAACCCGTAGTACTTATAATTTAAAGCTGCGGAAAATTGCGATTGCTGTTCATTTTATGACGAACTGCCACCATATAACGCCTGGGTGTGTCTCCTGTCCATGAATATACATAACGGATTGTTCACTCGTCGCCCAAAACTGTTGCCTTGAATTCCGGAAACAAACAAGTTTTTCGATTGAGTCGCCGTCTGGTGACGAAAGACGGCAGTTCAAATGTAAATACAGTCCACAGATCGTAAATAATCACGTCTTAACGGTTTTAATTACCAGTAATCATAATACAGTGGAAAAAAATGTAGTACAACACGCGGGACGTAATTACACTCTTTTTTAATATTGTCCAGTTTACAGATATATTTAATTCCTCTCCAAATTTTGTTACACAAATGCACAATTAACTTCTTAGCACTTCGTGAATATTGTTCTACGTTCTAATGTAATAATAATGCAAGTTGAAAGAAAAGGAATGAATTAGATGACGGATACAATTACAATAAGAATTTCAAAACCAAGATCCGACAACATCATCTATGGATAAGAAATTGCGCCAATAACTATCATTCTAATGACAAATAAAGGGGAGATTGTTGAACCTACTCTGAGACCACGCATGAATAGTAGGTTACGCATTAACATCCATATCAATCTATCTAGATCCCTCTGATTCCCAAGGCTCTCAACAGGTAATAAACTAAAAAAATGTAGCTGTAAATTAGCAGTAAAGATCTACACAGCAGAGAAAAGGCTCACGATGGAAGTTTCATATGCCGCTTACACACTTCCTGTAGTACATATTTCCTCTCTAGTATTTATAAAGTAACTGTTAGGTCTCAAAAACAGTCAGCTATTATTCACAGCATCAATTTGTTCATATCTCTTCAATCGTTATTGAATATCCACCACGCAGTCTCACGTTGACAACAATCCACAACGGCCATCTGCGATTCGATTGAGAAGACTTTTTTCTAAGTGGCGCCAAGGACTGAGTGAACTTAATGTGGAAGTTTAGGCAACACGTAGCCTAGGCAACGATGCCAAACATTTGAATCCATTATGTATATTCATGAGCCTGTCTCATGTTAGTGTCACTCATTATTTATAACAATCACTAACGGTAAGTATCAGTAAAGCTATATCTCTATGAGAGACAGAAGCAGATAGAAGAGACACATTTAAAGAGGTACCTACTCTGCCGAAATTATTATTATTATTAGCTGGTTTACCTCTGTCACACTCCCCTCCAAGTTACTGGCAAGCATCATGCATCATTGCCTTCTAAAGGTCGAGGGCACGAGAGGAGTTGAGCATTCGTCGTAGCTAAGTCCGATGCCCATCGGACAAGTAATACAACCATGCTGTCTTATCTGAGGGATATGGGGACTCAACAGGCCTCTCTTACATATAGCTCATTACACATCACAGAAAAAAACCACATCCTGGGTGGAGATGTATTTACGCAGGCGGGACTCGAACTCGCGAACCTGGGTCAGCAGGCAAGGATATTAACCCACCACAACTGGGGCCGTATAATGGGAACAAAATTCCAACTGTCGACGCATCAATAGTCAATTTAACGAGTAATGTGTGACACCAGCATAAAATACAAGGTTTTCCTGCAATTTACTTCCATTCTCTCCCCGCTCATTTTCCCAACTCCCTCTCTTTTTTCACGACTGTTGTCCTGACATCCCTCGCCACACACCTTTTCAGCGGTTTGCAAGGTTTTATGTACATGCATAGAACAGCAAGAAGTTAGAGACAGCCTTACCTTACCTGACGTCACACGCCCCGCCGAGACTCAACTGTCTACATGCTGGAAGGGGTAACCTATGTCGGTTCTTTCCTATCCAGCCGAGTGACGCCATGGTTACCAACGTGGGCGGCATAATAATCGCGCGGGCATTTGTTTAATTTTTGGGTTCGTACCCAAACCCTTGAAGGGCGGCCGTTAACAAAAAAAAAGATGAACGTGTTGGGGGAGGAGAGAAAAAAAGACTAACATGACGCGTTAGTTAGCTACGCCTCCGGTGGAAACAATTGAAATGCTGACTGCGCGAGGCGCCTAAGAGGAGAGGCACGCATTCATCTCCGACTTTCCAAGAAGAAACTCAACAGGATGGAAGGGGGGATACGAGGCTGAATGAGCGGAAAGGGAGACTTGTGGTAATATTATTGTTATGTTGGCGTCCCCGGAAGGAGATAAAAAGGGGGGGTGGCTTGGGGGCTCACGGTCGAAAGGCATCAAAAGGCGGCCTTTGGGCCATGTGGAAGTCCAAAGTGCGACACTTGACATAAAGTGAGTGAATGAGTGTTGTTCATTAATCACTCCGGCTCGAGATGAATGAATGGGAGGGCATTCATGTCGTCATACAAAGTGCGATTGCATCCACAGACTGCATTGGGAGGACGTTCGGGAAAAGAAGTCCCGCAGCCGAGGGTGTCAACTGTTGGCCAATGAGGGAGCGCATTGACACAGGAAACGGCATCAAGGGATCTGCTTACGCATACCTACATTATCTCGAGAGGAATTGCGCATGGGCAGCTACACTCCGGTCGTAAACCGAGTCGAAGAGAACGGTCTTTTATCGCCGGGATGCCTTCAGACCTTTTCCGGGTGCAAATCCCGGAAAGAGGGATTGATCGATCATACACTCAGATTCTTGTCTCAATGATGGATTGGAGAGTAGAGAAATGAACTTAATATCTCAGGGGGGCTATTCTCTAACTCGAAGCTCGGTAGCTTTCTCGCGAAAAGATGCTTCAATAGGCTCCTTGCTACCATCGGTATTCTCTATCTTGGTAGCTCAGGAGAAAGTAGCTAGAAAAAGCAACCGGTAGCTAATTTGGCTACCAACCGTATTCTGTAATCGTCACGAAGCTACTTCCGTAGCCTCAATAGGCTCCCGTGGTATCTTCGTGAAGCCGCCCGCAGCTTAATCTTGCTACCGTGGAGCGAGTAGCGCATATCGGTAGTGTTTTGTTCAATTTGTTCTGCTACAGTGTAGAAATGGCGCGGTTTGTTAATCTTAGAAGATTAATGCTTATGCGAGAAGAGGAGCTCTTAGGTGTGCAAGAGCTCAATATTGAGAGGAGGAGGTTGCGAGACACACAAAATGCGTTTGAGTTACCGGAGGAAACATTTAAAACTTTCTTCCGGGTAACTCGAGAGATTGCCACCTATTTTTCTATAAATATTGAAGTCAATGCCACTTACATTTAACTGTTGACACAGTGGGCACCGCAGTAATTAACTACATAATTATTAGAGGTAACTAACTCCCAGCGAGAACTATTGCACTGTAATGCCCGCGGAATGCGATGAGTCAAGAGATTCTATTGGTTCTAAGAATAACGTCACCAAAAATCGGGGTTTTGATGGATTTGCTTGAAAAATTCTCATACCCGCCTAAGGCGAGACTTATCTGCACTTCCTGTTAGCATTTTGAGAAAGCTACCCCGAGTTAGATAATACGGTTGGTAGCCAATTCTGGTAGCAAGCTCGAGGCTACCAGTTCGGGAGCTTCGAGTAACAGAATAGCCCTACAGGAAATAAATGAAATATTGGAAGAGAAGGATGTAGTTAGGTTCTCCAAGTCAATGCGACACTCACGGTTGGGCCATGTTGAAAGGATGGAAGAGCACAGAATGCCAACATTGTTAATTAATAGCAAAATGGAAGGGAAAATAGGAGGAGAGGTAGACCTCGCAAAAGATGGCTACAAGACGTTGAAGAGGCCCTGAAGACAATGGGGTTTGGAAGATGAAGAGAAAAAGCAAAAATGAGAGACGAATGGAGGCATATAACTGAGAAAGCCAAGACCCACACCGGGCTGTAGATCTGTGGAAGAAGACGAAGAATCACCGGAAACGTGGGTGTTTTGTATTAATAAAATGAATTAATAAGATGAAGTTTTTTTTACCTTAACCAAACTGTGGGTCTATGCATTTACAGTAAAGCCTGACTTTGCGTCCACCTCCCTTAAGAGATCAGCTCCATAAGTGGCCAATTATCTTCGGGAACGGAATGAATACATTTAAGCGACGTAAATTGTCCCTCCCTTCAGCAGCCACCTCCTTAAGCGGCATTTATCTCATTGGTGCGGTGGTGGACGCCTGATACAAGTTTCACTGTATTATTGATTTTCTGGGACTACGGATACCCAGGAAATTTATGATCAAGTTTGAGGATGCAGTATTACCTATACGAAGTCACCCGCAAGTGTACATTGGGGCCAAATTCTTTCTAGACTTTCTCTTTCCCCAAATGTCCAATCCATTTGGGCCGACCGACCAACAGCTAAGATCATTTGCACCATAGGGGATAGGTAAGGGAGGAAGGGTTGATAGAAACCCGGCGTTGGCTCATAACGGAGGCGCCAAGGGGGCCACGGTTTTACGTCTCATCCGACAGACGGAGTACTGTACTTTAAGTGCCCTCCACAAGACACTCCAGTAGGGATCGGGTTTCCTCTGAAAAACATCCTCCTCTGCAGGGGTTTGAACCCTGGCCGTCCGCATTTGTTGGCCAGTACTCTAGCCACCACAACAACCCCATCCCCTCTTTCCCCAAGTATTATATTTCAATGCCTGTTGTATCAGAACCCCTCAACCTCGTGGAAAAATCAATGAGAACTTGAAGAACCAATTTCTTGAAAATTTTCAACTTTCCAATTTTTTTGCGAGAACTAGAAGCGGTAACGGTTTGTAAAGGTTTTAATAACGCAAAAGGAGATTTATGGATGACAAAAAATTTGCATTCTTGAGGTCAACATTTCTCCAGTTGAGGACAGAGTTTTGTTGCATATTCATGAGTGCTCACCCAAAGAAAATGAAGAACGCAGCCACGAAGTTTGAAAGAGCAGTTTCAGAAGGAATATTATGGAGCATTTTTTCGAAAAACTTTTACCGATAAGCCTCGCACCGAGGAGAATTTTGCACGAAAAACTAAGTCCGTTTTGAATAAACTCAATTATTTTACATAGGAGTTATAGCAAGCACATAATCCCCCACGGTGAAATTGGAAACAGCTCTAAAGAAATATGTTTCAGTTCTCCTAATGAGGAAGAAAGAAAAACGTTCTCAAAATTTCCATCTCCGCAATATTTTTCGAAATATTCATACGCAAGCTAAAGGCTTAAATGTCCTCATATTATTGATCTTAATTATTCTAAGCGAAAAGTCAAAAATGGGACGAGGAGTACCTACTTCGGATTAACAAATGTAAGCATAAAATTCCTGTATATAAGGACTAAATTCATAGCTAAGATCTCCGTGCAGCGATTCAAGTTTAAATACATATTTATTGGCGGGTTAGAAGGAAGTAATGATTACAAAAGAGTTTAAACGATAAACCGTAATTAAGAAGTAAATTTTATTGCATAATTTCTATTTGGGTTAAAATGGGTGCGATCAAATTAAAATTCCATTTTTCCATAAATTTATTTCGTATTTAAAAAATTTTTCGACGCATGGCAGAACATTAGACATGCAGGACCAGAAGTTTACTAATCTGGTATATTGTTTTGCCCAAAGCAGTTCCTACCGAAAAACCATATTCTCTAAAACGGTTTGGAAATACAATACAACGGTTTTCCCTAATACTTTGTATTAATAATTCCACTTTTTCCCCCAGTAAAATCGCGAGAACAGCGAACTGATTTCAACGGATTTGGGAGATATAGCACCTTTGCGCCAACAAGGGCCAGGTTTTTTTTTGGCTGCAAATAGCGTACAATTTATTGCGCACGAGATAAAACTGGCCATTGAGAAAGATGCAGACGCACCTGAAACGAGTGCCAGGCATACGAATAATAACAATGGATAATAGGTCATTGTTAGTGGACGGTACATTTAGAAGATCATCTCACAATTTTCGCACAGTTTTTCTAATTGCCAGCCTGACTCCCCCAGCAAATCCGATACGAAGTATTGTCAGGAGTAAATAAATGTAAACAATTATATTCTTTAGCATTGGTTTTTGAACTCCCGACATAGATAAATCCTTTATATACAGGGTTAATAAATACGTGATTGAATCGATAAAAGTGGTCCATCTCACCCGATCCAAATGAAGGTGTGTACCCACCAGTCTTTCCAAGTCGAACTTTGGTGTTTTATTCAATGGAGAGGTATTTGTATACGTTCGGTATACGTCGCTGTTTGGAGTAATTGGTTGGTGAAAGAGTTTTTATTCAATGCATTGATACGTAAATTTGGATGAGTTTTAATTATCTTGAATTGCAAAGGCTAATTTCGGTTTACTGCAACAGTATAAACAGACATATCTAACATTATTGCATTCAAGACATAAAACTCGTATCAAGAAGAGCAATAAAATTACTATCATCGATCCACTACTCTCGTAAACAGAGAGTACAAAAAGATTAATAAGGAAGTGAAGCAATTTCACACGTAGTAAGGAGGCGACAAAAAACGGGAGTTATCGAAACAAGTGAGAGTAAACATATGATAGTAACCTAAGATAATTTACCTATAAAAATTTTAATGTGATTCCTTTTTATGTATCGCACATTCCCGATAAGGATACACATACTAGTGATGCTCATTTATAGGGGAAGAAGAAATTTCAAGTAACCAGATTTTATTCATTCGCGTCACACACAAATATTGCTCAATTGGGCATGAAGACACTTATCAACGACCATAAATCATGTATAATTAAAGCACAAGGAAAAGAAAAATGCATGGAAAATGTAATATAGTCAAAACTGTAGGAAGATACGAGTGCTAAACGAGAGATGTGGACGAAGATCTTAAGGTATTTTGAGCGAGATTTTTCCCGATTCATAAAAGTTTCCATATTGGGATTTTATTTTAAAAAATAGAGCGCCGATAAGAAGAATAAGGTGAACGTGGAGAGAAAAATTAATAACGGTAAAATTTGGTTTAATGCGCCTGAAATCTACAGTCACATAAAATAAAATCGTTGGCGTTGGAAAGTAGAGCTATAAGCTCATTTTACACGCGGTATGAAATTGCACAACTTAACACAACATGTTTTTCTCAAACTAGCGTTCAATATTTATTGAATTAGTGCAGGGGAAATTTTGCCGTCTCACGACTATGCATTTGCACACGTGTTCTAGCAATTCACCGCTTTAAACGATGCAATTCAAAATGCACGTTCGTACATGAAACAGATTGTGCAATTACGCGGCCCGTGTAAACGGGCTTTAGATAGAACAGATACGCAAGTTCAGATACGAGATGGTGTACGTAAACATCAGGTTTGAAAGTGGCCGCACTCATTAAGCACCAAACGCAATTGAAGAACGCGATGAATTTGACACACCCAAAGTAGCTTTCCAGTCGCGCTAGAGCCCTGCTAAATTCGCAAAACAACGGCGCATTTGCTTCAGACCTTGCGCACCAGGTAGCGCACATCCAAACAGATAGACAGCAGAATTAGTGAGCGCTGTACGTTGCATAATATTGGGAATCACATTTACAATTGCTTTTCAAATCTTGGTTCTCAAAAAAGACGTCCAACAAGGAAAATGTAAAGTTCTTCATCCAACCATGGTAAGAAGCTCGATTACGTTTCTAAATGCCTACTTTGAACGAATGCGATAGCAAAACACAAAATATTCGGTCTATTGTAAATCTAAGAATTTCTACCTGCCCGTAGGTTACCGAACGGTTTTCCAGAGCACCTCATTTTCATTCATCACCGTCCATGTGCGCTGAAGTGTTCCGATCCCAGCTAACTTCAAAACCTTCAATGAAAAGCTACCAATATGAGTTTATCGGAAGCATGGTAGAGAAAAAATAACCAACGATGGCTTTTCTAGACCAATTTTTATAGCAATAAAGCCTTCAAGATTTGTCGAATCATTTAATTTTTCATTTTGGAAACAGCCCCAAAATAATTTTGCACTTATAAGGCTATAAGAAAAGAAGAACAAGATGGATTGGACACACCCTAAGAGACAGTAGGTTTGTGAGGAACATATTGAAGGTAAAATAGAAGGAAAAGTCCCCAGAGGAAGACCCAGGAATAAGTTCATGGACCAAACAAAGAGGAAAGTACACAGGAAGAGATACCAGGAGGTAAGGGAACTAGCATTAGATAGGGAAGGGTGGAGGGCTACAGTCAACCAATCTTAGGATTGAACGACCAACGATGAAGAAGGCTCTTAGAATAACACTTAGGCAAGCATCCAGATGCGAGTGAAATATATCCTTCAACGTCGGGATCCGAGCCCGGTTTCTCAAACTGAAAACCCAGCACTATAAGCCACTCCACTGTCCTGATCCCCGTCTTGAGGTGCACTTTTCTTGACAATACTCTGCAACGCGGAGGAAAATAAAACGAAAACACAGCAAATCTGGAGCTTTTAGCTTCTCCGGATGGCTAGCCATCGTCAAGGACATAAGGGAGACGCGAAATGGACGCGGCAAAAAAAAAAGGCGCAAGGAATTCTTTCGGAGCGCCAGAGGAACCATTTGGGCGAGAGAGAGAGAGTCGGACGTCGTTTTGTTTATTAGATGATGATGATGATGTTGCATTGCTGACCATAATTACAGGCCGCCCTTGGGATGGACTCCGACCTCGGCACTCGTAAAAAAAACGGGACAGCCAAATGGTCCAGCGCGGACGACGTCCGGGCGAAAACGCCTCATGGAAGGGGACGTCACTGGTGCCGAGAGATCGGACAAGGCGAAAGGTCAACCCTCTTTCCTGGGCTCTAAATGAGTTGCCCACCCACCCACTCCTTTATAACTGAATACCGTCGCCAGTAGATGAGAAAATTTGCATGCTTATCCCCTTCAGAAACAGCACATGACGGCATATGCCTACTCCTCAAGCATTATGGGAGATCATTGATAAGAGAGCTTTTTTAACCAACGAGAATATATATTTGAGAGTTCCTCTAGCATTCAAGACATCTGGTTACCAATCAAGGCTGAAATATGGAGACTTTAAGAGTTCTTGTACGATAGGTATTAACGAGGTCACACTACAAATAAGGGTTAGAAAGGAGATGCCTGTGAAGTTGGCGTTTCAAGGCCTCAAACTGCCATGGCAAGCACTAAGAAGGCAGAGGTAAGAGAGATGAAGACCAACCATTAATGTTAAATACATCCTGTATCAAGGATCACTTCTGGGGCGTTTGACCGTAATATATTTCGTCGTGAAGGAAAGCAACTAAATAACTGAGACAGACCATTGCATAGACTGGTACCTGCTACAAGAATATATTTCTTCTAGAACTATTCACGGCCAAAACTGAAACGTTGTGACTGATACTTAAACCAAAATACAACTAACGCTTTCTTTTCTCTTTCGTAGTCGTACTCAATGATCAAACACCCCTCGCTACTACAGTCATTGATACAGTTCTACTACAGTCTAGGAGAGACATTTCTTTTTTCTTGGGTGCTTGGAAGGCTTAGATCGTTTTATACCTCTGTATAAAGGACTTAAAATTTACTTCACAGTAAACAAACCAGTGTTTAAAAGATAAATATAGATTTAATATTGGTGACAGAAAAATGAATCATACACCATTCAGATAAAAGACCAGTATTATTTGTAATTTTTTACGACCAGACCAGGTCAGGTCAGGACCCCATCTCCAAGATAAAATCCCAGCTATTTCCACATACTGTCACGCGCGGCCTAGTAGTTTTGGCACTCGGTTACAAGCTGCGTAGGGCTCAGGCGCCTTGAAAACAGGCGGTACTTAACTTTTTTCCAAAGAAATACCTAGATAAGTAAGGGCGCAAGGCTTTCACTGTTATATGCAGACGTAGGCTCAAGAAGTCATCGTACCAGTCGCCGTATCAATTCGATCCGCAATTTAGAAAATAGTTAATTACGACAGCGCGCGCCATCGCATAAAACTCAAACACTCGCGCCAACTTCATCGGCAGTCTCGCAAATTTTTTGCACTTCACATTAGAAAAAAGGGCAATTTCCTCCCTTCTAAACGGGGCAGGCAATCAAACTCGTCGCGCCAATAGAAAAATGCTTCGCTAAAAGCAATGTGCGCGAGCCTTTTTAAACGTCCGCCATCATCGAAGTTCTCACAGTCTATTAAGGCGGACGGAAATAAACCAGAATGATCGCCCCGCCGGAAACAAATCAATTACGATGGCCGCACCTGGCGTTAATTACCCGGTCCTCGTTAACATCCAACGAATTCCACGCTCAGCACAACCCCAACCATCCCCCCCTCCATGCTTCCTCCCTACACAGGCGATTCACATCCAGCTGAGAGCGAGGTTTTCGCACGGCGAGCACACGGATTAAGGCGCACGCGATATAATCGACTGCGGTTCGCTCCACGATAAATCCCAAAAGGAAATCTGACCCAGCAGCAAACTATACAATATGTTCATCGTCGCCATCTGTTACTCTGCCAATTCTTAGGGGAGTTAAACGCAGCTACATCGTACATCCCTACGGTCACAAGTAAGCATTATTGTCTGTCGTACTTGAAGTTACTTCAGCTAAAAATTCAACTAGACTAGCAAACTTACTCCAATCCTGCCGGCGGATTTCCAAAATCTCGAAAGTTAAAAATCAGTTTTACATTTAACATACAAGAAAAAAAATCCGTTCCCCCATTTAGATTCTTTATATATAGTGAATTTACATTTATATCGCTGAGAGTGCCCGCATTTGAAAAAAATTTTATATTGCCTGTCGCATTAAGTAACCTGCGTTACACTGCATCAGGAATTCTGGAAATTCGTATCTCAAAACCAAGTTTATATCTGGAGGTCAAAATGGTAGATAAAACATTATGTTCGTAACTTGAAAAGTCGTCTTCATTAGCAGTTCGCACTGTATTACACATCACGTTTCTGAAATCGTTTCACCAATATTATTTTTGCACAACACGTGTGATTTCTTCGTGAATGTGCTTAAAATATTAATTACCATCAGAACGAATACCAGCCTCCAGACAATAACTCAATGTCCAACACGGATTTTGTCACATAAATCCAGATCCCAGCTCTATATCGGATCGCATATTTCACTCGAAAGTTTTCTTTCCTCTTATTTCCACGGCTGAAATAACTTCATCAATCATATTCTTTCGACAACCTTCGTTCCTAATACTCGGCCAAAGGGCTCATTTTTCGATTTTATCCCTCTTAGTGCGGCGGGCCGATATATCGGCTCATAGGCAAAAAACTGCCTAACTTTAGCACACAAATATAATTACAATTATTTTTTGTACGATGTATAAGTCTTTTTTTTATTGTCACCTAATTCAATGTATAGGTACACAATAAAGAAAAACCGAGTATGGACATTTTAAGCAATAACTTTATAATATTTATTTTCCTAGAGTGATACACATTTCACTAAGTTACCCTCCCAAACTCTCGAACTAGAACCGCTGGCTGCAGTCAGCACTAAGAGCGTTAAAATCAATTTTTAACCTATTCGTTGTGGGCAAAATTTTTCGCTTTTATTTTATTATGGGGGTTTTTAAATTACCGTACAAGACGCGACCACCCAAGAGATGATCGCAAAAGGCGACAAGAACTGCATCCGCGCAGGAGAAACACGGATTAATTAGGGAGACGTCGCGTCTATTACTGTACCGGTAAAAGAAGCAAGAATAAAAAAAATCGAGGGCGATCACCTTGCGCGATTATTCATGGGTATTAGACGCATGAAGGGGAGGGGGGGTTGTGGGAGGCAATGCAAGCCCCCTCGCAGGGGGTCCCGGGGGAGGGGGCGGGGGGGGATGAGAAACGGTGAGAGGTCAGCAACCCTGGCGCACCAATAATAATTCGCGGAAACTCAAAATAACAACCTGTGGGGGGGACGAGGTTTGTGCGGTGACGTCACCAGAGTAATGTGATCTTACTTGGGCTGTGCTCCTCGCGCCAACCAAATCCGCATGACGCTGCAGTCGACCGCCAACCCCCCCGCTCCCTCCCCCCCACATCCAGACAAAAAAGGCGGAAAGGAAAATAAAACAAACATGGCGATCCCCGCAAGGAGGCACTGAATGGTAAACACGGTGGGCAGACGGAATGCACATCAACAATCTTGACGTGCGCAAGAGATGAGGAAGCAGGAAATCGACTGAGTAGCAGTATGCAGTATGCATGGGCCCGGCGAACGAAATGTACTCAGTGCATGAAATAACTTGCAATCCACATCATTAAAACACACAATGCACTTTTAAAGGTACATTTTATTACTTGAGGCGATTCACCGTGATACGACATCGCCATGCAAAAACACTGCTGGGGGTGAGTGTATATAAATGTACGCTAAACTCTATTTGAAGTGGGGTTGAGCGTAAATGCCAAGGTAACTTCTATTTATTCCTTGAAAGTCAGGGAAAAATAAACAATGAACCGTAGGTTAAAAAAATATATATTTTACACTCACGCGATTCAATACTAAAACAGAAACATGGCAAAGCAATTGTAACTATGAATGTAGATATAAAAGCTAGAGGGAGTTAAAATTTCTTCATTCTACGTTCGGAATGCGTGAAATACTTGCAAGCGAGTGAGATATATTAATATATCGTTATATAATCTTTTTCTGGGATCTTCAACCGCTAGCTGATGGCAGAAGTGATCTATTCGGTTGGCCACATCCGAGACATCCGGTATATTGCCTCCTTTTGCGGCTAACTCCACTGAATCAGCTGGAATCTCTCAGAGACGGTCGAATAGTAACTACTCGTCACTAAGAGAGTACTCGTTGGTCACTCAAACACAAAGATATGAGCATTTAATCTGAAAATTTTGGACTTGGGGAAGTGGGATTTCGGAGACGCAATTTTTTGTGCTTTTTGGACGACCGAAGAGAATCATCCGAATAGATATGCCCATAAATATGGGTCAAGGGAGTCTGGGGTTGATGATTTGGCTAGAGTACTCGCCAACCATACGGACGGCCAGGGTTCAAATCCCTGAAGAGGTGGATGTTTTTCAGAGGTAACCCGATCCCTACTTAAATGTCTTGTGGAGGGCACTTCAAGTACAGTACTCCGTCTGTCGGATGAGAAGTTAAACTGTGGTCCCTTTGGCGCCTTTCGTTAAGAGCAGGCTAATGCCGACTCCGGGTTTCCATCCACTCTTCCTCCCTTACCCATCCCCTATGGCGCAAAAGACCTTAGCCGTCGGTCGCCTCCCCAAATATCCAATCCTACAGTACGTAACTAGGGAAGGAAGCAGTTGTATGGTACGTAGTAGGGGAGGAAGTAGTAGTACTGTACATAACTATGGAAGGTTGTAGTAAAGTAGTTGTATTGTGCGTAACTAGGGAAGGGAGTAGGACGTCCTTATTCTTTCCCGTGTTACATCTACGAACTTTCGCCACATCTGAGAGGAAATTTCATAAAAATATTCTTCCAATTAAAATCTAATGTATCATTAATCACCCTGTCAATACTACTCACATGTGAAGTTAAACCGTGGTCCCTTTAGCGCCTTTCGTTAAGAGCAGGCTAATGCCGACGCCGGGTTTCTGTCCACCCTTCCTCCCTTTCCCAATCCCTATGGCGCAAATGACCTTAGCCGTCGGTCGCCTCCCAAAAATATCCAAATATCCAATATGGGTCAAATCATATTTTTAAGAAGTAATATACAATTGTTTCTGTTACTGTTATGCAGGTCTCGAGAATGCATGTATGGCAATTTAAACACAATCGGTAGGTGACAATATCCTGCCGATCTTATATCCAACAGGCGAATTATCAAAGCATCAGTGCCTAATACTTGTCTCTCATCTACTCAAGTCGTTAAAGATGACACTTTTTGTCACCAAAATCGAACAGAGACATCAAAAATGATTTGTGTCAAGGGAACAAGCAATACTGTAATGATGACAATTGTAACAGTCCCTCGTCAAACGCATTTTTTCATAATGATGAATTCTGCAGGCCAGAAAGTTTAGTATCTAATTCTAAGTAACTCACGGGGATCGGCTTGGTGTGGTGGTGGCTAGCGTACTCGCCTACCACACGGGCGGCCAGGGTTCAAATCCCTGCAGAGGCGGATGTTTTTCAGAGGGAACCCGATCCCTACTTGAGTGGGCACTTCAAGCACAGTACTCCGTCTGTCGGATGAGATGTTAAACTATGATCCCCTTGGCGCCTTTCGTTAAGAGCAGACTAATACCGACACCGGGTTTCTATCCACTCTTCCTCCCTTACCCATCCCCTACGGCGCAAATGATCTTAGCCGGCGGTCGCCTCCCCAAATATCCACTCCACCCATACTCAGTAACTCACAACAGCAGCACACTCTCTTTCCGCGCGTCGTACATAAACGATTCAACTACACAAAATTTTATGAAACTCCGAATAATTAGCAATTACACCACTGGAATGAAATTTGACATGTAAAAATAATATGACTTGACCGGGATTCGAACCCGGATTTCCCAATTTCTGTTCAATCATTCCGCGTTCGATTTCCGATCATGTCAAATGACCTTTTTTCATGGCAAAGTTCATCCACTTGGTGTATGCATAGATTCCGCGCGCGCGACTGCGTACCATATAATTTGTTCAAATGAAATGATTTGAAAATATTTAACACATAACTAACACTCCATATCGCTGGCAATTGTAACAACAAACAAAAACAAATATTTGGTAACTAAATAAAAGTAAAGTGCTCTTACAAAACAATAAATGAGTTGTATCGACCACCCTGAAGTAACTTTTAAGCCTATTACAATGATCTCATCTTTGTTGTGCTCCATAGACTCTAAGCTGAGTCGATGCGTGGAAACCAAAGATCGGCCCTCAGTGCGTGCGTGCGTTTATATACTTACATGGATATCCCGCTTCATCTCTCCTACTAGCGCCAGCGACCGCGTGCATTCTCCGTGGGAATGTTTACGACTTGTGGGAAAGGAAGACAAACAACGATATCGACGGGATTTCCTTCCCAGGCTCCCTCGCGGCCGAACGATGAGGATTCAGGCACATGGGATTCACCATCTGTGCAATCCCTCGAATCAGATATTGACACATAAAAACAGAAGTTGAGCGCATTACACGGGAGTAGACTTAACGATTCCCATACATATCAACAGAAAAACAAGTGTTGAGAAAAATAAATGAAGACCATTAAATTACTGTGCACCACCAACTGCATATCGTAATTAAGTGTGAATATACGTCTTAATCCATCAAATAGGGATGTGTACTAACACGCTTGAGGAACACGAAAAATATTCGTGATAACTTAATAAAAGTACCGATAGAAATTGAGAAATTAGCTCAATAAGAGTACCGATGAAATCGAGCTGTACCGCTGAAAAACATTTTAGTTCCAAGCATATTGTAATTTATTCATATTTACTGAATTTATTTATTAGGTAAAAGTGATGTGGTGTAACATGGGGTCCATTACGGAAAATAAACAGTAATATAACATAGATTTCGGACAGAGTGACTCACATGCAAAGAAGAAATCATCTGTTTACATCTTGTAAAGAATAAAACCATCCTAGTTATTGTCCATTTTTTGCCCTGTGGATAAAAATATGAGATTGAGACGGAAGCAAAAAACTATATTAATCCAAGCTTCTCTAGTTCATGACTGGTGTCCTAACACCAACTGCTAATCGCCCATGTTTCTCACTAGGTAGTATGTTGAGGCCTAAACAATTGCAAACTAGATAGTATATGCAATATAAATAAGAGATTATGGATACGATTCTCATAAAAATACGAGATTGAGACGGAAGCAAAAACTCTATTAATCCAAGCTTCCCTAGTTCTTGCCTGGTGCCCTAAAACCCACCGCTATTCATCCATGTTTCTCACAAGTTAGTATGTTGAAGCCTAAAAAATTGCAAACGATGATAGCATTAAGAAACATCCCATCACTATAGGAATCCAGTTGCACCCAATATGGACTCGGAGAAGAGATTTAAAGTACGATTCCGCAGAACAAGCTTGATACGATCAGAAGAAAGAGGAAATAAAATTGATTGTATACATCCTCACCCTGGGTGTCTTCTTATCTCTAGATCCTTTCCGTGCCCAATTTTTTGTCTGCCGTAACTTCTCCTCTTATAATTTACTTACAGCTTTCCTCTGATGAATGTGGAGGAGATCTTTCTCTCCCCCTTGCAAAAAAACCGCATTCTCCCCATCTGCTTAGGCATTCTCAACTACTTTTTTAGCGCCGGACAAATCGAATTGACTACGCGGAATTCACGCTACCGAATGGTACTAAAGAGGCCCTTAAAACCGCCGCAAAATCGACTAAATAAATAAATAAATAAGGTATCAAAATTGAGTAGAAAATGTTACCGCAGAGAAATTTAGAAAGGTGAAAGGATAAGCAGCGTATATCTGGGTGAAAAATTTCCAATTTAAGAGTTTTATCCTTTAAACCAATTCACTCGCTCCCTTATTATTCCGCTTATTTCACAAACCATTACTCACGAACATTATCGAAGATAGTTCCTGGATTTCGTGATCACAGATACACCATGCTGATGATTTTATATGAAAAAAAAATAAGAATTACTCCCGCAAATAGAATCCACGGGTAACCTTTTTCATTTCGCCACTGTTGATTAATACTTTCCTCTGACGTTTTTTAAATACGCCTCTGTATCCGTCTGCTTTCATAGCTATTTTGTAATCTACATATTATCTACAGCTTAATTAAATATTTTTATCCTAGTTTTACATGGTACTGAATGCGCGGGGCCTATTAATACCTGGGGATTCAATTTAGCTATTCAACAGGTAAGATTTGTGATGTTTCAAGATTTGTACATCAACTATTGGCCTCTGAAAACTGACTGACGAAACGCATTATTTCATTTCATCTATCACATGCATGCGACTCATAACTCACCTGTAATCAGCGCAGAGCCGAATGTGCTTTGGATCACACCCTTAATTTACGGACACCTCCACTCACCTGCGGAAAGAGGAAAAATTCATGTAAAACACTTCAAAAATGCATTAAAAAATATGATATTTATAGGTAAATCATTAACCTCAACCTCATTAAAAGCTCATAAAAATAAAGGTTATGAAAGATTGATCGTGATTTAATCAAGTTGAAATGAAAAATATACTTGGAGAAGGTAGGTACTAGCAATTGCTTGGAGGATATTTAAAAATGGTCAAAATACCATGAGGATAATTACATAATCTCCATCTTCCTCGTAACGATTTAAGGACTAAAGTCCATTATTTATAGCATCTCCGAACTTCCGGAAGTAACTAAGGAATTATGCTTCCAGTTCATCGATAATCTGGATCCGAATAATTAAAATTGAATTTCATCTACCCAGCTTTAAAATTTCAAGCTAAGGACTATTTTTGTGCTTGGCTTGAACAATTACGCGAAAATGTTGGATGAAGTTTGATTTTAAGATATGCGTTAACTTAGTCGTAATGACAAATTTTCATGAGCGAGGGCACTTTTTCAAACATGTCACTTCTACCATCGGGGTTAAAAAAATCTTTGTACATTAACCATAATGAAATATTCCCTTTCTATTTCTTCACATAAGTAAAGGTTTGACAATATTCCAAGCAAGTCAAAAGTATTTAAATAAATTTTCGAATTACTTTTTGTTTTGGTTAATTTATTCCCATAATACGTCATTCATAAATAACGGACTCCATCATGCTGCGGTAGATCGGATCTTGAGGATGAAATTAGGGAAATTGACTGCTGAACAGATAGGTTTACAGTGTCACGTCTCCCACGATCGATAGGAGACTGTAGTGGCTGCCAAGTAGACTTAGAAGAGGATTATTCGACAGGTCGTGCGGCTGATTAGTTGACTTGTTCCCTGATGCTAGTTTCTTAATCTGCCGCGTAATACAATAGTTGCAATATATATAATTGCAAATGCATTCTGTAGTTTTCTAGTATACCCCAGTACAATAGTTGCAATGTACATTATTAATCTTAGTCTCTGTAGCAATGGTAGTATACCTTTAGTCCAATACATGTTGGTGAAAATTACTGGGTACATTATAGCGCATACTGATGATAGTTCACCCCCTGCCACACACCCTTGAGATGGCTTGCAAGGTAACATGTAGATGTTAATAATAATTTCATTCAAACTGTTTCATTATTTATAATTTTTTTACGCATTTAATCATTTTTTATTTATGCTTATGAAACGCTTAACATTGTTCTACAGTTGTCTCTGTATTTCTGTACCTATAATTAACTCGCGTTTTATGCTGGCTTTACACAGGTCTCTCCTTAAAAGCTGCCTAATGATTGTGCATAGAAAAACTACAACTAATTCTGTAAATTCAATGGATTAAGCAATGAAAGATATCAACCTGGATAAGGCAGACTATTTTTTTCTGGGTCACAACAAACCACAGTACATTCACCATAGTTCTCAGAGTTCCACAACTCTTCTAGCTAATTAGTAAGAGGAATTAAATGCGGAACTATGTCTCATCAACTCATCTGTATTCCTATCCCTCCATCTCCCTTCAAAAGGCTTCCAGCGTCCACAGTGGGGTGAGGGAGGCAAATCCACCGCGAGTCGGAGGGAGAAACTAAGATAAATGGATGAGATCCGCGGGAGGTAAGCACTCTTGCTCGTTCGACTCGAAGTGGGACGTCTGCCGCGGCTGAAGGACGGGACGACGCGCCCGTAAAAAAGTACATTTCCATTCGCGTCTTCACTGCAACTAGGCAAACTACTATACTACTGTCCTTGTACCTTACATCCAGAGTATATAGGGGGCAAAGTGCAGTGGGACAGATAAATAAAAAGCTGGTCCCAGCAGGAAGGCTGGGAACTTACTGGTCGGGCAAGCGATAGGTCATACTTTTCCATTCCGACGAGGACATGAATTACGTGAGGGATTACTGGCGTCTGACGATTAACATATTGAGTTGAATCACGAATATTGAGTTGAATCACAGATTTTCAAGCTATCATCAACAGTAAATTCGATGGTGACTGGCTTTATTTACTTTGTGAAAATCCTTTATGAATAAATTTGATAATGACTAGGTACTTGTTCACAGTGTTTTCTTCTCAGTCGACCGGTTTCATCGCATAGGCGATATCATCACTTAAAAAAGTTCCAAGTGATTTTGAAATTTATTCAATCACCAATAGCGATAGAAATTCCTCGATCAATTATTCATATTTCCAATAAGATGCGAACTGTTACGAATTATGTCAACGAGTATTCCTATTTCCTCAACTTTCAATCTGGAAATTTAAGGTAGTCCGAGCGAGATAGTTCCCCAGTCATAATGGCGATCATATTCGAATTATACGTTTGAATTTCACCAGACGTAGGACACATCAATTAAATTTTGCCTTATAAATGGTGAAATAATATAGTTTTATATGGCAGAAATGGTAAGTAATTAAATGATAATATCTAAATAAGTCTTTAACTTGACTCATTTTTTTCACGCGGTGCGTTTGAAACTCCTTCAAAACCCAAGTTTTTTGTGATACCCAAGAACCTACTCCGGCGACAATATGATTAATTTTCAAATATGGATGAGAAAACATACAGACTACACGCTAGTAGTTTTTTTACGATATCTAAGTGTTAGAAAGACCTCATTTTGTAAATAATGTCTCTCTGGAGTGCATACGCGAGCCATTTTCCACGTGAAAGGGCTGGTATTTTTTGGCAAATATCTCCGATAGTAATGTAGTAAGGGGTTGAATTTTTGGTGTGATTGGATAGGTGAGATATTTTTCTCTAAAATGAGACCAAATTCATTGATTTCTACGTAAAATGATTTTTCTCTCGAACTACCTTTAGTCGATAACCTTTCGTAATGCATTAAATAACAAATGCACACACAGATCACTCGAGTGGAAATGAAGGGAAGATCGTAGCATGATTGGACTTCTGATGAACAACGCAATGGGATTAATTTTTAGTTTGGCCGTATAACACTTTCAACGAAAGTTATTCTGAGGTTATTACATCAATGGCACCTCGTTACACCTACAATTAATCGAACATCTTAAGTATCAAGGCACATTTCCCATAATATAATTAACACTACACATTAGCTACGGACCATAAGCCAGTACGGAAGCTGATCAGGTTCGTGTTAGAAGCGATCGTAGCTCATGACTGCGACTAGACAGCAAAATGAAAGAGGCTTTCAAAAGCGCCCGAGTTTCTCCCACTAGACGGCTGATTGCTTGAGAATAGATTATATTTCGGGACCGCGCAGCCAAATGAACGCCCGTTTTGTAACACAGGACCCACGTTGCTCAACTTGCCACGCCTCTCTGACTTCGTTTCGGAGTTCAAAACGCGCCGGCAAGACATCGCGCGTTGTCCATGGCCTCTGGCCAACGAAAACACCGATGGCCGTGATCCAGGGAGTCGGTGGATGCAGCAAAGCCATCAGAGCTATCTTGCCAATTGGATGGCCTCTTATACGGGGCAATGTGTTCGATTAATCCCTTAAAAACTGGGCTAAAATATGTCCCCTCGGCTGGGGTGAATTTAGAAGTCCTAATTCCTCGACAACGCTTTTCTGTTCCATTAGAGCTGGATAGGCATCCGTTTAAATAAGAGTGGGCACCCTATGCTCCATAACATCGCCGAGTCGAGAAATTGGTTGGGGTTGAATGTTAATAACCTCATTCAGATGCTAGCACGCACATTGGTCTACCGGAATTAGTTTCTAGAACACTCAGTTCATACTTACAAAAAATATATGCGGAATAATTTTAATGGCTTATCATACTCCTGAGATGTTGGGTAAGCGGGTGGGAAAAGAGAAGGCTTCATGAATAGGACGAATAACGTATGGTGAGCTGAAGAATGGGATCGTGTAAGGGTTCAAGGGTCTATGGCTGCAAAGGATAAGCATTACAGGTCTACTTTCTTACGAATTCACCGACATAAACCAGGGGATTAAAAATAATAACGCTCATTATTTGTTTTAAAACGAGATTGTAGATTAAATTACCTGTGTTTTCTGAGCGGATTTATTCTTTAGAGTTGCTAAATTTTAGAATATGCGTCACTAGTGTGGGACCCACATAAAGAGGGACAAAATAAATCAATTGAGAAGGAACCATGAAAAGCGACAATGTATGTAATGGGGAAGCATAAAAGGGTTGAGTATGTCACTAAAATGTGCTAGGTGCTAAAAGTGCTAGGATGAGACTCTCGAGGACGGAGAAGAAAAGTAAAGAGACTTTTGCACTGTTCCGCACACTTAAGGGGGAAAAAGCATGGGGGGGGGAACTGCGACAGACGGTTGAAATTTTCATGAAATGAAAGGTGAAAATTTCAACTTAAAAACCCGAATTACACTGGTAGGAATGATCACCAATATAGGGTGAATAGTCAGTCTCAAAGGATGACAGATGACGTTAGATATATATTAAGAACCCCTGCGTATTATGCTAGGTTTGACCATATTAACAAAATTAGAGAGATAGATTGTCGTACCGATAGATTTAAAATGTCATTTTTCCCGCGTACCATAAGAGAGAACAATAGGCAACGTAGCAAAAGGGATAGGTAGGTGAAACATAGTTAGAATAGTCTGTAGTGCATGATGCATGTAATAACTACCAATAATCCCTTCCTTATTATGTAGATTTTAACCTGTACTATACCGTAGTAACTAATATTCTATTGTAATAACTACTGCAATTACTTGCAATAACTAATAATCTACTGTAGTAACTAATAAACTATGACCCTATTTTCTAGCATGTCTACATTATATATCCTACTTACATGGCAATAGTGCATGTTTGGTGATCTTCACCCCCTGCCACACACCCTCGTGGTGGCTCGCAGGGTATTACGTAGATGTACGTAGATGTAGATGTAGATGAAAGGACCAACGAAAAGATGTTTTCATTCCTCAACAGAACGATTGTAGATTGGAATAGTCTCCCTGCAGAACTGCTTGAACCCTTTCCTGGCAATATTAATGTTTTTAAAAATAGGCGTAGAAAATTTATATCGGACGATTGATTCATTGTTAATTTATACTTATTCTAATGATGTATGATTTTATGTTTTATTTTTGGTGGCTTTTTAAATATCTGCTCTACATTATTTTACTGCTACCACCTGGAAAATAGCCAAATTGTAACTCTTTTGGTTAATAATAATAATTATGACAAATTATATCACGCAGAACTTTCTGGTAATGTTGGACATAATATGGTGGAAGTTTTCTACGAGTAAATGATTAAATACGACTGGTTTCCATGTTTCAGCATTATCTTCAAGTAAATCTCCACAGTCACAGATTCAAATGTTTACATGAAATAGTGAAGAAAGAGAAGGGGACCAATCAGGGTAGGCTGTGCAGGGGAAGGAGATGACGGGAACTACACTCGAACTGCCTTGATTGGCCCCTCCCTCTCATCATCACTTTTCCATTTGTTTCACCACAAAATTGGGCACAAAGGCATACGTTTGCAGTCTATAACAAACGCAGCACACGCTTTTCAGTGAGTCATCAGAATATAAATTAAATAACATCTAAGTTATTTTATAGTAGAATCATTCATATCAAGAATGCCACTTCATCCACACAGCTCACTTCCTACACAACAGTAAAAAAAATCATTTCAACTCGGCGAATTCAATGAAGGTAAACGGATTTCTTCCGTGAGTACTAAACGCAGATAATGTTTGCGCCAACTCTACGACGGCCTTGAATTCGTGGACCTTATAAAAAGGAGCAGTATGCAAGCTCACTTGAATATAGAGACCGCAGCCACACTTTGCTCCGTGGCATCTGACAAACGTTTATTCTTTCCTCGTCTCCTTTGACAGAGGGTACATGAGTAAACTCCACAGGTCATAGATCAGGTAAGGGAAATAAAGGAAACGTATTTGTTGTGGTGTGGTTGAAAAGGGTGGATTGGAAAGCGAGAAGGGAGACGTAGAGAGTGCAGCTTATATAATGAATGCAGTTTGTATGGCGGAGGGTGGTTGAGTCATTGATCTCTCTTTTTTTCTGACCCTAAAAAAATACTAATCATAGACAACAACTGCAGAATGAGAAAGGGCCAGGGAAGTTTTCGTAGGCGGTTAGACCACCGGCGAATTTTTGGGGGTCGGACAAAGGCCTCGTCTCTGATGGGGGATGGAAATGCATTCGAAACCGAGCTATAATAGCCTCGATTATGAAGTTCGAATGAGAGGTTGTGTGGGTTTTTGCCAGCCAGTATTTTTTTTAGGGGGCCAGAGAGGGGTGTACAAATTTCTCCGTGCCCTCCCAGCGTCGATGAGGGTGAACTATGGGGAATGGTGCACGAGGAGAGGGGGGACAGGGAGAGGGGTAGGTTTGAGCGGCTGGAACCAACAATTGAGCGACGCGGGGCGCATGAGGTTCCATCTGTTTCACCCGTGCATTGTGCACTCACTGGTGCGTGCTTAGGGGGAGAAGAATTGGGGGTGGGGAGCATTTGGGAGTCTCGGAAGCGCTCGGGAAGGTCCGAGACGAAATGGATAGGTCACGAGAAGGGAAGTTTCAGTGTTGAACGGAATAACACCGCGGAAATAACCGAAATTGACTGCACCCAGAGAAAAAAAGTGCTGATCTGTTCTCCAACTGCGCTGTTTCTGCACTAAAAGTGTGCTCAAGACTGTACTCAAATTGAAACAAACAGTACAGTTTGCCTCATTACATAGCGTTTTTGATGTACAGTTATTGCAACAGTACACTGCTAGCACCGAAATACAGCTCAGTTTCAGGGCAGTTTTAACCACAGTACATAAGATTCAATCTTTTATGTTAATTTGAAACCGAATAATTTTCGGACGAAGTTTTCAATATCTTACGAAATTCAACATACTACGGTAGGTCATTTCATGAGGAAAAAATAAGGGAAATAGATTGTAGAACAGAAAGGTGAAAAATGTCGTTTTTCCCGCGATCGATAAGAGACCATAATGGCTGCGTAAAGACTTTGAATTAGGTTAGTTGACAGATAGTGTAGATGATTAATTCATATGCCCCTTATTGCATACTTCTAAATCTGTCAAGTAGTGCTAACACTATGCTTTGCATGTTCCCTGCATGATTCTTTTGCCACGTTTACATAGTTACAACGTAGATTATTTTAGTAGTTTCTGTAGCAGTTGTAGCAGACCGATAATAGGGAGCTAGTTGGTGAGAGTAATTTTCTTCACTATAGTTCATGTAGGTGATAAGTCACCCCCTACCAAACATTCTTGTGGTGGCTTGTAGGGTAATAAGTAGATGTAGATGTACAGTTCTTGCAATGCACGCAGCGCATTTTCTGTGCAGCTCTCTCCGCTGCTCAGTCTCTACAGTACACTTCCAGTGCAAATCATCCTCAAAAATTCAACCACAGTACTGTCCAGTACAGTTAGGAGGATTGGAAAATGCTCTAACTGCTGAGTTTAGTGCAGTTTAGGCTTACGTTCAGTACACCCTTGGTAGAGATTTTTTTCTCTGGGCAATGATGATTGACAGACTTTATACGTAACAGCGCTTTCATTTTTTCCCAGCTAAAATTGATCTTGAATTCCACAGTAGAGGAGCTATATGTGAACGTTTATTTTTTACCTTTAAAGGCATATTTAAAATATATACTATTCTATTTTTGTTCAAGAATGGGATTATAATTTAAGAGTACATATTTTAATAAGTTTTATTTTCTCCCCAGGAATTTTAGCATGAGTGAATTTAAAAAAAAAATGGTTCCCGTGACGTGTAAGAGCAAAGACAATCCGAAATATGTGTAGAAAAACGCTAATATACGGAATTATGAGAAAAATGTCCTTCCACTTACGTCACGATATTTAACTTAGCAGCATAGTCAGTAAAATAGCTAATAACTGCATGATATTGCGTCATTTAATGTAATTCCATGCGTGATGGCGTTTCACGAACACGCAACACACCTTTCAGGTGGATTGAGGGGAAACACGTACATTTTAGTGATAGAATAATTATATAGTTTAAGCGCATTGGCTTTAAAAAGGATTAACTTAATTAAATTAATTTAGTAAATTTTGGATTAAGTTAATTCATAAATCCCAACACCCCTATGCTTTGCCTCTACGCCGTCTCTCAAAAATTATGATCAGGATTGTTGATCGGTAGCGTAGCTACTTATTTCATTTGTTCTTTAACGCTTTATGCGCTAATTTTCTATGCAGCATTGGCAACATACATATCTCATACCTTCCTATTTCATCTCTATACAGGTATATGTAATTTTGTGCATGGGCATGGATTATTTATGTTATATTCGTGAATTTAGGTATGAGAGCGTTGTTAATACAGCCCCTGCCAAGTACTTGTATAGGAACCCGGCTGGTTAACAGGGAAATAAAATTTACGTTTTCAGGCGAGATATCGAGGTATTATCAATTTAATTAATAAAGGTCAGTTTAACCTTCTATCACACTGAGTGACCAAGAGGTAACATATAGAAGAGTTTATTTTTTGCCTCTTATTAGGATTCTTTGCGTTTATATGCCTTTGTGACATGAACTGTACTGCTTGGCAACGAAAATACCTCTTACTCGTTACTTTTAGTTCACGAATATTCCACGAGTGGGATAACATATAAGATGACTGCACATGGTGGACGTAAAAATCGAGGTATACAGAGTTAAGTAATTCACAATATTTATTTAATAAAAAATCCAACACGTTTCGACATTTTCGCTTTATCCTCAGGTACATGAACAACGTGGCAACATCGCTCTTTTGGGGGTAGTGACAACGGAAAGGGAAAATGAAGGGGTAGGATGACGAATCGCCTGGCTGTGTAATCCCTGACCCACCAAACGTGCACGCGAAACGCCAATGAAGAGGAGGACCCTCCAGAGTGTTCGAGAGTTTCGGACGAGAGGAAAAGTCACGCGTGATTGAAAAGGCCTGGAGTGCGCGCACAAGTGGTCCAGCTCAATGATGCTCCTCCTATTCCTTCCCTCTTGTTTACGCCCCGGGAGGGGACGACGCAATGGCGGAACCATTTGTTTTCCCGCATCTGAATTTGAAGGGGACTATTTCGGTGAAGTGCAGCAGGTCCTACAATGTATGCTCTCGAGGAGGAGTTAAAAATGATTCCAATGCTCAATTCCGCCTCCACATGACTACGCATTCTCTAAACCCCCTTTCTCATCCCACGTTGCCAATCATATGCGGAGCAGTGAATGCCTTTACTCGATTAGAGACGCAATTTGCTGGAGAACTACCAACAATCAATTTGAAGATGTGCGTTAAAAGAGTGATCCCACTGCAGTTTAATCCTCGGACCATGAATGTCATCAATTATATCGCATAATTATCACGATCTATTATAAGTAATCATCTCCGGCTTAACTTTGTGGAAGTGAGTTATATTCGTGATAAAAACAACTTAGTTTCAATCCACATAATTTCATCATAAACGACCCGGGTTCCAGGAACTTGGTGCCATTAACAGGTCAAATCATGATAAAAACAACTTAGTTTCAATCCACACAGTTTTATTATAAACGACCCGGGATTCAGGAACTTTGTGCCATTAACAGGTCAATGATGATGGCACGAAGTTGCTGAAACCCAGGTCGTTTATAATAAAATTGTGTGGATTGAAACTAAGTTGTTTTTATCATGAACATGATCTATTATATTGAATTTTTGAACTGCGGTAATTTTTAAAGCCAACCGATAGCAAACACTGTCTATATTTGAAATAATACTAGCTATGCGAATAGAAACTAAATAGTCCGACGTAATATGCTAAGTGCCTGTAGCAAATTGGTTAAACGTATGTTTCTGCGATACCTACCTATCACAAATCGGTTTGATTTTTTACAATGTATACACATGTAACCTGAACTCAGACTTGTACTTTTTCGTGCGAAAAAATAGACGCCAAACTTGAACCAGAAAACATAATAATTAAATAAAGGTTTTTCAAATTGTCCAAACATAAGGCTATACCCTGAAAATATAATTTTTTTAATTGGTCGTGCTACCAAGTTGTACCAGTTGGCATAGATTGACCCCGCAATTAATTAACGTATCGCCGGATTTTTCCACCATAGCAAAATTAAGGGAACAAATGACATTGGGCAAAGAGCATAGAATATGTTTAGAAAGTAGAATTGTTTATTACTGAAAAACCTTTACAAAAACTTTTAGTAGTGTACAAAAGAAGATTTGTACTTATTTCCGAGAAAAAATTTATCTTTTCGACTCAAAGACTTGCAAATAGTAACTTAAAGGGAGACGTACCAACAATATGACATTCTGATCTGGGCCGTTAACAGTGCAATAAATGGATCTATCCACGTCAAGACCCAGTTTTATAATGTCTGGCTATGGTCAGCCGCAGGGCAACCTAGATTTCCCTTAACTTAATTTTAATAGTGAACGTAATATGAGTACCATATCAAGTTGTTGGTTTGCTAACACGAAAACATATTAACTTTGGTCACCGCACCGAGAAAATATTCAAACAGAGATTATAAAGCCGACCCAATGTGAATTCAAGAAACTCCGCCAGATAAAGCTCGAGCATACATCTCGAAGGATCTTTCCACCCTAAAATCGGACTCGAGTGCGAAAGAGGATTGTATGG
The DNA here is from genome assembly GCA_963169105.1 of Ceriagrion tenellum. NCBI lineage: Eukaryota > Metazoa > Arthropoda > Insecta > Odonata > Coenagrionidae > Ceriagrion > Ceriagrion tenellum. The sequence goes on along the minus strand of OY720641.1, from coordinate 4,499,209 downwards.
GCAAGGAAAGGGACGGACGAAAGAAGCAGTTAGGGATTTAAATAGACGTAAGGGTTGTTCGGAAGTGCAAAATATGCCCATCGGCTGTTAATAAACATCCACTCAAATTTGCACTCACTCCAAACACTCTTTCGCATTACACCTCTCGGCGAACGAAGCCCTCGGCCTCATTAGGGGTCGGTAAAAGGGGCACTTGGAAATAGAAACACTGTTTTCCATTCCCCGACGCAGACAGGTCGGCGGCTGCTACTAGAAGAGGATAATCAGCAATGGAACGGAGAGAGGGTGCTGAATATAAAAGCGAATACACCATGTTTCAGCGCTCTTACGCAGCTCATAACTTAGTATTACGAAGAAAGAGGAGCAAAATTGGTTCCCTGGCCTTCAAGATGCGGCGATTAAAGGGAATGCAGAAAGTTCAATGGACATAAAAAAGAGAAAGAAGTTTTTCGCATGGTAAATAAAGAGAAGACATTTCTGGAGAAGATTAAATGGAAGCGGAGTTCGTGGCTGAAGCGGATTCTGTGAGGTTAGAGGATGCTAAAGGCCGAGATAGGTGAGATAATGTTAGGCAAGCGGGGAATGGTAAGAAAACGAAATGGATAAGAAGTCAGGATTAAGGTGGTTGGCGTGCGAATCGTGAATCATTGAGTCAACATTTTAATAACTTTTTCAGTACGTCGAAAAACAATTATTGAGACATAATTCACATAAATACATCTACTAAAACGTTGGAAATAGCCATATAAGTTGTATTGTAAAGGACATAAATGAATATACAAGAATTATATTTAAAACTTTTCGAATCAGTTAATGCATTGCTATGACTCAGGTTTACGGCGCGGAATCCGAAATTTAAGCAAAAATCGTATATGAAAATGTATTTTTCATACGGCATGATGCATTGATATCTATTTGTGACCATTATAACAACATGAAACGTTTTTTTTTGCGTTTTATCAACATCAACAAGTACCTAAAGGCTACGTGTTGAAATAGCATAATCCTTCCAAGAAACCTTATAGGTAACATGCAGTTTTTTAGCGTTTAGTTATATATCTTCCCAATAAGGACGCATATGCAAAGTTTCACTCCAATCTCTGCATAAATGAAAATTGCTTCAACCATCTTAAGATGGATGGGATGCATACCGATTTAAAGGGAGAAATTATGTAGGGAGTTGGGGCCATGCGTGTGTTAAATCTACGGGCACTTGCTCTCTTATTATGAAGCCTACCTAAATATTGCAACAGCAATCAAATCATTATATGCAAATGATACACTACATCAAATTTCTTCGGCTGATATTGGTCAGGCTTTTATAGCCAATAAATATTGCTGTACATTTATTGGAGTGCATTTTCATCATCGTACTTTATACCAAAAAATAAGTCCCCAAGACAGGGGGCAGTTATATATAATTTCCCAGACAGGGAGAAGCCTACAGACATTTAGCAACTCTGTCACAAAGCTATCCAAGATTTATTTATTTATTTCTGTATTATTAATTCTTTATTTCTGATTATAAAATTATTCTGAAATCTTTCGAAACTATAAGATTCCTTCATAAAACCTCAGATTCAGTTTTACCCCCTCCCATGATTTCCCAATTGTTTTCCATAAATCGTCCAATGTTTAATCTGCATGTTTAATTCTCGAGGCCCTGTAACTACAGTTTACAGTATCTTACTGCTCAAGCTCGGTTGATACAATTTTCAAACAGTAGGCACATTTCCACGCTTGGTATATACCATACACCATTAGCTATTTCTTGAAGTTCTTTTCGGACTTACAGTAGAACTCCTGGGCCGAAAAGAATAACTTTTGATTTTTCTCTCACCGCTGCGATCGTCTCATTCGCCACACCCCCGCGGTGAGTCATTGTGTCAACCTCGGTCGGAATCCTCGGCAACTGTTTGAGAAGCACAGCCGCCAGCGAATAGAATATTCACGCCAACTCCTAAAGGATAATGAGGAGAGGGAAAAAAACATGCCACGGGGTGGGGGTTCAGAAGGAATTGTCGGCTCGATGAAATGAAAACTGTTTCGTGCGCTTTCGCGTCGTGGGAACATCAAGGATCAAGAGAGGGAGGATCCCAGGTGCGGCTTCGCGCTGTCTGCGGGTCTCCCGCAGCGGGAGCGGCATCTGAGAGGGAAGGGGGGGTAGGCAAGAGGACGCCCATCCCACTGGGGTGGGTGGTGGGCGACGAGAGTATGAGGGGATGGGACCGAAAGACCTTCGAAAGCCCTTGATAGCGGACAAAAGAACAATTTTTGCAAGATGAGGAGAAGGCTATGGGAAAAGAAGTTTTGGGAACAACAGAGAGAAGAGACGATACGAGCTTGCGACGATGCGTCAAAGGTGAATCGATAATGCTATAAAATAATCAAAATACGAAGGCAAATTACTGTACGGAACGAACATATCATGTACTGATACGTATCGTAATGTGATTGCATGGATAATACTGCTGATATTTCGGTCTCTGTTATGAGGTTAAAAACTCCTGATTTCAAAATAGGATCAGCAAAATATTTCTTCCGGGAATCAATATGGGCGATGTTTATTGTATTCAGCAAGTAAATAAAGTCGGGTAAACAATCCATACGCAATGTGATTACATGAAAATACTGTCGATATTTCACTCTCAGTTATTAAGTTAAAAGCTCCTGATTTTAAGGTACAATCATCAAAATATTTCTTAAAGGCATCAGTACGAGTGCTGTTTTTGGTGTTATCAAATCAAGAAATTCAGACAAACAATCAATACGCATATTTTTCAACATCAAGCATAAAAATTGTCTTTCAAAAATCTATAAAATTTTAAACAGCCATGAAACCCAAAACGGAATCTCGGTGGCTTTGGCATCAAATCACGGTATCGCTCCCCTTATCTAAAAGTATTTCGAAGAAAAGGTTAAAATCTATACTATAATATGTTAAAATACTAGTCCACTGCCTTTGATTATCTTGCCAAACTACGAATAACAAGCCGATATTCAAATGGGAAAAAGTCATATTACTGCGAGAGATACCGTTCCCTGACGTCACCCCCAGGTTCCCGGTCACGTAGCTTTGCCACGCCTCAGAAGGCAAGTAATTTTTTTTTTAATAGAATATTTTCATAATGCAACATTACCAGATACCCCATTATACTCGATGAAGGTCATGTCTTGTGCTTAGAAGAATTCAAACTTCAAATAAAATGTTTCTTCGGAAAAAGCAGCAATGTTACTTATTCCAAACATTGTCAGTTTCGGCGGTCGACAATCTAAATAATCACATAAAAATAGAGTGGTTTCTGCCAGTTTGGTAGTATGCTCCTTACTCCTTTACTCGACAATTTAAACTGAATCGTATTAGATGACATATTGCGTGATTATAGCGTATTTACTATGAAGTGCTAAGGGACTAGCATTTAAAGATTTGTAACCATTCAGGATATTTAGACCACAAAGAGTAAAACACATTAGTACTTATCCAACAGACTTCATGATATCGAATAGAATATTCATATTTCTGTTTGTAAGTCCCAGTTTCAAGGATCCGTATTATTAGAAAATACCAAACCCGAAAGAACAATGGGATCCCGGTAGCCATGCATACGCCAACCGATCTGCACCGCAAAAATCTTTGCACAAAAATTATTATTTAGAATTAAAACTTTCATCCACAATAAATGTAAAAATCTTTGCAGAATATCATCCTTTTAGATTGCGTGCTACTCGAATTCAATATCAACTAGCTCAAACACTAAGATCTCGAGTTCCCGATATATGACAACTATGTGCCCAGTTTAGTGATTTTAGAGAAATAACTAATTTTTAGCATCATCATCACCATTGGTCATTCAGTCCTCAGATTGGTTGTTTGCAGCCCTCCACCCTTCCTCATCTAATGCGAGTTCCTTCGCTTCCTAGTAACTCTTCTCATTGAACTCTCCCCTTTATCTGGTCCATGAACTCATTCCTGGGTCTTCCTCCTATGGGGACTTATCCCTCAATTTTGCCTTCAATTATGTTCAAACCAATTGTGCTCAAGATGCATCCAATCCATTTTGTTCTTCTTTTCTGTATAATGTTCCTTGTGGTCCTTTCCTCCTCTGCTCTTCTTTAAATTACTCCATTTCTCATTTTGTTCGTCCATTTTATCTTCAGCATTCTCCTCCAGCTCCAGATTTTGAAGGCTTCTGGTCCGTTCTTGTTTGCCTTTCGAATAGTCCATACTTCTGATCCATTGAGTGCCACGCTCCAAATGAGTATTTTTATAAACTGTTCCCTAATCTGTAGTCCTATCTTCTTTGAACAGAGTAGTCTTTTTACGACGAACGCTTTCTTTTTTATTCCCTTGATGTCCGTCGTACTTCTTCTGGATTGGATATTTGGGGAGGCGACCGACGGCTAAGGTCATTTGCGCCATAGGGGATAGGTAAGGGAGGAAGGGTGGATGGAAACCCAGCGTCGGCATTAGCCTCCTCTTAACGAAAGGCGTCAAGGGGACCACGGTTTAACGTCTCATCCGACAGACGGAGTACTGTACTTGAAGTGCCCTCCACCAGACATTCAAGTGGGGATCGGGTTTCCTCTGAAAAACATCAACCTCCGCAGGGATCTGAACCCTGGCCGCCCGTGTGGTAGGCGAGTACTCTAGCCACTACCACACCAACCCGATCCCCATTCAAATTAACTCTGTCCTGCGTGATGTTACTTCCGAGAGAGATGAAGGAACCCACCGGCTCTCCTTATCTCTCCTCTTAGTGTGACTTCTAATTTTTTTGCTTATGCGCTTTGAATGCAAAATCGAAAGGATTATATTTTTTCTTATACATTATTATCAATATTTTATTCCTCCCCACCTCCGATGACTTTCAATGGGTGTTTTCTGATGAAATTAAATAAGTACCTACTTATCGGGCGACCTGAGTTCGTCTTGTTCAAAACGGCATGATGATGGGGTGGATGAGAGGGCGTTGTTTGAAGCGGTGAGGGGTAGCAGGAGGAAGGAGTGTGTAACAGCTGGCTGGCAAAGTTTCCGCCACACTCGCCGAAAGCCGAGGGATGAGACGGAGGGGGTCGGAGGGAAGGGGCGTCATGGGAGTGGTGGGGCTCACCCAGGTGAGGAGGGCGAAAAACTCGAGAGGAGAGCTATTTCGGGAGGGTAGCTCCCTCTTCGGAGGAGGGATATTGGTGGGGAGAAATATGGCTCACGGGTTCGGTGGGCGGGGTAGAGGGGTTTCAAGGGCAGACAGCTTAGTAGACGACTGCCGCGGATCGGAAGACTCAAGTTACCGGCTCGGAACGTTTGACTGCAAACGCGCCTGATTGATAATGAATGAATGACTGATAGTCGCTTAAAAATACTTCTTGAGCACCAGGATTATCAAACTACCCGTAAAGATACCACAGGATACCGCGACAGGAGGTCTTAAGGTAGTTTGAGAGAAATATCATTGTACCTACCTAGAAATCAATAAATGAGGTCTCATTAAAAAAAAAATTATCTCACCTATCTAATGACACCAAAAACTCAACCCCTTACCATATTACTTTCGCAGCTACTTGGAAAAAAATACCAACCCTTTTACATGGGAAATGGTACGTGTATGCACTCCAGAGAGACGTTATTTACAAAATGAGGAATTTCTAACACTTAAATGTCGTAAAAAAACTACTAGCGCGTAGTTTGTATGTTTTCTCAACCATTTTTGAAAATTTATCATACTGTCACCGCAATAGAGTCTTGGGTATCACAATAAACCTACCATTTTGATGGAATTTCAAATGCACCGCGCGAAAAAAATGAGTCAAGTTAAAGACTTATTTAGATATTTTCATTTAACCATTACTTACTTACTTACTTACCATTTCTGTCATATAAAAATATATTATTGCACCATTAATAATGCAATATTTAATTTATGTGTCCTGCAGCTAGTGAAATTAAGACGTATAATTGGAATATGACCTCTATCATGACTAGCGACCAGTCTCGCTAGGACTACCTTAAGAATATAACCCACGGAAATACGCATATCGCGATCGCTCGAAGAAAAGGATAACAAAGACATGAACATGGGATACGATGCCTCTCCGGCGCGTTTGATGCAAAAGTTCCGCTCGGGTTTTCCCCGGTAAGAAAGCCTTCTTGCTTGACTTGAGTGGCTGATATCCTTAGCCCTGAACACGATGCGAGATAACTGAGAGATATTTCTGTGGAAAAATTGATTCAATCCTGATTTAAACGGTAAATTCATTACGCATTATCAGGCTTGAATTTTCACTCGAATTTCAACTTAATGGGAGGGCGATCAGCGACAAATTAACGCCATCCAGTCACAACTAGAGCAGAACTTTAACATACATTAAATGCTTGTATAGGGTTTTTGGACAACAGAGGAGAACTATTAAATTCCTCTATATTTTAGATGTCAGTTAGTGCCACAGAGTACTTTTACAACTTATCTTCAAGCTTTTATGGTGAACATACTTCACCCCCATTCACACTCCACTTACCTTCCTCCTTCTCACTTACAACATAGCCTTGGGCAATGAAATACCTACTCAAGCAAATGTTTCATTTATATTTTAAAGGTATACAAATGATATTCCTCATTTGATGAGGCAAATAAAAACACACAAATGGAAATTTGTGCTGAAAAACTATTAAGCTCCGCACGAAAATACTGTTCAAGCATATCAAAAGATTTTTTGCGCAAGAAACGGTTTTAAGAAGTTTGTTTTTAAATAACCTCCGATCAAAATTTGTATCAGCAGTCATTTTAGACCATTATACATCAAATTATAAATAATTAGAGTCTCTCTTAAAATCACAGATTGATTTAATAGGTAAAATTTACCTTTCACCTATATTCAAGGTCTATTATAAAATATGATGAAAAAAATATTTATTTTCCATTTTAAAAGTAAATCGCGGAAATTTGGTGGGCAAAGAATAAAAGTCACTCCCTCGGTGCAAACACGATGAATGCGTAGGATGAATTGAGCTCCTATGGAAAGGGGGACGTTTGAGGAAAACAGTAACTGATAACAGTAACAGGCAAGCAAGGTCGAAACACGATAACTCATGGTGTTAAAAAAAAGCAACAAGGACAACTAAGGATGGTATACGCGAAGTTCACGCTAGAGAGAGAACAAATCTCCTTTGAGAAACGGGGATTGCTAAACAGAAAGCACAAAGCGATAACCTTCCCGGGCTGAGCGGCACTGCGCATAGATGAGAAACGTAAATGGGATAAGCACATCGTGGGACACTTAAATCTTTCGAAACGTGCTCCTGGGGACGAACGATGCAAATTTTACGCACGGGAAAACTATGCAATGAGGAGATAAAGAGAAAATTATGATGCAAGGACGAGACTGAGTGCGGCAAACGGGAAAGCAGATTGAAAACACGATGAGACAATGAGTTTCTTTGCAGAGTAAACACGTTCGGCACAGACAAGGAGTTCAAGAAATTTACTTGCTCAACTTGGAGACAAATATGCAAGCAATTAAATTTGTCGTTTCTAGCTCAACTTTACTAATGTTCAGGGTCACAAAATAAGAAAAATTATACACATTTTTTAAATGATTAATTTAATGACAGTTTTTGTTTCATGGCGATATCGTCAGGTTTGGTACGTGCAGAAAATATACACAATTTATATATCAAGACTTGCACTTATCCGATAACTCGAAGACCAGAAAATCATATAAACATCTACGTTCACCACAACTAACTGCAATAACTAAATTTTAAATTTTACTCAAGTAAGATAGAGTTAAAGGGTTTTGTTATAATGATAGTTAGGTATCAGATCTAAGTTGATTCGAAGAGCTACAAAAATATATGACATCCGGAGAAGAATTATTTGCAAAAGATATTGGCAATTGAAGATTTTGTGACTGTATGTAGGAAAATCGCGGCAACAACAGCAACAAGTGAAGCGGCAGCCAATTGAATTTGAATATACCAAAAGACAAATTGCCTTTTTAAGGCTGAATATATGCATGCATGCAGCAAGATGCATACTAATGGAATTCACATCCTGATAAGAATTAGCAGATTTCTGTTGATTATTTAATACTAACTTCATTAGAATAAAGTGTAGGTGCGTGTAGTGCGTAAACTCACCTCCACCCACACACTCTTAAGGAGGCTTGCAGGGTATTATGTAGATAGGTATAGCCAACAACAATAACAAAAGGCCTATAGGATTTTCACCTGGTCACCTGGTTTTACATTTAAAGTGCTGAGTACGAAAACCTTCGTTCCGCGTTGTGTAGTTTAATTTCAAAGACTATTTGGAAAAAGAGTAACATCATTAGCTCGGTAAAAAAATACCAAGAGAGATCAACTCAGGGCTCTTAAAATTAGAATTTTTCTCTAGCTTGTAGGAATATTTGACCTGAGCTATTTAACAACATTAGTAAAAAATTGGACCAAAATTTTACCACTTGTAGTGACAGGATTCCCAGTACATATTTCTGGCAGAAGTGGAAATTTCCATCGGTGGGAAATGTGCAAAATATTGTTTTGTAACAGTAATAAAACATTGATAATATAAATGCCTTCTTACAAAAGACATTCCGGTTCTGATTGGCCATTATTTTTCGTAAGCTATCTTTAATTTACAAGATAACTTCAGTATCTAGCTGTTTTCCCCGAGAGATCGGAAATGTTGGAGGAAAGCAAACGTCACTGACCTAACTTATCTCGCACCACTCCGGCGAAGGACGGCATTCGTGGACCTTGAGGGTCGCACACAAAGGGATTAAGGAACGGAGGAGGAGGCTTTAGGTTGCTTTGGGAGTTGAAGTGGAGTGGGCGAGGCTTTCTGCTCTCTCGCACAATAGGCTCGTGCTGATGGGATTGCAAGGAGATTTAAAACGAGGCATACGCCACCACGAAGCCCGGCTGCGAGGAAGAGGAGGGCCTTCCCTCAAAGCTGGTGGACGGAAAGGTGCGAAGCAAGGGCCCATCCCCATCTACCTTTCGGGGCCCATCACCTGGGGCCCATTTCCACGAATTTCCGACCAATGCGTCCCTCAATTGTTGAAAGGGAGGATTTTTCCGTCCGGCTTCATCCGTCACAAGAGACCTAAGTCGGCAAAGGAAGTCGGGGTAGTACTTGGAAAATTGTCAAAAACGCACGCCTCCCCACTCGACATTGTGGGATCTTCTGAAGGCCTAGTGCCAGAAACCAACACAGTCAGCCCAGCCAATCGTCATGTACGTACACAAATATTCGACGATGATGAAAATTGAGATTGAGCACAATAAGTGCCCACAAGGACTGCACCATAATGTGACGAAGCCCTTCGGGACATCGGCTCCAAGTATTCCCAGCCCAATCGGAATATTTTTTTTCAAGTTTGGATTAGAATAAAAGTTTTCTCAGCTCTTTGCCGCTGAACTGCAGAACTCTCACGGCTGTATTTGCACCTATGTTTGACCAGATCGAATGCAAATCTGAGGAAATTTGTCAGGTGTTTTAAATAAGAAAGCATCCTAACGCCGTTTTTGGGATCGAGGGCTTAATTTGGATTCGATTGGATATTAGGGGAGGTGACCGACAGTTATTTGCGCCATAGGGGACAGGTAAGGAAGGAAGGGTGGATAGAAACCCGGCGTCGGCATTAGCCTTCTCTTAACGAAAGGCACCAAGGGGATCACAGTTTAACGTCTCATCCGACGGACCGAATACTAGACGTAAGTGCCCTCCACACCACACTCAAGTAGAGATCGGGTTTCCTCAGAAAAACATCTTCCTCTGCAGGGATTTGAACCCTGACCGTCCATATGGTTATCCAGTACTTTAGCCATCACACCAACCCGATCCCCAGGGGCTTAATTTCCGGAATCTTCAGTTCCACAAGTAAAAAACGTTCGCTTTTTCAAGTCACAAACCCGTGTCAATTACAATCGAATTTTTATTTATACATATTTTTCACTAAGACTAGGATGAAGTAAGACCCGTGATCCAAGCATAACATTGATGCAATTATTAGGTATTTTAGTATTTTTAAAATGATCGAGCTTCATATTGAACTTAAAAATATACTACAGTTCAGGAGTTAAAGAAAACTCTATTATACAAGATGTGCGCCAACATATCCCAGATAAAAGTTAAACCTCGTCATTGAACGATGCCTTTTGCGCCAAAAAATACATTTCCAAAGGGGTAGCAGACAGTTATTTCCCACAAAAGAAATTATCTGCTTCCTGCATCCATTTTTAAGGTGCGATATCTTATCTCGAAATTCTACCTCGGTTGAAGGCGAAGAAGTTGAGGCCATCAACGCCCTCTTTCAGTAAAAATATCGGCAGCAGCACACGAGGCAATGGCACCTCCCTGCTCTCCTTCCAAGCTGTATAGGCGTGGAATTCCTCACGTGGAATGCATATGGAAAAAAGCTGCCGTTGAATACCGACTGCCACTTGGGCGAGGCGATATGAGGAGAGGGAAAAAATATAACGCAAGGGGAGCAGGGAGTGTCCGTAGCACGTGAGGATGTAATGGGCTGCTCCTCCCCTTTGAGGCAGTCGAGGAAAAAAGTCGTCTATGGGATGGGAATGCATTTGAGAGGGGAGAGTAACAGGAAGAAAGCGAGAGTTGGAAGGATGTAAATGGTCGCACAGAATCGTCTTTAGCATATCGGTCAAAATATGAGCAATCTTTTAGGTAAGTTCCATGCCGATGTATTTAACGACACTGCATCTTCAGAAGAGAAAGAAAGGACTTCTCCCTCTTTCCGAAGATGCAGATTCGGATTTTCCACAGAGTTTGAACCAACCATTGAGGTAGGAGAGGGCGATTATTATGGCGGTCAATTGTAAAAGCTGTGACGCGGGCGTGGCCTGTGCGCCATATTTGTTAACCCCGATTCTCCTTAAGCGCTTACTGGTTGACGCACTAATATACAATTTTAAGATGTTTGCCATCGATAAATTACTAGAAACCAGCATGAACTTACGAATGAACATGAACTTGAAAGATTTCTAGCTTTACATCCGCTGATTCGTAAATTTTGTCGTTAAATCCAAGAGAAGATAAGAATAGATCAAGGATAACCAATGTGGTTGTTATTTCGGTTGTTACGCTACAGATTGGTGACGTCAATCCCTCTCCAGGTGCCTTAATGGTAGTACACTACTTCTCAGGTATTTTCTGGCGCCATAAAAACCATTTAACATAACTTGGTACTACAGTAAAATTACCACAGAAGAATGGATCACGAGAACAAAATTAGGGAAATAGACTGCAAAACAGACTTGTATAAAATCAACCGCGAACAATAAGAGACCACGGGAACTATTACCGAGTGAGGAAACACCATTTAGGTTTTTCGATAGGTAATGTTGCTAATTATTTGATTTTGCTGTAATGATTTAGCCTTTATTTGCTGTACAGTGGCAATCACCACGTCTCGTATGCTTCTTGTTTAAAACTTATAGCTCTGTACATGTTTACATCTTCAAAATAGATGTATGTATAATCATTTATTATATGACATTGGCAGCATAGAGTGTACAACATCTTGAAGAAATTTCACCTAGAATCAGGTATTTTCTAGTTTTTGCTAATTAATAAAAAATTCGTAGCCTTTATGGCTTTGTAAGGTGTAGTGATACAGAAGACGAGTTAGTCATATCTTTTCTTTAATGTCACTTCAAAGATAGGATTTTACATATGTTTTACAGTCTAAGTTCAAGTAATGTGGTCAGTGAAGTCACGTGAACTGGATAAACTTGGCAAGATTATACAGGGGATAAATGAAATTCTCTAATCTCAGCCTTTATAACTTGGTAACCAGTGTTAAGCAAATGATAAAAACACAATACATCAAACCAACATCGTAATCTGAAAATGACGTCTGTGTTGAGAAAAAGTTCAATTTTTGAATATTTAGGCACTGAATTTGTTTCGTTTCCTAAAAGACCCAATAAATGCAAATAAGAAGGGTATGAGGATCAATGAAGAGAATACGTATGACGCCGTAACCACCCTATCCCCACTGAATCCTTCTCTCGCTCTCTGTCCACTCATCCTGTGTCTTCGTTGCGCCCGCTATCTCATGCGAGGAATGCGATGCAGGAATTGGACCTTCAGAGAACTGGAAGCAATCCAATTACGTATCGCGTGCCTAGCCGCACTCACTACGGGATAAAAGGAAAAAAATAACACGATAGGAGCGGAGTTATCACCGATGTCCTTCACGATTTATATTCAAATGAGGGTGACTTCACGTCGCTACGCGCAACCCAACAGAATGCGAACTGCGGAAGACGGATATCATGAACAGAAGAACGTGACTGACCGAATGGAGATAGTTATGCACATGAATATGATAGTTTCAGGAAAGACTTGGTGGAGAGTCTATCTCGTTTTCCTACCCTTCCAGATTAGAAATGAAAAGGAATCTTGGACGGAATGAGGGGCAGATAAAGATAGGATGAATTTAAATAGGGTATTACATTGGAAAGGAGATGGGTTTGCGAAGGAAACATTTAACAAGGTTCCCCGTGGTTATAAAAATTGTAGACAGGATTTGGTATCAAATTTTCAATGGGTGCAATTATAATGTTTTCTTGCTTTCATTAATTAATGGTTCAACAACAGATAAAAAATTTAGGAAAATTAATGGATTTTAAATAAAGAATCCTTTAACGGTGGACATCAGTCGGTCTTACGTCCACTGCTGGAAGAAATCGATGATTTATTCGAAAAATTCTGTATAATTACCTATAGTTTCATATTTTGTGTAACTATGAGTTTCCATTAGTTTAAGCATGATATTTTCGAATTTAGTTCATGATTATATTAAAGCGTGGGTATTCTAAGACCCCACTGCCGGCTTCGTAAGGCAGTTTTCTTCATCAGCTGGAATTATTGAATCGAGACGATTCTAATTTACATAGCCCTTTTTCTTCAACAAGAAGGGTTAGTGAAATCTCGTCCTTCAAAAAATGCCTTCAGGAATTTTTGTGGAGGCTGGAAAACAAATGCGAGGACCCTTGAAAATAGTTGAAATGCCCCCAAAATTACGATGTTTCCATGCCCAAATTTCCTCACGTCAAGAGAGACTATAAGTCTTAAGTTGGTACGTATGCATACATGACGCGCTCTTCCTGCGCTGGCTCAACTTTTTAAAAGAAGGGAACATACAGACGCAGAGGAGGACAATGATAAGTTTGTAATGCGGTAATATACCGGGAAATTTAAAATTATCCTACCTCTGGCAAAGAGCCATCTCAGAAAATCGTCCACCAACTGAAATTTCCATTCGCTGAACTAATTAAAGAAACACTAGACGGTGACAAACCAAGAGGAAACTTTTGTCCGGTATTTTGAGAAGTGACGCCACTGAGTGCGAATACCTGGAGTCGTCAACTCGAGGTTAGCGGGATCGGAACACATTTAGACGCGCAACAAAGACAATGAATGGAACAATGTTCGCGAGCGAAACGTGAAAATTTGTTCGGCACCCTCTCGGTAGGTAGCATTCCTATCGCTATTTAACGCATGCGATTAAAGTAATACGAAAGTTCTTTATGATTAATAGATTTGGAAGCCATAAAGATCCACATTCTTGTTTTCATTCAGGCTCTAAAGGGATGGAATTCCACCAGAAACCCCTCAATAATCATTTCCAAACGATAAGTGTGAAAATACAGTCGCATAAAAAGGAAACTTATGTACAGTTTAGAGCTCGGAAATATCAACATAAAAATAAATTGAAGAGGAGCCATGAAATTCGGCACGCCCATAAACATTTGGTACCCCTCTCCATTAAGCAAATATATTTTCAAGCCTTAAAATAAGCCTTCTAAAACCCGAAAAAATGTCATTTTCAATCCCCGAACTGAAGATTTACGAATCACTTTAAATATTTCACTAGACTCAAAACCCAATCTCTTTGGAGTTTTGTATTAAATGAGAGCGCTTTGTTCATCTCCTTGTATTATGGCGCCATATTTTATTCGTCACCTTTTACGGGGATCCAATGCACCCTGCTCTTCCATCATCATGTTTCCATTCATATTTTGCAGTTGGTTTTGACTAAAAAACAAAGAAAAATTCCTCCCAATTTCACACCAAATAAGCCAAGAATTGCCGCACTTGAAACCACCTAACACTGAAAATCAACAAGCGGAAATATGAGCATCGAAGCTCTTTCCTTCTCCAACGAATTGTATGGATTCGGGGTTAGTCCCATGAGTTACATCTAGAAGAGGGAAACATACCGGATCGTCAGCTGTTGTGTTTGTCCTCCTGGGACGTCTTATTGTGATGGAGTGATTGATGACTGCTCATATGTATATACACCAGTACTTGCGATAGCGTCACAGCTGACATTAGAAGGGTTTAGGCCGGGTAATTGTTCTGTTGAACTATCTATCTAAACTTAAGCGCATATCACCAACACAATCTGTGGTTTCAGGCCTGATAGAGTAGAAATGATTCATAACTGCTCTCTAAAAAAAATGAGCAATCAACATTGTGATAATATTTACTACGAACGGTTTCGCTTTTTACAGCATCTTCCGGAAACTATTTCATAGTGCACGCACATCACCACTTCTCGCAATTCCTTTACGTGATCACCAGTACGCAGGGGCTGAAACGAACGGAACGGAAACGCGCCGTTGTGCTACTGCAGGTAAGAAACACACTGGAGTGAATGAAACATTTCCCTCAGAACCACCTCTCTAATATTGTCGCGTGTTCTTCAGCTGACTTAAAAGGTCATCCGAAACAAAGGGTTAACCACGTTGGACAACTTCCTCTTCGGATTCCACCTGAGGTCAATCACTCTCACCCTGGAGGGAAGGACTCTTACAAAGGGCCTTGCCGAGGGCCTACGCAACCCTTTAACAAGCTGTTTGTTGTTCGTTTGAAACAGGGCGGGGGGTGCTTGTTTCCCATTCCTCGCATGTGGGTAGAAGCTCTGTATGGAGGGCGGGGTTTCTTTTGGGAGGGGACGGTAGCGGATGCTCGTTCGTTAAGGGGGAGGAAACCGACTCCCAGAAGAGAAGATTGGTCCACTTTAAAAGAGGGTGCTTTCGTGTCGGAGGGGCGAGACACGGGGTGGGCAGGAGGAGGTGTGACGAGGGGGTGGAAGCCCTCAACATCCGACAACTTCACTCCTCACCACCCTCCTGCACATCACCCAACCCCTTTCAAACATTCCGGGCATCTCATCTTCACAGGGGTGGTGACGGGTGGAGGATTTTTCAACACCAGCAAAAACACCCCCCTCGAGTGTCTTCTGACCCGATACAATCGGTTTTCACTTCAGTAAAGGAGGTGATGTGCTCGCATGCGGAACGATCTTATTCATACACACCCTCCTTTCTTTCTCCAAATATACCCAAATTATTTTTAAGTAACATTGGAAAAGTTTATCGTCGCTCTGAGCAAAGTTCTACCACTGAAAGACATGGGGAAATGAGTGAAATTACAGTTGCAAGTTATTCATAAATACATACGTATAAATGTATAAATTTACGAAAGTATTAGCAATAAGATATTATATTACCACCTGAATTATGCAGCTGAACTAGATTTCATCATTAAACGAGTCGGGATACGAGAGAAATTAAGATTTAAAGACACGGTTGAACCACAGTTAGTTAATGAAAACCAAAAAATGCTTATATTGACGAAAATGTCCATGCGATAGTTTTTCAAAGGCTTCCAAGAGATATTCGTGCTTCACACAATAAGTATTTAGGTATTTCCCCGAGTAGTTTGCTCGCAACTGCTTATTGTTTCCTAGCCATTTGAAGGAACAACTCGACCGGAAGATGTTCTCATGAACTGGTAATACGCTGTTGTCATCAATGAGCGACCAATGCGGGAAAGCATTCGAAAGCATTGTTTATGACGTTTTTCCCCTCGTTTTTTATTAGATTCCCCTCATTAAGTTTTTACTGACGACAGTTAATTAAACATGATGTTATCGTAGAGAAAATGTCGAAATTGAAATTTGAAATAATATTTACCCTAAAAATATGAGTTATAAACACTTTTCGCGAAAAAACTCGAGTAAATAAATGTAAGGTGAGACTAAATAATAAGGAAATAATTTTGTAAAAGCGTGGCTTTTGAAAACATTTAGCGGCAAAAATTTAAATTATAATTTAATATCTGTACTTCACTCCGGTTACTCATGTATTATGTATTACGTTTCTAAAACAACTTTCGTTTTTCCCACGCTCAATTCCGTAGCAATGGAAAATTGTTGAGGATTTGGGTCCAACACTTGTATCTTGTCGCAGGCAAAGGCAAGCCGATGCTACGCCAAGTAATATAAAGGCAACTTGATGCAATTACGGTACCAAAATCCCCAGTAAATAACCATCGTATTGCTCATTCGAAATATCATTAAAATATTTATTAAACTTGCACCGCTTACGTTTTCAATGAGAGCCCCAAATGTCGACTTTCGAGGCAACTCTCACTTTGTGGTGGTAGTAATGGGTGGTAGTAAGGCGAGGTGATAGATTTTTCCGGGGTGGGAATGGGGAGCGCGGGAGGAGCCGTGGGACTTCTCAAGAGGCTGGCCATCCATCTTCCTCCACCACCATCCCTTCAAAAACTTCCACCCCACACCCGACACCCACACCCGACCGCATCCTCAACGCACCCCCTATCTCTCTCTCTGATGGCCTTTTCCCATCTCGGGACCGACACCCCAGGGCAAGGCCGAAGGGGCCAGGCAGCAGGAGCAAACCTCCCCCTGGGCAGGAGGCAGAAGGGGAATTTCCCTTCCGCACACAACTCGCTTCAACATTGGAGGGTGGAAAATTGGGGGGCGGTGGCGCATCTGGTAAATTGCGTGCGACCGAGTCACGAGCGGCGACTCCGTGCTGTCCTCACGCACGAGCGCAAGGCGAGCATTAATCCCCGGCCTCGGGGGGGAGGAAAGCCTCGGGGGGAGGAAAAAGCGAGTTCTCAAAAGAACGCCGACGAAATAGAAAAATTGGAAAAGGAAGGACTAGAGTGATAGCGAAGAAATAGTACGTGAAGACTCTTCGGTATCACTGGCTGAAAGTTTTATCCGCCTTCGATTTGAGTCCTCGGATAGTAGTAGAACGATCGAGATAAATTGTGGAGGATGACAGAATAGAATAACGGCACGTATAGCTTTCATAGAAATTGGAGCTGTGGTGTACGAAGGTTCCTGCGATCCTTGAGTTGGTGATCTACGATATTAGTATCACTGGAGAAGATCACACGACGAAAGAGATGCGTTTGAGATGTGAAAGTGGAGGGGAAAATGAAAGTTTGGTGAACAGAAAAGCAGGGTCTCCTTGGTCGTTCAATGCTAAGATTGGATGACTGCAGCCCTCCACCCTTCCCTAACTAATGCTAGTTCCTTTACCTCCGGCTATCTCTTCCAATGTACTTTCCTCTTTATTTGGTCCATGAACTTATTCATGGGTCTTCCTCTGGTGACTTTTCCCTCTATTTTACCTTCAATATGTTCCTCACAAACCTACTGTCTCTTAGGGTGTGTCCAATCCATCTGGTTCTTCTTTTTTCTATGGTGTTTCTTATGGTCCTTTCCTCTTCTACTCTTCTGTACACTTCATCATTTCTTATTTTGTCCGTCCATTTTATCTTCAGCATCCTCCTCTAGCACCAGGTTTCGAAGGCAGTCTGATTCGAAGCAGGAATCTAGTCTCTTCCGGTCAGTTTTTCCAATGGCCACGGTTACTGATTCATACAGTGTCTCGCTCCACACGAATATTTTCACATACTGTTTCCTGGTTTGCAGTCTTATCTTCTTTGAGCACAGTAGTTATCCTTTTTGTAAAAACAAAGCGGACGAACGAGGAAATGTTTGAGATTTTGGGCGAGGATGGAAAAACTTTTGGAGACGATGAGGAGGAAGCAGAAGGAACAGGTTATGAGGGACGATTCTGAAGGCCGTGATAGCAGTAAGAGTGTTGGGTAAGCGGGGGAGATGAAGAAAGAGAATAGAAATTAACGACGGGATGAGGTTAGTGGGACGCATGTAGAGGTGAGGAGGGAAAACTCGTGAGAAGATTGGGGCATGCATAGTATAAAACCACACCTGAGGAAGCAGCAAGCCTACACCAGGTTATTATACCTGTAATACGGTAATATCTAGCGGTAATTTAAAAATTTGTTACATTTGTATTTTGTGCTTTAATGGCAATGAAACGTATTTCACTCGACTTGATGTAAGTAGCGCATTATTAGTTTTTTTTTAACTTTACACGATTGCAATGGTATAAGAATATTTTCTGTGAATTTTCGTTCCTCTTGCGTACATTCATTCATGTAATGGTCGTTCAATGCTAAGATTGGTTGACTGCGAAAATATGTCAATAATGACAGAAACATTAGCTGAGGAAATGGTTCCATTTTTATTAATAATAGGATTAACCACTGTGGAATTCATTCGAAAATAATAGTGCAGTTGAAATTTTTTTATATTTATAAATAAAGGAAAATTAAAAATTAATTCACGATCATATGGATAAAAAAAAGGCGACGATTATGGATTAATCCTTAACGTGACTCTCACACGTGTTTTAGACATTTTTACTGATATGCTGTATTTCCTACAACTGCACTATTGTCTTAGACGCACTCTTAAGTGGAAGATTTTCTTACTAATAATGATAGCAATGCACGTCAGTTGTAAATACAAAACTTAGCGCACATAATTCATGCTGAATAATTAACACCGTCGCACATGATTATGCCACGGTGTGGTGAAACGCGTCGTGGCAGTAACTAAATCTATGGAAGATTACCAAGTGCTTTTTATTCAGCATGAACATAGACAACTTGCACCATGTACAGCCTGACACAAATAAATTTATTAGCGCACATAAGTTTTAGGAACAAAAGTCCTCACGATTTTGTAAAAATGAATCATATCGGAACGATTTACTAAGGTCATAGCGTTTCTTTGGCGGGGTCCTGTTTATGTTTTGGCAGATTTTATGCAATACTGGCTGCGCTCCTTAACTCTTATAATGGGGATCGACGCCCAAGGCACGCGAACTCGTCCCAAATGAACCCCCACTGGGCCCTAAAACGATGTTCGAGATCCTTATCGCGGTCGGAAAATGGCAAGTGGGTACACGAATCATACACCAGATGCGATATTCAAACCCTCTCGAGAACCCCTTCTTCCTCAATAAATGAATGACTCTGGAATAATTAAAAATTCTGCTCAGATAATCACTCCCCTAACCACTGAAATTTGACAAAAAATAAAATGAAACTTCATTCCCCCACCCCCCACCACCTTACTCTTACTCTCTGTTTGCTTACTCTTACCGGAGCCACATAATAGACTTTGGGAACGAAAAGTTTCTTCTGGCTTGGCGATGAATAAAGAGATCCGGGAATCTATCAATATTTTGCCCATAATTTATTGTATCAATTTCTTAAAAGAAGTATGTGAGGTCTGCTACGTATTTCCCGAAAAAAACTGGTTCTTATCGCATTCATTATACAAGCAAGGGTTCGAAATTGGGTGAATGTGAGTGCATTGACACAGCCCAAATGAATTCAATAAATTATTTCATACCTCACACATAGGAAGAATATCACAATTTTACAATTAAAATGGTGCATGAACGTCCACTGAACGTAACTTTATTATATGTTGCACTCATTTATAATTGAAAATCTTGCATTATAAATAAATAAGACATCAATAAAAAACAATAAAAAATACTAGTACATATGAAATGAGTAGGCTTATGCGTTGCAGAGCAGCCATCGATAAGAAAAACTTCTCCCGGTCAAATTACGCGATTTGGAATTTTAAACGACCCTGATTTAAACTATGCATAGTCATTTCATTTGGAAAAATTAGAAATCTGAGAGGGTTTAAGTGGAAAATAGTCTAATTTTCCAACGCGAAGTATTCTTAGCAAAACACTATCATTTATATGTACTGTTTCTGTGTGTGCTGTAGCTTTACGTTATGGAGCAGCATATCGATAAGAAACACTTCACAAAGTAAAATTACATGATTTTTCATCAAAATGACACAGATTTTTAACTTCTAGTAAGAATTAGACCAGTGAATGAATAGCATCCGTATTTTTAGTTCCAAATTTAATTTCTTAGGGCGATAACATTGGGCAACATAATTTGTATTCACGAATCCTTCTTTTAACACCTTCCATCCTTTGTCTCCTGAAACAACATACTGCACCGGGCCTGTTTAATTGTACTCACGATTTAAGTGCGTCCCATTTTAATACATTTAGCATTTCCTTTAATGCTATTCTTTCTCCTGGGCCGACCCAGTACGTAGATACCTGGCGGCCTTTCTTTGTCTTTGTTTTGAAGATAACTACCCACTACAAAGGATCTGGGAAGAGCGGAAGGCAAGAGGAATGTCGCGTTGCTAAGTGGGCACTAAACTAGAGAGAATGGATATACGTAGCGAAGTAGAGAATGTGATACATTTTGCCTTGCCGTGGCTGTGCACAGTGCACGCATTAAAACCTCCGAGCAAGTTGCCACCTCGGCACCCCTCCCTCTACTCCTCAAGAGACACCGTTCACGCGGAAATCGAGAAAAACAAAAGAGGAGCGCGGAGCGGGAGAAAAAGGAAACGACGGAGGAGGCTGCGGGCGCGCACCAAAGGCCGTTGACACGCCGCCGTGCTGCGGTGCGGGAACGCACGGAAAAAAAATGGAGGCGGGGAGGGGAGCGGAAGGGGAAGGTAGGGGAGGGAGGGAGGGAGAGAATGGGAGGATGAGATGTGGGTGAGATGGATGAGAAACAGAGGCGAAGAAGGGAATAATATGTTAAATCTGCATTGGGATAAAGTCGCGACACCCTCATAAGCCATATTTGCCAATCATCTAAGTACAAATTAATATAAATATATGAAAATGGCTCGAATTTGTCACAATTTTAGAAAATACTGCCAAAAAATAAAAAATATGGATAAAATGTTTCATTATCACCATTAATGATGGCATTATTGAAACAAAATAACCACGATGATGAGGATAAGGTAAAATATCAAGAATATATGTTGTATTTATGGATGTCATCTTGTAAATGGATAACCTCGAGAAATTATTCCAAAACTGTCGATAATCTTTGTCAGGATTCGTAATGTATCATGTCAGTTTAGAACACTGCGAAATGATAAGTGAATATTTGAACAAGGAGGAGAACGATATTTGATTCTCAAGATTCAATATCAACCAACGATGTGGACAAAATTATTGATAAAATCGAAAAGTATCAACAGAATGTTGAAAAATTGAACATTAACGTCTCTGATGATGATAAATACCATAGCCAATATTGAGGAAAATTACTTAATCGGGGATAATTTTCGATGTCATGGAATAATGTACGCCATATAGAGAGAAGTAATAACAATTTTGATATCACCACCCGCACCGATGATTACATTTGCCAACTTTACAAGTATCACATCACAACTTCACCTGTGATAACGATAATGATCGACCTTCGACTGTCTCAACCATTAAATAACCTCAATTCATAGTTTCTCTCGTCCCACAAATATTTACACGAAATAGTATTTGTTTTTTTCCAGTGAGAAGTAAGTATGTGCCAATAATACATCGGGCAAAAAGCATGCAAGTGAGAAAACTGTGGAGAAAAAAGGTGATGCGGAAGTCACACATTTCTCACACGACCGCAAGAGTTGTCTGTGAGTCATTAACTTTACCTCAGCCTGCACAGAGATATGATCAGTGGCCGCAGTCGATGCGGGTCATTCACGCTCGGAGGAAATTCTTGTTATGGGTGATCGAGACCTCTCATAACGGTCTATTATACATTATCCAGTTGTATTTTCCGTTTGCTTGCCGTATTTTCCACCAGCACTTGCTTACAAGAAGTAAAAAAAAATATTCATTTCGAAATTCCATTCTAAGAGTTTTTTGCTGGTAATCTTTTTGCTGGTAATCTTTTTGCTGGTAATCTTTTCGCTGGTCTCTCGTATTATTGTCTTTTTTCACTGACATCACAAAATGCTTTTGCATTGTTGTGATTTTTTTCAACTTTAGAGCCGTGGGAGCAAAAAGAAACTAGCAAGAGATGTGCGGATGACTTTTTCGGAGACAAAGCCCTTAACGAAGAAAATATGGAGGACTTTCTCTCACATTCTACAAAATTTACCTATAATTGGAAGAGCACCTTAATAATAATATGAATATACCAATTAAAATTTAGACGAAAACCATGTATTGCTTAGGGAAAGTAAATCTGACCACGCATCCTGAATGAAAAGATTTTTTTTCGTACTGACTGTGATGCTATCGATTTTACCATTCACTGCACTACGAAGATGAGTACTGTTTTCAAAAATCGAAAAAAAGTAGGCTTAGATACATATACACAATTCGACGCCATCGATGAAATGTGGAATATGGCAACACCGGTCTTCATACCTTACTATATTTAACGATCGATAGGTTCCATTGAATACGCCCAAATGAATAATTAAAAAGCTATGCAAGTAATGCATTTTACGGTATATGGTACTAGATGCAAACACATTTAGGCAGCAACCATAAGGTCATCGAAAAGGCAGTTGGCCAAGTGTGAAACGTGGAAACAAAGGAAATTTACTTCTGTTTTCCAACAAAATAAATTTCCAACTTTCCAATTGTTGAGTATTTCTTCGGATATCTTTCGATTTATTCAACAATCGGAAAGTTCCGTAACTGTCGCCCAGGTGATGCACGACACGGACGACCGTGAATGAAAGAAGAAATGAAGTCAACTGAGACGTCGCGTCGGACAAAAAATGGAGGAGAAAACTAGACGTGAGCGATGGAAGGGAAAGATTCCAAGTGCACTTTGGGTCGACCTTCATAAGGATCGCCCGGAACGTGACTCCGGTGCTGAAAAGGGCGAAGGGTGCAGGGAGAAGGCATCCAGCTGAATCGGGTGCGTTGCTCTCACTCTCTGCTCCCTACCGCACTCGCAGCAGACTAAGGCGATGCCCCCGAGCCGCACACTCTCACCTAACACTTAGAGAAGAGCCGATTGCGAGCCGTATTCGTACAGGATAATTATCGTCATATTACCTCCGTCTACATACTACTCTGTAGGGGCGTGAGGACGGGGTGGGAAAACAGCAATTAAGGTAATTTGAGCGAGATTGTTCCCTAGTGATGATGGAGACCGTATTCAAATTATACGATTCATTTCAGCTGCTCTAGGAAGCATGAAATAAATATTGCATGCTTTATGGTGCAATATTATACTTCTATACGACTGAAGTTCTAACTAGTTAAATAAAAATATCTCTATAAGTCTCTTTCACTTGATTCATTTTTTCGCGCGGTAGATTTAAAACCCCTTAAATTCGGAAGGTTTTTTGTGTTTCTGAAAAAATTACTGCGATGACAATATGATTTATTTTCAAAAATGGTTAGGAAATCGAACAACCTACACGCTGTTTGTTTTTAGACGACATCAAGGTGTGACCAATGCCTCATTTTGTAGATAGTGTCTCTTTAGGGAGCATACACGTACCATTTTCCATATAAAATAGCTGATATTTTTCGTCAAATATCTCGGAAAGTAGTGTGGTAAGGGGTTGATATTCCGGGGTCTTTGGAAGGGTGACATATTTTTCATTCAAATGAGACCAAATTAATTATTTTCTAGGCGAAATGATGCTTCACTCAGACAACCTTTAAAAGAAATATAATAGGAAAAAGTAAAGAGGAGAGAGAAAGAGCAGGTTTTTTATTACTAAAGGAATATCTCATTATCTTGCTCTGTTCTTGTTTTGGATTTGACTAATAGTGCGATGAAAGAAGAAAGTTTTGTATCCATCAATGCGGCAGTACCTCTGACTTATTTTGTCAACTTCTATCTCTTGCCTTGCCTATCAGCCTTGACACAGATCTGGCGAAGATTATATTTGATAATGTAAATACGTAATAGCTTAAATTATCATATAATTACAAATGAGGTATATGAAGCAAAGAAGGGCTTAGAAATGCATAAAAATTTTATCCGGGTGCAGGATAATCAAAGTAATATTATGGGCTGTACTTCAACAATTACGGGCTGCGCTGAGCCAATCTTAGAATTGAATGATAAATGATGACCAAGCGCTAGACCCTGAAGCTCATTTAAGCAACAAACGCTAACATAAAAGCTTTACCTGCTATAAAATATATTTTCCTGACCCAAGAAATCATTAACCTTTAACCTCGAAAATTGAGGAATAAGGATCTCAAATCCTATTGAACTTCTAGCATGATTTTCTTGAGGGTGAGAAATTAACGAGTCAAATTTCAGTGCTTCCATGAGTAAAGCAAGCTGTGTACTACTAAGGACACAACTTTTTATTAGCAGGCGCGCGAAAAGAATGGGTACTTCAAGGACTATAAAAGTTCTTATCACAATAAATGAAGAGTCATTAAATAGCGAAAAACGTCGCATCAAGATCATAAAAAATATTGTATTTTTCACAACGGAGATTATGACGTTTTTTTAAGAGAAATTTCTTTTCTTGCGTGCCACAGCTTATCAAATTTACAGCCATCAAATTTATTGCCAGAGGGGCGCCAAAGAGACTGGCCGGAACATGGAGCCGGAAATTCTGGAACCACACAAAATTGCCATCCGCACGACAACGCTGGTTACACATGCTGTTTAAATGGAGTCACATGAGGTTTGATTGCAGATCATGACTTAGAAATGACATTGGTAACATTAAATCACAATTTGATAACGCGTTAAATGGCGTTTTAAGTAATTATTCCCTGAATGGAGTTAATTGATCCCGGAATAATGAGACGAAAACGCACATCAAAATACAATGACAATGAACCGCAGAATACGTCAGCCACACATCACAGTATCGCTGAAGAACAGAAGACACATTAATATTGCGGAATGTGTAAAGGGTATTATTTTTGGACTGGATTTTTTTTGTGTCCCACGCTATCGAATTTCTATCAAGGTCAAACTTCCTCGACGCAAAATTCCTTCATATTTGGATTCCCTGTCAAGTTCCCACTGAGCGAAGCTTCGAAGTACTTTGTAAACAGCCGAAACTCATAAGAATTTCAATGAAATAACTTGTTCTTAAGCTAAAAAAACACACATTAATTCATCATGTTCTATGAGTGGTGACACACTTTTTCAGGCATATTTTGATAAAATAATTTAAAAAATGGTAGTCTATTTGTTTTAAGCATTTTTGTGCAGTTATTTGGCGAATAGATTCCAAAAGAGGCCCAGGGGGTACTCAACATTTAATTTTCCAAAGCATGCTCAACAAGTAACAGATGTGATGTCATGCGTGAGTGGTGTCGCCCCCTAGCTGCTATTATAAGCATGTGAGGAAAAAGTTTATACTCGGCCACCTCTATTGAAGATTATGTTCACCGATTGTGATTACTTAAAACACGTTTAATTTGATGAATACCTTGGTATTTTTTAATTATAATTTTACTCAGCGCTGTCGTTTCCTTCACATTATAAACTCAATTTGAAATTATTAAAGCTCCTCATTTAACGTGGAAAAGTGTTTTACGGAATAATTCACTTAAAACCCACTTCACGAGGATATGCGCAATAACAACCGTAAATTGTTATGCGATTTCAAACAAAGTACATTTCACTGGATTGGTGATAAGAATGCTATTTTAGGGGAATTGTTAGCGTGTATATTTTATTGTACCCTTTTTCTAAGTTAGTTTGTTCAAATATTTCGAATATTGTTATCTGGACTGGCTTGAACACTGGGCGCGATATATTAAGTTCAAAGTTCGAGTCCTGGTCGGGCAAATAATTATTTTCTCAGAGTAATTTTTCACTTGGATAAAAATCCCATTTGCATTCACGACTCACAATAGAAGATGAAGCCGGTAAAATGAATCAGCTGCAATTTCCACACTTTTTAATACAAGGTGACCATGATTTTGACACTTTTTGTCACTATCATCACCTTGATAATGACATAGATTGTCGAAATCTATTCATTATCAAGGTGGCTATGGTTCATTAGTTATTTCTTTGCAATATCATCTATATAGAATATTCCCACATGGTAACGCCTGAAATGCTTTCACACTCTAGAAGGTTATATTTAAGAATAATACGAGTTGAAAGTTGGTGAAGTCATCAATTCTCACACTTCCTGTTCCCTTTTCACACTCATGAATACGTCATAGATTACAAACAGCCGCCTGTGTATTTTTCCTACGCCTTGGGCCGGCACTGAAAGCGAGTCTCCCTTCAATAAAATGTTCATTTACCGCAACTGAGAGGAATTCATTCTAATTCTGAATCAATAGATCGTAAATAGATATCCACAGAGGTAAATCTTAATGTTTGGTCAATAGACCACACATAATCATGGTCCAACGGCAAGATTTCATCCACACCGCAGAACTTAACCCGAATCCCGGCTTAATCGGCGACGGTGAAGATCGCCTTGCTCCATGAAACCCTTTCAGCGCGTGACATTCCCGTTTTCAAGGGTATGAGAGCCAGCCGGTGTCCATGAAACCGCATGCGGTTTCCCAGAATAGTCTGCTTCCCACAAAAATCCCTCAAATCGGGGCTGGCTGGGCGTGTCCCTACCCCTCGACCGTATTTGAAACCAGGATTCCACAGCAAACGACTGGGGAGCACTTCACGGCACAAAGGAGGAAATGAATGCCAAAAGATGGTAAAGGTACCTCATGTTTAATCTCAACTACACAGCCGTGGCTCGCTATTCAAGTAACCAACGAAATAAAAGTCTCCTTCACCGCTGATAAGTAACGATCATACCATGCAATTTAAATTTTGTGAAAAATTACACAGAAAATTAACCTCGAAATAAAGGACCTCCTTTTAAGATGCAACGATGGAGCAATCAAAACTTCCGAATTTCATTTTACTACAATGGATTAATTTTTAGCTTGGAAGCAGTTTTTGAAAAAATGACGTTACAAACACGATGCGTACATTCAAGTGTCCCGATGACTACAAAATCATGAGGAAATATGATAAATAATAAATAACATCGAAGTAGGTTTTAAGACTTACGGTACCATTCACATTCTGAGAGGAAGAGTACAGATTTTTGACAGGTTATTCATTAACAGGTAAACTTTGTGAAATGATGCAAAGCTGTTTTCGCGATAATACTGTAAACAAAAACTATTATTCCCATGTTAATCAAATGGTAGTGAAATGTACACACCAATCACTCTTAGCTTTTGAATTATTCGCAAAAACCAGTAGGAACAGAAGTCAAAATAAGTTATTTCAAAAGAAGTGGCCCTTCAACCAGCTTAGGTAAGTGCCCGGAAAAAAATGTTATTTAAAAATATAGTTGCGTAAAAATCTGTATACGTTTTATTCCAATCCCATTTCACAGCAGAGAAGGACTACCATCACTGAAGCCAATATTTAATCTACGATTTTTTCGGGTATAGATGAACATAAGTAGGACGATTTCGGGCATAACGTTTTGGAAATTTATTTTAGAAATCAGAGAGAAAAGCACTACTAGTGGAATTTTGTGGGAGTTAGAGATTGATTTGACTCACAGATTTGCGACATAATCTCCTAAAAACTAATTTAATTTTTCATTCATTAATAAATAATAAATCTGCAATTTTCTCGACAGTTGGGGTTCGCTTATACTTGCTAGCGGAATCGCTTCCAACGAGGACGAGCATCGAGTTTATGCGATCGCGTCTCAGCCTCGCGCCCTGCGACTCGCTCTTCCGAACAAATGACTGATATGAGGAGATATTGATGGTGCTGCCATCAGCAACTCTGAGGAGGCTGAGCGAATGCCATTGGCGATCGAAAGGAAGAGAAAGAGGGAGCCTCACGAAAGGATCGAAGAGACAGAACATGCGGAGTAGGGTGGGTCAAAGGTTTTTCGGTCATGCAAAATGCTAGACAGGGCATGAAGGAGAAGGGAGATAAAAATCAGCGAGCAGCGCAATCAGTCAACGTACTCAACGGCCCATTTGATTTCTCCGCGCAAGCGAAATACATTGAATCCTTAGAGAGGCAAGACACATGTTAAACTTTGACAGAACAAATAATTTAGAGCACAATTGGATACGGGTATATAGATTTAATTTAAAGAGGTTGAAACCATAAGTCAGTTAACTAGCCATAGAGATTCAATCACAACTGGGGATTCCAATGCTCAAGAGTAAAGCGCTGGAAGAGTAGAGGAATATTGGGTATTTAATTTTCCAATTATATAGAAATTATATAGAGTTATAGAAATTATATAATACATTTAATGTAATTTACACTTAATGACGACTTATAAACGCTATATAGTGGCCATAAGAGCAAGTAATACGGTTAATGACGCGACTATTACTACTTTAGTTCAGAATGATAAATTTTTCTCAGAATTTCCCAAATCGTACTGACGCATGTTTTTTAAAAGAGTACCCGGTACATACCGAAGTTAGTGAGGATAAATAAACTCAATCCACACCAATTGGTCGCTTATATAACAATAAGGTTTTGTACGCCTCCTTAGGCGCTTGCGGAGAGAAATGCTTCGAAAAAGGTTGATTACAGCATGAAGCTTTACTACTTCATAATATAATAACTATTTTCTGATAAAACTTAAAACCACAATGAGCTTTATAGAAAAATAACTACGAAAAGTCAATAGATATATTTTTTCCATTGATGTAACCAACGGAAATATTTCAATAGAATTGTAATTTCCTAAGCGCCATATTAAAACCAGAAATGGGAAAATCGCGTCTTGCACAAACAACGCCAACGGGGGAGTTTAATTTGAGAGACGCCTAGACTCGTTATTCATTTGGACGTATCAGTGATGGAATGCATATCGAACATCTGGTGATATTTTCCATTTGAGAAATGGAAATGCAAAACAATGGCAGTGCTAAGTGAAAATAAAATTTATGCTGCTTATCAAATTCAGACCAGAGGCCTCCATGCACCGTAAAGCTTAATGCTGATTAAATTACTCATTCGGTCACAACATAAAATAAAGAGCAAATGACATTCTAATGAGTATATCTCTCGTAAAGAATAAAGCATTCCCATCGACATAAAATAACGGTTCGGCCTTTCTCAAGAAATGTGATGAAATAGAGTGCAGTTTCACGAAGGCTTTGAAGGAATAATGAAATATAATGGTATAGGGCGGGAAAATATGGAAACATTTCCCAATCCGAGAGAAATCTCAAATTGTATTATTCTACAATTTATCAAAATGAGGATGGCTTAAATTGCCGAGGTGCATAAATAAATTGTGGGAAAGTAAATTCGATTTTATTCCCGAATCTATATAATTTAATTTCGGACGACTGTTTCTCGTTCATGAGGAATTACACTTTACCGACTCTATAATGATTCTATCAGTATTTCCTCTTTGAAATGAAAAATGTTTCACCATTATGTTTATCGAGAGCTGCTTCGAGCTATTCAAAGCACCAACTTCTTATTTATCGCAGGGGAATCCAGCAATAATTTTACCCAAACTTTAGCCTTCAGACTTCTCATTTCCCTTTTCCTTTATTGTAAATACTCACTTCACTGCCATTGCTGCTGCCTATCCAGTCCTACCGCTGAAACCTGGGTTGGAATTAAATCTTACGAGCGGAGTAGTTTTTTCGAGGAATTGATTTTCCTTTAACATTCAACGCCCGCTCAGTTTGCTCAAAGTTCAGGATTCTCCGAACTAATCCTGCCGGGAATAACGCAATTTGGGGATAAAACGAACACATAATAAAACAAAAGCGATGGATGAACTTACTTAGACCTTAAATGGAAAAATTAAGAATGCATCCGAAAGAGTAAATTTATTTATCTTGTGGTGAAATGAATTCAGCTTCGTACACTCAATAACCATCTGACCGGATC
This sequence comes from Ceriagrion tenellum, assembly GCA_963169105.1. Taxonomy (NCBI): domain Eukaryota; kingdom Metazoa; phylum Arthropoda; class Insecta; order Odonata; family Coenagrionidae; genus Ceriagrion; species Ceriagrion tenellum. The sequence continues at coordinate 4,469,315 of OY720641.1, read as the reverse complement.
AGCTTGGTATGGTAAACTAAAGGGGCTCGTTCGATCGATCTGAGAACCAACTCGGCCCCGCTTCTCTCGGTCAGTCTGAGATTTCAGATCGATCTGAACCAGTGGGTCTATGGCGCTCGTTAATTCTTTTGTTTGTCAAGGGGAAACAAAATACAATCGTTAATATTAACGGCATGCGTTGTAACCAACAAGAGTGCAGTAATGGCGGGTGAAGCGGCGTTTAAGTTATCGCAGCACATATAAATCGATGAATTTTGTTCTCTCAGATTGCGACTTAAAACTTCCAACTCTGCACTTGTTTACACACCATGCTTCTAATAATCATGCTTCAACTGATATATTTGATATTTCGATATTTTTAGTCCGTATTGGTAAACCAGGCTATCTGAGTCAGCTCGTTTGGAATTTTCAGATCGGTTCGAGTTCAGATCGATCTGATATGAATTGGTAAACGTACTGAATAAAGCTAGTAAATAAAAATGTACTTTCACCATGAAATAAATAGGAATATTCAGTGGCACAGTCCATGATAAATTTTTATCTGGACCCAAACAAATCGACTACATTAGAAAGGAATCACTCTGAGTCACTTTAAAAGTAAAAAAGTTGCCTTTAGCAGATATCAGCAGCTACCATCTTGCAATCAGCGGTCTAACATTCGTCCTAAATGGGTAAAAGAAAAAATAACTTCACAATTTTCTTCATTCCTAAATCCTTATGGATAATGAATAATCATTATAGCTGGTATTGCCATCAGAAATGCAACACAAAGGTTTCTTGGACTTAACGTCGACTTAAGTAAATAAGCTATCACAATAAACTTATTTTTTAATATATCAATAGTCATAGAAATATTAGTGAGTACCTACTGCTTTCTGCTGCCTTGTAAGCTTATCTAAACCAAAGATGGCAAATTATTACTCAGCACACGCTTCACCGAAGAATTCCACCGGCGTCCGAGCATATTTTCCCTTCGCTGTTATTTGGGAGTGCCTTGAAATGGCAAAAAAGGAAAAATATGATGATATGAAGGAAGTGGAATGAAGGCAGAGAGGTCTTGGGTATGTGGAGCAAGACTCGATGAAATTGCCGAATCGTGAAATGAACGCATTTTCTGCTCGTTGCGTTCCAGGTTCGCGACATCGAGGGCAAAAAATGAATATTTCCAGATTGTTCCGTGAATGTGGCTTCTGGGGGTTGATTGTTACGATCACATTTCCCACGCACTGCAGAGGACAAACTCACTAGAATCGCTACAGCTAGAATCAGGGAACGAAATCGGAAGGCGTGGCCATCTGTTAAGGTGAGCCGGCACACAGCAGGAGAAATTCTGGATTTCTATCCAGTCGATACTAAATTTGAAAAGCCCACAGTTTAACAGAAAAAAACTCAGCACACTGGTGCTGTATAAGCACAACACTTAGAGAATAGTTTTTGAGCAGTAGTTCAGGCAGATAATAAGTAGGCACACATCATGCGAAAGGCATGATCGATACCACCTATACAGTTGGTGGCAACAACCATCCACATAATAGTATTTGGGCGTTGGCTGTGCGCAGACTTGAGACGTAGCGAATGAGTCAATGTTGATAGTAATTTTTTTGATAGATGTGTTAGTTTTGAGCCGTAGGGGTGGACGATTTTTGGAATTTCACATACAAAGTTGCAGGTGACGAAGATTTAGTATGTGATTGCACTGGAGCATGTGGATCGAGGGTTCGATTCCCACCCGATTGATTTTGACTCTCGAGCGAGAGGATTTGGGTTTCGCCTGTATTTTTAGTATTTCAAGGCTAAAGATTATGCATAGTGAATAGAATTAGAAGTCTTAATATGTTCGATTTTTAGGCGTTAAAACGATAAAATTCGACTTTTTACAAACTGTACAAACGCGGGATTAACTGCAACCGAAGGTGGCAGCTTAAGCTAGTAGATAGAAATCGTTTCTTGTTCCTTATTTATTTCTTCAATAAGTAATTTTGCATGAAAAGATCATTAATTTGATACGTCTGAAATTATAAAATCACTTTTGCACGTCAGCGCAGATGCCGTGGTATGAAAAAAAGACAATGTCGTGGCTAGACAAGACTTAGCACATGCATTCACACACATCCGGTGCCTTAAGGGGTGGGAAAAGTCTAAGAATATAGTTATCGCAGTTTATCCCAAAAAACTGGCTCCATTTTACAATTTCCAACAAAACACCATACCCTCAGAAATCGCATTTGCGTCACTCACATTCATCCAATCCAACAATAACATTTTTACATATTATGCATCACAGAAAATTTACAAGTAAATAAATAAGTTTTTCCTGGGCTTTAAGTTTTTTTTCTGTGCAAATTGTAGGACTGGATAATGTTTTAACATTTTCATTCATTAACAACAAAAGATGCGCTTTAAAAAATTTCGCTTGCCACTTTGTACCCTATATCAATTCTCGCAACCCTTGATGAGAAGTCAATGCTGTATATTTCGCAGTTTTTCCTAGGCTGAGTTACTAAGGTCATGAAGTTGACCAAACTGCTAAGTTTAGGTAGTGCGGTGTCGCTTATTGCAGTAACGTGTCTCCATTTGTTGTTATATTATATAATAAAAAATATTGACGAAGTTAAAATAAATTTATCTTTAAATTGGTGTATAAAGTATTGCACTAGCATTCACTCAACCAAGATATAAATTGTCAAAGTACAGCGGCACATCATTTTAACACCGACCCTCGTGGCGAACGAGGGCGTAGTCCAATCTTTGAAGTTAAATATCTCCGTTGTTTATGAACTGCCTACAACAAAATTAGTTTCTCAGGTAAGAAAAAAGACTAATGTGTCAAACTAGAATAAAAATTCAAAAATTAAAATGTCTGTATATTTTTTATTAAACTTTAAACATTTAAAATTTAAACAATGTCAATAAAATTTAGTTTATTTACAAAAATGATATCACGCTGTTGCTGTAAATTTATTTGCAAACAAAATATGACGTCAACCGTTTCTATAGCTATTTGCGTTTAGGAGATAAAGCAAAAAGGAAAAAGATCTGAGCGCAAAATGGTCAAAACTTTGATCGTCTCTAGATCTGCCAAAAATTTTTTTTCCAAAACCGCTTTTACGATTCTTCATTTAACGCAAGATGGAATCCACACAAACACATTTGTTCGAATCGGAGACACCAAGGGTCAAATCACTGCTGATCTGACGTGGAATGACCCAAATAAAAATATGCCAAGGAACGCAGACAAAATTTACAGTGACAAAGGCGAAGAAAACACTCACACGTAGGATATACATAAATATAGACACACATGATAAATGCATTACGTTCCAGCGGTCTACCTCTTCCCATCAAACTCTTCATTCTACCATCATATATCTGTTTAATAATTCGACTCTCTCCCATTATTTTTACTCAGCCAGACCAATGATGTTCACTCCTTTCATATATATACACAGTATAGAAGCATCCGACTCACATTCTTTCACCACTTACTCATTCCTAAGGCCCAGGCCATCCAACTTTTTTTGCGAAATAAATCATATAGTAAAATGATATACCCGATGTTTCAGACTTAAGCCGCTTACCAAAGTGGAAACCCATAATTACTGAAGTATAAGCATGATTTTCCATCCGGTAACGAAATATATATTGATGGGAATGTTCATTGTGTTATATTTCAGTGTACAAAGATCTCAACACTGTGGACCCTCTTATTCTCATCTGTCCTCCTCACGCCCTTCCCCTACCCTTCTCGCCCCTCCACCCTCCCAGCCCTCCCCCCACACCCCCAAACCAATTCGATCCTCGCCTCACAACGACCGGCGTAAGAGCGCCCGCCTACCCGCCCCTCCTCCCACTCCTCGGTCTATTTTAAATTGGAAATATTTTTAGCGGAGCAGGAATGCGCGCCGTAGAGCGAGTAGCGGCCGCTGGAGGAAGAGAAGAGCGGAGCTGTCCCGACGGCGGGCTCTCCTGAGTGTCAGGGGGAAGATAGGAAATGGCCTACAAGGAGGAAGTGGAGACATCCGTGGGGATCACACCAAAACGATATAGCAGCTATTGTTGACCCTTACTCATCTCCTTTTTCATCCTACAGATATGTTTTCAGCCTAAATCGGGCTTAGACAAGGTATGGGTTAATTTTCCTAGAATTTTCTTGAAATGCTCGACGTGATAAGAACTCTGCTAAAAAATTCTGTTTAGTTCTCTTCTAAATACGTCTACAGAATTTCTTAAAAGTTCAGTAGATATTCCTTAATGTATTGAGACGCCATTTTACAGAATTCCCTACAATGTTCTGCAGAATACCTTAGGATTTTCTGCAGAATACCTTAGGACGTTCTGCAGAATTTCTTAGGACGTTCTATGGAATTCCCTACGACGTTCTGCAGAATTCCCCACGACGCTCTGCAGAGTTTCCGTATTACCGTAGAGTTGCTAAAGTTCTACAGAACAGCTTGTAAGGAGTTATTTTGCTCTGCAGAAAAAACTCTACAGAACATATATCCTGTAGAGTCAGGCTCTCATGTTCCGTACAGATCCTTAGAAAAGGAACTAGTTCTGAAGAAAAAGAATCAATTTCTGTAAAATACCTTACGTTCTACAGAACAGATTCTAAGGAATGTTTCAGCAGGGAATTCTAGATTTTTTGTCCAATTTTGGGTCACTAGGGGCTAGCCACGGATAAAACCTTACGGAGTCACTCGCAATTTACAATTATGCGAAATTCGACAGAGGAAAAATCGTGGGATCCGGATTCGAATCCCGGTCAAGGCGGATGATTTTTCCTTTGTGGAATTTCGCACAATTAGCTTTTTAAACTAATTAATGAATAAGTTAATGAATAAGCAAATGAATAAATTAATGGATTTTTTATTGGGGTATTTCAAGATTTTGTAAATCATTATAGGGTTTTTGGAAAAACCTAAGAGATTGATTTTCCGAACTCAAGGGGTCAGGATTCAAATCTTCGTACACGTGACGGATGCGAAGTTCACACAATTTCACACAGCCAGAACAATGATAATTTTTACCCCTTCATTATTTTTCCAATAAAATTTGGAGAGGTTCTCATTTAGTATTTACCCAGTTTTGTTTCTAGCCTCTTTTTCAGGGGCGTCACAAAAAGCGTTCAACTGTTCGTCTGAAGTGAATACGGTCGGGAAAAGGCACCCTGATCGATTGTGCACACTGAACGCGTATTTATAAATCAATCAAGGGGTAAATAGAATATAACTACGGAAAATAATCAATTGGCATGAAGCAAGTGGAATAAGATGTATTTGAGAAAGATGATACGAAAGGATGAAATGTAATCAGAATTTTACGTTAATGAGCGGAGGACCGAAGCCAGAATTAGCTAAGATACGAAGATTATCAGAATAAAATATTTATCGGACACAAAATCCCCTGGTAAACATGAATCGTCTCGAAACGTTTCGCTAATGTCCTCGCATTAAGCAAGTTATCGTAGTTCAAACAAAGACAATATGGCACCACAGTATTCGGAAATTTCGGAAACTGATAAACGTTGTCCCCTTAGCTCAAGGGCGAGATAAAACATAACACTTCTTATTAAGGATGCCATATTATACGTTCCTCTCCATATTTGGAGCAAAAAGCGATTAGTCTACATATATTCCATCTATTCAAGGGCTCTCTGGAGTCAAAACTTGCAGATACACAGACCGATACCTCATTCTTCCCCTCTGAAACAGGTTATGCGGCATCCAACACTTTTCTTGCCACTATGTGCCCATTACCGACCGGAAAATCCGTCATTAACCCCAGGATGCAAATCTTTTAAGTTGGATGATTGAATAGAAATCACCCCGCGCGGTGTCGAGGGCTAAAAATAGGCGTAAAAGGTAATCTAATGAGAGGAGGAGAACAAATTTTTCGGTCACTCCGCCCTATCCGGAATCGAACCCAGCTGAGATTTAATTCGCCAGCTCATTGTAATGTTTTTTATAAATGTAGGGCGTCCTCTTTCAAGCCACTACAATTGGTGAAGACAGTTACAAATACATAATTTTCTTTGGGATACGAACCTTATCAGACGCAGCTCAAGGCCAGACGCTGAATTTTCAAAATTGAATGAGTATGCTAATACAGTTTTTCCCCCACGAATCTCCTTGAGGGGAATCGCAGCGATCAATTCCACGAAGGAGAATGGAAGAAGAAGAAAAAAAACGGACATAAGAAGTTGCCGAAATAAAACTGGCGCCTACAAGGGTTGAGTCGTGTACGAGTGGCTCATGAAAACCTAAGAACGGGATATGACAACTCGACTCTCACTTCCGCACAACGCATAACTACCATGCGTTGATCGGCAAAAAAGGACGGAGAGTAATTAGCCAGATTTTATTATCAGTTCTGTTCCACGGATGGAAGAGTCCTATTCGCTCGTATTTGTCGACACCCTTCATGACTCACAAGGAGATGAAATGGGATTAGAGAGGGAGTTAAAGAACTCAATGCACAGTGGTGGGACAGAAACTTGTAAGTGGGGAACTCTCATTGCACCAAAGATGAATTAACGACGCATTCGATCTATGCGTTTAATGATATGTTCAGGAATTAACAAAAACCTTGTGATTTTTACGTAAAATATTTATTGGACGCCCGGTTTCGTCAAATAGTCGGCTATCATCAGAAACGGATGATGTTGAGTATTCGACGGAAACGGTTGACCAATAAATATTTTTCGTAAAACTACTGAAGTTTTTGTTAGGTCCTAAACATCCTAGAAAAGTTTGACAGAGTTAAGGCTGAACCAATTGAATTTGTTTAAATATATATTTGAATACGCAATTACATCCACTGTAAAAAAACATTTATCAAAAATATTATCCTTCCTTCCTTACCAAATACAGCGGGTAACTATTAGGCATTGTAATTAACAGTCCGAAAAACTGGTCAATTAGGACCAAAATTACCGTGATCAATTGCTTATAGGAAGCAATATCCGACCCGTTTATTGTCACATAGGACTCACATGATTCTTCCACCAAGAAGCACGGGAAATAATTAAATTTGTGCACTTACCACAGAAACCGGTACAATGAGTACGAACTACAGTCATGTGATCAGTGCATGTGATTCGGGAAGAGTTCTTATGGAAACCAACCTGCGGAGCAAAAGAAAAATATAATTAGCTATATGTAATAGAGTTTCAAGCAATGACATAATAGAAGAACACATTCAATGAACAATTATTTTATCATGCAGGATTCAAAAACATGTAAAATATGAGCAAACTATTCGACTCTTTCGTAGTTTTTCAGCAAAGGAAAATGTTTGCTTTAACTGAATCGGCCATAAGAACATTTATACGACCACTCTCTCATAGCAATGTGGCGGGAGACAATATGGTCTCTACCTTCTGTAGTTTGTCATACCACACGGAGTGAGTCACCTAGGTTTGAAATCGATCGCCTGTAATAGACAATAGATAATAATTAATTGGAGTGAGATGGCTCTATATAACTTACTAAATTCCATCAAGGTGCCTACTGCAGTCCTGTTCGGAGGATTTATGAGTTTTGTATTTCATTCCACATTATAAAATTTGTAAGAATGCTGTAAAATTTAATACACTTAAAGGAGAGTGGATGCGAATTGTTGCTAAAGGATAAATATCGGATGCGAGGCATACATTTGAGATAATGAGATATCTTTAAGCGAATCTAACAGAATCTGTCAACCGACCATGGTGAGTGTATATTTATACATGTAGACACACATTTGGTATGGTGCCGCTAGTTTTAAGGGTGAATTAATGGTGTGTAACCGATGAAGTACATGTTTTGCTCATTGGAAACCACTGTGACAATCCAATAAACGACATACAAAGTTACTGAGTTCTTTTTCCGAGGAGACTAAACAACTAGAAAGGTAGCATAACTTTCTCATTTTTATCGTAAAAATACTTTCCGCAGCATTCATGAATGACAATGAAGGATGGAATACGCACTTTATTCCTAAGTGCAATCCTTACTTTTGAGGAAAAAACGTGACTCCAAACAAAAAGAATCGCGTACACTTCAATATGCAAAAAATTAACTAGCTTAGACCCCGTCGACGGCGTCTAATTTCCTACATGCGATAATGTGAAATTCAATTTAGTTCCTCAACCGCAGGGCACATGAACTTCAGACAGGGAAAAAAAATGAAAGGCACAGCTGACTGACGTAAGAAATAAATGATGGCACAGTGAAAGTTGTTGGTAACGAGTTTCAAATGGGATGCATTGGCTGAAATCGACGGAATTACACGATGTACCCGCCGAATTTCTTTTCTTTACACAGCATGGAGAGTGAGGGGGAAAAAAATATGTCTTCAATTGAGTTTTTTGGGCGGATAAATTGCTGCCGAAGCGTGGAGACAATTGAAGATCGACCATGGGTAATGACTATATTTTCAAGCGTACGTGACGGGCCATATGATCGCCGCGACGAAAGCGAAAACTCTCTAATGCGAAACGGAAAGAGGAAGATAACTGTAACTATCACTCACCTAATCGAGGAGAGAAGCAAAAGGAAAGTTAAATTAAATAGGCGCTGATTTATCCTGCGCTTACAATTACACCAAAAAAATTACAACGAAAACATTTATCCCAGGTACCACGCTCTCGCAGAGGAAGAACTGAAAACAATCAATGGTTACATTCGGAATTTGATCACCGATAACGAATAATCACTACACAGAGTAATACATATGTGTTTTAGCCTTGAAGATGGAATTCAACATATTTTGAAAAGTTGGCAAGAAGTAGAACTGTCCACAGCTTTCAACAACCCTCGAGAGATAAATACTCTCAAAAGTGTAGATTTCAGGCTTTCCCAGAAATCGCTTAAAATGTAAAGCTCTCGTAAAGCAAACTCTGCTACAGTAAGGATTTACTTTCACCAACATGTACCACATAATGGGTATGCTACAAATGCTACGGAAACCACTAAACTAATCCATAATGTAACTACGTAAACGTGACACAAGAGATACGCAGTGAACATGCAAAACATGATGTTAGCACTACTCGGCAGATTTACAAAGATATATTATGGGGTATATGAATTAATCAGCTACACTACCTGTCAACTAACTTACTATTAAGTCTCAACGCAGCCATTATGGTCTCTTATCGATCGCGGGAAAAACGATATTTTCAACCTATCTGCTCTACAATCTATTCCCCTTATTTTATTCTCATGATCTGATCTACCATAGTATGATGGAGATCGTAAGATATTGATAACTTCTTCTGAAAATAAATCAGTGGCGAATTTACTTAAAAGATTGTTCTACTTTTCAAACGACGGTCTGAAAGCGATCCCCATCCTAGTTTTTACAAGAGTTCAGTAACACTAACGAGACTATCATAACGGCCTTTCACTCATCTTGCTGATCTTCTCTGCACGGGTTCTAGCTTTGTTTTTAAGACTACCTCATGTGGATCCCAAATACTGTCAGCGCATTCTAAGTGAGGTCTAACAAGTGAGAAGTAGTTGATTTCTCTAACTTTATCGCCGCACTTTCGAAGTACTCTTTTAACAGAGTGTATAGTGGGGTTTCGAGCTTCAAAGTGAATTCACCCTGAGGTCGATGGCAGGGTACACCTTCGAAACGTCGGCACCACAAACTACCATCACTCGGTTGGAAACCCGAGAGCTTTGAATACTCTCAGAATACATCTACATAATACCCTGCGAGCCGCCGCATGGGCGTGTGGCAGGGGGTGTTAGGTCACCAGCCGTGTAAAAGTGTAAGTTATTGGAGATGAAATGGTGACATGTATTATGGGAGTTATTTAGTGGATCTCAACTTTTATTGTGGTCGCTTATTGTTCGCGGAAAGAACGAGTTTTGTACCTATCTATTAGGCATGGTATCTCTCTTATTTAATCGCATCTATCATACCTAGAGATGTAGTGAGGAGTCATAATAATATTCTCTACGTCGCTCTGAAAAATATCAGTTCAGAATTTATCAAACAACCCAAGCCTAGCGTGTAGCCTCTGAGTCTCTAGGGTCTTCCACTTTAATCCCTCTAGAAGTTGTGAGACACTATATGTACGCTAGTAGCAGATTTTAACGAAGGGTGCTGCTTTCCTTTGAATGTTATTAATTTTTTTGTTAAATCTATTAGACCAGGGTCCCAAATGGTCGTGGCGTATTCGAGATGTGGTCTAACCAGAGAAAAGTAGCATCTCTCTTTGACTTTTTCATCCGAGGACCTTTCTATAATACGTTTAAAAAAAACCTAGTTTCTTTAATGCTGCGCCACATATGTTCTGTACGTGTTATCCCCACGATATATCAGAAGTTAAGGTAATTCCAAGATATTTTACTGTATTTGAAGATTTTATGTTTACTCCACCCACATAATAGGTATGGTATTTTTGTGATGACTTTCGCAGGAAGTGAACTGTGGTGCATTTGTTGATATTTCGTAATTCATGATCAAAGCGCATTGCTGCTGTGCTTCGGAGTAACATCGGCTGGAACCTACACATTGTTACCTTCTCTCCTCGGCGAACGACTCTTTAACTTCTCCGTGAGGTGGGAGGGAAGGATGCTGGGTACACACGTAAGCCCGATGGCATGATCGACCTGCGGAACAAGACCCCACTCTCGGCGACCAACCTGATGGACGTGAGGAATTAACCGGGCACCGCAAGTGAGCGAGTTTTTCCCATGCGGTCTGTCGATCGGCGGTTCCCCCTGGTGTGGAACCCCGGCGCGCCGGTGGCGATGACTCCCCACTCGGCGCGAACGAAGGAGAAGATGTAAAAAAAATGAGAGAGAAGGCATCTCCTTGACCTTGCTGTGAGCGAATCATACCCTACCCCTCTTTTGTTTTTCATTGTTTTGTTTTATTCCCCTTCCTCCTCTTCTTCTATTTTCCCCCTTCTCTTTAAAAGGAGTATCCCAGTCCACCGCCACTTGGGGAATGATGATGCGGTGGTGAGAGGCCAGTTTGACTTCTTTGCCCACTCCTTTCCACCCCCTGCCCCTCGTCCTCCCTTAGTCATGCCCTCCCCCCTACATAGTCACGTACGCAGTGCTCGCTTTGTCGCATGCCTTTTGTTTCTGCGCCGAGGGGGGCAGTGACACATGCGACATCTTCAAAAAGAGGTTAAGACTCCGCGACCGTCACGTGAAGAGGTAAACAGCCGAGTTGTCTTCGGCAGATATCGTCCTTATGATTTAGAGGGCTCAAAGCCATCACTTACCTTTTTTCGACAATTTATTTCTAGTATGGTGTATGATTCTCCGGCTTGCTCAGCCTCAATGTAGTCAGCTGAGACAAACAGCCAAACGTCGACAATTTCCCAAGCCAATCTTCCGTTGCTCAGCATATAAAAATTTTCAAGCTCCAAAAAGAACGAGTCTGTGATGAATACATTTATTTCACTTTAAATTCTCCCACAAATTTATTTATCACTTTCTGGACGGATATTTGTCTGTTCGAAACTACGAAAGCGTATTTTATAAGAAATTGATACAGACCTGGTAATCTTTGGGTTTCTGCGAGTATTTTTTGTATAATTCTTGCAACAGCTTCGCCGTGCTCTGCTGCCGGCATCTTCGGGCTTTTTAAACAGTTGTTTTAAACAGCTTTTTAAACGGCACCAGAGCATGGTGATCATGTCGCAAGAATAATACAAAAAATACTCGCAGAAACCCAAAGATTACCAGATATACAGCATGAGCTGCGAAAATCTACAAATAAGTTGATACAGGCTAAACTTTGTGAAACTAAGCCAATAAAAAATAGCCTGGTATTCTTCATACTATAAATTTATAGCCAACCATGGTTTTAGCAAGGTTTTACATTGAAAGGATCATAATATGGGAAGAATAATGACAACAAATTCTGAGACCACAGTCGGAAATAAATGATAGTTTGAAAAATATGAAGCTATAGCTTATTTGTAAAAATAATTTCCGCGGTTTTCTTTTCAACCATGTGTATCAATCGAATCCAACAGAAATATTCACAGTGGGTCAAAAGCGTTCAGTTTTTATGACAAGAGTTAACTGAGGAAATTTAGAAATGTATCGATTCCAATGAAAATAAACATGCTTATTATGAGGGTATCGGGACTAGCCACGTTATTCATTAACAATACTAAACAACAGGGGAGATGGACGCCTCGGCAACTTTACTGGCTAAAGCATTCGATGCGATAACGAGAGATCTGGTTTCGATTCTCCGGGAAGGAGCGAATTTTTTCCTCGGTGGAATTAAGAAAATAAAAATATTTTTCTCAGCAACACATGCATGATCTATGACGCCGGACAAATTCTTCACGCCCCACGGCAATATTTTTCTCCGCTATGGACCGCGTTTTATTTAAAAAAAATTTTACTTTTCGCTGCGTACGTTACCCGACGAGGAGTCAGAGCAGATGGCTCCATCATTCGAAATCGGCCCTCTAGGGGGTGTTGAAGCGAGTAGGATAAACAAATGAATCGGCGACCGATAGCGAGACTTATATTTAGTCGGTGGGATGCAGAGGAACCTCCGAATTCCTTCACCTCCTGCGGCGTACGATCCCCTCCTTATACACTCGATGCTTTCCCGGTGGGACCTCTTCCTCTCCCACCCCTGAGGCGGTGAAAACGGGTGCTATTTGAACGCCCCGATGAGAGACGCGAAATGGAGATGCTGCCAGAGAGTTTTTTTTATTTGCCTGATGTTTAGTCGGAGGATGTGGAATGGCGCTGGCCACAGGCCTTGGCCCGTTAAAAAGAGGCGAGAAATAAAGCTTTTTCAACAGAATGACATAATTCTTCATGGATTTTCCAATGACTTAATTCAGGCAAAAAATGATTTATTTGAAAAATAGGGATTCTCCACTCAGAGCGTTTCTGTCAATCACACCTTACAAGTTGGAAACATGATCAATTTACTCAACAAGTCTCCATTCCATATTTCCCCTGCCTCTCCTACATTTAATTCCCTCTCAACCATGTTGTTCAGCTTTGTTTAACCAATACTCCTTTCGAATTCCTCTTGAATGAACCAAATTATATTTACCCATTGACTTACGAAAGTATATCCATCTCTTGCTAAAGGCCTGCTGTGGGGAGAACTAACGCATTGAAAAGGGTTTTCCATTATGCAGCAGATGGACCAATATTAGCCAAAAAATTCACCACAGCTTGGGAGTCTTTCTAGTTCCTGAAAAGGAGTACTAGATTAGCTTGAATACGCCATAAATGGAACTGATTTCCCCGAAATGCTGGCAAAGGCAATATCGTGGCGTATTATGCAATCCTGTGACTCGATGCCGCAGGAATGTAGCAACATGTACCTAAGCACTGCGCTATGCTGGGTGAGACGAGCCAAGACAATACGATTATTTGTCTTAAATAAAAACATTCCTTTAAACTATGAGTGTTCATTCCATGTGTTAGCAATTTTCAAGGAGAAATCCGACTTAAATGATCAATGAAAGTCCTTCGGGGCAAGCTACGCTCAATTCCGAGGTACATACTCACTTTATCTTCGGATGATAAAATCAATCGTTTCCCAAAATTATGCGCAAGGAATTAAATACATGACATTCCGGCACAAAGGCTAAAGAGTATGATAAAATGCATTATGATTTAAAATGAATTAGATGTTTTCACAAGCATGCATCGGCACGTGATGAAGTAAATAATGAGCTCTACTGTAGAATGACGTAAGCAAATTAGCAAAGGCTGAAATGAATTTGAATAACAGTTTCAATCAGAAGAATAGGACTGGCTATTTCGCCGTGGGTCTCAACGGATACACCCCAAGAATGAAGGCCTAGAGTAGGTTTAAGGTTGTTCACCTTAGGCTTACCTTCTCTAGGCCTTGTATGATGATGATGATGGAAGAATTGGACGAAGGGGGAAGACAGCTAACCTGAGGGCAAAAAGAGGCAGAGAGGAAAAGGAGAACAAGAGGTAAATAAAATGAGAGGCAGTTTTGAGAAAAAATGGAGGTTTAAAGCCATCATGAGAAAACCTAGTCGGCGTCAATATTAAACTTTAGAAAAAATGTGTTGAATCAAAGTATCATCCATATTACTCAAAATACGGCTATAAATATTCAGTGAAATGGTACAAACGCACGAATGATTAACCATATGAATAATCGAAGAAATAAATCTGTCATTTGCCACTTGGTGACATCCCATTGATAACAAATTTTTTAATCACAAAACTTTCACAATACCACGTAATTAAATGAAACGTACACGACCCGAGTTTCAATCAATGGAGTAGACCAGCATTCGAATCTGAGGAAGACAATCATTAGATTCAAATTGTAAAGTTTTCACTACGTGGAAGGTCGATATCGACAAGGAAGACACAAAGTTTTGTTGACTACAGTGACAATCATTCATCGAAACCCGGGTTGTGTCTGTTTTATTTAATAACGTGGTATTGTAAAAGTTTGGTGAATGAACAAATTTGTTATAAATAAATCCAAGATCTTTACAATTGACGGGAAATCTCTTTCAGCTTTCTGATGTTTTCTTTTCTCCGTATGGTTTTAGCTATGTATCAAGGAGAGCAGCAAATGTGACAGCGGTTGGTCTAGCGTCCATAGAGGTAAGTTATAACTCCCAAAATCCGTACAGATCCAACCTCTTCATGAACACCACATACCCTTCCTCATCCTTGATTCCAACCATTCGGCTGACATCTTTGGAGACATAAACAACAACTGAAGTTGATTGTGCCGTTAAGGACAGATGGGAAAGATTGGCAATGATTGTTTTTGGAGTTGAGGAATGGTGGCGGAAAAACTCGCGCTGAAATACGCCTACTACTCAGGTGCTATCCACAGGTAAAGTATCAGCAAGAGGAACGGAGTACTCGCAGAATTTAAAGTGATCTTTACGTTACATCCAAGGACAGGGCCTTCTCTCGATCATCTAAACCACTCCCAGAATCCAAACGTGGGACGCGATGAGATGTTTCAACACTAATCAAATCTGCGCTACCATTTTAATAACAAGTAGCAAAATTGTTCAAAAATAAACATGTTTACTGTTGAGTACCTACTATGTCTCCATTTCCGACTCAAGACACGTGTCGTCGAGTGCCTGCCAATTCCGTGTTGAGGATACGACATATTCATCCACCCACTTTCGTCACGTCGGTAACTAAACACCACTTCCATCAATCACATTCTAGAAACGGAACGTGTAAGATGGATGATTCGAAGTGTTTACCGGTGCCTCCATAATACGTCCTCTAGCGAAAAAGTGAAAAATCAACGAAGGGCGGATTGTTTCCAAAGCGTCGTAGGCATTCTACGGCTAGTTATTCCCAGAAGATTTTCACCTCCTTGAACAAAGCACGGAGTAGATTTAAACAGAGAGATTTAAACCAAGCTTCTCAACTTCTCTTAAACTAATAATTTGACTTCTTTTTGAGAATAAAAGCTCAAACGATTTCGTACTGTCTACTAGTTTTTTTATTTCACCTCTTGCTACACGTGTTTCAACTGAACAACAGTCATCCCTGTCTTGCATGAGGATGACTGTTGTTCAGTTGAAACACGTGTAGCAAGAGGTGAAATAAAAAAACTAGTAGACAGTACGAAATCGTTTAAGCTTTTATTCAATATGCTGTTCTACAATATCTCGCCTGAGAAAGTGGAGTTTATTCTTTTTGAGAGATCCAAATGGCTATTCGAAGGTACGCTAAGGAACAAAATAAGAGAGTTTGATCCTCGATTGGAAATAAAAACACTCCTTCAGCCTATTACAAATAGTTGTTTCGTATCATAGTTTTGAGCTTACATCGTTTCAAATACTCTCCAAAATACGTAAGACAGAATAATTAAATTGAAAAAATAAAATAATCAATCTAAATATATCACTAATAGAACAAGTTACTGGGTTCATACAATCTTATATTTGATACAAATGACTGGTTTCTCAGTTACTCCGTTATATACTAGTATTAAGGGTTTGAAATTTAATCTACTGAGCTCTATGTGGCGGGGAGGGTAACTATGCAATTATTTTTAATTTTATTTATCACTTATAGATACACCCATTGAAAAAGCTGACCAGAGCAGACTAGATTGTGATGAAACCTGGCGCTGGAGCTTACGCCTTAGAAACCTGGAGCTGGGGGAGGATGCTGAAGATCAAATGGACGGGCAAAATAAGAAATGATGAAGTGTACAGAAGAGTAGAAGAGGAAAAGACCATATGGAACACCATACAGAAAAGAAGAACCAGATGGATTGGACACACCCTGAGACACAATGGGTTTGTGAAGAACATAATTGAAGGAAAAAATAGAGGTAAGAGTCCCCAGAGGAAGACCCAGGAATAAGTTCATGAACCAAATAAAGAGGAAAGTTCATAGGAGGAGATATCAGGAGATGAGGGAGCAAGCATTAGATAGGGAAAGGTAGGTAGAGGGCTGCAGTCAACCAATCATAGGATTGAACGACCAATGAATGATGGTAGCATACCTATAGTGTAGTGCATGCTGGGTATAACTCACCTCCTGCCACACACTCTCGAGGTGGATTGCATGGTAATATGTAAGTTTAGATGAATTCAATCGTCTGAAAGTTATGCTGTCTTGTCCTATGTGTGCTAGTTTCAACTGCAGAACCCTCTGATCGAAGCTGAGTCCGCTGAAACCTACAGGATAATTACACCCTTGATCTCCGCCTGAAACCTTCACTCCCCTCACCTCTCTAAACCCCCCTTCTCACTCTTTTTAACTGTTGAATCCTTAAGACCAAAGACGAGGGTCTCAAAACAGACGACGTACGAGGAGGCGGCGTTCTATTTCTGATCTACGCCGCTAGGGCTTCGCTCTCCCTCCCCACACCTTCGTCTCCTCCATTCCTCCCAATCCCCAAAACACTTCTCGGAAGCTATTAAGAGAGGGCGTCAGATGAAAGGAGAAAGGGATAGGCCAAGCGGAGGAGAGCCGACGTAATAAGCCTCGCGCCTTAGCAATGCGAGCGCCGCCTACCGGGACGAAATGAAAATGCGGAACAGGAGGAGATCAGACGTTCCTTTGGGTTACGGAGTCTGGAAGATTTCCAGGGTGAAAATTAGAAATTGATAATGCACACCAAGAAGTTGAAACGAGCAGTTACGGATGTAATGAGAATAAATTCACAAATGAAACAAAGGTAACCACTTGACTAAGTACGTCATTGGAAACTGCGTATAAAATATTTGAATATTCACTCTGAATGATATAAATACACAAACTCAAAGGGGACAAGCTGATTCCCGTACAAATGATCATGGGTATTTTTTATAAAACCCTATTTTAAAGCAATTAAAACATCAATTTAGATTGGAATCCAATCTCCAAACAATGACGAAATGTAAATACACCATTGTAGTCTTCATTGAGTATTATTTGTCAGGAAAATATCTTGGCCATTTAGTGCACTATTGAATTTAGCTAACTATACCAGACTATGTCATCGAAACGTCGGTGCAGTTTAACACCATTACCCGGCTGGAAACCCGAGAACTCTTCATTCTAACTATACCATTGATAAACACAGTTTTTGGCTAATAATACTATCTTCCATACGTAAAGTTTTACACTGCATTCAAAAATATACCGCCATACACTAGGCGAACGACAGATGGCATAATAGGAAAGTTTGGTTTTTATTCTAAAAAGGCACTGTGATACAGTGAAATAGAGCGTTTATTTGTCAGGCAAAAAATTTAATTACACCCCGCTCCTATTCCAATGGATCCGTCCGATGATGAGTGTTTTGTAAACATCGAGTCGTTGTTCAATGGATTATTTTATTACTCCATGATTTCAATGTCTCGGAGAAAAAAATTGAGTAGTTCGATACATCGATGAAAAATCTGGCATGCCTAGATTGGAGACATTTTTCATCGTTGTTAGTGAGCACGATGAAGAGTAGGGAAAAATATCATGTGTAGAAGATGAACATAAATGAAAGAAGGGTAAAACATCAAAAGAATAAAACGAAATACATTGTTGAAATGAAAATGAGTCGTGGCCATAAAAAATGAAGGGAGAGACTGTAGTTAAAAAGTGAGAAGAAATGGAGAGAGGTATTTGAAACAGCATGGGTGAGGTTGAGAAACAGCTCGATGAAACAAATTAAATATTAAGAAGCAATGAATAATAGTCATTAAAACTCGGCCAAAAGGCACATTTTTTTAACTAGCGGCACGATCTTCGGTGAATTGCGAAGTTTTTTCCATTGTTCATTTTCGCAGAGGAAATGAAATTGGAGCACCATAAAATTCATTAAGGAGCAGTTGTAATTGCTAACCATTAATTGAGTCGTTTACTTCAAAAATTAATAAGGAATAATGCTTGGAATCGTAGAATTGTAAGCGTTTATTTACAAAGAGCTGCCTGCAGAATGTCCATTAAATGGATTACAATTACTTCTAGGGTAGAAGGGTGCAAATAAGCAGCTAAATGAGCAACTGAGTAATTACTCTTTCTTTATTCAGCTGAGCATACGAGTGACTCAACGTGATTATAATTTGCAACAACAAACGAACCCACATATCGCCTATTGAATTCAATATTTTATGCTTATTTTCAATTCGCAGAAACACACCTGACGATCTAATAATGTCTATAAATGAATTTATATCGAAGATTCACTTACGTCACGGCGACTATGCATCACCTTGCATATACGACGAGGCGATCGAGGCCGCATCGTGACGGAAGCGGCGGATGATGATAGAGTATTACGTAATGTCGCCATTTAGGAGGAGCGCCACAGCGTGCAATTAATTCCGTCCCACGGTTCTCACTCTTCATGTAATTTACTGCAGTGTTGCTGTTAACACAATGATATTCACGAAAGATCCGGTGTTACACAAGCAAATCGCAAATCACTTCCTTCCTCTCGCCGTCACCAGCTTTATGGGCGATTTGTTAACAGGATGAAAAACGAATAATCATTCCCAAAGGTTGAGGTTAAATACTAAAGACTCCGTGAGAGAAGAATTCATTTCAAAATTCTGTTAAATATTTTTTTTACCTTAACTACTCCGAATACAGAATCTACGGCCAATTTGTACCAGGGAAATAACTGTAACATCAGACGAACACAAACACCTATGTCCTGAGCAGATAATGTTTACCCAGGCGGGACTCAAACCCGCGACCCTCGGGTTAGCAGGCGAGGTCTGTACCCCGCCGCCACCGGGGCCACGATCCTCAAGAAATGTGAGATTAATCATTTATATGGCAGCTATGTCTTAGAAAAATAAGAATAAATATGAAACAATTTGGATACTTACGACAGGAGAAAAATTTCGGTCGTTTACGCCAATTGGGACGGCTGGTTGCCGTAGAGTAAGTTTTGGAATGAGAATATAGAGTGGAAAACCCTGGTGTTGCAATTTCTCTGTACTCAGGGCGCTCGAATCTTAAAAAAGTGTTTAAAAGGGTCTCAGCAGTTCATCCAATTCCAACTTTCCCCAGAAGTGCTTTCCACAAAACACGCGACTGGGAACAAGCTTTCAACGTTAAATTTCACCTACCACCAACTCCATTCAATTATGAAGCCCCAATCATGTCAACATACCATTCAATTCCCAAATCCGAAACAAAATACACTGGAATAGAGAATGGTTTTCGAATCACCCAATATTCCTCAGACTATAGGCTGAACAATTGTTCATCAACCCATTCACCGAAACACTGTCGAACAATGTGCGTAAAATAAGAAAATTATACAATCATTCAGTAAAAAATACTTTTAGTCCAACATGAATCTAGAACGAACTCTTTTTTTCAATTATCCCCCACAATAAATGGCTAACGCGCCCGGTTACGAACCCCAAGACTTAATGAGAGCGTATAACACCGAAACCACGGTCGTATTATTACTAATCACACTGAAATACTGCAAACAAGTCCATTATGTATAAATTCCGCCACTTTATTCGAGGGAGGACATCATGAACCACAGAAACTTCTTCAGCAGTTCAACGTTCGAGCGACAATCTTACTTTTCGCAATTTTATAAAAATCGTTCACCACAGTCCCGCTGACCGGAGACACATATTCCTCCTCCTTCGTGTGATGGGCTCTGGCAAGGTTGCCGTGTTTCTTTGCCAAAACGTTCGATTCTGTCACAAAATCCGAAATCGATCACGCGATATCGCCTGCGCCACGCCCTGATCACAAGGACACCGAGAAAATCTTTCTCGGACCAGCATCACGAACTTAGAATGACCAGCAGATATAAACGAAGGCTGTCCCTTCACTTGTCCTCACCTCATGCTCATCGTCTAGACGCCGCCCACGGGGAGGTGGGGGTCAAGGGTCGCAGATTTTCTGATCACAATCACGCGGTCGATATCCCACGAGGGAACTTCTTCGTTGGTCAATTTCGTCGCTATGTAGCAACAACACAACTCAGCCGCATGGGATATCGGAAGCGAGAGATGTGGACAACAATCATTTCGGATATGTATGTATACGTACGTACGTACGGGTGGGTGAAGAGGAAAGAGAGGTAGTGATAAAAGAAAATCTTGATTGGTCAACTGGAAATTGAAAACCCGCACATGATTTAAATAAAAGATCTTTTATTTAATTATTTGAAAAAGTCCCAAAAACGGCACAAAGGCTTTTTAACATTGAATGAGTGCCAAAAAAATAAATTATAAGCACTAACAAAATATAAAATACTAACAGACATAATAAAAGAAAATAGAATAAATACATAAGAACATAAGAAAGTGGAAAGGGGACTTAGCGATATGTTGACAGGGTAGAACAGATGGAACTAATTTGCAGACCTGGTTAGTAATGAAGGATTTGAAAGCGAATTTGAATTTGAAGGGTGGCGAGAAGTGGTCAAGGGAGGGTGAATGCGAAGCCAGGGAGCTAAATGATTTTGGAATGCGGTAGAATAGGGAACACTGCGATATTGAAAGACGGAACTTGGGGATGTTAATAAGACAGCTATTGCGTTTGGTACGGGGAGGAACATGAAGTGGAAAGAGCGGAAGAAGGATATTGGCGCGGAGAGAGCCCCTCCAGATGCCATGAAGGAACTTCATGTCAGAGAGCACATGACGGAGAGAGAGAGGGGGGGAACTTCGAATGAAAACGTCCACAACCTATTCCAGTCCAATTGGATTCTCCTAATAATTTTTATAGTGTCTAAAGAGAGTTCGGCCTAAAATTATCGAATAGACCAAAATATTTGTTAGCAAGGGCTCTGCATAACAATTATCCCTTTCCAAAATATGTAAAGGGTTTGATTATTTACTAGCAATTTCAAATAGTTTACCGTAGGAGAATATAATTAATTTTTATACTATGTGTACAAAGAGTTAAAACTAAAACTATCAAATAGACCAAAGTATTAGTTAGTCAGGATTTGTATAGCAATTAACCCTTTCCAAAACAAGGAAAAGGGCTTGATTGTTTACTGAAAATTCGATATACTTTACTGTCATAGAACTATTTCACCCATAAATTGCAGTGAAACGGTGCAGAAATGTTAATAAAAAACTTGGACACGTCTGAGTCCGCTGAGAAAAGCAGAATTAACAACTGCGAATCAAAAATAAAAGGAGGTGGGAATCAATGAGCTCCTTATAAAAGGATTTGCACTAGGATCCTTAGCAACTATGAATTCCAGAACTTGTAATGCTCGACGGACTCCGAGATACTAATGATAGCGATCATAAAATCACTCCGGTGACGAGGTAGTGACATTACTCACACATAGTAGCGTGGGTAGTTGAGACTCATGGGGGATTAAAATTTAAAAACTTCAAGGGGAGGATTTGGCTTGAGAGCAGGACTTTTTGGGAGGAAGCTGGATGCACAGGAGAGGGGAGATGGGTAAAATAGTGTGGCAGAGTATAGGGATGGTGGCAACAGGGGGAATGACCGATAGCGAGTCAGCGGAGGTATTTATATCTTCTTCCATTGTTTGGGGGTTTTAAATGGCTTAAAATTTCGTTTTTCCCACTATCAATAGGAGACCATAATGGCTGCGTTAAGACTTTGAATTAGGTTAGTTGACGGGTAGTCTATCTGATTAATTCATATGCACCCTAATGCATCTTTCTTAATCTGCCGAGTAGTGCTAACACCATGTTTTGCATGTTCCCGGCATGACTCTTGTGCCATGTTTTCATAGTCTGAATTATGAATTTCTTTAGTAGTTTCTGTAGCATGTGTAGTATACTGATAGTGTGGTGCTTAATGGTGAAAGTAAATTTCTTCACTGTAGTTCATGTCGCTGATATGTCACCCTCTGCTAAACACTCTGGTAGTGGCTTTCAGGGTAATAAATAGATGTAGGTGTTTGAAACCATTCCGAATGATTCAGAGCGCGTAAATGAGGAAAGACGTGGTAATCAACGAACGGTTTGAAATATTTCGCAAATGGGATATTGAGTTAAGCGTCTAAAATATTATTAATTACGTCTCTCATAGCGATATTCAACTCCATCAGCAAGAGTCCTGTGAGAAAAATTCGACACGGAGGGCTGCGTGAGATTATCACGAGTAGTAGGAATACCTCAAAAGCATTGGTGATTCAACTTGCAACTCCTTAGTTACATTTTCGAAATAACACCAAGCAGTTATGAACAACCTCCTGGGCTCTATTCCATTAAACTCGCGATATTTGATAAAGCTCGGTTCCTAAAGGCTGCACAGGAGGGAGCTGAACATGGAGGAGGAGTTTGGGAGGCAACGAAGGAATTTAGATTATGGAGCGCTTTTGACTATTATTTAAAATTATTATATGTCGCGGTTCATTACTTGTCCCTCCCGAGTCCTCGACAAGCAATAGGTTCCATTTCCGTCATAATGACAGGAGAATCGGAATGGCCTCGGTAGTTTTCGTAGACATGTCAGACGCCCATCGAATACGCAGCTACGTTGAATTAGGGTTATGCGAACGCAAGAGACTAGCCAGTGCGACCCCAGGATAACGACTTTCAGCAAGCATGTGATATGTGATCCCCCTAGTCTAGACAGGAAGATGTCCTCCATAATATTTAGTAGCGAGGCCTTAACTCCACCGAGCACGCCTACGATTTTTCCAAAATATTATTTTAGCTAGCTAGCCAAGAAGGCGTTTAGCAATAGAAGGGAGATGATGACGGGAATATTAGGTAAGGAAGTGAAGAATAGGCTGGTGAAGAGCTTGATATGGAGCGTAGCGTTGTATCGGGCAAAATCGTGGACCCCGAGAAAGGAGGACGAGAATAGGCTGCTGGCATTTGAGATGTGGGCGTGGAGAAGGATGGAGTAGGTGAGGTGGACGGATAGGAAGACTAACGAGGAAGTGCTTGAGATGGTGGGCGAGGATAGGAAACTTCTGAATGAAGTCAGGGTCAGGCAGGGTGGGATGTTGGATGATGTAATGAGGGGCGATGGAGTTACTTATGGATGTGTTAGAAGGAAGACTGTTGGGCCAGTGAAGAAGGGGAAAAAAGGGAATAGGTTTCATGGACGAGATGAAGAAGGGTAGATCGTATGCTGATGCAAAAATGGATACACCGGATGTAGATAGGCCCCGGATAGTGTAGAAAACCGGGAGGAGATTTTCTCTGACACTCACCAAAACGTACCTTAACCGATAGAGTACTTAAAAAAATAATTTTTTTATAATCCATTTTTTTCTCCATCCTACTGCTTTATTTCATCATTCCCCTAATATTTTTTTTCAAAATTTTTTTATCCATTTGTGTAAGCCTCAGAGGGAACGTCAGGAGTGAGTTAACAGTGAAAATGAGATGGGGTCAATGACCCTCAGCGTGGACGGGACCTATATACAGGATGGGGAAAGTGACGAAAGTGACGAGGGGCGGGGAGCGTCTTGTCTGATGCAGGAAGAGTGAAATGAAACGAGCCGGAGACACACTACTGAGGCCGGCGAACACAAGGTTTGGCGCTGGGATTCTGGGAAACCGGCTCAAAGAGAAAAATCACACTTTCATTTGTCTCGTTTATTGTTCATCTCATCTCATGTTGCTCGAATCATTAGCTATGCAATCGACAGTTATGGCATTTATGACGTTCCGGAAATAAATTCTAATGTTCGGCAGCCAAAACTGTCACATTTATAATTATCTTCCAGTAGCCATTGCTCCGAGTGTTTGGTCTCCTCTTATTTCGAAGAATAAAAGTTATATACGTTTATTCAAGGCATATGAATTCCGTTTTGTGTCATTATAAACCAGCCTATGTAAATTAAATTGCCATTCGTCGTACTCTATCTTTTTTATTACGTAATTAAGACTCTCAGGGTTTTATTTTGCATCCAAAATTTTGTTCACTGTTGGAACTCAAAAACATTAAGATACACTGCATCAAGTCAAACATTATATGACCAATATGAAGCCAGTACAATTATCGAATGCTTCTGTCACTAATATAAAATGAATCCTTTTATTTACAGTTCTTCTAACAATATCAGATACATATAAATTGCTGCTCCAATTGGCCATCAAACCAGTAAAAATTGTACACATGCATTTATGTATGTAAAATGTTACTAAAACCTAACGAAATACGTAACGATTTTGATGAAAGGGTAAAGCTGAGCGTTTTAGGTACTATCAATTCACTGCCGGGAAATCACGGTAAAGGACAACATATGAGTCAAGACAAGATTCCCGGGCCACTTCATGAAAAGCGTAAAGATTTCAACGTAGCGTCTTTTATTTTACCTCTTAGCTTATATCAGCCCCCGGAGGTGACCAAGATTGATAGAATATACTATTAATATTGCGTGGATATCTATTTTCTAAAAATTTAAATCACATCCACCCATTCTGCTGGAGGTTCATTTCTCTAATGTTTGATTTGATTTTACTTCTCCTTATCAAAATTTAGATAATTTAAATCTAACACATACTTTTCCGGTTTCTTTACCAATCTTCTCAAGAATAGCTTCAAGTCTTATGCCGTTGTCGGTACACTAATTTATGGGAAACGATGGCAGGTACATACATGCCGAGGACGGTAAAGTGAGTAATAGTTGGACCCGCGAAGTGTTTTCAACTACATACTATATATTAATTTGCGATGTTCGAGTAATTTCTTCAATACTTCGACTGAAGAAAAATAGCAAGCCAAGATCATCCTTAAGTTATGACTCTTTTTATCTAATCAACAAATACGTAATACAAGAAGACACGAGAATATATTGTATATGGTATTAGTAAACCTATTGCAAATCATGTGATTTTGGTAAAATCTGAACTTTTCGTAGTGAATAAGCGGCAGACGAAGAAAGCAACAAACATGAGGTTGAGCTGATCAACCCATTTTCTCAAGAGATAGGGGATTCAGAGTGAGATGGATTATCGCATGGATCTGCAGCTGTTTGACATCTCTCATTTTATCAAGGAGAACTATTCCCATCATAACATTGATGGGATTTCCCTTAGAGAGCCGACAAATATTTTCGGGACCTGGAGCACATTTGGCGCAAACACGTGACAATGCCAATAAAAGGGAACATTCTAATCACGAGTGACAGCATGGCAGATAAGAGATCTGGGCACTTTAGCATACTAGAGGTAATAATTTTTTGAAGATTTTATTATTTTACGGATAAGGCGATCACTAACCACTTTAGAATGTATCATAAGCACCGCATATAACATCGGTGACAGCTGGATAGAAAATTACTAATGGACGACTTGTGTCAAAAAACGAATTTTTGATATTTGCACTTCCGACCAGCAATTGTTTGCTGCCCAGGCGACGTGCCTTTGTCATCCAGATGCCACTTTACTGGCTACATATCAGGCTTTTCAAATATCAAACTGCCTGAACAAACTTATCATTCAGGACTTACAGCAACAGTACAGCAACAGAGGTGAGACCCAAGCAATTATAACAAGACGCCACTAGCAGGACTTCAGGGATAAACTCATTCCAAAGACTCGATAGAAGGCAACTGAAAATAATTTGCTTTGAATGATATATCGTAAAATTATGAGGAAACGAATAAATTCACTGAATATTTTCCAAAGTTTGAATTACTGAGAAATATACACAAAAAGCGGTTGATTAAACACCGATTCTGCTTCAATAATATGCTACCTGAATATTAAACAGTTCTGTTACAATTTAAGTGACTAAATGGTTTCGTATTTCGCTACTAAACTTATTTGCGCGCATAAAATGATTTTTCAGAAAATATTTTACATGAGGCAAATGATAAAAAAGTGGTTTGGTCATAACATCAAATAACATATGGATTGATACATAGATTGGTAAAACGATTAATTAGAAGAAAAAATAAGAGTGGATGTAATGAGATCACCGATTTTCCAAGCAAATATTCCATACTTAACGGAAAATTCCAGTGCGTATTTGATGTAATGAAGATCAACACGTGGGCGCGGAGAGCCAGGGATAAACTCGTGTTTTCAATGTAATATCTAAGGAGGCGAGTTAAATGGTCCAATCATCAACATTAATTGATCGAGAGAATGAAATCGGTGTCCATTCGCTTGGATTTCCTTTCATTTGAAAACTCCGCATTCGAACGGAAATCTTCCGATCGCGTGCAATTCGTTTTCGCAACTTAATGTCTCTCCAAGTACAACTTCTCACGCAAACATTCGCAAGGGCAACGGCCTCAGGCAATCGAGTAGTAACCGCAGAGAGAAAAAGATTTTTCTGCAGAAGGAAAATCTCCGTAAAAGATTTGATGAAAATTACCGACGATAAATCTACTGCGTTACTACTGCGGGGGCATATTGACCCAAGACCCCAGCAATTAAGAAATTGTGAAACATACTGTTTTCACGCAAATGAAGCTAAAGTATAAGAGAAGAATCGAAACTCCGGCAAAGAAAAATCGAGTTTCACGGATATGGCAAAAACATCGATTGTAACGAAAATATGCTACCACAAGAGTAATTAAATATTTTCTGAAAATAACTGCACAAGAAAATATAATAATCTCAAATTAGGGCAAAAATAATGGTTTAAAAATTATCCTAGCAAAATTATACGTAAATCGTCAAATAATTAACCCTTACGTAGCGGAATGGAATGGGGACTTAAGTGAGTACTCAACTGGTAGATGCTTAGGTATATGATACTTAGGTATATGGTAGATGCCAATTACATATTTGGGGGTATAAATGAACCTATAGTGCCAGCTGGGACGACAGCGGATGTATGTACCAGGTGACCTAAGAGTTGAACGAAACTGTTTGACGTAGCTGTACGGGTAATACTACAATGTGAGACTTGAGGGTTACAGCTGCCTGCACGGAAGTTACACATACAGGGTATAACGATTAATGTACGATCTAATACAATAAGGAAACGCCGGGAAATCACGTAACTTTCAGGACACACTCCTCACATGTGGAAAAAGAAAATATGTTACTCGGATATGGGTCTCAGAACGCTATATTTTCATATTAGAACTCAATTTCAAGTGAAAGATTTTGTGATGGATAGTTAGAGATGGACCAATTTCCTCTCTTCGGACCTCCTCCTGGCCTTCACTCTCTCCGGACTTAAAAAAATAGACTTTTATTTGTGGGGGCATTTGAAAGCTTTTGAGTATCAAACCCCGATACAAGATCAAAACTGATCAAAATTACTCAAGAGCATTCATTTTTCGTTTAAATAATTCTCATAGTATCTGATCTTAGGTCTGAGGTCCTGAGGAAGACTTTTAGGAATAATTTGAATTCATATCTATTCTTTAGTTTTCATCCCAAAATACGAGCGACTTTCATCTGTCGACCTTGGCGTGAATTTCAGAGACCGCAGTTCGAGAAACCAATCACTGCGGGGTAACCAATTCACGCCGTATACACACAACCCGTCACTCTCCGGTGACCCCAAGCCGGTATATAATTATGGAAACATATCCCAGAACTTTTATAAACCAAGTCTCGCTCATTGACCTTGGCGTGCGTTACGAAGATCAGAATTCGTGGCGTGGCGCTACCTTTCACTCCAGGAGGTAATCGCTCTCCGAAAACAAACAACGTGACCATCGCATGTAACCCACCCGGGGCAATAAATGTGGGGCAGGAGGGAAGATATTGCCCTCAGTTTGGGTGATGCGGGTAGACGGGGCAGCCAATCGCGTGTCACTGATGACGGAAGAAGAAAAGATCGATCCAAAAAAACTCACCTCAGAGTGGAATTCGTCGGGACGGTTTGCCTTACCGGGGAAATTTCCCTCGATTCCCAACCTCAACTTCTTCCATTTCCCAAAAATACACGGGGACTGAATCGCTGAGTGAGTGGAAAGAATTATCAATCGATCTAATAGATCCCGAACAGAACGGTGGAGATGCGGAATTACGTGAAACTATCAAGAAAGGAAATGAATTTCCGATTATGGCTGGGCTCACGGCTTTTACATTTGCAGTTTCCCACAGCACATTATGGGCGTAAAATAAAAACCCGAAAATGACAATCAGGGAGTGATTGCTTCTGCTTAATAGATGGTCTCTTTTCATAGTAAAATTGAAATCAATCTTGCAGAACAACTGTAACAAATACGCACAGAGCTTGTGAAATTTCTTCGGATGAAAAGTCGCTCACCTATGGAAAATGTTGCTCACCTTATCGCTGAAAGAAGAAGATAGAAATGAGTTGACGCTTTAAAAAAATCTGTACATAAAAGTCTCCGTCTTTCAGAAATGTGCATCCTATAACTGTCAAAAACACGTCTCCTCTTCACATAGCAAAATTTTATTTTGACTTCGTACCTAACTCTATAAAATGAAGAATAATTCAAAGCTATACAAGATTCGCACTAATCTCTCTTATTTCACGCAATATTTGCACAAGAGAACCTATTGTCAAGATGGTTTAAAGAATGACAAAACCATTTCCGAGAGAAACTCGCGTAAAATAAATTGGATTGCGATCATTACCAGCAGTCAATCCGAAGACCTGTTTGCCGTACTTCGACGCACCATCATCTTTTCAGCGGACTACTTTGCCATTTCCTTGATTCCTTTTCGAATTACCTTAACTTCTGATATATCTTGAAGATAACACATAAAACAATATGCGGCACAGCTTTAAAGAAACTAGGTTTTGTATAGCGTATAATAGGAAGGTCCTCGGGGGAGAAAGGAAAAGAGAGGTGCTACCTCGCTCTGAGTAGGCCACACCTCGAAAACACCGTGAACATTTGGAACCCTGGAAACATAAAGATTTAACTAAAAAAATTATTAAAATATAAAGAAAATTTGCACGCTTCGTTAGAAACTGCTGCGAGCGAAAATACAGAGCTTCACAACTTTTAAAGGAATTATGGTGGGAGCCCCTATAGACTCGAAGGCTACACGCTAGGCTTAGGCTGCTTCAGACATTCAGAACTGGTGCGTTTCAGAGCGACATGGAGAATATTATGATGACGCCTCACTACATCTCTAGGTATGACAGAAGCGCTAAAATAAGAGAGATACATTTCCGAACAGAATGTACAAAAACTCGTTCTTTCCGCGCCAAATAAGCGACCACAATAAAAACTGAGCTCCACTGAATACACTCCCATAATACACTACACCATTGTCCCAAAACCTTACATCTTTACACGACCAAACAGCATCAACCACACGTCCATGCGGTGACTTGCAGAATAGTATGTAGATTTAGACGTAGATTTAAAAAATGTGACATATATTATCTCATAATTTACCATATTGGTTTAAAGGATAAATTTTAAAAAATTCTTCTTACAAAGACAATTTTTATCGGTTAAACCATTTTTTTACATCGCCATCTATCATGGTGCTTAAAGCGATGGAGAAATTTCCGGAAAGATTCTCGATCGTTCTCGATCGATTCTCGTCGCACAGCGCAGCGCAGGATCCGGGCCTTCGATTGAAGCTTCGCGGGAGGATTCAGTCAGCCAAGTAGAATCATTGACGCACACACATGTGAGGGTCGTTTTCGATGCGCTCATGTTTTTATCACGAGGAATCGGGGGAAGGTTCTCGTGGGACGGGAAACGTAGAATGGTGAAGGAAAGAGTGATGAGTGCGCGACTGAGTGAAAGGAGACGAGAAGTATGAGGGGTAGGAAAGGGACGCCATGTTGAATCGGCACCGGGTGGCAAACAGATGGCATGGACGGAATCCCCTTCCCAGCATCCCCTTCTCACTTTCATTTACGACGATTCCTAAGAAGGGAAGACATCTCGTAATCTTGCGTCGGGAAACGGATTCTCTCGCTCCCTTTGCAAGTCGCAAACAAGGAGGTCTTTACCAACTTCAATTTAGAACTTAAAAATGATACACAAAGGATAACGTACCGTCAACTTTATTTTTTAAACTCGTACGACACGTGCTTCCACTGACTAGCGGTCATCATCAGGAACAACTAATGATAATTTTATTTTTTAAATATGTATCATTTGAATATGCTGTTCTAAAACATCTCGCCTAAGAAAGTGGAATTTAGCACTGACGCAAATGCGCGAAAAAATAAGTAACTTAATATTACAAGGGACATTTTAGAACACAGAAGAAAAATTACTCTCGGTACTAATTTTTGGCACCTACGAACCAAATATGACGAATTGGAATCTTAGGAAATTTTTCTAAAATAACAGCAAATTGAGTGTAATTATTAAAATGATATTGTTTAAATAAACAAATTTCAACTGTTAAACATTCAAAGCACTGTAAATATGGTTTAGGCTAAACTAATTTCGTTGTATGGAAAGTAACCAAGGTAATTGAGCTGGCAATAATTAGACTTGAATTTTAAAAATTAATATATGGTTTAAATATTAGTTAGGAAGTATATGCTTATGATTAGTGCATAATAATGTTTAATTTTTGCATATTGAATATTATGTAAACTGCTTAAATATATATTATATATAACAGTGAAAGGAATGGTGCGAGAAACAGATATATGAGAGTAGATTGAATGGTGCGAGAGGTAGAAATAGGCCGAGAAAGTTGTGGTTCAATGTGGTTGAGGAAATTCTTAGGAGGAGGAATATTGGGAGTCTTATAAACAGGAGGGCGCGTATGAAGCAGTGCATGGGGGTAAATGAGGCTAAAGAGGTTTTGCAAGGATAGGTCAGTATGGAGAAAATTATTGAAACAGAGTTAGGTAAATACAAATATATATTTATGAGTGAAACATTGTGACTGTGCCTACCCCGAAAGGGTACGGCGTGATTGGTACGTATGTATTTCAGCTACGGTATAAATGTAACTTGGAAAGAGCTATACCCCAGCTAAGTAGCCCCTGTAAATTCAACATTCTAGCGCATTGCTTACTTCGCCAAATTAATCTAAAAAATTGGTGCCCAATCAAACTTGACTTTTGCCATGATGACTTCAAAAAACACTTTGAGAACCTCTACAAACTGGTCTAAGTTTGTCTGAGTCGTACTCACCAGTCGGACCTGTGCGATCGGTAGGCCAACGTTTTTCAAAAGGTAGAAAATACATTTCCAATCCGCGATGAGCGTGCGCGGACATGTTTAATTTCGTCCAGTCGGCGAAGGTCCGACGCCAAACAAGGATGCTCCGATTCCAATCCACAGTAACTTAGCGCACAATGCGCTCCCGTGCTGCTGCTGTATCAGCCAGATAGCTACGACAGGATATGGACTTAACGGTCCCACCAATTACGCCTAAATATTAATCTGGGGTGTCTTCTTCTTCTTCTGGTTACAATCCTAGGATTGGTTAGCAGCAACAATTCTCCTCCATTCTCCTCTGTCCAGGGCCAACTCCTTCATTTGGTGGTATGAGGTACATCCCAGCTCTTCCAAAATCTGTCCAGTATATTCCAGTCAAGGCCTGCCCCTATAGTTCCTCCCTTCCACTGTACCCTCCAGCATGTTAGCGATATACCCTGCATGTCTGAGAATATAGCCAACCCACGATGCTTTCCTTATTTTAATCCGGAGTGTATCACGAGCTAAAGATGTCAAATGAATCCTTGCATCCTAAGCTTATGTGGTTAAAATTTTACATGTTACATTGTGTGTTTGTTGAAAACTCATCCCATTCCATGCACACTCTCTCAGTGGCCTTTAATACACCATATAGACGTAGATTGATGTCTCCCCTCTAACAAGGAGTAGCGCATCGAAAATAGGATAAAAAAGTCCCGGACCACGCATCTTTCTACAACTTCTCGGCCTGCGGGAGGGCGCGCGAGACATAAGCGCATTACACTGGGGAGGGTCGAAGTTTCATGCAATGTGAGAAAGCTGCCGTCGTCAAGGAGATAAACACTCGAAAAAGATTTCCTTTTTTCTCTAAGCAGACTGCGTAGTAAAAAAATACCACCACTTGCTCAAGGGCACGGATAATTTCCTCATAAGAGCTCTACTGTTTCACGACTCTTTATGTCGTCGAGGTTTTCCGCCTCATTGCCACCGTGTTATGCTATCGTTTTTGTACCGGAGGCAATGGAACACACGAAAATTCGTGTATTTCACGTGATTAACGCTCACTAATGACTGCCACCAACGTGCCATGCCCATTTCAAACACGCGGGGTGGAATAAAAAAATTAATCTGAGTAGGTACATGTTGAGAAAATTTCTCAACAAATCATTTCTCTTTTCAATGTGAAGGAAAAAATGTAACCTATCAATCATACAAAAGATGAAGTTTCATGGCATCTAAGCGAAAAAAGCAACAAACGCGATAGCCAAAATCCAACTAAGATTACAAGGGGTACATACGGGCGTTTAGAACTTCCGATTCATCGCTTAAAAATATTTACACCAACGAAAACAAATTTTTCCCCCAGCTCTTTTGAGCGAAAAATTCCCAAGTATGTGCTTTAATGTGCATGTGTTTCAGAGGGAAAAATTACTCTTAATTATTTGGAAATAAAAGGGAGAAAGCGAGAAAATGGAAGCAAATTGACACAACCGCATAGACTGGAAATATCTGTCGTTTATAAAACGATTATAAAACTTACTTATTGGATTAAGTTAAATCAGGGATATTAATGAATTCCTAACGAATAAAAAAGTTGTCGGTAAAATACATACTGGAATACATTGGATACACATTTCAATGGTAACGTTTGTTAACCATTTGATCGAAGGACAGTACCATATTTTGAATTCCAACTGCAGCCTGCATAAAAAATCAGTTTACTGTCACTTAGCTTGAGATATGCTTTCAGTTTTTTTTCTAGAATAATTAAAACATCCGAAGATACCTTAGAACTTTATTAGTAGGTACTCAGGAAGATGACCCAACTCGTGGCAGAGAAATTGCGGGTTTATTGAATAAAATTTAGTTTACTGTGATGAACTCACATCGCACAATTTTCAAAAACATTATGTAAAAAATTTAGTTTCATTATAAGGGTTTATTCAAATATCTTACTCCATTATCTCAGAATATCAATGTTTTTATATGGTTTCACACTGTTAGAATGGTTTGCTCACTCGACATTACCATTCGCGTCAGCGTTTTGACTTCCCTCGAATTATCTAGATGTGAGTAAAACTCGAATGATGTCTGCTAAAACTGAAAGTTACATTTGCTGTTATTAGCAGTTCACAAGGCTGGCAATACCAAGCATCCGTTAATGGGACCTAGAATACGATTGCGCTCCGTGCTCTTCTTCCGCCCACTCAGTGCGTCCTGTTGGAGGAGGGAACTATACGAAGAGACATTACTAAGAGGCAACAGGCCGCTATAGGCTACATTCTCAATTGAATACGAAGCCTATTCTTTCTAATTTAGCTCTCCACGACGACCAAAATTTCCTCGGTACTAGAGTAAATTTTATCCTTCCCAGAGAAATTGCGGACATTTGGCTCAAGAAGATTCGGGAAATATCTTTTAAACCCTAAAACTTACATTTTTGTTTTAACTGCTTTGACTTTAAGAAATTCATTTGGGGAAAATAGATTTTGTCTAAATATTATAGCTATTAGGAATTGTGAATCCCATTTGGATAAACTGTTCTCATGACTGAAAATATTGAAGCAATTTTTTAATAAACTTTGTTCAAGAAATTTCTTTTTGTGATACGTTTCATTCAAAGCTTCCAATACGTGTTTTAACCCTTTGAGTGCGACATGACGTAATATCACGTCGTGGTTATCTTTACGCCGGTGCTGATGACGTGATATAATGTCATGGTTACCGTGAGTGTTCCAGCTTTCACTAAGGGAGCCCAATAGTGAAAGTTCCCTAAAGTGAAAGCTGCATAACACTCACGGTACCCTTGACGTTATATCACGTCATCAGAACCGGCGTAAAGACGACCATGACGTGATATCACGTCATCAGCACCAGCGTAAAGACAACCATGACGTGATATCACGTCATTCCGCACTCAAAGGGAAAAAAATCCTGTTCTCAGAAAAACGTTATAAACCTGCCATACAGGAATATTCCGATTCTAGTTGGCATTCTTAATTCAGAAGTGAGGCAAAATCATTTCTTGTAATTAAATGTAATCACAGGCTCTTCTCCCGATTACTTCCTTTGAGACCCTCCGGTTTACGCAACAAAATAGAGGCGGGTGCCGTACAATTAGGTATTTATTCGACCCGCTGGAGGGTAAAATACCGGGAATCACATGAGTATCTCACTTGGCTCCCCAATTAAATAAAGACCTATTTGAAAAATAACTCAG
Organism: Ceriagrion tenellum; assembly: GCA_963169105.1. Lineage (NCBI taxonomy): Eukaryota > Metazoa > Arthropoda > Insecta > Odonata > Coenagrionidae > Ceriagrion > Ceriagrion tenellum. Next base: position 4,434,703 of record OY720641.1, on the reverse strand, counting down.
CCCGGATGAAAATGAACGGTTTTAAAACGTGAAATCCGGCGATCTGCATCGGGATTGCGGAAGCCGAGGCAATGAAGAGAGCTTATGAAGATGAGAGAGGAGTGAGAAACGGTGAACGACTTAAGCTCCGACTGAATACGAACAAAAAACTTGACGCCATTTCTCGCTCGGGAAAAATGGAACAAACAGAAAAAGAAGGAATGGAAAAAATAAGGAGGACCACATGCTCCGGAGCGGGCGGGTTTTTCGGCGAGAGCTTCGGCAGTGCCCCCAAGCGGGAAATCGTGCAACAGCGCCCCCTTGGGGGACGGGAGATCGGAGAAGTACATGAGAACGGGGGTGAGGGAAAAGTAGAGAGCGAGGAAGATGTAAGTGGAGGAGGAATGAGAAACAGGGAAGAAAGGAAAAAGGAAACTTCTTCCGCTTCGAGGTCTGTTTCAAACAAATCAAGCGGTAAAGTGGAACATAGGGATCCACGTCTGTGCATACCCCAGATTGTGGGTCGTCGCTAAGGGCAAATGATTATTATCGCACAGGCCATGGAAAATGGAGAGGAAAATGAAAAACGAGATTTAAATAAATTCATTTTCATACAGCACTTTCAATGGACATTAAGTAAATTTCACATTTGTAATTACTCAGTAATTTAGTAAGTGTTGTTCAAGTGATTAAAAAATATGTTGTCAAGTAGCGAAAAAACATACGTAAGTTGGACATTTTCTAAGATGGCTTCACGATATTGTTATGCTTGTAGGCTTTACATTTTATTTAAATTCCTTTGGAATTTCTCGCCCAGAACCACCCAGAGTAGGTGGCACTAATAAAATAATTCAGAATAACCACTGCATGATTGCTGTTATATTAGGATTCAATAATAATATATCAACATACTAGTTCATCTAGAAATTGGGACTCTCACAAGACTATAAGAGTGAGATCATCGTTATTTTCTGTTGGTTATACTTCATTCTGGTATTTCTACTTAGCAGCATAAAGAGAAATTACCACAAATAATAATATTAGGTGATATAATTCAATATGAACGGAATATCGCCACAATAGGGCAAATTCTAAGCGGAACAGTGAGCAAAGAGTTATATTTGGGGTCGAATGCTCATCTTTACCCAACTCAATAGTTGTTAAGTATTATAGGAACGAATTAAGCATTTTCCACTCCCGCAAAGTGCGTCATTTAATAGCTAAGAAACTTGGTTGCCACGAAAGGAGGAAATTATAACAAAATGATATGAAAAGCGGGAAAGCTAGAAGGATGGGAAGAGTAAGCTGAGTGGAGAGAGTTGTACAAACGTATTGGATATAATGGGAAATGAAAGAAGACTGATGGGGAAATACGATGGAGATGACATGTGTGACACAGAAAGGGCTTATTGAGAGGTAATAGAATGTAGAATACATTGATAAATGGATAAATGCTGGTTAAAGAAAGGACAAAAGGAGACAAATACCCCGGCCTATTACCCTAGGAGCCACCGAAAGGGCTTATGGCCGGGGTGACACCTACATGATACCCAGCAAGCCACCTTAAAGGTGAGTGGAAGAGGGTGTTTTATCTCCCATGTGCATTACACTATACGTTATTAATGTAACCAAAGGCTATAGACGCATAACCAAAAATTGCAAATACCTATCAAGAGACAATTTCGAAAACATGAGAAACTCTTTAGTAGTGCCATCAACGTTAGAGAGACTGTTTGTATTAATATTTTTTAAGCAAATAAAGCATTGCGTGCAGCCTCCGAATCTCTAACGTCTCCAAGCCTTGTCCTTTTAGCAAATCTATTGCCTCTTCTGTCAGCTCGTAATAGTTATTTACGAAAGGGAAGGCTTTTCCTAATATATAGCTAGTAAAGGTTTTTGATCTGGGTTCAAAGCGCTCACGACGTTCTTGGATCGTGGTACAATATCTCATTCAATTTTTGATCCGAAAGCCTATCCTATGTTCACTGGATAAATATCTACCTAATTAATTCTCTGGAGACTTTAAAAGTGGGAATGTTGGCCCACGGGGACGATTCTGCAACACGAATCTCTTCCTATGCAATGGTGAGGAAGCCGAAAACGTAGTTCAAAGACGTCTTTAAGTAAGACGAAGAAAACTAGACCGTTCTCCGGTTCTCCTCGTGCTGATGGCCTCGTAAGTGGTAATGAAAATTTATCGCCGAGTGAACGAACCACAGGAGCAAGCGAGCCTGAGTCCGTGGAGACCTCGGGGATATAAAGGCTCTTTAGGAACTTCTGCTCCTATAACAATTTATCTCGAGAGTGGGAGTGACGAAAAACAGACCCACATGGAATGAGGAAGAAGAACAGGCTCTGGAGTCGGAATCAGACACGGAAATGCAAGGCGTTTCCCATTATGTAACCTAGGATAGACAAGAAGGGGATACAATTCACCGCTCTAGGATTCCTAGATCCTCAAGAATTGCTGAGATGGCCGGATTTGGCATGACATCAGAAACATGTAACTACTGTCCGTTAAAATGATTGCCTCCGTTCCCTTCAACTAACCATTTTCGTAAGAATAGACGTATAGTACATACTGATGACCTCTTTTGGCTACCTTTATGAATAAAAAAGAAGCTTTGTAGCCATGTAGCCATACTTCGTAAATATTTCAATGAGGGAAATTGTTGAAAAGAAAACAATGCATCCCATTTCAGCCGTTTGAGCTGCTCGACATTTATAAATAAAAATATCATACACCTTTGTAAAACCGTTGACAAGAAAGCTATGCGTCACTTGTCAGCCAATAAAGCTGCTCTACATTTATAAATAAGAATCTCATACCATTGCTAGAGAGGTTGTATTGGTTTTCTTAGGGTCAAAGCAATCGAAGATCTGACCCAAATATAATGACCACGCATATTCACCACTATAAGTATTATTAAACCTTTCACATGTAAGGAAAAATAAACTTACTATTACACTCGCTAACCAATCCAACGCCATTTCCATCAGTCAAAAACGACATATTCGATGTTTTCAGGCTTAACTATATGGAGAACCATTACCACTGAAGTAAAATTGCGATAATAAATTCCATGAATATTTATTATTATCACACCCCATGCATGCATTACCTATAAAATATTTAAAAAATATTGCTGAGAATATATATTGTTTATATTTCAGTGATGGAATGGTACTTAAAACGTAGTTGCGAATTCAAGCCCTCTATTTATAGGCAAAATCATTATCGCCTCAATCAACAACTCGACTTCAACGTTAAGAAGGGAGAGGATCCAGGATAGCGAAATGGGAGCGCAAAAATTCAATGCTCGTTAAAATAATGTAAAAACTTACCAAATAAAAGAGAAAAATCCAAAATTTATCAGATGAAGGACTTTTTAATATTTGGTAACAAACATACAACGGCACCAGTAGAAAGGATGTGCGGTAACAGCAGAAGTGCGCAGTAAACAACAGTCATATGTCCAAAAGACCGTAAATAACAAAAGAAATAATCAATCGGAACTACTGAAATATATACAAATTATAAACTCCATCTATTTCATTTTAGCTTGTCCTACGGACGAAAAAGAAATTTTTATAACGGAACAACCAACACTAATCCACGTAAAATGAACTACTCGGCATTATGTCAACAAGGGTCGATGAGCAAGCTGGAGCGGATAAAAATACACGACGATGACAGCTTAGAATTTTCCACTCAATTATTTGTAACCGACTGATAATAAATCATATAATCGGAAAATATTTTGCAGTGTTAATGAAAAACTACTTAGTTTCACAACAGGGTGGCTCCAATTTTCAAATTCCATGATCTTCCCCTGACTTTTCCCTCATGGTTTACCAATTTCTCTGACCGATCGTCAAAAAGTCTCCAATTATTGGAATATTTTTTCTGCTGAATTAAATTTTCTACGGCAGTTTAAAATTTTCTAATCATCGTCTCGTATTTTTAGAACTGTTTGTTAACTATTTTTTTTTGTATTGTATTATTGTATTAACTACGAGCTAGTGTTCTCCAGCAGCTACTTCTCGACCTGAGTTTCGGAAGGTAAAGAAAAAAAACGCTAGGTAAAATTTTCCGTACAACATAGCCTCACATGCCTTGTGATGAGCGTAATACATTGTGATCATGATTTTCAACACAACTGGGCAAATATCGCAATAAGGATATACACAAGTATTATATTGTACGTCTGATTCACAACTAAATAACTAAGATTCACAACTAATTACTCCACGAATTGATGGTGCTTATTCCATGCACGTCAGCGAAGGACGTTAGTTTTAGTTGGTGAAATAAATGGCGGGAAAGACTGGCTAATAAGCGCAGGTAATGTTAGAAGAATAACGAGGATTCCTATTCCAGTATCTCTCTGACTATAACGAGAATTCACTGACTTTTCCATAAATTCAAGATTCCCTGACAATTCCAGGTTTTCCCTGACGATTACCCTGCACACTCAATTCACGTCAAAAATGAAACCAAAAGAATTTGGCATTAAAATTGATAATAAAAAGATCTTTCACATTAAAGGCTTGAGTAGTTCATCCACGCCGGAGGACTAATAAATATTTATAAATGACAAACAAAAGTGTTCAGACAAATACTGCATTAAGAAGTCACAGGATATGTAAATTTCAAAATTGAAAGTTAACTGAAATATCAATGCCGAGGACATTTGATTGGATTAATCTATTTGGAACGAGAACAGCCACGGATATCTGCGATAAGAAGGATTTACGTTCTCAATAAATTTTAGCGACCCACTTGCTCAACTACATCTCCTTTCTCTTGTGACCCATTGAATCAACCATAACTCTGTGAGAACCGGTTGTCAGCTGGTCTAGGTGGCGAGTTCCTAGGCGTGTCACCGGAAAGACTGCCCCCCCCCACGCAAGCATTAACGTGGGCTGAACCCAACCATCTCTTCTCGCGTCATATTCTCTGAGAATCTACCCTAGCAGTCAAAATTAACACAATGCATACATGGAGACAAACATATCCACATCATTAAGACACGTAAGGCTGCTATTCTGAATGAAATAGCGTTAACGCTAATTCAATCAGAATAGCAGCCTAAGTATGAAAAATAATGCGCGACATTTGGGCTTGTTCTTGAGTGTTGAAAGCGAATGTTAAGACAAGTCCTAAAAGTTGAGAAGGAGAGACTATAATACCTAATTATTTATGTCAAAGGAAACGCTGATTTTTATTTAATTTAATCTACAAATCTAAAAATCTTAAGACTTTTTCCTAAATTTGAAATGTAATTCTAACAATTCATTTGGATGCTTCCTGTGTAATTTTTGTATCTATGAGCATTTATTTGTCGCAAAATATACGACAACTCACAATTTCCATGACGTTTACTGCACAGACACTAGAGTATGCTGGTGTAAATCCACCTTCTAAATTGCATTAGCAAGTTTTTACCAATGTATCAATATTTGCCGTTTTAATAAAATTTGTAATACATTGGTTCATTTTGGTAAAATCTTACCCCCAATTTCATGCGATGCCCTTGATGTGGTTTTCACGGTTGGTACGGTATATGTGAAAGAGGAATCGAGACCGAAACTGAATCTTTAAAATTCGTCGAGTTAACGAGGCTACTACTAGGACATCAGGAAATATTCACCAACTTCTTGTACAAGGTATATTACATTAAATATGACCAATAAATAAGGCTGAGGAAAAGAAGCTTAGGAGAGAGGAGCAAGGGACGAAAATTAAATAGTCGGAGTACAGCAGAGCATGACCGCGGTTATGACGTCAGCCAGCACTAAAAATCTTGCATTCAATAAATATTGTACAAGATTTCTTGAATGAAATATGATTTTTTCAAATTTGCGCATGAAAGGAACTTAGGAGAGACGTTTCTTCTCCTGCGTCCATTCATATCCTTCCCCACGCTTTAAGACATCTCACTCTCGTTATCCACTCCTGTCTCCATGGCTACGCCAAAAATTCTCCTCCCTCCCCCCCCCCTTTCCCCCTCCGGTCTCGTACTCCTCCAGAACTACCACCCACGCACAAACACACCAAAGGGAAATTGGGAGAGCACGACGCTTCCCATCAGCCACCACGAGCCTCCGATGGGCTCCAACCGTCACACGTACAACACTGCCACTCACAGAGCGACTCCTTCACTCCCTTTTTCTAAGTCCAGCCAACACCAGAGGGCTGTAAGCTCCGTTTTTTCGGCGTCCGAAAGCGAGATTCCTTCGTTTTACGACGCCATAAAGGGACATTAAAAATGAGCCAGCCTTGAGAGAGAGAGAGAGTAATGGGGGAGAAGAGGAGTGTGTGTTTCGGTAAAAGAAGAGACGTCCGTTGCTGGTCAAAAATGAATGAAATCTATTACAAGAGTCCTTTTGGTATCGTCCGCTGTTTACCAGCACCGAATACATCCACGAATGTCAAACATTCAAGAAATTCAACACATAAGGAAAACGGAAACTACTACACGAAACTCAGGGAGGTGATAACAAAGGGATTTTTAAAGAGATTGAATCAGTCGTAACTCTGAGGAATCACGTCTTTTTTAAAATCAAAATGGCATATTTGTATTTTCCACACAATAATTTAGTATCAGCCACGGTGTCCGCAATTCATTGTCATTCCATTGATAATTGCATGATAACCAGTTAATTATAACGTGGAAAAATCTAAGCCACCGCTCTACTTTTAGAAAGGGTTTTTTCATTAGCATCACTTTTTTCACCCATTATGTCAACAAAGACATGATGAAACCTCATAACGGTTGTTCAATATGCTGCTATAACAGTAAGATAAAACATAAAATAAGATAAATTATATATCGTTCCACTGTCCTAAAACATCTGCCCATAAGCTCACTGCTTAACTAACTAGCTCCAGTTGATGGCTATATTCATACATTCCCTCCTCGTCTCTTAGCCACTACGAAATCAGTTAGTTAATTACAGCTGCAATTTTGTGGTTCCTCATCTTGGTACTGACTCCAGAACCTCAAAAATTTCGAATTCCATAATGGGCCCAAACTGTGACCATTTCGTAAAGTCCTGCCCATGGTCCAAATTGCGTAAAATATCAGGGAGAGCCTGGGAAAATGAGATTTTTTGTCTGTCCTTATCCCTCAAAAAAGGTGAACCTTCTAACTTCATTACGAACAGAAAGGAATATCTGCTGTAATGCCCTGCTGGATCCCTGGTATAAATGGGTGGGAACGATGCAGAACTCGGGTGATCTATTAGGCTTTCTCTTTCGCACGTAATCCGGCTCTATCCCATTCCTTTTGATCCAGTGCGTCATAGAGAGAGTATGACAGCCTTTTGTGTCCACGATGATCTGTGGGAACCCTCGACTGTCGGGATTATTTTCTCTGGCACCCACCAGCCCCCCACGCGACAGATGGCTAATTAAGGGGAGGCAGAAAGATTCCCTTGCGCCGCATGGGCAACACTGGAAGGAGGGAGTCAGGGGATAGCTGGCCTCCCACTCGTAGTCACGAAGGACCTGGTGATACATCACAGCAGATACAGCAGCGATCGAAGGGTCGAGTCCTGGTATTAAAGGCTGGAATGCATCCGCAACTATTGGGCTGATTACTGGCAGGGTTGAATCCTACCAAAGGCAAGTATTAGCATGGTTTCAAGATGCCTTATTTTTCGGACGTGCCGGTCATCAGTGCAGGTACCAAAAAAATCCAGTGCTTAAATTGCAAATCCTTATCTAATTTACACGGTCAAAAATTCTTTTCTCAAAGCAAGTTACCCAAAAATACCTTTTTTGCTAACACAGTTTGGGCTCAAGAATGGAATACTTTTCGTGCTTTCTGCAACATTTGCACTTTAGCCCAAGAATGGTCATCAGCGATAGAAAGCACAAACTCTAACGGTTGTTTACTGATTTGCCAACCGTTCGCGAGGGGTTATCTAGATGAAACCATCATTGAGTTGGGTTGAAAATTTTTGGAAGATCACAAGCTGTATGTATCTTAATCCTCTATTTCTCCCAGAGATTTGACTATCAGTGGCTTGCTGCTAATGAGGGATTAAGTGTTATGCTTACCTGAAGATTTCTAACTCATCTGCGGAAAGCTTGTTCTGCCTTATGAGTAGGCATTACTGTTGAACAAGTAATTGGGTACGTAGCCGCGCGATCTTGAATCAGAATCATCAGAATTCTATAGTAAATGGTGCTCTACCGTCAACTGACTCTTGTCTTGAAGTCCGCATCTTTAGCTAACATGAATTAAAATTCCAGGTGGATTTTTTTAGAAGTACATTCTTATGGCTTCACGTTTCTTTCTTCTTGCTTGAACACTAGGTCCTCAGGGTAGCTAATGCCCCTAAATGTAGTAACCTTCTGGCTTTTACTTGAGTGAAGTGTGCAGCTGGAACAATGGCAGCAAAGTAGCCATCGTTAACAACCCAGGGGGCGTGCGCACGATTAGCCAGAGCGGAAACCGTGGATCTCAGGGAGAAGAGCGAAGTTCCTTGTCTATTATTGCAGAGGATTGTGGGAAGCTTAGGGGGACAGAAAAGCATAGTGCATCACCAAAGGCTTTGGCTTTCTATGCTCTCGAGATGGGAACGAGTGGGAGAGGAGGAAAAAGTTGGAAAAAATTTCAACTCCCTTTAGGTTTGTTTTACGCAGCCGAGCGAAGCGCATCACGAAACACGAAGCTCACTTGTGTGCTTATTTGACTAAGACTCATCCTCACCCTGCCTCTCGCTTCAAGGCGGGAAAAGGGGGGGGGGACTGGAAAGCCCCCCTGGGGTGGCGTAGGTTTAAGGGACCGCGTAACAGGGGGGGGGGGTGTGGTTCATCCCATTGGGCGTATTAATGTCTCACTAGCTCGGTGTGTGTGTGGTGGCGCCCTCATCACGTTAACTCCGCTCTCTCCGCGGAGAGTGGAGTTCACAGAGCGTAGAGAGAAGCGGTGAACGAGGACGCAGAGGGAAAAATAGCCTTCCACCTAGCCTCCCTCGACAGCGGCTAGCCTTTATACTTACCCCTTGCCCCCTGCTATTCAGTACTTTTTAGCCAGACTTCGATCCATTTGGTCGGTGCTAAAAATGGATATCGTTTTGAAAGTTCATTTGATTTCCTCCCTAATGCTTCCATTCTAATACGCATCCTTGTACTAGCGACACGTCGTGGAGTTTTCCAGTACAACTACTGTATTACTGACTTACGTGCATTTAAGGTAGTGTGAGCGAGATAGTTCCCCGATCATAATAGAGACCATATTCGATATATACGTTTTAATTTCACCAACTGTGAGACACACGAATCAAATATCGCATTATTAATGGTGCAATAATATGGTTTTACATGACAGAAATTGTAAGTAATCAAATGAAAATATCTAAATAAGCCTTTAACTTGACTCATTTTTTCCACGCGGTACGTTTGAAACTCCGTCAAAAAGGAAGGTTTATTGTGATCCCAAAGAATTCAGTGCGGTGACAATATGAGTAATTTTCAAAGATAGCTGAGAAAACACACAAACTACACACTGTTGATTTTTGACGAGGTCTAAGATTAGTGAATGCCTCATTTTCAATATAAGGTCTTTCTTGAGGGCACCATTTTCCATATAAACCATTCCATTTCCACCACACTACCATTTTCCATAAAAAAGGAATGGTATTTTTTGGCAAATATCTCGGAAAGTAATGAGGTAAGGGGTTCAATTTTTGGTGTCAATCAAAGGACGATATACTGTTCTTTAAAATGAGACCAAATTCATTGACTTCTAGGTAAAATGATATTTTGCTCAAACTGCCTTAAATGGTGGTAAAAACATGAATAGAAACAGCTTAACTCTAATTTTAGCATGCCTATAGTGTTGCGCATGGTTGTGACACTACTGACCGAAATAATTCATGGATACTGCCATAATATTGTAACCATCTTGGCCTTGAATTAGATAAATTTATTCACAATCGTAAAAAACTACTTAATAATATACTATACTACACGAAATCGTGCAGAATATTACAAAGTTGTGTGCCTTTTTCGATTAATACTACAGGATACTAGAATCCGTAGAAAATAAAATTGTGCGATACATTCCAAATGAGATGAAGAGCTTAGCTTGGAGTGATTCCAGAATTTACCAGAATACGAACGTTCCGTGCTTAGTTCAACCGCAAGGAAATCAAAAACACACTGGAAAGAAAGAGAAAGGAACCGACGGAGTTAGAAGTCTATAGAGTGACAATAGCAGTGGAAGTGAAACGAATTTTAACGGCAGGCATAGCCATGTGGGTCGGGTTTGCAGTTGGAGAAAAACCCATCAATCCAACGAAGATAGCCGCACACTCATTAAAAAAGGTATGAATATTTGGTAAAACATGCATAAAAGGGAATGCATTTCAGGGAGAAGTAAATGAGAAAACATGACTATAGAATTCGAGTATCCTTGTAGGCAAACATGGCAGCCGAGTGATGCGCCGATCTCCAAACGCAAAACAAATGATGGGGTAATTTCCACCACGTCTGCTCCGGATAAAAAAACCTAAATGAATGAGGTCAAACCGTTTCTGGAAATATCTAGATAAGTTATCCGGAGTGAGCTCAATGACTAATCTTTGTCCGCAACTCCTAGACTTAGATCCAAGTAAGGTCGAGTCTCGCCGTTAAATAGAATAAAATGAGGAGAGTAAACTAGAAGAAGGCCTCACATTAAGTATCGGGATCGATTAAATGGTAGAGATAAAGGACGTGGGTGGGACGGGGACGCTCGTTTGGAGAGAGTGTCTCTGAACTGAGGGCAGCCGCTTTGTCCCGGTATTCGAGTCTTTCCCTTGCTTAGCGCGCCGCCGTGGGTTTTATAAGGAGCCTAATGTACAGCGATGGAGAATGGAATGCGGAGAGTTCACAAGGGCTTCGTTTCATCAAACGCGTCCGTCCTTCTCATCAGATGACCCGAAGCCACCACTCCCAGACCCTCGGCTTCCGGTTTCTTCCCCTCCTCCCCCGCCCCTCAACTCCACCGCCCACACTCAAGACCACTCTCCTCCATGGACACCCCCGTCATAAAGACACCCTCGCGTCCACTAATCTGAGCGGCATTAACGGGACGATGAGAATAATTGCGAGACTCAAAAGATCTGTCTGAGCATAGCTGCGAAAAAATAATTGTAATACAATAAACTTTTAATGTCGGTAACTGACTTTGGCCTTTTACACTACGAGTACCTAAATACATCACCAGAGATCAGCTCGAAAATAAAATAAGCAAAATAAGGTAGACATATTTATTGATAACATTGACTTAACCACAAAAAAACACATAAAATACACACGACCCGGGTTTCAATACATAAGTATCATCTTCAGGTGCATAATAAATTCGGGAACTCTCTTATATAAGGTAAGGTAAAAGGAAAGAAGGAAAGGGGTGCGGGATTTGTTCAAAATAAGGTAAGAAATAGTAATAAATAAATGGAAAAAAATAAATTTCCTAAGCAAAGTATCCTTCCGTACCTCGAAGAGGTAAATACAACAGATTTTCCATCCGTTACAAAGAAAGTGTACAAAATAGAGCGAAAATAAGCAAGGAATAATTCGTTGAGCAACAAAATGCATGATAATATATAATTTTAGCAAATAGTATATTACTTTGAAGAGCAAAGTTAACACTATACAGTATTTACCTCCGGTTAGTAGCTCAGCTAATACATTGACACAAATAATTTAACTCTGGAATTAGAGGCTGACTGAAATGTGCTCATCATTATATCATCTGGGACTGAATTTCTACTTGGAAATATTTTGAAGAGAAAGAACTGCCATTGCTTGCTCAGGAAATGTGTATAAAGATTTAAATAAAAAAATATTCGTAAACAAATGGAACGTGTGAGAAAATAACAAAAAACATTTCCTAGCATATCTAGGCAGGAAGTCCCACAGAATATAATTCACTACCGGCAGAGATCCAAATGTTTAACTGCTGTATGCAAAAAACAGTGGAAGTTATTTGCGGGGAAGCAATGGGACATGAAGGTCGACTATATATTTATAATGTGCTATCAAGATATTGCACGCATAAAAAACTGTTGATATAGAGCATTTCAGACCCGAGAATTGATAGAGTAACGAGAAAATATTTGTCAGAATTGTATTCTATTGAATCGGATAGTACTTTAAAAGACGACGGTGAAGGATTTCTCTTAATTAGACGTCCAATATTCACACAAGACTTTCTGGGATAGGCGATAGCAAGAATGAAAGGAAATAAATACGAAAGAATTTCCCTCCGCCATGAGATAACATATCTCTCTCGTGCACTGAGAAAAGACAGATGAGATTTACTTACGCATGGTGAAACATGAAGGATGGAAAATGAATACCGGAGTCAAAAAACCAGGATGAAAAAATCGAAGCATCAAATTTTAGGGCGACGATTTAACTCCTACGATATAAAATGGAGATAAATGCGCTTTTTCGAATAAAAATATCTGAGCCAACTACTTATCCATGTACTCTGTGTTGCGTACCTTATTCAATATAAATCCTGCTGGGTAGATAAACAAGCAAGATACATTATTTCTCACGCACAGATTACGGGAAAACTGCTTTATTTGTAAGATTTAATTTATGTGTAAGATAGAATTTAGCCATTTCGGGTGACTCATACATATAACAGGGAAGAGCGATATTGCCTGATCACACTATCCTTTCCAATGCGGTAGGAGGTCCTCTTTGACGATATCGAAAGTAAAGGTACCTGCATACATGAACGTACAACAAATACTCCATACTTTGATACCCCTATGGACAGACACAGAAGTTCACGATCGGATAGGTACCCGACGTCAAACCTCGATCTCCACTTATCATCAAAGTATGTACTCTACTCAACCAGCGCGTTCTAATGAAAAAATTCTCAGTTCTTCTACAAAAAAATATGAGACTGGTCAATTCGGCTCACACTGAAAGCCGTAGTTAATATTGAGCTATTGAGGGGAGTTTTTCTCCACACAGATTCTATTCTTAGGAGTAACAAAACTCTTAAAACCTTGCTTTTGTTCCCAAGACTTAGATGATCAGATGGGGTTTTTCATACATTAGGTCTGTTTCTAAGTGGTTATAAGGTTTCCTCAAGCATTAGGGACGGCGAAGATACCCATTTTCCCCCCAATTGCTTCGATTCCTCCACGCCTAGAAATGGGACGTCTCTATAGGTTACATATAACAAGGGAGGAATGGCGTCTTTCGATAGACGGTCATTATTTTTTTTTATACAGACACATTTTCTCTCATCAATGGAGACGCTAGGTCCTGCTTACCTGTCACGTAATTGTCATGCACCACAATAAAGACTACATAGACTTACACTTTTTTATAAAGCCAGCCAATGATTTAGAAGTTTCAAGAATGCCAGGGTAAAGGAAGATGGTGAGGAAAAGTCTTACCATATATACCCCAATAGAGACTGACTTTAGATCTATCATCAATCACTGGCACTATTTTTTACTGATGGTCCTGGTGATTTTGAAATGTAGTGTTTTAGGAGGGTATACCATGCTAACTAACGAAGGATGCAGAGCCCTGATTATAAACAGGGTTAATGAGACCGTAATTATTATTAAGTGTACTCTTGTGTACTCCTAAGTCAAGGTTAGCAGGTGACCAGTTAGCACTCCGCCTACGAATTCATTTCACTCACATATTTTCTAAGTAGGCATCTGGAGAATGTTCTATTGTATTTGAAGATTTTTGCATGTGTAGCACCTTATGATAGGGAATACCACGAGATAGCTTCCTGACATCCTTAGGCAAATTTGATAGGCCCTGACCAAATGTAAGATGGCACTAATATTGGGACACTCATTCTTCTTTTTATTATAATCGTGTGAAGAATTCTATCATCTCGAAACATTTTTCAACTAAAGGATCATTCCAGATTGCCGGAGCACAATCCGTTTCATTGCGCTTTATGAACAAGAATAGGAGCCGCTTAAGTAGCATCCTTGTAAGCCTCATTTGAGGCATGGCTTACGTTCTTTATCAACCCATCAAGTACCACCCATTCAGATTCGGGTGAGCGAGACGGAGAAATCTTTTTACATTGAAGGCTAGCAAATATATCTTACAAAATGGCGGATTGGGAGAAAAAAGGTAGCTATTTAATGTAGATATTGAGGAATGGGGAGAATATAAGACCGATACAGAAGTAATGAAAGAAAACACATGAAGTCAGGAAGGAAAAAAGAGGACATACGACAAATTTAAGTTAGGCTGATTAAAGGGGTGTGAAAATTCTGCGAAGCGTAATAGACCATTGAAAGTTCTACTGCTAAGAATAATATTGATCAAACAGGGAGCAACGAGGTTATTTCGTTTCATTTATGATAAAAAATATGGCGATGGAATACACAGGGATCTAGAATTTAAATAAGCTACGGGCTTCATGCCTTCTAATGATGCAAACGTGCTGTCAAAATATCTCACGCGGTAGTTTTTGACGACCAAACAAAATTTAATTCTAATTTGTCGAATACCAATAGCGGCCGTTAATTTAGCATCCCGGTTACGGATACTGAGATTTTAAGATAACCTTTCGGTGCTTAGATATATTCAAAATGGAAAAATACCCCTTAAACCATTCTGTTTCACGATCTAATAAACAGAGAAAAAATAATATGGAAACTAGAAGCTTTCACTTGGTGGAAGGACGTCATAAGGAACAAGATAAAAATTTATGACTTCCATATTTTATTTAAAACGATCGACAGGATTCGGCTGTCACGCCATATTGTGTTCATTTAAACAGAAAACAAATTTGAAGGAGATTGTGTACAAAAAATATTTTTAGTAAAAATATATTTAAAACTTCCCCAGAATATACATTCAAAAGCCCTCGAAAAATGGCCTCGACTATTCTGCATCGTGCTCATACTCAAACCGGCGGCTAAAGAGAGAGAAAAACGTAAAGATGAAACGAGAAAACAAGTGGAGAAAAAGGGGAAGAAAAGTGGGAGTAAGCCGACGAGAGATAAGGGATAACACGAAAAACGTGCAGTAGGAGAGGGTGAGGGGATGGACCAGGTGTTGGATGAGGCGTTGTCGAGCCACAGTCTGAGTCGGTCGCTCTAGTCACATGTGGATATTGGGGAGAGGAAGAGGGGTGGGGGTGTTAGGCCCCTTTCGCTTTCGAAGACCGCAGGGGATGACGGGCCGGAGACGACCTCGGGGCCGCCAGGGCTGCTCATTGGGGGCCCCCAGCGCCATCCACCCGTGGTAAAAATAGTGCTTGCCAAGGGGAACCGATAAAAAACGTTATCATTATGGCCTATTCGCATTCACGGCGCGTGACTAAAACGCCCAACTCACGCCAGACGTCGAAATTACACGTCCTAGACGAGAGGAGATGGCTCGAAGAAGGCGACCCTCTCAGATTGTCTAAGAAAAATACCCCCGAAGGAAGGAATGGAGGTACTAGAAATTTCTAAACACGTAGGGGAACACAAAAGGCATCTTGTTCACCGCTCAAGACTTGAAGTATAAGAGTAACCGTCCGTCAAGCACGCTCTACCTCTTAACTGCGTACGATTTTTTTCGAGTATTCTACCAGTTAAGATAGGTTTTGTTGAATGTCAGAGAATCTCCTCCCGGTCCGCAACACATTCAGGGGCCCATTCCCCTCCAGTATATCCTTTTTCATCTCAGCATACGATCTACCCTTCTGCATTCCGTCCACGAAACCTATTCTCTTTCTTCCCCTTCCCCGCTTGCCCAACATCCTTCCCTCTATCACACTCTTCAGCAACCCATCGCCCTTTATAACCTCCTTCAGCCATCTACTCCGCCTATCCCGGATTTCATTCAAAAGTTTCCTTTCCTCACCCACCATCTCAAGCACTTCCTCGTTTGTCTCCCTTTCTGTCCACCTATCCTTCTCCATCCTCCACACCCACAACTCAAATGCCTGCAACCTATTCTCGTCCTCCTTTCTCAGGGTCCACGTTTCTGCCATATACAACGCTACGCTCCATATCAAGCTCTTCAACAGCCTCTTCTTCACGTCCTTACCCAAGGTCCCCGTCATCAGCTCCCTTCAATTATTAAACGCCTCCTCGGCTAGCAAGATTCTCTTCCGTATATCTTTGCTACTATGTCCGTTTTCCTCTAGCGTGACACTTTAATCCGTTAATGCGTACGATTACCGACTGCAATTGGTGATGCACGTTTAAAGTGACATTTAACGGAGGCTGAATATTCCAGTTTTTGGGTATCCTTACACGTTCTATCTAAAGGGTATTATTTCACCAACTATTCCGCAGGTTCGACTGAAGAATATTGTATCTGACTCTGAATCTGAATTGACTGAAGAAGAATTATGTAGCCGGAGAAATGCAGTCCCCTTTGTAAGTTCAATGTTGTAAACTGCTATGAGGATACATGGAGTGTGATACATCTATTGAATTGACTGGGTTTGGAGCCGCTAAAAACTCCGAGGCTACAGCACAATGAGCTAAGATAACTGGAGGAATCGCAATCATTAAGGTTTGAGGGTGATTTGGAGGATGTGATCCTGAAAGCCCAGGAAAGGGGGTTGGATAGAGGTGATAGTACACTTGCCATGAAAAAAGGATATGTGTGCTAGAAAACTACCCACGAAATACGAAGTGAATAAGAGATACGTAATAAGATAATAAAGGCATGAAAGATGACGTCTCGCACAGAAATGTTTCTCGCTCTGTTTCTGCTGTTGCAGCGAATCTTCTGCGTGAAATATAAAGTGTTCACGCCTATCTGTTAAATATAGAAAGCCTATTATTTCCACTTACATAGGTATGTTCTGCAAATGTAGGTGGCCCTCTACAGTGACAGTTCCCTGACCCCATAGCGTCGCTAAATATGACCTCTCCTTCCCCACTGTTCTTTAGCCAATCCCTTCCATACAACCCTTACCAACCATAACTTCACGCTTCGAAAACGCAGGCGACGGCCTTCATGTTTCACCACCATTTCATCACAATTTTCTGCGCTCTGACTGTAGCTCACACTTTTAAAGTAATGTGCTCCGGCTTTCCGCTATAGTATGTGGCACATTGTGTGCATGCTAAATGGAGTGGGGCTTCAAATGACACGAGCGGAAATCGTGGGTCACAGAGTGCATGCTTTAAAAATATTTTAAGTACCTAAATGAGATTTTTCGACCAAATTTCATTGAAATTCATCTATTTCGTAGACACACACCATTCAAGCAGTAATTGGAATATTATTAAGGTTATGTATTAAAGTTTCTCCCAAATTTAATCATATTGTGACATGAATTTTTGGCGTGATATTCGAAATTTTCACTGAATGTTAATGAAACGAGTGTTTTCCAATGCTGAAATCGGTATGACATCGTGATAGATGTAAGCAACAATAAGTAAAATGAATAATTTGTTATTTTGAGTCTAAAAGAAAATCTGTACAGATACAATCGAAGTATTACAATATATATGCCATGGAGCATAAGGCTATAGGTTAATATTGCATAAAATTGGAAAAAAATGGATACATTGAAATTTATTCACTTTATGCACGAAAAAAATGTGTTATTTTATGAACAAAGAAACTTTATTTCATGAACACAAATAAACTTGGTTTTGTTAAGCATACAATAGGAAAGTCCTAGGACGAAAATGTCAGAGAGAGAGAGAGAGATGCTATACTTCGCTCTGGTTAGGCCACATCTCGAATACGACGTAAGCATTTGGGATCCTGGTCATAAAGATTTAACCAAAAACTTTAATTAAATACGAAAAAATGCTGCACGCTTCGTTAAAAACTGCTACCAGCGAACACATAGTGTCTCACAACTTTCAGAGGGATTAAGATGGGAGCCCCAAGAGACTCGGAGACTACACGCTAGGCTCTCGCAGGGTAATATGTAGATGTAGGAATGGATTACACGAATGAAAACACGAATGCAATGCTGCGCGTAAATCGCTCAAACCTCCTTAAAATGAGGGAGATGGAGGAGGAGGGAAGATACAGTGGCGGCGGGATGGAGAGGAGTGGGGAAATATTCGATAGACGTAAAACGAAATCTGAGGGGAGAAGAAATCGGGTGAAGAGAGGAATGGGAATAGGGTTTGGGGAGGAATAGGCAGACCCGTGTGGGGAGAGGGGGATACGAAAATGGAGGAAGGAGAGGAGGAATAAGAGTGAAGTGTTTTTTTATGGAGGTCTTGTTTTTTTCCCTCCTCTCGTATCGAAGCGAAACGGAAGCCATGAGGGAGAGGAAGGGAAAAAGCTTTTGGTGTTGAGTCTTCTCTCATTCTCCATTTCCCGCCATTCCAAAATCGACGAGAAGGGGAGCAAAAGGCACGAGGAAACGGAGGCATAAAGAAACGGCGAGGAATCAATGTCTGACGGCGACTGCTTTAACTCTGGAAGCAGAAAGTGAGATGCAGCTGCTTTTCATTTAGCCGCAGGCATCTACCACTTTCCACCGCTAAATGCATTAAAAAAAAAAGTATTCTACCGGTTAAGGTAGGTTTTGCTGAATGTCAGAGAATCTCCTCCCGGTTTTCTACACTTTTAGGGGCATATCTCAATCAAATATTTCCATTTTCGCCTCTGTACACGATCTACCCTTCTTCATCCCGTCCTTGAAACCTATTCTCATTCTTCCCCTTCCCCGCTTGCCCAACATCCTTCCCTCTATCACACTCCTGGGCATCCCAACATCCTCCAGCTAACTACTCCACCTATCCTGAATCTTCTTCAGAACTTTCTTTTCCTCGCCCCCCATCTCAAGCACTTCTACGTTAGTCTACCTTCCCGTCCACCTCACCTTCTCCATGCGCGGGGAAAAAGATACATCTACAACAGGTTATGTCCTAGCAAACCACTTCGAGTTGGCGTGGCAAGAAGTGCATTTCACCAAAGCACACTTCACTCTTATCCATAACCTTATAATTTATACTTCCGTGCGTCTAACTACAAGTAATAGGATCGACGTCCCGATGTAAGGGTTTTGCAACACGTTGATCAAACTTCCAGACCACATTTCTATCCCGACGTCTTCTACAAGCACGCCGACTATTCTGCATGCCTCCTATAGGTCAAGTAAACATTAGGAAGCCTGCAGAATATCCCCCGAAATATAGCCGAAGTAACCCAGTCAGGTAAAGTTAAAAAAAGCCTGCTGGGTAACCAGCGTTATACAGCCCTTAAGACAAAATGACGGTGCAAATAACCTGAAAACCGGAAGATCAACCCTCCACACGAGATTTATTTAATCGGCTAAGTATTTTGGTACTTCTTCTCTCGTTATCATTTACCCTCAATTAATGTTTGTTTCATTCTTAAAATACAATGCTCCATCCAATCCTAAATATTATGTCATAAGGAAATCGATTACGAAGGAGTGTTACTACTGATCTAGTGACTTCACATGTAATACATACCAATAAAAAACCTAACCCTGGATTAATTTTCATCCAAAGCTTTAATTTTTACTTCATCTTATATTTGTTGGTAACGGTGGTGAATAAGTTTGCATGCACAACAGCACTTCTTTAACAAGGATCAGATTCATATAATGACAACAGATCATATGCTTGACGGGTAAAACACTTATCATCTCATTGTAACTTATTTTTGCTCATGATACAAACATTAAAAGCGTAAATAAGCTTGATGGCACTGGTTTGAGAACAATGCTCAAAAGAGAGGAAACAGTACAAGAGACGTGAACGGCAGAGTCCTCGTCCAAAAGTCCATCCGGGAGTCTTTCGGTACCTCTGCATTAAGATTTGATGCACGCTCACTGACCCCTAATTCTCTGTCGGAGAGGGCCAAAAAGTTTTGCCACACCATTTGCAGTTCCCAAAACAAAATATTCACAGGTCGTATCTGATTGAAATACTCTGTTCCCAAAATTCCTTTCATTCAAACATCATTTCCCGGAACTTCCGAAGTGACCTCTTGGCCTGCCGATACCAGCTGAGGTAACCCAAAAGGCTACCACAACACGCAATCCCTGAAAATAAACGGGTAGATACGCTAAATCGATGAATTTGTCCCCGTTTTGCTTTGCGCCAGGTAGTTGATTCCAACGCGGAGAGGAAGTTATGTACTGCCGGCGTTCCTGACCTTCGCAAAATCCAGGCGTCGAGCACTGGGTCACTTTTTTACGCAAAATTCCCTCCCGATCGATGCGAATGCTCCCGAGGTTAAAGAGGAGATGTCAGCATAGAGGTAAACATGCTGACTTTAAAGCAAGCACGCGACTCACGCTGAGAAACCCGAGTCGGAATAAAGACACACAACAGAACGTCAGTTCGTATTTGTCATTCTCACCCCAACAGGTTTGTAAACTATATAGTATAATATAATAAAATCTATAGTACAATGGCTTTAATGTTGATCAACGAACTGACAATAAATTGGTGATCAAACTACATACATACAAACCAATCACGCCGTTCCCTTCGGGGTAGACACAGTCACAACGTTTCGCTCATAAATACATATTTGTACACCTAACTCTGCTTCAATTATTTCCTCCATACTAACCTATGCTTGCAAACCTCTTTTGTCTCATTTACCCCCATACACTGCTTCATACGCGCCCTCCTGTTTTTAAGACTCCTAATATTCCTCCTAAGAATTTCCTCAACCACATTCAACCATAACTTTCTCGGCCTACCTCTACCTCTCGCACCATTCATTTCACTCTTATTTCGTTATTCTCATCCATTCCCTCAATATGTCCAAACCAACGAAGCACACTCCTTTCATATATGTCCATTACTGTAGCATCTAGCCCACATTCATTTATTACCCACTCATTCCTGACCCTATCCATCCTACTTTTTCCGCAAACACTCCTCACATAACTCATATCCTCGGCGTTTAGTCTACTCTTATGTCTATCCTGACATACCCATGTTTCACTACCATATAGCAAAGAGGGAAGAAGTACACTTTTGTACACGGCGATTTTCGCTTCCTTAGACAAGCACTCATTCCTTGATATGCTCCACATGGTACCTACCACTTTCATTCCAGC
This sequence comes from Ceriagrion tenellum, assembly GCA_963169105.1. Taxonomy (NCBI): domain Eukaryota; kingdom Metazoa; phylum Arthropoda; class Insecta; order Odonata; family Coenagrionidae; genus Ceriagrion; species Ceriagrion tenellum. The sequence goes on along the minus strand of OY720641.1, from coordinate 4,413,692 downwards.
ATTCGCACGTCTCTTTATCTCCTCATCCATTCGTCCATCTTTCGCAAACATCTTACCTAAGTACACAAAATCATCCACTAGTTCAATTACTTCATCCATCGCCCTCATCACACACTTATTCTCCCCATTCTCCTTATCAAAAACTACTACTTTGCGGTGATCAAACTAAACACGCTTTTATTCACAACCTCAACGACCTGAAGACGAATTTTGAACCAGCATCTGGCATGACTAGAAAATTTTCAATATCGCAGAAGTACCACGTAGCATGGCTTTAAAATTAATTTATTGAAATCACCAAAAACAAGGCATATTAAGATAAAGTTCACAGCAATTTTCTCAACTTAAATACGTCATATTTTTCATATAACCTGACCTTTGGCCGTAGACTAGGGCCGTACAAACATATTTAGCATCACCTCAACCTTAGGATAGATTCAAGAACAGAGAAAAAGATAAAATAGCAGTGAAACTTAATTTTCGGTAACTAGTGCCACAGAATTTAGCACTGCGCATAGTTGCATTGAAACTTATTTTTAACACTACGTTGCTACCATAACAATCAATTGTTTTATGGTAAAGTGAAAATCGTGAGTTATTTTGAGTACCGAATTAACTACACTCGTCGTTCATTTTTTATTCTATCAATAAAACGAATTCTATAATGCCACGGTATTTTTTAATTTGAATTTAACGGATTCAAAAAATAAACTCAGTTACGGCCGCTGTACACGGTACATTTTGTTGTACAAACGAATGCATTTATTTATTTATTCATCCTCACTACCCCGAATACAGCACAATGGGCCAATTTACGTCGGGGGAATAATAGTAAAAACGGACTAAACACAAACACCCATGTCCTGGGCAGAAAATATTCTACCCAGGCGGGACTCAAACCCGCGACCCTCGGATTAGCAGGCGAGGACTTTACCCCGCCACCACCGGGACCGATCGATAGAATATACAAGAAATTGAAAGGAAATAGAGCAGGTTCTGTTTCCCGTTAAGTCAACCAGACAATCATACAATTCGCCGCTTTACACGGTACAATTTTCCTCATTCAAGAGTTCATACATTCGTTTGCACAATTAAATGTACCGTGCAAAGCGGCCTTTATCTTCAAATTGGAGGATAATTTTACTCGCTACGCTACGAAGAGTTTAGGAGGGATGTATTAATGATAAATATGACAGTAAATGCTAGAGTGATTTCACATCTAATACATAAAACGAAATGTATGTTTGTTAGTCTTCTATGCATTCCAATACCATTCATCAGATTACGATGAAACTTTGGTGAGTTGTGCGCGCGCCCTCCAAGGTTTCCGCACTATAAAATCCACAGTACCAAAGGTAACGCGCGAGTCGTTCCAACAAATGAATGTTAGCACGCGAGCTTCTCCAACAAGTGAGGAACGACAAGAAAGCAAAGAAGCAGACCGTTTACGAGTTGCTTAATCACGAGCATCAGAATCGAATCAGCGAGACGTAAAACCCGCATCAAATTTTATTATAAACATTTAAATAATAATATTTAGAGCAGTGGTCTCTTTGTTTTTTTTTATTCTTGCGTTCGATTTTCGTATACGCTTCGCATTTTCCTAAATTTTTATTTTTAATTTAGAAAATCTTAAATTTTTGCACTGCTTCAGCAATAGAATAATTTATTTACTTGGAAACCGCAGCATAGGCTTGGAGTGGAAACTCGTGTCAACATTTGTGCGTCACGAACTTCTGTGTAGGTAGGAGGAATTTATTGGACTAGATCTCAAACTTGTTTAGGCACCGATTTTGAACCCAGAATAGATTTGTGGCCCAAACCATGAAAAGTATGGACTTCAGGATAGATAATTTAATTTTGTGAATTCAGAATATGATGAGTTAATTTTTTCAAATTTAATTTAATACACAAAAAATCATTGCCTTTCATTTATTTTGATCATGATAATGAGTCTGTTTTGTATATACTTGGAAAGAATAAGAGGCATTGCAACGGGCAATTCTAGTATTAAAATATAAATTATTGCATATAAACATAATGGCTTAACACAGAATCCATTGTAAAGAAACAAAACGTATTCCAATTTTATTTCGTCTAAATTTGATATTCAGCGTCAAAAACTCTTTTTTATAAAATTTTTATAAACAATCCTTGTATCATCTCCAATACCACCTCTGCGAGGCATTCTAACGCATAAACAGATACACTGATATAAGATATGGAATTTTGTGAACTTGCATAAAAATTATTAAATGTGCAGAAAATGGCACACGATTAGCGCTCCAGCTAACTTATACATGGCTAAGAATTGTCGAACATATGGCCAGTAATAATTAATAGCGCGAGAGAATCTAAGCTACCGTGTTTATCACAAATGAATCGTCGTGGACGAAGCCGAAGGTCCCGTTCTCACGCCCTGTCACGGGCAAACAGCCCAGACGTGGAGAGGGACAGGGGGCGGTCGCCAAATCGCATCCCCCATCCAGACAACACACACGAGGAAGGCGTTCGGGAGGCGTTCAGCCGACATCACGAAAACAAAGGAGAGCGGATATTAATTGCTGGCTTCGCTTTTCGAAGGTCCCGCGGTCAAGCGTGGCCACCGGATAATATCTTAAAATACGGACAACGGACGCCTTACATGCACTCAACTTTTTTTTCACGGCCTCCTTGATTGACAGCGGAATCGCCACTCGGAAAACCCCCGGAGAGACCTCTGTTAGGGTTTTCGCATCCTTCTCCCTCGTGTACGAGTATTTTTTTTCTCTGAGGAGCGTTGGAGAGTTTCCGGAGACAGAAGACTGGGGAGGAATCCATTGACAAGGGCTCCGAAGAGCTCTCCCATCGAAGGAGGGAGGAGGACCAAACAAAAATACGCACTATCGTCGTGATGGATCGACGTCGAGTGGTTCCAATAGCCAGACGAAGGATGGCCAATCCACATCCTGTTCGCATTTAAAAATATGCAAGGATAAAAAAACTAATACATCCACACTCTGAAACCCGGACGATGAATGCTAATAAATGAGGGAGCCATTCGTCCTTTCCGTGGGACATTTGAATATGGACCAATTTCCCTCTCAGCTCTTTTGTTATGATGATTTTGATCCTAGCATTTTTAATCGCTCACTTCATTTTTTAACCGCCTTTAGTAATTGATTTTCCTTTGGGATAAGAACTCTTATAAATATGAGGCGCTGGAAAAGCATTTATTTAAGCTGGACTACACCCGATCGTGTGGTGAATGAAAGACTGATAGCGGAAATTAAATACATTTTGTATTTCACTACCGATAACTGATGTAAAAATTCGGACATTAATAGAAAATATTGGGAATATATATAAATCCAATTTGTCTGTAACGAATATAAAATTAAAAATAAACAAAAGGTCATTGTCCAAAAAATTGTTTAGATATACCTATTTTCATGACCCTATTCAAAATACTACATTTTCCATGGTAGGAGAGATAAAATTAAATAAAATTTTCAAGAGCTCTCCATAAAACAATGAATTTTCAATGCCTTAATTAGGCTAAATAACTCATATTTTTGGTAATATCTTCCCGTTTCAGGACAGTTCCATGAGAGAATTCTCATCTCCACTTCATATTGAGTTTTGATATAAATAATTTTTAACAGGAATATAATATGCCTAATATAGCATATCCGTTTCTAGAGGAAAAATGTTTTACCCAATCTCATAATTTCAACGGATAGGAGAATCTTTAAAATGAAATTCATTCAGATTTTGCGTTTATACAGCTCCTGCACTTATTCAGATTATCATAGCCAAGATCCTAGACTGATCACTCAGGGAAGTCATCAATCTCCAATTTAGTTCAGCTGATGAAAAGCATTCGGTTAGGCGGTGTTTTGCCAACCTTACTACAAATTCTGGGATCTTGTTTCAATTAGCCATCTGCTCCAGTATTTACCACGTGCCAATCCTGTATTATTTCTCCTTTTTCATTATCTAAATAATCTTTATTGTAGCAAAAAAGTATGATCTGTGATTCTAACTGGACGGGAAAAAACGCAAAAAGAAAAAAATATTAAATCTTAGATGAACCGACATATAAACCAATGTACGTTGAACGAAAAATTCATAAATAAGTTTGAGAACAGCAAATAAAAAAAGAATTTTCCATTTATTTAACTAAAAATTCAGATGTTAACCCTAAGAAGAGAATATTTTTTTCGTTGTACAGGAATTCCTTGGATGAAATCACGATTTTGAGAGCGTAAATTAACTAGTTCACCAGGAATCAAATAAAATCATCCTCACATGCATTCATTTAATAGGTTTGAGCTAAACTCTTATGCAATAGACGCGTCTAAGCACTCGGGAGTTAAAAGCGTTGACAAACAAATGAACACGAGTTTTGACAATTTGCATATCTCCTTTATCCGAACGCAAAGGAATCGTTCCTGCTGCAGTGAACAGAAGAGTGCAGCCGAATGCACGCCAAAAACAGTTCCAGGACAGAGGTACAAACAGATCAAAATTGATAGTCCACAACCATAAATTAACCGGACTGATGTTAGAGCTTTTGATGAGAGAGCTTCTGATGAGAGGAGCCCCCGCTCCCAGGATCCATCTCGTACGAGAAGAGGCGAGCTCCTTATAACAGGGCGGGTTTTTCCCGGTTTCCTTCTTATCCCCTTCTCATCAAAAGGAACAAAAGACGCGGAATATGCTGCTTGTCATTCCCGACGCGCGGCCAGCTTCAAAAGGACGCGGAGCAAGGAGGCCCTTGAGGGAAGTCGGCAGGAAAAAACCACTGCAGTCGTAAAACTCCGGAAGGGTGGCAGCATTGCGGAGTGGAGACGTCTGAAAGCGGTGGACTGGGGGTAGGGAAAGAGAGAGGGTGGGCAAACCGAAAAAACCTCTTTCCCCAAAACAAAAACACAACGACTTCCGCCGCGCAATACTAAAGGCAGAGAAAGAGGAAATAAGGAAAAAATAAACAACGCCCTAACCACTCTATCCCAACCACATAAATCATGAAATAAAGTGGACCAAAATACATTCCCTCCGAATTCAGAAATTCGTAATTGCGATGTGCGATATTATTGCATCAGTATCGCTTCGTGACGTAAACTCCGTATCGACAAAAGCAATACATCTCCAATTTTAATAATGTCAGTTAAATAGAATGAACGCGTACATCGAATAATATTGCACTTCAAGTAGAGTAATAGACTTATACAATCATTATATTTTGAATTTCCATCGAATTACATGGTATTTTGAATAATGCGTGACGTACGATATCGTATTTCTAAAAATTGCGCATTTTTATTGATGGCTTTATCGAATAAATGTTGCGTGCCGTAAAACCTGCCAAAGCCATAGTTAATCGCTCATCAATTCAGAAATTTTATGGCATACAACACAAGGCCATCACAGGTGAAAATATGATTATTCGCATACCTCTTCAGTTGTAAGAAAAGGATTGAGGGGATAGTTTTCAACATCTTATGACGGAATTAAAGAAACGATTTGTTACTTCTGCACAGAATTTCATTGAATTACGACGTTCTCCGAAATACTTCAAATTCACCATCAGGTAATTAACATCTTAACACTAGATAAAGTACCATATTTCTTCCTTTGGCTCATTTATTGTATGGGTCTTTCCTACACCTAAACTGATGCATAAAATGTCATCAGATTCCTCCTGATGGATACATATAAATTCAAAACCGAATGCATCGCGCACATTTATGACAAAACAATAGGATCTGCAAATAAAACCATAAATTTAAAAAACAATTATTAAAAAATTCCCGACCTAATTGTTTCACATTCAATTCCTAAGCTAGATGACATAAATTACGAATATATGGATAATTATTAACTAGGTTTACACAAAATGGTATCCTTTAATTTCCAACGACGCATGCTACCTCGATTCGTATCATATCAACATGTAATGTATCGCAATACGAGAAAGAGTAATTAAGGTAAATCATTAATTCTGATCATATTCTGATAAAGTGGAAATATGAGTTTATTTTGTCAGTAATTAAGGTGGTTTGAGCGAAATATCAATCACCCAGAAATCAATGACTTTGGTCTCATTATTGAGAATAATTTCTCACTCTTCCAAATATAACAAAAATTCAACCCCTTACCACACTACTTTCCGAGATTCTTGTCACAAAATACCAGCCCTTTTACATGGGAAATGGTATGTTCATGCACTCCAGAGAGACCTTATTTAAATAATAAGGCATTTCTAGCCCCTAAATCTCGTCAATAAATTAATTGTGTGTAGTTTGTATGTTTTCTCAACTATTTTTGAAATTTATTCATATCGTCACCGCAGTAAATTCTTCCGGATCACATAAAAACCTATCGTTATGAAGGAATTTTAAACGTGCCGCACGAAAAAAGGTAGTTAAGTTAAAGACTTCTTTAGATATTTCATTTAACTACTTACAATTTCAGTCATATAAAACTATATTATGTCACCATAATAACGCTATATTTAATTCATGCTTCCAAGAGTCGCTGAAATTAAAACGTATAATTCGAATACGGTCTCCATAATGACTGGGGAACCATCTCGCACAGACTACCTTAAGAGTGCGATATCTCCAGAAAATCGCACATCGAATTGATGCATCGAAACGTCGCTCAAAAAGACACCGACCGCCGCCGCTCAAGGCGAGTAGTCATATGTGCATAGCACGAGCATTTACTCCCAAGAAAGTAAGTACCCCTTATGACGAATATGAGCAGACACGCGAACGGGCCAAGTAAGTAGGTACACGTACCGCATGACATAATGCATTATTTACTCACGCGAGCCCTCAGTCACGGCTGCGGTCTGCCGCTTCGGAACCAAGTAAGCGTCCCAGTCGAAAGAAAGGAAGAGAAGCATTGAACAAAACCCGCTGCGCACAAGAGAACCCCTTTACGTACGTCGAGGTAGACAAAGGGACTCGAGCAGAATGGACATGCAATGCGCATATTTAATAATGCAGGATTCGGTAGGGAACAAAGGAGAGAGGTCTCGTGATGCAGGCTAACAAACCATTGGGGAAGGTCTTGCTTGCAACGACGCCATCAAAAATGTTAACACGTTGACTGAGTTACCATGACGACGGATTTTAGGGACCAGTTTTCAATTTTTTTTTTCAACTTCCATGCACCGTAAAATAAATAAAATGGTATCCTATTCCCATGGTGTTTGTGAATAGAAAAGCATGGGTCTCGCTTAAATGACTTAATCCTTCCGTTCAAAGCAATGTTGACGCAAACTGAATTTGAAATTACTCGGTGCAAAATAGACGAATACGTGAAATATGGGAATATGAATTTTTTCAGTGTAATTTTAAGGCTATAAACGAAACACTGCATAAATAGCGATGTTTTCCGTTGAAATTGATAGGTAATCAAATTTAGTCACTTCATCTTCAACTGCGCATAGAATAATTGCACCAAAGAAGCCTATAAAATCTCAGTAAATACACTAAATCAATTACTCGTGTTTCACGTCTCTCTCACGCTAATGTCAACTACAGGCATTTTTTAAAAGATAATTTTTAATTGATCAGCTATTCCACTTAAATATACTTGGAAAAAATATATCCAGCAGAAACAACGGCTTTATTTTGAGTACAGAAAAAAATTAAGAAAGTTTCATAAAGTCATGGCTTATGGAACTAAGAGAAGATTCATTAATTGCAAATTCTCAATTCCCGACATGAAGGATAACCGATATCTCACATCACGCCAACTAGTGAGTGCCGTCGATGAACAAAAAAAAGAATATCCCGATGATTCGACGAAATCTAAGGCATCACAATGAAACTAGGATACGAAAAGCTATTTTATGACATTTATAAAGTACTCCAACCTTCCATATTTAAGAATTTATCCCCACTAGGTATACACCGAACTGAGAAAGTCATGCTTATCACGGTGCGAGGCAGTAAACTATACTGACTCGAATGAAAAAATCACGCTTCGCATTGACGTATCGACCGTACTGTGTTCACTGTCGCCACCTGACGTCGGCTCGGCTCAAATGCAACATAAATCGCATGTTCCGTTCGACTGGAATCGCCTGGCACAGAGAAATCCCTATGGAGGATTGAACTTCCACTTTGGCGCGGGTTTGAATCAGGTCCAAGAGGCTTCCATTCAATCGACTTCTTGCGAAAGAAACCAATTAAAAATGAGATTGGAATGAGTTTCAAATCTGAATGTCAGAATTAAATCGCCTCCAAACTTTCCTGGAAGATTGAATCTCATCAATTTTCCACCCAAATAGTGAATGCACCATTTTCATATTAATAAAAACATTTATCAATAATTAGAGCGAGCACATAGGTATATTCTAACACTATATTATAGTATCTATTATTTCCTCAAGTTCTCATACAGACCGCAAGTCAAGAAGAAGTAAGAACCGTTGGATTATTCAGAGGATTTTTTTCTCAAATTTTCGAATTGAGGTCCCATTTCCCAGCATTGTACTCCATTATTGTATTTTGAGGAAATGACTTTGGTAGTTTGTATATTTTCTCGTATTTTAAATTTGCCTTTGCAATTTTTCAACTTTTCTTCCTTGACGCCATTCAGAGCTACTAGTTTAGTGGACAGAATGACAAAACCGTTGAGCGAATTTTTATCTTCTCGGCACGAGCTAATACACCTGGCAAATTGGTATCTTAATCACAAATACGCACTAAAGTACAAACTGTAATACAAGATTCAATAATAATATTCAACATTCCTAGGAAACCTATAAAGGAATAGGAAAGTAATAGTGAAGGTTATTCAAGTATACTACTGGGTCAAACTCTCCATCTTTGCCGACGTTTCGATGTTCGAACCGTCCATCATCATCAAGGCAGGTACTATAAATCTATATTATAATTAACATTTTCTCCAGTCCCATTATAGGCAGCTTGTCGAGAAAAGTAAACTTATGCTCTGCTCTGATGACAATGGACCACTCGTACGGTAGAGATGGAAAATTAGACTCGGTGGGAAATACGAACAACTTCAACCATACGCCGGGAAAGCTTTAGACCTAGGAAAGTAATCATGATGATAGTCATACTGACAATTGTCTCTGAAAGTTTGCCGCTTTTTATATTAATACATAAATATATGGTGCTTTTTTAGTTAAGACCGTAGATAGCTTTATTAATTGGTTTTCCTCATAAATATATTTATCCTACGACCTGAGTTTCGTTGCTTCGCGACATCGTCGGGTACATATGCTATTACAAATATGGCTTTTATAGTCACAGGAGGGAAAGAGGAGGCTGCCTTCAGTGAGAGGAAGATCATAGGCAATGGATAAGGTTAAGAGAGTAGAGCAAGGGCTATAATTCGGAGGGAAGCCGCAGTGCGAAAAAAACCGGGTCGAATGATGAAAAATAAATTTGTTTGACAAATACCAAGTAATTAAGAATCACTTTTAACCACTGCACCGAGTAACCTTCGATACTATCGAATTCAAGATGACTATAAATCAAACCTGATTCAGACATCGTATTTTCGCAAAAGGAATTGAATAAGCTGGCCAGGAAAGACTAGCAGCCTTCGAAATCTGGTGATGGAGAAGTATGCTGATGATGAAATGGACGGAAAAAATAAGAAATGATGAAGTGTACAGAAGAGTAGAAGAGGAAAGGACCATATGGAACACTGAATAGAAAAGAAGAACTAGATGAATTGGATACACCCTGAGACACAATGGGTTTGTGAATGACATAATTGAAGATAAAAAAGAGGGAAAGGAATAAGTTGATGGACCAAATGAAGAGGAAAGTACACGGGAAGAGATAGCAGGAGGTAAGTGAACTAGCATCAGATAGGGAAGGATGGAGGGCTGCAGTCAACCAATCTTAGGATTGAACGACCAATGAAGAAAGTTACACGAAGTAAGTACTTTTCACTAAGGGAAGAAACAACGTTTACAAAATCAGCTAATTTACCGTACATCCATCATGATAATTTTGCAAACAAAGGATTGCGTCGAGATGTAATGTGCCAGATCATTACACTGGGAATGGAGTACAATATGTTCCCAGCACTTTGAACCTTAATGAGAACTCATTAACGATATAAAGGAAAAATGTCGGGATGGGCTGATGAGAAGGTTACGGAAATCATCGGAGATGCACAAGTGTTTTAAAGAAGAGGTCACATCTCCCTCGAGATCCACCGTGAACTTCGGTTTCGATAACAAGAGTGACGGGTGCATTTCACGAAAGTAATGGGTCACGGTCAATCGAGCCGATTGCGAAAGATACGAAAGGGGACGAAGAGTCAAATAGAGTCAACCCAAGAGAAAAAGTGGCATGAGAAAGCGGATGTGAGATCACCGCAGAAAATATATTCCGCCTATTTACGAATTATTTCACAACACAAGAGAAACTAAACACGAACAATGAAAGCATTCAAGACCGCTGCACTGCGGAATGCAATACCTTGAGGCTCAACATGGAATGCTTCATTCAACACTCCTAAGACTACTTTCTAATAAGAACATTCTTGAGCCTAGATATCTTATTCTACCAGTATAATATATCGGTAAATCATTACATTATTTATCCTAGCTTCACATTAGAATGATTATTTATTTCTATTAGAATCCGCACCATTTTGAGATTAAAATCATTCATCATGAATGAAGTGGCATTCATATGGGCAAAATAATGGCGAGATACTTATCCAAAGGTATTCTCCGATGGGCAACGATAGCACCGAAAATTAGGAACAAAAAAAACACGTTTTTTCATTTTCAAAATTTGTTCTCATTTACACATAGAGTTAATTCGCCGGTCATAGATACGTTTTCTGAGCTGCAAAATAAAATCATAGCCAGAGGGCCTTCTTGCAAAGACTACAAAGATTGAAAGGATTCAAATTACAAAATGGACGTGTTTTTTGCAATCACTTTACATTATTTAAACATATGCCCTTACCGCTGCATGAACAGAACCTAATCAATGAACCTCCTAGGAACATATTTTCTGCCACAATTACCAAATCGTGACATATCAAGGGTTTTAGCAAACTGACATTACCGGTGTCATACTGATTGACAATATGAAATGTATCTATCACGGAGGGTATTGAATACCAACTATGTATTTTTTTTAAATGTTCAACTAACTGATTGGTAGATTTATGGACGATACTTATCATAACAGTGGTATAATCCTAAAGCAGGGGTGGCCAACCCACGGCCCCCGGGCCGCATGCAAAAACATTGAATATTTTTCCGGCCCGCGAGATTCATCACGTTTTCATACAATAACTTTAACACAATAATAATAACTCATTATGTTTCAACTTTTCACTCCAAAATAATTCCTATAGTGGGTCTACATCTAATATGGGGATATAAAATTTTATATGCGGCCCGCGGTGTTATGATGCATTTCCAAAGTGGCCCGCAAGATCATTTTGGTTTGCCACCCCTGTCCTAAAGGATAGGAGGCGCCTCGCCCACACCTTGGAATGCTCGTTGTATTGTATATTCCTCAGTCATTAACACCGTTTTCCATTAGAAAGCCCAGATAAATCCAAAGGGGAAGAGGACGCCTAGGTAGTTTCATTGACTCGAGCTTTGGCCGCTAATCGAGGGATCCGGGATCGAGTCGCGGTAGAATCAAGTCTGGAATTTCGGATATGGATGGCGTTCATTTACCTCCTTCAGCGGTAGAAAAAAATCAACGATATATGAAATAACTTTCGTGTTATGAAGAGGTCTCTCCAAAAAAAACTTGGTGCCTACTAATGATTCATCGTCAATCGCCTTGACATCTCCGACTCTCAAATTTTGAGTTTACTTCAGACGAACACATGGAAAGCTCAAAGCTCATTGTCTTACTCCGCTTCTCTGCGCAGTTTTCCGAGCAATTTCCTGCGCGTGCTCGAATATCCCGCCGTTTGCTCCGTGTCAGACAATTTTCTACCTCGCCGGCAGCAGAAGACTTAAATCAGATATGATGTAAAATGGAAGATATCCACGGAGGGCGTGGGTATGCAGCAAAATTCCTATCTGCGGCACTCTCCCTCAAAGCACGCGTGAAATTACGGTCATGTGTCACTTCGGAGCCGCTTTCCGCTTAAACGCAAACGCTACATGTGTCTTAAGTAATTGCGCACGAACGCAGAAATTCAGAGCTCTGGGCGATTCCCTCGCGCAAAAAGCACTTTTCCTAAATGCAGGAATATTGATGCGCAAATTTAAAAATTAATCGAAATATATAAATACGTGTATGTTTAGGACTGAACGGGCCACGTTGCAGTATGTTGTTACGTAACATGGTCGAACCTTCTGGCGTATTCCATTTGAGGGGTAGAAGTTCGAGAACATTCGAGAAGCTTCCAGCGGTGGGGAAGCTAACATTAGGTACAAACGAGTGTAAATAGCGATGAACAACCGTACCTAGGGAGTCAGTAAACAACAATCAAACAAAAGGCAGACCAAATCCACGCAAGTCGTGATCGTAAAATTCTTTATCAATTGTGACAATAGTTAGAGAAGTATTCCTTTGCTTGTGATTCGCCGGAAAGTTGGCTTTTAAACGGAGAATGAAGTACATCCATTGAAAATTTAATTATAAGAGAGACATTTATCATTGTAAAAAGAATTATTGAAATGCAGAAGAAACTACGGGCTAAATTTGATAAATACCTGTGATTTAGCAATAAAAATTTTCGATATAAGCTTCATATTTTTGTTTAACACCTTTGAATATAACAATTTGAATCACAAATTCTTTATATTAACTTTTGACTTCGAACGTGGGGTCACTAATTATTTTTATTACATTTTGGCTTCCAACGTCCGTTTGGCGTCAATCTCATTATTTTACTACAATGTCAGTCAATGTGAAGACGATATCTCAAATTCTTAGTATCGCAGAATATCGTCTTTTTAAAATTAATAACCGAAATATATCAAAAATGGGTTTATCAAAGTACACAATTCCTCATATCGAATCGTAATACTACACGAGTAACCAATGTCTCACTGCTTCACCGTAGATCTCAATAAGACATCAGGGGAAGTCGATGCCCACAGAGGAAGACGAAAATGGAGAGAAAATAATTGAAAAAAAATGAATTCCAAAAGGATTAAACGATTACGAAATTGGAATTAAGTTCTGCATAAAGAAATCTTCCGTCAGAGCTTTCGAAACAGTGGAGACGTATGTTTTGAGACGAGTGTCTCTAATTTTTGAAGGACTATCGGAACTAGAGCGAAAACTAGGAAGACAGTGAATTTTTCCTCGCACAGTCGCCTTCAAGAATGATGACATTTTTGGCCTGGTTACAACCAACCGTTCCATGACTGTCATTTTGCTTCTCACTAGAACGCCTCCTGGCAGCCATGACGTGGACTTGGGCCCACGAGGACAACGCCGAAATTTTGGAGGGAAAATATTTCTTGTCTTGCTGGTTTAAATTATCGCGACTCAATGTGCGGTTTAAGAAATTCCAACCCCGGTAGAAACCCCTTTTTCAAGACAACAGTTTAAATTTTAAATTAATTTTACCATCAGATATATCATCTACTTGTGAAATCACTATCATATTAACAATAGTAATCTTAGTATAGGCACTGCATCCTTTTTTCACGTCCATCATAAAGCGGTGTCCTTAAGGTAGTTTTAGCGAGATAGTTCCCCAGTCATAATAGAGACCGCATTCGAATTATACGCTTTAATTTCACCAGCTGCAGGACATATAAATTAAATATTTCATTATTAAGGGTGCAATTGTTTACTATTATAAGACTGAAATTTCGAGTCTTTTCATGAAAATATCTAAATAAGTCTTTTACTTGACTTATTTTTTTCGCGCGGTACGTTTGAAAACTACACTTCATTTTTGACGAGATTTAGGGGTTAGAAATTCCTCATTTTTTTAAATAATCTCTCCCTCTGGAGTTCACACACGCACAATTTCCCATGTTAAAGGGATGGCATTTTTGGGCAAATATCTCGGAAAATAATGCGGCAAGGGGTTGAATTTTTGGTATCATTGGGAGGGTGAGATATTTTTCTTTAAAATGAGACCAAATTCATTGATTTCTAGGTAAAATGATATTTCGCTCACACTGCCTTAAGGTACCCAAGCGTCCTCTTTCTCTGTGAATCTCATTAAGGGGCCCTAAGGAGCAAGTTGTCCTCACAAGTACCGTGCATGAAATGCCAGAGATAGCCGTATGCGAGCGCTAAGCGCCACAGTCCACGGGGTAAAGCCTAACTTTTAACACAAAGGTGTTTACTTTTGACATTTTCTAAGAACAACGGAATTAGCCGCCCAGAAACTTAACAGTGGAAAAATCATTCACCTGGACTGGCTTCGATTCGCGAAAGCGGATTCGAGGGATCTGAGTTCGATTCCCAGTCCAGACGAATGATTTTTCCACTGTGAATTTTACACAGTTGTATGATCACTTGCAGGTGACTCCGTTAAAGTTACTGCGCGGCTAGTTCCGTGGATTGTTTGAAGAGTGTCAGATCATAGCGAAAGAGCAGAGGAGGGCAGGAGATTTGTTCATTCTTACACAGTCTACGGTGACGTCACAATTCGGATAACCCAACCTCTGAATCTTCTCTCCGTCTACAGAGCAGACAAAATATAGATAGCCTTTGAACTGTAATCGTGACGTCATATGCGGACGGCGACAAGAAGGATACACTTCATGACGAGCAAAATAAAGTAATAATAAAGTCAAAATTAGCAAATCAACAAATTGCATCGAAACCTTACCTAGCCTCAATGCAGGGTGGCTACTTATATCCAATTTTCAAATTCCCTGACTCATCCCTGATGCATTTATCAATTTCCCTGACCGATCGCCAAAAGGTCACCTATTATTGGAATATTTATTCCTGCTGAATTACATTTCCTACGGCAGCTTTCAATTTTCTAATTTTCCTAATCATCGCCTCGTATTTTTAGAGCCGAAAGCATTGTATTTGCTAAGTGTGCTCAAGCAGCCACTTCCCGACATGAGTTTCGGAAGTTAAAAAAGAAAAACCCGCGGTAAAATTTTCCGAACAACATAGCCTCGGATTCCTTGTGATGAGCGTAGTACATTGTGATCATGATTTTTAACACAACTGGGAAAATATCGCAATAAGGATACACAAAAGGGACACATTGTGCGTCTGATTCACAACTAAATAACAAAGATTCACAGCTATTAAGATTCACAACTGAATACTCTATGAATTGATGGTGTTTATTCCATGAACGTCAGCGACGGACGTAAGTTTTAGTTGATGAAATAAAGGGCGGGAAAGACTGGCCGATAGACGCAATGGTAGAAAAATAACGAGGATTCCTATTCCAGTTTCTCCCTCACTGTTACAAGAATTCCCTGACTTTTATAGGAATTCAAAATTCCCAGACATGTCCACGTTTTCCCAGACGATCGCCTCCCTGTTTAAGATAGATTTAAACACTCATTAAATAAAAGCTAAAATGTGGATATGGATGAAGGTGAGGGGTTATGATTTGAATCTCAACTTATCTTTAATGTAGCCAATCCCCAAATGCAGCCCCAATTTCATAGCTTTAGGCCAAATAATATTCACGCTATTCTAATTGGTGTTCATTGCATCTCCTCTCAATAATTCTCATACCAACTGGCAGTATTTTATGGTCACTATAACGGGCAGACTAATAAACAGCAAACCTTACAATCCTTTAAATAAAAAATGGCACGAGTAAATGGTCTATTCAACCTCTTTTGCAGGCAATGTTCACTTGCATCGTTGATGTACGACTTTTTTGCCGAGAGTGAAAGCATTTATAGAAGACAGAACCCGGCTTATTACCGCGGCAGCTGGCCGGAAGGTAGAGATTTACTTGGCGCCTGATACGTAAGGCCAGCCGACATGTTTAAAAAATAACGTAAAACTGTTTAAGTACATTTGAGAAAACAAATTAAAAGAATTTACCGATTTGGCAGGCCATTTGATACAACGGTAGATGATAAAATTTGCAAATAGTACTGTGACTTAAACCTGATACCACCGCACATCTAATGAGCCACCCATGCTAATCCTAAAGTGCTCGTTTGTACACAAATGATTCAAATTCTATTGTCAGTAATCATATTGCCATTATTTAGGCTCGTTTTTCGGTGGAGCGTTTGCATACATAACCCCAAAACGGGAAAATCACCAACCTAAGACTAACATGCATTATAGTGATGATGATGTGATGGAGCTGTTTCGTCATGACGAAGAAAGAGATTGAAGAATTCATTTTCTCAACCAAATTCCTTCAGTAAAAACAGTCGAAAAGCATTTCCGATGCCTCATATCATTTTCATGCGTAAAAATTCAATGAGAAAATATCTAAATGTTTTCCGGGTGAGGAAAATGTATTCGTTACTGAAAATGAGACATCTATATTATGGGTGAAGAGTCTCCGTAATTTTTTGTCCTTAGCCCACATAAGAAGAGGAGTGGGGTAAAATAATCCTTCCTTGGTCCTTCCATTGTAAGTAATTATTAATACATCTGCATATATGTAACACCTTTCACGCCACCATCAGTGAGTGTGGCAGGGGGTAATTCCACACCCGGCATGCAACGCTCCTCTCACCTCAGGATCGAACCTCCCTCCCCCACTCCCTAGGTGATTGCTAAAACATCTACACTACACCTTGCAAGCCATCTTAAGGGTGAGTGGCAGAGGGGTAAATTATTCCCCAACAAACACCGCACTACGTCCGACTACATTTAATGAATTGACGACATATTATGCATAGGCAAAAGCAATCAAATACTTGCCAAGCGGTGATAGTTCACGTAGATTAACTACACTAGAGGATGGCCCCAACGTTATCCAGATTTTGGGCGTAAATTTATACGATGACTATACGAATGAAAAGAAACAAATGTTGATAAGGATAGTCTGATAAAAATATCATTTTACTTAGGAATCAATTAATTTGGTCTCATTTTAAAGAAAAATATCTCACCCTTCTAATGACATCAAAATTTCAACCCCTTACCACATGACTTTCCGATATATTTTCCTTAAAATACCAGCTCTTTTGCAAGACCTTATACTAAAAAATGAGGCTTTCTCTACACTTAGATGTCGTCAAAAAATCAATAGCGTGTAGTTGGTATGTTTTCTCATCCATATTTGAAAATTAATCATATATTCACCGCAATAGGTTCTTGGGTTTCACAAAAAAACATCCGTTTTGAAGGAGTTTCAAACGCACCGCGCGAAAAAAATGATTCAAGTTAAAGAATTATTTAAATATTTTCATTTAAATACTTACAATTTCTGTCATGTAAAGCTATATTATTTCACCATTAATAATGCAATATTTAATTGATGCGTCCTGCAGCTGGGAACCATCTCGCTTGGGCTACCTAAAACTAGACTCTTCGTTCTACTCCACAATTTCGTTTTACTAAAAACTAGCCATGGTTTCGGCAGTCTCATTGTCAAGGCACCTTCTTCTTGGTATATGCAGCCAAAACCTTGATCGGCTTTTATTAAAGTAAGACTGTGGAATGTGGCGAAGTATTCCATCGACCAATATTTAACTCTGAGCATTTGTATATTTGCCACATACATTCACACTCGAAATATCTAGATAATACATGCACTTAATCATCTTAATAGTACATACATTGCGTGGAAACAATGATCAGATTTTAGTAAAATATAAGTGTGGAATAGACTCATTTGTCTTATTTAACAGTGCTTGATGCTCAAGCATTCCACGAGGTTACGCCGAATAATTTCGCTAAAATATGAAGATACTTAAATTACCCAAGGAGCGTGCGAGACGTACTTGCGATGCGTGACGCATTTTTCTTTTTAATCGGGAGTAAGTGAGGGCCAATATATCCCTATATATTCAAAATGTGAGAGCTTGGGAGTCGCCCTCTGTGAGCGGGCTACCCCGTGGCGAGATTAATCCCCACTACTCCGCCTCTCTACGACGAGTGCTTCGACAAGATCGTAAATCATGAGCTTCTCCTGGATTTCGTTCCATTACGGTTCCATTCAGTAATCTATCCATATATATATTTCCCCGCCGGCAGTTCTTGCCTTGACCGCTAAGCGTACTCCGCAGTGCACATTCATCATCCTTCGATGAAACAAAAAAAAATTATTATCTCCTTTTTCCGACGACCCCGCTGTCCCTTAGCGTCTTCCGCCATTTAATCTCGTTCGGTCGAAATAACCTCGAGTACAGGATAATTGCAACTCTGTTCACTTAATAGAGTTCACACGTTCTAATTCTGCCCCGGGCAAAGGAGCCGATGCGTAAGTCGAATAAAAACGACTCACAATGGTTTAACCCTTTCAAGCCCATATAATGAATTTGAAATGAAAAACATATTTTTAACGGATATAGACTCTTAAGGTCCCGAGTAAAACAAGATTTATTTTGATAATTTTTCATAACCACAGGCGTAATTGGTACTGATGTATGACGTAGACGTAATATTGGGCTTGAATGGTGACAAAAAGGTCGAAATAAATAATTATCCATAATTTAGTAGCTACGCAATTTTCATAGAAAATTTGATTATAAGTAAGTATTAAACTTGAAGAACAATTTAAAACAAATAATGTAATGGTAATATTTTCACCTCCGGCCACCGAGGAAAGGGGCAAATTACACATGTGTATGTAACTTTCGGTTTGATTTCGGGTTCTCTAGAGTTCAGGACTTGTACAAGTCATCGCAGCGGTGAGTAGTAATATCATTTTGAAGTTGGAAACAAAGAATAAAAAAACTGAATCCGCACAAAATTAGCACATAATAGGTCGTTCAATCCTATGATCACAGATCCCCATACTTCTATCTGTAATGTCAGTCAACTAATTCATTGGTGGTTCTTGTTAAGTACCTTTCTCTTTATTTGGTCTATATATTGATCTCTTGGCCTTCCACTTAGGGCTTTCCCCTCCTATTTCCACAATTACTTTCTTCACAAACCTTTTGTGCCTCTAGTTGTGCTCAACCCTTCTGGTCCTTCTATTTGTAGAGAAAGATCCATTTGGAACTTTCCTCTTCTAATCCTCTGTAAACTTCTTAATTTTTTAAGTTCATCCTTCAATTTGATCTCCAGTATCCTTTTCCAACACCAGGAATCGAACGATTCCAATCTCTTTTGGCCTATTTTTCTTATCGTGCATGTCTTCAATCCACGGAGTACGACATTAGCTCAAACTCTATAAACAACGTGTAGATTTAATAGTCTCTCCCTACGGTTCGTATGTTAAAAGTTTCGTGTGGAGCGTAGAACTCAATGGATCGGAAGCATGGACCATTAGAAAAGGTGACCAGAAAAGACTAGAATCCTTCAAAACCTGGTGCTGGAGGAGGATGCTGAAGATAAAATGGACAGAAAAAATAAGAATATAATGAAATTTACAGAAGAGTAGAAGAGGAAAGGACCATATGGAACACCATGTAGAGAAGAAAAACCAAATGGATTGGACACACCCTGAGATACAATGAATTTATGAAGAACATAATTGAAGGTAAAATAGAATGATAATTCCCCTGAGGAAGACCCAGGAATAAGCTCATGGACCAAATAAAGAGGAAAGTACATAGTAGGAAGTAAAGGAACTAGCATTAGACAGGGAAGGGTGGAGGACTGCAGTCAACCAATCTTAGGATTGAACGACTAATGATGATAGTCTCTTCCAAACTGTATATGTGCCGTTTTTTTGACATTAGAATATGGCAACTTTACCAATATCCGTTAATCTCGTGGCCGAGAAAATGTTGTGTGTGTGCGTGTCTGTTCGTTCTTGCTCTCTCTTGTGTTGTGTGTGTGCGAATCCACGCGAGAGAGCGCTGAAACTTGTTTCGCGAGGAATGCGGTCTCCACCTCTTACTCCCGTCGCGTGTAAGTACATATTTTTTCCACAACCCGCTCATCTAGCTTCTTTTATTTTTATTCCTCTCTTCTCTCCGGGTGCGGGAAATTCCACTCCTCTCAACCTCCCCCCCCATCCCACTCCATTCCCTCTTCGATGCGACCCCATAGCCTCCATCCCTCGTGTCCAGCCTCCACATCTGTTGCTCGCCTCACCCCATTTCCATTGTTTTCCGATCATCTCCCCCACGCACACATAGATGGCCAAAAAAAAAAACTTCGCATACTCAGCTACTGGTTTATTCGCCATTGGAGAATTTGCTCGTTTAATATTTCCCAGATTTTATTATTTTCAACGCAGGATGCATATGTGAAATGCCTTTTAAAATACAAATATTTGAATACATAGCCTCAGGCTCTAAAATAAGGGATTGTTTTATCACATGAAAATGATATTTACAATACATAATTTATGCATGATTGAACAAATTATGACATGTAGTTGAAAGGATGTGCCTCGCAGCAATACAAGTTTTGCTCACTACTAAATGCTAATGAAAAAAATAAGAGGAAATAGAGCAACACATATATGGCACAACAAAAACTTCGCATTCTCAGCTTATGGTTTATTCGCAATTCGAGAATTCCCTCGTTTGATATTTCCTAGATTTTCTTATTTCAATAAGAGATGCGGTTGCGAAATGCCTTTTAAAATACACATATTTGTATACATTTCCTCAGGCTTTAAATTAAGGGATTGTTTAACCACATATAAAGGATATTTCCAATGCATAATTCATGTTTTGTTAAAAAATATTATGACATGAAGTAGATAGACTGTCTCTCGGAGCAATATAAAGATTACTCACAACTGAATGTTAACTTTAAAAATATAAGAGGTAATACTGCTCGAATATTCATAGAATCGTGCAGGAAATATAGCACGCCAGTTTACGGAAATAATATACCAATTAGATCATATTTACTTAGGCAGCGAAACCTGTATTAAGCGACCACTAACGAGCCCATGAAATAATGGCCACTTTAAGGGGTGACGGCCAGATGGGGGTAAAATTTACATCGTTTTCATGGGAAATTCATTCCTGAAAAATAGGTCGCTTACAGGGGTGACCACTAACGGATGGAGGCTGCCGAGGGATGTTTGAATGCATTAGTCAATAATTCGCAAAAAAATCTATTGAACGTGTTATTATTACTTCGTTGATAGTACCAGACCAGCTTTTGTCCAGATTTGAAACACTCGTAGGTTAAATTAAGGTCTTTTTTATGTAACGCCCATGTTCACTTCGAAGAGTTGCAATTTAATTAGGGCCAGTTCTACCATATCCGGTTCATAGGTTAAGGCTAGGGGCATGTTAATTTGTAACGGTACTGCGTACTACCAATCGATACTCTGCCCTTAACTAACAGTGTCACCATACATCGTTCGACCGACGCGAAGCCAGCTAAATGCAATTGCCACTCCGAATCATTTTTCCGGGTAAACAAAAAAAAAACTTCATGCAACTTACTTGAAAGATTAACACCCATGGCATTCATTCCACTGTAAATAGGAGCCGTGCAGAAAAACTGACTCACCTGCAAAGAAGAAAACAAAGCCTTGAGAATGGGTAACGAGTCGGAAACCGAAACGTCGGCTGCCTATGAATATCTTACCCGGTGGCGAGCCCGAGAAATTTACACAAAAGAAAACAAATGTTAGTCATTCAGTATACAACCCAGGCCAGTAACGTGCATGTGTTCATCGTCTGTATAAACCATGAGTAAACCGAGAGCATCATGTCACATGAATAAAAATTAGAGCTGATAAAACACTAAAGATAAACGCGTATGTGTCTTTGAATTTCCTTGGTTTATTTTCTCCACTGATTTCATGGATTGACTAAGTCACTGGCTCGAAGCAGATGAAGATAAGGGATCAATGCTTACACAGAAAGTGCTTGCGTCAGCTTCATTAATAAAGCCATGGTACAGATTATTCACCAGTTTCTTTAGGCTAATAATAAAACGAAAGACATTGAAGTTGCGTGTAAATTTACCAAAATTTGTTCGTTATCACGTGACTCTGAGCACGCCCCTGGGAATAAAAGAGAAGACACTGCGGAGTAAACGGTAGTGATATTGCAATAGACCCGAGTACCCGTTGGGATTATGGGGATAGCCGCTTTATAACCAAGAGATTATAGGTTTTTATCGAAGGATAGGAAAATTTTAATACAGACATAACATGCGACGACGAATTAAGACATCCAATAAGCTAATTTTATGTGGTGAATTGAAAATTTTGAGGAAACTTCACAACAAACTTATGAATGCTCAAATATGTATATAATGCTTTCGAATCCCATAACGAAAACGAGAAAATTGATCTAGAATTAATTACAGTAGGAAATCGTTGGTCACTTTTATACATCACTCTCAAATGACGCAACATCTGATGCACTACAAAAGGTTTTCAAACCGAAGTTCCCACATACGTATGGGTAAGTGATTACCCAACCAAATCGTTAAATGGTAAGTTTGTAAAAAAGCCGTAATCTCTTGTTTTTACAATTTTGCTGCAGCAGAACATCGTCAAGTCCGACCATATAGACAATATAAACAGCGATAAGAACACGCAAAGAGGTCAATAACCTTCTCCGCTCTCGTATTTGCCCTTGGAAATAATTTCGACCATCAATAAAGACTTTATATTTTCATGCCGAGGCGGTTGACGGCCACGAACAATTAAACGGCCAACAACAATCGAGAGGAAAAATAAAAATCTTCCACGAAATAAGCGTAACGATATAAGTAATCGCTGATTGAGTGGCGCGCAGTCATTGCATTAATTCCACTTCCAAAGAATACTTCACATATCTGGCCAAACTGATAACAATAGCACTCCTCGCTCTTGTTATCCAAACTAATAAAATAATTATCTACCTATCTGGCGTCGATAGAAGGGTCTTCACAATAGATCTTTCTGAATGAATTATACCAATCGTTTTTTAAAACTTGACGGTCATCAACTGCGTGATTGTTTAAACATATCTTCCTTAAGCGTTTGCCCTGAATCTCAAGCCATTAAATAGACAAGCGATGTCACATAAATATTATAAATATGGACGAGTAATTCAAGTAAAATGCGTCATGTAAGGTGTTCGTAAAAAAGCAACGGTCCGTAGTACACGGCTCGCGAACGTTTTTCCAATAATGACAGTTATTCGAATGAAAATATGACTTGGTTTTCTTCCACTGATTTATTTTCTTGATAGGACATGTAGCGACTAAACGGTGTCATCATCGGGAACCTACGAAGAAAACTAAGTTATTTTTTCATTTGTGAAAATCAACTTCCACATAGTTGTGCCTGAAACCACAGAAAGTTCTTCGAATAGTTGATGGAGATAAAAATTTTCAGAGCTTTTTAAAAAAATTCTAAATATAAACATGGATGCAATGAGATAAAATTAAGCAGAGGGCCTCACATTGATAACTGGAAATTTTCATATAAGACAAGTTTCTATGCGATACCAAGGATATTATTTTGACCTCTCGCTTTATCTCTAAAACTGTACGAAGTGACAAAATAAGATAGAATGCCGAACTGATAAGAATAAGGGCACTTCCATACAACGCACCATAAATGAAGATAATATAGAGAGGGAGACATTAACATAACCGAGAACACTGCATGCAGTGTTCTTGAACATAACACTCACAGTAAACATGCGACTCACGTTCGTCCACTCCCACCTAATCTTCCATAATTCCTTTTCCTTTCATTGCAGGTGCTGCGGTTTGCATGGTAAAGCGTGGATATTGATATCAATAAAAAATTTGATGGGATAATCGTTAGAAGAAGAATATTAAACCGTATTTTGGACTGTGAGGGTGACGAGCTCAAAATAGATTGCCCACAATTTGAGAGACAACGAATTTGTCAGGAACGTAATATAGAAGCGAAATTCCCCTAACCAATGGTCAAACCAACCAAACCAAGAGATAAACCAATGGTCAAACGGTCAAAATGCCAGATAAAACTGGATTCAAAAATAATAATAGATAAACGGTTGGCTTGGTTGGTGCGGTGGCTGCTTCAGGACCTGACGACGTTGTTCCTGTAGTCCGTCAATATAAATCAACGCGGGAAAAACCCGAATAAACTGACCTCAATAACTTAGTAGTTCTTAATCGTGACAGCGTCTTGGCATCAAATAATCACTATATTTCGGAGCATCTGCTGATATTACTGCCATGGAGGCGCAAAAGTCTACGCCAGGAGCTGTCATCACAGCTGAAGAGAATTTCAGTATCGTTATTATTTTAACAAAGAAAGAAACTTAAGAACAGAATGGTTGAACAAGGCTTCAGGACAACATTGAGCCATTTTTCTTAGTTCAAAATAAGAGAAGACCAGACGAAAACGAAAACAGAAGTACATATCTTCTCAACTGAATGATCACGATTGAGCCAGCAGACATGTTAAATCTTTTCAAATGCATTGGCGGGATTCAAATTTACACGTAGAAGGAGAGGGGAAATTGAGACCAAAAGCACTCACACACGCGCTTACGTCCATAATATTTCATCTGACGCAAGTTTTAGGAGCCAAAACTGTGAAAGGCACCCGGGAATGGGACATCGTGGAAATTAGTGAATTCATCCACGCATGAGCGGATTCTGTGTGATAGAAGTAAAATGAACAAGGTTTCTGAATCTCATGGAGAGGCCCCAAAAACTAGTGTATGATCTTTCCATAGAATTGGCATTTTAACAGCGGACTTGGTCGAATGTTGCATTAACTAGCGACTTTCATCAGCTGACTGCCAAAGTTAAAGGGGTGAAGTTTGATGAGCCAGCTATTGGTGCATTAGTCATTAACAATCTATCTAAATGCCGAATTCGTGCATTATTTCCAATGTGTTCGCCAGCAAAACGCTAAGTCTTCCATAAATCCATAAATCTATTTATAAAAACAAGAAAGACAATAACATACGGCCTTTACAATTCTTATTTGAATACTCTACGCCACACCGAAGATTGCCTTGCTTTGTATAACCTCTACATTGATTGAACTGCTCATGGTTGAATAAAGGTCGATTCAGAATTCAACCAGGGCAATGCCATACATTAATTGAAAATACTTATTAAAAGCGACACCCTCTTAGCGCCAACAACGCACTCCCATCACTTTACTTCAATGACAGTAAAAGAGACCAAATAAATTCATGGAAACATACACCATCGTTTGCACCATGCAATGCATAAATACAAAGGGTCGTTTGTACGATGCACGTAATCGCTCGAGAAGATCAGTTCAACCTTTTGAGAACAAATGATTAACATTAGAAATTAGAACATTAGAAATTCGAACTGGAATCATTTTATCATCACGTGTTCACTCGATCGTGTATTTTGCCGTTTTAAGCGCAGTTTAGTAGATGCCAAGCGTAAAATGGTCTCTATAAAGCTATTTTCCAAACAAGCATCATTTGAGTACCATGCCGGCTAAGGTGGATTAAAATGGATAAGAGCAAAAATCAACCTTTTTAAGGCGTAAATCACTGCCTCGCGATTCATCATTTCAGCTCAGCATATGACCGACCACTTTTCGTGCTGCCCGTGAGACTTCCTCTCTTTCTTAATCAACCACGCATATCTTGAAATTATCTCAACCACAGCCTTCATCACTTCCCCCTCTCATTGCCTGTTATAAACAATTATTCCGCCTTCCTCTAATGCAAATCTTCCTTCTCTTTACCCACCATCCCAAGCACATTCTCTCATGTCTTCCTTTCAAACCCACCTCACTTTTTTCCAATCTCCTACATACCCACGTGTCAAACACTTGTAGACTACCTAGACCTATTTTTCTTTAAGTCCAGTTTTCTGCATCATACAACAGCAACGTTCCATACTGAAATCTTTGCCCACCTTTCGCATAAAAAATTTAAATTTAAAAAAATTCCAATAAACTCCCAGTTAAATACAAAATTAATGTCGAATGAAATACAGAAAGAATTGATAGCCAAGATACTATATAAAATTACCAAAATACCCGAAATTCAAAGGCCAGACTGTTTACGAATCACTTCCCAGTTTCTTGAGCTCAAGTCGTGAAGGACCTCCAAAACCTCCATAAGTCACAAACAAAAACTTTGTTAGACGCCGACAAATAAAAAAGTGCTTCCGAAGCATTCACGTCTGAGGAGTTCGCACGCGCCAATTATCTCGCCTTGCGGAACGCGTGCGCCATTTCCGTAAACAACGGGACGATATGCCCTCGTGGCAGCGATCCTGTCGCTCTTAAAAATAAAATCCGCCAAGCGATAAGAGTTACCCGCGAAAGTCTCACAGCCGTTCTATATTCGTCACTGCGCATGCGTCATAGGCTCACAATTCTCGAGTGCTTAAGAGGAGTTACGTTTTGAATAGCTTATGTGAAACACGAGATTCACAGAACTTTAAGCATTATTTACAGCAAATTTTGAAATAAAAAAAGGATGAACATGAAAGCGAAGAAACAAATGAGAATATTAACGATGAGTTCTTCTTTTTCGTGAGAGACAGAAAGGCAACATAAGTTACTTAATTACTGCTGAGATGCATTTTACCTGGACTAAAAGTTCCTCACAATAAAGTCCATACATAAATCCCAAGTATAAAAAAACTGTATTGTAGATAAAAGAAATATTTATGGAAATTTTACAGAGAGAAATATTTATGGAAATTTTACAGCGAGAATTGAAGCAAACAATTAAGTTATTTGTGCAAACATGCGAGGAGAAAAAAGAGTAATGCAGGTTTAATAATTTTTAAAGCGGGGGTCGAAAGAAGGTATTTAAAGCAGACAACCTAAGTAAGAGGATCGATTGATTTTAAGATTACGCTATTATTCAAAATTTCACAAAAGAAATTTGGTGCAAAATGTTTCAACAAGGAGCTCGGGAAAAGGAGTGGAGCCATTGAGTGGAGAATAAAAACGAGCCTTCGGGTAGAACGTTAAGTTAAATGATGGAAGAGCTTTGATAGAGGAGGCAGGAAGTACGAAGGAATATTTCCATATTTTCTGAGCCATTCACATTCAAGTAACTCAGGCCAAGACTATCAAATAAAACGAGGTGTTAATCATCACCATGAAGAATGCGTGGAGGGAAAATTGGGGTGAATATCTGCTACTGCAATCCTTAGGAAGAGTTCACGCAAATTGGTGGTAGAGGAAGAATTCAGGATTCAGTAAAACTCATCCCCTACCACTAACCCTTGATGGAAGTATATAGACATGCAGGTATATATAAATAAAGGTGAAAGAAGTGACACAGGGTGTGATAATAGTGTCACTTACGTTCAAGTTTTCCATGCCTAATATGTCAACAGAAATGTGGCGAAAAATTTGGCCAAGAGACGAGCAGAGGGGTTGAAGAGTAACGATAGTCTGCATGCATAAAAAAGTTCGTCAACGTATGCGTTTGCGGTGGAAGGAAATGACGGAGCTACCAGGGTGAAAAAAATAAAGGAAGGAAGCGGAAGGCTTAATTTTTTTCTCCCCTATTCTTCTTAATGGGGTTGGGATTGGATCATAGCCTCTCTCCTCTCAGCCCGGCGCCAAAATCCCAGCGGAGTGTGAGCAGGAGATGGTGCTTTGTTATGTGTTTTAAGGGGAGGAAAATGGAGAGACTCGGGGAAAATGGAGGAGAGGATTTCAAGGGAGGAGTGAAACGGGCTCGTGTTTATAATAGGGATGCGAGAGTTGCAAGGAAAGGAAGGGGAGAACGCCAAAAGGGGGAGGAAGATGAGGTAAGGGTACAGAATCAGACGCGGGCAAGAATGGCGGGGCGAGGATTATTTGGAGCCGAGGGGTATGTAACTCTAAGAAATGGTGTGCGCGTGTTGAGAAATGGATATAAAGGACAGAAATGGATAGAAATGGACAGAAAAGGATTTAAATGGACAGAAATGGATCGACAGAAATAGATAGAATTGGACAGAAATGGATAGAAATGGACAGAAATGGACAGAAATGAATAGAAGTAGACAAAAATGGATAGAAATGGTCGGAAACGGACGGAAAGGGATTTAAATGGCTGAAATGGAAATGCGGTGTGCACTTGTTTTAGAAGTTGCGTACCCCTCGTTTGGAGCCATTAGAGGCTCTTTCGGTGAATTAGCGCCTAGCCTGACTTTGACTTTTGGAACTTTTGAATTGGAACTTTTTTTTAACTCTATGACCCCCAACCGAAATTTTACCTCCTAACAAGTATTAGCAGGTGTTTTTTAATGCATAAATAATCGTAGTTACATAAACTTAAATTGGGTTAGGTGTCATACATGTTGGTGAAAACTAACCCCATACCACTCACCCTTAAGGTGACCAGTAGATTATGAAGTAGATATAGCAGTGAATCTGACGTATCCGCTTGGAAAAAGGGTGATCTGGCAAAAGGTTTACATAGGTCGATTTCAGAAATCCTGTGGCTTTTTGGGATCTGCTAAAAGATTCTTGTATCTATTTATTTAAAAATGCATTACGTTGTGCTTTTTAAGCGTATTCAAATTCTCTTAAATACATGAAATTTGGACTAGTTTTTCGTGAAAAAAGCATAGTTTTCCCAATGCATAAAGGCATTATGGATCACTCAAAATGCGCCCATCGCTGCTGTTTTCGTTGGGTTACATCGTTTTCTGCATTTTAACTAATTTTTATAATTTCTGCTTCCATAAATTGATTTCGGTTAATTATTTCCCAGTACATTTGGAGTGATGGCAACAGCGCCACTCACTTCTCCAGAGAAAATGTTTTGAAATAGAAATTCTATTTCTACCCCTTGATACATTTTCTTAGACTTACCGATTCCGCAACGTGAGTAGTTCTATAACTGGCATACAGAACAGAGCTGAGAACCACCAACGAGAGGAGGAGTTAACCTCTGCTGCGGCTATCTCTTCTTTTTATTCTTTGACAGTAAAAGCGCTTCAGCCATACATTGACGTCAGTGTATGGATACACAAGAGGGCTGGGAGTGCATTTACTACGAGTCTGGAAATCTAACTGCTCAGACCGTGAAAGACAATGCATCTAAATTGGTCGATGCACCACGTGAGAACTTGAAGGCACGCACGTATGTGTTGACATCCGTTTCCAAGGACGCCCGTTCAATGTATGCGACACAAATAGACCAAACGGACGTGCTAATCACATACTCAGCCCGTATTCATTAAATTGACCTCTTTCTCTTATGTTGAAACGATGACTTGTCAACAATATAGTCATAAATCCTGGCTAAATTTCTATTTAACCGCACTGCATTCATTGCGGGAACGTTCATCACATTCATATTGTACCAGTTCGTGCGACCTCGATGAAAGATTGACAGATGTCACCTGGATGAAATACACGACAGAAAAATACCTAATAGAGCGAAAGCAGATGAATGAAATAATATCCAGCAGCATACATAAAATATATCTACTATAAACAGAAAAAATCATAATTGTTCATTGAAATTTGCCGATTAAAGAAAAGTCATACTCTTTCACCATCAATGAATGTCTCCTTCAGTTAAAGACATTATTCCAGCGCTAGAAAATATTCAAAGCATAACGGTATTAGCCCGCACGACAGTTTATGGAGTAGAATTAGATACTGCTGAAAAATAAAGTTCAGGTTCTACTCCGAAGGAGAAGATACAATTAAAAAATCCAAGCATACATTGAATTTAATTTGGCAATTAGCGAAGGTAATTAAGGTCAAAAGTAATCCCATGATTCTTGACCAACCAATCCCATGACCAACAACCTTGGTCATATTTCTCCCCCAGCAACCGCGTTGGTAAAATATTTAAATGCCAGATTAAGCTGAACAGAGAATTACTGCACTCAATGTTGAACTAGTTGAAGGCATATTGAAGAACTCCTGCCACGGATCCACAAGAGCCTGGCGTTCTTCAAAGTGGCGTAAGCACTCAAAGCATTTAAACGTACACATGACGAACTCAGTGACGGTGGGTTAAGGTCGTCGTCGCCTAACATCCTTATAGTCACGAATTCGAGACTGAGCGATACTGTCTAGGGGAAACTAGTAAATACTTCCGGTTATGCATGATACATGGCCTGAAGCATAAATTCCTTAACACTGTCACCAAAATAATGTGAAATAAAAAAGAAATTTAAATACAGAAGAACAAACAAAATATATCATCCTACCTCGTTCCAGGCCCAGGCTAAAGAGTTTTGATAAGCATGCAAAGCTGACTCTCCTTTAACAGTTTTTTCCATACTGGCTTATCCCCCCACACATAATTCGCACATATTAGATCGACGTATTGCTCTACATAAGGTTTCCGATTCCAAAGATTCCTAATGTTCCACCACAGTAACCAACAGCTTTCTTGGTCAACCAAAGAAAATAAAAAAAATTAAGAAATAAATTCCATTGGTGCAAAGCCATTGGGAAAAAAGACGTCATTTTGTGATCGAGCCTTAAGTTAAATGAATTTACGACCTCATTTATAAGTTTTTCTTTCAAACTTTTTTATCAAGGCGATGCAGCGCATAATATCGGAAAAAATTCGCGACAAAACGACAAACAGGGCGGGCGTTTAAGGGAGCCCCTAATGGGCCACATTCTCCATTGAACTGAGGGTAGGAAGGGAGTGAGACTGGATATAGGGTCGCAGGACAGGATAGGGAGAAGGAGGATAAGAAGGGCGTTCGAGATAAGCCAAATGGAGGGAATGGATGGATGAGAGGAGAGAAGGGAGGACATGTGGAATCTGAGAAAGCACTTTAAGCCAAAAACCTCCCTCCCATCGCCCGCTCTTTCCCCGCGGCGTAGCTTCGGGAGGGTGGCGGGGGCTTACATCTTTGTGGCGGCATTTTTAGCATTTCGAAAAGTTGAACACTTGTATCGGACCGTAGACTCACCCAGTTACGAACATCACATCCTGAAGGGTGACATGTCTGTCTGTTTTCTGGTCTGACTCCGTACCGTTGTCTTGACTGCTTTTGGCCTGCGCCTGGCATCCGGGAGATCGTGCGCGGTTCTGATTTGAACTGGGATTAGTGCTGCATGCCTGGTGTGGAATCACCCCGTGCCACACACCCTAGTGGTGGCTAAAACGGTATTTCGTTGATGTAGATGTCTATAGTAGACACCGCATTTGCATTCGTTATACCCTTCAGCTGTTATTTTTTTGTTCTATTTTTAAGTTTCTCCTTCCTTGTTACAGTTTCGCAAATGCGAAAATGAACATCTGAACAATGAATACTTGAATCTCACATCATAAAAAAGAGTGATCTATCTCGTAACCATATTCACTCTCTCAAGAGTTAAAAATTAAACTTCTTACAAATTACAAAGAGTGATGAAGGTAGAGTGGTATATTATTTATCAATACACAGTGGTATATTATTTAAAATCAAATAATAAACAAATCAATATCCGTAGCACCGTCAGTTTTAACCAATGCAAAAACGGGTACAAAATATTTTTACTATTTCATGAATGAAAAAATGGAATTATTTTTTTTCTCAAGCATTAAACTTCACATCGCGTACAAATGGGTTTATCGTATAATATCGTATGTTCCCCAAAGGAAGGACGGCGGACGCCCCGGGCGGATAAAAAATGTAGCTACGTCACCGATATTCCCCAATTCAGGGAACATCCCCCCCTTATGATCCTTTATCGCTTATTCATCCGACGGGATCGTTTACCCCAAAAATGACTGTGCGAGGAAAGGGGAATGGACAATAGGAGAAGGGACGTGTTTGGTTGAGGGGGATCCAGGAGAGCGAAGGAGGGATAACGAGACGAAGTGCGCAGCAGATGCAATCGCGGAGTATTGCGCTTTTGTTGCGCATTGGGAGGGATATTTGGGGAGGCCGGACTGCGCAGTTCACGGCACTCTACCCTAATGACAGCGGTATAAATGGGAGATAATACCCCCCATGACATTCGAGTATAGCGCGCGAAGGGCCGAGATGAGGGCAACACAACAATCCACGAGTCTTTGTAGGTGAAATATCACATCATGTCAAAAATTTGCAGCTTTTTGTTTACAGTCGTTGTCGTTTCATCAGAATTCATTAATAAATAGTGTAAGTCCTTTTGGTGATAACCAGAGACGTTTATGACTTTTATTTTTCCATTTCATGACCTTTTTTCTATGGCTTTCATGACTCTTATTTTCACGTTTAATGACGTCTATTTTTTTAAATTCGGCCATTTCATGACGCTTAAGCTAAAAGTATGACGATTATTTTACTGTTCGATCTAAACTAGTATTATGATCCATATAGTTACTATAGGGTAAGAGGTCCAAAAGAAATATTCCAATGCTTAATAAATACAGAGGAATATTTCCTCGGATTCCCTACTAATCCTTCCCTTCTTTATCCTCACTCACTACACCCCCTTTGCCTGGAGACCCATCAACGCCGGATAATCCCAGCCCAGGCCTAATTCTGTCCTATTCTCCCCACCTCTACCCCTCTGCCTCCTACCCACAACACCACACTCCAACTCTTGTCCATTGCCCCTCTTACACCCAAGCACCAGGATTTCTGGGTATATGTATGGATATAAAAATGATCAATGTACCTAAAGATGTCACTACGTGATGAAACTCGGATCGTAAGAAATAAATGATTTTGTTGACCATTACAAAGTGTAATTTGAATTTTCCGATATGGAGAGATTCTATATAGCTAAGCCTGAAGTAATTACTACCATTTAATGGCGTTTATTACGAAATCTCGCATTTCATGACTTTTTGGCACAAACCGGCTATTTCTTGATGAAAACCTATGACTATGACATTTTCCTGTCTCTCGTGATAACACACCCCCCGGCAACACAACAATGAGGTGACTTGTTGGGTATAATGTAGATGTCGATGACTGACAGGATGACGCCGCGAAACGGAATGAAGAAACGTGCACAGAACCGAGGTCAAATCAAATGTGAATTTCAAGAGGGTTCGGGAAACGTTTTTCCAGCGTAAACTACTAATTCGAATTCGACGTAACGGAGGAGGAAAGAAGCAGTAGACACAGGGAAAATATGTTTATCATCTGTTGAATCAACAATAGATTTCAGGCTGAGGCTCAATCCGAAAAAAAATATTTTTATACCAATGTGACTCAGATGCGTTGATCATACATTGGTCAAACGACAATCTGCGAAATGAATGCGAAAGTGAAGAAGTATTCGGAGGGGGGAAGAATCATATACGCGGTCAGTTACATATGTATCAGATGAGAACCGGTGTTTTCGAAGTGGTACGCCCGCTGGCCTCATTCTTTATAATCACCAGATTAATACGTACCAAAACGGACTAAATTCCAAAACATGGTGTTTGATTTGAGGCAGATGTACCCCGGACCCTATCATACTCCGTAGCCGGACTCAGTCCGTGAGCATGACCCAAAATAGCGTAGCCACTCATGGAAAATGAGTCAGACATGGTTACGGATCTTAGAGTCCCTACAGAGTCTCCGGCCATTACGACATCATACCCATCACGCCGTTCCCTTCCGGAGTAGACACAGTCACAGAGTCTCACTCGCAAATACATATTTGTACACCTAACTCTGCTTCAATAATTTCCTCCATACTGACCAATCCTTGCAAACCTCTTTTGCTTCATCTAATCCCATACACTGCTTCATACACGCCCTCCTGCTTTTAAGACTCCTAATATTCCTCCTCCTAAGAATTTCCTCAACCACAACTTTCTCGGCATAGCTCCACCTCTCGCACCATTCATTTCACTCTTATATATCTGTTTCGTTATTCGACTCTCATCTATTCTCTCGACATGGCCAAACCAAAGGAACACACTCCTTTCATACACGTCCATTACTGGAGTATCTAACCCACATTCATTTATTACCCACTCATTCCTGACCCTATCCATCCTACTTTTGCCGCATACTTTCCTCAGATAATTCATACCCACGGTGTTTAGTCTACTCCTAGGCCATTATGATCGAAATAAAATGTCACGATGGAACATGTAACCAAGAGTAGCAAACATAAATGTTATAGTGCACCTCGGGAAATTGTTCTTTTTTACCCGATAATACCTTCAGGGATACAAAATGTTGCCCAAATGTACGAGATATCGCGACCAGGAATAACTGATCTCACCATGGAGCCGCACGCAAACACATCTTCGGGGAGGAAACCCACTCGGGCGAAAGGAATTCATCCCTCGGTCGCCTCAGAAACCGTCTCTCCTCCTTCCCTGCAGGACCGGGTCCGTGGAAATCGGGGTAAAGTGCGGACGTCACCCTTCACATGCGCCGTGGAGAATTAGGAACTGGACGCGGAAGGGAGGGAGGACGAGTGTGGATGCGTAGAACGTGATGGTCAAAGAGGGAGGAGGGTTGGTCTCCGACTTCCTGGTCAGTAAGGCTGGAGTCTAGGGGAGAGGAGGGAGGCGAAGTGAAGCATTGTGAGCCAGGGGGGAGGGGCAAGGAAGGGCGGACGGCGATGACGCATAAAATGTGGCTGGAGGGGGAAGTGGAGAAGGCGCGGGTGGAGAGGGCTTGTTTATTGGGATGTGTTTACGCTGAGGACTCTCTTGGGAGGGGGAATGGGAGAGATAGGGTGAAGACAGTGCAAGTGGATTTCCCTGCGCCAGTGGGGGACGCCGTCCCAAGAAACTGGGGTGAGGGAGTGTATGGAGGGGTGGAATTCCACGCATGGAGACAACGGGGGTGATGGCGACAAGGGGGTGAAGTCAAGCAGTTGGTTCAAAGGGGGGATGGGGAGAGACACAAAGGGATAAGGAGAGGGAGAACAGCGGATGGCCTTAGGAGAGGAGGGTTCATTTAGAGCAGCCAAATAAAGAGAGCAAAGCCAACTAATGCAGCCCGAAGACTGGATAGGTTTCCTGCAGCAATCTCCTCTCCGCCTCGTTGCCATACACGCTATAAAACTTCACGTTTGGACCGCCCTTAAATGCGGTTCCTTTCACACGATAGGGTTTACGGATTTTGGGGAAGATATTTGACTATCCCTGACTGTTTTCTCAATTTTGCAGCCTGTTTTTTCACGACAACCTTCTCTTTTCCACAAAACTAGTTTATTGAACGCATCAATTCTTCACCTAATGGCTCAAACGTTTATGTTATAAGGAAAAGTATAGAATTGTAATCATTGAGAGTGACTTCCGATGGCAAAATCAATAATTACGACAATTTTCAGGATTCTTCTTAGATAGCTAAGTTTAAAGACTACTTTCGACGATTCGCTCTCCAAACATGAATATTCGTCAGTGTTTGGATGCACAAGATGGCTTGTAGTTTATTTCTCACAAATCGGGAAATCTACTGTCGCCGGACATACATGTCCATATTTGTAAATTGGAGGAAATTGGAAGTAAGATTGTTTGTAGCGGCCGTATCCACAGATTTCAGCAATTCCAAGAGTATCTTTGGTATATTTGCTTAAAATCTCCGTTGTGGATTCAGGTTAGCACCCGAGAAGAATCGCTTGTAATAGACCGCCATATTTAGTGGCGCCTCTAAAGCAGGCAGGACAGTGATTAAGAATCAGCCACCAAAATAGTGGTAAACTTGGCG
Organism: Ceriagrion tenellum; assembly: GCA_963169105.1. NCBI lineage: Eukaryota > Metazoa > Arthropoda > Insecta > Odonata > Coenagrionidae > Ceriagrion > Ceriagrion tenellum. Next base: position 4,378,215 of record OY720641.1, on the reverse strand, counting down.
CTGCTAAGCCTAGTAGAAGTCCATGAATACCATTCTGTTAGTTGGCGACTAATTATTAAGCCGAGTTAGTTGCGCCACTAAGCCGATAGTAGCTTACTAAGGAATGAATTCAATGGAAGCGCTAATCACTTTATATCATCACACTGACTTATTTTTTTAAATAATGAAACGGCGCAGTAAAAATAAAAGCCGTGTATGAGAATTTATCATCCGGATTAGCATGTTTGGTTGGGGACTACAGGCTCTGCGGACCACGATGGAATTTTTTTCAACACCAAATGCATCCACGCTTGGCAAAATTCCTGGGACCGCCTCCGGTCTGACCATGCAGATGATGCACAGGTGGTTAGAATGTAAATATATTCAGCTTGGTAAACAAAAAATTTGAGGAGCTAATTGTGTTATCAAGTCTTCTCTCTGCGGTGAGTCATTGTTTGGGAAGTGAATGAGGGTATACTTTTTATCCTCACGTCAGTACGTGAGCTCAATTCACTGCGCATATAAGCACGAGACTCCGCAGTTTGTAAATAGAGGATTGAAAGATTTGTGCTCCTCATAAATGCTCTCAGCATGCAAATGTAATAAGGAACAAGATTTTTTCACCATGAGAACAATTAAATCAAATGAAAAGTTTAAAAACACAAATTTTAACGAGCTTTTCCTAATTACTACAGTTGTAACTACGCTTTTTCCAATAAAGATTCCTGACCACATACAGTGAATCATAAAGAAAGGGAGATATTTGAAGGAAATACGCGCTATATTGAGAAAAAGAATACCTATATTACAGATCTGAAATAAATCATTATTCGGGTGGATAACTTCTAAATATTATGATAAATTCATTCGTTGATTACCCGCGCGCCATGTTCATGACAACCGATTGCCATCTTGTTGGCAGGTTCACAGATGTATATTGAAAAAAAAATCAACTTTAAATTATGAGCATGAGAAAGGGGCACAAATGTGAAGAAAATAAGAGCTGTCGTACATTGCAGTTAACAAGAAGGCCCCTTCTTCTCAGTACATTCACCTCCCTAGAGCTAATGAATGGAGTATAAAAAGTAGGCGTGTGTCAATAAAGTCTACGGAGTACATGGTGGAAGAAAGTAAGTACTATCAAGAACACGAGAGCACTAATTCATAGTAGTAGTAGTGGGGTTGATAGGGCGCGTCGACGACATGCTCATTTTGCACCACTACACGTCATAATTGTAAATAAATAAATAAATAATTACATATCATGGTATTATAATAAAATACTTAATATAAACGCTGAGTCAAAATTAAAAATATATTTCATCCTTAAAATACTATTAAATAGGCCAGTTTCATTTAAAAATGCCAAAACGCGGTTGAGAATCTGGGTCATCGCCTAGAATGTACCCCAGGTCTCCCACTACATCTACATCTACGTCATACCCTGCAAGCCACCCAAAGGGTGTGTGGCAGGGGCTGCTTCCACACCAGGCATGCAGTAATTTTACGAAACGACATTGAAACCAGCGTACCACACATGTAACGCGCCCATTAAGATGTACTAACCAAGAAACATTCTATCCTCAATCGTTCCAACATGCAAGGGGTACAAGGACTACTACTACAGATTCAAAATATCATGCATAAATAAAAATATCAATATTTACATCATGCATCAATAAGAAAGTAGAGAATATAATGAGAAAGATTTACTGTCTGCCTATTGTCAAAATTCGAACTATTCATGACGACGATCACAGCTGTTATGGTCCCGAATGGTACGCGGAAAAAATGACATTTTATATCTATCGGTTCTGCAATCTATCTCTCTAATTTTATTGGCGCGATCTAATCTGCGTTGGTACGAGGGGGTTAGTAGCATGTTTTTTACGTCGTCAGAGAAATGATTTTCCTGAAATTTAGTTAGGATGTTAAGCCTATAATTTCACTAGCTGCTGCCTGTTACGCACCGCCCGGTATCTCTCACACTCCGGCACTAATTCATCAATGCGCGAACCAAATAGAAGTGAATGAACTATTAAAGGGTAAAGATTAACGGATAGAATTAAAAAAAGAAAGCCAGTTCCTAAGTCATCCAGCAATAAATAACTTCTTTGAATTTGCTTAAGCGTGATGATGCCTGATTATGTCCTGACAGATGAAACCGATGCCACTTTGTGATTAAACTTTTGCGGAATTTTACAAGGTTAATTTTAATTCCTGTCAACAACATTCAATTCCAAGTCACCTACACCGGATTATATTAGTTTTATGCAATCCTTGGCTTGGTAATAAAACGCAGTATCGCAAGTCGAGTAAATGCATTATTGTAATCGGTCCATGTATCCTCTTGCGTAACAGACTGTGGAGACTGCCTGCGTGGGCAATGATCGAGGATTGTTTCGCCTGCAAACCAGTCGTCTGATCGGAACGAAATAAATGCTCCCCGTCTGACAATTGGGCGAGACTGGGAGGCCGTCAATGAGGGGGATGAGAACTGTCTCGTTTGGGCGTCTGCAGCAGAAATGCACAGGAAAGGGATGTGGAGGCGGGAAGGGGGAGGATAGGATGCTCCGGAAGGGAGTGGTGGCACCATCATTGGGTGACGGATCGTTTGGAAGAGCCATGGAGACAGAAAGGAATCGAAAGGACGGCAGGAAGGGACCAAGGGACGGGGAACTGCGGTCCCGTGCATCGAATGTCGTCTCGTCACAGCTTCCACTGCCATCATCGGATGAAATACGACTTCTACTGTCTCAGCCAACCAGGACCTGCACAATATTCATCCCGTGCTACACATGCGTATGATATTATGCACTTCCTACATGTACAGATAGAATATTGACAAAAACCTACAATGCACTAAGTCATAACTGTTAGTGTATTCGTAAATCACCACGACAAGGATAGGAAAATGCATATAGGAATATAGGGAAGGCTAACAACACTGAACTGGTGGCAGCCAATTGTTTTAAGATTTTCATTCCATAAAAACTCATCCTCGGATACAAACGCATTTGTACTTGAATTCTTTTGGTCCGCAAAACTTTCAATAATTCGCAAATGAATAAATAAATGAAATCAGACAGTTAAATTAGCAAAAGATAATAAATAATGAACTAGTCGGTACAGCAAATTAGTTATAATTCTCCTAAAAACTTAACTCATTCCCCTCTAGAGGGAGCATTGACGGAATCAATATTCTACGAAGAAAACACGAGCCATAGGCTTGAGCAAGAACAAACTTCTATCTTCTTCAAACAGAGATACCAAGGCTTCAAGTGTCGATGAAAGATTAGGAAATTTTAGCGATTGATTAAGTTTCTGTCATTCAAAATTAAGGCTGCATATCACAGCAACATCGTACAAAAGATAACAATTTACCGAGGTATAATGAGAAAATGTTATGGCTCCCAGACGAAACACCTTATCTCGAAAGCACCAACAATAATATAACAAGATAAAAAGGAAGTTACACCATATCTAATGTCAGAAAGGTATCCGAGCAAACACCCATAGTTGCGGGGGGTTTTTCTCACATACCTATCTGATATTAACATTAACATTCCCGGACTATTGTAAACTGCGTCTTTAGAATTACTTTCTTGGCATGATCATTCCAAAGCGAAGGAAGTGATGCTGAAAGATTCTCACAGGTGTCTCCTTTCTGATGAATATGTACTTTGAAAGTATCACTCTCAAACTTTAGGATAAACAACAGAGGAAAAGATCCTAAAAGTCTTTCAAATAACGGTCTAAGAATCCATGAGTGTCGATAATTGTCTTAGAGCACAGGCTAAAGGAGACGTTAGATTTTGCTACGTAAAGGAGCCTTATAGTGTCTGCGGGCGTTCCAACGCCACCAGCTGGTGATATTTAGGGAAAGGGGGGGGGGAGGAAGATGGGAATTTTATATACGACCCTGTCACGCATTAAGAGGGTCTGGACGCCCGTTCCACGCCTGTGAATAAAATATATTCTGTCTCTCCAAAGCTCCAACGTGAAAGCCATCGAAGTCGCTCGGCACAATATAATTCGCTACGCGGCTATTCCTGTTAGGGGCGCAGCGGACAAGGTCATGATGCCAAAGGTTAAGGAAAGGGCAATAGATTATACTTAAATTATCTTGCAGGAATATGTAAACGTTATTTTTAGCCAACAATCCACACACTTCAAACATAACATATAACTATAAAAAAAACTACTAGAGTCAACAGGCTAGATATAATTTTGATCCCAGTTACGGAGCCTAGACACCCAATAAGAAGAAACCTGCGTTGCATTGGTAATATAACCATTATCGCGACATTTTGTAACATGCACCTTTTCAGCAGAGTTTTCAATTTCACCTGTAAAAGATTCCCGATATAACTATACCACAAATATAAGTCATTTGAAGGGCACGAATTTCCCAATACTGTCAAAAATTGATAATAGAATCACTGGTATTTCAATGGTAGGTCTACACTCTTTTAAAATCATCACTCTCCTCCACATGAGAGAGGAGCGATTTAGAGATCATTAAAAGCTTCCGAGTGCAGTTATATCCACCCAATGAAATGCATGCATACTTTATAAGGAACACGATAGTAGGTTGTACGTTTGAAGAAATGGATTTCCGCAGCCAACGACAAGGTAATATGTTAGCAGCAGCTGAAAATTTAAATATCTTCGCCATCTTTTCCGAGGAATTAGACACTTATTATATTTTTACTATACCATTCGGAATGGTATTGATGCAATTTTGAATTGAAGCATTCCAAGGCTAAGTACGAAGGCTTACATCGTTTTCTAAAAGCTCGCAAAAAGGACTTGGAGATATAAGAACTAATAACAAAATAAGATTTCCAGCAGAGCGAACCAAAGTACATACCTATAACCTCACTCCGCTCATATTATGCGTTCCAACCTACCACTTTACGTGTACTTTCACAGTATTCGAGTTTTAGTTATGAAAAACCCTGCTCAAATCTCTGGCTGCCATCGTTAAAACAGCCCTCAAACGTAGTGAACAGTGGGAATTATCCTTACGACGGGAAGCAGTGTTGAGGTCAGGACGGGAAGACGGGAAGTGAGTGTATGGGAAAAGACAAACATGTCGCCGAGGACGATGGCCGTGGCACGACGCTCTTCCCGCCAATGAAAAAAGGGCGCGAGTCTTATAAGTTGCCCGCCTTGCGTGCGCTCGGCCAAAACTCTACTCTGGCAGACATCCAGCGACGGATATATGGAAATTTTTTATTAAATGTCTGAAAGAATAAAGTTTTTCATTCTTTCAATCAATTATCTTTTTACTTCGTAATTGACTAAAAATTGTTTCTAGCTGCAAAAACGCATATTTTTGTGAAATCAACAATACCATATTCGCTTGACAACCAGATTTCGGTCTAAATTACTGTCGGAATTCATATTGCTTACTCGAGCCGATTAGGAATGCTAAGCATTGGGATTTGTGCAGCGGTTAATTATTTCGCTTTTTAAAACAGCTTTAACTAAAGATAGAGAGTTAAAATTCATTTTATCAGATACCCGAAAACATAATACTATTACATCGTAGTATCATGCCCGAAAGAATGAATTTTCTCACTTTTTCAATCGATTTCCTTTTACGCATTTTCCTTGACAACCAAATAAACAAACAAAAATAAAAATTGTTAACATTATTGATGACTCCTAAATGGAATAAACATAATAATTCTTGGTCATATACAAATCCACTCCGGGCTCCAAGTTCGTTTTGATTGTGATTATCATTAAGTCAAATCTTAATTAACGAAAATGAAATTCTGAATAACTACTCAACAAGTAAGTACTCGAGTTATGTAATAAACTATAATGTTCTTTCAGCCAGGCTGTGCTTTTCGTGGCGATTCTTACGGATTTATCCGTATTATATGTACTGTAACGATTTCTCGCCATTCTATACATAAAACAGATCCAGAGATACTATTCTATTTTTAATTTAATCTTTTTATTTTAAGGATTTCATTTTCACATACGTCTGTTTGTCTGTATTTTATGTCTTCGTACAGTTTCTATCTCATCGTACTAAAATTTTACAGACTTAGAGTTCGAGGCAGGAGAATTTTTTGTAGACTATTTTATAAAGATCTCAGGGACCTAAAAGGTCTCCAAAAGGGCCGTTCGGTGGTCTACACTACGTATTGGCTTTTGTGCAGTGGTTTCATTTTTTTGCTTTTTAAAATTACTTGCGCTCCAGATAGAGGGCTGAAATTTCTTTAACAAATGAATAAAGAACTGAATGAATAAAGTATTTACTTTTTTCAATCAAATATCATTTTCAATACGTAATTGCCTAAAAATCATGTTTTTATCTGAAAAATCTCACATTTTTCTCTGAACTCAGCAAATAAACTTTTTCCTTGACAACAAGAGATTTGATTTTCAAAGAATATTCTCTAATATTGAAACATCACGTGTTCCTGCAGGGCCATGATAGCACGTAGAAGGAAAATCTGTATAAGAAGGGCCCAGAACCCAAGGGCACCATGATAGATTGATTGCTTCGGGGGGCACAAAACGGTCAGCGTGTCTACTACAACGAACGCAACGTACAAGACAGGTTACGAACTCCTCAAGTGACCACGCTGACAGTATTCTTCATGCTTTTTGGTTTTCTTATCAAATTAGAGCAATTTTTTTCCCACCCGTTAAATATCAACGGGAACCTTCCGCTAGTTAATAATAAATTACATTTAAGATTTGTTATCGCACGCGGAAAAATAGGAACCCGTGTAAGCATTTGCTTGGATCGTCCGTCGTTTTATTAATAATATATATTTTGCAAGTTAGGAAGCTTGGCAGTGACAGTGAGGCATTCGTTAAGAGTGAAAGGCAGTCAATACATCAGTGTGTATGTGTCGACTTCAATCACCCGGCGTCTGGCTGGCAGATGCGCTCATCGATGCGTCATTCGTTTATATGAGTCAAGCCTACACGTACCGTTAGTTTTGATGGTGACAATGGAGACGCATAATCCCGCGAAAATAAAGCGTTATTTTTAGTCACGTGACACCACAAAGGAATCGCATTTTTTGCTCCGATGCCAATCGTAACAAAAAATTTGCAGCGCCGAAATGCGAGTTGACACTTCTTTCCTTTGATCGCTAGTAAAATACAAATGATTTCATTTAAAAGTAATTTAACATTGATTCCACTGTTTAATCTTTTGGTTGGTCCCAGAAATAAGCAAAAAAGTGACACATACTGGTTTAACACAAAGGGCCTTTCTTGGTCGTGAGTTTTCTTCAATACAATAATGCTTTCAGCCATTGTCATGTTAAAAAATCTCACAATTTATCCTAAATATAAATGGCTAAAAAGATTCCCTGTATATTCTATACGGAGGTATAACGTTGCCGTTGTTCGGTTAGTTACATTCGCAAAGCCATGTCCTTGCTGGTTTATGAAAGAAGCGTCAGTATGTAAAACTAATCGGTGGATTCCGGAAATACTATTTATTTGCTATAATTTATAAGAATTTCTTACAATATAATGTTAAAAATAAGGAATATGATATTCACTTAAGTTTCGCTTGTAGTTCCTTACGGCGTGTTTACACGATGCATAAACCCATGCATCTTTTATACCAGTTAAAATATCTTGGAATTACGTTAACTTCAGATATATCGTGAGGGAACACACGTGCAAAACATATGTGGTGCAGCATTAAAGAAACTAGGTTTCGTTAAGCGTATAATAGGAAGGTCCTCGGATGACAAAGCCAAAGAGACATGCTACTTCGCTCTGGTTAGGCCACACCTCGAATACGCCACGAGCATTAAATTAATTAAATTAAAGATCTAACGAAAAAAATTAACAAAATACAAATAAAAGCAGCACGCATCGTTAAAAACTGCTACGAAGGAATATATAGTGTTACACAACTGTTAGATGGATTAAGATGGGAGCCCCTTAGAGACTCGGAGGCTGCACGCTAGGCTTAGGCTTCTTGAGATATTTAGAACTGATGTGTTTCAGAGCGACACAGAGAATATTATCATGAAGCCTCACTACATTTCTAAGTCTAATAGATGCGATAAAATAAGAGAGATACTCTACGGAGCAGATAGGTACAAAAACTCGTTCATACCGCGCACAATAAGCGACCAATATTAAAAACTGAGCTCCTCTGAATACACCCTCATAGGACATGTCACCATTTCACCTCCAAAAATGTTACATCTTTGCACGGCTGGTGACCCCTGCCACACGCCCATGTGGCGGCTCGCGGGGTAGTATGCAGCTTTAGATGCAAGTACGTTGCCGGACAGATGCATGGACAAATGATTCAATGGAACAGGGGCTCTTTTATGGCCACATTTCCATGCATTTATGCAATTCAGTGTGTTTACGAGGTGCAACTCAAATGGTGAATGTGTTCATCTATCTACTCGCGCGGGCATAAGCATCGTGTAAACACATCCAAAGAGACGTTCACAGACTCACGCCTACACTGTAATATACCTGAAGCTTCCGTAATAAATACGTCCAGCGGAAAAACTTTCCATTTTTTTGGAAAATAAAAAAATTGCCGAATTTTAAACTTTTAATTCTACCAGATACAAGAAGAATGATCCATTGAATTTTTTTTCCAAATATTTAGAGCCAAAAAGCATTAGAGTATGAGTGTCCCTAGCTTCTAAAGGCCGCTCTACACGGTGCATTTTATTGTACAAACAAATGTATCATAGAATGTAAAAGAAAATGAATGGAATTCGATCAGGTTCTATTTCCCGTTTCGTCATTCAGACAATCATACACTTCGCCGCTTTACACGGTACAATTTTTCTCATGAAAGAGTCCATACATTCGTTTGTACAATTAAATGTACCGTGTAAAGCGGCCTTAAAAGCTAAATCATGTTTGGATGCGAGAATATAGTACCAAGTAGCGGCCATGTCTTCCACGAATAACGGCCGATTGACGTGAAACGAAATGAGTCGAAATAAATGCATGAGCAAAGATGCTCGACCGCCTGACGTCTCTCATACGAAATTCATTCAGAAACGCTCCAGCGTCCGCATCGATTATTTAGTCCCGTAGTGACGAGTCGGAGATAATCTGTTATCTCGAGGTCCTCAAGAGTACACATTTCGTCGGGAGGTGCCCTTGACATTGGATTGACATTGCCGACCTCCAGCTTAAGGCCTTGACTGCCTCGAAAGTGAATGAATGGACGAGTTTGGCTCACTGATGTAGCACGTGCATGCAACGGTCGTCGACACTTCCCTCCAACATAATGGACATGGGCTGATTTCGGGTGAAAAAACTAACTCATAAGGTCACCTGCGACTAATTAAAAAAAAATGGTTTATTGGGTCACAAATGAAAATTGTGAACATATGAAACAAGAAAATAACTTGACAGATTTTAAGCTAATCAGGACTATCCACGGAGTTCCACTTTTACGCAGTCACCCGCAATGCACAATTGTGCGCAATTCCGCCCAAGAAAATAACTTGTTTGTCTTCCTCTGATTTATCTTCTTGGCAGAAAATGTTTTGACACAACAGGGTCATCATCAGGTCACTTATAAATAAATCAGCGGTAGGAAAATCAAGTTACCTTTTCATTTGCGAAACCTCTCAGCATAAGATAGTTGAGCCCCAAACCAAACCATGGATCGTATTTTATTGGGTCTTCAATTAGATCATAGACAGTGTAATTTAAAATTAAGCTCTCAGGAAAGTCTTCATAAATATGCATTACCAAGTACGCCAGCCGTATCTAAGAGGATTTAAAGCGACAGCCTACCTTGTAGGTAGCAATGCAGCGCAATCATTTGTTGAACACTTACTAGTAGTTTTTTGTTTCAACATAACTCAATTACTTTTCATATTCTTCATTCAACATGGCCTTAACATATTTTAGAGAACTCCTAATATGAAGGAAAGAAGAAATTTAGCAGGGAGATTCGCTTAAAGCCCACAATTGAAGGAGGAAACCGGATCTGGATTGTGCTTTTGGAGTGATTGCGCGGGATGGGGGATTAAAAATGTGCTTATTGTTTAGAATTATCTACTATCAACTTTCTAGGCCATAGAATACGTTTTTGAGTTTCATTTGAGGGTCGGTCCGACGATGTCCACTTACTTCCCTCATGATCGAATTTCACTAGCAGTCAAGTTAAATCTCAATCGCAATCGAACGCGACTAGATTGTCTCGAGGGCGACCACTTCCATACCGTAGGTTCCTTCCGTGCAACCGCAAGCATCTGGAAAGAAATCCTGGAGACTAAGTTTGTTCGATACACATCCTATCTCAACCAATTTTCATACCTCTAATCAGGCTACATCATGAAACTAGGTAAGACAGAGACTAAAATCCTTGTATGCGGAAGAGAGAAGCTGAATGCAGAAGTCACCCTGAGAGGAGAGAAATTAGAGCAATTGTATTCCATCACCTTCTCGGAAGTACCGTCACGTGGGATGGAAGAAGTAAAACGGACATCACTCGGAGAACAGCCGAAGCTAAGAGGGAGTTTATGGGAAAAAGACAACTGCTGTGCTCAAATAAGATAGGACTATAACTCAGGAGAGAGTATACCAAAAGATTCGTAAGGAGCGTAGCACTCTATGAATTGGAAGCAAGGGCCATTGGGAAAGCTGACCAGAACAGACTAGAAGCCTTCGAAACCTGGTGCTGGAGGAGGATACTTAAGAAAAAAAGGATGGAAAAAATAAGAAATGTAATGTTCAGAAGAATGGAAGAGGAATGGACCATTTAATGGAACACCATACCGAAAAGAAGAACAAGATGGATTGGACACACCCTGAGACACAATGGGTTTGTGAGGAACATAACTGAAAGTAAAGTAGAGGGAAAAGTCCCCTAAAGGAAGACCCAGGAGTAAGTTCATGGACCAAATAAAGAGTAAAGTGCATAGGAAGAGAAACCAGGGGGTAAGGGAACAAGCATTAGATAGGGAAGAATGGTGGAGGGATGCAGTCCAATCAATCTTAGAATTGAACGACCAACGAATAAATGAACGAATTATCAGGTTAAGGAACACCTTAGGGGTTGCGAAAACATTATGTAATTCAATGGCTGTGATAAGATATTCCAATACTATTAGAAGGAGAGACGCCAGGCAGAGGGAGGGCTCACTAATGCAACGCGGAGGCGAGAATACAATCCAAGAGAACTTTGACAGTGCGCCATAGACTCAAGGGACTGGTGAAGAACACGGAGACACAAAGGAAAGGGCGTGAGTGTCCGTGTGCGTAATCCACTGAAGCACGAAGCCGGTGAAGAGGCACGTCATGATAGCCTTAAATACGAATAAACTTCACGGTAGGGCATTGTTGTTCGTTCGGAGAACATATCAGTTATTTTCTACTACCGGAAACATTTGGACAATCTTATCCAAAGAAAAGACTATTAAAGAATTATCTATTCCAAGAGAACTCATTACGAAATCGGGCCTCGATTAAGTAGCCATTTTTAAGCAAAACACGAGTAGGCAATAAGGCATTTAATGGGAACTACACCATTCCTTTTTCTAAGAACCCACATTAAGACCCTCAGTATATCGTCCTATATTTACGAGTTTCTCCCTAATCAATTAAACACGCCGAGTGACTTGTGTAAAAGCAACGAAAACAATCGAATAAGTTCTGCCGAATAGTTTTTAGGCTCGAGTCAGCATAGACATGGCAACCGTTATTCAGTCAAACCAACGGCTGGGAAACGCTTCCAAACACGGCGGTTAGCTATTTACAAAAAAAATAAAGGAATAATTGATTCAATTTTTAGGCACTGATTGAGTCGTAAATTCCTCCGGAGAAGATATTAGCATATTGGGAAATTAGCAATAAAAAGGGTAGAGGGTGGAAAACACAAAAAAATGACCATTTCCTTCTTTTTTATCTGAAGTCTAACCATATGGGAAACGAAGCGGAAAGTAATAAAAGAAAGACATGATGTAAACCATGAACTTAATAACACGCACGTTAAGCCAACTCATCTCGAGCGCTTAATTACAGGCACTTTATTCCAGTTATGCAGCAGACGGTTACATTCGCATGACCTTCCCTCCGGCGACATTTCCTCGAGCTTGCTCAAATATAGCAAAAAAACCGGGCAAAAGGATTTCGTGACCATCACCTGCCGATTCTTTTAGTGCTTTTATTTATACATCCATGAAAAATTAATTTTCGGCAGTAAAGACTGAACGCGGCGTATTTCAGCCTTCTCATATCGTTTTCATTTCCTCTTCTTTCCAGAAGATTCGATTTCCTTCTGGTTTGGCATGAAACTTGAAATTCCAGTTAGGAAAAATATTTAGGCGATCCAGGTGTTTCGTAACTATCCACAATAATGTGGAAATATTCTACGGACTCCGTCAGGAAAGAATGCATTCATTGGCCACAAATGCAGGTGTGTCCAATTACTCGAGCACTCTTCTTAGGGAATACATCGCCAGGAGTGAGGAATTAAATCTATTAACGTGCTGAACATGGCAAGCAGGTAGATATGAAAGAATTAGAAGGAAGTGTTTTAGGAAATTAGAGCAACAGGTAGCGCTATTAATGTCTCGACGAATAGAAAATAATACTCCCTTTGGGACGGTCCTTAGACCTTTCAATAAACAGATTGCGCTAGCATAGTTTTGAACAATTGAAAACGTCGGAGGATATATTTTATGTAGCGTAAAAACTTTTATTACCGACCTAAGTTTCCATTGCCTTGCAATCATTATTTTTCACCTTTAAAAATAATTACGAGGCAATCGAAACCTAGGTCGGTAATAAAAGTTTTAAGTGTGGAATTTACTAAGAGATTATTCTTTTTCATCATGAATGCGGTAACATTCCACAAAGTTACGCCTTCAACCATTTAGTTTATTCGTAAATGCTTACGCAATAGATACTTCCTAAACTGTTCGATAGCACATGTACGGACGAAGCAATATTTTCAAATTAGGGGCGAATTCAAAATAGATCAATGCAAGTACTGAGATCAAATACTGAGTCATAAAATTGTAGCCAAAAAACTGACTGAAATTCTAAGGGAGTAAAATGAAATTATAAATATAAAAGCAATATTTTGCTTTGACTCTGGTCACAAAACAATGGAGATAACGGGAATTTGATTAAGCAAGAGGTCTTTTGTTTTGATAGGGTGATGATACTTTCGCAATTTCATTTTGCATTGTATACGTTACGCTTGTTTGTAATTCATTCACTTTAGAGTCAATTCTTGCAAAAAGGTTAATGTTATATAAGTGATTTATCATAATCTTATAAAACTATAACTATCTCTGACAATAGCAGTGATTCACATTCTGTTGTGTGTTCCAGCATTATCAATATTTTTTCCATTTTCATTTTCTCATTGTTTATACTTTTTATATCTACTAATTATCCTTGTAGAGTGATTTGTAGTTTGTGGCACAGTGACTGATTTTTACTGTTTTCTATATTGGTGTAATTTTGTTAGAATAAAGAAGAGTTGGTTAACTCCAAACAGGATGTTATCCAAAGCGGAACCTATGTCGCTCGTTTTGAAATTCTGCAATATTTACATTTGTGTGTAGGTGTTTACACGAGGAACACATAAATAAAAATATGAATAGAAATGTTTGGTTATAGATAACTGATGAATAATATTTCGCGAAGTATCCCCTTACCATCCAGGAAAAATGCAGAAAAATTACCCCTATTTTATTGAGTTAAATCTACCTCAAACCACTATTAGCGAAGCGAGAACAATTGCCGTTAACATCGCTGCCGTAGTCGAATTCGGCATTTTAGACCAAAATGTAGGTATTTTGAGAAGTAAAAAACCATAGCTACCGCTCCGAAACTCAACGCTATCATTCATCAGTTCCAGAATCTGATAAATGCGACGCGCGATCGATAGTCTTAGCCTATCACCCATGATGTGCAAGTCCCGACGTCGGGAAACTTTTTCTCGATGCATACAGCTCTCCACAGTTGTTTTTTGTTCAAGGTTTTGTCGTCGAGTTCGAGAGACGTCTCGATCTGCGAGGCCGTGAGGAGATGGTTGCGCAAAGAGGGAGGCGAGCCTCAGCCCGAGCCACGCCGGCCGGTCGGCCTCTCTGAGGCGCGACGGCGATTAACAGTAAAACAAAAATAAAAAGCTGGCAAAGGGATAGGGGGGGGAGGAGTTCATGTGACGGGGAAACAGGTTTTTTGGCTCTTTCGACGTCCGAGGAATCGCCACGCCGTCCACATACTGACACGCGTGCCAGGGAACTCACGGAATTCCGACAATCAACACTTCCCGTATTACCAGACAGCATTACCACATCAATCCCCCCACCCCCACACGCTATGTATGTGCGAGACTATTTTCTTCAATTGTTCTTGCTTTGTGACAGGAGGGATACGCACCTTACGTCGCCAAATGTATTTTGCCAAATTGTCACAAATACTTCAGCTGGATATGATTTCAACAATGGGAACCATCCTCCCCCAAGCTTTTGGAGTCGATGCAAAGAGGAAAATATATTCATATTTCAAATAGCTAAAAATGAAACTGGGGAGCACACGCGACTTGTCCGAGCAATAACACTACACGGCAATTCTACGAATGAACTATTGCAGATGTATCTAAATCTATGCTCTTGTGAAATTCTACATTTTCATGCATTTCGTTTGTATTTTTAGAAATCTGCATGTTTAGGGTGATATCTCAGAAGATGCCGAGTGAATTTGTTACCGCCAAGCGAATGACAAATGTACTGCTCAGTTCGAAATATATATATCCGTGCACGGTCGACGATGAATGGAATTATGTGCACAGATACAACTCGGTAACATGCCGAATTATTGTTACTTACACATTCTTACAAGTTAACTGCTACGCAGGTATTTCTACTTTAATTATCGTGAATAGTTCGATTAATTCTTTCTCCTCAAACCATCAGCCAACTAGCGCCAAATATATTGATTTTTCCCGCCTGTGAGACATCTAGGCACACGATATATGTTTAGCAACAATGGGTTTCATGATTAAATCAACAAAAAGATTTACCAAGAGACAAGGCATTTTAGAGTCCCAATCTCGCCAAACAGAATAATAAAACCCTCATCATAATAATCCCTTGGTAATTCGCCTGCATGAGCAGGATAACTGTCTCGCCCTGATTTTGACCAAGGTAAAAACTACTCTCGTCATTTCCTTGAACTTCAATCAAACTGTGCGAGCAAATGTAAACGGCTTTCAAGGGTAATTATTAGAAGTTCATGTGGAGCCACTTTGTGGTAACAGGGAGCTGTAACTGATTCCAGTTGCTACTTTCATTTTGATAGCAATAGAAAATGCTACAACTTCAATCGGTGAAATTCATTTTACGACCAAACGTTTTCTGACGCCGAGTGCTGGCAAAAACGTCAAACTAGCCACTTAAAATCCTGAGACTTGCCAGTTTTGGGCCATTTTAAAATTAGGTAATAGCCTCATCTTTTTTGGTTTAATTAATTTCAGAGGACGAAAGCCGATGATTTTTTGGGAATTGGCCATCTTTAAAAGCACATATTTTATTTTTTTTAGACTCAATTCTTCCTAGAGTATACCCAATACGCCATACGAAGGTAAATTACTCTAACAAGCTCGCAGAATTGGCTTGTGCCACAAAATCTGGTTTCAGCCAGACCAATCAACAACCTACATAATTATGATTATATGGAGGGATATTAACTAAAGACAGGAAATATTTCATTTTCGACCCTTGCTCGTCCTGATAAATGACGAATTTTCACTGGAAATATAATGATCACAAAAATATCTTTCTTATAAAAAATATTATGCAACTTAATTCATACTTGGGAAAAGAGCCCAATCGGCATATGAAATATTTTGATGCAGATTCAGTTGAATGCTCTCAATCTCGAATGCTGAATTTCTAGCCACATTGGATTAATGATGGATACTTAACTTTGATGATAGATTCTACCATAGCTATGAATTAAAAATGAAATATATTGCTAAAAGTTCTCTAAGATCCAAAGAAGTTCCGAGGGGAACTAATGATGACTCAGAACTTGGGTGAATATAGAGTTAAAATCTGTTGCGAGATCATAGGACTACCGTACAAAAATTGTGAAAAGAGTAAAAAAAATCGTAGACAGCTTAGCAGTTAGGCGAGAAGCACAAAGTTTTCGATGTAAGGGAGCATTTTTAATAAATGAGGAAGACATAAGAAAAAAACTGTCAATAAGAATTCGTTTCCGTTAAAGCGTAAGAAAGGAAAACAGACTTTCATGTTATAAAAGGACATAACGGCTGGGGGTGTAATTTAGTACAATCGTTTGCTCAGGGGTATGCACTACAAATGAGTCAATGGTGAAACGCAGGTCTATTCTGTAACACCCAACCCATATATGACTTGCTGTTGAAAATCACTCGCGGTACTCAATGACTTTCACGCATCGTAAACTTGCTGCTGGACAGCTGCTTTGGAGCAAAACAAGAAAACCGCGGAGAGTAAGGATTCATGAACTGGAGACAATACGCCGCTGAAGTCGCCAGCATGTTTTTACAAGTTACAAGGCCCATGGTCTATTACTATTAGGCCCATGGTCAAACCACTAAATGGTCAGATGCAGAAGGCTAGCATATTTGAAAAGAGAAAATCCAGTCCTAAGCACAAGTAACAGTCAACTTTATGTTAGTCATTAGAGTGACTATGATAGAGAATAATGACACGGGACGAGAGTAGAGCTGGTTCTAGGAGGAGAGGCACTAGAGACGGTGGACGAGTTTGTTTATTTGGAAAGCAAAATAACATCAGATGGGCGGAGCACGAAGGAAATTGTAAGCCGCATTAACCAGGCCAAGTTAGCCCTCAACAAGAAAAACGAACTCTTCACCGCCAGCAACATTAATTTAAGGATTAGAAAATTGCTATTGAGGACTTTTGTATGGAGCGTTCTGCTCTATATGGTAGTGAGACCTGGACAATTGGAAAGAGAGAGAGAAGGAAAGAATGGAGGCATTTGAAGTGTGGTGAAATAGGAAAATGCTGAAAACACCCTGGGTGGCAAGAGTCACAAACGAGGATGTGCTTAAGAGGATAGGGGAAAGACGGTGTCTGCTCAAAATGCTAAATGAGAGAAGGGACACCTGGATTGGCCACATTCTCCGACACGAAAGCTTGGTTAAGACCATACTAGAAGGTACAGTTGAGGAAAGAAACCAGAGGGGCAGACCTAGACTGGACTATATGGGACAGTTGATGAAGGAACTAGGTTGCCAATCGTTCAGAGAAGTGAAAAGATTGGCCCAAGATCGGTTCAAGTGGAAGACTGTTGCAGACCAATCCAAGGATTGTAACCAGAGAAGATTAGAGTAACCTCCATCTCCATTAGCTCTCTTAATTTTCATCAAACTAGATACAGTTACAATGTTTAGGACACAGTATTAGTTGTTGTATTTTTGGAAGCCCCCATTGCTTGCCTTTTGCTTGTTTCCTTATATGGTCACTTAGAGCATGGCATTTGATTGGATGAGAGCCATTATTCCGCACACGTTTGGTTTCTCACAAACTCCTGCCATTCTCCGCACGTACGGTCCTTCAAAGTTGGAGTCGAACTTAGCGTTATTCAAGATTCCCAGCGAGTTAAGCAAACATTTCCAGAAATGGCGTCGTTTGCGTCGGCCTCCGGCTAGTTGAAGCAACTCTTTGGCTCTCTAAACACGAAGCGGGAATCTCCAATGGTAAAAATATTCCGCAGTACATGGGATGCAATCACACATGATGACACACGTTTACTAAGTTTCTGCTTGAGAAATAATAACAAGAACCCCAAAGCAAAGGAATCTACTCATTCATCTACAAAGGTACTTGATATTGACAGTATGTTCTTTGTAAAATTTTGGAATATTTTGTTTGGTATGCCCCAAGGTATTGGTAAACTAATTTGAGTAGTAATATTACTACAAGCCTTTCCTTCTAGGTATGATAATGCTTTTCATTCTTTAGTATTTTCCTCCTATTTATCCCGTGCATCGTTTGAGGGCGATATTTATTTATAAGCCTCGAAAAAGTGCGGATGAACGCAACTTTTTCATTTTCAAGAGATCGTCCCTCCAAATTACGTTCATTGCAAAATGCAGTGATAGAAATCTCATCGAGGTTATTCGGGAAGGTGATCGAGAAATCTGGTCATTTAGGCCACTCAGGATGAGTGGGTTTGTTGGCAGCGAGGGTTTTACAGGGGAAATGGACGGAGGGCGAAGAGAAACTGGAATTCAAACCCGGAACTCCAAATCGTCGATGAGGTTTGCTACCGCTACACCAGCCGGCTGACTTTAATTCAAAGAGGGGTTTCAAGAAAACTTACACCCCACAGCGGTTGTAAAATGTTTAAGACCTCGTATTTTCCAATTTCTCACAGTTTTACCTTAATTTACAATCGGTTAAACGTCAATGGCATGTATCTTGGACGCGGGACCAATGCAATTGAGGATTTCGATCGGGAGTGAGTGTCTCCAATACGAGAAGGGGTCATTGGACGCAATTAATGCCACTTCGGCACTGACCAATCGTTTGAGATCCCCTCGCTCCTTCACCCCAATCGATGACCACTAAAGAGAGCAATTAAAATACTATCCACCGATCATTTCTCGAGAAATCGATCGATCGGCCCTATAAGGCCGAGTTTCTACCGTCTTTCATCCTTCACCGTCGCTAAAGAGCGTGGTGCAATAGGTCAAGTGCCCTCCCTTCCTTTGAACTGGTCCGAATATGGCGTATAATGATCGGGAAAATAAGTCCCCAAACAAGTAATCGCTGGGTTCTGGTTTTCTGTTTTATTGGTTGACGGAGCGAAGCGGTAAATACGTGGAAGTTTCTAAAAAATTATTCATTTTAGATAAAAAGTGCGTAAAATGAGGAGGGGATATTGGTTGCCACGTATCTTGTAGAATAATTCCAATTTATTATAAGTCGATGTGTTTATTTTCACTCAAAATCATCGACTAAAATCCGTAACTCGAGTACGAGTCGAGGAGAAAAAATTTTCGACACTGCATGTTTCGAGTATGTTTTGCGATATGAATACGTCGAGTACCACTGGTACTTTGGAGTGATGTTTCCTAATATGAAACTTAATGCAGCGTATTTATAGGGATCAACTCGCCGTAGCTAACCAGTAAAAGAGATACATATTGTTTTATGCAGCTGTACAGCAGAAATATTAACCCCGATAAAGGACTCTTAGACTAACGGATTGAATGACAGCTGACTGAGTCGCCTATAAGTCGAAGGTAAATTTTCAGTGGACAAAAAACTTAACTTTTCTCAACTTACGCGAATATTTATGGCAATTCCAATGCAATATTCACATCAAATTTCTGCAGAACAAATTGCGAAAACACGGGTTTAGCACCAATCTTAGAAACCTTTCGGATCTCATTTGTCTGCCCTCAATCGTCTGTCGGTCGATTCGTTTTCTATCCCTCCAGACAAACGGATGTTCAAGAATAGGCTTTTCAGCCATTTAGTGAGAGAGCTAAATTCGTGACTCGATTGGAGAGACTACTGAATAATATACAACGTTCCGATGTCACATGCAGCATATCATTACTCTTGTTTGTTATTCGTTATGCTATGTCGTTGGCGCTTACATTTATCTCTGCCGTTTTGTTTCCGTCTATTGAAGTGTTTTTTGTTTGCATACATTTGAAGCGTATAATAATCCCTGGGATTCCAAAGGAGTGCTGCTCCTCCTAGATCAATGAATATTGCGAAATATCTTCTCTCTAGGCACAAGCAGGATTCTAAAAACAGGCTCGATTTTTGTTCACAAATCGAATAAATATTGGTATTAGTAGTAAAAAGTGTATTTAAAATCCATACCGCAACAAGGAGTATAAATACTCCGTGTTAACATAGAAATCGTGCTTGCACATACATAAACCCCAGTTACGCCCATGCCCTTTCCATATAGGTAGCTTTGAAGAAATTGGTTTTAGCTGCTAGGGCTTGGAGACTGCCTCTCTTACAATAACTTCCTCCGTAGTTCCCTCTCCTCACATGCCTGTTTTGTTGTTTTTTTTTGTGTTTTGAGTTAATCCCGCCAGAAAGTGAATTTCCCTATGTCATTTGTTTTTGTAACTGCATAATCTTTGGTTGTGAATAAAACTGCACTTCCGGTATATTCTTCAATCCGTGATGGTGTTGTATTTTTGCCTGATTGCCTAAATCCCCTAATATTTTTGTGGGAACCTGAAATCTTCAACATGTTTTGCTTTCCTTAAACTCACGTACTGCTTTATTAACGTCATCCTGCTCTTAAGACTAAATATTCATTTTCTTGTTAGTATCTTGCAATATATTCGCGGGTTGACCCAACCTCTCTCACCACTCACTCGCCTATTTTATATACCTTTTATGAGATTCACAAGGGATCCGAAGGAATAGTTTATAAAAAAAATAAGTTTTTTGAAAACTTCCAGATACGATGAACCAAAGCAACACGAGTACTTAAGACAGTAGACTCATAAACTACACGTTGTGAGACGTTGTTATTATATTTTTGGTTTATAAAACTTCAAGAAGTTAGATAATTAATGTTTTGACTTCGTGCACCCACTTGTCTTATTTGTTTACATTCGCAGAACAGAACAGAGGCTGAAGAATTCGCAGGAAGAAATTGTTGATTATTGACTTTTGACTGTTCCCTTGTTCTTATGAGTCAGATTTTGTTTCAAGCCAAGGTATTATTTCACAATAGATAATTTATAGACTCATAGTTTTTTACATTTGGGTGAGTTAAAAACCTGAGTGTAAGACATGCTGCGAAGAGGCTAAGAAATGCATGTTTCATTAGCAGATATAATTCAGAGTTGTTCACCGACGGAACAGGATGGCAACGGAAAATTTTTAAAAAGGTCATTCCTCATAAGCAAATTGAGGTGGCTGAAGTTTTGGCTTTCCTTACTGAGGACCTCGATTCGAATCCCAACATATTTCTGAGTGGAATCCCGATCCCTACTTGGGTGCTATACGGAGGACACTTATATGATTTCATTCATCGGTGGGGAAACACTGGCAGAAGTTACTTTCAGCAAGCGAACTTCTTCCTAAACTGCACGCGTACACGGCTCTGAAAAATCCGCTTGCAGAACTACTGAAACTTTCGCAATTCACTTGCAGAGATGTATTTTTCCCAGTGTGAAAGGTAACCAGCAAGTCTCTGCACTGCACCTTCAGAATCAACTTGCAGAAGTAACTCAACAGTGCAATCACACCATGAAATTAAATTTCGAATGTGGTAACTAGTGAGAAATCTCGCTGGAACTCCCTCTCTGTCGCAAATTACGTCAGCTTTTGGTCAACTCCACAAATAGTCCACGAATCTAATCAAATGTGACGGGTAAAAAAGTAGGATCGCAAAACATTTTCCATCAGATACCCGTTTAATTGCTAAAGGAATAAACATTTCCAAACTTCCTTAACCGCAGGAGACCAATCTCGCCAGACCTTTGTTTCCGTGCGTTCAGGTGAGACCAACGTGTCCTCCCCGAGCTTAAATGGCTCAGGGTAAAATACGATTTTAGACTTTTGTTGGGGGAGTGGCGCCCAGGCGCCAGCCTCGTCTCGTTTAAACTTAGGAACGGAAGCCAGGGATCCAGAGAGGGGAAGGGGAGACTGGGGAAGGATGCCAAAATGAGGGGATACACTCACCAACCCTCCCTCCCGCACTACCCACCTCCCCTCCACGTCCCCATGCCAACCACGAAAGCTTTTACCGTACCTCACCGTACCCACAAACACCTCTGCTACCCTGAGAAACATTGCAAAGTTAATTTTTTGCCACATTCTACGTTGAGACAAAATGCCAGCCTCCCCGAATATATGGCCGTTTCAAGGGCCCGTTTCAACTTCACAACAACCTCCAATGTCGATAAAATTCATACACAATGGCAGGTTTCTCGGTTATAAGCGCTTTCAGTTGGATTACTAAGAGATAAAACCGTCTAAAATAGAGGAAATATGCGTAAAAAGAGGCGTAATCCGCCTTTCTTTTTCAAGAAATTCAATCATTGGATAATCTCAAAATTTGAAAAGTTCGATTTCGAACATTAATTAACACCAACTATCATTTTTCAAGTCTTGCAATAATTAATGAGATTAGCTCAATTTCCAAGCCAAGGTTAAGAACTTCAACCCACAATTAGGAATGGATCGACTTTTTTACGATGATCCTCGCTCATTCCGTTTCTGGAAGAAAAACGATTCAGAAAATTTTTCTCGAGTCTGATCTCTCGCTATTTTCCAATCTTCGACTCAATGTATTTATAAAGAATTCTTATGCGATATGGTACTTTTTCACAGTTTTTTATTTCATGTCGACCGGTTTCGTCACATAGGCGACGAAACCGGTCGACCTGAAATAAAAAACTGTGAAAAAAGTACCATATCGCATTTGAATTCTTTAGAATGGATTTTCACAAAGTTAAGCCAAAATTAATCGAGTTTATCTCAGGCTAGAATTAATCGAATGTATTTCTGGCAAATATCTTAGCACGTTGGAATTAGATTATTACTTTTTTTAATGATGGGACTCAAAAACTTTAACAGGCAGTGAGAAAGCTCCGAAAGCCATGAAAAAAACACCATCTTTCGCATGATACTCTCCGAGAATTTTCGAACAAAACAGTTAAAATACGTTTCCCACGGACCATTGTAATGAGCAATGACGTATGCCTTTTTCTCCGACAATAATTCTCATTAATCGACGATAAGGATCGTTGACCAAAATTTAAAGAGAGGTCACTCGGTTTCCTCCTGTCGTTTATATTATAGCTCATTGGAACCGTTAGATCAATGGAGTCAATCAGTAGAATAGCAACCAGCAAGCAGACTACGGGTCATAATTGCTAAAAAATAAGTTCAATGATTTCGTAATGGCGCCGGATTCAGCATTTTGACGGCTATCCTAAAGGTGCCAGCGCAAGCTCAACAAACGGGCTTTATCTGACTTAAATATTTTCTCACAAACGCTTGGTATGGAGGAGGTGGCCATTTGCAAACCATTCCAAGCTATCTTAGTGATTTTTTTCCTTTTGAACCAAATGTATGGTTTGCAAAATTGCATAGCCATGATAAGAAACAAGTAAACTGTGAAAGGAACTACCAGCACCTGTAAAAAAATTATGAAAAATGAATTTCCTATTGGGCGTTCCAAATTTTGGCTGTTATAATGTGCCTTAGGGAGAGCGCCGATGCCAAACATTGTGTGGTCACCGCTGCACAGTAGTCCAGGTACCCAGAAAAGTTGGCCATGGATCGAAAAGTAAAGTAGTTATTCAGGGTCAACTGAGTGCAGGGAATCGAAGTCAAAAGAACACTACGTCCGAAATCGACGCTAGCAGGTAAGGAAGTGCAGAACTGTCGCTCCTGGGCTGTTTAAAGTTATAATACTCCACAGAACAATATTAATTTCCCTGGTGCTGTTGGGTAACGTCGAACCTCCGGCCGTATCAAGATTTACAGAGGAAAAAATCTCCACAAGAACCCATACATAAATGCGAAACGTCCTATAGTGATTTTGGTCTTAAGGCCTGTAGCACTTGACCCGAAAAGGTGGCAACGCCGAACTTCCTTCCTACAGGGGGCTAGATCACCTATAGTAGGGGGCGCCCTTTCAGACGACGGTGAATAATATGTTTGGCGGAATGTGGAGGGATCTCGGTGAAATTCTGTGCGAGGAGCCAAACTGGGATGACGCCGAGTAAGTAAGTGCGACGAAAAAAAATAAATTGGTGAGCAAGAATTCCAGGCCAGACGGCGGGAAGCGTTCGTTTTTTGTTTCATTTGTCTGGAGAAGGGGAAAGAGATAGAGAGCGGTGAGGGAAGAGAAAATCAGATACGTTTTCCTCCAGCAAGTACACGGATGAAGAGGGAAATGCTTGCTTTTAGTTTCGGTGAAGGGTGGACGGACTAATGAACAAAAGGAAGCAGATCGTTTGTCTCTGTAAAACGAGCCGGCTGGACTTCGGCATCGTTGGGTACCAATGGCCGATCTGTGTACAAAAAGGAGGACAGTGTGTAACAAATAGAGGGAGGTATTGGCTGGTTGAATAATATTTTACTATTGAATTTTCGTCCTCATTTTGTTGATCCACGTAATCAAAATAACACGGAATTGAGACCATAAATTACGTGTTTACAGGCTTGATAATGCACATGATAATTAATCAACTGAAATATCTTTACCACCTTTTTGGTCTAGTAAATAATTCGCCTTTGGCCGATGACACCTCCAATACAGTTATCATGACGAAAAACTACATTATTGGTTTACCTAACTAAGATAATATTCACTGTCGAAAGACACGAGTAATCTGCCGTGTACAATAAATAACTTGATTTAGCACAGATAGGAAATGGAAAATAATGATGTACTGAGTATGAAATATGGGTATCTTATGGCAAGGAATCAGATCGGTCCACAGAACTGCAGATTCTCAGGCATTTTGGCGCTGAGGATATTCAAAGTACCAAAGCATCGAACTCTAAAAGCCTACTACATAGTTTAAAGCAATATTTTGCAGTGATTTCCATGTCTGCATTACGCCCCAGTTACCTCCCCTGTAAAGCATTATCACGAGTAAATGAGAAAGTTGAATTTCGATTAAAAAAAGGAACTTTGTGCACTCTCCATCGTAGGATTTTTTAAAAATTGGTCACAGAGAAATTTCCTAACACGAAAAGACATTACAGTAAATGTGTCAAGGTTTTCTCCGAGACATTACCTCTGCCAAGTAATTAGTTATGCTGCTGACCAGAAGAAATCATTCGACGGAATAAGTTGTGTAGGCTTCGATCCTTCACCAAGGAAGAATTTAAGTCGACTTTTCTTTGCCTCGTTAACTCATGCCACCTGATCATTTATCAAGGCTGAGGTGCTAGAAAATAGTTTCTCCTATCCTCTTCAATAAGAACTTTACATTGGAAAAAAATTAATGGGTCTCTCAGGAATTATTTTACCACTCTTATTTCAGCTTTGCACAAGGGAATAAGAAATAATGAGGTGCATCGAGTAGTTTTGAAAAATTAGGATTCTTTTTACAGCTTGTTTAAATTAAAACCTACGCGCAGCCATCAGCTCGCTTCCTGGAGAATTTGAAACATCCCGGATGATCACGGTAGGCATCCTCTGGTAATTGAAAACCCATTTTCTTCTTTGAAACAATTTAAGGGGTAGAGTGTGTCAATGGAAAACAAATGGAGAATGTATTGAGACGATTACGAGAAGTCGTAATGCAAAATCCCCGAATTTTGAAGAAACTACACATGACCGGGGAAAAGAAATGGAATTTCCTTCGACGGAAACTTAAACAGGAGCGAAAGCCTTGAGATAAAAGGGTGCTGGATGAGACAATCGCTCGGCGAGACGAAACATCATGCAATATCACAATTCGAATGAGTCAGCAGAATTCTTTTTCACTTATCTATCACCGAATAAGAAATATATATTGCTATTCGAATGATCATTTTCTCTAGCGTCATCTTCAGGTGAAGATGACGCTTAAGCGTTGAGTACCTGAAAATGACGCTTAAGCGTTGAAACCCGGGTCGTGTGTGTTTTTAAGTATGTGGTTTTGTAAATGTAACCATTAAATCCTCAGAAAAAATTAGAAGCGAAGGTTAAAATGAGTAGGTGTAACTTTACAAGAATATCCAAACGGACTTGGCATTGCTGTCGCCTGATCCTATGAATCCACATAAATTAATACTTAAAGTGTTATATTTCATGAACCAAGAAATATATAAAATAATAAATCATTTAAAAAATCATTCTTATTCAATGATTTATAATAATAAATCTCTTTTAAAAATATAGCCTTAAAACCCGTTTACAGCATAGCTTTCAAAGTTAGTCCTTGAAGGGAAATTGACGTTCAACAGTGAATCCGAATATTTTACCAAATACATTCTTTTCCCGCAAGGCATTGTTAAACATTACCAATCACATCAAGATTGGATCGACCCCGTTTTAAACCATTTATGGAGCAAACCAGTCTTTCTAATGCACACAAAAACACAAAAAACTATATTAATATCAGCAGAAGCGGTTTTCTATTTAAGAGACAATGCTCAATGCACGGCACAAATTCTTCTGGAGAAAATAATCTTGTTCCAACCATTTTCTACCATACACGGAATCAAGAAAGTCAAGCTTCGGATATGACTGACTGAATGGTGAAGATAATGCCTATTCAGAAAACTCGGGACGCGTTAAAACGAATTACAACTCCCTGGCTCTTCGCGGTTCACCGCTTTCATATGCGACCGCGTTTTTGCTAAGTTGAGTGTTACGGGGAAAAGAAATGGAAATTCCTTTGTCGGAAACTTTAACGAGAGCGAAAGCCTTGAGATAAAAGGGGGCCGGATGAAATGGATGGATGAAGTTGTTATATTTTTTATTGCCTTCTCTTCCGATTTTTATAATGCTTTCTGAGATACGAGCTCTTGATATTTCTGTCCATTCGTCTTCGGTCTTTCATTATTCCAATCGCATGATCATGAAACTTGCTCAAATATAATAGAGGGCCACCTCGGAGAAGACATCGAAGATGTTCAGCAAAACACATGTTTTATCATATTTTGTAGCCAAAATGACGATAAAATAATCACAGTTATTTTCCTAACCATGGTAGTTACTCCAAATATATGACATCAAATCAGTTTTTGAACTAATATCATTACCGGAAACAATAGAAAGTACTTTTAGGGAATAAGATAAAAAAATTAAATTTCACCGTATCCAACAAAAATTTTTTCGAGAAGCTATAATGCTACCGATATGATATTGTTCTATTTCATGATGACATATATACTTATTTATTTATATTAATCTTCACTATCCCGAATACAGCACAATGGGCCAATTTACGTCAGGTGAATAACAATAACAACGGGCGAGACACAAACACTCATGTCCTGAGGATATAATATTCTACCCAGGCGGGACTCAAACCCGCGACCCTCGGGTTAGCAGGCGAGGACTTTACCCCGCCACCACCGGGTCCGATAATTATCAGAAAACAGCGAGATTACGAAAGTAACAAACAAAATAGGTATAGATGTTTCCTTAGTTAATGCGGTAAAAATGTCAAAAAACTTAAGCCTAAGAGAAAATCAAAATATTTCAATCAATTTTAATCATATCAATTCTCGACGTGCCAAAATGTTAGTGCAAATCACCCATCTCCCCTTCGAGATTTCAGTCTATTTACTAAAAGAGGGACTGACAAAACTGAAACAGTAAATTTCCGAGTCGATTCATCACCTCTACTCCGCAAGATTTTCTTTTAAAAATGATGCCGGAAAAAAATGGACAGATGATTTACTAGTGGAATTTTTCATTCTTCCAGTAGGTGGTGTGAGCATTTCCAAATGGATCTACAAAATGCATTTCCATTTCAATTCAGTCGCCGCTGAGTTCCGCATAATCCATTAAAAATTTCATTCAGTTGATGAGATTGCCTTTCGGTCTCTAGTGAGAAAACTATTCCTCGTGAAAAATAAGCCCATTTCGGCATAGCTTTCACCAATTACCTTCAGGAAGAGTTACGCCCGTCGACACGAGAGGGCGGAGAACCCAGATATACAAACTGACGTCCTCTTGTCAGAAAAATGTATTCAGAAGATTACAAAACGCCAATTACAGTGCTCCCTAATTATCCATCTAAGCAAAAATGTATCTTTTCTGTGGAAAATAAACGACATAATAAATAATTTGATCGTTTTAATTGCTTCCGAATGAGTAAATTATAACTTCCAACTTTAAGAAACAGTTTTCCTTTGAAAAGATTTCTTCATTTAGGCTTTAGTATTGATACATCCAGCTCGAAGTCAAAATGAAGCTACAAACATAAGCATATTTTGTCTTTAAGAATGATTTTTAAGTAATTAGGAAGGAGGAACGGAGTAGGCATTACCATTAAAAACCTATTTTTGCCCTGAAGGGCTCGAAAAAACCTAACAACATGGTATACTAATCATCCCCACCTCTTAGGCCGAAAATATTATCATCACGAAAAGCACTTAAGCACGCGGTGGCGTCAAAGGAATGTCGGATGCAAAGATAATAGTTCTAAAAATTGGTTGAGACGAGGACGTTTAGTTATAAATTCAAAACAAATTATTACAGAATTTTAAGCATTTTTGCCAAGGCTTGAAGCTATTACGTTGGCATTGGAACATGAAGGAAGCTAGAAAGGGATTTCCATCAACATTCCACGTCACTTCTGAGCATTTAGGGTATCAAATACCTGTTTAACATCGTAACATAGCACAAATATTTTTACCTCAAACCAAAATATTCTCTTACATTATATGACGTAACATCTAAAATATAAGGGTCAAACCTATAAAACATCATTCAAAACAGATATCAGATGATTCAAAATTATCACGCTCCTTGATTACGCCAGCATGTCCTATTGTTAGATCAAAGAGAGGGAAATTACTCGTAGCTGCTAGAACGAGATTTTATTACTCCTGAGAGAATGAAGTACAATAACTTTGCGATTATACGACGACTTTTAATGTAAGGTCCCACATATAATTCACGGGAAGAGACAATTAAGATACACACTGAGTAAACAATCAGGGAAAGAGAAGGAAGTAGCGGAGAGAAGGAAATAAAAATATGAGATCTGTTTTTCGAGCAGAATGATAAAATTCGTATACACTACGGGAGAATTGATTTTATGCATGGTTCAAACGAAAATAAATGCACATTTTCATGCAAATTATCTATAGGTAAAAACTTAGCCATTAGACTTGCTTTAGAATACAATATGAATATAACTGATACTTATTCTAGGTCAATAACCACGGAAACTCCGAGCCGGCGAAACCTACGGTCAGGTAGTGGGGCTGAAACTTTTTCAAGGCTGAAGGCTGATCGGTATGAGCGAATAACTGGACTGTCCGTCGGAAAACTTCCGTCAAATAACGGTCCAACCCTGAAAATGCTGATTATAGAAATATCAACAAGATATAGTAATTACATAAATACCGGTAACGAAGTTTATAAGGTTCTGCATTCGTTTGGGTTTCCACCGCGCACGAACAAACCCTAACGAATATAGAGATTAACTAGGAATTTGTACTCATTATTGGTTTAATATGGAGGCCTCATTTTGAGTTCTTACACCATTGAATGCGAAGGCAGATGTATTTTCCTCTGTGAAATTTCGTACTTACGAGCACTTGCGGGTGACTTCGCAAAGGTATTATGTAGAGAGGGGACGTTCGAATGGTCGAATTCTCGAATACCCCGAATATTGAGCTATTTGCACTTTTCGATATTCGAGAACCGAAAATTAATAATTTCACCCTCTCAAATATATTACACGAATCGACTGTAATTTTATTAAAATTCGCGGTCATCGGTTGGGTCTTACATGTTACAAAGCATTTGGTCTGCCAGATTTGGCTGGTACAAACTCAATAATTAATATTTCAAACAAAATTTCATCTTTTAAGTTAAGTAAGTATAAATTTACATAATCCATAATAACATCAGGGGAATTACATGAAAAAGCAAATGAATTAATTTTCAAACGCTCGCGAGGTTTGTTTCGTCCTTTCTTTGATTCCTCGTTGCACTATGACATTTACATTTTACAAATTCAATTTTTAAAATAATTGTGATTTCTTTATTTCATTAAAAGTTTGTGATTAACGCAGGAAAATACTAATAATAATGAAATCTTTAAATCTTCCACATTGTACGTTAAATAAACACATAAAAAAACGATATTCGAGCGAGATATTCGAATACGAGAAAAATGCTATTCGACCCATCTCTAGTGCTATGTCGTCTTATCCCGGTAGGGCAACAACCAATTCAATGGGATTCAATAAGAGACTGCCAGGGAGAAAATATTCACTAGTCTCTCGCCTGAAGAGAAATATTAATGACGCCTATCTGGAGCAAGAAGAAGGAACCAATCAACCTCCATCTCCCAAACTCAGTAAAAATGATCGATTACAAGGAATATCTAAAGGAACATTCACGAAGGGTGATGGAAAACTCCTCTTTTCCTCAAAACACGAAGAGGAAATATGAAGGCAATCACTCCCAGGGCCAACGAACCGAACGAAGTCACGCCTACCTCCTGGCCCACACGCATCGCGCATTATTTCAGACGTGGGCAGGAAATGGAAGGGAATAATTCGTGGAAAAGGGGGAAAAGGAAACTGCGATCAGGGTTTTATATAAAGAAAGGGATTCCGGTGCTCAACCACGCCCTCCAAGCGTCACACCGGAAAGAAGGCGGACGGGCAGGGACCGAAACGGAACGCTGAGCGTATCCTAATAACGCCCCGGAAAACTCATTTCTCTCCTCCCAGGACAGCAAGGTATCCGATCCATGGTATCGAACCTCGATGCCGAATTTTCTAGGCAAAAATGATACACCTACGTCCACGTGCCATCCTGCGAGCCACTGTAGAGGCATGCGGCGGGGAAAGATAGGATACTAGTCACGAAAGGAGAGAGAATAGGAAAAATGAGGTGGGACAGGACAGAGGTGAGTTTTATGTAAAAGATGTATCTCATCCACTGGTCTCGAAATCTACATTTACATGTTACCCTACGAGCCGTCACTTGGGCGAGTGACAGGGGGTGTTAGGACACCAGCCGTGTAAAGGTGTAAGGGATAAGGTTTTGGAAGGTGAAATGGTGACGTGCATTATGGGAGTGTATTTAGTGGAGCTCATTTTTTATTGTGCGCAGAAAGAACGAGTAGGAGTAGTAGTAACTTTTCAGCAGTGTATCTTTCGCTGATTTTATCGCTCCTATCAGACCTAGAGATGTAGTGAGGCATCATGGTTATATTTTCTATGTCGCTCTGAAACACACCAGTTCTGAATTTCTCAAGCAACCTTAGCCTAGCGTGTAGCCTCCGAGTCTCTAGGTGCAATTTTATGGCAATAGTATTGTTGTGGGCTCCTAAGTTTTGGTGAAATCTTTATGACCAGGGTCCCAAATGATCGCGGCGTATTCGAGGTGTGGCCTAACCAGAGCAAAGTAGCATCTCTCCTTAACTCTTTCATCCGAGGACCATCCTATTATACGTTTAACAGAACCTAGTTTCTTTAATACTGCGCCGCATATGTTTTGTATGAAATAATCAATAATGGTGCGTAGAAAAAAGAATTTTTGTGCATCTATTATTTCGGCATTGTATCTTTTTGGTCGCATACATGAGTTCTAGGGAGGGAATTGATGAGGAGGGGTCTGAGTAAGTAGGCAAAGAAATGGTTGGTGAAAACTCTAACATGGGGCGTGGCGCTGTATGGGTGGAAAACTTGGTCATTGCGAAGAGAGGAATACCAGAATGCGTTTGAGATGTGAGTATGGAGAAGGATGGAGATGGTGAGCTGGGTGGCGAGATGGACCAACGAGGAGGTTCTGGACATGGTTGAAGAGGAGAGGAAGCTAGTGGCGGAGGAGAGTGGAGGAAGCAGAAGAGATGAATGGAGGGCGTTTGGAAAAGAGTGGGAATGTAGAAGAAGGTAGTAAAGGGGAGAGCAATGGGGAAGCGTGGAAGAGGAAGTAAGAGGATAGGAATTCTGAACGAAATAAGAAGAGAGAGACAATATAAGGAATTCAAGAGGAATCTAAGGGCAGTTATCCTACCGGAGAGCGAACGGAGCGATATGCCAGAAATGCCGAGGTTAGGTAAAAGTGTTAGGTGTCGGTTACTTAGTTACATAGTAAGGTTAGGTGTGGGTTAAGGCAGTTTGAGCGAAATATCATTTTACCTAGGAATCAGTGAATTTGGCCTCATTTTCAAGAAAAGTATCACCCTTTCAAAGATACCAAAAATTCAACCCCTTGCCACACTACTTTCCGAGATATTTGCCAAAAAATACCAGCCCTTTAACATGGGAAATGGTACGTGTATGCACTCCAAAGAGACATTATTTACAAAATGAGGTATTTCTAACAACTAGATGTCGCAAAAAAACTAACAATGTGTAGTTTCTATGTTTTCTCGACTATTTTTGAAAAAATCATATTGTCACCGCAGTAGGTTCTTGGTTATCACAAAAAAACATCCGTTTTGAAGGGATTTTAAACGCACCGCGCGAAAAAAAATTACTGAAGTTAAAGACTTATTTAGATATATTCATTTAATTACTGTCAATTTCAGTCATGTAACACTATATTATTGCACAATTAATAATGCAATATTTAATCCATGTGTCTTACAGCTTTTGAAATTAAAACGTATAATGCGAATATGGTCTCTATTTTGACTAGTGAACTATCTCGCTCAGACTACCTAGTGTTAGAACACTGTCCAAAAACCTACCGAAAGGCTGGTAAAATTCTCGAGTAATAATCAGTTATAGAGTTGTAGAGCGGGGTCATAAAACATCCTCCGTCTCGCACTGAAACTCGTCTGATTAAAAATTTTCAAGTAATCTAAGCCAAGTCCCCAATACTTCCCGGTTTGAAATCCAGTGAATACATGGCAAAATTATCAAGAGTGATGACACAAATGAATGAAGCGGCTAGATGAAAAGGGAGATCGAGAGCTACAGCAAACCAAACTTGGTTTATTTCTTGACTGCCGATACCGACCGATTCCTCCAACTTTTCTGCGGTAATCGGACCGATATGAAGAAATATCGATGTTTACTCGAAACATCGAATGGCCGAACCAACCTCCACCCAATGTTTTTCTCGGATTCTTTCCCGAAAGAGAGGAGCACAAGGAATCCACAGTCCGCAACGGATGGAGATTCGAAGTCGTGTATTAGGGGATGCGGGTTTAAGGACGCGGTTTGACTGGAGACGAAAGAGAATGGGATTCGGTTTGGAAGACAACAGGGGGTTGTAGGATTGGAGGAGGGCGGCTGCGGAAAGGAGGTTTGGTGGTTGAAGAGGGCAAGTGACGTCCCCGAGGCCACATCAAATGAGGCCCCTTAGGTCGGGAGAGAGAGAAAGGGAGATGTCCCCTGGGATCTCCCAGCGGTGACGGTTGTGAAATCGTAGAGGAATACAAAATATTGAGCACAATGTAACTAAGAACTCCTAATATATGCAGTATGAATTTCACTATTCCACCAAGATGAGATATATTTTAATCATAGTTTAAAACTACGCAGCCGTGACACCCATTTATCCACCAGCAAGTAAAAGTAACCCGGCCATCTGGGTGCGCTAAGAAAAAGCATTGGATTAAATAAGATTTATTGACCTGTCTGAGATTGAGTTGAACGAAAACAAGTTTCAAAACAAAAATATACTGTACCTATGTTGTGCTGTAAAAGAATTTATTTTTCCAAGATATCAGTATTTTTCTCCATACGTACTCAGTACAGGATATGATTTTACTTAGCTCTGCAAACTCCATAAACTCTCATTTCTCGCAAAATGAATTTAAATTAATACCCCTTAATATTCTCAAAAAGACTGTTAAGTAGAAGTTTTTTTGTAACAAGTAGAAATAAGCTATTACTGATTCCCCACCGCACAGCGCCACAGCTCCAAGTAGCAAATTTTCTGCAATAGTTGTCGTGAATGTATATTATTAGACTGTGTTCTGTTCGTAAGCAGTTATTCTGATTTTTTTTGCCTCCCAGTAAGTATTTGTTCACTTGTAAACTTTTTCCAAACCACATAATAAAAAACGCCACCACGACCGGGGCTTCAATGTCTCAGCATCATCATCATGAAGTGATTAAAAGAGTATCACATTTTTCCACATTTATTTATTTTTTAAATGTTTTCTTAGCATCTAAAATTGTGCGAGTAAGAATCATTCTCCCTTTTTATATCTTGGAACTCCAAGAACTCTAAAGAATTAAAAAAACTCAATAATCCTTGAATGTCACTTGATTGGTTCGAAAAATTGGCAATAAAAGCTTTGAAATGTGCATGACGGCATTTAAATCAACGACGGCATGGAATGAAAAAATACTCAAATCATTCAATTAAGTCTCATAAATATTGATTTTCTTTCAGAGAACAGTACGTAACGACTTATGTTTCCCTCAACGGAGCCACGTTCTTTACATTAAGAGTACTGATACGGTCACTCTCCCTTCATAAGGTACAGTTCATGAATTATTAAAATCCATTTACACTGGGAAACCGAAGGATTTAGAGGCCTGGTCTGTATCAAGTACAAAATTACGTCATTTCGATGAGTAGAGAACAAAATTCGAAACTATCATGCACATACCTTTCTGCGGCTTATTGAGCTCACATCACAGACAGGTCAACAGTCAACACTGATCGTGCAGGGTGCGTTAAATTAATGGTTACCTGAAAATGAGAACGAGTCATTTTTAGAAACATACCACTTTTTTACCAAAGCATTTTTCACACAAAGACGTGCCTTTTGTAAGTTTCATCCTCTTTTCTCACGAGCATGCGAAATCTATTTTATTCCCACAACATTGAGCCAAAATATTGATACAGAAGAATAAATAACGAGACTTTATAAGCAAGCCTGCGCGAAAGCTACTCCATTTCAACGAAATATCAAAGGAGGAAGTTCGGCACTGACACTCAATTTATCTAAAGTTATCAATTTAAACATTAGTAATCTGAAATTTATGGCCTCATTCCTAATAACACCGCGCCTCGTGTGCTGCGTTATCAACTGAGATAAAAAAGGCGTAAGAAGATAAGAGATATAGGAATGTTATATAATAGTTATGTGACGCTGTCAAAAATACCCGAGAGTTGGTAAAAGTTTTCCCACACAATTTGTTGGGAAAATTAAATATTAACCAACATCGCAAAATTTCCAGCCCCTGATACCGAGATACCCGCATAAAATCCCAGGGGAGGCTTATTCCGATCCAGAGGACAACTATATCTACAAAAACTACCGAAAGGAAATGGAATGATCAAAACCTTAGGTCTTTCTACAGCGCAATAATTCTTGCAGGAAAGAGGGTTATGTTCGAGTGGAAACTTCGACCAGATATTATGAATGATCCACTGTGAGAAGCATTCAGTTCCAACACAACAGAAAATTCGATACTCAAAGAAACTTCGACCAGAAGTTTCTTTGAGTATCGAATTCAGTATGAATTCAGCGCCAAAGGCAAAGCACTACCACTTAGGGTTTTTTACAGGATATAATATATATATTTTATTTGGCATATTTCACCTTCACGGGGTTAAAAAAATATTTAATTTTATTTTTTAATAATAATATAGCTAGTGGTTCTTAGCTAACTCCAGTAGAACTTGCAGAAGACATATTTAATTGGTTTCACCATGCATGGCACAGAATATAGCGAGGGGCTTGTGTAGATAGAGAGTTGAGCATATTTACTTCTTACGAGACTAAATTCCAAAACATCAAACCAAACGGTCAAATGTGCTCGGAAAATGACGCTTTTGCAGGGGAGTCTGAAGGATCTGGACGGTTGGTGGCACTGCGAGTGACTCAGATTGTAGTGCAAACAACTCGAGCAAGCCCATTATAAAATGCTTCAATGTTTCATCGCCCATAACATGAGGATTAGGTGACAGACTGGAGATCGTAAAAACACAATTAGAATAACTTTCTAAATTAATTGGCAGTTGAAAAATCGTGGATGGTCAATTATCGATATTCAAGAGGATTCTACAGGCTATAAATCTCCGATATTAAGTATGGTAAAATATGATTCTCGTCTTGTATAGTCTACTGCTAATCATCCCCTACTTAAATATTCTGGATCACAAGATTATTTCCTCCTAAGGAAGGTTGGGCTGTCCTCGATTAGGCTGGTGCCGACATAAAATGAATGAAATGTCACCTAATTCTGATTCCGGTGACTGGTAGAAAGTGATGTCCTACTTTTGACATGAACAGCAAAATCCTACCTTAACAAGATATTTTTCCTAATGTTGGACTATA
This sequence comes from Ceriagrion tenellum, assembly GCA_963169105.1. Taxonomy (NCBI): domain Eukaryota; kingdom Metazoa; phylum Arthropoda; class Insecta; order Odonata; family Coenagrionidae; genus Ceriagrion; species Ceriagrion tenellum. Next base: position 4,342,337 of record OY720641.1, on the reverse strand, counting down.
CATGACTTAATGTTTGAGGAGTGAATCGGTGACAAAAAAACATGATATTTTTAAACCCGACTAAAATTAAATTTTTGTAAAAACCTTTTTCAATAAATTGGATTCAGCTAGGGAATTAAATGGTGTCAGTATTCAAGCTCCTATATATATTTTTTAAATAATATTGGAAAATAACTAAATTAATAACCCGTTCGCATTATTAGTTTTCTACCATTTTAATCCAAGGGCAAGAGTTAGTGTTAAAAACGCCCGGTTAGCACTGAATATGACAATTTTTCAAATCATCATAAAATTACCACAGTCATTCTGAATGCTCGTTAATTACAATGGTAAAGTAATCAGTCGGCATGATCTTCAAGTGACCGGTAGGTAACATCAAACAAGTATGGTGAACGTTTAATGTAGTAATTACCAGTTGTTCCCTGATGATTAATGAAAGGCGCGAATGTGGTTAGACACTGCCAAAGTTTTCTACAATTATGAGAAGCTTGCAATGCGAGCTGAACTAAAAAAGCGTTATTTTGGCGCCGATGTCGACTCACATATCTGGAAAAATTGTTCACTAGAATATATATGATAAAAACCTGCATGCATCGTACTGTACACAAGTTGTCAACATCTAAATCAAGTAATAATGCAAGAAGTGTTTTTTTTAACAAAACTGAAAGAAAAGATTCATTAACAAAGATGATAATATGTCGCTCAGAGAAGTCTCGCATGTTGAGCTCCGGCTAGCAAAAGACACGACAGCGATAGAGGGAAGAATGTCTTGACGAGGAGAAGATATATTTTGAGGAAAGCCTTGGTATGGCGGAAACTGGGTGAGAGTGACGAGACAGTCTAGCAGACGGACTGGAGAGGAGGAATTTAAGACGAGGTTCGGGGAGCAGCAGGAGATTGCCTGTGGCGGGAAGGCTGGAATTTAATGACGGAGAATTTGAACGGGTGGCCGATGTCTTGGAATTCTGAAATTTCTCGTCTTTTTCTCAAGTCCCCCTTGGTAAAAGGGCGAGTCCAGGACTCAAGGGTGGAGCAAAGCGATTAAGGGTCACTAAAGTACAAGGGCGGGGATTCATCTTTTCTTACTCTCCCTAAATTTCTAAACAACTGGACATCTATAAGCATATTTTTCGTTAAAATGGCTTTACATAACTTCGAGATGACTAGCTGACTGACTGATTAATAGTCTCCTAATTTGACTATAATGAAGAATCTAAAATTGAGAATGTAAATATGCCATCTTAAAATGCATTCACTCGTTTCTGAGAGTGAAAAACATGGTATTTCCCATCCATAATAATAAACAAATAACTACCAATTTTAAAAATCACATGTCATAAACCAACCACAAGCTAAACTTAAAAAAAATTGGGAATCCCCCCTCAATAGGGAACGCAACTGGGTATGTGAAACTATGTTCTCATCCTTAATTAAGAAGTGTGTTACAGGAAAATCACGATTATATAAAATAACGATTTCGCAGACTAGTAGGGAGTAGAATTTATCACGCAGTTTATAATTATTCACATGCCTAAATACAAACATTTTCGGCTTCTGATTTAAATACATATTTTCCTGGTTTTACAGCATATAAAAATGAAATGAAGTAATAAGAAACAATCCAGAGGATTTGACGCTGAATGGTGTTTTAAATTGAAAACAGATTCATTCAGTAGCTCAAATTTCAACTTCAAAGGCAAAAAACAATTATTTAGCTGAATACAACTATAAAACATCCATAAAATCATTACGCTCATTGAACAGGGGATTGCAGTCCTTTTGGAGATACACGTGAGGGACAAAGTTTACCAGGTACCCGCCACATGCGACAATTAGAATTTTCCAGCCCTACTATTAAGTGAAACTCGATGCTGAACAAGAAAAGCAAATAATTTTTTCGAGGAAGGTATCTTTCGAGGTATAGAGGCAGACTGGACTCTAATAATGGCTAACATCCTGCCTCTTTCGTATCTACTATATAGCATGTGAGTTTAGTGAGTAGCTATATCAAACGGCAAAGGATCAAGCCTTTCATTCGCCGAATTTCACCGGTTTTCCCGATTTGCGAGTCAAGGAGGGAGAGAGAGGGGAAGACCACCAGGAAGACCGCCGGTGGTTTTAAAAAGGCAGCGTGTGAGTGTGTTTGAAGAGCGGAGAGGAAGGCGAACGTGGTCAAGAGGTGGCCGTGCCCAAATCATTTAAGGTGAGTTTACCAGGTGGTTCCAAGAGACTGCTTTCGAACCGCGGCAGGGACAAAGAAAAGCGATGACTTCACTGGCGGGCCGACAGGTACGAGAGATGGGAAATAAAATGTTCTTCTTTCACGAGGATCATTTAAAATACCAATAAAAACATTGCTAGTTGTTGAAGATTTAGTTCCAATTTTTTTCCCGTTCCTACCTACTTTTGGAAAGATTAATTTTCTCAATTTCAATTGCTTCCCGTTTTTCTGAGAATAATTGTAAACGGCTATACATTGGATACGGAATACAAGTCTTGCCAGATTCCCAGCAGAGTCCTGAGTGCTGTCGAAGCTCAAAATTTGATATGAGCTAGCAACAGAGCCTTAAGCTGAAGCTTTACAAAGGGTCACACTTCGAGGGTTATATGGCTGCAACGTGTAGGTCTTCTTCATAGGTATTCAATCCTTAGATTGGTCTGCAGCAGTCCTCCAGTTGGATCTCTTTTCGGCTCTCCTTTTCAGTTCTTGATAGCTTGTGCAGTTCTAATCCTCCAATAACTGCTTCGTATAATCAAGTCGAGGTGTTCCTCTCCATCTTTTTCCTTCAGTCATTCCTTCTAGTATCGTCTTTATCATGCTGTCGTGCCTCAGAATGTGTCCCACAAGTCCTGTTTCCTTATACTTCTCCATGTGTCATTCTTTTCTCCTATTTTCTGATAAACTTCTTCATTTGTTATATTTATCTTTCCAACTTATCTTGAGCATCCTCCTGTAGCACCAGTTTTCAAAGGACACAAGTCTCCTTTTCTCTTCTTTCCCTATTGTCCAGGTTTCTCACCCATATAGGGCAACACTCCACACGTACGCTTTTAATAATCTCTTCCTCGTACACAACTCGATACTCTTTGTAGTAAAGAGGCGTTTTTTCTTGTTAAGAGCTGTCTTTGCTTGTCTTATTCTACTCCTTATCTCCCCTTTACTTATACCATCTTTAGTTATTATGCTTCCCAGATAAGTCAATTCATCGACCTCTTCCAGTGTTTCCCCATTCATTATATTATGGTAACATTAGCGTTTTTTGCCTCTCATCTTTGTCACATACCGGTATTTTAGTTTTAACGTGTAGGTAGCATGGAACATTCGGAAAGACGTAGTACCTACCGTAAGAATACGGTTCTGAAAAGCTGGGAAATTTAAAGCTAGTTTAATCGTAATTATTTTGAGGCGAGTAAGGCAGCATGACATGAAGATACAATCCAAAATTACAATCCTAGTATTACATAAGTCCAGCAAAATGATCAAGCCAAGTATTGTTTTCTTAAATAAATGAGACATTGAGACTAGAGCACAACTAAAAAGTCGTGACGGTAGAATAATGTATGAAAAAACAATGTTTCGAAATAATAGGTTCTGTCATAAAAATTGTTAACACTAATGAACGAAACGTGTTTTTCACGTTTTATTCCATTTGAATGCAAAATAAACAACTCCCAGAGTTTTTAAACTAGTAACTTTATCCCTTGAGGACTCATCTCTACTGATAGGGTAACTAAAGAAGGGCACGCCAAGAGAAGAAGCGTAAATATATACAAAAAATGAAGCTGGTCACCCCAGGGAAGCGCATATAAATGTCCGATTTTATACAGCGTCGTTAAAAAGTACCTCGTGGACGTGTGTGGCCGGTGAAAGAGTCACGGGGAGCCTAACGCCCATTGGGCACCCATTTTGGGAAGCTCGACTATCAATCAACACAAGAATGTCGCAACATCCACCCCTTACACGTCCCTCTTCCACTATTTTTTTATTTCTTTTTCTCTCCGTTTAATTTTTATTCGTCGTGGTCCGGCGTAAAGTGACACCTTTCGGCTATCTCCAGAAACAAACCGGAGAGGTGAGATGCTCGACGGGCGAGACGTAGGAAGTATCTGGGTCACGAGGAGACTCTCCGTAGATGGTCGGATGAAAATGGAAAAACATTTATCTCGTCTCAACAGATGTGACGCTAGAAGCGTTTGACCCGAACGTGGATCTGTGAGCGACACTTCCGCGGTTGCCTCGGAGATCACTGCGAGTGTTGAGCTGTGTTGGCGATGAGTAGGCGATGATTTAAGCAATCCGGGGGACGAAACGAATGCAGCAGCCCATATCAAATCTAAAGATAAGTCTGCAGCAGTCATACGCTCCATTCTTGCAAAACACCACTTACCTTGTAAATAAATCTTTACACTAATACCCCCCTTAGTGTGATTGATGCCTACGTCATACTCAATGCGAGCATTTACAAACTTTTTGCGCTTGATTCGAAGTGCATGTAATGTTTATTTTCATAAATAACCGTCTCTTCTGAAAATACAACATATTTCATATTTCACGCTCATTTGGGGATCATTAGGTGGAATCTATCACATATTTCATGCATTGCGATTTAAGAAACAAATTCAAATTATCCAACAGTACATTCCGAAAACCATATATACTTCGAAGTTAACACAGAGCTAAATTTGTTAAATTCAAATGGTTGTTCCGCAAAGTACAGCTGAGGAATAATATCAATAATTATTATTTCAGAACGAAATATTTCCTTGCTCTAAAGTCAAAATTGCCGAGACTTAAAAGGAACACAAATATCATAGATACACTGATGTGTACAGAGTATCACAATATTAATCTATTGATCTTTTAAACTAAGCTTTTCGTAGTAATGCTTCATAAAAAGAGACAGCAAGAGCTGCAAGAGAGAGCATTTCACATGCCTGAAGCTGGTGCCTAAATAGGAATACTTTCCAAGGACAACGTAAAATGCTTTCGGGGAGGGTCAGACTTTAATTCACAGGCAGTGAAAACCAAATCACTATGAATGCACGACTGCTACATTATTACAGAGATGCCAGAAGTCAGACAGTTAATATTGTTCCACTTTTTAGATATTGCAGAACAGATCTTTGTTTGCCCTTGGGCTATCTTACTACCAGAGAGAGGCATGTTGCTTTATTCAATAATATAAGGTTCATTACAGTAAGTGCGGTCGCCATTTTTGATTTACAATTGTTATTCACTCGCACGCTTTTTCGATTTAAACTTGAGTGTGGTGATCAGTGCAGATGGTGTCTCCCAGATGTCAGTTTGTCTCACGCAATGCTCTCTCCAATTCAATCGTTTGAGCAGTGACTCGATTTCTACGCCCGAGGGAAAATCACGACTGAAAACAGTAAAGCCAACCAGGTAAAAGAATCCATGAGTAATCCGATTCCGTCTTAATCATTTTGCATCACATTCGGGACTCAACGAGGGGATGTATCACAAATTAGCCATCGAATAAGGGTGCGAAGACGAAAACTTCGAAAATGTCCAGTCGTTGTCTATCGAAGAAGGGACGGATGACGAAATCTTCATCTCCAAGCAATGAATCAGTCAGTTCTATGGCTCATGGCTCCATTCTGAGAACAAACTCCAAACCAGAAACAAAGGAACAAATAAATGGTTGTTTACCCTAACAATGACTAGCATCTGCGCCCATATTCAGTGTAAAGATCATTTTGGTCTCATGACATCATCGTCAATCGGGTCACACTTCCTCGAATAAAGCATTGATTGTTAGTGAAAAACCTAAGCTGTTATTATGTTTGTGCCAGCGATACGTGGGAAGTTGTTCACGCTGAAAAATGTGTGGGCTGGTCCGCTACTTCGCTGAAAGAGAAAAAGCGTAAACTCAGCAACGCTTAGCATTCCGAACTCCGCGGCGTCTGGCCGTTGCGCTGCTTTTAATGAAATGATTAAAAGTAATAAGCGAGATAGACCGAATTCGGGAGCGCCCTTTCATGCATAATTTATGAATTTAAAAAATGAAACTTAATTGAGGCGTGAAATTATTTACCGCGTTCATTTCCCCGCCATAATAACCCTTTCGCTTTCAATCCTCGTTCCTCTTAACGCCGCCCTAATTTCCTCAGCGCTGACCACGATCCACATTTCATCGGCGGAAACTCCTCTGAAATACCTAATATCACCCAGGTGAAAAAGACACCCAGGCAAAACGAGTCAAGATTCTTTTCACAAAAGCTTTCTTAGAAGGGGACATGTACAATAAATCAAGCCAAACTTAACCGTTTTTAACCGATTCTTTGTTTATAAGGCTCCAAAAGTTTATAATATGTTGCCTAATACTAAAATAAATACGAAAATTTGTAAAGCATTTCTACAGTTAGCTAAGTTTTTGACATTGGATGAAGAATATATTGATAGATTTTTCTGAAAAATTATGCACTAACCTTTCCTTAAAACTTAGTGTTACTTTGTAAAGTTAATAGCACTATCATTATTGCATCATTAATTAAATTACTTTTTTATAATGTATAAGATGATTATATTAAATATTATGTACCATATCATGTTTTATGTTGGCAATGTGTATGCTTTCAATGAGGGTTGCCTCAGCACAGATATTTCTTAGAGGCAATTCTTTCTTAGATTTCTTAGACTTCATGTCATGAGATGAAAATTAAACATTTCAAGTTATTGTTGTTGAAAGCAAAAAATTTTACTTTGCTTTACTCTATACCTCCGCTTTAATCTACTTTATTCCTTTCTTCGTTTCTAGTGATCTTTTCAATGTTTTGTCTGATAGGTTTCACACTCCAGCAGACATCTTCCAATTATTCTTTCAACATGAGTAGTTATGGATTCATTATCAACAAGGTCAACGATGCAATCTTTAAAGAAAAGCCGGCACTAAAGAAAAACCGGCAGTTAAGCATCTTCCAAAACTACCGAATGTACCATGGGTATAAATGTAGCCTCAGCAATTAAAAAAGGATGAGTGAAATATTCCCAAGAAATAAATGAATTTTGTCTCAACTTAATTAAAAATATCTCACCCTTCCAAAAGTAGCAAAATATTGGCTCGTTATCCTAAATTAATTCCTAGACTTTTAACAAAAAACACCAGCCTTTATGCATGGAAAATGCACCAGCCCATTTACCTCTTATGCACTTAAGAGAGAAGTTATTTAAAAAATGAGGTATTCCTAACACCTTGACTTCGTCAAAAAATTAATAACATGTAATCTGCACTTTTTTCCAACTATCTTTAAAAATAAATCATATTGTCACCGAAGTTATTTTTTCAGAATCACAAAAAAACCTTCCTTGGCGGAGGAGTTTTAAACGAACCGCGTGATGAAAATGAGGCAAGTCAAAGACTTTACAGATATTTTTATTTAATTACTTTAATTTCAGTCATACATAAGTGTGTTATTGCACGCTCAGGAATAAACAAAACTTTGTAAGTTTTACTTAGACTATTAATTGTACGACCGGTTTCGTCGAATAGTCGACATCTAATGATGCCGACTATTCGATGACACCGGTCGTACAATAAATATGACTGATAGAGCATTATTGAAAAAAGAAGCCCGCCATTTCCCTAGAATCAATCGGGAGTCAAAAGAGACAGCGAAAACACCACAAAATTTCAACCGAGAGGACGGCTACAACCTCGCCACCGCTTGGAAACGGCTCTTCAACAGTACGGACCAATCACGACACACCTCCCCTCGGAGGCTCGAAAAAGGAATAACATAAAAGGACGGAATAAACCCTGCATCCACACTTCAGCGGACCTGAAGAAGGCAGCTGGATCACTGGCGAAATATTTTCCATAAAAAATGGATAAACGCGGAAGGAGACCCGAAAAACAAATCCGCGGAAGCCTTCACGGAAACGTTAAATAAATACTCTAAGTAAAACTTTTTTTTTATTCCTGAGCATGGCAAAGATTTACAAAGTTAAAGCTGAAACTATTGAATATTACTGCACCATTAATCATGTAATATTCAATTCATGCTTCCCAAAGCTACTGAAATTGAAGCGTATAAATCGCTTGTGACTTGGACACTATCTCGCTCGAACTACCTTAAATACAAAATATAAAGCGTAATTAATAATCATTAACATCGTTAAGCGTTTTGATATGCCAAATCAATGATCAATATGCAAACCATTAGGAAAACTTTGACTTTGAAACGCTAGTTTCATCGGCTTAAAAAAAATAAATCATTCAAAGGAGTTACATTTTATTTGTATCAAATGAAAATATGCAAAAAAAAGTTATAACAGACTTTTTGTTGACTGCAAAAAGAGGATTTTTTAAAGCGGCTATCTTCATCTGTAGCATCTTTGGATGAAGGTAACATAGACCCATAACGTATCATACCAGTTCAATGAGAATTTTGTCAAAATATGATTCAACTGTCCAGTAGTGATTTGGAACAAAGAATATTAAAACTTTTCGACTTCCATTAATTAATGCATGGCTCCGGGAATTAAACTTCGGATATCTTTAGCTCTTCAAGTATTTTACACTAACAATTTTCTGCAGTCTGTGGATTAGTTCACCTCTAATGGCAATAACTCTTTCAGAATCAAGAGCTTAACAGGCACATACATCCATTAATACGTAAGACGTTCCTTCTGTGGGGAGACGGAGTAAGGGGTCATGGTTGGACATAACAGATAACACGGACTCCCGCTGAGAGTGATCGCAGTGTTGTGACAAGATTGTGTCTCTGAGTAGCGACGGCGAGATGAAATTTAATCTCCAGTCGATATGTTCTGCCCTGCCGGGCACATAGCCTCCCATCAAAGTACATACGTCTGTAGAGTCCATCCTTATCCTTCATGATTCAAGGGGAATCAACGGTAACACATTGGCTCCGATGAAGTAAAATATTCATCTTGATTACTAAATAATACCCTGCAATGAGTACTTTATATACGACTACATTATAAATTTAAAGCGTCAAAAGTTTAAGGAAATATGGTAATTAATTTTTCAGAATTCGCAATGCGAATTGTTACTTCTAAGACAACGCTGGGTAAACAAATGAGTAAAACATGTGAAGGTGAATGTGTTTTTTACAGAAATGATGGCGCACAGTAAAAATAATTAATAATGTCCTCCTTTTAGTAAACAAATTAAGTGAACAAATTCAAATTAAACTGTTCTATAACTTCTATGCTAAAATGTTGATTACAAAATATCCCCAATAATAAACATCTTTATAGAAGATAAATTAATAAAATAACGCAGGTTCTATCTTCCGTCCTGTCCCAAAATACAAGCATAGGGCAATCATTTATACACTAACGTTGCACCGAGTTATTCTTCTTAAACTGGCATGAAAATTTCCCCACCATAACTTTATTTCTATAGATAAGTTAAAGTAATTAACCAAGGGTCAGATGTTTTTAGTAAGAGTGCATCTTGTGACCGAAAACCCATTAAGGATTTATTGCATAAGCAAGAGATGAGGGTCCTGCTGAGAGCGAAGTGATTTCGTAAAGTAACTCACTCGTGGGGCCGATTTTCTCCTTTTATGTACGCGCTTTTATCTTCTGAGCTCATAAAAGCTAAAAATAAGGAAAACGTGTTCTGTACTGCGGTATCCATATAAAAAATTAATTTTTGTGGCAGCACTATCTAGAAGTTCTCAATGAATATATATTCCACTAGAGCTTTTCAATTCAACGACATACCACTTACTCTTACTGGAGAAGGCTATTAATGACGATAGTTATATGGTTGAGGTTTTTCCCTTATTTTCACATGAAATCCACTCGGATGTTCTCACTCGATTCCATGGAAATAAGTAATGGCCTCAAAAAATAAAATGCTATGGGTAAGTACGCTATTGTCCCGAATACCAATTGTGACGTGCAATGATGGTATCATTGGGTTCATACTAAGTGACATTTGACATTGAGTTTAACATTTCAATCTTTTCGTTTCGTCAAAACAACGCCAAACTACGACGCAAGTGCGACGACTTGCGCATGTATTGATGTGTACGTCAAATATAACACAGAATGCGACATCAGCGCCACCTTAAGTACACAAACATAACTGTATATTATCCTCAGATGATCAATTATTCATGAACTTTTCAGAAGGTTTTAATGGTCAATCATTCATAAACTTATAATTTTTTTCATTTTAAAAAATATTGGGGAGTGGTGGGGAGGGGGGGAGAAATGTTGGGGTTATATTCTGATATGCGAAAAATCTTTTTAAAAATATGGAAAAAATGTCGCAAAAAAAATTCCTAGAACCCGATTGCAGCGCCACCTACCGGGTCCAATTTTGAATCTAAACCATCCTGGGACTCACTCAAACACACACAAAAAATTTCATCAAAATCGGTCCGGTCACTTAGGAGGAGTTCAGTGACATACACACATACACGTACAGAAAAGATTTGGTGCCCAATTATAAACGCAGAGCGCTTTCTCACTGCCTCAGTGATTTGCTCAATTTAAAACACAATTTATTTTAATTTCATGAGTACAATGATGAGGGCTTGGACGACGCACAGCGGTCCATTTTCGAAAAAAGTGGGGAAAAAATCAACGTATTTTCTTTCTATTGCAATTATATCTTCCAAATGAAGAGTATGTTACAAGTTATTAAATTTTATGAAAAAAGGGAAAAGTAAATGTCACAATGGATAAGTATTACCGGACAGCCAAAATGCAACCCAGCATAGCAAAGAATTTGGATATGACATTGAAAGGAACATGTAATATTGACCATAATGGCTCGCGGTTAGTAATGACTATTTACTCTGGGCATTATAAAGATAGTATATAGCTATAGACGAGTATATTATACTACGGATAAGCGTACAATGATGATATTATTGATAATGTGGGGAATTAAGGCCAAACCACAATCAACATTTACGTTTTGGAAGTAATCTCAGGAAGGTGGTCAAAACTAACATAAATGTCCCAAAATGTTTTTCATTTCAGAAACTACTAGCCTCGTCCACGTAGTCGGGGTCAGTCCATGAGTCACGCTCGATTAAATATAAAACGTTTGAATCGGTCGACTGTGCATCCAAATGCGTCGCACCGAACACAAGCATTGAGGAATTGAACGCATTCAGTCTGGATGTGGGCGATGGGAAGAGACAATGGGAAAAAGGAAACAGACAGCCGACCAGGGGTGAGATAGAGAGAGAAAAGTACAGAGATCTCTCATTATGGCGACCCTCAGATTCGCCCGGCGGGACGGTCGTCCAATCTTCGCGGCACGTGCCAAACAAAAGAACATAGGCGGCGGGAAATGATCCGCGGAAGGATTTCTCCCCAGTTAGTTGCCCCCGTGGGGAAGATCGTGTGCGGATGAAAATGGGGGAGGGGATGTCGCTGGAACCGAAACGCCTCCTCCCCCAATCATCCAAATAGTGCAGCCCTCCCCTTCCCTCCCCCATTTCTTTGCCCTCTCTGAACCTCGTCGATTGGCGGCGGCGAGCAAATGTCAATTAAATGCCGAGGGCCCTCCTGGGCGGCCGCAATATAATTCGCGTTCGGGCCACTCGCAGACACAAAGGCAACGGGAGGATGAGGGGAGCGTAACAAGAAACGACTTCGTACTCTGTTCGCTTAACCGAAACGAGGAATTTCCAGCAAAATGAAACGGGAGACGGTTCCGAAACCGTCGAGTCTGTCTCGAATCTATATCAACACATTGCCCTGCAAGCCAAGACAATGACGAGCTGGAAGGGGTACTAAGTCATCACGCAATGAGGTGGGGGAAAAAAGTAATTACATGAGAGGCGTTGAAGATATGTCATGTTTTCCAATACATATTAAAGACCAGCAGTTTCCAGACTATTAGGACAAGGAGCACTAAATCCACGAGTTGGTCGCGACCCTTGTTTGGAGACCGCTGGTCTATAATACCCTTTGGAAAATATGACGTGTGGGTCGCGAGTAATATCGATAGGTGATTCTAATATATAAGTAGGGGGACGCGAAAAAGGTTCTACTTTTGATGGTGGGTCGCATAATAAAGTTTGGGAACCACTATTGTAGCTGACTGAAGATCTCTTAGTAGGTTCAATGGTTTTTCATCATTATCAAGCGGCTTGTGCTGTATTTAAACGCATGATGATCATGTTATACATCTAAACCAGTCCCTATTTCTCAATGGAAAACTTCAAAAAGTTCTTCTCTCGTCTAGTACAAGTTACACCACACAAGACGAGGCTAAATTATTAAAGTAATTTTATAGTTTTGCTCTGATTCTGCAACTCTAGAGCTTTGAACTTGAAAGGAAATTAACTAAGCTATTTCTAAAACAATTTATTCCTTTTCTTGGGCTGTGGATGAGGAGGCATCAAAACAAGGTAGAACATAACGAAGGACTAATTCGAAACATCCCTTGAGCATGCTCACTCTCGGCATTGAAGCTTGGAAAATTGTTGCAAAAGAGCAAAGAATGCTGAAGGCGATGGAAGCGTACTGCTATTAATGAATTTGAAATGAATGGAAGGAAAGGGTTAATTCAAAATGGAATAATGTCTAGAAGAATATGGAGAGAAAATAAGTATAATTAGATACTACACTTATCATTATTAATAAAATACATCACATAAAATTAAGGAACACAGACTCCTTTACAAAACCCTTCGAAAACAACTCAAAGTGGTGAAATGAAGGGAAATATAGGATTTGAATCCGACTCAAAAATTGGATGCACGATTTCAGACACGTGGAATCCGAAATACTAATTTAAACGTGTAGAACTTTGAAATTCATGATAAAACTTATTTTACATGCATAAAACAGTATCTCCAGCAGCGTCGCGCGCGCTAGGTAGGAAAATTTTCGTTTTTCGTTCTGAGGAAAAAATAATGGTTTACCTCGATTATAATAACAGGTTTACGGAAAGAGAGCTTTCTTAACAACCGGTCCGACAGCATCGGTGTGAACAGTTCACTGAACACCCTGTGTGACTTCACTCCGTATTTCTTATTTTGTATGTTTCCAGAAATACGAAATATGGCCTCTTATCGTCGGACTTCAAGTTTAACCGCGATGCCCGATAAACCGCAGCAAACAAGGTCAATGACAGCCAAGAGCCAAGATTGGTCCACAAATTTCATCTCCTTACCACCAGAACTTGAAAATAAGTTGGGAAGAAGCAAATTTTAACATAAATTTTGTTTTCAGTCATCGCTTTGCGTTTGCTCGGGACATAAAATACAGCTATTGCATCAGAAATTTTGGGTTATCTCCCACATTAGGTCATCTTCCATGACGACACGACAAAGTTTCGCTGCCTCAGAAGCAGGCATATTCAGGTTTAAGTGTTTGGTTTCAGGTAGGAAGAAAACCCAAAAATCATCAACAACCTTCTTATGTTGCATCAACAACAGGCTTATACTCGGCCTTCACTCACTCTGCAAATATCCTCACGAAGATTACCTTCCGATTGATGGCTTAAATTATTACCTTTTTCCACGCACGCTTGGGGACCACAACGGCAATCGGAGCCTTCAATTAAGTTAGCTGTTAAGAAGGGCACCTTAATTTAATTATCTTTTTAACTATAATATATATTTTTCGATTACTCATATCTGCATAAAATGCTAAATCATTTCACATGCCAGTAATTTTATTATAATATTAGCATTGACAGCATGATTGCCGAGATATAGAGTATACACTGAACATCTCTCACTGGAATTGATTTCCTACTAGTGCTAAATGATTTGTTTTCGTTATTATCGCTTCATCTTGTCTGAAATATCCTACATGATTATCATTTCGGAAAAAATTAATTTCTAGAGGTATACATAAATTAATAGTATTCTTAATACTAATCAATAGAAATATTTTCACCCGTGTACTGCATGTTAGGTCATTTGTCATCTTAGTACTCCCAGGGTTTACTCTGAACGAGCACTTCATGCCTGGTGTGGAATCACACGTCACACACTACAGTCGTGGCATACACGGTATTTCGTAGATGTAGATTGCAAGCAACTGAACTAATGTTCTCAGTAATACCCGAACTTGGTATTTAAAGGATTGATGATGGATATACACTCTCATCCTTTGCCTCAAGACGCTACTGGAATGAAAATTCTACTCATCGAAGATACTTATTAAAATAAAACCTTCTCGCTATAAAGGATAAGTTGGTAGAGTCAAGTCAAATTATATGATTTTGTAGTGAAATAACTAAGAAGTATTCACTAGAAAATTTAAAAGATATTTATAGGAAAAAATGGGCACAGCTGGCGAACACTGAGGTACTAAATTTCTATTCCGGGAAAGGGAATGAGCCAAGGCGTAATGGAACATGCGATGCTGTCATGGCGACCTTACTAAATTCTAACACACAATTCCATACACTAATTTCAAAAGATTTAACATATGTATTAAACCCACGTCGATACGCAAGAGATTTGGTTTCCGAGGGATAACGAGGATGTCCGTCTATTTACAAAGGACTTGAAATGGATGAACCCGGACGATGGAAATATTCTGACGCCAAATCATCGAACATTTTGAGTGTTGTATTAAAAACGTTAAGTTTTATCGAGGATACGACGTCAACAAAAATAATTTTGTCTGATTCGATACATTTCTAAATGAGGTTACATTGGTGAAGCAGTGGTAGGGGGAAAGTCTTAAAAAGTCTTTCATCTTCCTTTAACTGCTCAACATTTGCATGAGCGCGGATTACATTGAAGAAAGCGAAAGAAATGCGGGTCAGAATTGATTGCACACACGTCCATCTGCATAGCCCATAATTTTTTTACTGGCCAAAATAGGAGCCGTCAATGGTGGATTGCGGTGTGAAATTCATGCGGGAGAATGATTCACAGCAGTTGGAGAGGGCCCCGTTGAATTCATATCGATCGATGGACAGATAATACGCATCGTTCAAAAATCACTACGTCACACCCCGGAAAGGAGTGCGAAGGTTATTTATGCATGACTAACTCAGCTTTATGGCCTTTAGGAATTATCCATTGAATGCTAAATCCACAAGGAAAGTCACAGGGCTGTGAACCCCCATGCACATATAACAAGGCAAAAAATGCTCACGTTGAAAGGATTGAAAGATAGACGCGTTCGCTTCCACAGACAGAAGCGCTTTTCCGACGAGGTACAAGGATATATACTTAGTTAAACTTTTTTACAAGCGTCAATTTCCGTTCACGCAAGAATGGACTGTTTGACGCATTATTGATTCTATAAATAAAATTACCGGGTATTAAGTCTTGAGTTACGTTCAGTCAAGGATGTTTCTGTACTGCTAAATAACGGGAAAGTTGAAAATTTAAATTGGTCTCATTTCACACTTCATTTTCTCTCGCCACCCACGTTTCGGCATAGCATGTCATTTCCAAGGAACGCTGGAATCAGTATCTTATAACTGGAAAGTTGGCAATATCTTCCAGAAATCCGTATTTTATTCATATCCAGTTACTCCCAACCTGGCGCCCCAACGTGGAATTTGGACACCATTTTTGCACAAAAATGTTTCAACCAAACAACTTTTATACAAAAATACGTATGAAACAACATTGATTTCGACGATATTTACGAATAGAGGTGCAACAAATGAAAGACTTTATAATACTAAATAAAATTACAGGCTACGAATTGCGAGGCTGGGTTCATGGCAATTTTAACAGAGAGAATAGGCGGCCCAGGTTTATTATAGATGAAAGAACTCTTGAGAAAAGCAGTATTAGAAGTTTCAACAACAGAAAGGCGAACATGAATTTAACTGAAGGAAAAGTGATTTGCAAGAATAAGGCAGTATAGAGAAAATTATTAAGTCAGGGTCAACTTTACAGACCAATCACCGAGAGTTGAAAGTTTTCGACTCTGCCCATTCCAAGAGGATTCGGCGTGATGGGTACGTTCGTGTGTCTGCATGTAAAGGGCAGAGAAGTATTCGAATCCATATCGAAAACAATCCTTGTACTTTTCCACAATCATTTATCAACAGTTAAACGTACTGCGCCTTTTCGCAGCTTGCTGCATCTTCAGGTATAATTGTTTATATTTTAGTTATTGATTGTTATGATAGTAACCGCCACTAAGGAGCGGGGGGAGGTGGAGTCGTTTGGAGAACAAACTAATTTTTGGGTGGAAAGGCAGGGGAACATAGGCTTGTAAAAAAGGGAAATGTTTTCGGAAAGGAGTGGGGAGGCTCTGTTTATTTCCATTTGCTCCAATGCGTCCATCTTTAAACCTTTTGGTAGTACATGTAAAATTTCTGGGATAAAATCACTTTAGTGATTATTATTTTAAGACTTCAATACGGATTCGAATGTAAAATATTTCCACGAGGTGATACCTGAAAGTGTAAAGTTTATGGCAGAGAAAAACTTCAGTATACAATCGCTAATCTGCTAAACAGTCTTAAGCCCCGTTCACAACAACTTAACTTGACTTAACTTGGCTTAACTTGGCGCGACTTAGGAGTTGAGTCCGTGAAAAAGCAACACACTGGTTCACAACAACTTAAAGTGGCTTGACTCGACTTGGAGTAGTCTTGGAGTTGAGCATTTCTCAACTTTCTCTTAATTCTAGCCAATATCAAGGCCTGGTTTACTATCGAAAAGGCTAGGGAAAAGGGGATTACGATATCGATAAGGCCCATCAATCGATTGTAATATCGACTTTGAAAGTAGCGTGCAGTGATTGGTTGGAAATTTCAGGCCCCGATTGGCACTCGGGAACAGCTTAAGCCAAGTTAAGTTGTTGTGAACACGGGGCTTTAGACGATTAACGCTTGTAGTCCTAATTACGAAATCGGACATGATGTTAAGGAGCACATGCCTAAAAATAAAGTCACAAACCACTCCATTCATACTGTTACCCAACATAAACTTTACCGTTACTGCTGATTCTTTAAGAGTCGGACGTCGTCATCCTACGTCGTACAGCCGAGGCAAGAGCTCCGTCGGAAGATTTTTTCTTGAAGCGGTCGCGATGACAAAGCCGCCGCAGAGAACCACGTCCGGAGCAACGGGGTTGAAGAAGTCCCTTCTATAATTACTCCCAGAGTTTAAGTTCGTTGCGCTTTAACTCCGCTTCGTTTTTTGGAGAAAAAAAAATTTCCACGAAGGTCGACGAAGGCCAGTGAATACGGAGAGCAATCAATGACTTCCCTTGAGGACCGTTACGCTGTTGTCGGGACTAATTAACGAGTGGACGAATATGCCCAGTGGTTACGCTACAGCCGCCTGACATGGTGGCGCCAATGAAGTGCTTATTGGGCGGTCTTCGTTTAAAGATTCTGGGAAACATATACGACGGAAATGAGAATGGAAGAAAAAAAGAAAGAAGCATGAACATCCCAGTCGAAGCACATGTATTAAAGTTCAGTTCTGTGACAAGTGAGGAGTAGAAGATAAGAAATATGAAAGTTTTAAATCCAAAAATAATTTTTTCGTTCCATTTGCGTATCACAAAACATGCATGGACTTGAAATTACATGTATTATATAAAATACTGATGATGGCAAATTACGGAATTTTATGTTTTAATGCTATTTTATTGTTATTTTAATATTTAGCAGGTATTTTACTGCCATTTTAATGCCCTATTGACTTTACTATCATTTTATGTGTACATCAGAGCAATTTGTAAAATTTTAATTTTTTTGAGATGAGAAAAGAGTTAACTAAATCCCATGAGAAATATTCGTTTATATCGATTTAAAACTATCCTAAAAGTTGTACTAATATTATGGTACTTAAAATGGCACCTCTAATTGGGTTTGGAGGGCCAGGAGGTTTATGTACTGTAAATGATGTAAATAAAATATGTAAAATAAAAAATAATAGATCTTATTTTATATGGATATTATGATCAGGGCTATTCCATGCAAAGCTGATGGAGCCTTTTCGCATTTAAAACTTACTACCCAAGAAGTGCATCGACGGGTATAATTCAAGCGCAAAAGAAACATAAAAATTATTTTTCCAAAGATTCTGAATATGAATTCCTTCTCTAAGCGTTAGAAGTTTCACAAGTAAAGATCAAGAATTCCCTTTCAATACTTTAGAAAAATTTATAATCACGCGAATATTTACAGGCATTCCATGCCATCTAGAGAGAATGAATGTATGAATGGAGGAGAATGGATGAGATTCGAATAACGAAACAGATATATAAGAGTGAAATGAATGGTGCGAGAGGGAGAGGTAGGCCGAGAAAGTTGAATGTGGTTGAGGAAGTTTTTAGGAGGAGGAATATTAGGAGTCTTAAAAACAGGAGGGCGTGTATGAAGCAGTGTATGGGGGTAAATGAAGCAAAAGAGGTTTGCAAGCATAGGTCAGTACGGAGGAAATTATTGAAGCAGAGTTAGGTGCACAAGTATGAATTTTTGAGTGAAATTGAGTGACTCTGCCTACCTCGGAAGGGAACGGCGTGATTGGTATGTATGTATGTATGTATGTAATACTTACATAACTGAGTAGTGTTTATTTACGTTTCTTGCAGGTATACTGATAATTTTTTCATCAGATTTTCAATATATAATGTTAAAATTAAGTAAAATATTCTCAGTAATAAATAAAATTATTAGTTTCCTATCCAGTCTAACACCTACTAATGCTCATAATATATTCACCACTAGTTATTTTCCGTTACTTTCCTCATTCTTTTAAGCGTAAATACTGATTAGATAAAGAACGTTTGCAAAGTGATTTCCAGCTAAGTCCTTATAACTCATGACTGACACAGTATAATACCTTCGCAGTAAGCTCGTTATCAGTGCTACCATACCATATGAAGCACTTGATCCTTGAAATCAATTCACCATATCCACTTTTCTCAACTTTACTTCCTCGATGCAAGCTAATCCCGACTAAATCGTGAGCAGAGATGATCTTCGAGAACTTTAAGGGTTATCTAGGCTAAAATTATTTGAGCGATTCGGAACATGCAAGTTACAGAATGACGTGGAGGATATTATTTTTTGACCCCGCACCATTTATCAACCGATTGACGAGACAAATAAGGAAGAAACACTGCTGAAATGATAGCACAAATATTCCTTATTTCCATGTACCATTAGTACTTAGTAGTACCAAATAAACTACCGGTGAGGGTAGGTTGAATTGGAAGTGAGTACGAAGCCTTAGAAATTTTAAATGATGGAGGCCCAAGTTCATCTATAATGTTTCTCTCTTCATCTTCACGTGCGTGCCACACACCTCTTCGCCCCGTCCAATAAGCCAATTCTCTATTTTTCCATTACCCGCTAGCCCAACATCCTCTCCTCATACACGACCTTTACGTAGTTTGGGCGAGATAGCTCCCAAGTCATAACGGATACCATATTCGAATTTAACGTTTTACTTTCATCAGCTGTAGGAATTATGAAATAAACATTGAACTGTTAGTTGTAGAATAATATACTTTTATATGAGTGCAATTCTAAGTAATTACTCACAAAATATCTATATAAGTCGTAAACTTGACTCATTTTTTTCGCGCGGTACGTTTGAACCTCCCTCACAACGGCAGGTTTGTTTATGATTCTGACAAAATTACTGCACTGGAATTATGATTTAGTTTTTAAAAAAACTGAAGAAACATTCAAACTACACACTATTTATTTTTTGGCAAGATCAAGGAGTTAGAAGTTCCTCATTAAAAAAAAATAAGGTCTATCTGGCGTGCATACAAGTACCTCTCAAAAAAAGCAGGTGTAAAATCAGGTATTTTTCTTAATAAAACTCGGATAATCTCGGCATAAACTCGGTAAGGGGCTGATATTTTTCTGTATTTTTGGAAGGGTAAGATGTTTAATTTGGAATGAGACCATGATCATTAATTTCTAGGTGTAATGATATTTGATTCAAACTTCCTTTAGCAACCCTTAGCCCCTCATTCCCCTGTCCAACTACCTTCTTTGCCACCTCTTTATCTCATCCGTAAGTTACCTTTCCTAACTCATCAGAACTATCATTTTCTCGTTCCTCTTCCATTCCGTCCACCGCAGGATAGTACTCCATTCTTTTTCATACCCACAACTCGAAAGCCTGGAGATAACTTATGTCTGCTTTTCAAACAGTCCACATTTGCCCCCATACAACAATGGACTCCCTGACTTAGTATAAAACAGAGCGTGACTCTAGCATAAGACAAACCATAATGAAATGTTTACTATGATTAATGAAATGCTACATAAATTTTATTTAACTCGCAACCCGGGTTTCGTCCTGTCTCGATGCCATCGGGTACAAATATTTTAATGAATGCACGGTGTATTAATGAAAAAAACACACCTGGCTATGATTTCACACTTTATTTGAAGCAAGACGACCTAGGTTTTAGCATATCATGCCATCATCAGGTCTAATTATCTCAGAAATTATCAATAGGATATGCTGCCTATTGATGATTTCTGAGATGATGAGACCTGATGATGGCAAAATGTGCTGAAAATTAGGTCGTGTTGCTTCAAATAAAGAGTGAAATCATAACCAGGAGTTTTTTCATTCATTATGAAAAAGTTCCACCTAGTAACGCCATAAACAGTGTCTTACATTCAAATATGGTACTGCCAAAAAAGTAGATTGACGAGGAAGCTTTCAAGTGATTGAGGGATGCAATGAGAGGGAAAGGGTAGTCTTAAAGTGGAATATTATGATAGTATTTCATGAGAAAGCAATTCCACCGAGTTACTTCTGATAATGCTATCAGTTTCATGACACACGGCGTTAAAATCGAATCCAGCTTTGTTCTCTCCCCCTTCCTTTTCCTTATCCCCTCCTCTTTAATGGCTGACCTCCTATCGCCCCCCGCAGTGACCCGCAGGATAGTACGAAGGTGTACATCTTATGGAAATACTTCGAGATCTATAGCACTTTTTCGCAGGAGTCACCGCACTTCTAAAAATTTCCCGCACGCGCCACCGTTCTCGTGGGAATAAATCCTCTGCCTTCGCACAATACATACATAACCCAACGGAGTGTAATTTGCATTCCACTGAAGACCAGAGGAAACGGACAACAAACACGGCGACGACGGCAGTGGATGGGGTTCTAATTGCGAGCTTAAGCACAATGGCCGCAGGCGGCGCCACTGACACTACATGGAAGGACGTAGGAGTTGAAGATTCAAACTCCATGCCAAGACTGGAGCCGTCTCTCGTGGGCAGCAATCGTGAAAACCCATAAGAATGGTAGACGCAGGAAAATTATTCAATTTACTCACCCTCAATGTTGAAAGTATTTCTTCAATGACAGCGAAGTATTACTCACTTTCCTCTCTTTTTGTACGAAAAAATACAACGGTCTACCCGAAAGCCACAAATAATGACGCTATTTTTTGCAAAATTACCGCCCACGCTTTCATATAAACTAACCTATAAAAATAAATAAATAATCTGATATTTATCCGGTGTATTTTCTAATGAATTGGTCTTTTTTTATTGAGATGGTATCACTCAGAAGCGATAAGGGAAAAGAGCAAATCAATAACAGCATATTCGACTGATATGGAAATCCTAACGCGGTGGAACATGGGAGAAACCTTGAGAAAAATTGCAATAGATTTTCTGACAGCCCAGTATTTTGACTTTTGCATAAATTGTTTAAGATATGAAAAAAGACAGCATCAATTCACTTGTAACTTCAAGGGACACATCAACAATAAGAAATACCTAATGAAAACCACAAAACATCTCACGGAATCTAACCCCTGAGGAATTCCTTTATCTTCCCAAGGATATTTTAGTTTTTTCTTCGTATTTCGTTTCAATGCACTTATAATGTAACAGGTTTGTACATAAATGAACACCTCGTCTCAACAGTCTATCTCCATTTTATTATAAAGTGTAACGTCAGGAAACTTAGGTCATAATCCCACCCTTACGCAGACGTCATGTCGTAAAAACCAAGACTGTGCCTCAAGCACCGTAAAATCCGAATTCTTCGCACTGCAAGGGACTTCAATCATTGTATTCAGCTCACCTACGGATCGAAATCTGTCTAATTATTAAAGCAGTGTGAGCGAGATTATTATCTAATAATGAAATAAACCAACCACATTCAAATATAATTTTTAACTTTCAGGATCAGCAAGAAGCTCGTACTGTAGCATTAATGCCGCAAAAACTATCATTTAAATTACTCAAATTCTTAGTACTTAACTATAAATGCATGTGTAAGTTTTCAACTCATTATCTTTCACGTCGGACGCTGAAAATGCCTTCACAGAAATGATTTTGGGATTATGAAAAATAAAAGAGATAAGTACTTTATTTATTTTTCAAACAGTCAAAAAAGCACGAAAACTACGCTCTGATGAATTTCTGGCGAGATTTATGAGTTATAAATTCCTCTTTTTTTTTATTAATCCACTCTGGAGTGCATATCCGAACAATTTTCCATGTAAACCCTTGTATTATCTGGTCAAGGTCTTGAAAAGTACGTTGGTACAAGGCTGGTATTTTGTCATAATTGGAAAATATGAGGTACTTTTCTTTGCAATGAGGCGGAATTAATCTATTTTTATGCTGATTGACATCTCGCTCACTCTTCGTTAAACCTTTCCAGTCTACATAACTTTTCCTAGTTTTATAGTCTGCTCCTTATAAATAATAAAATTTTCGGAGAGGCCAAGAGTTTTCTCATTCCTCACAAATTCCAGGAAAAAATGACCCTAATTAGGAGCTTTAAGTGCATAAAGCTTTTAATTGTTTACTTTATGACATGCTTTATATTGAATTTTATGAATATATTCATATTAATACAGTATAAGTATGAATTATGGGTAATGAATGAAAAACCACCTGGCTATGATTCCACACTTCAGGTGATCAGCGGATGATGGCATGATATCCTGAAACCTAGGTCGTGCTGCTTCAAATTAAGTGTGGAATCATAGCCAGGTGGTTTTTCATTCATTGTGAAGGAGTTCCACATAATAACGCCAGAGACAGTGAAGTATAGGTATTATTAAAAACGAAAAATGTCGAGTGAAATTCGACGTTGGACTGGGATGGGTCAAGGGTAAATCCTTCCCGTTTCCAAATGAAATGCCTATTTAAACCACCAGTTAGACACGCAGCCCAATTGTGATCTCTCATAAGTGACAGATGAAGTTTGTCGCCCACATGCTCCAAGCAACGACCCGAAGAGAACGAGAAAGACAGGCTGGGCGGTCACAAGAGACGCCATCTCCCGCCATCCACCATCGGATCATCACCATCAACAACGCGCGCCCTCGACTGCCAATTCTGTGCGAGGATGCCAATGGTCGCCGAGGGACGGGGGTGGGCGTCCCTCTTGCCTTCAGGATGCAAGGAGCCTCTATGAGTGACCTCGTGCATCACCGGCCACGCGGCTCTAAGATGCAACGCAGCCCGGCGAAACGACCATACGACCATACCATACGGCACGCAAGAGAGGTGACGACAACTTTGGATCGATGGCACGTCTCTTCAATTTGAGTTCCTTTGAATGAGGCTTCTCACGATTTGTGCACTCGCTTACAGAAATAGGTAACTCGGTGACGAGCTGCAAACTCACCCGTGATCTGAAGAGGATGCGATGCATCGAGTCGTGCAGTTGAAAGGTAATTCACAAGTGACGGAAAATGACATAAGCATACAGATATTTCAATCGCACGAAAATTCACTCATACCCATCACGTATTTAAATTTCTGGGTGGACATTGACAAAGAGCTTGGTTGTCGGGACGAGGTGACCTGGTCTATTCAAATTATTCTCCGCAATACCCACTTGCAACATCCTTGCAACGCTTCTCATACACTAATGAACGATCACACACACACGATCTCGTAATGTTAGCTCTCCTAAAACTGGACTGAAAAATCTACTTCTTCATTGGGCTCAATTACACTATCGAAGATATTCCTGAGCGTCAATGACTTCACAATCGTAGATTTAACGACTGGTTAAAGCATCGCAAGTACGGGTACACCAGAGTAAAGACTGAACATTTTTTGTCGATAAAACTTGGCATTGGTTATCTTCACTGCTAGGCGACTTAAATAATCCCAATCGCCTGACCTGTGATTCAATAGAAAAAAATCACTAATCATTTCCCTGATTCTGTGCTCCTGGAGGCCATATATTATCACGACAATTAAACCTTATATTCGCCACGTTATGGTGCACATATTTTTCATATTTCAACATACAGTCCGAAAATGTTCGAGATACAAAGGCTAGGTTGCCGAAATTTTCACTATGCATAATATAAGAGTAAAACTTTTTCCTCCAACAACAGTTTTGCGAATGGGGTGATCAAAAACGTTTAATCCTCACACCAGCAGAGCATCTATTCTCTAAGAGTGAAGTATGATAAGCTGAACGGAAAATAAAACGATCTTAGACCATTGGTAAACTCATCATTGGTATTCTACGTAATGAACGGTAATTCTAAGGACAGTCCTGTCGATGACTTCCCCGACAGTGTGGTTACTTTTAGGGGAGAATACCGCTTTTCTTTGCATTCTTCCCTTACCCACCTGAGTCAACTCAAAGTCGTCAAAGACCTCAGTTGTTGACCGCCACTCCAAATAATTAGACACATCCCTTCCATCAACCTCTCTTTTATGCCATTATCTCATAGGTTCATCTCTTGGATAGAGTATGTCCCTGATAAATATACCAGGCTACTGATGGCTCACTGAGATCGGGAGTTCATAAACGTCAACATATTACCCTCCAAGCCACCTCAAGGGTGTGCGGCAGGGGGTGAATTAAGACCAACATGGCTAGAGTACTGGCTAACCATACTGATGGCCAGGGTTCAAATCCCTGCAGGGGGATACATTTTTCAGAGGGAACCCGATCCCTACTTGGGACGTCATGTGAAAGATACTTCAAGAGCAGTACTCCGTTTGTCGGATGAGACGTTAACCCGTGGTACCTTTGATGCAATTCGTTGAGGGCAGGCTAATGCCGACGCCGGGTTTCTCTCCACTCTTCCTCCAATTCTCCAATGATCCCTATCCACCAGTTATGGCGCGCATATGACCTCACTTGTCGGTCGCCTTAGACTGATAACCAACTAATTATCACCAGCATGCACATAAATGTACCAATAACTTTCACCAATATGAACTACAGTATAGGTAAGCTACCAATAAGATCGATTACAGTTATTCCAGGTTCAGCGTTCGAGCGTCGGTGTAGCGTGAGTTACTCGATTTTAGTTAGTCCTGGCTGAGCGAGGATATGGTGAATGTAGAATCAAGTAGAAGAACGCGCCATTCACCGCCTTCAATCCTCGTCATTATCCCCTATTCCAGTTCCAGCCCTTATCCTTCTGGTCTCCTTCGCTTACCCCTTCCCTCCGATACCCCCTCTCCGCCCCTTTAAGGCCATTAGTACGGATTGATAGCGGAAGAGAGCACTCTGGTCGCAATTTGAGAGAGAAGAGGACAGACACCCGTGACATTAAGATTCTTGACACCCTCGGACACTATAAACACCGAGTGCCAAACCATTACTCGCGGTTGGCGCTAACTCCACTCTCTAGCCGTTAAACGATTGAAGCGTTCGCATACGGCATTTGACGAGGGTAATCGTTGACTTCCTTAGAAGTACAGTCACCGAAAGGAAAGCAGTAGAATCCGTCAAATCATCCAGAAGCGTGATGGACACCAATACAGATCATATACGAGATCTATACGTCTACATTATTCCCTGCAAACCATTTTGAGGGTGTGCGTTTGGCAAGGTTTGATTCCTTACCACGCATGAACTAACCGTGGGACTTACTATCATATTATTATTTGCCACAATATTTAATATTTATTATTCATAGTTTCATTGCCTTTGACAAGAACAACATTAGTTAAAACCATGATCGGTGCGCATTTAAAAAGAGCGTTGCTTTTACTCCTGAGTTATTCCTCTTGCTTTTAAAGAGACTGGACATTTCCAACGAGGTAAGTCTGAAACGCGCACACGCACTTAAGGTAGTGCGAGGGAGATAGTTCCCTAATCATAATAGAGACCATATTCGATATATACGTGCATTCGCCAACTGTGAGACACACGCATAAAATATTGCATTATTAATGGTGCAATAAAATAGCTTTACATGACAGAATTTAAAGTAATCAAATGAAAATATCTAAATAGGTCTTTAACTTGACTCATTTTTTTCACGCGGTAGGTTTGAAACTCCTTCAAAACGGAAGGTTTATTGTGATCCCGAAGAGTTAACTGCGATGACAATATTATTAATTTTCAAAAATAGTTGAGAAAACACACAAACTATACACTAGATTTTTTGACGATTTTTTGAAAGTTTTGGGAATGCCTCATTTTAAATATGAGGTCTCTGTGGAGTATATACACGTACAATTTCCCATATAAAATACCTGGTATTTCCTTGCAAATATCTCGGAAAGTAATGGGGTAAGGGGCTGAATTTTTGGTGTCAATGGAAGGGTAATATATCTTTCTTAAAAATGAGACCAAATTCATTGATTCCTAGGTAAAATGATATTTCGATAAAACTACATTAAACGTTCAAATTGTAATGCAACGTACATTTAAGGATATTTCACGTACAGTACTGCCCTTCTAAGCTAAAAGACAGTAACTGACAAAGTTACGCAATTTGAGGTTTGAGTTTATTTTGTTATATCTAAGCCTGATGATTTTAAAATACTAAACGAAAAACTTTATATGTAGCGGTTTGACAGATATTACGTTCTGCTTTTACTATATCTACAGTACAAATGTCAGTTTTCTGGGCCAGGTAACAGTGACTACGAGTCTATTTCCCAGGGAATCTCATAAATTTTGATACCTTATGATATATCTACATTCCGTATTTCCGGCACTGAAAACCTTAAGCATCACAGCTTTCGATCTCTTCGAAGATGAACTAGATGAAGACTCTGAGATGAAAGCTTTAGCATGCAATAACTCAGAACCAACAACCTACATCGACATCTACATAATACCCTGCGAGCCGCCGAATGGGCGTGTAGCAGGGGTTGTTAGATCGCCAGCCATGTAAAGGTGTAAGTTTTTTGGAGATGAAAAGTTGACATGTATTATAGGAGTGTATTTAGTGGAGCTCAATTTCTATTTTAGTCGCTTATTGTTCGCGGAAAGAACGAGTTTTTGTACGTATCTGTTAGGCAGTGTATCTCTCTTATTTTATCGCATCTGTCAGATCTAGAGATGTAGTGAGGCGTCATGATAATATTCTCTATGTCGCTCTGAAAAATATCAGTTCAATGATGCAGTTACTGTCTTTTAGCTTAACAGGGCAGAATACAGAGTCCATTATATTACCTGAGTTGGGAGTACACTACTCATACAACACGAGAAACATTAGATATTGAGTTCAGTTATACTGACATTCCAAACGCTACAAAGTCACTAATCACAGGGCTATTATTAAAAGACAAGTAGGAACGCAATAATTATTACAAAGTTTCAGACACATAAAACATCACATTAATTAGCATGCCATGTAGAGGTTGAAGGTTTAATGAAGAAGGAAAATAAGAGTAGATGAGTAGAAAACAACGCTACCGTTTCCATTACCATCATCAATAACAGCCAATGAAGTCCCTGATCGTCCGCGGAAAAAAATGGCATTTCAAATCTCGACGGACAGTTTTCTGTCTTTGAATGTGCATTCGAAGAGAAAACGAGCACAAATCTCCCACTCTTTTAGACTCATGGATTTCCCAAGGCTGAACGATTCATGAGACATGAACTAGAATTACAATTATACAAAAGAGAAAAGTAACAACTTTCGCACACCCTAAAACCAAATAAATGAGGATCATAGATTTTATTTCTAGGGATTCTAAAGTTTATCACATCTTTTAAAACTTATATTATCCCAGATTTCCTTCAAAGGTTGTTCAGAAAAATTCCACTCACACAAAAGGTATCCAATATCCGATGTGGGCAGCCTTTTTTAGAATGAGAGCAAAAAATCGGGCAGATATTCGGCACCAAAGTTTTTCATACGCACAACAACATTTTGAAGATTTTATAATCATATATTTTGACACATACTTGATCGGTAAATGATTGAATAAATCATGTAGAACTGAATGGATGGAAAGATTGAGACGAGACAAGCCAACTGATCGTTGCCGGATGAGCACGGAAGCTTTTGTCCCTTAATGAGAAATTTAATTGGTATTTTCAGAAGTAGGCTGGTTTTCCCTGGTCCCTGCCCTTGGAAGGTCCTCTAAAAAGAATTAAATAAATTTGGCCAGTGCTTGTTTCGCGTGCCAAAAACGAGTTGCCGGAATGCCACATTTGGCACGCGTGCCATGAGTTTCCCAACCCTTGTCCCACAGCATTATCTAACAAGTCCTTTTTTAATTAAAAATAGAACTACTTTTAGGCAACCTTCTTTCATCCAAAATCCGGACTGAACGACAGAGCTAACACGTTCATTGAAAACTTAGAGACGAGTAAATAGTTGACCTCAGACGAGGAAATAAATGAAAACTATTATCATGCGTACAACTGTAAACGCTTTTTTGAAGGATAATAATCAAATAGAAATTGTAATGCCAAGTACATACCTGTGATCCGGATGAAAAGCGCATCACGGTCTATTATGGAGTACAATGTTCGCATCTTTCTATGCTTCACTTGCCAAAAATATTACACATTATTAACACATCGCTCGACCGAGGTCATCCCGCATATCAGCTTTACACACGTTATGAAAATGTACCATGATATTAAAAAAAGTTTGGAGGAACAGCTCGTTTTTCAGTGTATCACCTGAACAACTACTCGACTTGGTCTGACTGGGAATGAAACTAAAGATGTTATGTTTCACCCAGTTCAATATACACGTGATTCTTCATCAGTTTCCTTGTATGAGCAATGAGTGAGTTTCCACTGTTTTATTCATATCGCTTACACTATTTGTCACCAACGCCTTTCCCGCTTTGAGAATAGTACAGGGAACTAAAAAGTCAACGGTTAATTCCATGAAAAACGATAGAGGCGAAATAGTAATTTCCAGTATAGATAAGGCTAATTTGTTGAATTATTTTTTTCAGAGCGTTTTCAATCAAAGTATAGTTTGCGCGAAACCATACGAGACCGATTTCAACAACCAATGCCCCCGATCGATATATCTTGTAGCGGAATCGTATCCTTACTAAGTAACATTGAGGGGAGAATGTTCTCGATTTTATTGTCACAAACATCCCTGATAAAGTTATTAAAGATGAAAATGTCGATGGAATAAGCGACCACAAGGTAGTACACGTTAAATTTTCCCTAAATACTGAAAAAAATTTCAAAATAAAAAGAAAGATTTTCCTTTTTGGGAAAGCAGATTTTAACGGATTTAGGCGTGACTTAAGGACATCTTTTGAAAAATTCGTGAACATCAGCAAAAATAGTGATACGGACAATACATGGAAAGAGTTCCTCCAAATTACACGGTCACTTGTCAACAGATATATACCTCATAAGTATAAGAGCGAGAATAGGGAACAAAGGCGGTACAACGCGGAGGTTAGAAAATGTTTAAAACGCCAACGAGTTAGCCACGTGAAACTAAGAAAAACGAATAAAAATGTAGCTAATAGCGACCTAAAAAATACTATCGAACATTATAAAATTTGTAAATCAGCCGCAAAAGCAGCCCTTAGAAAAGCGTTTAGTGAATTCAAGAGAAAAGTACTTGGAGAACAACTAGAGGGAAATCCGGAAGCATTTTGGTCATATGTTAGGGAAGTACAGGGAACTAAAAAGTCAACGGTTCATTCCTTGAAAAACGATAGAGGCGAAATAGTAACTTCCAGTTTAGATAAGGACAATTTTGTTTGAATTACTTTTTTCAGAGTGTTTTTAATCAACCTATGCATAGTTTCCGCGAAATCATACCAGACCGATTTCAACAACCAATGCCCCCGATCGATATATCTTGTAGTGGAATCGTATCCTTACTAAGTAACATTAGCCCGGAGAAGTCCTCAGGTCCTGATGAAATTTCAGCTCGTGTTTATAAAAAATTAGCTCTCGAAATTGCTCCGTATCTTAAAGTAGTATTTAACAAATCCCTCGAAGAACACGCGGTTCCCAAAGACTGGAAGATAGCAAACGAGACCCCAATTTATAAAAGCGGAGATAGGGAACAGCCATGTAATTATAGACCAATATCATTAACGTCACTAACATGTAAAATTATAGAGCATATAATAGTTACATCAATAATGGGACATCTCGACGGCTAGGAATTATTGATAACAAACCAGCATGGGTTCAGAAAGGGACGGTCTTGCGAAACTCAATTAGGTCTTTTTGTTCACCATATTTTAGTTTCCGGAGAAGGTAACGTACAGGTAGATGCAGCGTTTCTTGACTTTAGAAAATGTGTTTGACAAGGTTCCCCACTGTAAGTTACTCGCGAAGTTAGCATCATATGGGATAGACAGTAATATAGTAGGCTGGATAGGAGACTTCTTACATGAACGCGTTCAAAGGGTGGTATTAGATGGTGTCAGCTCCGGCGAAGTAAAAGTTATATCAGGTGTTTCCCAGGGAAGCGTGATAGGCCCAATTTTCTTTCTTCACTACGTAAATGACTTGAATACAGTAGTAAAAAATAGCAAGCTCCGTCTTTTTGCCGATGATGCAGTAGTGTATAAGGAAATTAGAAATTAAGAGGACATCCATTCTTTACCTAAGTATTTAGATGCGATTGATTATTAGTGTGATAGTTGGCAGCTAGAATTAAATTTGAAGAAATGCGCGATTATGAATTTTTGGAAAAAGAATGGCTTTCCCCGGAATAATTATAGCATCAAAGAAAACAAAATATGTAACGTAGAATCAATTAAATACTTAGGCGTCACCATCAGTGAAGACATGTCATGGGGGAAACACATCAGGGAAATAACTAGTGTAGCAAACCGTAGATTAGGATTCGTAAAAAGGGTTCTAGGGAAATGCGATGAGAGAGTACGAGAAAGAAGCGATTTTACACTTGTCAGGCCTCATTTATAATATGCCGCTAGTATATGGGATCCGTACGAGGAAGGTATGATAAAAGAATTAGAGCGTGTGCAAAGGAGATCCGCTAGAATTGTTAAAGGCCGTTATGATAAATGTATGAGTGTTACGAGCTTAATAGAAGAACTCGGATGGGAATTACTATCAGAACGCAGGTTAAAATTTAGGTTAAACCTTTTAAGTAAATTCGAAAAAGTTGTTCACAGATGACGTGAGGTACATATTGAGAGCCCCTGCGTATTATGCTAGGTTTGATCAGATTAACAAGATTAGAGAGATAGATTGTCGTACCGATAGATTTAAAATGTCATTTTTCCCTCGTACTATAAGAGAGAACAATAGGCAGCGTAGCAAATGGATAGGTGGGTGAAATATAGTTTGAGTAGTCTGTAGTGCATGATGCATGCAATAATAACTAATAATCCCTTCCTTATTATGTAGATACTATCCACCTAGCTGCATGTGACCCTGTTCTCTAGCATGCCTTCCTTAAATATCCTACTTGCATGGCAATAGTGCATGTTTGGTGATCTTCACCCCCTGCCACACACCATCGTGGTGGCTCGCAGGGTATTATGTAGATGTAGATGTAGTCGTCATTGTCCGTGGATTCGCCTGCCAACATTACTTATCCGACCTATTCCTTCTCCCTGTCAACAACGTTTCCTGAGTCCCGCTTACGTACTACTTATGAAACAGCTCAATCCGAAGGTTGAACCAGGAACCTCGGTCCGTTACAATGGTATGCTCGCGATGTGTCCTTCGCTTGGAGACCAGAGGTGGATCTGGACACCTCCCAAATCTCTTAAGGGAGGAGATACAGGTGAGCACGTCTGTTGAATTTGGCATGAAGTCCAAGGGAAACCCGTATAAAATTGTGCTTTACCCATTTGCTAAATTCGAAAGATTCTCTGTGGAGTTAACACAGCAGATCTCGCGGGAGTGCGTACGGCGGGCCTCCGATGAATAACCATTCTTACATGAATGGATGTCTCCCCAGGCGGGAGCTAAGGGAAACCTTTTGTGGATAATTCTCCATCCAGCAGTTGGAACTGCCATCTTAATTACGTTTCAGAATCCGAGTCTTCTGACCAGTATTTCATAGCCTTTCCGTGAATAAAAAAATGATTCCACAGTAAACACTTAAGAAATATGTACTTTGGTCCGATTCCATCAAATTAATGATAGATTAAGTAGATATTGAAATCGACCTGAGTAAATAACATAAGGAGAATAGTTTTCCTCGCTTCCTCCCATGGATTCAGTGCAATCGGCGGAAGTCAGTTCTTAAAAAAATCAATTAAATGTACCGAGAAATAGTACAAAGTAGCGAAATGGTCTGCGCATTGGCCGAGAAAAGCGGTCAGTCATTTCGATTCCCGGT
The DNA here is from genome assembly GCA_963169105.1 of Ceriagrion tenellum. Taxonomy (NCBI): domain Eukaryota; kingdom Metazoa; phylum Arthropoda; class Insecta; order Odonata; family Coenagrionidae; genus Ceriagrion; species Ceriagrion tenellum. Next base: position 4,309,942 of record OY720641.1, on the reverse strand, counting down.
CCAAGTGTATTAGTTACTGGGGGAAGTATTTACGTACTTCATCGCCGTAACTCAACAAAGACGAAAATCATCATCTACATCTGCTTGTTACCCTACAAGCCGCCACAAGGGTGTTTGGCAGGGGGTAACCTATTCCCAACATGAACTAGAGTGGAGACATCAACTTTCACCAACATGCATCACACTATTGGTAAGCTACAAACGCTACAGAAACTACTACACTTCTCAATAATGTAACTACGTAACCGTGACACAACAGCCATGCAGGGAATATACAATACAAGGTGTAGGCGCTACTTGGCAGATTATGAAACATGCATTAGGGGACATATGAATTAACCAGCTACACTAACTTTCAGCTAACATACTTAAAAAGTCTTAACGCAGCCATTAGGTATGGTTACTTATCGATCACGGGAAAAACGACATTTTAAACCTTTCTGTTTTACAATCTATTTCCCTTATTTTATTCTCATGATCTGATCTACCGTAGAATGTTGGACGTCGTAAGATATTGATAAAATCTTCTGAAAACAAATCTGTTATGAATTTACATAAAAGATTGAGTCTAATTTTCAATCGACGGTCTGAAAGCGATTCCCATCCTAACTTTTGCAAGAGGTCAGTAACACTAATGAGACTATCATAACGGCCTTTCACGTATCTTGCTGATCTTCTCTACACGCGTTCTAACTCTGTTCTCTGTTTTAAGCCAACCTCACGTGGACTCCAAACACTGGCAGCGTATTCTAAGTGGGGTCTAACAAGGGAGAAGCAGCTGATTTCTCTAACTTTTTCGTCGCACTTCCCAAGTAATCTTTTTACAATAGAAACAGATCCGCAACGCAGGCTTTTGCTGAAAAATTGTAGCTTTGGACACGTCAAATCTAAGGTCACGGGCGTGTGATGGTTCGCGCCAGGCGTGTTCATTCGTGCCTTTGGAACGTCGGTGCGGCTGAACCGCCCGCTCCGATAAGCGGCCCTATTGCATTGAGCAGAGAATGAAATAATGGTGAAAGGCTATTAGACCCTATAATAAAGATGCTGGGTTGTGGGACGGTGGAGGAAGGATGGAGGGACTCGAAAAAGAGATAGATCCGAAAGCGTACCGCAAAAGGTTTAACCAGTAACCACATCCTACGAAGCCACGACCGCAGATTAAATTGGACCCCAACTGAAAAGCAACACGTTTCAATTTAGTCCCCTCGTTTGCTAGTGGGACATAGGACTAAAATAATAATTTATAAATTTTTTAATTCGTCAAATATAAGCTAAACTAAATATTTATGTTTTACAAACCCCCACGAATACGGAAGATGTTGTTATAAACATTAAGTAATTGAGAAAAATTGCCGAACGCATAGCTTTAGAATAGCTTCCTGTTAGCTCTGAATAAAGGATTAGAATGGCTATCATTTAGACTTCATAGACGGGTTATTAGGCAAATATTCTAGATTTTAAAATCTCCGGTCAATATTCATTCCTAAAAATTCAACTGGTACTCAAGTAGGTATACTCAATATTAGCCCATTTAAACGTCTATAAAGTAACATAATTTCAAAAACCTCCGACTCCATTAAAATAATGTATTGTATGTTTGGTTAAGACTCATTCCGTGACGAAAACGACTGAGGTAGCACACAGGGCTCTCACAAAAAGTTTCCAGCAGGAAAGTACTTTTTACAAATTAAAGTAAAAACAATAATCTCCACCCACAAAATCACTTAGTTCCAAGAAAAATCATCCACTCAACTTGTTTTCTTCACACATCACTTCTGAATTTCTCAGCGTAATTTCTTTTTCCCTTTCACGCCTATTTCCGGCTATTTTACATTCCTTAATTTGTCCTGGCATGTATCAGCTTATTCACTTGAAATACGTCAACCAACCATAGAAGAATCAAGTGATTTGTAAAGATTAATAACAGAGAAAATCGTAGACGTAAAATAATAAAAGATGCTTTAAACTTTTTCATTTTCAGGGTAAAATTCTCAAGCTATCCAGGTTTTATTTTAAATTGATTCATTTCGCATAGCAATCAAATACCTCTGCCATGAGATCGGTCATCCTTCTACACACTGACCTTGGGCATTCAATGTTTACTTCTACACCGCGCAAAGTAAACTCCCGCGCCTCAAGTTGAAAATACTAATTTTCGCCCGGGAACATTCCAGAGGAGAGGCTAGTTATAGGGAGAGGAAAAAGCCCTCTCCTCCGAGGAAGCTGTTGACAGCAGAAGACTCAATATCCAATTCTATGCCTTCCGCAAGCAAGTCCGCGCAAATATTACGCATCGGCCTGGGACAGGAAGTTTCTCCTTTATCACGAACGCCAGCTCAAACAATAACCTTCGGAAGAACGACTCGGCAGGAGGTCTTCTGTTGCGAGGAGGCATATGGGATTGTTGGGCTGGGCCAGGAGGGGCGGGAATGTTCGTCTTGGTGAAGGAGGTAGCTGAGCGCTGTCGAAGGGCGCGGCTGCGGTAAGCGTTTCGCCTCCATCTCTTGTTTGCATTGAAACCATTGTTCCTCACGAGAGCGCAGGGAGCTTTCAAAAGATTGTCGGCTTTGCGATTGAAAAGGAAAACTCCGGGAGACGAATTCTCGCTATGGATGAATGAAGTATGAAGTTTCGCGGACGAACGAAAGATCTTTCGACGGAACGGCATCTCCATTCAAGGAGATTCTGACGTACTCCTCACGTCTCTCTTCCTGCACGAAGTCAAAGAGGTTAGGTAAATATTTCCTCTCTTCCACCACCCCTTTGCTGAAGCGGGTGATAAATTCCAACAATTTAAAACGAGGCACAGGGATAACAACATAACGAAACAAGATGAATTTCATCGAACATGATGGTATTGCAATTACTATGAATTATGAAGGTACGAATAATCTGATCCCGCAAGCTTTCTTACTATGTGAAAAAGAAAATCTGAGTTTGACGGTATAAGACGAGAGACAGGGATAACAGCATAACGAAGCTCCAACTATATAAGATGAATTTCATCGAATACGACGGTTTTGCAATTAGTAAGAGTTATGGAGGTACGAATAATCAGATCCCGCAAGCTTTCTTACTAACCAGGTGTTGATGTTGCTGTGTCAGATACTGATGCTTTGCAACATAACTGCTCAAGCTTAAATTCAATTCCAAAATTATCACCTGGTGATGATGCTTTGCATTAAAACAATGGTCGAAAGAAATAAAGAAAAAATGGTCGAATTCATTGCGGAAATTATAGTGCAATATATAAACCTTACATTTCCACCATAAATCTAGTTAAAGCAGGAGACAAATTGGGAAAAGCATATGATATAACTATTCAAGGGGCATAATGAGAACCCATCCGGTATAATAGATTTTATGGATGTTCTCCAAGAAAGTAAGTCTCCTATTCATGCATCCAGTTAGCGCTGTATAGGAAAAAGTCCGGGCCTTAACCAATTATTCAAGAAATTGGTTGCCTCTTGACGGATACAACAGCGTTTATTTATGAAGGTAGCGCAAGGGTATTACCATTGCTTTTACCGTTATCGTCTCTCCGGAGCAAAGCGGCCGAACAATCGGGTCGTCATTTCGGCAGGGATATAGATAGTGCTGCGTGGGCCCATTCCAAAAAATGATGTCATGAATACGTAATGCCAGAGGGGGAGAGAGTGGGTGGGGGGAGGCGGGCAAGAGGGTGGGGACAGGAATGCATATTTGGCCGAAAACGCTGAGAGTGTGGCAGAAGTGGGAGGTTTTCTTCAGAGGTCGAGGAACCGGGAAGAAGACAAGGGTTGAGATCAGAAAGGGGGATGATGTCAATATGTGGTCATCTCACTGGATTGCCGAAAATTCCGTCATTTTCAGGCAAAAGGTGAAAAGCAAACTGCCTACACAGTGTTTGTAAGGGGTGATTCAAAACCAAGCATGCAATGCCCGTAACAGTGATAGACAGAGACGGGAAAAAGTCATTAACGTCATGGTCATAGGTTTTCATCATGAAATAGCCGGTTTTTTGCCAAAAAGTCACGAAATGCGACTTTGCGGAATAAACATAATTAAATGGTAGTAATCACTTCAGTGAAGTCTAGACTAACTTGCAAAGGAGAAAATTCCATTGCAAGAGACATGTCACAAAACTTTTCCCGATATAACACCCGTTCATTTTTATGGTTTTTTGCAATTTCTATGCCACATCTGGGCCTCTATTAGGGGACCTAAAAGTGTTTTGTGATGAGTTGAAGTCCAGAAATTAGTTGCAAAACCGCGAACCTATAATGCGTTTTACAGACGTTAATACGAATTTTGTTCTCCATTTTTTTTAAATTTGGTGCCAATAGAAATATCTTCTGTAATGAACAAACACGTATTCTTAAAAAATTTAAAGAAATGGCTACTACAGCAATATCCAGTGGATTATTTTCTCAAATAGGAAACTTAAATGCTTTAAAAATGTAATGATGAACACGAGGTATTCGTTTCATTTTATATTCTTTACTTTTTTATGAAAAATTGTAATGCATAGATTTTTTTAAATATGATATGTACGGAGTGCTCTCCTTAAGATTGACTTTTTTTTTATTTTGAAGTCTGTGATGTTTAATTTTTTTCAGTTACCTCAACACAACATGTTATTGTTCACGAGGTATACTATATTCATGTGATTTACTATTTCCATTTATTGTATTAATGTCGTATTAGTGTGTTTATTGTGTTGGTAAATTTCTGAATTAATAAAAAAAACGATTTTTTTCACCTATTGCATCGGCTCCAATTGATTTTTCCAAACTTGTTCACCATTGAATGTTTACCGGAACCTGGAATTAATCTCGAAAATCCGTTGTGAAAGTTGTACGAATAAATATTGCACGTTGTGAGGCACAAGAATACAGGACACTACACCAAAATCCGAGCATTTGGGAGGTTCGAACTTGCAAGGATGAAAAACTATGAGGGACGGCCCTATAACCGTGACGGAATATTAAGATTAGTTGATGGGATAGGAGGGTGGAGAAATACAGAAAGCCAATTTCGGTTTGATGAATTCTGATAATGACTGCCACTCTTCAGAGGGTGATATGAATGTAAAACTTCCTTCAATGCCATCAGATCACTATGCCACTGCATTCCTCAGCACAAAACTACAGCAGATGTCGAAGCAACTACCTTCGAGTTTGTTTTTAGTTGGCTCCAAATCCCACGTTTTCCCTTCCAAGGCTGGACGGATTATATATATTTTTCAATAAATAAAGAAATACATAACTTAGCCTCTCACCATTGACCGACCTCTTGACCTATGAATTATGACAGAGGTCGAAGTATTCATATGGTTTCGGAAGAGTCCTGGAGAGGTAACAGGAGTAATTATGAAGATATAACTTAAACAGTATGAGAGGACATTAGTTGCCCTTCATCAAAGGAATTGTAATATGCGCTCACAAGCTAAGACATATTATTTACAGCAATTAAATCAGAGAGCAAGGGCTAGTGCCAGACTCTTGCTAATTAATCAAAAATACTTTTGCATATACAATAAAAAATATGCTTACATCGTTACTTCCAGTCTTCTCTCACTTCAGAGCCCATAGTATGCTAGACGCGCATTTTTTTCCCTCCATTCACCACTGAAATGACGATTCACACATTTAAATCATTTCCTCAATAATATGAGCTGCAGTTACGTGCTTAGATATGATTTTTCCCCATGCCCACAGCGAATCTACGACAGTAGTTCCGTTGAGGCGGTAAGAAAATGCTAGCAGAGCTTGGCCGGGAATGCTGAGTTAGGCGACAGGAATACGAAAGGGAAAACTTTAAAGGACGTGGTTAATCTGCCAAACAATTGACGGAAATAATTTTCAAAGCTTCCTCTTACATAAATTCAAAACGCTCGTATTTGAAACGTATTTGAGCGCAGATAAGGATGGAGACAAGGCAGTGGACGAAAAAGAAAGCAAAAGGAGAAGTTATGGATTTGGTCGGTGAGTATAGGAAACTTCTGTATCTGTTTAGACCAGAGATGTTAAACAAAACCGGAACCAAGCAAGCAGCAATAGGCATCTTTCCGGAACGAAACTATACGCTTTCTTATTCATTATGATTTCTGTTCGGAATGAAACTTTATGTACGGCTTGACTTTAGTTTCGTTACCGGAATGAAAGTAGAATTTTGAACGAAATACATATAACGTTCCAGAACCGTTCCTTCTTTTGAATAGTTTCAGTTCAGTTCTAGAAACACCTGATGATGATGAAGTACATCGAAACCGGTTGTATTAAAGTTTATACTGTGGAAAATTGCCAACTTTCATCAATTATGTAATTCCACCAGATTACGCCTGAAACGTCTCGTTTTATTCAGTTCAAGTGAAGTGGCGGACGGACTTTTGGTTCGCACTCGAGGTTCCGGGCCCAATCGGGAATAATCTCAGGGAATTGTCGTCGCCGCACAGCAAAAGCGTAAACAATAGGAATCCTTGTGGTATACCTACAAATTACGCTTGGAAACAGTGCAAAAATGGAACTATAGGAATATCATAACAGCGAACATCTTAAGCCCCGTTCACAACAACCTAACTTGGCTTAACTTGGCGCGACTTAGGAGTTGAGTCCGTGAAAAAGCAACACACTGGTTCGCAACAACTTAAAGTGGCTTAACTCGACTTGGAGTAGTCTTTCTAGCCAATAGCAAGGCCTGGTTTACTATCGATAGAGCGGAAGTTATCGATTGAAGGATATCGATAAGGCCCATCAATCGATTGTAATATCGACTTTGAAAGTGGCGTTCTGTGATTGGTTGGAAATTTCAGACCCCGACTGGCACTCGGGAACAGCTTAAGCCAAGTTAAGTTGTTGTGAACACGGGGCATTTCGTGATTCAACAACAGATGACTTACTACCATCAGCAACAGGAACACGTAACAATTAGAAACAATGTAAAATATAATAATTTATAGGACCTTATCTTACAGGGCCAGAGAATTTCGTTGGAAGAGGTAATGGGGGACGAAGGGATACCATGATCGGCATGTGGAGATGGTAAGGAAAACATAAGTGCAGTAACGCTTGGATGTCGTAAAATACATTTCTCTTTTACAAGACCCGATTGATTTCCAGCGCATTAAAAATTCGGATCGAAATTCCTTTCTGAGCTCAAACTCGGTTCCTTGACGAATTTTCCCGAAGATTAGCACCCGTTCCACGAATTTCCAGTGGCTTAAAGCTTTAAGAAATTGTGTAAAATCAAAATCGTTTGGGCCTTTTCTGAGGTAAGTATTACATGCATGCACACATAAGGTTACTGCTCATTTAAAAGAAAAAGAAATTCCTTGCCGAAAACCATCAACATTTAATGTCATACAAATCATAAAAGCAATACTTGACATAAAATTTAACATACATTATACTTTTTACTCGTTTAGTGGCCGGTTGCAGGAACGACACGCGTCTATTCTTATATTATTATTTATTAGTTATTAGTTACATATTATTAGTTATTAGACCCATAAGCCATGGCAACCATTCAATAATTTCGCAGAAACATTAGATAAAGGATAGGTTTCATAACTTATGGCATGGAGTAATGAGTTCCATAATTAGCCAAGATGGCGGATGCAAAATGAACCGCTTGGAGACTTAATTGCTTGATTAAAGAGATGTTTTTAGATAAATGACCAGTTAATTTATTCTTACTGGCTAATTTTTATGTGCATCAGCAAATATTCATTAGCTAAACTTTCATAAATAATACCCTGTAGTGGAAAATTAGATAGAATATTCGAAGCTATTGACTATTGGTAAATAAATTATACAACTGGTAGATTAGTTCCTGAATCCCGAATATTTTTATAAGATCTGTAACTTTATGGATCTCAATAACTATTGATTCCATAGCTAAATGTTCTTCCAACCGGCCATAAGACAATATAATATGGATATTATGTCGAAAACCATAGTTAAAAATACGACTACGCCTTAGATATTTAACGCCCTAATAAACAATTGATAGCACAGCTGCCAACCCGAGCCTGAGATTATAGATAAGAGGGTCCAGTTCGCACCAAATTGAAACCCTTCCGACTCGGTGAAAATCCGCGCGGTTAATTAAAAATGATTCAACAAAAGAGACACGGGAACGATGCGAAGTCCTCAGCCGTCCGCCATTCTCATTCAAGGTTTCTCGAGCGAGAATCGGCGCGCCAAACGACGGGCTAATCGGGTCAATGTTTACGCCCTCCCAGTCTCCGAAGCTATTCCAACCATCCAGCCTCCCGCAGCTGAAAGAAGGATATTCAGGGAGCACTTTCATCACACTTGATTTCAGACGAGATTAATGAATTTGGAGGAATGGGAGGATTCCTTCCGCAGTTCGGCAACGAAGAAGGCTGACAGAGTGGGAGGGCTTACTTCTTCAAACTTCCGCCAAGTTCGCAGACCCACTGCGTACTGTGTACCCTCACACTCCTCTTCCACTAAATCTCCCCATTCCATCCGAGCACGCACACCGTCCAATGTAACTAACGGCCAAACAATGCGGGAGTTCCGCCACTCTGGAAGACGCCATGTAAAGGAGGTGCTGCGCGATCTGCATGTCCAGCGGCCACGGTAGCTATTCGGCACCTTCGAAGGTCTCATTCCTTTAGAAACACCCGAGGCCACTAAAACCACAATAAATTTAACGGAGGTGAAGTTTCGTCAAAGGTGGTTCATCGCTCAGACTGGGAGGAAGTAATGCGAGAATATTTTCAGGAATTATCTCTGAGGATCAAGCTTGTGAGCAACGTCTTCTTCGGCTCATATACCGTCCCTAACGCCGCTTCAGCTTGAAAACCGCAACCGAATAAGCGTAGCGGCTTCACCCACCGTTCGATATATCGGTGGCCAGACCAGCGTATTTGCGTCGAAGACGCGATAAATTTCCAAAGACTATTCCATTTCTTTTCTTTATCGCATTTTATCTACTTATTTTGGGGAGTATGGAGTCATTTCCCGAACTGATACCTACTTTTAGCACCACTCCCCGACACCAATAGACGTTGTCCAGGCACTTCATGGTTTCCGTTAAAACTGGCAGGAAGACTTTGCTAACTGTTGGACAATACAGACGCAGCTTACATACTGTCCTCATCCTCACAATGACCGCTCTGAATGTACCATTTATTGATCCAAAATCAACAAATTGCAGCAGTCGCTCATCAATTCAAATGAAAACGGATCAGTATAATCACAAACAAAAGCGATGCCAAATCTGATTACGACTGTATTACGCCTAAGAGTTATACAATTCGCTAAGAGAAACACTCCTACTCCACCGTTCTTATCAAACCAATGTCCAATAATAATGCCTGGGAGATGTAAAAAAATAGCATTAGCCAAAATGCTCGAGACAACCAACATCAGATTTAATAATGACTGGTCTGAAATCTCCTTTCTCTTTCTTAAGATAATTTCTACAGATAAACAATGTAGGCGTACCTTTGACACGTCTAAAATCCACGATCACGCATCCTCTGTCGACGTCCTTCGTATAAGTATTTCCTCTTGCTTTAGTGAGCGACGATCATGGTAGAATGATACGAGATTGAGGAGTTGATAAGAGAGGTGAGGGACAAAAATCACACTAATTGAAGCAAATCCAAGCTTAAAGACAGGAATTATTCTTTAGGGATAACAGAAATCGACAATGACGAATTGACACAGTGAGTAAATTTTTATTTGTATCAATTATGGTCTTCGTGTTTTACATTCAAGGGATTTTATCACTGAGAAAACAACAACAGAACCTAGAAAAAAGTATAGTGTCTCAGATAATGATTAAAGGAGAATCCAGTAGGGGCAGAAAGTATTTGTGACTTCCAAGATATCTTTCGGACAAATCTCACAAGATCATTTGACTCTTAGAAGAGAAAACTAGTGAATGATTTTAGAAGAAAATACATTTATGAATTCGAAGCACTAATGCTCAATGAGGACCAAATTATCCCTTACTCAGCGACTTCCATTTTTATTTCGAACTGCAGTAAGTTCATGGAAAAAAAGAGACCACTTACGCAATAGAAGAAGACGACATGCCTCTACAAGTACCACTACTCCACAAATAATAGCTTACATATTGAAAGAAGCCTGATTTAAAATCCATAACTATAAAATTTTACGCGAACAGGATATTTTCATAAATAGAAGTCCTTTGGTATAACGAGGATACATATATGCACGTAAAAAGATATTGAGAGGGATTTTTCCGCGTGGAAAGATTAAAAAAGAGGAAAATGGAAACCTTACGATACTATAGCACACGGGAATATTACAGTCACTAAAACGCGCCATCGGCCAAATTAACTGCATCAACTGTGCAGTTTTATGCATACAAATTTGAAGGTGTTAATGCAAAAATGTCAATGCACCGCTAATACTTATCCATGGAAACAAAATATGAGAAAAAATTCCAAAAAAGCACTGAATTCTTCATAAAATCAACGGAAAAATTGCGCGCGGTAGCCATGTTAGGTGGATCAGTTTTTTGCAATAAAAATAGGGTTCAGACTCGTGCGACAAGACGAGTCCATCATCGTTTGATCTATAGTATCGTATCATGTTTCACTAAAAAGAACTGGAAGTCTTGTTAAGAATTATAACTTCGCTGTACTTAATATTGCTAGCCTAAATTCGTCCTTTGATCAATGCCACTCACGTGCACAGTGTAAACATCCAATTACCTCCCCAATTAACGCTCCAACTTCCTCAATGCTCATGCGTTTAAACAGCTGAACAACTTAAACGCCTCGTTTTGAGAGCAATTTCCTTTCCCCTTACGCTCCACAGCGAGGCGTTGCAGCGTCTGAGACATGTGTGAGGAATAGCGTCTTGAAGATTGAACGGATCGCCTCGAACTCAAGGTGGTCTTGAAGGCTTCTTATAATAAGTTCACTGACGATCAGCAGTTCAGCAGTGTATCATTCACTAAGCTTCCGGGAATATCTTATATTTTATGTAAATTTGGAAGAACCTCAGAACTTGACTTAAGATGAAGTCGGCCCCGGTGGCGGCGGGGTAAAGTCCTCGTCTGCTAACCCGAGGGTCGCGGGTTCTAGTCCCGCCTAGGTGGAATATTATCTGCCCAGGACATGGGTGTCTGTGTCTCGTCCGTTGTTACTGTTGTTCACCCGACGTAAAATGGCCTAATGTGCTAATGGACATGGGTGTCTGTGTCTCGTCCGTTGTTACTGTTGTTCACCCGACGTAAAATGGCCTAATGTGCTGTATTCGGGGCAGTGAAAATAAATAAACATACTTGACCTACTGATTTCCGTCCGTGTAAATTCTTGTTAAAATATAATTAGATCACCAATAAACAACAGCAGCAGATCCCTGAATCCCAATTAATTCATGAGCCTTGGTTACGAGTAAACAAGTAGCTGGCAACTAGCAGCTTCATGTATGACTCTTGTATTACCGCAAATTTATGCATTTGCACCAAAACATTCAAATATTGTGTGACATCGGTTGTTCACAGTTCATGCATGTTGGTAAAAGCACACCTTCTGACAGGCATATTAAGGATTTTGCAAATGCGTTAATAGTCGTAATTTCCTTTACTCTAGTAAGATATAGAGTATTGAATGTTAGTTAAAAATCACTCCCAGGCACACATTCCCTTGAAAGATTTCAAGCCTGAAAGATTTGACCACACACCGGAAGATAAATGAAAAAGCAACATAAAATGGACTTTGAAGCGGCCGATAAATACTTAAATATTGAATAGCGAATCTTCAAAATCGAGTGATAGCATTTGATAGGGGAGAGGAGGGAACTGACTTACTCGCCTCACTGACGAATACGAGAAGAAATCTTTAAATTCCTTGCAAATGCAAAAGTTTCGCGGCATTGTGGTTCACTGAACGCATAGCTCTAACAGATGACAAAAACAGTAGTGGTGACATTTTTTTTTAGGCGTAGAATCATAGGCAGTGCACCGTACACGAATTTGGTACGGGGGAAACCATCGGCCAACGCTTAAATTAGCTGAAATTGGGAAATAATTATGCCAGATACCAAAGGAGCTAACGCAACCTTTCCAAATACATTCAGCTGAGCCTGACGTAGCTAAAGGAAAAGAGAGATATAAACATAGCGTCACCATTTCTCCGCTGGCGATTCCGTACGGCTCCAAAACCGGTAAACACGCATGAATAAAATATTTCGGACAGAAAGGAAAGGCATTTTATTAATTATAGATGTTATCCCTCTCCATTAAAAAAACACTGAATTCACAGAACTACAGAAGACTGTTGCGTAACAATCATCAACAGTGTGCGCTCTGGTAGTGAGAGTCACTGAGTTCCTCCATCACGTAGAAGGAAATTCAGCTGTACCTACCGCCAGCAAGCACTTGATGCTGCTCAGCATGTCATGGTTGGACACCCACGGTTAGCAAGCCAAGGACTCCACTATTGTTTAAAAACAAGGAAAAAAAACACGGAGTTTCGTAAATCGCTTGAATCCGGGTAATCAGATTATAGTCGGCGTAGAACATTGATTTAAGTGAAGAATTGATGGAACTAGGTTGGTTGAGGTGAGAGCAGATGGGAACACATGCGTACTTCTGCACCCACGAACGACATTGAATCGGCAAAACGTAAGGTGAAATGCCCGAAGCATTCTGTAGGCTTCAATCGTCACGGCAGAATGTCTCGTGTATGTCATCAAACAAGAGCTTAAAACTAATTTACTACCAAATTAAATATGGTTATATATATTGTCGGTCCTGGTAGCGACGGGTAAAGTCCTCGCCTACCAATCGCGGGTTCGAGTCCCGCCTCAGTGGGTTTTTCCCCTCTCAGGACATGGGTGTTAGTGCTCGTCCATTGTTAATACACCCGTCATAAAAGGCCAACTGTGCTGTTTCCGGAAGAGTGGAAATAAATAAATAAGTAGCATTAACAACTACAGGTTGTCAATTTTTGACGCTTTACCGAAAAAATCCCAACACAAAAACCATATTATCTGACACACATCAACTCTATTCCCAATGCGCATTAAATTGCAGTCTAGCGCGAAGGGTGTAGAACCAATAGAAAGTTTTTCCAATCAATGCATGTACAAATGATGGTACAAATCAATGACACGGGTTTGCGTAAACTATGGGATGACATTCGAAAACATTAAAAACGTACATCGACATCTACGTCATACCCTGCAAGCCACCCAAAGTACAAACGTACAACTTCACTGGGATTCGAGCCCGGATCTCCCAATTGAGGAATCCAGAAAGATGAAACTATTCATTTAAAAGTATGCACTTCTTAACGGGAAAAAAATTAAGGAAAGATAGCGCATGGTATTCAAGTTATGAGTACCATAATTTTTGCAAAAAAAAACAGGCTTTGCTTCCGTCTTCAATCTTTGGCACAAAATTTGCGCGCTGTACGCGAATCCAAATCCAGCATTAATTATATCGCGAGACGATCACGGGCGAAAGATCCATGTCCCAGTTTCGTACGTGGGATCTCGTGGACGACGGAGAACGGACTTCAAATCGACCTTGACAGAGAGGGTGCTTGGCGTGGTTAGAGGGGAGATTCGCAGAGCACGCTCCCTTACGGGCGTGAACTGAACCCGTTCTCATCCAAGGGCGACGGCGCGCGGCAGTCAGAGGGGGCCGAGACACACTCCCTGTGGGATACCGTAAAAGTGCACCACCCTCTTCCATGATATTCCTCAAGAGGCACGGTTAACACCAAATGTATCCAATGAGAGTGTGGTTAAAACGTAACACTCAGTCTTACGGTCAATTTTCGCTGCAAAACTAGGGGATATTTGGCCAAAAGTCAAATTAATAATATTATATTAAAATCAAATATTCCAAAACTGCTTGAAATTTTTAAGAAAATTCGAACATCACTGCTAGAGAAAATTATGCTCAAATTACCCGTAAATAGACTACGACGCGTTGCGACGACAACAAGAAACGGGCGCCGCACACTAGATAAAAAGAAGGATAAGGAGTGTCTACAGGGGACACAAGGACTTCTCAAGGCTACAGGAGATGCAGAATGAAATCAGTCTTTCGATGAAGCGATTACCCCCTCCTCTTGCTCGAAGAAAAAGGTGATTTTATTTTGAATTTTTATTATTAGATCGGTAAAAGATTTCGTAAAGAATTGGCGTTAGCATTTTATGGTCATAGGATATAAGACTATAATAACATAAGCATATGACTCTAAAATGGACCATATCGAATGATGGGTAAAATAATGAAATGTTAGTCACGAGGAATAAATACTGCTACACTCTTCTTCTAACAGCAATGAATAGATTTTTTTATTTTAAGAAATAGGACGAAACCGGTCCATATAGGTCCTATTGATATTGGCTACAGACGACATAGATTGCCTTTTGGCATTCGCATTTCTTGCTTTTATTATGTAATACGCCAATAAAAGTTTTTTATTTTAGTACAAGGCTATTTGCGGAACGAATATTTACATGAGAAATCTTAAGTGCCAGTACAGTAAGAAAAATTCACAAATGTTGAAGGACGTTTAAGATAAGAATTTAACAAGAAATCTTATTCGTTTAACCTATACACTACTACATATCTGATTAATTCGCAAAAAGTAAAAGTGACCTTGATGAAAGTCAAACGACGCAAATTCACGGCACGAAGTCCTGTTATACGCAAGCTTCAGCAGAAAAAAGTTTGGATAACTTCATCCAATGCGGTCACCCGGCTACCCAGTCCGGGAACTGCCGCGGCCCGAGGGAATGGAGCGAATGTCGAGACTTCTCTGCCTCCTGTATTTTGCAGTCATCAGATAAATTCCTGCTGTGTGTATTAAACGCCAACATATGTACATTGATCAAGAGAAAATGGTTCGAGTATCATGTCTTTAGTGAACTTACTACAGCAAATATCAGATTTAGCACCCTCACGTCTTTTAAATAACCCTCGCAGACGTATTAGTGTATCTCAAGAAGATTGAAACGGGACCCGCGTTTCAGAGTGGGTATAGGATCTAAGTCATTGGACAAATAAAGCATAGCCGACAGCGATAGCGTGAATGAATAGTCCTCCCGTGTGCCTCTGAGACATTATTGTACAGAACTCCCCAAGCAAGAGATAGATTGTCGTAACGATAGATTTAACATTGTCATTTTTCCCGCGTACCCTAAGAGAACAATAGGCAGCGTAGGGATAGGTAGGTGAAATATAGTTAGAGTAGTCTGTAGTGCATGATGCATGTAATAACAACCAATAATCCCTTTCTTATTATGTAGATACTAAACATCTTGCTGCATGTGACCCTATTATGTAGCATATCTCCCTTAAATCTTAAATATCCTACTTGCATGGCAATAGTGCATGTTTGGTGATCCTCACCCCCTGGCACACACCCTCGTGGTGGCTCGCAGGGTATTACGTAGATGTAGATGAAGCAACTCCAAGAGATGAAACCAGATGACAAAAAAACTTGCCGAAGCGATCACAACAGAGAAGTCCTACGCTGCCGAAACTAAATGAGCATAATCAAAATCAATAATTCAATATTACGAATTTTTGATGACCATACGGCGCAAAAAATCACAACTAATAACCAAGTTGACATTTTTTCGCTTACATTTTTCAAATCAACATAAGGGAAACAAATGATAGTGAATGTTGATCAAACCACTATACCTACCAAACATTATGAGTTGACCACATTTACGCAATTTATCAGTCATACCAATTTCTTAAGCATATACAATAGCACCAATGCGGGTGTTATGTCTTCGTGACGTTCCCTTGTTATGTGAGTTAAATCCGAAAGTTAAGTCTTGGGTTTTGGTAACCCGTCCATCACTATTATGAAATTCTTGAAGATCATTTTTTTTTAATAACCGACTTAGCAACTTCGGCAGAATATAATCGATCAGCAACAGTTGAACTTTTTTGGATCCTTATCTTCAACAATGGCTATCAAGAAATCCAATAGTGTGCTTAACAATAAGATCGGATAATCAGTAATAAGAAGTAACGGCACCCAGTGGAATATGGTGCAAAAGCACCTTAAAGAAATTGAAGGTGCAGCTCACTATTGTCGAGCTAATTTTATTTCAAGTAGCTCGAGTTCCGTTTGAGGTTGAAATTACCACGAGATAATGGGTTAACCTAACGACGACGGTTCTCGACGAAATTCTGATGATGGAGAAATACTTTAGGTTGAAGGAATCGGTTGCATGCACTTTTAACGTCCCGAAAATTAACGTCCCCCCCAGTAGATACACGATGGCGTAATTTGAACGTGGTTCCATTTCGATGCAGAATTTTGTGACTCAAAATGTCCTCTGGTAGCTCCGCAATCCTCCACACTCAGCCAATAATCACAGTTATTTCGGCGTGACTATTTTTTCCTTCCAAGCGAAAGCTCGCAAAATCACAATCATCATCATTGGCTTCCCCGAACATGCAATTATTATTTGGCGAACGCCGATTCTAAGTTGGACCTTCAGTACCCACGCACGTCTACAGCTACCATACCCTATTATCCACTTCTTATTCCACATCAGTTGTACTTCGAAAATTCTCGGCTTTCATTGCCAAAGTATGGGGGAATTGTGATCGTTCCCTCACATCAAGTAAGCAACCCGCATCGAGGCACTCCGCAGATTATCATTGTTACAAAAAAAAACCAAATGGTTATCCGTCTTGTCATTAATTAAAATGGTACCTTGATTATTGTTTCCGGTGATTGCTTGGCACTTGATTCTCTCGATCAAAAATATTGCATGGCATTGCTTAATCATCCGCATGTTCAGTTTTTCCGCCACTTATCGCCAATGCGAATTCATTCTTGCCATTCTCCTTGTCAAATGAAACGACCTTGTTTCGGGTACATTCGTCCTTCACTCCGTCTCAATCGTCAACTCTGTTTATCCCCATTGAATTCTTTTTCCGATCTCCGAATGATTTTGACGAGTCTTGGTTCTCCGATCGAGTTTTGTTTTACATCCGCTCACATCAATTATTGCTCTAGGGGAGTATGACACTAGTACCTCGTACTTACTCAATGAATGAATTTTCTGGCGGGCAAAGAAGGAACAGGCAGATCAATAGACTTCAGCGAAAGGAACCGCTTGAGTGATGCCGAAGAGATAAACTGATCCGATATGTCAAGAACTGTATTCGAGCAAGTCATCTTGACTCCTATTATTAGTCAAGAAATTTGTGAGAAAGAGGCCTGAATTCCCTTCCAGTGGTCATTAGTGGAAGTGGGAGAGAGTTTTCTATTCCTCTAGATAGAAAGAGAACCCGCATTTGCAGAGGAGTGAAAGAAAGAATAATTTAAGCACACTTGGCTTGCCCCTCTGTATAAATTACACGGGAGATAACGGGTGACTATTGTTATTTTAATTCTTCCCTACACTCTTGGACCTGTCTAGTCAAACGATAACCCAAAAAAAATTTTTTGAACTTTTATTCCCTTTTATTTAGATTTCTAGATAAATAACGCGGGAGATAAGAGGTGAGTATTGTTATTGTAATACTATACACTCTTGGAATAGTCTCGTCAAGAGCTGTCCTGAAGATATTTTTTCGAACTTGCATTTCCTTTTTTTACCGAAGGTAAACGGCTTACTTATGGCGATATAATTTATTCCCAACAATTCATTCGCACCCCTCAATTCTTCGCTTCCTCACGGGAGTCCTGAAACTCAAATTCTCAGAAGAATGGACGCGAAAGGGTATATTTTACCGACTTAAAAACACCGGCTTTTCTCTGACCAGACCTGAAGACCCCTTGTCGAGCTTTTTCCTATAAATCGGATGTCGGGTATCGAAATGAGTTATCGCATCTTATCTACTTCATTGCTTCTCAAATTTTTCTGTTGTTTGAGTTTTCCCGTAGAGTGACGTTTCTGAAATATGAAATCTTCATCCTGATTAATTCGCGTTTATGATGTGGTTTTATGGTATCACCAAAATAAATGAGCTCATTTTGTTCTGAAATTCGACCGGAAATGAGTGAACTTGTCTCTTCGAGACTCAACCTCTTCCGAGATGCAAAATGTCAACCTTTGAGTATCAATTCATTACTATCAAAGTTATTGTCAGGTAACCATTTTTAAGTTCAATGCCTGCACGGGCTTCAGATATTTACATTAGCGAAATGGAAACACTACGGCAGTCTTTCCACGGAGGAGCATGACACATATTTAATTTAAACACTTACTAATCATATAAACTACAAGAGTTTACTTTTAAAATCGTGTACGGAAATTCAACATCACAATGTAAATTTATAGATCCCGTAATTGAGTTAATGAGGTTTACTAAAATCAGTGTGACTTAATGGTAATCTACATCTACATAATACCCCACGAGCCGCCGCACGGGAGTGTGGCAGGGGGTGATAGGTCACCAGGCGTGCAAAGGTGTAATGCTGTGATATAGAAAGGGAGTGATCAAAGGTGTAATATTAATTACTACAGAAGGTAGCTAAGAGTAATAATTATCCCTAATCAGTCATCTTCATTTTCCAACCCCGAAGGTACCAAATGGTGTATGATAATTAATTATCCGATACTGGAACTTGGCGATAAAAGTTAGCATATTTTTTTTTACCTAGACATGGATATAAAACACGTACGTATTTATCAGCAGCTAGCACGAATCGTAGATATGTGTAATGTTTCTCTCATACAGAGAAGTAAATGTCGGAAACATTTTTATAGATATTTCTGCATCTTCTCCTGCCCCACTCAAATTGCAAGCGCTGCGGTATTATGGATGTAGGACACGAGTAGAAGAGCAGATCGTAGTTATATCGAGGTGAAAAGTTGAGAATTACAATGTGGTGCACGGAGAATAAACCATTTCGTTCATTTGCTATCGGATCACAAGTTTTAAGTCTTTAGCACGCACTCGACATCCTCACAAAAATCCCGGTAAGTACTCTACAGTCACCAAAGGATTGGATATTTGGGGAGGCGACCGACGGCTAAGGTCATTTGTGCCATATGGGGATAGGGTATAAGAGAGGAAGGGTGGATAGAAACCCGGCGTCGGCATTAGCCTACTCTTAACGAAAGGCGCCAAGGGGACCATGGCTTAACGTCTCATCCGACAGATGGAGTACTGTACTTGAAGTGCCCTCCACAAGACACTCAAGTAGGGAACGGGTTCCTCTGAAAAGCAACCGCCTCTGCAGGGATTTGAACCCTGGCCGCCCGTGTGGTAGGCAAGCACTCTAGCCACCACCACACCAAGCCGATCCCCACAGTCACCAAACCACCTTCCTCTACCGTATCACGGTGCTCAGTCCACCTCGTATGAGATTATTATAAATATGCCGCTATCTAAGAGTAAACACCGCTGCGCAGATAATACAATGTTAACTGAGTTGGGTGAGATGTATTCTAGGCCTGCCCACAGCAGGTAACGAATTCCACTGCGAACTGGTGTGACATCTTAAATACTGACTAACTAAGCCCACGGTCCTAGTTAGACTCGCTGGAAGTGGGACAGACCTCGCCGAGGATCCCATATCCCTGCTGGGGCGCTAATTTGGAGAGCACATCAAGTGCAGTACTCCATCCGCCGGATGGGATGTTGACCGTTGATGCCTTTCTTTAGGAGTAGGCTTCCGTCGACGCCGGGTCTTCACCCTTTTTCCATTTCCTAAATAACCCTTCCCTCGCCAACCCATCCTCGAATAATCAAATATTTCGAACGTCTCCCCAAATTCAACACCTATCAAGTTGATAATATTATCCTAAAAACTGTCTAACAGACCTCATTATCATATGGACAAACGAACAAACACACGAATATTTCTTAGGAGGTAAACAACCGGGGTGGGCGAAGTGAACTCTGAGCTTGGCGCCTTCATCCCGTTGCCACGAAGTCCAGTAGCGAACACCAAATTTCACTTCAGAAGCCTCAAAGGGGGTGAACCTTACACAATCTATTCAAGAATTAGAACTGAAAAATTATGAGGCACAAATTTACAACCAGGAAACTAAAAAAAAACCTCGCTTCTCCGATTTCCACTTGAGAGGACGCAGTAGAGCAACATCAACTTGTACCTCATCGGAGAGCATGAATAAAAAACAACGTGTAGATGGAAAATTTCACAGCTTGTGGAAGTGTCAGAGGGAAATATCCTTCAGGAAACTCTGCGAGAGATTTTCGCGAACACTAAAAAAGACACCGCCGAAACACTGCGTGAGACATTTATAAATTCTGTCGCTGGACACATATCAGCGCAAGGGGTGAGAATATAAGTCGTCCTCTGACCTTTTGCTGCGAACACCGCCAAGAGGACCAGCAGAAAGAAACTCAGCGACACCTTTGCCATGGCCGGCGAAAACTCTTCTTTCCTCCGGGGTACACTTTCGAGACGAGATGGAGTTCTGCGTGAAATCCCACCAAAGGAGCGTTAAACTCACGTCGCCAATGCTGACGACAAAACACACGATAATTAGAACACTCTGGGCGAAGAAGAACACAGGAAAAAGAGAACGTTGATGCAGATGAATCCAAATTTGGCACCAAGAAACTTTCTTTTATATTTCAGATTCTAGGAGCAGGCGGACCAAATCAAGCCGATCGGAATTTTCGAAAAAACACAACTCGCAATAGCACCACAAAATCTTCGGAGAAGAGGAACGATAGAGAAATGGCGAGTATGAGAATGTACACTAATGCATATATATTCCTCAAAACTTCGAAGGATTTAAGGCGAAAGTTGATCACTCGAAGGGTTCGACAGAAGACGCTTCGGGTCGGAACAAACGTAAACAAATCGAAAGGAAATCTTGCGGACGCGATCTGCGAGCGGAGCCGGTTCGCCGTTACACCTTCTGGACACCTCTTCCACCGACTCAAGGAGCAACTTCGAACTCCGGAAAGCGACTGTAAAGCCGCGCAGCTGAGACAAGACCTCCAGCCCGTACCTCTCGCGCGCCAACCTCCCCTACCTCCCCTCCTCACCGCGCATGCGCAGAGGGGATTTGAAGGTGTTATGGGGGAGGGGAAGAGCGCTAGGCTCAAGTTTTTTGGGAACAACGCGTCGTCGAGCATGGTCATATTTACATTATACATAGTAAATATATAAGGAAATGCACTTGCAAGTTCAAGAGAGGTTCATTTGGTGTGACCGGTTTTGATTATAGGTAACAACACCTGGCATGAATATTACTTACATAAATACATACCAATCACGCCGTTCCCTTCCGAGGTAGGCAGAGTCACCAAATTTCACTCATAAATACATATTTGTATTTACCTAAATCTGCTTCAATAATTTCCTCCATACTGACCTATCCTTGCAAACCTCTTTTGCCTCATTTAGCCCCATACACTGCTTCATACACGCCCTCCTGTTTTTAAGACTCCTAATATTCCTCCTAAGAATTTCCTCAACCACATTCAACCATAACTTTCTCGGCCCACCTCTACCTCTCGCACCATTCATTTCACTCTTATTTCGTTATTCTCATCCATTCCCTCAATATGTCCAAACCAACGAAGCACACTCCTTTCATATATGTCCATTACTGTAGCATCTAACCCACATTCATTTATTACCCACTCATTCCTGCCGGACATAAGGCTTGACGAAGTAGTCAAAGCCACAACACCGCCGCCAACGATGTTAAGGACACTTGCTTGACTGATTAAATAATTCGACTCGGTATCGAGGGATAGGGGTTTGAGTCCCAGTCACGGTCGATCATCTTTTCCTGTGTGCAATGGTCACACTTAGCGCTTTCTGGGGCAGAAACGTGGACTCTGAGAAAGGGGGACGAGAATAGACTGCAGATGTAAGAGATGTGGGAATGTAGGAGAATGGAGAATGTAGAGAGGATGGATTGGAAGACAAACGAGGAATGATTTGAAGTGGTGGGCGGGGAAAAGAAACTTTTACATGAGGTCAGGTTATGAAGCTGGACGGGGTGATGAGGAACGATGGCCTATGGTCGTTTGGCCTATGGTACGATGGTCGTTTTCGATGGAAGAACGTTGGACTAGTGGGAAGGGGGGAAAAAGAGAAGCGGTTTTATGGAAGAAGGACAGGACGTGCGCGGGGATTCAGGAAGAAAAACAAAAGAGCCAAATAGATCCCAGCAAATATCAAAATATTGAAGACATTCTCCGACTTTCGATAAAACCAACCTGTATTCGGATGATTACTCGAGTTAAAAGTGCTCCGGCGAGTGAAACCATCAAAAGCAATACCGCAGCTAGTTGGTGGTATCCTCATGATAACAGGTTATTGATGAACACACGTAATTAATTTAATTTTCGTAATAACTGCAATTATTTCCCCAACCAACTCGAATGGGGAACACGCATATGAAACATAACGGCACAGCATAAAAGAAACAAGGTTTTGTCAACCGTATAATAGGAAGGACCTCGGATGAAAAAGTAAAAGAGAGATGCTACTTCGCTCTGGTTAGGCCACACCTCAAATTCGCCGCGAGCACTTGGGACACTGGTCGTAAAGATCTAACAAAAAATTTTATAAAATACAAAGAAAAGCAGCGCGCTTCGTTTAAAACTGCTACAAACGAACATATAGTGTTACACAAATGTTAGAGGAATTAAGGTGGGAGCCCCTAGAAACTCGGAGGCTGCACGCTAGGCTCTAGATATTCAGAACTGGTGTGTTTCAGAGCGACACAGAGAATGTTATCATGAAGCCTCACTACATTTCTAGGTCTGACAAATGCTATAAAATAAGAGAGATACACTGCCGAAAAGATGGGTACAAAATTAGTTTTTTTCCGCGCAGAATAGGCGACCACAATAAAAATTGAGCTCCACTAAATACATTCCCACAATACATGTCACCATGTCACCTCCACAAAACTCTTTACACGGCTGGTGACCTACCACCCCCCGCCATATGCCAATGCGGCGGCTCGCTGGGTTGTATGTAGATGAAAGATCCACCTGGAGAGATTTCGGCTGATTAGTTCGAGAAATACGGAATGGAGGTGAATCAAGGTAAAAATATAATGGTGAGAATTTCTAGGACAAAAAGGCCATTCAAATTAAGGTATAAATATACTGGAGGTAGTAGGAAACTTGTATGATAAGGATTTTACATTGGAGGGACATTGGTCCTAAAAGGTGGACGTTAGAAGGAGTCTTGAAACTTTTTGTAAGACAATAAATAGAAGACTGGCAAACAGTCTCACATGGTGATTAGCATTATATTGTGCAGATGCAAGAACCATGAGGAAAGAGGGCGAGAATAGGCAGCTGGCGTTACAGATTTGACTTCGGAAGAGAATGAATAAAAGGGCGAAGGATATATTCAAGGCGGCCGAGGAAATGCTTGAAACAATGGACGAGGAGAGGAATTTAATGAAGTCAATTAGAAGGAGGTAAAGTTGGTGCGGGTAGTGGGGGCGATGGGACGCAGAAGGTCCTGTTGGAGGAAAGGATGTCTGATAGGAAAGATAAAGAATAGGCTTTATGGATGGGACGAAGAAGGGTGGGTTTTAATGGTGAAAGGTATTGTGTTATTGCTATTCCTACTTTCACTGAAACATACCCATTTATCTCCTCTAAAGATGACAGTATTTCGCGGATTCAGTTTTGAACTTATCTCCTGGAAAGAGGAAATCATTTGAAAAGGAAGGCAATAGAACAATCGTATTTACTTCGCGAGGCAATATTATGACTCAGATTCTTCGATACAAGGTTGAGTGAGAAAGCGAATTGTAATGTGGACGATGTAGACTTCTGCTATTCAAAGGATAGGGAGAACCGTTATGCTAAAGCGGTGAAGGGAGCACCGGTAGACAGGATATTGAACAATATTCCGAATGGGTTCGACTGCTCCGTTAATTTTTCGTAGGATTTGGAGAGCGGATATCAGAGATTGGATGAGGGAGCGAATTTTCATAGCATTGGTAATAACTAGACCCAATATCAATCTAAATTGTTACAAAATTTGTGATGCTTAGACATTCTTCAAAAACGGACACTCAATGCATTGTCACCTCATCTATGAGCAGGTCAGGGCTGCACTCTTATTGGATCTCATAGCCACATCGTTGAATCATTTTTGAGCTAGAGATGAGCAAACCTGTTCATTTCTGGTAACTCGTTCACTCTGGAACGTTCCATTTTCGGATTCGTTCCTTTTAACTCGTTCACGGTTCCTTTTTTATAGGTGGTCGTTTATTTTAACTATCAACATGCGTTTATCAAGTGTATTTAATGAATATCAACATTTAAAAAAACAGAAGTACTTGGTATACCGTAATGTAGGAATTTTAGAATTTTGGATTAAACGATAGATAGAAGGTTATACAACATTTTACAACTTTTGAGATGATGGTGGATTATAAAATTTTATATATAAACCATTAGGAATACATTTCTTTAGCTTGCTCCATCAATAAGTAAAAGTATAGATTAAGAAATTGGTTTTGGTTATGTTAAAACTTTTTACTTAAAAGCAATTAAAATATTTCAATTTGAACATTGAAAATTGAGAAGCAACTGATCCGGTGTTTGTTTCCGTGCGTACAGCCACATTTTCTGTTCCGAGCGTGCAGCAACTTCACTGCAGTTATTTCGGCCAAGAGACATGCCGCACGACAGCCGAAGGTTAGTTCAAGCAAGATCTCCACAAGCTTTAGAGCACCAACGCCATAATTCAAGTGAGGAGGTGGAGAATGAAATCTTGACCAATGTTTGTCCTAACATCTGGTTGGGCCCGGCAAGGAATTTCAGTTGCTTATTTTGGCCTCAGCTGCGACCTTGGCCGAGTAGTGCAAGCCGACTGGCGAGGACTATCAAGAAAATAAAGTCCCGCTAATTAGACGGCCAAGCATCGGCGATGAATTTTTGGTGTCTCATAAAGGATATCTTATCTCATATAGATAGGAGCGAAGGACCGAAAGAGGCGTAGGAGTGCAAGGAAAGAAGGACCGAAAGGAACAAAGGACCGGAAGAACCGAAGGACTGAAAGGAACGACGGAACGAAGGGACCGACGGAACGAAGGGACCGACGGATCGAAAGGAACGATGGACTGAATGGATCGACGGAACGGGAGGAACGGTCATTTCATTGAGGCTAGTCCTTGCGTTATGTCCATGGACCCGCTTGCTCGCGAGCGACCAACATCCAGTGTGAGTTCCAGAAGCGATGAAATGAAAGAGATACATTGCCGAACAGAATGGTAAAAAAAAACTATGTAGCACTTTCCGCGCACAATGAGCGATCACAAAAAAACTGAGTTCCACTAAATACACTCCCATAATACAAGTCACCATTTCTTCTTCTAAAACCTAATCCCTTACATCTTTGCAAGGCTGGTATCTAAACACACACTGCCACACGCCCATGCGGCGGTTCGCACGGTTCCTGCGAAGAATTTCCTCAACCACATTCGACCATAACTTTCTCGGCCTAACTCTCCCTCTCGCACCATTCATTTCACTCTTATATATCTGTTTCGTTATTCAAATGTCATCCATTCTCTCAACATGGCCAAACCAACGAAGCACACTCCTTTCATATATGTCCATTACCGGAGCATCTAACCCACTTTCATTCATCACCCACTCATTCCTGACCAATCCGTCCTACGTTTTCCGCAAACATTCCACCGATAACTCATACCCACGGCGTTTAGTCTACTCTTATGCCTATCCTGACATACCCCTGTTTCACTACCATACAACAAAGTGGGGAGAAGTACACTTTTGTACACGGCGATTTTCGCTTTCTTAGACAGGCACTCATTCCTTTATATGCTCAATGCCGCCGAATTTCAGGTATGAAAACCCAATATACCCAACGTAAATTTAACCTCCATCCGGCGGACACCTCCTGAAACGGCTATTGTTTCATGGTGGAGGTGACCGCTAAGTAAGTAGAGTTTTCAAGGCAAAATTTTTAAACATTGCGTGGCAAGGAAGATTTTTGATTCAAGCCTTCAGTGAAATGGACGGTTTTCAATTGGCAGCCAGAATATGAAAAAATGATCATTTTTACTAGAATTAATTATATTGGAAGTTACTAGGTGGAATTTCTTCATATTACATGATTACTTAGTTTTCCACAAAAGATTCACTAGGCTCTTTCGACCTGATGATGTCGCGCAGCGATGAATCCCGGGTCGTAAGAACGTAATAAATCTTTAGTGCAAAACAAAGTAATTTATCATTTCATCATGATCATTTTACTGTTGAATCACCTTGAACATGCAGTTGAAAATGGGACGCCACCAGATTTAAATACTGACTAAGAATTTTGCACGCAAACTTCAGCCTCCCATTTTGGCCAATTTCTCTGAAATCTCCATCAATCGCCCTTGGGGTGGAATTCTGAATGAACGTGTGTACGCCGAAATGATGAAAGAGGGTTGTTTAAATATGTACTATAGAACGCGATTCTCCACACTAACGGACTCCAACTGTGTATTCCTCCGAAAAAATTGTAACAATCAAAGACCACCTTTACCCGATTGTTGGGTGAAATTGTACTCATAAAAATTCAAGATTACCCGGCTTTGTAGCCGACGAAAGAGATTTAGGCTTGAACCAATAAAGTCTATAATCGCATCGATGCGTGACTGATTTTGGGCGGAGATGCCCAGCGGCGTGGGCATAAGTGAGGCACGGAACTCGTCCAAAATAAGAACAATGCCAATAAAAAAGAAAGAAAAAAACGTTTTCAGGGGATTTTTCTCATCCCTATCACATGCACACAGCTGGCGTGAGCTGCAGTTTATGGGCGAGCCGATAAAACATTACTATTAGACATGTTAAGACCTTTAATATACTCCAGATAAAAGAGTTATCAGTGGTCATCATTGAGGTACACAAAGAGGGCATTACACCGACAAACTAAAGCCTGACAACCAAAATAACAACCATATCGGTTTTATCTGCTATTTCCTAACTTTTCATTGGATAGCACGACGGAATGGAGCAATTAACGGATGTAAAGCAGGAATATCCACCACCTGCTTGAGCTTTTAGGCATGTCACTCTTAAAACATATATTCGCTACTTACGTCAATGGTTTTAACTCGATTTTACTCTGATATTCTCGGGGAATAGGGATAATTAGGATTTCAAATAATTACACGATGTACGATAGAAGAATGCATAAAAAAGTAAGTGAATGTCGATTTCTAATAAGTTATCGTTGGTTATCATCGTAAAATTGCAAAGTTACTGCGTTACAGCGTCTAGCATTGTCCATCTTCTCCATCAAGCTACTGCTGCTGTTTAGCCAAAGAAACAATAGAAATCCGACTAGAAAAGACAAAACTCAACCGGGACAGTGGTTTCCACCTAAGTCAGACATGGAAACCCATACTGAAGTCCATAGAGGCAACCCGAGAACAACGAGCCAATCAGAAGAAAGCGCGGGAAAATGGCGCAGCACCTGCCCTACCGTGACCACTATATATTCGGGACAACTCCTAGTGGCGGTGGTTTTAGCGGGTTTCCCACCTTCCTAGGGCGAATACCGGGCCAATATTTTCCCGCACCAGTGTAAATATCCAGTGAATACCCTGAAGAGGCGATTGCCTAAAGCGGGGTTCACACCGTTGTTATTGTTATTTGTTATTCTGTATTGTTTGGTGTGAAAATAAACATATCTTGACCTTGACTAGTACTCTCCTGTAATTAAATGAGCTCCGAGACAACGAGGGGATTCTCATTTTACCGGCGGACAAAGGCAACGCAACGGTCTTGATCACCAAAGAGGAATACGAAAAGAAAATCATGCATTTACTCGGCAGTCCGACGTATAGGAAGTTGAAAACTGATCCTACGGCCAAAACAGAGAAAATCACCAGGGATCAAGTCAGACATCAAGCAATCGTCAATTCCCAGAGAAGAGCAACCCCCGACTGCAGCCAAACCACCAAGACTGTACGGCCTGCCTAAAACACACAAAAAGGACATACATCTCAGACCTATTGTGAGGCAGATCGACGCCCCGACTTATAGACTCGCCAAATACCTGGCGCTGTCTCTGCAGCAATACGTTGGGCAGATACCGTCCTCTGTTAAGAATTCTACTCACTTCATTGACATTATAAAAAATGTCTCCATCAACGACAACGATCTTCTGGTCAGCTTTGACGTAACTTCCTATCCAAGAAACGCTGGAGATTATCCAAGGACTTACATCGCGTGGCATCCCTAAAGACTTCCCTGTATTGGTGGAGCATTGCCTTAGAAATTCCTTTTTCCAATGGAATGGATGCCACTACGAGCAGACGGAAGGCGCAGCTATGGGCTCACCACTATCCCCGGTAGTAGCCAATCTCTATATGGAGCACTTTGAGAAGAAAGCACTGGAGACCTGCGACAAACGACCATCCCTGTGGCTAAGATACGTAGACGACACCTTCGTCATTTGGGCACACGGCGAGAAAGAATTGGATAAATTCCTGCAACATCTAAACTCCCGGCATCACACCATCCAGTTCACGATGGAAGTGGAAAAGGAGAATCAGCTGCCTTTCCTCGACGCATCGGTGAAGAAGAAATCAATCGGGAGACTTGGACATTCCGTACATAGGAAACCTACGCACACCGATCGCTACCTGAATGCTGCATCGCATCACCATCCTAGCCAGAAGACTGAACTGGTAGCCACACTCGTAAATCGAGCTTACAAGATTTGCGACTCGCATTCACTGCCCAGCGAGAAAAAATACACCTGACGACAGCATTAAAGAGGAATGGATACGGGTTTCCTCTGAAAAAACATTCTCCTCTGCAGGGATTTGAACCATGGCCGTCCGCATGGCAAGCCAGTACTCTAGCCACCACACCAACCCGATCCCTCCGACACGTCGGTCATGGACCTTTCAACCCGGAGGGAATCACGAGAAGCCTTTGTACATTCCATTCACCGGGA
The DNA here is from genome assembly GCA_963169105.1 of Ceriagrion tenellum. NCBI lineage: Eukaryota > Metazoa > Arthropoda > Insecta > Odonata > Coenagrionidae > Ceriagrion > Ceriagrion tenellum. Next base: position 4,281,060 of record OY720641.1, on the reverse strand, counting down.
AAGCCTGAAATCTTTTTACCCCGCCATCTACTTCAACGGTGGTCATCCATCCGAAGACTGGCTAGGACGAGCTCTACAATCCGCTCACCCCCCCTGCCAACCGCTTCGTTCTGATGTAATTCTTCACTTTTACGTCCTTCCTGATTTACTTGACATATTCCATTTGGTCTTCCTCTTTAACTCTTTCCGGTCATTCCTCCACCATTCTCCAACACCTTTTTCACTAGGCTATGATTTCATAAGACATATCCTCGAGGCCCGTCTCACATTCTACTCAGTGGTCATCATGCTTCTTGTCTCTTCAAGTCTTTATTGAAAATATTCGTTAGTGACACACTCTGTTCATTTTATCCTCATTACAATTCGGAAACTCTACGTTTCCATTGCTTTTGATATCATCTGCTCTGCTGTTTTCCTTGTCCAGGCTTCACTATGCCATTTGAGCATGCTCCACATAATGATATGTTTTAAGGTGGTTGCAGCGATTTTCATTCATTTACAGATTGACGAGAAACTTTGCAGGCGTGTATTAATTAGTAATATGAATAGATAATAGCGAATTGTTATGAAAATATAAAAAAGCATGTTTTTTGCAGATGATCTAATGATTTAGGGCGAGGATGGTAATGAAGTGTAGGACAAACTAGATGAATGGAATAGGCAAATGAGGCTTCATGGACTTAGAATAATTACTGAAATAAGTGTAGTGATGGATGTCGGCAGAGATGAAAACACCCGAGTAAATATAACAATAAATGGTCTACCAGTGAAAGAAGTGGTTAATTTTTCATACCTAGGTACTGCAATAAGTAAATATGGTGGGATAGAACATGAAATTTCAAATAGACTAAGTAAAGGAGATAGGTTTTATCAGAGCATTAAGCATCTAGTATGGGATAGGAAGATACCACAACAGGCAAAAATGAACATGTTCAAGACGTACTCTCTACCAGTAGGTTTATATGGAGCTGAGACTTGGACAGTGACGGAAAGACAGTGGAGTAGGGTATTAGCAGGAGAAATGAAGTTTTTGAGATCAATGCTGGGGAAAACCAAACTAGACAGAGTGAGAAATACCAACATAATGGAGCAATTAAATGTAAAAAATATTAGACTATAAATAGCAGACAATGGGATTAGATGGTTAGGACATGTAAAAAGAATGGAATAAATGCCAAAAGTAATGCTAAGCACAATAATGGAGGAAGGTGTAAAAGACACAATGGAGGAGGAAGACCGAGGAGACGTTGGATTGACGAAGTGGACGTGGAGGAGGCAAGAGGGCGAACACCACTGGGATGAAATTATCCGACCAGAGCTATTGAACGATAGAGAGGGTAATGGCGAGGCTTAGTGAACTCCCAGACCCACGTTGAGTACAACAGGATTTGGATATTTATGTATGTTCCTCGCTGTCTGTTTTTAAGGAAAAACGTTTTAATTATAACCATAAGCAGCATATATGCCAATAATAGAAATATGTATCCTGTTATAGATTTATATGTTACCAAAGTGATCGGAGAAATTATTGTTTGCTTGTTATCTCTTTGTAATTGATATCATATTTTCCTTTGTTATATATTATATTTTCCATTGTTTTTAGTGTTAATTATCTGTAACTGAGATTTTTTTGTTTTTCATCACTTTGAGATGTTGGCCAGGTATATATAGATATGTTTGTGTTATTTTTTCGCTCAAAGCAGAATTATATATGTGTTTCCTATATTTTGCTATTATGGGAAAACCCAGAGCATAATCAAACTTATTCTATTCTATTCTTATCCTATCAATGTAAAAGATAATAGCGAAATGATTGCATTTTACCGATTTGGTTTCTCGGCAATTTGATGTCATTTTAACACGTAGCACAATGGCACTAAATATTTATTTTGTAAAATTCGAGAGCGCATACATAGATTTTCTCCAAAACGCAAAAAAACTCGTTTCGTATAAATATTGGTTACTATCAAACACCAAAATATCATTTCCAATAAAAAATACGTATTTACATACGATAGCCGCTTAGATTTTGAATTACACACCATAAACCAAATTTATAAACTTACCGAATTGAGAAGAACATCTTTTAAAATGATTCATGTATCATTTATAGTATAACATGTTTGGCTATATAAAACGTATTAACACGTGTACTTATGGATGAAGTGTCGTAATAGATTTTTTTCGACTTGTTAGAAAAGTTATAAAAATGTACACTCAACGACTCACGATTCGCGCTCCAACCACCTTAATTAAGTGCCTTACCTCCAGACTTGAGTTACCAGCTGCCTGTAGATTCCTCTTCCGGTAGAATGCTCTATTTCCTTGGGCTTTTCTGCTTACAATGCCTTACTTGCTTCTTCCATCGCTGGTGATCCTGCTTCCCAAAGAACAATATTCACACACTTCCGCAAGACTGCGCAACCCAAGTTTTACGGTTGCTCTGACTTCATAATATCTTCCACAAACTAAAGCCTTGGTTTTTTCAAGCTTATCTTCAAGTTTTCTCTTTTAAAATTAATCTTTCAAGTTATTTTCTATCATCAAAGGTTAAAGAGGTGATTACAAAAGAGACGGAAATGAAAGTCTCCATTCTTAATCAGAGACCCAAAGAAAATGTTTTCGGTGGGCTGGAATAAAGAGCAAAGCGCCTATATGTTAAGAACAGAGTGATAGCGAAAACACACGGCTCTATTTTTGGATACTTTAAAGATATGACATCAAATTTATTGTATCAGAAATAATGCCTTCGAAATTTGCCCAATGTTGGCGTGAATTCATCACACTCTGCCAGTGAGCTACGAGAAGTCGCACAAGAACTCTGAGAAAATAAATATTTTTACAACCTTAACATAATCATTAACTTTGCCTAGCTATGAAATCGGTAGGTCACAAAATGACGTAGGTAGATCTGAGTTTCCACAAACAGATTCATGAGGGAGTTACAGCAGTATTGTAAGGAAACTTCACAGAACATGCCTGAGAAAGCTTTACGCAAGTTTAAAAAATTAAATAAATAGCATTGAATTTCCAGCACCCGCTTCCGGAGTGCGCATAAGATAATTCCATCGAAAAATGGCCTCGTTTCAATGCAATGTTACAGTTGGCGGAATGACAGTATGAAACGACGGCGCACTGTTATCCCGAAAAGCGTTTCGGCGACAAAGATGCATCACGTTTCCGCCGAAGAATGTGAAAAAACTTTCGGCGTGATTTCAGATTCTGCTTGTCACGCTAATGTGTTACGCATCAGTGCACAATGACGAACATTTCGCCCCTCCTTCGAGCAAAGACCGGAGGTGACTCCGCGTAAAGCCACAGAGAATTGCAACAAAACCCTTGGTGTATTCCAGCTACTATAAATAATCATCCTGTCTTACGCGAATATATATTTCTGGCCAGGGAAATCGCCTGACCTACATAGGATGTGGTGCGGGTGATAAAAGGCGATTCATTGAGTCACTCTTAGAAACAACGGGGGATGAAATTACCAGTAAAATATAGGTACAATGTGGGCACCAGGGAGAAAAAAGAAGTGAATTTCTATACCAAGCTCACGGTTCTGCATTCATTCGGATTATTGCTGGTAATCGTAGTCTAGCTGAGACGATTCCCAGCTCTAAGACTTGTTATATCGAACGAATTATTCAAATAATTACTGTTATCATCCAGTGAAGGTAGGCATCAAGTACGTCACACCGAAGATGACCTACAATGAATGCTGCATCAGTTCGATACTACACCAAAACAGCTACACGTGGTGCCAGATCTTACCGGAAAATACTAAAACTTTTGTCATTTCCATTTATCATTATGTTTTGAAGCCTCGGGGACGGCAGGGTAAAGTCTTTCCTTGCTAACCACAAGGTCAAGAGATCGAGTACCATCAAGGCACTCGTATATTTCATCTCGGATATTTCATCGTCCTGAGCAAGGATGTTTTTGCGATTATCCCTTAGCTTATCATTTAAACCCTGACGTAAAGGCCTTTAGTGCTGTTTTCAGTCAAGTTAAATATAAATAATCCGATAATGAAAAAACAATCGCACTTTTCAACAGGTTTTTTATTACAATTACGACGCGTTTCAACTCACAGAGTCATTATTAGGTACTATACCTGACTAGTACCTGATTTCTAGTTCAGTGCCTGGTGCTGAATCGGAGAGTTGAAAGCGTCGTAATTGTTATTACAAACCTGTGGAAAAGTGCGATTGTTACTTTCAATATGATGATACTCCACTTCATTACGCCTGAAAATGTTGCACTTAAATAGTAGCATTTTCAAAATTCCTTACTCATGTAAACCAGAGGTTAAAGGATAGCTACCAGGACAGAAAACGAAGATAAAATACATTTATACAATGTTTACAAGAACACAGCCACCCATAAAAGAGGGTTCATAAAAATTATAGAAGCAAACATTGCTAGAAGGTCTAAGTTACTCGATTTGAAGAAGGAATACATAAAATAGTTTACAAGTACAAACGCAGCAGAGACGAGACCAAAATCAGTGAGAGCCAAAAGTCTTCCAAACACAACGAAACTTCAACGAATAGCTAGTTAATCATTGGGAGAAAGACAAATAAATGAAGAAAGTACGAGATGGAAGTAGAAAGAAAAAGTAAAGAGAACCATATTTTCACACTGATAAAAAATACAGCAAGGGAATGAAACAGCCATATGAAAGATACATGATTAGTAACATTGGCCAGGGTTATAACTCGTTGCCCTGCTCGGAGAGAATATTAGGATTAGCGCCCGTAAACGTAATAATCTTGCTAAGATAAAGATTCATAGCTCAAAGACTAGTATGTTCATATAACTTCTATAGTTGTTACAGTTTTCTACCAGTTAAGATAGGTATAAAGTGGAAGGTGGCAACATTTTTCCAGTTTTTACGGGCGCAGGGCCAAATATCCCTACACGATTTCTTTCTTTATATCATCACACGTCCTACCTCCCTTCACCCCTTTCATAACGCTAATTTCTTCCTTCTCGTCCCCACTTACACCACATCCTACTTTCTTCCACCCCTTTTAGGGTGCATTGGCCTCTGATTATCTCTGAATGGCCTCTGGCCTCATTACCTGTTCCAATCACCTACTCTGCCTTCTACGAATTTCCTCAATCCTTGCACACACCTCAAACCTCAACATCCTATTCTAGTCCTCATTTCTTAGACTTCAAGTTTTTGTAATATAACAACGCTACACTCCAAATTAAATTCTTCGCCAACCGTTTCTTTACATTCCTACTCTAGGCCTCCGTCAGCAGGTCCTTCCTATTGTTGAATGCCTTCTTTCCAAGTGCTATCCTCCATTTCCTGCCTTTGACACGCAGTCCAATTTACTCTGATGGAATATTTCCGAGTGAGCTTAAACTTATAATTCTTTCATGGTTATAAAATTGTTATTAACTGTTTAACTCTCTCCAGTTTGTTTGCTAACACATCAAAGATCATCCTCGCTCCCTCTATACCAGGAAATAAAACTTAATTTTTTATGGAAGAAGAGTTCTGTGACTTCCAGCTGGGTTATGGTATTGAACATCACCGACGTTTGAATGACGTAGTATGCCATCGTCTTCATGATGAAGGGTTATTCACCCTGGGGTCATTCACCAAGGGGTCTTCAGGGTTATTCACCCTGAAGGCGATGGCTGAGTACGTCATCGAAACGTCAGTACAGTTCAACACAATAACCCGGCTGGAAACCCGAGGACTCTCCATCCTAAGCATTTGCTGGGAAAGCTTGGATCTTTTTCTTTATTTTGAGATACGTCGTAGGATTCATTCATAATGCCTGCACCTATTTATCTAATACACCGACGAAATAGATTGTTTCAGGTCCATTTATATGAAATTTATTAGAGTTAGAATGAAAAACACTAACTCTTGGATTCTATATAATTTTATTAAGTTACAACCCCCGATTCTACTTCTAACTATACTACGCCACCTTTAAGTGATGGCCTGATTGTACCTGAAACAAGTTTGAACGTCGAGACCCGGGTCGTCGGAATCCAAAGAGTATATTATGGAATCACTGAGTTACATTTTTATCATTTTTACTCCGAACTAGGGCCAAAAATCACTTGAGTGAGCGAAAAACCAGATTTATTTTAAAAGGAATTCTACCGGTTAAGGTAAATTTTTTTAATGTCAAACAATCTCTTCCCCTGTTTTCTACACTTTCAGGGACCTATCTCCCTTGAGTAAATCCTTTTTCGCCTCATCATACGATCTTCCCTTCTTCTTCATTCCGTCCACTAAACCTATTCTCTTCCTTCCTCTTCCCCACATCCTTCCCTCATTTCAAATGCTCGCAACCTATTCTCGTCCTCCTTTCTGAGGATCCACGTTTCTGCCCCATACAACGCCACACTCCATATCAAGCTCCTCACCAGCCTCTTCTTCACACCCTCACCCAAGATCCCCGTAATCAGCTCCCTTCTATTAATAAACGCCTCCTTAGCTAGCGCTAACCTCCTCCCTATGTCTTTGCAACAATGTCCGTTTTCTTATATCGTAATACCTAAGTAATTAAAATGCTCTACTTGCTCGAGTTTGTTTCCTCCAACTTTAATGACCAGCCTCGCTTACTTTGCCCTAGAGAACCTCTACGAAAAAAAAATTAACACAATCATCCGAGCCAAGAGGAAGCCAAGAATGGGAGAGAAAAAATTATGACGCATCGGATTATTTAAAAGGTCCTCAGCTTAATGCAGTAGTATGAATGTACGGACGCACCTATCTCTCCCACGAGTGACAAGCCTTCGCGGTCACGTCGTATGCGGCGACCGCGTTTGCGGCGCGGGCAGTTCCGCTATCGCCGCCCGTTGGTGATTCAAATCACTGCTTCCCTTTCCCCTGGCCAGCACGCGGAAGGACTACTCATCGCGAATCAGGTGCGGCCCGCTAGGATGTGGGCTGGGGGGAAAAACACGTCTTAGGTGCGAAAATATTCTATGTTTCACGGCAGTCATCCTACGCGACAATTTTGAAAAATGAATCACTCGGGACACATATGTCACTTCTAGTGACACTTATGAAAAGGTGAACTCATATGACATTTATAAAAGCGTCAAATGAGGAATTTTATTGTAACATGGGAAAATGGTCATTCTATCGTCAAGGTTCTAGACTGAAATAATGAATACAAAACTTTTATTTGGACTCCTTTAATACATGACGAAAAATAGTTACATACCTATGGCTCATCATCATTGGTCGTTCAATCCTATGATTGGTTGACTGCAGCCCTCCACCCTTCTTCCCTATCTAATGCTAGTTCCATTACCTCCTGCTATCTATTCCAATGTACTTCCCTCTTTATTCGGTCCATGAACTCATTCCTGGATCTTCTTACTCTGGGGTCTTTCCCCTCTATTTTGCCTTCTATTATGTTCTCCACAAGTCCATTGTATCTCAGGGTGTGTCCAATCCATCTGGTTCTTCTTTTCTGTATGGAGTTCCATTAAATGGTCCTTTCCTCTTCTACTCTTCTGCACACTCCACCATTTCTGATTTTGTCCGTCCATTTTATCTCCAGCATTCTCTTCCAGCACCATGTTTCGAAGGCTTATGGTGTTTTCCGATCAGATATGGCTACGGTAATAGAATCATGACACTACGCAACATTTATTCAGCATTCATAATTCGAAATTATTAAAGCCTTATGGAAAAAATAGGCAAAACGAAAGAAAAGAAATTTTGCCTGTGACAGTCTGAGGCAATTTTTTCAATTGCCAAAAAGGGGAGATTCTATCAGAGTAATGGGGTAATTATTCTTCAAACATAGCTTAGTTTTCGATATATATTAGCATATACTGCACGTATCATAGGTCAAATGAATATTTTCCGTTGAAATTGAGCAGTACTCTGCTCTCAGCGATTAACAAGAGTGACCACATGATTGGATGTGCAGAGCATTCGTCGAATAGTATCAATTTTCGAGCCACTCCTAATATTCAATGGGGTTTGCACGCCATTAGCTGAGCACTATTTATTTTTAATGTCGTGAATGGAAAGGTGAACTTCCTCGTTTGTTTTGGCAATCGGACACTGTCGAGTGTACGTTCTCAAAAATGTCACGCGCTGCACTAGTGACTTATTTAAGGCGTGAAAGCAGAACGTGATGGTTCGCCAATGGCCGTCGACTACTGAGTCGGTGACTCGGTTTGGGACAACGCACTGTTTATTCCCCGCGCACACAAATACGATTAGCTTTAACCTTTCCGCTGCATTAATCACCGCAATTCTATGCGCAAATGAGAAATAACGACTTCCTGGGCGAGACCCCATACTGTAACCGGCTGCTTCAGTGGCACACTTTCGCAGTAATTAATGTACAGTGGATGCGTATTAGCGTGGAAATGAACGACTGGAAAAACGTTGAAGTGAATGCGTCACATGCACATTAGCCGATGGCCATCGCAGATAAAATGTGCAATGTAGCATTCAGCGCGTCTCGTCCTCCAAAGCATTTCCGCAAGTCAGCTGTGTTCCTCGGGTTACAAATGCTGGCCAAACAAGAGAGGACTAAGTATGAATTTACATCAGAGTTTTCTTTCACTGCCGCGTTGAAAAAAATACAGTGAAAACTAAAGTACCGGATGGATGTTTATACCCGGATAAATGTTACACTTCAATCTAGAAATGGGTCGCTCTCGAAAGAACGGGCCCAAAGGCACGGGTCCGTTGATTTAACTGAAAGACCGAGGGTCGACTTCTATGGAACGACCGTTCCTTTCAGTTCCTCTCAGACCTTCCTTCCTTTTGGTCCGTCAGTCCTTTCGGTCCATCGTTCCTTTTGGTCCGTCATATCTTTCAATTCATATGCTGATTCTATCGGTGTAATTTATAGTACTTTTTTTTACATAAATGGAACCTTTTTACGACACCATGTAAAAGTTGGTGATATTACCTTCAATCTTATATTACAACATTCTTAAGCGCCGTCATTACAGTATACCTATAATTTATTCTCCCTTCTGAGGGTACATGTTTCTGTCTCATACAACGCTACACTCCACATCAAGCTCTTCACCAGTCTCCTCTTCACATCCTTATCAAAGATCTCCGTCATCTGCTCCCTTCTATAACTAAACGCCTCCTTTATAGCTAACGCTATTCTTTTCTTTGTGTCTTAGCCACTCTGTCCATTTTCTTATGGCGCAATGCCTATGTAATTATAATGCTCTACTTACTGAGGTTTGCTTCACTGTTTAAGGGAGTAAATGACCATGCTTTCCGATAATCCAGCAATACAGCAATATCAGAAAATTATGTACATACATTCTGCAATCCTAAATTTTATCTCCTTTGCTACTGTCAACTACAAATTTTAACGTTTTTATTTCTTTGTCCATTATGTAAAATTTAGGTATTAAATTTTGGGGGAAGCATAGTTGGACTCGGTAAAACAAGTTGTGCCCTTGCAACAAATGATTATTGGAGCAATTTAAAATAAAGATCAATAATGAAATTTCTTTTCTTTTGTTAACAAAGCGGTGGTTCTCCAATTGAGGCACGTTTATGAAATGCTGGGAATTTTCTACTTGAGGAGTGGTAGCAAAATAATATTCGAGGCGAACAAGTCTTACTTCCTACTAAGTAAATAAAAATACTTGCAAAAGCCTATCGTTACATTGTTTTGGTGAAGTTTCTTGTACACTGGGTCAGACGTTATTAACACCCTTTTTCTTTAAAAGTTTAAAAATTGGCTATATAATTTTATGAATTAAGAATGTACAGATTCCTATTATGTACCTGGTGCAAATGTTCCGTATATTTAGTTTATACTTCACAAACCCATTGCAATTTAATTTTATGGTCCCAATTACAATGCATTTTTTTCTTTTCCTTCCGGGCATTATTTGGGAGACATAAAACATCATAAAACAAACATTACAATATCTTAAACGCCACCAATAAAAAAAATTAAAAATATAATCTTATGAGCAAGAACGGGAGGCGCACTATGTTACTAGTAATGGCATGTTAATGGTGGCAAGAAAGGGTTAACCTCCTCAGTCCCGAGACATATCCAGCATTATTTTTGGAAAATTCTTCATACTTTACATTATTACTGAGGGAATTTTCAACGCGAGTTGAAACTTCAATGCGATAGAAATCGACAGGGAACTTAGAATAACCGAGTCATGCTTGAAATAGGGTTATTTTCATTCAAAATGCATTCACATATATTTTAAAAGGAAGATTCGAGAGAAATTACCCAGTAGTCAGTCATAAACGACTTATGGAAGCACAGAAAATATTTCAACGGGGAAAACCATACAGGAAATCGCTAGAGAATTGGTATTCGCACCTTTTCCCATTATAAAAGTCACTGAAAATAGCTATATTTAGCGATTGAAACCTAAAAAAAACGGCTCGTAACCGAATTCTTTCTTTTATGAGATTCACTTGGGCAATTATTTGAGTTTGGTCAAGCAGGATTTAAAAACTAATTTCTCTGCCGACTTCGTAAATTAAAATTTAGATAGTAATGTGAACGCTTGAAACCCATTTATCGACCGGGGGCGAAATTAATAAAATACCAAAATTGAGCAGTGCCTAAGTTAATTAAATAAAACAGGTATAAGTTAAAACAATAATGTATGAGATACGAGTAATAAATGCTGGGAGTTGAATCATTGGATATTCCTGCGACAGCGACCAATCGAATGCTGCCAATCAGTTAACCTCCGAGTTTCCTCTTCTATAAGTTAGTATAAGTATAAGTAAAAAATTACAAGATTCCACTACAACAGAAAAATCAAAGATATATTAAATAAACAACTAAATTAAGAAAAAACGTAATTCCTATGCTATTGAATTATTCGGGTACACAACGCAGAGCATTCGATAAAAATAATTTTCATTAACTCTCATTTTCCAGACTTAGGAGTCCACAACAACACTATGTGCCAAAACTTCAGCATATCCTTTTCGCGTCTGTCAACCTTCGAAGTAAATCATAGCCTTTAAGTCAGGAAATGCCGTAAGTCACTAACTGTCAAGATCTGACTCCCTCATCGCTTGGCTCGCAAATCGCTTTGCCGCAGCTTTGCATTTCCATTCATGCATGCCTGGTGCGAAAGCACCCCCTGCCACACACCCTTTGGGTGGCTTGCAGGGTATGACGTAGATGTAGATGTAGTAGTTCCCGTGGATCATTTGTATACCCTGAATGCTGGTGATTATAGCTTCGGAGTGAATCGGGAACTAGCAATACTGGGACGCCTTAGCCAATTGCCATGAACAACAGTATTTCTCCTCTTCTCTTCCCGGTCTCTGCGACTTCCCCTTCAGACTTGCGTTGCGAGAAAGGGGCCTCTCGCTCCGTGACCGACGTCGACTTCACTCCAAATCTCCCTGCACTTAAGTAATCGTCTCCGGCTTAACTTTGTGGAAGTGAGTAATATCCATGACTCCCTGCACTTCCGTGGCCACCAAAAGGGAATTCACAGCTGCTATCATCAAATGGACTTTGTTCAAGAACACTCCATACTTGTATCACGGTACATATTTCGACCAAGGGCATGTTGTAATTTCTTCTTTATTACAATATATGTGCTCCATTGTGGGAGAAGTTATACATTTCAAAGGCTGTGTTTGTCTTTATTTCATTTTTGTCGACCCTGTCTCACCTCAGTCTAGTCAGTTCAATTCAGTGACTACGAATCCAGTTTCGTGTATCGCAACTATTTCCATTAAAATTGCCAATTTTTACTTGACATAATGCAGTGATTTTCAAATAAATAAAATAATAAGATGGTAAAGTTGCAAAATTAATTTTTTGTCCATTTTCCTTGCATCGAATAAACATAGTTTCGCAAATTGGCGTATTTATATTCGAAAGAAAAATTATATTTTTCGCAATTTTTCAGTTATTAAAGCATTGTGCACTGTCATTGCACGATCAATCGTGTAAAGCAATCGTTCGAGGACAGTTATGACTTTGTTGTGCATTTTAAACAAACACATCGTTTTCCATACGTTGACATAATACGAATTGAATGGAATTTGAGTCATATAACATCGGAAAGATTATTCACAGCTTTTGTGGGAAAAAATGTCTACTTACGATAACATTTGATTCTTGTTTGTAAGAAAAATATTTTTGACGACTGGTCATCCGTTCACCGGAGATGTACTCTGCTTCGAGTGAAGTTGCAAACCAGAATTCCAGCATCTTACGTGTTTTCCTCATTCTTCCGCATTTCCGCATTCTTCACATCTCGTGAGGAAGCAGATATTATTTTCCATGGGCGTGACATCAATTACTCGTCGGGGCAAGAGGTCGGACACTCGAGTCAGGCAGCGCGGCGAGGCTGCTCCTTAGGCAACCCTGTCTCCTATTCCCCGAAAAGAGTAGTGGATGATGGCAATTGAAATTGAACACCATCGAGATGTGAGGTCATACAATACGATCAACCAAGCCACCATAATTGCGTCCCGCTGTTTCCACAGTTAGCTGATGCAGTACGTTCCCACCTCAGAGACCCGAGTTCGGATCCCGGCCTTGGAGGAGAATTTTTCATAGGATTTCGATCCCTCCAAAGAATAGTCACTGAATTGAAGTAAAGATATTAAAGGGCCAAAAGGGAAGCTTCCTATGTTTTTTCGTAAGCTTTTGTTCTCTTAGCCCATGGGTGGGCAACCTTTTTGACAGAACAAGCCAAAATCAGTCAATTTCTACACGAAATATACCTCGAGCAAACGAATATGTTTTCAGAATTCGATACTTGATTGGTAAGCGGCCATGTTAATCGTGAAACACTGAATCAATTTTTAAAAATATGACATGACTAACGACAAAGCTTTTGTAGATATTTTTACAGTCCATACAAGATAACTGCTACTAATATAGGTATATATAGTCGCACAATTTAAATACCTCATTGTTAGGTTTTCACAGCTTAATGAGAAATTGAGTTCGTTTATTTTTGCTCAAAAATATTCTGGCTTTCACACGCCTGGAGTGTCTTTACCTCCTGAAATGTGCTTCCTAAAAACTGTAAATAAATTTGGCGCAGACTTTTTTCTCGTCCCAGAATAAAACATCGGCGAGCCACAATTGACACAAGGGTTGCTCATCCCTGTATTTCCAGTTCCATCCTGTCCAGTCAAAAGAAGTACTGGCATAGAGAAATAGGAAATGACTTTTTGAAGAGAACAGAATGCACAGGAGTAGTGATCAACGTGAACAGCATGTCTCATGATCGTTTTGTATAATCCAAAAATTGTGAACAACAACACAAGTTTAGCGAAGGGAAAAGGGATACGCTTACTGGTGGAATAGATGATTTGTAATTTCATAAACATGAAATTGAATTTGATCTTTAAATTATAAAAGGACTAGGTAAGCTCTAAGAGGTATATTTTGTGTTCATTAAAGATATTTTTCACGACGAAACCAGAACTATATCTCACCTCGTATTTTAGGATAACCTTCCTCAGCTTATGTTAGTGCTCAGTAATTATGTATGCATGCTGACTAAACACTTAAATGGTGCTTAATTATAATTAAGCGTCAATTGTTTGCAAAATAAGAACTTGACGGATAAATTTAGCTCAAAAACTTACCAAGCAAGAAGGGGACACCGTCCTTTAGCATTTAAGGTAATTTACGAATTTTGAGCTAGTTTCCTCTCGATATATGAAGCCAAAATGGATACATACAAATATTAATTGCTGTTGTGTACAAATGACACCATCGGAAGGAATATATAGATACTTTCCAACCAAAACATGGGCAACAACAAACTTGGAAGCTCACTGGAGCCATATTTTGATATTCTATAAGAAATTTCTCCGCTCAACCGTACGTCCAGCGTGGCGTAGTGGTAAGCGTCTGCTCTTGTCATCGACACGGTCACAGAATCAGTTCCAATGCGCGGCATTTATTTTTCGCTGCTTAAATTATTCATCCAACCAGTTTTACTTCAGTTTTTCTGATTTCTACATACGACTCCGGAAAATTAATAGTTTAGATGCATAAATCAATTGAAAGAGTTTGAGCATACTTAAATTTGTTAGGCCATGCTTGAATTACTCTATCGAATGCAATAATTTCAACTTTACTGAAGTCAAACGGGAGGTCCCAGGCCGGCAGTTTAAACAAATTCTGAAGCATCTTAGTTTTTCCCATTATCGGCAAACGGTGTATTGCATTATCTCATTTATAAATGGAAATAATTGTGGATCAAGTTGCCTATGCCCAAGTTTGAATCATGAAGTCGTAAGCATTGTTTACCATTTTCCTGGGGTCGAACGGGAGGCGTCAGGCCAAAAGTCCAAACTAATTCTAAAGTTGCTTACTAGTTTCTGTCAAATTGAAAAGTTTCTTAGGACAGCCTAGATTATTCAGGTAATTATACGTGGATCTTTTTCCCTATGACCATGTTTGAATTATGGAGTCGGAACCATTGTTTACCACTTTCCTGGAATCGAACGGGAGCCGTCAGACCAAAAGTCCAAATGAGTTCTAAAGCCTCTTAGTATTGTCTGTCAGCTCAAACATTTTCATGGCATTATAAAAATTGTTCTGGGAAATATACGCGGATTTTGTCCCTATAACCAGGTTTGAATTATGGAGTCGGAACCATTGTTTATCATTTTTTTGGAGTTGAAAGGGAGGCTTCAGACCAAAATTAAAAAAAAACTCCTAAATTCACTTTGTATTGTTTGTCAGCTCAAACATTTTCATGGCATTATCTAAATTATTCTGGGAAATATATGCGGATCTTTGTCCCTATGACCACGTTTGAATTATGGTGTCGGAAACATTGTTTACCACTTTTATGGAGTCGAACGGGTAATTTTAGGCCAAAAATCCGAACGCGTTCTAAAGCCGCTTAGCATTACTTATCAATTCAAAACGTTTCATAGCATGGGCTAAATTATTCAGGGAGATATTCGTGGATCTTTGTGCCTATGGCCAGTGTTCAATTACGGAGTCGGAAGCAATGTTTAAGACTTTCCGGGAGTCGAACGGTAGGTATCAGACCAAAAATCCAAACGGGTACTAAAGCTTCTTTGCATTTTTTATCAACTCATTACGTTTCATAGCAAAGGCTAAATTATTCAAGGAAATATTCGTGGATCTTTGTACCAATATCACGCATTGGTTTGCAACATTTGAACCCCGCCAAAAATTCGATTCGATGAAGATGGCAGATCACATTAGATAAGTGCGTGTCACGACCTGAAAACCGGAGTCTTCTAGATTACATTCTCAGCACTACTTGTGGAAGACTCACAAAGTCGTCCTCTGATCCCATGTCATCTGGGATGTCACTTCGTGATATAGTTGGCCAAACCCGTTCATTTTCGGGAACTCGTTCACTCTGGAGTGGTCCTTTTTGAGACCCGTTCCATTTCACTCGTTCACCGTTCCTTTATTATTGGTGGTCATATATTTTGATTTTAACATGTTCTTGGTGTTTAAAGATTATTAAAAACCTAGAAATACTAACTATACCGTAATGACGGCGTTTAGGAATGTTGGATGAAATAAAAGATGAAGGGTTATATCACCAAATTTCTACATGGTTTCGTAAGTAGGTTTCATTTACATATAGAAAAAAGTACTGCTAACTAAACCGCTAGCATCAGCAGATGGGTTTTTGGTGTATTATAAAGAATACCATATCCTTAAAGATAGGAGCGAAGGAGCGAAAGTAATGACAGGCCGAAAAGACTGAAAAGGACCGACTGACCAAATGGAACGACGGACCGAAAGGGACGAAGGGCCGACGGATCAAAAGGAGCAACGGACCGAGAGGAACGGTCGTTCCAAGGAGTATAGAGTACCTACTCTTATACTCCTTGGGTCGTTCCACAGAAGTCGGTCTTTGGTCCTCCCGTTCAGTCCATGGACTGTTCGGACCCGTTCGTTCGCGAACGACCCGCATCTACTTCGTGAGACAAGTCGTACGATTCCCTAGGAGAACGTGACTTAGAAATCGCTCAGCACATTAAAACAGGTCATTTTAAAATCGCGTTCAAATATGTATTAAATTATTCCAGGTGATTTAGGGTGGTTGGAGCGCGATTCGTTAGTCAATTGAGTGCACATTATTTAACAACTTTTCAAGTAAGTAGATGACATTCTTCGACCACACCTCACTTAAGTATAAGTTGGATCGAGTCAGGCGATACTTGTGAAAAAGTGAGATATTAAATAAAACTTGAACGTTGTATTTTTCACACTTTATTTGGGAACCCTGCCGGTTTCGACACTCTCGTGTCATTTTCAAGGGTACAGCTGACATTCTCCCATTGGCGAGCCCATATATATATATATTCACAAAGATGGAGGGAGGGTACTGCAGGAGTGGTTGGGGTAGGGGCCTAGAGGGTGTGATTGAATAGGAGTAGGGAACGTGTTGAAGGTCAGGATGATGGGGGAGTGCTTTTTAAAGGCGGGACACGTACTATTACTTTCAAAAATATCGTTACACCCACCAGCCCCATTTTACGAGCTTGATTGAATGGGGCCGGGTTGGAAAAATCTTGTAGTTGGCACACAGGGCTGGCTGCGGCCTCTGCTGGGAAAGCTTTACGCCGCCGAGAGACGACGAGGAAGGGCGAATAGTTACAGGGCTAGCGAAATTGGAGTCAAATATACTCCGGAGTAAACGCCTCAGCAGCGGAAGGAATGCCTTCAAGAAACTCACTTCCACGCATCGGAGCCGATCTCGGTGCGTTTTCTATCGGGCTTCGCCTCGACTTCGCAGTTCGCTGTATTTTCATTTTAGAAACCACCGTTTTTTGGCTCTGAAGAGGGACTGGAGGAATAGCCGTGGCGGTGAAGTCAATGGTCGCTGTGACAACGGAGAACGAGGTGTTCTTCTTGGGTGATTTTTTTTGCACTGAGCAATTTCATGTGGAAAGGGCGCGTGAGAACTCCAAAGATGCGATATTTACATCACCCTAATGCGTAAGGTCGCCATGAGATTAATTATTAACTTTTTTGATTATTTAAGACTTGCAATTAGTTATTAACGTTTGAGTCTACATAAATGATACACATCTAGCTACTCAGCCACACTTTTTTCTCATCTGATTTCGATTACTGGAAGTAATTTAGCATCCAAAATAACAGCTGTTGGATTGTTTTGACTTTATAATGAATTACTGGAATATCTCCTTTGAATGAAATATCCATCCATTGAAATAGACTCTAGACTTGATAGCCGAATGGCCACCACAGCCTTCCATAATTGGCCTATTCTCTTAAACAGAGAGAACATAATTAGTACCTATTCAATTGAACTCATTGATAATAGTTATTTACCTCTCGTCATATGGCAATTAATAATATTGTTTATGCAGACGGAAAGCGACCTAACCAATTAATAAAATTGCAAAAATGCTTTTTTTTGATTGACCGCAATTTTTCTTTTGAAAACTTTGTGTCATTGTCTCATTTAGACCTTCGTAGTAAGTCACGTGGGTGCAAAAGCCTACCCACCAATTTTGGGTCAGTTTCCGTTCTTCCTTTCTAGATTATTACAAGGATAAACCTGGCGGTCTGTTTCTCATTTTAATAAAGCTTAATTTAAATCAACCGCTCTGGAAATCGACCAATTACACATACATTTGTCAAGGCGTTAAGTCGGTTAAGTACTACCGAAGGCTTTACTGAGTCGCACAGAGACAGTTGATGTAAGACCATCGTCATGGTACGTGCTCTGACTTCTGAGCTCCCTGTCGCCAATAGAGGTGTCATAGTTGGAATGGTAGCCGCAGGAACACCCATCTCTGAGGTGGCAAGAAGGATGGTTCTTAGCCAGGTCACCGTACTTTGATGGGCTCGGCGTTTCGCGGACGGCGACAACACTTTGAGGAATATGCCAAGACCTGGGAGGCCAGTTTGCAGCAGTTGATACTGACGTACTGTAAGGAAGAACCCTTTAACGAGCAAAGGGGCTGAGGGAGCTCGTCAAACTTTAAATTTGGAATGCAGCTATTCTACTGTTTGACGGCGCCTCCACGAGGCAGGGCTGAAATGTCATCAGCCTGCCCATAAGCTATTTATGTCTGAGCAGCAAAAACATGCTAGGCTGCAGTTCGCCGAACTATTTTTAAGTAATCCGCAGGCATTTTGGAATCTCGCTATTTTTGTGGACGAGAAGACATTCAGGAGTGCCTGCGACGGCAGAGTGCACTTGTGGCGTCCTCGTAATACTCGGTGAGTTATTTCAGTTCACGTGCATTCGATTACAAATGTACTCATTCTTTTCCTTCATTTTGTCAGGATTAGCTTTTTTCCCAACAAGCTAAACTGATAGGTTATCGCGAGTAGCTTCTTATGAATTGTCTAATATTCAAGAATACTTTAAGCTTCATCGCCAAATTTCTTACCTACTAGTAGGGCGATTTGACACCATCACCATTTTGAATGACATAACTTGAAATAAATTTAAAATGTATCTTTTTTTCTGTTACTATATTTAATAGAAAAAGAATAGAAAATGTGTACAAACAGGAAAAATTTGAAGCAATGTTATCTAGGAATTTTGATATCATCTTTTTTATAACTATTTGCGCAATTTTAATAGGTTCTCTCTTATTAGGTATGAATCTTCGAACATCCTGAGGAGTACAGGACCAGGAGGAGGATCGATAAGCTTTTGGCGGTGCATGACTGCTGCCGGCCCAGGGCCTCTCGTATGGACAACACCCAGAATGACCGCACGAGACTGTCGGCATTTTAGAAAACCACTTAAAGCCGTTTGTCAGAAAAGTCGTTCCCAAGGGAGAGGTGACATTTATCCATGACAACTGCCCTCTGCATATAGCCTCTGTTGTTAAGGACTTTTTCCTTGGGAACGATGAGATTTTGGTTCTAACATGGCCAGCTCATTCATCTGACCTTAGCCCTATAGAAAACTTGTGGGGCATAATGACTCAGGAGTGGGAACCAAGGAGGGAGACAACAGTGGAGGCAATAGAGGCGGATGAGTTTTGGGAATTGTTTCGTAGGTGGCCGCAGATATGCGAAAACATTGTCGCATCAATGCCTTGTCGATTTCAACAAGTAATAAAACTGGGTGGGGATGCCACAAATTATTAATAACTTGAAAGAATTGTAGTTTTACTCTTTAACATCCTCTTCCTCAAATACAAACTTCGCCAGCTTAGCGTATGTATTCCTTGGCACGCTACGTATTTGGAATGGGTGATATCGCTTTCCACATAAATCAATAATTATGATACTTCTTAGATTATGTACGAATATACATTAACAGCCCTACTACTGCCTGGCCCACATAATATAAGGTCGTTCGCACGCCCATTACGTGGAAAGCCAAAAAGCTTTTTCGCCCACTTCCCAAATATTTTCCTAACAATGTAAATGAAGTTGAATTATATTTTCATCACTTTTAAACTAGATATGGGTGAAGTGACTGTCCTTCTGGTGTACGTTATTAATAATAATCGTCCGATTACGAGGGGTAAATAATTAATATCAATAGATCTACCAATAATTATCTCTTTGTTTAAGAGAAGATGGCAACTATGGAAGGCTATGGTGGCCATTCGTCTATCAAGAGAGCATGAATATACGCAATGGATTCAAATGTTTGGCATCGTTGCCTAGGCTACGTGTTGCCTAAATTTCCACTTTTAGTTCACTAAATCCTTGGCGCTACTTAGAAAAAAGTATTCTCAGTCGACTCGTAAATGCCCGTTGTTGATTGTGTTTAACGTGAGACTGTGGTGAATATTCAATAACGATCGAGGAGACATGAATTACTTGATGCTGTGAATAATAGCTGACTATTTTTGAGAGCTAACAGTTACTTTATAAATGCAAGAGAGGAAATATCTACTTCAGGAAGTGTGTAAGAGGCATATGAACCTTTTCTCTGTTTTGTGGATCTTTTACTGCTAATTTTCAGCTACATTTTTTTGGCTTATTACCTGTTGAGAGCCTTAGGAATCAGAAGGTATGATTAGACATACTGATGTGGATGTTAATGTGTAACCTACTATTCATGTGTGGCCTCGGAGTAAATTCAACAATCTCTCCTTTATTTGCTATTGCTTTTTCATTCTTCCACTACTAAGAGTAGGAAGTGACTCACAACAAAGGCTAAAATGATAGTTATTAGCGAAATTTCTTATTCGTAGATAATATTGTCGGATCATGGTTTTTAAATCCATATAGTACTTGTATCTGTCTTCTAATTCATTCCACTTTTTCACCTCCTATTATTATTAAATTGCTGCAGAACGATAATCGCGCAGTGCTAAGAAGTTAATTGTGCATTTGTGTAATTAAATTTGGAGGGGAATTAAATATACCTGTAGACCGGAAAATATTAGAAACGTGTGTAATTACGTCTCGTGTGTAGTACTACATCTTCTATCCACTGCAGCATTATGATTCCTGGTTAGAAAAAACCGGGAAGACGTGAAAATTTATGATCTGTAGACTGTATTTACGTTTGAACTACCGTCTTTCATAACTAAATGGCGCCATAATCGAAAAAGTTGTTTGTTTGCGGAATTCGAGGCAACAGTTTTTAGCGACGAGTCAACAATCTATATGTATATTCATGCAAGAGAGTATAATTCAATGGATGGATATTTCATTCAAATGAGATATTCCGGTAATTCATTATAAAGTCAAAACAATCCAACGGCTGTTATTTTGGATGCTAAATTACTTCCAGTGATCGAAATCAGATGAGAAAAAAGTGTGGCTGAGTAGCTAGATGTATATCATTTATGTAGGCTCAAATGTTAATAACTAATTGCAAAATTCTTTCTATCTCATACTTACTCTGAGGTCGTCTCTCGGCGGCGTAAAGCTTTCCCAGCAGAGGCCGCAGCCAGCCCTGTGTGCCAACTACAAGATTTTTCCAACCCAGCCCCATTCAATCAAGCTCGTGAAATGGGGCTGGTGGGTGTAACGACATTTTTGAAAGTAATAGTACCTGTCCCGCCTTTAAAAAGCACTCCCCCATCATCCTGACCTTCAACACGTTCCCTACTCCTATTCAATCACACCCTCTAGGCCCCTACCCCAACCACTCCTGCAGTACCCTCCCTCCATCTTTGTGAATATATATATGGGCTCGCCAATGGGAGAATGTCAGCTGTACCCTTGAAAATGACACGAGAGTGTCGAAACCGGCAGGGTTCCCAAATAAAGTGTGAAAAATACATCGTTCAAGTTTTATTTAATCAATTAAGTACATCTGCTTGTGCGTTGGATATAACTATACGTGTATCAATATGAGTAATTAATGAATAATAATGCAGGAATTAGATTTGAAAATTTCCGTCTCAATTAAAGCCTTGTTATGATTTGGTTTTTATGCCACTGACTTCCTTCGCTCTCCTAGGCTGCGGGAGACGACAGAACTAAGATAGCGTTTTCGGCGTTTCGGTAAACAGTCCCCTTCATATCTTTGATTCCAACATCTTCGGCTTAATTGAATGCATTAATGGTGTCAGGTTTTTAAAAATGCTGGTAAAAGTTTGCATCCTTATGTAAATCCTTTGCATATTTGTAACTACTTCCGAACAGTTTAATCGAAAGCTTAACTGAAATTAATTCGGTGGGTTTTAGAATACGTTTACACAAAACCCTGCAAGCCACCTCGAGGGTGTGTGGCTGGGGATTTAAAAAATCTATTTAAGTATCGCTTCAGTACACCTTTTCACCCTCTGGCATAAGAGCACTGAGTACAAATTTTCTCGAGCTGGGCCACAATTGGTGTCAAAACTGATTTTTATAGCAAAAAGCTGTGTTACAATTTCACATTCTGCTCAAAAAATCGTAGATAGTAAATAGGAAATAGTACAAGTAAGAGCACAATAGTTAAGTAAAACCATAATAGAACAATATAACGAAAATATCTAAACAACTACCCATTAATCAACTTATCAAGACTCAAGATTTAGTCTTTTTTTATTTTTAAATGATTCCAGTGAAGAGGAAGATTTAATGTGAGGAGGTAATTTATACAAAAACTTAGAAGCGGTGAAAAAGGAAGGAGTTTAGGTAGAGGTTGGTACGGTAAACAGAGCGTGTAAGGCAAGAATAAAGCTGGTATAGAGTAACAAATCCACTTGGGTCATCTCCATATCACCATTGTAGCACTAGTTATTAAGCTTTAGCACCAAAAGATCCCAATGCCACACAGTGTGGGGCGGCGGGAGGTTGCAGGGTGGAGGTCATAGAGTTCGTGCTGCACAGAGGGTCATCATTCGACAGGATGCCATCAATTCCCCGCGCCGCGACTCAAGACGAGGGAGTGCTGTGGACGAGGGAAACACCCATTTCCTCCTCTTCTTTTTTTCCTTTTCAGCCACTTATGGAAACATCTCTCCGGGCGAGGTTCTCTTTAATGGGTAAATTTCGCTCGCGTCATTACTCCTTCCGTCATGGTGGCATTTTGGCCAGAATACGTCTTTGAGAGTTGGTACTGCTAAATGGTTCCAGGACGGAAATGACGACGTAAAACTTGCTTGATGTTCTATTCACAGCAAGTTAAATTTGGGAATGATTACTAAAATGCACAGATAAAAGGAGCGTATTAATCAAACCTAAGGATACGAAAGCACGAAGAACATATAAGCTGTGAATGGTTGAAATCGGCTGTTCTGAATTGATCAGTTATGGAGTTTAGCACGCTGAAAACACGTGAGTTCATTGCGGAAAGTTAGCGGAGCTGTAATTATTTCTCCCAAAAAAATGTTTAATTTTTGGCTTTAAATTTTTGATTCATCGCAAATTGTAGGACTGGATAATGTTTAAACATTTTGATTCATTAACAACAAAATATGCGCTTTAAAAAATGTCGCTTGCCACTTTGTACCCTATATCAATTCTCGCAACCTTGGGTGAGAAGTCAATGCTGTAGATTTCGCAGTTTGTCCTAGACTGAGTTACAAAGTTCATGCAGTTGACAAAATTGGTAAGTTTAGTTAGTGCAGTGTCGCTTATTGCAGTAACGTGTCTCCATTTGTTGTTATATTATATAATAAAAAATATTGACGAAGTTAAAATAAAATTATCCTTACATTGGTGTATAAAGTATTGCACTAGCATTTACTCAACCAAGATATAAATTCTCAAAGTACAGCGGCACATCATTTTAACACCGACCCTCGTGGCGAACGAGGGCGTAGTCCAATCATGGAAGCTAAATATCTCCGTCGTTTATACACTGCCCACGACCAAACTTGTTTCTGAGGTGAAACAAAAGACTAACGTGTCAAACTAGAATAAAAATTCAAAAATTAAAATGTCTGTATTTTAGTTGTTAAAATTTAAATATTTTAAATTTAAACAATTTCAATAAATTTAGTTTATTTACAAAACTGATAAAACATTGTTACTTTTAATTATTTTTCAAACAAAATAAGATGTCAAACGTTTCTCTGGCTACTTTAGTTTTTTGGAGATACAGCAAAAAGAAAAAAAGGTCTAATGTAAAGCGCAAAATGGTCGACACTGTGATCTTGTCAAGATCTGCCGAAATATTTTTTTTCCGCGTACGCTTCTAAACTTTTTCATTTTCCGCCAGATGGAACCCACACAAAAATTTTGATTCGAATCGGAGACACCAAGAATCAACTCACCGCATATCTGACGTGGAGTGACCCATATGCGCCTCATTGACCTTATAGGGCAGCACCACCTTCAATCACATCTTTCAAAAGGACGTTACACAAGAAATTCCTAAATGCACGACAGTAAGGCACTTCAGGAACTCACAGTAAAATTATATTTACACTAATATTACTCGTTACAAATACACTTTAATTTTACTCATTCAATTCATTATGTTGCAATGCGATGTATTAAATATTGTTCTTAAAAATATATTAGACGTATTACATCCTTCATTATTATCACTGCAGCATCACCAAACCTCAGTTGTTGTGCCATTCTAGTTGACAATATTGCCGAAGGTATTTTTACAAGTTCAACTAACAATTTGATAGTAATAATCAGTTGATAAAATGCAAATATACGTGTTATAATTTTTTTATTCTCTAAAAAAATCTAAAAAAACAGTGGCAGATGTTAATATGTTATATCGAAGTTTTACATTTATAATGCGTTTTCTTTGTGCTAGGGAATATTGTTTATCTAAATGCTTCGGACATACTTAAGTAATTAAGTTTAACCTATCGGAGAATACTGTGTGTAAATGAAGTATTGATAACAATATAACAAAATGATAGATACATTTTCATTTCCACGCAAATTTCCGCGCAATTTATAACATATCGGCCTTGGTTTTGAAAAACTAATGCCATTATCAAGGTTCATAGGCTCGATGCGGGCTTATTAATGTTTAAATATATGTAAGCTCGCAAAAATGAACCTATGTACATACAATGATAATGTTATACGGAAAGCCATCACAAGGATGGGGTGAGCTTCTTACGGCTAGGCAATGAAATAAAAACAGAAAATCTCCAAAAGCCGTAAACAATTGGCACCCTTCGTCAATAAACACCAAACTTTGCTGTCTTGGTATGCTGGGAAAACCACAGCAGAGACCAACCACAGCCTCTCAACCAAGAATACCCTCCTGTGTTGGTTTACGGGAAAGTTACTTCCTCGCCAGGGACCAAACACAGACGCACACACACAACCAAATACGATCCTTTGCAAGGGCTAATGGGACCCCGCTAAGGATGTTTGGGTTTTGACCTGGGATCCTTCACGGGGCTAATGAGACCCCGCTAAGGATGCCTGGTATATACACAAGCACACAAAATCACTCACTCACACACGCAAATGGGCCCAACTTCTGGGAGAATCAGCTCAAAAAGAGCGTGGTCAAATCGACAAAACAGGACGAGGGTGGGGGTCGAATACGCGTATTTCGGCTACAAAGTAGCCCTCTTCAGCGAACCGAAGGTAACGCGTCACTTCAACGTAGGGTTGAAGTGAGGAAGGGTCAAGACATCCTAGTCGTTAATAAAGGTGAACTGAGGAGGAGGGGGGGGAGAGAGACAACCAATAGGGAAAGAGAGAGGGGGAAGGGCGAAAGACAAAACGCGAATGAGAACAACCAAAGAAAATGATTGGTGAAGGGGGGGGGGGGAAAGTGAAGGGGGAGGTGTAAAAGTGAAAGGGGGGTTTGCAACGGACGTAAAGTAGAACGTTGGAGGGAGGGGGGGGGGAAAGGGAAGGAAGTGATCGGTTAACGGCGTCCGTTAAGAGACGTAACGAATTATTTAAAGTTCAAAACTGAGTAGAGGGAGGAATGAGGGATGGGTCCAGCGTCGCTGTTTAGGAGTTTGGCTTTATTTTTAAATATGAAGATACTCTCGTAAGCGTCTAATAGATTATTACTTGTATGCTTTACGAGTTTCAAATTATCTTTTGTTACGTCGTGCCCGGTCATGATTAGATGCTGCGCTACACTAGACTTTTCGGGATTGTGATTTCTGAAGTGAGAGTAGTGTTCTTTGAATCTGGTTTGTAAAGTGCGTCGTGTCTGTCCTATGTAGGCTAAATGGCAAGTGTTACAGTTGATTTTATAAATGCCTGATTTTTCTAATGCCGGAATTTTATCTTTAGCGTTTCCTAATAGGTTTTTAAGCTTGCTTTGGTTAGAATAGGAGATTTTAGTGTTAACTGATTTGAAGATTTTATCGATTCCTTTCGTTAAACGGGGATAATAGGGCAATTTAATGTACTTTACGGCTTCATCTTTCTTGTGTGTGGTGGAGTTAGAAATCAAATGTTTGAATCTATACTTCTTCACAATGTTTTCGACTGTTGAATCTTGAAAACCATTCCTTTTAGCAATATCTTTGATAATATTTAATTCTTTATTGAAGGCCGATCTATCGAGAGGGACGTTAAAAAGTCTATGAACGAGAGAGCGGAAGACGGCCAGTTTATGGTTGGTATGGTCGAAAGAAAGATTGTGGATGTAGTTGGTGGTGTGTGTCGGTTTACGATAAATATCAAAAGATATCTTGTCTCCAGATCTAGTGAGGCAGAGATCAAGGAAGGGAAGTCGGTTTTCTTTCTCTATTTCTACTGTAAATTTGATGGATGGAAACAGGCTGTTTAGATCACTTACAAAATTATCCAGGTTATATTTTGTGGTATCAAAAACTGCAAATATGTCGTCTACGTACCGTAAGTATATAGCGGGGAAGTAAGTAAATTTTTCTTTAAAAAGGTCTTCAAAGTGAGACATAAAAACTTTAGCTAGAAAGGGTGAAAGCGAGTTGCCCATGGCAGTTCCAAAATCCTGTTTGAAAAATCTACCTTGGAAAGTAAAATAATTTTGGTTCATGACCAAATTAGTAAGTCTAATGTACTCCTCAATTATTTTTGAGTCCAAAGAGAGTGACTTCAACCAAACCTCTAGTGCTTGGATAGCAATGTCAACAGGTACACTAGGAAATAGATTAGTTACATCAAATGAGACCATTATTTCACCATCGAGGAAAATGTAATCTTTAGTCTTTTCAATGAATTCAAAATTATTTTTAATTGAATGAGGGCTTTTAAAATCGAGGCTTGTGAACTGGGAAACTAACCATTTTGATAGTAAGTATGTGGGCGAATCAATTCCAGATACAATGGGTCTCATTGGGCAGTCGATTTTATGGACTTTAGGTAGGCAATACATTCTTGGTAGAGTGGGATTGGTTACATAGAGTTTGAACTTCACTTTATTATCAACAAGAATAGTGCAGTCTTTAAGGACAGATTTGAACTGTGAAGTGAGCTTATTAATTGGGTTCTTATTTATTTCAGTATAAGGCCCGTTAGACAGTAAGAGATTGACTTTATGGAAGTAATCTTCTTTGTCAAGAATGACACATTGATTTCCCTTGTCTGCCTTCATGTAAAAACAATTTTTACTTGTTAATTGTATGACTATTTCAAAATTTTTGTTACAGTTAGAAGAAAAATTAACTTTGGAATTGAGGAGATTTTTCTTAATTTGTTTTTCACAACCCTTGCGGATAAAGTCCTTGGTGGCGTTATCAAAGAATTTAAGGGAACCTTCAATGTGGGCAACCAAATCTATGACAGGTGGCGATTTTGGTTGTAAATTGAAATTTAGGCCATTGTTTAATAAGGTAAGTTCCTCCTTAGAGAAAGATTCTTTAGAAAGGTTGAGAACATTATCAAAACTATCATTGCAAGGAATGGAAGGATTAGACTTACTCAGGAGACTTTTCAGTTTGCGGTTTGTGCAGCGGGCCTTGTTCTCTCTTTTCTTCTGCACCACGACCTGGATTTTCCTCTCGAACTCTTGCCAGAAAAAGTGATCCCAAGTTGACAAATTCTTAGTTAGTTTCAAATGGAGGTCGTAGGCACTGACCTCCAATTGACTTCGCTTAAAATAAAGGAAGTTGATTTCCCAGATAAGAATCCTCTTTCTTATCCGGTCGTCCAAGTGAGTGTTACGCTTTTTGTAAAGAGCAAGAGAACTAATGAAATTGGGGAAAAAATTCAACAACCGATTGAACCAGAAGAAATGTACATAATTTTTGGAGATGATATGGATTATGAAGAGAATTTAATGGTAACATTCTGAAAAATGGAATACCACAAAGTTACCAAGGAACTTGTGTTATTTATGGATAATGAATTTTAGGATTTCTTTGTTTATTTAACATAAGGTAGAAACTCGATAGTTACAGTATTATGACAGCGTAAATATTTTCGCCGTCATATTTTTCAGATCATTTTAACGTCACTAATAGCACCCACTCATTTCCAAAGAACTGAAGAAAATACGAACATTTGCAACTAGTCTGGTGGTCTGTCTATTGAATAATAGTGTCAACAACAGGAAAGTAGCAGGGAATAACAAATCTCTTTTCCGTTCCCCACCCAGAAATGCAAACCTCGCAGAAATTACCCTAGGAGAGGTTAACGGAGAAAGGTGACTCCAGTTTTCGAAAGAATATGCGGCATCCAATGATATTTTAAAATAATATATCCAGATCACAATAATCGTCAGAAGACTTCGGTAAATAAATAACTGGATACTTTTTTCGGCCCGAGTCGTATGATTAACTTTCGCTCGTACACCCACTTGCTGAGAAACCCTCTTTCTATAGCATTAATACTGTTTTTCACAGCATATTATTTCTTTCAGAACTAAGAGTTTGAATAAGAGACATATCTAAGAAATTTCGATGATATGTATCACTTGCGGATCACCAAAAATATCATACCTAGAATGCGACTTGATATTTAGGTGGTGAGAAGAGAGATTGGTTTCGAGCATAGGAATCTGACCTCTCGCGAGATTTTGCCATACTCAATGCTAAGACCAAAAATATTCAGCTCATGAGACGTTTAAGAAAACAATTCAGCTAGTGAGACGTTAATCTATTCACTGTGAATAGATTGGCTTAAGGAGAAATAAGAATTCAAGGAGTCATCTTTCGTATTAGGTTGTCCTGCGTTATTGAATTCCTGTATTATAATAAACAGTACCGGGTGCGTTGATGTAAATAGACTGTACTCGAGGTTCATTGTCACAGTCAGGTTGAAATTACTTGAGTGCAAAAAAAAAGACAACGACTGAGCATCGAACACGGGAATACTTCAAATTCGCCTGGCGAGGCGGTCTTAACCAAGCGGCTACCGCGCCGCTTCTACAGAGTGGCTCACTCGTGGGCACAAATGTGAATTTCGGGAGCGAAAATCACACAAGTCGGAGGCTTCCATCGTCGCGTCGCAACCGCATGAGCGCGAATAACCTTCGGTGCAATACGATGGGGCTTTCCTCTCGCGTGTTTTACTCCGTCCCCGTCGATCCTTCCGTCGGTAATTCATTCCCCACCGTCGTCTCACGACAAGTCAAGCTAGCCCAGCAAAAGGTGCAGTCCGCAAGTAGTGCCAAATTTCAAAATTTTTCCCTCCGCACAAACCGTAGAATGGGGCAAAGTGGATGCACTCAGACTTTTGGAAACGATAGTACATTAAATTGCCCTATTATCCCCGTTTAACGAAAGGAATCGATAAAATCTTCAAATCAGTTAACACTAAAATCTCCTATTCTAACCAAAGCAAGCTTAAAAACCTATTAGGAAACGCTAAAGATAAAATTCCGGCATTAGAAAAATCAGGCATTTATAAAATCAACTGTAACACTTGCCATTTAGCCTACATAGGACAGACACGACGCACTTTACAAACCAGATTCAAAGAACACTACTCTCACTTCAGAAATCACAATCCCGAAAAGTCTAGTGTAGCGCAGCATCTAATCATGACCGGGCACGACGTAACAAAAGATAATTTGAAACTCGTAAAGCATACAAGTAATAATCTATTAGACGCTTACGAGAGTATCTTCATATTTAAAAATAAAGCCAAACTCCTAAACAGCGACGCTGGACCCATCCCTCATTCCTCCCTCTACTCAGTTTTGAACTTTAAATAATTCGTTACGTCTCTTAACGGACGCCGTTAACCGATCACTTCCTTCCCTTTCCCCCCCCCTCCCTCCAACGTTCTACTTTACGTCCGTTGCAAACCCCCCTTTCACTTTTACACCTCCCCCTTCACTTTCCCCCCCCCCCTTCACCAATCATTTTCTTTGGTTGTTCTCATTCGCGTTTTGTCTTTCGCCCTTCCCCCTCTCTCTTTCCCTATTGGTTGTCTCTCTCCCCCCCCTCCTCCTCAGTTCACCTTTATTAACGACTAGGATGTCTTGACCCTTCCTCACTTCAACCCTACGTTGAAGTGACGCGTTACCTTCGGTTCGCTGAAGAGGGCTACTTTGTAGCCGAAATACGCGTATTCGACCCCCACCCTCGTCCTGTTTTGTCGATTTGACCACGCTCTTTTTGAGCTGATTCTCCCAGAAGTTGGGCCCATTTGCGTGTGTGAGTGAGTGATTTTGTGTGCTTGTGTATATACCAGGCATCCTTAGCGGGGTCTCATTAGCCCCGTGAAGGATCCCAGGTCAAAACCCAAACATCCTTAGCGGGGTCCCATTAGCCCTTGCAAAGGATCGTATTTGGTTGTGTGTGTGCGTCTGTGTTTGGTCCCTGGCGAGGAAGTAACTTTCCCGTAAACCAACACAGGAGGGTATTCTTGGTTGAGAGGCTGTGGTTGGTCTCTGCTGTGGTTTTCCCAGCATACCAAGACAGCAAAGTTTGGTGTTTATTGACGAAGGGTGCCAATTGTTTACGGCTTTTGGAGATTTTCTGTTTTTATTTCATAATGTTATACGTTTATCGATATCTTGGTCCGCGTAATATAACTGTAAAAGTTTACAAAGTATATTTTATTTTCTGTCATTAATAATGAAAACTTGGAAACAGTAAAACTTGATGGGGGGGATGAAGGCAATTGCCACCAAAAGTTGCAATCAAGAATGATTTGGCAATGAGAAATAGTAAACCCTTTCCAACGAAAAATCTAACAGGCACGAAGGTTAGTAAGCCGTTTCTCAGGGGCAAAGAGCCTGTAGAAGGTATCAGAGCATAAAACTAATGGGCTGAAGGTGAAATAGAAGCCAATGTCTATGGGTTTTCAACAAAAAATGTTGGTAAACCATCATCATCCCACTTTGCGGGGTGAAGGTAGACTAACTCAACTAACAAAGCTGACTTTTTTCCGAGCTTTTAGCAGTAGAATTTCTAAAATTCAAACGTGAAACGATAATATGACTGATTCAGCTTATTCGCTAAAATTTTCTTTGGTTAAAAAAAGAAAGGTTGGGTACAAGAGATCTGAAAACCTCCAAAACTGTACCGGCTTCACCCCGATTAATGATAGATACACATAAGTGAAATTCTGTTTCCCCTTGAAGTGTACATCCGCAGAAACATATGGAAATATATGGCAAGCATATGGTGCACGTACTCCTCCTCATTTTGCGATCATCAGATGGTCTCGAATGTTAAATGAGATAAAACTTTCAACAGTTAAGCAATATCTCATCACTTGCAGTAACAGAAGTAAATATCAATGCAGCTGATGCGATAGTTCATGAGTATTGGTAACATTAGGTATGGAGCCACTCATTGGAGCCATTAGAATTTAATCTGGTAGTATAATCACAGTCATGCATTATCTCCTGCATACGACTTGGTTTGTGTCCGATGGGTACACGGCCACTCAAGCTGACTTTGGACTCTACAGCAGTATGCTATTCGAATGAGCACATTTCGTCTGATGTTGTATCTGTACAATGACGGGGGGATGGATTTCTTGAATCGGTTTTCACCCCTTGGGCTCGAAATAGTGTCGGAAAGTAGCTCATACTGATCTCGTGTCATCTCCGTTCTTGCCAGGCGAAACGCAAACAACACTCGAACGTATGAGCAGAACGGTTAAATTAATATATGTACGCTGCTACCGGCTATGAATAGTATGTTTGAAAGACCACTCAATTCTAATACGGCCATCGAAACAATCCATCATGCAAAGAAACTTGAGGAAAATATCAGCCTAGGTTTTTCTTGATTGGCCCTAGAATCTAGTGAAACCAAAACAATTGGCTTCATACTGCATATCCATACGTATATACTATTATGGTAGTCCGAGCGAGATAGTTCCATAGTCCCATATATAGTTCCCATATTCGAATTACACGCTTTAGTTTCACCAGCTGTGGGGCACATGAATTAAATATTGCATTATTAATGGTGCAATAATATAGTTTTATACGACAGAAATGGTAAGTTATTAAATAAAAATACCTAAATAAGTCTTTAACTTGACTCATTTTTTTCGCGCGGTGCGTTTGAAACTCCTTCAAAACGAAAGATTTTTTGTGATACCCAAGAACCTATTGTAGTGACAATATGATTAATTGTCAAAAATAGTTGAGAAAACATACTAGCTACACGCTGTTAGTTTTTTACGACATATAAGTGTTATAAATTCCTCATTTTGTAAATAATGTCTCTCAGAAGTGCATACACGTACCATTTCTCATGTAAAAGGGCTGGTCTTTTTGGCAAATATCACCGAAAGTAATGTGGTAAGGTGTTGAATTTTTTGTGTCTTTAGAAAGGTGAGATATTTTTCTTTAAAATGAGATCAAATTCATTGATTTCCAGGTAAAATGATATTTCGCTCAAACTACCTTAAGAAGTCAAGAATAAAATTTCAGATACTGACTTGAAATACCGCTAAGATTTCTGGAGTTTGTGATGAACATGAGCCTTCTGCTAGAGTAAGACAGGCATGAAACTTAGTCACTTCATTGGGCATTGGACCCTCTTCAAATTCGGTTCCGAATCGTAGGGCAAAATTTCTCTCCATTCGCTGGTGCACGTGCGTTTATATATAAATGGAAGTTGATTCTACGCCCACGGAAATTCCTTGGCAATGAAAGGCGGGATTAGAGGGAAATAGATGGCCAGGAATGTTCCCACCCGAATCAGAGGGCGAGAGATTCTGGAGACGAGATATTGTTTATTGACTTGGCAGCTGGAGCAGACCACACATGCTCCCTCACTCCTCCGCCAGATGGACACTTGTGATTTCCGAATGGAACGCTGAGCGAAAACAAGAGAATGCATTCAAAATGCTTCAGCACCAGTGTTGATGGTAACAGATGAAAAAAACAAAGAAGAGACGATAAGTGGACTGTATTAATCACGAACGCATGCTTTGCGACCACAGCGTACCATTCTTAAGAGGAAGCTAAATTGTTACGTACAAAAGTGGATCGGGTTTCTTATAAAATAACCGAATCCTTGCAAAGCGGGAGATGCTTCTAAATACATCCGCTGGGATGATGCGGATAAATACAATCACGAGAAGTGAAAAATATGTTAAATAACTTAAAGTATGCTCGATGAACGGAAATGACAGCACGGCAATACTAGGAGTAAATTATAATGCCTACATCGACAAAAATAAACCACAAATGACTCCTATCCCCCTGCCACACACCCGTGAAGAGACTTGTAGGGCATTATGCCGATGTAAAGTTACTCTATAGTAGCACACACACGCCTAACCTCCCCTCCAGCCAACGATTACTTTAGAACTGTGCCCAAATTATCATAGAGGGTTTTTGTTACCAGCTACCTTCGAGAATTCTGTTGTACAAAAAAAGTCACTTTTATAAACAAACAAACTTTTCACAATTAGCAATCGATCGGCTATCCCTCACACTTTATACAAAGCCTTAGTCAGTAGTTCACACTCTATCTCGATTTCTGATCACCTAATAAATATATTAGAAATTTCCTGCTACAAATATGTGCATTAAAAATACACGTTGCAACATGAGATGTTAAATTTCGTAGTACTAATAATAAGGAAAAAATCGGCCTGGAACGGGAATCGCTATTTGCGTAGTAAGTCATGCCAGTCAACTATGACTTTCTCGACCAATAAAATATAGATAACAATAAGATCTTTGAATATTTGGTCATTAATATATTTAACTCACAGCCAACTTTTCGCCAAATCATTTGGCATTTCAAGGCATTGAGCTAAATTTTGAAAAGTGAAAAAGTTATACCGTTATTTATCACATAAGATATCACATAATAGTTTTCCCTTATTTTACAGCCTAAAGGTGCTCCCCCTAAGACATATTTACGTTTATAAGGAACTACGAACGTCTTACTTGAGAAGTGGCAACAGTTCTACCTGGTTTGATGAACCACATATTGGAGGTGGCCGTAGAAATATGCTGTTTCCTCTGCAAAAGGTTCGCCTGTCTATATTTTAAAGATGTTATGTTCACACTGGACCTAAAATATACAATACGTTACCACCTACTCTAAAATATAAGGTCATAAAAATGAGTTTACATTCTTAAAAAAGCTCAAGGAATGGCTGCTTGATCTTGAAAGTTTAGACATAGTTTTTGGGTAAAAGAAAAATAAATAAATAATTCTTTTTTTGTCTTCAAATGTGTAAAAATGTTTATACATAATTTTTGAATATTTTTGGCTATTCATTGCTTAATTCTTGAATCTGGCATATTTCATCTTAACTTGTCTGATTAGTTGTGTTTTATATCATTCATACTTGTAATGAGTATTGTCTTTGTAGTGTGTATTGTGCACTCATGCCATGATGGTAGCTTCCCACGCAGGAGGGACTTGAAGCTACCTAAAGCTCATTGTTTATTTTTTAATTCATGCTTGTATGCCTCAAATTGAGCAATAAAATATCTATCTATCTATATCGTGAGGTGATGCAGCGCAGAGCCCCGAGGACCTATTTCGCAACGCGGTATTTCCGAAAATCGCATTTAGCGTTCAATACATCGGTTTAATCTCTATCCCCAGGGGCTTAAGAGGATATACCTCAAACGGTTCAGTGACCGAGCTGGCGAGTTTAAACGTCTTGAATGGAGGATTGTGGGACGAGCAGAAGCGGTGGAGAGGGCATCCACTTCCGGCCATCCACAACTTCCCATCGAGGGAAGGGTTGAGAGAAGTAAATTTATACATATAAAAGAAGGAAGATAGATTTATCCACGGAATCAAAAGGGAAACACGTTCCTTGGCAAAGATTCTAAGGATTTCCAGGGCTATAAGAGATGTGGGAGAGTGTGGGGAGAGATCCCTAAACATCGCCAGGCAACATGAACTCAAAGGAAAAATGCATTCAAAATAAACAAGAGAAAAAAATCTCCTTTTTAACGAACCCATATGAAATGATTTGTCACTATTTAATTCCCTCACATTTCTATCCTCACGGACATGGCCATCATCAACATTAGTTGTTCAATCCTAAGATGGGTTGACAGCAGTCCTCCATTCTTCCCCACCTTTTGCTAGGTCCCTTACTTCCTGATAGCTTTTCCTATATATTTTCCTTCTTATTTGGTCCATGTACTTTATCCTGGGTCTTCCTCTGGGGACTATTCCCTCTACTTTAACTTCAACTATGTTCTTCACAAATCCAACTCGGTCTCGATATATAAAGTTTATCACCAAATACTAATAATGACATAGAAAGTAGACATTTATGCATAAGCATAGGAATATTTGACGGGGCAATGTCCCTATGCAGACCTTGATAGTGAAATTACCTGTCGACAAAATTGTCGGCCAGGACAAGAAGGGTAGGAATTTAAAGGTGATATATCTGTAGAATGTATCCAACGCCACAAAAACGGGCGACGCGCATTATGTTGACACCCTGTCAAACACCCTTGTGCTGGCTTGCAGGGTAATAAGTAGATGTAGATGTTTTGAAACGTTATAAACGAGAAGTTCATTTTGATTAATAATTATCAATGGAATAGTATAATGGTCGAGGTAGATTAAAATGGAAGAAAGATGAAAAACTAGATTTTTACGATTCAGGTAACGCTCTATACCTTACGCAATGTCTCTCTTCATTTCAACATGCGTCCAACATTTCTTCATCCCGTCCAAAAAACCTGAAGTATTTCTTCTTCTTTCTCGCTCACCCAAAGTCATCTTCTGCGTCATGGCTTGCCCCTCATGGCCTGCAACAATCACCAACTCGGCCTTCAATTTAAATCCTCCAGAAGTTTCCCTTCATCGCCAACCCCAACGAGCACTTCCTCGTTTGATTTCCTATCCGTCGATTGCACTTTTTACAATCACCTCCGCAATCTCAAGTTCCTGCAGCCTATCCTCGTCTTTCTTCCTCAGAATCTACGTTTCTGTACCATTACAACGCCACACGCCCTAGTAAACTCTTGGTGTAGGTTTATCTATTTAAGGATATTACTTTGGAGTGTTGGTCAATCTATTATGAAAAAATAACTCAATGAGAAGTAGCATTTAACCAGCATTTTAATTTTTATTAATGTTTAAACAATTTTAATAAAAAAGATCGTACAGAAAATTGTATTGAGAGCAACAGTCATGAACATAATTTAGTGAATTTAGATACATGAGCATTTTTGTATCACGGTTACTTTAGAATCACATTTTCTTGTATGTCTTTACTTCATTTTCATGGCTTGTCAGATTTTTAAATGTTATTTCTTCTGAACCTCATTTCAAATATTCACTCGTCCTCCTTTAAAGGGTGCGGCAAAGGACGTGAATGTATCAGAAAATATTAAATCTAAAGAGTCTGGTGTATTGCTGACAGATTTTACCAAAGATTCGACTTCCACAGAGAGAGCTGAGACCAAGACAATCGATATATTCAGCACAGCCATTTCATCAGCAGATATCAACCTTAAATTAATTGGTCCGCGATGGAGATATTTCTCCTCCAATGCTGATGCCACTCAACAGCGAATAGTTCTGCTTATGATCGAAAAATATAGTTACCAACTAATATATCTATGGTCGTACCCGAAGTAATCTGTTCGGAGAAAGACCTGATAAAGCAGGAAAAGCTTTAAATGTCTCCCGCAGCTAATATTCCTTAATTTGATAGCCTTTTCAGGGATAAAAGTATAACAATAAACAAAACCATTATAACACATATGGTGTTGATGAATGTAAATAATTAAACAAAAATAAGTTTCGATTGCCTTTGTCTTAATTTGAGAGTTTTCTGTTTTATATAAAGAAAACGTCATAAATAAGCATTTTTTTAACATTGGTTATACCTGTGATCGCGGTTTGGTTGAATGCCATCTTTTTAGCGCCCAGGAGGTCAATAAATTTAACGACACGTTAACAAAGTCTGCTTCAGTTTTTTTCTTTGCAACTTGACCAATATTCCTAAATGATATTCTTAAAAATATTTTTAGACCCTCGAGAGTCGCGACATTTTATATTAACCGACATCACTCAGTAAATTTCACACTCAAGTACGCGAAGCATTTTTTAATTCATATCTTAGTCAAACAGAGAACCAGAGGAGTTGACATTGGCTGCGAACAATACACGAAGCGAGGAGAATTTGAAAGAGAAAATCCTTTTCAGGAAGAAATGTATACATTTGAAATATTTATACAGACAAATACTAACTTTTCTTCGAATGCATCGGGCATGCAATCCTAACTGTGGCTTAATTATTGAATAATCCAAATCCCCTTAGGCCCGGGGGATAATATCAAAAGGTGAACGTCATCAACAAAAGGAGTCAGCGATGTTCGGAAATTTTAGATCATTAATCCATCCATGTGCCTAGATAGTCATTGTAAATTTAAGACTGTTGTAAAAAAATCTTTACTAGGCAAATGCTTCATGAAATGTCATATACTCAAACAGCCACAATTTAATAAAAAAATTCATGATATTATAACTCCGAGTTTCACTCCACCACATAGCTCAAAAATGCTCATCGTATTGCTACAGATTTCAATATTCTATATGATAATTTGTTGTAATAACCCACGTTGATTAGGTGGTTGTATATGAAGTCAAATTCAACTTCGATAAACCGACGTTGATTGGGTACAGTTGACTGGGTGAATCAATTCCGAGTTTCTAGGAAAATGTAATGAGCCTGAGCTGCACGATTTTGATTTGTTATAAGTTATTTTTGTATATTGATGGTAATGGCATGCCTCATCGACAGGCCCTAACGCCTGAGATAACTGGAGTGTATTGTGAGTTCGGAAAAGTAAATTAAATCAAATGACCACCAATAATCGTTTCATTGACAGTATCGACAAATGTTGAAGTAAAAAATCTCCACAAATACTTTAAAAGAAAACTTCCTGAAGCTAAAACTCCATTTAAAAAGATATCACAACGTGTTTCCCTCAACTGGTTTGGATTGCAAACAACATTTCGAGGGAAGCACCGAGGGAAAGAGAGGTGGGAAATTCTTGGAAAAGCTCCTACCCGGAAGTCAGATTTCATCGAGATGATAAAATACCAAGACCAACAAGCTTCAAGAAGGGAAGCCCCCCCAAATATTAATATTTTGGGCAACAGGTGACTACGAGCATCGAGAAGTTTACGTAAGTACATTCCCAATTCTTCAAAGTCGAGAATGTAAAAGGTCTTCACTGAAAAAATATTCGAGGTTTCCTCCATAGCATCTCATTCTTGCGACCGGTTGCTTCACCTGTAAGGACTCTGCAGAATACTCAAACAATTCTTCCAATCCTGGGTTTCCTTTGATTTTAAATGAGAGAATTTTCCTAACAGCTGCGAATTTTGTAAGTTATTAACCTTGTCGTATAAAATCTATTCATTAATCAAACTAATCTGGAAGAAATAAAATTACGGAATGAGTGGAAATTTGCCCAGTCAAAATCCACGAAAAAAAGGAGACAAATTAAGTTAAAGGTGACAAATTAAAGTTAATTGAGTCAAAAGAGACGAACTAAAACGGCAGAGGAATTTCATTCAACTTACAAGGTCATATCAAAGATTATTTATGATAGACTAATCGAATTATAGGAGACAAAGGTGGGATGAGAAAGATGAAGTAGAAGTCTCCCTCACGTGAACAATTCAGGAAAAATAAAATTATGCGTCGAAATTTAAAAATTAGCGGGTTTGAAAATTTTTAAATACTCTTGTTTAAACCGAAAATGACTCTTTCAAATAATTCTGTATGAACGATCAGTTAATACATTTTTATTTGATACAAACCACTTCTTGATGCATAATTCGTCAAATTTTCCTCGTTGCACAGCAATGATTTCCATATAGAGGAAAAAACGTACGAAAAGATACCAAGAGGTAAGGGAACTAGTATTAGATAAGAAATTTCTTAAAAGGAGGCCTTAAAAAGGCCTTCTTTTCCACTATTTCTTGAGAACTGGTGTGTTTCAGAGCGACACAGAGAATATTATCATTACGCCTCACTACATCTCTAGGTCTGACAGAAGTGATAAAATAAGAGAGATACATTGCGAAACAGATAGGTATAAGGATTTTTTCTTTCCGCATACAATAAGCGACCACAATAAAAACTGAGCTCCACTAAATACACTCCCATAATTCACGTCACCACATTATCTCCCAAAACCTTATCCCTTAAATCTTTACACGGCTGGTGCCCTAACACCCCTGCCACACGCCCATGTGGTGGCTCGCTGGGTAGTATGTAGATATGGAAGTAAATATAGATGCAGTTAGTTCTCTAATGGGGACGTGCGAAGATCACTGCGAGGATTGCAATTCCTCTTGCTAACTCTATCGTTACGGCAGTTTCGTTTAATTGAACAGCGTTGAAACAAAAAATTAGCTGAAAATTCAATGCCAACAACAATAAGTCTAATACAATAAGAGGTCAAAAATTGTGCTGTGTAACAAAGTGAAAAATGCTACCATGTGATTGAAACTATTGCTGTTATAACTGTTATTGTTTCAATCGCCACTATATTGCAATTATGCCAAATGTGAATGCTCACACGACCACAATTACAATGGTATTACGAGAAAAAAATTAGGGTTCACATTGCATCATCAGTTAGAAGAATTAGGATGGGAATCGCTATCACAGCGTAGATTAAATTATAGGCTTAACCTCCTAAATAAATTTCAGGAAAATCATTTCACTGACGACGTAAAAAACATACTATTAACCCCCTCGTACTACGGCAGATTAGATCACGCCAATAAAATTAGAGAGCTAGATTGTAGAACCGAAAGATATAAAATGTCATTTTTTCCGCGTATCATTCGGGACCATAACAGCTGTGAACGTCGTCATGAATAGTTCGAGTAGTGACAATAGGCAGGCAGTAAATCTTTCTCATTATAATCTCTACTCTCTTATTTATGCATGATGTAAATATTGATGTTCTTATTTATGCATGATATTTTGAATTTGTAGTAGTAGTCTTTGTATCCCTTGCATGTTGGAACGATTGAAGATAGAATGTTTCTTGGGTATTAGATTTTTAATTGGCGCTTTGCATGTGCGGTACGCGGGTTTCAATGTAATTTC
Organism: Ceriagrion tenellum; assembly: GCA_963169105.1. Lineage (NCBI taxonomy): Eukaryota > Metazoa > Arthropoda > Insecta > Odonata > Coenagrionidae > Ceriagrion > Ceriagrion tenellum. The sequence goes on along the minus strand of OY720641.1, from coordinate 4,241,302 downwards.
GGTGTTCTACCATATCATTCATGGATGCCTGGTGTGGAAGCACCCCCTGCCACACACCCTTTGGGTGGCTTGCAAGGTATGACGTAGGTGTAGATGTAGATCTCTCTCCCGCGGACTACAAACTTGACATGGTGTAAGGGCTTGCGCGTTCCAATGATCCCTAGAGCTGGACTGGCGGGAGTAATTAATATTTCTCTCGGTAAGGCCACCAATGTCAGACAGGACGAAGGGTAGGAGCCAGACGAAAGGTAGTCCCGTGATAATGTCACGTGAAACACACTGTTGGGAAGCGGGGGTGGGAGTTCACTCCCGATTTTTACCACCCAGAAAAATTAATGTCACTCAAAGAGAAATGAACCCTGGCAACTACGGGACGCCACCCAATTGGGCGGGTGTCGGGCCCGGCAACGGGGGAGTCAAGGCCCCCGAGGTCGTCATCTCACGATATCCTTGCACAACAGAGTCATCACAGGATACAAATACCAAGGAAGATGAGAAGACAAAGAAGAGGGGAAGGAAAGTATCGATAAAAATAGGGACTTGGAACATTAGGACCATGATGAGGGCTGGGAAGCCGAAAAATATTAAACGGGATATGGATGGAGGGAATATAGATGCCTTGGGACTGTGCGAGGTGAGATGGAAGGATAGCCGGGACCACTAGAGTGATAGTTACAAGGTAGTCTTTGTGTCGGGGTAGAGAGCCAACGTGGGGTAGCTATAGTATTGAACGTAAAATTGGGGACGAGGGTAGTAAATATTGAGCTGGTGAGCGACAGGATATTACAAATATCGTACTGGTCCAGGTGTACATACCGACAAGCAATCATGGGGAGGAAGAGGTGGATGGGGTATGTGAACTAGAGGAGATAATCAGAGAAGTCTCGGGCAGGAAAAATCTAATAGTAATGCGCGACTGAAACGCAGTATTGGGGGAAGGGAGAGATGGGTATGAAGTGGGAGGGTTTGGATTAGGAACGAGAAATGATCGCGGCGAGAAGGCAGTTGAATTTTGTAGGAGAAATTAATTAGTAGCAACAAACACTTAGTATAAACACCATCCTAGGAGGAGGTGCACATTAAAAATGCCGGGACACAATGGGAGGAAAATGGGAAGAGAAGGAATTGGAAAAACGTCAACACTGACATAGGTAAGGCGAAATACAAGGAGTTAAATTATCAACTGCGGTGAATAACCAATCGGGTAAAGGAAAATTAGTGGAAAAGACAATGCGAGGTAATGGAGAAACTGCAAAAAGAAGGGAAAGTGGGTGCATTATATGCTAAATAAAATTGCATACTATTCCTGTAACCATATTTTAGGTTGGAAGGCGGAATATAGAGTTCCTCATTTTGAGTACATGAGCGGATTTAAGAGGTGCAGGTTTTACAATGCCATAACCTTCTTTGTTGCACACTGAATGCAGTTGCGTCATAGTTTTACTTGTAAATTATTTATGCTGGTAGTTGTTTGGTATGTCAATTTAAAATATTTATCCTTGAATGACACATTGGTGCAAGTATTTCTGTGCTATGATACCTCAGGTTGTTATTTGTTCAATTTTAAATTGCTTAACCCTCTATGGACGAGCGAGTCAAATTTGTTACGTTTCAAAAATCATTGAAATATCAGCTTTCTAGGAGGTTTTTTCCATTTAATTGCTGCGCCAGACAGAATTGTAACGCTTCGGATTAAGTGTGTGGAAAGTTGCGTCTCTTCCGGCGGTTTGTCAAACAATTTGAATAGGTGAATGTGTGACGCTATTCACTGACGTAGGCGTGCCTGAAATGGAGCTCTGAAATACAAAGTTTCAGTTGTCATATGAAGAATTGGGAAATTTTAACAAAGGTACGTTATGAAGGTTATGTTGAAGTATACATTGTGTTAAGATTATTATGCAAAGTATTATTTTAAATTAAATATGAATGCAACACAAAAACGTCACATTTCAAATGTTACTAACAAATAAACTGCATTTTTTTGAAAAGTACTAAAATTCCACTTTTAAAAACTAATATAGTAGCAGTATTTCTTTCATGCTAATGTTTCATAAAATCGTCCATAGAGGGTTGATCATCATTCATCATGAGATACTAGTCATATTTTCAAAAGTGAATCATCCTTATCACCATATTGACCATTCGTATCCGCTGTGAAACGTAGTGACATCAAACTGAAACACACACACACACACACACACACAAAACATCAATTCGTCTCTTTCTTTTCATTCAACGACTCATGCTCCTTTCCATACTCTCCTCTCACATTCCCAGGACCGACAGTCAAGTTAGTATCACTCAGAAAATTAAACGGAAAATTGTGAAACGCATATAAAAATTTGGTAAAATGACAATAACTTGGAATTTGCGGCACGTCACAAACTTAGCGTTGTACTCGATTGTACACAGCAAAACTATGTTAAAAAATTGGGCCTGTCCGGAACTTGAACCCGGGATTTCTCGCACCCAGAGCGAGAATCATACCCCTAGACCAGCAATCCGATAGATGTTAATAGCGAAGTTTTCGTTAAGTTCCTTAATGAGAAATAATTCTAACCCGACTTTCTCCATTTACGGCCATAAGTGAGCTGCTTTGCGCATCCCGCCTCCGGCTAACGCTCTCAGCGTGTTGACCCACTCAGTGGATTTAAACGGTACCTATTCGTGATGGCTTCACTTGAAAAGACGATGCCTACCAAAGATTATATACGCGAGCGAGAAAGCCATCTATGAGTTTAAAATATTTCCCACTAACCGTATTACAGACATGAATATGTAGGTTTTTTCTTAAATATTTAGATGTATTTTCTTAGGGTTATAGGAATTAATAATGTCTTAACAAGATTTTTTGTTTTGCTTCTGGCTACGTGAATACTGTCACATTATCGTTTAAATGATGTCACTACTACAACCCTTTTGCATTAATCCGAACTTACCCTCTCACTTACTTAAGGAATTCTTAGAATGGCACTTAGTGGATTTCAGGCTAATTCAAGGTAAAAGTAAAATGTATGTTTGTGACCAGTCTCTAACTAATCCACTTCTCGGAGCTGTACATTGACTCTGAATTGCAGAATGGATGGAGAAATTCGTGGTACAATTCTATGAATTCACTTTTGCAAATCTCAAGAAAGCTCTTAAGTGACAAGTACTTTCATATCTGTGTGTTGGTTGATATTTTTTGGGATATTAGGTTATTCACACCAACTACTTGCTGTACTTCTGTGCCCTTGTTAGGAAATAATGAAGTGAAAGGTAAAACGGTAGACTTGTAAATGCCATTTAAATAAACCATGGTAAAATTAATTCTCTATTTTATGGTTAATTGTACTTTCCCTCAGAGTTAAAGAGGCTTAAATTCCTCGGATTTCTCAGGGGTTTGAACCGAAGTGGGAGGAAAAAACCGTGTAAATCAAGAATTTGTAAAGTATGAAACTTTATTCTGGGGTTGAGAAAGTAAAAAGTTGTTGATGACTGAATCACAGTAATAAATTTGTAATTTTCCCAATCGATGCGCAAATTGCCACTCGGTATCGCCGCAATGTCCCGTTGTTGCTACCATTGCGATGAAACTGACAAGTTAATTGAGAAAAATGCAAGCTTATTGCAATGATGCAGTCACCCTATAACTATAAAATATGGAAGGTGAGTCAAACTTCCCGCTTCTATGGAATAGTTCTCTCTTTGACCGTAAAAATGTGTGTCGCCAACGTAGAAATTGAGAGTTTAGTACGCCATTTTTAACTCATAGATGGCTATCTCTCTCGTGTACATAATCTTTGGTAGGCATCGTCTTTCCAGGTGAAGCCATCTCGAGCAGGTACCGCTTAAACCCATTTAGCGGGTCAACACGCGAAGAGCGTTAGCCGGAGGCGGGATGCGCAAAGCAGCCCACATTTGGCCGTAAAAGGAGAAAGTTGGGTTAAAATTATTTCATTGACGTTATTGAGGTTCGGAAGTAAGGGAAAACTTCGAGGAATATACACATCGGCCTGTTGGTCTAGGGGTATGATTCTCGCTTTGGGTGCGAGAGGTCCCGGGTTCAAATCCCGGACAGGCCCTATTTTATAACATAGTTTTGCTGTTCAGGTGCAACGCCGAGTTTGTGACGTGCCGCATATTCCAAGTTCTTCTTGTTTTTCCAGATTTTTATAGGAGCTACACAATTTTCCGTTTAATTTTCCTCACGTTTGATATGCTCATCTTATTTCTTACGCCAAAATTTGACAGACCAGTATCGCAAAATTAGAAGTAAGACATCCGTGCAACATTTTCAATTTCCGATAACTTTCGAGTAAAATAAGGCGATGAGCCATGGCTATTAAAACTCCATTGCGTCTCTACTCTTTTGTGTATCATTTCAGATACCTAGATAAGGATATCATCTGAAAAAGAAACGCTGAATTGTACTGGGCGAAAATATTTATCAACCAGAGGGTAACCCTGAGGAGAACTTATGTGATCTCCGGTGGTACTGAGACAGCTATTCAAAAATTTCATGTTCTACGGATCACATGAAACCTGTAAAATTGTCTTTTCTTTTATTCCATTCATGAAAATAATAATTATCTCCTCCGTGCAATTTATAAAATTAATTCTCTCCGCAGTGCGATCCAACTTTGGTATGCCAATCCAAAACGAATTCTCAAACCTTCTTTCGTAACACAAACACAAAAAATGCAACGCTAAGCTCCACATTTGGGTGGTATACAAATCATGTTTTGTTTCGCGAGTGAATTATTTTCGATGGGATTATTTATATATTATTATTATAATTATTATTATGGGAGGGGAGCGGGCATTTCGTGGTTGGAAATTATGCAAGACTCTCTTTGCCAGCATTACAAAAACGAATACTTGTATAGGTAAGCATTAGATGTCAAATTCACTCCCAGGAGGCATGGAATACGTTAATGGTACACAAAGTTTGATTTCTGAAAAATGCAAATATATTGCCGCTCTCGTTCAGTGGACCGAATTACGATAGGAATAGTGCGTCAACATAACGTAGCTGAGAAACAGATATTCACGAACTTACTTGCATTTGAAAACAAATACAGTACTAAAGTTAATTTAAAATGTATTAACGAAAGCATTCTGCTCTACTTCTACATCCGCAGCGCAAAATAAACATGCGTGTTCATATCATGAAAAAATTATGCCTGAATGGAAATCCTAGTTTCAAATTTGAATATCCTCTTCCTAAGTCCTTGGAAATCATAGCGTCATCATTGTAGAATAGCTTTTGTAGTGCAATGTAACTAAAATAAATCTTCTCTCCTCTGTACTGCGTGCCTTAGGGCACATTAGGTATTTCCTAATGTGCCTAACTAAATCATTATTTGTAAAAGACCTAGATAAGCAATACCAGAAGAAGGAAATTTCAACGAGGAAATCTGGACACAACAGTACACTTGACAACTACCGATCCGGGCGGACGAGTGGGACGGCTCTTCGGCGACGGTGTTAAGGGTCGAGAGATTGTGGCATTCAGCCCCTTTGGATCGACCCTCCTGACGCCTGACAACCCACGAGACCGTCCCAGATCGAGACGGAGAATGTTCCTAAAATAACAATAGAAAAATAGGGACTGAAAAATAAAATGATGGCAAAAATGAAATCTAAATTTAAAAAAATGGATAATGAATAAATAAGGAGATGATGAGAGCATAATAAGCTGCCCATTAACAGTACCCTATAATAATAATAATGATGATGACGAGCAATGCAGATCTCAAAAACAATTCAAATATGTTGATTGGCGCAGTATTGCCGCCCACAATTATTATCTGGAAGATTTCAATAGAAAATAAATGCATAGGAGAGCGCTGGAATTTGATGAACACAAGTTCATCTCAAAGAGGATTTACATTTGAACCTTTCCTAAACATGGCACACAAATTTGGGGACGTGCAGTCTGGAATCATTTGCCGGCGGTACCCACCCACGATTTGCATACGATAGGTGACGTCAGCAAACAAAAGTCAAACTTCACGTTGTTTACTGTGCGGTTTCCGCGCAACGAGTGGTAGTAACAAGGAAACTCGTAGGCGATAAGAATAAATCTATGAGCAAGGTCCTTTCATTATCAGATTTGGGTTTTTAAATCCGCATTGCTGAGTGTAGATTCGGTAACTGTGTTAAACATGAATTTACATAATAAAAATTGCATCTAATCCGATGAATAAATCGGCAAAGATTTTGTTCCTTAGCATTTCATTTTCCTTATTATATTCGATTTTATAAAAGAATGAATTTCTAAAAACAAAACGAATGCAGAACTTAATATTTTTTATTACATTTATTTCAGTCCTGAAACACGAACTTGGGAAAGTGTTATTAAATGATCCGCCAGAATATTCACATACTTTGTGCTTCCAAAAACTAATTCGTTCCAACATCAGGTTTATATTTGTTTTATTCTTAAGTTATAAGAGTTAAACTAATTTGAAAATCATATGAGCAAGACGACATGTATGTCGTGTTTTATACTTTTATTGCCAAGAGAGTTTTATCTTACCAAGTTATGTATTTATTGTCACCGATGTGAGGTATAAGCTCTTGGAAGAATAAAAGGAAGTGAATATATATTTCAAGAAAAGTCGCACATTTATGTTTCAGCACCAACCCCGATCCATGAGGATAATTAGAGTCTATCTTTAGATAAAAATTAAATAAGTACTAACAAAGACTGGGGGAACAACCATTAGAGAGGAAAGGACAGAGGGCCGTAGTCAACCGACCTTGGAGTTGAACGTCCAAAGAATGAATATGAAAATATAGGAGAAGTGGCCACAGAAACGGCTGGGTTTTGCAGCTGAGGAATGTTATAAGTAAAACATTTATCCTCTTCCCAATGATATTGCTTAGGGCGGGGGTGGCGAACCTATGGCACGCGTGCCCAAAGTGGCACGCGGAGCTGGGAGGGCGCTAAGGAGGGATACCTCTACCTCACTCGATGGGTTGGCACGCGAGTCGAGCGAGTAGTATACTCTTATTTCATAAACTTTGGCACTCAATCGCCAAAAGGTTCGCCATCCGTGGCTTAGGGTATTCGTTCGTAGTCCACACCTTGGTATTTAAGGTGGAAAGTATTCGTCAAGTCCCTCTATGAAAAAGTCAAGTCATTTTCGATGCTGAAGGTAGCTCGGGTTTTCCACCGGGTCAAACTCTCCATCTTGGCCAAGGTTTCGATGGACGAGTCATCATATCCTGATGACGATGGACGATCCGTCATCAGGAGTTCATCGAAACGTCGGCCAAGTTGGATGGAGTTTGACCCGGTGGAAAACTCGAGCAACCTTCAACATCATTATACGCCGGGAAAGCCTAAGATATTTCTTCCTCTCATTTCCCATAACTTAACAACTTATGAATTTGTTACTTTTTTTCATACAAGTTTCCACCACCCAGAACTCTCTTGCCCCATGCCAACTCGTTTAGACGTCAGCGTCTACCTATATTACCTTAATTCCATCCTTCATCATGATAGTTTTCCTTCCTATATATTACCTGACTAGCCTCCTGTCATATGAAAAACTTTGGTAAGTTCTTTTCCTTCATTCTTTCCCTGGAAATCACCTGTGATCCGGACACACTAACAGTTTCCCCGTTGGAAAACGGCTTTAACTACGGACAGTTTCAGGGTTACCAGCCAATTTTACGGATTCGACTCCACGAGTATTCATTTTTCACGAATTACCTTTTTTTTATTAAATACATGAAGCCAATTTCACAAAAATATTTTTTAACGAAGGAATTTTTCGCGATCATTGACCCTCAAAAATTCTTTATGAAGAGACGAAACATTTGACTTCCGTGTATCTGAGCGCATTTTAACAACCTGAAGTTTAATACCCGAATAAAAACTGCGCTGAATTTACTTCACCGAATACCTTCATAGAACGATACATACGCCATCGACCAAGAATTGGACATTTTACGAACAATTCAGCCTAATTCTGTTTTTTTTTTAGATTTATTTGGGCAACTTCAAATGGCTCGTATACTCAGTTGGATAGAGCATATAACCAATAATTAGGTACTGGGTTAGTTCCCCCCACGGGCCAGTGTTTTCATCATTCTGAATGGGATATTTTTTAGATGTAGGATATCTATCGTAGCTACTGATGGCAAACCTCCTCAAATATATTACTGACGAACTTATGCATCATACTATTTCATACGGAAGTCGTCTTCGGAATACTTATGCTTACAATGCATCATTAGCTCATTGTCTAAGTCAGTTATTGAGGCTGTTTCATATTCGATAATATATCAGCGCCGCTGTCTTTGGCCATCGCAGTTCTATGGCTATATAATAAATTGATTATCCGTTGTTTGCTGTAATTAAACACGCTGACAACACATTTAATGGAAGCTTTCCATAAAATGCAATGAAGTTAGTCTATCAGAAAATACGATAGCGCACTTACGCGGACGCTGACAACGATGAATGGACCAGCGAGCGCAAGCAATACTCTTCGTTTTTTGTCAATAGGAAGCACTCTGCAGGTACACAATAGTCACGTCAGAAGGTTTTGTGAATAGCTAATGAATTCATTCAACGAACAGAGTAAGTTAAAGTTTTTTTTACCACAAATAAGTAAATATTGCAAAAAGAGTAGTCATAAAGTACATCATGCTTGTCTGACCCATCACCCGAATGTTCGATCACAGGACTTATCCCATTCGAAAAAATGTTAAGTAAGAGCGGGTCTGAAGCGAAACTAAGAGAAATAAAAAACTAATAAAAGATAATTTTTAAGTTTGCTTTTCTAAAAAGATATAAAAAAATCTAAAACCAGAAATATCTTAACATCGCACTAAAAAAGAAAAAATAATATTTTCTCGAGTGAATGAATATTTAGGCAAGTACTGAAAATAATTAAATTCTATTGAAGGAAATTAGCCACACGATGATATGACCACAATGAAAAGCGTGTGGCGCTCTTTCACATTCGATATCAACATAAATTCATTAAATATGAAGATTTTGGTGTTCAATGAAATAGAGAGCTTCAATATACAATTTCTAGAAAGTCTTCAAATGAACTTAAGTTAAGGAGCAAAATATAATTGAGGTCGCGCCCCATGCTTTTCGTTGTGGTCTCATCATCGTGTGGCTAATTTCCTTCAATTGAATTTAATTATTTCCAGTACTTGCCTAAATTTTCATTCACTCGAGAAAATATTATTTTTTCTTTTTTAGTGCGATGTTAAGATATTTCTGGTTTTAGATTTTTTTATATCTTTTTAGAAAAGCAAACTTAAAAATTATCTTTTATTATTTTTTTACTTTTTATTCCCAGTAAATAAAATGTTTAAAAACAACAAGTTGTTGTATAAACATTTTATTGACTAGAACTAAGAAAAAACTACGACTGTCTACTAGAAGAAAAATTCACTTGGGTTTAAACTCAATGCTAACTTCTCCGAATGACCTACGGGACGAAAGGAGGGCACTTTACCACTGGTCCAACTCGATTCATGTTTATATATGAATGAAGTGGTAAGTGAGTAGGTTAAAATGGAGTGGTTACTATATATCCAGGGTAAAGCGAGCTAAAGAAAAGCACATAATACAGAAAAGCATAAAAATAACGGTATGTGGGACGTACGAGGAGGCGGGAAGGAAGACAGGAAGGAAGGCGCTTACTCACAGGAACAGAGGTGTCGTCGGCTTCTCTCCCGGGCCTGGAGTAGACGATGTAGTCGTCTGCCGAATTCATCGGCGAGTGTTTCCGAGCGCGAGAGTACTCCGGTCTCTATTACCGGGGTGTATACGCAAAGAAGAGTCAAATAAACCGACACCTATTGATAATACACAAAACTAAAACTTGAAGTGAGCGCCGAAATGGGAGAGAAAAAAGAGAGGGGCATTCGAACAAAATATAAATAAGGGGATTGGATATTTGGGGAGGCGACCGACAGCTAAGGTCATTTGCGCCGTTGGAAATAGTTAAGGGAGGAAGGGTGGATAGAAACCCGGCGCGGCGTCGGCATCAACCTTCTCTCGACGAAAGGCGCCAAGGGGACCAGGGTTTAACGTCTCATCCGACAGGCATTGAAGTGCCCCCCACAAGACATTCAAGTAGGAATCGAGTTACCTCTGAAAAATACCCGCCTCCGCAGGGATTTGAATCCCATCCGCCCGTATGGTTAGCCAGTACTCTAGCCACCACCACACCTACCCGATCCCCTATAAATAAAGCCTGTACCCGGCTCGAACACCAAACGCTAGCAGAGGAAACAACTTATGCGTGAGCCATTATCGTAATTATTCCATTGAATGGCGCGCGTCAATTTGCTCCCGATCTATTTTGAAGAGCACTGTTTCAATGCATAGGATGCGTAGCTAACGGAAACTAGATCCTGCTGTTTTAGTAGTGAGGTGAGTAATGCACTAGAGTGAGTACAGATCACCCTATAAAGACAAATTTTAGGATATATACCATGAACTACTGTAAAATCCTTACGGAATCACGAATTGAATTACTAGGGTAGAATTGCGAGTAATTCCACAAAGGAAAAAGTCATTCATTTTGACCGGGCATCAAACCCGGATCCCCCGATATCGTACTTTATCTGAGGAAGCGACAGATCCGTCTTCTTTCCCTGTGGATTAAATAGTGATTTTAAACTTACTGAAGCACTCTGCGCGATAGAGAGGGCTATGGGTTCGAGACCCGGCAAAGCAAATGCTATTTCCTTGTGGAAATCCCGGTCAAGATTGATGATCGAGGAAATAAGTTAGCGGATCATGTAATTTTTTAATGTAAGTAATTTTGAAAGAGAGGAGGAAGTGAAGGAAATGGGCGGGCATTTTGCGTACAATGCGGAGAGTTACAAAGTCACTGGGTCAAATTAACAGTATTTATTGCAAAAGACGTCAAAATCTCAGCCAACATGGACGCGTCCGGCTTTTAGCACAATGTCGAAATATGTTCTAAATATTTTCGCAGCTAACTTGACGTTTTTAATTTGATCATTGATTATTTAAATTGTGTCAATTTTTCAGCACTTTCATTTCACTGCAGAATTTAAAAAAGGATATCACATAACCCTTTCCACGGACTTATATTTCAAGGAGCATTTCCGAGGAGATCGGGTTGGGGTGGTGGATAGAGTACTGGCTAACCATACGGACGACCAGAGTTCAAACCCTTGAGGAGGAGGATGTTTTTCAGAGGAAACCCGATCCCTACTTGAGTGTCTTGTGGGGGGCACTTCAAGCACAGTACTCCGTCTGTCGGACGAGACCTTGGCGCCTTTCGTTAAGAGCAGGATAATGCCGATGCCGGGTTTCCATCCACTCTTCCTCCCATACCTATCCCCTATGGCGCAAATGACCTTAGCTATCGGCCGCCTCCCCAACTATCCAATCCAATCCAAGCATTTCCGATTTACAAGTTATTTGGATGATTTTTAACGATTGCTACCGGAGGAATCTATAACCTACTAGGAGGAATCTTCATCAATTTAAGGAGGATTGGCCACATAGATATTTAAATTCGATAAATCTTCCATATTGCACATTTTAAACGTAATGGACCAAGTTCTCCAAGAATAGAAGATAATAAGTAAGACGAAGACAAAAATCTTAGTATGCGGAAGAGAGAAACTGTCACCCTGAGAGGATAGAAATTAGAGAAAGTGGATTCGTTCACCTACCTTGGATGTACTATCACGTGGGACGGAAGAAGTACAACGGACATCAAACGGAGAATAACCAAAGATAAAAAAGCGTTCATGGAAAAAAAACAACTGCTGTGCTCAAAGACGATATGACTACAAACCAGGAAACAGTACGTGAAAACATTGTTATGAATCATAGCGCTCTATGTATCGGAAGCTCGGCCCATTGAAAAAGCTGATCTGAACAGACTAGAGGCCTTCGAAACCTGGTGCGGGAATAGAATAGAATAGAACTTTATTGTTCTAGGACTGGTGTCCTATAGAACAGGAACGGGAAGAGGATGCTGAAGATATAATGGACGGACAAAATAAGAAATGAAGAGAAGTGTAGAGAAGAATAGAAGAGGAGAGAACCATAAGAGATTATACCATCCAGAATAGAAGAACAAGATGGATTGGACGCTCCCTGAGACTCAATGGTTAGAAGAGAACATAATTCAAGGTGAAATAGAGGGAAAAGTCCCCAGAGGAAGATCCAGGAATAAGTTCATGGACCAAATAAAGAGAAAAGTGCATAGGAAAAGATACCAGGAGGTAAGGGAACTAGCATTTGATAGGGAAGAAGGGTGGAGGGCTGCAGTCAAACAATCTTAGGATTGAACGACCAGTGATAATGACCGCACGTTGCTTTCGATGCATCACTGAACCAAACAGCCCACAGACGGATCCTGTCCATCCCGAGTGGCTCTCGCTGCCGCAGTATGAAAGACTTCGCAGGCCGACGAATGTGCTGCCGTCTCTGTGTTTGGTCTGCGCTGGCAACAAGCAAACCCTCCTCCTCGTTGTCACAGTTTATCTGCGTTCCAACCCTATCGCAAGTTTTTGTTTGGCCCTTCGCACTCTAAGCAGAAATCCCGGAGATATGCGAGGAGCGTGCTGAAGACAACCTGACGGGGCTTCTATTCTTACGATTGCTCACCTCCCGAGAAAGAATGCGCCCTCCGTTTCAAATCACAGTTTCCATTTTTGACTCCTTAACTATCTTCTTTAAATTCCGCTCACTGCAACCATCAGTAAGCGGAACTCGATAAGCATTCGCTAGGCAAACAAAAACTTTAATCAGAACGGAGCAGTAGAATTTATAAGGCGGTTGGAAGTAGCCATAGTTCAGCGAAAAAAATTAAGACAACCTAAACATTTTCCCTAGTCATAACAGAGACCATAACTCATTTTTTTAATTTTAGCGACTGTATGAAGCATTACGTAAATATTTTAACTTCAATGACTCAGTCTTTGTAATAAATTACCGAAATTCTCACTAACTAATAATATGCTAGAGAAACGCTAAAAAATATGCTAAAAAATAATATGCTAAGTAAAGCATGACGGAATTTGATTCAGTGAATAGAAAAATACCGATAAATTACTTACAGATGCATTTTATAATACGCTAAATTAGTATTTTTCTTAGTTGCTAATTGTTTCATACTTATGTTTTTGTATGGAAAAATATAAAATTTTCCTGTGTAGAATCCGTTATTTTGATGTTCAAAATCCTGCTTGGAATTCATTCCATTAATGGCATTTTCTATGACTCTTATTTGCGTCGAAAACCTGATGAACCGCATTTTCTCCTCTAAACCTACATTTCTAAATCATCTAAACATTGCCGTCTACAAGCTCGTTTGATCTAAATAAATCGATCGATCGATCTTTCATTGAAATTAATACTATTTCTCCATCGAAGAATCCTGAATTTCTCCTACGTGTGTCGAAAACAAGATGAAACAAGGTCTTTCCGTATCAGCGGTGAACCTCGTATTCTTCTCGTCCGTAGGTCAGTTCAATCTTATCACTCTGTGTCCGACAGCATTGGCAGCATTTGTCCTTTCCCTTGCCCACCATTACAGCAGATCAGAAACTGTTTTGTATCGGACCAAATATACGTTTTCAAACGAAGAATACAGATCAGTACACATGTCATTTAGATAATACAGATACATTGTTTACTATTCATTTTATAAAACGCTAAACAATGGTTAGCAATGGAAGATACAAATATTAGAAGAGAAGCATATACAACCAATTCGGAATGGAAAGCTGCAGTCACTATAAAAATAGTTTTTGAAGTTTATGTCTGTATTTCCTTTTTAATTCCCTTTCACGCCTTTTTTAAATTTTCCTTGCACTTTTCATTGCGCAACATTCTTCATTACAAAGTCCTGCAATCATGAGACTTTACCTTGACATATTTTACATTTTCTTTTCACTCCTCCTCCCGTTAACATCGCTGCCTTTACAAAAGAAAATGTTTGGCATGCGTACTCATGTACGTATGAAATATGCTAAGGCAGTGTAAGTTATATATCATGTATATAATATTTCAACTTGAATTACCTTACATAGAAAGATTGCCGTCATTACTTCTAAGTGATCTGGATTAAAATCTTAGCAGTATAAAGCCAATTACCATGCATGGTTATCACTCATTCAATCCAATTCAACTTGCCCGTCTTTCCTGAGATCTCGGAAATCAAAAACATTTAAGTAATGGTCCACTAATATTTTTATTGTTTACGACCCGGGTGTCGTCACGTAATGAACATCTTCAGGTCCACCTTTGATTTCCGATATGGAGAGGTTCCACAAAGTGAAGCCTGAATTTATTAGTTATATTTCCTGAGATCACCCTAAAATAACTTTCCATTCCTCGTAAATGCTTTTCTTAAGTCAAAAGGTGTATAGATAACATTCCCAATTGCACCATTACGGTCCCATATTCCCCTATATATTCATATGAAACTCGGTTTCAACGATGCTGTGATCGTAAAGAAGACGGTTCACCAAAACAACTTAATTTAGATCAAGTTTACGAAACTTTTCTCCAAAATTTTAACACATCCAAAAGCAAAATAAAATTCGTGTAGAAAAATAAAAATGTTTGCAATATTTTCTTTCGTTCGACCTTTGTCTCTACTTTGCACGCCAGGTGTTTCTCTTTTAACTATGCAAAAGGAAAAGAGACTGCACTTATATTTAATTACGTCAAAGCGTATATTACCAATTTGGCGTTTACGGATGGACTAACAGAAATATTGGTTTTTACGTTGGTAAAAAAATTCATACGTGAGGTTATAACATGACTTATTTTTGCAAGACGAACGCTGAAAACTACTTTTTTGCTTTTGCTTGCTTTTTACGATTCTGGAAAATGCTGAATGCTTTTTTACGATTCTAGAAAAAATCACAGCGGTGAGTAGCTGATTTTTAAAAAAATAGTTGATTGACGAGATATTTGCGTTTTAAAGTTCTCATTTTTCAAATAATGTCTCTGAGGGGAGTATAGCCGTACCACTTCCCATAAAAATGGCTGTCATGTTTTTGGCAAATATCTTGAAAATCACTCAAATGACTGGTATTTTGTTATAATTGGAGATGAGAATTCGTTTTCTTTATAATAAGATCACTAGCTGACCCGTGAGAATATTTCGCACAGTATGCAGCTTCTTCCTGTTTCTTCCTTCTTTCTTCCTGTTTCTTCCCATGCACAATTATATGTTATTTATGTTTGTGTTGAAGATACATAACGTAATCGTAAGCGGTAAACGGTCACATTGATTGCATGTAGAATGTAAACAATTTATCTAAACAATGTGTTAATGAATGGCACCTCCTATAGTATTTTCAGCACGTAACCATAGCCAACATATTAGTTGATTATATTGTCAACAAATGGCACTGTATCATTTTTTAACAAAAACTTTAATTTTAAACCATTTGTCTGTTTTTCGTCAATCGCGGGGAACGTAAGCTTTAAAACAATGTTTGAATCATTAATTTTGATGAAGAATTATGGAAGTGATGGCGTTGCCACAAAACAACACCTTTGAGAAGTGATATACATGACATTTGTCGAATTTGACGAGATGTGATATCTCTCGCTCTGGCTCAAATTTCTATGAATCCGTTTTAATCAAATTCCTGCCACAACCCGAAAAATGAATGGTAAAAATAGCTGCCCAGTAATGAACACATATTGAAGGTAAAATGTAGGGAGAGGTCCCCAGTGGAAGACTCATGAATTAATTCATCCGTCCGTAATCTCTCTTGCTGTTGGTTACAATCAAATGAAAAAGTATTTGGTTTAACTTCCTGAGACCAACTGTTTCTATTGATTCAGGATTCAGAATGGCTTCCGGGTTCGACTGCGTTGTCTCATTTCAGTGTAGACGTTTCGTGTCCACTGCAGGCCACATCTTCAGATCGAATTAGGATTGGATCGGATGGAATTCGATTCCGGATTCGATCTGAAGATGTGTCCTGCAATAGTCACGAAACGTCATCACCGCAATGAGACAGCGCAGATCCGAGACCCGGGGAAGCATTCCTGAGTTCTAAATCTCATCACTACTTAAGCCTCCAGCAGTACTTTGACTATTGATTTCCGGAGAAATAATTGCTAGAATGCCTGCCGACTTCGTAAAGTTTTTTTTAAGGGGTGAAAAATAGGAAAATGATAAACATGGGCTCTATTTCTCTGAAGGCTTACTTGATGCACGTGTCACTCAAGAGTCATCTTCACCGGGAATTTTTCCAGGCTCTCGAGCGATGCGCCAGTGACACAGATACCCAACACTCACTTATGCATATATTAAAATGTTTGTCAGTAATAAAATTAAAAGCAAAGGATCGATGCAAAACTTTTAGACTCCTCACATTGGTTAAAGACCACAATCTCAAAAGCGAAATATTTCTGACGGGAATAGATATTATCATGCGAATAGTAGAAAGGCCCTCGGATGATTAAGTGATATAATGATGACACCTTGCTCTAGTTAGGCCACATCTCGAGTATAAATAAGCATTTTGAACCATTACGGGCAGACGGATTACATTCACGAAATAAAGAAAACACTGAGGAATGTAGCACAATTCGTTTTCCCTAAAATTATGATTCTCACATTTAAAAAATGGTCAGGAATATTCGTACATAAATTACACGTGAGCATCAACCACTTGTCCGTTGATGACTAGTTCTACTTGGAATGACACTTGAGAAACACACTTCAGTATGCGGACGGCTCAGTTGTATCATTGCTACAAGTTCAGAATATCATCATTCACAACAATGCCCGATGGAGATTAAGGTTTAAGATAAGGTTTGTGTCAATTAAAATTCCCAGAAAAGTCTGATCAGTGTCTCAAAGAAATTTGAAGCCTCCAACGATGATATTAAAAAAATGCCATTATTTAACGTAATGCGCAAAGATATGTCACCACAACCACAGAAGTCCCAATTTAAAAAAAATTAAAGGTTATTGTTCCGCGCTCTATTCATTACATTAGACTGTCAGTTAGTTTAAGGTAGTACAAGCGAGACAGTTCCTTAATCCTAATTGAGACCATATTCGAATTATACGTTTTAAATTCACCAGCTGTGAGAGATATTGATTAAATATTGCAATATTAATGGTGTAATAAAATAGTTTTACATGACATAAATTGTAAGTAATCAAATGAAAATATCTAAATAAGTCTTTAACTTGACTAATTTTTTTCACGAAGAACGTTTTAAACTCCACCAAAACGGAAGGTTAATTGTGATCCCGAAGAATTTACTGCGGTGACAATATGATTCAATTTCAAATACAGTTGAGAAAACACAAACTACACACTGTTGATTTTTTGACGAGATCTAAGTGAAGGGAATTCCTCATTTGTAAGATAAGGTCTCTCTAGAGTGGATACATGTACCATTTCCCATATAAAAGGGCTGGTATTTTTTGGCAAATATCTCCAAAAGTAATGTAGACGGGTTAAATTTATTATGTCAATGGAAGGGTGATATATTTTTCTTTAAAATGAGATCCAAATTCATTGATTTCTGAGTAAAATGATATTTCGCTCAAACCTTAAGTGATGGGCATTGAAGGGAGCACGTAAAGACTTCGGTGGACATTCAAAGAAAACATTTAACCCAGGGTTATAAAATCAGGCCAAAGACCATCGGTTAAAATATTATTGACCTCACCTTCCCCTCTTACTCCCAGTCTCTCTCTCCCCTCCTCCTTCCCAAGGATATTGACCAACCACCCACTGTCACACGACTCAGAAGTGGTTTATTGACATGCAGGTAATATATGCCCTGTAACATTCACTTCGTCTCCAGTAGTGCTTATTTAAAACTATGAAAAAAACAGCGATGCAGACCACACTGTTGCATTGCGTCAAATTTTGTATTAATCCATTTAAAGGCATGTAACAAAGAGACTAACAAGTAAAATAGAGCTAGAACTGAAGAAGAGAATCGTAAAATGTTTTGTTTGGAGTGTGTTTTTGTAAGGTGGGGAAACGTGGAGGATGGCAGAAAAGGATAGAAAAAGGATGGAGAGTTTAGAAATGTGGATTTGGAGGAAAGTGCCTAACATCAAGTGGTCTGATGGGTTTAGGAATGAATAGATGTTGGAGAGAATAAAAGAAGGAAGAAAGCTCTTAAAGACCATTGAAGATAAGAAGAAGAACTGGATGGGACATGTACTGAGAAGGAAATGTTTGTAATGAGATGTACTGGAAGGAATGTTGAATGAAAACCGCAAAAGAGGAAGAAAGAAAAGAAAGATTTTTGATGACCTGAAGGATGGAGGGAGTTACAGAGAATTAAAGAGGAGGGCAGAGGACAGAGAGAGATGGAGCCACAAAGGACCAGCGAAAGCAGACGACTAATGACTATGAAGAAAAGAGAAAACGATTTCCAAATTAAGTGTTTTAATTGCATTTTTGAACATCAAAAGGAAGTTTAGAGTAAATAAGAAATAAAATTTGACGAGAAAAGCTGTAATACGAATGTATTTTGCGGAGTTTAACATCATTCTCTACCGTGACGAATCCAGGTCCTGGAATGTCGGGTAGAATACAAAGTTAATTATTACTATTTTATAATATTAAGTTTTTAAGAAAAAGTCAATGTGTGAGTGGGTATAACGCATCCCTGTGGTATTAGCAAATTACTTTGAAGTACCCGTAGTAAATGAAACCAGCAGATGCTTGCACGCCTCCAAAATTATCAAATTAAAGCCCCTGGCTTCATTCATTCGGCGCGATCAGACAAATAAAAAAAATTATACAACCAACAGACATTTTTTATTTTGTAAAACATGAACTATGAAAATAGTATGGATTTCACTTCACCTATGTCATTATTATTATAAGGTCACTCCACAGTGATGATACCACACTCAGTTAAATATATCCAGAGCCATTTCGCGGTAAAATATACCGTAGATAAAGGCTAACTATTCACCGTGAGCCAGGAGACACCAACCTACGACATTTAAACCAGGTTTATGATTAGCAATTTTACTTTCAAGCTCGTTAAAACACATAGAAACAATAATTTGCATTTTAAAAATGTAATAAACTATGGTAGTATGGTGGTTGATGTTTAATCTGCGACTGAAAAACTAGGATGACAAAACAAAGCTGTCGGTCTACGGAGAAAAAACGTCATAAATTATTCTAGCATCAGCAAGTGCGTGATAAAAAATTGGGACCTACTTATTTTTTACCCTATGTAAATCACATGTGTTCATATTTCATAATGATTATAATTTCAAATAACTATCATTAATTAAATTTGCGACAGAACGACATTGTATTAGAATCATGAATATAGTGTGACAGAACGATAGCTATTTGATCCTCCAAGTTTGTACCAATTTTCGCATCGCTACGGCAACTACATTTTGCGGCGCCAACATTGCTGTAAATTTCAGATCAGAAGTTGCTGGAAAGTTTCCAATGTTATCTTCACATGAAGAGGTTTAGATTTAGGAAGCTCAATAACTGAGTTTCCGGAGAGAAATGAAACGATTTTCTAGAGAGAAATTATTTAAATTAGGGAAGCAACATATATCACATCCAGAGTAGCGCTATAAATAATTAGTTTGGATGGTAAATTAAAATATTCTGCGAGTAAATTTCAATACTTGAAGAATTATCGCAGACGTTATCGATGTCGTGTCTAATTTTACCCTTAAGCTATCCCACCCTTCATTGTGTATTTATTAAAAATCATTAAAGGAACTTCAAAACAGTCAGTGAACTTTAATATACATAACGCTTAAACTCGGAATCGGCTAGAAAAAGAGACAGCAATGCTGGAAGCAAAACATAATGCCACGAAAAGTTTTAACATTACCATAAATAGAAGCGCGCGTGGTTATCTGAAGCTCAAGGCAGAATGATAATAAGCAGGAAGCTAGAGAAATTCCTTTTATCAGCAATTCCTCGCCCCGCAGAAGAATGGCAGAAATTCCTTTCAATCTTCGACATAAAACACCGGAAATCGGGACATGACCTTGCGGAAGATATAGCGCAAACGCTTCGAAATTATCGCAAAGACGAATAAGAAACGGCTTGCACTGGTATTTCTAAATGACTTCTCATCATATAAAATGGATATGAGATATATTGTGTACCCGAGGAAGACTGAAATTGACTAATCACTATATATAATTTACATCAGCCATGATCGTTTTTCAACTTTTCTTTTTTGTTTATATGATTAATTTCACCCTTAACTCCGTCATAAATAAGTGATGGTTAAAGTTGATGGTTTCCGGCGAAACTTCGTGGAATTTGCGAAACATTTTGAATGAATAGGGTAGACTTTGTCTTTCCACAATGAATTTAATGACTTACTGAGTAAGTCATTAAGGTCACTAAGTAAGTCACTAAGGTATACTAGGTATGCTATTAAATAATGGGTACCGGTATTTCCGATCTCTACATGAAGATCTCGAGTTAGTATTAAATTAAAATTAGTTGCAAACGATACAATTATCTACCGTGAAATAAGCTAAGACGCGGACTTTGAAGTTCTATCATCGGACCTTAACAACGTTCATTCGTGGTGCCAGGAGTTGGAGGTTAGATTTAAGTCTTAGTAAATGCACCACTGTTCACTTCCTGCGAAAGTCATCACAAAAATGCCATATAAATACCTACACTGTCGGTGGAGTAAACGTAAAATCTTCAAATACAGTAAAATATCTTGGAATTACCTTAACTTATGCTATATCGCAGGGAATAAACATACAAAATATATGCGGCAAAGCATTATATAAACTAGGTTTTGTTTAGCGTAATAGGAAGGTCCTCTGATGAAAAAGTAAAAGAGAGATGCTACTTCGCTCTGGTTAGGCCACACCTCGAGTACTCCGCGAGCATTTGGGACCCTAGTACTAGTACTAGATAGGGACTCATAAAGATTTAACAAAAAATAATTAACAAAATACAAAGGAAAGCCGCACGCTTCGTTAAAAACTGCTACGAGCGTACTTAATTATGTCTTCAGAACTGGTGTGTTTCAGAGCGACACAGAAAATATTATCATGACGCCTCACTCCATCTCCAGGTCTGACAGAGGCGATAAAATAATAGAGACACTCTGCCGAACAGATAGGTACATAAACTCGTTCTTTCGCGCACATCAATGGACCGCAATGAAAACTGTGCTCAACTCAATACTCTCCCATAATACACGTCACCATTTCACCTCCCTAAACTTTACATCTTCACACTGCTGGTGACCTAATGCCCCCTGCCACACGCCCAAGCGGTGGCTCGCAGGGTAGTATGTAGATGTGGATGTAGATCTTGTTTCTTTTTTCTTGCAGGCAGCATTCCGGTATGTGATGTCTATGTTGGTTTCCTCCTCCTGACTTGAATTTTCAGATTTCTAATACATCAATAGCTCCAGTTTCATTATTTTCATTAGGGTAAAGTGTAGTACATTTTTCTGATAGTGTACATCTTGCCTCACCCTTGAGGTAGGCTGCGGGGCATTATGCAGATATCAATAGAAAAATCTCTGGGGACTTTACGCTCAATTTTTCCTTCAATTGTATTCCGCACAAACAATGAGCTTCAGAATGTGTCCAATTAATTTTCATTAATTAATGAATTAATTTTATCCGTCCACTTGATCCTTTGCATCAAAAAATCCCAGAATCTAGCATCAGATGTCGAAAGCTCCAAATACTACCAGATCAATCTGGTTTACTGTTGGTCCACGTTCCTGATCAATAGAGTGCCAGGTATCAGGGGTTTTTGTACCGATCTCTTCCGCAATGTATCTCTCTAATCTTATCGCTTCTGTCAGACCTAGACGTAGTGAGGCGCCATCGTAATATTCTCTATGTCGCTCTGAAATACACCAGTTCTGTATTTCACAAGCAAGCTAAGCCTAGCGTAATAATTGTCTACCGCAATGCAGATAACCTTCGTAATCGATACAATACTGTAATCCATACAATATTCTTTTTTCTGTCTCATTATGGCCTCACCTAATTCAAAAATAAAATATTCGTAAAAAACTCTATTGTTGACCCATGAACGGCCTTACGATCAAGGGTCTTATATTGAATTCACCTCGAATGGATTAAGATATAACTCTTCCTACACTTGAGTTTTAAACATGAGTATTCATGTTTTCATAATGCGACACCTCATTATTCACTGCAGGGAATTTTTCAATTTGCAAACAATTCCCCTCAATATAAATTGAATTCCGTGAAAGTTAAAATACAATTATGACATGAGATCTCTGTATTCAATGTTTGAATTTTATTTCAATAGTTAAAACGTCCTCTCTACTTACATAACTGACTAATTGGTAAAAATGAGGAGAATTTCTTTGTAAATATTGGTCCAAATATGATTGACCAACATGTGGTGTCATGAATATTTATTTATTAATATTACAAAATTAAAGAAAAAGAAAGAATTACAATAAAGAGAAAAGAATAGACAGCATGGATTCAAATACTCCGTTAAACCCAGACCTCAACACTATCTTCTTAATAGCAGATCTTTAGCGAGATGCGCATCTAATGGTGTTGTAGGCGGGTCTCCACAGAATAAGATTATTCTAGACCCATCTTCTGTAAGAGATTCCAGGTCACGCCTGTTCCGTGTAGCTGCGATACGGCGAATTCCTAGCGGGTGAACAGATGGCAATTGGGAGGGGCTGGATTGTGTAGCACTTCGTCAATGGGCGCCACTGTCAGACCGCCTCGTCCGCCTTCGCAAATCATAAGGCCGGTGTGCTTCGTTGTATGAATGGCCTACTTCTCCAGTGATACGAGATTGAGAGGAATGACTGCGGGGGCGTGTATGGGAGAGGATAACATCTCGATTCGATTCCTCCAAATGTTCCCGGCCGATCTCAGTTGAAATTGTTTTTGCGGCGATAGCTCTCGATATTCGATTCCATAGCTATCGATTTTCGTTATTTGAATACAAAGTTTTATATTACTTTTTCACTTCATTTAATTTTTCTTTCCTGCCGACGCCACTTTCAATATCTGATCAAAACTTGTTTTCAATGCTAAAATACTATTGTACGTTCTGTTTGCTAGTCATGCTCTTCTGAACTTAACTAAAGGTCATTGAAGGGTTAGAGTGCGAATTTCCAATCTCTGCGAAAATGCACAAATGATGCGGTAAGCAGTCACGCTCATTGGTTCAAAGATGTACACCAAGCGGATAAAGTGCGTCATGAAAAAATCATACGACTGGACCGTGATTCGAACCCGGATCTCCAAATTGGTGGACGGGTGGTCAAATCCCAGCTCAAATTCTCCAAGATTCATGATAGTTGGGTGGTGTAATTGTCCAACACACCCTTTTGGAAATTAGGAGATACTGATACGAAACCCAGGCTGTTCAAATGTTCTTTTCGTGGTAAATTTAATCCCCTCGGTCTATATATGAGTGCAATACCCAATGTGCACAAGAAAATTGAATTTTAAATGCTGTATTGCGTGCTAAATTTTCCTTTCCTGTGCGTACACAAACCAGCGCACTAAATATAAGTAAATTAACAATGTTTCTGTATAATTAATAGTCATATTTACTCTCAGCAGATGGCTACGGGACAATGTCATTTCCTATTAATATAAAATTCCGAAATCAAAGAACATCCTGTGAGTCAGCAAGATAACGTAAACAGACTTTCAAGCAATTAACAAATTTGGGTGTTATATTCATGTTACAGCATTCTGATTCAACCTTAAACTTTACTTAAATAAAAGTTCAAGCATCGATGTTCCGCAATGGGCTAATTATTAGCTGTTCAAACGGTTTAAGGCGGCAAAGAGTCACTTACGTTTTAATCGAAGCCACCATAAAATATTACACAAGGATTTATAATAATATAGTATTTATTACTCAACATAATTAAACATGTATTAATCTTTACAACATGAGTAATATTAGGTAGCCTAATAGGAGGACCTGAATTAATACTGCCATCATTTGGTCAACTGTTATGCGTTAGTCTTTTACATAATTGAACATGGAAATAGATACAAAATATTATATGAGGTTATCAGTACTTTAAGCAAAATTCTCAAGTTAATCACATATATCATAATCATACAATTATAACAAGGTATCCTCTATTCTTTCTTGAGTAGGTAAATAACCAAGATTGTATATTTTTCAATACTGTATTCACGGATTTGTATTTGACACACGAAGTAGGCAATAGAATGTACACTTTAGGTCCGACATACAAAAAACGTCGTTTAAATAACGTTAGGTTTGTATTGGGCAATATTACACGAGGTTTTCGAAGGGAGAAGGCAAATACCGTAGTAACCCAGAATTTCCAATTCTTATATAAAAACGTCGTATGGCCTTATAAAGGTCTCAATGGGAGCAACCGTAGTTGAATTAAAAGTGGAAAGGAGCTTTCGAAACGGCTCTTTTTCAAAATTACTCTAATAATTTTCCTTTGAAGAAATATGGCTGGTTTAAGGAAGTTTAAATAAGCTCCACCCCAACAGAAAATACCATAGTTTGGATTGGACTAAAGCATTATATATTAGCCTCAAAAAATATAATGGTCATTTATTTCTTATAAAGTAAAATTTTGGTAGAGTTCGTCGCATAATATTTGTTACATTGTGAATAAGTTGTTGGCATCTCAAGGATTCATCCTGGGTTACTCCCACGTATTTAAAACTGTATACTCGATCAATGGGTAAACAACTATTGCATGAAGTCATCAGACAGCTTTTTCCATGATAAGATGACTCCCAATCCAACTCATACCTATTACATATATTATAGCGCATATATTTGGTTTTGGATACAGTCATTTCTAGTCTATTGGATTCAAACCACTGTCGCAAACTGATTAAATCTAATTGCATGTTAATTTTTACGTCCTCTCAGTTTAAATCCCCGTAGTTAAAAGCAATACCACTACAAATATAATCTATTTTAATACATTGCTTTCTTGAACATAAATAACTAGAAAACCATTTTAGAGGTATTCCTCTAGTTCCTGGCCGTTTAAGCTTAAATATTAGTATTTTATGATCAATTGTGATGCCCTTGTAATGTCTATAAATTGGCGGGCAGTGCGTATGTTTGAATTAATCGACTCGTATATATGAGTAAAGTGGTTTTTAATGTTTTAACACCAATTACAGGCGGCAAATATGAAAAGCCTTTTCATGAAGTTCATAAACTCCAATAGCTTCATGAGTTAGTGAGAATGAACGTCTAAAACTCGGGTTTATCGCATTTATGCAAGGGCAGAAGTCAACGTTAAATTGTCTCGAATAAAATGATGCACATCCAATGAGGATCCCAGGAGTTCGTGTCCTGCTCCCTCCTATCTCATCTCCTCCTGGGTGCTCGCCCGATTAGATTAAGGATAGAAAATCGCCAGCCATAAATAAATTTACATTCAACCGGTTCATCGCCCGTTTGCGAGGGAAGTGGCGTTTGCATAGTTTGCCATTTACCCGCGAGAGCGCGCTATCTCCGTCGACGTGCCATTTGAATAAGCGTGGTGGCGAGAATGAACCATCAAGCGGGTAATTGAGGGAGGGGTCGCTTTACACACGTGATTCATGCCGAGGATGAGCGATACGAGAGGAGGGAAGTCCTTGAGGACGCGGCGGGAATGGAATAAGTGACTACTTTCTTGGTATGTCTTCGTCTCGCGATGAGTCTAGCGATCGGACAGCGAGGCCTCAACAGGAAAGGAGCGCTCACTGTCGGGATGCTATGACAGATGAACCCAATCGTTAAGGCCGTTTTTCACGGTACATTTTATAGCTTTATCATTGGTCGTTCAATCCTAATGGCCGCTTTACACGGTACATTTTATTGTACAAACGAATGTATCATAGAATGAACAAGAAACTTAATGGAAATAGAGCAGGCTCTATTTCCCGTTAAGTCATTCAGACAAACATACAGTTTGTCGCTTTACACAGTACATTTCTCCTCATGCAAGAGTTCATACATTCGTTTGTACAATAAAATGTACCGTGTAAAGATTGGTTGACTGCAGCCCTCCACCCTTCCTTATCTAATTCCAATTCCTTTGCTTCCTAGTAGCTCTTCCTTATCTAATTCCAATTCCTTTGCTTCCTAGTAGCTCTTCCTAGTAGCTCTTCTCTCTTTCCTCTTTCCCTCTGGTCCATGAACTTATTCCTGGGTCTTCTTATTGGGACTTTTCCTTCCATTTTACCTTCAATTATGTCCTTCACTAACCCATTGTGTCTCAGGGTGTGTCCAATCCGTCTGCTTCTTCTTTTCTGCATGGTGTTCCATATGGTCCTTTCCTCTTCCACTCTTCTGTACACTTCCATTCCTTATTTTGTCCGTCAATTTAATCTTCAGCATCCTCCTCCAGCACCAGGTTTCGAAGGCTTCCAGTCTCTTCTAGTCAGGTTTTCCAATGGTCCAGGCTTCCGATCCATAGAGTACCACGCCCGATGTACCAGTACGATGAAATCATTCGTGTGGATATTTTATAGCACAAACGAAAATATCATAAGGCCTAGTCACACGATACATTAACCCGTACGTGCTCGTGTACAAGTTCACGTACGATTGCACGAACCGAGTAGAGCAGGTTCTTATTTCCCGTTCACGCATTCGTGTGAGTTGGTGTGGTTACACAGTGAATTTTTGGCGTTCATTCATGCGTTCATGCATTTGCACGTTAACGCGTACGTGTCAATGTTTTCTGTAACCCGGTCCATGGATTATACAAGAGAATGAATGGAATTAGAGCAGATTCCATACCCGTTTAGTCATTCAAACCATCACACAATTTGCCACTTCACACGGTACAATTTTCCTCATGAAAGGATTCATACATTCGTTGGCGCAGTAAAATGTCCCACGTGAAGCGGCTTTAAGGCACTACACCCAGCAAAATGATGAAGTCATAAGCCTTGATTTGAAAATGTTGACTGAGACGGTAACGAAAGTAGTCAATAATTGGTGAAGCTAACGGATGATATTGGTGTTTGCATAAATTAATTTCTTTACGAAAATAATCTCACCATTGTACGGGGAATTGAATGAGGATTATGTAAAATATAAGTTTCTCAAGTATATAATGGATGAGGTAGGTGTACCAAAGATTGCCACTGTTAGCAATTGTAAGTTAGTTACATTTTAGCATTTAAAAATCGCTAAAAAAAACCAGCGGAGCGATATATGCCTAGTGACGCTCTGTACCTATATCACTGGTGGAGAGTACGCGGATTTTTGAAATTATTCTAAGGGTAAAAGGTAGGTTCTGTTAAAAGTCAGAAGAACTCCTCCCAATTTTCTACGTTTAAAGGGTGCCAATCTTCCTTTAGTATTTTCTTTCTCTCCTAAGCATATCATATACCCTTCATCCCGTCCATAAAACCTATTATCTTTCCTCCCCTTCACCGATTGCCCAACATCCTTCCCTCCATCATAGTTATAACCAACCAAACCCACCCATATTATTATATCCTCCGCCCACCTATCCTGCCTGTGCCTGATTTTAAATAATAATTTACTCTCCCTGCCCACCATTCCTGGGATCTGATCATCAATGATATCAATTCGTTACCAACATGAAAATGCGTGGAACGTTTCGATTCAGTTTGAAAATTTCCACAAGGTTACAAAAAAATATATTACATGAGATTTGTGCAAGCGGAAATAAACAGAATTTGTACCGTACTGATTTGAAGTCTACAAGGAAAGTATTCATGGGATACATTGAAGAGGTCGTTTTCAAAGATAGTGGATTGTGTTTGAATAAGAACAGAAATGAATGAGAAAAAAACAGATTTGAAAAGAAAGTGTAGCACTATTCTTGGATTTAGAGGACTCACCGGATCTTAGGCTCTTCAATCTTGAAGATAGCAAAGGTAAGAAAAAGGTTACACTAATTTGAATTCATGACATCGATGAGATGAATGCAATAACTGATAGAAACTGTTGATAACAAATAAATTAACAGACATCAGACATGGAGAATACCTTATTTTTTCGTAGCTACCCTCGAAATCCAATCCCTTACCTTTTTCACAGCTGATATCCCAACGTCTCCTGCTGAAAGCCCGTCTAACAGCTCCCTAGATACCACTTATGTTAGATATATGACCCTACACGGATTCTACGAGACGCAATGTAAGGAAAAATATACAGGCATATTGTGGTAGCGAAATATGGTGACATCAATTTGCACGAATCATTAGGTTAAGGAGGGGAAGATAAGTGTGGAAGGGACCAAACGAGGAATAGAAGTGCGACGACAGTACATCAGCATATTAACCTGCAAGCCACCTCAAGGGTGTTCCTCTCTACGACCGAGGGCCGGAGGTTGTACGTAGTAGGCAATGATGCTAACTTACTTGCGTTAAACGCGAGAAGCCAGAAAAGAGTCCTTGCCGCGTATTACGGTAACATATCTTACCTGAACTAAACCATAGACTGTTGTGATTCAAGCTTCTGCGGGGCTTGGATTAAGGTTGAGTCTTCCATTTTCCTGGTTTGTCGCCGTGTTGTATCACCTTGAGGACATATTTCGCCGTCTATCCTGCAGGCTTCTTCAGGTCCAAGCGACAAGTCATTCTTTGGCTTTCATCCAAGTGACTTGTCACTTGGCACTGAGGAAGCCCGCAGGATAGCCGGCGAAATATTGTCCTCAAGATGAAACAACTCGGCGAAAACCCCGGAAAACGGAAGACTAAACCTTCACCATACGCTTATTATCTTATCGTAGACGTAAAAGTAAAGGTTAAAAGTTAGTAAAACCGAAGTAAAAGTTACATCAGGTGTTCCCCAGGGAAGCGTGATAGGCCCAATTTTATTTCTTCTGTGCGTAAACGACTTGAATACAGTAGTAAAAAATAGCAAACTCCGTCTTTTTGCCGATGATGCAGTAGTGTATAAGGAAATTTGAAATGAAGAGGACAGACAGTTTTTAGCTAAGGATTTAGATGCGATTGATTATTGGTGTGATAGATGGCAACTACAATTAAATTTGAAGAAATGCGCGATTCAGAATTTTTGGAAAAAGAATGGCTTTCCCCGGAATAATTATTGCATCAAAGAAAACAAAATATGTAATGTAGATTCAATTAAATACTTAGGCATCACCATCACTGAAGACATGTCATGGGGGAAACACATCAGGGAAATAACTAGTGTAGCAAACCGTAGATTAGGATTCGTAAAAAGGGTTCTAGGCAAATGCGATGAGAGAGTACGAGAAAGAAGCTATTTTACACTTGTCAGGCCTCATTTATAATATGCCGTTAGTATATGGGATCCGTACGAGGAAGGTAGGATTAAAGAATTAGAGCGTGTGCAAAGGAGATCTGCTAGGTTTGCTAAAGGCCGTTATGATAATTGTATAAAAGATACGAGCTTAATAGAAGAACTAGGATGGGAATTACTATCAGAACGCAGGTTAAAATTTAGGTTAAACCTTTTAAGTAAATTCGAAACAGAGTTGTTCACAGATTACGTTAGATATATATTGAGATCCCCTGCGTATTATGCTAGGTTTGATCAGATTAACAAAATTAGAGAGATAGATTGTCGTACCGATAGATTTAAAATGTCATTTTTCCCTCGTACTATAAGAGAGAACAATAGGCAGCGTAGCAAAGGGATAGGTAGGTGAAATATAAATAGAGCAGTCTGTAGTGCATGATGCATGTAATAACAACCAATAATCCCTTTCATATTATGTAGGTACTAACCATGTGACCCTATTATCTAGCATGCTTTCATTAAATATCCTAGTTGCATGTCAATAGTGCATGTTTGGTGATCTTCACCCCCTGCCACACCCCCTCGTGGTGGCTCGCAGGGTATCACGTAGATGTAGACATCTTCGCTAACTATAGCGGAAGCCCAACTTGAAAATTGGATAAGCAGCACAAGAGAGGTGTCCGATTATTCCAATTCCAATTACCTATTCGAAGCAATTCGAAGTTCAAGTTTTGGGACCTTGGAACCACGGAGATAGATAAACACGGAGACTACTAGCGTCCCATGAAGAGCCAGCTCGTTGGGAAAGAGCTCTTCCATAGAAGGGGGCCTCCTACACAGCACTCAGAGTGAATTGCCACCACAATACCAGAGATCTTCAAGGAAATATCCCTGAATGGCTGAGGGCAATTAGGTCATTCCCATGACAAATCGGTGTATAAGACGGAAAAGGAAAAAATTAAAGAATACTATAAGCGCCTAAGTAAGGAGAAGTTTACGTCTTCGAGCGTCATCGGTTGAGTCAATCATCTATATCCACATCTACGTAATACCTTACGAGCCACGACGAGGGTATGTGGAAGGGGGTTAAGATCACCAAGCATACACTATTGCCATGAAAGTAGGATATTTAAGGGAGAAAGTCTTGATAATAGGGTCACATGCAGCTAGATTGTTAGTATCTACATAATAAGATAGGGATTATTGGTTGTAATTACATGCATCATGCACTATAGACTACTCTAATTATATTTCACCTACCTATCCCTTTGCTAGATCCCTTAGGTATTTTCTTTTCTTTGATGCTATAATTATTCCGGGGAGAGCCATTCTTTTTCCAAAAGTCCATTATAGCGCATTTCTTCAAATTTAATTCTAGCTGCCAACTATCACACCAATCATCAATTGCATCTAAATCCTTAGCTAAAGGCTGACTGTCCTCTTCATTTCTAATTTCCTTATACACCACTGCACCATCGGCAAAAAGACGGAGCTTGCTATTTTTTTACTACTGTTTTCAAGTCATTTACGTAGAGATGAAATAAAATTGGGCCTGTCACGCTTCCCTGGGGAACACCCGATGTAACTTTAACTTCGCCTGAGCTGACACCATCTAATTCCACCCTTTGAACGCGTTCATGTAAGAAGTCTCATATCCGGCCTACTATATTACTGTCTATCCCGTATGCTAACTTCGCGAGTAACTTACAGTGAGGAACCTTGTCAAACGCTTTTCTAAAGTCAAGAAACGCTGCGTCTACCTGTACGTTACCTTCTCCGGAAACTAAAATATCGTGAACAAAAAGACCTAATCGAGTCCTGCAAGACCGTCCCTTTCTGAACCCATGCTGGTTTGTTATCAATAAATCCTGGCTGTCGAGGTGTTCCTTTATTGATGTAACTATTATATGCTCTATAATTTTACATGATATTGACGTTAATGATATTGTTCTATAATTACATGCCTGTTCCTTATCTCCGCTTTTATAAATTGGGGTCACATTTTCTATCTTCCAGTCTTTGGGAACCGCGTGTTCTTCGGGGGATTTATTAAATACTACTTTAAGATACGGAGCCATTTCGAGAGTTAATTCTTTACACACACTAGCTGGAATTTCATCAGGACCTGAGGACCTGTTCGAGCTATTGTTCTTTAGTAAGGATACGATTCTGCTACAAGATATATTGAACGGGGGCATTGGTTGCTGAAATCGGTCTGGCATGGTTTCGTGCAAACTACGCTTAGATTGATTAAAAACGCTCTGAATAAAATAATTCAACAAATTTGCCTTATCTAAACTGGAAGTTACTATTTCGCCTCTATCGTTTTTCAAGGAATTAACCGTTGACTTTTTAGTTCCCTGTACTTCCCTAACATATGACCAAAATGCTTTCGGATTTCCCTCTAGTTGTTCTCCGAGTACTTTTCTCTTGAATTCACTAAACTCTTTTCTAATGGCTGTTTTTGCGACTGATTTACAAATTTTAAAATGTTCGATAGTATTCTTTAGATCGCTATTAGCCACATTTTTCTTCATTTTTCTTAGTTTCGCGTGGCTAACTCGTTGGCGTTTTAAACATTTTCTAACCTCCGCGTTGTACCGCCTTTGTTCCCTATTATCACTCTTATACTTATGAGGTATATATCTGTTGACAAGTGACCGTGTAATTTGGAGGAACTCTTTCCATGTATTGTCTGTATCACTATTTATTTTGATGGTCAAGAATTTTTCAAAAGAAGTCTTTAAGTCTCGCCTAAATCCATTAAAATCTGCTTTACTAAAAAGGTAAATCTTTCTTTTTAATTTAAATTTTTTTTCAGTATTTAGGGAAAATTTTATGTATACTACCTTGTGTTCGGTTATTCTATCGACATTTATAACTTTAATAACTTTATCAGGGATGTTTGTGGCAAGTAAATCGAGAACATTCTCCCCTCTATTAGGTAAATTTAGTATTTGATGTAGTGCGTATGATGCGAACAGGTTAAGCAATGACTAGCAGATTTCTTTGTCCCTACCCCCAGACTTATGAATACATGTTTTCCAATCTATCGATGGTGAATTGAAATCTCCACCTACACTAATCTGTCGTTCGTTACTATGGGAATTAATGAACCTGATCTGTTTCTTGAGTTCTAATACTGAGTGTACATCGGAATGGGGTGGTCTATAGTAGGCACAAACGTATATTACTTTCAAATTAGGACACTGAATGGAAAACTAAACACTTTCTATTATATTATCGGGAATAACTTCTATTTTGCCGACTATTGTGATCTTAACTGCGAGGAAATAATCCCCTTCCCGGTCGACCCTCACGACCTCTTTCCATTCCGTCATATTGCTTTCTTAATATCATGACTGGCCTGTTATTTTGCCAAATTCTAATAATTTACCGGAGAACATATAGCCCCAAAGCCTATGAGCTAGATTTCAAGTAATGATGTTATTACGTCACAGACAGACGATTTTCAAATATGTAGTGCCATTCCAAAGTTGAGATTTGTCGGGCGCTGTGGAGTAAAAACCACATCCAGGATGTGAGGCAGGGAGTTTTTACACGACATGAATGCACTATCCGTCAAATGGATTCTCAATGATTCATTTGCTATTAAACTAAGTGTAATGTTCCATGACGCAGATCTAAGTATGTACATTTCCATTCCAAGCCATGCTGCTTAAATCTGTTGCTCTGCTTATGCGGCATTAAAACTGCACTCGCACATTGCCCAAATGTCCAAAATTGTTGAAGAAATTAATGGCGTACATAAAATACATAGTTGCATTAGAAATCAAAGCAGATATGAAAGGAGCAAAAAGAAAAACAATGTAAATCGTGGAAACTTGAGCTCCACGGCCTCTTAACAATATATACAAAATAAAGAATGAATCTCCAATGGCCATAATAATAGGCACCACTCGTCAAAAAGAATGAAATTAAAGTTTACTGTGTTGGTTTAACGAAAACGTCAGTGACCCAGTGATCAGGCCTGTGAGGCTGGGGTCGGTCACTGACGTTTTCGTTAAACCAACACAGTAAATTTTAATTTCATTTTTTTTTGACGAGTGGTGCCAATTATTACGCTCTTTGGAGATTCATTCTTTATTTGTAATTTGTAGAAAAATAATGTGTTTGAATATATAGCAAAATAACGCTAAAACTTACATCTTGGGCAGCTGCGATTCTAGTCACTGTACTCCCTGGCCAGGCGTGGAGAACATTTGAATCTTCTCCTTTCCATTTCTCTAATCTATTTCTACCCGAGATATAATTTTCCACATCAGCTTCAAATTTAGCATAGCTAAGATCATTGCATCAATCCCTCGATCCACCCAAATTAATTACATTGATTTAAAGAGGGCAATGTGTAATGCACGTTCGTGATAACTCACTCCCTATCATACACCCATGAGGTGGCTCGCCGGGTATTATGGAGATGTAGACGACAGTTGCGTTCATCCTCAAAATTCGGTGGATTATTTCAATGACCCTAAAGGAAAAGAGAAAACTTTTGGGGAAACTTTTCATTCTGCCAGTAGGTTTTCCCAAAAAAGGTTTTCTGGTAGCAGAAGGCGAACCGAACGGTCGCACAGGAGACTAAGGAATGGGTGGCAAATATCACGTCTGATTATCTTCGGCAAATCTTCCCCGTCCCACAGGAACAAAAGTCCTCCCCCGAGGCAAGGGGCCGGCCAATACCTCCGGACCATAACTCACAAAGGAAGGAACACACCTTCTCCAGCCACGAATATTCCCTCCTTCTATTCAGAAATTTTGGAAAAAAAATTTCGTTACATCTCTGTCTTCGAACTCGTTCCATTCATCCCCGGCGGATGGGGAGGTCTTACGTTGTTCGGAGGAGCGGAAGAGAAAGGAGAAACTCACAACCCAAGGTCAAGAAGGTCACGACGGGAAAAGAAAAGAGCTCGAGGCACATTTTTGCCCTTTCTCTCTCTTGCTTCTATTCAACTTCCTCATAACTTGGCGTCGATCCTGTTTGAAAAAGTTTCCAACTCTTAGATTGCTGTCATTTTATTTTTTTCCGCTGCATATGTGCTGGCTATATCTAACTTATTTGCTGGAATTTATACATTGCCTTTCATTACAAAAAAAATCAGTTAAGGTAGTCCGAGCGAGATGGTTCCCTAGTCATAATAGAGACCATATTCGAATTATACGTTTTAATTTCACCAGCTGTAGGACACAACAATTAAATATTGCATTATTAATGGTGCAATAATATCAATAGTTATATATGACAGAAATTATAAGTGATTAAATGAAAATATCTAAATAAGTCTTTAACTTGACTCATTTTTTTCGCGCGGTTCGTTTGAATCTCCTTCAAAACGGAAGTTTTTTTGTGATACCCAAGAACCTACTGCGGTGACAATATGATCAATTTTCAAATATAGTTGAGAAAACATACAAACTACACGCTGTTAGTTTTTTTACGATATCTCAGAGTAGAGAATGCCTCATTTTTAATATAAGGTCTCTCTGGAGTGCATACACGTACCATTTCCCAAATAAAAGAGCTGGTATTTTTCGGCAAATGTCTCGGAAATTAACGTGGTACAGGGTTGAATATTTGGTGTCAATGAAAGGGTTATATATTTTTCTTTAAAATGAGACTAAATTATTGATTGAAATGATATTGCGCTCAAACTACCTTAATGCAATTATTTCTGTATTTAAGGTTACTGCTTCAAGTTTACGAATTCAGCATGGACGAATGATCCCTCAAATGGGAATTAAAACATTATATAAGATGTTTATATAATATATGACATATACGTAAGTACAATTTGAAAGGAACGTATTACTATGTTGCCATCGGCTCTCGGGAGATTTCCAACAACGTCATGCTACATTGTTTGCACTAAAAAGTGCTGATACGTGGTAATTTTCGAGCGGTTGGGAACAAAACCATAATCATGACGTAAAAATACCAGCGATACCCATCAGTTTACTAAGAAATGGAGGTAGCATGGCCCTGAGTGCTAAACATTCAGGCAATGAGCAAAGCAAAGCAAAAATAGTGGATCTTGGGAACGGTTTACTGCTGGGTCGTTTTGGCTCACCAAATATGGAATTACCCGAGCAACTTTTAGGGTTACGTAAAGACATTGGCGATGCTATCGACGAAGGATAGGAGATCGATGCTATAGTCATAGATCTTACCACAGCCTTCGACAGAGTGCCTCACAATCATCTGCTCTCAAAACTGGAGCTCTTACCACTTGATGAGAGGGTTAAAAGTTGGGTAGCAAACTTTCTTTATGACAGGAGTCAACGGGTTAAAATAGGAGAGGAATATTCATGGGAGGCACAAGTCACATCAGGGGTTCCTCAAGGGAGCGTCCTGGGGCCTCTACTCTTCCTTATCTATGTAAATGACCTACCGGACAGCATTAATTCTGAGGTGCGGCTTTTTGCCGACGACTGTATTATTTGCCGGAGGATCGAAGGGAATGTAGGCCATGGTATTCTCCAATAATACATTGATTATCTTTCTGAATGGATAAAAACTAACGAAATGGACATAAATATTAGCAAAAGCAGGCACCTTACCTCTTCACGTAAGAAACACACCCAATGTAGGCAGTGATCATTTTCGGGAAATAAAATAATTAACAGTAACACGTGCATATATTTAGGAGTTTACTTAACGAGCGATCTAGGATGGGGGCAACAAGTTGAAAACGTGACACGCAAAGCTTTCAAAGTTTTGCATTGGACAATGAGAAATCTAAAGGGCTGCAGGACGACTATAAAGGAAATGGCGTATAAAGTGTTTGTTCGGCCAATCCTAGAGTACTCGGCGATGGTATGGGACCCATTTGAGGGTGATCACGTTAAAAAGCTGGAAAAAGTTCAAAGGAAGGCCGCGAGGTATGTTCTGAATAGGCATAAGAGGACTGAACGCGTGACAGAGATGATGAGAGTCTACAGAGTAGGTGAAAAAAAGTAGAATTTGAGGGTTGTATAGAATTATTAAGAACAAAACAGCATGGGGAGAGCTTCGAACAGAACTAGAAGAGCCATCCTTCATCAGCAAGAATGATCATATGTTCAAAGTAAAACAGAGATCCCAAAAAACAAATGTTAAAAAATTCTCATTCCTCAACAGGAAAATTATTGAATGGAACCAGTTACCCGGAGAATTGTTTGATCCCTTACCTTCGAACATACTCAGGCATTTCAAAAAGAAATATAATAAATGCATGCAAAGACTTTGATGTGCACCATTTATGCAAGTTTATCGGTAATATTAATATTTATTTTTACGTTTCTCGATGTATTTGATTATCAATGATTTTGTTTATACTTCACCTCACATGGTATAATTTGACGTAACCTTACAGTACCGCCTGACCTTTGTCTATTCGTACTGATCTGTGTAAATAAATAAAAATAAAAAATCTTAATTTGGATTTGGCTAAATATAAGCGTGACCACCGTAAAGCCACATATCCTTGATCACACGGCTCCTAGGGTATTATGTACATTAGTACACGATTAGTAAGCCAACGTAAGGTCCAAGATTTGGCGACCTTAGCCACTGAATTGGGATTATAAATTGAGCGGAATGCCTCCAACAAATTTTTCCTAACCTCTTCATGCGATACTAATCGGTCAACAGTTCACGATAACCGTCTTCGCTTCTCACGTAGCGTAATAGTTTAGGTATGAATATTGGCTCCAATTCGCTCACTTCCGCTTTGCTTGTAATTATTCGAAGAAGAATTGAAACCATTGAAATGCTCAAACTTGCATTTGTCTCTGATTAATCACACAACTTCAACTTACTCTTCAAATTTTAATCAACTAAAATATTCTGAAAGCTTCCGCATTCTAAGATATCAACGATTTTTTTCGGTTCGTAGCCAACCACAGAATCAATAAAAATATTTGCGTTTCGTCTTGTATTGTTACACACGTTGTGTTGAAAGCATTAACACAGCAAAAATTTTTAATCAGAGATCCGTGAATGTCGGCTAGATAACATTAGTGTTATAGGGGCTTACCTCATCTTCACTCCACAGGCGGCCAACTCTTCCACTGAGCGACTCATTTCTCTTCGAAATTACGGCATCTTCATCGCTTTCATGAGATTTGGAGTAACAACTGACAGAGACTTTGATTCAGCCCATGGCGAAGGATGCAAGGGAATGATCCGGAGAGACAAAGGCCGATGAAATGTTAATTTCCTGAAAAAACGAGAATGGAAAATTGTCAACCAGGTCCGAAACTTAAGAACTTCGAAGAGCCAACACTCACAACATTTTTTCGGAGAGTAAGACAAAAACAAATGAATAATATGGTGATTTTTTGCCGAGTTAATACGACTTCTACATGAAGAGAGTCAACAGATTAAGGAAGGGACCAGAAAATAACAACACGTTTGGAAAGGGAAACAGGGTAATGAGGACATAAGGTTGTAAAATCTAGTTTATTGATTTACCTCGGCCTCCAAAGATTATGAAACCAAAATTGAAATAATTATAAAAATGATTACAATCCAAATATCATTTGGGTGAATTAACTAGAAAGGAAAATGATGTCCTGTGACCACTTGTCATAAGCAAATATTAAGAAATATCATCGGTAATGAATGTTTAAAAGCTTTCACCAGGTCGTTTCAGAGTTGCGTTTTCTTGGCAAAAAGACATGCATATCATGTTAGGCAGGGAGTTAACAACATTTAATGCATTTGCATTTAAAGTGGCGGTCTTATTGCAGTTTGTATTATTTAGTTTACAGTTTTTATAGTACTATTAATTTATTTATACCGCTCGGTGCAAAAATTGGCAATGTGAGCGTTTTATTGTTTTATTAGTTTTATTTTAATTTTTTATATTGACATTAGAGAGTACCTTCTGATGAGCCTGTTGTGGCTCAGAGGGTCTCCTAAGGTTTAAAAATATTCAAGAAACTATCTACTCTGCTTGAGATTTTCTTCTTTTTTTTCATGTGTTTTAATGCAAAGGTGTATTTGTCATATAGAGTGAAGTGTATTACATCTATGATTTTACACTTTCCCGGCGAATTAAATTAGTGTAAATTTCTCGGGCTCGCCACCGGGTAAGATTTTTATAGACAGCCGACGTTTCGGGTTCCGACTCGTCACCCATTCTCAAGGCTAATGAGTCATTAGCCTTGAGAATGGGTGACGAGTCGGAACCCGAAACGTCGGCTGTCTATAAAAATCTTACCCGGTGGCGAGCCCGAGAAATTTACACTAATGTATTACATCTTTTGCACAATGGATAGTCCGCATGTCTTTACTGTCTTTTTATTTCTTTTATTTTGCGACCAATGTACTTCAATGTGAGATTAATAAAGAATTATTATTTTTTTAAATTTCATTGGTAATTGGAGTAATAAAGATATGGCATTATGCGCATTGCGATGTTTTTTTATAAAGAGTTAAAAATTCAGGTCTTCTTATATTTGGAGTAGTCTCATTCAGTTCAGGACCGCTAATCTGAAAAACTTGGGACCGCAAGACTTCTTTGACGTGTGAAGTTCGATTTGATACGATTTGTTGCGTTTTCTCCCCGATGTCACAGGGAGAATACTTGAAAGTAGACCAGTCAGCACATCTTCCGTTTCTTCTATTTCGCAATTTACGTGGGATTTTCAACAAAATGAATTTTTCAAGCAACATATTCAAGCTAAGTTGATTGAGTTGACTTTTTTTTTGTTAAAAATAATTGGAAATCACGTGTTTGCCAGGGGGATAACTCTATTTATTGCAATCGCTTTGAGTAAGCCCCCTTAGAATGCAAAAAAGCTGACGAGTTATGCATGCGAACTAAATTCTAATATTTTCAGGATTAACTATTACTAGTGGACTGAAAATATTTTTTTACATGTATCACTAGATAATTGATTTGTTTCAGGTCATAATTAGTCCTATTACCTTAAGAGAAACATTGTTAGAAATAAATCTAAAACAGTTAAAATTATACAAGGTCTCCATTATGGCTCTCTTAAAAAAATTACGGTCGTGTGAAAAATGTACAACCTGGACAAGAAAAAGTAATACCGACAAATCAAATTAACGAACACCATAATATTTCATTCTGCTGTAAATGTCAAAAATATAGTCACAACTGTTTCGAGTTGGATGCTACTTCGGCAGTAGCAGTGGAAATAATGATTGAAATATTTTAATGAAGAACGCCACAGTATATTCCTTGTGTCCATTCAATTTAATTGAAAATTCCATATAAACTGGCATCCTAATTCTAGCTAGTATTTTCTCATTGTTGATTTGGGTAATAAAGATATGTCATTATGAACATTGTTCTGTTTGCTTTCATAACGAGTAAAACATTCGGGCCTTCTTATACATAGAGTCATCTCATTCAGTGCAGGACGTCTAATCTGGAAAACTTGGGACAGCCAGATTTCTGCATTTACCTATGGTTTATTAGGAAAATTTGCAAGAATATAGGGAAAATATACAAGAAACACTTGAAAATATTTACGCATTAAAACCATAGTTAGCTTGAAACTACCTGAAAATGAAAATCTGTTATGCAATGATTAGCCCCATCATACGTATCGAAGAATTGCGTATCATATTTAAAAGATGAAGATCTGAATGCGAGTCTCAATAAGTCAACGATGGCAAGCCCCGAAAAAAAAATCGGCATGTTTCGCGTCCTGCCTCAATCTGGCACGTGACCGAAGCGCTTGG
Organism: Ceriagrion tenellum; assembly: GCA_963169105.1. Lineage (NCBI taxonomy): Eukaryota > Metazoa > Arthropoda > Insecta > Odonata > Coenagrionidae > Ceriagrion > Ceriagrion tenellum. The sequence continues at coordinate 4,201,368 of OY720641.1, read as the reverse complement.
GTGTAAAAGGGGAGGGGATCAACGGATTGCGGCTCAAAAAACGGTGCTCTTTGGGCGCGGTGCACGTGCGAGTGAGTGGTGGCGTCACCGCCAGAGATGTGACGCTCCAGGGGGCGCTTCATCCACGGCAAAACTTCCTCTGTCTCCCAGACACTATATCCAACCATAATATTACCTAACTCGTGTTCACTGTGCACACGTGTATTCTAATTAGTGACAAGCAGAAGGACCCCGCTTCGCACGCGAAGCTAAGTAATAATTGCACTGATTCATGTGTCCATGATGCATGAAGGATCACATGGAAACCATGGAATATGAAATGGAAGATTTGCATGGAAATTATAATAATAAGGCGTGTTTATTGGAGCGAGATTGAGACTAGGGCGGTCTCTTCTTCCATCAAACCACTTGTCAGAAAAATACATGAAATTAGAGCAAAGAAAGACACGTTCATTTGTGGAAAAAACGTAAGAAAATAAGGAGGTGATAGACTTGACGAAAAAACCACTGCAGGATTACACCCGCTCATGACGGGGAGTGTAAAAAACCCGCGAATACCTACTGACAGATGAAGCTATGAAAAACCAACCAAAAAAGTACAATGCATGACATACGCATCATATGATAATAATAATATAAGGGTAGTCTATACATAACTTCAAACTTAAAAAATAAATAAATGCGTAATAACAGTTTGAAAATAAATAAATAAATCGAAAGTAAAAATAGATATTTATAAATGCAATAAAATATAATAAAAATGAACAAATAAAATAAATATTAGTGATAAATAAAACAAAGAGATAAAGGAGAGAGGAGGCAAGAGATATGTTTTATAATAAATACATCCTGTGGAAAAAATTTCTTCATAACATGTTTTTCGGAAAATGATATCAATGCTTGATAAATAAATGCGATTTTTGTATCATAATCCATCATTTCTTGCAATAAATGCTAAAATTTAGGGCATAATTTTTTAAATAAAAAACAGGAAATGGTAGGATTATTTCTACGAACAAGCGGGAGGCACTCTCTTAAAGTATAATATGGGGAGAGGAATGAAGATCGAAATGCATGGGACGCATATATCATCCTTTCCATTGCCAATTGAAACCGCCTCGGTTGGTAAATCAAGCAAATTAAAACACGCGGATGCCATTGTCTCACAATGAAAGTTGCCATGCTATGATCTCACAACTTTTATTGTTATCTGTACTCCTTTTCCACAAAATATCCCCTGATACGCTGAACTTAATAAAATGCTCACTCAGAATTAATAGTGAATCCAACATATAGGACGTAAAATATTTCAATGACTTGCTTTGGTTTAATGCAAACTATTTTCATAATTCATATTTTGCACTGTGGCATTAATTTCTAGCTTCAACCCACGGCAGTCCACTAAAAATCATATTCGTCATTGCAAGTCCATCGGATTGATAGGGTATTTTTGCATTTTGCTTCTATTTGAGAATAGGCTAACAATTAGGCACCTAAAATATTTCTGCTCTCAGAGTCGAGTCGTACACTTTTTTCATGGTTACCATGGGTAACCGAGGGAAACAAATGGATCTAAATGAATTTAATAATTTGACATGAAGTCACTCTAAGCTTTAATGTGCTTGCGAAAGATATCAATGAGAACTATCATGAAAATGTTCTCTCCGAAAAGTAACTTCTCCTTAATAACATAAGAGATTATCACGAAAAACCGCGAAACTGCAAGTAAAAATTTTGATTGAGGTGGGTTAGGGTAGTGTTTGAAAATGAAATGTTAGGAATGCAACAATTCAACACGACCGGAATAAAACAGTACAAACACACAAATATTAGTTTTGTTAGTTATAAATAGAACATACGTTTTTCTATAAATTGTCAAAGTATGAATTAAGAATTTGAATAATTTTACGGAGGCAAAAAAGTACCGATTCTGCCTAGTCTTGATTTCGCTCGTTTAACATTCCACGCATTTCGGCTTCCCTGCAAGTTGAGTCGTCCCCCGGAGTGCTGAGGGGCGACCTCTCCCGTGAACCGACCGTCGGGATCACCGGGATAATTTATTTGGCACCACGGAGCCAACAGTTTTGGCTCGACACCCATCCCACTGTAGCCAGTAGCGTAGCCACTCTGTCCCTTCGCCCTGCCGCCTCTATTCCGCCCCCAAAAACACCCGCGGAAGAAATACACGAGCATACATCCCACTTGGAATTGGCTCAAAAGCGGAGTCACCCGGAGTTATATAGCCGGTGATGCAAGACTCTAAAAATCCTCGTGCTCCAATCCGATGCGTGCCAACACCTCACCGCCCAAATCTTACACCTTTTCCTCTCTCTCTCTCTCTCCTACCAATTTCCGTCGCTCACATCATTCATTTGTTTCTCTTAAGAATACAAGGACATGAACGTATACAAGAACATAAGCATCTACCGTACAAACCACCACGATGGTGCGTGGAAGGAGGTGAGTCATATCGTACATACGTCAATGACACTACCTCAATTAATCTATTTGCGAAAACCTGCAAAGCCCTGTGTCACAATTTACCTTGTATACTTTTAAACGTATAAAGTATCTCTCACATTACCTTGCATACTTGTAAACTTATAAAGTACTTCGAACTTTACATTGTATTCTTGTAAACTGTTTATTATTTGCATAGTACAATTTCTATGTAAAAATGTAATGTATCATACAACCATTCGTCTTTGCCATTTATACTTTAAATCTTTGTTCACTAACTCGCATTATCATGTATATTTTTTGTTCTTAAGGGGCATGACCCCAGAACAATCAATAAATATTAAATAAATAAAAAAATAAATTAATGAAAGCAGAGAAACCGGGAGTTTCAATTCCACCAATATTCACCACACTAAATTCTAAAAAATTCAATAATAGTTACCATTACTATTCCGTTCTGCAAACATATAAATTCATAAGGACACTACATGTACACAGGAAAGATGTGATGCTTCAGTTAATAGCAAGCTACATATAACGACAAAAGCATCACAGAGCAAATCAAGAAATAGTTTACACGACCAAATGCAAAACCTAATTATGACTTCTCATTGTTAGATAATTTGGTCGATTAGAATTCGTGATGAAACTAACATTTTAAACGTGTCTATTTTTCAGCCTATTCCCTCATTTCACTCATCGACCGTAGCTGGTTGATTTCAATTAATTGTTATCGAAGTGTGCCAGAAAAAAAGGATTGGCTGGCAACTCATAAAAATGAAAGATTCTCTGATTTTCAAGAAACGCGTCGATTGGTGATTATAAAACGATTTCCAAAGTACCATACTGCATTACCGAAATTCTTAAATTCGAACATTTTTTCAGTGAATAACGACACACTTGAGTCAGAGTAAATTAGCTACACTTTCATAAATTGAATATTGAACAGGAATATAGTAAAAAAAGTGTTGAGAATGATGAAAATACCTAGTTGTACGCGAAAAATGTACATCATCCGGCTCACCGTCATATAATAAATCTTTCTAATTTAATGAGTGCAACCAATCAGCAACAAGTTATTCAACATAATTAAATGTGAACATGATTATAGTGCTGAAATTTTCATGTTAGCAGTGCAGTAACAGCTGCAGTCGATTGAGCCAATTATGCTTAAGGTAATTTTACGTTAAGTCGTAGTTAATCTCCAGAAATAATATATTTACTTAAGCTTTCAATTTATGCAAAGAATGCTATTTAGCTATTTTAATGAGTCTTAATTTGTAAAATAATTATTATTACATAATTGCATGAGTGAACTCTAAAAAATGGTCTCCGTGATGTATAAATACTAATTCCAGCTCATTGAGTAAAATTATACATAGTTATAAACCATACTGCATTAGAAATCTTAAATATGCGTTAGTTATCAACATAGGAGAGCCGAGCTATGCCAGGTACAATAAATGTTTTAAAAAAAAGCCGCGTATGCATTTATTATGGGAAATTTGGCAATTTTACTGAACAAAACAAAATTTTCGCGTGCATGGAACCTAAACCAATATATTTCTCATACCACACACACTCTTTAATGCCAATATTTGGGTGAATCGGATGACCAGTATCCGGTTAAATCATTACGTTGCACATAATCAAGTTTTTCGCTTTCATTGGCGATTATAAAAGTGGCTGTCCAAAATTTGAATTTTTGAAAGTGGTACTAATTTACTCAGAATTCAGTGTGTCTTTATTTTAGAAATAATGTTTTCATTTTAGCATTCCGGTAATAAACAGCATAGGTGGTACTTTCATAATCATTTTATAATTATTGTTATAGCGCAATATCGCAATAATTGTTTTATAATCCCTTATAAGCAGGTTTAAACACGCTAGGCTTAAGCTGCTTGAGATACTCAGAACTGCTGTGTTTCAGAGCGACACAATGAATATCATCATTACGCCTCACTAAAACTCTAGGTCTGACAGAAGCGATAAAATAACAAAGATGCATTGTCGAACAGATGGGTGCGAAATATTGTTCTTTCCGCGTACAACAAGCGACCACAATAAACACTGAGCTCCACTAATTACACTCCCATAATACATTATACCATTTCACCTCCCAAAACCTTATCCTTTACATCTTTACACGGCTGGCGTCCCAACACCCCTTGCGGCGCACGCCCATGCGGCGGCTCGCAGGGCAGCATGTAAATGTAGATGTAGTAATGAGTCGCCCCACTTCTCGAAGCACTGTTGTTGGCAGTAATGAAAAAGGTTTTCTGAGGGCCCCTCAGTAAGTACTAGACAACCTTGTAAGTATATACATACAATTACTGCTACATTTATAGTCTATGATTTTGTAAAACAGTGAATTACAGCGTGAAAGCGAATTTTACGATTCGTGAATACCCTGTCACAATTTCCTTAAACTACCCTGCTAGCCACCTTGCATCCTTGATGTGGCTATCACGACGACGTAGACAATCCTTATAGTATTTAGGTATATATAAATGAAGGTGGAAAACATACGTGCGGCACTAGTTTGCTGGCAACCATTGCTCCCGCCGATATTCTTAGACATTCTATTCTTATTCACCATCATCTTCCAATCTCGCTCATAATAGATCCTACTTTCAATACCTTCCCTTTCACTTGTTCCCCGCACTGCGAGAGTTTATTTTATTCTTTCTCTTCAGAGAAACTTTTGATGCAAAAAGTTTCCTTACTTCGTGAATTCGCGGCATCCTTCTTCTGTCTATAAAATTCTAGTCCCGGATATTGACATTCAAGTAACATTTTACATCAAATAAACAGGTACAAAGGGAGTCGACGGTTTTCTCAGGAAAAAATAGATCTTTAAGGAAATAAACAAATTTCCAACTCACCGCCGATACACATTTACTTCAGTGAAGCACTATTCGTATCAGATCAATTTTCTCTGTGAAGTTTAACAATGTTTTTACAGAGTCTGGTTAAAGTTAACCGGCGGATGACGTAGCTTTTTTGTATAACTGCACATTACGATGTGGGACTCAAAAATAACCGGATACCATTTTTTTAAATTATTTTTTCTAGTAACCAACGTTAGTCACCTTTGAAGTAATTTCCATTAACATTAAAACATTGGTTCAAACATTTTTTCCACTGCGCAAAACGCATTTTGTACTCTTCCTTTTGCGATGCCTTGCAGCGCACCCTTCGATTCTCTTTTCACCTCCGTAATTTTTGCAAAACGTTTCCCTTTCAGCTCCCTTTTCATCCAGGAGAACTTTAAGAAATCACAAGGAGCAAGATCAGGTTAGTAGGGTGGGTGAGGAAGCGGTGTGAAGTGGTTTTTAGACAAACAATCATGCACAGAAATGGCTGTGTGAGCAGGAGCATTGCCATGGTGAAAGAACCAGTCCCCATTCTGCCACAAAGCAACCAAACTATCTCGCGCAACCGCCTCAAAATACTCAGGTAGAGGACTTGGTTTACCGTTTGATGCTCAGGGACGTACTCAGAGTGAACAATAGCAAGCGATGAGCAATGCAATGAGCGTGTTCATCAGTAACCTACCAACAGAAAGGCCGGCCCGGGCGTTCAATGTCTTCGATCGACATGACCCCGCATTTGAATCACGAATACCACTTGAGTTCTTTTCAAGGTGTGTTTTTTATAAGCTGTAGGCAACATATCAACCGCGTCCGATGCACTTCTAATGAGCAGAAAACAAAATTTCAACGTCGCAAGTTGTTCTCGTAAATCAGCCATTTCAAAACATCGAGGAGGTCGAAAAACTCGTCGAACGAAAACTGTGTCAGGGGCTCAAGAGACAGAAGACTCGAGCGGCGTTGCTAGGGATAAGTGACTAAGGAAGTGATATTTAACACCCACCTAGTTGGAGAAGCCCGAACTTCAAAAGCGAAGCGCACGGCAAATTCCGTCCGGTTACTAATGGGTCCCCCTCGTGTTTATCATGTACGTACTTTCCACAATTCGATTCCTCATTTCTCATTTCAAGAAAAGCGATATTAAAAAGAAAACACATGTGAAGGATATAAAGTTTTGCTAATTTATTCTAAAAAATGTGCAATCTCGACATTCAGTCTCTCCCTCCACGGCAATTCTTATCTCTTCAAAACCATATCACTACAAAAAAACTTTCTCAATTCCACCGGGCAGATACGTAGTCTCCTCGAGTCTTCACCGCTGACACCTCAGCTCATGACACTTGTGGCCTGCTTATGAACATGAGGCAATCGATTTTGGCCGAAAGGAGTGAAAACAGAGGAATATTTAAAGGAAGAGTTTCTTTATTTCCCATCGGATCTCAGGATAGAACCCAAAGTTTCGAAGACGGATCCCAAAGTTTCGACGAATAAGACTGTCATCGTTATCATAGCATACTAAATACCCGAACGACTGCCCGTATGTGTAATACAAACTGCACAAAGGTGCATACGTTAATGGCTACTGTCCATTAAAAAAGTCGAGTCCACTGTGTTTAGGAAGCTGTATCTTCAAGTGGGGTCGTTCGATTTTAACAAAATAAAATTCATTTGATAGAATGATTATTTTTAAGTTTATTAATGTATGTAAAAATATTTTCTTATCCTTATCGCAATTCTGCGATACTTTATTTGAATAAAGACCCTGTTTGTTTCGGCGCTCAAAATCGGATGGCACGACTTAATGTTATCGCCATTCTCCTAATATATAGGACAGAGATTGGAGATTCTGGCATAAGTTAGCTAAATATGTTTTTAACGTAATAAAGGAAAGAAATGTTTATATTTTTTTTACACGAGCTGTTAATAGATACTGCGGAGGAGATGTCAATTCGCCTCCAAGACGTCACTGACCCTCAGCTCCGCAGACCCGGCGGGAAATCCGGGTACTTCCTTTCGGGGAATTCCTGCGCCGTACTTTCCGGGAAAGCCGGAGAATAATACCTAATGAGATACTAAAATGTAACTGTCTCGTCATTTAACAGCGAGGCTATACAAAATGGGTAGGATGGAACATTTGAAATTATTGACAAAATTTAGAATGGATGGAGTATTTTAAATTGCAAATGATAATATTCACAAACTTATTCCACATAAATGTATTCTGAGACGACCTAGGTTTTTGCGGGCACATCATCATCATGAACTATTCTCACAGAAGACGATGAATATATAGTCACAAATAACTGTGGGAGGAAGAAGTGGGAGAGAGAGGAAGAGAGGGTAATGAAGGGAGGTGGAAAGCTTAAGATAGTTTGAGCGAAACGTCATTTTACTTAGAAATCAATGAATTTGGTCTCATTTTAAAGAAATATATCTCACCCTTCTAATGACACTAAAAATTTAACCCCTTACCACATTACTTTACGAGAAATTTGCCAGAAAATACCATCCCTTTTACATGGGAAATGGTACGTGTATGCACTCTAGAGGGACATTATTTACAAAATGAGGTCTTTCTAACACTTAGATGTCGTCAAAAACCAACAGCGTGTAGTTTGTATGTTTACTCAAGTACATTTGAAAATTGATCATACAGTCACCGCAGTAGGTTCTTGGGTATCACAAGAAACTTTCCGATTTGAAGGAGTTTCAAACGCACCGCGCGAAAAAAATGAGTCACGTTAAAGACTTATTTAGATATTTTCATTTAATTACTTACAATTTCTGTCATATAAAACTATATTATTGCACCATTAATAATGCAACATTTAATTGATGTGTGAACATGGTCTCTATTATGACTAGGGAACTATCTCGCTCGGACTACCTTAAGGATCTGTGGGACGGGAGGTTTGGGAACTCCACTGCGCTTGTTGGAAGGAGCTCTTTAAGTTGAATGGAGTTCCATGGGTAATAACGAGCGGAGTGATACTTATTCGATCGTTTATTGAAGTGATCGTCCGCCTTGGACGTCTAGTTGTGAAGGGCTATTTGATGCCTGCTTATTGTAACACTCGTTTTATTTGTCACAGAATACCTCGGAATATATTACACCACTCGCTCCACTTTTCACGGAATACTTAGTAATACATTACAATACTCGCTTTTCTCACAGAATACTTCGCCACTCACATTCACAAAGAAAAACTCACCAAAACATCTCTCAAAAACGTCGTCTTCCGTCTTCTCACTCACGGCCGTCTCTCCATCTCTCCTTTTTCATTGCTCAGTATTTATTTTTCTCCCGCGTCCCTGGTTACGCATTCTTGGGCCATGGATTACACTTTCAATTTACATATAAAAAAAACTACTAAATTAATTTACAGCATAGTTGTTTGGTTATATTATGTATCACCTCTACTTGCGATATCGCCAAACCAGATGTTAGCCCTCACTGACAGAGGGAATGTGATATCAGGCGCTTGACCCTATATTCTGTTAAATATCCCAGTTTCCCTAAATTGCTGCATTCCATCTTCATTACACCTGAAGCTTAGAGAATTTTACCCTGGCTTCCAACACGCTCGCGGGAACCCCTAATGTTCAAGGCGAGGGAAGCGGGTTAAAGGTTGCTAAGTCCATTTTATCATTTGCAATGTTAAGCAAATTCCACCAAATCACGCCTGAGACAACGGACGATGGAGCAGTAGTTAACAACTATTGACCGGTATGAAGTAAGTAGTTTTTTGGAGTTTTACTCAGTCAACTTAGTAGCTAAATTTGTACGTTGTACGATTAGGAATTTAGTAGTTAACTCATTAATAGTCTCATAGCATCTAGTAGTTCAGATAACACACCGAAAGTTACATGGTCATGTCGGTTGGACAAGATGTCACAAAAAATGGACCTGTCTGTTATACGAACCCAAGATCTCCCGCACCCAAAGCGAGAATCGTCCTTTTCAACCAACAGGCTATCAAATTGGCAGCCGTCATCTTGACGTATCTCGTGAAAACGCTTAGAAAGACATTTTAGCCGCATATGAAAGTTTATTAGAGCACACAAGAACTTTATAAGAGTTCTTAAACTTGCTAATGTCAGATTAATTAATATACATTCAAAATTAGTACTGACGGAGGTCGCAATTCTACCCAAAGCGTCCGTTATGAAGAATTGGATCGACCGGTAAAGCCTGCTATTATCTTTTTCAAATGTCTTGGGGGCTAGGAGGCTGGATAAAATATTGTGGAGGCGGGGGTGCCTTCGTCGTGCGAATCCGAAGCTGTTCGAAGGCCTCCGCTGTCGGGGGGCGGGGAACTGCCTTCAACAGAGAGGTTTTGGATCGAAATTGCCCATCTCACAGCCGGGAAAACCACGTAACCAACAATGAGAGAGGTCCCGTGGTGATGAGGTATGGCAACAGCAAACCAGATTCAGGAAGTTTTCATAACGGAGGTATGAGAGCAACTGGTTTTATAGAGGCTATACATCACGCCTTCTGTACTCTGATTGGCTCTTGGAAAGTCACGTGACGTGCGACTTTCTCTTCGCTCACCACCACAAATTTTAGTTCAGCCTCCTAGCCCCTAAGACATTTGAAAATAGATAATATTAAGGCTTTAACTAAGCCTTTAAGACTGTATCAGCCCTTTCACAGTCGTGAGTTTGGTCCGTGGGGTCGACATCTATCTATATCTACATGTTACCTTTCAAGCCACCTCACGGATGTTTGGCAGGTGAGGAGTTATCACTGACATGCACTATAGTGTACAAGTAACTTTCACCAATATGGAAGCCATTCCCATTCAAGTTGTTTCAAGAGGTCAGAAACACTAACGAGACTACCATGACAGCCTTTCACGTATCTTGCTGATCTTATCTGCATGCGATCTAACTCTCTTTTTAAGGCTACCTCATGTGTATCCCGAATAATGGCAGCAGGTAATAATCCAAATGGGATTTAACAAGTGGGTCATTTCGCGTCAATTTGAACACCAAAATGCCCCTGACTTTTGCGATTTCTACCAAATTTGTAGGAAGTATTCCGTTTCACCACACTGTTGGCCATGCCCAGGTTTGCAAAATATGCATCAGTTGCTTTTTGATCTGCATTGCTGCGTGTTTGTTCTGATCTACATTGTTTGCAAGGTAATGAAAAAGTCAAAGAGAGATGTTACTTCGTTCTGGTTAAGCCACACCTCAAATATGCCGCAGGAATTTCGGGCCCTGGTCATAAACATTTAAAAAATAATAAACAAAAAAATAATAAAATACAAAGGAAAGCTGCGCGCTTCATTGAAAACTGCAATACGAGCGTAAATATAGTATCTCACTAATTTTAGAGGGATTAAGGTGGGAGCCCCTAGAGACTCGGAGGCTACACGCTAGGCTTAGGCTGCTTGAGAAATTCAGAACTGATATTTTTCAGAGAGACACAGAGAATATTATTATGACTCCCCACTACATATCTAGGTCTGACAGATGCGATAAAATAAGAGAGATACACTGCCGAACAGATGGGTACAAAAACTCGTTCTTTCCGCGCACGATAAGCGATCACAATAAAAACTGAGCTCCACTAAATACACTTCCATAGGACATGTCACCATTTCATCTCCCCAAAACTTACATCTTTACACGGCTGGTGACCTAACACCCCATGCCACACGCCCATACGGCGGCTCGCAGGGTATTATGTAGATGCATGCATTTGTTGCCTGGTTACAGGATTATGAAAAATTGAACTTCTCGTAAACTCGGGTTTGGTTTGTCTTTGGTGCGAGGTTCATCCAGAAAGTAAGTTCCGTTTTGCGTGTCTTGTCGCTGCCGCAGCGCAGTCACGGTCGCAATTTAGCGCTCGTGCGGAACTCTCCCTTGACCTATTGAGAAGGGGTTGACGTCATTTTGAATATGCTGATTGTTGTGTGCGCTTCGCAGTGATTGTTTAAACTGGAGAATAACATTGTAATTCCAGCCTTCGAGGGATACTCCCCAGGGGGGTTGTGTTTGAATCGCTCGAGTTAATCTCGACCACGTAACTAAAGAGTCACGTGATGTATCAACGAAATGTTCGAGATTTAGATGCATTTGAACCGCTTGTAAACGTCTCACGCAGCCATCTCAACCAAGTTATTCACACGGTATAAGTGTTAATGGATTGTAAAATTCCGATTAAAGACACGATAAACCACGTTCCAGGCGCTTAAGATATCCATCTGAGTAGTAAGTGAAATTCACCAAAATCTCGAACCGTTGGTTGCTGTACCACGTGACTCCTTTGTTACGTGGTTGAGATAATCTCGAGTGGTTCAAACACAACCCCCCCACCGGCACTGTTTTCATTCATGACAATGCCCTCGCTCACGTTAGGCATGTGACACGACAACTTTTACAGAACTTTGGTTGCGAACAATTCAACCACCCTTCATTGAGCCCGGACCTCACTCCTGGCGACTTCCATCTTTTTTGCACCTGACATCGAGCGTTGGTGGAGAGAGGTTCAACAATGACGAGGAGATCAAAGAACACGTTGTTACTTGGTTGAAATCGAAGGCGGAACCTTTCAATGACGAGGGAATACAAAAGCTTGCGCCGCGCTGTGACAAGTGCTCTCATAATGGTGGGAGTTGTGTAGAAAAATAGCTTAAGGTCTAAAGATTTTTTTCACAATTCATTTTTTTCGGAATATATGATTGTTTTCTTTGACCTGCCAAACGGAAATTACTTTCTGGATGCACCTCGTCTCTCAGAACATAAAATACTTGTTAGAGAGCCCAATAAGACTGCGATGTCAATAATTCAAGATTTTCATTTTTGTAGAAAATTTTTGTTTGAAAACCTCAAACGCGAGTTTATCGAAATACGTACCCCATGGCTTTGCTCATTTTTGTATATTTTGTATGATACCGAGGCTATGCAATATTTATAAAATGCTCAGGTAATTTTTGTTTTATGAAAGGAATTATATTTCACGAACGCCTTTTTGGTCCAAGTTTCGCAGCATCCTCGGTTGGGTGGACGGTGTTTATATGTATATCGGAGTGCAATCCAAAAGCACTCGTGTATCATTTACACTAAGGGGGCTAGCTTAGATCAAAGAATTACCAAATAATACCAAAGAATTAGGAAGCGCCAATACGCAAAAATGCTGTTGTATCGATTTATCCATGTCGACGAATCTTAAAATTAGTTTTCGTGCTCTCGATGCAAAGTCTCTTGAAACCTCGTCATTGATGAGGCGCAGCACAACAATCACTTGCCCTTAACAGATACATGTAGTACACTCTCGCCTTTGAACGTTGAACAATGCAAAAAAGGACCAGAGAACGAATCTTGACGGAAGATTTGACAAGGCACTAGGCAGTTTCGATGGCTGAGAAAGTAATACGCTAGTGCAGGCCTTCTCGGTGACATTGATGACATTGTGTATCTGTCCAGGTATTGAACCCAGTGAATTAATATCAGTCAGACGTCAATGCACCTTTTCAAAATTAAATAATTTTGTACTTTGGGTCCCAGTCACAAATCCACCGTGGGATTTGTAAATTATGACTCCATTATACGCGTAAGGGACATTCGTTCGGACGGACGTTCAAAAATTTGAAATTTACGTTTCAGGTGTCTTAGGAATCTCCTAAATGAAATCATAACTTCCCAAGATATGACAGCTAGTCGCACCGAATGATTTTGAGTCAAAAATCGATACGTCGGCGCTCGTAAACTCTTGAGACGGTGGGAAACCAAAGAACTCTTCCTGCAGCGCGTTTCGCGGTAAAGACTAAAGGCATGACTGAGATATGGCAACCTTCTCATCATTGAACGAGGAGATTGAGCAAAATGGCATGTCCGAAAAATACACTCGACGTCATGGTGAGAGAGTGAGAATGAATTGTGTATGCATGGAAAATTATACAGCCGTAATCGTCTTAAAGATTTTCATAAAAAGTTGGGCCAGTCCAGGATTTAAACCCAGGACCTGTGGCACTCAAAGCGAGATACATACCCCTAGACCAACAGGCCGTTATGTAAAATAAATGAAGTCTTATATAAAATTGTCATCATGAAACATCTTTACGGGTTGTTCTCACGTTCACCTCATTCGGGCTGAAATGAGCTGTCACATGACGACCGCTTGCTCCGTTTACCTTGTGAGCTGTGCCGCGAGGAAAATTTCAGCAGCATACTCGGGATGACTTAGGCCGTTTTCGAACTTGGAAAATGCAAAGTTAACTTGCTATCAAGGTATCTTGATTCCTAGGCGGACGGAGTGAAATCCTTACTTGACACCTTCGTAGTCGTTCTACGATGGAAGAGACATCATGCAGTCTTCATCTCGCGAAACACGAAAAGCGCCGTCCGTGTCCATAATTTTTGTGGGCGATTGAAGTCAATTACTTCTTGAAATTGCTTCCCATCATTATGCTACAAATTAAAAGGGAATGTTATTTCTTAAATCTTATTGCTTATCAATAAAATAATTCTCATATATCATAATATGGTGAAAAACGATTTTGCTTCAATGGCTAGGGAGTGCTAAAGTGGACGACACATCGCTCATTGTTTTTATTGCTCGCGGAGTATTATTTAGATGTAATTCCACAAAGTTACGCCTGAAACTACCAAACGACCTCATCTAAGTATATTTACGATTATATGATATTATATATTATATGATAGCGTAACATAATAGGTAAAGTAATAAGACTGTAAAAAATATTATAAAGTCCAATTAACAGTTTCAATGAAGTCCAAAATGGACGTTTTCATTTTCATCGTCTCAGCAGGTGATGCTAATATTTTTATCTGAAATATTCAATATCTTTTCCCAAAAAACATTCTTAGTAGGCCGAGGGTTTTCTAGTGGTTAAAGCGCTTTTAAAGTGTTCCGATGTTGACCTGGGGAAAAGCCTACGTATATCATTCCGCGCATGAAAGTACAACTACTACAAAATGTACCAAAAAAAAAGGAGCGATTGACCTTAAATAAATGACGCTTGTATAAATGAATTTGTATGTATAAAGCGAGGGTAAGCGGTCAAACGAAGTGGTCGTCTATGTATTTGTAATGGGAATTTTAGTTCTTTTATTTCTGTTTGGAAAAATTTTTTTTAGATATATGCACGTTGATCACTAATGCCGAAAAAACGTAAAATGCCACATTCGGTTTGACTGGATAACCAGACTTCGATGAAATCATTACATAGCACATCAATGAAAAACAATTAGAGCTCGCTTAATAGAATTTGATTGGACAGGATTGGTCCATATGGTCTTCACCAAGGATATTTCGGATCTATTTTACAATCAATTAGCAAACGATCATCAACTTCAAACCGTCAGCTTATGGGACTCAACGAAGTGTAGAAGACGAATAGTTTGTCGCAGAAAATGTTGAACGCGTCGTATCTCGTCACTTGAGTGCCTACACGTCACTGGAACCATAAAAATGTTTATGAAACCGAGACTGGTTACTCGTGCTCGCAATACAAATCATGGCGTTCAGTACACCAATGCATCACCACTGCACCACGGTGCAACCGTTTCTCTTTCATCAGCTCCGGTGTGAATAGCCATGATCTCGGCTCGCGAGTCCGTGGCTTACGGACGTGCTCCAGTCAGTGATTTGTTGGGGGGTGGCTATTAAACGTACCGACCTATTCCATGCCAGCACCCTCAGTGCTTTCCAAACGACTGCCATTATCCATCATTAATGTATACGTGGGACAATGTCGCGTGTGTGAGCGTCGATCCTTTATCGATCAGTCGATGGGAGATTGTCTTCATCGCGGTCACGCCGTCGACCATTATCCTGAGAGTGAAACTGTCGGTCGGCGACTTCAGAACTCTCTGCCTTCCATTGTTGGTGGTCAACGGCAAAGGGCACCTTACTCTTCTGGCCGAATGCCGGCACCGTATTAGGGATCTTCCAGATCAGGAACCAGTTCGTAGAAATGGATTGCGGAGACACCAGCACTTGATTCGTAATCTCATTGTGTGGGGATCAGGTTGGCATCGTGATAGTACGAGAGCGTACAGAGTCAGTAAGAAAGAGGATTGGTTGGGAAGGTGGGATGTGGAACGTCCGCGGAGATGAAGAAAGAAATGATTAAGGGGAATAGGGCCCTTCGCGTGTGAAAATCTGTAGGAATATCCTCTGAATTTCATTAAAACTTGCCTTTAACCGGCAAATTACTTACATGGATGAAATGTAAAGCGTAAACGCGCTATAGTTGGTACTCATGGCTTGGAAAACGTGTTCATCAAATTATAGCATTCATAAATTCAAATCAGAGTTTCGAAAATTCTTCTTTTGTCCTGAAATCCAGGTATCAAGGCTCTAGTACAAGTTAAAGTGAATAATTATGGCTAAATTGTTCAACTTAGATGGCATGTAAAGCAATAAATATTTGTCTCATTAAAACATTTCAAAACTAGAACCTCTAAAAATGGAAAGGAGTTTTACTTAGAGCCATCTTTAAGTTGGCAATTCTTGCATTTCAATTGTCACTCACGCCACTTCGCCACCTCGAACATGTGACTTACTGCATTGTATTTTGAAAAAAAAAATATTGGACTTCGAAATATTTATGGAATCATTAAGCTTAAGATAAAAACACACCAATGAAGAAAAAACTTTATATGTGAACACCAATATGCGTTATGAAATGAGGTGATACGATAGCGCCCGGAACCTACAGCCTAATCCATCTCAGTTATAGTCTTGAACCTTAGCAAGTTTTTTTTAACGCTTTTAGCATTTTATCATTAAAAGCAAATCACAAAATATAATATACCGATTCATGATCGTAATTAACTTTATACCCAAGTGAAGGAAGTCGTTCGAACTGATTTGCGTAACACTTTGCAGACCTGCTCTAACTGGGGACTATGTATGGATAAGATTGAAAAAATGCATGGCAACATTGAAACATCGAATTGCATAGGATTCCTCACTATTTTCTACGCTAAATTTTATTTTTGCAATGACTCAATCATGCCACCCGTAAAATCAGCATTTTTAAGTTGCTCGGAGTGGTAATCTTGAGTCATTGAGTCCACATTTTGATTTCTATCAAGAAATTCTAAAAAAAAAATTCTATGTGCACATTTAACTGCAGTAAATCTGTTTATTTGGTGAAAATCACTATGCATGTTGCCATAAAAATAATGCAAGAGTTTGAAAATTTCGCTTTACGTAAATCACTGCTATGACTCGAAATACAGACTTCCCGTCCCTAATAAGAGCAGTCATCTTTATTTCAGGAAATGCAAACTTCATCATTTTTTGGTGTGATTTCATTTTCTCCACTTATCTGCTCCATTGGAAAATATTACTTTTTTGGTGATTATGCAGTAGTTTGTTTCAAGAGCAGAACCGAATTCTAACTTTTAGTGAAAAAGGCTTTCATCTCGTTACTAATATCAGAACGATAATCAATAAACCCTTAACTACTATCGTGGTTTTTGGCAACGTACACACTATC
Source organism: Ceriagrion tenellum (assembly GCA_963169105.1). Taxonomy (NCBI): domain Eukaryota; kingdom Metazoa; phylum Arthropoda; class Insecta; order Odonata; family Coenagrionidae; genus Ceriagrion; species Ceriagrion tenellum. The sequence goes on along the minus strand of OY720641.1, from coordinate 4,184,552 downwards.
CTCGGGTCTTTTTTTGACCCGATTATTTTAATTGCTCGTGAACAACAACCGTCACCTGTCCCAAGTTCAACTGGCCTGCTCCCCCCTCTCCTCTGGGATTACATTGTAGCAAAGGTTGCTGCGAGCGGCCGTTTTACGACTACAAAAAAAAGAACAAATTCAAAAAAGACGGGTCTTTTCGATCGGTCGTCTTATCATCGGGTCAAAAAAGATGTAACACTGCATGACTGCGGTACACCATATGACAATAGGTTAAGGTGCGGTACACCATATGACAACTGGGACTGTCCGGGATTTGAACCCGAGCCCTCTCCAACCCAAAGCGAGAATCATACCCCTAAACCAACAGACCGACACGTATTTCAACTCAAATCTTCCGAGATACTATTATTGAGAAATATTTTCAGCCGTTTTCCTTACTTTCACCACTCTCAACCTGGAAAGACACTGCGTATTGAGCCACTGGGTGAATCTCAGCCGTACATGCGTGTGATGGCTTCAATTGGAAAGTCGGTACTTACTCAGAATGTCTCACTTGCGCTATTTACTTTTATGACATTCAGTTTCTCCGATAAACGATCAAAATTTGAGTTGAAAGACATGTAATCAGAAGGTGCGATATTAGTATTGGCAAACGTTTCCAAGAGAAAATCATAATCCATCAGATTTTCGTCCAAATCAAGCAAGAGATAATAAGAGGTTAACCTTGACACGTTGCTAGGCAAGGCCATTTTATCTCACAGCCTTATTTAAGGTAGCTTGAGAGACATATAACTTCACATAAAACTCAATCAATTTTATTCATAATTAATAAAAAAAACTCACTCCTCTAATGATGCCAAAATATACACCAGACTTCTCACAGAGACATTTTCGAAAAAAGACGTCCCATGTTTCATACGGTATGGTGTACCTACACATTCCAGGTGGGTCTTTATTTTAAAATCGAAGGGGTTTAAATGCATCAATTGCGACCAAAGTTTAACAATGTGAAGTTGTTATGCTTTTTCAGCTATTGAAAAAAATAATTTATCACTCACCGAAATGCTTTTTACTAAGTCTAAAAAAAAATGCAGTAGTGAAGTCACATGAACCAACCGACAGACTGATTTATGAAACATCACCTGCACTCTCAACAAACGTCTAGCTACAGAAAAGACGTCACCTTGATGCGTTGATAGCGGAAGACATTCATTGTAAAACTGAGCCTAAATATATTACATACTGCTTGGATATGAATTTGACGTAAAGCTAAAAACGACACGGAGCACTGACGAATACGGCCATTTCAGTTATCAAAAATTTAGTGATAAGAAATATTTAAATTAATGGTATGCAAGGGATTTGAAAATACAAAGGTAATGAGATCCTTTTGGACAAAGAAAGCGAGGATGGTGATTAAAGGTGGAGGAGCAACTAGAGCATTTTAATCACTTAGGTAGCACGCTAGAAGAAAATGGGCATAGTAGCAAAGACATTCGGAAGAGAATGACGCTAACTGAGGAGGCGTTTAGTAATAGAAGGGAGCTGATGACGGGGACGTAGGTAAGGATGTGAAGAAGAGGCTGGTGAAGAGCTTGATATGGAGCGTAACATCGTATGGGGCAGAAACGTGGACCTTCAGAAAGGAGAACGAGAATTGGCTGCAGGCGTTTGAGATGTGGGTGTGGAGAAGGATGGAGAAGGTTAGGTGGACGGAGGGGAAGACTAACGAGGAAGTGCTTGAGACGGTGGGCGAGGAAAGGAAGCTTCTGAATGCAATCCGGGATAGGCAGGGTAGATGGCTGAAGGATGTAATAAAGGGTGATGGTATGCTGAATAGTGTGATAGAGGGAAGGATGTCGGCCAAGCGGGGAAAGGGAAGAAAGAGAATTGGTTTCATGGACGGGATGAAGAAGGGTAGATCTTATGCTGAGGCGAAAAAGGATATTCTAGAGCGAGATAGGCACCTACAAGTGTAGAAAACCGGGAGGAGATTCTCTGAAATTCAAAAAAATCTTCCTTAACCGGTAGTATACTTAAATAATAATAATGCAAGGAAAATGCGCTTTAATATTTTAACGGTGGTCAATTACGAAGATGTCCATTTTTGGTGTAATAAGCATTTCCCAAATTACATAGAAAGAAACGAGAACACCTGCCGTGAACATAACTGCCAATGTCAAAGTGCCCATCGCAGACGAGTAAACAATCGGCATCGCCAGAATTGTGTCGTCTTTCTATCGTTTCGTATCGTACCGCTCAATACTCACCACCATCCACAGCCTAAGAAACCTGCTAGATTCTCTCCAAAATTCAGAAAATATTACGGCCAAGTTAAGAAGATGGAACATTAATCGCGAAAATATAGTGGGCTCCATGGGCTCGCCCAACATTTTACCAGGTACCAAGGAAACTTGGACCCTAAGAAAGGAAGGAATTGAATAGACAGCAGGCGTTTGGGATGTGGGTATGGAGAAGGATGGAGAGGGTGCGGTGGACGGAGAGGAGGAAATGGTGCGCGAGGAAAGGAATCTTCTGAGTGATAGGCGCGGTAAGTGGCTGGAGTGATGTAATAAAGGGCGATGGGTTACTCAAGAATGTGATAGAGGGAAGGATGTTGGGCAAACGGGGACAGAAAAAAAGAGAATAGGTTTCATGTATGGAATGAAGAAAGAAAGAAAGATATTTATTGTTCTAGGACTCTTGTCCTCTAAGAACAAATACAATTTACTTATACAAATTCTTAGAGTAGATTTAAACATGGAATTAATTAAACATAAAATCATGAAATCAACTCAACTTACTCATTGTGAGCGATAAACTAACAGGAAAATATAACAAAAGATTTTACAAAGAAATCATATCATCACTACACTACTACAACAACAACATTATACTAAGAAAAGCATATGATACACAACGTTCCAGTGACAAATCACAGAACCAACGAGGAAGAAGTTTTAGGAATAGCAATAAGTAACATGATGAAAAGAACAAACAACCAAAGAAATATAAGAGATACACATTTTTCTTCAATTTACAACCAAAGAAATATAAGAGATACACATTTTTCTTCAATTAACCAATAAGTTATTATGGGGCAGTAAGTAATAAGTTATAGACTTTTGACTTGAACGATTTCAAGACCCGAGTATTTTTAACATCATCTGGTAGATTATTCCAGAGATTGGATGCTACAACCTGGAATGACTTCTGGAAAGAAGTTGTGCGATGAGCGGGATAGTAGATTAAGTTAGCATCTGATCTTGTAGTCATAATGGTATTTTTAGGCTTAGTTTTAAAAAGGTTATGTAAATATTCTGGATTTTTATAAAGAAACAATACGTAAAGGAACGCAGCGAGGAAATATTTTCGTCGTTTTTTAGTGGAAAGCCATCCGATTTCATTGAGGTATGGCGATATATGTACATCTCTTCGAAGGTTGAACACAAATCTTACACAGGAATTTAATTGGCGTTGAAGTTTTAAATCAAGTTCGTCTGGGATATCATTATAAACTAAACAGCAGTAATCGAAATGCGGAAAAACAATGGAGGATATTAACATTTTCCTGGTTTCAACAGGTAACAGTTCTTTGCTTAGTTTTAATTGATACAAAATTTTACTGACTTTGTTGGAAATGTCATGGACATGATTTAGCCATGAGAGATTATTAGACATTGTCACTCCTAGATTTTTTATTGTGCTTGAAAAAGGAACATTACAATTTCCCAGTTTAATGTTAGGGATTGAATCGAAATCAATCTTATTTACAAGCTTTGAGGAGCCTATAATTATGGCTTTGGTTTTAGTACCGTTTAGGACAAGGTAGTTATTTTCAACCCAGTTGGATATGGAGGCAATATCTTCATTCAATCTCTCAATAGTATTTCCGAGGTCATGAGGATGACAATGTTGATAAATTTGCAAATCATCCGCGTAAAGCATATATTTACAGTGCTTTAATTTTTCAGGAAGATCAAGAAGATATATGGAAAATAGCATAGGTCCCAGTACAGAACCTTGAGGAACGCCGCAGGTGACATCATTCCACTTGGATATTTTCCCATGAGAGTCTTTGACAGCTTGGCGGCGCCCAATAAGGTAGTCGTGGAACCAGTTTAGTACCGAGCAGGAAAAGTTTAGACTCTTCATTTTTACAAGAAGCTTTACGTGGTTAACCCGGTCAAAGGCTTTGCTAAAATCAAATAGCACTAATACAGTGACCATTTTCTTATCAATAGCACCTCGTATATCATCAGTGACTTTTAAAAGGGCGGATTGAGTACTGAAACCCTGTCGAAAACCAGATTGATATGGGTCCAATCTTTTATTAACAGTCAAATAATTTGTTGTTTGTTGATACACAATTCGCTCGAGAACCTTAGATATTGCACATAGTATGGATATTGGACGGAAATTCGAAGGAGAATTTGGCTTTTTAACTTTGTTAATTGGTCTAACTAAAGCAGTTTTCCAACAGGAGGGATATTTAGAGGAAGAGAGCGAGTAATTAAAAATGTCGAGAATGGCAGGCGTGGTTAAATCTAAGGATTTTTTAATAACGTCAATGGGGATTGCATCAGTACCTGTAGCTTTGGATTTCGAGTATGCAAGGAATTTCAGCAGAACTTCAGGGGTAATATGTTCAAAGTAAAAGTTGGTGTCACAAAACGGGACGTGGGGGTCTGTGACTATAGCTGCTGCTGAATGAAGGAAAGTAGATCATAAGCAGAGTCGAAAAAAAAGAGTAGAGATAGATCTGGTCTTGATAGTGCATAAAACATGGAGAAGTTTCCCTAACTTTCAACAAAACCTACCATTCAACGGTGGAATACTTATTTTAAAAATGCACATTCATATAACCCTATGACCACGTCCCAGAAATACTCTAACTCCATTTTTGAAGGGCTTCCGCCTCGTTCATACAATAGCAAATTTACACTTAGGCTGGTTTTCGGGTTTCGTCCGCGTAGGCATCATTGTTGATGGCTCAACTATCAAAAAAGATGTTCTTTGTTGTTGTCAAGGGTTGTCTATGTTGATGTGCAGAAACTCGTCACATCATATTTGCACATCAGCTTTGTTGATGAGCCATCTACAAAGATGCCAACGCGGACGAAACCCAAAAACCAGCCTAACTGCGAACCTGAACGCCGCGAAAACGTACGTCAGGAAGTGGCTAATTTAGTCAAGGCCTCTTTGCGTAAGTTACGCTGACAGTCGTGAAAAATGTTATGCAAATACATCAAAATGACATCATATAATCACAGAATTTGAAAGACAGGAAAAGCACTTTCCATTTCACCTGTACTGATACTGAAGCGTTCTCTTTCGAATCGTCCATTCATTACTCCCGCAAAGTTCTTTTAACTGGACTTCTTCATATGATTTCACATGGGTTTCCTTGTGGAGCTTTCCGTTTAGAAGCTACAAGTTAAGACGTTTGCAGAGTGTTTAGCTAAACACTGTCTCTACTCATAAAGTAAATGGAAGGTTTATACTGGCGTAATCTACCGTGATGTCTCACTGATTTTCTCTCTCTTTAGTGTTTATTCTTTGTTTTTTTTGACCGAACAAATATTATTTGAACTTTAACAACGTGATTCTGTGATCGACTGCTTCTTTGATGCGCATAATGCAATTTTCTCGTCATGGGCATTCAATGATTTCTTTCGTCCTGAGGCTCACGACCTCGATTGATGTGGCTGAGAAGTATTTTCACGATTGAACATCCAAAATTCGAAATAAAAAACATTGGCCTCTGACGGAAACCTCGAGGTTGACAATTATTTTACGAAGGACATAATACCACAAATAAGAAAGCCTATGGCCGCCGAGTAGATATTTCGGGAATCGGAAAGTAAATTATGGGAGCAAATACGGAATAGGTTTCAACCAAATAGACATGTCGGAAACCCGTCGGCATAGAATCAAGCCTTCGATGACATGCGTTGACGGAAAAGTTATCCGGGAGGTCACACAAACTTTTTTCGGGTGTGACAACACACAAATTTGAGGAATTTTTGTTGTTTACAGTAAAAGTTCAGCAAAAAAGCAGATCTTCGTCCAATTAGGATTAAAAAAGTTTCTCCACTCCAATTAGGTAATATTATTTAGCATGACTGTACATTTGAATGCGGATGGTTATTTTTTTCAACAACTTGAACACCCTTGTTGTCTGCGTGGACCGGAAGTAACCGACCCAATTTTAATCGAGCAGTAATTGCATCTTTGGAATTCCAGTACAATTTGCGTTGTAGATTCCTGGGTGAAATATGAGGTTTTCTACACCCACAAGGGAGAGGAAACGTTTTAAGAATTCAAGAAATGCTTCCAAAAGTGATTACGTGCTTTGACAACGCGTGAAGATCCGAGGCAGCTGCGGGCTTGGATATTTTCAGAGAAAAGAATTTCCCCTCATCCCCTCCCCAGGCTCCTACAGATCGTCGATCATCCCTTATAATACGCACCAACTCACTCGTGCATTAATCCACAGGTGATGGGATGAACTCATCCTTTTTATTAGAACACGTTATAGAAAAAGAGGGATAAATGAGGACATTCAAGGTGATTGTAGAGATCTATCACTACCTTTTAAATCCAATGAATTAGACTCAATTCCTAAAAAAAATCATAATTCTAATTTTACAAATATTTCAGCAACTCACCACATTACTTTTAGAGAAATTCCCAAAATATCTCAATCGTTTCCTATGGAATATGATACAGCTGTGCGAAACAGAAACACATCGTCACCCTTCATAATTACCAAGGAATGTCTGTCAGTTTGTTATGCTACCGAGGGCCCGTTATTGCATGAAGAACTAATTATCAATTAATTATTCTCTAATTATCACATATTATCAAGTAATTATCAAATAATACTAGCTTCAGTCTCAAGGTATCAAATTTTGTTTTTGAGATCATGATATATATAACGAATTTCCACAAGATATTTTCTGATTAATTAAAGTTTAATTAACTGAAGAATGTCAGTCGGCCCGTCACGTCAGTTTTAGAGGTTTTCAAGACACCTAGGAGGTTTGTATTTATCAGGAATACTGCTCATGTCCTAAAACTTACCAAAAAATATTAACAACTCCGAAAAACGACGGGAAGGATTTATTTTCACCCCATATTTTCAACTTTTAGCCCCAGTTACAGAAATAATTTACTTGGTACAGGGGTTTCTTTTTTTGCTTTTTTAAGTTACTTGAACTCAAGATATAGTGGTGATGTTTACATTATTGGACAACTGAAGGAATTTAAATACAGTTGAATTTGGTAATAAAAATAGAACAAAATTTATGCGGTTACTTTTGCCGTGTATTTGATAAGCTTTCAGCTTCATATGAAAAACATTGGGTTCAGTGGATGGGTTTATATTTTTAGCTATATAAAATTACTTTCACTCAAGACATAAGGTGGGAAATTCCACTGCCGCATTGATAAAATACAGCACGTTCTCATCCTTTGATTCGATATTCCTATAAACTTTTAATTTGCCTTCAAATTTGTGCATTTGAGTTCAAAATTTTCAATTTCTCTCATGTTTTCATCAATATATCTTTTCTAATTTTTTTGGCAACAGTGGTTTTAGTGGTTTTAAATGGGAACTAATGCCTGAGACCTTTATGACTTAGGTTACGTGATCAAATATGTGGACTAACTGATATTTCAGTGGTGTAATTTTTCTCCCACCCTCTGAAGGGGTACTTAATGTATGGTATATGGTATCCTAAATGATTGCGCATGGTGCACGTCACATAAACGGAATTCTTTCAATTCAATTCAACTATTTAAATTTTTTCCCCTTCCCGTTAATTTTCAACAGGTACTTTCCGAATAATTAATATAATAAGGAAGATCTGACGCAAATTTTGCGTCAATGTTACAACAGAGGGTAGTTTTTACATTATCTACATTACTTTTAAAAATAGACAGCTAACGGCGAAAAGAAATTAGACATGTTGTAGACCCAAGCACGTCCATTTAGATAAAAGGGATAGTTCAGTAAAAATCAAACGAAGATTTTACGTCATCAATTTTACCATATTTAGTCCACGCTTAACAAAGCAGCGTAAATTTTAAAATTAAGTTCAAATGTGTTCTCCGCTATGACTTGGAAAAATTCTCGCTAGACCTGAACATCACGAGGAAATTGCATCACCGCCAATAAAGTATCGCGCCTACTTTTTTTCCGGGAAAAATCTGAATGGCTGCCAAAATGAAGCGAATATGTGTACACTTGCGAGGGCGTTAAAAACAGAAGAGGAATGAAAACGTGAGTCACACGCTCACACAACCGTCGACCTCATTGGCGCGCAGCGCGAAGAAAGAGAGGAATGGATTGGCATTTGAAATAAAGGTGTCGGCATTTATCTGCTTTGAAGTACTTACGCGAGATTCGAGCGGATCGAAACGAAACGGTATTATGACTTAAAAATCATTATTTAAATAAGTTTTTTTAAACAACGTTTTTAAAACGGACTAAGAAGTGAGAACGAAGGCTTTTGCGGTGCTCTACGTTGATCTCCTTTATTTTTCGGGATCTACCGCGTATTTTTGTTGTATAGTGATAACAGTTTCGCTGACATTACTGTCAGAGTCTTCAGGTCGAATATGCCGGTTCATGAGTTTGGCCCACATAATATAGGACCTATTTCCCGCCAATTTTTGGTGCTGCTCTCTCATTGGTCCTTTTTAGGATGCTCCTTCATGTATCGTCCAGGTGGTATCCTCTGTCTCTCTGTTGAAGTTGTCCGTCCGTGCTATCTCGATCGATTCCCTAATTAGCCTAGGGTAATATCTGTTTTCTCTCACTATTACCTTGGCCTCAATTTTATGTCAATTTTTGTCATATGTCAACGTCAAATTTTATGTCATGTCCCGGGGTCCAGATGTGCTCCGATACGGCTCCGACAGGTGCAACTGTCCATTTTTCGTTGCTCTCCGGTGTTCCTGCATTCTATTGAAACTGTTGTCTGGAAACTGTTGTCTCTATACCACAAAATACGCGATAGATCCCGAAAAATGAAGGAGATCAACGGACTAAGAAGTATAAAATAATTTCTCCAGCACCATACAGATTCCTAACCCCATACGGATTGTCCAGAAACTTTGTGATTGTGAATTTTAATAGCTATGAAAATACTTGTTAGATAACAAACGAAAACCGTGGGGCGGATGAAAGAGATAACTGAAGCATGAAATGCTTACCTGAGTCACTAACAATTTTATCGTGCTGCAAATGATATGAACTGTTGTGTGTGTTTTCTCTACGACGGCTACTCCATACACTCCCTTACTATTATCTATTTCACGCGCTCCACGTTTTTCGTTTTAAATCTTACAAGTATTTGAGAGAGGCTGGATGATTCGGTGAAACTCATTGAAGAATTAGGAAAGCGTCTGGATGAGTGTAGTGATAAAGTTGAATCACTGCAAAGTGAAAATATTCATCTACGAAAGAATATTGAAGTTTGTCTAAATCGCATTGATGATTTAGAGCAACGAATGCTTTCCAATTGCGTTGAAATTCACGGAGTTCCTGCAATGCAAAACGAATGCTTACTGGATACAGTTTGTAAAATAGGGTCTGAGTTAGGGTTAGAAGTATGTGTCGATGACATTGACAAATGTTATCGCTACAAATCGAAATCCGGTGCTTCGGTCGGAGGTATCCACGTGCAGTTCGTGAGGCAACGCATCAAGGACGATTTCCTGGCGAAACGGAGGGTGAAACGGAACCTCTCCACCCGTCACCTGGGTTTCAACGTTCCTGAGTCACCTGTTTACGTCAATGAGGCCCTCTGTCCTGGGAGACGCAGACTGCTCAGCGCGGCGAGAGAGGCTAAGAAAAATAAGAAATTTGACTACCTGTGGGTAAGACAAGGCAAGATAATGATGAGAAAGGCTGAGAAAATGCCCGTACTCGTGATTACTTGCCTGGAGGATTTGACTAAATTGTGACTTTTCCTTTCAATGATTGCAAACCCTGTTGATGAATTGTTCAGCGTAAAGCCTACAGTAATGATGTTGCATCAAAACATACGCAGTATGAGAAGTAACTTCGATTTATTTCTGTTGACTCTAAATAACTTACCACGGTTGCCAGAAGTTATAATTTTATCTGAAATTTGGATCAGAAAAGAGGAAGCAAACCTATATCATATTAATGGGTATAATAATATTGCTAATTGCAACAACAACTATAGAGCCAGAGGTGTATTTATGTACTTAAAATGTAATTTAAAGGTTGAAAATGTGCATATTGAATCAAATACTTCTGCTGACTGTCTGTTGATTAGTCTGAAATGTGAACTTATAAATTTAGATATTATCTCGGTCTACAGGGACCAAAACATTCCCGTAACATCCTTTTTAAAAGAATTGGAACCATTGTTAGGGCGCTCTAAAAATAATTATGTATATATATAATATATAAAAATAACATGAATATTAATATTTTAGATTGTAATAGTGTTTCAGACGAATATTTTAGCCTAATGAGCTCATATGGTCTAACTAGTATGGTTAATGAGCCTACACGAATAACCTCATCAACTGCTACATGTATTGACCATGTTTTTGTCCGGATTTTTAACTCATTTAAATTTGAAATAAGCGCAAGAGTAGCTCACTTGTCAGTAACTGATCATTCTGCGACTGTATTGTCCATCTCAGGTAGTAGCATGATCAAAAAACGTAAATGTTCATAGTTCTTCCTCCATTAATTCTAATTATATTCAATACGACGTATTAAAAAGTAGACTTGGTGCCATCGATTGGGGTCCTGTTTACTATGAAACAAACGTATCGAAAAGCTTTACTTTATTCTTAGATCTAATGAAAAGCTGTGTCCAGGACTCAAAACTCCATACCCAACGTGTAGTTAACTTTAAAAAATTAAAACCTTGGATGACTGATATATTATTGATAAAAATGGACCTCAAAAACCACTTACTTAATAAGCTGCAGAAGCATCCGCATAATGAGGAGTTAAGAAAGAGAACAATTAAACTTAAAAACAAATTGCGAGCAGACATAAGAGAAGCTGCTAATAGTTACTATGTGAAACAATTTGACAAGTGGAAAGGCAACGCAAAAGAACAGTGGAGGGTATTGAAAGAACTAACTGGTGATAAACTAAAAGATTCTCACATACCAGAGCTAGTGATTAATAACCAACTTCTCACAGATCCTGCAGTTTTAGCGAGAGAATTTAACAAATATTTTATTAGTGTTTTCGAGTCCACCAAAAAAATCTCCCTTCAGCATGGAAATTCTTCTGGGCCTGAAATCCTATATCCCAATCTTCTTATCCTATCCTATCCCAATCTTAAATATCCTAATTCAATGTATCTAGAACCTGTGTCATCTTTTGAAATACGTGAAATTGTGAGCTCTCTTCAATCTGGAAAATCCGCTGGTCCAGACGGAACGAATGTAACAATGCTAAAAAACATAATTGACCTCATTGCTGATGCTCTGACCCATATTTTTAATATAAGCTTTATTCAAGGCGAATTTCCCGATGACCTAAAGAAAGCTATCGTTATACCCCTACATAAAAAAGGTGACCGACGAAATATAACAAACTATAGGCCAATTTCATTGTTATCTGTTCACTCGAAAATTCTTGAGAAACTAGTTAAAAAAAGGCTTTTGTCCTACCTGGACAAGCAAAATTTTTTAAGTAGCAACCAATACGGGTTCATAAAGGGTAAAGGAACAGAAGATGCCTTAGAAAGCTTCATGACACATGTCTACAACGCAATTAATTCGAATAAACGCGTTGCTGTCCTATTCCTAGATATAAAAAAGGCCTTTGATTCCATAAATCATGATATTTTGTTGGAAAAGTTAAGTAGAATAGGTGTTCGTGGCACACCATGGAAATGGTTTAAGAGTTATTTGTATTCTCGCTCACAGTGTGTACGTGTAAATGATTGTGTCAGTGACTTTGAAACCATATGTTCAGGTGTGCCTCAAGGCTCAGTGTTAGGTCCAATATTATTTCTTATCTATATTAATGACTTATGTAACTCTAAATTCACCGGAAAATTAATTGCCTTCGCTGATGATATTGCACTTATTCATGAAGGATCATCTTGGGAAGAGGTTAGACTTAATATGGAAGCAGACCTAAGCATACTTAGTGAATGGATGGAAAATAATAAATTATTGTTGAGTGAAAAGACGAAATTTTTGTGCTTTAATGTATGTAATCGTTTCTCAATTAATTGGCAATTAACCTATCATAAACCAAGTTGTGATCGAACCTTTTGTAATAACTGTATACAAATTGAATGTGTGCCTGAATACAAATACTTGGGAGTGACTGTAGACCAGCATTTAAAGTGGGATAAACACATAAATCGAATTTCAAGGGAACTTAAATTTATCCACGCGAAGTTTTATTTCCTTCGAAATAAATGTCCCCGACAATTCATTAAAACTATTTATCATGCTTTAGTGCAATCAAAATTAAACTACGGGATAATCTGCTGGGGAGGTGCCTACAAAAATTCGCTCAATCCGATGCTGATTCTCCAAAAAGCAATAGTGAGACTGATTGCTAGAAAATGTCAATTTGAACCGTCCTTCCCCATATTTGTGGATTTACAGTTACTCCCTTTACGTCATCTTTACGTGTACAAAGTATTGAAATTGTTCTACCTCAGAAGTGGTAATAAACCTAAGGAAGAACCAATAACCAATGTTTACAACCTAAGATCTACAAAAATGTATGTTTTGCCCAAACCAAATCTGACCGTGTTCAAACGCTCATTTATCTATGTAGGGCCAACATTATTTTCTAGATTGTCAGATAGTATAAGAGGTTCAAAAAGTTTAACATCTTTTTTGAAAGGAGTAAAGAAATGGTTACTTAATGTAGAAAATCCAGATGTATTTTTTTGTTAATAGTAAGGTTAATACTCACTATATTTTGTATGCACGACAGGTTGTAACTAAAAAACAAATTGTTATCTTTTCATGCATTTATTTATGTCTCGTAACTGGTCTCAGTTTACTTATATTGTAATTTATCTTGAGGTATCCCAATACAGGCAATGCCTAAAGGGATTCCTAATTTAATTTATCCTTATTTAATTGAAATGTAAATATGCTTGTAATGTTGATTCTAAGGGATAAATAAATATTATTATTATTATTATTATTATTTTCGCAACTATTAAAATAAAAAAGCGCATATTTTCTGGACACTCCGTTTGGGGTTTAGAATCTGTTTGGGGTTATAAATCTGCATGGGGCTAGGAGAATTAATTTTATATCTCTTAGTCCGTTTTAAAAGCGTGATTGTTGAAAAAAATTTATTTAAATAATTATTTTATGCGTTTTAGTCATGTGTGACCATATCTGGAATGTATTTTTTTACTTATCTGCCAATAGAACTGTACAGTTCAGCGGATAGTACGAATTAATTCGTCAATAGTATCGCATTAGATGACACAGGCTTTTCCATTTTGCGCCCCCATTATTCACCTGGTCCTAACTTCTATCATTATTTTAGCATTATTCAATGTCAAATGAGGAAAATTCCCCTCCAAATCCTTGGCAAGCATAGGGTTTCATTGCCGTCTTAATGGCCGAGGACTCGAGAGGGTTTGAGCAGTACTCGTAGCCACGTCCGACGCCCATCGGATTGGTGGCTACGCTGCAGTTGGGTCGTGTGTACGGAGTAGACGGAGGGACCCAAGTATAACGGCCTTCTGCATGCGAGCTGCAAGTGACTCCGCCTGTGCCACGCAGGACGGAATACACTTACTTGATGCTCTCCAGCAGCGAGTCCTATTAGTGTTACTATTATTATTTAGTAATATATTATATACGTATTACCATTGCATTTTATTGCATGGCCATCCAGTTCTGAGACATGTTTAAAGTTTCATGTATCTAGCGCCAAACAGACAAACAAGAAAGCGAGTTAATAAAAACGGTAAAAATACCGACGCTACCCATCGGTAACCAGCCCAAGATACCTAATTTGTCTCAGTACGATTTGGTATGGATGAATACCTAACTATTAACGCAAAAATAAACGATTGTATTCAGAACGTTTCAAGGGGGGAAAGAGTGAAAACAATTGTCGGCATTTATCTGCAATTTATTTATGATTAGTTATTGACACCTATCATACTAAGTTACCTCTTCCAGGTAGATCATCAAAAACTCTCTGTCTTCCCTCGTCGCTACGAGTATCTCCCGGCCAACGCCCGGATCGAGAAAGAAAAGGGGGTGAACTATGCATTCTTTTTGTTCAATTGGTTTCTCATTTCGGCCTTAACCACGATTCATTGCAGGAAAGAAAAGATCATGGAATAACTATCAAAGACAATGCAGTTTTGGCGACATTACGATAGCATTTGCGATGTAGTCACAGCGGATTCGGGTATCTACACCCGCGGGGTAACTACCTCCGGCTCGGCAGGAAGCTCTCGCTTATACCCGAGCGTGGATGGTAGTGGTAGAAGGGGACAGGGATGGGAAGGGAAGGTAAGCGAGCCACAACCCATTCGAGGCCGACACCAATGAGGCGGATTGAGGTCAAAAGGACCTCAATTGGGCCTCCGCCTCCCCGAAGTGCTCGTATTAGTTTGGTTACCCCAGACAACTGAGACGAGAAGCCGTCGATCTCGCTTTCGTGAAAAACCTAGCGCACATCTTTGAGAACCGGAAGAGCCCGTTGCCCAAAAGATTGGGATTAGGTATCTCCCTGGCTCCTTTTCACGGTTGACGCCGTGCGGTCTGCCGGAGTACGTCCTCGAGTCGGGGACCACATGGAGTAGTCACATTCGGTGTAGTCACAACGGGAGTCTGAGAGCGAGTGAATTTTCGAGGTGCTAGGTCAAGCCAGCTGTATGCTAATTGGCAGTGGGAAAAATCTCGTGGCGGCCAACTTTTTCTTTGCTCACCCCCAATATGTTTAGGTCAGCCTCCCTGTTTCCAAGACATTTGAAAAAGATAATTAGCGTGGCCATCAAGTGTCGTAATGGCTGATGAAAGGACTTGGTTGGGAGCCGTTAGAGACTGGGAGGCTACATGATAGGCTCAGATTACTTGAAAATAAAAAAAAAAAAGAAAAACAGATTTCAGATCAGGCGATTTAAAGAGTGACATGAAGAGTGACATACAGCGATGCCTCAGTTTTCTTCGACTAATTGATCCGAAAGCAATCCAGAAAGTACGAAACTGACGAAAACCGAAGCAATTATCTCCATACGAATCAATTTTAATCCAATTCAATCCGTTCTAGATACTTCGAGGTACATACCAAAAACATTTTCCCCTCCTCAGCTAACAACACGAGCCAGTATACGCACGCTACCACGACCACTGCAGAAACGATTTCAGCGGCATGCGGAAGATGAGGAGCCTGCTCACTAGACCTAGTCAACGGTCTTCTTATAAAAGGTGTCACATTTTTCCTAGAAACGAAGACAAAAAAACAAAGACACAGTGCCCTAAATGCTACAATGACGTGTGCAATTCTCATATGAATCTTGTACGTCAAGAATGTGAATACAAAAACCTTTCTATTTCAAAGTTAATGTTTAAATATTTTTATAATTCGTTTTTGGTTCAAAAGTATTCTAAAAGTTAATTATTAAGACAATTTAATTATTTTCATTAATAAAAGTTTGATTTTGCATGTATTTTGCGTTTTGATTCCATGAACAAAACTGGGGTGTCCAACACCCCACGCGACCGTTTACGTTAGTTTTTAAGCGCGCCAGATTACGGGTTAAAGAGAATTAATGTAGTGTGTATTGAATAATGAAAAAGAAAACTTTTTTTGATTCCATCAATTTCTTTTAAGGTAATTTTAAGGTTCCCGAAGATGACGCTGCTCCGTAGAAACTAGTAGTACCTCTAAATAACTTGGTGAAATCAAACAAAGTTTTCCTTTTCATTATTCATAATGAACTTCCAACAAGTCGAGCCTGAAGCCATTCAGATCACAGTGTGTGTATTACTAAAAACAGTAAATTCGATGGAATAAGGTTTCGCTTTGTGAATATAGCACATGAAAAAACAAAATGACTGGGTATATTTTTCACACAGTTTTATTTTCAGACGGATTCATCGCATAGGCGATATCTTCAGGTGGACCTCCTATCTTCGGTTCACCTAAAGATGTCGCCTGTGTGATGAAACCGTCTGAAAATAAAACTGTGAGAAAAATAAACAAAGTCATTTTTGTTTCTCACTAAAAACAATAATATATTTATATAAAATGAATATAAAATACTAGTGTACCTACGGAAGGCAGAGTGCGGCGTATGGAAGATGGCGAGGAGGGGAAAGAGAGAGGATGGACATGGTAGTTTGGAATAGGAATCCCCCTCCATAGGGATCTTGGGTATCAAGGCACTATTAGGGGTCACTTCCCTTCCTGGGAGCCAATTCTGTTTCATCATAACGCCATAGCGCCATAGCGCCATGCGGTATAATTAGAAGGAGATTTTAGTAGGAGAGAATTAGGAGTAGCTCCGCGACAATGACATTCTGATTTTCGGATCTCGCGCCATTTTAGCTTTCGCAACGCTTATTTATCTTATTGTTGCAATGGTCGTGACGTCGAAAGAAACAGAATCGCGCGCGGCGCCTCGCTAGCGACAGCAGACGCTATTATATCACTGCGTTATGATACCGTATGCAGAAACAGAATAGCCCTTTTTACACCAGGTCCAATCCTTAGAGTCAGTGGACCCTGACGCAAAAGAAAGCTGTCCAAAGAGGTCTGTTTTTTCCCGGAGTGATGCTCACGCAACGAGAAAATACGTCTCACTGAGCAGGAGAGCGCGTGGGTCAACCTTTGTATTCGCAAACTTTAAAGCTGAGTTACTTAGGTACGCCAACGAAATACAAGGCAACCGACGAAAAGCTAAACAAATTTTTCGATTGAAAAAATCAACGAAAACCCAACCACCGACAGTTGACGTCTACACCTACATACTACCCCGCGAGCTGCCGCATGGGCATGTGGCAGGGGGTGTCAGGTCACCAGCAGTGTAAAGGTGTAAGTTTTTTGGAGATGAAATGGTGGCATGAAATATAGGAGTATATTTAGTGGAGCACAACTTTTGTGGTCGCTTATTGTTCGCGGAAAGAACGAGTTTTTGTACCTATCTGTTCGATAGAGTATCTATATTTCTTATTTTATCTGTCAGACCTAGAGATGTAGTGAGGAGTCATGATAATATTCTCCATGTCGTAACTGTGTCCGGCGAGACGTAGTGGAAGGATATCATAATGAAACACTGAAGAATATAGCACTTCTTCCACAGGTTTAGTTTCTAAGGTACAACGCATTTCAGCTTGACAGCTGAAAAATATCAGTTCTGAATGTATCAAGCAACCTAAGCCTAGCGTATAGCCTCCGAATCTCAAGGGGCTCCCACTTTAATCCCTCTAAAAGCTGTGAGACACTATATGTACGCTCGTAGCAGTTTTCAACGAAGCACGCTGCTTTCCTTTGCATTTTACTAATTTTTTTGGTTAAATCTATTTGACCAGGGTCCCAAATGCTCACGGCGTATTCGAGGTGTGGCCTAGCCAGAGCGAAGTAGCATCTCTCTTTGAGTTTTTCATCCGAGGACCTTCCTATTATTCGTTTAATATAACCTAGTTTCTTTAACGCTGCGCCACATGTGTTCTGTATGTGTAATCAGATATATCAGATGTTTAAGTAATTCCGAGATATTTCACTGTATCTGAAGATTTTGTTTACTCCACCCACAATATAGGTATGGCATTTGTGTGATGACTTTCGCAGTAAGTGAAATGTGGTGCATTAACTAATATTTAATTCTAACCCCCACTCCTGGCACCACGAATGAACGTTGTTAAGGTCCGATGACAGAGCTTCAAAGTCCGCGTCTTCGCTCATTTCACGGTAGACAACCGTATCGTCCGCAAATATACTTAATTTACTACTAACTCTAGAACTGAAGTCATTAATATAAATAATGAATAAGAGAGGGCCGATCACACTTTCCTGAGGAGCACCAGATGTGACTTCGACCATATCAGAGCTTAAACCATCAATAACTACTTTTTGTTTTCGATCCGAAGTTTTTCCGTTTCGTTTCTGAATATTCCGATCCGTTTCGAAGTCACTTATCCAATTCACCATTTTTCTATTAACTATTTCATGATTGCAATTTATATACTAGTATTTTGACCCGGCGCTCTATATCTGGAACTGATCTGTGTAACAAAAAAAGGGAGATACACTTTTCAACTGGTAGGTACAAAAAGCGCCCCTATTATGTGTGCCAATAGTGATTATAACCAAAAGAGTATGAGTATAGCATATGGCGCTTTGCTTACATACAATTCGCCTCTATCCTCACCCCCTCCCCCTCTACCATACCCCCTTCTTCTCTGCTGTCATTATGGCTAGTTAGAACGAGAAGCGTTGTCGGTGATCATTTGTTCAACATCTACAAACTACCCTGCGAGCCGCCATGGAGGCGTGTGGCAGGGATTGTTAGGATACAAGCAATCCTTTCATTTCATCCTTTAATTGTTTGTATCAATCCTTTCCTTGCTTTAAGAGAAATCTCCAAGTTTTTTTACTTTGCCACCGTCTTGGACGCCATTTTGGACTGATTGTCGACCTCTTAAACAGCTTTTTCATATTCATTGGATTTTTACAAAGTAAGGAAAACATTTTCAAAAATTATATTAAAAATTCTTGATTCTATTTCGCACATTTAATAAAAGTACGCGTTAGTCCTTTGTCTATTTTATACCATGCTTTAAGTGAAAGGTTTACACAAGGTAAACTCTGCAAACTACCTATCATTCCCTTATTCGGAGAAATGATTCCTAAATGAGAGTCTTTCCCGTGTCTACCATAGAAATGGGTGGAGTGATTCGGTGGGACTCTCCCGAGGAATGATAACTGCCGATGAAAATGACGAGGTTTTCGTGAAAACTTGGCTGGATTGTAATTCCTTTGGCACGAAAGTTGAAAACTACGCTGTCCGGCGCGAGTTCCTCCACCCCATATTGGGTTCGTTTCCTCATTATCCGTGACTGGGTCCGAGAAATGTTCCGACGTCGGGAATCTTGGACGTAGTTATGCAGAGCAGGCTATCACGTACAAGTTGCGCTATCGCCTAGAACGTTGCCTGTGTACCTATTCGGATGACAAGCTAAGAGGGAAAGCATTCAAGATACGCAGGAGAGAGGAAGCGCCCGATGACGCCACTAGGCGGGAATCCATCGCGTCGTCACACATACTACTCCATGACCACTGCTGGCACGCACGCGTCCCGGTAATCACGAGTTGGGATCCTACATGGTAGCACAGCGCCATCGAAGCGAACGCTAAGCCCGTAACTAAGGAGAACTCGAGAACGCTAAACTTTCGGGCGCTGCGCAGGGGAAGATTTTGGTACATGGGCTACGGAACTTTTAAAATGCTAGGAAACAAGATAAGGGAAGGTTGATCAGTGTGAGGGGTCAAAAATCCTATCCAGCAACTACCAACAAAAGCTCTTCGAGAATGTGAATGACTCACAGCTATGTGGTGTCCCTTTTCGATTCGTTTCGTTCGACCCGTTCCGTTCGACAATGACACCTCCAGATAGGATGTTACTTGAAGGTTCAGAGATGTGATTATGGATTGAAAAACTGTAATTTCCACATGAGATTATTATTTTCACTGCATGACAAAATTTCAAATGGACATTAAAGTGTTTCAATCTAGAATCATGAATTTCGGATATATAAAATGGAGGCCGCCTTGAATACGACAGATATGGGGAAGAATTTGCTTCTCCGATTCGATGATAGTTTAGTTAATAACCATACACTGAGTCACATGTGAAACGTTTACTATCCCAAGTTGATGTTAGTGCAAGTTTAGAACTTGACATTAAGGAAAACATAAAAATCTTTGCCTTCTCAAGCTGATGCTAGTGCAAGTTCAAAGTTCTACATGAACGTGTGTATAAAATATTGGCTTCTCGAACTGATATTTGTACAATATAAGAGTCTTATATACCTGTGTACATATTGTGTTGGAATTCTCAAGTTGATAAGAATGCAAGAAAATGGTCTAACTCGTAGATGAAAACAAAAACAAGTCTGCATCTTTAGCGTGATTATGAGGCAGCCAGTTACAAGTTGTCCGAAGAAGTCCAATAGGTTTAATTCAAGAGGCTGGTGTGGGTTTCAAGTTTTGCAGCGATTGGAGTACTTAGGGCTATGTGCTTCTCCCGCGTTACAGCAAGTGTCTTCGGGAGCGCAGTCAGCATCGCCTTCTTATACGTGGAAGAGCTGAAGAGGTTGCATATGACAAAAGATTGAAAGATAACATTGAGGAGATAATAATAGCAGCGATCACTTCGCTCCTGAAGGCGTATAATTCAAAGCAAGGGAAACGAGCCAAATACTAGGCTTAGTTTAATTTCAAAAACGTTTAGCTTCGTACCACCCGAAACACAAAACTACTCCACGCACGGCGTCGAAAGATAACTTTCGAACCTCCCTAGAGACAGATTTTTCTGCTTTTTCCGGCTTCTTCCCTTGTCTTCACGTTCGAGAAAGCCGGAGGTGGGTAATCTTGCTTGGACGCGCGCCACTTACTTGCTTCGCTCGCTTGTAGGGTTTGCCTCGATGATTTCAGGCTTCTCTCGTTTCAAAACAACGCGGCGTTTCAAGGATTCGCCCGAGAGGAAATATTTTGTTTATCAACGGTTGGAGGGAATTTCAGGAATCACCATTCATTCGGTTAATAGATCGTGGCAGAAACGGAGAGCTTGGAAGCTAATGGAGAGGTGTGTGGTCAAACAGTTTTTGAAGTCACAGTTCACCATGCTTAAACATTTATGTGAGCCAGCCATGAAGGTTTGTTTTAATTTCAACTAGAGATTAAGGTCGAGAATTTTATTTCGGGATTATACGAAAATTTGTTTTTTCTTTCAGTTTCTTATCGCTCATAGAAATGTTGATCGATCACAATGGAAATGGTTGCAGGCTTTACTTTGTGGAAGTGATCCATTATAGATCAAATAAAAATGACTTTGTTAACTCCACTTGACGTTAATTAGGGAGACTCGGATTTCGGGTGTCACCTTGTCAGGTGAAGAACACCTGAAGATTACAAGAAGTATCGAAACCCGGGTCGCGCTAACCTCAAGTGAGGTTAACAAAGTCATTTTTATTTGGTCCATCTTGACTCGATAATAATCGAGAAACTACCATTGTTTTCCATTATTACGTTCTCCGGAAACGCTTGTAGTGTCTCAATATTCGAGAATCTGTAGTCTCGAGATATTACCAATATTTCGTGACTTTTTAATCAGGCATACTAATTAATCCTCACTTCAGCCAGTTTCATTAACGCAGACACCAAACAGGGGCGGGGGATACGAGGGTTGTCGACCACGGTCCACGTTGGGGGGGGAGGAGGGTTGGCGGGATGTCTACGTAGACAATGGCCGTCACGACGCGCGGGAGTGACATTACCAGAGTAGCTTTTCTTTTCCTTACCATTCCCTTAAATCAGCCTTAAATTACAGATAGTCCATTATAATCAATTTATAACCTGTTTCACATCTTTTTCCGCAAAAAAAGAAAAGTCTACGAGGAAAACAGAGGCGGAGGGGGGGGGGTTCCGGATGAAGTCGACGAGTGTACACGATGGGGGACGAAGGGGGGAGGGGGGGGTCAAAAAGTTGCCTATTTTTGTCTACGCAGATTATGGACAGCCCCTTTCATACTCCCTCATTTCAAAATCCATTCAAGTTGTTTTACCATTTGATTATCTCTTCGAAAAAGCTGTGAAACAAGTTTAATTACGGATGCCTCGTGTGGTGGGATTACACGAATCACTTCGGCGTTTTCCACGTTCAATGCCCATACATTCAATTTCGGCTCGCTAGTATCTCAAGACACAACAGAACGCATTTTCTACACAAAGGAAAACGCAACTTCTAGCTAACTAAGTATAGCTCTAAGAACCTTTGGTCGAGAGAACTATACAAATAGTTATATTCGTGGTACACATATTTCAATGCTTCTCATTTCTCATAAAATGGTAATTTTTACTAGCACCGACTGAATATTATATTTATTTACGCAGAGTTAGTGCAAGTTACCTTTAAATGTGAAACGGGAAAATACCAATAAGTAAGCAAAGATGATGTTTTATTAGTTTGATGATTCTACGTTGATGCGCCATCATCATGTCCCCTGTAAGAGGTCTAATATCTATTCAAATGTATACAAAGGAGAGGTATTTACTTCGTGAGGACTTAATGGAATTTTCAGCCGACAATTGGCAAGGCTATATTTCACACATAAGAAATGTGGACGAAAAAAATCATCGTCATTATTAAATATTACATAGACTCTACAGATTTTCAAAAATATTTCCGTGTCGACTAATACCTCTTCTCTTACGCCATGAGAATATTTTTCTTCCTCGCTGGAGCTCCAACCACCAAACCAAACATCAAAGATCTTCAATCGCAAGTAATTACCGAGAACCTAGCATCCTACGGACCATGAGGTTGGATGGTGATTGTGAAGGCCAGCAGACTTTCACAATGTCAAGTTGATTTACGTTAATGGCATTGACTTTTTGCAGTGCAGGATGACCCCTTTGCTGGCGCAAGGTTCCGGCGATTCCCGGGAAGTTGTATCTTTTCCCTCTGACACGATCGGAGCCGCCAAGTCTAGCGAGATATTTTAGCCTCGAGCCTCTAGGTGACGTCACCTCCGTGACGAAACTTCGCATCCTATTTATGCTGTTACTTGGCGACGCGCAGGTGTTCGCCCAGCCGAAGAGTGGGTGTCGACCACCACCCGAAGGCCCCATCTCCCTTCAATTTATGTATCTGATCTCCCTGCAACGGTTCACAAATAGATGGGCTCCAATTCCGGTGTACTCGGTGTGAAAAATTACAATAGAATGTAATCAATCACCCTTATACGTGATGAGATTTTCAATAACCGTGAAGAAAAACTAAAGTAATGAGATTCTTTAGAGCAAAGAAAGCGAGGTCCATGATAAAAACAGGATGACGCAAACCGGAGTAGGTAGACCATTGTACTTACTTGGGTAGCACGCTCAAATATAATGGGCATAGTAGCAATGGCATAAGGAGGAAATAGTGTTCATCTACATCTACGAAATACCGTGCAAGCCACCACTAGGGGGTGTGGCACGGGGTGATTCCACAAAAGGCATGAAGCCCTCATCTTAGGTGCAATCCGAAACGCGCACATTCCCCCGGAATGCCAGGCGCAGGCCAAAAGCAGTCAGGATAACAGTGCGCGGTCAGAACAGAAACTAGGAGAGTGCTACGTGGACGAACATGTTACCATGCTGTAAAATACGTAAGATACGACTACTGGTTATAATTACTGCGACAGATAAATAGTGCTACAAGATACTAAATCATGGAAGAGTATATCATACCAGAAATCGCATGCGAGGTTAGAAGCTAATAATGATGTTAAGATATTCAGCACAAGTGCGATAACCAATTTCCCCTAGTCAGGGTCAAGGTATCCTAGAACTGATCTATCCCAACTATTATGGTCCCTTAATGTACGTGAAAAAAATGGCATTTTAAATCAATCAGTTCTGCAGTCTATTTCCTTAATCTTATGCCTGTGATCGTTACTACCATAATAGCTTGCCTCTAGTAAAATGAACCTAAAGAGGCGTTCAGTAATAGAAGATAACTAAAGACGGGTACCTTGGGTAAAGATTCAAAGAAGAGGCCCGTTAAGAGTGTAATATGGAGCGTGGTGTGGTGCTGAAACGAAGACCCTTAGAAGGAAGGACGTGAATAAGCTGCAGACGTTTGAGGCGCGGGTGTGGAACTCATGGAGATGATAAGTTGGACGGAAAGGAAGACAAACGAAGAAGTTTTTAGGATGGTGGGAGAGGAAAGGAAACTTCATAATGAAATCCGAGTAGGTCAAGGTAGGTGGCTAGGCGCGACGGGTTGCTAAAGGTCAGCCCAGGGTAACTCGCCTTCCGAGCAGGATCCTTTTTTGAAAACGTTTCATCCGTTAGGCTTGTACAGGCGCCACCAGTCCGAAAGTAGAGCCATAGCATAATGATATCCATGTTATCACTGGATTTGCGCAAATATTAAGGTAATGTATATTGATAATCGGATGAATCGCTAACGTTGATAATCTTTCAACATTATTCAAGCCTTGAAAAATACAATATAAAAATAACATCGGTAGAAATGAGATATTCGAAGAGGATAATATTTTTCCATCAGGAATGAGCAAGGCATAAAGGCAATCACCCTTTTTCATTTAGGTTTATTAAACATTATATTTATAATTATTCTTGGCCAGAGAGTAGATTAGTTCAACACTGCGAAAGAAGGAATGAAGCTGGGCACGCGGGGAAGGGAAAGAAAATAGGTTTTATAGACCGAACGAATAAGGGTAATAGGGTGCTGAAGCGAGGAAAATAATTTAGGTCGATAAGACCCTGAAAGTGTAAAAAATCGAAAGGAGTTCCTCTGAATTTCAGAAAAAACCAACCACTTATCACTATAGTACTGTGAGAAAAATGGGAAAAAGTTATTTAGGCATTTCAAGTAGGATATCACATCACAAAAATCCAATTAATTTGGCCTCACCACTCTCTAAAAACTAGTTATCCATTACCATATGACGCTATGTTCTGCAGGGAAAATATAATGCGACGGCCTATCAACCCGAAGGCAGCTGGCTCTGAATCCGCATTAGGTATGATTGGTGTCTCACATATGGTTAAGGCTCACGAAGATTAAATCTTAGAAATCAGCAACTTTTTCTCAGTAAGGCCTAACAAACAATATGCTATCAGTATTTGAGATAAGAGACCATAATAGAAGAAGAAATGAGACTTTTGACTAGGCTTGCCGATAGGTAGTGTAGTCAATTGATTCATTTTCTCCCTTATGTTTACATCGTTCTCCACTCCGTTTGTACCATCGGCTCGTCGCGTCGTGCATGCTTCCGGTTTGATTCCCGTGCACCATTGAATGTGTGAATCTGTCAAATAAATATATGCAAACAGTCTTTCTAGGAATGGTAGAATACCTATTATGCAGCGTATGTTAGTGAGATCTCGCTCACTGACAGGATTAGCAGATTTCATCTACACCTACATACTACCCCACGAGCCGCCGCATGGGCGGGTGGCAGGAGGTGGTAGGTCACCAGCCGTGTAAAGATGTAAAAGTTTTGGAGTTGAAATGGTGACATGTCCTATGGGAGTGTATTTGGAGGAGCTCAGTTTCTATTGTGGTAGCTTATTGCACATGGAAAGAGCGAGTTTTTGTACCTATCTGTTCGGCAGTGTATCTCTCTTATTTTATCGCATCTGTCAGGCCTCGAAATGTAGTGAGACCTCATGATAATATTCTTTGTGTCGCTCTGAAACACACCAGTTCTGAATATCTCAAGCAGCCTAAGCCTAGCGTACAGCCTCCGAGTCTCTAGGGGCTCCCACCTTAATCCCTCTAACACTTGTGTAACACTATTGGCTCGTTCGTAGCAGTTTTTAACGAAGCGTGCAGCTTTATTTTTGTATTTTGTTAATCTTTTTGTTAAATCTTTATGACCAGGTTCCCAAATGCTCGCGGCTCGATTTCTGCTAATGCATCCGATGTCGTGGTTATATTAACTATTATAGTGGAAAGTGAGATGCATTTTGGTGAAAAATCACCCCCTCCCATACATTTTTGAGATGAATGGCAGGGTGATACGTAGATGTACATGACTGAGCCTTCAAAACCTGGTGGTGGAGAAGGATGCTGATGACAAAACGGACGGATAAAATAAGAAATGATGAAGTTTATAGAAGAAAGGAAGAGAAAAGGATCATTTGGAGCATTATTCATAAAAAGAAGAACCAGATGATTTGGACATGCTCTGAGGCAAAATGAGTTTGTGAATAACTTAGTTGAAGATAATACAGAGGACAATGTCCCCAGAGGAAGTTCATGGACCCAGGAATATTTTCAAGGACCAAATAAAGAGAAAAGTACATAGGATGAGATAACAGGAGCTAAGGGAACTAGCATTTGATAGGGAAGAGTGGAGGGCTGTAGTCAACCTATCTTAGGATTGAACGACCTATGATAACATTATTAAGATTCTGCGAAATTGCCTTATTAGTCAAATCACCTTGTTTTATTTCCAGCTTTTATTGTAATGATCAGTGACTACACATGAGAAAGGTCTGCTACTGACTGACTGGTACGAGAACCGTTCGACTCCTGCCACATCGACCCGACATCCCGATACACACAATCGACTGACAACATCGATACATTATAACACACCTCAAACCCAAGACTCCCACTGCTACTCCTAGATTCTAGAATAAATGTTACGCAACAACTTCCCGGCCGCGACATTGATGTGGACGGAAGTTGCGTACGCAATTAAAATAGAGTTTTATAAACGGAATTCCACCGTATCAGCCTAATTTGAACATGTGAATAGTTCTAAGTAAACGATTAGGTCATAGCATCAATGCGTGCGTAAACGAGCAACGAACGTCACAAGCGAAACCAAAGCGGAGTGCATGCAAAAAAAGGTGATATCTAAACGACAAAATAGACCAAATAGACCCATAGACCAAATGCTAATAATAATGGATAGACTATTACGCAATTGGGCATCATAATTATCTACATCTACATATAAGATGTGACGTAGATAAGTCTGCAAGCTACCTTAAGCGTGTTTGGCAGGGGGTGAGTTTTCACCAACACGCATAGCAATGTGCATGTAACTTTCACCAATATACACTGGACTATAAGCACTTTACCAGTGCCACAGAAGCTAATGCATTAACGCATAATGCAAATTTGTAAACGAGATACAAGATTCATGCAGGGATCATGAAAAACGTGATGATAATTCCACGTAGTAGATTAAAAAACAAGCACTACGGGGCAAATCAACGAATCAACAACATTACCTGTTGTTAACTTATCTACATCTACGTCATACCCTACAAGCCACCCAAAGGGTGTGTGGCAGGGGGTGCTTCCACACCAGGCATGCATGAATTATACGGCAGAACACCGAAATTACATTGAAACCCGCGTACCACACATGCAAAGCGCCAATTAAAAATCTAATAACCAAGAAACATTCTATCGTCAATCGTTCCAACATTCAAGGGACACAAAGACTACTACTACAGATTCAAAATATCATGCATAAATAAGAACACCAATATTTACATCATGCATAAATAAGAGAGTAGAATATATAACGAGAAAGATTTACTATCTGCCTATTGTAACTATTCGAACTATTTATGACGACGATCAGAGCTGTTATGGTCCCGAATGGTACGCGGAAAAAATGACACTTTATACCTATCGGTTCTACAATCTATCTCTCTAATTTTATTGGCTTGATCTAATCTACTGTAGCACGAGGGGGTTAATAGTATGTTTTTACGTCATTAGAGAAATGATTTTCCTGAAATTTAGTTAGACGGTTAAGCCTATAATTTAATCTACGCTGTGATAGCGATTCCCATCCTAATTCTTCTAACAGTCCAGACACACTAGCCAACTTGTCGTATCATCGTTTCACAAACCTAGCTCCTCTTCGCTCTACGCGATCTAACTCTGATATCAACCCCGTTTCGTATGATTCCCATACACTAACAGCATATTTCAGATGAGGCCTAACGATTGAAAAATAACAACGTTCTTTCACTTTCTCATCACATTTTCCGAGTACTCTCTTGATAAAGCCTAGCTTCCTATATGCTTGACCGCATATTTCCCTAATATGTTTTCCCCAAGATATGTCGTGAGTAATTGTGACCCCTAAGTACTAAACAGACTCGGCGTGAATAATTTCCGTATTATTAATTCTGTAAGCCCTCATTATCATCTGGCGTTCTGCCTGCTGGCAGGTCCCGTACACCACTGCTGTCTCCATCCGATTCTGTCCCGAGCTTCCTTCTTTGCTTCATCATAGCTGATATTCTTCACCTGATCCACC
Organism: Ceriagrion tenellum; assembly: GCA_963169105.1. Classification (NCBI taxonomy): domain Eukaryota; kingdom Metazoa; phylum Arthropoda; class Insecta; order Odonata; family Coenagrionidae; genus Ceriagrion; species Ceriagrion tenellum. Next base: position 4,156,526 of record OY720641.1, on the reverse strand, counting down.
AATTTAATTCTTCTCCTTCCTCTCCTTTTTCTTTCCTTCAATTGAACCCTCAAGTGCCACAGTTATTATACTTTTCCCTCTCATCATATGGCCCAACCAGTTTCCTTTCCTTTTCCTTATTTCCTTTAGGAGCGATCTTCCCTCTTTTACTTTGCTCAAAACCTCTTCATTTCTCATCTTATATACCGATCTTACTTTTTCCAGCCTTCTCCAAACCCAAATTTCATAAGCTTCTATTCTATTCCTTTCCCTATTACCTAATGTCCACGCTTCACATCCATACATGAAAACGCTCCATAAATAACATTTAGCTAGTCTCTTTCTCAGCTCCAGATCCAGGCTTTTATTGCATAGCAAGTTTTTCTTCTGGCTGAAGGCCTCTTTTGCCATTGCTATCCTTGCTTTTATTTCTGCAATACTTCTCCAGTCGTCTGTCACCATTGTTCCTAGGTACTGGTAGCTTTTCACTTTTCCTATTACACCTTCATTTATTTCCACACTCAATAATTCTCACAGATTACTGGCATCACCTTTGCCTTTCCTAGGTTTATCTTCATCCCATATTCCTTCATCCCTTCTTCCAAAACCATTATCAACCTTTGAAGTGATTGCATATCATCTGCTAATATCACCATGTCATCTGCGAATGATATTCTTCATATCTTCCTATCTCCAATGCTGACTCCTTCCTCTCTGCCATCAAAAGATATATGGATCATGTCCTCAGTATATATATTGAACAAGGTTGGCGACAGACAGACAGGTAAGTATGACCTGATGTATAGGAAGGTAAGGGCAGTAACAACTGATAATAAGAAAATGAAGAGTAAAATGAGAGAAATTGAGAGTATAGACGGCAGAATTATGCATGAGAGGAAACAAATAACAGGTAGGTGGACAGAATATTTGGAAGACCTGTATTGCTCAAAGGAGAAGCCAGTGGATTTGGACTTGGAGGCAGAAGAAATGGTGCCCCCGGAAGATAGAGGTTATTCAGTGTTGAAGAGGGAAGTAGAAAAAGTTTTTGAAGAAATGAGAAAAGGGAAGGCAACAGGAATGGAAGCCCTACCTGGCCTATTTTTCTTTTTCCAAAAGCTGACTGCTACACACTTTTTTATGTTTAGCTCCATCTGCCATTTTTCGCACCAAGCATGAATAGCAAGTAGGTCGATTGTTAACGAGTCGCTATCTTCGGAGTTGGTAATATCCCTATACACAACCGCGTCGTCTGCGAAGAGTCTAAGCTTACTTTTAACGACATTGCTAATATCATTTATGTACACGACAAATAAAAGTGGACCAATGACACTCCCTGAGGAACACCCGATATAACGCTGTGTTTGACATGATACCGTCTATGACAACCCTTTGTTCCCGCCCATGTAAGAATTGATTAATCCAACTAATTATGTTTTTATCTATTCCAAACGCTTCTAGTTTTGAGAGTAACTTAACGTGAGGTACCTTATCGAAAGCTTTCTCTAAATCGAGGAATATCGCGTCAACTTGAACATTATTTTCACAATTGGGTTTCGCAAGATCTACCCTTTCGAAATCCGTGTTGGTTATTTATTAATAATTCCTCCCTATCTAAATGACTCATAATAGAGCTTACGATTATGTGTTCAAATACATTACAGGAAATGGATGTGAGAGAAATAGGCCTATAGTTACTAGGGTCTTCTCTGTCGCCGCTTTTGAATATAGGTGTGACATTTGCTACTCTCCAGTCCTTAGGCACTACGTGATCTACTAAAGATTTGGTAAATATTAATTCTAAGTAAGGCGCTGTGTCTGATGCCAATGTTTTATATACACGAGCAGGTATTTGATCTGGGCCGGGGGATTCGTTGGGGTTGATATTTTTTAGCTGATGTTCTATGCCGCGACAATTTATAATAATTTCAGGCATAAATGTTTGGGAACAACCAGGCTGCGGATCGAAAACGTGGTGTACAAGTATTGAAAATACTTTGGAAGAATGAATTTAACGAATTGGCTTTTTGTAGACTGTTGGTTAGCTTTTCCCCTTTGATATTCTTAAGCGTGTGTAATGTTGATTTATTTCCTTGAGTGTCCCTAACATACGACCAAAATGCCTTGGGATTATCGTTCAATTGTTCTCCCAGTAATTTACTTTTGAAATCAGCTAACGCCCTTCGGCACGCTTTTTTTGCTAAGAGTTTAGATATTTTGTAATTTTCGGTGACTGTGTTTAGTTCTTCGGAGGATTTGTTAATTTTTGCCCTTTATAACCTAGCATGACATGTTCTCTGGTGCTTTAATGTTTTCCTAACCTCCGCGTTATACCACCTACGCTCTGAATTGGCTCTTTTCCATTTACTTGGTATGTATTTGCTAACTACTGATCGTGTAACGTTGAGGAAAGTATTCCACAAAACCTCAGTATTACTGTTGATACTTATTTTTTGAAAATTAGTAAATGAATTTTGCAACTCTCGTTTCATACCTTCGTAGTCAGCCTTATTAAACAAGTAGATTTTTCTTTGTGGATTATGTTTCTTGATCATGCTCCCGGAAAAATTAGCTTTAACTGTCTTGTGGTCGCTTATTCCCTTATCCGTACCTATGTTTACAACCATGTGTAGAATATTCGTCGCTAAAAGATCAGGTGTATTTTTCCCTCTCGTTGGAGTAGTGACTAATTGATACAGTGAGTGAGATGTGAATGTATACAGAAGTGACTCACAAAGGTCTTTGTCTTTCCCCCCAGTGATAAAAATGTACGTGTCACAGTCTATGGACGGAAGATTGAAATCCCCACCGATTATAATATGACAGTCGTTTTTTTGAGTGGTTAACTTACTGAGTTGACTTTCTAGTCCTAATATTGGGCTTACATGGGTATCTGGTGGTCTATAATATGGGCACACACAGATTGTTTTTCCTTTAGGATTTTGAATGGAGCACCATACTCTTTCTACCTGGTCGTCGGAAAATGACTCCCTCCTACTAATATAACAATCCTTCACTGAAGTAAAAACTCCTCCCCCGGTTCTTTCGACTCTATCTTTTCTATAAACTGTGAAATTTTTCGGGAATACTTCATTATCTGCGATTTCTTTTCACCACAAATTTCCGTCCCTATAATTAAGTTTGCTTCAGAAGTTTCAATTAGATGGTAGAAGTCAGCTACTTTATTTCCTAAGCTACGGCAGTTTACTACCACGACAGAAAAGGATTAATCAATGAGCGTATTCCCGGAAAGTGTATTCTCATTACAACTAGCTTTCTTAGGTATATTCCAAGTTAAATTACTGCTATTTTTTTAAACTGGCCTCTTACTGTTCTCGTTAGTCTTAACACTTTCTTGGATATAACACTTATGCCTTGCTTCAAGTAATGCCTTATATTTAATAATAAATGTTTCAATTTAATTCCATCTTTATTTACGTACTGGTATTTCCTGTTATAGCAAATGTATTAAACAATAAACAGCCAAATATGTTATACAGTAAAACAGCAGCAACCAATAATTTAATATGGTCTGCTTATAACTAGGCAAAAGGCTCATTCAAACCACCAAAACTGTGAACTTACACCTCACCTGATGAGCCACTGTAGGGCGTGTGGAAGGGGGTGGTTTGGCGACATCTCCAATTTGATGATCATTGTGCATAAGTGGAGCGCTTTCTGTACTTGGAATTAAGTAAGTTGACTTAACATAAGTAATCGTCTCCGGCTTAACTTTGTGGAAGTGTGTTCTATGCATGATAAAAACAACTTAGTTTCAATCCCCACAATTTTATCATACATACGACCCGGGTTTCAGCAACTTCGGGCCATCATCAGGTCTGATGATGTGCCATCATTAGGTGCCTTTATCAGGTGTCCTGATGATGGCACGAAGTTGCTGAAACCCGGGTCGTATGTATGATAAAATTGTGGGGATTGAAACTAAGTTGTTTACATCATGGATTTATCATGAAGTTGACTAAAAACTGTCTTTTTTATTTTTGTGGTTCCTTTCTTGTCTATAGTATGTCACTTATTTTATCGAAGAAGACCAATCTACTCAGGGGAACGGAAATACCTTGTTCGCGATTCAGGTAAACTCAAGTCCCTTTCGTGAAATTCAATCTTGATGCTGTCTCTTTTCTCCCATTTTCATTCATCAATAAATCTGCTTTATTTTTCTGTATTAGTTATTTGTACTGCTGATCTCATTTTCTAGCTTATGCATTATCTCAGTCAGCGTGTTATTATGTTATTCAACTATTCAATCACTTTAATCTTCCTTGCTCAGGAATTTCCTTCAACATTTCATTCTTGTGATTTTCAATGGTGCTATCACAACCAACTTCATCATTGGTTTATCAATCCTAAGATTGGCCGACTGCAGCCCTCCACTCTTCCCTATCTAACACTAGTTCTCTTACTTCCTAGTAGCTCTTCCTCTTGATTGAGTCCACGAAATTATTCCTGGGTATTCCTCTGAGGAATTTTCCCTCAATTTTGCCTACAATTAAGTTCTTCTCAAATCAATTGTGCCTCTGGGAGTCTCCAATCCATCTTGTTCATCCTTTTTCTGTGGTGTTCCATGCCGTCCTCTCCTCTTCTGTACACTTCATCTTTTCTTATTTTTTCCCTCCATTTTATCGTTAGCATCCTCTTCCAGCGTCAGGTTTCGAAGGCCTCTAGTCTTTCCACATTCGACTAGTTCCTTCTAAAATTCAACGTATTGGATCCAAACATTTTCCACTGGCATATGTGGGAGTGGAGGGAAATGTTTCAATCTATCAGATATAGTGGTTCCACAGGCGACAAAGGCGATGAAGGCGGCGGTCGGGGACAAGGGCTGCTCTAAGTTGTATGTGGTAGCCCATGTTGAGACCAATGACGCTGTAAATATGGGATCAGAGGAGATGTTAGACTCTGTGAGAGATCTATGCTCCGAGTTCCGCCGTATTCGCGGAGGGTCGAGTCGCAATATGAGGCTTACCATATGCAGCTAGGTACCTAGGACGGATCGGGGTTCGATGGTTTGGAGCCGAGTGGACAGCATAAACCAGAGGCTCAGTGATGTCTGCGGGAAAGAGGGAGCTGGGTTCTTGGACCTTAGGCCGTTGCTGAATTCGTGTCGGGTGCCACTCAATCGTTCAGGTGTCCACTATACGTATGAGGCATCGCAGGAGGTAGCGAGCAGGATATTAGAGCATACTCGTAGGCCCTTTTTAGGACAGAGAGTTGGGTAGTGAGTAGGTCAAATAGTGGGCCATTAAATAACTTGCCATTCACCAGGATAGTAAAGAATAACGAATTGATCAGACAACACAGTATAGGTTTTGCGGGACGGAAGAAAGAACAGAAAAAGGAAAAACATATCAATCAAAACATCACCCATGAATCTCAAAACGGTAACTTTCCCAATAATTTAGAAAACAGAAACCCCACAAATACAATAAGCAGACATTACAATAGAGGAATTTTCAGTAGTGGTAGTTAATTGTCGTAGTTTAAGAAGCAAGATAACTGAATTCCATCGCAATATAGAGAGTAATAATTCTGACATAATTATAGGAACGGAAAGTTGGTTAACAAGCGATATTGCTGATAGTGAAATTTTTCCAGTAAATTTTAGGGTATACAGGAGAGATCGAGAGGGTCGACCGGGAGGCGAAGTATTTATCGCAGTTAAGAACACATTAGTCAGCAAAATAGAAGTGGTTCCCGAATATATAATAGGAAGTGTATGGTGTTCCTTTCAATGTGCTAATTCAAAAGTAATATACGTTTGTGCCTACTACAGATCACCCCATTCCGATGTACACTCAGTGTTAGAACTCGAGAAACAGATCAGGTTCATTAATTGCCATAGCAATGAACGACAGATTATTGTAGGTCGAGATTTCAATACACCATCGATAGATTGGAAAACATGTATTCATAAGTCTGGGGGTAGGGACAAAGAAATCTGCGAGTCATAGCTTAACCTGTTCGCATCATACGCACTACATCAAATACTAAATTTACCTAATAGAGGGGAGAATGTTCTCGATTTACTTGCCACAAACATCCCTGATAAAGTTATTAAAGTTATAAATGTCGATAGAATAACCGAACACAAGGTAGTATACATAAAATTTTCCCTAAATACTGAAAAAAAATTTAAATTAAAAAGAAAGATTTACCTTTTTAGTAAAGCAGATTTTAATGGATTTAGGCGAGACTTAAAGACTTCTTTTGAAAAATTCTTGACCATCAAAATAAATAGTGATACAGACAATACATGGAAAGAGTTCCTCCAAATTACGCGGTCACTTGTCAACAGATATATACCTCATAAGTGTAAGAGTGAGAATAGGGAACCAAGGTGGTACAACGCGTAGGCTAGAAAATGTTTAAAACGCCAACGAGTCCGCCAAGCGAAACTAAGAAAACTGAAGAAAAATGTAGCTATTACCGATCTAAAAAATACTATAAAACATCATAAAATTTGTAAAGCAGCCGAAAAAACAGCCCTTAGAAAAGAGTTTAGTGAATTCAAGAGAAAAGTACTCGGAGAACAACTAGAGGGAAATCCGAAAGCATTTTGGTCATATGTTAGGGAAGTACAGGGAACTAAAATGTCAACGGTTAATTCCTTGAAAAACGATAGAGGGGAAATACCAACTTCTAGTTTAGATAAGGCTATTTGTTGAAATATTTTTTTCAGAGCGTTTTTAATCAATCTAAGCGTAGTTTGCACGAAACCATGCCAGACCGATTTCAGCAACCAATGCCCCCGTTCAATATATCTTGTAGCAGAATCGTATCCTTACTAAAGAACAATAGCTCGAACAGGTCCTCAGGTCCTGATGAAATTCCAGCTCGTGTGTATAAAGAATTAACTCTCGAAATGCCTCCGTATCTTATAGTAATATTTAATAAATCCCCCGAAGAACACGCGGTTCCCAAAGACTGGAAGATAGAAAATGTGACACCAATTTATAAAAGCGGAGATAAGGAACAGGCATGTAATTATAGAACAATATCATTAACGTCAATATCATGTAAAATTATAGAGCATATAATAGTTACATCAATAAAGGAACACCTCAACAGCCAGGATTTATTGATAACAAACCAGCATGGGTTCAGAAAGGGACGGTCTTGCAGGACTCGATTAGGTCTTTTTGTTCACGATATTTTAGTTTCCGGAGAAGGTAACGTACAGGTAGAAGCAGCGTTTCTTGACTTTAGAAAAGCGTTTGACAAGGTTCCTCACTGTAAGTTACTCGCGAAGTTAGCATCATACGGGATAGACAGTAATATAGTGGGCTGGATAGGAGACTTCTTACATGAACGCGTTCAAAGGGTGGAATTATATGGTGTCAGCTCAGGCGAAGAAAAATTACATCGGGTGTTCCCTAGGGAAGCGTGATAGGTCCAATTTTATTTCTTCTCGACGTAAATGACTTGAATACAGTAATAAAAAATAGTAAGCTCCGTCTTTTTGCCGTTGATGAAGTGGTGTATAAGGAAATTAGAAATGAAGAGGACATCCATTCTTTACCTAAGGATTTAGATGCGATTGATGATTGGTGTGATAGTTGGCAGCTAGAATTAAATTTGAAGAAATGCGCGATAATGAACTTTTGGAAGAAGAATGGCTTTCCCCGGAATAATTACTGTATCAAAGAAAATAAAATGTCTAACGTAGAATCTATTAAATACTTAGGCGTAATAACAACCAATAATCCCTTTCTTATTATGTAGATACTAACCATCTAGCTTCATGTGACCCTATTATCAAGCAAGTCTCCCTTAAAGATCCTACTTTGATGGCAATAGTGCATGTTTGGTGATCTTCACCCCCTACCACACACCCTCGCGGTGGCTCGCAGGGGATTACGCAAATGTAGATGTAGTGCAAATTGGGTTGTTTCGCTAGCCATGACGGTGCATATAAACTTTCTCTAGGTTTGTCCAGTGTGAGTCAAGTCTACTTTCGTGTCCGCTTAATAAGGACGGAAAATGCGGAGGCGTTAAGTGTCTCCTCCCATATCCACGCGGGAAATGTGTCGGAGAATTGTGAATAACGCAGGGTTGCGTCACTCGAGAGGGCGCTAGAGGCGTCCGTTCGAGTGTGACGAAGTGTGGCATGCGTTCAAAAGGCAAGGCAGCGGGAAGGGTGACGTCACGTGAGGTTCTGTCCAAGATTCGCTTGATTATCAAGAAGTCACGTCAAAGGTGTGAGGCCAGGGGGGGGGGGGGATACCCCCACTTTACTTATTTGCCTTCATCGGCGCTTAAATCCACCGCTGAAAGAGTCCGATCGCACTCCCCTCTTGTACATTCCATTCCTCTTTCATTTCTCTAATCAAATAACCAAATTTACCTTTTTATTTTCTGTCATGAGAATTGGGAGACCCAACAAACAATTTGCGGGAACCTTCGAGTAAACTTTAATATTTTACAGCTGGGTTTGAAATAGTTTTAGTCACTTCATCAATTCTCCATTGAAAGATTTCACGGAATGAATCGATAGCCTTCAGACCGCCAACGAAAAATGAAACTTAATATATTATGTACATTTAAACTCAATTTATTTTATCAACTAAATCAGTAATATCTTATGCACTTCAATATACTACGGTAGATCAGATCATGAGAATAAAATAATAGAAATAGACTCCAGAACCGAAAGATTTTGAATGTCGTTTTTCCCGCGATTGACAAAAGAGAATAATGGAGCCAATGAGACTTTGAAGCAAGTGAGACTGTTCCCTTCCGGGGTAGGGACATTCACAAAGTTTCACTCATAAATACATATTTGTACACCTAAGTCTTCTTCAATAATTTCATCCTTACTCACCAATCCTTGCCAACCTCTTTCGCCTCATTCACACCCATACACTGCTTCATACACGCCCTCCTGTTTATAAGACTCCTAATATTCCTCCTCCTAAGAACTTCCTCAACCACATCTTTCTCGGCCTACCTCTACCTCTCGCACCATTCATGTCACTCTTATAGATCCATTTCGTTGTTCCACTGTCATCCATTCCCTCAACATGGTCAAACCAACGAAGCACACTCCTTTCATATATGTCCATTACTGGAGCATCTAACCCACTTTCATTAATTGCCCACTCATTCCTGAATCCATTCCATCTTACTTTTTCCGCAAACACTCCTCAGATAACTCATACCCACGGCGTTTAGTCTACACTTCTACGTCTACATCTACGTAATACCCTGCGAACCACCACGAGGGTGCGTGGCAGGGGGTGAATATCACCAAACATGAACTATTGACATGAAAGTAGGATATTTAATGGAGACATGCTAGATAATAGGGTCACGTGCAGCTAGATGGTTAGTAACTACATAATAAGAAAGAGATAATTGGTAGTTATTACATGCATCATGCACTACAGATTACTTTTACTATATTTCACCCACCTATCCCTTTGCTACGCTGCCTATTGTTCTCTCTTATAGTATGCGGGAAGCATGACTTTTTAAATCTATCGGTACGACAATCTATCTCTCTAATCTTGTTAATCTGATCAAACCTAGCATAATACGCAGGGGTTCTTACTATATATCTAACGTCATCTGTGAACAAATCGGTTTGGAATCAACTAAAAAGTTTTAACCTAAATTTTGACCTGCGTTCTGATAGTAATTCCCATCCTAGTTCTTTTATTCAACTCGTAACCCTTATACAATTATCATAACGGCCTTTACCAAATCTAGTGGATTTCCTTTGCACACGCTCTAATAATTTTATCAAACCTTCCTCGTGCGGATCCCATATGCTAGCGGCATATTCTAAATGAGGCCTGACAAGTGTAAAATAGCTTCTTTCTCGTACTCGCTCATCACATTTGCCTAGAACCCTTTTTACGAATCCTAATCTACGGTTTGCTACACTAGTTATTTGCCTGATTTGTTTCCCCCATGACATGTCTTCAGGGATGGTGACGCCTAAGTATTTAATAGATTCTACGTTAGATATTTTCCTTCCTTTGATGCAATAATTATTCCGGGGAAAGCCATTCTTTTTCCAAAAGTTCATTATCGCGCATTTCTTCAAATTTAATTCTAGCTGCCAACTATCACACTAATCATCAATCGCATCTTAATCCTTAGGTAAAGAATGGATGTCCTCTTCATTTCTAATTTACTTATACACCACTACATCAACGGCAAAAAGACGGAGCTTACTATTTTTTATTACTGTATTCAAGTCATTTACGTCGAGAAGAAATAAAATTGGACCTATCACTCTTCCCTGGGGAACACCCGATGTAACTTTTACTTCGCCTGATCTGACACCATCTAATACCACCCTTTTAACGCGTTCATGTAAGAAGTCTCCTATCCAGCCTAATATATTACTGTCTATCCCGTGTGATGCTAGCCTCGCGAGTAACTTACAGTGGGGAACCTTATCAAACGCTTTTCTAAAGTCAAGAAACGCTGCGTCTACCTGTACGTTACCTTCTCCGGAAACTAAAATATCATGAACAAAAAGACCTAGAACCCGAACTAAATCCCGAACAGGCTCAGTTTTTTATAGTTTTACAATCTGCAGTAAAAGATAATTCTCCGCTCATTACAACGGCCTTGTTTTTCACTTATCCAAATTACCATTTCTGTACAGCAAAATTGCGTGACAGATACAATAAATAACTTTGCTTTGTCTTCAATATGGAGATGAAAACCTTAATGGCTGCGCTAAGATTTTGAAGTAGGTTAGTTGACATGTAAAGTAGTCGATTTATTGATGTGCCACCTAATGCATATTTCTAAATCTGCCGAGCAGTGCTCACACCATATCTTGCATGTTCCCTGCATGACTCGTTTACGTAGTTGCATTATAGATAACCTTAATGGTTTCTGTATCATTTGTAGCATATCTATAATGTTGAGCATGTTGGTGATAAGTTACCCATTGCCAAACACCTAGATGTGGCTTGCAGGGAAATATTTAGATGTACATAAAAGATGTGAATTAGTGATTAAAATTTTCAATTTCATTTGATTCATTTCAATTTGGCCGGAGATAACTTTCGTACCCCAACCGCCCGGTTTAGGGGTGCGAATCTCACATAGGGCTCAGATTGTTGATTGTGCTTAGCAAGTCGATCCATTGACTCTTTCCACGCGTATATCGTGAGGTTATCAGACTAATAGGTATTCGAATTTAGCCGCTTGTAATCGAGTTTATTTTCATCTCGCTATTTTTTATGCGATACCGCTGAGTGAGGGATAAACCACCAAAGCTGAAGTAATCGCTTAATAAGAAAAGATTCTACAGTTCCTTATTTCACCGAAAAACTGATTTCTCATGTTTTATTCTACTCAGTCTCACTCTTGGGCAAATTATTCAACGCCACTTCTGTGTGATTTTTCCAAGAAAAGCTATGAACCAAGATGCACGGGTTGGGTATTCATTGTATCAATTGTGGAGCTGAATTATGGAACGGATGTGGGGAAGCATTTCACGCTTAAAACTTTGGCACCAGGATAAAATATAATAAAAAGAGAAGTTTCAGGCTTGAAGTGGTGGAAGGATTACATCATAATGAAAGTAATGCAAATTTCCATTGGATGAATTTCAACCGACTTATAATTCGATGTACTACTGCATCACCAGGCTATGGTTATTATATTATGAGAATATCTGTAATTTTATGATTATAATATTATGAGGACATCTGTAACTTCTGATAGAAAGAGACAGCTTATAAATTGCAATTGAAGCGCCATTTTGTGACTTATTCAGCAAGAACTTATTCACTACGGTCCTCAATGTGTTCTCTGAGTAAAACTACGAACTCCATTGAGTTTTTAGACAATAATTTACGAAATTAAAATATTATTCATGAAACATAGCAAAGTTAGCAGCGCTACATACTGCTGCTCGGTAATTTTATTTTCATAAGGAAGACGAAAGTTCCGCATTGATATAGCCATAGCTTCAAAATTTCATCCGACGTCAAAGACCTTCAGCAAAACAATCGTTGAAATGATTACGACAAATAATGATAATTACTATGGCGAACTTTGTCACGGCATCGACTCACGGAGCTGCTCATAATACACTGATGGCTTGTGTGAGTTACTCGCCGATTAAAAGGGGGCCACTACTGATGTCATTCAATAAACAGCCACGGACGAATCTAACGGTTAGACACCCGTTGCATATTAACTTGGGATCAGTTCCAGGTCACTCGTGAGTGATAATTCGAAAGTTGTCCAATTTACCTGCGCTACATAATATAGTTGTTCGTTGTTAACGACGTCTAATGAATAAGTTTTTCATATAAAATTCGAAAATAAAGCTGAAAACATACATGCTTAGAGCTACTTTACGTATTATATATTGCAGGATATAGCTCAACCTTCTTCACCTTTTCTTCACTCTCCCAGGTTCTGGTCTGACCGCGCACTCTTATTCTGACTGCTTTTGGCTGCTGCGCCTGGCATTCCGGGTGAACGTACGCGGTTCTGATTTCAGGTGGATGAGTGCTTCAAACGCAAGAAACTGGACTGAATGGAATAAAGACAAACGGAGAAGAAATAAACATGCTCCGCTTCGCAGATGAAATCGCAGTTATAGCTGGAAATCGCGATGATCTTCAAAGGTTACTAAACATCATGTACCAAGTTCTCCAGGAATACAGCATGAAAATAAGTAAGCCGAAGACCAAAATCCAAGTATGCGGAAGAGAAAAGCTGAAGGCAGAAGTCAACCTGAGAAGAGAGAAATTAGAGTAAGTTGACTCCTCCTCATAATCTCAGAAGCACCATCACGTGGGACGGAAGAAGTAAAACGGACATCAATCAGAGAATAACCCCAGCTAAGAAGGCGTTCATGGTAAAAAGACAACTGCTGTGCTCAAAGAAGATAGGACTGCAAACGAGGAAACTGTATGTGAAGACATACGTGTGGAGTGTAGCAATCTATGGATCGAAAGCATGGACCATTTGAAAACCTGACTATAAAAGACAAGAAGCCTTCGAAACCTGGTGCTGGAGGGAGATGCTTAAGATCAAATGGACGGGCAAAATAAGAAATGATGAAGTGTAAAGTAGAATAGGAAAGAACCATGTGGAACACCGTACAGAAGAGACGAACCAGATGAATTGTACACACCTATGGACAGAATGGTATTGTGAAGCACATAATCGAAGGTAAAACAGAGGAAAAAGCCCCCAGAGGAAGACCACGGATTAAGTTCATGGACCAAATAAGGAGAAAAGTACATTGGAAGAGATACCAGGAGGTAAAGGAGCTAGCGTTAGATAGGGAAAGGTGGAGGGCTGCAGTCAACCAATCCTAGGATTGAACGACCAATGAATGATGCCTGGTGTAGAATTACCCCATGCCATTTATCTCGGCGGTGGCTTGCATGGTATTTCGTAGTGGTAGATGTACACAACATAGCTTTTCCTCTCTCTCTCTCTCTCTCTCTCTCTCTCTCTCTCTCTGACGCACCGCTCTGCCCTTTGGGGACATAGCATCCGAAGACGTCACGGGGAAGGAGGTAGACAAGAGGGGAGGAGAAGAGGCCATTAAAAGTCGGAACACACACACTAAGAGAAGGAACGGCGATGTTTTTATTTTTTTTAATCTCCAATAGGTGGCGTGACATCCTCCGTGTCAAGAATCACGTAGAAGGGGAAAGTGGGAAAGGAAACAGAAATGGAAGGAAAGAAAGAGCTGGTAGAGGAAAGAAATATGGTTAAAAGAAGGAGAAAGGAATGAAATGAGGTGATTAAAAATAAGAATAGTGGTGAGCGTAGGGTGACGTCACCCCCCACGCCCTGCCTTGAGTTTTACATGACGTCATCGCGTTGATAAAAAACTACGCAGAGAACGAGAATTAAAAGAGCAGCTCTCTGTGTGTGTGTATGTGGGGAAGGGGAATGCGTTCGAGATGAATATCGTGACTTTGGGGAGTTGAGTGATGGGAGACGATACACAGGCAGGATATTATTTCTTTTTCTTTATAATGGTAGAATGCGATGGGATGTATACGGCTTCGAAAGCGTCATCCCTGGCAGAGGACGAGCCCACGTCGACGATGGAGGACAAAGAACCTGGCGAAGTCACCTCTCCCTTTAAACGCGTCAAACGTAATGCTTTAAATTTACGGTACCCCGGTTGAAATCCTGCGGTCTCTTATTCTTTCGGTGAGTGTCTTGTAAGGAGTTCCCCACGTGATTGCGCGAGAGTTAACAAATACAAAATGTCCAGCTTCGCGTTTCTCACGTTCTTGCGCTAACGTCTTGGAATCCACATGAGGTAGGCTTAAAAACAGAGTTAAAACGCGTGCATAGAAGATCATCAAGATACGTGAAAGGCCGTTATGATAGTCTTGAAAGTGTTACTGACCTGTAGCAACAACTTGGATGGCAATCGCTTTCAGACCGTCGATTGAAAATTAGACTCAATCTTTTATGTAAATATTAAACATATTTATTTTCAGACGAAGTTTTCAATATCTTACGAACTCCAACATACCACGGTAATCAGATAATGAGAATAAAATAAGGGAAATAGATTTTAGAACAAAAATATTTCAAATGTCATTTTTCCCGCGATCGATAAGAGACCTTAATGGCTGCGTTAAGACTTTGTATTAGGTTAGTTGATAGATAGTGTAGATAATTGATTCATATGCACCCTAATGCATGCTTCAACATTTGCCGATTAGTGCTAACACCATGTTTTGCATGTTCCCTGCATGACTCTCGTGTCACGTTCACATAGTTAAATTATAGCTTACCTAAGTATTTTCTGTAGCATTTGTAGCATACCGATAGTGTGGTGTTTCTCAGTGAAAGTTGATTTCTTCACTGTAGTTAATGTTGATGATACGTCACCCCCTGCCAAACACCCTTGTGGTGGCTTGCAGGGTAATCTACATCTACATCTATGTCATACCCTGCAAGCCACCCAAAGGGTGTGGCATGGGGTGCTTCTACACCAGGCATGCATGAATGATACGGTAGAACACCGAAATTACATTGAAACCCGCGTACTACACGTTCAAAGCGCCAATTAAAAATCAAATAACCAAGAAACATTCTATCGTCAATCATTCCAAGATGCAAGGGGTACAAAGACTACTACATATTCAAAATATCATGCATAAAAGATGTAATAAGAAGATGTAGATAACTAAAATCGCCGGCCCCTGTCGGCGGAGGGGTAAAGTCCTCGATTGCTATTTCTAGGGTCGCGGGTTCAAGTCCAGCCTGGGTGGGTTTTTCACCACCCAGGGCATTGACGTGTGTCAATTTCTGTTGGTCCGGTCCCTGGAAAACCTGATGACAGGCTTAGCAGCCTATCGGGATCTCAGGGACATACGGGCCAACAGAATCATCCGGAAGCCAAAAAAAAGGATGACAGGGGGAAGTAATAGTAGATGCGGGAGCAAGTGAAGGGGAAAGTAGTTAAGTCGGTTGGAGCCCGACACCTGAGTCATTGAATGCTCATTTAAATGACTTTCCACGTAAATCGGAAAGAATTCTAGGGCTACACGTCAAGCCAGTATATCTATGTATACTGTGTAAATAATCATGCATCTTGTAATATAAGTGATGCAAGAATTATATTTTCAAATTTTCGTCTCAATCAACCTTTTGAGCTGTACAAACGTTCATTTTCGTCCTCGTGCCTTGTGGCCATCCAGAGTAAGACAGTGCATGTACGTCTTTTAAATTTGCGCTGGAGCAGTAAAGGCGTACGTTCACGCCTCCCATTAAGATGCATAGTGATATGTTGTTCCAACTTATCCTGTTGGCTGGTGAGTCCAATTGTCACTATTAAATGTCTCTGAAGACTCCTGTCACCTATTCCCTTAATATACTATCTAGTTTTAGCCTTGGGTACGTGTACATCACAAGGAGCTGGTTCCATTGATAGATGTTATTGCATTCAAAGATGGTTTCAGTCCTATTCTAAGTTTATATTTTTGAATAAATTTCAAAATTACTTAGAACCTTTACACAGTGTTTTACTCTTAGTCGATCGGTATTGCTGCATTGGCGCATTCATCAGGTCGTCTCCTGATTATGTCCCCTATGCCACGAACCCGGTCGACTAAGAATAAAACACTGTGAAAAAGTTCTAAGTAATTTTGAAATTCATTCAGAATGGATTTTCACAAAGTGAAGCCTGTAACCATCGAAATGATTAATATTTTTGTTCTAATACCATAATCTAAAGGATTTTACTTGGTAATTTTGTTGTCTTTACTTTGGTTTGCTTGTGTAATGTATGATCTTGTTTCCATTGATCGTTTGTCAAACAAACTAGAGTTCAACGTAATAGAATTTTAATCGGAAGTAATTTCATTAAAGAATATCTCACTCCTGAGATCAGGGCAAACGAAAATAAAACACTACTCAAAGGGTCAAAGTATTGTTTTGATACGGATTTACAGCGTAGAATACGAAATTTAGGATAAACTCATTTGTAAATACATGTTATTTATTCGGCAAGGTGCCTTGATATATTTTAGGAACCATTTTATTGATATGAAACGAACGTTTCCGCGTTTAGGAGAAAATAGTAGGAGGAAGTTTAGGAGTATATTTCATCGAATTATTTTAAAATAATTTTAAGTGCCATAAGGATACGCAAGAAAGAGTTTTCAGGTTAACTTTATGTAAGTATAGTTTATCCATATTCGTAAGAATAAAATAACAGTATTTACACACTTTTAATGAAAGCCGACCATGTTTTCGACACTTAATGTCAGTTTTCGGCCTTGATAATGACATAATGTGTCAAAACTATGGTCTGTTTTCATTAAAACAGTGTGAAAATTATTGCTGTTATTATATTCTTACCAATATGGATAAGGCTGCACGTTAAAATAGCATAAAACTGCCAAGAAACCAAATCGGTAAGATGTAATTTTTTTCGCTCTTATCTATAGGTACATATGTATAAATAATAAGCATATGTAGGCGAATTGTAATGGACGTAAAAGAAAATCGCTCCGAATACCTTAACCAAGCGGAGCATGGGTTGGGTGGGAGTGAGAGGAACAACGTGTCAGCTATGGAAGATTTCTGGGGGAAAGCGACAGGTATTAGGGTTCATTCACAGCTATATGGTGTAAATTTTGGAAAATAATCCGAGAAGTTCGTTGGAGATATTTCCCATGGAGCGACATCATCCTTCAAGAAATCAGGAGGAAGTCCAATTCAATCACACATAACAGCATTTGGGAAAAATGGAGGAAGGAATTATCTAAGCACGGAGAATGATAAGGTAGCCTATTATGAGAATTGCCAAAAATGCTGTGTATAATAAACGCTTTTTGAATTTATATAAACTAACTTGGGAATTAAAGATAGCATGTGCCAAGAAATTATTTATCACTACAAGCGACGTCACAGTAAAAATCTCAGCAATATTTTTTCAATATATCTTAAAATGGGAGGTTTTAAAATCTATTCTCGCCCTTCCATGCCACATGTTCTCTTTGTGCCAACGCTAAATCGCTCACTTTCGAATATTTTCTTTTGTGGGTGTTCCTTTTTGAAGTTCCAGAAGTACGTACGTGCAAGAACAGTGGAGAGTAAGCACATTAAACCAATGTTTATACCATATGATTCAGTAGATTATCCGTCAGGATACTGCTAACATCACCATGGATGTCAAAGATAAACTACTTTACGATCATTCTTTCCATCAGGACATTTTTCTGAAAATAAATTTCTGCAACGCTAAGTATGCCACTACTTCTCATAGTAGATATGCTTTGCTAACTATTTAGGGTGTGATGTAATAATACTAAAGAGCTTTTTCAAACGCAATTTTTTAAAATGTCGTCGAACACCACTTCGTGTAATATAGTCAATTTGAAGCAACCACATCTGTTATCCTTAGGTGAATTATGAAAATTACTATAAAGTTTCTTTTGTAGAATATAATATCATATTTAGATTTGGCTTCAGTATTCTGAATTTTTTTCTCATTATCAAAGAAATACTCCAGATCCCACATAAAATAAAAAGTTCGCGCAGTTACAATGGAACCACTTAAATCCAACAATCACTAAGATTCAGGGCTTCTCATACCGTATATATTGAAACAGTTAACGTAAAGATAACAGCTTTACTCGGATTTCTTTGTTAAATCCAAACAGTCAATTAAAGCCCCAAACTGCAACGAAATTTGGAGTAAGGCAATGCGAAAACATAATAAGGTTTAACAACAGCCACTGAAAAAGACGTTGTAATGGCCAGCAAACCAAAGGTTACAATTCAGATATAATATTTTTTCTCACATAATAATAATTTTTCTCACAATTATTCATTTAACAATAATAATTATTCACAATAATATTTTTTTCTCAAATTGTAAACCACTTTTAGGTATGCATTTTAAATATGATTTCCTTTCTGCATTTAGTTTACAAATTTGTGCCGGTTTTCCTTAAACTCATTTGTTAATTATTTACAACACTTAAAGACCCTTTAATCATTTCTGTCATAAGCCGTCACACAATATTGATACCAAATTTGGCGACCATTTGAAAAATTTTGCAGAATCCTTTAACGAATACTTAGCAAATAAGAGGGAAAAATTTGTTGGTCAGAAAGCAGAATTAAGAGTTTCAACCCGTCCGTCTGTCCTCGCGTAAAATAGGACCAGAAATTCGGCCATTATTATTGCTCGACGCAAAAGTTGTGAAGAAAGTAACCATGAGCATAATTTGATGATTGAAAACAAACATCGCAACGATGGTATGAGAGCAGAAAATGAGAATAAATTACTCTTAAAGAACAAACAGAGAGTCACGAAATAAAATCACCATGATCTGACTTTACGAGAGAAAGCTAAAATTCTTTTTAATGATCCTTCTTCATGGCTAAATTCATAAAAATATCTGGGAATATATTTAGACGTTACTATAAACACCCATTTAATATCAGACATTATTTTTTATTTCCCACCCCATACATCTACATCTACGTCATACCCTGCAAGCCACCCAAAGGGTGTGTGGCAGGGGGTATTTCCACACCAGGCAAGCATGAATGATACGGTAGAACACCTAAATTACATTGAAATCATTAGATTGATTCCCATAGCAGGGGAACCGAGACTCAGGTACTGGGAGGGTCGCAGGTGGCGGATAGCGGACATTCCACGAGATACGTTGGACAGCTGTGAATAAGGGGTAACCCGAATAAGCAGCCCCTGACCGAGGCGGCAGCATCATCAGGGTGTGGCGAGGGTAACCTGTGGCGGGGCTGCACTCATCAAAATCCACATGAACCCGATGACGGTGCTGTGGCATGGCGAGTAAGTGCCGCCATCAAATAAGCACTACCCTGTGCTGCCTTGTACAAGTAAGGGGAGGATCCCAAAAGCTAGGAGAAGGAAACTCTGGTGTCAAACCGGGAGTCGGATAGCCTCCTTAAGTCGTAGTGAAGGCGATATCCTAGGAGAAGGACACTCCGAAATCAATTCCCTGGTCCTCCAGGTTGGGGGCTCGCAATAGGCTACCAACCTATTCTGTAAGAACATATTGGGACTAACGTCACACCAAGGCCTTGGAATCGGACAGAAACTTTTGGAAACAGACCTAGGCAAGACAATGGACTTCAATTTGGTTTACAGATTGGACCATGGAATGTTAGAATACTATTTCAGCCTGGCGTAGCTCAAAGTATGGTTGGAGAAGTAGAAAAGTACAAGTTAGACCTAGTAGCCTTACAGGAGATAAGATGGTCGGAAACAGGTTCTGTACAAATGGAGAACTCGATAATCTTTTGTGGTGCATCTGAACCAAACCATACTCTGGAAACGGGCTTTGTTATTAGAAAAAGTTTAAGTAACAATATAGTATATTTTAAGCCAATCAATTCTAGAGTATCCTTACTTCTTTTAGACATGCCCAAGCATAGATTAGCGTTCATTAACTGCTATGCCCCTACTGGGGAAAGTGATGACGTGGTGAAGGATTCCATCTATGAAGAGTTGGAGACTGTATTCGATGATGTCCCAACTGAGTACAGTAAAATAATCTTAGGAGATTTAAGTGCAAAACTAGGGAAAGAGCAAATATTTATGGGCACAATTGGGAGACATAGCTCACATGACGTGACTAATGAATATGGGATAAGAAAGATAAATTTATGTGCCTCCAAAGTAATGTTTGTCAGTAGCACTGATTTTGAAAAGAAAAACATACACTAAGGAACTTGGGTGTCCCCAGACGGTAAATATGTAAATCAGATTGATCATGTGGCAGTTGATTCCCAATATAAGAAGTGGATACTTGATGTAACTACAAAAAGAGGAGCTGAATTCGGCTCAGACTATTTTCTAGTCAAAGTAGTTGTAAGAATTCAGTGGAAATCAAATGTAGTTAAGAAATTGCAAAAAGTAACCGTATTTGACTGTGACAAATTAAATGAAAGCCCATTACAAACTAGTTTTAAGATTACCTTGACAAATCGTTTTGAAGCTTTAAAAGGGAAATTTCCAATAGAAGTGACTGTGAAGAGGTGGGGAACATGTGGAACAGTTTGAAACACGCCATTACAAAAACATCACAAACAGTAATCCCCAAAAAGGTGAGAAAGAGAGAAATATGGTTCAATGAGGAATGTGTGGAAGCGATAAAAGAGAGAGACAAAGAGCGAAAGAGCAATGGGATTCAAGGTGGAAGATATGACGAAGGAAAGGCTGGATTTGACGAAGCAAGAAAAAGAACCCAGGCGACGTTCAGACGAGTTAAGAGTAAAGATTTTACAGATTTAATGATAATTTAAGAAGCACAAACAGATTTTCATGGGAATAAAAGCAAAGCGCTGTAGAGGAAGATAAAGTTTCTTAAGGATGGGACAAGAAGGCAACAACACTTAATAAATGACAAAGATGGAAGAGATCTAACTGCAGAAGAGGAGATAGCAAGAAGATGGTCGGAATATTTTAGTGAACTGTTGAATGGAGAGGAACCTAATGAATTATTTGAATTCGTAAAACATGTTGTAGTAGAACCAGAATGCCTTCCTCCAACTATGAATGAAATACATGACATATTAGGCAACTGAAAAATGGGAAAAGTGCTGGTGAAAATGGAATTTCGGCAGAACTACTTACAGCTGGAGAGGAAGTCCTTGTGCAAAGAGTACACAAACTGATCGGTATTATTTGGAAGAAACAAGTGACCCCGCATGACTGGAAAGTACCCTTTGTGTGCCCAATCCATAACAATAATGATAAATTGAAGAGCGATAATTACAGAGAAATAGCCCTATTTGATGTGGTGTATTAAATCTTCTCTAAGTGTCTCCTAGCTAGGTTTAAACCCTTAGATATGTGAAAAAATGTACGAGTTTGACCAAGAACTACGTCTGCTGTTTATTGACTTTCAAAAAGCTTATGACTCAATACATAGAGAAAGCTTACTACATCTATTAATCGAGTTTGGGTTTCCAAAAAAGCTCGTTGAACTAATAGAGCGATATGTTACCGATACAGAAGTGAAAATCAAACTAGAAAATAAAATAACTAAAGAGTTTCCTGTAAAAACTGGCATAAGACAAGGGGATGGACTATCATCTATCTTATTCAATATAGTCCTTGAAAAGGTCATGAGGGAAGTCGATAACCATAATCATACAGGTATATTAGCGTTTGGAAAGAATATTACCCATTTCGCCTATGCTAATGATATTGTAATAATGTCACAGTCCCAGGAGAAACTTAAGAGTGTATTGCTTACACTGCAAACTGTAGCCGGGAAATTTGGCCTAAAAGTAAGCCCAAATAAAACTGAATACATGGTTATAGGAAGGCACCGTCTACCGGATGTTTTAAAAAATTAAGAAAATGATAAGAGAGAGCGAGAGTTTAAGTATCTTGTTGCAGTTCTGTCGGAAGAGGCATCAAATGAAGTAGAAATAAAAGCAAGAATTCAAGCTGGTAATAAGGCATTCTAAGCTCTGAGCAATATTTTGAAGTCCCGGAATGTATCAAGTGAGCTTCATATAAGATTGTACAAGACATAAATTCTCCCTGTGGTTCTCTATGGGTGCCAATGCTGGAGCACGAAAACAAGAAATAAACAAACAATTAATATTTGACAGGCAGGTACTTAGGAAAATATATGACCAATCCAAGACGAATTAACAGGGGAACGGAGAAGACGACATAATTAGGAACTATATGACCTTTATCGAGACAACACCATAGTAAGATTACTAAGAAGTAGGAGATTGGAATAGATAGGACAGGTGGAACGGATGAACGATGAACGATATCCTAAACTTTCAAATTGCATGAGCCCGGAGGGGAAAAGACCAAGGGGAAGACCAAAGAAAGGATGGATGGATAGTTAAGAGGATTCACAGCAAATAGAAGCCAGGGAAGATTGGAGAGAAGAGTGGAGAGCCTTGGTCCTGACATCGCGCGGTCCACTGGGCCTGATCGCGTAAAGTAAGTAAGTAAGTAAGTCTTTATTTCAAATCATCTGGATATGAAGCTTCTTAAGAAATAATACGATTAAAAATGAAGATATTATCACAATTTCATTTCAGGTCCTCCACCTCATCAGCGCCTCCCGCAGTGACAATTATTTATGGGGTAGAAACCGGGCAAATTTTAAAAAGGCGGAGTATTAATGATTAATTTATGTTAAAAATATTTATGGCCTGTCCATGGTCTTAAGGCCGCTTTACACGGTACGTTTTATTGCACAAACGAATAAACTTATTGGTTGTAACTTTGTGGAATGACTCCACTGACATGACTATGGATGATGGATGGTCGTATGTTAGGGACACTCAAGGAAATAAATCTACAGTACACATGCTTTAGAATATCAAAGGGGAAAAGCTAACCAACAGACTACAAAAAGCCAATTCGTTAAACTCATTCTTCCAAAGTATTTTCAATACTTATACACCACATCTTTCCGATCCGCAGCCAGGTTGTTTCCAAACATTTATGCCTGAAATTATTATAAATTGTCGCGGCATAGAACATCAGCTATAAAATATCAACCCCAACAAATCCCCCGGTCCAGATCTAATACCTCCTCGCGTATATAAAACATTGGCATCAGACATAGCGCCTTACTTAGGATTAATGTTTACTAAATCTTTAGTAGATCACGAAGTGCCCAAGGACTGGAGAGTAGCAAATGTCACACCTATATTCAAAAGCGGCGACAGGGAAGACCCTAGTAACTATAGGCCTATTTCTCTCACATCCATTTCCTGTAAGGTATTTGAACACATAATCGTGAGCTCCATTATGAGTCATTTAGATAGGGAGGAATTATTAATAAATAACCAACACGGATTTTGAAAGGGTAGATCTTGCGAGACCCAATTGGCCCTCTTCGTTCATGACATCTTGCTCTCGGGTGAAAATAATGTTCAAGTTGACGCGATAATCCTCGATTTTAAGAAAGTTTTCGATAAGGTACCTCACGTTAAGTTACTCTCAAAACTAGAAGCGTTTGGAATAGATAAAAACATAATTAGTTGGATTAATCAATTCTTACATGGGCGGGAACAAAGGGTTGTCATAGACGGTATCATGCCAAACACAGTGTTACATCGGGTGTTCCTCAGGGAAGTGTCATTGGTCCACTTTTATTTCTCTTGTACATAAATGATATTAGCAATGTCGTTAAAAGTAAGCTTAGACTCTTCGCAGACGACGCGGTTGTGTATAGGGATATTACCAATTCCGAAGATAGCGACTCGTTAACAATCGACCTACTCGCTATTCATGCTTGGTGCGAAAAGTGGCAGATGGAACTAAACATAAAAAAGTGCGTAGCAGTCA
Source organism: Ceriagrion tenellum (assembly GCA_963169105.1). Taxonomy (NCBI): domain Eukaryota; kingdom Metazoa; phylum Arthropoda; class Insecta; order Odonata; family Coenagrionidae; genus Ceriagrion; species Ceriagrion tenellum. The sequence goes on along the minus strand of OY720641.1, from coordinate 4,132,732 downwards.
GCTTTTGGAAAAAGGAAAACAGGCCAGGTAGGCCAGAATTAATAATACGGAAATTATTCACGCCGAGTCTGTTAAGTACTTAGGGGTCACAATTACTCACGACATATCTTGGGGAAAACATATTCGGGAAATATGCGGTCAAGCATACAGGAAGCTTGGCTTTATCAAGAGAGTACTCGGAAAATGTGATGAGAAAGTGAAAGAACGTTGTTATTTTTCAATCGTTAGGCCTCATCTGAAATATGCTGTTAGTGTATGGGATCCATACGAAACGGGATTGATATCAGAGTTACATCGCGTGCAGCGAAGAGGAGCTAGGTTTGTGAAACGATGCTACGATAAGTTGGCTAGTGTGTCTGGACTGTTAAAAGAATTAGGATGGGAATCGCTATCACAGCGTAGATTAAATTATAGGCTTAACCTGCTAACTAAATTTCAAGAAAATCATTTCTCTGACGACGTAAAAAACATACTATTAAGCCCCTCGTACTACGGCAGATTAGATCGCGCCAATTAAATTAGAGAGCTAGATTGTAGAACCGATAGGTATAAAGTGTCAATTTTTCCGCGTACTGTTCGGGACCATAACAGCTGTGATCGTCGTCTTGAATAATTCGAATTGTGACAATAGGCAGACAGCAAATCTTTTTCTTTATATTCTCCTCTTTCTTATTTATGCATGATGTAAATTTTGATGTTCTTATTTATGCATGATATTTTGAATCTGTAGTAGTAGTCTTTGTATCCCTTGCATGTTGGAACGATTAACGATAGAATGTTTCTTGGTATTAGATTTTTAATTGGCGCTTTGCATGTGTGGTACGCGGGTTTCAATGTAATTTCGGTGTTCTGCCGTATAATTCATGCATGCCTGGTGTGGAAGCACCCCCTGCCACACACCCTTTGGGTGGCTTGCAGGGTATGACGTAGATGTAGATGACTAAAAAGAGAGAACTCTTAGTATTTTCCACACTTAAAACTTTAATTCCCGACCCAGGTTTCGACTGCCTTGCAATCATTTTCAAGGTAATGGACCTTGAAAATGATTGCAAGGCATTGCCAAGGATTGCATTGAGTTCTCTCTTTTTAGTCATGTCAGTACAAACGAATGTGTAATTTTACAAGAAAATTGATGGAATTAGAGCAGGTTTTATTTCCTATTCAATCGTCGAGGCAATTATACAATTTGCCGCTTTACATGGTACAATTTTCCTCAGGAAAGAGCTCATGCATTCATTTGTACAATAAAATGTACCATGTGATGCGGCCTTCACATAATCGAAGCCACTTAAGCTTAACCAAACTTCAGAATCCATTACGGTAATTAACTTTCGCGCACAGTAAAAAAATTACTCCAACCCCCCTTCACGTCATCTGGACTCCGGGACTTTTGACTCTAATTCTTATGTAAGAGGGGATCTAGAGAGTCGGCTGGAGGGGATTGGCTTGGCACGAAGACTTCCGACGCGTGAATGTTCGATTGATTTATGATGTCACCGCTCGTCCCGGATGGGAGCGGAAACCCTTAATCACGCGACTCCAACCGGACAATACCAGCGGGAAGCCGCTCGCCTGAGTGCAAATCACGACGACTGGGCGGGCGTGCATCATTACAAAACAACCACTCACTTGTGGGCCGTTACATTCAGGGTTGGATGGAGAAATATTAAGCATAGAAATATTGCGCATATCTGTAATCCTAGTCTACGCTTAACAATGGAATAATTAACGTGGAAAATGTGGCAGGCATAGTTAAAGAATGGAGTAAGGATTATTACTCCTAGGAAACTGTTACACTGAATTTACCTAACTCGCATATTTACAACTCCACATTGAAAATATTACTATAGGAACTACCAACTTAAATTATAAAAATAAATGGCTTAATTTATTTTTTTATAGTCAGGAGCGAAAAAGTAGAAAACCGGGAGGAGAATTTCAGATATTCAATTAAAACCTACCTTAACCGCTAGAATACTTTAATGATTATCAGGAGGGTGTTTAATATACACTTCGAGTATCCTCAGCCTTGGTCTTTCCACTTACTTTGACGTTCCAGGGATAGTCTGTCCCTCACTATCTATTTCCAAATTTGTTTAGACACTCTAACTTTTTCCATTTTTTATAAGAGTTGTTCTCTATTTCTGATAATTCGTATCTTTTCGTCCATGTATTGAATGAGAAGTTCTTGCCTAGTATCCGAGTTCCATTTTCTATCCGTTCGTGTATAGAAAGCAGCTCTCCTTAAAACTTCAATTCATGTTTGTTATATTTTTCCCGTTGTTTGTGAAAATTTCCAGTTCTCACTGTCAGTTTAACTTCAAGTAATTGCTTTCAAACTTTTTGTCCGAAGACATATTTTACCTAATTTTTTTTTTCAAAGATGCCTCATTGCATAAAAAGTATAGAGGAAGCAGGCAATATCTTGTGTATGTCAATTTGATTTCAGCTTGACAGTAGTGTTCCAATAACGTTAAAGGATGTGATCTGTGCTATAATTTGACGGTTTTAAATTATTTTCAATCTGACTGCTTCATAGACACTCAATAACCATTACTTGGGTCATCTTGGCCGAAATTTGAGTAATTGTGCCATTTTGAGACATTAAAAAGCGGATTTCCTGAGTACGTTTAGGTCACAGGCAACGAAAACATGGTCGTCTACGAGGAGAATAATTTACACAGATTTATTTCTATAAATTCTGCTCGCGCAATAATTTTTCGTCTAATTGCCATAGCACGACACCAGTGTATTCAATAAAAAATTGAGGGTGACAAACGTGGGGGATACTCCTTGGTTTAAAAAAGACTTGTGGTTCATTTCAAGCAAAATATATGTTACGTCGAAAGAAAAACCCAAATTTTCCATTACGAAATACTATTTTATTAACTTCAAGAGTCTAATAAAAACGGTTTCATAGAACTATGGAAAATGGACCCTTTAGTTTTAAAGTAGCCATCCCAAGAGCAGGGGCTCTTTGCAGTTACCTGCCTTTTCTGTCTCTCCTCTCATATTCATTGGCTTCGAAAGCGATGACGGCGACTCGTTGGGCGGTTCAGGCAATCATGATGAACTTCGTATTTTTTTCAAGATTTTATACCATATATATTATTATCATTTATTATTAGACTGTCAAACGGTAAAATGGTAATGGATAAAATCACTCTTTAGTTTTGCCTGCGTAGGCCTCCTATCTTCCATCAGAATTCATTTCAGCATCGGTCCTACCCATCTTCATCCCGCTCATACAGCATATTCTCCTTCTGGCCTTCCCCGCTAATCAAACACCCACCCATTTATCACAGCCTTAATCCAACCGTCCTTCCTTCATTACCTCCTCAAACCATTCTCTCTGCCTCATCTCAATCTCATCCGGAAGTTTCCTTTCCTCGCCCACCATACCAAACATTTCCTCAATTCTCTCCTTTCCATCAATCGCACCTTCTCCATCCTCCGCCACACCCACATCTTTCAAATCTGCAGCTCGTTCTTGTCCCTCTTTAACACATTCCAAGTTTCTGGCTCATGCAACGCTACACTTAATTTAAAGCTCTTCATCAGCCTCTTCCGTATTTTCTTACTCAAGGTCCCGATAAACAGCCACCATTATCTTACTTAACTCTTCTTTCGCAAGCTTTATTCGCCTTCAATTGTCTTTGCTAATTCATTCAATTGTTCTACCAGCTTTTATACCATACTCGGAGGCGAAAAAGGATATACTAGAGAGACATAATGCGCGCTTCATTAAAAACTGCTACAAGTGAACACATTTTGCTACAAGTGAACAGCTTTTAGACGAATTAAGATCGGAGGCTATACACAAGGCTTATTATGTTTGAGAAACTCAGAACTGGAGTGTTTCAGAGCGACACACAAAGTGTTCTTTTGGACAGTTTACATCCCACTGGTACATCGTTCCGTGTTGGCTCCACTGGACGACCCGCCATCACACCCATCTTAAATTCCTCATGTCGTCTTTTTCTTCTTATTTCGTCCAGAATTCCTATCCTCCTCCTCTCTTCCCCATTGTCCTTCCCTCAATTAGTCTCTTCAACATTCCCCTCCATTGAAATCTTCATCCATCTCTTCTGCCTCCTCCGAGCATTTACCGCCTCTTTAACCAAGTCCAAAACTTCCTCGTTCGTATTTCGCACTACCCAGGTCAGGCAATTCCAAACTCACATCTCAAACTCCTCGAGTGTACGAATATCCTCATTTCGCAATTAACAGGCCTCCGCCGCATACGTCCTTTCTAATAGCCAGAGAAAATTATAGTATTTTCTTACAGGAGATGTTACTAATCAATTGAGTGTTTGAGTTTTGATCATCATTGGTTGTTCAATCCAATGATTGGTTGACTATAGCGCTCCACCCTTCTTCCCTATCTAATGCTAGTGCTCTTACCTCCTGGCATCTCTTCTTATGTACTTCCCTCTTTATTTGGTCCATGAACTTATTCCTGGATCTTCTTCCTCTGATGGGACTTCTCCCTCAATTTTACCTTCAATTACGTTCTTCACAAACCCATTGTGTCTCAGGGTGTGTCCAATCCATCTTGTCCTTCTTTCCTGCATGGTGTTCCGTAGGGCTCTTTTCTCTTCAACTCTTCTGTACACTTCATCATTTCTTATTTTATTCGTCCATTTTATCTTCAGCATCCTCCTCCAGCATCAGGTTTCGAAGGCTTTTAGTCTTATCTGGTCAGCATTTCCAATGGTCTATGCTTCCAATCCGTAGTGCTACGCTCCACACGAATGTTTTCACATTCTGTTTCCTGGTTTGTAGTCATATCTTCTTTGATACTCTACGATAATTACACAGGTGTCTCAATATGAAGGTAGAGAGTAAGGAACACAATTATCAATTAAATTAAGAGTTAATTCAGACTTTGGAGGGAAGAAGCGCACTTGGATTGGCGTGTGGGAGAGCGTTGACCAATAGTGAGGGGACCGTGGCACGCGCACGATGAACACGTAGCGAATCGGAAGTGTCTCCTCACACGCGTGTCTCCGCACATTCCCAACTAGCTCCACCACGACTGCGCGCGGCCAAGGGCTGAGCAATCACTTCCTCTTCCGCCCCTAATTAAAAAGAGAGTCCTTCCCTCCCTTCCCAATCAGCTGTTCCCACGGCAACCACGCCCCGCCCACCTCACCCCCCAATATTCATTTCATCGTAAGCGAGGGCGGAGATACAACCCAGCAACCACTCTTCACCCCATACCACCGCTGCCCAGACGCGTGACCGAGCCGCGGATATCGTGGCCGCTAAAGCCACCACACACAGCCCGGCTATATACCCGTTACCTCAATTTTGTAGATACATACTTCCGCCTTGTTGAAGAAAACACCGGATGTTTTAAAATGAATATATGAATTTTAAGCCTCTGTAGTATTTATACAATTTGACTTGCAATTTTCAATTATACATCAAATGAAAGAACAACTCAAACTGTTTTTGCTTTATCTACAAGTGGTCAATGTGAGCTTGAATCGTCACAAGGCACACATCCAGTCGATGAGCGAGTTCTTCCCATGCCATGATCAGTGTGTCTGGAGTAATTGAGGCAAAAACTGATTCGATCCTTTTTCTAAATTCGGGTAGGTCAGCTGGTAGGGGAGGGACATACACATGATCCTTTATGAACTCCTAAAGATAAAAATCGCATAGCGTCAGGCCGGGTGAGCGTGGAGGCCTAGCGAAACAAGCACTGTCAGCGGACAATCCAGCGGCTGGATACAACGTCGTTTAACCTATCGCGCACTGAGTTATGCTAGTGACGCGGCGCACCATCTTGTTGCCAATTGAATTTCGCTGGGTCATCAACTTGCAGTTGAGGAAAGAGCCATTGTTGTAGCGCATCAAGATAAGAAACACCAGTTTCAGTTACTTCACCAAAAAAGAAAGGACCATAAAAATCCCGATATTCATTTTGAAACACACTGTACAAAGCATAGCTCCTGGAGTTCAACAAAACACGATTTATCCGTAACTGTGATGCCGGCCGCAAGCATTTGAGATCCTGTGCATAAATTAAAAAAATAATAGAATACAAAGGAAAGCAGCGCGCTTCGTAAAAAACTCCCACGAGTGAACATGTAGTGATTCACAGATTTTAGAGGAATGAAGATGGGAGCCCCTAGAGACCCGAAGGCGATGGACGATAAGCTCTCAAGGTCCTTACATCTACATCTACGTAATACCCTGCGAGCCACCACGAGGGTGCGTGGCAGGGGGTGAAGATCACCAAACATGCACTATAGACATGCAACTAGGATATTTAAGGGAGAAATGCTAGAAAATAGGGTCACATGGAGCTAGATGGTTAGTATCTACATAATAAGAAAGGGATTATTGGTTGTTATTACATGTATCATGCACTACAGACTAGAAGCACTTCTTGACGTTAGAAAAGCTTTTGACAAGGTTCCCCACTGTAAGTTACTTGCGAAGTTAGCATCATACAGGATAGACAAAATATAGTGGGCTGGATTGGAGACTTCTTACATGAACGCGTTAAAAGGGTGGTATTAGATGGTGTCAGCTCCGGCGAAGTAAAAGTTACATCAGGTGTTCCCCAGGGAAGCGTGATAGGCCCAATTTTATTTCTTCTGTACGTAACTGACTTGAATACAGTAATAAAAAATAGTAAGCTCCGTCTTTTTGCCGTTGATGTAGTGGTGTATAAGTAAATTAGAAATGAAGAGGACATCCATTCTTTACCTAAGGATTTAGATGCGATTGATGATTCGTGTGATAGTTGGCAGCTAGAATTAAATTTGAAGAAATGCGCGATAATGAACTTTTGGAAAAAGAATGGCTTTCCCCGGAATAATTATTGCATCAAAGAAAATAAAATATCTAACGTAGAATCCATTAAATACTTAGGCGTCACCCTCACTGAAGACATGTCATGGGGGAAACAAATTAGGCAAATAACTAGTGTTGCAAACCGTAGATTAGGATTCGTAAAAAGGGTTCTAGGCAAATGCGATGAGCGAGTACGAGAAAGAAGCTATTTTACACTTGTCAGGCCTCATTTAGAATATGCCGCTAGCATATGGGATCCGCACGAGGAAGGTTTGATAAAATTATTAGAGCGTGTGCAAAGGAAATCCACTAGATTTGTTAAAGGCCGTTATGATAATTGTATAAGGGTTACGAGTTGAATAAAAGAACTAGGATGGGAATTACTATCAGAACGCAGGTCAAAATTTAGGTTAAAACTTTTTAGTTGATTCCAAACCGATTTGCTCACAGATGACGTCAGATATATATTAATAACCCCTGCGTATTATGCAAGGTTTGATCAAGTAAACAACATTTGAGAGATAGATTGCCGTACCGATGGATTTAAGATGTGATTTTTCCCGCATACCATAAGAGAGAACAATAGGCAGCGTAGCAAAGGGCTAGGTGGGTGAAATATAGTTAGAGTAGTCTGTAGTGCATGATGCATGTAATAACAACCAATAATCCCTTTCTTATTATGTAGATACTAACCATCTAGCTCCATGTGACCCTATTATCAAGCATGTATCCCTTAAATATCCTACTTTTATGGCAATAGTGCATGTTTGGTGATTTTACCCCCCTGCCACACACCCTCGCGGTGGCTCGCAGGGTATTACGTAGATGTAGATGTATCACAACTATTATGGTCCCTTATTGCACGTGGAAAAAATTACATCTTAAATCTACCGGTTCTGCAGTCTATTTCCTTAATCTTATTCATGTAATCGTTCCTACCATAACAGTTTTCCTCTAGCAAAATATTTTGAACGTCTGGCAAAAAATAGTCTACATCAATCTTCCGTAAAAGACTTAACCTAATTTCTCCCTTCGATTGGATAGAGGTTCCCACGCTAATTCCCTCAACAATTTTGTAACACTACTATGGTTATCATAACAATTTTTAACAATTCTTACTCCCCTCCACTGTATTCGATCTATATCTGAAACTAGTCCTACTTCGTAAGGGTTCCATATACTAGCGGCGTATTCCATTTATTAGTTCGGCTTGATTAATTGGGTGCGTCTCGTTGGTTAAGCTACTATTCCTCTAAAAATTCATAACAATGCACTTATTAAAACTTAACTCTAACTGCTAATTGTCGCCCCTACTGGTGGCTTGCACGGTATTTGGTAAATGTAGATGTTCTTCCTTAACCGTCCTCTTGGAAAATATTTTCACCACCATGGCGTTTCCCACACAAACCCGCTCGGACACACGCCACGTGTTTAACTCTCTAACCTTCTGACTCTCCCCTCCAATCACATAATGTACGAGGCTTCCAACCGTCCGTCGAGCGACGCGTGGGTGAGGGGGTGGTTGGGTAAGTTGGAGAAAGGTGAACGAACAGCAGCGGTGTCGTCTCTTGATTGCTGGGCTCACGCCTTCCCTCATTTCGGCTGTCCTTCGATGACGTCAGCCTCATTGTCCTGAAGGGATCCAAGCGGGTCGCTCTCCCACGGTTGGGAATTAACGTCTCTCAATTAAGAGACGGCCCCTTTTTCTCGAAGGGGCGGTCGGCGTACGTGTCCCTTAAGAGTCCCCACGGAAGGAGACCACCCCTACTCCGTCACAACGGCAAAGGGACCCGCCCACCTTTCTCCACGTCTTCCCCTCTTCCAACGATTAAGGTGGTTCGGTCGAGGTAGTTCCCAAGTCATAATGGAGACCAAATTCGTCGAAGTATACGCTTAAATTTCAGCAACTTTAGGAAGCATGTATAAAATAATGCATTATTAATGGCCATAAATAAATAAATATTTTGATAAGAATTTTATCTTGGAACTACCTTAACTTCAGATATATCGTGGGGAACACACGTACAAAACATATGCATCACAGCATTAAAGAAACTAGGTTTGGTTAAGCGTATAATAGGAAGATCCTCGAATGAAAAAGTAATAGAGATATGCTACTTCGCTCTGGTTAGGCCACACCTCGAATACGCCGCGAGTATTTGGGTCCCTGGTCATAAAGATTTCACCAAAAAAATTAATAAAATACAAAGGAAAGCAGCGCGCTTCGTTAAAAACTGCTACGAACGAACATATGGTGTTACACTATTGTTAGAGTGATTAAGGTGGGAGCCCCTAGAGACTCGGAGGCTGCACGCTAGGCTTAGGTTGCTTGATAAATTCAGAACTGATATTTTTCAGAGCAGCACAGAGAATATTATCATGACGCCTCATTACATTTCTAGGTCTGACAGAAGCGATATAATAAGAGAGATACATTGCCGAACAGACAGATGCAAAAACTCGTTCTTTCCGCGCACACTAAGCGACCACAGTAAAAACTGAGCTCCTGCAAATACACCCTCATAGGACATGCCACCATTTCACCTCCAAAACTTTTACATCTTTACACGGCTGATGACCTACTACCCCTGCTAAAAATTGGTTGACAAAACATATAAAATCACAATTTTAATTTTTTGACGAGACTAAGAGTTATAAATTTTTTATCGTTTTTTCCAACAAGGTCTCTTTGGAGTGCATACACGTACCATTTCCAAAATGATAAGCAGGTATTTTTCATCAAAAATCTTGGAGAGAATTTCATTTAGTGGCTAATATTTTTGTATTTTTGGAAGGGTAAGATATTTTTCTTTAAAATGAGAGGAAATTCGATGATTCCTAGGAGAAATGATATTTCGCTCAAACTACGCTTATTCGACAGGTTTGGAACTCCAAGGTGGCAGTACTCGCCATCTACAAACTAACTAAATCCTGAATAAAGACCTACGGCTAAGACAGACTCGTTCATCCAAACGACGGCCAAGATGGAAAGTTTGACCCCGAGGAAACCCAGAGTAATTTTTAATAACTAAATCCTGAATCATGCGGCCATTTTTTATGAGGGATAGGGATTCATTAAAAAAACTGGATTATGCGTAAATTATTCACAGAATATAGTACCCTAGTGTACAGTATAGTAGTGACCCTATTATCAAGCATATCTCCATTAAATATCCTAGTTGCATGTCAATAGTGCATGTTTGGTGTCTTCACCCCCTGCCACACACCATCGTGGTGGTTCGCGGGTATTACGTAGATGTAGATGTATTTAACTTCACTTGAGTTCCAGGGTCTTGTGTATCATGGTCAAATTTTTTAAAAAAGTTTTAACTACCTTCCTGACTAGCTAACCTGTAGCAGTGCATGTTTGGTGATCTTCACCCCTTGCCACACACTAGCTGACTAGTAAAACCAAACATACACTATTTACATAGGTTCATTTCCGGTGACAATTTAATATTCAGTCATAAAAAAGTTGACATTTTGTTCATTAAAAACGATTTTTTAAAAATATTTTTTTATATTTATTTTATTTCATACTCTCACACATCACTCAATATACTTCTTCTGAAAATCGCCCCCGAGATGATCTACCGTGATATTTTCACTACTTCAGTAGCAAATGTATAAATAAAACGATACTTTAATTTGAGCAAATTCAGGGATAGCGGCAACGTTTGCCTCTGTGATGGCTTTCTGACGCAATCATAACCAGGGATTCTGAGATGATATGATCCCCTAATGTTTGTCCGTCGTATGGCACAGTCCCGTTTTCCATCCCAGGACACGGGCGAGAATTTAACTGTAGTCAATCAGAGCGCACGGTTGCACATAGGATTTTGCCAGTAAAAGAGTTGACACAGGAAGACCCTGCAGTTCTCTACCACACAACTCTTTCATATAATTTATTAATCAGTAATGTCACCAATAGCCCAAAAGGAGCGAAAAACAAGGGCCAGGGTTAAGAAGAGACGATCACGATGGAAGATGTGGAGATGGAGGATGGTAGGGTAATATTTTTGTCAAGAGGTAATCTATCGGTTAAGGTGAACTTCAACCCCTTCCACACACCCCCGTGGTGGCTCGCAGAGTGTTACGTAGACGTAGGTTTAAGGTAGTTTGAGCGAAATATCATTTTACTTAATAATCAATAAATTTGATCTCATTTTAAAGAAAAATATCTCACCTATCCAAAAAGTCTACCCCTTTCCTCGTTACTTTTGAGATATTTGCCAAAAAATACCAGTCCTTTTATTACATGGGAAATGGCACGTGTATGCACTTCTGAGAAACATAATTTACAAAATGTGGTATTTCTAACAATTAGATGTCGTAAAAAAACTAACATGGTGTAGTTCGTATGTTTTCTCAACTATATTTGAAAATCAATCATATTATCACCGCATTAAGTTCTTTGGTATCACAGAAAATCTTCCGTTTTGAAGGAGTTTCAAACGCACCGCGCGAAAAAAATTAGTCAAGTTAAAGACTTATTAAGATATTATCATTTAATTACTTACAATTTCTGTCATGTAAAACTATAATATTGCACCATTAATAATGCAACATATGTATTGATGAATCCTACAGCTGGTGAAATTACAAAGTATAAATCGAATATGGTCCCTATTATGACTAGGGAACTATCTCGCTCGGACTACCAGAAATTGAGTAAATTTCCTCTGGATGATTACACGTGCAGGACCCTAACATCAACATAATTTCTTTCTGCATCTCCGCCTTCGTCGAGCTATTCTTCATCCCGTCTATAAAATCTACTCCATATCTTCCGCTTCGTCGCCTAGAAAATATCCTCCGCTCCATCACAGTCTTATGCAACCCTCCTCCCGTCAATACCCCTAACAATTCACCCATTTTGCCTCCTCCTGTTATCTCGTTCATAATTTTTCCCTCCTTACGAACTATGCTAAGCACTTCCTCGTTTGTCTTCCTTCCCGCCCTCCATACCTTCTCCATCTGACCACACACATCCGCATAATACTTGAATATAAATATGGATTAGTGATGTGACAAATATAATTTCACCATTAGTAAAAATAACTTTCACACTCCATTGGTCAGTTTACAGATCAATTTATTGCACAATCCGGATTTACACTGACAGTGAGTCCCTGAAGCTGATGCCAGGTATCGAAATCCGGATTGTGGAATATAGTGACCTGTGAAGCGTTAAAGCCTGGCCAGTGGAGCGTAAAAGTTATATGTATTTGCTAATTAACATGGAACTCCATAAAGTTAAACCGAGTTTCATTTCAATTACAATTTAATTACGTATTCATACATGCTCACGGCATTCCCTTTTCGGGAGGGCAAAGCTAAAGACTTTACTTTTTGAATTTAGCCCTAGAAATTGGTTCCCTTTCTTCATAATGGCCTATCCATACCAACCTGCTTTCCTTACGTGAGTTCCGGTTCGTAAATACACCACCAGAGGCGGGTCGAAAGCAACGGCTCTGAGGATAGTTATTTTATGAATGATTCTAACTCGATCAGAAGCGGGACTTTGGTATTACTTAATTTAGACTTCTTTTGTGGCACATAGGCGAAAATATGCCAAAACTGACTGGCAGAGCGCCGTAGCCACAAGTAGGGAAAGCTGCACGTGGCGCAAGTGCTGCGGAGGCTGGTTATCTCTTATTCTCTATTATAGACCTACTCTAATAATTACTACTAGCATAAACTTGACTGCGCAGGCGTCACCTCTCTGATGTATTTTACGTTTCATCTACATCCACTTATTATACTGGTAGCCACCACAAGGGTGTTTGACAGGGGGTGACTTGTCACCAACATGAACTACAGTGAAGAAATTTACTTTCACTAACAAACACACACCTTATCGGTATACTAAAAATGCTACAGAAATTTGTAAATTAATCTCTAATGTAACTATGAAAATGCCAAATGCGAAACTGTGCTAACAATATGCGAGTAGTGCTAACAATATGCGAAACATATTGTTAGCATTACTCGGCAGATTTAGAAACATTTATTACGGTGCATATGAATTAATCAGCTACACTACCAGTGAACCAAACATCAGAGTCTTAACGCATGCATTATAGTTTCCTATCAATCGTGGGCAAAACGACATTTTAAACCTTTCTGTTCTATTCCCCTTATTTAATTTTCAACATTTGATCTACCATAGTACGTTGGAGTTCGTAAGATATTGAGAACTTCGCCATAAAATAAATCGGATTTAAATTTACATACAAGCTTGAGTTAAATTTTCAATCGACGGTCTGAAAGCGCTTTAACGGTTTGTATCCATAAAGAAAGAAATACTTAATATTCACACAATGTTATCTGTATGACGTGTTTCGCCGTTTTGCGGCATCACCAGGTGCAAAAAGTTTGTTCAAATTGCGTTCATTGTTGTGACAGATACGAGGGTGATGGGTGTTGATGAAATAACAACTTTTAGAGGGGAAGCTACTAACAATCAAAGAATACCCCCGGAGTAAATTAATTTTCTTAAAATATTCTACCGGGAAAGGTAGGTTTTGTTGAAAGTCAGAGAATAACCTCCAGGTTTTCTACACTTTCAGGGTCCTATCAACCTCCAGAATTTCCTTTTTAGCCTCAGAATAAGATCTGCCCTTCTTCTTCATCCCAGACATAAAAACCCATTCTCTTTCTTCCCCTTCCTCGCTTGTCCAACAATCTTCCCTCAATCACACTCTTGAGCAACCCATCGCCCCTTGATTACTTCCTCGTGGCCACCCACCCTGCCTACCTCGAATGTCATTAAGAAGTTTCCTTTCCTCATCCACCATGCCCAGTACTGCTACATCTACGTAATACCCTGCGAGCCACCACGAGGGTGAGTGGCAGGAGGTAAAGATCACCAAACATGCACTATTGACATGCAACTAGTATATTTAATGGAGACATGCTAGGTAATAGGGTCACATTCAGCCAGATGATTAGTATCTACATAATAAGAAAGGGATTATTGGTTGTTATTACATATATCATGCACTACAGACTACTCGAAGTATATTTCACCCACCTATCCCTTTGCTACGCTGCCTATTGTTTAATCTTATGGTATGCGGGAAAAATGACATTTTAAATCTATCAGTACTGCAATCTATCTCTCAAATGTTGTTTAGTTGATCAAACCTAGCATAATACGCAGGGGTTCTTAATATATATCTAACGTCATCTGTGAACAAAACGGTTTGGAATTTACTTAAAAGGTTAAACCTAAATTACTTCCTCGTTCGTCTAAAAACAAAAAGAAATAGTTTATATGAAAAACAAATATTCAAAATGATAGAATTATTAATGCTTTCATGATTTGAAGGCTTATTTTCTCTAAGTAGACGATAGACAAAGGATCGATAAAAATGCGTGCTAGCGTGACACAAAGATTTCTAGGGAGAGAAAGTAGGCCATCGGCTCCCGTAGTCGGAAGCCTTCAATGGAGTTTCTTAGGCAGGGAGTGGCGGACGGAGCGTGGCGTGAAGGAAAAGGGATTGGGGAGTGATGGAGCGGAGTAGAGAAGGGTCGGCCAACGCCTCGTCGGGGAAATGAGTCGATCTATGCCGCCGGTGGGGGGTCCCTCACTAACCTAAGGGGAGCGAACAAACAAGTTCAAGGCTAGGGTTAAGAAGGGACGGCCGGGTTGACATATGGAGGGAGAGGTTGGGCGGGGAATCATCCACACTCATTCCCTGCCTCGCTGCTATCAACTGTCACATTCTCCCTCCACAAAAGGCGCACTATCCGAGCAATCTATGGCAGCCAACTCTTTTCCCGCTCCCCTTCCCACCTCCCTAGGAACTACCCCAAAGGACCTTGTCACGTCCAATGGGGACCGAATTCGTTAAGTATTAAAGGAGCTGCCCTTTGCGTGGATCAAGGCTGTGACTCGGCTTCCCCTCTTCGACTGGAAGTCGGGTAGCGCGTTGTTCCACCAACGATCTCGGCTCAGACCAACGAAAGGCAACAACGAACTGTGAAAACTTGAGGTGACATGTGTTTTTACAGATGCCCGGAAACACAATGAAGTAAATTTTTTTTTTGTAGCAAAAGAAACAAATCGCCTCTCGATAGGCATATTGTCCATAATGGGTATTCCGAAGCGTTGAATAAAAGAGGTAATTTCAAATAAATTCTTCAAACGATTATCCCAATATGATTTAGATAAAAGTTGGCATAAAAGTAGAAAATCACCAAGAACGAAATATTCAAAGTACCTTATGGGGAAAAAATAAGATAAATTCATGTTTAACTTTTTTCACATTTTAACCCTCTATGGACGAGCGAGTCAAATTTGTTACGTTACAAAATCCCTGAAATATCTGCCTCTTATTATGCTTTTCCATTTAGTTACTGCACTAGACAGAATAGGATTAAGTGTGTGGAAGTTGCGTCTCTTTCGGCGGTTTGACAAACAATTTGAATAGAAAAATGTGTGACGCTATTCACTGACGATGGCGTGCCTGAAATGGAGCTCCGAAATAGGTTTGAAATTTCAGCCAAGTCATGTGGAGACAAAATTGGGAAAGTTAGAAAAAGGTACGCTACGAATGTAATGTTGAAGTATACCGTGTGTAAATATTATTATGTAAATTATTATTTTAAATTGAATACGTAAATATAAACATTAAAAATTTCAAAATAAATGTTTATATTAAATAAATTTCAATTTAAAAAAATGCTTAAATAGCACTTTGAAAGAACTAATATTGTAGCAGTATTTTTTCATGCTGATGTTTCATAATTCCGTCCATAAAGGGTTAATATGAAAAATCCGTGCCTTAAATTGTATTTTACTCTGTAAATATTCTCCTAATAGGCATAGAAAAATGATGAATGGCTCAAATTAGGGTTTACAATTTTCCAAAGATTATTTTATTAACCCTTATCTTTTTTCTCCAATTTCTACCATTTTATTCAAATTACAAATGTAATCGATTGTGAATTAACTTTTCTCAAACAATCTATTTCAAAATATTTTTCACAGCCATGCTGGGTATTTCATTTGAGGAGATTCGCTGAACGTACACCAATTTTGATTAAAATCAGAGCCCCCATTGGGGCCAGCTATTTGGTTGAATTGAAGTGTCGATGTCCATTTGATTCATAACATAAGATTTCTTGTTATACTCGGCGCAAAAATGATTGCAGCAGGGACAGTGATACTAGCCTAAACGAAATTCTTGGGATGGCTGCTGGTAAACTAACGAAAATATTACCTCCATGCATTAGAGTGTGCTAGATCTCTCATTTCATCAGTCATTTGAAAAAGAAAAACTACATTGATTATGACAAAACTGATCTTATATTTATAATCCAAATTAGAAAAATGTGTCCCATAAAACTGTCATTTATACTTTAACATGTACTATTTCAAACAAGTGTTACTGCTATGATGGCTTCCAGTCAAAAATGTCTAAACAGCCACTTTTAATTTTTTGGAAGTTTATCCTTCATATAACAACGAAATGTTAGTAAAATCATCTCGGGTTTGGCACCGGGTAAGGCTATTAAAGGCCAACGTTTCGACGAGAAACTCTCTCTCATCGTCATCAGGGCTAAGACTGATTGCAGAGTCAGGTCCATGCCGGGTTTTTATGCTTGAGACCCATTGTTGACCGGCCAATTCAAAATTCGCTCACGGCGGTTGGAATTTGAATTGTCTCCGCGACCGTTGTATTTTATCGAGTGACGGTCTCCATATTTGGCTGATGTTCTGCCCCGAGTCTCCATTAAGCTTTTTCTCCTCCAGACCGATTACGATTGCCTCTTTCATTAATCAATCCAAGTATCCAACCTATTAGCTCAGTTGGTTGGAGCGTCGTGCTAATAACGCGAAGGTCGAGGCTTCGATCCCCCCATGGGCCAACTCTATTTATCCTGGCTGTGAACGTCTTGTTGCGATATTAATGCTAAGTTCATTGAGATTGCGAGTTCAAGTTTCTCCAGATTTTTTCATCATCACAAACATATATCATGGGTTTCCATATAGTATTTTTGGAAGTTGCTTGCCAACGCGTCGATATAATCCCGGAATTCCATTACATAATGGGTTAATTACTGCGTGGCGTTGCGCCCGTACTTGCGGTACGTGTCTTTTCCGGTTGTAACGAGACTCGCGTGTCACACGCTTCCCACCACGCCTGCCAAGCAGCTGTATCCGAATGCATCTCAATATACTTTAATTCATAGTGTGTTTCCGTCCCTGATTTCCCTGCGCAAATCCTCTACAATTTCTTTTGAAATAACCGCTAATAATGTGTAAGCAGACAGATGCCTAGCAAGTTGTGATACGATTCAAGATATCGGTACACTCGCTACTTCCAAAGAGGTCAACTTCCATATGAAAAAACGCCTTTATAATCTCCCTACGACAGGAGCAACGTCACAACGACAGAGGGAACGGCGCCTCTCATTTGCAGCCTTAAAAAATAAGTTAAGCGTCAAATTATTACAGATGGCCACGTCGCCGTATATTTAACATTTATAATTGTGATGCAAAGATGATATCAAACGTGATCTTTCAGGAAGAACCTGGGTGCTTCTTGAGATAGTAGGTAATGTGATGGATAACGATTGAAGTCTACAAGGTATAACAGATGACGGAAGTTACCTAAAGCCTTAAATATAGCATTCGACTAAGAAGAGTTTTCCAGTCCTTCCAAACTAAGTTTTTCCGTCGTTAACCGTCGAAGTGCAACAGGCCAAAATATCGACTTTTGCATTTCGGGAAAAGGTGCGACGGGTCTATTTATCGGCTGATTAGTAGATATTGTTCAATTTATAGCACTGAAATTATTGAATTTACTTTTCAGATGACGTAAAAGGCGTTCATAGGTAAACAGGAAACTGCGGTGCTCAAAGAAGAAGGAACTACGAACCAGAAAGTAGATGAGAAAACATTCGTGTGGAGCGTGGCATTCCATGGATCGGAAGCATGGACCATTGGAAAAGCTGACCAGAAAGGACTTGAAGCCTTCGAAACCTGGTGCTGGAAGAGGATGCTGAAGATGAAATGGACGGAAAAGTTAGAAATGATCAATTGTTCAGAAGGGTAGAACAGAAAAGAACCATATGAACGTCACCTAAAAATTGCTACCAACAGACAGGTTACAATCATTTCGTCAGCGCATATCGATCCATTCTCCGCTGTTCGTGTGTACTAAAGTGAGCGCTGACATGCTCCGATTTGCAGCCTTCAACACTTTGAATCGCCTTTTGAACTTTGAAAATAATTGATAAGGAAGAAACTGCGTCTCGAAGTACCTACTGTTTTCTTTAGATATATGTATAAAATGTGTTGTAATGAGTACACTTAGGCTTACAAGGGGAGTGTCAGATAGCCGGCTCTCAGATTTTATTCAAACTATGTAGTTGTACAGACCGCTCTATGAGGTTCATGAATCACCCCACATATAGGGTTATATAACCAATAGTTTAAACGAAAAAGGCCTTTAAAAATTTCAAAATTCCCTTCATACGGGCCACCCACATAACTGACAAGCTACGAAAAATTTTCATATTATTAAGACTTATACTTGAATTGTAAAAATATGAAGACAATATTATAAAATAATTATAGAAAATGTAAATCATGTGCATGAAGGAATAATGAAAATACGTCGTGAAAAGATAAAAAAGTGACATAATAAGAAGGCTGCCTTCGACCGAAAAGAGAGACTAAGCCTGACGTCGTGTATGCAAATGAAAAATTTGCCTCGCGCAAAAATAATATTTCGAGTAAAAAAATCTTGAGCGTATTGTAGGATGCCGTAAAGGAAAAACTAAAAAAACAACGGAAGAAACATACCCCGTATTGGAATCGAACCCGTGTCTCTAGACCGGAGACGAGCATGTCAGCCACCCGTTCAGCTTGTCAGTTATGTGGGTGGCCCGTATAAAAGGGAATTTTGAAATTTTTAAAGGACATTTTCGTTTAAACTATTGGTTATATAACCCTATATGTGGGGTGATTCATGAACCACATACAGCGGTCTTTACAACTACTAAGTTTGAATAAAATCTGAGAGCCGGCTATCTGACACTCCCCTTGTTAGTGTTGCCTTGTATGCATATTTTTTTAATTTTAACCCTCTATACAACGATTTTACTGTCCAACATGTGCAGTCGTTTCACATGTTATCCCACTCGTGGGAGAATCAGGAACTAAAAGTAACGAATTATTGATATTTTCGTTGCCAAGATGTAAAATTTGATGTCACAAAGGTCAGACGCAAAGAAACCCAATCAGAGACAAAAATGAAACTCTCCTATGTGTTAAATCTAGGTCAAGCTGCATGATAGAGGGTTAAGTAAATGCTCCTTTGGGTAAAACTTCATACGACAAAGCGTTTAACCGTAGCTTTTAGCTCAGAACGATAGGCAGTAATTATACTGATTCCAGCCTCCATAGCATTTCTCAAGGATTTCATTTCACGAATTTTTCACGAACTGAGGGAAGAATATAATTATCCTTAGGATAAAAACAATTAGAAATGTATTTTAAATGCCTTATTTTGAAGTAGTTCACTTACAAATTAAGTAAACAAGATAAACAGCGGAAGTTTCCCTAGGCAACGTTGAAACAATCATCGCATTTAGTCGGCTATGTGCTCCGACGAAAACCGGAAGTCTATTATTTAAACCTGAATAAACGTGTTATATTACCGATGACATAAGCTGTAAAAAATTATTAGGTGCCTCAACAATCTATTGCATATTGAACAAGTTATTGAACAATATTATCAGGCGGAAATTGAGATCCAAAAGTTATGTGAAGAGATGCCGTCGCACTGCCATTACTAGATTGTATTTCAGCGTAAAAAATTCATCATTTTCAAACCAGTAAATTTCCGATAATGACCGATGACATAGTAGCTTTTACACCATTTTTATTAATTTTTTTTATTTTTACACCATTCGATGGTAGAAATCTTACTTTATATTAAATATTCAAATCAAGGTAGGTTATTATACAAGTCCAATATAAAAGTTTCTCCTTAAACTAGGAGTGAGAAGCCTCCAAAAAGTTTTACTATGAAAAATTTAGCTCAAACCCCCATAAATAGTTCGCAGAGTGGGATGGGCGTGGTTTGAGCGCTCCCGAGATAGCGACTCCAACTGGGGCTCAGAACGCATGGTGAGCGTCAAGCGTGATTTCCGCACACTCTGGCAGTGCATTTTACGGCGACCGGTCGTAAAAATCGCCTTAACGACGCGCCATTCGGCTGGCCCAAGGTTGCTGTCGAAAAGTGGGAAGGAGGGAATATTAGGACAAGGTTCCTTGCGCATAAGTAGCGATGAGATCAACTGTCGTCTCCAATTTGGTGATACTATTAGTGTCCAATGAGCGTGAATCTTCCGCCACCTGGTGGATGAATATCTTTTTCAACTAGAGCAAGTGACCCTTTTATTTCCCATTAGGACCGATCTAAAATCTCGCGGTTTGATTACTAAAACTTCATCAAACCTATCGATTGGTATTTTTACAACGCATACGACGCTGCGAATATGCCGGAAACTGTGACAGTTAAATGAATAATAAACTGTGGAATCATTCCGAATAACTTGTACCAATATGAAGGAAACTTAGGAAATGTATTTAAAAGTGTTATCAATCACCCTGTCCCTTTGTATTGTTTCCTTACATTTGAAATACATTTTATTGCAAAATTCACTTTTACTTGATATATCTGCAGGAAAATTAATGGCGATATTTTGTTGTCGGGCTAGAGACAACCAAAAAAAGTGGTTGATGTCAACATTTTTCCGGGTTGCGTCCACGTATGTTGTTGGGTATCACAACAGTTTTGCCAGCTATCCTTTTACACCATACACGCTATCCTGCTGGCAAAACTGTTGTGATACCCAACAACATACGCGGACGCAACCCGGAAAAATGTTGACATCATCTGATCAACCCCGCGGAAACCTGCGAACAAACAAAAAAAGTGGTCCGTATTGTATCTGAAGAAGCATGAGCCTGCAAAATATAGTCCACCAAACGGTAAGGAAAGGCAGAATACGTGAAGACCTGAATATAAACTATTCAGCCACGCTCCACGGAGGACAACAAAGCAATGAGAGGTTACATATAGGTAGAGACTGTCCCAAATCCTACTAATGAATTGGTAGATTAAAACCTCCCAAAACCTTACACCCAAACATCTTTACACGGCTGGAGTCCTAACACCCACGCAGTGGCTCGCAGGGTGGCACGTAGATGTATGAGGTATGTAAAAGTATGAATGTTCATAAAAGGTAGTTTGAGCGAGTTTTTCCCTTGTCATAGCAGAGACCATTATCCAGTTTTATTTTTTTTTTATTTCAGCACCTGTAAGAGGCATTAAGTAACAAATGCAATATTTATGACGCAAAAACTAAGGTTTCATATCACTTCATTTCACAGCTATCAACTAAATGTAAATGTTATTAAGTTATACCATTACTCATTTTTTCACCCCGTACGCTGGGACGCATTCTCAGCGGAAGATTTTTTTATAATAATCAATATATTACTATGGTAAGTAACAGATAAATTTAACAAATAGTTCAGAAATAATACGAAATACACACTGTTCAGTTTCTGACGCGACCTGTGCATAAAAGTTTCCAAATTTTGTAAATAGAGTCTCTCCTTAGCGCATTTCCCATGGCTAGGTTTGATGGAAAATTCATCTCAAAGTATTACGGTGAGTGGCTAATATTTTTGGTACTTTTAGATATACACTAACTATGTCATTATGACGATAAATTCTTTTGATATAATGTTTTAATTGAACGTTTAAGTGAAGTGGAATCTTGATAAAACTAACGTTATGCAACTTCAATTAACTTCTCTGCAAATTAATGTTGATGCGATGTTTCAGAAATCCAAGGAAAACAATTGGCAAGTTTCGCCGGTTTGACCATGATGAAAAAAGACTGAGAACTGAAAGAATAAGTTAGCATTTTAAGCGGTGTGAGAGAGGCGGAGACAGAGAATGCCATGAATTTATTATGCCGAAGGAATTCTCTACAAGGGTAAGGAAAATGAGGACATTTATGAAGCAATTGGTTCATAAAAATGGAAAAGAACACGCAAAAATGGGAATTTGAGGGTACAATTTGCGGGAAAAAGACCTTATATTATCATAAGAAGTTTAACTAATGAATTAATCTTATGGTAGAGCAAACGAGATAGTTACCTAATCATAATAGAGATCATTTTCGAATTATATGTTATAACTTCACCAGCCGTGAGACACGAATTAAATATTGCATTGTTAATGGTGCAACATTATAGTTATATATGACAGAAATTGAAAGTAATCATATCAAAATATCTAAATAAGTCTTAAACTTGACTCATTTTTTTCACACTGTTAGTTAGACACTCCATCAAAACGGAAGGTTTTTTGTGATGCCGAAGAATTTACTGCGGTGACAATATGATTAATTTTCAAAAATAGTTGATAAAACACACAAAGTACACACTTGTTTTTTTGACGAGATCTAAGTGTAGGGAATGCATCATTTTTAATATAAGGTCTCTCTGAAGTGCATACACGTACCATTTCCCATATAAAAGGGCTGGTATTTTCTGGCAAATATCTCGGAAAGTAATGTGGTAAGGGGTTGAATTTTTTGTGTCAATGGAAAGATGTTATATTTTTCTTTATAACGAGACCAAATTCATTGCATTCTAGGTAAAATGATATTTCGCTCAAACTACCAAAGAAGAAAATAAGGCAGAATTCAAATTCCAATAAAAAATCGATAATAAAGACAACTACAATGAGAGTGCTCCGTAGAATATCAGGAGAGATCTCACTAGTTTATGAATGAAACGAAGATTTAAGAAGAGCATGTCAGATCGAAAACATTCATTACGTTTACCAATCAAACTCAGATCGATTTAGTCGGTTCAGCTTGGTATGGTAAACGCAACGGGCTAGTGGGATCGATATGAGAAGCGGGATAGCTCGGCCCGCTTTCACTGCCAGTCTGAGGTTTCAAATCGATATGAACCGATGATTCAAATCAATATTTCAATCGATTTCGCATTGATAAACCAGGCGATCCGAGTAGGCTGGCTTAGAATGTTTAGATCGATCCGAGTCCATATAGTTCTGAGTTCGATTGGTGAACGTAGAGATTATTGGCTAACTCACAGTTGCATAGGTTGCCAAGATGCGCGATGAACCCCCTGGAGAGATAATTACTCGATAAAAGGATTTTTTTGAGACGAATGACCAGTTTGCTTACTCGTACTGAAAAATTATCATGAGCATTCGCCATTATCATAGATGAAATTTCATGCATTTTATCTGGCAGTAGAATATTAGATCAAACATTTGAAGCAATTTACGATTGGTAGATACGTTATGAAACAGGTTTCTTTGTTCCGGCAACGCGAATATTTATATGAAGTACATAACTTCGTGGAATTCATAAGAATTGAATCCATAGCTAAATGTTCCAGCAATCGGCCATAAGTGAGCAAAGGAAACAATGAATAGGATGGACCATGTAAATAGGATGGATAGCAAGAGAACTCACCAACTGGTAGACGAAGAGTGGCAATACCCAGAGGACGATGAAAGGACATTCTCGGTGATAGTAAAGTACTGAAGGCCAATAACCTGAAACATATAAGAAGAGAGGTCTTGAGCTATGCTTTCGCATCGCTTTGATTTCACATTAAATCTAATTGTACTATTGAAAACAATAGCGTTGTAAAACAGTAACTGCTAGGACTTCGAAGAACTAAAACCTGGTGTAAGACTTATTCCTTCAAATCCTAATGATAAGGGGCTCCGAAACAGTGGCGTAGCTAGTACGTGTGCCGCCCGGGGTGGTCTTTGAGTTTGGCGCCCCCGGCCCCGCGAAGAAATACATTTTGCACAGTGACACACTCTTTAAGTTTTATATACGTTAACTAGTTTGTGTACAATTATGATATTATTTTCACATGCTCAAATGTATTATGCTTTAAATACACTCCCAAAATTCTCGCACTTTAGAGGTAACAGTGTTTAACAAATAAATATTTAAAAATATATTTTTTTAATGGCTTTTATTTAACAAAAAAATGCACTAAAAAGTAAAAGCACACAAGTTTACAATATTGTATACACTACAGGACATAATAAGAGATTTTTTTAAAACATATTTATTTAATATTCATTTTATCTTTTACTTTTTTATGACTGAATATTGTATCGTCACCGGAAATGAACGCATGTGCAAAATATCAGATCTCTAGCTAGTCAGGAAGGTAGATAAAAATTTATTACAAAATTTGACCCTGACACACAAGTGAAGTTAAATAAAAGCTATAAAAAAAGCAAAAATAGCATAGAGAGGAAAATAGTAAAAAGTTGTACAAAATGAAGATCACCTTTAATTTCGAAATTAAAACTACAAATGTCTACAGAGAAATTTTCTTGCCTTTTTGTTTGCAAATTCTTCAATGGCCCTGTCAAAATTTATTTTGCCTGTCAATTGCTGCTCTATAGACAGTACGGAAGATTTCTCAAACGCAAGGTGCTCATAGTAGATCTTAGGTAATTCTTGATCAGTTTTAGTTTTGAACAACTCCTCTCACAGGTAGCAACACTAAGAGTAATTGTGAGGAAAATCCGCAGCATTATTACTACATTTGGAACCGAATTCCCAAGGTTATACTTTTGAATAAACTGCAGAAGTTCAAGGGGGCCTTCTTTCCTCATCTTTATTCCTTCTTTAATACCAGCAACAGCAATAAAATGCTGAAGTATTTTTCTCTCATTAAGGAACTCCTCTTTATCAATGTCATCGTGATCGTGATCTATTTGACATTTATATTCATCATCCAAAAGATTCGACGGGGTAAGAAAGGCATATTTCTCAGCAAGTGCATGCAGCTGTTGAAATCTCGAAGTTAATTCTTGGATCACTCTGTCCTGTGAAGAAAACATTTCTGTCCTTAGTTCTATGTCGAATGGCAATTCAGCGTCCTGTGATCCTTCTCCAAACATTTGTTTCTTCTTTTTGGGTCGACGTCCATGACTATTCCTAGATCATTGCAAATTTCTTTGGCGTAGTTAAGACCATCATTCACTAGCTTGTCCCTGTTTTCAGATAGATATATTTTTAATGCCCTGAGCTTTATATCACGTTTTTGTATGTTCAATCCTTTGGTTTGGAGACAAGTCTATGTCTCGTTAATTTCTAGAAGGAAGGGTCCTCACAGGCCAAGAAAGCAAAAAAAGGAAAATGATTGCAACGCTCCAAGTAGAACACCAGCATCTGCCCTTGTAGTTGTAACTTCTGCATCAATAGTTAACATTTCTAGGCAGTCAGATTTTTGAGTAATGTCTCTTAACAACACTTACAGCTTCTCCCCTCGCACTCCACCGAGTTTCTATTATGCGCTTCACACTTTGACCAGTGACTGAAGTAAAAACTTCCCAGCGATGTGTTGATGAAGAAAAAAATACAAACTAACGTTCCACGCATCCAAAAAAGGTAACACAATTCACACCAACAGAAGCTGCATGAACACCAGCCAAATTCAGCGAGCGATTTATAGAAGCGACAAATTCTGCTTTTTTATTAATTTCCTTGATGCGTTTCTGAACACCAGTAGGCAGACCAGCCATCACCGCAGTGTTATCATATGCTTGCCCTCTACAATGTTGGATATCAATTCCGTCTTTCTCTAATTTTTCTAAAATCATCGTTGGAATATTCTCGGCAGTTTTACGCTTCGTTTCAATGAAATCAAGAAATGATTCCACAACCTTCACTTCATCTCCATCGGTCACAACATAGCGTAAAATTTGGCTCGTTTGATCCTTATGTGAAATATCAGCAGTGCTGTCAAATATCATGGAAAAGTACCTGGCTTTCTTTACATTATTGATGATTTTGCTTCTTACGTTTTCTCCCAAAATGTCTATAAACTCGTTCTGAGTAGTAGGAGACATATAGGGGGTAGCAAAATTTTTTCCCAGCTGGATTCTCAGAAGATGTCCACGTAGCACTGGATCATATTTCGCCAACAAATGCGCTAGCTCTAAAAAATTTCCTCTACTTTCTGTTGCTTCAAGTTCAACATCACACTCGTTTTTCTTATGATTGACTCCTTCTCGATGGCCTCGTAAAGCCAAATTCTGTTTAGTTAGGAATCTAATAATATCAAGCAATCTTGTAAGGATTGCCTTCCACTTCTTCACCTGGCTTTCAACAACTTCTTGTTCTTTTTTATCAATTGTTGCTCCACCAGCAATCCTAATTTCCAATTTCTTCCATTGTGTGAAATTTCTTACGTGATCTACACTGGACTCATGATCGGATATTCTAGGATTCAGTTTCCACCATATGTTGAATCCGTCCTCAGAATTAAATTTTAATTAAACAGTTTGCAACAAAAGCAGTAAAGAGCTTCCTTGGAAGGGGAGTAAACCATCCAAGATCTCAATATTTTTGGTCATTAGTCAGAGTTATAAAAATCTACTCGCGAGTTAGTTTTCTAGTTTGTCCTTTGGTTGACGCACCTTGACGAATTACTTCACCAAAATCATTATCTAGATTTTGAACCACAGATGCGCCTTGACGTACCAGAAAGATCCGTGCGTCATTGCTAATCGAGCTTGGCCAAAGGCCAACATCTTTCATGCCAACTCTGTCCACATCAGGTCCTGAAATGTTTTCTTCATGCTCTTCATCACTCAAGGGAGTTGAATTGGATGAATCGTTTGAAGTTGAATCCATGGATTTTGACAATGATTTGGATTTGCAAACTTCTCCATCTTCAGTAGTAGTGGTTTCTATACGATGTACGTATTTCAATAGTGCACCTTCACTGTTTTTCAATAATTCTTCTCATGCCTTTCTTTTTTTTCTGTAAGCAGCACCACTTTCTTTAGCACGCTTAATCTGAAAATTAGGGAGATAGCGTGTGAAAAATATTTGTTTTTTTGAGGAAACATTCATACAGCATGTTAAGAAAATGAAAAAAAAACTTTAGATCAAAGTTATGACTGATGAAGCTAAATATCACACGACACATATCATATGTGACACTAGTAACAAATGCCACAAATTCTACACTGTTTTGACAAATGAAACAAAAAACCTCAGTGCAGGAAAAGAATGCTTTTTTGAATTAAAAATGTGTTAGTGTCAGTGGCGAGGCGCGCGGCCTTCTCTGGATTCGCCGATGACTAAACCAAAATGAAATAATTAAGAAGGATTTATAGAAGGTCTGAAAACATTTGCAAGTAAAGGTGCAACGGAAGTTGTTCCATTTTTTTGTCAAAAAAAACGACGTAAAAAGACCAAACTCAAGCTCCAGATTCGCTCACTTTAAAGAATTCGATTCAGTGTCAATTCTGCACTGCGCTGAGGACGTATTTTAGGGGCCCCGGGACAAACTGCCTCCCTTGCAACCCCACCTCCGGGCGGCCGAGTCTTACGAGAGTTTACAAGAGTGACCGACAGAAGCCGAACGAGCGACGGATGCGCCAGTTTCAGAGATGACTTGCCTGGCTCAACGACATACAGATTTTGTTCTTGGTAGCGACGGAATCCTCATGTCCTGAGCGTTCCTATTATTTAACTGTCCAAAATTTTAATTCACGCATTTAGTTAAAATCGTTTACCATTTATACTGAAGGCAGTGCGAGTTCTTCGCAGGCAAAATGCCTGGCATAACGATAGAAAAGACTGAAAAGAATAGGCGCTGTTGCGCTTTTCACTCATAACAGGCACTGTGGCCGGTGGCTGACGGCTAAGCGCTGCGGTTCACGGCAACAGGGCAAGGCTTTTATACCGTTATGCCAGGCATTTCGCCTGCGGAGAAGTCGCACTGCCCTCAGTATAAATGTTAAATGATTTTTACGAAATGCGTGAATCAAAATTTTGGACAGTTAAATAATAGGAACGCTCAGGACTTGAGAATTCCATCGCTAACAAGAATAAAATTCTACGACACTCCAGTTCTGAAATGCTAGCTTTTTATTTAACTGATAACAAAAGCTTTTGTGATTAAGTTACAAACCTGAAAAATAAGAAGTATATAGAAAAGGTCTATCTAACAACTGCTAAAGTTTGGTTATTTCAGAGATATTTGTTTCTAAGTTACGAAGTACAGAAGTTGGAGCTAGTCGAAAAAAATGTCAATAACCGGTTATTTTTACGTTTAATCCGAAGTAAAAAATATAAAAATGCATTTCTAAAATTTTAAATTAGCATGAAGTAACGCAAACTTAAATAAGAAAAATACTGGTTTGATTAGTTTTTCTGTACGCCGCTTTATTACTTCGTTATTCGTAACCAAACTCGAGTGCACATAATTTCTGCGCCGACAGCACTCCAAATCGTCACGCCTTACCACTGAATATTGTTATAGCCTACAGCAGACCCCATAGTGCAACCCCTCTTGGCAAGAAAGCGACGGATATAAAATGAAGAATGCGAGATTTATTACTTACTTATGAAAGAAAGGCCACAGGTTTTCTTGTACACGACTCGCAGATAGGACTTGGGCAGAAGTAGGACACAACAAAACTACAACGGTACTGCGGATACGCTGATACCGTGTTGATACCTCTTCCTCCGATGGCGGACGGGCCAGTTTAGCAAAAGAATGCTTATGTGAATTGAAAATGCATTAGTATTACAGCTTACAATAGACCCCACAGTGCAACCCAACTTGGCAAGAAAGCGACAGACATAAAGAATGCGAGATTCATTACTTACATATGAGAAGAAGGCCACAAGTTTTATTGTGCACGATTCAGTGATAGGACTTGAGCTGAAGTAGGGCACCAAAAAACTACAACGGTACTGCGGATACGCTGATACCGTGTTGATACCTCTTCCTCCGATGGCGGACGACAAAAGAGAGATGTAGGCGAATCGGATGATTGAGCGACCGAGAAACAAGAGCGCCGGTGCTTCGGACTTCATCCACCAAGTCGTAGACCAGTCGGTGACTGCTTGACAACAATGGTGGAATAAAGCGACTCACTGTCGGACATCACAAACGCTGTCACAGAGAGTTCCTCGACTACTTAGTAGTAGTACTTTTTTAGTAGGTTTCACTCCACCCCGACAGTCGCCGCCAAGGTCATTCGCGGGGGCGGTCCCCTTAGCAGAGAAACACAGAGATGTCTCCCAAACCATGTCACGTCATTATCATTTCAAGTCTCACTCAACACAAAGAGTGGAATGATTGAATAATATATGAACTATACATTGAATGCTTCCTTCAATACGCGAACATAGTTTATCCTCCAAATGATATCATCATCTTCTCCATTCGAATAGATCGTCATGATATTTGTATAAAGCATCAAGTCTAAATTTGAACAGTCGATCTGAGAGCATCTCCCATCTTAGTTACTGCAGAAGGCTTGTAAAACTAATGGAACAATATTAGTGACTTTTAACATATCATGCCGAAAACTAGCTTCATAGTTTAATCTGATATCGGCACCACTTTCTATAACTCGCTTCATCTTGAAAATAGGGCGATAGTCTGTTTAAAATATAAAATTCTTGTCTTTTAGAGAAAAATTCATACAGTATGTTAAAAAAGATGAAAAAATTAGATCCAAGTAATAACTGATGAAGCTTAATATCACAAGATTTGTGATACAAGTGACATGCCACAAATTCTACTCTGTTTTGCAAATAAAACATAAAGAAAAAACTCAGTGTAGCAAAAGAATGCTTCAGTGAATTAAAAATTTAATAGTACAATAGCCTTCTGCAGACCCCACAGTGCCGCCCCCTCAAAAGTGTGCCCCCTGGGCGGACCGATCCCCCCCCCACTCCCCGCCCTCCAAGCTACGCCACTGTTCCGAAAGGAGAAGTGAAGAGCCTCCAAAAAATGAAGATCTGAACACAGAGGGGTCGCTTCAGAAGTGGAGACAAAGTATCCGCTGCAAATACTTTGGAGTCAAAGGAGAAAGTTTTATCCAAGCCATAAATTATGTTTAAAAAAATCGTTGGCTCAACGCAGATTCTTGAGTAAATGGGTTTTAAAAATCCAATACAGTTTTCACTCCCGAATCCAGATAGGATCAAGCCAGACTTAGATTTTTGGAAGGAATTTGTGGGTTAACTTTGGCCTAGGAAGTTTCGCTCGATATATTTATTTGAGTATTCCGACCGCGGATTCGAAGCTTTTGCGTCATCATCTGAACAAGAAGGTCCTGCCGCGTTATCCAAGAGTAGAGCCAATATTTATCACAAACTATGAAAGAAATATTACGATTGACTCCAAATTAACGGACTAAGCAATATGAATCAAAAGGAAAACACAATATCTCATTCTAATTTAAAAAATATACTATCTCCGGTAAGACTCGCGATCAAACCAAAAATATATTGAAAGAATAAGAAGACTACGAAATGAAAGTATTGAATAAGAATATCGGACATTTCACTTTCTCACATGGGCACAATTCTCAATAAATAAATAAAAAAAACGCCACCGCCCTCATAACCACCAGATCGAGGTCCCCATTCAATTCATCTCACCGAGAGATGACGATGAACACAAAACAGTGAATCCTACAGAGAACCAATACATCGATAGATAGAAGGATGGCCAAGAGGCTTCATTCAATTTAGAAATTTCAAGATTGCCTATCAGCTTGAAATAATTTCAGCAGAATACGGGAGAAGTAAAATTGAAAAATATTGAAAAATCCGAAGATTCCTGAGAAATTGCAAGGGATTTTCGTCTAATGCAGAAATAAAATAGACAATTTTCCACAAAAATATTTTTGATTATCTTTGTGGAAAGTTACTCATTTTATTTCTGCATTAGAAAAATATTACTCATGTTTTTACATCTGAAAATAACACAGAGACAAAAAATGGTAAGATAGAGGCTAAACAATAGTATGATAATAGCGGTTATGTCCGCAATTTCTCATCAATTTTGGGAAGAGATATTACACAACAAATCATGGCGCAGTTGAACAAAGCAGTGTTATTTAGTGCGAAGTTGCTAAATTTATAGTTTCTCCCTTATGACCTCGTCATCAAAGTAAGGCCCTTTACCATCTCTTCACCTACAATAACCAGCACTTCTGTCATTGTCTCCCGTTGTATCACCGTACTTTTTCAATGCTTGGTGATATTTTTACAAATTATCTATTAACATAAATTTTCACATAGAACTGCAACTGAAATCTTCACTCAGAATATCACCATTACCATAGAGTTACTAAAAGACATTTTTACTCATCGCAATCACAACATACTTTTGCAGTGCCTTTCTTAGAAGATCATGATAAACATAATCCTAAGCCCTCTGGAGTAAAAAATGCAATAGTTGAATATCATTTATAAGATGAGAGAATAACAGTAGTTAAGTACTTGCAAGTTAACTCTGCACAACAGGAGAGGAATTGCAGTTACGTCATAATTCAGGATCACTAAGACCACTCGTCCAGAATATAATTAATGTAAGGAAAACCAAATTCTTATGATGAATGAAAATCTTCCTTCTCTTCCTCACGAGTATTATAATCCCAAAGGCTTCAAGGCCAAATACACTTACTATTGAGATAGAACGCGATGAATTATGGCTTTCCGCGGCGGCAAATGCGTTGATCACTACGTGTCCTTGAGTTTCCACAGCGGTCGTTAGGTTAGTTTGGAAACAATCCCTACTTTAATGAGAAAATGCAAGCTAGAATGCTGAATAAACCATTGTTCGGATAAGACTATTAACGCCGTTCAATATCAGGTAAACTGAAAAATAAAGGAAGCTTATTTTAATTGCCATTCACCAGAAATAGCACAATTATATGATGAATGATCAATCAATGCAATAAAATTGTAGATAAATTTGACGATGTTAGGAGTGATTTTGTACAGAAGAATGCGCAATGTTAGCCAAAAAATTTGCTACTCTTCCATGCAGATTTATAGACGGGTTCATTTTTTCCGGAGACAATAATGGGCCATAAAAGCTGCAATTGCTATTTTCTACGAAGTTACCAACCTCGCTGGGTAAGCGAAGACAAGCTCATGTTTTAAAGTCAGATTAGTTACATTATTATAAAAAAACTCACCCAGCTTGGGATATCCCGCAAGATAACTTTTTCTTTGTGAATTATTTCTTTATGAATTAGTAATATTAATGAGTAGTACCTTGACCCATGCGCTGTGTGTTAGCACGTTTATCAACGTAGTACTGTCCCAGAAACTGATATAAACGCAAAATTCATCTCTTTGCTGCCTTTTGGCCTGCTCCCAAGAAATAGCAAACGAGAGAGCGAGCAGAGTTGGACCTAGAACGGGGCGCGAATTGCATGCCAAGGGACCAAGTCTGTAACTTTCGTCGACCATCGACAAACGAAAATATAGGATATTGGATAATCTATACACCTCATTTTTCACTAAATGAGATCACCGCGCAAATTTAAGACTCTTTTGTGCAGTGAGTATTGGCATCGATTATATTTTTTCATTGTAGAAATGTACCTGTAATAGAAAAAACTTACAATTTTGGAGATCTTGAGGAAAAAAACAAAAGTCGGAGTGCTCCTAATGCGCCCTTCAACGCAGAGTATTATAATAGTCGATAGTTTAGGTGATGTTGACTATGCTGAAAACATTTTGGACGCCTAATTCATGTAAAACCGCTTTCCCAAGTTGTCTATTAGTCAACTGTCGATCAAAACTAGACAAAACATGCACATTAGGTGCACATAGACTTCTTATTCTAGCGGCGTAAGGTTTCTATAGAGGTTTGTGAAATTTAATTTGGACATTCTCTCATATATTCTATCTATATATCTATTTTCATTTCTAGAAAATTTGAATACATCACTACTCGCTGCACAAAAAAGATGTAAAAGTTGAGTTGGACACAGCTGCGGTTGCCACGTTGTTGAAGTGAGCTTTGAAATTTCGTAAATGTCCATTTCGGCCGCACAGACGACGACAAGGGACTTTTGTCGATGGTCTGCAAAAGCTACTGACCTTGGAGTTGAATCAACCAAGGGCCAACCATCCTGTGGAGGCTTGTAAGGTACTTAGTAAATACAGATGATTTGATTTTCCAACCTTGGTAATTCACTGTCGCGGCATTTCGGTGATGTTGACGTAGACGGAATTTCATGGGAAAAAGACGACTGCTGTGCTCAAAGACGATAAGACTACAAGCCAGGAAACAGCACGTGCAAAAATTCGTGTGGAGCGTTGCGCTCTACGAATCGAAAGCATGCACCATTCGAAAAGCTGACCAGATCAGACTAGAAGCCTTCAAAACCTGGTAC
The DNA here is from genome assembly GCA_963169105.1 of Ceriagrion tenellum. NCBI lineage: Eukaryota > Metazoa > Arthropoda > Insecta > Odonata > Coenagrionidae > Ceriagrion > Ceriagrion tenellum. The sequence goes on along the minus strand of OY720641.1, from coordinate 4,099,640 downwards.
TGGAGGACGCTGAAGAAGAAATGGACGGGCAAAATAAGAAATGATGAAGTGTATAGAAGAGAAGAAGAGGAGAGGACTACATGGAACACCATACAGAAAAGAAGAACAAGATGGATTGGACACACTTTGAGACACAATGGGCCTGTGAAGAACATAATGGAAGGCAAAATAGAGGGATAAGTCCCCAGAGGAAGAAGATCCAGGAATAAGTTCATGGACCAAATAAAGAGGAAAGTACATTGGAAGAGATACCAGAAGGTAAGGGAACTATCATTAGATATGGGAGGGTGGAGGGCTGCAGTCAACCAATCTTAGGATTGAACAACCAATATACGAATGACGTAGAAGGAAAAATCTCAGATGGTTGGTGTCCCGATCACCCCCGGAATGAAGCCCTTTGGTGACTTGAAGAAGGAGCAGCATGCTTACATACAGCACGTTTCTTTCAGGGAAGGGAAAAAGAGTTGACAAATGGATACGGTGATTACACGTGCCTCCGTGCGTGTCTCCACCGCACCCTCACCTTGCAGTTGAGATCCATCGAACGAGAAAGAATAGGAGAGGAGGAAGGAGATGAGAGAGAGGGGAAAAGCAAAGGAGAAAATAAAAAAATAAAAAAATACATTCGAATGGGCGTTAGCGCGCATTATACAGGATCCCATTCGGCAAGTGATTATTCCTCTCCACCCTAGCTGAGGGGTAGAGTCGGTTTGCAAGGGCAGGAGGTGAGGGTAGGGCAGCAATTTGTCGTATCTTTTTTTTATATAATTGCCTCGGTGCCTGAAAACGCGCACCGAATCGGAGGATGAGAGTCCTATGGAATTAAGGCGCTTTGAAAGGTTGGGGGGGGGGGGGTATCGACTCTACTCATTAAGTCCGCCCGAGGGAGGGTTGGAGTCAGTCTCACATTCCCAGTGCAGGGAGAGATCAACCCTCTTCACTGTTCATTGTTGGTTCCGTATAGATGTTGAGGGGGAGGGGAGGAGTGGAATGGATCGTTTATGTTCGGGAATGGGGTAAGCGGTTTACTGAGGAGATTGGGAGGGGAGCAGGGTGGAGACGCGGCTGCGAACAGGAAACTGGAACATACACAATTGTGCTGCAAAACTCGCATCACATCCCCTCGACTGCTTCTTCGGACATGCTGGATCAGCTGTGGGGACTTCTGAAAAACCTAAACATCTACCACTGAGTAGGACATAGGAGGGCGATCGGAATAGTGAAATTTTTGGACGGGGAGAGAATCAAGGAAAAGACGCTCAAAAAATCCGCAACACAGCGTCACCATGAACTCGGGCCTCCAGCAAAGACCCTGGCAGTACTGTTCCCATAGCATTGATTACATCTATTTCGATGTACCAGACCCGCGGAAACGAAATTTTTGCGAAGTAAAATAACCATAAACCCTTTAAAAATAAACTACGAAGATGACTACAATTATTAATGTAGGAAAAGGCATTCATCACAGGAATACATTACCGAAACAAATGTGCCACGCCCTCCCCCCTCCCCCCCGAACGACACCGGTTCTTTGCACTTGAGTGGAACACAATAGACACCAAAGAAGCTAACAAATCTGGCAATAAATTCAAAGAATATGAAATAAATGTGTGGGATTATGTGATATCAGATCCGAAGACCCACTAACACTAGCTTCCATTAAAATACTCGGAAAGGATAGCAAACGGTAATACCGAATACGAAGAAATATGAAATATTCCTTACGGAGGTAGGTAATTTTTTATTCGTAGAACCAAAGGCAGGACTAAATTTGCAAGAGCTCCCCACGTTGACCCTTAAGTGCGGCTCAAAGCAATTATCCTGCTCTGTGACATCCTCGTATTATCCTTTAGAATAAAAATGTCATTTTTCCCGCGATCGGTAAGAGGCCATAATGGCTGCCAATGAGACTTTAACGTAGGTTAGTCGACAGGCAGTCAGGCTGATTAGTTGATTTGCTCTCTAACCCTTGTTTCTTGATCTGCCATGTGGTATTAACATCACATTTTGCATGATTCCTGCATATCTATTACGTCTCGTTAACGTAGCGGCAAAATACTTCAATAGATATAGTTTCTGTAGAATTAGTAGCATGCCTCTAGTGTGGTGTATATTGGTGAAAATTACCCTTGAGACGAGTTTTTGCAGGCCATTTCTAATGTTAAATCTGTCATAGCTTCGCTAACTTCATTATGGTACATTATAGCTCACGTTGGTGGTAACTCATCCCCTGCCACACATCCATGAGGTGACTTGTATGGTAATATAATGATGTAAATGTACAATCCTTCTCAAGCATGATACTACTAATACAAGGAAGGTCATTGCGCATCGTTAGGGTTAAACGCAGCAGCGTAATTAAATCAATGGTTGGCGAGTTCACTTTGTGTAAGTTGTTCATCTTTAAAATGAAAACACTTAGTTTTTTTCCACCAATGTATTAAAAACACAAATCGACCGGTTTCGGCCTTTTCAGGCCATTATCAAGATTACATCACATTATTACGACTTTTTAATCTTGATAATGGCCTGAAAAGGCCGAAACCGGTCGATTTGTGTTTTTAATACATTGGTGGAAAAAACTAAGTGTTTTCATTTTAAAGCAGCAACGTAATTTGGAATATATCAAGTGCACTGAATACTTAACAGAGAAATTAGGAAGCCATCATGAGCAAGAAACTTGTAAACAAATTGCCTAAGCTTAAATACCATACACCACCACTTCCAATTTTGTTTAAAAAAAGTCGTGGTTTTGATCCGATCCAACCTATTTTAGTATTATGCCGTCTGAGGACTATTAATAGAGGCTTATGACCCAAATGTTAGCTCGATATCTCAATTTTTACGTCAGTTATCGTGCAAAGAGACAGAGAGACATAGCTAGATGGACTCGTTTAGGTGATGCTGATCATATCTATATAATGTACATTTCCATACCTGCCACGCCCCCTTTCAATGAGTTCCATTACTGCTGTGACAAAACCAATATACCCTACCCACATAGTGGGGTAGGGTATAAAAAATCGCTCCTCAACTGGGGTAAGCACTGCGATCTTATTGTTTCCTATCGTGTAATTCCGCCCAAAAAGGTATAAAAAACAATGCTGCTTCTTCGGCGTTCAATTCACAAGAAGAGTATTCTATGCATAAAAGATACACAGAAAATGTTATTTAGATGAAGTCTTGAGTCAATTTCACCCGATGTTTCGTGATCTATGCCCGTTTCAAGGGAATTCGTCAGATGTCGAATTTTGGGACTTATGCTAATTTCAAGATCCCACCTGTGACTGATTTTGAAACCACAGTCCCTATCGTAAGATTACTTACAATTAAGCCGGCCCTGGTGGTGGCTGGGTAAAGTCCTCGCCAGCTAAATTGAGGGTCGCGGGTTCGAGTCCCGCCTGGGTGGGTTTTTCACCACCCAGGGCATGACTGTATATCAAGTTCTGTTTGTCACGTCCCTGGAAAACCTGATGAGAGGCTTTGCAGCATATCGGGATTATAGGGACATAAGGGCCAACAGAATAGTCCGGAAAACATAAAAAAGTGCTTCAGTCACTTTGCGATAAGCCTGAAGCCAAAGATTTCCTTAAAGCAAAAAATTTTAATAAGTTTTTCTTAATCTTTTTAAACATTGGAATTTGTCTCAGACGTAGGTTTTCGCGGCGTTCAGGTTCTCCGTTAGGCTGGTTTTCGGGTTTCGTCCGCGCAGGCATCATTGTTGATGGCAACGTCTCACACGTGACGACGTGAAGAATAGACAGGAAAAAAATCTACCATTGCTCAACATGTCTTGTCGAAGCTCGGTCACTAAATTAACACCGAAGAACCAAAAATCCTGGCCAAAGAAAAGCGATGTTTCCCGAGGCTCATCAGAGAAGCTGTGGAAATAATCAAAAGGCCAAACAACATGAATAGGGGAGACGGCTACACCCTTTCCAATACTTGGAAACGTGTTTTCCATGACCCCAAAAAGACCTTCCCCCTTCCGATGCTTAGAGGATCGGATGGACTAATGAGCGAAGAGCAACGGGGAGGCAACCAATCAGCGAAGAACGCGCGGGCTGACACCCCAGAGAAAACCATATTAATACCGGCGTCTTCGGAGCGCTCCCCACGTCAGCGGGGCCTGATGACGCCTACGGCATAGTAGGTGAAACGTCGCCATCGATAACGCCTACGCGGATGAAGCCCGAAAACCAGCCTAATTGCAATTTGTCTTTCAAAGACCAAGAGGTCAAAATAATTGAATTTGGAGAATATTAAAGAGTAAAACGGGTAAACAAAAAAATAACTTCCAATCATGAGACGAACCTGGAAACGTTATCAATCAGTTAATGAACTCCTCACCCACTGCCCCCTCTCGAGGTACACATTCACCACGATGGAGTAGTGCGAGCCGATAAGGCACTCTAGCAGAAAAAAAATAACAGCCAATAATTCAGGTATGGAAGGAGGAAAAATTGTCATGAAGATTTTTTTTAGTTCCATATATTTCAATAATTTTTAATATGGCAATGAAACCCAGGCGATGATAGTTGCAGAGTAAAAAGAATTGAAAGCATCAGAAATTTGGTTGTATCGAAGACTAATGAAGATGGAATGGACGTAGAGAATCACTAATGAAGATTTCATACAAAAGGAAAGAAAATATCCTTTATGACAAATGCTCTCAATGGAAGAAGCAAACCAATTGGATAAGCATTGGGAGTCATCAGCCTTTTATAGACGATAATAAAATGAGAAATTCACGTCAAAAATAATCCAAATAATGAGAAACAAAGAACAGAAAATGAAAAGTCATTGAGGGGAAAAGTAGTTAGCTTCAAGAAATTAGAATGGAAATTTGCAGAAAATCAATCTTCGCCTAATCCCATTGCAAAGGAAATCCTAATTAAAACATAGAATATCCCTATTTGACGTCATAATTGGTCAGACTTTTTTATAGTTGAGGGATTTTCAAGGACCATAGATGATGTTGTTTCAGGACTAACAAGGATAACCTTATATATGATGGAAGAGAAACACTTTCTGTGATTCTCACATAAAGGCAAAGTTCAATACCTTGCCGTATTTTAAAAACTTCACGATGATATAAAACGTCGAAGTCTTGATATATCAATGAAAAAATAGGAAACTAATCATTATTACAGAACTAGTCAAAGTATAAAACTACGAAATAAAATAAAAAGTCTTGAAAACGTTGTTTTCAAGTTTTTTCTCTATTATCATGGAGGATAGTATCAATGGTCACTCGATCATGGTACCTCAAAATAAGGCCACCAAAAATGGACTCACAATATTTTATCGTAAAAGCTAAAAAATTGTTTGGAATACTATGCATCTTTGGATTAATCAATCACACAAAATATTAGTCCTTCCATAATGAGGACCACCGTTACGACTCAATATTACTAAACAAAAAATGAGACTTGAAAATTATTGCCACAAACATACAACTATGATGACATTAGAACGCATCCCATGAACTGAAAGGGCCAACAAAAATTTGAAGCTGTGGTTTGAGGAAAGAGGATAGAGCCTCCATCAGCGATTACCACACAATTCCAAGCGAAGTGAGGTTTTGCGTCCGGTAATTTCTCTCTTCGGGAATGCTAGGCTATCTCCCAAACCAATCAGGAAAGAGGAAATTTGCTCTTTGAAGACCTTGGATTCAGTGTAATTGAACCAAGCAAGTTCATTTTCTCAGTTTTTGTAACACTTCATCACGAGAATTTACATACAAATAAAGTCTGACGATTACAATAAGTGGTAGCCGTGTAGTCTACAAATAAATGGAACAACTAAATTATCACTTTTGGTGATGTCACATCAAAGCTTGCAAATGTAATAATTGATCGCATTCGCTATCGCAATTGCAAATAACCGCAAATATAAGCCGATGGATGGAGAGGAAAACAGTTGAATACTTTCCAATAATCAATTAGAATTTGAAAAGAACAGAGGAACCAAGGAGATAATACTCTGCCTGAGCGCAATGGAGGAGAAAACGGCATCTGTAAACAAGCCACTGCATGTTACATTCGAGGATTAGAAGGTACGGTAATATCTACGAATTTTTTCTGTTTTCAAGAGTCTTACAGCTTGTTCTACTAGATTTAAAATGACGAAGGGAGAATGATGTCGCAACTCAATTACAAATACATAATGAATTAGCGTACCTTATGATTTAAATTTGGAGCTAAAATAAATGTTTAAATAACATATGAATTTTAGTACATAATTCATTTTACCCATAGTTTCGGAGTTATTTTGGCTCTCAGATTTAATTTTTTTCTTAATATGTTACTAAGCTTTGGTGAAAATGCATGAAAATGTAATTACTTTAAATATTTCGGATTAAGTTTTGAAATACAGGAAACTACTATGTGGTACCGCTAGGACATCGTGGAGATCAATTCATTCCTAAGTAGCTTCGTTTGCTTTATTATCGCGGCTCAAAATTACGACGGCAGCTGATTTATATGAAAGCCGTACAGTTGAAAGATGAATACGGCGCACTTTTTCAACCAGCGGCAAACAAGTACCATACGATACCGCTATGACAAAATTGGTTAAATGAATTCGATTCAATAGGTTCGGATTCCACATGACATTGCATGCATGCACATTACATGTGAGGAAAACTCGCTCCTTGCCTCCATAAGATTAACAGTGTAGCTTAACCAGCTAGAAAACTGGACGCGATATCGAGGAGTCCAGGCAAATGATTTCTTCACAGTAAATTTCACACTAGGGAAAGGGCTTAAACTGCCTATAAGTATAGAATAGTTCACCATTCTTAAGCCAACTTGGCGATGAAGTTTTGCTGAACCTAAGAAAATCATTATAAACTCAAATAAGCGTCCACAACAATCGAAAACCTTTTTCTCCATGAAATTGTAGCTACTTAATCGCCAGGAACGGAACTTGAGCTTAGCAGATTCCACACATCGTCACGTTCGCCTTACAAATAAGGATGTAACATGCACATCGCTGGAGCCTTTAAGAACGAATAAACGACCTCTCAATCCACGAATGATAAACCTCACGAGCGAAAAACTCGTGAATCCGGAGCTTCCTCATGCAAGCGCCGAATGCATTCGACTGCTCTGTGTATTTTTCCGAGGACCCATATCGCTTTGCTTACTCGGGAAGGAGATTTCCTCATCCGGCGCCGTTTATGTCCGTAGCATATTTCTCCGCGGGTGAATCTTTTCATCGTCTGGGGGCAATCGAGGCCGCTGACGCAGGGTAGCACATATCTTCTCGGCCATTAGTCGCTCCACGCGATGCTACACAAAATATAAGGGCGAGGAAGGGTTTCTCTGTGGCTGTAGAATGGAGCCAAATTTAAGTGTGCAGAAGTGTACCCGTGAGGGACCACCTCAACCAGTTACTTTAACTTAGAATATGAGATCTGCGGGAGGGGGGGAGGGGGGGGGGATAAAAAAATTTTCGTCGTGCATGGTGGCAGCGAAGCGGGACGTCAAGGAGGGGAGGCTTACCTTTTACAAACGTCTTTGGGGCTAGGAGGCTGGGCTAAAATTGTTGGGGGCAGGCACCATTCGTACGAGTCCGGAACTATTCGAAGCCCTCCGCTTCCGGGGAACGGGGAACTGCTACCTAGAGGAGGGGTTGTAGCTCGACATTGTCAAAATTATTATCCCTCAGCCGGGAAAACTGCGAAGCCCACTATGATAGAAGCCCTATGATGAAGAGGTACAACATGCAGTATCACGAAGTTCACACAACGGAGATCAAAGAGCGACTGAATTTTCAAGGCTCAACGGCACGCCTACTGCACCCTGATTTGCTCTTGGGAAGTCACGTGACGAGCAACTTTCTCTTAGTTCACCCCACGTTCACCCCTACAAATTTTAGTTCGGCCTCCCAGACCCCAACATATTTGAAAAAGGTAATAGTGTAAAATGGGTCGGCAATGGAGCAAGGAAGGAGGACAGAGGTGAATTGCATGTGGTACGTTCAAGTCCTAAGGTCTCCAAATGTTTTCTGAGCACCGAGTGCAGATATAAGTCCGTGGTGCAGATGAAAGTTGGTTAAAGTACGCAGACACTCTTCGTTTATGCGTGAACGAGATGGAAGCACAGCAGTGTGAAACGAAAAAATCCAACTATGTCCGATCAAAAATGGATGTCTCTCAAAAAATGCCTAGCCTGGGTCAAAAGAGTGTCGTGAATCTTTAGCCCGTGAAATAACATTTTTAGTCTGCAAATTTGGTTCAAAGTTATGATACTTAGGAAAAAAACATTTTCATTATCCTCCATAAAATTCTCATGAATTTAAAAACACCTGATACAAACAGGAGCAATACTCATACACTATTAAGTTAATGCATAAAAATAAATGCCAAGAGGGATTTTAGACTAATCATACTACATATTTATCCTGCGTATTAGGCCACAAAATATAGATTTTTTTTTACGAAAATAAAACAAATTTTCGGAAATTTCAAAACTAGTCTTAGCAGTATGAAGACCGGGTGCCATGAAAACACTCAACATTGTATATACATACCAATAACGCCGTTCCTTTCCTGGGTAGGCACAGTTTCACTCACAAACACATTTGTACACCTAACTCTGCTTCAATAATTTCCTCCATACTGACCTATCCTTGCAAATCTCTTTGGCCTCATTTACCCCCATACACTGCTTCATACACGCCCTCCTGTTTTTAAGACTCCTAATATTCCTCCTCCTAAGAATTTCCTCAACCACAACTTTCTCGGCCTACCTCTCCCTCTCGCACAATTCAATTCACTCTTATATATCTGTTTCGTTATTCGACTCTCATCCATTCTCTCAACATGGCCAAACCAACGAAGCACATTCCTTTCATAGATATCCGAAAACCTAAAATCAGCCGATAAAAAATGCATCATCATTCTGCGCATCCGGCCGAAGAGTCTATGCCTTGTGAAAAAAAGCTCGGCAAACTCCTGCCTCTTCCGAGACGCATGCTGTAAAAGGTTTCAGCCTTCAGCTCACTATCATGCCCTTTCTGATATATGATATCAGCTGCTTTGCCAATATTCCATCAGTAGCAATGCAACTCTTTGATAGTTGATTAGAACTACCTGGCACTCACCAGAAGGAGGTGGTTGAATGTTGAATCCCACCCGTTCTTCCCCAACTGTTAGAGCACTATTAGAATTATTCCTGAACCTACTTTGTCATTTCATATTTTGGCAGTTCTCTCTCTCTCTCTCTCCAGAAATCGAGATCGAATGATTTTATTTTTTATTTTACCACAAACTTTTTGGATGAAATTGTCTCTTCCTTTACTGTCATTTCGACATCTTGTATTTGTCGGCAAATCCCGATGAAATCTTCCTCACCCAGGTTCTTGAGTTTAGTGTGTTTTGAATACTCAAAATAGAGACGATTAGTGAGCAATAACAGTAAGTGATCATTCTGGGTTTATCAAACAGGTTTTCTGCACTTAAATGGCGTGAAATCCATCGGCATTTATCAATAATTGAGTGAGACAAGGTAATGACGTATTGGATGCAAAAAATGCTCGTGCATGGGTGCGACAGCCTGCAGCGGGCCGTGCGTCAAGCGTGAGAATCAAGCGAAGAAGGACAGCGCGAGGGGAAAACCTTGTTCTGGAAGACAGCCGAATAGGAGTGAAAGATATCGTCTCAGTATCAGAGCAACCCTTTGGATCAAGGGAGATCCTGGATGAAGAAGACCTACAAACGCGTTATATCATCACGGTGGGTACCCTCCCTCCTCATTGGACATTCTGACTCAGGCGTTGCTTCTAGGTAATAATTTTTGAGTGACGGTTAATGCTACCTATTAACCTGACTTCACTCCCAGCAATTTCTGGCTTTTTCCCACAAAAAAGGACAGTCTCCCTGACCGCTAGTTTCCCAGTCGGGCAGAGCGATCTTACAATATAAATGCATACCCCTAAAGAATCGTTCGCAGCGGCCATCCACCCATGCGTCCACGTTATGAAAAATGTGTTCTTGTAAAGGGAGATTATGTTGAAAAGTGACAGAAGTTTCAACATTCATGGATTGTTTGAAAAAAACATGAGACCTTAGAACTCCGACACATCACGTATTTTATCAATGCCTCTTAAGGTGGCTCTGGCTGGATAATCACAAGAACTCAGTTACGAATTTCATTCATTCAGTTTAAAAAATACTGCTTCTGCTGATGGTATGGGCTACCTAAAAGAAACAAAGTTAGGGTAATAGCATGCAGAACATTTGATGATTTTATTTTTAGTGGCACATTTGTTCTGCCTTAGGAGGCGACCACAGCGCTATTGGCATATGACGGCCACATTTTGACATCAGTTATGTCAGTAATTCGCTAATAACTTTACAAAATAGTTAGTGAGATGCCTATATTTTATTTTTTTAACTATCTTTTGTTTCATGGATCTTGACACTTTGTGAACCTATATTTTATTTGATTCAAATTTCCTGGTCTTTTCGCTACTTAAAAATAGTTTTAATCAAAAGGTTGAACATTCTTTCTTATTCAAACTTGCATAATTTCGCTAAAATCTGAGCAAATTCTGTCAGAGCCTAAGTTAAAATCTCCACTTTCAAGCCTGAATTACAGTAAAACAAGCCTGTAAACCCTAATCATTTTCATCTCAGGTCATGAAATGCACTTCAAAGATACTATATTCAATTTCTCAGCTAATTTGGAATTAGAGTGTCACTTTTTATTTTCATCAGAAATGGTGCACGCAAATAAGTTTCTTTTTAACTACTAGTTCGGCAGAGTACTTCCCTTATTTCGTCGCGTCCACATGCTCCTTAATTATGGTGCGGGGTGAAAATAGTATACTCAGTGCCATACTGAAACCCGCCTGATCTGAAGGACTTGAGTAATCTTGTTCTAACTTACAGCCTCAGATTCTCTAGCCAACCTGGTCTTTGCATTAGCTGTGCATCACTTTTTGTTCGTTCGTGGCTGTTTTCAACGAAGCGTGCGGCATTATTATGCACACATTACTTAATTCATTTGACTAATTAAATATTTGTAGACACCACAAAATAATCACTTTTGCAATATACCACAGTATAAAATTTTTGTTAGACCCATAGTTCAATGTAAATACATCATTTTCAGGTGGCGAGTGGTGCTCCGTGCGCTCAATGTATGTACATTAGAGAGAGAATTGTACCGTACAGTAAAAACAGTGTGACCTTGGTATCTTTTGTCACCTGAGGATAATATATCGACATTGTAACCTGGGTCGAAACTAAATTATATACCGCGGAAAAATACTCGGTTTATCATTTCATGATGTATTTATTCCACTTGATTTCACAAGGAGGTTCCATGTTTCCAGATATTTTTACTTGATTTCTGTTAATATGATGGATCGGCGAAGGATAGAGACGATGAACCGTGTACCTATAAGTTGTCTCACATATTGTTGACAGTGCGATGAATTATGGCGTTTCATTCCTTGTATGAGTCTCTTAAGTCCGGAGGTGCGATGTTTCCATTATCAGCAGGAAAATTAACCTATTGCTATGAAGTATATCAACAACAAATCTATGGGTTTCCTTCATAAAAATATTGTTACCTAAAGAATATTACTGACTTTCAGCGCGGTGTTGTTAATGGTTTACCTTCGTAGCCTAGAGGTGGGCACATGGACACATATGGCAACAGCGTTCTCTGCACGGCCCATGCTGTCAGAAAAATATGTGAACTATTGCGGCTAAATATATATAATAAAGGTGATGATTCCACTAGCCTTAAAAAGTTGTGGCTGTAGGAGACATTACCTTTACCGTACAATATGGCGTGCTAATGACGAATGGGAAGTCATTGTAGTATGCAGAGCATATATAGGTATGTTTGTCAAGGGTAGCAAATAACGATATGTACAGAAGTGTTCTCATTCTGACGTTGTTATAAGGCAGCGAACCTTGGGTATTTCAGAATCAGAACAAGCGTATGCTCAATGCAGAGGGAATGGGGCACCTAGTAAGTATTTGCGGCGACAGTGGGATGGATACGGTCAAGAATGAGAGGGCGATGAAAGAATGAGGGCAAACGCTCCAAGAATGAGGGCGAATGCTCCAAGAATGGACGTACTATGTGAAAGGATTGTAATAACCTTACCGCACTTGGAGTACGCCGCTAATAAATGGGACCCTTACGGAGTAGGACTAAAATCAATGGTTGGCGAGTTTACTTTGTGGAAGTTGGTCATATTTAAAATGAAAACACTTAGTTTTTTTCCACCAATATATTAATGGCCTGAAATGGCCGAAACCGGTCGAATTGTTTTTTAATATATTGGTACAAAAAACTAAGTGTTTTCATTTTAAAGGAGTGAGATTAGTTTCAGATATAGATCGAATACAGCGGAGAGCAGCTAGATTTTTTAAATATTGTTACGATAAATATAGCAGGGTGTGGAGTCCGTTTTCGAACGAAAAAATGTCGAAAGTAACTAGTTATGTCTCCAAATTAAAAAATCCTGAAAAAGAGTTTGCATTGTATTTCAGCGATAAAATTTATATGTTACCACCAAAGGCTAGCAAAAGTCATCATATCTTGTGACCAAGTCGCTAACTTGGTGATCCTGTTTGCGAAGAGACGTGTAGATTTTTAAAAATCAGTCTGACACTGAGATAAGGGAAGAAAACGGGAATATATGTTAAACCACTCCGACACCGCAACTTCGAGATTCATAACAGCACAATTAAAATGAAAGTAGTCTCGCTTAATCAAAGGGCACGTAAGAGGCGTGAGTGTAGGACAGCAGCGACTGGCGGGTATGCTGAGCGAAGACGAAAATTTTCCCTCGACTACATTTTGCGACTATGGTACGCTAGCGTGCTGATTTTAGTGCAGAACGGTGACTTTCGTCTATATCTGTTAAGTAAAGCCACAAAACTGACACTGTAAAATATCTGCTTGGTAACTAGTATAAAAATTCTTCCTTTTACAGCTTTCCAATGGACCCTGTCCCGCGAAATAAAGCCGAATAACCCTTTCAAAATGTTTTAAGCATTTCTTCCATACAAGCAATTTACTCTCCTACGAACAGAACTGTTGTTTTTTAATTATGAATGCTTTCTTGGCTTGAGGCAGGGTCTGATTTCGAAGGGAGGAAGGAGGAACAAAGGCGGCCGCCCCAAGTAATTATTCGAGAGATATAAAACGAGGGGGATCGGGTTGGTGGTGGCTGGAGAACTCGCCTACCACACGGGTGGCCAGGGTTCAAATCCCTGCAGAGGCGGATGTTTTTCAGAGGAAACCCGATCCCTACCTGAGTGTCTATTGGAGGGCACTCCAAGTGGAGTACTCCGTCAGTCGGATGAGGCGTTAAACCGTGGTCCCCTGGGCGCCTTCGTTAAGAGCAGGCTAATGCTGACGCCGGGTTTCTATCCACCCTTCCTCCCGTACCTATCCTCTATGGCGCAAATGACCTTAGCCGTCGGTCGCCTCCCCAAATATCCAATCCAATCCAATAGAAAACAATGTAAAGGAAGATATTTCAAATGCCCTCAGATATCTAGGAGGTAGCATTCCGTCCACATTCACACAAAAAAAAACGAGCTCAATCCGCTCAAGACATAAGCTTATATTTGCTTGATGCCCGTTGACATTCATGTCAAGCAACTTTGATGATTGATGCAGGATTACACTTTCAAAATACGCAAAATTACACACGCACATACAACAAGTACACAACCCCACTACATATTTATTGTCCTTGTCGTCCCCGGAATACATCACACTCTTTTTGAGGAGGTGCCGAGTCTCAATGCGAAGCTGCATGTGAATCACTCGCCGCGGTTAGACAGACCGGAGGATGGGCGGGGGAAGAAGGCGGGGGAAGGACTTTCCCTCCGCTTAAAGAAAAAAGTCGGCCCGCGTGTCGCAGCTCATCTCAGCGCCGGCGGAAGCTGTCACTGCCCGACTCGAGTCTCCAGCGGAGATGGAACAACGAGGAGTTGTGGGTGGCGGCGGGGATCAACGTGTCCTTTGAGTGGTGGGTCTAGTGACTGGAGGGAGACCAGTGCAAGAGACAGAAGGGTGTCATTCGACTGAAAGAGTGCCAACATTCCGCGGACCAAGGAATTGAAGAGAAATTACTTTCATAATCATCCCAGGAGCGAATTGATAGCTAAATTGTCTGCGGGGGAGTCAAGCAAACGAAGTAGGAAAACGAAAAATATATTCCAAAACTGAGAAGAATATGTAGGATCTCAGTCTTTCCCGGCGAATGCTTAGAATGAAGAGTTCTCGGGTTGCCAGCCGGGTAATGATGTTAAACTGCACCGACGTTTCGAAGACGTAGTCTGCCATCGTCTTCATGGCAGACTACGTCATCGAAACGTCGGTGCAGTTTAACGCCATAACCCGGCTGGAAACCCAAGAACTCTTCATTCTGACAAGAATAGGTTTCAGTCGATTATCATTATTTTGTAAAAATGACTTTGTATATTTCCTCACAATGTTGATTTAACCAACCTCGGTTTCGGCAAACACTTGCTATTTTCTTGATAGTGAAAAATCTTTGTCGAAACCTGGGTCAGTTAAGCAGACTTACTGAGGAAATTTACTGAGAGTTTTTTGGTGACAATGTTATCAGTCATTCACTTCCATAAGTTATCGCCTGATACTTTTGCTTGAAGGTTTGAATTCTTTAACATGTGGGCAGGGAGGCAAATGGAGAAAATGAAATAATTCCATTACTTTGTGAGCACGATAGACAGAGAAAATAGATATAGTAGCAAACGCGTTTAAAGGAGACCTGCGCCAACGAAGAAGGGATTGAGAAATCGGGGGATGCTGATTAAGTAGACCTTGAGCAAAGATGTAAAGGAAAGTTTGGCGAGTGGTTTGTTATGAAGTGTAATGTTGCACGATTCGGAATTCTGGAGTAGGCATGATGGTGAGAATTGGCCGCAGGCGTTTGTAATATATTTGAGGAGAAAATGCGGTGGACGGAAATGGAGCCGAACGAGGAAGTGCTCGGCACGTTACAAGAAGAAGGGCTACTACTGGCTGAGATTAGGATAAGGCAGAATAGGTGGTTGGAACAGGTGATGAGAGTTAAATAGTGAGAGAGAATAGGACATGGATAGGTTATAGCTATGGATACTGACGGCTATGGTAGGGGAATGGTATTGGATAGGCGAATAAGAGAATGAAAGAGAATAGGGTGGGATAAAGAAAAATAGAACCTTTAACAGGATGAAGAATAGAATTGGTTATAGATATAAGGATCAGTAGCTGCAAAATATTAGTCGATGCATTCCTACTCCCGTGTAAATCGTCCTTTCGCAGTAGATTAATTACCAAATTGATTCATGGTCTTTATCGATCATAATAAACTCATTAATTGCTGGAATTAAAATGGAATTTAAAAAAAATGCTACAAATACTTGGGATCTAAAAAATGTTGATCCCTACCTACTCATATTTCAAAGTAAAATAGTGCGTGGGGGTTTAAACGATTAATAAGGAATTGATCATTGAATAATAAAGATGTAATTTTTTTACTTAGCACAGATAAATATAATTTATAAAACGTATGTACGCGAGTGAAATGTTTTGGCTCAATTTATGTAAAAAGACTATTCACCGCTTGCTTTCAGTTATGTTCCAGCAATTTAAATGCATTTTATATTTTATTTTGTAACACATCAAGTGTTAAATTTTCTTTACTGTATCGCGGTTCTCCTTCACTGCACTTATATGCATTGAAACAGTCGACAAACTCAATACATGAATATTTTTTTCTCATGGGTACCAACATTCCTTAAAATTCAGGCTGAAATGAAACTATCTACATTCTGAAATAGTATATTTTGTAAGGAATAAAGTGAATATTATCATAAGATTGTTAAAAGCCACTACTATACAAATTGGAGTATTTGTGAGCATGTTACAGATATAGTTTACCAAGTACGTATGCACCCTTCATACCGTTTCTTTTCGGGGAAGGCAAATTCGAAAAATCCTAGTTCCTGGTGAATGGAGTGGTGAGCTGACACTACTTCAGAGAATACCTATACGCAGCCCCATCCTTGCTTTACATGGAAACAGTTTTACTTCGAAAGAATTCTCAATACATTCCAATTGAGATAGCTTTTGTCTGATAAATTATCTTTAGGAACTTCATTAATATCAAAATTATTTTAATGGCCGTAATATGGACAAAACTCCGCAGGGGAGGAGGACGCTTCGGAAGTTTCACTGGCTAAGTAGTTCTGGTCTCAGGGTCACTCATTCCAGAAATTCTGAAAACTTAAATATGGCATCTTTCATGAGCGTTTAATAAATCGAAGTGAACAGAAAACAGGGTATCCAGGCTAGCTCTCCAGGATATCAGCCTTTGAAGTGGAGATTTTAACTTCAGCTCTTATGGAGATTACTCAGATTATAGTGGAAAAGCATCAGTTTGAACAAGAAAACATACAAAGGATCTTAGTTAAAACTGCTTGATTCGAGCGTATAGTCCTTGGAAATTGAAGAAAATGTGGGGGTGTAACTTATTGTTTTAACCAGCGAACTACTGCAGTTATTGAAGTCGAAATGCGGTATTTCCATGCAAATGGCGCTGCAGTCACTGTCTATGGCAAGTGTCGTTCGATTCGATATATCAGTTGCTCTCTGGACATGGGTCTTCGCAACGATTTCCATCTAGTGGCCGCCATTAATATCCTGTTAGAGCGTTTACTGCCAAAAGACACCCAAGGAAATCTGTGACATATGCGGCATAATTCGTCATTTTGAATACAAAAATATATTGCCATATCAACAAAAACGTTGAACAATCTATACTTTGTTAATGGAAAATATAGAAAAATATGCACATTAAAGGCGGATATATGAAGGTTGCGAAGAACTATATCACAGGAAAAACACAATCGATATTGAACGACCTAGCCAAAGGAGCAAGGTTGTTCAATATCGATTGTGTTCTTCCTTCGATATGGGTCTTCGCAACGTAAACAAGCCCGCCATCAACGTTCTTATTTGAGTGTATTCTCTATAAACATAGGATTGAATGTTCAACGTTGTAGATCAATGGTCATTTCATTTGTATTCGAAATGACAACTTAAGCCGACCATTTAAGAGATTCCTTTGGGTGTGTTATGGCAGTAAATTCTCAAATAGCAATAATAATGGCGGGCATGTGATGGAAATGGTAGCGAAGACCTGTATCGAAGAAAAAGAAAAGAATACAATCGATATCAAACGACCTTGCTCTTTTGGCTGGATAAATATGGTCATTTAAAATATATTCGTGGAATAATCTGCATATTTTATACTTTAATTTTAGTTTTCAAAAGGTAAACAAAAACATAAGCGAAAGGAGGATTTTTTAAACAAATATAAAAATGTGTTTATTAAGGATTCGTTTTGACTCACATAGTCCAGATTTACCTTCAAGCATTTCGCGCGATATCGAGGAATCCAGGCTCATGTGCCTGATAAGATGAACGACTTTTCATTTGTGGACTTTCACTCACATTCCATTTTTTCCCCCACCCAAGGATTAAAGGTCAAACGGAGGGTAGTCCCGGTACCACTCAAAGGTACTCATACGTTAAGGATTGGCAAAGAACATTTCGATGCGTCGATATGTATATAGCTTCTTAATGTAAGGGGTTGGAAATAATTCGGGATATGTGCGGGAATGATATTTTTCTCCGACAGATATGGGAAGCCGACAACCTCGAGGATATAATTTTTCCTGCGTAGCCCTTTCGCCAGGATTCGTTGTGTGAGGGGTAAGTGCAGGGAGGGAGGGAACCCTAGAGGGGAATAGTCAGGAGGAGAAAGACGTTGAGCGGGACTTTGAGTGATGGGATTGGCGGAAAAGATCCTCGTTCATTTCCCCTACGAAGGCGTTTTCCGCACTGCCCGCAATCTTTCGTGCGTTCAGGGCCTCCAATCATATCCCGCATGGGATAAGGGGCCGGGGCAGTGGTGAGGGGGTTGCTTGCTCGGGGAGCGAAGGGTAACGGCTACTTTTAGCCGCTCGGCGCGCCAAAAGTGCCCCCACCGCCACGTTTCTTCTTTCTCCCACGCCGCCCTCCCCGATCCTCCTCACACAGACCTCCTCCATCTTTCCCGATGTCCCCATTCCCACTCTCCGTGGAAAGGGAGCCAACATTTTCGTATCACTTTGAGGGGCGGTTCCCTGAAAGAATGGGGCCAAGCTTGCCCGTATTTCATACTCAGGTTTTCCTCTCAAAGGGCGCCAACTTTCCCCGAAATTTCCAAAGGTGTGTCTCTCTAACCAATTATCTACTGCTCGTAATAGGTTAACTTAATGTGGATTAAACCTTCTCGCCTCCCTTTGAATATTTCATTCAAATGTATTTAGTCTGATAATGAAAGGGTATTTCGAGAATTATAGTTTCTAGTCCTCCAAAATGTGGAAATGTCAAGACATGTGCGACCATTCATGGTACCAACAATGTTTATTAAATTACAGTTTTGTCACAGATATTTACTACCAATAAGTGACATTTAAAGCGACAGAACTAGTGAGTATAAAAATTACAGGCAGAAAAAGTTAGCCATGGTAGATCGAAAGAGCGAAAGAGGCAGTAAAAAAGAATAACAAGGCCCTCAAGACCTAGTTCTAGCAATGGACCCCGTAGACAAAGAAGGAGTACAATTAGTACAAGAAAGAAGCCAAAACTACCAAATATCTTAGATTTCCCCTGCGTAGCTGGTGGCTAAAGGTCTCTCGTGTATTCCATTAGGTTAGCAGCTCCATATCTTCCGACGTTTCGAAGACCGACTTATTCCATATCCTCAGGAGATGTGAATGCCGTCCTTTCAAATGTGACCAGCATTAATACTCCTCTCCTTGGGATCAGGTGCCATTTGATTAGCTCTGCTCGTTTCCCCGCCATCCCTCGCATATTCAATAATGGCGTTTATGATAGGCCTTGAGACCAAATTGAGAAGACGGTATTCAGAACCCGTGAGGATGAAGAAACCCGTGAGGGTGAAGTTCTTCGAAAAGTGGGGCAATATGGAGTTGCTGCGGAGTTTATTATTTTATAGAAACCTCCACGACTCCCTACATTGCTCTAGCACTACATTTCCCAGTGAGGCTCTTAGGTCCTCAAAAGGTACCAGCGTCGACATGTAGTCGTCCTCATTTAGAGCCTCCTTGGCTAAGGAATCTGCCTTCTCATTTCCGGCTATTCCCTCATGCCCAGGGACCCAAAGGAACCATATATTTACTCCCTTTCTCTTAAGGGACAGCAACGAGGAGTGTATGTCCTGGTTATATCAAGTGATGTGGATAGTGTTGAAAGAGGGAACAACATCAGATGAGTGTATAAATGGAATAGTTGAGCCTATCTTAAAGAAAGTTATCAGGAAAGAGATTAAGAACTTCAAGGGAAAGAAAAGCACTACGAATATAGAGAGGATCCACCGCCGAATTTCCTGGATATCGAGAAAGCATATGACAGTGTATGCACGATTAAATAATTGGACACTCCGGCCAGTAAGGTATGTATAGTATGTTTCAGAGCGACACAGAGAATATTATCATGACGCCTCATTACATCTCTAGGTCTGACAGAAACGATAAAATTAGAGAGATACATTGCCGAACATATGGGTACAAAAATCGTTCTCTCCGCGCACAATAAGCGACCACAATAAAATCTGAGCTCCACTAAAGACACGTCACCATTTCACCTCCCAAAATCTTACATCTTTACATGGCTGGTGACCTAACACCCCATGCCACACGCACATGCGGCGGCTCGCAGGTTAGTATGTAGATGTAAGGGAATCAAGATATTTACAGAGAATAGGGTAAAGGAAATGTACGAAGGATACGCGAGCTTTTTCAAGGTTTGAGCACGAAGAACCGACTGTACACAGCAAAAAAAAAAAGTGGTTTAGAGGACGGAAGGGCAATTGCACCTCTCTTCTTTGTTGTCGTAATGAAAGAGATAGTGAGGGTGGCGACAGAAAGAATTAGGGAAGAAAAGAAGAAGGTGATAGCCTTTGCAGATGGCCTGATGATTTGGGGAAATATGGAGGAGGAAGTACAGGTACATTAGGAGGGATGGACGGATGTGGCCGGAATGTGCGAAATGAAGTTCAATTGAAATATGAGTTAGTTCCTCGTTACAACAAGACACAGAGCGAGACAAACCACTGGTCTCATAATTGTAGGCGAACCATTTGATGAGGCAGAAAGTTTCAAATACCAAAGACACGAAGAGGAATAAGCCATGACGAAAAAAATGTCTCAGCATATTCCACACTTGAAATGTTTATTGCCGACCCAGGTTTCGACTGCACAGCAATCGTTATCAAGTTATCATGATCAATCACTCTGATAATGATTGCTAAGTAGTAGAAACCTGGGTCGGCAATAAACATTTCAAGTGTGGAATATGCTGAGATTTTTTCTTCATGTCTGTGACAATTTTCCACAAAGTTAAGCCATCGACTATTAATTTTACAAGAGGTATTAAATGGAAGAAATGATACAGAAGTAAATGAAAGGGGTATGCAAGCAGAAGTATTTCTTAGAAGTGTCAGGAGCTTCATGTGGAGCAAAGAAATCCTATATAAAAGCAAATGGATTAGTGGAATAGCATACTGCCTGTACCTTTTGTCCCTACCCTGACATTAGCTTTGGAAACATGGACATTAAAGAAACAAGAAGTGAGAAGATTATTGGCAAGTGAGATGATATTCCTCTGAGGCAGCACAAGAAAAACCGATTTTATAAAATTTTATAAAGAAAGGCCGATTTTATAACTTAACCTTCGACCGTTAGAATCATTCCCGCTGAATTGTGGGTAATACTTCGAAAACAATTGCCGGTGCCTATTTTGTAAACAAAGTTCGAACGTATTTTGCCTCACGCTCGCATCCTCGGCTTACAATACACAACAAAATATCTTTCGAAGCGGCCATTAGCGTTCGAAGGTGGGTTTGTTTTTGTTTCTTAATTGATTGATATTTGAATAGCTATCGTCATTTGGAATGTTTTACATACTATAAATGAAATATAACACACCATTCTTGACTTTAATTATAACTAGTGGCCTAGATTGCAGTTCATTAATGTTTTGGAAGATAATTTCAATTACGCGTATTCTTTTGATTAATTATATTATCCAATTGTCGCAAACAATCCTATTGTAGCGATTTGTTTTCACTTTTAATTGCAGTTGGAAGTTTTAAATCTCATTTCTGCAAGGACATGGGTGTCATAATTTCTGAGGATAGTGAAGAGGTTCATCTTGTGATTAAGTGGCAGTGTTTATTGTGTCATACCTGAGCTTACAAATGTTACTTATGCGATGTGATGGATTGTGTGTGTTCTCGTGGCGATGTATTAACATATTAAGGTTAATAAGAGCTATGCTTCATCTATTGAGATTGTGTGTTGTGACAGGTATTGTGCTTAAAGACTTACAATTGCGTACAAATGTCGGATATGACTGATAGCTGCAACTATTACGTCCTTCCATCAAATGTCTAACTTGAGATTTGGATTCTTCGTCAATTGAAATGATTTTGGTGACTTAGGTTTGCTTCTGAGTATTAAGTGTGGTTTTTTTACGTCCTCAATAAAGGATAAATATTGAAGTGTTTCTTAATTAAAATGCAGTAACTTGCCATACCAAGAGTCACTTTGCGACAATAATAAACCCATCTACGTTTAAGGCAAGTGATAACTAGTTGAAGTAGACGTAGACATTTGAATTTTGGGCCATGTCAAGGCTTATTCTTTAGTTTGAGGGTAAATTGTGTGATTGTTTTCGTCCAAGTAAAATGGTGATGATTATTTTATCAAATGAAGTTTGTTGGTTCGTTCTGGTTTGAAATATTTTTCTGGGCTTTTTGATTTTGCCTGAACTAATGGTAGGTGGTGAATCCAAGTACATGAAAGGGATGTATTTCTGACGATGTGACATTAACCTCAGTTAGGGCAAAGCCAAGGACAGGGGAAAAGTTGTTAAACTGATTGTGCAGCACATTAAGTTCATCCCAATGTTTCTTTAAAGACCTTACATTTATTACCGTATTTACTCGTATAAGCCGCGCACCTTTTTTTCCGGAAATGCCGGTGAAAAAATGGGGGTGCGCGGCTTACACGAATCCTCCAGATTTTCATGTAAGCCGCGCACCATTTTACCTGAAATTCCTGTCGTTAGTTTCTCTAAAGCCGATAGTTTTCCAAAGTAAATATATCGATGTGAATTGGTAAGTATGGTGTGGTAGTAAACCCGTAAGGTATTTTGAAGTAATTAGAAATAAAAATCATCGTTTATCAAAAGTCTGAGCGTACAACGATACTTGAAGAAAGGCTATATAAGAAACACCACGTGACAAATCACTTAACGTGTATAGATCTACATAATATATAGTGTACTATAACATATTTTAGGACTAATATGCGTTCACTTCGTTCGACTAGCTTGTGGTTTTCTCACTATTTCAAATAATTAAGTATGACTTCTGTTTTTTTCTGAGGTGAAGACAATATTTCCACCATGTTGGTTGATTGTGGATTTGATCGGCCAAAATCTACGATCAACTTGACTGACGATTTTGATCACCGATCATCGCTGATTGTCGTTGGTGAAACGCAATCACCGGTCAACTCAAGAATGATCCTCGATCAAGGGCTGATCGTCGTTGGTGAAACCGGGAAGGTCTATTTAAAAAACCCGTCACAGGTCATTATTTGTGGTTTCTTCCACATTGCCTACTGGATATACAAACTTGAGAAGATATATTATTTCGTTCCAATTACTAATTGCTTGATGACAAATTGAGTGTGACCCGGACATTTTCTATATCAGTTTCCGGCTCTAAATGGTGAATTTTTTGGACTTATGGAATATCAATGTGGAGGTCGTGGAGAATGATACCAAAGAAAATATAACCTCAGATCACGGTTCAAGGAACTATTAAGCTGCCGCCCAGGAAATGCTTCACTTGCAATGACGGCACTTCACTAATCCAATACTTAGCGATGTTTCTAACACCTATGCAGTTAATATGGTAGCTGACCTGACCATGCTTCCAATCACCCTTTCTTTGTTGCTCAATTATAGGTAAAAAGAACAAAGGACTCAGTCCATTTAAAAAAATCCTTGGGTCATTATTTGTGGTTTCTTCCACATTGCCTGCTGGATATACAAACTTGGGAAGAAATATTATTTCCTTCCAAGCGAAAGTTTCACCACCCATTGAAGTTCGAGTAAGAAACATTAACTCATAACCAAGTCCCTTTTCACTATGATGATTCATGTTTAAAGGTCTATTCTGCAAAACATTGATCCAGTAAATAAATTAAGAGATTATTTTTTTTGTCCTTCTATCCATAATCTCTTTGCGTCGTGCATGTTGTGCTGAACGCCATTTACCCAATGGCGTCCTTATATGCCAACTTCAGTAATTTAAAACATAGAAGGTAATGAAGTGCCTCGTATTTAAAAAGTGTTTACCGATTCACTCCACGATTTTTGGAACTTTTATTCCACAATAGTGTGAAAGAGAAACTTCATCCGAAATGGACATCGCATCTATTCCAGATCCAGTGTTCTCCATTCCATTATTTATTTTTTTTCTTTCCCCTCTGAGAGGTACGCCATCTATACTTGACAGCGCTTTGGAGCATAAAGCACAAAAACAAAATAAGATTAACTATTGGAAGCTTAACTTTTGTAAAATTAACTCAAGAGGACCCTGTGCCACACAACCTAGTGGTGGCTTGCACGTTATTACGTAGATGTAGATGAACATTAAAGCTGAACATGATATCTATATCAAAAGAGAGCGATTAGCGGTTTCCGTCGTAGGGATTAGCGCAACGATTAGCTCAATACAAAGTGAGCATAACAATACTGCGATTTCATTTACTCTGTTTATTTCACAGAGGTTACCTTACGCGATAAAAATGAAGCCACCAGTCTTGCGCTTTGGCCATGTTCTGACTATGAAAACATTGCCTTCTTCCCTTTAACTCCGTGTAGTTTAGCGGTGCACTTATAATCGAATACGGGACCCAGGAGCTAATATAACACGGGAAATGTATTTATATATTTATATTAACCTTTGTACCTAGAAATAATACTTGCTTTGATTCTTCAATTCGCGACAGTTCGTAGCAATAGAGAAAATAACATATGCCTACATTAACGTTTGCTACGAATCCATTGGAAACCTAATACTTACAGAAAACCTCCCATTTCCAAACAATACTACATGCAAGTATCGTTGGGGATACTCCTGTGTATAAATGACAGTTCCAAAGCTAATGTTTGTCTCCGTTTATCACACATGGACGTAATGACGTATATGTCAGGAATGCCTTAGATATCGTCTGCTACGATGTCGAATAAAACCGAATACCCCCTGATCATATGTCCATTTCGCATTCCAAGTAGTTTCAATCGTCGTCATAGATTTTTTTGGGAGCAAATGTTTTTTTCTTTTTCTTCAATAGTCCTCAATCAATTACATATGCACGAAAAAATTGATATCAGAAATGCATCCAATTTCGTCTTCTCCAATACTAATTGTGAGCATGGTCTGACGAAAAGAGGCCGAGGACAAGGGTGGCAACTAGTTAGCCATCACATTGGATCATATTTTATCACAAGCTCGTACCTGTGCATTACGGATGATAAATGTAATAATGAAATGCAAGAGCTGCCCAAAACATGTAGTGCACTCCCTGCGAAAAGAAATCCACGGCAAATGGACGACATTTTTTTATTATCACACCTTCAACACCAAGGAACTTTGGGAAAGACAATAATATTGGTAGCTGTTGCAAATGCAAATGCCGTTGAAAGGTTGCGCAAAATTCGGCTTCAATTCTCCACGCTGGAGAGAGCTTCAAGGCTACCCCTGTGGTTTATTTACTAGGTATCTAGACAATATGGCGTCTGCGGTCACGTGACATTAACGCCATATCCGCCCGATGAGCTCTAGGTTCCAAGGGAAGATTGCTAGATTTGACAAGTTCGAAAACGACCTCTGCCGTATTAGGTGTAATAATTTTTACTGAAGACGTTATCCTTGCATTTGTTTTTAACCGGGCAGTTATCTCGCATGTCCCTTACGGACAACTTCAAAGCCTCGAAAACTGTTTTATTTTCAACGTTTCGTCGAACATGGCAGCTCGGTCTAAAATGACTTTAAATACGATGACATATGCACGGAATTTGTTTCAAACGCGCAAATATGCTTCTCATAGGGATGAAATGATTCCTCATATGTGTAAAGGTTAAATAAAGGTTAACTGCCGAATAAAAACAATTATTAGCATGTGGACGACCTCTATATTTCTAGGACTTAGAAGTCTTGTACTTGGACAAAGTTCATTCGTGGTGCCAGGAGTGGGGTTTAGATTTAAATATTAGTGAATGCACCAAAGTTCACTTCCTAGAAAAGTCATCACACAAATGCCATACTTATACTGTGGGTGGAGTAAACATAAAATCTTCAGATACTGTGAAATATCTCGGAATTACCTTAACTTCTGATAAATCGTGGGGATTACAAATACAAAACATATCATTAGCAGCATTAAAGAAGCAAGGTTTTGTTAAACGTATAATAGGAAGGTTCTCGGATGAAATTATAAAAGAGAGATGCTATACTTCGCTCTGGTTAGGCCACACCTCGAACACGCCGCAGGCATTTGTGACCTCTTGGGGGGTTCATTCCGTATTTTGTCGTCGGTTCCGCACCGATCGGTATAAAGCCTACAGACGGCATGGATTCCGTGCCGACAGGGAGTCCCCGTCGGAGTTCCCTCACCGACGGAGCTTTCTCGGGCGATTCTTTAAGTAAGTCGAGCGCTGTTCCAGTCGGTTTGGTAACTCCTCCCTCTCGAGATACCCCTCCCTCCCGAGTGTTGCCGAAGCTGAGGGTCACATGGTCCGTTTCAACCGATGGAGACGAGGGAGACGATAGAACAAACAAATGACTAAATGAAACCGCCTAGTGCTCTCGTGGGTATCAACCAAAACGACATCCAGTGACAAATATTATAATACACAGACTCAGTAATGTCGAAATTAAAGTCATTCTCACGCACAGTAATGTCGAAAGGAGGAGGATAATAAAGTTCTGTGAATTGAGTGCGTGACAATGTATATTTGTGCAATAAAAAAAGTGTTCCATATTTCAAGTACATTGCAATAAGTAGCTTATTTATGAACATGAACTTTTCCAAAGACAAGTTAGGTGCAACGAGAACTAATGTGTTATGATTGCATGTATGTAGAAATATGATTGGTCGAGTATACCAATTTATTCATTATATTTATGTGCAAATTAACGCGCGTGACGGAAAGCAGACAGTTTACCGCGTTGTATATATTTGGAATTTCTGGCCACAGAAGTGGCCTCTGTGTGGAGTACAAACCTTCGGACGATGGTTCGAATTAATAGTTGAATCTAATGGAACAGTATTATCATGAATATAGAATGGCCATGTAGTCCATATTTGTGGGGTGATTATGAAATGTTCGCATTTATATGCTTTATTCGTGTGTATAGTAATGCTGCGCGCTCGTGCCATGAAACATTCATTTAGCGTCTTCGTGGAACGAAGTTGAATGTAAAAATGACTTGAATGAGTAGTATTAAAAACTATGATGAGAGAAAATGAAGTGGAGGTGCCGCTAAGTATGTCGTTGAACACTTCCTTGCTTTGTTGCATGTATGTCATTGTCAGTTCACATATATGTTTATTAATGTCAGGAGCCCTTAAGTTTCGCTGAAGCTTGCTTCCCTCCGTAACAACCTAACTCCTAGTTATTAGCATATTACGCCGAGCAGGAACGTTTCTCGTGGTTCAAGTGGAAAATTTGTCGTTCGAATGTGTTACACTATTGGCAGTATTTATGTATTAATCCGAATGAATTGAGGCACAGTGATAATTGACAGTTCAGTTTAAAGGGTGCTTCAAGATGTTTAGTTGAGTTGTGAAAACGGACTGAAGCGCAAAAAAAACGCCAATAAAAGCACAGATCTCACGATATATCCTATTTTCTCAAATAATAAACTACTGTAGTGTGTATAAGTGGGTTTCATGCGTGGTTGAATAAACAAAATTAGACCATATGGGTAAAATTTCCAATTTGAGAATATATATTAATCCGCAATAATTACTGACATTTGTTGCGGAGGATTTTCTGGGAATTAATTGCACACACTATAATAGGATAATCCAACATGCTTCATAGGCAAAATATTGGCCTGTATATGTACTTGATAGCGCCAAAGAGTAAAATATTTTGAGGAGCCAAGCGATCAATACAATGCTACACATCGGAATCCCAGTTGTTTTCAGGTTTTTCTTTTAGGCCGTCACTTTCATTATCATTATTTCAACTTGTGAATTACATATTAATCCTGTGAATAAATTATATCGCTATTACAAGCCTCAAAAAAACATATTTCAGACATAAATCTAAATGCGTTGTCGATTTGTTACGGTGTCTCTCAAGCAAACCGACTGATTACCCTGGGTACCCACAGCTTTTACGTGCCGGTACGATCTCCCGACGGAAGCTCCTCGGCACACCGATCGGTTTCATACAGAACACCACGGTTGTCGGTGTGACGTGCCACACGACGAAAAGGCTCAAATGCCGATCGGTTCGGAGTTACAGAATGACCCCCCTGGTCAAATAGATCTAACCCAAAAAAATAAATAAAATACAAAGGAAAGCAGCGCGCTTCGTTAAAAACTGCAATACGAGCGAACACAGTGTCTCACAACTTTAAGAGGGGTTAAGGTGGGAATCCCTAAGGACTCGGAGGCTGCACGCTAGGCTTAGGTTGCTTGAGAAATTCAGAATTGATATTATTATGACTCCTCACTACACCTCTAGGTCCGACAAATGCGATAAAATAAGAGAGATACATTACCATTAACAAATAAGCACAAGAACTCGTTCTTTCCGCGCACAATAAGCGACCATATTAAAAACTGAGCTCCACTTAATACACTCCCATAATACACGTCACCATTTCACCTTCAAAAACCAAATCCCGAACAGCTTTACACGGCTGGTAGATGTATGTAGATGAATACTACAAACGGTTGTCCCTCAGGATGTCACATTTCACACAAACTTGCTGTTCGGAAAGCATTTGACCTCAAACGTATTAATCTGAAATGTTCTATGAAATGATTTTAGCGTGATTATTGCCCATTTACATTTTTTCACATTTCTGCCAAAATAGAGCGATTCAGGAATAAAGTTTTTTGGTCATATGACTACTTCTATTTATCGAAGAGCAAACAATATATATTCAGCGAAAGCCAAACCTTTCCTGTTGATTCTAAGGTAGCAGGAGCAATTACTACACGTTCCGCTTTTTTTTGTTTTGAACCCATAATAATGATGTTATGAAGTGATATAATTTGTGTAAACCATTAATTATTTAGAAATACTTCCATCCATGTGCGTTAAATGATCTATGATTCCTACGCTGCAATTACAGCGCTCATAAATCGCGCTTCTTTCCTTATACGCGAAAATCTTACGAAGATATACGTTATTTTCAATTAAAAATCCATTAAGGAATTTCGAGCTTAGAAATCAATGAATTTGGTCTAATTTTAAATAAAAACATCTCACCTATCCAATAACACCAAACGTTCTACCCCTTACAACGTTACTATCCGAGACATTTGCCAGTGAACACCAGCCATTTTACATGGGAAATGGTACGTGAATGCACTCCAGAGAGACATTATCTACAAAATGAGGTATTTCTAACACTTAGTTGTCGTAAAAAAACTAACTGTGAAGTGTATATGATTTCTCAACTACTTTTGAAAATTAATCATATTGTCACCGCTGTAAATTCTTTGGGATCAAAAAACACCTTCCGTGTTCAAAAACGCACCGCGCGAAAAAAAATGAGTCCAGTTAAAGACTAATTTAGATATTTACATTTAATTACTAACAATTTCTGTCATATATTACTATTATGCCACCATTAATAATGCAATATTTAATTGTTGTGTCCCACAGCTGGTGAAATTAAAACGTATAATTCGAATATGGTTTCTATTATGATTAGGGAACTATCTCGGTCAGACTACCTTAACAAAATGCCTTTGGTCTCGGTCCGTCTAGTATTAGGTTCATCCACGATCGAAATTTAGGGAGTTTTCATTTAATGATCAAATTCTTTTTTCGAAGACGTATCCTGAATCCACGATATCCCGTTAACCATGCTGGAAACGCTAGAACTTTTTTATTAAGCATCCGCAGGGGTATTTTCGGCAGCCTTAGGGCATAGTTACCAATTCCATTGATAACATAAGTGCTCTGCACAACTCACTGCAAAATATATAAATTTTAAAATTTCTCAGCGAATAACTGGAGTAAAAATATTTGGAAAAGAAGCACGAGAACGATCGAAATATTATAACCCCCTTCATTTTGTATTTGACTTTGACAATTAAAAATTTCATCCGAAATTTCAGTAAAGTACGATAATTACACCGTTATTGCATTCATTTCCTCAAATTATCATCAAGAGATGGTAAATGCTTATTTATACATGCATTCAACTCTAAGGATAAGGATGGGAGCCCCTAGAGACTCTGAAGCCACAGGCAAAAATAAGATAAATTTATGGCAGAGATAAATTCAATATAGTTTATAATTTACGTTATTTTCATGTTAACTTTTTGAAAGAAAAGATTCGGTACCTACTACTACGAAATTAGCCGCGATATGATTGGCTTCCTGGGCAATAATTCGTTTTCTTTTCTTGGTATTAATTATTCCGGAATCCTACGTAATATCTGTGTTCGGAAGGCGCGAACAAAGACCTCGGGGTCACTTTACCGGGTGTCGCGACTGACTTTGGCGTTCAAAGGCCAGCAATTAGTGTGCCTATAACTCCCCCCTCCCATCCCGCGTGTACCTATTGGACCGCTTTCCCGCAGGAGAGCGGAGAACAGCCCTCTCTGCCCCAGCGTGTGAGAACCAAGGTCTCAGTTAACTTGGCCACGCCACTGTTTGCGTTGGGCGATGTTCTGATTTTTGGTCCCCAGCCTGCCTAAGAGTGCAAAGGCAGTGCAATGGCTGGGGGTGTAAAATGGGGCCCTTAGCCAGGCCAACGAGTGCGTCGGGGGCGGCTAAGGGGTTCTTTCGTGTACCAGCCGTAGTCTTCTCGACTCCCGGTCTCCAAGACCGGAAGCCATTCTCTCCGGGCCGGAACCTCGGGCCTTAGATCCCCGGGTGGGGAGGCCCCTTCGGAAAGTGGTTACGTAAGATCGGTTACCGTTGGTCGGGCCTCTCAAACGTTCCAAATCCCTGTCCCTATCACGTCGCTGATGATCCTGTGAAAGGACGTCACGAGGATGGTATTCCATTCAACACGGCCCACGGGCTGTCTTCGCTGGCTGGTACTCCTTCGGGGATCGTCCTTTCATCAAGGACACCGACTCGTCGCAATGGCAATCGGACTCTTGCAGAAGATCCCGTTCTCAAGCTCTCTCCTTGGGTGGTCGACTTCTTCTTTGTCTGGTGGTGATCACACGATGGTGTCCTGGCTGGAACGTGAAGATTGTAGCAATGATGCCAGTCTTTAATAGCGGATTTCGATTCCGCCCTTGGTCGTGATTGGCCGATGACTCTTTGTTGATGATTCGGCCAATCCGCAATCAGCACGGTATGAATCCAAATCGGCATTCGTGCATAAAAACCAATCCGGTAATAAAACTGAATCCATTCTTTTTCTTTTCCCCACAACAAAATTTGATTCGCAAAACTCCTTTCATCGCGAACCATTGCGTCTGTGAGATGATCGTAGCAATGTAGACAAATGCGTTTGTGATTACTCCATCAGTTACGAAGTAATTACTTGAATAATATTATTTCATGTATCTTGTAGTAGTCCCGATACCTCCTAGGTCACGTAAAATATCGTAATATCCACCCATTTATTTATTGAGGCAGATGAAGTGTATCATTTCTGTTAGAAAACTTAGGAAAACGAAGAAATAACACGTCAGTGTCGATGCCATATAGTCATTTCCATCGGTTTGACCTGGTGACAATAAACACTACCTTCAGCATCTCTCGTTGCCGTTCGCAAGCTATGAAGAGGGCATAGTCACATATTTACTCCTTTGTCAAAATTCACTGTTGTCCATTCGTTTGCACATAGATAATTAACCGTCGCGACAGGTTAATTCTCCGGAGCGAACGCCTGGGTGGCCAACTTACTCAATTGAATGGGGAGTGGACAAGAGCAGTATATTCAGTCCACGAGAATTTTCATGACCAGAGAATTAGATTAAATCTGTGAGACCCTCACCATTGTTACCCGTCGACCACGTGACCAAAAAGCGTAAGTAATATTTCGACTGGAGGTCACTTAGCACTGTCCAATATAGAGCAGTACTCATTAGTAGCACCTGCTCGAAAGGCGGCATGATCAATACACTGTTAACCCAGAATGATTGGCAAAGATTATTTGTCTTTACCCGAAACGAAACTTGATTAGGATTACACCTCACGGTGAATAGTTGAAGCTTCAGAATGATATATGCGAGGCAACTGAAGAGTTGTAATTTATTCCAACATTTGATATATATAATGACGCAGTTACTTTTCTCTTTGAAATAATGTGCTCATATCTCTGCCTTTCTCAGCCATGGAAAAATTGTACTAAACACATAAAAACTTCAAAATTAAACGAAGGTATTTTACTTTTGGAATTTCCACGGCAAGGAAGTATTAATAAGGGTGAAAGTTGTTCAAATGTTATCGCGTTTTTTTATATACGGCATCACGACCTCCAAATTTTCACAACATTGTGAAGCGCGTCAGTTAGACTTGAACATCCTTTCCATCGGTTTCGCGTAGTGACAACAGACAAACGCTCTCTTTCCCATTGTTCAGAGCCATTCAACAGAAACGTCCCTTCAATATTGATATTTCGAAATTTGATTTTGCCCCACTTGACTTAAGGTAAGACTCTTGCAGGTCTAACTTTGGAAGGCCTCCGAGTTATTGCGTCATTCTTCAGAAGCACGCACCTCTTGTTTGTTTCTGCGATTGAGGGGAAACAAGGTGAATGATCTCATTGCAAGCGGTCGTATTATTATTCACAACAATATTTTCGAAAATGATCTTTACTTCTGCCGACGAAGAATTCCCATTTGCTATCCCTTTATATAAATCGGCCAGACTTAAAAGTGATGATATTATTGGACCAATACAATTGTCAGTCTTTACTCAACGTAAAAGTATGACTTGAGAGAGAAATTGCGTTACTGACACGATGCCAAAATTATATCCTTCCAGTATGACACGAAGAAATACCGACCGAAGAGTCGGGCGACAGCGCGTAGTCCTCGTCGGTAATAATCAAGATGATTTTCGGAATTATTGTCGAAAATAGTAATACGGTCGATTACAATGAGATCATCCACAATGTTTCCAATCAACCGTAGAAACAAGTGAGAGAGTTTCCGAATAATGTCGCAACAACTCGAAGTTCTTCCGCGCTTCCGCGCGAAGTTCTTCTTCTTTGTTGTGGGGAAAAGAAAAAGAATGGATTCAGTTTTATTACCGGATTGGTTTTTATGCACGAATGCCGATTTGGATTCATACCGTGCTGATTGCGGATTGGCCGAATCATCAACAAAGAGTCATCGGCCAATCACGACCAAGGGCGGAATCGAAATCCGCTATTAAAGACTGGCATCATTGCTACAATCTTCACGTTCCAGCCAGGACACCATCGTGTGATCACCACCAGACAAAGAAGAAGTCGACCACCCAAGGAGAGAGCTTGAGAACGGGATCTTCTGCAAGAGTCCGATTGCCATTGCGACGAGTCGGTGTCCTTGATGAAAGGACGATCCCCGAAGGAGTACCAGCCAGCGAAGACAGCCCGTGGGCCGTGTTGAATGGAATACCATCCTCGTGACGTCCTTTCACAGGATCATCAGCGACGTGATAGGGACAGGGATTTGGAACGTTTGAGAGGCCCGACCAACGGTAACCGATCTTACGTAACCACTTTCCGAAGGGGCCTCCCCACCCGGGGATCTAAGGCCCGAGGTTCCGGCCCGGAGAGAATGGCTTCCGGTCTTGGAGACCGGGAGTCGAGAAGACTACGGCTGGTACACGAAAGAACCCCTTAGCCGCCCCCGACGCACTCGTTGGCCTGGCTAAGGGCCCCATTTTACACCCCCAGCCATTGCACTGCCTTTGCACTCTTAGGCAGGCTGGGGACCAAAAATCAGAACATCGCCCAACGCAAACAGTGGCGTGGCCAAGTTAACTGAGACCTTGGTTCTCACACGCTGGGGCAGAGAGGGCTGTTCTCCGCTCTCCTGCGGGAAAGCGGTCCAATAGGTACACGCGGGATGGGAGGGGGGAGTTATAGGCACACTAATTGCTGGCCTTTGAACGCCAAAGTCAGTCGCGACACCCGGTAAAGTGACCCCGAGGTCTTTGTTCGCGCCTTCCGAACACAGATATTACGTAGGATTCCGGAATAATTAATACCAAGAAAAGAAAACGAATTATTGCCCAGGAAGCCAATCATATCGCGGCTAATTTCGTAGTAGTAGGTACCGAATCTTTTCTTTCAAAAAGTTAACATGAAAATAACGTAAATTATAAACTATATTGAATTTATCTCTGCCATAAATTAATCTTATTTTTGCCTGTGGCTTCAGAGTTTCTAGGGACTCTCAGCCTTTTTAATACTTATACTTCAGCTAATGTTTGAAATAATCAACATACAATCATTGCTTTTTGAGAAATGGAATACAATAACGGCGTAGCAAGGTTTATTTAGGGAAATGTTAAGGCAAAATTTTTATATTTGTCAAAGTGGCATAAAAAACCGAGGGGAGATTTAAGACCAATTGCTTTGATAGTTTGCGAATATCTTGTCAAAATATTTACGATCCAAGTAGTTGCACATTAATCGAAATTTAATATAAAATGTAGTGTATTTCAGAGCATTTATGTAATCATTGTAATTGCTAGGCACATTATAATGCTCACGTACTGTCCCGGCGAAGGCGTAGTACGAAGAGGTCTCGTGTTTCCAGCCATGGTAAGGTAACATCTGGGCTTCAGAATAGATCTCTGAAGGTCATGGCGAATAATGGCATTGATACGTCACTATCAATGCCAAATCAACTATCAAATGACGATACTGAAAATACGCGTTTGTGCATTTAGCCACCGTTGCCAGCACGCAAGTCCTTAATTTTTAATTATAACCGTCCATTTTCCATGGTACGATATATATTCCAAGGATTACAAAAGTCCAAACATTAAAAAAACACTAAAAATAGGTAGGACGCCTTTTATGAGCGACTGATTGACTGAGCGAGTGATTTTTACCTGAACGCATTTGATTCACGCTGTCCCCATTTGAGGATGAGGAAGTAAAAAGAGCTCTTTAATCTGCGTATGAAAGGAAACTGGATCCTCGACCCAATATTCAGTCAGTCGATCCCTTACTCTTCGATTAGTATTTGTCTCGCTCGTCCATCTCGATTGAGGATTTTTATACGACGGCTCGCACTTCCAACGGTAATACAATTTTATTCGATTTTATTTCATATTATTATTAACCTTACCTAGAATAAAAGCATAAATGCGCTCGTTAAAAATTTTTATGCGTTCGTATTTAATCTCACGCCTACCTCCGATGGCTGCACCTAACACCTCTGACCTAAGACTATATTCATATTAACTCTGGAAATTCACCGATGAATTTAATTGAGTATAAAAAGCCGATATAACAGTGGGTTTTTAAAATATCAAATGAATATAAATAAGATTATAAAACATTGGCGCATGCTTCAAATTTTCACAGCGGAAGATTGAGTTATATATAAGGAATCGGGTTTAAACTGCTTACCATTTCAACTTGTATGACGTGATATTATCGGTAAAGTTTAATTTTGAATACCCCGACTTATTTTCTTGCTAATAAATACATTATGTATGCAATCTTAACAAAAGAAAAGCATGATCGTGGCGCTTTTGTTTAGATTGTCACATCCACTTCATGTCGCTAACAATCTATTATCCAAACTGGTATTATCGGCGTCCAACTCTTATTATGTCTACCATTCGCACAGCTTCTCGCATCCTTTTTACAATACTCTCCTGGAACAAATTCCTTAGAAATCCGCACATGATTTAAATTTGTATGCTTTTTATTCGTCTCCCGCCCAACTCCGTGAGCTCCGGCATGCAGGCATTAACTCTGGCAATTCACCGCTGAAGTGCAATGGAGCACAAAAAGCCAATAATACCAGAGGGTTTTTAAATATCAAATGAATATAAATAAAAGTATGAAACACTGGCGCGTGCTTCAAATTTTCACAGCGGAAGGGAGCGTAACGTCAACAATGAAAGCTCACGAAAACGTCCATCAATAGGATAGATCTTATCATGAATATATATTATGGATTCGGATTTTTGGCATTGTTGCCTAGGCTACGCGTTGTCTAAATTTCCACATTTAGATCACCCAGTCCTTGGCGCCACTTCAATTAGTCTTTTCTGTTATTGTAAATAGACGTAGTTAATTGCTGTTAACGTGAGACCGTGGTGAATATTCAGTAACGATCGAGGAAACATGAATTACTTGATGCTTTGAATAACATCTTGCAATTTTTGTGATCTAAAATTTACTTTGTAAATGCTAGAAAGGAATTATCTATTACAGGAATTGCATAAGAGGTTTATGAAACGTCCATCGTGGGCCGACGACGATGTTTGCCAGACTCTGATTCTAATTTTAATGCATTAAGCCCGTTAGGCTAATATAAAGAATTTAGAATTTCTTGTTTAAACAGAACTTGCTTCGTACCAGGCTACAAAACAGGGCATGAGTCTACGAGGACTCAAAATAGGACCTTTGGATTGAAAAATAAGAATCTGTTCTAGGTGGCGGTAAGTGCATTCCTTTTTACCTACACTGCAATGACGGCCATTGGGAATACTCATGAAGTCACCTCGCATTATTATTAAATTTCCGTACAGCGATATTCACGAAGTGCTAAGAAGTTAATTGTGCATTTGTGTAATTAAATTTAGAAATAAATATATCTGTAGACCGGACAATATTAAAAAAGAGTATAATTTAGTCCCGCATGTAGTACCACATTTTTTATCCACAGCATTATGATTAATTGTAAGTATAACCCATGCATATTCATGGTAATATGGTTACGGAATTCTAGAAAACAGTTTTTGGCGACGAGATCACAATCCATAATGTATATTCATGGATCTTTTTAACTAATTTTGAGCTAACCATTAATTGGTGTAGTGTTCCCACATTTTTTACTGTCGAAACGCAAGTAAATAAAAACTAAGGGTAATAATGTGTTTTATTGTTGCCTCATATTAACGGAAAGAGGAAACTTGAGCACAAAACCCATTAATACCAGAGGGTTTTTAAATGTCAAATGAATATAAATGAAAGTATCAAGCAGCAGACATGAAATACGAAATGAACTTCTAATTGCGAACATTACTTATAAAGTTAAACGAATGCTACCTTCCATATCAAACTGAAGACTTGTCCTAAGACACAATTGTAACAACTCTGGCAACTCATCACTGAAGTGTAATGGAACTGAGGAAAGCCAATAATACTCGTGGGTTTTTTTAAAATATTGAACAAAATTACAATGATAGTTGAAAATATTTTGTGTGTTTTGCAACTTTGACGAGGGAAGGTGGAGTTAGACGTTAAAACCCTTATCATTTTACCTTTTATGGCGTAATATTCAGAGGAAAATTCATTATGGAACACCCCGATTTTGTCTGTAGCGAATTAATACATAATACATGTAATGATTGTCATGATAAAACTTGATCGTTGCCCCTTGGTTGGGAAAGTCACTTCTCCTTCATGTCGATAACGCTCCATTAGATGTACCGGCATTATCGACAATAAACTCTCATTTCGTCTGCTATTTGAACTGATTGTCGCATCCTTATTGAGAGTGCTTAAGACAGAACGCCTTCTTCTTTGAATTACCGTTTTCCTAATACGAATATAATTCACTACGAAAAGTAAATTTAGGCTTAGTTGATGCACTGCATGAGTTTTCAATTTAATTTTCACACTCCTTTGGAATAAAAATCCTCCATCGAGATGAAAGCGCGAGAAAAATACTATTCTTATCAAAGTATAAGAGTTCGATTGTATAGTAAACTTTCAGGCTTCACTTGGTGGGACAACATTGCGATGATTTTGAATGAATGTAATATTCCACATGGTATTTAGACTCAAATATAGGTTTCGACTGAAGACCTTGATAATGACTTAAGTCGAAACCTAGGTCGGAGTTGACTGAATATGGGGTCGAGGAGCCGGTTTCCCATCTTACACGGATAAAATACTTTTTAGTCGAGCGAACTATATATTGTCTAGCAACGGTCAAGTCCTTCCCGTGCGAAAGTCATTTATTTTTTACTTTTATTGAGCGTTTAAAAATAGTAAGGTTCTTTAACTTTACACTTCAGTGCTGACTCCATGATAAAATAATTTTTTTTCCCGTTAATCTCCCATTTAAATTGATTTCCTCTGAAGTTAAACGAATATATGTTTCCATATTTTGTGTTTGTTATGGAGCGATTCAACCTATTATTTCTACGTTATAAAGAGCTTTTACTTTTCCAAGCGCCCATTTGTCGTTCTTTTGATAATTATTAAAAGTATTACGACAACACATGAATATAGCAACCCATTTTCAGGATATTAAATCTTAAATCGGTAAAAGTAATCGGTAAATCTTATCACTGATTAAAGGAGTACAACCAAAATTAAGTATTTTATCATTTTGAACGTATTCTTGTAATCCTTGGAATATATTATGTACCGTGGAAACTCAACGGTTATAATTTCAAAATTAATGACTTCCGGGCTGGCAAAGGTGTTTAAATACACGGACTCGTATTCTCTATTAATTCGTTTTATTGTCGTAACTTTTCCATGCTATGGTTTGCAAGGGTTTTCGGCGATCTATTCTAAAACACAGGTATCTCCCTCACCCACCTGAAAATACAAGAAAACTTCGTACTACACACTACATAAAATAACGCAAATATTCAGTAAATAGAATATTGTCTCGCTTATATTTAAAAAAATGCTGGTGATTACCAACAATGCAAAGGCAAAAAATATGTTGGCATAATCATGTATTATGATCTCCTTCTAGACTTTGAATCATTGAAATGGAGCCGTTTATCAAGGCAAATATGCCATTGAAAGCATGCATTACTGGGACACGTGTGACATCTTTCGCAGAGTTTTACAACTTGGGA
Organism: Ceriagrion tenellum; assembly: GCA_963169105.1. Taxonomy (NCBI): domain Eukaryota; kingdom Metazoa; phylum Arthropoda; class Insecta; order Odonata; family Coenagrionidae; genus Ceriagrion; species Ceriagrion tenellum. The sequence goes on along the minus strand of OY720641.1, from coordinate 4,061,280 downwards.
GGGAAGAAAAGTTAAGGAATAGCCCCATCCTTGCTCTCTTTCCCCGGCTCAAATTAGAGTACGTGAATTCTTGGCGAAGCACGTTCCTCCGGGTCAGCGAGACGTGAACTGCATTGGACTACGGCGGTCGACCGCCCTTAGGCGTACGTGATAGACTGAGGGTTTAGGATGGGAAAATCCCAAGAAGCCCAAGTTATCCGGATTGAAACTGTTGAATTCAAATACCGGTATCAGCAGTTTTCCATACTATGTATATATCAAAGGGCTCCCGCCAACAGCATTTTATCAATCCAAAAATTGTTTTGTTGCAACTGCATATCCGTTCCCTTTCAAGGTAGGTGCATTACAAAGACCTATTATCATGTGTGATATGACTGTAGAGCAGACTCTGATTTAGAAATTTTCTCCACAATGTCCTACGGTTGCATGGCTCCTTTGCTTCATACGAGCTTATGAGGAAAAGTGGTCGGATTTTCAAAAATATCTTGTTCTTGAGAATTCTAATATTCTTACTCTAAAGAGCCTTGCTAAAGAGTCCTGAGCTCAACGGTAGGTAAATTGTCATTTCCTCAACTTTTGTTCCCATTCACTCATTGGTCTTATCCAATCCTAAGATTGCTTGACTGCAGCCCTCCACCGTTCCCTATCTAATCCTAGTTCCCTTACCTCCTTATATCTCTTCCTATGTACTTTCCTCTTTATTTGGTCCATGGTCCTGGGTCTTCCTCTGGGGGCTTTCCCTCCATTTTGCCTTCAATTATGTTCTTCACTAACCCATTGTGTCTCAGGGTGTGTCCAATCCAACTTCATCTTCTTTTCTGTATGGTGTTCCATTAAATGGTCCTTTCCTCTTCTACTCTTCTGTACACTCCATTTCTTATTTTGTCCGTCCATTTTACCTTCAACATTCATTCTCCAGTGCCAGGTTTCGAACGCTTCTAGTCTGTTTTGGTTAGCTTTTCAAACGGTCCATGCTTCTCCTCCATAGAGTGCTACGCTCCACACGAATGTTTTCACATACTACTTCCTGGTTTGTAGTGCTATCTTCTTTGAGCACAGCAGTTGCCTTTTTCCCATGAACATCTTCTTACCTTGGGCTATTCCACCTTATTAGCTTGGTGTACGTTGTACTTCTTCCGTCTCACTTGATGTTACTTCCGAGATAGGTGAAGGAATCCAGTTGTTCTGATTTCTCTCCTCACAGGGTGACTTCCACATTCATCTTCTCTCTTCCGCATGCTAGGATTTTAGTCTTCGTCTTACTTATTTCCATGTTGTGTTCTTGGAGATTTTGATCCATGACGTTTAGTGTCCTTTGAAGATCCAACTTTTGTTCTAATAGTTTCAAAAATACTTGGCTGTGTCCCTTTATTTCGTGTTGCAAGGCAAACGTTGGCTGTCAGTGGAATACATGAATGACCAAATACTCAAGAATCTTAGAATCATCCATCTCACATTGGTCGATAAAATTATAATTTATTCCATTAACTGTACAAAATTTCTTCTTAACGCGAAATGATCCACTTCATATTATTATTATGGTTGCCAACAAATTAAAAGGTGTTACAGCGACACTCGTATTCGAAAACACATTTAAAATGGGTTTGTTCAAATTGAGAGCACAAAGTTCAATAACTGTTAAGTAGCTCAAGTCCAAATCAGGCATAATTTAATGTGAAAATGTTAATAATTTTTTCGAGGATCAATTATTTTTCTGTATGAAAGCAGAGTTCCACCGCATAAAAATTGTACGTAAATTAAACTTTATAAGAGTAATTTTTGGCTCACTCTAAAAACTATCAAAGTGTGAACTCAAAGCCCTACGATTACCGCTCCAACACCTGTAACAAGTATTATTGTATCGAAATCATCGAATCCAGATTTTTTCTTGTTGTGTTTCCGATTACCATAAAAATCTATAGAAGCAAGACGACTCGTTGAAAAAGCATAAAAAGTGCACTCAATGCCCGAGGAATATCAATCCATACAAATTAACATGTGTATTTTAATCCCAATAGTCGATAAAGGATGTTGATATGTCAACCAAAAACATCAAATCCTGATTTCGCCTTGATTTTCTTCCATATACCGCCAAAATCTAAAAAAAAGTAGCGTCCCCCGCCTTGGGGTAGAGTATGAGCGGAAACCGACGAACTGCGAGGAGGAAAAAAGTTGAAAGCCCCGGGGCGTGTCTTGTCACCCTTGCGTCATCGCCATCTTCCGCTCTATTTTCGTCACCCCCTGCCATTCCCCACCCCACTTCCCCATCTCTCTCCGCATCACTCCCCGCACAAACACACACACACACGAGAGCAGTTTTACGCCCCTCACTCACGCACCCTACATCCAAACCACGGCCGTCTTCTTCTATAAAGACGGCCATGTCCAAACTCAATTCTGCTTCTATTCTCTACTACCCCATCTGACCTTTCCAGTCTTTCGGTTTTTTCCCGGCCCCAAAGAGGGCTCCGTGAAGCGACAAACAACGCCAAAGCCTCAAGGATAATGCGTCCTTCCCGACTTCGGCCATCTGCATTTTAAAAGCGACTCCCGCCCACCCGCAAAATGCCCCGAAGACAGCATTCCCCACCTCCTTCGTACTCCGCGGGAGGCCACCTCCCGTTGTCTTCCATTTGCCTTCTTCGCTGAAACAGTATACGTCTGAAGCGAGGAGGGCCGCGTGTTCGCATTCTGTTCGACCCAGATTCGTGAGTCCGGAGAAAGACTTTAGCTTAACTTGAGCGTGTAAACACTAACTGGTTGCACTGGCAACATAACTACACACCACCCCGCCAACATGATTGAACTTGCAAGCCATCTCAGGAATGTGTGAAACAGGTGCGTTTTCACCAGCATGTATTGCATAACATCCTAAAGAATATTCAACGGAACTTTTCGAGATTTAGTGGAACAGCAGTAGGAAATGAACTATTAAAACTTGCTTCTGTCCTTGGACTTATCAAATTGTATCACGCGTAACGACGTAAAAGCGTAATCTTCAGACACAGTTTACATCTGAATATGACGCTTTGACGTTGAAACACGTAGTACTAGTAATTATTGTGGACAGACCCAAGTTTGATTTTTTTCTGCAGTATTAAATGACACTTCGACTATAAATGCATTAGCAAAAACCTTTCAGTTATTCATAGAAATTGAAATTCCACCTTGCAGCTACCAATGTCATAGAAAGCAGTAGAATTAACGTAGTTTTTGCACTACATACACGCATAATGATGCAAAATTTATGCGGGATGCATTCGGGACGTACTTTAAATGCTACATGCAAAATTAAGATAAAAATAGCATTATAGAGCAAATCAAATCATTAGCTATACGACCGGAAAACATAATTTTCAAGTCTAAATGACAGATATCATGGCATTTACTCGTCCGCGGAAAAGCGGTTATGAACCAATCCGTTATTCTTAAAGTCTAATTTTCAAGCTCTATTTTCATGAGGATTGTAACTTATACGCAATATTAAATAAGTATACATTTTTCTCAAAACTGTGGAAAAATGTAAGTAAGTGAAGTAAATTCAGATGGAAATATAGAAAGTGAAATAGCAAGAAGACTGCAGAAAGGAGGAATTTTCTATCAAATAATAAAACATTTAGTAGGTATGGGACAAGGAAATACCAAAAGCAGCAAAGCAAATCGTGAATAGAAATTATTATGTACCAATAATTACATACGGGAGAGAAACATGGACTACAAAAGAAAAAGAATGGAGCGGAATCCAAGCAAGTGAAATGAAATTCCTAAGAGCAATAAAAGGGAAGACAAGAAGAGACCGAGTAAGAAATACAGATAGAAGGACAGACTTGAACCAAGAAAGTATAAGAGATAAAGTGGAAAAGGAAAGAATTAGATGGTATGGGCATGTTAAAAGGATGCTAGTAAGCCTATTGCCAAGAATAATGGAAGAACTGCAGCTAAACGGAAAGAGACCTAGAGAGGAAGACGTAGATAAAAGATGGAAAGAAGGTGCGACGGAGAGCGTGGAGAAGAGAGGGTTGCGATGGCAACGAGTGCAGGAAGAAAAACGGTGAGAAGATTGAATTAGATGGAGAGGCATCGTTAACACCCAGACCCGGCAGTAGCTGGACCTGGACCCGGATATGTATACATTTTAAGCGACACGTCGAGATGGTCCAATAACGGTTCCCACATCCAGCTGCTGCAGTGTGCTGATGTCATAAATGAAATTATCAAGATGATCTTTGACGTGTACCTACGATTACATTCGATCAGTGCCTTATACATGTTTGTATGTAAACGGAATTGTTCATTTGAATTTATTTTATTGGTTTACTTTATAATTCTTTCAACTCATACAAAGTTCAGAATCACAAGAAGTTGTAAAAATTCCTTTGGCAAGTTCGCGGACTTTACCTGTTAGATTTTTTAAATATATTTAAAGAGATACAATAACAAGACATACTTCAATCGATCGTTAATTTGATATGTAATTAATCGGATACGTTAGTACACAATCTAAATGCGATCTTATTAGCGTGAGTTGAGATGTGCTCACTCTGATCTGCCTCATTTCTCTTAAGGTACGTTTTCATGAACGCGCTTCAGACGAAGAGACGCGAAAGCGAGATCTACAGCCAATTAGAAGCCCGGATATCTTCGCGTGAGTTCGCGTATTTTCGCGTCACCCGAGTTGAAATATTTTCAACTTTCGATGCGTGGATCGCTTAGAATCCCAAACACGGCAGACCGGCGAAGGCTGACCTGTAAGTTCCATGGATGAAATGTTCATCTCCGGAATTCGAGAGATACGTGTACCTGTACAATTATAAGGACTGTCGATACAAGGATAGAAACCTAAGAGAGAAGGCGTGGCGCGAGATAGAGTATCCATTGGAGTGGAAGGTAAGAATTTAGGTAAGGTTGTAAGGTAAGGTTTTATTTCGGATAATTCACGAAGCTTACATGTGTTAATGCATTCGTGGAAATATCATTGTTTTCTACAGCAAAAAATGTGTCAGCTCGATGAAAAGCCCTCCGGGATAAGTAAGCGAGGGACAAAAAGAAGCCGAGAAGTGGCTCAGGTTAAGCTCATACGCGTAGGTTTGCTTGCATGCGAACGTTCACGCGAAGAAATGACGCGTCTCGTCGCGCGCGTGCGTGTCTGACGCGGCCATGAAAACATAGCTTTATTCTTACTCCTTCTCGGATAATTTATTTGGGTGGGGATTTTCAAAAAAGCTGCCCAATCATCACGAAGCCATCCTGTTAAGTCTACATCCCTGAATACCCACCCGGCGGCCAAATACGCAAAGAGTGCACTGCAAGCGGGATTCACCCGGCAGCTCATTTCTGGCCTGAAAAGTAGAAAGCGGGCTTAAAATAAGCCACAAGTGGCAATGAGTTTGAAAACATCCACTCCAATAAACAACGGCCTGTTGGTCTAGGGGTATGATTCTCGCTTTGGGTGCGAGAGGTCCCGGGTTCAAATCCCGGACAGGCCCTAACTTTTATTATTTTTTATATTGTCATATAGAAAATGTTGGGAATATGCTTATGATTCGTCTAATGTTATGATTTGCTTCTCTGATTTCCTCATCCGATTATACTCCCCGGCTTTCGAGATTCCTAAAACTTACGCCTTTTAATGATGAAAACAGTTTCTAATCATCCCGCATGAAATACGTAGCATCGAAGACCGGTCTAAAATTTCTTTAGGAGTCTATAGTTCAGAAAAAGAGAACCCGAAAGCTTAACAACATATTAGTGTTCTAAGAGCTAAAAGATTTAGTGATTTGCGTTCACAGAGGGTTACTCATGAGGCGGTCTAATGGTACGCAAAAACAATTAAGTGGCGGCCCTGAGTACGTTTGAAGTTCTGCTTTTTGGTAGAGGCACCCGAAGATAAAGGCATAACGCGCTATGAAACAAGTTGGTAGATTGGGGAAGGATTAGTCTGGAGAATGAATAGTGTGGGTGGGGAGAATCTTATGTTAGTAAAAATCTATCCATTTACACCACATAAGGAGTGGGGGTTAAAATTAAATATCAGAAAATGCACGACAGTTCACTTCCTGCGAAAGTTATCGCATAAATCACCATACCTATACTGTGGGTGGAATAAACATAAAATCTTCAGATACAGTAAAATATCTTGGAATTACCTTAACTTCAGATATATCATGAGGATTACATATACAAAACATATTTGGCGCAGCATTAAAGAAACTAGGTTTTGTTAAACGTACAATAGGAAGGTCCTCGGATGAAAAAGTCAAAGAGAGGTGCTAATCCACTCTGGTTAGGCCACACCTCGAATACACCGCGAGCATTTGGGACCCTGGACATAGATATTTAACAAAAAAAATTAATAAAATACAAAGGAAAGCAGCGCGCTTCGTTAAAAACTGCTACGAGCGTACATATAGTGCCTCACTACTTTTAGAGGGAGTAAGGTGGGAGCCCCTAGAGACTCGGAGGCTGCACGATATGCTTAGACTGCTTGATATATTCAGAACTGGTGTGTTTCAGAGCGATACAGAGAATATTATCATGACGCCTCACTATATCTCTGGGTCTGACAGATGCGACAAAATAAGAGATACACTGCCGAACAGATGGGGACAAAACCTCTTTCTTTCCGCGAACAATAAGCGACTAAAATTAAAATCAATCTCCACTAAATACACTCCTATAATTCATGTCACCATTTCATCTCCAAAAAACTTACATCTTTACACGGCTGGTGACTTAACACGCCCTGCCTTACGGCCATGCGTTGGATCGCGGGGTATTATGTAGATCTAGATACCAGATACTTTTTTTTAAAACAGCGTCGGAAATCTTGTTACTTAATAACGCCCAAAAGTCAGTGAAATTCCTTAAACGATGATATGGAACAATGAAGAGTCTTGAGAGAATCCAAAATTTGGTGACACATGATATTTGAAATTGATACGAAGAAAAGATACGCGTGATAATCCATGTTTGGAAACGTTGCGTCTCTTCTCATTACTACTTCATGCTAAACAATGCGAAATGCAAAGTTGAAATAAGAATTCACGTATGATCTGTAAGTGAGACTGAAACACTACTCGTGGGCTTAAAACATTCAGGAAATGAGTGCCAAAGCCAATCGTCAATCGGGATTACTTCTCAAGGTACGGAAAAGTTTCGACATTTCTATGAGTGAATATAGCTAAGTCTCCCTCGCTGGGCATTACGCGCTTATTTATATTGAAAATTGCAAACCCGAGTCATAAACTACCGCCAACCGACGGACATTTTTCGAAACTTCAACCTTCCTAATCCGTCTTTACTCTCTCAAACAGAGAAACTTAGTCATCGACGGCCCAATCTTTGCTCATTCTCGACGCACTAACGGTATTTCTTCAACTGCTTACTTCTTCAACTCTTACTAATTCTATTGCTAACATGTTTTCATGGAAAAAGAAGCTAATTTCTACGACAGTTCATTTATCGTTTTACGTTATTTACCCGTGCAATTCTCTTTTTCTCCTTTCTTCGTTTGTTTCTGTACACCTTGTGGAATCATGTGTTACGTGACAAGACATATTTTCTTTCTTCTGAGTCTAAATACGTTATAATATATATTTAACATATTAAATGACTTCGCCTAACTCTTCATATTAAATCGAGGAAGGGCAACCCCTTTATTATATATTTTTCCTTCAGGGTTGCCTAATTTCGTTCTATTTTCAATTTTGCAAATATTTATTGAACTTTTGTTTAGAGGGAAATGAATGGCATTATTATTATTTCTAAAAGTCAAAAAAATGAAAATGAGATTCCATTAGGGCGTGTTCTGCTTACAATTTTGTTACAATATACACTCGCGTTACCCCTAGACTCTAGGGAAGGTTGACCTTCAACTATAATTTGTTTCCATTAATAATGCCATTCATGTCTGCTGCCATAAGTCTACACATCTGTCTTCCTGTCTGAAAGCATCCTCGATAAAGCGAGTATTTTCGATGATTATCTATAAGCCTCGTCTTTAAGAGGCAGCGACCGATTTTTACGTTCGCCCTATAAATACGCTGCTCAACATCTGGCGGTCTAATTTCATTATTGAAGAAATCCGGCCTGGATTTTGGATACCACAGCCAACCATAAATTGGTTTGACCCGGTTGGCTAAAAAAAAAAACATTAAACAAACCGCGGCCATCATCCCTGGTTCGGTTTGATAAGAGGACACTTGTGTTTACCGATTACTGAGGTCACGGCGCGGCGCGTGTAATCCACACGCTGTGGATAAGAAGCCACTTCATTTCCTTTGTCTGCCAAATCCCCCATTGAGAAAATTCTTTCCCCAATAAAAAAAGAAAATATTGCCCCAATTGAGAAAAACATGCAATGTATTATATCGATAGCTAGGTGTCTCTAATTATGTGATTCGCTCCCTGATGCCCGTTTCTAAATCTGCCTGGTAGTATTAGCGAGACTCTCCAAGAAATGGAATAATAGGGTTCCATGGTTTGAGGTTCAACTAAGTGGAAGTTGATTTTCACCAATGAAAAAATAACTTGGGTTTCTTCCTGTTTATTTTTTCTCGGTACAATGTTTCTACACAAAGGTGTCATCATCAGGTACCTGAGTTATTTTTTTATCATAATTTTTTATCATTTTGAACGGTGTCATCATCAGGTATCTGAGTAAGTTAATTTTTTCATTTTTCATATTAGGGTTTTCAAGAAAAATAGAGTGTGAGCGAAGAAATGCATGAATGTTACAGAAGATCAAGCTATTAAATTTTCCTAAACAGCTCTTGTATTTCTGTGTACTTAGGAAGTTGTCATATACCTTACTGTATATGGTTTCTCTAACATTGGTAGCATACCTTGATGCAAAACGGTGAATTATAACCTCCGGACAAGAATATGCATGTTTTTGCAAATAAATTCGATTACATCATACAGGCTTAACAGTCGTAGTTTCATTACCCTTGTTATGCCATGGTGCACTGGATGTTTGTGATAACTCACCCCTTACCAAACACCCCTTAGGTGGGTTGCAGTGTGTTATTAAGATATATCTGAGAGGTGTTTACAGAAAAAGTAGGCGCGATAATGTTAGGAATCATAGGGCGATTAGGAATTTCGGTATGATGATCTAGTAATTGACATATATGAAAAGTATGTGCTATAGTTGTTTCAGCCATACGGAGAGAATGGATGATGGCTAAATAACAAAACAGTTACACGATACTAATCAGAACGGTGTCGGAAGAAGAGTACACCGAGAAAGTCATGGCAGAAGTAATGCAGTTGGAAGAGAATCTTTAAGAAAAGGAATATTAGGGTTTTTAAGAATCGAACAGCAAGTTTAAAACTATGCATTTATGTTACAGAAGTACAAGACGTGAGTAAGAATAGGGCTTGGTGGGGGAATTATTTAAAGAGAGCCAGCATTCAAACCCTAACAAGAAAAGTGATTAATTTATTACCTTACCTGTCCCGATAAGGAATGTTGAGACGGGCACATATATATTCATGATATTATCAGTTCTGTTTGAGGATTTTGCAGCGCTGTAGTGCAGGTATTTCCATGGCTTCCGGGTTTCGCAGCGTTGCGTTACCTTGGTGATGACGTTTTGTACCCAATGTAGGCCACATCTTTCAGACCTGATCTGAAGATGTGACCTGCACTGGCTGCGAAAGATCATCACCAAGGTAGCTCAACGAAGTGAGACCTGGAAACCATGGAAATGCCATGATATTATCATGTCGATTACGTTAAACTGATTACTTTCAAAAGAGGAGCCTAAAACTATGCAGCCAATCAATTACAATCCTGCTTTTGTAGCGGGCTTACCTTGAAGATACAAGCACTCTAGGTTTTCCTTTGCGTAAGCCTATTTTGCTGGAACAGCAGATTCACTCTCTTGGACGTCAGCCTCTTCAAGGCACATGATCGATCTGAAGACGTCAAAACTGTCGTCCCAGCATAAAGGAGGAGGTAGAAGGGCAGCCCAGAAAACCCGAACCATCTTCTCTCAATCAAAGCAACCGAAAACTGGTTTAGCCGCAGCAATTGACGCCGCACCGTTTTCTATCCTTTTCTGAGTGAAAGGGAGTACAAATGATGCAGTGTTATAATTAGATGGAATTAATATAAAATCCAAATATTCTTGCGATATTGAGTGGAACTTATGTATGATGCATAAATGTAAAACTTTCCTCTTTTCCACAATATAAATTTTACTACGACCCAGGTTTCCATGTTTCTACATTATTATTATCAGGTGATGACGTTTTGTATCCAAAGCAGGCCGCCCCTTGATGATAAATGTAAAAACATCGAAACCTGGGTCGCTGTAAAATTTATATTGTGGAAAAGAGGAAAGTTTTTCATTTATGCATTATAGCTGGAATTAACTTTAATGCAACATCAATGGTAATTATTTACCTTAGGTAACAACTATCTGCATTATTTTAATGTTATAAATAAACCCATAATTTTAATAATTAAAGCCAAAATCCATTGCATTGAAAAGATAAATTTACGGAAAAATAATGAGACGCACAATTTTCAAAACCTCTAATGAGGAACACGGAACAGAACAGCGGAACAGAGGTTTGATAAATATATTTCGTTCCCCGATGTCTCCTTTAAATTCATTATTAAGCTCATACGTAAGATTATCTAGAGTAGTTGGGCATATAATACCAAAATGATTTATTTCAATCGGCGTACCACAAACAGACCTTTCGCAAACCACTTGGTGGCATGCGTGCCATAAGTTATCGATGGGAGAGTAGGAAGTACCAAGCTGAAGTGGAGGCATTGTCTTAATGCTACTTGACAAATGGCCCATTAGCTCAGATGGTTAGAGCGTCGTGCTAATAACGCGAAGGTCGCGGGTTTGATCCACCCATGGGCCAACATTTTTTCCTAACGCCAAACTGACATTCCAACACCATACATTGTTGAATCTGTCTTTTGTGGACCAACATAATGATATCAGAATGGCAAAACGTGTAACATTTACATACTCGAAAATAATATCCCCGATTGGAGGGCAAACTAGCGGCTTGCGAATGTAACATTCGCTTGCGTGCATGGGTTACATTCACCTGAAGTCAGGTCAGGTAACCTGAAGATGGCGTAACATATCGAAGGTTTAGGTATTAAGGCCGCTTTACACGGTATATTTTATTGCACAAACGAATGTATTATACCAATTTGCAAGAAACTGAATGGAATTAGAGCAGGTTCTATCACCTGTTAAGTCATTCAGACAATCATACAATTTGCCGCTTTACACGGTACAATTTTCCTCAGGCAACAATTCATACATTCATTTGTACAATAAAATGTACCGCGTAAAGTGGCCTTAAAAATTGTTATCCCGTGTAATATTGCACCAATCCTAATTATTTATCACCATTGGATAATTTTTCATTTCTATTAAACCTACCATGAGTGGTAAATTACTCGAAGTAATAGAGATGCACTCCAAAATGGCTTCAGAAAAAACTCTCCCAAAGCAACTTTTAATGCTTTTTTGCTTCCAAAACTTGTAACCAATTCCGTCCATGTTCACTATCCCTTTCGCCAAGGCAACTCCAGATGTGACGTCGCGCTCTACACTTTCGTCCACCACAAGTTTTTGCGGAAGCTTTCTATTACAGCCTCAGCGAGTATCGTCCTTGTAACTCAGAATCTATTCTTCCTCTCCCCGCTCCTGAATTCCTTTTGCGTAAATCACGATGTTTACCAAAAACAATCAGGAGCTTCCTGAGCGTTGATCGCCACAACAAAAAACTGCGTCCAAACATCATTTCCCCCTCCTCCCTCCCTCCCCTCCCCCAATGCTCACCACACTCTTGAATTAACCAAACGGTGGTCCGCTCATCTGAATAAGCAGCGTCAGGAGCCATCACCATGAAGACGAGGCAGGCGATGAGTCACCGCTCGATTTACTGACGGGGAGGGGACGGGTCGGGGGCAAGGATGGACGGAAGGGGATTACAGCGTTATCCTGGCGATGGTCCAGGATCAAACATCTCTTTTCACTCACCAAGACTCCTGCAAGCCTCCGACAACGGTTGAAGCTGGGAGAATGGCCGGTCAAAAACATTGAATCGTACGGTTTATTTTTCAAGAATGGGGGCACCATAGGGTGGCTAAGAAGATTGAATGCTATGTGCATCACTACCGGTTCGAGGCTCTAACTGGTGTTCTTGCCGTATGCCGTAAACAGATTGTTTCCGGTCTCCAAAAATACACCATAAAGTGATTAATAAGGAATAATGTTTCAACTGAATAAACACTTAAGAATCATTGGTAGTTTCAAGCGTAAATTGGTGGAATTTGACAGATTTCAAGCTATCCGGGACTAGCCACGGAGTTTCACTTTTACGGAGTCACCCGCAATCAAACGGTAACTGGCTAAAGCACTCGGCCGGAAATCGAGGGATCCGGGTTCGAATCCCGGTCAAGGCGGTTGATTATTTTCTCTGTGGAATTTCGCACAATTGGTGGAATTTGTTCACATTATAATGATAACTCGTAAATTTGTGATTCCACATATCTTTATTTGGAACGAACTGGTTTCGACGTTCAACGTCATCTTCAGGTCAGGTCAGATCACCTTATGATGACGTTGAACGTCGAAACCCAGGTTGTTCAAAATAATAATGAAAAACAAAATAGAGATATGTAAAAAAAACTTGAGAATCATTATTCCTTATAGGGTTTATCCTCGCCTAAATTTTATAATGCCGACGTTCGTTCAAAATGCCGTATTGTTAACTTTATTGAGACGTTTAAGATACTTATTTAACCAAGTTATTTGAAGTTTGACCTATTTTCGGTACTTGCTCTCGAATTTCGATCGCTTAATTGTTTTTAATCAACGATTTTCCGTAAAAAATTTATTAAAACAGTCATTACGCAATGAATAAAAGTTATAAATTGTTTTTAATCGCCATTGAGGACGCAGGTGTATTTTGGGTATTGAAATATGAGACGCTCAAGTTTTTATACCCGAAGATATTCCTGGATTTAGTGATGAACATTGTTTCGAAATTACTGAAATAAGCATAATACAGAAAATCATGGAAAGACTGTAGCACGAGTATAGAAAAACGAAGCCAACATGACAGCACATTGTTGCTGACTAGTAGAATAGATGGCACTATAGCCACCAATGCATTAAGACAGCACAATATGCTCGAGTGAGGCCAACTAATATACAATCTCTTGGAGGTGGCACTATCATATCTCAAATAAAACGAGATAAATGGGTTAAAAGCAATTGTAACGAACTACTGAGCTTCGTTCCTTTCGAACAATTCAATATCATGAAAAAACCATTTACCAAAGTTGTTCCAGCACTAAATCTTATTAAAGGACAACACAACAAACTTTCATAACTCAATGTGTACATCTCACAAGTTCATAAAAATGATTTTTCTCCGTTACCCTAAACCTCACAAACAACCTGCAACCATTATATGTTCACGGCGCTAGGATAATAAAAAGTCTTAAACATCTTAACACAAACAAATAACGTAAATATACGCAAATTGCATTTATGCAAACATCAGTCATACCTATTTATACAGCGGGATCAAGGGCAATGATTGATATCCCTTACGGACTTTACATAATCTATGACCTCAACCTGATAAACAAAACCAAGATGATTTTTTAGTAATACCACGGCTGTCTACGACTGGAAACTTGCTACCTAATTATAGAATATGCAAGCTTGCTAGTTATAGAATAGATAGAACATGGCAGTGGATAAATAACAAAGCAAGGAAACGAATGCTGATAAATTTGCATTCATCATAACACAGGAATGCCTGAAAAACAAGTTCCATAGCGGTGATTTCAAAACTCGGTTCACATTGGCAGCGAGGATTCAGATGTGGAAAGATAAGGATATATATCACACCAAAAAACACGCATGATGGCCACTCAAATCATTCCCGCAAGGGCATATTTTCAATAATCTCCCAAAATCTTAAGGCAAAATCTAAATTTTGCAAATATTTCATCATCATCATAAGTTTTCAACAGTAGTACACCGTAGCTCTCTGCTCCAATATCCACCAACGGATTCATTCCTACACAATTATTCACATGATTCATAATTCCCTTGAAGTATTTCATGTCTTCATCACCATCGTCATCATTGGTTGTTCAGTCCTAAGATTGATTGACCTCTTGAAGCCCTCCTTCCTTCTTCCCTATCTAATGTTAGCTCCCCTACCTCCTGCTATCTTTCCCTATGTACTTCCCTCTTTATTTGGTCCAAGAACTTATTCCTGGATCTTCCTCTGATGGGACTCTTTCCTCTATTTTACCTTCAATTATGTTCCTTACAGACCCATTGTGCCTCAGGGTGTGTCCAATCCATCTGGTTCTTCTTCCCTGTATGGTGTTCCATATAGTCCTCTCCTCTTCTACTCCTCTGTACACCTCATCATTGCTTGTCTTGCCCGTCTATTTTATCTTCAGTATATTCCTCCAGCACCAGATTTGAAGGCTTATAGTCTTTTCTGGACAGATTTTCCGAGGGTCTGATCCATAGAGTGCCACACTCCATACGAATGTTTTCACATACCATTTCCTGTACTGTTTCATGGATTGTAGTCTTCATATTACATGTAACATCTTCCTCTTTATCTCTTCTCATATATTTCCTTTTCCACTAGTTTTCAGCCAGGTATTGTGACGCAAAATGTGTCCACCTATTTTATCTCTTCTATTTCTCAAAGTTTTCATGAAATGCTTCCTTGAGCAAACATTCTACCTCAGCAATTTTTCCCGCAAAATCTTTCGCTTAGTGCTATTTACACCCATATACGTAACCGAGAACAAGTAGGTAAGTCCAACCATGACATAACCAGCCAGGTCACAAAAACTGTCATCATCACAGAGAAAAGGCTTCTCTTCTACTGTTTCTATTTTAATGCTCTAGACTCTTGTATTTAATTTGCGTAGTTGCAATAGCATTCATGTTCATACATAGCACTCATACAGTTCTTGTGACATTGGCAGAATGCTTATAATTAGCGCATGTAGGTGAAAGTACCTACCTTACCTTAAGTACATTATAGAGCATATTGGTGATAACTCATCCAACGCCAAATACATTTGAGGTGGATTGTAGGGTATTTGTAGATGTAGATGTATCCGCGGAGTCTTTGTAATGAAGAGAATGGTTTTCATGGCCTTCTTCCGCGTGTGTACATTTTTATGGACGATATTTCGCCCGCGTTCCAGTGTTCTATGGATATACGTGGAAGAAGACCCGGAATACCATTCTCTTCACCAGATGTAGACGTACACCTCGAAATTTTATGCCGAAATTGAAAATTAAGGCTAGCACACGGAGTTACGTGAATTGACGAGCAGGTCAGCGTATTTCATCAACTAAAAAATGCACTTATGAAACTGTAAATTTAACTTTTAAAATGGACCTGTTTCAAATACCTAATCATATTTAATGCATGGCCGACGCATAGAAATGGAACCTAAGTGTGTCATGTTAAGAATGAAACCACTTAGTTTTTTCCACCAAAATATTTAAAATACAAATCAACCGGTTTCGGCCATTTCAGGCCATTATCAAGATTACATATTAAAATACCCAAAGACAGCACAGATTATATACGAAATCTCAAGGAGAGGGAGGTGGCTGAAATAAGGGGGGGGAATGAGAGTTGATTTGGCAAAACTGCAGGGGAAGGAACAAACAGGTGGTGACGCCAGGCTCATGGACTACGGGGATGGAGGTGAGGGTACTGGGGGCACAGAGAACAAGGGTGTGGCAGTTGAAGGGATTATGTCATTGAGTAGTTTTTCGCCGAGCGCATTGTGATATGACGGGATTTCAAAATTTTCAAGGAAGTCCAACTTCCCCCCCTCCAACCCCCCCCTTGTCACAAACGTGTAACAGCTTAGGGGTAAAATTGGATCTGTGACCCTCATCAATTAGATGCTCTGCAAAATTTTACTTTTTGTCACCATTGTCACTGGATTTAAAATGTTCCGTTATTCTTATATTAAACCTTCGTCCAGTTTGACCAACATAAAAATAGCTACATTCAGGAATATCACATTTGAGTAAATATATTCCACTTTTATCATTCATGTCAACTTCATCCTTACAATTAAATAATAACTTCTGGAGTCACAGAATTATACACGGAAATTTTGTATTTATTTTTGGGGAAATAACTATGTGGTTAATATGTTAAATCATTAACAAAGGATAACTTCACCCACTTAGTGCCGGACGGGAGGATTGGAGAAAGTGAAGTGGACGTGACTATGGCACGTTTTCGTCGCAAACGATTTAAAAGGTCGTCCACCAAAGAGTCGTCATAACCATTATTTCGGGCTATACATTTGATGGTTTTTAATTCAACGAAAAATTCTGTCTGGGAGAGAGGTACTGAAAGTAGGCGGTGAAGCATAGAATAGAAAGCTGCCATTTTATGGGAATGGTGGTGGTTCGAATCGTTGGGAATAATTATGTCAGTATAGGTATTCTTATGGTAGATGGAAAATATGTGGCTTGAGTCATTTAAAGAGATAGTTAAATCTAAAAAAAATATTTTGTTCAAGCCTAATTCCATGGTAAAAGAAATTGAAGGGTGCAGCGAATAAAATAAAGATAAAAACATGTTCAATGCCTTTCGCTCCCCGTCCATAAGCAGATGATATCATCGACGTAACGGTAATTATATATTACGTTTTCAAACAGGGGATGCTTCATTTTAAACAATTTTTGCTCTAGGTGATCCATAAAAACTTCAGCTAAGATCGGAGAAAGCGGCGAACCTATCGATAGGCCATGAATTTGGTGATAAAAACATCAATTGAATAAGAAATAATTTTGACTTACACAAAGGTTTAGAAGCAAACTGAATTCCTTAATAATGCGTTCGCCACAGCCAGCATTCTTTAACAGGTCAATGGAGAGGGCACAAGCTTCTTTCCCAGGTATTGTCGTAAACAGGTTTTTGACGTCGAACGAAACTAACTTGGCATTGGGGGGAGGAGATGTTAAAGGTAATTTTTGGGCTAATTCAATTGAGTTTTTGATGCCATAGGTGGAGTTAAAATTTGAATAGGAACGAAATAACGTATTTAACTTCGCGGCTAAAAGGTGGCAAGGGGCAGTAAAATGCACAACGACAGGCCGAATAGGGAAATTCGGTTTATGTGTCTTTGGTAGACCATATAGCCTGGGGGGGAGGGGATTAGAGAGGGTTAGGAACATTTTCTCCCGATCCGTCAACAAGTGATTGCAAGAACGGAGTGATGATTTCACTGACAATTGAAACTTCACAGTCGGATCCTTAGTTAAAACAACATATTGATTTACATCTGATAAAAATGTGAGGCACTTATTAACGTAGTCAGCTTTATTAAGAATAACCATACTATTTCCCTTGTCAGATTTAGTGATCACAAGGTTTTGGGAAATAATTGAAAGTTTAATACTACTGATAAGTTTACTATCCGAATTTTTGGGAGGACATGATAATCGATGATTGGAAACAGTTTCAGCTACTAGTTGCTTGACACCCATTGATTCTCTCTTAAGAGCCGAATCACAATCAGCTAAAATATTGATGACACCGTTTCTATTTAAGGGTACTGTCGGAGAAAATTTATAACCTTTGTTTAAGAGATCCAACTCAGGGGCAGAAAAACGATGCTGCGAAAGATTGATAACACGATTGTGAAACGATCGGTCAGCCACTTCACTCATTGTGTTCCCGGATGGGCGAGTAACAGTGGTTTCATTCTTAACATGAATCATAATTTCCATAAAGTGAATTCGCCAACCATTGATTTTAAACCTAAGTTACCTAGCTTAGTTACTTAGCTTAGTTAAACCTAGAGCTGCTTTATTATGGGCTTATTATGGGGAGATGACAAATACAGAACGTCTTCTAAGTACTTCTGGAATCATTAACTGTTTATTTTTCTCGACAATCTATCTAACCCTGACAAAATTAAATTATATTTTTTGGGTTATCATTTAAAAGTTGCGGCTTTACTATTTTGGTTCCAATACTGTGTTGAATTATCGTCAAATAAAATCATCGTAAGATTTAATTGTGAAAAATGAATCTTTGAAGTATAACATGGAAAAAATAGATCTTTGAAGTTTAACTCCAGTCTACAGTTAATGGTGAAGATTTGTTACATATATAGTTATTACAGCGGACAGCTCCAGTATTTTCAAAATTCGATCGAATAAATTGTTCATCACAAATTATTATTTTGGATTGAAAATTTTGTGGCTAGTTTTGTTTTTTTGCGAAGCGACAGATATACCACCACAAAGAGTTGTCGGAAATTGCCAAATATAACGGTGATATTGCCAGAATATTGATCATTATGCCTCAATAAAATTATTCCCAATCATCTTAAGATAAGAGGAACTTACTTATTACCCGGGTTTAGATGAAACTCTTGTTCTAGGGTTTCACTTGAAGTGCCTCCTCCATCCTCGTCTATCCTGCGCACTGCGTCCCTCAGCTCTTCGTAACTGTTTCCATTCATAATATCAGTCGACATATTATTTCTTTGTCTTCCTCTCCCTCTCTTTCCCTCGATCTTTTCCTCTAATATTCTTTTCAGCTGGCAATCGTTCCTCAAGACGTGTCGCCTTCCTCTTTCTTATAGACCTTAAAATATTCCATTTCTCATTCATCCTTCCCAGAACTTACTCATTCCTTACTTTATCACTATATTTCAATCTTTCCATTCTTCTCCGTAGCCGCATTCCAAAAATCTCTATATATTTCTCGTCTTTACTCCTGACTGTCCATGTTTCGGCTCCATAAAGCCAATCTGATGATATTATAGTCTAGTAAAATTAATGTCGTTCTTTTTTAATGAGTGTGGGTCCCGGGACGCTATTAATGTTGTTCTTTTTCGTAAAAATTGCATACTTTATATACATTTACGATGAAAAAGTAACACAATAATGGTACTTCGCAGCAAGGTTAAAAAAGAAACTATGATAATGGCATATTGAGCCCGCACGAGGTAGGAGTAAATAGGGCTATTCATCTATGCTTGGGTAATCTTCGGAAATAGAATTTGAGCATAGACATCCGTCTTCTTAGTTTAGGTTCGGCATATTGCGCATTTTAAACCAGTTCCTGTCCGTCACTCTTCATGCTAGAACCATTTCCATGAATTCGGGATGCACGTCAGTAGGGAGATTCCTCGCACTTCATGGTTATGCATAGACCTCTCTTGGATCAGATCTTGCTCTTGTTGGGATTCAAAATTACATCTATATCAATAAAATACCTTGCGAGCCGCCACATGGGCGTGTGGTAGGGGGTGTTAGGTCGCTAACCGTGTAAAGATATAAGGTTTGGGAGGTAAAATGGTAAGATGTATTATTGGAGTGTGTGTAATGGAGCTCAGTTTTCATTGTGGTCGCTTATTGTGTGCGGGAAAAAAGAGTTTTTGTACCAATCTGCTTGGCAATGTAGGTATCTCTCTTATTTTATCGCTTATGTTACACCTAGAGATGTAGTATGGCGTCATGATAATATTATCTATGTCGCTCTGAAACACACCAGTCATGAATTTCTCAAGCAAGCTTAGCCTAGCGTCTAGTCTCCAAGTCTCTATGGGCTCCCACCTTAATCCATCTAAAATTTGTGACATTATACGTTCGCTCGTAGCAGTTTTTCACGACGCGTGCAGCTCTTCCTTGTATTTTATCAATTTTTTAAGAATCCTCACGAGGCAGGAGTAAATAGAGCTTTACGTCTATGCGTAATCTGCGGAAATAGAATTTGAGCATAGACATCCGTCTTCTTAGTTTAGGTTCGGCATATTGCGCAGTTTAAACCAGTTCCTGTTCGTCACTCTTCATGCTAAAACTATTTCCATGAATTCAGGATGCACGTCAGTTGGAAGATTCCTCGTACTTAATGGTTATGCATAGCCCTCTCTTGGATCAGATCCTGCTCTTCTTGGGATACAAAATTATGGATTACCTCAAGTGCTGCAGAAACTCTCTTTTTTTCTTCCTCCCACGATTTCCGCGATACTCGCACACGCATGGCCTATTTCCGCCGTTTCCCGTAAAAAAGCCCCCACTGGCGGGATTAATTTACCACCTCCTTCTGACACCCGTCCCACCCGGATTCGCAACTCGCGACTCCCAAGGAATTTGCATTGATTCCCAAATTCGGGGTGTGTTCCGTTTCACGCTCCAGTCGCATGATGCGCCACCGCACCAGTGGCCGGTCTGTTTCTCATTCTCGCATTGAAACTTTCAATGTGGAAGAGTGAAACGGAACGTCGTTGGAGCGGGCGGATAATTTGAATAGCGACGGCGAATCGTTGCTACGAGTTGTTGATGAGATATTTAGGAAAGGAAACACAACCACAGTGGAAACCGGAATGGAAAACAGACAATTATTATTTATAGCTTAACTCTTCTGCGAAGACTAATTCAATTCATTTTCTCCACTTCGCATGCGTTGCCATAAAAAATAAACCGCCAAAATTACGTCACCGCAGCAACTGCGCCAGCTTTTCCGTGGAGCGTTTGGAGCGCATATTATGCTCGATGCCGGGCCCCATCGAGAGCGCAATGAAGCGGCCCGGTGTGTGAATCGGAACGGCCGGGACCGCATCAACGCGATTGGAGCGTGAAACGGAACGCACCTTCAGTCATTTACAAATGAAAATCCAGCATTTGAGACGCTTGAAGTGAACCGTCACTTAAGTCTGTTCGGGTGGTGAGCACTTAGGTGGCATCGAAATCCTCAAAACAACAGAAAGCATCAGCAGAGAAGATGGCTACACTATCTCCAATGCCTGGAAGAGGGTTTTCACACAGAAGAAGAGAGTAACCAATGACAGCCCACCTGACTGAATTGTTGGGAAAAACAGCCCCTATACAACACGGACACAATCACATGCATCTTCACTTCTGACCTGAAGAAGACTGCTGCAATGCTGTCGAAACTGTCGTCTACGACACAGGAAATACGCGAAAGAGAACCCGAAAAGCCTTCACAGCCATCTGAACGTCTCCGTGGAAGCCATCAAGTCCAGCACTTAGGTGGCGCTGAAACAAAATCGTGCAAACCAAACGTATCATAATAACTAGAATAGTATACATAGATTATATAGAATAGTATACGAATGATTTCACCTAATGATTCCTGGTTTGTAGTGCTATCTTCTTTGAGGACTGCAGTTGTCTTTTTCCCACGGACGCCTTCTTAGCTTGGGCTACTCTCCGCTAGATGTCCGTTGTACTTCTTCCGTTCCACGTGATGGTACTTCCGAGAAAGGTGAAGGAATCCACTTGCTCTAATTTCTCTCCTCTCAGGGTGACTTCTACATTCAGCATCTCTCTTCTGCATACTAGGATTTTAGTCTACTTCTTATATAATTTCATGTTGTATTCTTCGAGTACTTGGTGCATAACGCTTAGAGGCCTTTGAAGGTCATCGCCATCTCCAGCTATGACTGGGATATCATATGCGAAGTACAGCATGTCTATTTCCTCTCTGTTTATCTTCAATCCTCTCAGTTCAATTTCTTGTTCTTCTCTTATGGCATCCTCCAAGTACATATTGAACAGTTATGGTTAGAGGTTGCATCTTTTTATTACTCCTTCGTTAATTTTAGCTTTTAAGGAGTACAAATAATTGCTTAAAAATGACATTTGCACGTCAATATTACCTCAAAAATAGCAAAAAATAAATGGAAAACGAAGTTTGAACTTATCACACGAAATAGCAGATTTTCTACGAGAAACATGAAAATTGAAACCTTACTATCCATAGCTTAAGATATATTCAATTTTTCTAGCCTAACTGTAAGGGAATAAGTTAATTTTCTTGGGAATCCTCTGGATTAAGTCAATATCGGAATTCAAACATACGAATAAATAAACAGTCCTCAGTAACTTGAAGTATTCTATCGTTAAAAAAAAGATTTTTTTAAACTTACAACACTGCAGGGTAGATAGCACGATCCGGGTTTCAACGACTGATCGTCATCTTGAATTTTGTTTAACTGATACGGTACTACAAGCGGGTATATGTTTGAAAAATTACATATGCACAAAGGTTTTGCCCCTTGAAATACCACCCCAGGTATGATGTACCATATTTATGGCTATTAGTCCATCATTATGCTAGTTCCGAAGATGATACAGCAAAAGGGAAATTGAACGAAATAAATATACATAGGTAACAATCTATTGCTAAATTTGAATTATCAATTAACACAAAGAAATAAACAATGGAATTCCACTACGCGTAGGACACATTCTACAAAAGAGATACTATTGGAGTTATCACTCATAATATAAGATGGTGTTATTCCACACTATTTAATACAACGATAATAAACCAAGTCTCTTATATTATGAGTGATATCACACATTCCCACCCTGTGAAGCCGGAAACTGTCTTATATTGGAGTCAGTTCAATCAAAATGCACTTGTATTCGTCTCCGGAGCAAAAGTGAAGATTAAGAGCCCATTACGAAGAATCAGGGAAGATGCTTAAGCAGTGAGTGGCATTATAATTTAGATATATTTCACCCGGAGTAATTATAGAGAGAATCTTGAATGATGCATCTGCCGCTAAAACAGCCTTTCCATCATCCTAAAATTCACACAGTCTCGGACGTCACTAATTAAGTTCCCCGTTTCATTGCACCTCATGACTCGGTGTCTCGCGCGGCCCGCACGAGATCCTGAGCAACCCACGGCAATTCCTGTCATAAAACTGACCCATCCGTGACAGCCCGTAACGGAGGGGAAAAAATGTCGAGGGTCACGGGATCGTTGAGAAATGGTTTAGGGGATGGGACCTTCCAGGCGACGGCCACTTGACGTCCTAATAACTCATTTTCATCCAACGGCCGCCTTGGGAGCATTCCACCATTTCTTTTCCCCCCAGAAAGCCATCCAACGCGCTCATGCGGGTACTTCAAGGAGCTAGATTGCCGACGGGTATCCATTGCGCCCATTGGGTAACAATTATCTAACATCGCCGACATTGTTTTCAGCCCACGGCGGCATGGCAACTCTTGAGGCGAAGTCCGTGCCTGTTTCCCATCGAGATCAACGCCGTATAAAGCAAAGAGCTATTTGAATGGAGGCATTAATTTCATTCCAAGCGCCGCGCTGAGCTTGCATTGAAAGCAGGATACGTAGCAGTAATGGGAAACATATGGGACCGCAAAGTAAAATATCTTGGAATTACCTTCACTTCTGATAGATCGAGGGGATTACACATACAAAACATATGCGGCGCTGCATTAAAGAAACTAGGTTTTGTTAAACGTATAATTGGAAGGTCCTCGGATGAAAAAGTCAAAGAGAGATGCTACTTCGCTCTGGTTAGGCCACACCTCGAATACGCCGCGAGCATTTGAGACCCTGGTCAAATAGATTTAACCAAAAAATTAATAAAATACAAAGGAAAGCAGCGCGCTTCGTTAAAAACTTCTACGAGCGTACATGTAGTGTCTCAAAACTTTTAGAGGGATTAAGGTGGGAGCCCCTAGAGACTCGGAGGCTACACGCTAGGCGTAGGTTGCTTGAGAAATTCAGGTCAAACTGGAATATTAATGTCCTGGCGTTTGCGAATCGAAACCACCCAGGTGACTGATTATGTCTGAGAAAAAATTGAGTGTCTTTTTGGACCAAATTAAATGAATTTTTTAACTCCACTTGAGGTTTATTAGCACGACCCGGCTTTTGACACTTTGTGTCATTTTCAGTTGCCACCTGAAGATGACACGAAGTGTCGAAACCCGGGTCGTGCTAATAAACCACACGTGGAGTTAAAAAATTCATTTAATTTGGCCCATACGGATAACTTCGATAATGTAAAGCCTGCAACCATTTCCCTTGTACGAATTATTTCTCAACTAAGAGGTAATTGTAACAACAACTTTCTCAGAGCTATTAAAAATTAGCTTTCACGTAACAATTAGTTTTTACGATGAGTGATAACCATGCTGAATCAGTATTTAAATAACTACATACACTAATAATAAAATATTTTGTAGTGTGGATACACTATTACCTCAACATTAATTCACAAATCAAGAAAGCTCAAGTGCGATCCAGACGTTGATGCCGTGTTCAGGAAATTACATGGGAATTGAATAGTTGCACTGTGAAGATTCTGACTCCAGCTATATAGAAATCCCAAATGAGATAATTGAAGCACGCGGAATCTCATGTTTCTGCCACTTACAGATATGACTTGCGGTATTGTTTACATCTGAATACGCGTGGACATCGAGTAAAACAAAAAACAGGAGTACGTAGATGAAGACCGACAATGAACCAGGCTTCACTTTTTGGGTTAATATCATCAATAAATCAGTAAAAAAATTAATTTTCAACAGCGGGTTATTGATACATCAGCATGAAAACAATACTGCTACTATATAAATTTTTTAATGTGCTATTTCAGCATTTTTCGAAAAAATTTCAATCTATTTGGTCGTAACATTTATTTTGAATTGCAACGTATTTTTATTGTATATATTTAATTTAAAGTAATACTTTACACAATAATATTTACACAAGGTATACTTCAACATTACCTTCATAGCGTACTTTCTTAAACTTTCCAAATTTTGTCTTCATATGACAACTGAAACTTTGTATTTCAGAGCTCCATTTCAGGCACGCCATCGTCAGTGAATAGCCACGTCACACATTCGTCTACATTCAAATTGCTGGACAAATCGCCGAAAGAGACGCAACTCTCCACACACTTAATCCGATGCGTTACAACTCAGTCTAGAGCAGCAATTAAGTGGAAGGGCCTCTCAGAAAGCAGATATTTCAATGATTTTGAAACGTAACAAACTCGACTCGCTCGTCCATAGGGAGGTTGAGTCCACAAGTTTAATTTCTAAGGTGGAATCGGCATCACTTGGCAAATTGGAATTAAGCAATAAAATCAGTTCACGTGAATGAATCATTGAGTAAATTTCAAAGTTGTATTAACAAATTACAATGCATCTCTAACTTGGACAGCGTCCATTATAGAATTTATTGATATAACATCTCGAGTTCACTTCCATGGTATTACTTATACAAGGTAGGTCGTTAGAGTCGAACGCTTCGACGTAGTTTGGATTACATCAAGCGCTAGCTAGTTACCGAGTGCACTCCGTTTTTGACACTGTACGGTAGTTATTTGTATCAACATCAATTAGAAGAATATGAGAGAAGAGAATTATGTGTCGTGCTATTCATACATGTAGATGGGCGTAGCTGGTCTAGGTTTGCGGAAACACGATTAATTCTACTTGGAAAATGGAACGATTTTCATTTTATATTTGTTAATTACTTGCTGCTACGGTTGGTTCCGCTGTAAACACAATTATACTCTCCAACTACATATTGATAGTTTAACCCTTTGAGTGCCAACCAATTTTCGAGGTACTATGTGCTAAAATTGCCGACACATTTTTGCTGATTTTGCAGTAGTTTAGGAAAAAAATTATGACTCAAATACAAGTGAAGTTAAACATTCAAAAACTCAAGGAAAACTTTATTATATGTGGTTTCACCTTTTTAATATATTATTTGACGATTTTTTTACAAAATCTGCATCTGCATCTGTAATCTGCATTTAGGTGCCATCTGTGAACAACTAGCGAAATACCAGCATCTAAGAGTGATATTGCAGGAGGAGCGCTATCGCGCTCCTGGCACTTTTCGCGAGAGACAGGAGGAGCGCGATAGCGCTCCCCGGCACTCTAAGAGTTAACAACGTTAAAATATGTAGTAAATCAGTACCTATAGATTAAGATATCTACTTGACTTCATTAAGTAGTTGCTAAAAACTAAATTTCGTAGCTTTCATCCATTAATCCCGTGCTAATTCTTGAGTTGCCTGCTACTTGTCATCCTGAGGACATCATGCCATCTGATCACGGGGATGTCCCACCTACTATTCCCTGTAGCATGCTCACCAGAAAAGGTAGTTACGCCTAGCAACTAGTGCACGTCATTTTTTGCGTCCTTTATTTAATATCGACCCGTTTTCTGAATGATTCCGCTGTGTGCGAGTACACAGCAAACAAAGGGAGAATCTTATCGAGGTACTTTCCATAGTAATGTCAACTCGAGCGTAGTCTACCAGATGAGAGCCGGTATGACTTCCTGGAGCAACAGCAAGCAAACGCAAGCAATCTCGACTTGAGCTTCCTCTAGATAAACTATGGTAAACGTCCGAGAGCGCTGTTCAAACAGGGAGAACACTCTCCTGTCCACCTGTTCGACAGTGATTCATGAAAGCACTGGTTTAAATCTCAGGGCGGAAATCAAGGAAGTGTACGCCTAAGTAAACTCCTTAGCCCATAAACACCTAAGCTCAGTTTCTCCTTCCTTTTACCTTGCACCACTGAAATACCCACACGCTAATCTTAAACCTTAGTTCTCCATAATGGTCGATATACAGTGCCAGGTGTCGATATGGCGTAAAGAGCTATTGAGGCTCGGTGGTCGATAAAAAATTGTTTCAAAAATTTTCTTGCGTAGGAAATGACTATACATATATTATAGCCTATCATCCTACTATTATGCGTGTCATGTGCCTCTCAATGCTTTAGAAGAGCTCCAAGTTTCAAAATGAAATAGTGACCCCGAAGTTACTTCATAAGACACCTCCAAAATGAGTGCCACTTCCCCACCAATTCCCTCATTCTCTCCTCTGTTGTTAACTACGCTTTCCTCACTCCTCACTCCTCATCCACAGCTTTCTTTCCTCAACTTGCCATTACAAAAATCCCACTCTCAATTCACTATACAACGGATACGCTGTACCTGGTAAGTAATCTGAAAATGATGACTTCGCGCTGAAACCAGGATCGGATGCGTTGTGATATTTTGTGGTTACTAAAAGTTTCCATCAAAAAAATAAATTTGGCGTCATGCATTACTATCGTGATCGTTAGAGCTGTAAAAATTATTTCATAATTATATTCATTAAGGTCAGATTGCCAGCATCTTTAGTTTTATTTTTTCTAATATGATGAGTAAGACACTTTTTCAAGGCTGGCAAACACTGTAAAATAATCAATCTAGAACTAAAAATTGCGTCTTTTTTGCTTGTCCTCTTATGATTAGGCAATATCAAAGATAAAGGCATTTCCCTGCTTAAGAGGATACGATTTGTGTTACTGTCCTCTAGAAAAAACTTCAATGAGAATCTCTTTTAGACCCTCGCTTGAAAATTAGACGCGATCTTTTATGTAAATTCAAAACAGATTTATTTTCAGGCGAAGTTTTCAACATCTTATCAACTCCAACACAGGACGGTAGATCAGATCAAGAGGATAAAACAAAGGAAATAGATTCCAGAACAAAAATTTTAAAAATGTCACATTTCCCGCGATCGATAACAGACCATAATGACTGCGTCAGAACTTTGAAGTGCGTTAGTTGACAGGCAGTGTAGCTAATTAATTCATATTCCCCCTAACGCATATTTATAAACCTGCCGAGTAGTGCTAACATCACGCTTTGCATGTTCCCTGCACGACTCTTATGTTACGTTTTCATAGTCTGAATTATGAATTGTTTTAGTAGTTTCTGTAGTATTTGTAGCATACCGATAGTGTGGTGCTTGTTGGTGAAAGTAAATATCTTCACTGTAGTTCATGTTGGTGATAAGACACCCCAACCAAACACCCTTGTTGTGGCTTGCACGGTAATAAGTAGATGATTCTGGAAGCTAAATACGTTGACTTCATCGGGTGATAAATTCGGAGCTTGTAAAAATTAACTGTTCTTCAGGAAAAGATATTACTGAAAAGAAGCATGCTAATATTTTAGGGAGAAACTTACATCGTTTTGATTGCGGTTATGTTCTGGTATTTGACGCGTGGAATCGAAACCTTCAGGCTTGTAGAGTTCGAAGGTGGATAATTGCGAGAGCATCTTTCAGGGAGATTGACAGCAAGGCACATGTACAGTTCCGTGTAGCCAGAAGAAAGTTGTTATTCTGGTAAAAAAGAGAAGTATAAGATTATTGTATGGTTGTAGCGAAACATGAAATACAGTTGAGCAAAGAGTTTGCTTCCAATGAATTGCCTCCGAACGGAGGAGCTAGGTACACTCCGCTTTTGATATGCGGGGCTCTTTCTTTCCGTTAGCTAAGCGCAAATGCCATACCACAAATAGAGTGAGGGGAAAATAAATGAAGAGAGAGGATAAAAGTTGGATGCAAGGTTGAATGACAGATATGACAAGGTTGAAAGACAGATAATACATATTCATTAAATAAGAAACCGGAGAAAAGTGCATGAAATAGGAAAAAGAGATGATGATAAATATCCTATACATATTAACTGTTCTTCAAGAAAAGATATTACTGAACAGAAGCATGCTAATATTTTAGGGAGAAACTTATATCGTCTCTGATTGCGGTAATGTTCTGGTATTTGACGCGTGGAATCGAAACCTGTAATCATCATTATCAATTCAGGTCATCGAGATATTGCATTATTTGGAGAAAAATTAATCATTTGAAATATGCAAACTAGCTCCTACGTGATAGTAACTTTGAGTCACACTCTGAATAAATCATAGATTTAGAATAAAACTATCAGTGATATAAAACAATGAAAGACTAACCAGTGTTCTTTCCGAAGGAACCTCCCTTCTTGGTAATGTACCAGAGGGAACCAGTGCCCATTCTCTAGCACCACTGTGTTCCACTCCTAAGCTAACTATACCTAAGTTCTACGGGAAACAGCAGGAATGGGAGTCCTTTAAGGAGTTGTTTTGCTCACTTATCAAGCACAATCCTTCCTTGTCCTCTGTAGTAAAACTTCAACTTCTAATAAGTAGCTTAGAAGGTGCTGCTGCTAACCGATTAAAGGGGATGAAGATTATTGGGAGTAACATAGACGTAGCATGGGAGAAATTATGTCGCCGGTACGACAACCCTCGCGTTCGTCTGTCAACTCATCTGGAGGCATTAATATCTGTAAAGGCATCCCAACGAAAGTCAGTTTCAGATATTAATCGCTTATTGGATGTCGCAGAGGAGGCCATCCAGGGATTGCGAGATCTGAATTGCCCTGTCGTGAGCTAGGACCTGTGGTTTGTTCATCTAACAGGACGCAAATTAGACCCGGTGACCAGAGAAGACTGGGAGATATCCCAAGAAGCGTCTTCTGGCTTACCGTCTTTCAAGCAGCTGATTGACTTTCTAGAAAATCGCGCTCGATCGCTTGATGCGAGCAGATCGGAGAACATTTCAGAAACTGTTAGTCGGAGTTCACGTCAGTTTAAAAGCCAAAGGGTAATTAATGCAAATTTGTCCCAAACTCCTGTCACTAAAAGACCTTGTAACCTTTGCAAAAATGGTCACTTTGTGGAACATTGTCCCAAATTCCATAATATGCCTATTAGCCACCGCATCGAATTTATCCAAAAGACTAAACTTTGTGGAAATTGTCTACGGAATGGACACTTTACATCAAGCTGTCCTTCTTCAGGATTCTGTCTGATTTGCAGAGAAAAACACCATACGACGTTACATAAGGATAAGCTCGTCCCTCAGAATTCTCCAAAGAGTCAAGCCCCTAGACAGTTATGTGCTGACGCATCACAAACCCCAAGCAGTTCAACTTCAGTGTCAGTCAACACGTCATCAGTTGGAAAGACTATATTAATGGCTACTGCTCGGGTAGTCTTGGTAGGATCATCCGGAGCAGCCATTACAGTACGAGCATTGCTGGATACAACCCATTTTTCTGAAGAAGAGGATGCCTGCGAAGAATATTACAGGAAAACTCTTTTTCGTTCTGATGATGGCCGTTATGAAGTAAGGCTGCCTTTTACGCGTTTTTCATCCTTTCCTGATGCTCGTAGCATCGCTGTATCCTGCCTCCTGCGGAACGAGAGGAAGTTCCTTTCAAATCCCTTTTTTTGGCAACGAAAATAAAAGATTTATGGACGAATATTTAACACTGAACCACATGGAACCAGTGCCACCAGATGAGTTGCATTGCAAATCTACCTATTATTTGCCTCATCATTGAGTTTGTAAGTCAAGCAGTCCAAAGAAAATCCGTGTAGTTTTTAACGCATCTCAAAAGTGCAGCAATAGTCTGTCGCTAAACGATTGCCTGTTCCCTGGTCCAAAGCTTCAATCGGATTTAACGGCAATCATTATTCGCTGGCGTTATCTACGGGTGGTCTTTGTCGCGGATATTGTAAAAATGTACCGACAGATTTGGATGCATCCCCAAGACACGGACTGGCAGCGAATAGTATGGCGGTCTTCAACTGACCAACCAATCCAGGACTTCCGCTTGAAGACTGTCACGTATGGTACGACTTCTGCTCCGTATTTAGCCATTCGTACATTGCATCAACTAGCGGACGATGAAGGACACCAGTATCCTCGTGCAGTGACAGCAATCAAACTGCAAACGTGCGTGGATGATATTTTCTCTGGAGCGGATAATCATTCTGACGCTCTATCCACGAGAAATGAGCTCATTAACATGCTAAAAAGCGCTGGTATTTCTCTAGACAAATGGGCGGCCAACCAGATGGAACTGCTGGAAGGATTGACCACAATGGAAGGAGAAAAGATGCCGATTAATCTGGACGATGCTGTGTCCACGCTTGGCCTGAATTGGATTCCTGGTCAAGACTACTTCTTTTTTCAAGTAATTCTACCTAAATCTTCCTCAGTCACAACAAAAGGTTTGGTTCTCTCCGAGATTTCTCGACTTTTTGATCCATTGGGCTGGCTTGCGCCTTTTCTAATTCACTTCAAGATATTTATGCAAAATATTTGGATCCAAGGATTTGAGTGGGATTCTCCTATACATGGCTCCATGTTGGCTCACTGGAATGATCTCCGACACCAACTGCCACTGTTATCGGAGATAAAGATACCACGTTGGTTCAAAACTGTACAAGGATCAAAATGGGAACTACATGGTTTTGCAGATTCTTCTGAAAGAGCTGACGCTGCCGCTGTCTATATTGTAGTCTTTTCAGATGACGGCTGCAACACATCGTCCCTGATCCTGGCCAAGACAAAGTTAGCACCGATCAAGACTCAGACTCTTCCTAAGTTAGAATTATGTGGAGCTCTTCTTCTGACAAGAACTATTCACTTCCTATTGACCAGTCACCTGCCGTCGAGTCCGGCTGCTATTCATTGTTGGACAGACCCTAAAGTTACTCTTGCCTGGCTTCGAGGACATCCTGCACGATGGCAGTCGTTCGTAGCAAACCGCGTCAGCGAAATTATCACTGCACTGCCCAATGCTACTTGGCACCATGTTAGCTCGTCTGACAATGCCGCGGATTGCGCAACTTGTGGTTATATTGTTGCGCAGCTGAAAGACTCTAATCTTTGGTGGAAAAGTCCGAGTTGGTTAGTTAAAGAGCACGTATCAGCAGACCTGCCATACGATGAATTCTGCACCAATGAAGAGGAACGCTCTCCGTCATTCACCACGGTTACTGTCCAAGATGAACCATTTTTACCACACTTTAAAAAGTTTTCTTCTATCAAAAGGATAATTAATATTATTTCATACTGTCTCAGATGGAATTACAATCCCACCTCCGTACAGGAACTAAGGATGTATGGACCATTAACGGAGGCAGAGCGTGCAGCTGGGAAAATTGCCCTCTTCCGGTTAGTCCAGTCCGCTAGTTTTGGGAAAGAAATTTCTCGCCTTCACCGAGATCAAGAGCTTCCAAGAAGAAGTCCTCTTCGTTACCTTCTGCCATTCATTGATGAGAAAGGGCTACTACGAGTTGGGGGACGTTTTCCAAATTCTCAGTTCCTGAACGAATATGAGAAATATCCCCTCATACTTCCAAAGGACTCTTTCGTATCTCACCTTTTAGTAGAAGAATCGCACTTGATGACGCTTCATGGGGGTCCTCAACTAATGCTGAGCCATTTATATCGTCAGTACTGGATAGTTAGAGGAAAGCAAATAGCGTATCAAGTGTCACGTCAATGTGTCCGGTGTGCGAGATTTTCCTCGAAACCGTCCCAGCAGCAAATGGCACCCCTTCCCTACTTCCGAGTACACCTGGTGAGACCCTTCAGCCATACGGGGGTAGACTACCTTGGCCCGATCGCCTTACGCATGTCAAAGGGTCGCGGTAGTAAGAGTTATAAGGGATACATAGCTGTATTCATTTGCATGGCTATTAAAGCTGTGCACATAGAGGTCGTATCGGACTGTACAACTGCTTCATTCTTAGCGGCTTATCGTCGTTTTGCAGCTCGAAAGGGCCATTGCAGTATTATTTACAGCGACAATGGACCGCAATTTCATGGAGCAGATGCAGAATTGCAACGATTGTTTGATGCCACCTCTACACTTTGCACTGAATTCGCAAACGAAGTCGCAAAAGATGGTACAAAATGGGTATTCATCCCACCAAGGGCTCCTCACTTTGGTGGGTTATGGGAAGCGAGTGTAAAAAGTTTCAAGTTTCATTTTAAGCGTATTATAGGGAACACAACATTAACTTTTGAAGAACTCGCCACTCTGAGTGCCCAAATAGAAGCATGTCTCAATTCGAGACCACTCTGTCCTATTAGTAGCAATGCCAATGATCTGGTCGCTTTAACGCCCGGTCATTTTTTAATAGGTTCTTCATTGATTGCTCCTCCTGAGCCATATCTAGACAATGATCTGTCTCAAACATGCTGTTCTCGTTAGAAATTGATTTCTCTAATGCGCAATCATTTCTGGCACAGGTGGATTAAAGAGGTATTGCATCATATGCAGCAGCGAAGGAAGTGGTTGAAGCCGAACCACTCCATTAAGGTAGATGACCTGGTGCTGTTGAAAGATGATCTACTTCCTCCAACCAAGTGGCCAATGGGGAAGGTTACGCATCTTCACCTGGGCAAGGATGGCCTACCCAGGATTGCCACTGTTTTAACGGCTGACTCTCAACTTCTGAGACCCTTGGTGAAGATCATCCCGCTACCAGTGGATGATAGGGTCACATCCACCTATGCAGCTGTGAAGGAGGGAGTTGATTACTAGGAGTCGCTCATGGCGGGCGGCACTCAACTGCAGTGTTTTTTGTTTATGTCAGATGTGATTTTTTTTGTTGTTGTTACTGTGTGCTTTCAAGTTTGTATTTTGTATTGAATGCTATCTAGGTACTACATTTTTGTTTGCATTGAAAGTTGTTTATTTCGTAGTGCTGGCACTCCGAGGCGGGCGGTATGTTGAATTCAAAATGCCATTTGTAGTTGCGCTCCCGTCATTCATTTGTTTTGTATTTCGTTTCCCCACTAGAGGGCGATGTGTAGCCCGGCCGCTCAGAGCGGAGTCACGTTGTACACCAGTAGTCGGTCTGCCAGTGGCATTTTGAGGTGCGTCGTCTCACCTCTCTCGAGTGGGTAATTGTGGCGTGACTTTTCGACTGAGGGATATTGAAAATAATTTGTGTCATTGTGGACGGAAATAAAATTCTTGTGTTAGTGGAGATCACCGCAGTCTTTCTTATTTTGGTTGCTCCGGCAGATAATGCCAATCGGCAACATGCCGTCAACAGCGTGAATATGGTGAAAGGAACTCTGGAAGAGAAGGAATATGAAAGATTACCACAATTAATGCGCGCGAATGAAAGATAATAGAAGCGAAAGAGGAGAGCAAAGATTATTGCGTAATTGTGGAGCTAGAGAAAGTGACCCAGAAACAAAAGAGAAAAAACAGTGACTAAACTGTTTCAACATGATGAATCCTGATCTTAAATTCGGAATAATGCTGAATCGCGCTCGAGCTATCACGATTAAACAACTCACTTGTATCAGACCTGCAGTGTATGAGTGGGAGGAGATGAAAGGGAACGCGCAAGTTTAAGAACAGAACGTACTTGTTTCATTTCGGGGACCGGAAAAATACAGCCTCCCGGCGTATACGCAAAGACAGAGTAAACACTGCTCGAGCAGTAGGTCTTGAATGAACAATGCTGCTCTTTCGTGGAGAGCTAATTTCCTCGTGGCTTCAAACCGATCCATGAAAATGTCTCCTGGATGAAGATGAGGTAAACACCAGTCCGTTAGTCCGACGCAGTTACGAGGAAAAGGTTTGCCCTCTGCGCTGAGATGGATGGTACTTATCGGACACTGCAAGACGCCTTTCCTTTTCCTTAGCTCCTTCAGACAGTTAAACATAGGGCCGTTGAAATAAAGGTCAGTCTAATAGGAAGAGAGAGAGAGAGAGTGTGTTGAGAGATGGAAGAGTCATTTGACTCAATTGTTCGGCAATCAAAATAGGAATGGATCAATCGTCGGCCGCTTGGACGTTTGGATGTGGCTGGAATACGAGACCCAGACAACGCCCCATCAAATCTTACGACCTCTCCAACTATATGAAGCTCTTTCAGCGTCTGAGAAAGTTTCCCGCGGTAGAAGAAGAGATAATAATTTGGGTGAAAAGCGACAACCCTAGGGTACTCGTTTATTTAGAAGAAAATCGTTTTACCGGCCGCCAAATAAAATCGAAAATATGTGATTAGAGAA
This sequence comes from Ceriagrion tenellum, assembly GCA_963169105.1. Lineage (NCBI taxonomy): Eukaryota > Metazoa > Arthropoda > Insecta > Odonata > Coenagrionidae > Ceriagrion > Ceriagrion tenellum. The sequence continues at coordinate 4,026,728 of OY720641.1, read as the reverse complement.
GCGGGGTTAGAAATGCGAAACTGATTGTTACAAAATATTGACTCTCCATTATAGGTGCTTGTGGTGAAACATGGAGGCATCAGAGTGGAGGAAACTTTAAAGCATAAAAGTCCGTTCTTTACAAGCTCTCTACGCAAAAGGAAGAAAGGAGGCCTATGTGTACAACTGCCAGGGTAACCAATGTCTCACACCGTCATTGCCAACTTAAAGATGCACAATCTGTTATTTATATTAGCCATGTACCTTCCTATGCCTCTTAATGTAACTTTTTAGACGTACTTCTTCAATACGTTGCAAGTCAGCGCAGTGAGTGATATCAGTGTAATTTTACTCCACTTCATTCGGATCGTGAACACAAGTTACAGTTTCAAGAAGGGAAAAGGAGAAAAATAGAGGAAGAGAAAAGAAGAGAAAGGGGAGAGAGAGAAAGAGAGAATGCATTATAACAGCGAGTTCTCTTTTCACGGATCGTGAACATTTGTCGTGAAACGCCATACTGATAGTTACCCTCCATCGCAAGTTTAATGCAGTTATGCTAGGATAAGTTTACCCTGTGCTGCGCTGCACGCTCCGTTCCTCATCCTGCACCTTCCACACGAGCCTTCCCTCCTTAAAATCATGATTTTCACAGGCGAACGTCGCTATTTTTTGCAACCCCTGCCTGTGAAAAATGACCGAAACAATAGAGGCCAAGGAGGTAAGAAACAAAACAAAAAAAAAACATTCCCATAATTACACTCATTTCCGTAATTGGAGTCTTGACAGTACACGTTATTAGTGGTATCGTTAGATTCTCGTCAAATCTAAGTTTAAATCAACATAAATGAGATATTTGTACACGTAAGGCCAAGTCTATTTGGCACAAAATCCATCCGATGCACTCCCGTTATTCCTTCACCTCCACCAGGGACCGCCCGGGAAATTGTCTTTCGGAGCAGCTATGCTTTCTGGTGCCCAAGGCAACGATGATTATTGTGGCCCTGGGCAACTATGGTTTACGAGTCCTACATTATAAAACGATTAGAAGTATCATTTATATTTATCAGTTCATTCACTAATTACCAATTTCACCTAATATTTAGTATCATCAGTTCAATCACTATTTTTATATTCATTTTTCTTTTTTATATCCACTACTAAATTTTCCAAATTTTATTCCAAAAATTGAGTACAATTCTTAAAAAAGGACTCAAATTTCTGTGACTAGAAAAAGGGCAACGATTAAGTGCCCTATAGCAGATACAGTAATGTGGCAGTCACGCCAGATTTTTATCTTTAATCTTTCCTTCCTGTGATTATCGAGTTCCTCCAAATTACGGGACCTGGGGCAGTGTCTGCGCTTTCCCGGCCCAAGGGGCGGAACTGCCTTCACCCAAGAGCCCTCTAATGGTCACTTATTCTGCATTTCCCTTTCGCCTCCTTGGCTAAAGTGCGCTAAACGAAAGTATTACTCGAACAACCGATGATAGTCCCAAGCCCCTGTTCAAATGAAAACAAATTTTTCTTCTGAGAGGGTAACGATGTCTGTCACAATATAAGTCATCGTACATTCTCACCGTGTTGCGTCATCTACATATAACACTACGGACATGATTACTTTAATATGTATTCAAAGGCAGAGACACAAACTAATTAGAGAAAGATTTAACTCTCCTCACTGCATTGAGGATGTTTAAAAAATAACTTTCTCTATCACGATACAACAGATTCCAAATTGATTTTTTAGCATGACTGCAGAGTGATTGAGAAGGAAATGGAGTATAAGCAGAAGGGACATGAATAGGAATAAGTGGGTGTTGAAAAAATATAGGATTGATGCTCGAGTAATTTACCTGTTTTAAAGAAGGTTTCGTTGGTTTGGCCATGTCGAGAGAGCGGATTATAATTAAACAAAGGACATTTTAGAAAAAAGCAGTTAATGATGCGAGAGAAAGGAGTGGCCCGACAAAGTCATGGGCAAAGGTGGTGGAATATGCATAAGAGAAGAAATATGTATCAGGAATCATTAAGAAAAGGAGAGATTGCATGAAGCATAGGATGAATGTTACAGCATTGAAACAGGTATGCAAGGACACGACACTGAGGAGAAAACTGTCGAAGGAGATCCGGTTTCCCTCCCATAATGACGATAAATAAACTCTTTCATTGGGCCTACAGCAAAAGAGAAATGCATGATGGGTATTTATGCAAGTATTTACCAATAAAATTGCTACTTACGCAGAACCTTACGCAGAATAAGATTGAAACTACTGACGCAGACTTAATTATAGGGACGGAAAGTTGGTTGTGTAACGGAATCGCAGATAATGAAGTATTCCCAAAAAATTTCACAGTTTATAGAAAAGATAGAGTGGAAAGGACCGGGGCAGGAGTTTTTATTGCAGTGAAGGATTGTTATATTAGTAGGAGGGAGTCATTTTCCGACGACCAGGTAGAAAGCGTATGGTGCTCCATTCAAAATCCTAAAGCAAAAACAATCTATGTGTGCGCATATTACAGACCACCAGATACCCATATAACCTCAATATTAGGACTAGAAAGTCAACTCAGTAAATTAACCACTCAAAAAAACGACTGTCATATTATAATCGGTGGGGATTTCAATCTTCCGTCCATAGACTGGGACACGTACAGTTTTATCACTGGGGGGAAAGACAAAGACCTTTGTGAGTCACTCCTGTATACATTCACATCTCACTCACTACATCAATTAGTCACTGCTCCAACTAGAGGGAAAAATACACTTGATCTTTTAGCGACAAATATTCCACACATGGTTGTAAACATAGGTACGGATAAGGGAATAAGCGACCACAAGATAGTTAAAGCTAATTTTTCCGTGAGCATGATCAAGAAACATAATCCACAAAGAAAAATCTACTTGTTTAATGAGGCTGACTACGAAGGCATGAAACGAGAGTTGCAAAAGTCATTTACTAATTTTCAAAAAATAAGTATCAACAGTAATACTGAGGTTTTGTGGAATACTTTCCTCAACGTTACACGATCAGTAGTTACCAAATACATACCAAGTAAATGGAAAAGAGCCAATGCAGAGCCTAGGTGGTATAACGCGGAGGTTAGAAAAACATTAAAGCACCAAAGAACATGTCATGCTAGGTTAAAAAGGGCAAAAATTAACAAATCCTCCGAAGAACTATACACAGTCACCGAAAATTATAAAATATCTAAACTCTTAGCAAAAAAAGCGTGCCGAAGGGCGTTAGCTGATTTCAAAAGTAAATTACTGGGAGAACAATTGAACGATAATCCCAAGGCATTTTGGTCGTATGTTAGGGACACTCAAGGAAATAAATCAACAGTACACACGCTTAAGAATATCAAAGGGGAAAAGATAACCAACAGTCTACAAAAAGCCAATTTGTTAAACTCATTCTTCAAAAGCATTTTCAGTACTTATACACCACATCTTTTCGATCCGCAGCCAGTTCGTTCCCAAACATTTATGCCTGAAATTATTATAAATTGTCGCGGCATAGAACAGCAGCTAAAAAATATTAACCCCAACAAATCTCCCGGTCCAGATCAAATACCTGCTCGCGTATATAAAACAATGGCATCAGACATAGCGCCTTACTTAGAATTAATATTTACCAAATCTTTAGTAGATCACGTAGTGCCTAAGGACTGGAGAGTAGCAAATGTCACACCTATATTCAAAAGCGGCGACAGGGAAGACCCTAGTAACTATAGGCCTATTTCTCTCACATCCATTTCCTGTAAGGTATTTGAACACATAATCGTAAGCTCCATTATGAGTCATTTAGATAGGGAGGAATTGTTAATAAATAACCAACACGGATTTCGAAAGGGTAGATCTTGCGAAACCCAATTGGCCCTCTTCGTTCATGACATCTTGCTCTCGGGTGAAAATAATGTTCAAGTTGACGCGATATTCCTCGATTTTAGGAAAGCTTTTGATAAGGTACCTCACGTTAAGTTGCTCTCAAAACTAGAAGCATATGGAATAGATAAAAACATTATTAGTTGGATTAATCAATTCTTACATGGGCGGGAACAAAGGGTTGTCATAGACGGTATCATGTCAAACACAGTTAGCGTTACATCGGGTGTTCCTCAGGGAAGTGTAATTGGTCCACTTTTATTTCTCTTGTACATTAATGATATTAGTAACGTCGTTAAAAGTAAGCTTAGACTCTTCGAAGACGACGCGGTTGTGTATAGGGATATTAACAATTCCGAAGATAGCGACTCGTTAACAATCGACCTACTTGCTATTCATGCTTGGTGCGAAAAGTGGCAGATGGAACTAAACATAAAAAAGTGCGTAGCAGTCAGCTTTTGGAAAAAGAAAAATTGGCCAGTTAGGGCTTACAGAATTAAAAATACAGAAATTATTCACGCCGAGTCTGTTAAGTACTTAGGAGTCACAATTAGTCACGACCTATCTTGGGGAAAACATATTAGGGAAATATGCGGTCAAGCATATAGGAAGCTAGGCTTTATCAAGAGAGTACTCGGAAAATGTGATGAGAAAGTGAAAGAACGTTGTTATTTTTCAATCGTTAGGCCTCATCTGGAATATGCTGTTAGTGTATGGGATCCATACGAAACGGGGTTGATATCAGAGTTAGATCGCGTCCAGCGAAGAGGAGCTAGGTTTGTGAAACGATGCTACGATAAGTTGGCTAGTGTGTCTGGACTGTTAGAAGAATTAGGATGGGAATCGCTATCACAGCGTAGCTTAAATTATAGGCTTAACCTCCTAAATAAATTTCAGGAAAATCATTTTACTGACGACGTAAAAAACATACTATTAACCCCTTCGTACTACGGCAGATTAGATCGCGCCAATAAAATTAGAGAGCTAGATTGTAGAACCGATAGGTATAAAATGTCATTTTTTCCGCGTACCATTCGGGACCATAACAGCTGTGATCGTCGTCATGAATAGTTCGAGTATTGACAATAGGCAGGCAGTTAATCTTTCTCATTATATTCTCCTCTTTCTTATTTATGCATGATGTAGATAATGATGTTCTTATTTATGCATGATATTTTGAATCTGTAGTAGTAGTCTTTGTATCCCTTGCATGTTAGAACGATTGGAGATAGAATGTTACTTGGGTATTAGATTTTTAATTGGCGCTTTGCATGTGTGGTACGCGGGTTTTAATGTAATGTCGGTGTTCTACCATATCATTCATGCATGCCTGGTGCGAAAGCACCCCCTGCCACACACCCTTTGGGTGGCTTGCAGGGTATGACGTAGATGTAGATGTAGATGAACCCTAGCTAAGGAATATGCGCTTACCTTCCGTTGCCTCAGATGATATACTTTATTTCCTTATTCCATTAAATGACTGATTTTCATTTTCACTCTGCATTACATGGGGTTAAAAGGTCTTTACCGCAAAACGACAGTTAATTTTTTCAAAGAACTACGGAACTAGCCACGCAGTAACTTTACCAGAGTCACCCGCTAGTGAAAACACAATTGAGTGAAATTCAGTGGAAAAATAATTCATCTGATCACTAGCGGGTGACTCCTTTAAAGTAAATTTCGTAAAGTTTCGTTGTTCTTTGAAAATGTCAAAGTAAAAACCTTTGTGTTTAAAGTTGGGCTTTACCCCGTGGACTGTGGCGCTTAGCGCTAGCATACGGGTACCTCTGGCATTAAATACAGGGTACCTGTGAGGACAACTTGTTCCTTAAAGCCGCCATGAGATTCACAGTGGAAGAGGACGCCTGGGTAGCTTAACTGGTTAGAGCACTCGGCGAAAAATCTTGGGATCTAGGTCGATTCCCATTCCAGGCGAGTGATGTTTCTAATGTGAATTTCACACAATTGTGAAATACACTTTAGTAGTTGGAGAAACTAGCCCAGCATATCATGGCCCTTATTATCAATTGCCCCTGAAGGCACCGTCAAATACCTTCAGTAGCGATTACTACGGCCAAAGCATCACTGCCAACGCCATGAGATGGATGTAAGCATTCATTCTTGACGCAGTATCTTAGCGTTGATTCCACTATTGAGACTCAGCGGCGGAAAGCAATAAGTCATTGGCCTAGCTTGGAAGGCGCGAGGGCTGGCGTGTGACTACGGCACTGAAGTCTAGATGAATTCTTGGAACGGGCTCCACTCTGCGGGCTCTGAGACATGCAGTCGCCCTCCCGTTCGTGGTCTGGGAGAATGGAAGAGTCAAGAGGAGGGAGAGGGTTTGACGACAGTGAGCGGACACCCCTGCCAGCCGCCTGATAAATGATGACCGACGAGTAGGTGGCGGTTTTAAAAAGAGAGACGGATCACTTGCCCCGCGGAAGGAAAGCGTCTCAAGATCCCAACGAGATGAATTAAAGGCTTGAGTCCGTGCTTTCGTTGACGACTCAGACGACACTTGAGAACGCCACGAATTTAAAACGGAGGCAATTGAATTGAAAAACGACGCCTCCCTGCATGCATTTTTTTCAAATCCCAATTTAGAGTCTCGTGCAACCATAAGCGTGAACTGTTGGGCGTCGTGGCCCATTTTACGGAGAAATGCTTGGGATGTATTTCTAGAATTGAACACGAGGACCGCTACTCATACGAGTCGGACTCAAAACTCTCAAACGACGAGGCACCAGCCACCTTGCTCATTCAAAGCAACATTAACATACTCAGCGCACGTAACAGTGACCTTCTACTACAGTCCACCTTAGAGCTACCTTACCAGTCTACCTTAAAGACTGTGGCAGAGGGTGGTCGACAACTTTCAACCTCAGGACGTAAGAAATAAATAAGTGAGCTATTACGGCTAGAATAATGTAATAAGGGTGAAACTCCAAAAGTCGTAAACAAAACTCGTTCCCGTGAAACTCTAAAAGCAGTTTTTTACGGCTTTTGGGGTTTCATCCTTATTGTAGCAGGACGAAAGGTAAAAAGAAAGATTGGCTGAATTAAATTGGCTGACCGTATTACCCGAAATTAAAAAATGGCGACACTGAAAAATCATTCATCAACTACACTAAAAAGCCCAAAGGCAATTTTATCAACTTCTTGGACCATTAAATTCTACTACGAGAAGAGAAACACCGATTTCCGATTTACTGTAAAAAGACATGACGAAAAAGATAGAACTCTTAGTATTTTCCACACTTAAAACTTTTATTCCTGACCCAGGTTTCGATTGCCTTGCAATCATTTTCAAAGGTGATTTCACAGGCTTTCAAAGGTGGTTTCAAAGGCTCACCTTTGAAAATGTTTGCAAGGCAATCGAAACCTGGGTCAGGAATAAACGTTTTAAGTGTGGAAAATACTAAGAGTTCTATCTTTTTCGTCATGTCTGTAGTGTCATTCCACAAAGTTACGCCTTCAACCATTAAGTTTACAGTAAAAACACATTTTCAGGCATAGTCACCACCGCTGACTCCAGTTATCAATGCGTACAAAAACTAGCAGCCCTGGTTGCAATGCTCCATAGACTCATGTCTATTTCTATAAATGATGCTTGCTTTTAATGGTTTCCAGGCTCCATCGACTCATCTCTCTCACTCTCTAAATGATGCTCACCTTTAAAAATAATCGAGAACGATAGTAACAATGAGTAGAGCAAACATATCGCTAAAAAAAATTTCCACAAAAGAGTAAATAAAAATTATTTACATAATAATAAATTAATAAAAAGATTGAATCAAACGATTAAGAGTTTGGCAAGCCTTATTTAAGGTGGTTGGAGCAATTTATGTTCGGATTTGCGTAAAACATTGCATACGTAAAATTATTGGTAATATATATATATATATATATGAAATTTTTAAACAATTCATCCACTTGATTTGGTTTTTTGCCAATGTGAAGCTATTTTAACATGTAGCATTATGGAACTTCACATATATATCGAAATAATTCGATGCGATGAGTACAGATTTCATCTTAAACGTCAAAAAATAGTTTTTGACATTATAATGGTTCCTGATAATTGTTAAATTACCATGCAGAATAAAAATACGTTTTCACATATAATTTTTTAATTCGACGCCGTAAATTGAATTCATAACAAGGCTTCAATGAAGACTGCTTAGTCATTTCTTATCTTGTCCGTCCATTTAATATTTAGCATCCTCCTCCAGCACCAGAGGCCTGTTTCTCCGAGCTACAGGTCTACATGTTACAAGTCACGTGACTTTTTCCCTAGGCATAAAGAGATAAATTATTAAATATCCTGATGTTCCACACTCTTTACCGTATTAGTAATAAAAAAATACTTATCAATTCGTTTCTGTTGAGTAATATAATCATTAATAACTGGATATACGAACTGTTAAGTTACGATAAATATTATTAACGTCAACAACTGGTATGTTACCCTGAAGTTTCGTTATGATATTAACGCCATTAATACTGGTTCAATAAAGATAGAACCAAATAAACGTGATATCTTGAAATGCTAGGTTTATTAATAACTACCATTTGGAGCTCATCCTTCAAGAAATACGGCGAAATGAACGATGATATCTTATGATGTTAGGTTTCCCCGAATACTCGCATTCGCTTGGGATCTTTTAAGGTACGTTGGGACATTAAATCACTTTTCAGCCCATATTCAATCATTTGCATTTATCCAAAAACATTGCACTAACTTTTAAATTGGTAATATTGCAAAGGTGCACGACGCCCAAAATGTATCGTAATCATCAAAATATGAGTCATGTATGGTCTTGATTAGGCCCGCCATTTTTTTGGACTAGTACAAGTCTTCGGTTTGGTATATCTGAGTAACCCAATCCGCCTCGTGAAAATAGTCACGTGACTTGTAACTTGTACACTTGCAGCTCTGAGAAACAGACCCCAGGTTTCGAAGGCTTCGAGTCTTTTCTGGTCAGCTTTTCCAAAGCTTTTGATCCATACGTTACAGCTATACTCGATGGCATACGTACAGATTTTCTCCGAAGCGCGAGAATATGTGTTTTTAAATTTTATAACGATTCCTTATAAAAGCGCGAGAACATGCGTTTTAAAATTTTATAACAATTTCTCATATATATCATGGGATATTACCGTATGCAAAACACGAATTTACGTACTATTTTTGCTTAAATTTTGAATTCAGCGCCGTGAAGCCGGGGGAACGTGCGCGGTTCTGCTTTTAACTGGGATGAGTGCTGCATGCCTGGAGTGGAATCACCCCGTGCCACATACCCTAGTGTTGGTTTGCACGGTATTTCGTAGATGTAGATGTAGAAAAAGAGGTAGAGATGGAGTTAATTTCAAAAAGTGTAAGTCGAACAATGCCCGTAAAATCTGACGTTATTGGTCGAAGGCTACAAGACCCAACTGGGGGAGAGTAGCAAATCAGTAGAGAATACATTATGAAACCAGGATGCTCAGATAGGATGTTAATGACTACGATTATTAGTCATACTGCTTTTTCCATATCACACGATACTGGAAAGCCATCATGCTAGCGAGTACCCTCCAACATGTGATTGAACAAAATCCCAAGAAACGGTCTTTACTAAGCTCTTCTCAATGGCGGAGATGACCTCTGTGTCGATCGCCCTCCCAAATAACCTACCAATCCATCCTCATACCTCTTTCACATAGCATTGCGGCTATAAATAAAGGCTAGTTGAAGGTTGAACACGCCCTCCCAGTCCTTAAAGCACACCTGCTTAGCGAACACGGGCAAATAGCTGAAGAAGATAACCTCCAGCCCAGGAGGAGGGGAGGGGGAGGAAAATAGAAGACCTCCATTCAGCACTGGATGAAGATGCCTGTGTTAAGTGTCGCTTTGATACCTACATTTTGAGGAGACATAAACAATTCTAATGAATATCCATAATCTAAACACTGTAACTCAGAATAAATGTGTCATAATGAATTAAATTTTGTAAGGAACTAAAAATTAAGGAGTAGTCCTTGGAAATATTCGAACTAAGTGTAAACAAAGACTCCAAATAAAGAGCTAAGAATAGATAAAAGTGAATCATAGAAAAAATCATTATGTATACAGAATTTAGAGGGGCTAAACAACAAGAACCTTAACTATGTTACAAGTTTTATTATTTTTAATATTTGATTCCATTTGACAGAATAAACTTCTTGGGTCTTTCGATAAAATACATGAAATGCGGAGTTAAGACATAAGAACATATTTGTTATCATGTTAGGTATATGAGCCTTATTCGGTAAGTTCTCAGACTATAAGGGCTTCGAGAGTGACGCAGTTGTGACTTCTCAGCTCAGCTCAGAAAGTTTCCAATAAGGTTACATTAAAAGTTGAATGTTATCGGGAGGGGGGGGGGGGGAGCTTTGGCGTCACATCCACGGATTTACCGAGGTTGGACCGTGTCGAATCCCTGCTGAATGAGACCCCCTGATTTGAAGGCACGGCCTGTGTTCGGAGAGCAGGGAAGCGAGTTACCACTGCTGTGCCATCCCGGAGACAAATATTTCTCACTCACCGAATTGAAATGACTCTCAATCCCCGGCGTGCCGTGGCCCCGGCCTTGACTTTGTGAAGGGCAGCGAAGGAAGGAGGGAGGGAGGGGGATTAATTCTCTCTCTCTCTCTCTCTCTCCCACACACACCCCCCCTACCCCCCAACCCAATCGCTCCGCCCTTCTTTCCCACAACCGCCCTCGCCGCCGCCGCTCAGACGATTATCAATTCAAGCGTCGATGAAAAATTTCGGGGCCGTGACGCTGCATTGTCCACGCTAGGAGACCCCTATGTCCCTCGCGCACATTATGCGCCACTTACATTGCCAGCCTTCCACACTCGAATGCAAGTAAGGATTTCGTCACGTGAAAGCAAGTTATCTCTACCATTAAGGTAGTTTGAGCGAAATATCATTTTACTTAGAAATCAATGAATTTGTTCACATTTTAAAGATAAATATCTCACCCTTCTAATGACACCAAAAACCTAACCCCTTACCTCATTACTTTCGGAAATATTTGCCAAAATATACCAGCCCTTTTACATGGAAAATGTTATCTGTACGCACTCCTGAGAGACATTATTTACAAAATGAAATTTCTAACACTTAGATGTGGTAAAAAAAACTAACAGCGTGTAGTTTGTATGTTTTCTCAACTATTTTGGAAACTTAATCATATTGTCACCGCAGTAGGTTCTTGGGTATCACAAAAAACCTTCCGTTTTGAAGGAGATTCAAACGAACCGCGCGAAAAAAATGAGTCAAGTTAAAGACTTATTTAGATCTTTTCATTTAATTACTTACAATTTCTGTCATATAAAACTATATTTTTGCACCATTAATAATGAAATATTTAATTGATGTATCTTACAGCTGGTGTAATTAAAACGTATAATTCGAATATGGTCTCTATCATGACTAGGGAACTATCTCGCTGGGACTTCCTTAATAGGTAAACTTCCCAGTCATGGGGAATGATTTTTTCACCTTGAATTTCACGCAATTATGCGACCACCAGGGGTTGACACCGCGAAACATTGGGCAGCAAGATTTGTTATAAATTGTTACGACAAACATAGCAGTGTTACTAAATTGTTGAGGCAATTAGGGTGAGAGCCTCTATCCGATGGAAGGGAAAAATATTGATAAATATTTTACGAAAGTTTGATGTACACGGAAATAGACTGCAGAACCGATAGCTATAAAATTACATTTTCTTAACGTACAATAAGGGACCATAATAGTCACGATAGATCAGTTCTGGGATACTTCGACCCTGACTAGATAAATAGGTTTTTACACTTGCGCTTAATGACTTAACATCTATAGTATCTAATAAGCTCGCATGCAATTTCCGGCATGATATACTCTGGCATGATTTAGTACCTTGTAGCACTAAATATATGCCGCAGTAATTAAAACCAGCAGTCGTATCATAAGTAGCGCACTGCATGAGACTATGTTTTCCACGCAGCACTCTCCTAGAGTCTGGTCTGACCGCGCAGTGTTATCCTGACTGCTTTTGGCATGCGCCTGGCACTCCGGGGAAACGTGCGCGGTTAGATTTCAGCTGCCTTGTGTGGAATCACCCCGTACCATACACCCTAGTGGTGAAATGCATTCGTCAATTTATGTATCTGCGAAGCGCATTTTATCAACTCGCAAATGAATTCTGAAAAAGCCGTAAACTTATTCAACGACTTAAACTGGAAAATAATTTCCAAAATATTCGAAATCAACGAATAATCTAACGTTTTTGGCCATTTATTTAATTATCAATCTCGTTTGCCACAAGACCAACGTATGAAGCATTAACATCTATACGAGAAATGAAAAGAAACAAGGATACGTTAAGATTGTCCCCAATAAGTAACAACTATTACGTCAAAAATGAGACATAATTACTTTTCCATGAAAATTATATAAAATTATCATCAGATTCATTTCCTTCTCTGCATAAAGCCACTTCAAACCCTGTACAGCATTAAGTACAGAATACACCATAGTCGTTACCGAGACAATATATTTATTGAATGGGAGTTTTACCATAAAAGGTGTTGAGGTTAGCGCAGATCTACATCTACAAAATACCCTCCTGCGAGCCTCCGCATGGGCGTATGGCACGGAGTGTTAGGTCACCATCCGTGTTAAGATACAAGTTTTTTGAGGGTGAAATGGTGACCTGTATTATGAGTATACTTAGTGGAGTTCAGTTTTCATTGTGATCGCTTAATGTGCGCGGAAAGAACCAGTTTTTGTACCTATCTGTTTGGCAGTGTATTTATCTTATTTTATTGTTTCTGTCAGACCTAAAGATGTTTTGAGGCGTCATGATAATATTCTTTGTGTCGCTCTGAAAAAAATCAGTTCTAAATTTCTCAAGTAACCTAAGCCTAGCGCGTATCGTGTTCAAAGCTCGAGTTCAAAGTAATAAAATTGTAATTGAAAGTAATTTTGTTAAAAACTCACACCTGGGGTCAGGGAAAAAGAATAAAACTCACTACTCAGAGGGTAAAAATAGCCAGAAATGTTTTTAAAAAATTACATTTTTACGAGGGAAAAAATAGCCTACGTGGGTTTCCAGATTCTAATGTTTACTCCTTGGTTATTTAACATCGCATTCAAGCTGCGATCATAGCCATCATTTGTTTCTCAACTAAAGTTAGGAAAAGCAATTTACAGCAAATAATTAATTAGAGTTGGAAATTATCGGAAAAAAGACGAGAAATGGACAGTTTTTTATGGCCCATGGAGACATTTTTAAGGGTTACTCAATCGCCTCCGTGCATGCGCGGAGCTAAAATTAGTCGGATTCATATAACCCGAGGAAGCTCAACGGATCGCCTTCGAAAGCATTCCTATTAATAGGATCACACCCTTGTTGGTGAGAGAGAGAGAGAGAGAGAGGGGGGTATTTCCCTGCGATGCATGCGCGGATATAGGCGAGCCATCTGCGGGCGAACGCATGATTTACATTCAATCGTCAGCGCATCAGGAAGTCTCGCAAAGCTTGAGAATCGGCCAGGCGTAAGCATATCGTTATTCATCCGATTGAATCCCGCCCCCCTTCCCTCCACTCCCAAGTGCTCTTAATCCTCTCACAATGTCACCAGTCCTTCATTTTCAACATTGGAAAAGTGAGCTTTGCGCAGGAAGTTAATCAGCACTAGAAAGACCAGAGTAAGCTGCATACCCACTTGGACCGCGAGCGGTCAAGTGAACGCTTGCTCTACTTTCCCATTGTTCCGAATTCTTTTGCACTTTTTGGGTTGTTTGTGAATTATTTGGAGTGCTCTAACGATTTTTTTATCTTCGTTATTATTTTGTGGTAAAGATTAGAGGGAATAAAATTTTTTTTAAAAAGATTTACTTCGACATAAAAACATTTTTATTTCGATGTTTGCTGAAATGGTGGTATTTGTACGTTTTAAAAAAACATAAAAACACATTTTTAATCATATAATGTGTAGAAAATCCGTTTGTATGAAGTTAAATAACAATTTTTTCACAATCAAAGTTTCTGAGACGATGCTTTACATTGTGTTAGAGCTAAAAGATAGATATTATTTTACTACTCACATACCACTAGATAAAATATAAGGGATGGTGCCAACGTGAAAATACAATTTGATATTGATTTATAGATAATGGAAAGTGGAAAAGCACGATTAGGGAGCTGCAGCCAACGAATAAATGGACAAATAAAGAAGCAAATGGTCACGATCGCCCTACAGACAGAGCTCTATATAAAACACTTTTGACTGTGGAATTTTAGCTTGCTGATAAGTGTATAGTGAGTCTAATACTTTACCACCATCTACATAAGGTACAATTAGCGTATTTCTCTTCTATCGTTCTACGACGACGTGTCTCTCGCAGTCGTTTCAGTCCGTCGTCAAGAAACGACCAGGGGATGAAACAGAGCCCAACATGATAAGTGAAAAATTATGGGTCAACGGACTTCGTGTACCTTGCGTATGAATGGGCAATGGTCCAATGAAGGGCTACTATTATCGCCAATTGAAGTCATTAACTAGAACCATTGGCCTATATAATGATACTAAAGAGATAAACCACGACCCACGTCCCTCTAAAGCCATTAAAGGAATTATCCCAATGAACTAAGGGACGAATCAAGTTTTCCTCAGTATTATCCACTCTTTAAAAAAGGTAAAATGATTAACTCTATAAAACCACACCTTAAAAAACAATTTCCAACTTTACTTCAGGACAATTCCACGAAAACTGAACCATGGCCATTATTCAACCACCTCGGAGTACCTTCATTTTTGCCAAAAAATAAGACAATTGTACAAAAAGGCCTTCTTCAATATGATTGTACTTTATATTGATGAATTTTAAAGGAAGAAAGTTTTGAATACTGTTATACATGTCATAGAAGGGAGAAAATTTCGATGTGTTACTCCATTTAATTTCAAATTTAAGGTCTGATTTCGAATGTATTGATATTTTCCAATTAGGAAACATCAGTCCGAGTTTCATACTTATTACTTTCAGCACAAGCACCAACTCCGAGATCTTAGATTTTTCATATATATTATTTTATAATTTTTCATATATATAATTATATAATTTTTCATTTTGATCCATATTTAGGGAATAATAATTCCTATATCCATTCCGAGAAATTACAAGCCTAAATTTCGCAAAATCATAACATTTGACTGAACGTAGAATATCAGCAAAAAGTATCACGCCGATTGTCCCGCATATGTATTTTTTTTAATTTGACTGCAAAAGTAAAATAAAATAATTAATGCAGCAGTATTTAAGGTCATGGTTTCAATTATTAATTTCCATTTTCAGGATACAATCAAGGAGTAGAAGCGTAGGTAATGCAATGTATATATACCCTGGGCAATGTACAAGTATAGAGTACATATACTGTGATAAAAAAGGAAGGGGTACGAGATTACGGTGATAAAGTGGCAATGTAAATACTTAACCCTACTCTAAATATAGTACGGAAAATACGATGCTCTTATTAACTGTAAATACCAATTTTGTTTTTATTCCCTGATTACCGTAAGATTACTGTCTAAAGATTTGCGGTGTAATAGAGCCTTGGCAGTGGTGACATCTATGAACTAAGCCCTTCAAGGCTATATCCATGTACATATTTCTTTACATGAAAAAAGTTATCGCAGTTAAAGACAGTTCCAATCGATAGTATAAGGGACCAACCCATCTATTTCCAGAAAGCTCAGTGTGCTTGTACAGAGCGTTTATCTTACGATTACATCCTTTAACCACTCGAATTCTTTCCCGAAAATACCCTCCTCTTTTTCCTTAGTCTTCCTCCCCCGCACCGTTTTCGTTCCCTGCAGTCTCCATTACAATTCTAGTTCCAATCCTGGCTTCCAAAGAATCCAGGATACGCCTCTTAGAGGGTCTGCCCTTGCACTGCTCCCTTAATAATGTCCCCCCACGGATAGTGCTACCTATACACTTCTCCGCCCTTCAGATGGCATCGAACTTCCTCGCTTTTTTCTTCCCACACTCAGTTTCTTCTCCAGCCCTCCGCTGCTTCTCTTATCTCAACCAACTCGCTGCCCCCCATCTCCCCACCCTCCTTCCGCCGAACGCCTTCAACCCTCCGCTACCATTGAAGGAGAAATACTGGGAAGTTTTTTCCGTGGAAAGAAGGAAAAAGGAAAGTCTACGCGGAGGATATATAAACCCATCTCTCTTATTTCACGCCACGACCAACGCCTAAACCTTGATGAAGGTGACTGCCTTAGGCATACCTCTGCATGATTAGGATACTGGAAGCACTGCAATTCTACAAAAATACATACCACATCAACAGATGTAGATTCACATCATCAAAATCAAATGCTATTTATTTCTCACTGCATCGCTATTTGGAGGGGAGAGACTTTTGTGAACTCTGCGGAATTAACCTCTTTTAGGTGGTTGGAGCGCAAATCGTGAGTCCTTGGGTGTACATTTCGTTAACTTTTCAAATAAGTCGAAAAAAATTCTTTGACCAATATGTATTTATAAATGATGTAATATAAATGATGCAAGAATTATATTTTTAAATTAATCTTTTATAATTCGTCTCAGTGACCCGGTGTGTCAGTACACCGCATATACCTCCTAACCACCGCATATACAAAGCAATGACTGATACTCCCTTACAAAATTATTTTGGCTATTTGGAACATTTTTTCAGCACCGGTCACCGATTTCAGTTGCGAGGAAGATATTTTGTAGCCTAAGCTAAGAAAGTATTCCATCAGAGGAAGAGTCTTCTAACAGACGAAGCTTGGAAATAAGATAACGCTATTCACTGGTTGAAATATATCGCCACTAGTCCATATTCTGTCTACTTCATCCACTCATTCGTCAAATTGTTTCCACCTTTCCATTTGCTGTGTTTCCCATTATGTTTACAGGATAGAGGCCATTTTATTGGTCGTTCAATCCTAAGATTGGTTGACTGCAGCCCTCCAACCTAACATATCTAATTCTAGTTCCCTTCACTTCCTGGTATCCTTCCCTATGTACTTTCTTCTTTATTTAGTTCATTAACTTATCCCAGGGTCTTCCTCTGGGGTCTATTCTCTCGATTTTGTCTTCAATTATGTTCTTCACAAACTCATTGTATCTCAGGGTGTGTCCAATCCATCTCGTTCTTCTTTTCTCTATGGTGTTCCATATGGTCCTTTCCTCTTCTACTCTTCTGTACACTTCATCATTTCTTATTTTGCCTGTCCATTTCGTCTTCAGCATCCTCCTCCAGCACCAGGTTTCGAAGGCTTCTAGTTTTTTCTGGTCAGCTCTTCCGATCCATAGATTCTACGCTCCACGCGAGTGTTTTCACATACTGTTTCCTGGTTTGCAGTCCTTTGAGCACAGCAGTAGTCTTTTTCTCATAAACACCTTATTAGCTTGGGCAATTAGGATAGAGTTATGCGCTGATTAATCATTTTCCATGAGTGTCTCCAATACCATGAAAAATGAGTACGGAGGTACAATTTTCAATTTTGCGCCATGAGCATTGGATTTGGTGATCCGTTTTTCTGCATTACCATTTCGCCGCAATTTTTGAGAAAGTTTCTTTTTCAATTGAGAATTCTATCAGCTGATTGGTAGATATTTCGACAGTCCTTACCCTTATATCTTAACTTCTGCTCATCGTCCCGCTTTCTCTCCTACAATGTCCCAACATTAGATCCCTCCTCGAGTCCTCATATCGCCTCCCTCTCCTTGTTTCGTTGAGAATTCCTATCCTCTCCCACACTCCTTCCCCTGTATATCCTTCCAACATTCCCTCTCCTCTAAAGACGTCCTCTTCTGCCTCCTCCGATCCTCCGCCTGCAGCTCCTCACCTCTCCAACAATGGCGGCCCCGGTGGCGGCGGGGTAAAGTCCTCGCCTGCTAATCCTAGGGTCGCGGGTTCGAGTCCCGCCTGGGTAAAATATTATCTGCCCAGGACATGGGTGTTTGTGTCTCGTCCGTTGTTACTGTTATTCAACCGACGTAAATTGGCACATCGTGCTGTATTCGGGGTAGTGAAGATAAAATAAAATAAATAAAATAAATAAATAATATCCAGCAGCACCTTGTCCGTCCTCCTCGCTACCCAACTCACCTTCTCCATTCTCAAATTCCTGAAGTCTAAGAGAATCCTCCTTCCGTCTTCGTTGGATTGGATTAGATATTTGGGGAGGCGACCGATGGCTAAGGTCATTTGCGCCGTAGTGGATAGGTAAGGGAGGAAGGGTGGATAGAACCCCGGCGTCGGCATTAGCCTGCTCTTAACGAAAGGCGACAAGGGGACCACGGTTTAACGTCTCATCCCACAGAGGAAGTACTGTACTTGAAGTGCCCTCCACAAGACACTCAAGTAGGGATCGGGTGTCCCCTGAAAAACATTCTACTCTGCAGGGATTTGAACCCTGGCCGTCCGTATGGTTAGCCAGTACTCTAGCCACCACACCAATCCGATCCCCTCCTCCGTCTTCGCAATGACCAAGTTTCCGACCCATAGGGCGCAACACTCCATTAGAGTTTGAGGAGGTAGCCTGACAAAAAATTGGGGACTGCTAGTAATAGGAATGGAGTGTTATTTTAATAATAGTGTATTACAATAATGGAACACATCTGGTAAGTCATGAAAGCCATCTAAGTACGAGGTTGCCCAACAAGTAATGGCCCACATTTTTTTTAACTCCCTAAGAACAGGAATCAGTGCGTTGAAACGGTCATCGAGGTACGCATCTCCGTTGGTCAAAATGACTTATCAGGTTATCATGACGCTATCGTATCTTACATCTGAGTGCTTTGACCAATGTTGTTGACTCTGCAGAGAATATACCGCAAGATTAAGCTCGCAAATACTAGTTGTGATGATAAAAAATGAAAATTGCTGCGAGGTTTCTAATCTTTTGGAGATAAGAAGGAAAAATAGAGTAGATAAAACAACATTCTTGCATATGTGAGTATTCATTTTTGTAGAATGGATAGTTTTTCAGAAAGAAGTGGATTAAATTTTGGTCAACCTTCGTAAGAACTTTTGTTTGAATTAAACCGTCAGAGGTTACTCGCGCTTTCCACCGGATCAAACTCTCCATCTTGACCGACGTTTCGATGAACGAGTCGTTCATCGTCATCAGGGCATGTTTTGCATCGTCATCTGGTGACGATGGACGACTCGTTCATCGAAACGTAGGCCAAGATGAAGAGTTTGACCCGGTGGAAAGCGCGAGTAACCTTTAACAACATCATACGCCGGGAAAGCCTTAGATTCAACTGTTAGCTTTGTGAGAGCTTGAGTGGGAAAAAACTTCAGGAAAACAATCAGCGGATTGATGATTCCTGAAGATACGGTGGAGAGCATCATCCAGAACGAAGGATAAGAACAAAATTCCTTTATTTTGCTCTGGGTACATCACCCCTAAGAGCATTACAAAAATTATCAAAAACAATGTACAACAAAATAAGCATTAAAAACCACAAAGAGAGAAGAAAAGTGTGAGAAAAACTTATTCGATGTTTATCAGTGAGAAATCCAAAGTAAAAAGTAAAAAAGTTCGGAACTAAAAACAATATACAATAAACCAAGCATTAAGTACCACAAAGAGAGTAAAATAACCACTGGAAAACAGTTGTGATAAAAATTGAACAAGAACCGTCCCAACTGAACCCCACCCCGAGTTCCTAGACTTACCCCTTCGCCCACTCACGTCTCCTTCATCCCTAACCCCAATCCACCCCTCTGAAACAACCAATACCCCCATCCCCTTTCTGTCTCAAAACCCCACACCCTTTAAGACGAGCCGAGACTCCTCAAGATTCGGCCCACGTGTCCACGGAGAAGCGAACGTCTCTCGCACCGGATCGATCGTTGAGTTGCGTCACACACACGGGGGGCGGGGGGGGAGGAGGACTTTTTTCCACTCCCATCCACCCCCTGTGGTTGCTGGCTGGCCGCGAGCCGCGCCCATGAAGGCAGGGGGATCGCGAGTAGAGTCCCCCTCCCTCCCCCCAACCGTTCCCACCCTACCGTCACCATGGAGTGATAGGGTTGTTGGGTGGGGGTTGATCATCACAAAAGGCAAACAAGAATCGATTTCCTCCTGCGATCGTGCGGGCTGAAATATCAGCGCCCATTAATAGACAGGCGTCGCTCATCGGTCGCAGGTGATTTGGGGGGGGGGGGGGGTATTACGGAGAGCGCCTGAGTTTTTCTTACCAGCTGTGCGCAGAAGTGGCGGCCAAAGGTACCAATTGCGCCGAGAAGAAAGACATAGGTCTTAGGCTATCCGATTACATACACATTTGTCGGCGACGTTCCACTCGTAAGATAGGCTTGGAATGCTACATCATCAAATCCACCGGTTTCACTTCTCTTACACACCTCCGCTATAGTACGCTAAGTCACTTGTCCCATTGATAAACGATTTTGATTAACTAACACATAACAACAAGCGGCATGTGTCCAGTGACATTTAAACTGTGCATTTGAAGAAATTAAATAAATATCAATGTAGATATCAAGACAAAAACTAATTCCCCGGATTCTATGATATTTTTAAGTTATCAAACACTTGTTCCTCTCGCATCATTCTGCACAGATAACGTTCGTAACAGATGTAGCAAGTTATATTTTCTTTTTTAGGGATATAGGTAAGTAATAATAATATATTAAAATTATAGGATTGTCTGTTAGCTTTGAAACGTAATTTTGGATAATTCTAGAAGTCTTGGCCAATTTATAACCTCATGATGTAAAATTTAGCATTACTGCTGTAGCTGGTGTTAAAATGAAGCAGTCAAGGTATAAAATGGAAACAAAACTATTATAAACGAACTAATCATTCAGATTTATGTTTTAGCCACAGTACAACCTCTTCTTTCAAACGAAAAACATATTGATCATCAGCATCAACTGGTATTCGGCCTACTGGCAGGTCCCAAACACCAAAGCTGTCTCCAATTCGTCCTGTCCCGAGCCTCTTTCTTGGTTTCCTTGTGACTCCTTTTTATCTTCACTTCGCCCGTCATTTTCAGTCTTCCTCCTCTTTTCTTTTCTCCCTCCACTGCTCCCTCGACTGCTCCCTGTTTTTGAAATCCCCTTCCCCCTTAAAATAGTACGTCCGATCCAGTTTCCCTTTCTCTTCTGTTTTGTTTTCAGCAGCGTTCTCTCCTCCCCACCTCTCATCAGTACCACTTCATTTCTTACTCTCTCCACCCATTTCACTTTCTCTCTAGCCTCATCCACACCCACATCTCAAAAGCATTGATCCTATCCTTCTATCTTTTTCCCAAGCTCCACGTTCCGCATTCATTACATTAATTAGTAAATCTAGAAATTCTCAACAGTGTTACCAAACGAAGCATTAATATCAAAGATATTACATGATGCGCTCAAAATATAATTTAAACAATATAAAATAATAAAAATATTTAATATATTTATGTTAACTTCGAATAATTTAAGTATAAAATATTTTCTGTTAATACAATATAACATATTCTTTCTATTTTCATTTAATTTTATTAATTAAGTCCCGTAACCTATACAATTTTCTGAGCATAAGACTATAGCTAATGTGGTAAGATTATTGGTAGACCACAAATTTCATACTGATTAGAGATATTAAAACTCATGGCGGGTTGAGAATAACTCATGGGTAAATCTTCCATTGGGTCCGCAACGAAGGCAAATTCATATTGGTAAGAATTAAATCACAAGTAAAATCCACACTGTTTTAATGAAAACCGACTGTGTTTTCGACACTGTCATTACGAAGGTCCTAGTATTGTCATTTTGCTATCAAAGTCCTACTATACTATTGTTATCATATTCTGCCCAATAAGGATATACAATAATTCCACAAAGTTACGCCTGAAAGCCTTTCATATGAATGCAAATTCGTATTACCTCACGCGGCTTCTTTTCTGTTTTGGATAACCATCCAGCTCCAAAAGGAAGATAGATGAGGATATTGAAGTCTTACGAATGATAGAAGGGAATTCAGAGGTATTATTTGGAGTATAACAAGATATGAATGTTTATCAGAGAAATAAAAATTGCGGAGCACAAAAGTGCACTCATTATCACCACATTGAATGATTGCCAAATTTGGGTATGTCAAGACAGACACCACAGCTGAAGAAATGTAGTGCGTGTGGAATACCTGAGAATTGACAGCGGTCAAAGCGGAAAGGATAAGATTGGAAATGAGTTTATGATGAGAGAATGTTGAATGGTTGCACTGGTGATGGACAGGCATAAAAATTAACTATGGGAGCATCCGCACACACGACAATGGGATGTCAGAAAAAAGACTTTAGCCTACCGCCACCGAGGTCGAGAAGCATAAGAAATAAAATCAAATACACCACTAATCCTCAATGACTGCAATTACTTCAGCCGTCAGTCCGTATCACCGAATAACTAACAAACGAGAGGGAATAAATCCAGTGTCTTTCTTTCGCTTTATGTCTCGGTGAGGGGTTTGAGAATCGCTGACGAGGCAGAATCATCATTAGGCATCGGATGAAAGGGGGTAGAGGAATAGAACTGCATAGAACTTGACGAGGACTAAAAAGACCGTTCCCGGCATTCCTTGCTCCGTGAAAAACAAATTCCCAAGGCCGGTAATTAAGCGCATGCTGCTGGAAGAGTTAAAAATACTCATCGGGTCGAGATAGAAAGCACGCTTCGGGAAGAAGAACACAATCCCTTTTCGAAGCGGCGGGAGATAATAATAAAGACATCTCCAGACATTTGAGTGCAGCGCCTATCACCGTCGGCCGTTTCAAAATTAAGACGACAGGCGCGAGAAACAACAGAGGCACGATAGGGGCAGTCAGAAGGACTACGAAGGCTCGTTTTATGACCCTACAAAATTTTTTCAAACCGCTTCCCTTTTGAAGATGAGAAAAATAAAAAGTTCGTGACTCCCTGACTGCGGGCTCCACACAAACAGTCAAAGGGTCCAGAGGTCGAAGACAAAAACAAAAGCTGAGTTAAAACCAGTGCTTTTATCTAGCCAACCCAGTGTTTAAAAAAAGGAATATATGAGCTTAAATCTATTCCTCAACGCCGGGAATATAAAGAGTCAACAGGGACACCACGTCAATGTCTAAATTAGAATTTATGATTGTCTTGATGCATTTGTTTTTAATATTTTCCGCTCGTCGCCAATCTTGTTCAATAGGTGCAGCTTCACTCCAACGGGACCGCAGCAACAAGAAGCTAACTAACTAGAATAAAGGTGACTTCACGGACTCCGAATACATTCATTTGTCCTTTCCAATAATTTAAATTAAATCTAAATGCCATCAAGAATCGACATAATGAGCTGAGTGGGATGCACCCTGAG
Source organism: Ceriagrion tenellum (assembly GCA_963169105.1). Classification (NCBI taxonomy): domain Eukaryota; kingdom Metazoa; phylum Arthropoda; class Insecta; order Odonata; family Coenagrionidae; genus Ceriagrion; species Ceriagrion tenellum. Next base: position 4,003,456 of record OY720641.1, on the reverse strand, counting down.
TGGGCATAACTATCACCGAAGCTACACATACTAGGTTTTTTCAAGTTAAGGAAATTCATCCAATATTACTTCTTTTTTCCAAGAAGTAATGGGCAAAATATTCATCTGTTTTTCAATCGATTCTAAAACACCTTGTGTCATTGATACTTCTCTAATAAAGCACTGAAATCAACTTTTGAATTGAATAAAAAAGTTATATCGATATCAGATTATACACACACATATATATGTATATATAGGAAGGGATGATGCATCGGAATTTCTCAAAATGGAAATCTTTATGTCATACAAAAATTGCTTATAAGCTTTTTGCACAGATTCACCAAACGTCATTTCTCTATAATTTCCCATTTCGTCTCTTTTTGAAAGCCCACTTCCATGTTGGGAGCAATCAATTCAGCGATGGCGCAAGGGAACGAAGGGCAAAAGGCACAGAGGCAAATGACGATGCCTAGCCCAATATTCACCCAATTCGCTTTTGAGTTTACTCGTTAACTGTTGTTATTAATTATTTTTATTATCATTTACATTGCATGTAACCTAATAAGGGCGAGATACAGAGTAAGGGCGAATAGAATAGAAGGAAGAAGACAATTCTTCGATCAAATCCAGAATATCATAGTGATTTGGCGTAGAATCTCCATATAAGGGCGGGCATAAGGGCGAGATAGAGAGTAAGGGTGAATAGGATAGAAGGAAGACACTCGATATGATTAGTCCCGTAGATTAGGGTGATTATAAAGTGAATATTTATGAATGTAACACCACATCAAACAGAAAAATTATGGCCCATGGGGGGATCGAACCCACGACCTTCGCGTTATTAGCACGACGCTCTAACCAACTGAGCTAATGGGCCAGCAACCACTGCTTTCCACTCATCCAACCACACTCGTGAGTCATGGCCTCTTTGAATATTATAAAAACACATTGCTCAATTGCTCATTGCTCATTCCCCGTCCAGGCCGAATTTTTCTCATGGCAATTTCATCAAAAACATTGCTCAGACCACACTGATCCCCCCTCACGTCAGCGAGCACCAGCAACACCAAATGCTATCGAGGGTAACGAACACTGTCTATTTTTTCCCGTTGAAAACTTCGCTAGTCTAGCTGCTAATTTTCCTTACTCCCTCGTGACTATTTTTACTCTAGAACTTACTTCTGGATGGATATGCATCACATTTACGAAAGGTCTAGGGTGTGCCCGTAAAAGAGATAGCCATAAAGATTCGAAGCGAAGTCACGAGGGCTCGGTGTGGCGCGGTTGCATGGCCAATGAATTGAACCTCATACTCCCACGAAAGGCCTTCAGCAGCGCGACGAGTGATCCGGGAGCGAACTACTGATCCAATTCTGGTCATCGTGCTGTGGTTTGCTCCTAATTAATGGGAGTGACGTGAGGCTCGCTGAGCGCCATCTCTTGGGAACACTCGGAACATTGATGCCGCACGTCGTTCAATGAGTTAATTCTCTCGGGCGCACGAATCAAGTTCGATAAACAGAAAAAATTGACGTATAATCACCTTGAAGTTGAGTTTAAATTCGACATAACACTGCTCAAATGTATTCCGCAAATAGAATAGAGGAGAATATTTATTCATATGCTTATAACGACCTAATAACCCACTGAGAAAAAATTATATCACAAATTTAAGTCGGCTTGACGATATCGTAAAATGGCACAGAGTACAATCATTATTACCTATTTATCAGGGATGGCCGCTAACCTTAACTTAGATAGCCGCAAACTTATAGAACTGTTTTTTAGGGTGCGACATCTAGCGACTAATAGTTAACATTAATGAGGGACTTTAATTTCATTTATGAATTATCATTTTTTATTTTAAAAATAACATCCTTGAACAATACTTCACTACAGCACAAGAAATAAGAAGTTATGTTTTTCATCTGACTAGATTGAATGAAAAACCGTATATGGATTGCGAGTCATGTAGTGGCCAAACCTGCTGTATATACAAGATAGAAAGATTTGTAATTAAATATAGACACAAGGTCATGTCAAGATACTGAAAGAGGTGTGTAGATGCTTTGGAAAATGTAACACTACCCTGCATTTATACTTGCTAGTTATCTGTAGTACACTTCAAAAGGTGTCTCTAGAGCTCGAGTCACTATTAAATGCATTTATTGGACGCGAAGAGAGGAAAACACCTTGACCGAGGTTTAAATTCGTTAGAAATCATCTTAGTTGATAAGTTTAGATTTCCTATATATAATGGCCATCACTATGGAAATAAAAGAGTAAATCATTTCGCGAGGCCTTCTCGGGATTCAAGGACATAAATTTTTACGAATTTTCTTTCGCTCATAGTTGGATAAAATCACAAAAATTACGACTCAAAGCGGGAATAGGATCTTAGAGGTGGCTAGAGTACTTCTTTCGTGTCCTGGGACTGGATGAATTAATCTTAAATGTGGTGGAGATTGTTTAACGTGGGATTAAAACTACTCGGAAGTCTTGTGAAGAGCACTTTAAGTAAAGTGCTCTGTCCGTCGGTTGGGACGTTAAACTGTGTTTCCTTGGTACTTCGTATCGTTTCATGTAGGCGACAATAAATGAATTTTGAATCGGGTAAACCATTCATAACACTACGCACAACTGAGAGCATTTTCTCCGGTAGCCTCCCTCTAATGTTTGAAGGTCTCCGTAAAATATTTCAAAAGTTCCACGCAAAATTTCACGTTACAGCTTTGGCACTGAAACAAGGACATTTTAACCCTCAGAGTGCCGGGGAGCGCTATCGCGCTCCTCCTGTCTCTCGCGATAAGTGCCAAGAGCGCGATAGCGCTCCTCCTGTAATGTCACTCTTAGATGCTAGTATTTCACTGATTGTTCACAGATGGCACCTAAATGCAGATTACTTATGAAGCTTAAAGCAAAAATGCCTCGGCAATTTTAGCATAGTACCTAGAAAATCGGTTGGCACTCAAAGGGTTAAAAATCGCCGCGGCGACTGAAACACCTTCCACTCATACAGGTACTAAAACTAAACTAAAGAAAATATTGGTAAATAAAATGTTGCCTTTAGTTACTTTGTGGTATTCCATTGTTTTATTATATATTGGTAAATGGTTAACCATGGTTACTCGGAAGGTAATGAGGAATGCGGCGCCGCCAACTAGACTTTGCAAGGGCTGTGAATTACCGCGCCATGAAAATATTCCCGTCATTTTTTTAACATAACTCGCACATGGTGTAAAACTGACCGATACTAGGCGGAATATACCTGGATCGATTCAAAAACTACAACTACTCACACTGTCTTAGATTTTCCTGGCGTATCTGCTGAATAAAGGCCTCTCGGGTATTCCACCGGATTTTAGTAGGTCCACATCTCCAGATTTTTCGGAGAACGACTCATTCTCCATCCTCAGGAGTTCTGAATGCCGGCATCTCAAATTGGCCGGTATAATATATTTGGGGTCAGGTACCATGTGACTGGCTCTGGCGTATGTCGTTTTCCCGCCTTCCCTTACATATTGAATGGTCTTGATGGTTTGTTTCCGGGCATTATTCAAAGTTCTATGGAGTTCCACGTATATAAAAGAGCGGAGGGATACGAATCCGATCGTTTATTGAAGTGTTCGTCCGCCTTGAACACCTAATTGTGCAGGACTATTTGACGTCTGTTCATTTTTATATACCTCTACTTGCGATATCGCCACAGCAGACGTTGATCCGCATTAACACGGGGAACGAGTGATCGTCAGACACTTTCCCTATATTCTCCGTTTCTCGGAATGCCTGTGTTCTATCTTCAATATACTCGACGCTTCGAGTATTTACCCCGTCTTTCAACACGCTCACAAGGAATTTAGCAGACCTCTGGCCTCTTCAAACCGACTGGATCCTTCGCATTCACTACCTGTTCGTTTGGTTTTGGGGGTGGAAATTGGGTTATCTGATGTCATAGTGCCGTAGAATGCCCTAAATCTTTTGCGATTTAGTAGACACATAGAGGAGGAAGGCTTTAGCCACTGGTCTTTCAGACGGCTCCAGTGTGCAGCACCCGGTTGTCGCAAAGGTCTCTCTCATGGCCATGGAAAGTTGCTGTTTACTATAGCTGTTAGGTAGGAAGGTCATTTTTAAATGGTTCCATTCGTCCGGGATACTTTTTTTTGTCGGTGGTGGCTCGATGCAATATCCGCTTGCAGCTAAATTGGTTCCCAACGAAAAAACAACATTTATCTGGCATCGGCGTTTTTTTCCTCCTAAAACCGTATTAAACGAAAACTAAATAAATACACTCATGAGTATGATTGCATGATACAATTCTAGTCAACATTTAAATTAAATAATGAAATGATCGCTACCTAAACTAATTTCCCACTTTGTGTTTTTATGATCGAAAATTAATAGCAAATTTTAATTCCCATTCGAGAGTTTGTAAATGCATTACTTCATCAAAACATTTGGGTGAGCCTTTTATCCTTATTAGTTTCCAGTTAGCATAATTAATAAGTTTATGCGATCTCGTACTAATGAAAATGCATTAATTAAATAAAGGTAATAATTTATTTTCTCCGGTCAAACGTCCTTTTCAAGGCCTGTTTGGTAACGCATGAATTCAGAGCTACAATTCCATGGAATCAAATTAACTAAATGTCTTAATGATAAATGATATCCATTGCATGAGGATCGAGTGTAAATTATTCATGTTTGGAGAGAGAATGGTGGTTCAACTTGTGTACCCAACTATCCATCCACAAATTTTAAATATTATACTATTAATCAAATAGGAATAACTGCAACACGCCTTTCCTCATCATCAATCAACTTGTACTACTGTCAGAATGTTCCGCTATTTTAAGGCGTATTCATTTTTAAACAAATAGGGGCTCTTCATTATTTATCACAAAATAATTTACTTTGATGGTGAGCTGTCATTCTCTATTAATGAAGTCATTTTACCAGCAGTAAAAAATATCATGGGGTTGATAGAACAATTCATAGCTATATATTACTTTGCTGAAGTATTTGGTCAAAAAATATATATTTGCTAATTTAAATTCTCCTACTTACGGCAGAGTTTTTGGGAGAATGTTTTCCATTTCGCTCACATCAATCCGAAAGGCACACTCCAAAGGCACTTTATCCGAACCTAAGGATCTATGAGGCGGCAGATCTTGTGCGACAATGGTAGCTGAAGAAAGTGGCGGAGGCAGTTATCGAAACGTCGGAAACCATGTAACTGGCCCGGTGGAGAATCTAAGAGGACTTTTCAAGTCGGTACTCACAGGAATGCGCCGGGAAAGATCAAAGTTCTACGTATAGATACACTAAATTACTCGCGAAATTGCTAATTTTTTACATCTGCATTTTTCCATCATCAAAAATTTACATGAACCAGATATCAAGAAAAATTGAGTGGGACATTTTTTACTGCCAAAAAAGCGTTTTGCAATATTTTAACTGCGAATTCAACGCAAGGTTTTATTAAACCCTTTCATGGAAAATATGAGCTAGAGCCATCTAGATTGATTTAACCTACAAGCAGCCAATAATATCAAGTAATTTCGAAAAAATCCTATTACCATTCTGCCCTGATAAGTAAAAAGACATCATTGTTGGTTCTGAGCTATTGCATGTTAAAGTATTCACCTTCGAGTCATCGATTCTTCATATAGTCCATCCTCGAAGACTTGACAGTTTAGTTGACGCTTAGATTGTCAGTGCGGAGTGAAAACAAATCATAAGGGAACAAGGGTAATGAGATTCTCTGGGATTAAGACTTGTAATTACTGTTATCTGTCATTGAGAACTGAAATTGATACTGTAGATATGGTGAAAGCTGGATGAGATATCTGGCGAACCACTACATATACGGTTTTTTTGTTGGTTTTGGAAATCCTCAAGGTTGAAAATAACAAAATCAACTCTAATATCAAAATGTGAAATTTTGTCAATTACTGTCTTTTGTCCCAGCAGGGCAGTATTATAGTATTGATGATCCGGTAATGTATTATTCTACACTTTATGTTCCTAAATGTGCATTATCTATATGATCGCCACCATTCTTCATACTCTTCACCGAGTGTTACTTGCAACGTACATATTTTCCGTTCCGCCTCCTTCATGCGCCCTTTCCCGGTTTCCCCAACATTTTTTATACCATTCGTCTGTTCTCACCCTGGTTCATCCCCCCGAGAACACAGGCAGCGATGACGTGTCTTTGCACATCGGGTGTGACTGTCATTGGCATTCATTTCTCACAGCTAGACAGTGGGTGAATACAAAAAAAGTAAAGATGGATGACACCAACTTGATTTAAAATAATTAAAGACTTCTCTTTACAGGGGTGAGTCAGATATTTCCCATCATTTCCCATCATTTGCCGCTCTCGTGCCAGAGGTGGATGAGTTATCGAAAAGTCGACCAACCAAAAACTAGCCTGAAGGAAAGCCTGCGGAGACTTTATTAACATATTAGGTGCGCCGGGAAAGAATCAAATTGTTTTTCAGTCAAAACGAGTATCTATACACATTTATTTTCGGTAGAAACTCTGGCAATCAAATGCCAAAATGTCAGAAAAATTAGGATTTAAAGGGAAGGAGGCAAACAATATCAGTCCTCCGAAGAACAAATCACGGTCATAATGAGTAATTACAACTTTGTCCTATTTTAACACTTGTTTTATTTGCCGAACAAGTCTAAATCATATATGCGTCAATGTTTATGTAGAATAGAATGATTTAGGGTAAAGTTACTAATGTTGATCATGAGCATTAGAAATTTTCACAAACTGACGTCTGAAGGTCCCTCTTACATGAGAAACTATGACGAAAAGTAATTTAGTTTCTGCGAAGAAAAGTTTAACTGCATGTTTTAAAATGAATCCGTAAAATGCTTACAAAGACTCGCTCGTTATCGCTGAATAACCGCAAAATGCAACATATCGAAAGGTTATCATCGTTTTCTCTTTTCTCCCCTGCGCATATTTTTCCATTCTTTGTTATTCGTGTGCACAGATATGATGAGATCTGCGCTAACCGTAGCACCTTGACTAAAAGAAAGAATGAAAGAAAAACTGACTCCCATCGGAAAGGTACGGAAGCTGTTTTGTAATTCAGAAGTAATGAGTTTTTATGAAAACTAAACCGTAATTCCTGAATACCCAGTAAAACATTTGCTACCGCGGGTAAGTGTGCGGATCTTCATCTAAAAATACTGGACCACAAATTTTCCACCTCCAATTTACAGTCGTTCAGAGTCCGTCAAAATCAAACCCCCTTGTCCTCATTCTTTCAGGCCTCAGGTTCTTATTCCACTGATCTCTTGCTCAAGCAATCCACTACACATGTCTTTTCACTTTGAAAATGGAATGAGGCCAAACTACGGAAATCTATGTCATGTTTACTTATTTTAAGACCCTGACTTACGGAACGTGCGCCAAGATTCAAATGAGTGCCTCGTAATGGATATATATATATATATATATATATATATATATATATATATATATATATATATATAAAGTTCTTGCGAAGATTCCACGAACGTGGCAAACAATATAAAACTTCGTCACAGGGTGACACTAAACATAAAACATATAAAAAGCAAACTCACGACTTTAAAATTTTCGGTGGGTCGCCCGCACTAGAATATCTATCACTGATGAAGGTGCTGGCGACCCACCGAAAATTTTAAACTCGTGAGTTTGCTTTTTATATGTTTTATGTTTAGTGTCACCCTGTGACGAAGTTTTATATTTTTATACACACACACATAAATGTTTATACAGAAAGGTAGAAAGAAAGTGGATAGGAACACATAAAATAAACAAACACAATGGTGGTGTGAAGATGGAAATATGGCCGATTCCAAGCAGAAAAAATTCGACTGGACCGGGAATCGAACCACGGACCTTTGGATTCCAGTGGATTCTTAGTAGACTGGGTAGCTTGGTGGTCTGAGCATTAGAAGCGAAATCCAAAGGTCCGTGGTTCAGACATGTGAGGAGAGTGAAGTAATGAGCTACATAAAACCAATCTTCGGATAACTGACAGTTGAAAAAGATGAAACGCAGCATTTCCAGCTGTGCATAAGCTGCCAAAAATTAAACTGAAGCGGCGAAAAAGTCCAGCAGGGACCGCTTGCTTTCACGTTCTAGAAAATATATCTCCCTCCGCTTATCTGGCTGTCATTCTCCCGCGCTGCAACCCGATGACCACTGGGAAGAGGTGGGAGTGGGGCATGGTGGATTACGCCCAACGAGACGAGACATGCAACATTTACGGCCAAGTCGGAGGCGAACGTGCAACGGTCTGAATGGGGCGCCTTTAGACCGCGGTGTCTATGAGCGTCGCAGAGGCGAACTTCCGGCGGGAGGGAAAGGGGAGGAGAAATAATTTTAGCGTGAAAACGCGCACGCTTCGGACGGGAGGAGGAGGACGTGCCGTATTGCGTTTATGAGGGCACGAGAAACAGTGGCAGGGACGATGAGTGGCGAGACTTGTCTTCGGTCGTGGAAAGAAGGTCGGAGTGAGCGCGAGACGAGGCGGTGACCAAGGGGAAGCCCTTTCCGGAAATCGCATCACCGCTGTGATGTCATTCTTCGCCCGGCGAGGGCGTCTCACGGCTTTAGAGCGCGTGCGCTAACCTCATCACCTCACGGATTTCCTTCTAACAGCGTGAGTCGACTAAAATTTTCAAATTGGTTTTTTCCATCTCATCATAATTCGTAGTATTTACGGATCTAACTAATTATATATACACCTTTTTTATAAGACCGTTCTAAGCAAAATTTCTCCCGCGACACGAAGAGAAAACATACTTTACGAATTCCACGTACAAGTTTTTCTCACGACAGATAACGTAACGGAGTATTATCTTCAGGTGTGCATACAATCAATTTGGAATTTTCAAAGAATATTTAATATTTCCATGAAGTAGAGCCTGAGGGTTGTATTTTCTTCTTTCTTCCATCGGTTTCCCAATCTCCGTCGTTACCAATAGCATCTTCGTGTCTATCTTCTTACTTCGCAGTCGCCCATCAGCTAATTTTGCGATTGTCCTCCACAGTTCGCTCCATTTTTCTCCATTGCCCCTTTCTCCGTTTTGTTTCTAGCCAACACTTTACTTCAAATTAACTGTTCCATTAAACCTTAAAACAACATAGACTCAGATTTTATTGTTTACTTTCATTATAATTTTAATACGATTAGGAAGACTAGTTCATCGTTTACAATTATCCTTTCTACGATTTAAATTATTTTACCATTGACTACCCGACTTTTCAATCGTCAAGTTCACATACACAACAATACATCACATGGGTCACCTTTGGAAGGTACACATTGCAGGCCAGCTTTGGGAACATCCAGTTCCTTAGCTGATCCCTCAGTAAACAAGAAAATAATTCAATATTAAAAAAGAAAACAGAATTTTTTCGAAATCAAAATTCAGTCATTTGGTTATCACACCAGCAATCGCTGAATCGCAGCAATACTACAAAATCTATAATTTGTCAGAGGTAGTTATTTAAAAATTTTAACCCTTAAATGTGGCCACCATTTGTACACCCACCATAAGAGATATTTGTTAAGTCTCAAACACATTTTTTTTATCTTCCAAAGTTCCGAACCCGACTCGACTAGGATTCGCTAATACTACCCTGAGTCATTTTAATGTGGAACCACGAAAGCAGCATCCCCTCCCCCCCCCCCCCAAAAAAAAGTCTTCGTAATACTCGAATGGTCCCTAATCTTTCTTCCGTGAGACTGAGTCATTGGAGTAATCGCCCCACCCCACTCCCTCCATACTGATTGATGACACCTCCGATGACGGGCAACCTTTGCGAGCTTCCCGCTGCGGCAGAAGGGCGCTGCCTGCCACTCGGAAGAGTGAGGGGGCGGGGCTATTCGGGAAGGAGGGGGAGGTTGTTTTATAGGTCCGGATGCGGCGAGAGAGTGAGAGAGAGCCCCTTTTGAGAAGGGATCGCGAAAAGGGTTAAAAGGGGTGGGAAAAGATTATAGAAGGTCCGTGATGCCGCAGTCGAGTTAAACTTTCATAGACCAAAGGTTAGCAAGATTATCATTGATGATCTGACGATCAGTGGATGGTCTGGTTTGGCATTGAATAGGGTGGACGTGCGCTGAACACAAGTATAAGGTAAGAGAAATAAGTTTAGACACTGTCGCTGCATAAAATGTCCTTTTTCCAGTGGATCCTAAGGCGCCGTAACAATTGAGATGGGGGATCGGGTTGGTGTGGTGGCTAGAGTACTGGCTAACCATACGGGCGTCCAGGGTTCAAATCCCTGCAGAGGAGGAATTTTTTCAGAGGAAATGACATCCCTAATTGTGTGTCTTGTGGAGGGCACTTCAGGTATAGTACTCCGTCTGTCGGATGAGACGTTAAACCGTGGTCCCCTTGGCGCCTTTCGTTAAGAGCAGGGTAATGCCGACGCAGGGTTTCCATCCACCCTTCCTCCCTTACCTATCCCCTATGGCACAAATGACCTTAGCTGTCGGTCGCCTCCTCCAAATATCCAATCCAATAATTGCGATTGAAATAGTAAAAAATCACAACTATTGCCGGGTAGACTATTAGTGTTTGATAATTTCTGCAACTGTGGAAGCTATGGCTATTATCAGATATTTTTCGAGAGAGACTTTACCAGCATATCCTTGCTGGTACCCTTCTTCAACAATATGCAAAGAAAATTAATTTTAAGGAAAAAGAAAAGTAAATATTGCTAACGGACATTAGCACGTTATGATTGACGTACATATCATGATAGTCCACCACTATGCAGATTTTTCTTTCGAGTGTGTGCCGAGCTGAGAACCCAAAGTGTTGTCACATTTTCGTAGTAAATGGGCATTTAGTAATGAATGAGTAATGGGTAATTATATCCTATATCTTATTTGAACAATAAACTTTTACATTTCCACGCTATTTTTGTTATCATATTATATATGCTATATACGCTACTATACATACAGTAACGTACTTCTGGAAAAGGAACAACTATCCACATTACAGCTATTGCAACAGCACTCCCAGTTAAATACTCTACAATCTGTAAAATACCTTGGAGTTAAACTAAACGACCTCTCCAGGGACAAACACACTCGGGAAATAACTGATCAAGGTAAACGGGGATGCACTCCATTGACTGCCGAAAATCGGAATTTGTGAAAAGAATATTGAGCAAGAGGGATGATTAAGTCAGTTAAATCAACTACAAGGGTGAGTCAAATGAAAACCGGAAATACTTTTTTACAGCTTCTTTATTACTCGATTTTGCGCCGAGCGCTCGTGCCAGTCAAGTTTACGAGGCGTCCTCTCCTATGTCCAGAATTTCCCAAAAGCAGTGCTATATTTGTACTTCATATGACCGACTGTCTTTAACATCATGTTCCTTTAAGGCAGTTTGAGCGAAATATCACTTCTCCAAGAAATCAATGGATGTGGTCTCATTTTAACGTAGTTTGAGCGAAATATCATTTTAACTATAATTCAATGAATTTGGTCTCATTTAAAAAAAAAATATCTCACCCTTCTAATGACACCAAAAATTCAACCCCTTCAGCCACATTACTTTCCGAGATATTTGCCACAAAATACAACCAGCCCTTTTATACATGGGAAATGGTACGTGTCTATGCACTCCAGAGAGAAATAATTTACAAAATGAGAATACACTCCAGAGAGACAAAATTTATTACACTTAGATGTCGTAAAAAAAACTATCAGCGTGTAGTTTGTATGTTTCCTCAGCTACTTTTGAAAATTAATCATATTGTCACCGCAGTAGGTTCTTGGGTATCACCAAAAACCTTCCAATTTGAAGGAGTTTCAAACGCACCGCGCGAAAAAAATGAGTCAAGTTAAAGACTTATTTAGATATTTTCATTTAATTACTTACCATTTCTGTCATATAAAACTATAATATATATATATATAGTACACCCCTTGAATATTTCATTCATACTTCCTACGGCTGTGGAATTTAAACGTATCATTCGGATATGGCCTCCATTACGACTAGGAAATTATCTCGCCCAGGCTACCTTTAACCTACCCTAAACAGTAGATTTCTGGTTGTAACGTAACAAACCCACGCCATATTGGCTCTTATTTTGGGAAATTTATCAATTTTTTTACGAACATTTCGTAAGCCGGGTTTTGACATGGTAGCGTCTTTACGAAGTCACCTAAGGCACGGTAAACAGTAGATTACCGGTGGTAACGTAACAAACCCATGCCATATTGAGTTGGACTGCCGGCCAGTTGTATTGGGTCATCAATAATAGGCAACTAGAGCCGCATCCGGCGATAACAACTGAGTTCGGGGTATTCGGAGCAAAATTGAAAGGCGAGGGGAGGTATTGTTGAAAGGAGAAAGAAGACACTCTCTAACTCGTGCGGAACCAGACGAAAAAAGGGAGTCTCTCCCTGACAGCCAGAGGAGGTAGAGAGAGCAAGTTATTTAAAAGGTGCAATTGGATTTTGCAGTGACCAGTGAGAAGAATAGTGTCTAGGGTGTTGGTGTTCGCCTGAAGCAAGAGACACGAGCACTCGGCGAATATCTTATAGAGACACCCCGACCATCTTCCACTGTGGCTTCAACTCCAGTTCCAAGTATGGCACGGCCCAAATGGGATACTTGTAACTAATTTCAAGGACATTTTATGTTCACCCTTAGGGTGCTCTTCATAATTTCCTGATACACCACTTGGCACTTGGTTTGCACAAGAATATAAAGTCATTTTACTTGTCTTTTTTTGTCATGCCAGATTTTTCTCAAACAAAAATTTGATATTATTCTTCAGGTTTCTGCAATTATGGATTTTTTCAATTCTTTCTGGGATTCATCATGTTGGTTGCTTCCATTACAACATTTCATCACTCTTCTCACCTGAAAATGCCTCCAGGAAGAGAAGGGAGAGAATGCCTCCAATAAGAAAAGCAACCAATGAAATGAATCCAAAAAAGAATAAAAAGAGAATGATCAATACACTTTTGTATTGCATTATCGGACATTAACAAAGCTGCTCTGGCATTAGAGTATGAGATTTGAAGAGGACAAGCCTCAAAGAATACATGTTCAAGTGCCAAAATATGGGTCTAATGATGCCATGAAGTTTTTCCTTGTGCGCCATAGGAAAAACTGCTTTCAAATTTTGCAGAAATTTCCCCTGAAGTAACGAAAGTATATCAGCGAAGCGAGTACGTGGAAGGAAAGTATTTGCGCAAAAGAATAAAAGGAGGTTTTAGTAAATGCATAAAACCGTGAACATTATAAAATAGTGATGGCAATTAAGGGAAGAAAACACAGATATGTACAATTAAGGGAAGCAATTAAAGGGCAATTAAGAGAAGAAAACACAGACATGTATAATTCTTCTTCAATGTCACCGTTAAGAAATGCTGTTTTTACATCCAAATGTCGGACAAACATCCTCCGCACTGCTGCTATGCTCATAAGGACTCTAAAAGTGCTCTGTCTTACAACTGGTGCAAAGGATGAATCGTAATCTTCTCCATATTTTTAGAGTAACCTTTTGCAACAAGTCTTCCCTTTCGTCGAAAAATATTTCCATTCGAATAATATTTTGTTTTAAACTGTCATTTGCATCCAATGGCATGTTTTCCTTCGGGCAGCTTTGCTAGAATCCACGTTTTATTTGCTTCAAGGGATTTTATTTCTTCATCAGCGGCTTTCATCCACTCTTCCCTTTCATTCAAAGGCAATTCTATTATCTCTTCTAATGACTCTGGATCGGGCCTTAAGTTAACTTTAACAGTGTATGACAATCTGTTTGGTGGTATCCCTTTGCATTTTCTTGAGGATCTTCGAGCCGGTTGATCTATTTTGTCCATCTCCAGGTTGGTTATAACAACGCTCTTGGTGACTGGTGTTTCCCTTTCTCTTAAAAATCTATCGTCGTGGCCTCCGTGTTGCTCAGATGACTCCAAACCAATATCCTCAATTGCCTCGGTTTCTCTGGGATTTTCATCGAATATTACAGTTCTGCTGATGATGATTCTATTAGTAATTGGTTGTAGGATCCGGTAACCTTTCGAAGTTTTACTGTACCCTACCATGACGCCTTCTCCAGCATGTGAATCCCACTTTCTCCGTTTTTTCTTGGGAATGTAGTAATAGGCTTTGCTTCCAAATACTCGTACATATTGAAGATTAGGTTTCACGCCAGTCCATAGCTCATATGGGGTTTTATCATTAGCTCTAGGGGGCAAGCGGTTTTGCAAATAACATGCAGTCATGACAGCTTCCCCCCAATACTGTTTTGGCAAATTTGCATCTAGTAGCATGCACCTAGCTGATTCAGCGAAAGAGCAATTCTTTCTTTCTGCTATTCCATTCTGTTCAGGGCTGTATGGCACTATGGCACTGTAGTCTAAAACTCAATTCTTTGTCTCTTCAAAATCCTGAGTTTTCCTTCCTAAACATTCACCGCCATTGCCCAATCGCAGAATTTTTGTCTTTCTTCCAAATTTAGTATTAACTGCCGCGACATATTCTTCTGATTTGATTGGCATTTCATCCTTCATACTTAACAGATATACAACTATGTAGCGAGAGTAGGTGTCAATAAATGTGAGAAAATAACGTTTCTTCCCAGGTGTTACTATACTCATTGGGCCACAAATATCTGAGTGTACGAGTTCAAGGGGTCTTTGAGCTGTACAACTGCTTGATTTTGGAAATGATTTCTTCGATAATTTTCCTTTTACAAAGTTCCAACACCTCAAGAATTCATTGCATTTGTCAATTTCTATTCTTACAGCACGACTGTCATGGACTAATCTCTTCACAGCATCTGGGTCTCTATGTCCAAGTCGCCTATGCCATAGATGAATACAATTCTGGTGTTTGCCGTGCTTCGCAGAATTCGCCGTTTCTTGACAAGATAATTTGTATAGATCAGAGTCAATATTTCCTACTGCTTGTACCGTACCTTCTTTTTCGATTATGCAATCATTCCCCTTGAAAGTCACCATATTTCCTTCTTTTGCCAATTTCTTTACCGATAGCAGACTGCCTTGTACATTTGGTACGTACATAACATCCCTCAGTAAAATCCTTTTTATTTCTGTCGGAGATATCTTGCAATATAGGTAGCCTTCTCCTGTTCCTTCTGCGGCAATGTGTTCCTCATTGGCAACGGTAACTTTTCCTTCTTTATTACGATGTAACCTCGTAAAGAATTCATTATCATTTGTCATGTGGCTCGTAGCTCCTGAATCCACGTGCCATGAACAACTCTTAAACGCCGTAGCAGACTATGTATTCAGGCAGACATCCGTTAGGCTTCGCGCCTCATGATTGTCCCTTCTCTTATTCAACTCCTTCATCTTTGCTTTCCATACTTTGCAATCCTTTTTTAAATGTCCCGGTTTCTTGCAAACGAAGCATTTACGTGTTTCTTTAGAATAACTTCTCTCCGGTCTACACTCGTGTGGTTTCCGCGTCTTCAAAGCTGACGCCGATTGCAGGTTACGCGATTCATCGCACATCACAGGCTCATTCTTGCGCTTGAATTCATCGAGTAGTTTTCCTCTCACGTATTCTAGTGTGAGTTCGTCATCTGGACGCGTATCAAAGGGCCGTAAACATGAGAGCTGCATTCGTCTGTCAAACCACCAAACAGAAGAGCTGCAATATTGAAATCTTTAATTTTTCTTCAATGCTCCGCAAACGTTCGATTAATTCTAATGTCGATCTTATATATTCTTCAATAGACTGACACTTTTCAAGCTTGGATTGATATAGTTTCCGAAGTAGGTACAATTTATGGCTTAAATTGGCCCTTTCATGTATCTTTTGTAATTCCAACCATATTTCTCTGGCACTTATGCACTTACAAATATGTATTATTTGACTATCCTCAACGCTAAGAGATATGGTGCTTTGCGCTTTTTCATCCTTCACTTTCCATCCAGCGACGGGCTTCATTCACCACTTTCCACGAACCTCCTCTTATAAGAACCATCTTCATCTTGAACTTCCATGGCTGATAATTCTTATCGTTTAACTTCTGTACGGTTATCCTATCGCCATGAACTTCCGAAGACATTATTAAAATCGTTCGTGCACGGCGGCTTTTTTAATTCTTTTCTTCGCGAATATACTTCTGCCACTGCGTTATTCTTCCTTTGCGTTATATTCTGGGCCCATAACCTGATAGAGTGCGCAATTAAGGGAAGAAAACGCAGTTTTTCTTTTATCTTTTACAGCTTAACCTTCTTTAATATCTTTTTTCTCCAAGCCTCAGAACAACAACAACTACATAAATTAAAGCTGTTACTAACTCCAACAATAGGAAAAGATATTTAGTTACATTTTGGCCTCAAAGCATAAATGTTACATTTGGCGATACCATGAAGACGGCGTTATTAAATATTACATTAAAAAATCAAAAATAACCACTTTTTGTATAACACGGTATACCGCTAATTTCTCTCGGCTATTGTTTTTCATCTTTAGTAAGCTGGCCACAGTCCAAGAAGATAATTAATTTGATCCAAAACTATTCCCTCTCCTCTGCGGAAGACTCGGGCGCTGGCAATTGGAGGGAGAGGTCAAGGACGTCACAAAACGGAGACGGGTGACGTCACGGCGAACGCAGACTATGCGGGGCCAATCCCGGTTCACGCCCTCCCACTGCCCCTCTCCATACGCTATCGACTCCAGAAAAGCGCGTTCCGGGAAAAGGATGGGGAAGGGGGAAGAGGGGTTCGCTGGAGGCTGGAGAAGTCGCGTGGAGATTGCGGATCCAGGAGACAGCCGTGGGAAAGAAAACACGAAATAATAATGAGGTGCCCCCTTATGGTGCTCACCGGAAAATGACTCAAATGTCATTTTGTTCATTGTACTTGGTGCTTGTACAGAATTCCCTTTCTAATTCAAACGACAATATCTTTTTTTTCATGAAAACTTTATCGCAAAATGAATTTGATATGAGTGTTAAGGCAATTTGAGCGGGATCTAATTTAAGTCTATCTGTAAGGAAGAGTATCTCTTCTTTCCAGTGATAACAAAAAAATAGCAACTTACCATACTAAATATTTATCGATAAATTGCGAAAAAGAGAGCCATTTTCCATGAAAAAATTGAACAGGAATAAACTCAATAATTTTTTTTTCTTAAACTATGTATGAAACTCCTAACATAGAGATGAATATTCTACGTAAAACTTGGTAAGTTTCACGAAGAATATTTATTGTGTGACTGGTTTTGTCGAATAGTCTACAACATCAGGCACATAACATAGGTCTCTCAGTCATATATATATATTCAAAGTTGGTGGATGGGAGAAGCGGGGAAGGGGAATTGGCTTGGGGAGAGTAAGGCGAGAGAGGAAGGGGGGGGAGGGGTAAAAAGGGGAATTGGGATGAGTTAAGTGTGCGACGCGGGGGAGGGAGAAATGGATAGGTTATCGGGGGGGTGGGGGAGGGTTTGAAGGGAAGGCATTGTTGCTTCCAACGGATAATCTGCGGGTTTAGGGGAGGAAGGGTTAAGTGTTTCTAGGGTGGCACAGCGGTAATCCGAGGGGATTTGATGGTGGGAGAGCGCTGGGAAATTACACTGAAAAAAAAACTGCTGCGGGAAAAGCACTGTTAATTCGTGAGCATTATGGAAATGTTTTACAAAGTTAAGGCTGAAAATATTGAATAGCGTCATAAATTTAACTTTGAGCAATTCATATGCTTTCTCAATTATTTCTTAAAATAAATCAATTACTCACAACAGTAAATTTGAAAAATTCACCATAAGTTCTTCTAATGTCGAGGTGTTTTTCGAGTATGGTTAGAAAAAATGAATCACGTAAAACACTTCTAATCAAATATTTAGAAAATTACTGATAATTTCGGTCACATGAAAACATAATTTACGTCATTAATAAAAGAGGAGGTTTTTGCGCTGAGTGAGATACCTTTGGGGTGTGCAAGGATAGGTTAAGCCACACCTCGTATATGCCCCGAGCATTTCGGGCCCTAATCATAAAGATTTAACCAAAAAGTTAATTAAATGCAAATAAAAGCTGCACGCTTCGTTTAAAACTACTACGAACGAATATATAGTGTTTCACAACAAGGTATTAAAGTGGAAGCCCCAAGAGACTCAGAGGCTACACGCTAGGCTTGGGTGGCTAGAGAAATTCAGAACTTGTGTGTTTCAGAGCGACATAGAGAATATTATCATGACTCCTCACTACATCACTAGGTCTGACAGAAGCGATACGATAAGAGAGATATACTTGCCGAACAGATAGGTACAAATAATCGTTCTATCCATGCACGATAAGCGACCACAATAAAAACTTGAGCTCCACTAAATGCACTCCCATAATACACGTCACCATTTCATCATTCAAAACTTTATCTCTTACATCTTAAACGACTGGTTTCCTAACACCCCCTGCTACACACCCACGAGGCGGCTCTCAGGGTAGTAAGTAGATGTAGATGAACACCCCAAAAGTAAATGCGGTGATTAGCATGTAGCCATGTAAAGACTAACACAACGCGTTCCAACTATCTACGTTATTTTCAAGGGAGTAAAACTGACGCAAATTGTTGAAACGCGCTGTGTCAATATTTCTGATTCAAATAAATGGTGGAGAGAAAAAACATTTTTAACTTCACATTGTTGGACCGGTTACATGAAATCTCCTCAAAACCGTTGGTAATAGCGAGGACACTTCCTTCCACAGCATAAATGGATTTACTAAACGTCTTAAAATTCATTAAACCAAAAAAAAACTCGCACGAGCAAATGGAGAGAAGAGTTAGGGTGATTTTATTGTGGAGTTCTTCATCCCCCTTCCACCGTAGTGAGTCCGCTGGTTTAGCCATTGGGGGGAAGCAGAAGAAACCCCGGAACCTCTGGGGAATAGGAAAACCTTGCCTTGAACGGCACTTATGAAGGCGGAAACAGTGTTATCGCATTAAGAGCTGGAACCATTGAAACAGTTGCAAAGAATTTGATGTCGGGTAACTTGGTGCATTGTTTACAAAATATGAGACCTCGCGTAGATTAAATTAGTTTAGGCCACACCTCGAATACGCCGCGAGCATTTGGGACCCTGGTCATAAAGATTAAACCAAAAAAATTAACAAAATACAAAGGAAAGCAGCGCGCTTCGTTAAAAACTGCTACGAACGAACATATAGTGTTACACACCTGTTAGAGGAATTAAAGTGGGAGCCCCTATATACTCGGAGGCTGCACGCTAGGCTTAGTCTGCACGAAAAACTCAGAACTAGTGTGTTTCAGTGCGACATAGAGAATATTATCATGACGCCTCACTACATCTCTAGATCTAACAGAAGCGATAAGATAAGAGAGATAAGTTGCCGAACAGAAAGGTACAAAAACTCGTTCATTCCGCACACAATAAATGACCACAATAAAAACTGAGCTCCACTAAATACACTCCTATAATACATGTCACCATTTCACCTCCCAAAAACCTACATCTTTAGACGGCTGGTGACCTAACACCCCGCGCCACACGCCCATACGGTGGCTCGAAGGGTATTGTGTAGATGTGGATTTTGCAGTTCATTCCATGTCGCCTGTATCGCATCCTTTAAGAGAGCTCTGTCAGAAGGCACCTTACAATGTACGGCGGGATTCTCGAAAGCAAGCGGCGTTCATCTAATTAGCATCACGATGCAGTATAAGTAACTTGAAAAGGAAAAATTCATGTTGATATTCATAAACATTGACCAATGATTTCATTTGAGACATTGCCTTCAACGGTACCCTGTCGATATCTTTGATATTCTTAATATTGAGGCAATTATCCGAGACCTAAAATATTCCGCTCTTTAGCGTCTCATACCTCAGGCATTAAAAGGAAATTTTGTTAAGTAATGAAAAATTGGTTATTATAAAATAAAGAGGTCCAATTTTTGTTTTCTGTGCAACATAAAATTATTTTCTACAGGTAATGTGTACAATATTTTGTATATTTTTCTTTAACTTTCAAATTATGTTCAAGGTATATTGCCTAATTTAATTAAATTTTTAGTAATATCTTTATTTCCAGCTATAAAATGACAAAATATGTTGAAACATATTGACCAAATTGCATATGAACTGTGAAGAGTCGCTAACGCCAAAGCAGGACAGTTGTCCCAATGTCCTATATTCCTTATATTCTTGTACATGCAAGTGGTGTATGTTTGAAGCTATGTATCTAGGAATAAAATTATTATTATTTTTTTTTATTTTGGTAACTTTCCCGTTCCGAGTCCTCGGCAAGCATCGGGTTTCATTGCCGTCATAATTGCCGAGAACTCGAGAGGGGCGGTGCAGAGTTCGTAGCCGCTTCCGATTAACCCATCGGATGAGTGGCTACGCTGCGTTCGGGTCGTGCGCTCGAAGCAGACGGAGCGACCCCAAGAGGACGGCCTTCTGCATGCGGGCTGCAAGTGATTCCGCCTGTGCCACGCAAGCAGGAATACGCTTGATGCTCTGTATCAGCGAGCCCTTGATTCCACCGAGCACACCTATGACTAGGACTACTAGTTTTACAGAGTGTCCCGGGTACATATGCCGAAGTTCGAACAGCAGGTCTTTATATTTCGTCCGTTTTTCCGCCTCTTTCGCGTCCAAGTTCGTATCGGCCGGAGCCGAAAACTCAATTACGAACATGGAACGCGATAGGCGGTCGAGGAGAACGATGCCAGGCTTGTTCGCCTTCAACGGACTCAATATCTCCAGGGGCAAGGAGCAGCACATTTACTTCGTCGATGCCGTAATGATGTCGAAGGTGGAAATACAACACTCGCAGAGCTGCATTGTGCCTAGTTAAATACGCTGACTGCGCGTAATAACTGCAGCCGGAGAGAAGGTGACTCCAAGTCTCCGGCTTGGCTCGGCACGCTCTGCATCTCGTGTCCGCCACCTCCGCCTTGAAAATAATTCGGCGGTATACGAGAGTGTTGATGACACCATCCTGGCACGCGAGAACGAAACCCTCTGTTTCGGGCCTGAGACCCGCGGAACGAAGGAAGGCAAACGTCAGCTCCTTCGATAGCCCATGTTTTTCCATGTTTCGGTAGAAACATCCATGCATGGGCTTATCGGTATGTGTCTTGAGCAAGGTCTTCTGCTCAGCCTTATTGACCTCGAGCTTTAAGACGTCTGCCCTCAGTGACACGATTGACGTGCCACTGTCGTTACCGTCGGATGACAGGTCAAAGTCCAGACCGATTTCGTCCGCTGCCCTCTTCGCCGCCTGGAAGAGGAGCCCCCCCACCCCGGCACCTTCGTGCTCCCTTACGAGAGTGAGCAGGGGGTCCGTGCTCTTGAACACACGGCAAACTGTACCCAAGACAACTCTGTTATGTAGACACTCCAGGCTCAACAGACCTCTACCGCCTACACTGCGAGGGAAATACAATCTGGCGACGGAAGATTTCGGATGAAGACTTCTATAGATGATCAGCATCTTCTTCGTTCCCCGGTCGAGGTTTTGCAACTCGTTGACATTCCATTTCATGCATCCGAAGGTGTACAGCAGTGTCGGAACCGCGAACATGTTCGTGGCAAGAACCTTGTTCTTGCTAGACTGCTCAGAACTCCAGATTTTCTGAGAGTCTGTGTGTACTTGATGGTGAGTCTTTCTTTCACTGCTGCTACCTCCTGCATTCGACGCTGGGGGACGCTGAGGTATTCGTATCATTCGTCATCTTGCAGATGACGAACGACGTTCCCGTCAACGAGTTGCGAGTCTTCCTTGTCCATCGATATTCTTCCTTTCGCCAGGTGGATGGATGCATACTTGTCCAATGCGAATTCCATCCCTATAGCCTCACTGTATTGATGTACGGTGTTCAACGCGCAGTTCTTTGGCGTTGGAAGCATACAGTTTAAGGTCATCCATGTAAAACAAATGGGTGACCTTGTGCTTCCTGTCAACAGGAACGCCGCACATGTATCCTCGGCCTCGTCTCAGCTTGAAGGAGAGGGGGAGGAGGGAAATATAGAACAGGAGGGGGCTCAAGCTGTCGCCTTGAAAAACGCCACGGTGGTATGTTACCAACTCAGTGGAGACGGTTCGCTTGCCCGATGTCAAGACGAAGCGCGTTCTCCAGAGTGGTAACAGGCGTTGGATGCAGGACACAACATCTGGGTGGACTTTCATCAACTTCAGCAGGGCGATGAGAAGCTCATGCAAAGTGGTGTCGAAAGCGTTGCGATAGTCCACCCAGGCCATTGATAGGTTTCGCTTATGTCGGGCGGCATCCTGACATATGCTCCTGTCAATGAGCAGGTTGTCCTTGCATCCCGCGATTCCTCGTTTGCACCCCCTTTGCTCGTACACCTCCTCCCACACAGGCTGGATCTGCCGGAGGATAAGGTCGCTCAAGATCGTGGTGAACGCCTTGTATACAGTGTTTAGACAGGTTATAGGGCGATAGTTCTTCGGATTGGACAAGTCTCCCTTTTTCGGAATGAGAACCGTGCGTCCCTCAGTCAGCCAAGGTGGAAATGGTTCTCTACCTGTGACGAGGGACGTGAAGATTCTGGCCAGATGTTTATGGGTGGAAGTGAACTTCTTCCACCAGAAGCTATTCACGGCATCCATACCTGGAGCCGCGAAATTCTTCTGGCCAGAAAAAGCGTGCTTTAAGTCACTTTCCGTGACTGAAAGGGGTCCATCCAAATTGTGTAGGTGGCGGTCGCAGAACTCTTTAAAGAGTGCGATGGCCGGAGTGTCTCCATTGAATGGCTTATACGTTTCGTAGATATCCTTCTAGAAACTCTCGATCTCATGAACCCGTGGCGGGGATTTAACAACAGGCGGAGGAGGCCGAAAGAGACGGGACTGAAGCTGAAGGAGAAAGGTGGAATTCTCCCTTACGGCTCTACTCCTTTTCAGGAGTTTTTTCTTGGCCGTGGTAAGCGCCCGTACCCTAACGACATCGTGCTGATTAATAGTAAGCAGCACGTTTTTGTTCAGTGTGTGATGGTTGAACCTGAGGCTGCGCGCAATGCGCCGAACTTTAGATGTAAAGGTTCGCCCGGTAGTGACGTACTCAATCACAAACTGAATCCTCGACGCCTGCATGATCTTGGCATCCAGCTTTTTCAGCCATGTTGCTGCCTTATCCTCCCGAGAGGAGTCCTTTCGGGAGGTTGCCAAATCCTTGGCCGCAGCGTAGACCAGGCAATTCACAGTCCTGATCCTGACAGAGATCTGACGTCTCTGTCAGGATCTCGTCGATGAGTCAATTCATTTGGGGCAGGTGGGTACCCCGCAGAGAGATCTTTCGATGGATGCCTCTCTGCCTAGTGTCTCCTTCGTCATAGTTAATTGTGCTTCTTAACCGCGATCGTAATAGTTCATAGTCAGTCTGACCAACATCTTCCCTCTTTGTAGGAGATACCGACAAACTTGCTGTACTCACGTCAGCATGTGGAGGTGCTGCCTGTGACGGAGAAGGTGGTTCGGCTGGTGGTGTATAACTCTGAACCTGCGGTTGGTGGATATTCTTCTTTTTTCGCAGGTGGTTGGCCTGGTGGCGCAAGTTCTGCTGCGACAGGTGGTCGTGTTCCGGATGCATCTCACACCACAAAGAGAGCATTCTGGCCATGTAACCCCTGCGTTCGGGCTCGCTGGCAGCATAGCATGCGAGGAGGTCGCCCCTTAAGGCTTCCGTCCACTCCATGCGAGCTCCCATCCGAGTACTTCTTTTTCCTTGGCCACGCCCAACTCTACTGGGGCCCCCATCCGGGTTTTGGGTGGCCTTATCTGATTTTTTTCTTGGAACCAGATAATACTGCATGGCGGGTGGTTAGCTCGCCACATAGACGTCCACCATTAGCCGGCAAAGCCGTTGCCAGGTACGCCACGAGGAGGCTGGTGGTCTGCTTTCGTACCCTTATTATTATTATTATTACAACTAATTCGGCTATATTACACTCTAATCCCCTGCATACCCTAGCTTAAAATTTATGATATACCTTGATTTTAAATAGAACCGTGAGCTCGATAATGATTCAATACACCGAAATCATTAGCATTTCTCAGTGTAAAACCACAAAGAGCTCTTCTCGTTGAGCCATATCTCACCAGCGCGGGAAGAAAGTCGACAGATGAGAGAGAAGAGACGGGAAAACGAAAAGAGGGCAATACCAGAGGGGTGTGTTTAGGGTATCGCTGCCGGATAAGAGAGACTTCAATTTGAGGACGTAATTGGAACCAACATGTGTTCCCTCACAAACCTCTCCCAATTCCCCGCAATCTCACCATCAGGGAAGCAGATAGATAAGCCGAAAATCCCACAAAAGTGACACGCAACTCCGGCCCCATTCGTATGTCCGAGGCAGCAACATGGTTTAAATAAATCCATCCATCTACAGTCTCAATCCTCAGAGCCCTGGTACACACGGCGACATATCTGGCGCGGGAAGAGGTTATCGGTACTAAGTACAATGTCAACAAAATAATCGCATGCCATCGGCAGGCATTCGGAAATATGTTTGTCTTGATTTCGTAAGTTTTAGAACACGCCGATCTTGTCGCATATTTGTCCGCTTTTCCACCTTCACTTGTTCGTGAACAGAGATATAATTCCTGTTCCCTTGCTCATGAATAGAAGAAAATTCTGACATTGGAAGTACTAAATACTGGTCGAACAAATCAGCGGCTATAGTAATGAGTATGTTTTAGTTTTTATTTGTGATATTATTTGTTCTTCTGAGTGAGTACGCACTGATACAAAATCAGCAAATACGTTTCCATTTACAAAGCTTCAACATATCAATAATAAAGATCAATTAAATCTAGTAAATTGCGCTTAACTGTTCCTGCTACTTGAGCTACATTGCAGCAAACGGAAAAAATAATGGCCCATGGGAGATCGAACCCGCGACTGTCGCGTTATTAGCACGACGCTCTAACCAACCGAGCTAATGGGCCAGCTATATTAATCCACACTTTATTTTTCAAACACTCAACAGTATTCGTGACTCATGGCCACGGGCTTAGTTTAACCATAGAGTAATACTCTGTGGCTTAACTTAGGCCATGGGACACGTGACCTCGCTGTTTTCCACGCTACATCGAAGTAAGCTCACTTTGTAGGGCAATTAGGTCACTTAACTTCTGAAAGATAATGCACATTTGTTCGTAGACCTAACTCGTGCACATCAATTATGATATGATAAACATATTCTAGTAATTTCCCGTAAAACGAATACCGTTAATCGAAAGTCCGATTATTTCATAGCCATTGCGGATTGTAACGGCTAAATTAACTTCAGTATAAAGCTGAGGTGTGGGTAAAAGCTCCATCTTACCTCCTTCATAAATGATGGGGTCTGTAAAATCAACGAGAATATAAAAGCTATCATTGAATGGGCTCGGCGGAATAAATTTTATCTCTACGCCCATAAAACCAAATCAATGATTATTGGAAGCATCAATATAACAAATCGCATCCACTTAGGTTATACACAGCAAATCTTAGCTGACGGAACCCCCAAACCTTACTCACATTCCGTTCGAAATCTTGAGATTACTATTAACTCAAGCCTGTTATGAAACAACCACGTGAATAACAGTTCTAGCAAAATCAATTCTATTCTTCGCCAACTCAAAGTACGCTCTAAACTTCTTCCTCAACACACAAGGAAAATGATTATTTCAACGTTAGTTTTTCCAATGTTCTATTACCCCTGCCTGGTGTACAATGACTTAAACCAATAACACTATGCTTCACCGAACCATGAATTCATGCATCAAGGTTTATTCTTAACCTGCGTCGGGATGACCATTTGACCACCACCTATTATAAAAAAATTCGATAGATACATGTTAAGACTCGAAGAAAATACTTCTTTGGTTGATCTCCTTCATTTCCCGGGTTCTACCGCGTCTTTTGTTGAAAGTGACCACAGGTCCTATATTATGAGGGCCAAACTCATGAACCGGCATCTTCGACCTGAAGACGCTGACAGTAGTGTTTTCAGCGAAAGTGTTGTCACTTTCAACAAAAGACGCGGTAGGACCCGAAAAATGAAGGAGATCAACGTAGAGCACCGCGAAAGCCTTCGTTCTTACTTCTTTGGTTATTTTTTGTATTCTTTGTTCCACAAATAAATCCCAGAATATCTGTTTGACTTATTTGTTACCAAGCCACAAGTAAAATATGTACCAGATGTGATTCAGAATTTTAATATTTTCCTGGTTACAAGTCAACGAAGTTCCAAAATTCAGGTCACACCGTGTCAACTGTGGAATAATCTGCCAAAAATATGAAAAATAGTCCCTCTCTCTCAACTTTCAACATGAAATATTATAATGCATTACTTTCTGATTCTTAATGTTGTAGTTGTATCCTTATATGATGAACTTGCTCGCTGAATTTCTAGCTTTTTATATGTAATGCTTCGCAATACCTAGCATACTTGTAAACTGTTTATTATTTGCAAAGTACAATTGGTATGTATGAATATAATATTTCATACAACCTTCGGCCATTCGTCTTTGCCATTTATACTTTTTTATTTTTGTTCACTAACTCGCATTACTACATATATTAATATTTTTTGTTCTCAAGGGGCATGACCCCAGAACAATCGATAAATCTTCTATTCTATTCTATGCATCAACACTCGTCTCTCTTGCGAAAATGACTTCTGTTATCCATCTAGTTCCTTAACTTCTAGCGATAACATTTTCTCCGCATCCACTTCGAATTTCCTCTTCTCGGCTACAGATGAAGACGAGAAGATTTTCAGTTGCGGACTGGAAGGCAAGCGACTTGTTTCCCCTCTTTTTCGGGAAATTTATTCAAGGCCATGCACGCCACGGGTGAACCCGGGAAGGACCCTCCATTTCTGCGGCGAAGAAGCTTTCTTAGCTGGTATAGTGAGTTGACAGCGCACGGGCGTGGTCTCTATGTATTTACGTAATTCCAAATTAAACCGGTGACTTCAAAGCGCAGGAGTGGAGCTGGCAACTAATGAGTTGATAAGTCTCACAGCTTTCTAACTCAGGATTAAGGAATTTGCTTTCCGACGATGAAATATACAGCGCAAGCATATTTTCAACCATTGCTTGCCAAGTGTTAAGCTATTTTTTATGTTCAAGATACTACAACTATTTTTTTCTTAAATACCATCTAAAATATCCAGCGTTGACCAAGAGTAAAACAAAATTTATTTTTACTCAAAATAATAGAAAGACACCATGTAATTAAATATCAGCGAAGGGCTATAATTAAAGCTGCAGAGAACAATGAAAAACATTATACCTACCCAAACCCTGGGCTCTGTTTTCTAAAGAGGATAAGAACTCATTTTCGTAGTCAAAACTTCAATTCATACATGTAGATAGATCAAAATTGTCTCCCTAACAGCAACGATAATACGTATCGTGCTGATACTATCAAGAAAAACTTCTCTTTCACATGTTTATGTGGCTGGCAGTTTTTGTGTATGTTACCAGCAGCAAGCGACTTTCGACGTAACTTGTAGCGGCTCTGCAAGTCCATCTGGAGAACTTTTAAAAGTTTCGGCAAACCACTTGAAGAGGCAAACAGTTTCCAGCGTGAACGGAAACAAACTGGCGCAGCACTGAATCGTGACAATTTTGCGTTTGAGTAAAATTCCCCGCAACCTCATGCCGAGAACAGCTCAGGGAAGAAACGTTATGTAACCAAAGCAGAGAATAAAGCTTATATTTTCAATTCGTATGAGTATCACTGTAAAATGACTATTTGATGATTACAAACAAATAGGCTCTAATCAAACAATGATTTTACTCAATACATGGGTCGAAAGATTGTAAATAAATTCACTTTGAAATATTTCACAATGATTTTTAATATTCCGACCTAGGTTTCCACTCAAGTCATTATCAAGATTTGATAATGTCTTAACCTTGATAATGACTTAAATTGAATCGAAACCTAGATCGGAATAATAAAAACCATGGTGGAATATTACAAAGTGAATTTATTTACAAATATTCGCAATGTTGTTCCACCAAGTGAAGCCTGAGAATTTATTATAAATGCATGGGTCACTGTCGTGAATTAAATGTGCCAGTTCAGGGACATAAAAAAGTTTCAAAGACAAGTCAATGATCCTTCTATTTATAAAATTCAGGAGATTTTTCTTCCTGCCGAAAAAAGCAAACTACAAGGTATGTCCTGAAAGTAATGTCAGTGATTTGATTGTGACGCGACTGTACGTCGGAGCGCGATCGGACAAGTTGAAACTGGTAGTGGGGGAACCCAGCGTTCCGTCGCTCAGTGTGCTCCGAGCATCCGGAGAGAGGGAACAGGCCTGTCTGTGAGAGTTGTTTTTTGATCTTGTGCAAGTGAAAATGCAGCGCTCGTTAGAACAAAGTTTTGCAATCAAGTTTTGCGTGAAACTTGGCAAGACCGCTACGGAAACTGTTTCCCTGGTCAAGACTGCTGACAAAGAAGATGCCCTGTCAGATCGGCATGTGTTTCGGTGGCACAAGGCCTTTTTGGAAGGCCGGGAAGAGGTCGACGACGAGGATCGCGCCGGACGGCCATCCACGACCACCACGGCCGACAATCTGACGCGAGTGAGGGAACTGTTTGAACTCAGACCGACGATTAAGTGTTCGTTTAATGGCCGATATGTTAAACATTCCGAAAACTCAAGTTTATGAGATCGTTACGAGCCATATCGGGATGTGGAAGGTGTGCGCAAAAATAGTTCCAAAAGTGTCGGACATCGCAGACAACTGGAAGTTGCACCACGGCAATGCGCCGGCCCGCAGCGCCTTCATCGTCACCGACGTCACCGACTACCTGGTCAAAGCAGGGATGCCAACCGTCTCCCAGCCTCCGTACAGCCCGGACGTGGCTCCCCCCGACTTCTTTTTGTTTCCACGCCTCAAAACACCCCTGAATACAAGCATTTCGGGACAGTGGACGGGATCAAAGCAGATTGCACTGCGACATTAAAGGACATTCCGGAGGAGGCCTATCGCAACGCATTCGAGAGCTGGAAGTCCCGCTGGAGCCGATGTATCGACGCAAAAGAAGCCTATTTTTTAAGATTTTTAAACACTTGTAACGAAAAATTCAATAGATTTTTAATTTTTAATTATTTATTTTTATAATTATATTTATTTTATTTTTTTATTTTATATATTTATATATATTGTATATATTTATATATTATATTAATAATAATTATTTTATAATTATAATTAATTAATAATTAATTAATTAAAAATGATTTTTAATAGACTTACTGAAATTACTTTCAGGATAAACCTTGTACATGAGATCTTCCGATAAAATCTTGGAATAGCGGGAAAGTAATCCTACCCGAAACGTGTGTGAGTTATATTTCGACGGAGAGGGATTTCACCTCGAGCATTTGCGATGCTTGCGCGGGTGCTAATTCCGGCTGCACCTCAAGTTCATGACATAGAGCACCTGGCATTCAGCTTGTGTACGAGAAATGGGGTCTCCTCTGGCCGAAGAAAAGGAGGACATTTATGATCGACCAGCAATGAATGCGACCAAGCAAGCGAATTAATTTGTTTTTCGGAAGAAAACATCGTAATATTACAAACAGCTAAGTCGTTGCAGAATAACTTAAGCCCGAAAATTCTAAAATTGATTAAATACAGAGAATGAAGTTGAACTTAAGGTCGTTTGAGCGAAATATCATTTTACCTAGAAATCAATGAATTTGGCCTCATTTTAAAGGAAAATATATCAACCTTCCATTGACATAAAAATTTCAACCCTCTACCACATTACTTTCCGAGATATTTGCCAGAGAATACCAGCAATTTTACTTTTGAAATGGTACGTGTTTGCACTTCAGAGAGACCTTATATTAAAAATGAAGCAATTCCAGCACTTAGATCTCGTCTAAAAATCAGCAGTGTGTAGTATGTGTGTTTTCTCAACTAATTTCGAAAATTAATTATATTGTCAGCAGTAAATTCTTCGGAATCACAATAAACCTTCCGTTTTGATGGAGTTTCAAACGTACCGTGTGAACAAAATGAGTGAAGTTAAAGACGTATTTAGATATTTTCATGTGATTACTTACAATTTCTGTCATGTAAAACCATATCATTGCACCATTAATAATGCAATATTTAATTCGTGTGTCTCACAGCTGGTGAAAGTAAAACGTATATATCGAATATGGTCTCTATTATGATTGGGGAACAATCTTGTATTCGTAACAATTAATTTTCATATTAAGGCGGTGCACTTTAATAAAAAAATTAATTGATACGCATGCCTCCGAGGTTTTATTGTTTGCTGGTATTTTTCGGGTTCATCCCGCGTTGCAACATTTTCCTGGACGACCGTTTCGCCGGCATTCCAGTAGGCTTCTTCAGATTCTAATAAACAGGAGAATTGTCTGCCACCATATATATAGAGTTCTGGTCCGTTACATGTCCATTGGGATCTTGTCCGGAACGCTCTGATTGACTGAAGAGTCGGACGGTCTTGGATTGCTAAAAAACCGTTAAAAAGTAGAGGAGAGCGCTCCGCAGACAATTCTCCCGTTCATTAGGGCCTGATGAAGCCAACTGGAATGCCGGCGAAACGGTCGTCCATATAAATGATGCGACGCGGGGAGGATCCCAGAAATGCCAATAAAAATATATTTATTAATATTATATTAATATTATATTTTAAAAATTAACATATATTTTTAAAATATCCAGATGCACGAAGAGTCTATCTTTTCTTACGAGGTTAATTTTGACTGGTTGCGCTAAATTACAACTTGGGACAGCATAAAAGTGTTATAACGAGCTGAAAAAATGGGTTGCGTGCCTCTGGCAATAAAGATTCTTGTTCAATTTGAACTAAGGTAATCGACAATGTACTGCAATTACGAATCAACCGATAACCAAAGTAAAAATGATGCGGGTAATGTGATATTTGTAAATGGACACAGAAACTTTAATACATGAATAAACAAACGGGAATGTAGTGTTCTTCGGGTTTTTATGTGTTTTAACAGCTTAGGTTATACACTATCTTCAAAATAAAGAAAGTTATCCTAAAACAAATCGTCAATAAGCAATTCCAAGAAGTTAGAGCCCGCTAGTTACCTTCCGATTACATAGTCTCACGTTACCTACACGGTCACCCCTATTGCTCATTGTCAGTACAAGCAAAATGATATTCACTCGTCGTTACATTTTACTCAAGACTAATTTTATTTAATTTAGGGTAGAGTATATTATTTTATAACATTTAAATACGACAAAATACAGTATTGATAATGAAAATTGGATTAAATTGCGCGAGAAATTTAATGATATAATATTTTTCTAGCGCTTAATTTATACTTCGATAATTAATGACAACAACTCAAGTTTGGTGTTTTTACCTTTCTATTCAAAGTGAGTACCAGAGTAACAGCCGCTGTCGTCTTTACGTGTATGATAAAAGACAACACTTGCTGTTGATGGAAAAGTAAGTAAGCGGTTGGAGTCGAATTGTCCACGAAATTCCAGAAATAAAACTTGTTCACCTCATTTGATTTCTTTAAGATTTACAAACAGAGAATCATTACAATCTGATTAAATATGTGTACAACCATTGAAACAATTCAGTCGCGTATTTCAATCTACGGCGTGAATACTCAATATTGGATTTTTCGGAGAAAAGCATAAGCACAAGCAACCTGTATATCACAAAAGAAATCTTCATTTCGACTGCAGAACGCGTAACGCATATATACCCTAGTTCTTATCCTACATTCTTAGCTTTGACATTTTACTCTAGAGCCCAATACATTTTCCTATCAGCAATCTACTGTTCCACCATCTTACTACGCCTGGCATACATTATGACGCATCCACTAAGGGGTGATTCTACTTATTCGCTGTCACGCGTAGAAAATTCATGGCCTACTCCTTAAATAAGCTAGGCAAATGTTTGTCCTTGGCGTCAACTCAAGAGCCTTAAACCAGCCGCCATTGTGACCTCTTCGCCTACGCCATTTCCCAGGTCTTCTCCCGAAGAGAAAATTTACATTCTGCTGCGCAGGGAGGCAAGGTAGAGGCTACAGCCGAAAAAGTTGCGAAAGTGACCGCATCCGTTGTTGTTTGGATTAAAGCGGTCTCATCGCTTGAGCAAATAAGGCCCAACGTGTAATGTGAAAGTGCCAAATTCCTTATTGCACGATAACTACGGATGAGAAATTAAAAAAAAAAATGTACCACACGAGTCTTATTGAATTGAACATCACTTTTTGAACACAACACAACAATTTTTTCTAAAAGTAAAAAAATACTAATAAAGGTACAGACACAGTCTATTTATAAGGTCGAACTATCTTTTTAATTCACAGTGAAATCCCTCTTAACGACCAGTCCTATCAAGCGACCACCCCTCTCAACGACCATTTTTTAACGGAACCGTCGGTGGTCGCTTAATTCAAGTTTCTCTGTATGTGTACATCAAATTAATATGCATTGACATCTCCCAGGAGCAACTAAAACATAAGAAAATAAACGCCATTTGAGTAAGTTTTAACAAAACCGTCGCTTTGAGAGCATTCCTTTTTTTTATCAGCCGCACGTTCATTGGTATAACATGTTCTCCTAGAAACTGAACCCCTATCGAACGGCAGTGCGCCCTCTCTTAAGGCAGTGCGAGCGAGATAGTTCCCTAATCATAATAGAGACCATTTTCGAATTATACGTTTTAATTTCACCGACTGTGAGACAAACGAATTCAATATCGCATTATTAATTGTGCAAAATGTAGTTTTAAATGACAGCAATTGAAAGTAATCAAATGAAAATATCTAAATAAATCGTAAACCTGACTCATTTTTTTTTAAATAAATGTATTGATTTCTTGGAGGTTAGGTCAAGTCTTTCAGAGTTTCCTATTATTGGCTCGACTTCACAGCTATAGGTTTTCATGTCCTGCACCATCGTGTTGTTAATTTTGTGATTTTTTCATCAATATTAGTCTAGTTCCATCATTAGCACTTAAAAATAGAAAAAGCCTAGAAATCATGGAAGACGGTTTGGCAAAAACCCTAATACAGGTAGATTTATTCGCTGTGGGAAAACACAAATGTGAGAACTGACCACAAAATATGTTTCCGCGGACTGTAATTCAAATCGAGAATATCTACATATAAATACTACTACCGTCCTACAAAGAGAGTGGCTGACAAAAATACACATTTTGAGGTTTTTGAGTTTGGGATCTGTTTTCACCGCAATACCAAGAGAACGATAACGAAATAGTCCAAGCAATAACGAAGAAGGCCAAATATTTTAAGCGATATTTGTATCGAAGTTATAAAAATCGAATGCTTACTTATAAATATTGTGTCTATGCCACTTAAACCGCAATAATTATGCTTCCTTTTACAGTTATCGCAGTAAACTACCATGAAGATCGTGCCTTTAACTCGTCGTGTTGGTACTTTCTCTTTAATATTATTTGAACCCGAAAATTTAAGACACAAATGCACGATGTAAGTTTCAGCTTTCAGTAGTATATGCAAGTAAGATTATCAATTCTATAAACCGCCCCGACAAACCAAGAGAACGAATCGATAACAAATTAGTGGATTATAGTCACTGTTTATTGGCTAAGGAATATTCCTTATCAATTTAGTTACGGTATGGCTGGCAAAGAAGTAAAAATGTTAAGCTATTGTATTTAAAAATGTTTTATCTTTGGTTGAAAGATATGTACTTCAATTATCTGCCCATAAATAATCTTTATTCGAATTAAAAAATTATTAAATCTTTTAAAATCGCAGAATAGCTTAACAAAACGAACAATGTCAGGGGCAACTTCATTATATTTCTCCATGATGGAAAAAGAGCGAACTTTGCAAATTTCACTAGTAAGTTTCATTCACGACCCGGATTCCGACAGTTTATGTCATCTTCAGGACGATCCACCTGAAGATGACATAAACTGTCGAAACCCGGGTCTCGAATAAAACTTACCAGTGAAATTTGTAAAGTTGGTTCTTTATCCGGCAGAATTTCTTATTCACTTTCTACAATATTTATAATGCACATAAATTTAAATCAAACCAAGAGTAGTCTATACCAAGCAAACGAATCAATAGCGAAAGAGTTCAAAGATTTTAGCTATGTTAATATCGAGTGTATGCTTATAAATATTGTGTCTGCGCCACTTAAACTGCAATTATCGATATTATGCTTCATTCAATAGTTATTGCAGTACGCTACCATGAAGATCGTGCGTTTAACTCGTCGTCTTGGTTATTTTTCTTCGACATTATTTGAATCTAAAACATTAAGAAATAAAGGTAAACGCATCGCATTATCATAGAGGTAGTACACTTCCACTGCAATTGCTCTCCATTGGAGGGCATCTCAATGCAGGTTATAACCCCTCATTGTTCATCCTTTCCTCGCATAGCTCCCCTTCCTTCCTTCCACCCCCGCACTCACCCCATCCCTTCTGACCCACCAATAGCCTTGCACTTCCCTCCTCCCCTTCACCGGCTTTCACCCACTTCGTGACCATACATATGTGAGCATTTTTCTTATACACGTACCTGATGATGACTTCATAAGTCGAAACTTAAGTCGTTAATGAAGTTTATGTGGTATTACTAAGTTACAGCATTGGTTTCACAATGTTTAGCAAGTTCCAGAATGTTTCACCTGACACAACCAGTCTAAAAAAGAGAACTAATGCAACATGATGAAATACACGAGGCTAACTGCTTCTGGAATTCGTTATTAATGTAATTTGAAAATTTAATGAATTATATTTTCTTGATTATAGCATTATTATAAATAATTATAAACGGAAACACGCGATGACGGATGTGTCTCGTTCCTCGTAAAAAGGGAATGCCCTATGCAATTATATTGAAATAAGGCCCTTAAATATGTCATAAGACCTTACGAGAAGATAAGGAAGGGCCTCGTATTAATCATTATAGATACGTTGATTTGTTCCAGAAATCAAATCAACCACATATGGGTGCCTAACCATTAATTATGGCATAGTAAGAATCGAAAGAAACAATGAAACCTTTATTTCCCATGTCATTGTTCAAGCACTAATGTGCACCGAAAAGAAATTAAACAACTACAGAGAATACACTGACGCAATGGAATAGGAGTGTACAAGTGGGAATCAAGAGATGACATAAACTCTTTTGAAGTTTTCGAGGAAATAAAATAATATCGGAGAAAGCGGCACACCGTAATAGCCCGAGAGCCATATGTAATCTCATATGCTAATCTCAACGAGCCGTGTCATTCAAAGCAGTTACACTCCTAGGTTGGCGAAAATTCAATGGTGCTAATAAATATTTCCGTTGGGAAAGGCAAGATAATCAATTCTAGAAACTACTCAACAACGTCATTTTATTCTGTTATGAAAGAGAACGGATCGTGTCCTTTGAGGAATGGCAATTATCCATGCAAAGCTTGTCGTGGTGAGAAAATCTCACTCTATGCTTGCGTGGTCTGAGCAGGAAAAATTAGGAATTTTTGGAAGTCTGTGGTAACAGGAAGTAACTAGAGGTGATAACATGTCACACCGCTATAAATATTCGGGTTCGTTTTCATTGTGTTAATACATACATACATACCCATCACGCCGTTCCCTTTCGGGTCAGGCACAGTCAAAATGTTTCATTCATTAATACATAATTGTACACCTAAATCTGCTTCAATAATTTCCTCCATTCTGACCTATCCTTGCAAACCTCTTTTGCCTCATTTACCCCCATACATTGTTTCATACGTGCCCTCCTGTTTTTAAGACTCCTAATATTCCTCCTCCTAAGAATTTCCTCAACCACATTCAACCGCAACTTTCTCGGCCTACTTCTACCTCTCACACCATTCATTCTACTCTCATATATCTGTTTCGTTATTCGAATCTCATTCATTCTCTCAACATGGCCAAACCAACGAAGCACACTCCTTTCATACACGTCCATTACTGGAGCATTTAACCCACATTCATTCATGACCCACTCATTCCTGACCCTATCCTTCCTACTTTTGCCACAAATACTCCTCAGACAACTCATACCCACGGCGTTTAGTCTACTCTTATGTCTATCCTGACATACCCATATTTCACTACCATACAACAAAGTGGGAAGAAGTACACTTTTGTACACGGCAATTTTCGCTTCCTTAGACAAGCACTCATTCCTTGATAAGCTCCACATGATACCTACCACTTTCCTTCCAGCATTCGCACATCTCTTTATCTCCTCATCTATTCTTCTCTTTTGAATACATCTTACCTAAGTCCACAAAATCATTCACCTGTTCAATTACTTCACCATTCGCCCTCATCATACAGGTATTCTCCCCATTCTCCTAATCAAAAACTACTACTTTAGTCTTGTACGCATTTACCTTCAATTCCATTCTCTCCGTTGATTCACAAAACTTATCTAGGAGTTTCTGTAATCCCTGTTGACTGTCTGAGATCAAAAGAGCATCATCCGCATGCAGAAGAACTCGCAAGTTTACATTTCCAATCAAAACACCGTCGTCTTCACTACATGCGCCTCTAACACATTTATCCATACATACATTAAACAGCCATGGAGACATTACGCATCCTTGCTTTACACCCCGATTTATTACAAACCAATCACTCATAACCCCGTTAACTCTTACACTTGCCTTACTATTGTCATACATCGCCATCATAACATTCAATAACTGCCCATTCACTTCATAATCTCTCAAAACCTTCCACAACTTCTTTCTATTGACTCGGTCATATGCCTTCTCTAAATCGACAAACGCACAGTACACTTTATTTCGGACACTCATACATTTCTCTATCACTTGCTGAAGTGCAAAAAGCTGGTCACTACATCCTCTCCCAGGCATAAACCCACACTGCACACCCCGTATTCTGTCGGAAGTAATATTCCTCACTCTTTCGATTAATATTTTACTGAACACTTTTCCCGGGATACTCAATAAACTAATGGCCCGATAATTATTACATTCGGTCTTTCCTCCCTTCCCTTTGTACAACGGAACGATGATAGCATTCTTCCAATCCGCTGGAACAACAGAAACCTGTGAGCATAAATTGTATAGTTCACGCAGCCTACAAATTAGTAATTTACACACACACTTCAACATTTCACTGGATATCCCATCTATGCCTGCAGCCTTCCCTTTTTTTAAATATTCTCACAGCCATTGTGACCTCACTGATATCCTTTTCCATCATCACATTCTCACATACAACTTCACAGGACTCATCCTCAACGCCTGCTATATTACTGTACAATTCTTCAAAATACTCCCTCCAGCAGTCCCTGATATTGCTCTCGTCCCACATGATCTCTCCACTTTTGTTCTTTACCGCATTTATTCCCCTATCTTCACCAATCTTAGCCCTTTTTATCCACTTCCAAAACAGCTTTTTATCACCTTCAAAATCACTCTGCAATTTGTTAGCTTCATCCGAACGCATTCTTTCTTTGCTCTCTTTCACAACGATTTTGCATTCATTCTTTTTCTTTCTGTAAATCTCGCATGCCTTAGTACGCTCTTCCTCATATTTTGCAGCAATCATATCCTTGTACGTCTCTTTCTTTTCTCTGACTGCAATTTTCACTTCTTCATTCCACCAAGCATCACCTTTCATTCTTCCTACCTCTCCTTTTCCACATACACTTTCAGCACATTCCACAATCACTCCTTTTAAACACTCCCACGCATCATTTACGTTCTCGTTTCTGATATGCTCGTCCCATTCTCTCTGCTTCAACGATAGAGCATCCTCAAGCAAGCATCCATACCGCATCTTACCTCGCTGTCTAGCAACCTTTCCACTTTTACTCTCAACTGCTTACGCGCAACATTCATCTTTGGCAGAAACCTACTAAGAATTGTGTTAATACATTTACATAAAAGCCTGCAAGTCATGCAAAGACGTGCCCCTCCCCCGCCTCCCATATTTGCGGGGTGTTTGCAAGGTATGTATTATTTTGATGAAAGGTGTCTGGCAGGGAGCAAGCTTTCACGATCACTCACAACATTGGATGTAAAATATAACTTAAAGGTATCTGTGGTGAGCTCAATTGTAACCAGAAAATGTCTCTGAACAGTGAGATGTCACCTATTCCATTATTTTATTTAGTACGTTCATCCCACATGTAGACCATACCACACTTAAAAATAAATACTCCAAAGACATCGATAATTTATGCCAAGATAGCACACGTAACCTTAAAACTGTTGTCAAAAACATTGCACACAATCGCATGCTTAATGACATGTCACTTACTCAAACTGTAACAAATTAATGCCAAATTAACTGTTAATTTACTTCAGATTACACATCATTTTATCTTCAAAATTGGGTTTCTCAAAAAATCATGAGCTAGAGAGCAGCGTTCACTTATTTCATTTACTCGAGATTGACAGTTGACATCTGCATCTACGAAATACCGTACAAGTCACCACTAGAGTGTTGGCATGGGGTGATTCCACACCAGGCATGAATCACTCATCCCAGCTGTAATCAGAACCGCGCATGTTTCCCCGAATGTAAGGGGCAGGCCAAAAGCAGTCAGGATAACAGTGCGCGGTCAGACCAGTAACTACAATAGAAGTGATTCCCGATAATATGATAGAAAGTGTATGGTGTTCCATTCAATGTGCTCATTCGAAAGTAATATACGTTTGTGCCTACTATAGACCACCCCATTCCGATGTACACTCAGTATTAGAACTCGAGAAACAGATCAGGTCCATTAATTCCCATAGTAACGAACGACAGATTATTGTAGGTGGAGATTTCAATACACCATCGATAGATTAGAAGACGTATTCATAAGCCTGGGGGTAGGGACAAAGAAATCTGCGAGTCATTGCTTAACCTGTTCGCATCATACGCACTACATCAAATAGTAAATTTACCTAATAGAGGAGAGAATTTTCTCGATTTACTTGCCACAAACATCCCTGATAAAGTTATTTAAGTTGAAAATGTCGATGGAATAAGCGACCACAAGGTACTGCACGTGAAATTTTCCCTCATTACTGAAAAAAATTTAAATTAAAAAGAAAGATTTACCTTTTTAGTAAAGCAGATTTTAACGGATTTAGGAGTGACTTAAAGACTTCTTTTGAAAAATTCGTGAACATCAGCAAGAATAGTGATACAGACAATACATGGAAAGAGTTCCTCCAAATTACGCGGTCACTTGTCAACAGATATATACCTCATAAGTAAAAGATTGAGAATAGGGAACAAAGGTGGTACAACGCGGAGGTTAGAAAATGTTTAAAACGTCGAGTTAGCCACGCGAAACTAAGAAAAATGAAGAAAAATGTAGCTAATAGCGACCTAAAAAATACTATCGAACATTATAAAATTTATAAATCAGCCGCAAAAACAGCCCTTAGAAAAGCGTTTAGTGAATTCGGGAGAAAGGTACTCGGAGAACAACTAGAGGGAAATCCGAAAGCATTTTAGTCATATGTTAGGGAAGTACAGGGAACTAAAAATTCAACGGTTAATTCCTTGAAAAACGATAGAGGCGAAATACCAACTTCCAGTTTAGATAAGGCTAATTTGTTGAAATATTTTTTTCAGAGCGTTTTTAATCAATCTAAGCGTAGTTTGCACGAAACCATACCAGACCGATTTCAGCAACCAATGCCCCCGTTCAATATATCTTGTAGCAGAATCGTATCCTTACTAAAG
Organism: Ceriagrion tenellum; assembly: GCA_963169105.1. Taxonomy (NCBI): domain Eukaryota; kingdom Metazoa; phylum Arthropoda; class Insecta; order Odonata; family Coenagrionidae; genus Ceriagrion; species Ceriagrion tenellum. Next base: position 3,963,742 of record OY720641.1, on the reverse strand, counting down.
AACAATAGCTCGATCAAGTCCTCAGGTCCTGATGAAATTCCAGCTCGTGTGTATAAAGAATTACCTAGCTCTCGAAATGGCTCCGTATCTTAAAGTAATATTTAATAAATCCCCCGAAGAACACGCGGTTCCCAAAGACTGGAAGATAGAAACTGTGATCCCAATTTATAAAAGCGGAGATAAGGAACAGGCATGTAATTATAGACAAATATCATTAACGTCACTATCATGTAAAATTATAGAGCATATAATAGTTACATCAATAATGGAACACCTCGACAGCCAGGATTTATTGATAACAAACCAGCATGGGTTCAGAAAGGGACGGTCTTGCAGGACTGGATTAGGTCTTTTTGTTCACGATATTTTAGTTTCCGGAGAAGGTAACGTACAGGCAGACGCAGCGTTTCTTGACTTTAGAAAAGCGTTTGACAAGGTTCCCCACTGTAAGTTACTCGCGAAGTTAGCATCATACGGAATAGATAGTAATATAGTAGGCTGGATAGGAGACTTCTTACATGAACGCGTTCAAAGGGTGGTACTATATGGTGTCAGCTCAGACGAAGTAAAATTTTCATCGGGTGTTCCCCAGGGAAGCGTGATAGGCCCAATTTTCTTCTTCTCTACGTAAATGACTTGAATACAGTTGTGAAAAATTGCAAACTCCGTTTTGTTGCCGATGATGTAGTGGTGTATAAGGAAATTAGAAATGAAGAGGACAGTCAGTCTTTAGCTAAGGATTTAGATGCGATTGATGATTGGTGTGATAGTTGGCAGCCAGAAATAAATTTGAATAAATGCGCGATAATGAACTTTTGGAAAAAGAATGGCTTTCCCCGGAATAATTATTGCATCAAAGAAAATAAAATGTCTAACGTAGAATCTATTAAGGCTTAGAAATACTTAGGCGTCACCATCACTGAAGACATGTCATGGGGGAAACAAATCAGGGAAATAACTAGTGTAGCAACCCGTAGATTAGGTTTCGTAAAAAGGGTTCTAGGCAAATGCGATGAGAGAGTACGAGAAAGAAGCTATTTTACACTGGTCAGGCCTCATTTGGAATATGCCGCTAGTATATGGGATCCGTACGAGGAAGGTTTGATAAAATTATTAGAGCGCGTGCAAAGGAGATCCGCTAGATTTGTTAAAGGCCGTTATGATAATTGTATAAGTGTTACGAATTTAATAGAAGAACTAGGATGGGAATTACTATCAGAAAGCAGGTCAAAATTTAGGTTAAACCTTTTAAGTAACTTCGAAATCGATTTGTTCAGAGATGACGTTAGATATTTATTAAGAACCCCTGCGTATTATGCTAGGTTTGATAAGAATAACAAGATTAGAGAGATAGATTGTCGTACTGATAGATTTAAAAAGTCATGCTTCCCGCGTACCATAAGAGAGAACAATAGGCAGCGTAGCAAAGGGATAGGTCGGTGAAATACAGTTAAAGTAATCTGTAGTGCATGATGCATGTAATAACAACCAATAATCCCTTCCTTATTATATAGATACTAACCATCTAGCTGCATGTGTCCCTATTATCTAGCATGTCTCCATTAAATATCCTTGTTGCATGTCAATAGTGCATATTTGGTGATTTCACCCCCTGCCACACACCCTCGTGGTGGCTCGCAGGGTATTACGTAGATGTTGATGTAAATCTACATCTACGAAATACCGTGCAAGCCACCACTAAAATACATGGCACGGGGTGATTCCACGCCAGGCATGCAGCACTCATCTTAGTTCAAATCAGAACCAGAGCATGAGTATATCATGCCGAAGATTGCATGCGAGGTTAGTATCTGAAATTCATGTTAAGATATATAGCGCTACTGAAAATTCCTATTTAACCTAGTCAGTATCCTAGAACTGATCTATCCCAACTATTATGGTCCCTTATTGAACGCGGAAAAAGTGACATTTTAAATCCATTGGTTCTGCAGTCTCTTTCCTTAATCTTATTCTTGTAATCGTTCCTACCATAACAGTTTGGCTCTAGCAAAATATTTTGAACGTCCGGAAAAAAATTAACTACATCAAACAAAAGATTTAACCTATACTTTTCTCTCCGATTAGACAGAGATTCCCACCCTAATTCCCGGAACAACTTAGTAACACTACTATTTTTATCATAACAATTTTTAACATATCTAGCAGCCCTCCGCTCTATTCGATCTATATCTGAAACTAGTCCTACTTTGTAAGGGTCCCATATATACTAGCGGCGTACTCCAAGCGAGGTCTTACGAGAGAAAAGTAACATCGCTCCTTTACTCTCTCGTCACATTTTCCTAGTATTCTTTTAATAAATCCTAATTTTCTATTTGCCTGTCCGCAAATTTCACGTATATGCTTCCCCCACGACAAGTCCTGAGTAAGGGTCACACCTAAGTACTTAACTGACTCTACATTTAGCTCGCTTAACATGCGACCATGTAGTACACTACTTAAGATACAACTAATGGTTAGTATTCTTTATGCGACTGATGAATAGTACTACAAGATCCTTAATAATGCAAGAGATATATCATGATGGAAATTGCATGGGAGGCTCGTAGCTAATAATGACATCAAGATATTTATACAAGCGACATACATATACATACTTTCCACAAGCAGTATTAATAGACATTAAACTCGCGTAACGACTAGAACTGGTATTCGTGAATGTGCAAAAATAACTATGAAAAAACTCGTATAATTGAGTTGCATCACTTCAGCCGAAACTTTCGACGCCATGTCACACTTGGGACCCGGTGCAGCGGTCTCAAGTGTGACTCGATGACACCCAACTTCACCGCTAGGGCGATGACTCGATGGTGACGCGAACATCCAGTGTGCGTTCGTCGTCCCCCTCAAGGGGGCGGTGAGAGTAAGCATTGAGGAAGTGACGTGCATTACCGGCAAGGGTGTTGGAAGAGAACGACTCCTTTGCCAATATTCGCCCCCACGCTCCCAAGTGGATTCCCGGCAAAAAGGAAACGTCCATCCCGAGGAGTTGACGCGCCCTCGTCTTCCGAGGCGAAGAAGTTGAAGGTTGAACAGCCACGCTTTGGGAATTCCAGAACGAGGACGGATGGCACGAGCGCCAAGTGGGTGTATTCTTATTGTACGCATCTACGCAATCCCCACAATGGTGTGTGATGACAGGTTTAAAACGTCGTATTTCCCGCAATCAAAAAGAGACAATAATGGCTGCGTTAGGACTTTGAAGTAGGTTTATTGACAGGTGGTGTATTTGATCAATTCATGTGCTTTCTAATGCATTTTCCTAAATATGCCGAGTAGTGCTAACACCATGTTTTGCATGTTCCCTGCATGACTCTCGTGTCACGTTTACATAGTTACATTATATATTAATTTAGCCATTTCGGTAGCATCCTTCACCTCGACAGCAGTCTTTATTGGACATAAACGGCAAAGTAGTCACCAAAAGCATCGACAAAGCCAACTTACTAAACCAGTACTTCTAAGGTGTATACACTAAGGATGACACAACACACAATATAGACATTCCTGACTTTATCAATCCGATAGCCGACATAAAAATTCAACGCGAAGGAATGACTAAACAACTGCGTTTGATTAAAAGTATCAAGTCTTCAGGTCCTGAATGAACACCTGCACGCGTGTGCGAGGAGCTAGCGCTACAGATTACAGCATTCTTAGAAATTATACTTAGCAAATCATTATCCGGAGGCAAGGTACACCAAGAATGGAAAATAGCCAACGGCAAACCGATATTAAGAAAACTAAAGAGAAATAACCGTGGAAATTTCCGGCCTTTAACGATAACATCACTTTTATGCAAGATCCTCAAACACATAGTCGTTAGTAATATTATAACATTCCTGGATAATCGTAACTTTTTACACAGCAGTCGGCATAGCTTCCGTTAGGACAGGTCCTGCGAAACGCAGCTTGCGCTCTTCCTTCATGATATCCTAAAATCAGGTGAATCGATTAAACAAGTCGACGCGATATTCCTTGATTTTAAGAAGGCATTTGACAAGGTTCCTCACAAAAAACTCATAGATAAATTGAAATCATGGGGAGTTAATAGAAAAATAGTGAACTGGATAAGGAACCTTCTCAGTGATCGAAAACAAAAAATAGTTATTGATGCCTTTAGCTCTGATGTGGTAGAATTCACATCCGGTGTTCCTCAAGGAAGCGTGATTGGCCCTCTTTTACTCATTATTTATATTAATGACCTAAGTTGAAGAGTTTGCAATAAATTAAGATTATTTGCAGACGATACAGTTATCTACCGTGAAATAAGCGAAGAAGCGGACTTTGAAGTTCTGTCAGCTGACCTTAACAACGTTCATTGGTGGTGCCAGGAGTGGGGGTTAGAATTAAATATCAGTAAATGAACCACAGTTCACTGCCTGCGAAAGTCATCACACAAATGCCATGCCTACACTGTGGGTGGAGTAAACAAAATCTTCAGACACAGTGAAATATCTTGGAATCACCTTAACATCTGATATATCGTGGGGATCACACATACAGACACATGTGGAGCAGCATTAAAAAAAACTAGGTTATATTAAGCGTATAATAGGAAGATCCTCGGATGAAAAAGTAAAAAAAGAGAGAATACTTTGCTCTGGTTAGGCTACACCTCTAATATGCCGCAAGTATTTGGGACCCTGGACATAAAGATTTAATCAATAAAATTCATACAATACAAGGAAAAGCAGCATGTTTGGTAAAAACTGCTACGAACGAACATACAGTGTTTCAAAACTGTTAGAGGGATTTAGCTGGGAGCCCCTAGAGACTCGGAGGCTACACGCTAGGCTTAGGTTGCTTGAGAAATTCAGAACTAATGTTTTTCAAAACGACACAGAGAATATTATCATGACGCCTCACTAAATGAAGAAGCGATAAAATAAGAAAGATACACTGCCGGACAGATAGGCAAAAAAACTCATTCTTTCCGCGCACAGTAAGCGACCGCAATAAAAACTGAGCTCCACTAAATACACTCCCATTATACATGTTGCGGCGGCTCGCAGGGTTGTATGTGGATGTAGAGGAGAATTAGAGACAAATAGCCTGACAGATTTATAATTGAAGATTAAGTAAATAGCGTGAGGGAAGGGCAGACCATGAAGGGCATATATGAAGGCAGTTGAGGGTGATCTAAAATGGTGGAACATCAGGAATACGAATACTTAAATTACACTACCATTTGCAGCGTAATTCGCCAATCATGATGATAAAAACTAGTAACTACGCTACTCTTCGTGGATGAGGCCTGTAATGTGCAAATATCATGTGTACAATCTACAATCGATGTTGAAACTTCGATTATTGATGAAATATAAAAAGACTGCAAGTACTAATCTTAAGGTAAAGTTTCACCAGCATGTGCTAACCAATACTCAACCGGTGCTACGGAAACTATGAGAATTAATGAGTTTTGCGAAAGCACAAATATGTAAATATTTGCACAGGAAGAAAGTGAACGTGCTTTATGTGATGCGTGAAAAATTACGACAAAGACATTATAAATAACTAGCAACGCCATCTATTGAAAGACCTATCTACCAAGTCTCAAAGTCAGTCATAATGGTAGTTAATAAATAAGGAGAATAGTAGGTTTGAATGACGGTGTCTATCAAAATTAGTTCGCTGAGGAGTTTCAGAATCAGAAAAGATTAAAAATATCCCCGGAGAGTGGAAATTCTTAACTGAAAAATAAAATACGAGAACTCATGCTCTGGGAGGGCAATACCTGCAAAGACATGAAACTGTTACAGCCAAAGAGGATAAGACGTACCCTATAGCAAAAAGTAATCGTAATTCATGGCCGCAAAAGACTTGCAGGGGTGCACACTAGAATATAAACGCAAAACAATAACAGATAGGTCACTAAGCCTTCTCTATCCACTAATAAGTCTGTTTTGACTAATTCGACGCCATCTCCAACGAGATACCGTAATTTCTATTTCATCGGGTCTTTTCAAGTTTGTAAGCCGTCGCTTGTTTAAAAATTTACCCAGATTTCCTTAATTTATTTTTACTTTTCTTGGCAACAACTCGCGAACAAGGTCACCGATTTGCTTCGGTTCAGAAGGAGTGGGTATAGCACATCAAAATCTCGAGTCGCTCTCCGAAGAATTTTGTTGTCGCCCAAATCAGCGGATTCCCAGGGTCATAGTATTGGAAATGATCATCTTGTGTAAGTCGTATCACCATTTTCTTTCTAGAATAATACTTCTTGTCTAATTTATATCACGTATTCATCTCGAAAGATGAAAATGATCGGAGTCCGTACTCTGCTCAACCATAGTCCAACTTAAGGGTTGCCTGAGTGAGAGTTTTTCCTGGTCATTCTGAAGATAATCATCATTTACCATTGTTTCCAGCCAAAGAGCGTGTCTGTTTTATTCATAAGCTTTTCTACTTTTTCTGCCATCCCATCATTTCTCTTCTCTCTCTGTTCCTCAATCCTCCCACTTCTCTACGCTTTCTTCCATTCCTTACACCCATCAACCTCGTGGTCCTCATCGCGGCCGTTGATCTTTTGTTTTTCCACTTCACATACCTTTCTGAACATTCTGCCAGTTCCCATACTTTATACATGCCCAAGCTAATGAGTAAACTGATGAGTAATAGAACTTTTTTGGAAAGTTGAGAAATCACAAAAACTACGTGTCGTTTTATTTCCGATGATATCTTTGCGGTTTGGCTAGAGTTATGGAAAGTGACTGATCATTTGTTGAAATTGGGCATATGATATTTTTTTTACATAACGAGGCCATTTTCAACGAGTTCAACGTGAAGTTATTACTTCCTCGAACTAATTTACACCGTAGTTTAATTTAAAATTGAGCCATAGGCTATTTAGATCACCTGATTTACGATCAAATTGTATACAACAAATTAGAGGGGCATTAACACGCAATAATTGTTCATCATTTCATGGAATGAAATAATTGGTGGTTCTCTGGGGCCGTATTATTTACTTAACGAAAAATAGTACTCCCACAAATGAAAAAGTAACTTGGTTTCTCTCCACAGATTTCAATTTTTTGAAAGCTCTTTTCAATATATGAAAGATATTTCACCCCGTAAGATATTTTCATCCCAGCGCTGAAGAACTTTGCCTGATCGTACAGTAAAAATAATAAAACTAAGCATGCACTAAGTGTAGAAGAAGTACGACGTAACATACTATTAAAAACCTAACGGATGGTATCTAACGTAGTGATTTCAAAGTAGCACAGAAGGCAAATATATTGCCGTGGAAGCAACTGACTGAGAAGTAACATGTTTTCACCGCATGTGCACTTGTGGATATAAAGGTAGGGGTAGAATTAAGCGATTACTAAATTTAATGTCGGATAAAAACCACTTTAAAAATTAAGCTTCCTGTTATAGATATAAATAAATACAAAGTTTAAATATGTAGCCATGGCAGCTCGAAAAATGCTACATATTACGTGTAGCGTTGAAAGGAAATTATAAACAATTATCCAAGGATAACAGCGTAGTATCTATCGGAGCCCGAAAGTGGTATGTATCAATAAACTGTAGAAATAACATTTAATCGAGATATGATTGAAAGGTTACCCTTTACATCAATCACAGCTCACAAAGGATAACATCTTCACAGGTAGTCTATAATTGGAGTCTGAGGATATAATAGGGAAACGGAAACGGGCTTATAACATTTGAATGATGAATGGTATCCTGTGCACATCTGGGAGTGGATAAATGCGTCTCTTACTCCTCATCGGGATGGTCAGGTGAGACGAAAGTCCAACCCCCTAAAACTGCAGGCCTTTGGTCCCGTATTCATCTCATTAATGATTACGCACGACCAGTCACCGTAACATGTGCCTCGCCATACAAAGGCTTGCATGCAATCGCATTTGCCAAAGCACGCCTCTCCTCATCGTACGCCGCGAATACCTAACCGATCGTTTGGCCCACACATCATCCCTCCATCCCGCACCGAGCGAATTTGGTGTCGGTCAAAGACTAACGCCGCAAGTACGAGCATTTGCACTCTAAAACCGGTCAAAAGTCAAAATCGCCAATTTCAGTTGAAACCCTTTCAAAAGTATTTATCTTCAAGTTCGAGAACCGATCCTTCTATCGGCAGCAAAAACCTTCCCTTCCGCTCACGCCCTCTTGTTGCACAGTCAGTCGAAACCCAGACATAGTCGAAAACGCATCTACTAGTTCGTGTGCTCTTGTGTGTGAAATTAGTTACTCTTGATATTGTGGTTAAGTTTAGATTAAAAAAACACCTATTGTATATGGGAGTGAAATGCATGTGCATTATCTTACAACATTATTTTATTGTTTTCTTGTTAAAATTGTACTTTTATAGACGGAATTTAAATGGATATTTTTTTGCCTCAAAATTTTGAGATATCAATGTTTTCATTTACACGTCGGATCTTTTCGAGCTATATTTCTTTTACAGACATGAAATTTAGACTAATGACAATTGTTTAACGCAATAATATTGTCCACCCTCATCCGCCATTCTCTTTTCTTATTCATTCAAACTTAAATGTGAAATTAGTTAACCTATTGCAACATAGCAATTTTCGTTTTGTCTGGAAGATTCTTTGGAAACAGTCAAGGAATTTACGCCGTCTACAAAGTGAAATCAGCCAGTATAGAGGTAGCGAGACAGGGTGGCAGTCCCCAACGCAAAGCCCGACGTCACAGCATGGAATAATTCCATGGAAGGGGTCGACAAAAGGGCAGAGGAGAGTGGGTAGCACATGGAATATAACGCTGTCAACATACAAGTGATTTTAACTTAAGATGTTTGGAGAAATTTTTATTTATGCTCAGAATTGCGTGAAATATTGTATGCGTATTTTCATTAGTAATATTTCTATTTTAAATAAAAAAATTGCACCTATTCGGTTTTCTAACATTTCAATTCTATTTTATGACGCACTTATGATACATAGCACATTTACCAATTTTCGAAACAGCAGGCGAAACTGTTGTCGTCAAAAACAGCAACACGGTGAAATACCTAAAAATCCAGTCAATATCATCGGAGCACCGCGGAAGCCTTCGCATCAACGTACATCAATATAATTTAGCTAAAATTTCGAATGCTGCGCCGAACACTCTAATCGATGATGGAAAATTTTTAAAATATAAAGCTCGCATCATTTCCATTACTGCCTGAACTATAAGTTCTAACTCGTTAAAAAATATAAAATCCGAAGATTCTTGCGAAATTGAGTGGAATTTATGCATGATCCATACATGAAAAACTTTGCCATTTTCCACAATAAAAGTTAAGTTATATTGTGGAAAATTGTAAAGTTTTTCAATTATGCATCGTTAACAAATGCACTTAAGTAAAATGTGGTCCAAGAATTGTTTCCGACTTATAGACGGATTATTAAAATGTGCACTCAAAGCCCAAAAATTACCGCTCCAACACATTTAGAGGGTAGAAATGTGACAGCAGCGCCTTAATGGCCATTAATTCTCCAAGGGGGAAACTGATGTCACAACGCGTTTGTACATTGAATAGGGGAACTCAACGATTTGTGCTTTACTCCTTCATTAAAATGATCACACAGATATATTGCAGAGCATGACTACATATTTTTTCTTTGTAATCTAAGAACAGAAAAAACATTAAGAGAATATGGGATTGATAGCCATGTCCCTATTTATACTTGAAATTTAGACGATGGGGAAAGAGTAGAAGACATCAAATCCTTTGATATATGGCGTCATGCTGTATACTTAAAATCTAAAGGACCATTTATATTTCTATTTAGAAAAATGAACATGAAAAAAGCTTGTGGATATCTCTCGACAACAATGAAGTCCAGTGGTGAAAATTAATTGAAACATCAAACAACATGGAAAACATTGAAACATCAAGGAATCCTGAATACAATAATTCGAAGGAGATGCGGAATGCACGAATTGTAAAAGAATGAAAAAATTAAGAAAAATGATATATAATTCGATGAACATGGCCTCATTATTAAGAAAAAGGCATCAACCTTCTAATTATAACAAAATGTCCTCCATATACCATTTCATTTTGGAGATATTTGTCAAAATTTGCCAATTCCTACAGGAAATCGTACTTACTACAAAGGGTCATGGTTGGATAAGGACACGTACTACAATTAATTACTCCAATTAAAATAAGGAATTACCAACGGACACATCTCGTCAGAAAAATGAGAGTTTGTAGCTAGCATTACATCTCAATTATTAATAAAAATAAAATCAAATAACCACCTTCATAATAATTTTTATAAATCCGCAAAAAAACTTGATTTCGAAGGTGAAAAAGTAAAAGAGGGATGATACTTTGCTCTCATTTGGCCACACCTCGAATACGCCGCGAGCATTTGGGACAATGGTCGAAAAGATTTTTCCAAAAAAATTAATAAAATACAAAGGAAAGCAGCGCGCTTCGTTAAAAAATGCTACGAGCGTACATATAGTGTCTCACTACTTTTAGAGGGATTAAGGTGGGAGCCCCTAGAGACTAGAAGGCTACACGCTAGGCTTAGCTTCCTTGAGAAATTTGGAACTGGTCTGTTTCAGAGCGACAAAGAGAATATTATCATGAAGCCTCACTACATCTCTATTTCTGACAGAAGTGATAAAATGAGAAAGATACTATGCCGAACAGATAGATACAAAAGCTCGTTCTTTCTGCGCACAATAAGCGACCACAATCAAAACTGAGCTCCACTATATACACTCCCATAATTCACGTCATCATCTTACCTCCCAAAACCTTACCCTTACATCTTTATGCGGCTGGTGACCTAACACCCCCTGCCACACGCCCATCCGGCGGCTCGCAGGGTATATTTACATGTAGATGTGTTTTCGGCGTACGGAATGTAAAAAGTGGTCAAAGTTAAACCTTATATTGTATTCATAGTTAACTACTGAGCAATTTAGTCATTTAAAATATTCTTTTGCATCATTACTGTAAAGATATTTAAATATGGCTGCATAAAGTTGTTTAAATTCAAAAATGAAGGTACATCATGGCCTCCAGAATGGCGACGCAAAAATCTCGCACAAACGACCTTTCCTCTGTTATGCGCAGCGAATGACCAATTGCTTAGCGGATTTGGGGGTGGTTTTAATATTCCCGCCAGTCGCCCGGCGATATTGGCACGTCAAGAGGGCAAAGACTTCCTGCGGCCCGCAGACGCCAAAGCTTTTAAGGAGGTACCCATTGACACTCTATTGAGTGTCTGACCTCATATAAACAACCCATTCACGCCTCAGTCAAACCCTCTCGCCACACCCCACACCCCCCCCTCGTTCCCTCCTCCTCCTCCTGTCCCCCTCTTCCCGTCTCTTTGCATCTCAATTCTCTTCATACACCACTCCCCCCCCACCAAATCACCCCGTCACTTCCGCTAGCTCGGTCGAACTCTCGAAGACGACGCTGTCCCAAGTTGGCGATTTCTGCGCCTGCGTGGGAGTTGGGTCCTTAATAAAAGAAACGCCGAAATATCAGATTCAAATTATGATACATGAGACAATGCACATAAACGTTTTGGAAACGAAGATTTACTGCCAAAGTTAAAAAAAGAATTGAAATGAGTCAATTACGTTAACTTTTCTTCGGGTCTTTTCTTCCGGTTTGCCTGGTATAGAAACGATTTCAATTCGGTCCGACCCACCGCACTGGGTAAACCCCTGTCTTGCTTAAACCATTAGCCTGTCCTTTGGAGGCCGCTCAGTTTACACTTGAGAAATAAGATTAAGAAATGATAATGGGTGCAGAAGAGTAGAAGAGGAGAGAACCATATGGAACACCATAGAAAAAGGAAGAACGAGATGGATTGGACACACCCTGGGACACAATGGGTTAATAAAGAACATTATTGAAGGCAGAATGGAGGGATATGTACCCAGAGGAAGACCCAGTCTGAATAAGTTCAAGGACCAAATAAAGAGGAGAGTACATAGGAAGAAATACGAGGGGGTAAGGGAACTAGCATTAGATAGGGAAGAAGGGTGGAGGGTGGCAGTCAACCAATTTTAGGATTGACCAAACCAATAATGGATAAGACTATACCCACTCACCCTTACCCCCCATCTCAATTTTGACCTCTTCATTCCCACCTTGAACCCTCTATCACAAAAAGAGAAAAAAGTACCTGCTTTTTGGCAAAATATAGGCGTGTTATCTACTATTTTCCAAACTTACAAAACAATCAATCGAGGATCGATAATAGGAAACATGTAGGTATTCATTTTATTGTTCCTACACCAGACAAAACTGAAGAAAAGATATAAAGAAAATATAAAAAAATAAAGACCGAACCTTAAAAAATCTCGAGCCTGTCCGGAATTTGAACCCGGGACATCTCGCACCAAAAGTGAGAATCATACCCCTAGCCAACAGGCCGTTACTTGTAACCAAAGACGTCTTCCTTCACAATTCCATACAAAGTTAATTTAAGACGCTTCGAATTCCACACTTTCAATTGTTTTGGCCAGCCACCACACGCCGTTTTCATCCATGGAAATTTCTCGAACAGACACACCTGATTTGGGAACGCTTGTATAGATTTTCTTTACAAAAGCACGACATCACAGAAGGGCATACGTCCGGTACTTCTCATCACAAAGTAAATCTTCTCGGTACCTGGAACATTTGACTCGGAATAAGTGCTTTATCGTGCACACTTATCTGATTGGCAATAGATCCAATTAAGGTAGTTTGAGCGAAAGAGTTCCCCAGCAATGGAGACCATTTTCGACTAAGCGTTTTAATTTCAGCAGCTGTGGGAAGGATGAATTAAAGATTGCAACAATAATGGCGCAATAATATACTTTCATGTGACTGAAAGCCTGAGTATTTAAATAAAATAATCAATATAAGTCTTTAATTTGACACATTTTTTTCTTGCGGCACGTTTAAAATTCCTTTACAACGTAAGCTTTTCCGCATTTATGAAAGAATAACTGCCTTGGCAATATGATTCATTTTCAAAAACAGTTGAAATAACATGCGAACTACACACTGTTAATTTTTTTACAAGATCCAGGTGTTGGAAATTTCTCATTTTTTAAGTAAGGTCTCACTGTCGCGCAAATACGAACCATTTCCTACGTAAAAGGACAGGTATTTATCATTCATATAAAAAATATCGGACAGTGGGTAAGGGACTGATATTTTGGTATGTTTGGATGGGTAAGATATTTTTCTTTGTAATGAAACCAAATTTGTTCATTTCTATATTAGATGATAAATCACTCAAACTATACCTTAATTTATGAGTTAAATTTTAAATAAGTTATAATGCAATGCAATTGTTCACTTCTTTGGATGTTGTGGGTGAACTGAATGAACTACACTACTAAATGTCAGCATCTATGTCAACCAAACGCTGACGAAAGACAAATATCCAAATAGGGCGGATCAGGGAGCTGTGTGTCAGTTTGTAACGTTAACAATAAACGTATTCCATTAAATTTTCTCCATAAACATTTGAGTAATGTTTTTCCGTGATATGAAATGACGATACAAATTTATCTTTTTTTATATGAAAAAATACATTACTAACCGAAGAGCCATATTAATCGAGTGTGACCGTGTCATCAAGATACACCGCGTTTACACATATGTACCTAGTGATTATGATCCGCGAATGGTTGAATAAATACAAAATAAACGATTGTATTATTCCTGATTTTTTTCTATTTAAAAAAAACATATACACTGATCCGATTTACCTCATGATAATTGAAACTATCTTAATGCTTTTTCATGAATATCATAATTATTTTTTTACCAGAGCGACTTTTCGTTAACTTTCGGATCTCTCACTCAGGACCGTGCTTCTGGGCAGGCTTGTATTTCAAGATTTGCGCCTTTTTAAATGTTTTTTCCTAAAGACGGATTATACTTTCCAAAGACGTCCGTTATTTTCATGCATTGAAATATTACAAACGGCGGAATGAACACTCCAAAACATATATACTTGAAACCAAGTTTACATTTTTCTCTCGCTAAACATTTAACAATCAGAAAACCATTGTGCGGAAAATTTTCGGGAAATAACGTCTTGGGCTTATTTGTCAAAGGTATAGCACTTCAATATTGATATCATGTATAATTAATTCTTCCCCATTGCTGAAACTATAGCAAAAATGGTGAAATAATAATAGTTGTCTTATTCTTCATTTTTTTCAGTTCAGTTCAATTCAGTGGAATTTAACAGAGACTGGCTCTCCTCTAACTCCACTTACACGGTAAATACATTTTACTGGTCAAACGAACCTATCTTGAAATGTACAAGATAATTTATGTAATTAGAGCAGGTTTTAACCTTCGTCAATTTAATCAGACGATCGCACAGCCGTTTATCTAATTTACATTTAAAGTTAAACTCTTGTGATGTGGTGACTTTTGTGGCGTCACTCTTTGAGTTTGACGAGGCGTGGAGTGTGTGGCCGTGGTTCACGTCAAGATGGTGTGGATACGGACGTCGAGAAGTTCTTTTGGAAGCCAGAAGTGTTGAAAAGTACTTTTTTGTGACTCCTTTTGATTTGGTTTTGCTGAATTTTGTTTTCAAGAGAGGCGCGGGCTTCGTCGTGGCTAACGTGAGTGCTTCCCGTACCCGAAATGTGCCACTGTTCCCCTTTTTTAAAGTATAAATTTAAATTTTAACGGTACATATTTCCTCATTAAATGCATACATTCGTTGGTACAATGAAGTGTACTGTGTACAGCATCCTTCACGAGAGTGGAAAAATCGGTCAAATCCCTGAAATAAAATTTTTCCAAGTGTCAATCAAAATTTTTTGAGAACGCGTTGCATTGATAGATTCAAGTGAATAAGTACATTATGCACAAAATTTCCTGAATGAAAAAAATATGAGGTCATTATAAAGGTAGTTTTGTGCCTTTTTTTCTACAACGCCGTGAATAACCATTAATTAAAACTGCCATGCATATCCGCACAATGTAAATGCACTGTTATTAACACCGAAGAAAAAGTTTATGCTATTTTTTGCCCCCTTCAGAGGGTTCTACCACATTAATTTTTTAAGGCAATAATTGCAATAGGCCTGTCCTCTTCGCTTAAAGTTGTCCCACAAAAATTGTAAATAAATTTTGCATGGACCTGAATCGCGGGCCAAAAAACCGTCATCGGCGTGTCATAATTGGCACGAATGGTAAGAGTTTCCCACCACTGGCCTAAGAGAATCTACCTTCAAATGATCTGGTATTTTGGATATCACAACGCATGCAAAGAATACATGCAACGTAATTTCGCAGAATATCTTATACCACGAATAGGCGACTCACCCTTTAAGAAAAGTAGACCATTTCAAGTACCTGAGATCCGTCAAAACAGCTACGGTCTCTATGGAAAAAGACATTGAAAACCGAAAAGAAACTGGACAGCAGAATTGGAGATAACTAACCGGAATTCAATGCCATGCCAAGATGCCAATAGAAGTCAAGGGAAATCACAGTGACGACATCAGGCTTAGCTTGATGAAATTTGTCCATATTTAATAAAATACTTTGTACTATTCCACACGTTAGGTTTAGGTTGCTTGAGAAATACACAACTGATATTTTTCAGAGCGACATAGAGAATATTATCATGACTCCTCACTACATCTCTAGATCTGACAGATGCGATAAAATAAGAGAGATATTCTGCCGAACAGATAGGGGAAAAAATTTGTTCTTTTTGCGAACTATAAGCGACCACAATAAAAATTGAATTCCACTAAATACACTCCTATAATACATGTCACCATTTCATCTCCAAAAAACTTACACCTTTACACGGCTGGTGACCTAAAACAGGGGGTGCCACACGTCCATTCAGCGGCTCGCGGGGTATTATGTAGATGTAGATGTAGAAATGACGCAGCAACGCATAGAGTGGCGAAGAAGGACCAGGAGGGCCGGCCCCAAGAGAAATGGGAAATATCAAAATAGTAAGAAGAACAAGCGAAATATTTACTGCCGCGAAGCGAAGCATAAGCTAACAAAATATTCAGAGATTCAAACTGCTAAACAATGCGCTCCATACTCCTCAGTCGTGAATGGGAAAATAGCTTGAGGTATTCTTTAAATTTATTGTTTGATGGAGAGATTTGGGTGTGCCGATGCCGTTTGAAAATCGCGCTCGGAATTAATGGGTGCGCGGGCCGCTACGCTGACGGAATGGAAATCGTGGCAGGGCTTAAATGCCACTTGGCATCCATGCACGGGATGTTTTCTGGCGAACACTTAATAGTCGCCCGCTGGATGTGACATCCGGCATTAGAAGGACCCAAATTCATTCGGCGTCCGCGTTTGATGATGAGGCCAAACTTTGGCACTCCGCCTCTCGAAGAGGGTAACGTTTTGAATTAGCCAAACTCAATTTCATGACGGATGTGTATTATTTTATGAGTACTATAGCGCATGTAAATTAAAAAATGGACTACATTGTATAGAGCCCTAATGACTCATTCCGCCGCGTAACTAAGTTTCAGGTTTAGTTGGGGAAAATCGATTTCTAGCCCCCCGCATTCCAGCAAAGAGCACAGTGCGGGTTAGTGGCAGCACTTCGGAGTCATCTGAAATAAATTCTGGTGTTTGGCAGGGAGACGGGCTCTCCACAATCCTATTTAATGTTGCGGTAGAGGAAGCACTAGACAAAGTAGCAGAGATGGACCTTGGTATCAGAATTGGAGCCAAAATAGACGTTATAGCCTTCGCATATGACGTAGCGGCATTTGCAGAAAGTTTAGCAGAAGCGACAAGGCTAACCAAAATACATATGGAAGATACGGAAAATAGAGTTAAAGATAAATGACTCAACAACAAACTACGTGCATTTCTCATGAACTCCAAAGGAAAATGTAGGTTCCCTACACATAGAGGGGCATGAGTTTAAAAAAGTCGACCATTTTAAATACTTAAAGAGTTTTTATATCAAATGTCAACAGAGAAGAATCATAGATACAAAACAGATTAAATCTAGTCAATAGATGTTTGCATACATGTCACAGACTCCTAGCTTCTAATTCCCTGACGTATCAAACAAAAATTAGATTGTACAAAACAAAAATCTGCCCTGTATTGCTGTATGAATCCGAGAGATGGGAAATGATTAAGAAGGAGGAGAAAAATGGATTGTGTAATTGAAAACAAGATGTTACGAAAGATCTAAGAGCCTACAAACGGACAAGAAAGGTGCAGAAGATAGTACAATAAGGAAATAATCAGCCTTTGCAATAATGCCGTAAATGAAGAAGAATGAGGTTGGCAGGGCACTTGTTAAGAAAAGAGAACGGGTGTGTGATGGAGGAGGTGTAGAGAAGAAATCCAGAAGGAAGACGATCCCAGGGATAGACCAAGACAAAGATGGTAGAACCAAGTAAAGATAGATTCGGAGAGGGTTGGAGCTGCGGAGGAGGATGCAATGGACCGAGAGAGATGGAGGGGATGTAACTAATAAAGAGATGGATATGTTGCTTCGGCTAAATATCAACTTGGATATAAATGACCCTGGGAGTATGTAAGAGTAGGCATTCCAACAAAATGCCTTGGAAATTTAAAAAAGTCCGACTAAAATCCTAAAATATTAAAATATACTTCATAAGCGCGAATGGAAATTTTTTTTGTTAGAACATATGGCGTTCATACTGCAGAATTTTCCTATTCACCTCACCTCGACGGAATATTCCCGTTTTAGCCACCAATTAATTTTTTACGCATTCAAATATTTTTGTATGAGATTTTTAAGCAAGGTTTCAGCATATATTTGTATCTGATATGGGAAAAAAGCTTCACTATGGGTTGGGTTTCTTTCAAGCTCACGCAGTCAACATTTTTTGCGGACACCCGATGAAATTTGGGTGGATTTTCTGTTTTTTTCCTTGTACTTTTTTATAACTTCTAATAACCAGGCTGATTTTCCTGTGTAATGGTCACCCTTCTATACCGTCCTTAATTCATCACCTTTCACCACATGCTACAAGCCTTTACGGAAACTCAGAGGGGAATATGATGGTTATCAACTGATAATTTGATACCCATTTTACCTTGTAATTGAAGACGTTAAATTTTTATCTGAAATTTCCTCGTCATCTTTTAGTACTAGTTATTGATAATACCAATTGGCCTACTATTGTGAAGCATATTTAGTAACTGGCATAGTACAAATTTGGATTTTTATGATCCCGTTTTAATTAATCTGCTCCCTAAAAAACTGATAGTCTTATAAAAATTTGTGAATTGGGTGATATCGAGGACACTTCCACAGTTCACCATTAATTTTATACCGTAATCACAGGAAGATGGTTTATTCATCCCAGGACATTAACATAAGGAACTGTTCAAGCAGGGCCCTTCCTTGAGCCCCCCCCCCCTTGGGGGCCCCCCATTACGCCTCTCCGTATCTTTTCACCATATCAAAAAGGACGGTAGCGCTCACTTTTTGGACCACTTTCCGTGGTATTTGCTGAATAATCTTATTTTGTCATAAATAGAAACTTACCACTTTCGACCATTTTCGGGCTTTACCATTGCGAAGAGTAATTTTTTAAAAGATCGTAGGCTTTCCCGGTGAATACTATAGATAAATATTTCTCGGGTTTGGCACCGGGTAAGGCTGTTTAAGGCCAACGTTTCGATGAGAAACTCACTCATCGCCATCACTCACGATGACGATGAGTGAGTTTCACATCGAAACGTTGGCCTTAAACAGCCTTACCCGGTGCCAAACCCGAGAACTATTTATCTATAGTAATTTTTTATTCACAACCCATATTATACTTCTCCTGCTGAGAACGTCGCCAGGAGACGGAAGAATAGACTTAAACTTGCATTCAATGCTTGCTAAACGACTGACTGTTGTTGATGAGTTGAAAAAAGACATGAATTAGATATGTTATGAAGGGAGTGGACTTCCGCGCCAGGGACAATTAAAGAGCAATAAATCACTCTGCTAAACACTCACTCACGCACCCTCGTCTTTTTCTTGCCCACCACACGTCCCTCTCTTAACCTAAGTATCGTTTCTTTTCAAATCATTGCATTTACAAATGATGTGGTACGAGGTCACTCGCAGGGGGGCATTTACACCAAGGGTTGAAATTCAAATCATTTTATCGCCAAGGGTTGAAAATATCATTTCTCTTAACCCGGATTCGAACCCGGATCTCCCAATTGCCAGTCAGGTGTGTTTAATTTGTCAATTTCGTTGTTAAATAAACGACTATGATGGGAAGGATAAGGCTTCTGTTTAGCCAAGTGACTTTAATATCTTTCGCGATTTACTCATAAAAGATGTGCAGCGGTTCTGGATTATGTTTATTTGAAATAAATTAAAATGTTATACTTATCTTGAAGCAAGTTTGTCATAAAAATCATTCATCCTAATCCTCGAAAGCACTGTAATAGCATATAACATCAGGTCGCTCTTTGGTGCTATCCTTGTTGCAAGTTTATATAATTGATTCCAATCTTGGGTGGTGAATTTCTCCATTGGACACGACAGAACAGTTAGAGGTCGGGAGGAGGATGCTTACAGTCGTCGGTTGAGACTCTTTCCCAAATGAGAGATTTCATCGCCATCTGCCACAAAAAGTTTTTAAACCTCCCGGCCGCAATTAACCGAGTAATTGAAGTCACGCGATGGTTGTGCACACCCTTGATTAACCATACGGTGTCAATCACCCACGCGATGCAATCTCTTGGACGTCGTCCAAATCAGCCAAGGTCCCTTGGAGGGAGCGTCTGGACCGAGAAGAGCCGTAGTGTTGAGGTGTACGCACTTATAGACTATTCGCAGACAACTTTTCTTTTGATCACCTACAATCCTTGACGAGACGGTGAGGCTTAGCCTGATCGTGTCCTTTGTATTTTTGCCAACATATACTTTTGGCGAAGAGCTCCCAATATCATCAATTAACACGACCCTAAACTTAGATTTTAAATATTGCAATCTGTATGACTTGAAGAATTATGAGAATAGTGAGTCAAAAATTGTAGTTTTCGGCCCGGCGAGTTCCTTCAAAGATTGCACTCCCATTAGTGTGTTTCACGCGTGATGAATATAGGTTTGAAAAGATATATAGCTCATAATAGAATACATATTTTTATATATAAAATTTTCCCAGTGCTATTTCCAGATTAAATTATTCAAGGAAATTTATTGAACACTATAAACAGTAATATTTTCCTCAATAGCAAGTATGAACATCTTGCATTAGGTACGCTAATTACATTATAATGAGTTACTCCGATTGTAAATTTCTAGCTACAATTCATTTAATACTACGCCATATTTTTCCTATATTAAATTTCTGTCTCAATGCCTCTAAGATGCCATTTCTAAAGTTCATTTCCGTTTAAAAAAAATTTTCAATGGACACTTCTAGAGGGCGATTCAAAAAAAATATCTAACTCCTTTAAAGGATATCCACAGCTATTGCAATAAATTCCGAAGTTTTTCCTTGAAACTTGTGCTATGGCTAGACTATTAGGTCAGTGAGATTATATGTCTTTTTATCTCGTAACGGAGGGCATTTATAAGAGGCACGGCGAAGTTCCCTTCCCTACTGCTTCTTCTTCGCCGCTGTGAGCTCCGTACTTGAGGAATGGAGAAAAATTAAATTCTTGAGAGTTTTTACCAGAGCACTATCGTTCCTGTGAGAAATGATATTATCTGCATTTTCCTCAAATTTCCATCTACTTGCCCTATTAAGTCCCACTTATTGTCTCTGGGCAGTCTTGAATCACGTATTTTCTCCATTGAGTCTCTTCCCGCTAGATGCTATCATAAAATTTGTAAAAGGTATTTTTAATAAAGAATTTTCGTTTCACAATACAATTGGCATTATGTAATTGCTTAAAGTAGCAGTAACCACACGCCTAATATGATGCATGGGATGCAAATATTAATATTTATGATGTTATATGAAATATGGGCTAAAGTACAAAGAATTAGGTGAGAAGGTAAACCAATACTGTTGCTGAGAGCAATAAATTACTTACTTCACTTTTACTTCTGTAGAAATTTCAAATGACGTGATATCTCGTCATGGGTACCGTGAGTGTTCCAGATTTCATCCGTGATATTGTGAACGTGATGAAATAGTTTTGTATCATCCATTTTATATATCATGATATGGTAACCGATTTATGATTTTTAACGCTTGAGCAATTAGACCGTGAGAAAAAACTAGAAGAAATCGGTCTGGCGATTGAATATTTGTGGCTTTGAGCTATTTTTTCGTTATGCCGTTTCGCTTATCTGTTTTTTATTTCCCTGATAAAGTACAACTCGTTAAAAAGAGCATAATCCTGCATGGCACCATCTCCGTTACTGCAAAATCCTATCTCATGAAGTACGACATTCATTAAAAATTTGATATTAACATCAACCTCGTTAGAGACAAGAAGTTAGGGCAAAATTGTAACAGAGATATTGTTGGCTATAATTAGGGTAGAACTATATATTTCAAGAACATTCAGTATTAAAAAAACCTGTGTTGGTAGGCTAAATGATGAAATCACATTAGACCGCAGTATGGTCTTATGGATCATTTAAGGTAGTCCGAGCGAGTAATGTAGTAAGGGTGTAGTAACTTTTGGTGTCATTGATTTGGTGAGTAATTTTTCTTTAAAATGAGACCAAATCAATTGATTTCTAAGTAAAATGATATTTCGCTCAAACTACCTTAAACATGGTATGCAAAGGAAAATAGCTGCAAAAAATAGTCAAAAAATTAACCTTAACTAACTACATGAATGTAGATAAGTATCAATCATTTACATACCTTAATTCATCGACTATTTTTAAGGAATTTGCAACGAAAGTAAATATTTTGAGTGAAGTAAGTAATTTATTGCTTTCAGCAAGAATATTAGTTTACCTCCACAACAAATTCTTACAGCGTTAGTCCACATTTAATATTAATATTGAAATCACACATATCATATTAAGTGCGTAGTTACTGTTATGTTATGCAATTACATAATTCCAATTGTATTGTCAAAAGAAAATTCTTATATCCACCTCGGCCATTAGCCAGAATATTGGCTAAAAACCTTGGCCACGAAATCAAACATTCTCAAAGAGGAGAAAGTTTTAAGATAAAGAAGGATGAAGAAAATCGCTGGGAGGTAAGATTGGCAGAGATTTTAAATTTGGCCCGATGACCATTGCGCGGCTGACGCAAGCTTTACTCTCTGATTACGAATCAATCCAATTCGAGTGATGACAAGTCGAGGGACGCGCATTTGGGTAACAAAGAGGAAATATGGAGCGCTTGAAAACATGAAGGCGAGACGGGCGCAAACGCCTCCCTGTCAGCGATGCATATAGAACGCTCAACCACGCAATGCGTCTTTCTCCAAGGGAGTGTGGGCCACCGCATGATGGGAGCCCCGAGGCTGTGGTTGGGCCGGGCAACTTGGAAAAAGGAGAGAGAAATTAAAGACATGGGCTCTTATTACGTCTTCCGCGTAGAAAGGAATGTTTCAATCAGCTTCTTTGCCGGAAAAAATTCTCACGAGATGAAAAAATTGAGAATTAAATTTAACTCATTTAACTTTCAGCGGCCTGCATCCAGAACGAACGAAATCTAATTTCAGTGACCTGCAGAGGGCCATCTAAAACAAGAAGTAAAGATAAGTTACAATTCAAGAATTCTAAGGCTAATAAGTCAAGATTTTAAAGCTCTTTTTGTTTTTAGGACCGGTGCTCTTTAACAAATTACCAATTGAAATAAAAAAATCGAGCTCAATTAAGTCGTTTAATAATGCAATTAAAAATTGGTGCGCTCAAATATGAGATGTGAATAATTTGCGTAATATTGTAGAATAATGGATCAGATGAAATAATGTGATCAATGTAACATTATGTTGATTCTTCTCCGTGACCTCTTTTTTTAATATAAAGTTCTTCAAAGGGAACTCTCTCTGAGCCCTCATGAAGTACAAATGAAGATGCGAAACGTTGGCGAAAGAGTAAAAAGTTATACGTGAATTGTGACCTACAATCTCCAGAAAAATAACTTCATATGTAACATTTGGGTTAATAGTATTTTTTAAAAAGCTATTTTTGCAAAAAAAATCATAGTTATATTAAACTTACAACGATAAGTTTGAAAACGCTGCAGGAAGCGCCATGAGATACGTAAAGAAGACTGAACTCGTTTGAAAATAATTTACTTTCCATTATCTGTATAGAACTTATTTTTGTATGATAAAAAAAGTTTCAATTGTACACTGACCACACTACTGGAAAAAATAGTCAGTAAATTTCCAAGCCTATTTTATATTGTAGCCATGTGTATCGCTGGAAATAAATTCATTGATTCATGGATTCAAATTGAGACGCAAATTTAACTCGCACTTTTAGCAGCCTGCATCCAGAATAAAGGGAATCCTATTTCATTGACCTACTAATGGGGGCCTGCCCCATTTATCACAGTCTTCATATACATTAGTTTGGTCAGATCTTTTATTCCATTTCCCGGTATGAGATTTAAGACTAACCATCGTTATAAATATCATTTAATTAGTCTTTTTGTGATTCTGACTCTAACTTTTGAATGCGGCTATTTTCCTTTGCATACCATGTTTAAGGTAGTTTGAGCGAAATATCATTTTGCTTAGAAATCAATTAATTTGGTCTCATTTTAAAGAAAAATTACTCACCTAACCAATGACACCAAAAATTTTACCCCTTACTACATTACTCACTCGGACTACCTTGTAACACAACGCGGGCCTCCATATTCTTTTCCCACCGCGTGGGAGAAATAACAATTAAACACCCACCATGTTTAACTTTTCGCGGTGAAACAATAGGGAAACGGAGGGCAGAGCCAAAGCCGACAATGAAGAATTGGGGAAGGGGACGAATAGAAAAGCACGAGCGGGGATTGACAGCAGAGTTCTTGAAGGGAACGGACGTGTGGTGGGGGTTCTGTGCCATATTCCGGAGGAAGCGGACATTCAGCCGCGATACTGGGGCCAGAGACAGAGAGACCCTGATACAGGACTACCATTCGTGCAGATGCTGTGATCACATTACGCCAGGACTAAGGGTTCCGGAGGCTGTAAAGCTAGAGTGACACCAGCCACGTATCAACCTGTATTGTCAACAAGAGCGTAAATATGGACTTTAATTCTGTATTTTAAATAAGCCATACAACCCAGTTGGGTACAACCCGGATTAGAGGTTGATGCTAGTTTTGTTTTATTTACATTGGAGTAATGAATGTTTAAAGAATATATATGGCTTAATTCAAAGAAGTTGATTATCATAAAATGTTTAAAGATAAGTAAATCATTTGAAGCAACTGTATGAGGTGCAGAATATTACAATTGTCTGGGTCATGACCTTAAGTTAAAGGTAAAGATATTATATACTTTGTTTTTGTGTGTCTTGATTCAATGATATGATTTTGTCTGATCAATTAAATTGCTAGTTATCACGTATCGCATGTAGTTTTGTGTTTCTCATGTTATCTACCGCAGAGAAGGCTTGGGCAATTGAAAAAGGTAGGAGACCGTGGTTAA
Source organism: Ceriagrion tenellum (assembly GCA_963169105.1). NCBI lineage: Eukaryota > Metazoa > Arthropoda > Insecta > Odonata > Coenagrionidae > Ceriagrion > Ceriagrion tenellum. Next base: position 3,939,180 of record OY720641.1, on the reverse strand, counting down.
TTTATCTCACATTTATTTTCCATTTTGATACTCACCACGTGGGCATTTTGAGTTAACGATAATAGATATTGTTTCCATTTCCGACCCACAACGTGGGGCTGTCGGGTTGCATGGTTAATATTTTACAACCTTAAATGATCCATAAGACCATACTGCGGTCTAATGTGATTTCATCATTTAGCCTACCAACACAGGTTTTTTTAATACTGAATTTTCTTGAAATATATAGTTCTACCCTAATTATAGCCAACAATGTCTCTGTTACAATTTTGCCCTAACTTCTTGTCTCTAGCGAGGTTGATGTTAATATTAAATTTTTAATGAATGTCGTACTTCATGAGATAGGATTTTGCAGTAACGGAGATGGTGCCATGCAGGATTATGCTCTTTTTTAACGAGTTGTACTTTATCAGGGAAATAAAAAACATAAGCAAAACGGCCTAACGAAAAAATAGCTCAAAGCCACAAATATTCAATCGCCAGACCGATTTCTCCAAGTTTTTTCTCACTGTCTAATTGCTCAAGCGTTAAAAAGCATAAATCGATTACCATATCAGACGACATACGTACCAGCTAGCTCTTACTTTCTAAAAATCCACATAAAAGAGTTATGCACGCGCCCTCTGTTGCATGCATGGTCCAAGAACCCAACATAAAACTACAGAACTGTAAATGTTTGATTTAAGAATAAATTAACAGTAATTTCCACACTGTTTTAATGAAAACCGACCATGGTGTCGACACTTTATGTCATTATCAAGGTTTTAATCATATTTCATATTCAAGTTGTCAAGGTTTCATCATTGGGACAAAGTGTCGAAACCAAGGTCGGTTTTCATTAAAACAGTGTGGAAATTAAAAGATTTAAGCTTTTCCCGGAGTAATATGTTTCAATATCTTTATCAAAGAGGCCATCGAGATACGATTACATCCGAATAATTTTAATAGAGACATCGGATTCCAACGAAGTAACACCTGGAGGCCTGTAATCAAATGCGTTAAAAAGAGAGGAAAATAATTCAAGAGCCAGCGGGACACGTCAGCCAATCAGACGGTTCGTAACCTCCATTGTTGGGCATCAACGGCCAGTTTAAAATCAGTGTTATATCGGACACGGCAGAAATAACACACGCCTTGAGAATGGAAGGTAAGTCGTCATCCGAAACGTCGCGTCGGCGCAATCAGAAAATATTACCCGGTGCGAAGCCCGAGAAAGATATTTAAACAGTGTGGAAATGACGATTGTTATTTTATTCTTACCAAGATGAATGTACTATATTTCCATAAAGTTACGCCTGAAACTCTTTCATACGTTTCATTTAAAATTTAAAGATAATCAATTTTATTCTGGATTCCATGAATATGCCCTCTGAATAGGATCGATAAATTTGTACCTCAGTTCTTTCATCCAGCCTCCGAAAATCTCCCACTCCGTCCAGCTGCTGTTACAGACGTCCCGAAAATGATGTATGTCGCTGCCATGGGGAACATGCACCCTGGATCTTGAATCTCTGGCTTCCAATGAAATTTTTTCCCTTTCTTGATTAATGGGTCTCGCCCTAGAAGAGAATGAGCATGGAATATGGTTACAGCATCACGGGGATGACGAATATGAGGATTTAACAGAAATAAAGCAGCACAGCTATTTTCAACCAAGTACTAGTATTCACGAGATGGGGCAAAAAATGAGCTATTTAAGTACTGTATTAAAGTTTAATAAAATAATAATTTGGTAAATTGATGCACTAATCAGAATATATCATGGGAAAATTCAAATCGTTTTTGCCTCCCCTCCTTGGTATCGTGGATATGGATATTCGTATCCACATTTTAAGAATACAATGTTGTACTTTACTACAGAATTTTATTTTGGTACATACGACGCGTTTCACCGTCTTGCGGCATCATCATTATTTTGTTGACAACTATATAGTTGCTGTGGTGTGTGTAATATACAGTCAGGCAATATCAATTCGGATATATGTACAAAAAGGCATAAGGTAAGGGGAGAGAAAGGAAGGGATTGGACGGGGGTGAGGGAGGAGCAGAAGTGAAATTCTGTGGAAAAATACAAAACTGTATCCTTTCAGTATGGATACTCTTAACTTCCACGAAGTGAAGCCTAAATCAGTACCGTGTATACGATACTCGTGTCACGAATACGGTTAGCCAGTCGATAATCTGTTACGCGAAGTATAAAAGTAGTTCAGAATGATGTTACGCGAGGTCGAACCCGAGAAAAATAATTTGTTTCAGCCAAAAATTCTACCATCTCGCGCCGTCGTCATCATAAGGGGAAAGACTGAAAATGGTGAACTGTATGTTTCTTAAGATAGTCGAGCGATTCGTTTCTCCAACCACATACGGTATCCTCGTTCATTCATTCATTCGTTCGTTCTCGTTCATTCATAACACTATTTCATGACATCGATTCCCATTTCAGGAGGTTCTCCACAGTGACTATATTAGTCAACAAAATAAATAATTCCATCATTTAATTTTTTTATTTGAAAAAAGGTCCTGCTTTATCTAAAAACAGCATATAGCTATCCTAAAACATAACTAAGATGCATAATATGCGGAGTTATAGGCGAATACATGTTAAATACACGCTCTTCCCAACAAACGGAGCCGATTGCAGGACCATTTCAATAATATTAATGACTTTTGATAAATCAAAATCTATATATAGATTTTCAAAGAGCATTTGGGCTTCCACACAAATTTTCTCATCTTGTACATTTCTGGAGAATTTAATTCTTGTTAACATATTTTCCACGAAAACAACAAAAATGTCGAATAGATATAGAGTATTAATAGAAAATGCTATTTTCTCCAAATTCCACTGATTTTATTCATATTTCATTCCACTCAAATCCGTTTCTTTATAATCTCGATGCCTTTTGAAGGAGAGCTTTCAAGAACGGGTTACTAGAGGGCGAAACGATAAACTACAAATCCCCATCCACCGGACTTGTATCTTTAATAGGTCTTTCGTAGTAAGCGGCAGCAACTCTCTAGTAAAATACGTAGATCCGAAAATAACCGAATATTTAGGCAAAGACTTTTCAATTGCCTGTTTCAAAAACAAAGACATATTACCTAATGATGGCCTTACCATTTTTTTAATTACAATTTTTTCATTGTAATTAAGTACAAAATAAATAAAATTGTATAAATGGAAGATCTGTCATTTATACATATATTTAATATTGACTGTCCATTACATGTCTGAAATTAAGTGGAACTATTCGTAAATATCATACGAACTATTTACGTTTTAACTCTTTTAATAATAAAAATCCTATGAATTGTGAAAATATACTATGAAATTGTCACATGGCATATTAGTACATATTTTTCGTTTTGTATTGGTACATGCATCGTCTTCTTTTCATAATGAGTTGCCCATATCATATTTTTTAAATTATTGCATTGCCTTTAAAAAACTATTATTTACTAAAATATGAGTACCCGCTTAATATTGTAAATGTATGCACTATGTGGACGATAATGCTTAAGTTAATTTATTGAATGCTCATTTGAGGCTGTGTAGCCTCAGAGTATATTTTCAATTTTGTTAAAAAATAGTAAGTATACTAAATACGAAATAATATATTTCCTCTCTCTCTCTCTCATTCTCGCCTTTATCTCCTCGTTATTTCAAATATCGATTTGAAATGAAATAAGTGCCGAATTATGAGATTTTGTTATGGATATCAAAAAGATGGCATGCATTTGTTTTAGCAGCCAGAATATAAAGAAAATGGTGTGTGCGTCAATTTACGGCTGCACCTGCTTTAACGTTTCGCATCATTTGTCTGTCTTCATATTGAACTCATTTTATGGGGCCAAAGTATATCCAAGCCTAATAAAACAGAATATATCATTCAAATGTAAGAAACATTATCAAAGATGGGAGTGAGATATGGCAGCAGATGAGGGAGATAACAAAACAAAGGCTAAATGTTACGAAGATGGACTACTAGGGACGATCTGCAATCTGTATATCCAGACAGGAAAGAATCCCGAATGAGAGAATAAGAAATACAATGGGAATCACCCACAAAATAGTCAATGATAATTTTAAAAAGCAGTTTGTGTGGTATGGTCACATACGACGTATGACGAACGAGAGATTACCTAAGCAAATTTCATTGTGGAATCCACAAGGTAGAAAAAAAGAGGAAGGCCCATAGTTAGTTATAAAGAAGGCGTAGAAGAGTCAATAAGAGAAAAGCAGTTGCCAGGAGGCCTGTCGATGATTAAAGAGCAATGGCGGTTGGGCATCGGATAGCGTCGTAGCGCGTTAAAAAACAGAATCTATACATTCTCTCTCACATTTTTAACTACGACACCCAAGGAAGAATCAGTGGATTCCTAAACTAAAAAAAATCCACAGAGCTCCCCATTAAATCAACGAAATTAATAAATTTTCACTTACCATGGTTTAAAAAAAGTTATATTAACTTTAGTTTAGAAGGTAAAAGAAGATTGCTCACTCTTAAATTATAAACTTCAATTCTTGGCATCCCATCATTGCATAATTATCGTACGCTGCTGAGCCATATGGCACCAGCTAGCCTGTTACGTGCTGATTTTTTTAAACTGACGTACAAACCATATTCGAGAAAAATGCTTTGATTATTTCCACATATATACTGTAAGATTTGCGAAATTAGTGTCATAACATCCATGTAGCAAAACTAAATCGATCATTTCGTCTGATTTCACTGCCAGTGAAGCTTATAATACCGACTTTTCCGAGGGTTTGACATGGTTCAAGCTGTGGGCAGCGATTGTTCCGGGTTTCCATCCGCGTGTATCCATTATTTCGGACAATATTTCGCCAACGTTCCAGTTGGCTTCCTCAGGTCCACTGAAGTGACGATGCAGGAATTGGTCCTCTTAATATACACGTAGTTACTACGTGTATATTAAGAGGACCAATTCCTGCATCGTCACTTCAGTGGACCTGAGGAAGCCAACTGGAACGTTGGCGAAATATTGTCCGAAATAATGGATACACGCGGATGGAAACCCGGAACAATCGCTGCCCACAGTCAGAATCTCCGCGGAAGCCTACTGGGAATGGTTCAAGCTACTATAACTCTTTCCTGTACTTTTTCCTCCCCTACAATCGCGCCAATGTTTTGATGTAACCCAATTTAGCAATTAGAATAATACCTTGATGATTCTTGAAGATGATTCTTAATCAGGAGACACTATTTCAGCTCGCATCGAAAATTCTATTCCCAAGAAGGCGTTGCATAACCAAATATGTTTGCGTGACAAATATGCGTGATATTTTTGCGACTCTTAAGGAGTGATCTTTTTGCAATTATTGAGCCTAGGTAATGTTTACGGTGCACAACAGTTCAGTCAATCTAAATTCTGGAGGTAAAACATAAAAGAGTTGCTCAGGACCTCTAAACCAGTAGCTTGAATCTTGCAGTTGTGTGATGATTCTTGGAGAGGTACTGTTGGCATGATCAAAAAACCCTTGGTATCTAAAGGCGATATGATATTATTGAATGAAACAAAGTAATAGCCCGAGAAGCTAGTTCCCATTGGCGAACGTCACATTTCTTCAGGCATATGAATGAATGGTCATGGCAGCAAAAACAAACGATGTGTTAGGTAGTGAAGAAAGAGTTGGGAAGATGCAATTTCAACAAGTACAAAGAAACCAAATTATCGAGGCTAATACAATTTAAATAATTTCAGAACATTGGCTTCAATAATATCAGGTTAACTAGCTTTAATATTTATAAATTTTAATAGCTAAAACTTAATTGCTAATTAAATAAAATATTTTAATTTAATTGCACACTTTTTAAACTTAAACAGTATCATACTGTGCCAGAATGTATATTTTAAGTCAGATAGACCTCAGGTCATAGAAAAAATCATTACAGTCGAGAAGTATCACTCTCATTATCTTAAACTATATAGTTTTCTGGGATGTTTTAGGTTTGGTTTTTCGCTGGAAGCCTTAAAACCTAGATGTTTAACTTGAGAACGATAAGGAATTTCATTTTCAGGACCCATTTCCTAAAGTCATAAATCGTCGAATTAAAATTTAATTATAATTAAAATAAAAGATGAAATGTTACCCCAGATGCACGGAACGAGATAGAAGTCGCTTCCTTCTCTTTGAACGTGACTGTGTCGGTTAGCGTCGGTGGAAATCTTCAGAAAGTCCCAGAGGGGCTTGCTTCAGTTGAGGGGGAAGGGAGTGTCGGTTGGGGAAGGAGGGAGAGGATGTCCACCCCCCTTCCACGTCTCCCTGCGGTTACTCCCACCCTCCCCCCCCCTCTTCCCCCCCCCCCAACCCCTTTAACATTTTTCCCCCCTCCCCTCCCTCTCCCGTCGTCCATGTAGACTCGGAAATAGAACATGACTTCTCCTTCCCATCTTCCCGTCTCCCCATCGCAATGCCCATACTCAAACATCGTCATCTCAAAGTATAACTTCCAGAGGGGCGGCCAATTTTTCCAAGCTCGCCTCGTTTTATTTCTCACGGCCGTTGAGTAGGATCTAGCGAAAAATCGAATCAGTATTATATTTGAAGTTTAACGTCTCATGCGACGTATCATGGGAAAGAGACAACTATTGTGCTCAAAGGACATAGGACTAAAAACCAGGAAACAGTATGTGAAAACATTCGTGGCATTCTATGGATCGGTAGCATGGACCATTGGAAAAGCTGACCAGAACAGACTAGAGGCCTTCAAAACCTGGTGCTGGAGAAGGATGCTGAAGATAAAATGGACGAATAAAATAAGGAATAATGAAGTGTACAGAAGAGTTGAAGAGGAAAGAACCAAATGGAACACCATGCAGAAAAGATGAACAAGATGGATTGGACACACCCTGAGACACAGTGGGTTTGTGAAGAGCGTAACTGAAGGTAAAATAGAGGGAAAAGTCCCAACGGACATCAAGCAAAGAATAGCACAAGCTAAGAAGGCTTTCTTGCAACAAAGACAACTGCAGAGCTCAAAGAAGACAAAAAATTAGGGAACAGTATGTGAAAAAATTCGTGCAACTTGGATTGGAATCATTGGAAAAGCTGATCAGAAAAGACTACAAGTCTTCGAAACCTGGTGCTGGAGGAGGATGCTGAAGATAAAATGGTAAGGTAAAAACAAGGTAAGAAATGATGAAGTGTACAGAAGAGAGGAAGAGGAAAGGACCATACGGAAAATACGAACAAGATGCATTCAACACACCCTGAGGCACAATGCGTTTGTGAACAGAATGCCTTTCTAGCACCCGCCCACCATCTCAAGCGCTTCCTCTCCGTCCACCTCACCTTCTCCATCCCTCTCCACACCCAAATCTCAAAAGCCTTCAGCCTATTCTTGTCCTCTTTTCTGAAGGTCCACGATTCCGCCCCATACAACGCTACGCTCCATATCAAGCTCTTCACCAGCCTTTTCTTCACATCCCTACCCGATGTCCCCGTCAGCAGGTGAATTGTTTCCTGATTATGTAACTACGCTATTAATAAACCTCGTTTTATGAGTTTCAATTGTCAATGTATGGTTATAGTAGTAATTAATTCAACGTTCAGAACATATAATTGCTATATTTAGGGTATTTCTCACCTAGATGGTATCTAATTTTGACAGAATGTCTCAGGTTTTTAAAACCATTCGGTATCCACGTCACTTTTTGAAACACACTTGTACTCGCGTAACCTTTGACAGACTCTGGTTAAAATTAATAAATAGTATCAAATTCGTTTATTTGGTTACAAATAAATACTCATACCTTTTGTAGGGTATGAATGGATAACTTTTTTTCAATATAGGTCATGTTTGTTTACAGAGTTTGTAGTTAACATCTTGTATTTATTGTATAAATGAAAACGACAAATACAAAAACCTTATATTTGTTCAAATCAGAATTATGTTTTGCTGGGATTATACGAACATGAGGTGAAAAAACATCAAAATAAGTGATCAAGTTGTCCTTAATTTTAAACGCTCGTACTCACGTGACATCACTCAGACTTAAAAATTTGTTAAAATTGAAATATCATTTCATCCCATTTGTATATTCGCCCAATTTGATGAGTACTAGGAGAAATGTTTTAAATAGAGACGTCTGAGGGGATGAGGATTTGAAAACTTATTTTAAAAATAATAAAATAAAACTGCCAAGAGTCCACTATGCGAACTGAGGAGTTTGAAACCGACGATGTACGGGCGAGTGCTGACGGACACAAAATCGTATGCGTGCCCGACATTTCCGCAAATGAACTATAAAGCCTCTACTCTTCGGGATTTAGCAGCTCTGTGCCTGATATATATACGTGAAAACGTGTATCGAAGAGCATTGTGACCGTAAAAAAAACACAACGGAACGCCACAAATTTCATTCCGCTCATCAGATCGACGACGGGAAGGAAAAATGGCCAGCCCTGGAGGAGAAAGTTTTTGATACTACACAACCCATGTGATTCCTAAGGTGTGAGATGATGGATGACCGACGTTTTAACGGGAGACCTAGCCGTCGTCCTCTGGACGATCAGTGACCTCGCTGCTTCACTTCCGTAAGCAGGAAATCCCAGGCGAAGTTTATCAACGTCAATCGCCAAGAAGCACGCAATCTTTCGTTTCAAAATTATCATAATTTACAGCAATCTGAATTTTGGGGCAATACAATTACCAAAAAGTTGCCAACAGAGTATCATTTATTCGTCTTCACGGAGACTTCAACACGGATCCCTCGATTTATACCGAGTGTTTCACAAAGGAAACAATAAAATCGGCCTGGATCGGGAATCGAATCGCGGAACTTTGGTTTTCTGAACCAATGCGCAGACGCAGAAGTATAAATTAATACCATTTTACAATGCTGAATGCAAAGTTTTTTGGAAATCATATCACATAACAAATTCATCTGCATACATTTCTGGATTTACATTAATTAAAACAATATGCAAAATTACAACAATATGCAAAATTACAACAATATGCAAAATAATAACAACATTTAGTGGTCAGAAAGTAACATATTATAATATTTCATCTTAAAACTAGCAACAGAAGAACAATTTTTTATGTTTTTGGGCAGGGTGTTCCAGACAACTAGATGTTAGGCCCTTGCGGTCCATCGGAGATGAGAACGCAAATTAGTAGGGTGGTAGTAGTAGAAGCCACACCCAAGAGACAGTATCCTTCACCAGCACTTATGCCGTGCTTGGCCACTTAAAAATACTTTCACATGGCCTAACACGTCAACAGTAAACAGTAGCAAGTGCCAGTGAAACAAAAAAGCAAGTGACGGTAAAACAAATAAGCATGTAACAGTAAAGCATCACCACAAGTGGAGCGAACAAAGGTATTTTAATTCTTCCGAGTGTTTAAACCAGCTTAGCTGCTGAGGTGTCATTTCCCCTCAGAATTTCTTAGGGCTTTAAGGTATTTTGAGCAAGATGGTTCCCTAGTCATAATAGAAACCATATTAAAATTATACGTTTTGATGTCAGCAGCTGTAGGAAGTATGAATTAAATATTGCATGCACATAAATATACTAAAAGAATGTACTTAAAATTTTGATTACCGACCTAGGTTTCGATTGCCTTGCAATCATTTTCAAAGGTTTTATTATCTTTGAAAGTGACTGCAAGGCAATCGTAAACTAGGTCGGTAATAAAAATTTTAAGTGTGGAATTTACTAAGAGATTTTTCTTTTTCAACATGTCAGTAGTCTAGAAACCAAAGAAACTACACACTTAATTTTTTGACGAGATCTACGTATTAGAAATTCCTCATTAAGCTAAGGTCTCTCTGGAGTGCATATACGCACCATTTCCAATGTAAAAAGGTTGGTATCATTCGTCAAAATCTCGGAAAGTGATTCGGCAAGGGGCTAATATTCCGGTATTTTTGGAAGGGTGATATATTTTTTTTCAAAATGAGACCACATTCATTGATTTCAAGGAGACATGATATTACTCTCAAACTACCTTAAAGCAACAGGATGTTGAAGACAGCCGGATATACGACGTAAAAAATTGGACTGCTTTTGGGAGATACTGGACATTGGGGGGGGGGGGGGGAAGGTTAACTTGCTACAGTGTTCGGAGGTGCAAAATCGTGGGATCCGGGTTCGAGTCAAGCTTCTGGCGTAAGTTTATAAAATCCAAAGATTCTTGCGATATCAAGTGGGATTTATGCATGATGCAGAAATGAAATGTTTTGCAATTATACTCAATATAAATTTTACTACGGCCCAGGTTTCGATGTTTTTAAAATCATCATCAGGTGCAATTGAAGTTAGGTGCACATAATATATAGTGATAAAAGAAAGGAGCGGGGGAAAGAAGGAATGATGAAGTATATAGAAGAGAAGATGAGGGACGGACCATATGGAATACCATACAGAAAATAAGATCCAGATGTATTGGACACACCCTGAGACACAATGGGTTTGTGAAGAACATAATTGAAGGAAAAAACAGAGGGAAAAGTCCCCAGAGGAAGACACAGGAATAAGTTCATGGACCAAATAAAGAGGATAGTAAATAGGAAGAAATACGAGGGAGTAAGGGAACTAGCATTAGATAGGGAAGGGTGGAGGACTGCAGTCAACCAATCTTAGGATTGAACAATAAATGATCACTGTATGTATGCTTGAACGCTTCGTGATCAATATGTAGACGGTTTATGATGATGAGGAAGCCTCGAAATGCGTTGGAAATACATATCTTGAGGTAAATTACGGTAGACACGATTAATGAATGGGAAAAATTTTACGACTTTCTGTCTAAAATCACTGATTTCTGAAGACTGCTGAAAGCGTAGGTAACGGCGTTAGTCTTGCACCACAAATTTCATCCTTACGTCTATTGAGTAAGTTGAATTTTGGGTTCCAACTTGAAAGACTCAATCAAGAGGCAATAAACGAGGCCGATGGATGAGGGTACCAGCGTCGAGTCTCATGTTTTACATCATTTTTCTTAAGAGGCCACTTTTGCTCGTCTTTAATAGCACTTAGCACACGGCGCACAGTGGTCCGAAATCGGAAAAAGCCGGACAAAAGTCCAAAATGGCTTTTTTTGAGATAGAGACTTGAAACTTAGCATAAATACTCATAAAATAATACCAATTATAGATTTATATGCCATTTTACAAAAACACGACTCGTTACCGAGATACAGTAGCCCAAACATGACCAACTTTTCAAAAACACGCGCGATCTCGTTTTCCTTCGAAAATCTTTGAATATAAGTAGGTGGTGTTGCGTTGGTATGATTTTTATGGAATAAAAAACGCTATATTCCTTTGACTTGGTGCTTTGCCTATATTTTCCATGACTTTTGAAGATTTTGACTCTGATCTGTCTGGTTTTGCAACGCAAAATGGCGTACCCGTTTTTCACGTGAAATTTAACATAAAGTAGACATTATCTTTCGTTTACGAAATATATAACTCGGGAAATTTACATCACAGTGTAAAGTAGAGATTTCTTAAGAATACTAAGCAGAAGTCTTGGAAAAAGGTTTGCGACCAAGGAAATGAGAGCGATTTTTCGATCGCGCGTCAAGGCTGAGCTACACGACGCGGGACCCTGAGGCTCGGTAACTGCGGTCGATTTTTCAAGTTTTTTGAAACTTTATTCTTGAAAATCGTCATTTAAAGCACGGCACTTAGTCAGTATGAACCTAAAACACTATACTGAGGATATTACCAGGATTATGGACCGATCAACTACACCATTTAACGCATTACTCTGGTGAAGATGCTAGGGATTGGATATTTGTCGGAACCATCCCACGTATAAGAAATATGCTTCGGGTATGAAGTAGGGTTAAGAGATTAAGTCGGCATGCTAAAGACAGAGAAATAAACTGTTTCCGGGAAAGGCAACAACCGATACTCTTTTTCCCTTTCCACCCTCACCAAGGTGGGTCGCGCGGAAAGGAGCCTTTTATGACGACGCACAGCCTTTGACGGTATTTAACGGGTTCTTCCACAAGGGTTTTTTCCTTTCCCCGGCAGAAATGCATGTCAACTTGCAGTTTTATTTTGGAATCTGTGAAGAAGTGTCGTGCTTGTTGTCCTAGTGTCGTGTCGTGCTGTAGTGTAATTCTCAAGTTCATGTTCCCAGTGATTTGGTTCGGGCTTTATTGAATTTCCACTAGCTATTCCCGGAGTTGAACAGCGCAGTGATTTTCCAGCTTGAATTTTTGCAAGGTGAGTTTTTTATGTTTTCCATTTCAAAGACGCGTGTGTTTGCGTACTACTTCAACGAAATTTTTAAATCACTTATCGATTTTTACTCTTTTTTCTTCCCTCATAAATCATGGCAATTATGATTTTGATGCGTGTTCTCTTTACATATTTCTAATTTTCAAATCCCCGCACAGGATTTCGAGCGTTTTCTAACGTAGCGATGGATTCAAACCAAATTACTCGTTTTGAGTTACATAATAAAGTATTAGAAATGAAGGGAAAGACATCAGGCGAGAAAAAAACACACTTTCTGGATTTTTTGTCGCGGAGATTAACTGTATAGAGCTATGAGGATGCTCTTGATGGTCTCCGTGAATTACTTTGGTTGGAATTCTGCCCATATTACGAAAAAATGTGGAAACATTGTTGCCGGAATAATGAAAGATTTTTAGTGCGATGTGACGCATGGCTCGCAGAGCAAATTATTTTTCCCTGAAGTTGTCCGTCAATACTTTCCTGGTACTTCAAAGGCAACTGGTATGTATTATATTTAAGTATGTTTTGAACTTTTAAAGAAAATTATATTTCCGAAAATCTATACTTATTCTAAATCTTATAAATTGTATACACTATTCTATATCTTACAATTATTGCTTTATTAGGTTTATTGGGGCGGCCCGAGAAAAATTTTACTTCTTCGTGTGGCCATTGTAAACGAAGGAAAGTTCAAAATATTAAAAGTTGTTCCTCAGTAGCTGAGCTGGCATTAGCAACCTCTCTTGGTTTAAGGGAGGAAGGAGATATTGCAGCCGCACAGTTAATTACTGAAGTAACGACAACTACTCCCACTAGAGCTAAGAGAGTACTTACTAAGTGGAGGAAGAGTGATGAGGTGCAGAAAGAGATGTCTCCAGAGGAGTCTTTATCTTTGATCATCACCATTGGGCTGACTAAAAATCAGTACAATGTATTTAGGCGCTCCGCTCGTACTTAGGGACATTCCTTGTACCCCAGCTACGCACGAGTGTTAACCGCAAAAAGTGCTGCATACCCAGAAGCAATACGCATTACAGAAAATGTATGCGAAGTGAGTCTACAGGCTCTATTAAACCACACTGCATCGAGGATACTGACATGCGAATCCACTGCTCTAGCGGCCAGCAATGAGGTGAACTGCATCTTAATATGCAAATATGGCTTTGACGGGAGTTCGGGCCATTCACAATATAAACAGTATTGGGAACAGGCGGATTCTTCCGATGAATATTTATTTATGAGCTCCCTGGTGTCACTTCATTTGCTGAATGACGAAAATGGTAAGAGTTTGAGGCGTTTCAAATTGCATATCTTGCTTATGACGAATGAATCTGACTGTAGTAAAATTGAGTACTTAATTCCATGTCTGCTGTTTTAGGTGAAATAATCTGGAAAAATCCTCGCCCACCATCAACCACATTTTTTCGGCCTATTCGCCTCCGGTGGCTGAAGGAAACCAAGGAACTTGCTAATGAGGAAAGTATTTACATTCAAAGGCAGATTGACGGGCTGAAAAATTGGAGCAATGGAAATTACTCAGTCAATTTCAGCTTGCTACGAACCATGATAAATGGAAAAGTAAGAAAAATTCAGATTTCTATTGTGATAGACAAGAATATGGTAGTGCTTATGGATTAAAAAAATTAGAATACGATTATTTTAGGCATGCAGCGCATTAACTGACAATCCGAGTATGAGGTGCTATATCTGAGGAGCAACAGCTACGGAGATGAATGATTTGAAGGCAATGAGGAATCGACCTGCAGATGTGACTAAATATTCTTTTGGATTGTCAACCATGCATTGCTACATCCGGTTTTTTGAATGTGTGCTACACATATCGTACAGACTAGAGTTCAAAAAGTGGCAGGTAAAAATGAATACAGACAAGCTGGAATCTGGTTCAATGGTGAACATGCCTTTGAATTACGAACAAAATTCTTTATAGGCCCGAGGAAATCTCAAAACACTGCTTATACAGAGAAAAATAAGAATTTAGAAGGCTTTTAGAGAAAGGATGGGGTGGATTGTTAATGTTCCAAGGCCTGGATCAGGTAACACAAATGACGGTAACACGGCAAGGCGTTTCTTCGATTCCCCAGACTTGGCCGCTGATTTGACAGGCAATTGAGTAAACGTGCACTGTAATAGCAAAGCATATGTAAACTTCACGCATGTGTTTGTACATAAACTGGTTAAATATTTCATCTAAATTATTAGTTCTCATAGGAAAGTATAATGTACCATCAGCAGTAAATTAATTTATCATGTTTTAATTACAGGTATCAATGTTGATCTCATAAAACATTTTTCCATCATTCTGAGGGCAATATCCAGTGGCATAATTCTTAATTATACAGCTTTCTCGGACTACTACGTCAAGCCGTATCCCTGGTATTATATGCCATCCACGGTACATAAGGTACTTCTGCATGGAAGCGACATTGCAAAAGAGGCGATTCTTCCCTTGGGATAACTTTCTGAAGAGTCAATGGAAGCCCGGAATAAGGACACCCGTAAATTCCGCCGGAGATTCAGCAGGAAGAACTCCAGAGAGGCCACGAATGACGACCTTTTTAAAAGACTGTAGTTAACGTCTGATCCATTTCTTTCCTCCACCCTGACATCAACTCCGAGGAGAGCAAGGGAAATCCCAATAGATTTAAGAGAACTGCTGCTTTTATATGATAGTGAAGAAGAGTAATCAGGCCCTAGTGACGAAATGAGTTCATCATAGGATTGAAGGTTGAAATTCTGTAAATGAAAAGATACAATTTAATAACTTAAAAAAAGTACAGTAATAGGTGACTTCCAAAACATGTATTCCTTTTATATTCTAATTTATGGTTCCGCATTGATTTCATTTGTAAGTTCTGCTGATGCTTGGTATTCCATTGATGCTATTTTGTTTTTTAATTAAAATATTTCTTTATGGATTTAGCAAACAGTTTTCAAACTTTTTGCCATTGCATTTGTTCGGTTTGATTTTGAATTTGCATTTATCAGACATGTTGCCTCGCATATTTTCTTTACGATGGACGACCAAAAGTGAAATTTGCCCTAGTTAACTCTTAATTTAATATTTTATAATAATATATAAATCATGAATTCAAAGATATAGTAATTTTTGTTTCCTTTTCCCTAAAACATTCCCCTAGTGTATGAATCTTGGTCAAATTGAAAAGGGGAAACCCTTGTGGAAGAACCCGTTAAATAAGTTAAGTTTCAAGTCTCTATCTCAAAAAAAGCCATTTTGGACTTTTGTCCGGCTTTTTCCGATTTCGGACCACTGTGCGGCGGTCACATGGGAGGGGAACTCTTTACGATAAATTAGTCAGAATAGTTAGGCTAAGAGAAGAACAAGATGGATTGGACACACCCTGAGACACAATGGGTTTGTGAAGAACATAATTGAAGGCAAAACAGAGGGAAAAGTCCCCAGAGGAAGACACAGGAATAAGTTCCAGGACCAAATAAAGAGGAAAGTACTAAGGATTAGATGCCAGGAGGTAGAGGAACTAGCATAAGATAGGGAATGGTGGAGGGCTGCAGTCAACCCATCTTGGGATTGAACGACCAATGAATGAGATAGGCTATAAAATACTTCTGTAGTCATCCGAAAGTTTTGTGATATGAAGAGTGCCATTCCCCGTTAAGGCCCTCGTTCAAACCGATGTCGTTATGGAACTAAATGATATAGCTTCATCCAAATGGGTCAGAGAGCTCACGTAGGAAGGCGGTATAAATAAGAATGAAAGAAGACCTACGACTCCTCATGGAATTCCAGAGCTTGCAGATATGAGAACACCTGCTAACAAGGCAATTTGTTTCACCAGTCACCTGCGACAGACGAGGAGGTTGATAGATATGGACTGAGAGACTTAAGAGTGGGGGATATTGCGTCACTTGGCTGGAGTCGTGGTCGATTTTGCCTCACCCATCACGCCCACGACAAGGCAGAGAGTAAGTGGATCGAGGACCATTCCCCGCTTGAGTGGGGAATAGTATTGACTCAGAATTTTTCCATTTTAAAAATGGCTTTTAATTGAAAATGTTCATTGCACTGTATCATCTTAATGCACGAAATAAACGTACTGTAACTTGCTTAACAGAAGTAGGAATTGTTAGGACTCACTACGACATTTTAAGGCGCGTGCTCTTAAATAGCATCAAAGTTTAGACGAATAACCACAGAAATTGAAACGAGACCAACTGACAGTAAAGATAATTACAAAAATACACGCTTTTGGTTCTCTCTACGATTAGTGATGGTAAAATTACTGAATAAAGTCGCCAGCGTCTGATGTTGGAGCGTTTTGAACCTGTTATTGCAATTATTTCAAAGCATTGTGCATATTAAGTATGGTTTTCTTAATAAGTACTTCAAATGCTTCTGGGACAATGATAATAGATCAAGGGAAAAAATTGTATTCCTTTCTTATGTAAAATCTTGTGGTTAGTCACAATACATAGGCATACAGTAACGGAAATTCACAGAATAAAGAGCCCAAACAAAAACTTACAAACTATGCTAAATGATTTCAATGCGCCATAACTCTGCGAAGTGAATCTGAGAAAAATTCAATTTTTACCAATCCATTGTAAATTGACCTCGAATAGCGAACCAGGAATAACGGCAAGCAAACCTTAGACAAGCTTTCATACTAAAACTATTAAACATTTTAGTAAGTCTATACCAGGGCTCAGTGGTCCGGTAACTGATCGATATCCCCGCTATTGAACGATATAATATCGTTGCATCTGATGCCGCTAGATCCTCAATATTATGGAAAGAGGGCGGAAATAAGTACTTAATTTTAGGATAAAAAGTTACCTAAAAAGTCTCTAATATGTTTGAAGAAGGTCTCAAGTATTTTCCTGAATCTTTTCCAAATTGAAGATGATGTCACAAAAGAGAGCTAAAAATAGCTTATTGAATTGTCTGTAAATATTATAAGGATTATTTTTATAAAAATAAGGACTTAAAAAAAGTATTTGAATATAAGGACTTAGTACGGAAAATATGGATTTTTAAGGAGAAAATATCCGTAGTAAAATTTACAAAATGATCCTATCACATTTTTTATTACACTACGGTACATGATTATCAATCTGGGGAATTAAACAAAATTTACCAATTTCTATGATTTTTACCACAGTTACTGACAAATCCGTAAAATTGTTATGGTTGAAGAAAAGTATAGTAATCGTTACTCATGCGTTATGTCATTTCTGACGAACACTTTCCTCTCTTTGCATCCGCAAGTACTTCACGCGTATAATTTTCAACACTGAATCACATATGCTAAGGAAGCTTTCGATTAAGAACGGCGATCGCCGGCGATAGACGGCAGTTGCGCAAATCGATCTTGCTTTGTTCGGCTCTCCTCATAGCGGAGAGCCACCGATAGCCGGCGATAGACGGCTATTCCGCTAAATCGAAAGCGCCGCGGCGTGGCGGTCGCCGTCTATCGCCGGCTACAGCTGCAAATCGAAATCACCCTAAGGTGTGAAGATTTGAGATATTTGACTTATCGACCGGATATCCGAAGTTCAAACGTATGCCTGGTAATAAGGAAGCGAATCATCGCCCAAAAGCGCGATATTCATTCATCTCATAGTATCTGGACTTAGAAACTATTTAGGATAAAATTAACGACAGATTGAAAGCTATTTTTGTGCCCTCTATTGATCGTCTTTCACGTAGTGTGAACGCCAATTGTAAGAAAAATATTTTTTTAGATTTTAGCTATTATTATATTAAATTAGCAATATGACCCATAGATACATACCAATCACGCCGTTCCCTTCCGGGGTGGGCACAGTCACTAAGTGTAATTCATAAATACATATTTGTACACCTAACGCTACTTCAATAATTTCCTCCATACTGACCTATCCTTGAAAACCTCTTTCGCCTCATTCACCCCCATACACTGTTTCATACACGCTCTCCTGTTTTTAAGACTCCTAATATTCATCCTCCTAAGAATTTCCTCAACCACATTCAACCACAAATTTCTAGGCCTACCTCTACCTCTCGCACCATTCATTTCACTCTTATATATGTGTTTCCTTAATCGACTCTCATCCATTCTCTCAACATGGCCAAACCAACGAAGTACATTCCTTTCATAAATTTCCATTACCGGAGCATCTAATCCACTCATTCCTGACCCTATCCATCCTACTTTTTCCGCAAACACTCCTCAGATAACTCATATCCTCGGCGTTTAGTCTACTCTTATGTCTATTCTGATATACCCATGTTTCACTACCATACAACAAAGTGGGGAGAAGTACACATTTGTACACGGCGATTTTCGCTTCCTTAGACAAGCACTCATTTACTGATATTCTCCACATGCTACCTACCACTTGCTTCCTTCCAGCATTCGCACGTCTCTTTATCTCCTCATCTATCCGTCCATCTTTCGCAAACATCTTACCCACCCACTTATCCTACTCCGTGATCTTACCTAAGTACACAAAATCATCCCCTTGTTCAATTACTCCACCATCCGCCCCATCATACAGTTATTCTCCCCACTCTCCTCATCAAAAATTTCTACTTTAGTTTTGCACGCATTTACCCTCAATTCCATTCCCTCTGTTGATTCACAAAACTTATCTAGGGATCAATATGGTAACCAATTGTATAGTAATGGCAAAAACCCCGTCATGGAAACTTCAGTGAATCATTGAACAACGTCAACACCATTACCCTGCACGAAACGCGAGAACTCTTCACATTCGGAGAATTTATCGTTTAAGGGCGTTGGGTTACAAATATACTAAAGCAATGAGAATAATTGATAAATAATGGGAATAGGACACCTCGGCGCGGCTGTCTCGGTGCGGGCCCATCTCGGCGCAGGGCCGTCTCGGTGCAGCCGGCTTTCCGGTAACCACTCCTGTTGTAACGACAAAACTTAGCAGTGATACTGAATTGTTGAAGGAATGAGAGTTGGAACCTCATATTGAAAGAAGGGATAAATATAGGTTAAAATTATTTCGCAATTTAGACGCAGACTAATTATTGCCGGCTTTTGTTTTCAACATATTTTGCTAGAGCTAAAGTATTTCGAAAGAAAAGTTCACGGGTATAAGAATAGAAGCAAGCCACCTCAAGGGTGTTTGGCAGAGGGTAATTATGACCATCATGCAATATAATATAGCGTACTTGAAACTATTACCGCTCCACTTGGAATGCACATTGGACGCCTCATCAGGTAGACTTTAAAACAAAGGTCCAACGCGTGCAGAGAAAAAGAAAATGATACGAAAAAAGGCGGTTGTGATAGACTCGTTCGTTTTACTAACCTTTTGCAACAACTAGGATGGGAATCGCTTCCAGACCAACGATTAAAAATTAGACAATCGTTTATGTAAATTCAAAACCAATTTACTTTCAGACGAAGTTATTTACATGTTACGAACTCCAGCATTCGACGGTATATCACATCATGAGACTATATGAGGGAATCAGACGGAGATAGAGACGGTTTTCGAATGCCATGACAATCTTTTATATTATTTAAACATTTGACAATATTATCACAAGTCATAAATAATGAGAGCATCGTTATTAGCAGAGTGGTTGCCCAAAAGCCGGCTGCGCCGAGACGGCCCTGCGCCGAGATGGGCCCGCACCGAGACGGCCCTGCGCCGAGGTGTCCTAAACCCATAAATACCTGCCAATAAGTGATGAATTAGCATTGTAAGAGGAGAGGGTGGTTGAGCTGTAGAAAATCAATTATTCCTTTCAAAGACCGCTGATCCTAATGAAGACGTTATTT
Organism: Ceriagrion tenellum; assembly: GCA_963169105.1. Classification (NCBI taxonomy): domain Eukaryota; kingdom Metazoa; phylum Arthropoda; class Insecta; order Odonata; family Coenagrionidae; genus Ceriagrion; species Ceriagrion tenellum. Next base: position 3,919,153 of record OY720641.1, on the reverse strand, counting down.
TGGGGTGATCCATTTTTCAGCCATTCTACACGCGACATTTTCCTGGGGAAATCTCACATTTCGCCGTCCACATATCATTGAATGAAATAAGTGATTCTTCAATATGAACGCCCTGCAGGTTTGTTAGTCCCGCGCTTGACTTTAGTGGAATACGTCAAATTTTGTGCAAAAAGGAAGGCGCCATATCAGTCGGAACACAAATTTCCCTCACCTCGACACAAAGCGGATTTTTAGTCATTTCCTTCCCCATTCAGGTATTGGTTTTATTCACAGTTGTTCCCTTTACATAACCGGTCCACTGAATTTAAGAAAAATTGCTGGTATAAACTGGTCGTAGAAGCTGTGGGTTCCAAGTGAGGGCTCTTCCTGGTTAGGTAATATCCCATCAATAAGTAATTACTCCTTAGTGCTACAAGGACATAGGTCATGACTCGCGACGTTAAAGTAGCCCGATGTTCAGGAATTTATATTTCACTTTCACGTGTCCGTTGGTGGCAAGAATAATTACTCTTTTTTCCCTTTAACGACAAACCTTAGTCATTACAGTTATTTCATTTATTCCAATTCGCGCTATTTATGTTGAAAATTAAAAAAAGAATTTTTTTCGTTACTTCTACATTTTTCCTTCTGATTTTTTCCACCCTTTTCCGAATGATACTTTAGTAAACTGCGACAATAATTATTTATCCTGCCATCGTTCGTATTCTCTTCTAGTTTATAAAGCAGTTAGTATAATAGAGCTCGAGGTTTATTCTTCGCATCTGGAAGTGTTCTCGGAGTCTTAAAATATCACAAATGTAATAATGATGTAACTGAGTATTATTTTTTAAACGTTTGATAAGCTACGCGCAAAATTAAGAATTATATAAATTTGACTGTGAGATATTGCTAACACAATGACAGAGGTGGTTTCAATGATTGATGTATTGGGTAACAAGTTCATTTCCTCCATCTTTCTCTAGCTTCCTTATGACTTCTTAACCATTAGAATTAACACCCATCTCCAAATTATTTCTATCACAGTTTCTCAAGCACGCGTGAATAACGGCGTCCACTTTACGCCACATACTTGTTGAATTTGCTTTCGGAACAGACGGTTCCTTCCGCAGCCACAGAAAATTTAACCTTCTTCCGCTGGAGTAAATTTTCATTCCGTGGAACGCTAAGCCCCACCCCACCTCCACCATTTCCCCTCTCCAAGTCAATGCTCGAACTTTTATTCCATTTTCCCCCTCTCTATCTTTCTTTCTCACTGCAACGGTTATCGAGTTCTGCGCAGGAGGGAGGGAGGGAGGGTCGGGCATAAATCCGAGTGACGCAGTAATTTGGCGGAGTGCGTGAAGCGGAGGAAGGATGGAGGGAGGAAAGGTGGGGTGGGGAGCGGTACGGAAGGGAGACGAGCGACGGTGGAATCGTAGGCAGGGTTTCCGCACCACATGGATCCTATTACTTCCCCATTCGAGGAGAACCCTTTCCCCGTTGAAACGCGCGAACTTTTGGTTTCCATACTCACCGAATGGTGTCACTCCAACATTGAAGGAACCAGAGTCCTCTAGATTGCATTCTCAACACTTCTCCCTCATGACAGATATTACATACATGGAAATCTAGAGGACTATGGGAGAAACTAGAGACCATGGATACTACAGAATTGCTACAAACCGAGACGCACTCCAGTTTTTCCGAATACAGCAATGTACTCAGCGGGAATGATAAGGTTGCTCAGCTGACCAGCGCACAGTGTGCTGAAATCGAAAAAAGCTGGGCAGAACCTCTAAAACTTATTTTTTGAGTCCGAAAGTTGATACTTCGCATAAATAATCTCAAACAGTTTTTGCATGACATGCCTCGCTAATTTTTTTTCCTGTGCTTGCACATTAACAATATATCAGCAAATCCATGAATTATGCACCGATACAGCGACCGGATTTTGATTTTAAAAAATCGAGCAGCACACCCTCCCAAGTTGATTCTTCCTTTAGTTTGGACCCTTAGGAAACACCTCAAGCCAATGAACCGAGAAAAACTCACTGTTAGAATAGTTTTTTCAGCCTTTTTTGTCCAAAAAACGAACTAAAAAATTCAGAAATTTTTCGGGTTATTCAATGTTCTCACATGTATTTAACGGACTCTTTTGCTATGGGGGCAGTGAATTCGATTCTCGATTCTAGTGAAGATCATCTACGGAAATCGTATGATTGTTTGCTGAATTCCTTCAAATCCTCTCGTTTTCATAAAAATGTTCTTTTCTCTACTCCTTGGTGACCAAAAATGGACATACTGATCGAGAACTTGTGGTCTAGATCCTATAGGGGACCAGCCCAGGAACTGGCACAATTTTTTCCGAATTTTTCTCGCGATCCCCTTTGTGGGTTGAAATGGCCATTTTTGACCACTCCAGACCAAATTGGGCCCCCTAGGGACATGCTTTTGGTTTGAATCCTCTTCAAGATCATCACGCGCACTTGTACAAGTCTTTTCGAGCTTTCCGAAGTGTTGCGTGCTAATTGAAAAAACCACCACCACCGATGTATCACTCGATGGGTATTATTGACCACTAAACTCAGCACACTGAAGATTGGCATTTTGTGTTGTTAACCAATGGGGTTGCCTACATCTCCCCTGCTTGTAAACAAAATATAAACAACTAACCTCCAAACACGTCAACCTGATCTTTGTGTTCTCCATTTCTGGGATAATATAACGATTGTGGTCAAAATGGAATCTGAAAGATGTGAAGTGGTCTGTGAGTTATCCCTTGAAGTAAAGAAGATAAAAAAATGTGAGGCAATGCGGCAAAAACGCCAGGCAAAGAAGCTAAAAAAGACGCAACGCTTATCGCTAGCACGTGAGTTGTCCGCAAAACGTTATGCTAGTCTGCAAAGTGATAATGCACGGTAAGTTTTCATTTGAATTAATAGAGTTCGATATTCGTAAATTTCCAATAAGTGGAGAGCCAGCTAATAGCCGAACTCTACATCCAAGTCACATAGTCTAGAGTTATTCTTACATTCCGGATGAATGGTAACAACTTTTTTAGGACGGACCTGAGCGTAAACGACGTGCCTGACGCCAATCTGCATGATCAGATCGGAATCCAAGAGGACCAGGAAGGGGGATCTATCCAGAGAGAAAAGCGTGGGCCTGAAATGAAGCTTTGGCGTGTAAAGAAGAAGCTAAGGGAAGAACTTGAAGAAAAAGAAAAGTTGTGTAATTACTGGAAAGGTAAATATGCTTCCTGCTTAAAAAGGAATGAAATTTTGCGTCAAAAATTGAAGCGGTCTATGAAAAAAATTGAAGAGATGGAAAAACATTTTAAGGGCGTAAAAACATTATTAAAAATGCGTAAGCCTCTTGAAAGGCGCAAACAGTTGGGTGATATCGCCAATGTTCCATATGTGAATAAAGAGAGGGTACGAAAAAAATACCAATTGGTATCGAAAGATTTTAGAAATGTTAAACGTGAGTCAAATTATCAAAAAATGGTGAGTGACTGGGGGGAATTAAAACAAGAAGTGGTTGAATTTTATCTACGCGATTAAAATTCGTCACAAGCACCAGGAGTTCGAGACACCATTACCAAGAATAAAGTAAAGAAAAGAAAACGATTCTTGTGTGACACCGTGGATAATCTTTTCGAAAAATATATAGAAAAAGTGTGGAAAACGCTGTATGTCGAACTGAATTTTACGCGCTCAAACCATTTTGGGTGATCAAAAGAAACGTGAATTCTCGTGATACGTGCCTTTGCCGAGAGCATTCAAATTTTCAATTTCTTTTGGACAGACTTCATTCTTTAAAACTAATAGCCTCAAATTGAGTTTCCGAAATTGTGAAAATCCTGTGTTGTGATCCGAGTATTGAAAATTGTATGATTAGAAAGTGTGCGACATGCGTTGAGCGTACTGTACCGTGCGTGGGAGACTTGGAGCAGATGACCTGGTACTATGCTTGGGTCACTGTAAAAATAGAACGACCTGGGTCAAAGGGAAAGATGTATACTGTGACCAAACCTGAGCGCCAGAAATTAGAATGCACTCTAGGCGAGCTTATCGATAAATTTCAGAACTCGGTCCCAAAATTCTTTTGTCATGACTGGACAACCAACCACCAGTTTAGGCATATCCAATTTGTAAAAGATCATCTGGATGAACAAGAGGTCTTTGTCGTGATAGATTTTTCTCAAAATTATACATGCAAATATAGTAGCGAAATTCACAGTACACATTTTGGAGGATGGAAGAAACAAATTTCTCTGCATACTGGAGGGTTTTACTACAAGGATACAAACGGTAAAATTTCAGTGAAAACATTTGTAACTGTTTCGGAATGTCTGCGACATGATGCGGCAGCTATATGGGTGCACCTCCAGCCCATTTGGAAATTAATAAAAATGACCGTACCCAATGTTAAGCGTCTAAATTTTCAGAGTGACGGTCCGTCAACTCAATATAAAAACAAAACGAATTTTTTCCTATTTCGGCATTTCCTTGAAAAATAGGCAGTGGACTCCGAAAATAACTCCTGCTCTGCTCTGGAGACTGCTCCCATAGCAAAAGAGTCCGTTAAATACATGTGAGAACATTGAATAACCCGAAAAATTTCTGAATTTTTTAGTTCGTTTTTTGGACAAAAAAGGCTGAAAAAACTATTCTAACAGTGCGTTTTTCTTGGTTCATTGGCTTGAGGTGTTTCCTAAGGGTCCAAACTAAAGGAAGAATCAACTTGGGAGGGTGTGCTGCTCGATTTTTTAAAATCAAAATCCGGTCGCTGTATCGGTGCATAATTCATGGATTTGCTGATATATGGGGTCAAATTTGAACAAATTTCGCAAAAAAAGCCCAACTTCGATTTTCTCTGTGAATTACAAAAATTAACCTCTTTCTGTAATTTAATGGATTGACTTATGGAGAAAACTGTTAAACCATTTTATAAAACAGTCTTTTTATATTTCATTTAATAGTTTTCTTAAGATTTTATTTTATTATTTACCATAGATACACAACAAAATGGCGGAGCCTATTTTCAGTCAATTTTTTTCATATTTGTTGAGAAAAAGCTGTAGGTGCCGCCTGTTTACGCTAAGTAACTCATACCATGCCACTCTACATAGCTTCCAGATTGTGAATCTAAAGAAAGGCACGGCTTCTACAGGTCGTATTCAGCTGATATTTTGCAAAAATAGTTTTCTAGTCTTTTGTCATCGAATTGGGGAGCGACGTAGAAAATTTGCAAACACTGCCTATTTTAGGACCACCCTAATAGTACACCCAAGGCAATCTGAAAATATGCGGCGCGAGTCTTCATTACGAATACAAATGCACTGCCAAATGAGCAAAAATATTGAACAACCTATAATGTTCTTATGGAGAACTAACCAAAATAATTAACTTGATGGCTGAATTGTTCACGTTGCGAAGACCTGTATCGGAGGAAGGATGCGGTCGACATTAAACGACCTTGGGAGCAACTTTAGGTCTAATTTTTCAGACATAATGCTGCATGTATTCTTTACGATCTATTTTAAAAAATGCAATGACAGCGGACGTGACTGACGATTTTTCATTATCTGGTGATGCGTTTTTGTCATTTTTACGAGGTATAGGAGTTAATTAGTTAACGTGGCACATGCACTACTTATACTTCATTAGAATACTTAAACCAAGGTCTTAGGAACACATATCTATGGCCTAGCCCGGGGGTGGCGAACCTATGGCACGCATGCCAAAAGTGGCACGCGGAGCAATTATTTCGGCACGCGAATCTGGGAGGGCGCTAAGGGATACCTCTATCTCACTCGATGGGTTGGCACGCGAGTCGAGCGAGTAGTATACTCTTATTTTTCATAAACTTTGGCACTCAATCGCCAAAAGGTTCGCCACCCCTAAATTTAAACGCCTAAATTTAAACGCCACGCCTACACTTAAATTACACCATTGAACGAATGTCCCGAAGCGATTAAACTTCTGAAATAAGAAATCAAATTTAACTGTACCTAGCACCCACGGGTTCGAAAGACTGCCAAAATTCTGTCAGCTTTCATGACAGTAGCTCCGGGCATTTTTTTTTACTTTGCAGCGAAATTACCTTCGTTCCACCCATATAACAAAATGCAGTGAAAAATAAAGCATATTGCTATTTTCTCAATTGTAAATCAGGGTCAACCATGGATGCCGCTCGGACAATGACCATATTTCAGAATCTAGAAGCTGTAGGAGCAACGGATGGCATTTTGGGGAGGGGGGAGCGGGGGAGAACGGAGTTTCTTTTCCTTATCCCCTTCTGCATACGTGACTTAGGAGCGGTAACGGGCTAGCTACATCCAAAAGGTTGTTAATATTTGAAAAAATGAGATTTATTTACGTCCATACATTCCAATTATCCATGCCGTTCATAAACTCATTAATCACGTAAACATAAATATAACCAAAATAAGTAAAGAAAGGTATTAGATTACAGCAAATTATTTGTACCCTACAGTCCCCACGCATTCATGGCTACAAGGGTACACGAACTATATCCGAATGGTTTGATTAACATTCGAATGAAAGGGATTGATTCGCATCCATCGATTCAAACTATTCACGGTCCTCACCAACAAAACGTATTAATCGGAGAGATTTGACCCTTCAAGTAAAATGCGTAATTACTAATATTGGTGTAAAAATTGCGTTTAGACCTGTAAATAGGACCAATGTGAGATATAAATCGGTGAATTCGACGAGAAACTTTCAAAATAATTTCAATTTCTTTCAATTTTTTCTTATCCTCTTTTCTCCTACCATATGTAAGGATTGAGGCTTTATCCCATTCTCAGTTCTCCAGAGCCCACAGTTAATCATCTCTCAGAATCTGCCGTGCCACCATTTGACCGTTTGTGCCAAGTTTCACCTTTCTCAATGATCTTACGAATATGTTTCACCACAATCATTCTCAATTACACTCCTACGACGCAAGTTTTGCAATGGTTGGAAGCCAATGTGGCATCCCTTCGCCAATTAAAGTATTATCATCCGCATAGTTAATGAATTGAACAGCGTCCCGCCCAGTTTTTACCCCACCGCGAGATCTTCTCGCGGCTCTCATACTATTTTCTCTGCGTATATTTTTGTGGCTCTGGCGATAAGACCAAACCCTGTCTAACTCTTCAATTGATCCTCTTCCTGGCCACCACGATTCAAGAACCGTACGAGCAAAAACAGATAAATAATTATTCAGAGTTCCGAAAGACGTAGAGGATACGTACTTTTCTGAAATATTGTATTTTTTATAACAAAAACGGCATTTCAAAAAATTATCTTAAAATACATTCTTCCAGTCATTGGGCTATTTTTATCCTAATTCCAAGAATGACCAAACAAAAAATATCGGAAAAATACTAAGCGCTTTTAGGGTGAGCATTCTAAAATGAGGACCAATGTAAAAGAGCTAGGAGCCTCTAAAGTATGAGCAAGTATTATTTTATTCGGCCACAATAAGCGGCCTTAAACGGACTGTCGGCAACAGTTAATTACTTCGGCAATAATAAGAGTAATAACTTTATTTAGAACCTGGAATCTCATGTCCCCTGCGTTAAAGTACACAATAGAAAAAAATACGAAAATAACGACAGATAACATGACATTTGTGACTTCCATGATTTAGGTTTTGAGGTGAACCTTAATCAATAATTACTCAAAAAACCAACAAAAAAATCAAAAAATTATAGAAGTGAATTAACTGAACATTACCCTTCTTTAAAATAACATTACATATCAACCAGATATAATTTAACATGAAATATAACACATGTGACAATATCAAAGCTTGAATATAATACGCATCAGTTTACATTTTAAGCTACAATCTTAAACTGCATTTGGATCAGATATTATCTATTTGAGCATACGGAGTTGATGGGATACTGAAATAATGTTGACCGGCACGAATAAATGTATGATGCTTGACAAATATATTGAGGATGGGAATTCCACAGTTTTACTTACAGCTTCAACTGAGGAGTTATGAAGGATAGTAGATCTGTGAGTGGGAATATAAAGTATGTCCGGAGGGGTGCGATAAGTTCTTTGTCGGACGCCATTGGTGAATATAAAGAGCTCCGGAAGTCAAATAATTAATTGGGTATTGCCATTTAAAATGTACTCCTAGAATACCGAAAATCTCTTGTTTCAAGAATGTGATGCGTCCAACATATTGTCGCTGGTTGGGTTATTGTATATCGCTTTGTTTATAACTGCGGACCTCTGCGGGAATCGTAATTCGACTAAATCTGCCTACATAGATTATGCAAAAAAATTGATATTGTGCCTACTCCTCACATCATTTTTTTTTACGACTGCATTTATTAATTTTCTGTTTATTTCAAATATCTTTCAGCCATCCGACAGCGAAATTTTGAACGGATTTTCGAGGAGAGCACTACCTTAGTGATAAACCTGTGAACACCTGGCCAAACATGAATGACTGAATGCGATAGATGGCCAAAGAAGAAATCGTTGGCCGACTGGCTCTGAATATTCCCACTTTAGTACGCTGTAGGAAACGTGAACATTCTGGCAAGGACTGCATTTCGCGGCAAAGGACGAATCAGTCAACCGACGGATTCAGGTGTATGATCGGGGAGCAGATAGACAGAGGCGCGGCACGGGTGGAGTCCTGGCACGTCCCGAACGGTTCTTCATTTGGATCGTGCCTCAGCAAACTCCATTTTGACTGGACGAATTCTATTTCCACCAGCGTCAGGATTGGCTCTTTAAAATATGGTCATCATATTTGGTCATTTCCTGTATTTGTTTGAGTGTGAGAATAAACGTCATTTTGAACTTTAATTAGCAATTATTAATCCAAAGATTAGCTTGCATCAGATCTCCACTCCATTCAACTCTCAGCTAAATGCATCATTCATACTCACGAAGTTTGATAAGAATACAGACATTGATTTGTATCAAAAAAATCTACATAAACTAGTCAATATTAATTTTGTCCACTTTTAAATGTAGCCTCTATTAGTTAAAATACATAATAGCCAGCGCTTTTCCACGGCTCAAATTACATCAAGGAAGCAATCGTAAGTAAGGTCTTTAGCCCCTCCAGCGATTCTGTCATTACCTCCTCAATGTTGGCAAAGCGTCGTTCTTCCGTTTTTTTAATTTAAAGATTCGGAAAAAGTCGCAGGGGGGCGTGTCCCGCGAATACCGAGGGTGCGGCATCATAATGATGTAGTGTTCCGCCAAAAATTCACGAACAAGACGAAAAGTGTGAGCTGGTGCATTATCGAAATTTAAAATAAGCAAAATTTAACAATAAGCAGAGATTTAGCAGTTTCTGCGCAATAGGGCTGCCAATCGTCTCATGCCCAAAATGTCGGAAATTTTGGCTTCGCATGAGCAAAATAATTTTACAAAATCAAGTTCAGCCTCTCTGACAGTAATTCGTAGATGGTTTATATTCATTTTCTTCACTTATTCGACGTTTCCATCGGTTGTTGATGAGCTGGGGCGTCCCGGGCGCTCGACACCTTCAATTTCCTCACGGCCATCTTGAAAGCGCTTGTACAACTTGTAAATGCTTGCTGTATTCATAGACAACAGGCCAAAAGCGACATTTAACATTTACGATACGATGCTGCACTTTTCTTCGCCTTCATAGAAAAATTCAGTTCAAATTTTTTTGTTTCATTTTTTACCATAAGTAAAAATTTGCCGAGCGCATCAAAGAACGTGCAACCTTTTCAACAGAGAGCAATAAAGTAAATGGTTAGATCACGGGCTATTTTCCTATCCGTTGTTTACGCCTATACGCACGCATACCATCTAAAAATTCACTGCCTGAAAATGCTTTGTGTGATACGGTCTTAACAGCTGCAGAAATTCCTAAACGCCTCAAATTGCACTGTCATCACAATTTAAGGTCACAAAATTTAAGGATGCCTATACCAAGTGATAAGATTTTCAATGGTGATATTTCTAGAACACATGTCTCTCAGAGAAATAGCACCTCGTGTATCAAGTAAGCAATAGTCGGATTTTTCTGCGGAATGGACTGCTTACGCATCTTAAAATTAATTGACTTTGTGGTAGCTATCAACACGTACGGTTTTCAACCAAGAAAATTACCTCCTCTTGAAGACTCATCACAAGACAAAGATGAGCAAATGTCAGTCATTATCATCTTTTTAATTGCAGGGCATTAATTTGTTCTTTTATTCCATCCAATTTTGCGCTAGGTCATGCTGGCCGATCAAAAATGTGATGGCCAAACAATTGCAAAATATGCCATTAATTTTTCTCAGTAATGACATAAATGCCTTGGTAAAATAATGCTTTCCTTAACAAACAAGTATTTTTAATCAAGTTAAATTTGACCGCTTCATGGACATACTCCGCGGCCAGATCCTCTTGAAGACACAACCGTTTGGATAATGCTCCATGGCGTAGGAGAGGCGGAGGCGAATATTTCTCGGAGACCATGATGCGGCGATGACACACAAGACATCTTAAGACATTTCCTCACGTCCTCTCTTCGCCTGCCAACGCCCATCACGTCACCTTCCATACAAAGGAAAATATTTATACATTCCTCGGTAGGGAAGTTACACTTCCTCAGCTCTTGCTTCCATGAAAGAGCCTGGTATCTATTCGTCATAGGTATCAAGCATCGTCAAAGGTGTTGTCAGTAATTTTAAGAAGTATCTATGGTATATCTAAATAAACTCTCTTCCCTCATACGTTTCCTCGCATTGCTGCTGTATCCAAATACCATACAAGGATAAATAACACAATTCATTCCATACCCAGTAATTGCGAGATACAATATAAGAAACTTCACTGCGATCGACCCAAGCGATTCAAAACGTCCCACCTACCCTGTGCAATTAGCACCAATGCTCGAGTGCATTTGGGAAGAAAAGAACTTCCAAAAACGCAAATGCGACAGTTGTTGATGCGATGATTTCCAGGGATGGCATCGAACAAAGATAACGTAAAGCTTTGTGCTAACAAAGCTTTCACATATTAGCATGGAGTTAAAACGATTTTTTTGAACTTTTACAAAATATTCATCCGTAACTAATAAATACCTTCTAAATCTACCTATCGGGAAATCGCCTAACATTCCGTTCACCCGTGTTTACTCGTGCGCTGAAGATGAGTGATGTGTTTTCATCCGCGATAAATGCAATACAAAATGCTCCCAATTATTCTACACATCATTTTTGTTTTTATCTTCACCACATTATCGGCTTCCCATGAATTCTTCCTCTACTGCCTTTATTCTGAGCAGTTTTGATGAGATTAAAGGCAATGTCAAATGCATCTCATAACCACCATTCCTATTCACGCAAAATAAATGAACGGAATTCCCTTAAGTACTATCGTGGTTTTTGGCTACGTACGCACTATAATAAAAAAAGACCCGACGATAGCAGTTAAGGGTTAATATGTCCCCCAGCATGATGTTCAACGAATCTTCTCCTTATGGTAGTTTGAGCTAGGTATTTCCCTAGTGATAATGGAGACCATATTCGAATTATATTTTTTATTTCAGCAGCTGTAGGAAGCAATAAATAAATATTGCATTATTAATGGACTTCTACACGACAGAAGTTATATTAAATTAAATAAAAATATCCCTATAAGTCTTTAACTTGACTCATTTTTCGCGCGGTACATTTATAACTCCTTCACAACGGAGGGTTTTTTTATTGTGAAAAAATTACCGTGGCGACAATATGATTAATTTTAAAAAATGGTGGATAAATCATACAAACTACAACTTGTTAGTTTTTTTGACGACATCTAGGCGTTAGAAATTCTTTATTTTTGGGTAGGGTCTCTCTGGAGTGCATACACGTACCATTTCCCGTGTAAAAGGGTTGGTATTTTTTTGGCAAATATCTCAGAAATTATTTCGGTAAGAGGCTGATATTTTTTATCGTTGGAAGGGTGACTATTTTTATTATAATGAGACTGAATTCATTGATTTCTAGGCGACATTATATTTCGCTCACACTACCATAAATGTCACTATTTATCCATTTTGCAATGGACGCCTTAAAAAAGTCCACCACACGCTCGTTGTCCTTCCTTTGATAATATGAAAATATCATTTTCCCGGTCCAGGCCGAATTTTTCTCATGACAATTTATTTTTTAAAAACTTCCTTTGATAGTTAAGTTTCCGATCAAAAAAGCGCTGCATGATTATGCTGACAGCTCAGTGCCTGAACAAGTCTGGATAGAAGCGAGAACGCAAGAAATATTGGCAATGCAACTCATACAACTTTTGTCCTTCGATATTCGTCGAAGATATCAACTTGTTTGACACATACACCGCCCTCTAGCGAACTGGCACCGAGATCCAAATGGAATACAAAATGATCTCATGAAGGGGATATCAAAACTCACGCGATGAGTTTCTCTCACACCTCGGTATGAGCATGAGTCACGAAATCGCCCGCGAGAGTGACCGCAGTACGTTCTCTGAATTCCCCGTCAGATGACACAAGAGAGTAATGATTTCTGATAATGACACGTGGGAAGCGTGGAAGCATGCAGTCCTTAGCGACACGCAGCCTCTTGATAGGCTTTTGTTCTCTGCGGCCGCGTGGATATTCGCCGTTGTCGCACCTCTGACGGCGCGTGAACGACGCTCAATTTGCGCCTCGCACCCGTCACCTGTCACTTGGCCCCGTCACGCTCAACTGTTCGGACTAAGAAAATTCTGAGGGAAGTGGGCGGGGTGGAATGAAGAAATAGGAATGTAGTAGACGAAGGAGTAGAATAGACGGAATCTACGGTAGTATAACGCAATGGAGAAAGTAGAAGCAATTCACCCATTTCCACCCAGAAAAGTTTTTGTTTGTGATTTTGATGAATTGTTGGTATTTTACTCATATGGTCATTAGAAGTACTCTTGCAAAATATTTTGGTGATGGTGACCTTGAACGACTCACTTTTGACAAGTTGATTGCGATAAAGTTTGCGGTTCCTCATTTAGAGCATCATACACTCGGTGCATCAGGGTGTAGCCATATGGCTACAGTACGTGGAACTGGGTTAAATTGCGCAATTGGCCATATTTTATGGATCAGTTTTGCAGGAAATGCGTAGATGAACATATGTTTTAGCCGGGGAAGCACCAAATACATAATTCCTCTCATTCCCAATGATTCACATCCTAAAAATCTCACTCAAGCTACTTCGGCATACAATTGAGCATCGATAACCTAAGTCGTCATCGATCGAACCTAAGTTCGTTAAATATGTTTATAAATAGAACAAATTACATTTCTTTGACTCAGTCTTAATAAAAATAATTGTCATTTCGTTGGTAAAGCCGTTACAGTTTTCCAGAAATCAGCGAAAATGATTAATTTTGGAATTGAAAACGTAATTATTTAGCAACAACAAAGCGCGAAAAAAATCATTTTTAAGAATTAAATACTAAATTTTTCAGCCACCCGCCAGTGAAAATTTCAATTCAAAAGCTTGATTATAAGTAGTAAAAAAAAAGGAATAAAGAAACCACTGCACTGATGAAAATAATGTATTTTACATGGCTTATGTTCGAACGTCCGGGACCCATTCGATTGAGATAACTTCGCTCGAGGGATGACCAGAGTGCGATTTTATATGGGCTACCGTACACAGCAGACCACCGAACGTTACCCTCTCGTTTGATGGACAGCATCAGAGATTGTAGGGACAGCATATTTTTGGAATTTTTTCTCTTGAATGCGCGCGCGATGTACTTAATTTTGAAAAATTACACATGTTTTGAATAATTTTCAAGATTAAAAATGAAAAGAACAGAATGCCTACGAAATTGAGGCGCTTAAACCTTATATCGTGTCTAAAACTTGTACGGATAAATGACTCAGACTTCACTTCAAATTGCCTCTTACCAAATTCCATAAAACCTCAAATCGTCTTAGCTAAAGCTTTAAAGCAGGTAAATAGTGATGAATCATTGGGTTCTTGTAGCTTAAACAACTTGCTTGGAAAAGGAAACGCCAAATAAAGGTCTCTCAGGTGGTCCACCGAGTTAGCAGTTCCATACCTCCCTGAGAGATTTGGATCTCCTAACCCTCAGATGGATATGGATCGGCTAACCCCGTGGTATTCCCGGGAGACCATTCTCCAGCAGACACGCCGGAAAAATATACGATCATTCAAAACTCAATCAAAATATTTCAATCGGCGAACAAATTCTCGGGAGTTCTCATCAGCAACATTAAAATAGAATTATGTATTGAAAGAACATTAGTTCCTCGCATCTTCTATCCACATTGGTTGTTCGTTCCTAAGATTGGTTGACGGCAGCCCCTCTGCCCTTCCCTATCTAATGCTTGCTCCCTTACCTCCAGATATCTCTTCTATTTACTTTCCTCGTTCTTTGGCTCATGAACTTATTCCCACAAACCCATTCCTAGGACTACAAACCATGAAACAGTATGTGAAAACATTCGTGTGGAGCGTGGCACTCTACGGATCGGATGCATGGACCATTGGAAAAACTGACCAGAATATACTAGAAGCCTTTAAAACCTGGTGCTGGACGAAGATGCTGATGATAAAATGGACGGACAAAATAAGAAATGATGAAATGTACAGAAGAGTAGAAGGAGAAATGACCATGTAGAAGACGACAGAGGAAAGAAGGAGATGGATTGGACACACTCTGAGACACAGTGGGTTTGTGAAGAACGTAAACGAAGGCAAAATAGAGGAAAAAGTCTCCAGAGGAAGACCCAGGAATAAGTTCATGGACCAAATGAAGAAGAAAGTACATAGATAGAGATAGCAGGACATAAATGGAACTAGCATTAGATAGGGAAGGGTGGAGGGCTGCAGTCAACCAATCATAGGATTGAAGAACCAACGATGATGATGATGATGATGATGATTTGATCAGGCACACACGGCGACACTCAAATGAAGGAACAATCCTTGATAATGACAATAAGGAGAATAAATGAAAAGATAATTGCTCTTCGCCTATGCTTAAGCTCAAACTTTTTAAAACCAAAATTCAGAGCTCTATGTCATCGGGGGGTATATTGAATTTCAATTACAAGATCTGACCCACGCAAACAGAGGAAACTCAAAAATAAACCTGTTAATAATGAAAATGGATCAGTGTCTCTATGTTCGCTACTCTAACCCTGGATAACCACTAGGCCAACCGATATTTACCGGTTCCTACCTACCTAACCTACCGGTTCAAGCGTATATGTTAACTTGGGCAATGTTCTACACAAAAAGGCCTCAGAGCCGCAGGGAACCCAAAAATAGGACCCTATAAAATCAGTGCAGAGAATTTATTTATTTAATCAATAGCTATCAAGATATGGGGTTAAAATTAACACTAATATCGTTGACAGAAGACAAAGTATTTAATTTCGGCGATAGCTATTTCTTCACGCTTTTGTTGTTAAATAATTTCGTTTTTCATCCGTGAATTATCAATTTTTCTCCCATTACTACAATAGCACATTTCCTTGGAAACTTGAGCAATGGGAGAGGAAATTTCGCCCGGGCCTTATATGGCTTACGCTGCATTAAATAATAAAGATTAGAAAATTTCCATGAATTTTCAGTTTAGGTATTCTGGGCCTCAACCTCACTATGTGAACTCTACGGTTTTCACATTGTCTGCACACCATCTGCACTGAGCACGTCACTTTGATTCTTATAATTAGGGCTCACTGGTACGAGTAGCACATCATTTACTACGTAGAATTTTGCACACTGCTTGAGCACAAACATAAAATAATACTCCTATTAAATTTCAATGCAGACCTACAAAACTAAATGGATGTTTCCCATGGGCTCTAAGTCCCAAAATCAACTCTTTCCATTAAACCATGGAATGAAGTAATGAACAGTTTATCTTGAAATTTCGCTCGTAGATACATGATAGTTATTAATGTTAATGCATAACATGTAGTGCGGTGCCTATCAGTCTATTAGTACGTTCGTTACACTTCTGCTAGAAAAGTATCAAAACGACCGACCTTAAATTTTCATGATCCATTCATTCATATTAAGAAAAGCCATAGGTTATTTTAGAAAGTCCTCAGGGCCACAAGGGGATTTAGTTGCCGTGGTTGTTTTGTTGTAAACATAATGAGCCATTTGGTTCGCAAATTATTCCTAGACTAGAAATTTTCATTCTACATTAAACAATTATAGCAAAAGAGCATAAAGCTTCCAGACGGAAAATCTCCACAGGGTGAAATAAAAAGTAGACAGTCAGTGAAATTCACCCGAGAAGCTCCACCAGCTCTTCTTGTCTACGTGCAGGGGGAGGAATATTGCCGCGAATCATAGAATGGGGATTCCACCAAAAAAGAGTCGGCCTTTGCGTGGTCACAACGAGGTAATAAGGGATTCTCTTTCTCGTTATGGAATACCCCGAATATCAAAGGTCCTACTAGCATCTTTTGATAGTACATATATACCTGAATCAATGGCACACAGGAGATTTATTCTTGGAATGTAAAAACACTCGTAATTTCTGGGAAAAATATAGGTACTTAAACAAAGGAGGATATTTAACATTAGCGCGTGAATGAGCCAAGGAAAGGCCAGTAAAAATGAAACGACAGACAAGTTAATGCGAGCAAAAAATGGACAAAACTAGCAGCTGTCTACTGCAAGTATGCAGAGGCAAACAAAAAAAGGTAAAAAGGACTGAAAACACTTTCAATAAATATGCGATAAAAGAATACAAATAACAAATTTAAAATCTTAAATTAAAAATTCATAAAAAACTTGGAGGCGCCGGGTATCGATCCCGGTACCTCTCGCATGCTAAGCGAGCGCTCTACCATCTGAGCTACGCCCCCGGATGAGAATTGAGAGAAAATATAACTATATATTTACTAGAAGTATTAAGTTACCGCAGTCTCCTTAGGCAGATTCAGTCATGATTTAACAGATGCATAAAAGATTGTAACATTTCTACCCAACCTTTGCAGGAGACGTAATGCTGCCAGTAACGCATATAGTTTACATTTACGCGAGAGTTGCCGTAAGGAGTACTTGTCAAGCCATATGGCTGAGAATAAACGTTCAATGCGAGTGACCCGGGGTTTTACATCAGTCATTCATTCAAATTGCATGTGATGACTTCTGATGGCATAGCCAACGAAAAACTGATTTACTCCGATGGAATAATAAAATTTAGGGCAACATCAACTTGGCTTCAAAAAAATTCCAGCCCCAATTTCGCACCACATTCGTGTATTGTTCCCGAAATGACATATTGCGTTGCGGCAACGCATCTATGTAGTAGTACCACACGAAAACGTGTTCGTAAATTCCAAACTGTTAATTACGCGGAGAATAACGTAGTAATGGTTGGAATTACATTGTAATAGCATGTAATTCCATATTTTGATATATTGTGTGGCGTAAACAATTGCCTCATGGCACTAAGTAATAAATTTCATCGGAACTAAATATGTAAGGTACTGCCAATTTTGTTTTTTAAATTCAATGAAGTACATCAATTTTTTTGTTAAATTAAGGAACAAATATAGTTGTAAAAGGTAATGTAAGAGGAAGAACATCATTGTAACCGTAGGTATAACAATAAGCTCATTACCGAAAAAATAGTGCTTTTGTCTTGTGCTATATCGTAACAAAGTGAATCTCATATCCTTTCAGAACTAAACAGCATATACCAAGAATTTTTGTTCAAATACCTTTAAATGCTAGCACTAATTTATTATGAAATGAAACGTAGATCATAATACCGTCAAGGTAATCAGGAGCAAAATTTCGGAAGGACTGAGTTGCGAAAACCCTCTCGGCAACATCGGAACAATTAAAAAAGTAATTTCTTTCTTCACCAACCTATAACCTCCTAATGTTTTGTTATGTAAAAAAATTAACATTGCAATAAATTGTTGCAAAGTAATTCAATAGTGTCATTTCCGAAGGACTGAGTTTGGACATTCCGCTAAGCGACATCGAAATGATAAAAAATAATTTTCTCTCTTAACCTACCTTCAAAGTTTCTATATTTTTGCTATGTTAATAACTAAACATTGACTAAATATTATATGAAATAAAACGCCGTTCAACGTACCTGCAAAGTAATTCAGCAATGTCAATTCTCAAGGACTGACTTTGGACATTCCGCTCGGCGACATTGAAATGATAAAAAAAATCATTTCTCTCCTTAATTACCGGCAAAGTTTCTATATTTTTGCTATGTCATTACTTAAACATTGAATAATTCTGAATTGAAATATAACGCCGTTCTTCCCACCTGGAAAGTCATTCAATAATTGTTTAAGTAATTACTTTGCAGGTAAGTTGAACGGCGTTTTATTTCATTTTATAATGAATTAGTGTTTATGTAATAACATCACAAAAATATAGAAACTTTTCAGGTAGGATCGAAAAGATAGAAAATAATTTTTTATCATTTCGATGTCGCCAAGCGGAATGTCCAAACTCAGTCCTTCACAAATGACACTATTGAATTACTTTTCAGGTTTGTTGAAAGGCTTTTTTATTTCATTTTTAACAACCTAGTGTTTACATAATAACATAGCAAAAATATAGGAACTTTGCTGGTAGGTTAAGCGGGAAAATGATTTTTTATCATTTCGATGTCGCCGAGCGGAATGTCGCACGGATTTGGCTCTTAAATTAGTCGCTCTTAAATTAACACACACATATATATATATATATATATATATATATATATATATATATATATATATATATATATATATATATATATATATATATATATATATATATATATATATATATATATATATATATATATATATATATATATATATATATATATATATATATATATATATATATATATATATATATATATATATATATATATATATATATATATATATATATATATATATATATATATATATATATATATATATATATATATATATATATATATATCCACTTGGCGAAAAACACTTGTAGTGCACAGATATAAAAAAAGGTCACAGGCGTGACTAGCAGTTACATATAGAGCACAAAAAAAGGTAAAACTCACAGAAATTTTGATATATTTCGGCGGACACAACCGCCTTCGTCAGAATGTTAGAAGGTAGTGGTTAGAAAGTAGTAGCACTACCTTCTAACATTCTGACGAAGGCGGTTCTGTCCGCCGAAATATATCAAAATTTCTGTGAGTTTTACCTTTTTTGTGCTCTATATGTAACTGCTAGTCACGCCTGTGACCTTTTTTTTATATCTGTGCACTACAAGTGTTTTCCGCCAAGTGGATATATATATATATATATATATATATATATATATATATATATATATATATATATATATATATACAAAATATAAAACTTCGTCACAGTGTGACACTAAATATAAAACATAAAAAGCAAACTCAAGAGTTTAAATATTTCGGTAGGTCGCTGCGGTGGGTTGGTACCTCTGCTTTTCCATGGTTTTCACGGTTTTCACCGTTGAAAAGGATTCCGCGCGGAAGGTCTACGTTCCGCCAGGTTTTGTCGCGTTGCCGCGTATAAATTTGGGGATGGGGCTAACTTGATACGCGTGAAATTTTGTCACTGTAAAACATTTTCATAATTTCACATGGAGCTCCAGAATATGCGGGAGGCCTTATGGAGACATTTTTCACGCCAGGTCGATACATATATTCGTGTCCGATTAGTAATATTATGAATGGGTTTTCTGAATTTAAAGAAATAAATTATCAGCCCTAGGTTTGTCGGCAAAGAAGGCATGGACGGGGAGTACAAAATAATCATACACAATCACTCGCACGGAGCGTAAGGACAGCAGCTGACGTAATTCCATTTTCTGACGTTCAAAGGCGGAGGGCTCCGAGGCGCTCTCCGCTGCGAGACAACTTCTGCCATCTGACGTGTATTCTTAAGACTACAATGAGCTGGATGCGAATGAGGGTGAATCAAATCACAACATCGAGCAGATGAAACCTTACTTTCTTGCATCTTTTAGGGAGGGACTTAGGGTCTCTTTCTCTCGAGATGAATGGAAGTAGTACACCAATTTCGTTTTAAGGGCTCTCAGATCGTATGGCTACAATAGATGGACAATAGAGTAAATCAACTGAGGGAGCCACTCTCTTTCTCTTCCTATTATGGTCTAAACGATCACTTTATCTCCTTTATCAGTCGCTCCTTCGTCGCCTGGTTGACCATCTCGCCTCAAGAATGTGCCCTTGTTCCTATTCTGCCATCTTACCTTGCATTCGCTCATATATTCCCCAAGGGAAACCGAAGTCATTTCACGGTGAAAACGTATCGAGTATAACATGTGAATAACCTCCGTAAAACTTTTGTCGCCATGATTCTTTAAGTCGGTGCCACTCGAACATGTCTAATGTTACAGGGTATATTACAGTCATTGTGACTTCCGTCGATATAAACTTAGGCTTCTCTTTCAAGATTTAATGATTATTCGTCTTCCATAAGCAACCAGTAGATGCAGTCAGTTATTTCATTGTTTTTGCTTAAGTGTGATGAAGAACAAAACACCAAACCATGAGCCATTGAATAAGCTGTGTTTATGAAGTAGAGTTCTTTATTATCATGTTATGCTAAGTAATGTAGAAATATATTTATTAGGCGATGGGTTTCAACATACATCTTTGATCTCTGTTTGGTGCTCTGTGGCGACCAATTTATTTATAGTAGGCACTCTGAGATTTGGATTGGTCTTTATTATGTGGATTTCCATCGGTCTATTCCATCAAGAAGAAGAAGGCTCGTGGCGAAGCCGGGTTTCCCTCCTCCACCCTCCATACTTCACTTGATAAGTCACTTGGACTTGAGGAAGCCTGCAGGATAGCCGGAGAAATATCGTCCCCAAGATGAAACACCGCGGCGAAAACCACGGAAAACAGAAGAACTAACCCTCAAGTTCTCCTAAACCAACCTATATCTACCCATCCTTGATTGTAAATATGTTGTCACTTGTCGATCTCCTCTTTACAATACCAGCCATCCTTTATTACCTCTCCAATGGATCCCAATACCCAATACTAGCTACTGAAACCGCAATAAGACACCTCCTGAATCTAGCTTATTGCTGTCGATTCGGCGTAAAACCTCACGGGTATGAGGTTTTTCAAGAGGGACTCCTTTATTGTCATTTTGCAGTTGACGCCCGCAATCGTGCCCTTAGCAAACAGGTCCGCTTGATAAGGACTTAAACCATCTCATCCTCGGGATCTCATCAACGACACGAGACACGCCACAATAAATTTTCAAATGTCGTCGGATCTGTGTAATACTAATTCTTGGTCATTTACGAACGAGCTACAGGGCTGTAATTTACAGAGAATGCTCCTTATCACCTAGTAAGTCGGGAGGAAATAAAAAGTCTGAGAAATTACCTATTTATCAAGCACAGACACACGCACAATCACGATGAAGCACAATTTCGTTTTGAAATTAGATTAAACAGGAGAGACGAAAGATTTCCTGGGAGATGAATCTTTTAGCGTTCATTACACGCGATTATCCGGCCATCGGCATTTTGTACAGCAATGGACGACAACGTAGCCCCAATGGCCAATTGACGTTTAGATCATAGACATGTGGAGGGCTAGGTAACACACTAAGAAAAAATTCTATGATTTTCAATGTTGTACCAATAATCCGTGGACGATTAAAAGTAACGTTAGACGAAGAATGGGCAGGTTAGCAAGTAATCACTGCGTAATATATCAAGACAAATAAGCAATCAGGACACCAAGCAGTATATTGTGGCGGTATACTTCTACGTAATATAAAACAATTACTCAGATTATACTCCTTAGCGGAGTGGAAACTTTGGAAATGTCTGATTTGGACAGAGACCGTAGGCTGTGAAGTAGGACTGTTATAGATATCAAAGTTAAAGATTGTCGGAAACTAAAACATAAGGAAAAATGATGCTAGCAGAGAAAACAATTCGCGAAAGGTATCGGGATAAGAATTCATAAATGACGTTGTAAGATATTCTACATTAGGTATTATAAATATGCCTATAAAGGGCACATTTTTAAAAATACAATTACGTAATCATACATTTTATAATACGATTTGTATTTACTAATACGAATTATGCCAAAACATTGGGCCTGATAAAACAGTTGCTATTTAATGCTCATTAAATCTTGCATTGTAGTACACTTTGGCATTTTATCGTGTGAAATAGTTATCGAATGCTTTAACACTTTTGCTTTTGCCTCTTTTAACAGGGAAAAAAGGCGGACCCTATTTTGCACCGATTCTCTGCTTTTGGGTAGAAAAATAGATAAGAGGGACCGTAAATAACTAACATCACTGGATATACGGAAGCTTCGATATGAGAATCCATGGAGGGAGTTTGCGACCGTCGCGTCGGCGACACACAAAATAAACGCGATTTTTCGATCGTGCGGCGGTGTCCAGCCTTGAGCGCCAGCCAATGGGAATACAGCGACGGTGCAC
Source organism: Ceriagrion tenellum (assembly GCA_963169105.1). Taxonomy (NCBI): domain Eukaryota; kingdom Metazoa; phylum Arthropoda; class Insecta; order Odonata; family Coenagrionidae; genus Ceriagrion; species Ceriagrion tenellum. The sequence continues at coordinate 3,896,677 of OY720641.1, read as the reverse complement.
CATCGCTTTAGAAAGCACAACTTCAGACCGATTTAGCAAAGGAGCGATGTCATTTTTCCCTCGTGAGACCTCACTTGGAGTACGCCGCTAGTATATATGGGACCCTTACGAAGTTGGGCGAAACTTTTACGGTAGGAACGATCAGAGGTCAAGGAATCAAGGAATTTGAGAGCAGTACCGATAGATTGAGAATGCCATTTTTTCCCACGGATAATAAAGGACCATAATGATTGAGATAGATCGGTTCTATGAAAAACTTATCCTCACTGGGTAAAGTGGGTTTTGCATTTGAGAAAAATATCTTAACATCATTAATATATAGCGTCTCACGACTTTTAGAGGGATTAAGGTGGGAGCCCCTAGAGACTCGGAGGCTACACGCTAGGCTCAAGTTGCTTGATAAATTCAGAAATGATATTTTTCAGAGCGACATAGAGGATATTATATCATGACTCCTCACTAGATCTCTAGGTGTGACAGATGCGATAAAATAAGATAGAGATGCACTGCCATTAACAGGTAGGTATTACAAGAACTCGTTCTTTCCGCGTACAATAAGCGACCACAATCAAAATTGAGCTCCACTCTCTTATAATACACGTCACCATTTCATCACCAAAAACGTGCACTTTTACACGGCTGGTGACCTAACACCCCCTACCACACGTCCATGCGGTGGCTCGCGGGGTATTACGTAGATGTAGATTATCAACTAACCCCGAATGAAATTTCTGGCATCAGTGCCTTGTAGCACTATTTATCAGTCGCATTAACAATTCGAACCAGTAGTTCTATCTTTTATAGTGAACTGCATGTTCTTCGATGTAGAATTCTCATTTTCTGGTCTCAACACGCATCATTGTCCTGACTCCTCTTGGCCAGCGCAAGTGCGCGGTTCTGATTCGAGCTGGGATGAGTGCTGCATGCCTGGTGTGCCATCACTACGTGCCATACACCCTACTTTCGGCGTCAAATGATGTGCCACTGTATTTTAAAAATGTATATATGGGCCATGAATATTCATAATGGATTCAAATGTTTGGAATTGTTGCCTAGGCTACGTGTTGCCTAAACTTCCACTTTTAGTTCACCCAGTACTTGGCGCTACTTAGAAAAAAGTCTTCTCAGTCGACTCGTAAATGGCCGTTGTGGATTGTTGTTAACGTGAGACTGTGGTGAATATTCAATAACGATTGAAGAGATATGATCTACTTGATGCTGTAGAATAATAGCTGACTATTTTTGAGACATAACAGTTACTTCAGTAAATGTCTTCTAATTCATTTCACTTTTTTCACCTCGTACTACTATTAAATTGCCGTAGAACAATATTCACGAAGTGCGAAGAAGTTAATTGTGCAGTTGTTTAATTAAATTTGGAGAGGAATTAAATATATATCTGTCGACCGGACAATATTAAAAAAGTGTGTCATTACGTCCCGCGTGTAACTACATTGTTTGTCTACTGCATTATGATTACTGGTAAGTAAAACCGGTAAGACGTGATCATTTACGATCTGTAGACTGTATTTGAATTTGAACTGCCGTCTTTCATGACTAGACGGAGCCACAATCGACAAAGTTGTTTGTTTGCGGAATTCTAGGCAACAGTTTTTGGCGACGAGTCGAGAATCCATATGTATATTTATAATCTGGGTCAATGTAAATGCTAGTGAAATGTTCTTTGCGCCATTAAAAAAAATATATATTGATTTTCAGCCATATTTTTTATCATATGATAGAATTAAAACTGTGGATACACGAATGCAATAATCGACCCCTCGCACCCAAAATATATCAGATTTGTCAACTTAATGAACATTGTAACTCAGCCAAGGGAAAACTACGAAATCTACAACATCAATTTTCCACCAAAAGTTGCGAGATTTAATGAAAATACATTACATGGCAAACGCATATTTTCATAACGCACGTTTTTTTTAATTAACGATAATGTTTAAACAGTAGTGGTGGCGGCTGGCACAGTATTTCGTAGCTGAATCTCGCAGGGTACTGTGTTGACGTAAACTTGTATCTTGAAGTGTTAGGGACCTTGACTTCAAGTCGAGAGTGTATGTTGTGACCGGAAATCAGGTGTTCCGGTCTCGACTCCCGACTGGCGTTCGGATTATTTTCTCCGTGTCGTGTATTTTCAGCTCCACGCTCGCGTGAACACCGCCGCTGCTCGTATCGCCACCACGGTATTTCCGGTGGGATATGAAATCCATTGAGTGTGGAGATTCACAACCATTCAAAGAAATGCAGAAAAATATTTCCTTTTTCCCGTCCGTTCGCAGATGGTACCATCATTTTTTTAAAACTGCGAGGACGAATTCCCGATGAACCAACATTAAGTTGGACGATTTGGTCGGAATAGTAAAACTAACGATTCAGAACAAATTGAACGCGTTCTACGGCATCTAAACATTAAATGCAATGACTAATAGAGGTAGCGTTGATTTCCCTCGGAAGTCGCTAGTGAGAATTTTTTAAACATATACTATTTTAAACTTTAAATGCCTATTATTAGGATGGTTCTAATTATACCATGAGCTAAATGTACTTGTATTCAAACTCAAATGCAATAATAGAAAGACCTGTCCTTTTTTTTACTAGAAACATGACCATACCTTTTCACGAAATTTTTTGAACATATTAAATTTTAAAGTATGTCATTTTTAAAGTGAACATGTGTGAAACAAGGGGAAAATAGAACATTTAATTTAAAATAAATCTACAAATCATAGGAGGAGCGAAAGAGACGTGATAAGCAGAATACACCAGGCAATGAATGCCTTCAATCATAAATGAAAACTAAAGTCCTTGGAGACTATAAGCATAGACCAGTAGAAACGTCTTGTGAAGACCCACGTGGAGCGTACCTCTTTACGGAAGAACATTTTTCACACACAATATTTAAAAAGCACGTATTAAAGTGCCAAAAAAATAGTTTGTAAGTAATTTTTCTGAGTAAATTTAGGTGTAAACAATTATAACGTTGAAGTATCTATTCGTATTGAAATCAGTTCATTTGCAATTTGGCCGACGCTAACTCCCAGGCAACAGTCTCTCAATAATGCTTCAATTTTACAACTAAAATCATTTGTAATATCCATACATTTTTTAGGCCGCGGCAGGAGTCGGTTGAATAAAACTACTACCTTCCAGCCCAAAGGCCGCGGCATCGAATCTAACGTAACAACGTGATATAAGAGTAGAACAAAAAAACCCAGGCCACAATTGTTAAGCTGTTCCTTTTCGGAGCGGGTGCACTCGAAAGACCGTTAATTTCGATGAAAGTCCTCTAAATCTGACTGTCAAATAATAATTTCCTCCTTTCTGCCTGTATCTATTAAGGTCTTTCGCTTCAATTACACAGAGGTTCCAACATCGACGCCCTTATGTTCATTATATCTCCTTGTATCAGAGCTTAGAGGGCGAGGAAATGGAAAGTAGTTCGGGATCTGGATCCAGCAGCTCCGGTTTGTAGCTTAGCTTCGGCGGCTTCGGTTACAGCTCCGCTCCGACCCCGGTTAACCTTTTTGATTTCCGGCTTTTCTAGGATTCGATTTGATGGACATATATCAGCCTTTTGCGCAAGAAGTGCGCCAGCGCGACTGCTCGAGGTTTAACGCGGCTCTGGCCTGACAATGTGAGTCAAAATTAATACTTTTGTTTATTGTTAAATTTTAATTTTTTGTTTAAAACATCCTGCTTTCCCTAATGGAATTGGTTAGCTTATGAAAACCAAAATTAAGGTACAAAATATGCAGATTATCCCACGAGTATGTTATTATCGACCACCTTTGTCCAGCCATAGGATCCGACTGCAGCGCCGTTTGTATGGAACTACCGCGTCTTGAATTCAATTACGGCAGTAAATCGCTTTTTACATTTTTTTTAAAGTCGGAAACATGCATGCTTTATTTTTATTCAATTTCCCAACACTCTCCGCTTCTTATGAACAGTTTTAATTAAAAGTTGTATCTGTATGTTATTAAATGTTCTATCTCGTTCAAAACGACTTTTTTTGCCATAATCCGAGCAATCTCCATAAAGCTCATGTAAAAAGGTCTACTTTTAAGGCTGAATTGTAATAAAACTAGCCAATTATTTTGTTCACTTCAGTTTAAAAAACTCACATCAAAGATGCTATATTTAAGTTTTCAGAATTTCTGGAATAAGTGACCCTGACGCAATAGCCAACTTAGAGACTAATCAAGGAAATTACCATAGAATACACAAAGAGAGATAGAAGTACTGTAAGATTCTCAGACTCAATTAATAGATTCGTTCAAAGATAATGATGGCATTATGATGCTCTCCCGAGAATAGAGGTATTTTATTGAGAGATGAGCTCTTGAATTTAATTCATTCTCTCGACGTGGAATAGCAAACGGAATACGCTCCTCTCTCAGATGTCCACTTTCGCAGCACCAAATTGATAATCTTTCGTCAGTCATCCCTGACTCAATCCCTTCTAATTTCACCGCAAACACTTCTAAGATCATCATTGGGGTTATCCAATCCTAAGATTGGTTGACTGCAGCCCTCCTCCACCCTTCTTCCCTGTCTAATGCTCATTCCCTTACCTCCTCTTCCTTTGTACTTTCCTCTTTTCTTGGTCCATGCACTTATTCCTTGGTCTTCCTCCTCTGATGGGACTATTCCCTCTATTCTGCCTTCGATTATATTTTCCACAAACCCATTCTGTCTCAGGGTGTGTCCAATCCAACTTCTTCTTCTTTTCTGTATGATGTTCCATTAAATGGTCCTTTCCTCTCCTACTCTTCCGTACACTCCATCATTTCTTATTTTTGTCCGTCCATTTTCTCTTCAGCATCCTCCCCCAGCACCAGATTACGAAGGCTTCACGTCTTTTCCGGTCAGCTTTTCCAATGGTCCATGCTTCTCCTCCATAGAGTGCTACGCTCCACACGAATGTATTCACATACTACTTCCTGGTTTGTAGTGCTATCTTCTTTGAGCACAGCAGTTATATTTGGCCAATGAAAGCCTTCGTAGCTTAGACTATTCTTCGCTTGATATCCATCGTACTTCTTCCGTCCCACGTGATGGTACTTCCGAGATAAGGAATCCACTTCATCGAATTGCTCTCCTCTCAGGGTGACTTCTACACTCAACTTCACTCTTCCACATACTAGAACTTTATTCTCCTTCTTATGTATTTTCATGCTGTATTCTTGGGGTACTTTGTCCATTACGTTTAGTGACCTTTAAAGATCGTCGCGATTTCCAGCTATGACTGCGATACCATCAGCGAAGCGTAGCATGCTAGTTTCTTCTCCGTTTATCTTTATCCCGCCCAGTCCACTTTCTAATGCTTCTCTTATGGCTTATACTTCGAAGTAAATTTTGAACAGTTCTGGAGAGAGGTTGCATCCTTGTCTTACTCTTGCGTTAATTTTAGCTTCTATTTGTCTTCCGCCCCTCACTCGCATTTTGACGACTTGCTTCCTCTATAGTTACTTCTAAGTTACTCAACACTGAATCCGTTGCGCTCATTCTGGCTAATTAGCGGAAAAGAGTACACTTTTGCATTCTGCAATTTTTGCTCCTTTGACACACATTCATTTCTTGGGGTATTGCACATGATACCTACGACTTTCCTTTCAGCATTTGCACGCCTATTACTATTTTACGCCTGTTATCTTCCATCTTCCACAAACATTAGACCAAGGACTAGTTCAAGGACCAGGTAAAGACTAATTCGTGAACGAATTTGTAGCACGTTGGTACCCCAAAATTTATGATCGACTAGAACGCCATGGATTTTCCCATCACAAGTTGGGCCATGAATAGCGAAGAAAGTACGCACCAAGTACTTTTTTAATTTTAGAGGGGGCGTTTCTTTTTTTAACGGCGATATGACACTGTATGAGCTTAATGAGCCATTTTAAGAGTTTGCAGTGGTGGTCATCCATGTGAAGGGTTAAAGGATACAAATGTTATATGCTTTCGGAGCGAGCGGGTCTTCGCTCGAACGCGCTTCGCTTGATTAAAAAACAAACGAAACGAAATTTCCGCAGCGGAAAAAAAATGACTCTCGTCTGTTCCCCCTGCTTCCCTCTCCCCACCATTACTCCTCCAACCCACCCCCTCCCCCTTCCCAAAACGCAACCCGCAGACTATACTCCTGGTCCTTCCGGTAGTTTCCGCTTGGAGTGCGACCTCCACGGCCACCGCACCACCAGGCAATTAGATACACTGCCGTCCACCAGACACCCTCTCGCCACTTAACCAGCCACAACGACAGGGGGTGCTATAGTTCGGAACCACCCCTCCCCCCCCACCTCCCTTTTACATGCCCTCACATTCGGCTGGTTTCTCACCCTCACTTTCCAGGGACCCCTATGCTCTCGCTTTCACTCGTCAGGGGAATGAAAACATTATCGATCTTATTATATGCGTCACTGTGATCGTAATAAGGTATCACTGCTGCCCGCAACTAAGTTCATGTCTTTAACGAATCGATGAAATTACAAAAACAAATCATTTATATTTGGTAAGGAAAAAAGACTACTGACGCATCTGTCACAATCATGGTAAAGTTGCCTTTCATTTTCTAGTTTATATTTCAAATTTAATCAACCCAATCAAGGCGAGTTTATTTTAGTAGAAACACTGAAATTTTCTCCGAAATCTCAAACACTACGACAGCAGAATTTTAATAAAAAATCATTTCGACGGATTATAGAAAAGCTAATGTCGCGTTTGTTAACACATATGGTTAACTTTCCGTTCATTTAATTGTTATTCCTTCAATTTCATACAGCTCCACCGATATGAGTTTTTGCTGTCGAAACACTTGGAAATTGGAAATCTCAAACCCTACAAGCAACAGCATTTCATCGTCTGGAGGTGCAGCCTGAGAAATAAAAAAAAATTCCTCCCCCAATCAATGACCTTTTGTTGTTATGGTGTAATAAAAAGAAGAGTATACCAACATCTCCCACAATGACGGTGTAGCCGAACTATCCAGCTTCATCTCTTCCATCTAGATAATAACTCTCAGAAATTCACCTTGAAAAACCCAATTCAAATTTTATCGGATAAAAAGAAACTTTATCGTTTATTCATTGATTCAATAGAAAATCATCACCTTCTCCAGCCAGAGTTCTCCGAAATTAGTGAATACAGGAGGTTCGAGTACGATCTATGGAGAGAGGAATCCTGGCATTTACTTTACTTAGCCAGCTGGAGCGGGTGTCTTGTCCGACAGCTGGAGAGGAATTCTGGTAGCGGTCGACATCAAGAGAAATTCCGATACCGAACGACGACAAAATACGATGCATAATTGACGAGGAGAAAAAGAAGAGATAGAGCACAAAAAGGAACGAAAATATCTTAACCTTGAAGGGAAGAAGTGGAAATGTCGAGATCGTTGGAATTGCACGTAACGAATATAAAAAGGCGGGAAAGATAAGCGATGTGTGAAAAAAGTGAGTAGAAGATATCGGCAGATGGTACAGGTGCAACAGAAACCAAAAGGATTGACAAACAATGGAGCGCAAGATAAAAAAAGTTCAGGTTGAGAAGAGAAAGGAAAATAAGAGCATTGCGTGTCCTTTGTTTCTCTATTAGGCCTATAATATTAAGATATATCGTGGGGAACACACATACAAAACATATCCGGCACAGCATTAAAGAAACTAGGTTTTGTTAAGCGTATAATAGAAAATAGCTCGGATGAAAAAGTCAAATAGAGAGATGCTACTTCGCTCTGGTTGGGCCACACCTCGAATACACCACGAACATTTGGGACCCTGGACATAAAGATTTAACAAAAAAAATAAATAAAATACAAAGAAAAGCAGCACGCTTCATTAAAAAACTGCTACGAACGAACATATACCAGTCGTCAGTCAGACGTTGTGGCGAACGTACGTGCTTCTGTTGTTCTCCAACGTTAATTATTCCCACAGTGTAGTTGGAATATTTGACCTTATTATTAGCTGACATTGTAATATATTGAAGTCGCCCACTCCGAACAGTAGCGGTAGCAGAAGTTGTCCCACATGAAGTGTAACAAGTGCGAGGAAAGTATTCTTCAAGAAAAATATGTAAAGTGTTTCGGATGCAATGCACATATGCACTACAACTGTTCGGGACTGAGGGAATCATCCTACCGGTCTATGTCGGCGAAGAAGAAAGAGGCCTGGAGATGCGTAACCTGCCGATACACTGAGAAGAATCTGATGTCCTACCGGAGGAAGTTACCGAAGCAGTAATCACCAGAGAGGACATTAATCAAATTAAGAGCAGCCTAAACTTCTTGTCCGATAAGTATGATGTTTTTGCTGGTAGTATTAAGGATCTGAAAGACACCGTTAATAATCTAGTGAATACAGTCAGTGACCTTAGAAGTCAGCTTCAGTTGAAGGACTCTGTAATTGATGATCTGCAAAAAAGAGTCATCATACTGGAACAAAAACAATTAGAAATAACAGGAATCTATACTGATGGTGATGACAGTGAAGTGTTGACCAAAAAAGTCATTGACCTTGTTAATAACATTGATGTTTCTGTTGATAAGAATAGCATCTCTGACCTGTATGTTCTCCCTAAATCTAACATGAAACCAAGAAAATTTATAGTTGAGTTAACTAACAAAGCTGTGAAACAATCTATTCCTGCTCATAAAAAGAAGTTAAACGATGCTTAAATAAGTAAACAATATCCTAACTCAAAAGTGTTTATAAATGAAAGCCTAACTTTGTTTTATCGTCAGCTCTTGTGGCAAGCTAAGACTAAAGCACATGAACTAAATTTTAAGTTTGTATGGTATGAAAATGGCAAAATATTAGTTAAGAAGAGTGAAGGCACTCAAATTATTAACATACTCAGAGAGATCTAAGCAAATTAGAATAATCTATTGTACCAATAACCACATTGAAAAGGTGAAATCAAAATATTCACGTATTAATTTGGAAAGCAGGAAATAGTAAAGTGATCAAGGTTGGTTCTGAAAAAGATCTAAAGAATTTGAGATAACTCTAAAACAGAAATAAATAAGTAAGCTAAATGGATTCCTATTCTGTAGTTACTATTACCCCTAAGTGTAGATCTCATGATAACATAAATAACTTGTGTAACAAAATAACATCCTCAAATGGCTATCTTATTTACTTAATAAATGTAAGGTCTTTAAAGAAACATTGGGATGAACTTAATGTGCTGCACAATCAGTTCAACAACTTTGCCCCTCTCCTTGGCTTTGCCCTAACTGAGGTTAATGTCAAATCGTCAGAAATACATCCCTTCCATGTACTTGGATTCACCTCCTACCATAAGCTAAGGCAAAATCAAAAAGGAGGGGGAATTATGTTCTACCTAAAGGAAACTTTTCCTGGTCAGGTGATTGATATTGAAATAAAAGAGTGCGAATCTCTGATATTAACAATTAACCTAGGCTCTGAAACTGTGTTAATAATAAACATCTATAGACCACCACACAGAAACAAAAGGGATTTTGTAACTAGTCTAGAGGCTTTCATTGAGAACAGAAAAAAAAGCAAATAATATTACTTGGAGATTTCAACTTAAGCTTAAAATCTAACAGGGATATCACTGTGTCAGCATATAAAAACATCCTCGCTAACAGTGGTTTCCTGATATACATAAATAAAACCTCCAGATTAGAAATAAAAAACAACAAAGTGATAAGATCTTGCATTGACCATATTAGCGTTAGAGATTTTCATGATAGTATCAATAGCTTCATTATAAAAACAAAACTCTCTGATCATTTTCCGGTTGGCATTTTCATCCACACTAATGACAATATACCTGACACCAACTCCAACCATTCTTCTTCTTACCTTTGCCACCGGATAGTAAGGCAGATAAAATGAATAACATAAACTGGTTGAAACTGCTAACATTACAAGACCCAGACTGTACATATCAGCAACTGCACAAGCAACTGAGTCACATATACAAAAAGGCTACCGTCAAAATAACAAACAATTATAGAGCTAAAACATATAAGAAACCTTGGATCAATGATGTCATTTAGTTGGAAATACAGATAAGAGATGCCTTATTTAGAAAGTGGAAATCTAATCCATCAAACGATTTGCATAGACATAATTACAAAATACAGAGAAATAAAGTCACTGCCTTACTAAGGAAGTCCAAAAATGACTTCTACAACTCAAAATTTATAAAATATAAAAAAAACATCAGAAAAACCTGGCAGCTAATAAAAAATCTCAGAGGAGCTCCAAACAAAACAAATGTTGATTCACTAATAAAAAGTAACTTTAAGAAAGAGTCGAATATAAACATTGTTTGTAAAGCCTTTGCTTCACAGTTCACCAACAATATGAAAAACATACTGCCAAACTGCTCACACCACCTCCTCAGTGATTGTAATAGTAGTACTAGCCCCTATACATTCTCACTAATGCCAATAACGCCAACTGACGTACGCAATATTTTGAATAGCATGAAGAAAAAAAGCCCTGGATATGATAGAATTAGATTGATTGACCTCACTTATGGACAGGAATTAACCACAATAATATCCCAGTGGATAAACCTAAATATCGAACAAGGGAAGATGCAATCAAATTTAAAACTAGCAACAATTAGGCCAATCTATAGGCAAGGTAAAAGAAATGATACCACGGAGTAGGATAAGGAGTACGATCGGGATAGGGGAAAAGGGGAGGAAAAGAGCCCGGATGGTAAGCAAGGGAAGAGGTTTTCAACTTTCTGATAGAGGCGCTGTAAGTGCACGGAAGTCTCTCTTGGTCTCTCTATCCTGAAGTTAGCGTGGTGGAGGAAGGAGGTGTATTCGGAACTGTGTCGATTTTGACTGCCAAGAGTTTATTTCTTTGATTTAAACATTGAAATGACTAGTACGTGTTTTGTGCCGGGATGTACCAGTGGATACCGGACCACATTAAAATACAACCGGGAACATGGATTGAAGAATGTAAGCCTTTTCAAGGCACCCAAGGTAAGCTTTCTTCCTCTTACATGAGGTAATCATTTTCTTCTTTTCCAAAACAAGTAAAATATATTAACTTGGGAATATATTCGCTTTATGAGTAAACGCGAAGAATTGTTTCCCAGGTGTAGGAAACGAATAAAAGTGCGATGAATGTAACACGTGGTGTACAATTGACTACAATTTGACAACAATACGTGGTCTACAATTTTTTTGGCATCTGTTCCTTGCTAATCCCCCGTCCCAAAATTTCACTATGGCGATCGCCCTCCTATATCCTACTCCGTGAATGATACTAATAACTATCGTTCGATATCTATTCTTCCCTCACTTAATGAATCATGGAACGCTACGTTGCCAACCAGTTGATAGGTTTTCTTGATAAATTTAATATCATCACTAGACACCAATATGGATATCAACAACAAAAAAGTACTAAAATTCCCCTGGAAGACTTCAGCGAAGATGTTAGTACATGTCTTAACAAGAGCCATTCCGCACTAGCCAAAGATTACTAACCTTACGCACTAGCTGTGTTTATTGATTTCCAAAAAGCCTTCGATACAATCGATATAAACATCCTTTTGAAAAGCTGGAACGCTCAGGAATACGTGGAATTCCCCTTTCCAGGCTTATCTTACCTCAGCGACCGGAAATTAGTTGTCAGGTTGTTCGATCATCATAGCACTATAAAATCTGTAGAAACTGGAGTTCCACAGGGATCTATTTTAGGACCAATTCTATTTTTAATATACATAAATGATATACCTTACAATATTAATAGATGTAAAATATATATGTATGCAGACGACATCGCTTTACTTTCGACCAGTAGATCCTTCGAGATGACTAGGCAAAAATTTCAGTATGACTTTTGTGCCATCCAAAGATGGTGCCATGATAATAAATTAGTCATTAATAATATAAAAAACTGTTACCTTGCAATTTCTCAGTGTAAAAGAAAAAAGAAGACATAAATCGAACTCTCCACTCTCACTTATGTTTGCAATCCGCTCAGGGCTGCAAAACAAGCAATAGCTGTCGCTTACATTCATGTTTAGTAATTTCCCAGGTCAATCATTTTAAATATTTAGGCATAATTTTAGACGAAAAATACAACTTCAGATTACATTTGAATTGTTTGTGTGGAAAGCTTCGATGCATTCTCTTTCAACTATCACTCTTGAAATACGTGTTACCAACTAAGGTAAAAAAATTGCTTTACCAAGGTTTAGCCGAAGCTATCATGCGATATGGACTAACAATCTGGGGTACAACGTACCGAAGTTATTGGAATGAGGTAATTAAAATTCAAAATAAAAAAGTATCCTGTCTGGATGTAAATGAATCCAATGTATCAACATATGTATTAAACTAGGTTTATTACCTATAACTGAACTTTTTCAGCACGTCATAATATGTGACAATTTCTTTCAAAACAAGTTCAAAATACAAAGAAATGTAAATCATGATATTCGACTCCGGTGTATTGAAAAATATTCTGTTCCAAAATAGTACAGCAACCACGGTAAGAGCTTATTAAGGTACCTACATTGTTCCAAATATATTCAACAAATTGCCACAGCCAATTCGAGAAACTGACAAAATGTCATCATTAAAGAAAGAAGTGAAACAATGGTTATTGTATGAACAGTAATGCAGTTGACTTAATATGGTATCCTGTTAAATCTGTTTCATTTATCATTTTAAAATGCCTTTAACTAATCAATGTTGTTCACTTGTTTATTACGAAAAATTGTACCTACATATATACTGAGGTAGTTATGATTTAACAGTAAAGTTTAAATTGTGTTTTGTGAATATTTATGTTTCAATTACTTTTTATGTTTTTCGTCGATATTTTAAATGATTTATGATGGATACATGTTGTGTTATGATTTAAAAAAATTACTTACTTTTGTTTACTCTTGTAATCATTTGTTTTATTTAAAAAAACGTTTGTACTTTTGCTCTTTGAATTGATGATTTTGTTGCGTCTTTGAGTAATTTATATGATTTTATTATATTTTAGGTTTTTAGCAATTTTTAAATGTTTTTGACAGATCAAAGCTGTGAATATATTTGTTAATTAATAACAGCACCTGCTGACAAGGCATAAGCTTAACAGGACTATGCTTGTAATTATATTGAGAATAAATTTACTTATTATTATTATGAAATAGAGTTACACAGCTGTTAGATGAATTAAGGTGGGAGCCACTAGAGACTCGGAGGCTGCACGCCAGGCTTAGGCTGCTTGATAAATTCAGAACTGATATTTTTCAGAGCGGCACACAGAATATTATCATTACGCCTCACTACATTTCTAGTTCTGACAGATGCGATAAAATAAGAGAGATACTCTGCCGAACAGATAGATACAAAAACTCGTTCTTTCTGTTCTCAATAAGCGACCACAATAGAAACTCAGCTCCTCCAAACACACTCTCATAGGACATGTCACCATTACACCTCCAAAACTTTTACATCTTTACACGACTGGTGACCTGCCACCCCCTGCCACACGCCCAAGCAGCAGCTCGCGGTAGTATGTAGATGCAGATGTGGATAATTACGCAGCACTTTAAAAATATCTGGAGAGATCAATTCTCGATCAATTTAGCTTGGAATCGTTGATTCTATGATAAGGTTTGGTCTTCAAGAACAACAATGAGATTTCTGCTTCTCGAGCATGCAGATCATTGCAAGCCATATCTCTACGATGAATTAGCCCTAAAAAAATCCGAATGAATGCAGGCCTTTCGCTCCCTCGTCCTCTATATAAGTCCTCGCTCGGTCAGTAACCTCCTCCTAATCTTGTTTAGACTCGCTTAATCCTGGAGGCTTATTTCTTCCCTCCCCGGGGGACTCACTCCGCTCCGGCCTTGACTTCAGTGACAGCTAGCTTTCCTCATCATTGTCACACGAGTATACTCGGCAAGGGATAATATCGGCTCTTGTTGATTGCTCACACGGTACAGATCTGCACGGAAACCCCTTAAGAGTGCAATGCCGTCGTCACGGATGAAGAATTGCGGTCTATTTTGGAGATCTATATTTTCGCATTTTAGCCCACGCAAAATCTCGCGGAAAATACGCGACGGACGTTGGGAAGGGAAGGGAGGGGTCAATCACCCTAAGACCAGACACTTTCGGTGGGTATTAGCGAGGTGCTCTTGTTTTCTTTTGGTTACCCTTTGTAAAAGTTCACCAGCTAATACTGACTCTATTACAAAACAGATTTGCGGAGGCATTCGGAGCATCTGTACGGAAAATGAGAGGTGTGTACACATGTATGAGCAGTGAACTACGGTTTCCTTATTTAATAGTAATCTTCTTAGAAGCCGAGAAGTGGTACGCGACTTTTGAACCCACCAACTGCTTGTGTATGAACTTTTTTTAACGTAGTCAATTTAATTAAGTGAGTAACTTCGTAATGCTCCATAATTTTATTCCATGTATTTGAGAGTTCTCTATCCATATGTGGACACGCATATCTCATTTAGCATAGTATTGGAACAAATATAATTAGGCAGAAAATCATTCTTTGGAAATTTGATTTGATTATATTTACTATTGCCCTGACTTGAAATGAGGTGTTCCTCAGCCTGCACACAAGTATGCGATTGTTTTTGTCATATCAGTGAATTTAAGGAGTATTTAACTTCCCTTGCTTTAATACATGCTTTTTATCGTGGTTTGATGCCTTATGTGATTTTTATGATACATTGACAGAGTAACATTAGCTCGATTTCAACAGGGGAAACAAATACATGAAATTAAATAATACAAATGAATTACTTAATTATTTTAACCATAAAATCCTAATGATAGGGAACAGGGTTTAATCCCTACTGATTTCAGCATCAACTTGGTCTTATCAATTTGTTATGAATGGCCATTAGACTGGATGATGTTTAGCTATATTAACACCACAATTGGAGATTATATTAATGGTGGTTGCGAAGGAAGCTTTGAGAAAGTGAGATTTTACTCTTCGGTAAATGTATTTCATTTTTTCTTTGACTTAATCCTCCATTTCGAGAAAGGTAATGAACATATTGAGGGCAGGAAACTGGCTCCATTTACACGGTGACACGGACGACGGTGAGACATAGAGCAAACAATTCCACCCCTAGGGCCCTGAATGTATTTGTTTGCCTGTATTTTATCGGTGGTGCACATTATAATGATGACCACAGAATGAAACCCTGTGGGAAAGTCAACAATGCTTGGATACACCAGACTATCCGAGCCTTGAGTAACAGTTGGACGTCACGCATAGAAGTTAGAAAATATGTCGGGAAACGGAGCCATATATTAGAATTGTCTCCGCATTTGTCTCAGCCACAGGCCTGCAGGAGAGATTATTTTTATAGTATTTATTTACGTCGCCGGGGGCTAGTTTCCTCGAGTCCAACTTCCCTGGACCTCTCTCGCACTCCGGTGTTGGCCAGGGAACAAAGGACACGATAGAGGAGGGGATTAAGGAGGGGTGAGTCAGTGCTTGCTCGTGAATACATATGGTTGAGTGCTTTTCATCAGAGTGGGAAGGGGTGGGAGATGGTGGCGGTGACGACAATGGTGATGGACTGATGGTGCTGGCGGTGACGTGTCAATCCGATCACCACCCAACACCACTATCGACTTCCCCGTATCATGACGGCGTTGGCTCCAAAACTGGTGAAGTCACATAGGTGAGAACCTCAAATATTACACTTTGCAATCGAATTACGTGAGTGATCATTAAATTTTGTTCGAATTCATTTTTTTTTATTCTTTCAAACAATTTTTTCCACACGATATCATCTCCAGCAAACAAACAATCATAAGTTGAGCCTTTGGCGCAACTAGTTGAGACAAACAAATTATAATCAGTGGAAAGGCAATTAATTTATTTAAAGGTTGCTTAGTTTTGCAATTGTTTGGTAATAAGTGACAAAGAAAATGGCGTTAGTCAATACTAAAGTAGCCACACTATTTATCAAAGTGACAATCTACACCTCGTTCTAAAGGCCAAACAATGAGCCACTTTTCGCTCCTGACTGAAATGGTCGGTAGGTAGACATTTACGCGTATCCCAGGGAAGTGTCGTCGGTCCTCTATTATGCTTATCATTTACCAATATCGACACCGGGTATTTTATCTCTGCTCGCAGATGACTCAGTCTCGTATCGGAATCGGAATACTTCTGCCCATATCTACCAGGTATTCTGCAGACCACCTCGGAGGTTTTAGACACTGTGGCAGGGGTTGACTACACACCAGCCGTGCGCTATCCATAAAAAAAACATTAACATACAGCCTTCAGCTATTTTACTAAATATGCAGTTATGTCAAATAAAATAACGAGCGAAGAAGGAGATGTCGCATGCAATAGGTCCTCAAACTGTCACCTCAATGCAGAGGGTTGGAGAGTGCGCTAACCTGGGCATCCACTGGAAGGCGTGGGGACCATTTTCTCAAGTTCAGAAATAACAACGTGCAAACACACAAAGGAATGATAAAACTGCAGGAGAAATATATATTAAAATAAGCATGGAACAACATTCCCATTCCAACATTGACATAGGACTTCAGCGAAAAAATCTATATGCTATAATTGATAAAGACATAGAGTTAAATCAAAGGAAGTTTACGGTCATGAATAAACGAAAAATATACCTTTTATAGAGAACTTTCTACCATTATGCACTACATTGAATATGAATAATTTGTGAAATACGCAAGTGTGACCCGAACTCAGAACATGGGGATAACGAGAAATGAGAAATCCGCTGTCAAGCTGATCAGAAATTGGGATTGGCTGAAAGCAAACTCGGAAAATGATATGAAAAGATGAAAGGGTTTTATTATCTCTCGTTAGACTGTCTCTTTGAACGAACTGCTAATGTGTAGGACTCTCATGAATGCGGAACTCTCTGGTACAGAAGTTTGAAGCGAAGGAGAGATTGATTCGTCAAAGATTCATTCACTCATCAATGATAAACAAAATGGTGTAACCTTAGTGAGACCCAGTGATGTATAAGAAGTAAGAGCTCACTCGTTTCGAATTTTAATATGTTGCAATGTTAAAGTTTATTTTTTTGTTTTGTTTGTGATCACTCCCTGTTTTTTCGTTAATTATTGAGTGATTTTCTCTGTTTTATTTGTTGGTTCTTTATTTTTTTATTAGATTGCGCTACTAGCATGGGCTTAAATAAAGAAAATATTGTATTGATTGGTCAATATTTTTGTCTTGGTTGATTACCCTTTCCGCGAAATATTTCTCCTCTGTTCACCAGTGATCGGTAGTCCGCGAGGGTAAGAAAGGTTGAAGAATACTGCTGTAGATTGAACACACCCCTTGCCGCCTCTTGAACGATGGCCGGTCGACAACACTTACTAACTTATGATCGATCGATTCGTATGATATCCATAAAGTCTTCATTACTAAATGTAGGCTGCAAGAACTCTCGCTTCCGTAAGTTGACACATAAAACTCATTTATGAAATAATTAAGCTTCCGAGCGGTTAATTGCGCATCCACCATATTGCCTTCTTATGGAACCCATAATGACCTCCAACCGGCCCCATTCACTAGTTTTCCACATATTCTGTTCTGCATTGTGAAGGAATTCCACCACATCAAGCCTGTCTTTTTATACATTTTTTCATCCTTTCCTGGGGCGTCCAGCACTATTTTCTTCTTCGGCGCACTGATCTCTCGAAATCTTCATTACCCAGCGGTCTTCCATTCTGAAAAGCGGTAAATCCTCATGCCTCTTCACTCTTCAGCTCATGTGTTTATTGGTGTTATTTTGTATTAATCTCTTATTTTGTAGCCGTCCCTTCGGCTTTGTTCTTTCATTTACTTCCTAGTATATTTCTGAGACTCATTTTCCTTGATTTTAGCAATCTTTGTGTGTATTGTTACGCTCTAGCCTCAATTCCATTAATTAATATTAGTCTAAATATAGTTTTATTTACTCTTCCTTTTGTTTCCTTTGCTATAAAATATTTTGTCCCAGTCTAACGGTTAAGATCACAATATACTCTGTTGTCCTTGTACATCGTTTTCGGGTAGTGGTTTATATGTATTATCTCTTTCAGAGAGTAATTAATACTTTATTCCTTTATGAGTTTAATTTTAGGCGCTATTTTTCCTCTTATGGACGACAGTTTACTTTTCTATGAACAGACAAAACAATGGTTGTTCAAAAAATGGATAACAAATTACTAACCATTGTATAAAATCATTTTAGCTATTTGTAAGTATGAGCAATTGCAACGTTCAACATCTAGTAGTGTTTTCATTCCAAATGGCTGACAAATTACTAGCAATTATATAAAGCTATTTTAGCTTTTTGTAAGTATGAGAAATTGTTACGTCCAACATTTAATTTTGTATCCATTTCTTGTTGCATCGTTCAATAGCTTGCGCATTTTTACTCTTGTGTGTGTTATTTCTCATTAAGCACAGGTGAAACCTCTAAATTTATCGAATGTTTCTGAAACACTAGCTAGAAGAACTTTGTGACTTGTAGATTTCGTAACTATTCCGGGTACACGTTTGCCTTTTCAGCAACCACTCAGAGACGTTTCTTCGCGGATCACAATATATGTTTATTGTCGCACTCCACAACACAATGCCCGTATCTCCACCACATCAATCCCCTTCCCTCTTCCACCCTTCCCCGCCCTACGTTCTGAAGCCCCCCCCCCCCCCCGTGCCTCCCCGAGCGAGCGGTCGGTGGCCATCCAGGAGGGAAGGAAGGGAGGGGTAACCACCATCCCTCCCCACCCTCCCATATGTGCCCAGCAGCAGGCCTCAGTTCAGCCTCAGGCTCTCAAGCCAACAGGTCCAAGCGGTCGGCCTTCTGTACGCGCGGCGAAGCCACCGTCGTCCGTTTTTTGTGCGTCCGGGAGTCCTGGACCGGCCGAACGGAGATTTTTGTCCGATTCGAACGGCTTCGCTAGTTGGACAGGAGGAAAACATTACTTTGAGACTGCGGGAGGAGTTAGGAGGACTTCAAGCTAACCTTCTTCCCAATCCGACCAACTCTGGCCACGGCTTAAAGGAAAGAAAACAAGCGCTTTTCTAGAATCCGAGATGTTTACCGGCCGCTCGGATCAACATCGGGGGTTATACCTCATCGTTTTCTTCGCGGGTGAGTCTCCTTTCATTTCTCATTATTTTGAGCTCTTTCTTTTTCGTTTGCGGATTGTTTGTTGACAAAAGCTGGATAGGCATTTCTTTTTCGCGCTTAACGACGCATCTGCGTCTCGCGGGAGAGAATACTACAATAGCACCCTATGGGAATGTGAATGTGTCTTAACACGAGTGAATTTTTGTGGATAGATTAAGAAAGGATTGCATTAGGGCATTCTCTTAGGCCCAGTTTTATTATTGCGTCTGGTAAACTTCAGCCATTCGAAGGCGCTGCCTTTGAGTGAATAAGATATTTACCATGAGTTAAGGTTATAATAATATTTTGCACTCTGTCGTTTGGTTGATGCGATGGATATCGATGGGAGAGTGTGTTAAAATCCGTTATTATGTCGAGAAGATGTTTGAATAGTCATTATTTAATTGGACCAAAATTTAATAAAGGGGACTTTGTGAAAGATGGTCGAGGAGTATAAACGAGTTTTGGGTTATCTAACTGCTGAAGTTATATAGGGCGGAAATAATCACCGATTAATAAGTCCAACCAAATGTGAGAGAGAAAGATGTTTGGTGAAAACTCTGAAAATGAGAAAAAAACTTCCCGCGTTAATTTTGGGACTTAAGAATCTCTTCCACATTAGAAACATTACGACGGACGTCAATGCAGAGACTTACGAAGGAACGAATACGTACGCTGACAAGAGAGTTGAATCGTCAATGGCAGCTAACCCGTCTTAGGATTGATGACTGTTGATGATGAAGAATGTATCGCAACGTTCCATCTATGACCTATCACATAAATCAGCTGAACGAAAACACGCATAACATCAATTTTACTTGCAGGGACTCGAACCCCCGACCTTTGGGCCTCAAGGCCTGTGTGTTTCCATTACGGTCATCACGGTGGAGGATTCAGGAGATATTTCAGAATCGCTAAGAAATGGGATACAGAATTGCTGCTATCGCAGGTATGGGAGTTCTACGGCCGCGATTGGAAATTATCCCGAGTAAGCGTGGACAACGTAGACACTAGAAGGAGGTAGACGATATATGATTAATAAAGAGCCGATAATTCACCGAATTAATAAATGTTGCGATTGTTTTTCATTGACTTTAGCGTGCTCTGATTTCATCTGAAGACCGGTTTGTACAGAAAGAATCCTCATGATTACTCAAAAGTACTTAAAATCTTTGAAATTGAGATCACCAAAATAACTGTAACTTTATATCGACAAATTATATCGAGTTGCCTGATAATTTGAGATGAACGAAGCCTGCACGTCGTAGGTAAAGAATTGAAAACTATTTCATCTCAGCACCAATGACTGTTTTTGCATCTGAGTACACAATCCTCAGCCTTCTCTAACTACGGGAATTACTAGCCACGCACCCTCGAGAATATTTCCAGGGAACAAAGTAGATGTATTCATTACGAGTAATTTTTATCTATGACAATAATAGAGAAAGATTAATATCCTCCACGTGTAGGTTTCGAGATATTTAAGTGAAAATACGCAAAAATCTGGATATGAAGAGGTGAAAGGGGGAAGAATTTGATACAAGCGTTCGAACAAAAAGAAATTTGCATGAGTTTTCCAAGTAAAAATACTTTAGCACGTGAAAATATCCAATTAGGTGGTACCTGATTCAACCTTAATTCTCGGGGAATGGGCGTATTGACGCGTAACATCGGGAATCCGCACAAGGCTTTACATAACGAGATCCAAAATTCCGGATTACGGAAGCTTGAGAAAGGAACACTGAAATACTATTGCGTGAAACCCGAGAAAACTTCACACGTGTTATTCACCAGGACGGCACCAAATTTATCACGAAAGTATTAAGTTTTACGCTTGTTTCCAATGATTTTCATAATTCGATATTTGGTACCCATGTAACTTGAATATTAAGAGATGTGACTATATTTAATTGCTTTTGCGCTTTCGTCGCTGTTAGGTCAAGCTTTCCAAGCGTTTGTACAGCATGAAGAGCGGACTGGTTATGACATTGAGCTCTGTCTCAGCCATAGATGACGACGTGCACTGTAGAAAACCCCTCAATTACGAAGGTATTATGCCTTGTTTCTGGCTGCTTTCAAGTGTCACTTGAATCTCTCGAGGATTAAACCTGTGTTATTACTACTTATAATACCTACAGGAATCTCCTGTCCATTCATAATATTCATATTGTTTTCAACACAAGAATCAGACATCCTCTTCGCCGAGATATTTCAACAAAACTAAAGTCTAAAGAAAGAAAAAATAGAGACCATCAAAAAAATTAAGAAAATTGGATATCATACTTTTAACTCTAAGATTCAAGTTTTAATTTTATCATCACAACGCCAGGGAAGGGCAGCGTTACATTATTTCCCGTTGAATAAGTTAGAAAAGCTGCATTATGTGTAAAATAAATTTAAAGAGGGCCAATGAGCAGTTACAAAACGAATTTTACATTCCGCCTGATGAACTTCGAAGATTTAATGCTGTGTTTATATTACTGATAATATTTTTAAACAAAAACCATAATTCAACAGTCATTAATCGAATCGAAGATCGATGGGCATAAAGAGCAGCTGTATCTTTTAACGTTCACTTAACTCCATCTCCATAAAAGTCAGAATGCGTTACTGATAACTAACACATTGGATATTTATTCGTTGATTGTAACCTTGAACGTCAGCAACCTTGAGAAGATTGGGTTCATTTTGTGCCAAAGTGAAAGTAAACCATGGAGCCAAAATGTGCGCCGGACTGGATATTAATCTGATTCAATAAGCCTGCCCACGTCGCAGTCTCTCGAAAAAAAATATCGACGGATTTCGCATTGGGTCACTCATGTGTCTGCTTATATGAGTGCCAGGATCCGAACATCCCTGCTGTTTTTGGGGCCCAAGGGCAATAATTCAAAGGGAAAAAGCGAAAGAATTCCCTTCAAATGAAGAGCGGACGTGTCACGGCATCGAACATTGTCTCGGCAATCGATGACAGCGAGTTGCGTAGAAAATCCATCGATTACGGTGTCATTTATGCCTCCGTTTGTGGGGGCAGCTTTCAAAGGGTCACACACACTCGAAATGCTCTTTTGAGGCTCAAAATTGATTCATTACTTCTCATACCTACAGGAATCTCCAGTTCATTCATAATAGTCATCTTCATTTTTTAACACAGGAATAAATATATGGACCGGGGAGATCCAAACAAATTTCCCCAATTTTGTTATCCTCACGCGCAGTTTTACCTTCAAACTATCCGCGGGAGACATTTGAGCGAAATCGGATATCACAGTGTTCACAAAAGACAGTCAGGCTTTATATTCGTCAGAGTTGCAAGCTTTCTTCCTACACTGTTCAAAGTGTTTTAATTCAAAGAAAATAAGAATACGTGCCTTTGAGGAAGTTAGTATTGAAACATGGTAAGTTACATTTTGACTCAAGGAAATTGTTTCGTCAGAGTACTTAATTATTAGAAACATTAGGTTGAAATATTGACACCCGTTTGAGAACAGCTACTTCGTTCGTTTAGGATAGTCGTTTGGAGAATATGGGTTCCCAAAAGGGGATTTTTACTTTCAAAACTACTCGAAAAATACCAGCTAACCATCAAATGCGACTGCGTGATTAAAATTAACATATAAATATCACATCAAAAAATACTTCATGTTCATTCAAAGTTGACTTTGCCGAACAGGTTAAAGAACGTGTAGTTAACATAAAAATGCTTCAGAATAAAGATTTTGAGTGAGTTGCAAGACCTCAAAACATTACCCGTTTTCCTCGCAAATTGTCGGTTAAAATGGACAAACTTTATACTTAAAAAGAAAACATTAGGAAGCACTATTTTTATACCCTACATCACTAAGTGGGAATATTTGATTTTGTCACAGCAGAAATGTAACGCATTGAAGGGGGCGTGGCAGGAATGGAAAAGTATACTTCGAGATGATCAGCATCACCTCACGAGTCCATCTAGCTATGTCCGTCTGTCTGTCTCTTCTAACTATAACTGCCGTAAACATTGAGATATCCAGCTGAAATTTGGGTCATAAGCTTCTAGTAGTCCACGTTTTTTTAAACAAAATTGAAAGTGGAATACGGTATTTAAGCTTCAACAAGGCGGAAGATAATGTCAGTACTAGTTTTGGTTGTGAGGTGTGTATAAACACACTCATGTCATCCTCATTCGGAGCACAAAAAACTGGTAACTATACTCCACGACATAGGCCTTTCAAAATACCAACAACATAGCTTTTGAGACACAAATTCACCACGGATATTTATCAGTATGAAGTATCTTAGCAATCAATCCAGATCGATGAGAAATTGGTCATTTTATTCCATCTAAAATTTTCTTTAATTGCTTGGAAATGGGAGGAAGAAGTTATCCTGAAAGTTCATTGAGGTCCATTCACCATTTGTATAAATGATAAGAATTTTCGTATTTTCTTCATTTATACAAATTATCACTAGTTGGTACAATTTTCGTTTGGTGCTTTATAATGACGATTACAATGCAGCGCTCGCCTCCTGTTTCAAAAGAAAGGATTTCGAGAGATCGGTGATGAGTTTAGGACACACAGAAAGACCAAAAATGGAATACATCAGACGAATTCATGAAGGTCAAAATAGGGAAGAATCACGTAGGAATGAAGCGGTTGACAGAGAGGAGACAGAGTGGAGAGGTGACCTTTAGCAAACCTATCTTCGGATTAAAGACTACCGATGATGAACCGGGATTTAACCCGGATGGGAATAAAGATGAGAAGCCTGTAATTCAAGCCAACACACCAACTCTATATGTGACGCTGGTGATGAAGTAAGTGCAGGGGTTTGGTTTCCCAAATGGAAGTCCCAGGTTCTTGGCCGGTTGAGCCGTCTGAGCACGACATGTGAAACCTAAGCATCGCGACTTTATGGATACCAGATTTTCCCGTGAATTTAGGGGCGATATCAAGAAGAGATTCGACTAAAGCGTATATTTCCCAGCTTTACTTGATGGAATTACATGGAGTGAAAAAGACTTTGAGTACTCCACAGAGGTAAATTATTTGATCATCCTAGGTTACGACTATTACGTCATTATCGACATGTGCACGCTGACTATCGTATTTTAGTCGAATCGCAGGTAGGTCCTATCGGAACTCAGGTAAGGCTCAAAAATTACGTACGGGGAATACGATAATTCTTCTAAATACAGGATCTAGCCTCTCAATACCCCTTTATGAGAATCTCATACGCCGTTTGGTTTTGCACTATTTACGAGTAAACTGTAAACTGATAACTGAGGTGACACCATTTTATTTAAAGGTGATTCGTATTGTATACACATTGTGTACATGAATGCACAAAATTTTGTAAATACAAGGGTGTAATGGAAAGCGTTTCGTTGAGTACTGATATAGAATTAAAATGAACATTTCTTTCAGTTGAAAATAGTCCATAGAGTTTTTGAGTAGTAACTGAACGGCATACAAGCGAGGTAATGAGTAGCCAGCTGAATTTATATTGATTTTCCGGCAAAAAGTCATCATTTTGACCAAAACTGGTTATGCCTTAAACCAATAAGTAAGTCTGAGTGAAGCAGACGAAATTATTACTATAGTTTTTACTTAATTTTAATATCTACTTTCTGTTTTTCTTTAATGAAACCTTTTTGATAGGTGGGACACTAGGAAAATAAATGAGGCCGGCTAATGGCCCACCGACTACCATCATCGAAAATGCTCGTCCCTCAAACTGTTAAACAGCTGACGGTTAAGTGAAATGTATAGCACTCTCTCTGCGGGTGGAAGCGAGCAGATGGAGAGCTCGCACTTTTTCCTCTGCTGGTGAGAAGGAGGCTCGTCCAATTTTTAATTAGTTCGCCCCTCTTTATTTATGTTCATGAGCTCCGTTCCTGAGGTTGGCCACCAAGCTAATAATTGCGCGGCCCGATGAGAAAATTTTTTTCGCGTAAATTACTACACTTAAGTCAACATTGTACCAGCATTTCACGCTACGCGTAAAATACTGCTCATTGTTTGCTTTTTTGTATTTTAGTCTGGGTTTTTGCAATGAAAATCCTAAAGTAGCTCCTAAAAAGAGAAATAAAATAGCGTGTATGCAAGGCTCAGTTTTTTATTAATCTTATGTACCTAGATATGTGCCTAATCAACGTCAAGTCAAATGTATTTTTGGAGAAGAAAAATATCGCAGAAAATTTTAGTAATTATCTGAGTAGAAGCCAGTAAATAGTTTAGAAAGAATTCGTCGTATTTCTCCTATTTTCTCACAGATAAAAAAAATTTGTATTTCTATAAGACTACAATATCCCCTACCCACGCCCCGCGATAACACGATTGAGAAAAGTTTTCGCTATTTTCAACTAATAAAAGCCAGAGAGGTTCAAAAATTATTAATTTCCATAAACATGCATAAAATACGTTTAGGTGGATTGATTGCTCATCCTGGAACACGATCCTGTACCAAGATTCCCTCGAGTATCTTTCTAAACCAACGGGTGAGTTTACTGAGGAGAAAAGGTACGAAAATGCGTTAAAAGTATCTTAGGTTTAATAAATAAGAAATCGTGCACTCCGAAATCCTTCCTTGTCTTATCAACCCTCACAGTTTGCTTGGTTCACTGCCTTCTCCTATTCTTTATAGTAATTCTTCTCTTTTCAATTGGATATTAGCAATCCATTTGACATAGTTTGATTTATTTGCTAATCATTGCTTTCGTTAGCCTTTACCTCGAATATTCATCCGTAGAATGTTCCAGAGAGTTATCAAGAAATTACATATATTTTGAATAAATAGATATAAACAGCATTAAAAAATGCAATATCTACATCTGCGAAATACCGTTCAAGCCACCACTAAGATATATGGCACGGGGTGATTCCACACCAGGCATGCAGCACTCATCCCAGTTCAAATCTGAACCGCGCACGTTCCTCCGAATGCCAGGCGCAGGCCAAAAGCAGTCAGGGCAACGGTACGCAGTCAGACCACAAACCAGGTGAGTGATACGAAGAAGAACATGTTACCATGCAGTACACTACTCAAGATATAACTACTGTTTAGTATAATTAATGCGACAAATAAATAGCACTACAAGGTACTGAAACATGCACGAGTATATCATGCTGGAGATTGCATGCGAGGTTAGTATCTAATAATCATGTTGAGACATTTAGCACTTCTGAAAAAACCTATTTAACCTAGTCAGTATCCTAGAACTGATCTATCTCAACTATTATGGACCCTTATTGTACGTTGAAAGAATGACATCTTAAATCTATCGGTTCTGAAGTCTATTTCCTTTATCTCATTCCTGTGATCGTTCCTACAATAACAGTTTGGCTCTAGCAAAATATTTTGAACATCCGGCAAAAAGAGTCTACATCAAACTTTCGTAAAAGATTTAACCTATATTTCTCCCTTCGATTGGATAGAGGTTCCCACCATTATTTCCCGAGCAATTTAGTTGCACTACTATTTTTATCATAACAATTTTTAACAAATCTAGCTGCCCTCAGCTGTATTCGATCTATATCTGAAACTAGTCCTACTTCGTAAGGGTCCCAATTTATACCAGCGGCGTACTCCAAGTGGGGTCTCACGAGAGAAAAATAACATCGCTCCATTACCTTCTCGTCACACTTTCCTAGTGGTCAATATAATAGTTCCTAGTGATCAATAATCTTAAATATTGTAGTCATGTGACACCAAAAACTATATACCCCAAGGTCCGTTGAATATACAGGTTGCCAAAAAACATTTTAAAAAATAGGATTTTCCGATCCGTGACGCCATTGGTTGGCCTTTCGCATGACGTCACTGACGTCGTTTTTTACGAGTATTTTTGAAGAGTTCATGATATTCTTTATCATAATAGATGTTGAAAATATTAAAACAATAGTATTACAAAAGATACATCACCAAACTGAATAAGAAAACGGAAATAATTTATCATCCGTATCTGGAAATACTTACATGCGGGCTCTTCTGTGAAGACGGTAGTGAAGTCACCTCAGCATTCATAGTACGGAAGCACGCCTGAACTCAACGAGTTTAGCATTGATGGTGATGGCAGCCATTTTGGCAATTACATTCAGGTATATGGAGAGGGCACTGCGTCATCAAACGGATGCCTGACAACCGAAATATCAACCGTATTCTTTAACCCTGCTCTCTCCGTACTCTTCTATGGACAGCACGACAGAATGGGCGAATTAGCGGATGTAAAGAAAGAATATAAACAATCTGTTTGATATTTAAGGCAAGTAACTCTTAAAACATATATTGGCTGCTTATTGTTATGGATTCTACTCGATTTTACAATAGTTTTCATCGGGAATGCGGATGATTATTAATTTAAATAATTAAACAATATATGAAAGTAGGATGCGTATTAATGAAGTAAGTAATTTCTAGTCAGTTTCTTAATTGGTCGTTCAACCCTAAGATCGGTTGACTGCAGTCCTCCACCCTTCCCTATCTACTGCTAGTTCCTGTACCCCCTGGTATGTCGTCCCATGTACTTCCCTCTTTATTTGGTCCATGAACTCATTCCTTGGTCATCCTCTCGGGATTCTTCCTCCATTTTTGCCTTCAATTATGCTCTCCACAACACCATTGTATCTCAGGGTGTGTCCAATCCATCTCGTTCTTCTTCTCTGTATGGTGTTCCTTATGGTCCTTTCTTCTTCTACTCTTCTGCACACTCCATCACTTCTTATTTTGTCCGTCCATTTTATCATCAGCATCCTCCTCCAGCACCAGATTACAAAGGCTTCTAATCTATTCTGGTCAGCTTTTCCAATGGTCCTTGCTTCCGATCCATGGAATGCTACGCTCCACACGAAGGTTTTCACATACTGTTTCCTGGTTTGTAGAGCTATCTTCTTTGAGCACAGCAGCTGTCTTTTTCCAATGAACGCCTTCTTAGCTCGGGCTATTCTAGTCAGTTATTGATAGGGAAACATAGTGACATTGTAAAACATGTGCGTTAGCCCACAAGTGCTATAGGAAAATGAGGGTTAACGAAGATAGCGGGCTGACCTCAGCTCCCAGCGTTTCCCGATGTAGCAGGCGCCATCTTCATCTACCTCAATTGGCAATTCGTAGGCAACTCCAATTGACGCAACCTTTATATTCAACGGACCTTGATATAAGTCTTAGAAGTTTATTTTCAAGTCTCCGAAGTTTTCATTTAGCATCTTTCCCTCCCTCGCTCATCGTACAACGTCTTCAAGAGTTCATATCTCCGCCTATGACATCTTTACAATTATTCTACAACACCACATTTTCATTTCCGACAAACTTCTCTGTGCTACTCCTGTCATCACCATCATCGACTGAAAACATTCACTTATCTTTTTTCTCAAATTTCCCAAGCGGTCGTATTAATTAGCGAACGAGAATTTGAAGTAAGTAACGAAAGAATGTACGGCGGAAATCATTTTGAAGAGACCTTTTCGAAGTAAAGAATAAAGTCCGAAAGGCCCCGGGGCCCAATTCACAGATCTTCCGGGAAGTTCCCTCTGCGGCCGTAACGGAGAACCAGAACACCGCAGTAAAAAAAACTTTAGCGTCGTTTCACAGATTCAAATTGTTGGTCTGCTCCCTTGGCCGGCAACTCCCTCTGAGAAGGGAGCGACATACCCCAGCATTCCCATTCGTGGATCATCATCATCTTGGCCACTAGCCTCTTCCTCCTCATCATCTCAAGGCCTTTTTTTCCACTCGTAAAAGAAACAACCCAGCCGGTAGAAATTTTATCTCATAATAAAAATGTGCATTGCATGATTAGTATGTAACTCTACGTATCAGGTTTAATAAAAAATATATTTAAGTAATTAATAGAACTCTGTCTTTTGTCACTCGCTGGTATTCTATGGTTAACTAATTTTTATTCACCAAACTTTGAAAATAATACGCGGTATTGTAAAAGTATGGTAAATAATTTTTTTTTTATTAAAAAAAGATTAAGAAGAACATTTCATTACATTCCTCAGCACATTCAGCGCTCACGGCAAGACCGTTGAAACAGTTGGATAAAATACTGCGATGAGGTCGCTAAGATTTCTTTTAACTAACATTCAAGGATAATTTTTTTTCTGACGGGCTGGATTATGTAGCTGTTGATTGGAAGATGTGCAGTTTTCGAAATAGGTTCCGTCTCGAGCATTTTGAGCCCAACGTTTCACCAGCGTTGCAATGAGCGTCTTCAGGGGTGAAGTGATTATTGCTGAGGAATTGTCATCTAATATATATCGTGGAACTGCGAGATCTCATGTAATCATCTTTTCGTCGAAGGGTGACAGTTGACAACGTCCGAGTTCGCTGCGTCTGATTATCCGGCTAGGAGGCGATTCGTCGTTGTCTTAATAGTGGCAAGAAGTTGCTGCTACGAAATCAGTTTTATTTCCAGCAACGAGTAAAAATCCAGTTAGACCTCCAATCCGATCCTTAAAATAATATATTTGGCATTTTTACTCCCCAGATAAATTTTTTCCTTAAAACATTTGAAGGAATGAGAATCACGTCGGTGGAATAAATGGAATAAATTAGCTTAAACAAGAAAAATTAATATTTAGACATTGAGAAAAAAATTTACCAGTGTAAAAATGCAAGCTGAGCGTGAAATTCATCCACCCTAAGAAACTTGCTAGTATATTTCCCTCCCAAATGCCACAAAATAAGGTTCATCTTTTTGGTAAATGACAAGACCGGTCCGGTAATATAAGCGAATTACACAGATCACGAAAGGATTCAATTTAAAAAGAATTATTCACCAGACGGATTCATCACGATTAACGGTGAAAAGCAAGATAGAATGATAATTTTCGACACGATTTCCGTCAAAATAACACTTTGTTTTTGACTTGCAACATCCAGGCGTGGCTGGGATATAATTTTTTCGAGGAATTCCAGTTCTTTGATGTAACTGCTTGCTATAGCCACACGGAACAACCATAGTTGTCGTCCATGCTTCCGACAGAGACGGGTCAAATTATAGTCATTTATCGAGTCTAAGTGTGTCAGAATAATTACCCTTCGCCACGCTAGAATTAAAAAAATACGTCCAAGAAAGGATAATGAGACCACAAATTTCACATCAGCGTCAGTCCTTGACCTCCGCCTTGTCAAAATTCGTTTAGGTTACGCCCCTCGCCTCTCACCTGCACATCTTGAAAACACGAAATGCTATCGTACTGCGATTCTCGGACTCACTTCTGAGTAGTAAATAAATCCTTCGGCATCCTTTGCTTTCGGACTAATTAGTGAAGATCGAAAATTAATAACTTTCCAGTGCTATCGAGCATGTCACTTAATGATCGCAATTGACACGTCAATTTTTAAATAAGTCAGCCGGAATGAAAATTGAAATAAATCTTAGTGGAAAGTTATCATTGTAAACATCAGTAGTTTTATAATAGTCAACCAAAATATCCATGCTCGTTACTTCCATTAACTTGAGTTTCATTTTATTTCTCAATCAAGAGGCCGATATAGTTTTAGAAGAGAAAAAAGGGGGTTTAACCAGATACGCCAGCCGTCTCATTTCCTGGATGATTCCTCAGTTAAAGCACATATCTTCGGTTCGCCGTACCTTGTGAAGATATCATGCAACCAATCTTACCGGTAATGTCACGTAAAGTTGGGGAAGCGATCCAGGTATCAAATGATATGCATTACATTGCATGTAATTAGAGCGTTTTCATTACGATAAATATTTATAAAACGCTTTTTCAGAGGATGATAAGATATGTAGACGAGCAATGTCCACCTCATTGTAAAAGAGCATTTCGACTATAAATACGTCAATCATTTTTTACTTTCAACCAATTTTTTGTCCAGCTCGCTGAAACACTGAGGCGTCACTGTCAGCTACAACTACTATTTCTAACTTAAAGAAGTCATCTGGAATGATCCCAGAAATATTTTTTATAAAAATATATTTTCCATCTCATGATTGTTTTGCTATCAGCCGATAACGTGCAACATGAACAAGGAAGAAAATATGCGTTTAATAGCTGATAATCGGAGTGTTTGTAATAAGTTGTCGAACAGTAAATTAACCTTAATAAATTTTCAATGCTGTGATGATGTCTTTTTTTAGATTGTCCCATCAAATCGTTTTTTCTCAATCCAGCGATGTATTTCTTCCTCTTTTGTGGGTTGCGTTCTCCCACCGATCACTGACTTTCGAAACTGCTTGTGTGCAACAGTTTTCCGATGAATTTTCACATCTTTAACCGTAGAGCATGATACTTTCCTAAAAATTAAATTCAAATAACCAGAAGCATAATTTGGCCCCGATTTCAAACTTTTTTTGCAGAGAATCCGTATTGGGAGCAGCTTTAAACATCACGGTCAGCTGCACCCATTATCCTTACGTAATTAATAATTACGTTTGATTTTTGAATAACCCTTTTTGTTTTTCTCGATTTAGGAGTTGGGAGTGACGCAGGATATTCAGTGCCTATTCCGAGATCACACTAGAAATTGAGCGAAAAGTGGTGATGCATCTGACAAAATTCGGAGGATAACGATCACGTTTTCACTCTCTTGAGTGCCATTGAAAAATTACGATAGCGCGAGTGCACGCGATAGAAACCGGATAAAATCTGTAACTGTCGAGTATGACAACGATACTCAGCATTTAGGGAGACTTGTACATTTATCTAACAGAACACAGCGAAAGCGCCGAATCACACGTTCCCACGCCAATGCCAATGGCCAATGTCTGCTGTGGTAATATCGCAAGTAGACGTAATTATATCCACGAGCAGTCATCAAATAGTCCTTCACAATTAAAAAGTCCAAGGCAGATCACACGTTTCCATGCCGAGGCGGGCCAATGTCTGCTGTGGTGATATCGTAATAGAGGTATGTACACATGAACAGGCAACAAATAGTCCTTCACAATTTGAAGTCCAAGACGGACGAGCACTTCAGTAAACGATCGGATATGTATCCCTCCGCTTGTTATTACCCATGGAATTTAATTTAACTTAAAGAACTCCATCAAACACACGCATCATAGAGGACCGTGACCGCACCCCAGATAATAATAGTAGGTACCGTTATTGAGTTTCCGCGCTGGATTTGACGACCAAGTACACCAGAAGACTGAGGAGCTGAAGATAATTTGACGGCGAAGTGATGGGATGAGGGAAGTCAGTCCAACAGTCCCTCTCACACTCCTCTCAGAAATAAGTGAAAGGACAACAATGACTCATTGTGTGAAATTAAGTATCCATGGAGCATCCAGAACCCGTTTCTCATTCTCCGCTCAGAATATTAACCCTGTTCATCCTGGAGATAGAAGCCCTTCAAGGACCTTCAGCGAAGCCATGCAATCCATTTTGCTCCGGCCGTTCCCCCTTAAAAGCATTTGCCTCCCCCATCTAAACTCCCGTCTGTGTTCCACTATCATGGCGTATATATTTTCACCCTGCAGCTATCCGAACTCTGGTTCTAAGGAATCTTCGAACATCTGATGTAGACTAAACGAATGTTATCGCACAAGAATGCGATCGTTAATCCAATAAAATAAATAGAAGCGACCTTATTATTTTCGGTTTCATCCAGAAAATGTAAATCAAAAGTTGCTACTTGCGAAAGCGTCATGAAATTTCATCTCTCAAAATCAAGGATCAGAGTTTTTCCCTTGAATAAACTATCAATAAACAAGATTTTTTCTCCAGCTGATATTTAGATAACAAAATTAATATTGCAATTGTTGTTTCTGTTTTAATATGATGAACTTCCACGATATCCCGCCAAAATCTGTTGAAATTACTGTAAGGAAAGCTGATTCGTGCGGTGATGTACGCATTGTGGTGTCATACCACCATCCGTTAAGTACCTACTTAATGGCGCACCGTAAGTCTGAAACGTTTTAAGCTGGAATGCTTCCATCAAATATAACCGGAAAAGTTGGCCACGACTGCAGCACGGATGAGTCCTACCGATCACATAGCGATTGAACCCTTTATTAACGAGCGATTCAAATTCATTCCGTTTCAAAATCATTGAATTATGCGCTTTCCAAGAGGCTTTTTCCATTTAGTTACTGCGCTAAACAAAATTGTAACGCTTCGGATTAAGTGTGTGGAAAGTCGCGCCTCTTTCGAGGGTTTGTCAAACAATTTGAATAGATGAATGTATGACGCTATTCGCAGGCGATAGCGTGCCTGACGGAGCTCTGAAATAAATAGTTGTCACATGGTGAAAAAATTGAGAAAGTGTAAAAAAGGTACGTTATGAAGGTAATGTTGAAGTATACCTTGCGTAAATATTGTTATTTAAATAAGAATTTTTAATAAAATACGTACAATAAAAATACGTCACATTTCAAAATAAATGTTATTATCAGAAAATTGCTATTATCATTGCAGTTATTATAAGAAAATGGGAATTTTTTAAACACTTCTATAGCACATTTAACAAACTTATATAGTAGCAGTATTTATGTCATGCTGATGTTTCATGATTCCGTCCATAGAGTGTTGTAGCCAATGACTAGGGAATTATTAGCCGAAGACACAGCGGGTAACCGATGACAATTCGCGAAGAGTTTACAGGCATTTTCCTCCTCTTCTAAGGCGGAAAGTAAGCGAGAAAGTAACAATACAAGTAATCCAGGCATTAGGATGTATGAACGCACATGCCAGTGCGAGGGTAAACAAACTGTCATGTGCTGCATATAGCCGGTATAATATAGTAACCTTCTTAGAGGTGAGACCAAATTACTCATGTCTTCGGCATAAGTTTTGACTCCCGAGTCCTGCGAGAATCGAGGGTCACAATGAGACCAACGTAGTCCGAAAACAATCATCTAAAGTAGAAGACAGCTGATTCGGCAAATATACTTTTAAACAAACCTGTATCGTTAAAACACCTGTATATTTGTAGTTTTACGTATTTTCTATGCCAGATCTGGGCCTATATTAGGGAACCTAAAAGTGTTTTTAATTTGGTACCAATAGAAATATCTTCTGTAACAAACAAACACAGATTCTTAAATTTTTTTAAATGGCCACCACAGCAATATTCCAGTGAATTATTATTTCAAATAGCAAATTTAAATGCTTGAAATAATGTAATGATGAACACAAGAGGTAATCGTTTCATTTTATATTCTTTTCTTTTTTATGAAAAATTGTGATGCATAGATTTAAAAAAATATGGTATGTACGAAGTGCTCTCCTTAAGAATGTCTTTTTTTGATTTTGAAGTCTGCCTGATGTTTAATTTTTTCCAGTTACCTCAGCACATGAGATATTGTTCATGAAGTATACTATATTCATGTAATTTACTATTTCCATTTATTGTATTAATTTCGTTATAGTGTATTTATTGTTTTGGTAAATTACTGAATTAATAAATAAAAAAAGTCATTATTTAGATACAATCTTTTTAGTTAGGAATTATGCTATGAAAGCAAATTTTTCCAGACCATACCGTTTCCGCTGTGTGACAATCTTTTGGTTTCGGAGGACGCTCCTTCGAGTGGCGTAAGTTTGAAGCGTCTTTCATCGAATACTCATCATTCAACACTTTCTCTCGAAAGTGCGTCTTCAGCTTAAGTTTCGATTCCCTCTTCCCACGAGAATCGATGCCCTTGACTACAGGCTACAATGAGTCAAATACAATCATCAAACTTCAAATAGGGGAGAGAGATGAGTCTGTAAATATTTAACAACATCAAAGATTTGCCGAACTCAATTCCAAAGTAAAAATCACTCCAGACCGGTATTATAATCTCTGGTTGCTGCTAACCGCAATGTTGAATCAGCATCATATAAAATACTATATGACAGCAAAGAAGTTTCGCACACTGTCGCTGTTTCATAATGACTAACGCTTGAATTGCGTTTCTTTGATTTGATTGGATTTTTGGGGAGGTGACCGACAACTATAGGGGACAGGTAAGGGAGGAAGGGTGGATAGAAACCCGGCGTCGGCATTAGCCTGCTCTTAACGAAAGGCGCCAAGGGGACCACGGTTTAACGTATCATCCGACAGACGGAGTACTGTACTTGCAGTGCCCTCCACAAGGCACTCAAGTAGGGATCGGGTTTCCTCTGAAAAACATCCTCCTCTGCAGGGGTTTGAACCCTGGCCGTTCGTATGGTTAGCCAGTACTCAAGCCACCAACCCGATCCCCGCTTCTTTGAGAAATAAGTTTCGAAGCGTCGTAGATCGAGAACTCTGTAATTCAAAACGACCTCTCGAAAGGGCGCCTCCCCAGTAAGTTTTGATTCCATCGTCCAACGAGAATCGATGACCATGACGAGACGAAACGGACCCTAATTAGTTGAAAACAATCAGCAAATACGGACCAGGGGGAGCGAGGGATAAGACGTGGAAAGGAAGGGAAGGGGGCAAGCAACCTACACAATGTTTCCGACCCCCCGAAACTTCCTCTAATTAAGACGTTCATCCTCCCCTCCTTCCGCTAATTTTTCTTTCTCGACTTCCCAGCCCCTCCCCTCTCATTCCTCCTCTTCCCCACCGGAAAAAAACTCGTGTGCGGCCGGCCATGCATGAACGGCGTCGGGTTATAATCGGTTATTTTACCGCCGCGGCTTCGATGCGGACGACAGAGGATATGTGAATTGATACGCTCCAGTGCAGCGGAGACATATCGAGAGTGAAATGCATCAACGGATGTTACAGAAAAAAATGCATAAGTTAAAAAAAAGTCTGCCGCGAGCTTTACTTGTCCTTTGCACTTGTTCAATATTTTGAAGGTTAAAATTTTGTCCGACAAAGAATATGGAACTGAGTTTAAGATTAATGTTTTTGAATCCATAATTTAGAGGTTTTTTTCAGCCAAATAGCTTCACCCAAACAATCTTCATATTACGGCGCATACTTTCCCTTAATTTGACTCAAATACAGTTAAATCTTGAATTGGGAGCATTGATCGTTCCAGAAATGTTCTTAATTTACTTAGCCCTCGTTTCTATTCAGGGGAGTATCCCCGCAAGAAATCATGGAAACTTAAAAGACTTATTTCACAGGGAAAAATATTCCAACAAAACTTAATTTATAAAAAATACAATAATCAATCTAAAATATAAATCTTCACTTAGCCTTTAAAAGGAATCAATGCACGAAAATAACCTGTATTGTTTTACTACCATATTTGTACCAATACCTTCCTAATTCAACCGGCACCATCACCTACGTCACTTTTCGCTAAATATTGAATGAAATATTTCATACCAACATGTCCGTTTTCACAGTAGAAAATGATTAGCGACTGTTTAAACTTTTTAAATATTGCAACCGCCCAAATTAATAATAAAAATACTCCACTTCAAGGGTTAGACGGCATTGCCTGTCCCTGACATGATCTTAGCTTTGTTCGACCAACATCGCGGGGGCGACTTTGCTTACACAAGGAGATTCTCGTGAAATGGTTCAGTTGCATTCCTCCCAAATGGTTATAATATTTCGCCGATTATTTTATGCTATTATTATTATTCTGCTATTTTTTCTTCGAAAATCAAAATATTCACAGCCGCCTTTACCTGTGATTTATATTCCCTCTTCTATCCTTCCGCTGTCTCCTCATATATTTTCATGGCCTACTAAAAGGGACATATTGTTTTGCCAATAATTCAACGTGAATCGTGGTTCGCCTTTGGTGAAATGGTGCTTCAGACACTTTTATGCTCGGAAAACCATGAAGAAAGGAAGCAGGGGTCCAGAAGATAATTGAATTAAGGAATGAAGATGATGATACACTTGGAGACCTACCTGTTTGGCCTAGAATAACACCTGCAGTAAATCCAAATGCAACTTCCCTTTTGGAACTGATAGACTGGTCAGAAAAAGTATATGAACCTCCACTTACTCTTGTTAACTCAAAATATCCGAAATAAGAAAGTATGTTGAAGAGCCAATGAAAGTCCCAAAGTGGCCATGTCATGGACAGTCCATAGAGAGATGCGTGAAATAAGTAACAGAGGCTTCTGGCAAAGTGTATACTCATGAGAAACGAGAAGGGTTCATTAGAGGCCAGGAAGCAAGCAGAATATCGATGTCTAGGAATGAGTCGAAGCAAGATTTGATGAATATTGTTGGTTGAAACTTTTTAAAAATTTTTAAATGTGTTTTAGTGTTTAATAATAGAGACAAAATATATATATAAGTGTTTGAGTTCATTAAACCACTTTTAAGCAAATTTTGTTGGAGTTTTTATTAAATTATTCCGTTTTTTCGGAAATTTCAATATAAATTATAATCAAGCGCAAATTTACCAAGGTAAATGTTTATAAATAAGAAAAAATCTTTGACATTAGGATATTTTTCATCAAAAGGCAAATTTTTAGACCCCCTCATTCACAAAAATCACCAATTTTTATTTTTGCCCTCCAAATTGACACGCCCTAATATATTATGTGTAGGCAAAAATAGTCCTGCAACAGTCCTGCATTGGAATTCATTTTGAAATGGTATTAATTCAGTGCTTTGACTCCATCATTATACTATGCGGCTCAAAAAATTTAGTTCCGTAGAAAAATATCTAGTTTTTGCGGGTACCGTAAAGTGATATTTTTAATCAATCTTTTTTATGCATAAAATGGGAATAGTAAGCAGAAAATACTTTTGAATTGGTGATGAACAGAAGTAAAGATAGCATAAGAGACAAATGTATCCATATCGGTCGTGATAGAATATTTTCATAAATTCCTTTCATCATTATCTGAGTACATTATCTTGCGTTCATTTTCTCAACATCTGCCGAGCGATCCAGGTGTTTTTGGCTGTTCCACGGGGCAAAAGGAATTTAAATATATGGAATCAAATTGCAGCAACTACAGATTGCAGCAACAACCTCAAAAACACAAGTCTTTCAAGGTGAAGACACGAAGTTAAGAAAGTTTTTCCCAGTGGATGAACAGACAGACAGTTCTTCGTAGAAGGATATCCGACATCATGTAAGCTTTACGACTGGTTGGAACAGCGACGTCCGGTGACGCTACATTACGTATCATCCGCTCAGTCCACACGATATGAAAGGTTTCTTCTCGAAATGTCGACGAGAACGTTTAAAAGGACTTTTTTGTTGCGGCGGAAATGAAGATTCTCGTCATGAGGGAATAGCATGAAACCAAAAAAGTTGATGAATAGGCTCTTTTTCTCCCAGGACGATCGTGAGATAGGCTCTGAGGAAGTGAGCCGCGAGAACAACTTTTCGCTATCCCCGAGTGCCTCAGTTAACTTAACTCAGAAATACATACCTGGCTAAGGCAGAGGGCGTGTAGAAGTGAAATGGCCTGAAGGTCAGATTATCCATATTCTGACAAATTATGGAAAGAGTGTCTTGAGAAAGGGAAAAAGAGAACCAAATCGATCTCCACCCGACTTAATCTTACGGCAGCGAAAACAAGGTATGTCATGATAAACATAAGAACAGGCAAAATAGAGAGTGAATGGAATGCCTGACAAGTATTGGCAGAAAAAGTAGAATACACGGCGTTAGGATTACGCGGGCGATGAAAGAATGCGGGTTACACGCTCCTGTAATGGCCATGTTTGAAATAAGCGTGCTTCGTTGGATTGCCATGATGAAATGATAAAACTAGGAAACTTGCAACTAATTTATTAAATTAGAACCGACCCGTGTTACAGCACCTGAGTGCCATTTTCAAGGCTTAATAAATTAGAGTGTAGTTTACCAAGTTTTATCATTCCATCATGAATATCCAAAACTTCCACCAAGTAACGCCAGAAATAGTTTCATTTGTTCGTTGGTTTGGTTCAGATACATACATACCAATCACGCCGTTCCCTTCCGGGATAGGCACAGTCACAAAGTTCCACTCATAAATACATAGTTGTACACCTAACTCTGCTGTCGTATTCTTGCAAACCTCTTTTGCTACATTTACTCCCATACACTGTTTCATACACGCCCTCCTGTTTTTAAGACTCATAATATTCCTCCTCCTAAGAATTTCCTCGACCACATTCAACCACAACTTTCTCGGCCTACCTCTACCTCTCGCACCATTCATTCTACTCTCATATATCTGTTTCGTTATTCGAATCTCATCCATTCTCTCAACATGGCCAAACCAACGAAGCACACTCCTTTCATACACGTCCATTACTGGAGCATTTAACCCACATTCATTCATGACCCACTCATTCCTGACCCTATCCATCCTACTTTTGCCGCAAATACTCCTCAGATAACTCATACCCACGGCGTTTAGTCTACTTTTATGTCTATCCTGACATACCCATGTTTCACTACCATACAACAAAGTGGGGAGAAGTACACTTTTGTATTTTCGCTTCCTTAGACAAGCACTCATTCCTTGATATGCTCCACATGCCACCTACCACTTTCCTTCCAGCATTCGCAAGTCTCTTTATCTCCTCATCTATCCGTCCACATTTCGCAAACATCTTACCTTACAAAATCATCCACTTCCATAATTTAGGAGAGAAACTTTAAATGCAATTTAAATTTAAAAAAAAATATCTCATCCTTTAAAAGTTGTCAAAATATCAGCCCCTTACCAAGCTACTTTCCGATACATTTGACGAAATATTTTCAGCGATTTTACATGGGAAATGGTAAACGTATGCACTCCACAGAGACCTTATTTAAAACATGAGGAATTTCTAACACTTAAATCTCCTCAAAATCTATATATGCTATTTCTATTATTTTTTTAAGTATATCATATTGTCACGGGAGTATTTTTTTCAGAATCGCTAGAGAGCCTTCCGGTGTGAAGGATTTTTTACGTACCGCGTTAAAATATTAGTCCATTTAAAGACTTATGGAGATATTTTTATCAAATTATTTGGAATTTCATTCATAAAAATTATATAATCGCTTCATTAATAATGCAATATTTAATTCATGCTTCCTAAAGCTGCTGATATTAAAACTCATACTTCGAATATGGTCTCAATAATGGCTAGGGAACTATCTCGCTCAAACTACCTTAATGCCACGTCTTCATCTATATTTACATCTACGTCATACCCTGCAAGCCACCCAAAGGGTGTGTGGCAGGGGGTGCTTTCACACCAGGCATGCATGAATAATACGGCAGAACACCGAAACTATATTGAAACTAGCGTACCACACAATTAATTAAAACTCTACTAACCAAAAAATATTCTATCGTCAATAGTTCCAACATGCAAAGGATACAAATACCACTGCTGCAGATTCAAAATACCATTCTTAAAGAAGAACATCAATATTTACATCATTCATGAATAAGAACGTAGAGAATATCAAGAGAAAGATCTACAATCTAGCTTATCTCACTATTTGCACTATTCTTCGTCTTCTCGACAGCTATTTCCTGAAGAGGATCAGGAGACACTTTCATGATCAATTTTAATTTTAAAATATGTTGTTTTATCTCCCCATGGCAATTGTGCAAAGCTCTGCGACGTGAGTTAATAGGGTGGCAGAAAAATGCACGGAACAACGCTGTAAGGATGAGAACTGACATTAGAGTCTCTGCTTTCGGTAGCTTCCCGTTCACTCTGGTGCGCTGATCACTTCGAAACACATCAACGCACTTTCCTTCCATTCGGTTCGGGATTGGACACTTGGATATATTTGGGTTGGAGGCGACCGACTGCTAAAACCATCATATGCGCCATGAGGGATAGGTAAGGTAAGAAGGGAGGTGGTGAAACCCGGCGTCGGCATTAGCCTGCTCTCAACGAAAGGAGCCAAGGGGACCACGGTTTAACGTCTTATCCGACAGACTGAGTACTGTACTTGAAGTGCCCTCCACATGACACTCAAGTAGAGATCGGGTTTCCTCTGAATAACATCCGCCTCTGCAGGGATTTGAACCCTGGCCGCCCGTATGGGCTTTCGATTCGTTGAAGACCTTTTACACGACGTCGTCTTCACAACAGATCCGGAGAGGATTTTCTGTGCGTTGAACAACAAAAGCATGTCGTTAATCGCGTCCGCGATTGTTGTCTCCGTGTTATTTCTCAGGTAAGACGTCAAATATGGAAGTGAATAGTTATCAATTATTATTTGGTAGAAATCTTACGTTTAAAAAAAATTATTTGACACAAATTCGATAAGTTAGCTCAAAACATTCTTCGTACCTAGATAATGCTATCTTCAGGATGCTACTTTTAACGTCTCGTCTGAGTTCATGCATAGTTCGATTCATCGTCATTCTAAAGTGCGCTGATATTTTCCAACCAGCGCCAACTTCAACACCTTTCAATGGATAGCTCCCTTCTTTGAAATCGTCAGAATAACAAAGCTGATGTTTTTGTTTTGGCCGCCCTAAACGACCTTTGGTTGGAATGTTGTGACCGTAAAAGGGGTCGGCACGAGAGAGACTGGAGGATTGAATTGAAAAATTTTCGACCGCCTAAATTCTAAAGAAGAGGGCAATTACCCCAGTTCGTAAACCGCCCTTCTGGATGCGTGCCGAGCTGGAATGGA
Source organism: Ceriagrion tenellum (assembly GCA_963169105.1). Lineage (NCBI taxonomy): Eukaryota > Metazoa > Arthropoda > Insecta > Odonata > Coenagrionidae > Ceriagrion > Ceriagrion tenellum. The sequence goes on along the minus strand of OY720641.1, from coordinate 3,855,087 downwards.
GCATGGCATTCGACTCAAAAAGTGGCCCACGCGACACGGCGAAGCTGGGAGGGGAGTTGAGGATGGGGGTGGGGGGGGGGCAAAGAAGGGGGCCGTCCCCGGGCAAACATGGGGTGGGGGGGAGGGGGCGTGATTGGAGCATCCGCCCCCGATTCACGGGATACTTGGCGGCCGGGGGCCGGGGAAAGGTGAGCGGAGCGCTACAAAACCAGAGTGGATGCACGATATGAGAATGCTCAGCGTGCCGAGGGAAGAAAATATGAGAGCTTCGGAGCATTAGGATTGTCCCCAAACCACATACGGACGAAGCTATGAATGGGAAGTCACAGTCTATCGCTAAAAATCACGAACAACTTGGGTGACACCGATTTTTTTTAAATGTAACTTTAAGGTAAATATAAGACAGTGCTAAGACCTGCTGTCCTTTATGCCTCCGAAACATGGACACCAACCGTAACACAAGAAGAAATAATCATAAAATGGGAAAGAAAGATTCTCAGAAGAATATACGGTGCCATAATAGATGCAGGAATATGGAGAAATGAGGACAAATGCTGAAGTCTATGAACTGTATGGAGAACCAAACATCATATCGATTATGAAGCAAGGAAGACTTCGTTGGGCTGGTCATGTACAACGCATGGAGGAGAGCAGGGCAGTCAAAAAGGTTTTCATTGGCACTCCAGGAGGGAGGAGAAACAGAGGAAGACCACGAAAGCGGTGGTTTGATGATGTAGAAGACGAAGAAGAGAAGACTGGGGGTCAGGAGATGGAGGCGAGTTGCGGAAGATGCGGAGATGAATGGAAGCAGATCGTTCAGGAGGCCAGAGCCCTCCTACATGGGCCGCTACAGCCAAGGATGATGATGATGAACTTTAATGTAAGAAGATTTTGACCACTTCTTATACGCATACAATTATTTAGGAGGGTTAGTCTTGAAATAATCAATTTAATCACCTCATTCCAACGCTTCGCAGATTAATTTCTGCATCATCAGGGCTTGAGATTAAACTACTGACATGAGTTCATGGGCAGAGCACATTGTATTCAGCCAGCTCTGTCCATGAACTCATGTCAGTAGTTTAATCTCAAGCCCTGATGAAGCAGAACTTTAACAGGAAACGTTGACAAGGCATGATTAAATTGAGTATTTCAAGACCAACCATTCAGATCAATTGTGTGTGGTGTGTGTACAAATGCAACGAATGAATATAGAATATAGACACTCGGAATGAACCGATATTCAAGGAAAACAAGAAGCACCAGACCAATAATGTTGAGCGATGAACAGTATACCGATAAAGCCAAAAGAATAGCAAGATCCATCAAACGTTAAAACTCTCATCTCACCATTTCACAAACGAAGAAATAACCTTACTTAATAAAGGTTTAAAACAATATAATAAGTGGGAGGAGGCCTGTGCAGGATAAAACTACCAAGTCCTTCTTTCCTGAAGTGAAGAAAAGATTGGAACAGAAAATTCAACCAGACCGAAAAAATACGGAGACCCTAAAAGGACACATAAACTGTATGTTCTATTGAAAATGATAGATAAAAACAAAATACGATGCATGCACTTGCGGAAACGGACTAGATGACTTGGAACACAGCAATTAAACCTGCCCGAAGAAAAGAAGTAATTTGAAAAAATATTGTAGGGGAATTAGTAGAATCTCAGGAACTTCTAGAAAAGGGGGTGTACCAAAAACGAATGGCGAATTAGAAAGTAAAGAAATTAGTTAAAAACCACTATAGCGAAGAGAAGCATTGACCTTGAAAAGTCTCCAATGGGAATCAATAGAGAAGAAAAGATCAATCAATCAATCTATAGATTAGAAATTATCCACAGTCAAATTAGAAAAGAGGAGAGAGGAAGACCACTGGAGAATATTGAATGCAAAACAGGAAAGAACGGATGAGAAGAATTTTTAGCAAATCCACCGTAAAAGAACAGCAGATGAGGACTAACAGCGAATCACACAAAATGATTTCAGTGCGTACAAATACTGGATAAATTTTTATAACTAAAAAGTTAATTTATAATTTTAATCATTAATGAATATTTTTTAAGAAAACTTGAGCTTAAATCCATAAGAAATACTTGAACTCTTTTTTTTAATAAGTGGGTTAAATTTAAAAGGAACCCCACAGTTACAAATATGCCAGTAGTAGTAAAGCCAGTATGCCAGTAGTAATGAGTAAAGGAGAAAGTTAACCCGGGTAGAGAATCTAGACTCCACATATGCCACCATTATTACTTCTGCCACCTAACCTCTCCCTTTATTTTATAAGGATGGCACTTATCTATCGAAATCGACTAATGTTATTCACCGATGAAAACGATCGACATGGAGTGTGAATCCAGATTTTAAAGTTCCGTCACAGTTAGCTTTCTGGAATCCGTGCCTCGAGGGCATCAGGAGCTGATCATAGATATTCGAAGATCTTATCTTGAGATAAGTAGTTTTCAGCGGTCATGAAGAAATGGTGAAATCAATATTTACGGCACGGTATCAATTGTTCAAACGAAATTGATATTTTTGCTCAATGAAAGCGAAATGTTTTCCACCCCTATAAATGATCGATATGGTATGACATACTGAAGTGCCGTCACCGTTAGGCATCCGCAACCCAAGGATCCTAAAGGCTTTTCACCGATAATTGAAGATAGCAATGATTATAGCACAATATCCTTATGTTGAAATGATGGATCAAAAAACCCGGCGAGTCTTCCTTGTCGCTTCATCGAGATGATGTCAGAATCTTGGACGCCCGACTACGTCATGCAATTTATATTGACTCCGTCACCAGGAAACCGAGAGTTACACACAGCTCAGGGTGGCTGCGGAACTTCAGAGAGGGACTCTAAAGGGATGAATCAGAGATGGAGTTCGAAAGTGATGAAGTCATAAGACACTGGACGCTCCCCATACAAATCTAAGCACAGTTCCTGCAGTGAAAGCTCCTCTCTCAAGTACGCCGCGCCCTTGAACACTTTGGAACCCCTCACAGACAGATTGAATTTGGGAAATGATTGAAATGCGCAGGGAAATCCGCAAACTTCGCAAAAAAATGGCACGAGCGAACAGTAAGCGTAACACAGCTGATAGAGGTAGTAGGTAGGGAACCTATGGAACGGCAGGAGTGGGAAACCTCTTCGAGAAAGTGTCCAAAATTGGAAAAATCTCCGATTGTAAATTTTCCATGTGCCAAACAATATTTCATTATTATTATATGATACCTCGATATTTGATCTGTAGGTTAATGTGTAAATCATGTAAAATCGGTTGAGTGTAAAATTAAGACAATAGCCGACTAATCCCTGAGGGTGCGCACAGCCGTTTTTATAGCCCAATGAGAATTTGACTTTGTTCTTTCAGAATTAGGCTTCCTTGAACACGATGGGACTGTCTCCGTCGCTGAACGGTGTTCCAAAATATTTTTTCTTTTAAGTAGGCAAGGACTCGATTCACATGTCAGGGACAAGTCATCTAGATTCCATGTTTGACACACTTGCCAAGGGCTTCCCAGCCCGGCTCTATAGACTTGGAGGGCTACACTTCAGGCTAAAACTATTTTTCAAATTCAAAACAGGCACAGTTCAGGATGGCAGAAGATTGAATTTTAATTCTGAGATATATCTCACGGACTGAAAGATGAGAAAAAATAAGAGCTATACCTCGTCAGCCTGATTGGTAAACAATTTAATTCTTCCCTCGCTTCGAAAAAATCTTTAGCAAAAACATAAAGAAACAAGAAAAATCATTCGGATATATTCAAGCTTCTTTCTTACCTCTCTTCCAACCCATTTCCCGACGCCCTTCATTTTTTGGCTTGTGTTCAAATCCACCCTCCCCCCCACACGCCTCTGCATCGGCTCGTAGGGCACTAAGTATGTGTAAGGAGAAGAATCAGATGAATTGCCCTCGCACAGAGAAACAATAAACATATAAGATAGGCAAAAGAATATACGTGAAAGTCCCTTATGGGGCACTGAGAGATAGCTATCCTATTAAGATAAACCAGGGCATGAGACACAATGCCTAGTAACGTATAATCATTATCATGATAATAATCGGCTACTTTCTTAGACCATTTGTCCTTAGAGACACTGGAATTCATGCAGTATTTTAATTGCAAGTTCAATTTGGAGTGATTGTAAGAATAGATTTAACTGTATCAGACTGTACTTGGTGGAAGTTGTCTATATTCATGCTGAATAAAATACACTTGGTAATCTCCGACAGATTTATTTGCTGGTATGCTGTGTTTCACCACAGTGACATAATAATGTGCCCATGATTATACCGTACATGATTATGCCACAGTGTGGTGAAACACGTCGTGCTGGCAAATAAATCCGTGGGAGATTACCAAGTGTTTTTTATTCAGCAGGAATGATGTTAAGAAATAAAAAATAAATAATTACCTAAAAATAATTTGAGTAAGGGTGAATTTCATATTAAAATTCTAATACACATAAACGAGACAAATTTATCATCCACGGCAAACAAAATATAAAAAATATCAATGCATGGAGTTTTATTGTATCACCGACATTAATTTTACGGCTCTATTTATGAGCACTTAATGTAGTAAGGATGCAAAATATTCAGAGCGTAGAAATTCCATTCTGTCAAAATATCATTTACAATTTTCCAAAAATATTGATCCAAATGGATCTGTTTTTATATTAGAAATCTATTGACAGGTTTTTACATCGTTTTCTTCTTCTCTTTCTATCTCTTTAGCTTAATCCCTAGAGACTAGGGGTCGCTCTTTCTCACTCTCCTTCTCCATTCTGATCGGTCCTTCCTGTCCTCAGACGTTTGCTTGTTTGTTTGTTCCTTTTCCCTCAGGTATTCCAAGATGAAATCTCTCCATCTCCTCCGAGGTCCCTTACCCTTCACCTGCAGGTCCATCATTCCCCTCAAGACACGCCCCTCTTCCCTTCTCATCACATACCCATACCACTGTAATCTTCGCTCCTGTACTTTCTTCGAAGCCTCGACTACCCCTCCCTGCTCTCTACTCCACTCATTCCTCACCCTGTCTCTCCTTGTATTTCCCACAGCCCGCCGCCTCATTTGTTTCTCATCCCATCCTCGTCCTTATCCTCGGGTTTTTACATCGAAAAGGAGTGAATTTCAACTTGAGGATACGGTAAATAAAAAGATTTATCATATATTTCATGGAGAGGGGTCAGCAGATCTAAACTGCGGGACCTTGTTACGTGGTTGTGGATATAATGTTCAGGAATTAACTAAAGCTTTGTAAGTTTTATGTAGAGTGTTTTAGTCCAATAAATATTCTACGTAAAACTTACAAAGTGTGAGTTATTTCCTGAATATGATGGAAAGTTTTTTTCAAAGTTAAGCCTGAAACTACTGACGAAATTCCACAGAGGAAATATCATTCGCCATGACCGGGACTCAAAACCGGATCCCTCGATTTCCGGCCATGTGCTTTAGTCAGTTAAGCTACCGACGCATCCTTCTCACTAACTGTCCACAAATATCCACGGACGCCTCGATGGCTTAACTGGTCGGCCGGAAATCGAGGGATCCGGGTTCGAGTCCCGGTCATGGAGTGATTTTTCCTCTGTGGAATTCGTGCGTTGCGGGTGACCCCGTAAAGTAATCCGTAGCTAGTCCCGGTGTACTCAATATCGGTGAAAATATTTAATTTGGTTGTGGACATCTATTTTGTAGATGAAAGACTGGTAGACATACGGAGGACAACTTGTCGTAAACATTTTGAAGGCGAGGAGAAGAGACGAAGAAAGGCGTTTCTCCCATTTACTTTAAGCCATTGTGGTTGTGTGTGTGTGTGTGATCGTGTAATGAGATCCCACCGTTCGAAATCACATCATCTCTGATGCATTGGTTAGTAAGGCGTAAAGAGGGGACCCGTGAAGAGGGGAGGGCTGAGTTCAACCAATGTTAGGTTTGAATGACTTATGATCTCAATGGTCTCAGGCTCAACTTTGAGGAAGCTCATTGCAAGTAATGAAAAAAGAAAACTTTGTTTTATTCCACAAATTCATTTTCAGGTAATACTAGTTTCGACACAGCGACGTCCAAACTAGTAGTACGTGATAGTTACCAGAGGATGACGCCACAAGTTTTCTTTTTTTCATTATTTATTTGAATGACTTTCTCTGACGATGGTCAGTTGTATGTCTCCTTTTTCCGTCAACTTCCTCAATGCGATTCTTCCGCTTATTTTCTCATGCTGCGCGACGACTTAATTCATGTCCCCAATTTCCTCAGAAAGAAGATAGATTATTGTCGGTTGTCCGGCGGTTTATATGAAAGTGCCCACATCTCTCCGAACCCAACGCGTGAACTGCAACTAATCGACAAATGTTGTCAAGTGGACTTTTGAATTAATATATCAAGGCACCAATTAAGTAATTTGAAACTCAATGCTTCCTAGAATAATTTTTTTTTTAACAATTTGACAACTCTACAGCTACTTTGTGAAAGAATTTCGGCAACGACATGAGCACCTAAGTAATCGCTCAGAATAATTTTCCTGCAAGAAACACTCAAATGCTATTAGCTGCTGTCCTCAATACCTGCTGCCTGAAAATTCGCAAACATATTAATAGCATTTCTTGCATGAAAACTTTTACAATACCACTCAATAACAGAATTATGGAATACCATCTAGTATTTGAGGAAATTGTTTTATGCATATCGAACGAATATCTATTGACTTGGAATGATATGAAATCAACAATTTATTTATCCTCAGCAAGCTTTCATCATAATTGTTTTTCAAGCAAGGCCGCGTCTTCCAGAGCATATATGTATATGTCGACCAAGTAATTAATGCTCATCGGCCACATTGCTTTCTAGCTTAGCCGTGAACATGGGGTCGATTCTGAATGTACTGTGATAATTTTCGCACGCGAAAATAGCAAACTCTCAAATGATTTCGGAGGAGCATCGCATGCAGCACGACCGCTCAATGATTATGGGTCCATAATTATCGCATGTGCGCGAGAATGGGAAGATGATTACATGATAAATGAGCGCAGGAATTCCATATCTACATACCACCCACGGGTGCCACCACCGCCGGGGCAAGTGAGCAGGAGGGGATATCACCTATGGAAGGCTAATGAAAATATTTTAGATGCTTTGTACACCGTGGACCTAAATTGTATAGCAAACCAACACCCGCTCTGAAAGGTTGGTGAAAATATTTTTACATTCTAGAAAAAAGTTAAATAATGACTGATATCTGCAGCAAGGATATGTTTTGAGTTAATATACCTTCTTAAGTTCTCATTATTTTTTAGTCAAATCATTGTCAAACTCTTGAAACTGGAATACTAACTCATTTTTCATGTCTTTATGTGTTCCATGTTTATTTTCTTTGTAGTTTGTTATTTTAAAGCACTCATGCCATGACAATAGCTTCTCACTAGAATTCCTTTAAAGCTACTTAGAGCCGATATATTTTAATTAATGTTTGTATATTTCCAATGTGTGCATGAGCAATAAAAAGCTATCTATGAGTAGTGTAAACTTAGCTGAAAAATGGAGATTGCGAAAGAGGAATGTATCTTTATGGAGTATCTTAGCGTCTCGCCTGTTTTGTTGCATTCATCAACAGTGCGAGGGCAGAGGTTTTTCTACATAGTCTCACAGAGAATTGCTCTTATTTTGCCACCTTTATCAGTTTTAGACATATAATAAGGGGTTAAAAGAAGATGAAGTGCCTTATAATTGTGGCCCCGCCATTAATCGCCAAAATAAACTCGTTCAATGGCATGGTAGGTACTAATAAAACAAGGTGGGTCGTTGGGCAATCGTTTGGGTATAACGCCAGAATGTAGTTGGGATTACATCAAGCGATAGTTAGGTACGGAATGCATTGCGTATTTTACACTTTTGAGGTATTTAGACGCAACAGCAAAAAAAGGAAACACGACGAAAGAACATTTTTTCCAAAGCTATCCCAATGATACAACTACACGAGCGAAGAGGATCCTGTTTTGCCGCAAACATGGCAATTTCTTACTGAAAATGATATGAGTTTCAACTTTTATTTGCAAATAAATTTTGACTAGGGCAATTTCTGCTGTAAACAATATTACATTCTAAAAATACACCCTTACTTTTTATAACCGAACAAATAAGTTTATGTCATTGCATAAGGATGCAAATATATACTTGACCTAATTCTGTCGTTATTAAAAATCAAATTCTTGAAATTCCACCCGATATACATACACTGCTTCACATGCCATCTACTGCTAGAGTTCTATGAAAGACGTTATGCGTAGAACTTTTGGTCCCGGGATCGTCCTACCTAGTATAAGTACATAGTTAAATGCCAGACGAGAAAGCAGCGACGAAGATCACCTATCTACTTATCACTTTCTTTCTCTAAACGCAAATAAGTCTGTTTCTATGATAACCGTCGAAATCAGGCATGTGATTATTGCAGGTTTTCTTGAGACTGGCGGACTATAATTTTGCTTTGAGCATTCCTACCCCTTGTTTTTTAGCCTGAAGTTGTTGCCATTGAGATATATGTTTGTTTTGAAGGTCTTCAAGCTATTCTTTTTAAGAAGTGGTAATTTGCCAGTAAGTCGTAGTACATTAAAATGTTACAACTTACGCAGAAGCATCGAATTACACATTCCAAAGCCAAATCTCTCATTATTCAAAAGGTCGCTATTGTTCATTGGGCCAAGAACTTTTAATTATTTACCGTGTGACATTATGGAAGTGTGGAGTAAATATATTTTTTTGTAAAAAGGTCAGAGATTGGCTATTATCTCATCATGATATAGAAGTTTTATTATGATTTCATGGTTGTGTATTGTATAAAAAAGTGTAATGTAATTTGTTTTTGCCACTATTATATTTCTAACATTCTTAAAACATTGTTAGCAGCTTATTCTTATCCTTGTACACTCTCGTTTATTGGTTTATTCTTCATTTTTTTGCTCATGTCTTGTCAAAAAAGGTATTGCTATATTTTTCAATGATATATTTTGAACGCATAAATAAGTGCTGATAGGTTTCTACACTGGTGTAAGCCATTGAATCTACCTAAAGCCCCACAGTTGTAGTGCTAAACCTATTCTGTATCGTTTTTTAAGTGGAGCAATAAATTTATCTATCAATCTATAATTTCAACTTCGTTAAGCCACTAGTCATCGTTGTCTTTTCAACGGCATTTCCTTTTTTTTAAAAAAAGAAGGAACTTAATCCCGCATTTGAATAAGCACTGATGGCAATTAGATGGGACATTATATCAACTAAAGTATATCATTGACCAGAAAAAAAACTACGCAAGTATGGTTCCTCCATTCCAGTGGATAGTCGGCAGGTTATTCCAAAAAACTAGTGAATACATGTTAGCTCAGATCCCGAATAGAGAAGTAACCACACACTCGTGGAAAATGGTGGAAAATGGTGGAAAATGGTGGACCACGTTGAAGAGGGTTCGACGATTTATTCAGGCTGTTGGCGAGCGTACAAAACAGGGAAACTGGAAACTGGAAACAGCAGAGGGGCCGAAATAATGAGGAAATATCAAATGATACCCTCCATGTCACCACAAATCTCGTCTAATAGAAAATTTTTGAGTAAAATTAGTCTACTCAACTGCATCACACGTTATGTGTTGGAAAAGCCTCTTCGCGAATGAAAATTCAGGAACAAAGGAAACCGTTATCGGCTGGTTTAGCCGAATTAATCCACTATGGATGAATGCAAAAGCTCTGTTGACTCCACTTGTGAGAAAAGAGAGAGATAGACCCGACGATGGCACAAAGAGTCGAAACCCGGGTCGTGATAATAAATTCTCACAAGTGGAGCAAACATAATTATTTTATTCTTCCGAAAATTAAGGAAGCTTCAGCGAGATATCACTTCCCATAAGATTGAATGAAATTGGCCGCATTTTAAAGAAAGATATCACTATTACCAACGAGGAAATAATTTTATGCGAGAAAATAATTTCCTGTCTTGTCTTTTTTGGACGAAGCTCATCTTGATTCTGATCCTCCTGGAATTTGGGCCTATTTGAATGTGTGAGTGAATTTTCTGAGTGCTTGGGACAGTGATTGATCAGTGTTGGTCCCTGGCGTGGAATTTATATTCCCCAAAACATTCACAGATTGTGCGTTTGTCCTTATAACCCAGGCATCCTTAACGTGGTACCCTGTAAGCCCTGTAAGGGATCCCATTTTGGGTTGAGTGTGTCTGTGAGTGGCCACTGGCGATGAATTAACATTCCCGTAAACCGCCACAAAGATTCTCTGGTCGAAAGGTTGTGGTTGGTCACTGACGTTTCCGTTAAACTGACACAGCAAAAAAATATTTTTTCTTTCTTTTGACGAGTGGTGCCAATTAATTATGACCAATGAAGATTTTTTTCCTAATATTGTTACGTTACGAGGCCTTGGAGCTCGAGTATCCTTCAATTAATTACCAACGAGGAAAACATAGTCACTAATCCTTTTACTTTTCGAAACATTTCCAAGAAACACAAAGCTATTTTGCACCGGAAATGGCATGGGTATGCACTGTAAAGGGTCTATTAAATAAAAGAGGAATTTCCGATGGAGACATGTCGTTAGAAATTTAACAGTGTGGCATTTGCATGCTTTCTCTCCCATTCTTTTCAAATAAATCAAGTAGGGTAAACCGTACAGTTAGCGGCCACTTGAGGACAATTGACAAATGTTAATCTTGTCCTAGCGCGCATTCATCGAGCCACAGGAGAGTGATAGCGAACCCATGACACGAGTGTCGAACGTGATACACCGAGACATTTTGGCTGACACGCAATGCTTACGGAAGTTCATCACCAATCAACACCCGATGAGATATTATTTGTGTAACAAAATATCATATTTTGAACATTTTAAGTAAAATTTATTTTTAAAAAGCAATGAACTAACCCTTTTTACAAATAAATATATATTAAAGGTTTATCGCTATTTTCTTACTATGGCTACAAATATCACAAAATGTTGGATATTTCAAGATGTAACGCGTCATCCCAGCTGAGTGACTCAGGGTCACTCACTCCAGAAATTCGAAAAACTTAAATAGAGCATCTTTGAAGTACGTTTTATAAACCGATGTGAAATTAAAACAGGGTATACAGGCTAATTTCACTGTAAATGAGCCTGAAAAGTGGAGATTTTAACATGGGCTCTTATGGAGAATGCTCAGATTACTACTGATAAGCACCAGATTAAACAAGAAAGCATACAAAGGCTCTTCATAAAAACTTTGTTTGAAGCGAATAGTCCTTGGATATTGAATAAAAATAAAATGTAGGTTGTTATCAAGTGTTTTTTTTAGTTAGAAGCGACCTCTTTAATTGAAGTAAAAATACGGTAGTTCCATACAAATGGCATTGCAGTCGACTCCTTTGGCTGCACAAATGTCATCATCATCACTAAGTATTCTACCCTCTGATTGGTAGGTTTTTGTACTGTACTTATCCTAATCTGTTTTCATTACTACGGATGGCCCGACATTAGATCCGTCTTGAATTCCTCACATAGTCTCCCGCTTCTTGTTTCGTCCAGAATTCCTGTCCTTATCCTTTTTCCAACACGTTTCCCCAGTGTTACCCCCCTCAGCATTCCCACTCCTTTCAAAAGGTCCTCCACCTATCTCTTCCGCCTCCACCGAACCTCCGCTACTAACTTCCACTCCTCTCAAGCCCTATCCAATACCTCCTCATTCGACCCTCTCGCTGCCCAGTTTACCCTATCCATCCTTCTCCGAACCAACATCTCAAACGCCTCAAGTCCTACTTTCGTCCTACCTTCGCAATGACCATGCCTCCGACCTATACAGCGCCACGCTCCAAGTTAGAGTTTTCGCTATCTTTTTCTTTACGTCTCTAATCAGACCCAACGTCATTAATTCCCTCCTCTTTGAAAATACCTCTTTATACCAATAGCAATGCTACACCTTATGTGCCTAACATTAAACTCATTCTCCTCCGGAATACTACCCAGATACGAAAACTGCTCGAATAGCTCTATTCTGTTATGTTAGGATATATGTATTGTCCATTTTTTCAAGTTTTTTAAAACTGAGTTACTTTCCCGTGGCCTTTCCAATAGTGTATCTTTTGTGACACTATCACTTGTGAGATCGCTGCACTATGGTCAGACGCCTTTTGCAGCCGCCTGACTGAGGAACAGACGCTGCGCAGACTACCATTCGTCTGTCTCCTAACCCTCGACCTATTAGGCATGGATGGTCATACCAGGAGCGTTGCCCCAGCCAGTTCAGTTCTAGGGGTCATCGGGGCACACAAACCTTTCTACCACGACAAATGTGTACTCCTTGGACAAGTTTATCATTTAATATTACATTGATGTTGCAATTAGACATTGTCTGGTGGCAATATAGCATTAGTTAAGGTGGAAATAATAATAATAAAGTTTTAAAAAATACGTAGGCCTACATAAAACATCAAACACTCCTATCGTTTTTCATGTGTAACATTTTTTTTAAATATTTACTTTTCTTGGTAATGGTTTTGTGAGTTCTCCCGGTAATTGATTCCATTCAAAGACCCCACGATTTAAGAAGGAGTGTTTGGCAGCATTCGTTTTTTGCCTCCTTAATTGGAGTTTCAGCGAGTGGTCATTTTTCTCCACAAAATTTGGTGGTTCCAGCCTCTTCTTCAGTTTCAATCAGGATGGATGTTTTGAATGGCACTTAAACATTCCCAACAACCAATTTACTTTTCTTGTAATATGCAGTGAACTCCACCCCAATTCCTCTAACTGATGCTGCTAACACTAACTATATGTTTTTATGTCTCCCCAAAACGTACCTTGCTGCATTCCTTTCGACCTTTTCCAAGCTCTTTACCTTCCCCTTATTTCAAAATACAACCAATTTCATAAGCGAAAGCAAGATTTTTTACACGAAAAATTAACATTTGTAATTTAGTATTTGTTTTGACTAATATAGTCCGGCTAGAGCCACCTTAAATTAGGTTTTATTTTCCAATTCTCACACATCGAGCTCAAAAGGTTCGCCATCACTGCATTAGGACACGGTCGAATGAAAATGTAAAGATAGGAGTCGATCACTCACCATACTTAGTCTTGGCGATTCGGCTGGTGAGGTAACTCGAGTACTGGCTTCATATCCTGAGGTCCAAATTACCAATTCCAGCAGTGTCGTAGAGAATTAATTGGAATCCAGTTTCTGACTTGGGTGCTGCGTGGAGAGGAAATGATATGTTATTTTATTCATGAATGGCTTCTTTTCCCCCCTACCTTCATTACTGTTGGTGGAGTAAACATAAAATCTTCAGATACAGTAAAATATCTTGGAATTCCCTTAACTTCTGGTATATCGTGGGGATTTGGATTTTCCAACATGGCCGCCAGAGAGAAGACACGCATCTCTCTCTCTCTTGTGTGTTTCTATATTTTCGGGTTAAGTTCAGCCCTCCTTGTGCTTATCTCAGTCCGTGTGGGTGTGAACATACATGGTGAATATCCCCACTTAAAAGTGGATCCGATTCCCATTAGCTGTTTCAGCTACAGAAAATTTAAATTTTCCGGCTTCGCGTCGTGTGGTCTGTCGCCTGCCAGCCTGCAGTACCCCGTCACCTCGCCGTCAAGGCCCCAGCGATCCGCCGGCCTCTCGCCGACAGCCTCGACGCCGAACCCTGGGAACGGTCTCATCCTGCTACTCCTTGTGATCCTTTCAGGTGATGTGAGTGTTAACCCTGGCCCTTCTTTGAGCATGTATTACCAAAATGTCCGGAGCTTAAAAAACAAAATATCAACGTGCAACTCCCACGACCATGAGCTCTCAAAATTTGATATAATAGCTCTCTCCGAGACATGGCTGACTCCATCTTTCAGTGACAGTGAACTGTTCCTCTCGCGCTCTCACTCGATTTATAGACGAGATCGTCATTCTAGAGGAGGCGGAGTGTTACTCGCTATAAAATCTGCGTTTCCTTCGAAACGAAGAAAAGACCTGGAGACCAATAGTGAAATTGTGTGGAGTGAAATATCGCTAACTCATGTAAAAGCCTCTAAGGCCACCAAACTATTCGTTGGCTGTTTTTACCGTCCTCCCGCAAGTGACTTGAGTGTGCTGGAAAGTTGTCTCGACTCAGTGCTACGGGCCATAAACCTGGGACCTGTAATTCTTGTGGGTGATTTTAATTTATCCATTCGCTGGGAATCCCCCACCAACGGCCATCCACTCAATGCCCATGACAAATATTTCATTGACCATTTTGTAAATGCACTTCAACTCCCCCAACACTGTCTCGAGAGCACCCGCGATACGGCAACCCTGGACTACCTCCTCTCCACCGCTGCGCCCGAGGCGATCACCCCCGGCCGAAATATCTTCAACTCCGACCACCAGTCCATTGATGCCCATTTCTTCTTCCGTGGCTCGTGGAAATCCCGCGAGGCTTCCCCCACTCCACTTAAACCCTTTCATGCCTGGTCGAAGGTTCGCTGGGAAGACGTCAACCGCTCCCTAGACCTTATTCCCTGGAGTGTCCTATCCTCATTATCCCCTGAAGAAGGAGTGGACTTCTTTCACGCTGTACTTGAGGCCATCATAAAAGACTTTGTTCCTCTAGCTAAGCCCAAGGCAAAAAAATTCCCCTCATGGTTTAAACAGGATACAATACACATTCTTGGAAACAAAAATCGCGCTTGGTACCTCCACAAGGCCGTCCCAAATGAGGAAACGCGCCGATCCTTCGTTGATCTTCGCCGATATTCCAAATTCCTCATCCGCCGTGACTACGAAAACTACGCGCAGACTGTCTCCTCAAATGTTTCCTCCAGCCCCAAAAAATTCTGGTCCTTTATCAACCAACGCCGTAATCGTCCTCAAATTCCTGAAGCACTCTCCTATGGTACCAAAAATGCCGCCGGATCAGAGAGACCTAACCTCTTCCTAAAATTCTTTTCCGATTGCCTGCAGCATGCTTCCAATCACAGTATCACCCCTATCCATTCCCTCCTTCCTGATTCAAATCATTCCCTATCCAACATACAAACGGATTCCCGGGAGATTTTTCAATATCTCTCCAAAATACCCCTCCACCGCTCACCTGGCCCTGATGGTCTCAACCCTAAATTTATACGCAATTGCGCTTCATCCCTCTCACAACCGTTAGCCCTCTTGTTCAATCGCTGTTTTTCCTCAGGAACCTTCCCTCCTCAATGGAAATGCGCCAACGTCATTCCGATACATAAAACTGGTCCCAAGAATGATGTCTCAAACTATCGCCCAATCTCATTGCTTCCGATCCTGTCTTCCGTTTGTGAGCGTATTATTCTCAACAGGATTTACTATTTCACCTCTCCCTTTTTATCTTCCCAGCAACATGGTTTCCTCCCAGGAAGATCATGCCTAACAAATCTTGCCGTCTTTCAGCACCACGCCGTCATGGCAATAGACAAATCAACTCAACTTGATGCCATCTACCTTGACTTCTCCAAGGCTTTCGACGCCATCCATCATCCACTCCTCCTTCATAAACTCAGCCAACAGTTTGGCATACATGGTATGTTCCTCAGCCTCCTTTCTAGCTTTCTCACCAACAGAACCCAGCGTGTAATACTCGCCGGTGCTTCTTCCTCTTGGTCTCCTGTAACGTCTGGAGTTCCCCAGGGCAGTGTCCTTGGGCCATATCTATTCAATTTATTCATTAATGATCTTCCTTCTCAGCTCCTTTCCTCCCAAGTTCATTGCCTTCTCTATGCTTATGATTGCAAGATTTACAAGCAAATTAATAATACTTCTGACTGTATTCAACTTCAACTTGCCTTAAATCAAACTTCCCTGTGGTGTGATACCTGGAAACTTAACCTAAACCCTGGAAAATGCAGCATCATGACTCTTGCTCTGAAAACAAAACCCCTGACTTTCAACTACACAATTAACTCAACTCCCTTAAACAGAGTGACAACCATGAAAGACCTAGGCGTTTTAACCGATCAAAAGCTAAATTACTCCGACCACATTCAGACTGTAAAAAATAAAGCGATGTCCCTATTAGGCCTTCTTTACCGCTTCACAGAAATTAAAGATCCAATAGCACTCCATTCCTACTACTCAACAATTGTCCTTCCCATAGTATCATATTGTTCCCCAATTTGGTCTATGTCAGCCCCAACAAATCTAAAATCCCTCCATTGCATCTCTCACTTCTTTGCCAAAATAGTCAAGCACAGAGTCCCACATTTCCGTAATATGTCCTCAAACGCTGTGCTGTCCTCTCTTTCCATTTCTAACCTCGAAAACCACAGACTTAAAATGGATTTTAAACTCCTCCACAATACCCTTAACTCGACCATTGATTGCCCTGAACTGCTTTCTTTCTTCAACTTCAGGATACCAACTCGATCCACCCGCACTCATACTCTACTCCATCTGCCTATTCCAAGGATATCTCTCACCAAGCGCTCACCTTTATTTCGCCTCCCATCCCTTCTAAATTCACTCCCCCACACTATCGATCCTTTTTATTTACCATGTAACTATTTCACCACCCAAGCGATATCCCACCTGTCAACAAATTAAATATTTTCCCCTTTCCATGTTGGGCTCTCGTTGCTTATTGTTATGCTGTTATTGTGTTTTTGTCCTCTTTCTTGTTTTTTGTTATATGTTTCACTATAAATTGGCGCTAATGCTGTATGTGAACAATTTTATTAAATAAATAAATAAATAAATTACTCATACAAAACATATGCGGCATTTAAGAAACTAGGTTTTGTTAAGCGTATAATAGGAAGGTCCTCGAATGAAAAAGTAATAGAGATATGCTACTTCGCTCTGGTTAGGCCACACCTCGAATACGCTGCGAGCCTTTGGGACGCTGGTCATAAAGATTTAACAAAAAAATAATAAAATACAAAGAAAAGCAGCACGCTTCGTTAAAAACTGCTACGAGGGTACATATAGTGTCTTACAACTGTTAGAGGGATTAAGGTGGGAATCCCTAGAGACTCGGAGGCTACTCGCTAGGCCTAGGTTGATAGAGAAATTCAGAACTTATGTGATTTAGAGCGACACAGAGAATATTATCATGACGCCTGACTATATCTCTAGGTTTACAGACGTGATAAAATAAGATAGATACATTGCCGAACAGATAGGTACAAAAACTCGTTCTTTCAGCGCACAATAAGCGACCACGATAAAAACTGAGTTCCACTAAATACACTCCCATAATACATGTCACCATTTCACATCCCAAAACCTTATCCCTTACATATTTACACGGATGGTGTCCTAACACTCCCTGCAACACGCCCATGCGATGGATTGTAGTGTAGTATGTAGATTACCCTCATCTACCTTAGTACCTCTACCTAGTATTTTCTTTTAGAAATACTGTCCTCGATCTTACATAAACAACTAACTCCTTCACCGATTTTGAGTACACCGGGACTAGCTACGTACCTACATCTTGACGAGGTAGAATGAGAGAGTAATGGAGAGGACTGCGAAGTATCAGGAGTGTAAAAAATAGGAGAACGCGTACGAGACAGTCGATGCATTAATTTTAATGAAGCTAGATTACGCAAGAATGTGGCACCTTGGAGGAAAATTAATAAAAACAGAGCCAGTTGTCTAGGCCCGATAGCAATAACAAAGTTATTTCACAGATACTTATCCGAAAGTGAATGGCGTAATATATACACGTATATGCAGATATACTCCTCCATTGTAGTATATGTTTACAGATGTTTGGCAAGGGCTGATTGTATTTAACTACAGGTATTTAATCAGAAGCCAATTAATGTGCACAACATTTGTTGGATGGAACTGTTGAAGAGGCGATCCCCAATGCACAAATTTGCGAAATTCCACAGAGGAAAAATCACCCACCTTGACCGGGACCGGGACTCGAATCCGGATCCCTCGATCTCCGAGGGATCCGGATTCGAAAGAATGAAGGATCCAGGTTCGATTCTCGGTCAAAGCGGATGATTTTTCCTCTGAGGAATTTGGCACAACAGTCTCCTTCCTTGCTACGGTATTTTATTCTCAAATTGTAATATAACATGGCGTTCAATGTAAGTTGAGAGAAAAATTGTTCAGATAGCATTTTCCCATAAATTCTTGACGCCATCAACGCAAAAAAATCGCATTCACACGCGAAATCTCCGAGGGAATACATTGGAAAAAAATTTGGCACCATACCATTTCAGTTTTTCAATTATTTATCAAATTATTCCAATAAATGCAGTCAACACGGGGTAGCTCTCTCATAATGGCGGTGCAGTCTAATTCTCACACCAGGGAGAAGGGCTACTTTGAAATAAATTCGAGGAATAATCGGGATATATTTTGCCTTCAATTTTTTGATAGGTAATGCACGTCGCCGGGGAAAATATAATTTCTTTCAACATTGGGAACAAAAAGAGATGGTTTATTTGATTAATTACGTCGCAGTGAATCTGTCAGATTAGCGCAGTTGGAATTACCGGTCGCCTCCCCAAATGATCAACCAAAATAGTGCCAAGCAAAAGGACAGTGGGGCTATTTTGACGTCTTCATCAGTATATTTCAGCTATATTTTCTTTTGCATGTTCTCTCAATTACGTGAAAGTACTTGGTGGGGAGCAGAGGAAGCAGTACCGGCAGTCGACAGTCCTTGAGCAAGCGGGGACAACTTCAATTCGCCCTTCGGCGACACAAAAGGCAAGGGCAAGAGTGAATCGCACGCAGAACAGATTTGGCATTGTTCTCGCTCTTTTCATGGAGCAACTAGTGACGCAGATTAAGTAATAATGCCCCCTCACACCACTTCAACCCTCCTTTTTCCCCTTGGGTGACGTCAGCGGGCACTGCTTCAATGGAGTCCGCGACTCCTTGAGCGCGTAACTCCACGACAAAACATTGATATGTGGGCAGCGGCCCTCGGTCGTTCTCTGTTTGACGACGTCTATAACCTTTCTGCCTTGAGAAAAATATAGACGGCGTCTTCATTGTTGGAATTAAAGGAGATGGTCCACAGGGATGTCTAGAGGACATCATAAAACAGTCTTGGGCGAATTGGCTAAAGGGATGGAGGAAGATGATGTGAGGAATGCTAGGATGAATTCCTCTCTTCGGAGCCACGAGAGAAAGGAAGCAAGCGTTGCTGAAAATGAAAATGCTCATCTTTGAGCCGTTGGGGAAGTTATCCTTCTGTCGTTAACGGAGTAAGGACCTTGTGTCTCCAGAGACCCGAGAAATGCATTTTCGAAAATAATCATTTCAATTGTTTTTTGCAGTAAATGATAGCTTAAGTTTTCCAAGAGAATCATCATATTTGGAGTTTTAAGTAAAAAAGTATATCTTTATTTTAATTATAGGATTCCCCGGTCTGTATAACACTGAGGGTATTCTGGGACCCGGCTCCTTACCCGACGTTATGTAACTTATATCGCTGTAATGACAGGACAGTTCCAAGTCCAGACACTCAGCACGCCACTGCAACACATTGAATTTGTTCTCGAGATCTAGAAGACTTGATTTTCAGTTTTCTCGACGTGTCTCCGCCGTTCACGTCGTTGTTTTCCTCTACAATTAATTAGGAATGTAATATTTGACTCTGTGTGGCCCTAGTTATTCTGAAATGGGAGATTGAATATTTATAAGAGAATAAGAAAGTTAACATGTTTCAAACAACTTAATTTTATTTTTGACGATATTTGTTTTGTTGTACCCAAATTGTTTCATATTTATTTCGATGTGAAATTAAGTGTTCCTTTTCTGAAACATAATATTGTCACACTTTTTTGACTAAATTATTATCCTTATTCTACATTCATCCATTTCTCACTAGTCAATGTTGCGACTAGAAGTCGATTTAAAAGTCAGGGTCCTTGGGGACTCAGGTCCGTTTTCGGCATGAAGTCAGTAATGTCCGTGCTCGGGAGTGTTAATGCAGTTAAAGTATTACCCTTGGGCATAATGGAGACCGCAATCAAGCATTATAATTATGCTTTTAGCAACTGTAAGAAATATGACATAAATATTTTGAATTTAATAGGGTGAAAATTTTGACTAAAATCACAAAAATACTGAGTAATTAACTAGATATGCTGGTAGAAAGTGCGAGCATAGCTAATTTTTAACACGCCCTACTCTGAGAACACCTTCACAGCCGAAGATTATTTTCCTATTTCGTAAAAATTACAGCTGTGAGTAGTTAAATTATTTTTTGAATAGTTGAACAAATCATGGGAACACCTTCTCATTGTTAAAGTTCTTACCAGATCCACGCGATTGAAATCCATCATTTTTTAAACCAAATTTCTCCGGAGTGCAAACCTGTACTGTTTCCCTTTCAAAACGGCCTGTATTTTTGGCAATTATCTCGCACATTACGAAGGATATTTTTTTATAATTGGAGAGTTGAGCTTTTTTCTTAAAAACAAGGCCGTATTCATCGTTTTATATTTGATGTGATGTCTCGATCTCAAATAGAAATTCAAGCCATTCGAAACATGGCGGCATTTAGAGGGGTGCCGAAACTTGGTGGCAGTCGCTAATGCGATTCGTGACATCAGGGAAAGGAAGGAGTGTGTAGAAGTAGTAGCCAAAGGAAAAGAGGGGAGATGAAGCACTTGGTACCCGATAATGTCAACATAATTGCACTTAAGCAGATTAAGCGTAAAGTATCAACAGTACGTTTTACAATTATTGTATCATCAAAGCAGAAGTATTACCCTCACAGAGTTCCCCATTCATAGGAGATGTCCATTTAAAAAATTGGTTTGAGAAGCACGGAGAGTACTGTAGTTGATATGAGTATCATTTTAAAGTCGAAAAAAGGTTTTTGCCCGCTAGAAGCCCGTGTTCAAACTCGGAGACTCCCTGACTCCTCCATGAATTGTTAATTTTTTCGGCAAGTGAGCCTTTTTCTCAAAGGAACTGATCCTCGTTAATTGGTTTAATAGAAAAATCGTTATGTAGACTCAATTATCGAAAACAATTTGAATAACCCTGATTAAAACGGACTCTACTATGATCTTTAATTAGACTAAAATTTATTAGCATATAAAACGAATATTGAAGGGGTTTAAAAAAAACCTTTGGGATCAAAGCCGCAAGGCCAAAGATACATGTGAGCGAATATTCTCACGCCTCTATTTAACACTACTCTGAGACAAAAAAGATGGAGGAGCGGAAGAATGGGCAGTGATGGCCATAGAGATGGTGAGATAGGCGATACATCATCTTTTCATAGAACGGGGTCAAAGGGTGTTGGTCGCATGATAGGGAGCCCGCTCGAGTGGACAACGAAGGATGAGAGGAAAAAATGGATCTCTCGTGAGGAGACTTGGGAGGAGCGGCTGGGATGCTTCGTTGAGTGAGGGTGGATAGCTCCTTCCCTCCCCTTGGGTCACTTCACTCCACCCCTAATACTCTCCAACCCCTCCCCCAGTAAACGGACAGGAGGGATGGGAGGGGGGGGGGGAGGGCGATAGGGCCAACACCGAAAAGAAGAAGAAGATCGTTTATTTCAATCACGGGGGCGGGATCTCAAGTGAAAGATTACTCAACCCAGCGGCCCTCTTCCCACTAGCGCCCTCCCTCCCCTTCGGACGACGGCCACACTTGGAACTAAACACTTCGTTCGTTCATGTAGGGGGAGGGCAGCACCCTTAAACATGAGCCTCTCTTTCCTTCCTCGTTCTTTCGGTCATCTCTTCACGCTCCTTTCAAAATTAACCCGCCACCCCCGACTGCCCCATGACCTAATCCTCAAAAACCACACACTCCCAACACAGACCTCAACGCATCCCTTTTGAAAAAATACACCAAGGAAGACAGGACATATTTTGGGCATGGTAATAATAGGGTTTTTTCATCCAAGCTGTCATTTTAACGGGTTTAGAATGCCCAAAGATCATTAGACTGCCAAGATCCACATCCGCATCCACTCATAAGGAATAAAAAACTTCACTATGCGGCATAATGAAAGGGGTTGACGTAAAAGAAGTTAGACAGCACCTACACATTTTTCTCATATCTGGGGTCTACGGCAGTTTACTTGGGTCTGCCACTTTAGGCAGAGAAGCTCTTAAGCACAAATGACATCTTTAGTATTCTTTACTCATTACATCTTCATAATATTCGGAGCCCTCCTCAGCAACTAATAAGAATGACTAATAAGACGTCCCTTGTTATCGAAATTTCATTGCTCATATTCATAATACCTTCAACAAAAAGAGTGTCGAAACTCTTCGAGAAAAATATGTTGAATTTCCGCTAATGATTAGGGAAAATTTTATTTAGATTCTGATAATGTTTCATCTTATACCAGAGAAAGTTTCACAACAAATGAGAGTTTTTCATACACACAAATATGGCCAAAATTTCGGTAGATAAAGTTTCCAAAATCTTTTTGATTAGAATATCAATACGAGCTGTTTGATTGACTTAAACCTTGGTGTTCGATGGACATGCAAAATCAAATTATTGCTATAATTCCACTTTACAGGTCAATAGGTCCACCATGATATGGATATCAAGAACCAGTTACAATCAAACCACTAGTAGATATATTGCAACTGATATGAGCCATCTTATTAGCATTTCACTAGATGGTTCCCGCCATTTTAATCTAACAGTTCATGTAAACTCGCTTAATTTTCGGAAAAAACCTCAATTACCTTACCTTCCATAAAAATTAGGAAAAGCTGTAGCAACTGTGCGGCATGATTGATATGAATTTCAGGTACAGTTTGACATTGACAGTGACATTTAATTTTATAATGCGTCAACTGACTTAATATTTATCAAATAAAAATCTGAATATCTTCCTAAAATCGTGTAGCAACCAGGGAGTAAAAGTTAGTGAATAAGCAACCTTATCTGAAACTATATATTTGAATATTTGGCCGTTAATCGCCTCACTACCTCTTAAAATCATCGAGGGAAAGAAGAAACCAGCGGTCAAATTCAGGAAGAAATTAACATCGGCAAAGTCGTTGGCGTGACACAACCACCTCAACATGCCTCAATTTTTATATGGCGTAATTTCAATTTTTAAGCCAATTTTGAGGAAAAATAACAACGTCGAGGATCAAGAATATTGAGGCCTTACTGGCACATGATAGGAGAAAATATACGATATAAGTGAGACGCGAATTGAGAACTTTTACACTTAAATACTTACAACTATCGCAACATTTCCTCAAAGTGATGACGAAAATTCTGGCTTCGTCTCTTTGCTGATTGCTGTTTTCGTAATATCCTGTGCTATCGAATGAAAGAATGACTGATGCGTAGTTAGGGCAACCCCAAAATCTTATCACCCATTATAATAGATGAATGGATTGCGAGCACTGGGGTCGTTATTCTGACTCCTTCTAACTGACCTCATTAATCATTAGGAAGATGGGTCAATTGGATAGTTGATATCCCTCTCTAGGTGGCCGTCTTTCGGAACCCAGAGTTCCCGAAGTTGGCCCGAGTTCTCGTAATCAAGAGAGTACATGAAAGGAGAAGCGATTGAAGATGACCTGATGGGAACATGATTAAGGATATGTGATCGTCCGTGGCTTGAAGTGCTCACAATACGTAGCCCACAGCTCATAAAAACATTAACAATGTCTTTTCTCGAATGCCTATAGTCTCCACGGACGCCCATAAATTTCAATGTAGTCTGGTATGATAAAAGCTTTAGGGACTTCAATGGAAAGGTCCACCCGTATGTGTTAAAAAAAACTGGCCTTTTTTATATCCGTCCCGTGGAACTAATAGAAAATACAAATATTAAAGCTATACATATTAATTTTCGCAGGCATTCATCATCAGAAAAAAATCATATCTACCCCGAATGACAAATTTTGTTTTGATTAGTTGGTAGTCAGAAAATCTAGTTGGGCATATGATCACAATGAAAGCCACTACACAACTAAAAAAAAACTTTGAACTTATCTATTTAGGAATACGCTGTCGGAGATAGTAATGAAGCTATGGAATCAGGCCTGGCACGGTGGAAACGACGAACGTTAAAAATAAGCAATGGTTTTCAAAAATGGAGACCGCCATGATAATCTGACAATTGAGATAATTGCGTGCAATTGCCAATTGGGATGGTTGACATACAGGTGTTTCGGCTCTCACCGCAGGATTACGACTTCCCCCTCGGACTGGAAGCTTTCGCTTATCTCCAAGGGAAAGAAGAAGTGGGAAGGAAGGAATGGGAAGGGAAGGTTAGTGAGCTTCGAGGCCGACACCAATGAGACGGACTGAGGTCAAAAGGACCTCAATTGGGCCTCCGCCTCCCCGAAGTACTCGTATTAGTTAGGTTACCCAAACAACGTGAGACGAGTAGCCGCTAGTCTCGCTTTTGCGAAAACTTTCCGCACATCTTAAAGAACCGGAGGAGCCCGTTGCCCAAGTAATTGGGATTAGGTGTCCTCCTGGCTCCCTTTCCAGGTAGACTCCGTGCGGTCTGCCGGAGTACGTCATCAAATCAGGGACCACCGGACATGGAGGGTCAGTTCGGACCAATTCTAGTCAAACCGTGGGTACATCCGTCATCTCAATGCTCCTCGTCTAGCCATATGATTGAGATACAGTAATATTTCCGAAAATTACTGAATACCCAAAGTATATCCTGAAAGGATTATTTTAAATGAAGAAATAACAAGTGAAAAATTGGGCCGAGGATGGGGCTTTTCTGGGTCCAAAAAATAGGCCTAAGGAATAATGTCCTTGTGAATATTTCAAATTATCCTAATTTGGATTTCACAATGGGTAATAAAGGATATTGGGATGGTGATTGCATAGGCTCATGTAGCGCGTTGAATTTTCACGTTTGAAGTCAGTTTTCTACGGCAAATGTGAGAAAGGTGCATTCACGGTTGGTGAAGTTGGCCCTGTAGATGATGGGAAAACAAGGATACAGTGAAGGAAAGGATCGAGGAGAAGCTTTTAAAAATCAGTGAGTTCATAGCTAGGGATATGCACGATTTAAATTTTAATGAATACATACTTAAGAGTGTGTTTGTATTTACTCAAAAAAAAGCCAATGATACACTCTTCTCTACCCTTCCGACTCTTTCAATGATTGTTATACCGTAATTTCTTTTATTTTAGCATAAAAATATTAGCAAAAGTATTTAGCAAAAGGTTAAAAATATTTAGCAAAAGTAGGATGGATAGGGTCAGGAAAGAGTGGGTCATGAATGAATGTGGGTTAAATGCTCCAGTAATGGACGTGTATGAAAGGAGTGTGCTTCGTTGGTTTGACCATGTTCAGAGAATGGATGAGAGTCGAATAACGAAACAGATAAATGAGAGTAGAATGAATGGTGTGAGAGGTAGAGGTAGGCCGAGAAAGTTGTGGTTGAATGTGGTTGAGGAAATTCTTAGGAGGAGGAATATTAGGAGTTTAAAAATAGGAGGGCGTATATGAAACAGTGTATGGGGGTAAGTGAGGCAAAAGAGGTTTGCACGGATAGGTCAGTATGGAGGAAATTATTGAAGCAGAGTTAGGTGTACAATTATGTATTAATGAGTGAAACATTTTGACTGTGCCTGCCCCGGATGGGAACGGCGTGATGGGTATGTATCTATGTATAAAAATATTTTGTAAATCGTTTTATTTTGATACGTTTATTAAACACATTACCATTGCTAAATTTCTTAATTTTGCATTCTACACGGAATGAGCAAGCAAGACAACATGCAAGATAATGACGGTTGATCTCCCTTCAAAATCCAAGCAATACTAAATTCATCAATTCAAACACAGTGAATATATTTGGTATTAACCATTCTCGATGAAGCATCTAAAAGCCATATCGCTAACGTCACATTTCTGAAGGTAAAAGTCGGATAAAGTTCAATTGGGCTCAGTTGAGGTATAGACTTCCGGATCGTATTCAAAATAAAACTCCGGGCCAGAGAAGAATCTCAGTCGACGAGCGAAGGGAGTACGGTGACCCCTGATACTTCTCATGAGACCCCTGCTTGCCTGCATTCCGGCGTGGCTTGAACTCTAACCCCTCGAGTCTGAACAATTCCACCGCCTCCCTCTCGTTCGGAATGTGAGAGTGTACATGGGGGACCTCAGAATGCGGTGAATGGTGGTGTCAGCGAGTAGAATGCCGTGAAAGACAGCGGTCCATGATATTTTTCTCATGCTTTCAATCCCGCAACTTCATTGTAAACGATACAATGGAATGGCGAATCAACTTCGATGAAATATAAAAACTTGTCATACCAAAATCCGCGCCAGTGTTTCAAATAGATTCAATTATGTCGGGCAAGATATGGTTGAACAATAGCTTATCAAAACATAAGTTCCTATTAAAATTAAAATGACGTTTTCCCACATTTGCTTCTAAGTCGGGTTAGAAGGAGGTGGGGGTTGGAATTAAATATCAGTAAATGCACCACAGCTCATTTCCTGCGAAAGTCATTACATTAATGCCATACCTCTAGTGAGGGTGGAGTAAACATGAAATCTGCATATACATTAAATATTTTTGAATTAAATTAACACCTGATATATCGTGGGGAACACATATACAAAACATATCCGGCACAGAATTAAAGAAACTAGGTTTTGTTAAGCTTATAATAGGAAGGTCCTCTGATGAAAAAGTAAAAGAGAGACGCTACTTCGCTCTGGTTAGGACACACCTTGAATAGGCCGCGAGCCTTTGGGACGCTGGTCATAAATATTTAACAAAAAAATAATGAAATACAAGAAAAGCAGCACGCTTCGTTAAAAACTGCTACGAGGGAACATATAGTGTCTTACAACTTTAAGAGGGATTAAGGTGGGAGCCCATATATACTCGGAGGCTACACGCTAGGCTTAGACTGCTTGATATATTCAGAACTGGTGTGTTTCAGAGCGACACAGAGAATATTATCATGACGTCTCACTACATCCCTAGGTCTGACAGAAGCGATAAAATAAGGGAGATACGATGCCGAACAGATAGGTACAAAAAATCGTTCTTTCCGCGTACAATAAGCGGCCACAATAAAAACTGAGCACCACTAAATACACTCCTATAATACACGTCACCATTTCACCTCCCAAAACCTTACATTTTTACACGGCTGCTGTCCTAACACCCCCTGCCACACGCCCATGCGGTGGCTCGTAGGGTAGTATGTATATGTGTAGATGTAAGTCGCTGCAATCGTTCTTTTACGGTATTTATTGTTTCTAAGTTTTTCTGATAGATCTTCTGGTTGAGGTTGCTAATGCAAACCGAAAAGGTATCGTGCCGTAGGCGGAGGAATTATATGGTTTACTGGCAATTGTGTCGTTTGCAAAAAATATATACACGCGAAATTCATGTTCGTTTGCTGAAAAAAGGCACTAACATTTAGTGATAGTGACAAAGATACAAATTACTCACGTTGGGTCGCAGTGCTTTGTTGCTGCGCTATTTTCAACCATTCGAATGAAATCGACGTGTATAGCCGGAAAAAGTGCGAGATTTGGTGATAAAAAACATGAAAACTGGTGGACATGCTCTCCACTGGCAGAAAGAACTGCTTCAAACGAAGGGGTTAAGACCGCACTGATATCCTAAACTTTGACGATGCAATTTTCGGTGAAGGCTTCCACGGTGTTTTTTTTTGATGAAGAGAGTGTGACCTGAGGAAGCGGACCTGAAGAAGCCAGTTGAAACGCTGGCGAAATATTGTCCATAAAAAGTGCATAAACGCGGAAGGAGACCCGGAAAACCATTGTCTTCGACGATACAAGCAGGACATTGGTTCGAAAAGTGAAAGTAGATGCGAATCACCAATATTTCCAGTGTTTGAAAGCCGTTACTTCAATTTTAAGCAAATATTTTTAGGTTAAATCGGCGATATTTTGTCTGTGGATGGACCGCTTTGGAGCACGTTCAAATTTCGACTGCGTTTCCACGATGTCATGACGGTTTGACTCAGGCCTTTAGAAAGGAGGAATGGTTCAATTTCACGGAGGTCAAATACTCGCCAGTGCTCGCGTACTTACACCGCGTCGTCGGCGATTCAGCCACCTTCGCTTTACGATCGTCATTTGAGTCTTTCAATCGTCACAATGGCGGCATAGATGGGCCAAGCAGAGGACCTCTTTAACGGGTCTTTTGTCCGCAGCGAAAAAGAATAGGTCTCGTCTGTCTGGCTTATTATTGTCTTACTGCGGGGGGGGGGGTTGAGCTAGACCCCTTCACAGTCCATTCACGGGGTTCAATAGCACTTGACTGCATCTCACGTCACACTTGTAAAGCGAGTTTGAAAAGATGTCCATCACTCTCTCGAACAGCGACAAAACGGGAGACTTTTTATTTTTTTAAACCCCATAAACTCTCATGTATAGGCTTCGCGAAACTTCATGGCACTCGTATGAGGTAGTATTTAATTTTGTACTTCCGCAGCTGTAATAAGCAAAAAGTAATATTGTATTATTAATGGCCAAAAATATTATTTTAATACGACTGAAATACTCAGTAATTAAATAAATATACTCCCTCCTCAATTCTCAGAAATCAAGTAAATATAATACCAGTTTTTCTAATTTCGCTCATTAATTTCACACCATGTGACGCGACTGCGTACGCAAACAGAGGGTTCTTTGACGATTCTGTAAAAATTATTACCGTGAGTATTTGATTGATTTTGAAAAATGTTTGAGAAATCGCAACAATAACTAAACACCGCTTAATTTCTGACGAGATCTATCCATTATAAATTCCTTATTTTTTAATGAAGTATCTTTGGA
This sequence comes from Ceriagrion tenellum, assembly GCA_963169105.1. Lineage (NCBI taxonomy): Eukaryota > Metazoa > Arthropoda > Insecta > Odonata > Coenagrionidae > Ceriagrion > Ceriagrion tenellum. Next base: position 3,826,331 of record OY720641.1, on the reverse strand, counting down.
GTGAATACGTCCACCTTTTCCCCCGGACAACAATTTCTAGTTTTAGGATATTATCTCAAAAAGTAGTGCCGGATGGAAAGAAGAGATGTTTTATTTTAATGAAGACAAATTCAATGATATGCGAAACAATGTCTCGCTCTGACTACCTTAAGCAAGAAGAGCAAGGTGCAAAGGTAATACCGGTCAAATTCAGGTCGAGGCGGATGATTTTTCCTCCGTGGAATTATCGCACTACAGTGAAGAAATTTACTTTCACCAACATGCGCCACATAATGGGTATGCTACAAATGCAACCCAAACTACTAAATAATCTATACTGTAACTATAAAAACGCGACACAAAAGTTAGGCAGGGAACATGCAAAACATGGTGTTAGCACTACTCGACATATTTAGAAAAATGCATTAGGGTGCATATGAATTAATCAGCTATACTACTTGTCAACTAACCTAATTCAAAGTCTTAACGCAGCCATTATGGTCTCTTAATCATCGTGAGAAAAGCGACATTTTAAACGTTTCTGTTCCACAATCTATTTTCCATATTTTATTCTCGTGATCTGATCTACCTGGTGATATACGCTGGTGGTGTTCGCAACCCATCGTCGTAAAACTAAAAAATAAAATAATTGGATTTAGCATCGTAGCCAATCTTCTATTAGACAGGTACAGTGAGGGTGTGAATAACAGAGTAAGTATTTCTGAAGTTGGCAATGGTGGGTTTCGACCTCGGTGGCTCTGGTAGCCAAACGCGAAGACTGTCTTACTACCCCTTGCGGAGCAGGTTCGTTGGGCATAACCCTTCCACTATATAGAGCTTTCTGCTCAACTGCCGCCATGTTTCGCCTCCATCCTCCTTCCCATATGCATGAGTCTATATTTTGATCGAATCACCTTCCGTTCCGATCACACCCTCCGTTCGAGTTGCGTCGCTGTAATTACCGCTTGTGCGTCTCAAAAAAGGCGTGGCCTCTGAGCGAGCGCTCTACCGCATCGACCGAAGGAAATTCAACCCAATGGTCTCTTAACTTGGGCTGATTCATGCCTTCCCCCCTACTCCCCGTCCCCCATCCGGTGACCGCTCTGATCGCTATAGCCAAGGGAAGTTTGAAATGTACCCGAGGCACTCACTATCACATGAAATAATTTGGGCAAGGGATTCGTCCTTAGGTATTCATGTCTATTATCTACACCTATACCATCATGGGTAATGTGGAAGCTGTTTACCCTGCCGTTGACTATACAAGGAGGGTGGACATGTTAAGAAATTGGGGGGTAAATTTAGGGGTGAACCTTGGAAAATTTAGGGAAAAATTAGGACCGAAAATTTGGAAAAAAAAATTCTTTTATTTATCAAGCGTCGTGTACTCAGTTGATCAAAGTAGTAGGAGATATCCGTTTGGTTAAAAGCCCGCTACCATGGGAAAACTCGGAAAATGTGATGAGAAAGTGAAAGAACGTTGTTATTTTTCAATCGTTAGGCCTCATCTGGAATATGCTGCCCGTGTATGGGATCCTTATGAAGCGTGTTTGGGGTTAATTAGATCGCGTGCAGCGAAGAGGAACTAGGTTTGTGAAACGATGCTACGATAAGTTTGCTAGTGTATCTGGATTGATGGAAGAATAGGGATGGGAATCGCTATCACAGCGTAGATTAAATTATAGGCTTAACCTCTTAACTAAATTTCAGGAAAATCATTTCTCTGACGACGTGAAAAACATACTATGAACCCCCTCGTACTACGGCAGATTAGATCGCGCCAATAAAATTAGATAGAGGGATAGATTGTAGAACCGATAGTTATAAAATGTCATTTTTTCCGCGTACCATTCGGGACCATAACAGCTTTGAACGTCGTCATGAATAATGCGAATAGTGAGATTAGCTAGACAGTAGATCTTTCTCTTTATATTCTCTGCGTTCTTATTTCTGCATGATGTAAATATTGATGTTCTTATTTATGCATGATATTTTGAATCTATCGTAGTAGTCCTAGCACCCCTTGCATGTTGGAACCATTGACGATAGAATGTTTCTTGGTTAGTAGATTGTTTATTGGCGCGTTGCATGTGTGGTACGCTGGTTTCAATGTAATGTCGGTGTTCTGCCGTATTATTCATGCATGCCTGGTGTGGAAGCACCCCCTGCCACACACCCTTTGGGTGGCTTGCAGGGTATGACGTAGATGCTCTGTCGACTTGGGCCACATTCAAGGGGGACTCCATTCATACGGACACGGAACATAGTTTTAAGCATTAAGTGATACACTATTACGATATAGTCTAGGATAATAATACCAATATGTAACAATACTGCGAGCAAATACGGGCAAAAATCTTGACAAATAAAAGATCCTCCACCTACTCATCTCCCGTTGCCTCACGGCACATCTGATCCTGATTTTTTACGTACCCAAAGATAAGTATTTTAGCTGTTATTGTCGTTTAATTATGATTCAATTTTCCCCGTATCTGTTGTAGAATCCTCACATAACACACACGCTAATTGGCCGACGTAAGGACAAAAGTTCTATATTCATATCCTTTGGTGATTTTTTTTGCAGACGCCACATTCATAGTTATAAATGGTGACTGCAGTATGAAAAAATGAGCAACTTCCACTTTGATAATATTTATTTCGACCGGTTCCGCTTTTTACGGCATTTTCTTCTGAAGATGCCTGAAGAAGCCTGAAGATGTACCTTGTATCTGAAGATGCTGTAAAAAGCGAAACCGAACGTAATAAATATTATCACAGTGGAAGTTGCTCATTTTTTCATACTGCAGTTATGTTCCGTTTCCACTCTATCAGGCCTGTAACTAATGAGTAGATTATAACTAGTGTTTTTATTAATAAAGAGTTATTACAGTTTGGGAGAAGGGTGATTAAGTAGATAGATGAATTAGATCTTGAACATTATTAACCAATATTTCATCGTCGAGAAATAATTTTTCTCCTCATATCATTAAATAATTCGGTAACAGAATCGAAATTAAAACGGCATAAAGTATTTATAAATGCGATTAAAAGACATAGTTGACTGTCCCGAATCGATTTGAAATTGATAATTCAGCTAAGATGACTCCATAGGTTTGTGCCGAATTTGACACTACCGACATTCAAGGATTATTGTGAATTATTTCAGGAAAATACATTATTCACCACAAGTTCATGGGAACAATTGGAGCTAGTTTTAATTCGCCTTGCTTCAAAATTCCTCGACAAATTACCATTAACGCTATAGAAAATGGCCATTCTTTAAATGTTTATTATGTAGTAATTTTGACTGCTCTGTATTTTCAGTGTATTTTACATTTTTTATCAAATTCTTGCTATCATTAACGCTGTTAGCATATCTACGTAGCAACTATATAGTCCAGCAGATATTAAGGAAGAAATTTAGCATCGTCTAACAAAGCTGGAAGAAGCGTTGGCGAAGCAATGCAATCAGTGTCACTGAAAGCTAGAATTTAACATTTAAAAAATGCAACTCCCGGAAAAATTACAATTTAAATTTATTTTAGATTATTCCTTATTGTTTCACCACTATCTAAGAGCGGGTCTCAGCGGTCGTACGATAACATAAAAAGTTATAAAAAATAACTGACTTGACCGCTTAGAATCAGGATGGTGATAAATCATTTCTCTTCACTGTAATGAACAGGGGTAGCGGGTTTGGTGGAAGAGGAGCTCTTTCAAGGCCCAACCGATGGACTTCCCTTCTTCATGAGCGAGCCAACCGTCATCAAGACGACGGAGAATGACACAGTCGTCCTGCCGTGCTTCGTGGAGAACTTGGGTAAGCCAGCGATGAGCACAAACTAGTAATTTCCAATTTGCATTTTTTCCAGATTTCCTTCGTGGATATGCATTTTTTTTGGGTCTAACCTCGTTAGTGCTTCCTAAAGATATGGAAATACTTTGCTTAAACCTGTAAAACCCTAGAAGTACTGGACTTAGCAGCACACCTCTTGGTACCTAAAGGAGTCAGTTGGACCCCAATGAAAATAATTACTTACATCCTTTTCAATTCCCTACCTCAAAATTGTTATTATATTGCATTTTTTATAAATAATCACGAAAATGGTTTCACAACTTCAGGATACTATACATTGAAACAATAATGCTGTCCAAAGGCTTTAGTCAATATATCTCATAATTGTCCATTAGGCAGTCAACTTAAAATATCAGCCTTTGACACCCGAGAGGCTCTCTGGTTCGCTGAGCTTAGACGATAGCAGTCCCCATTCTCCTTCATACATAGGCTGTGGAGCTCGTTTTCCCATGCATTCGTCTCTTCTTCGTTTCACCTCCGTGCGACTTCACTCGTATAATCACTCAATCGTTTACTCCATTCAATATTGCCTTTTCACCACATTTCTCCTCTTGCTTCTTTCACCGAATACATCCTCAAGGCCGAGTCAAACTCTGTCCTCGCCTCTGAACAAGAGCACTCCCATAATGCAGTCCAACTTAACCAGGCGCTTTGTCTGATGGAAAATGGATAGTGTACCTGCAAATTCTCATTGCTACCAGAGACGACCCAGGATAGCCAACGTACTTCGAGCATCCACAGCCGACCTATACGAGCCGCTAGTCTAGCGTGTCGCGATACTTTTTGAAGTGACTGTACATTAAAACTATTGCCGCTATGAGGTTCATATTTTCAAATTAAATCATCCTGCTAAAAATTAAAAGTCAGAAATATTTAAGGGCTGGGACGATTCAGTCAGAAGTAATGGATTATGAAAAATGGAAAGGGGTCAAAACGACCCAACCGGTAGTTCTAGTGATAAAGACTACAGTTCTGAATTGTAAACAATGCGCCGCCAGCATTACGAAAATAATAATATTGGCAATTTTATAAGTATCAACAAATTTGCAAGTAATGAACAGAATAGTCTCCTAAGACATTTAATCGATTCATCGTTTGAACTTGAGCACTAAATTTAGAAGCAAATTTTCATCGAATAAATTTTTCATGCAACGGATAGATTTGATGAAAGGCTTGATGAAGCAGGAAATGAAGGTTGCCAACAATCATCGCTAATAGTAACCTTTCAGTGAGGACCCAGGGTTGTTCGATTCGATATATCTGTAGCTGCATCGACATGGGTCTTCGCAACTATTTCCACCACACGGCCGCCATTAATGTTTTCACAGAGTATTTTGAGCCTCAGCACACCTATGGAAATCTGCGAATATGGGCCACAAGTCGTCATTTCGAATATAAATGCACTGACGAATCAACAAAAACCTTGAAAAACCTGTGCTATGCTTACGGGGAATACGAAAAAAAGCACATTAATGGCGGACTTGTTTACGTGGCGAAGACCTGTATCGAAGGATGAGTACTATCGATAGTGAACGACCTGGGTAGGCCCCAGACTCCAGTCTTGTCTCTTGTCTACGCCCTTAATTAAACCATCGCACCCCATAAGGCAATGGTGCCAACTTTGGTAGCCACTACCATAGGTATAGATCATCCAAACATCGCGTTCGAATTTTAAATACAGGGTAGCGAAGCTGCCTCAGCATTGCCCCAGGACACAATTCTGTTTCTTTAAAGCACCTTTAAATGCTACGGTGAGCTAGTTTTTTACGCAAATGACACGGCGATTCCGTTTCTCAACTCAATTTTTATGTTAGCGTACGCAGCGCCAATTTTGCAGCAGGTGATTTTCCTGAAATTCCAGGGAAATGCCTCGTACTCTGGCGCCCACATAAATTTTTCATTATTTTCCATTCTTCAACAGCTCAAAACGCAGACAGAACAAACACAACCCGAAAAATCTGGAAGGTTTAGGTGAAAAGCGTTTGCGCTAGACCATGCGGATAACTATACGGAATTTAGGTACGTGATATTCTTATGTTTGACCAGACTGCGCTACTTTGTCAAAAATTAAACCGATAGTCGCGGGCTAGACTTTGTTGACATTTTCAATATCATAAGAAAACTAAAATTAGTAATTATTCTCTATTTTTTTCACTAGTCCCGAGAGGAGGTTAATAAAAAGTAAATATCCAATAGATCTCTTTGTGAGCGTGCCTCTCACATTGCAGTGGTCGTGAAACATGGTGGCAGATGCGCAGAAGGCAATTTTCAGTGGAAGATTCCATTGCCTACAAACTCGTCTATATCTACATCTACAATATACTGTGCAATACACCGTTAGGATGTGTGACGGGATGACTCCACACCAGGAATTGGTTCCATAGGAGTGAATAAGGCAGTCCATTAGCTGGGATTCTCCGATGGGATGAAAACAACATCGCAGTATTTAACATAGATTTTTTAGATCGTATACATTGTCATGAAACGCGCTGTCGAAACTTTCCTGCCTATCAAGTTATATACAGTTCTGAGGATTACGTTACATGACTCTGTGCTTTCCTTTCCCGTACGCTCCCTAGCCGACCCTAACCACATTTGCTTTCTCCCTCCTTGACGCCATGCTTCGGGCGGACGAATGCCACCAAGTTTCGAGGTAACTATAACAAATATTTCAATCAGTGATTCTATTCTCGGCGCTGTGGCCGTTCATACTCCAGCTATTTTTAGCTCATGATCTCTCGTCAATATTCTACAAGGTACGATTCAATAAGACTGACCGCTCACCCGGTAAAAAATCAAACCTCTTTGGTGATAAATCTCAGATTCAAATTTTATACGCTCGACACACTATTAGATCGATTGACATTATTTTGGTTTTGCACACATTTTCGTGACACCTGGCATGCATGTTCTTATTAGTTTATCCATCGGGAAATGTAAAAAAATGCACAAACTGATCTGGTTTTTCGGTCATATCACGATTTTTTAACACGTATCCTTACGGCATATGAAATGTATATTTCGCAATATTCATTTAGGTAAGTGCGTGTATCTTCTTCTGTGCGCTAAATAATTAATTCCAAATTATAATAATGTTGGCTGACAAATATTAGGATTATGCGATGAGTCGAATGTCCGAGAAAACGTATCTCAATACAATTTCCAGCCTAAATTTAGAATACTACTCCATGAACCATTGTCATAGCATGATTTAATTGAGAAAACAAATGAAAAGTTTAATTCTCGAATCGTTACTTCGTGAGTGGCGAGTTCATTACTTCGAGAGTGCTGTGAGTTCCTCACGTCCTTTAATGAAATGCGCTCTTAGAGCTTTTTCAAGAAACTTGAAAATTATTAAAATGTACATAAAATGACCCTAATTATGGATACAGCCACCTTTGAAGTTCCCTCTACGTGGGCGGATGTTTATCGGAGTGAAGGTGTGGAAGTTGAGTTGGCCGGGAGATAGAATGTCTCATGAGACCGGAAGCACAAGCTCGTGTCGAATGATTCAGGGATGTTCGAATTGGTGGTCAAGAGGACCCAGGTGTTCAGCGGTGGAACGTGCGGAGGAGGCAGCTGCTTGGCTGACTGTCGAAGGAAACCATATTAGAACACTCGGAAGGAGAGGGTATAGAAGTCGGGAGCTGTTTTGGGACGCGTTAAATGTTCGGTCATAAAAAGAGACCTGTTGGGTCTATTCTTTCAACCAACTGACTGAACGAATTCTCCGAAATAAATGGTGAATTACGGTGTAATGGTTGACCTGCGAATTATTGTATCTAAAAATTCTAATTATTGTATTCAAATAACTCTTGGTTTAAAAACAAACATTTCTTAATATATTTATCCAAGTGTTCTTTTTTCTTATAAAATTTTCTTAATTATTGCAAAAACTGATTTAATAATATTTATCTGAGATCTCAAAAATAATATTTGACAGATGTGAGCATATTGTAATGTACCGGTCCCGCCCTCCCGGACGTGCCAACGGGACACCACTACACTTCACCCACGCGTACCCTCCCGCATCAGAAGCACGCGGGGCAAAACTCCGTCACCTGTTAGATAACATTTGAGACCTCTCCACAATTAGGTCTTTAAGGGTTCCTGACCGCGTTTTAAATCTAGTTTTCCCAAGCTTTACCGCCGGGGCTGGGTGAATAAGGGTCGAGGAAATGGTTCTGGGTAGTTCGGCTCGCCAATTGCGAAGATTGAACAAAGTATTCCTTTTTCCATCCAGCAAAGCTACCATATATTCACGAATTGACTCACAAATATTACAAATAAGAATACCCTTCTAGACACTAATGAGTTGATGTTATCATGGACGAGAGATGAGACATTTAAATCCTGAAAACGACCCTTCATGAGATGAATGAGTGAAATGAGATGAATATGATTATCACAATGAAATGGCAATACCCTTGTTTGCCACAAAAAGGCTTAACTCTCGCTCACAGGCGGTTTACTTAATTAGTCAACTTCCAATGAAACTGTGGATGTGGGAGGTAACTAGTAGTCCTTCCCTTTTTCAAATAATTTCGATTCTGGCGCAAATCACTCACCGTTGGAAATGCACTCCCACTGTCGTTTGGGCTCAACACGGATAGATCTGTTTGGAGGCACGTAATAACAAAAATGGGGGTTTTGACGGGGTCGGCGACCTTACGTGACCGCGTACAAAAGGATCCTCGGCACGGAGCAGCAACAGGGCCTGGCAATGGGTCGTCCAAACTTGCTTCTGCGATGATTCCAGTGGTCGCCTGGCTCAACACGCCATATGTTGTCTCCGCCAAAGCCGATAATATCCTCGGGGGGGCGGGGGAGGGAAAGGGTGGACAATAATTGGACGAAGTACTGCAGGCCTCCAATGATTTCCTCTCCGTCTTGGCTGAACTTGGGCAGCGCTTCCGCACCGTGACCCCGCTTAATGCAGTCTTTTTTTTTCACTTTCGCGATCGCCTTTACACACTTTTCCAGACGGGGAAGGGGAAGTTGCGGAGAGGGGAAAACTGAGGGGAAGTAGCACACAGATGGATTTTCCCACAGCGCTCCCAGCTCGGCAATCAACTATACCCAATGACTCCTTCATACTCTTCACACCACTGCGTTTCACTCCATTCACTCAACCTTGCCTCTTATCACTCAAACTCACACACACGCACACACATTCACGCGAATTTGCACACTCACACCTCCTCCCACTTTAGCCAACCGAACAAGGAAAGGAAAAGGAGGGAGGTGAGGGAGCGGTGGGACGGAAAACAAAGGTGTAGCGGTTAAAACCGCTACAGTAAACATATCCACAAAATAAGGGGGAGAATGCCTAAAGAATGAGGCGACAGGATAAAAAAGCATCGTATTGCGAATCCAAGTAGCCTACATTTACATTCGTGATTAATTCTCGGGATTTTGGTTGCGGCCTAAACTCAAAACGGCACATACTGCTTGTTTTTTTCTTCAACGCCAATGACTCCTGGTCTTAGATAACGATAAATGCAACTTAGAACGTACTAATAAAAGCCGCAGATTCTCGTGAAATTGATTGGAATTATTACAATCACTTGATAATGATGTATAATATAGGGGTTGATATCAGAGTTAGATCGCGTACAGCGAAGAGGAGCTAGGTATGTAAAACGATGCTACGATAAGTTGGCTAGTGTGTCTGGACTGTTAGAAGAATTAGGATGGGAATCGCCATCACAGTGTATATTAAATTATAGGCTTAACCTTCTAACTAAATTTCAAGAAAATCGTTTCTCAGACGACGTAAAAAACATGCTACTAACCCCCTCGTACTACGGCAGATAAGATCGCGCCAATAAAATTAGAGAGCTAGATTGTAGAACCGATAGGTATAAAATGTCATTTTTTCCGCGTACCATTCGGGACCATAACAGCTGTGATCGTCGTCATGAATAGTTCGAATTGCGACAATAGGCAGACAGTAAATCATTTTCTTTATATTCTCCTCTTTCTTATTTATGCATGATGTAAATATTGATGTTCTTATTTATGCATGATATTTTGAATCTGCAGTAGTAGTGGCCTCGGTGGCGGCGGGGTAAAGTCCTCGGATAAAAATCCTTCCCTGCCAAACCGAAGGTCGCGGGTTCGAGTCCCGCCTGGGTAGGATATTTACACCTCCCTGGGCATGGTTGTGTGTGTTCATCCATATATTATATACGTAGTAATTGACTTCGGCTGTAACGTATAAAGAAATTATTATTATTATTATTTCTTGTTATTTCTGTAACTTTCCCCTCCGAGTCCCCGACTAACATCGGGTTTCGTTGCCGTCATAATGGCCGAGAACTCGAGAGGGGGGGTGCAGAGTTCGTAGCCACTTCCGATTAACACATCGGATCAGTGGCTACGCTGCCTTCGGGTCGTGCGCACGGAGAAGACGGAACGACCCCAAGAGGACGGCCTCCTGCATGCGGGCTGCGAGTGATTCCGCCTGTGCCACGCAAGCAGGAATACACTTGATGCTCTGTATCAGCGAGCCCTTGATTCCACCGAGCACACCTATGACTAGGACTACTAGTTTTACAGAGTGCCCCGGGTACATCTGCCGAAGTTCGAACAGCAGGTCTTTATATTTCGTCCATTTTGCCGCCTCTTTCGCGTCCAAGTTCGTATCGACCGGAGCCGAAAACTCAATTACGAACATGGAACGAGATTGGCGGTCGAGGAGAACGATGTCAGGCTTGTTCGCCTCCAACTGCCTGGTGGTGGGGAATGAGTAATTCCACCAGATTTTTATTTTGTCCTTCTCCACGACGGACTCAATATCTCCAGGGGCATAGGGCAGCACATGTACTTCGTCGATGCCGTAATGACGTCGGAGGTGGAAATACAACACCCGCAGAGTTACGTTGTGCCGAGCTAAATACGCTGACTGCGCGTAATAACTGCAGCCGGAGAGAAGGTGACTCAAAGTCTCCGGCTTGGCTCGGCACGCTCTGCATCTCGTGTCCGCCACCTCCGCCTTGAATATCATTCGGCGGTACACGAGAGTGTTGATGACACCATCCTGGCACGCGAGAACGAAAGCCTCTGTTTCGGACCTGAGACCCGCGGAACGAAGGAAGGAAAACGTCAGCTCCTTCGACAGCCCATGTTTTTCCATGTTTCGGTAGAAACCTCCATGTATCGGTGTGCGTCTTGAGCAAGGTCTTCTGCTCAGCCTTTTTGACCTCGAGCTTTAAGACGTCTGCCCTCAGTGACACGATTGTCCTGCCACTGTCGTTACCGTCGGATGACAGGTCAAAGTCCAGACCGATTTCGTCCGCTGCCCTCTTCGCCGCCTGGAAGAGGAACGCCCCCACCCCGGCACCTTCGTGCTCCCTTACGAGAGTGAGCAGGGGGTCCGTGCTCTTGAACACACGGCAAACTGTACCCAAAACAACTCTGTTATGTAGACACTCCAGGCTCAACATACCTCTACCGCTTACACTGCGAGGGAGATACAATCTGGCGACGGAAGATTTCGGATGAAGACTTCTATAGATGGTCAGCATCTTCCTCGTTCCCCGGTCGAGGTTTTGTAACTCGTTGACATTCCATTTCATGCATCCGAAGGTGTACAGCAGTGTCGGAACCGCGAACATGTTCGTGGCAAGAACCTTGTTCTTGCTAGACAGCTCAGAACTCCAGATTTTTCTGAGAGTCTGTCTGTACTTGGCGGTGAGTCTTTCCTTCACTGCTGCTACCTCCTGCATTCGACGCTGGGGGACGCCGAGGTATTCGTAGCATTCGTCATCTTGCAGATGACGAACGACGTTCCCGTCAACGAGTTGCGAGTCTTCCTTGTCCTCCGATATTCTTCCTTTCGCCAGGTGGATGGATGCACACTTGTCCAATACGAATTCCATCCCTATATCCTCACTGTATTGATGTACGGTGTCCAGTGCAACGCGCAGTTCTTTGGCGTTGGAAGCATACAGTTTAAGGTCATCCATGTAAAACAAATGGGTGACCTTGTGCTTCCTGTCACCAAGAACGCCGCACATGTATCCTCGGCCTCGTCTCAGCTTGAAGGAGAGGGGGAGGAGGGAAATACAGAACAGGAGGGGGCTCAAGCTGTCGCCTTGAAAAACGCCACGGTGGTATGTTACCAACTCAGTGGAGACGGTCCGTTTGCCCGATGTCAAGACGAAGCGCGTTCTCCAGAGTGGTAACAGGCGTTGGATGCAGGACACCACCTCTGGGTGGACTTTCATCAACTTCAGCACGGCGGTGAGAAGCTCATGCGAAGTGGTGTCGAAAGCCTTGCAATAGTCCCCCAGGCCATTGATAGGTTTCGCTTATGTCGGGCGGCATCCTGACATATGCACCTGTCAATGAGCAGGTTGTCCTTGCATCCCGCGATTCCTCGTTTGCACCCCCTTTGCTCGTACACCTCCTCCCACACAGGCTGGATCTGCCGGAGGATAAGGTCGCTCAAGATCGTGGTGAACGCCTTGTATACAGTGTTTAGACAGGTTATAGGGCGATAGTTCTTCGGATTGGACAAGTCTCCCTTTTTCGGAATGAGAACCGTGCGTCCCTCAGTCAGCCAAGGTGGAAATGGTTCTCTACCTGTGATGACGGACGTGAAGATTCTGGCCAGATGTTTGAGGGTAGAAGTGAACTTCTTCCACCAGAAGCTATTCACGGCATCCATTCCTGGAGCCGCGAAATTCTTCTTGCCAGAGAAAGCGTGCTTCACGTCACTTTCCGTGACTGAAAGGGGTCCATCCACATTGTGTAGGTGGCGGTCGCAGAACTCTTTAAAGAGTGCGATGGCCGGAGTGTCTCCATTGAATGGCCTCGACGTTTCGTAGATATCCTTCCAGAAACGCTCGACCTTATGAACGGGTGGCGGCGATTCAACAACAGGCGGAGGGGGCCGAAAGAGACGGGACGGCTGCAGGAGAAAGGTGGAATTCTCCCTTACGGCTCTACTCCTTTTCAGGAGTTTTTTCTTGGCCGAGGTAAGCGCCCGTACCCTATCGACCTCGTGCTGCTTAATAGTAAGCAACACGTTTTTGTTCAGTGTGTGATGGTTGGACCTGAGGCTGCGCGCAATGCGCCGAACTTTGGATGTAAAGGTTCGCCCGGTAGTGATGTACTCAATCACACACTGAATCTTCGACGCCTGCTGTCGCGCCAGCGTGATCTTGGCATCCAGCTTTTTCAGCCTTGCTGCTGCTTTATCCTCCCGAGAGGAGTCCTTTCGGGAGGTTGCCAAAACCTTGGCCGCAGCGTAGACCACGCAATTCACCGTCCAGAGATCTGACGTCTCTGTCAGGATCTCGTCGATGAGTCCATTCATTTGGGGCAGGTGGTTACCCCGCAGAGAGATCTTTCGATGGATGCTTCTCTGCCTAGTGTGTCCTTCGTCATAGCTAATTGTGCTTCTTAACCGCGATCTTAATAGTTCAGAGTCAGTCTGACCTACATCCTCCCTCTTAGTAGGAGATACCGACAAACGTGCGGTACTCACGTCAGCAGGTGGAGGCGCTGCCTGTGACGGGGAGGGTGGTTCGGCTGGTGGTGTGTTACTCTGAACCTGCGGTTGGTGGATATTTTCCTTTTTTCGCAGATGGTTGGCCTGGTCGCGCAGGTTCTGCTGCGACAGGTGGTCGTGTTCCGGATGCATCTCACACCACAAAGAGTGCATCCTGGCCATGTAACCCCTGCGTTCGGGCTCGCTGGCAGCATAGCAGGCGAGGAGGTCGCCCCTTAAGGCTTTCGTCCACTCCATGCGAGCTCCCATCTGAGGTCTTCTTTTTCCTTGGCCACGCCCAACTCTACTGGGGCCCCCATCCGAGAGGGGCCGGTTGTGGGTGGCCTTATCTGAGTTCTTTCTTGGAACCAGATTATACTACATGGCGGGTGGTTAGCCCGCCACATAGACGTCCACCATTAGCCGGCAAAGCCGTTGCCAGGTACGCCACGAGGAGGCTGGTGGTCCGCTTTCGTACCCTTATTATTATTATTAGTAGTAGTAGTACATAGTATTCTTTTTATCCCATGCATGTTGGAACGATTGACGATAGAATGTTTCTTAGGTATTAGATTTTTAAATGGCGCTTTGCATGTGTGGTACGCGGGTTTCAATGTAATTTCGGTGTTATACCGTATCATTCATGCATGCCTGGTGTGGAAGCACCCCCTGCCACACACCCTTTGGGTGGCTTGCAGGGTATGACGTAGACGTAGATGTAAAAACATTGAAACCCGGGTCATAGTAAATTTTATCTTCGTCAAAAATAGCTCATTTTATTCCTGCATTATGCAAAAACTCCACACAATTTCGCAAGAATATTCGGATTTTATTAGTACTGATTGTATTCCCTCTGAAATAATCCCCATGCTGAGACCAGCCCCCAAGTTGGCAGACTCATTTTATCCCACACAGTCGAATGACCTCGTCGTTCCCATTCGCAGGCGACAGCCGCGTGCAGTGGTGGCGCGGGGAGCGGCTGCTGGCGGACTCGAGCGGCGAGCCGCCGTCGCTGGTGGTGGAGAGGGTGCGGATGAGTGCGGACAACGGCCTCGAGGTGGCGGCCATCATAGCAGACGACGCGGGCGAGTACGAGTGTCGTGTGGAGCGACCATCGCCCTGGGAACCCATCGTCCAGAAGCACTCCATCCAAGTGCTCTGTGAGTATGAACACACCCATCAGACGCGATCCCAGAATTTTCGCTTGGAAGGAAGGACTGAAGTTAAGGATTGACCACTAACAATACGTGCATAGAACATTAGGCAATTTCACTTGAGAGATTATTATCGTGATAAAATTTGAAATAATTATGATAAATTGAAATATTTGTGGTAAAAAGGAAAATTTGGGCATTTCAAAGTAAATTCGGTAGAGTTCCTATCAATTTAAAGACAAAACGATTGGCAATTGGAACCATGCTCCTTAGACTCAAAAGAGAAACTTTTTTGAGCGGGCGATTTTAGAAAGTTTGCGAGACATAAGTAAATGAAATCCTGGAATAACGAAATTTTCGAAGATAAAAATAAGAAAATGCAGCACGTTAAAGAGCGCAGTAGCTAAGTACACATACACTACGCTACCATAACTTCTTGAGAATCGGACTCTTATGGCAGTACTTGTGGAATCTTGGGAGGAGGGTGAAAAGCACCCCACACCGTCCTCTTTACGCATAGACTGGCAATGAACAATATCTATACCGTGAAAGAATAATATCTCCTCCTGCCACATTTCTATTACAATATAGATAACCGTAAAGACTTGCTAGAATACAGATTGTTATAATACAAAGAGATAGTGGCCGTTCAAACGCAACGTAGAATGAAAATCTAAAAAATTGTGATGGAACAAAAGAATCCCTTCAAAGTTACGTGCAAATTTCAAACATCATAAAGAATTAAGTGAAAAGTTCCCCAGATAAAATCTTACCATAATTCTCATACTGATCACGAAACGAGTCAAAAAGGCCTCAGGCATCGGTTCATTATTAAAGCACCTGCTTTGGCTGTTATGGAAATTTAATATTTATGATTGGTTATATGAAAATATTGGACTTTTTAAGTCAAAATGCAATTATAAGTAAAAATAAAGCGTAATGGATTGATAAAAAATGGAAGATTAAAACATAATTAATTTTTCCAGTTTATAGTATAGAAATTCAAAATTATGTCTTGAGGGTGTTATTTTTAAAGGTATTAAAAGAAAATATCTACACCGTATTCATTGCATTTCGTAAGGGAAGGCCCAACCGTCCAACGTGACAGTTGGAGTCAAAATAAAGAATAAATACCAACTTTTCGTTTCAATGGTTAATTAAAATCCTGCTTTCGCCAATAAACTACGCTAGTTTTGAAATCCAAAAACTTCAGCACGATACATGCAGATTTTCCAGCAATATATCTTTCATGGACACTTTTTATGACAACAGGTTGTTAGCAGCGTAATTTCCTTGCAAATACGTCATTTTGACTTCAAAAACCGCAGTAATTGGCTAATAACGTAAACAAAGGCGGTGAGATGCATAATTTTATCTTGAATCAGTTCCCAGGTGATTTACGCTTCTTATTACCTGTTGTCGGCGGTTAGCATTTATAGCTAATAGACGACATGTTTTTCTTTAGTTAGCCAGAAAATGAATAAAATTTCATCACATTTATCTTCACCTTTAAATCTTTATCGGTGAAATCATATCAGTTATTGCCAAACTCAAAAACGGAAATATTGCTGGAAATCCTTTTCTCTTTAAAATTTTGCACCCATTCTGTCATAAAAATTAATCAGGCCGACAGATAAATTGGGATAGAACAGTGGAAGTGGAATCGAACCTGCGACCATTGAGGTAACGCGCTCCAACCGACTGAGGCAACAGGCCATTTGTAAATCAGTTCAGTACTGGACTTGTCGGTTCTGAAAACCTCATGTGATTTTTCTAGCTATAGCAACATGGCCAAGTAACAGAAACGCTGAAAAAAGTAACCTGTTCCAGGGTTTACCGAATAAGAGGAATAATCGTAACAAGTTTTGTTCATAGCTTTCTTCTTGCGATCTAAGTTTCAATTTCGAATAGTGCTAGATGCAGTGACAAAACCCGTGGGGAGGGTTTTTCATGGGTTCCGGACCCAACCACACCCCCTTATTTTGAATGCGTATTTTTTAAAAATGGGAAATAAAGTTTCGTTTTTTTTCCGAGAATATTCTGAACGTCATTTACCCTTTATTCAGAGCGGAATTTTCAAGTTATACGTTTGTAATATATGAACAAAATAACCGGTGGTAATGTTTTCTTTCACCAATTGCCCTAACAAGATTTTTTTAAATCGGATGCTACACTTTAATCTTAATTGCTCCTATTTTTTCAAAATATTTCAAATATTTCCCACTTATACTCAGCCAGGAACTGCTCCCAACCCCAAACGAATGCACCCCCAACAATGAATACAGTATGAAGAACTGTTAAAGATCTGCCGACAAGTCATTTTTAAGGTAATAGGAGTATGTAGGATGGTGAAGGCCTGCGTCCTGGCAACGTCACAAGTTCAATTACAATTTATTGTAACGTGTTGGGTTCTCCTCTCCCTCCATCTCACAGATAACCCGACGGTGTCCCTGTCTCCACCTGGCCCGGTGATGGACGTGAGGATTGGCGATGAAGTGAGCATAATGTGCGATGCTTTTGCCTTTCCCACCCCGACGGTATCATGGAGCCATCTGGTAAGCGAAATCGGAAATAACTTAAGTAACTCAACCCTCTACTCCATAAATCATTACAGTATATGGGAACATTAATGTATAATTCATTTTTTCTGTCCTTTGTTTTTTAGTGAGGTAAATTTGGGCATAATCTCTACTCCATGTTTTTATGATTCACCCACCGGGATATCTTGTTTATTTGGGAATTCATTTTTTTATTTAAGTTTTCTACATCAGAATTTATCCTAATCCGTTTCCACTCCTATGGATGGCCCGCCATTAGCCCCCTCTTAAATTCCTTATCTCGTCTCTTCTTGTTTTTTCCAGTATTCCTATTCTCTTCCATCCTCTACCACGTTTCCCCATAGTTCTCCCCTCCATTCCCTCTCCTGGTCAAACATCTTACTCATCCGAACCTCCACTACTAGCTTCCTCTCCTCTCCAGTCATATCGAATACCTCCTCGTTTGTCCTTCTCACCTCCCAGCTCACCTTCACCATCCACCTCCACGCCCACATCTCAAACTACTCGAGTCTATGTACGTTCTTCCTTCGCGATGACTAAGTCTCCAATACACACTGTAGCACGCTCCGTATTAGAGCTTTCAGCAGTCATTTATTTACGTCTCTATTTAGTTCCCCCACTCGTCATCATCATATATATTATTACAGAAAGGTCTTTTTCTGTCATTCCGTATATGCTCCGTTAATACTGCACCTACAGTGATAAATGAGGTATCATTTTAAACGTTGAATCACCGGCTTCTGACGAAAAATACAATCTCAATCTCAAATTTCACTATTTACCCATTAATTTGACTTAAAAGTTTCGATTTTTCCATGTCGATTACTCCCTCGAGGTATATCGACTCCACACATTTTTTTATTCTAAACTTCAAAAAAAGGTTTAAAATGTAAATAGTACAAAATGCACATAGTGATTGTACATGGGTGAATGGTCATCTGGTAAGTCAATGCAATTAAAACTTTTTGATTTCATATTTATATGATATATTCGCTCTTGAATTCATTAAATCCTTCAGGTCTCCCACCTCATAAGTTGTTGGTAAAGAAAAATTCCATAGTAATGTTGATCCGCAACCTCAACGCCAAGCAAGGGTTGATTAACGGTGCCAGGTTAATAATTACTAATTTAGGCGAATACACAATCACTGCTAAATTAATTGACTCGGGTAGAACAGTCATAATTCCGAGAATTCAACTCACCCCTTCGGATTCGACCATGCCTTTCCAAATGACATGAAAACAATTCCCAATCAAAGTGTCCTTTGCAATGACAATTAATAAAGCACAGGGTCAGACTCTTCAGAGAGCCGGATTGTACTTGCCAGAACCCGTTTTTTCGCATGGACAGTTGTATGTAGCATTTTCTAGAGTTCGCACTTTCCGTGATATTTATGTTTTTGTTAAAGAAACTCATAACCAAAAAGTTACAGACGACAACATTGTTACTTCTAATATTGCCTTTAAAGAAGTTTTGTAAATTGCGTGCCATTATTCAGTAACAGACGTCATGATTGTTCCTACTGGTACCAAACTCTCTTGCCTGTATTGTATTCATAGGTTTTGTATATTTTGCAAGAAAACAAGTATAAAGAAAGTACTTTATGATACACCTTCTTCTCTATTTAAAACCCAATTACACCGTTTCCTTAACATACTTATTCCCTGATAGCGTGAAAGTGCGAAATTTTCGCACGGGTTACCTAGCCTTTAAAAATGCTTTTTTATCGATGGCAATTCTACACCTTATGTCCATACCACTAGACCCATTCTCCTCTAAAATACAACCCCAGAGACGTTAACTGCTAGACTTGCTCTATTTCGTACCCTCCCACCCTTATGTTGAGCCCCGCCTTCTTGCTTCCAGAGAATCTCATCACTTACCTATATATTCATCCCCGCCCTCTCGTATCCACAAAGACTCATCTCTCGTCTTCTTATCTTTATCCCATACCTCTCTCTCGCTTCACTTATAACGCATTCCTTATTGACTGTAACCCCTTGGCTGATTGACAAACAATACAAAATCTTCTGCAAATCTCTCTGACTTTATCAGTTCCCCTCCTACCTCTATTTCCGTCATGCCTCCCATACCATTTCTTCTGAATACTCGTCAGAATGCAAAGGCAATT
This sequence comes from Ceriagrion tenellum, assembly GCA_963169105.1. Taxonomy (NCBI): domain Eukaryota; kingdom Metazoa; phylum Arthropoda; class Insecta; order Odonata; family Coenagrionidae; genus Ceriagrion; species Ceriagrion tenellum. Next base: position 3,807,154 of record OY720641.1, on the reverse strand, counting down.
ACCCTAATCTGAGCCCACTGGTTCATATGAAGATTCCGGATGAGAAACTTGTCCCTCCAATCGACCCCTTAATTTCTCCAGCCCTTCCATTAATTTCATCCAGTCCTCCCTATCAAACGCTTCCTCGAAATCCACCAAGAAACAAATATTTCCCACACTCTCGATTTCCTTCTGCAATCGTCCTGATCCATTGCTACCCTCCCCTTATATCCCGCATTCCCATCCCTCACCTAAATCCCAATTGGTCGTCACGCATGTTTTCATTAGTTTTGTTCTCCAGCTTTCATTTTGTAATGTTAAGGTTTACTTTGGCCAAATTGGCAATTAAGCTTATTGCCCTATAGTATTCGCAAGTTTTTGCTTTGCTCATCTTCGATATCGCCATAAGTGTTGCCGTCAATAAGTCTTCTGGCTACGTTCTATCCTCATAAATCAACGCACAAGCGCAAAAGTGTGCATATAAGTGAGATAGCGAGTTCGACCCCGGTTCCGAGAGTCGCAGCTTTGAGACCAAGCGACGGAAAACATTTTCCCGGGTGGCCAACCAACTTTTGCACGCTACCCGAATTTGACCACCCCACCACTGACAATGAGAGGCAGCAGTCTCAGCAGAAGGCATTGATGGCGCAGATCAAGGAGATCGGACCGGGATCAACAGCCACAGCTTCGGGCGAGAGTGAAGTTCACAGAATCGGCCGGGGTACTGCGATGTAGAATACAACGGGGAAACCATCACATTAGCCTCCCTAGAAGATGCAGCCCTGTATTCTACGTATATGACGTGACGCTTCTCCTACCAGTAAAATATTCCGGAGATATAGTCCCTAAATCAGATATCCAGGTGGGGACAACTGGGAGGGATACATCAGCCAGGAAGGACAAGTGCAGGGTAGGAAGCGCATAAGGTTTCCCTCTTCCGTTCTGGCCCAAACTCTTTACAAACTCTCCAGGTAATTCCATCGCCTAATTACTTGTCATGTCTCGCAGTGCTCTTTCGACTTTACCATCAAATAAACCTGGTCCGATGCCATCTCTGTCGATTTCGTCTTACCTTGCTGTATCCAACCTTCTGGGCCTAATTTCCTTACCATATACAGGTCTTCCGCGTATTTCTTCCACCTTCTCTGGATGTTTTTAGGCTCTAGGGTCAGTTTACCTGCCTTATTTGTTATCGCTGCAATGCCCCTTCCCTTGCTACCGCCCGTCAACTGCTTTACTTTCCTATACAGAGCATCTGATCTTACCTATTTTTGAAAATTTTCGTAGAAATCGATCGGTTCACTCCACCATGCTTCTCCGGCCTTCATTGCCTCTCTTCGGAGACTGTTTTTGAGTTTTTTTCATTTCCTCTGGCCGAACTCTGAGTAAACTCTCTTTCAAATCCATTTTTCTAGTGCCTCTATTAAACTTTGCTCCTTGGCCCACTGTTTTCTAATTTTTCTTGCATTAACTGCCCCTACCGTTGCATTCGCCACCTGTACAATGCTTTTTATCAAACTTCCCCATTTATCTTTTACTGATCTCGCCACCAACTCTGTATCCATGATTTTATCAAATTACTTCCCATAATTCTTTTTCATTTCCCCAGTCAATGCCCCCACTTGCGTACTCCCATATCCCTCCTTATCTTTTTTAATTTAATTAAACACGGCATTTCATTACTAATAATTGGTGATCCTGTTTCTTCATCGGCCTCTGGATAGGCATGTGAGCTTTAAGCACTATTCCTGAATCTGTGCCTCACTATTACATAATCTATCTGTGTCTCCCGGCTTCTCCCATGTGTATCTGCTTGGAGTGTGATGCCTGGACGAGGCATTCATGATAACTATATCATTTCTCAGGTAAACCTCTCTAGTTTTCTCGCCTCTGTCATTTTCTCCTTCCTAGCTCATAACCGCTCACTTCCCACCCATCTCTTTTTTTACACACAATCGCGTTTCAATCCCCCATTACTACCAACTGCTTGCTCCCAGATATTCAATCAAATATTTCCTCCACCTAATAGTTTATCCCATCTACCTCTTCCTCTATGATTAGAGGTACACATATAGACCTGGATCATAACTAATTTCGTTGGATGTGCCTTTAGATCGACGACTATAATCCTACCAATCACCTCTTCTGCATACATTTCTTTTATTAGCAGGATTCCTTGTCATTACGATTGCAACCCCCGGCTGGCCCTCATCCCCTCCGCTAAATATCACTCTATTGTCAACACCACAATTGTTTTCGCTTTCTTTCCACCTTACTTCGCTTAGACCCAAGATGTTTACACCCACCTTCTCCATTTCTAGCTTAATATTCTCTAACTTGCCTGCCCTTAGCATACTCCTAACATTCCACTTGCCTATTCTGAGTGTGCCGTTCCGCCTCTGCATCTTCTTTTCTTCTGCTTCGGCTTTTGTTTGTACTTCCATACAGGGATTTTGTGTGATGACGACCGCAGGGGTCTTGCTCCCTCTGCTACCTAGCACGACACCCGGCCAACAGGGTCCCATCCCGTTGTTGCCAGAATTCATTTCGATAAATTTTATGTCCTTGTTTTCAAGGTTTTTAATTTGGTTGATTTTCCGTTGCCTTTCCAATAATGTCTTTTACATGACATCATCACCCTCACTGGGGTCCAACGCCTTTTGCAGCCGCCTTACGGAGGAACTGACGCTATGCCGACTACCATTAGTCTGTCCCGTTACCTTTGATCTATCTAGCACGGGTGGCCCTAGCAGGAGCATTGCTCTTGCCAATTCAGCTCTATGGGTCATCGGAGCACACAACCCTTCCACCATGACAATATTGTAGCCCTTGTGAAGAGCATTTCGGAATACAGCCAGTAAAATACGATATGTACTTTGACGACTCGGAAGTAGAGAAACAATTTTTCCACGTAAGCTGTCTGGTGGGTTTAGTTAGGAAATCAACTATCTGTAATCGGTACGGGTGAAACGAGAGCCAAACACCACCCATAATCACAGCGTAATGTGGGAAAAAAGTCACTTCTATGAAGTAAATGCAAAAAGTAAACGATGCGATATTTCCCGTACGCATCTTGTAAAGGAAGGCTTCTCGGGTTTTCCAACAGTTCAAAGGTTCTTCGGAAGTCTTAGTAATTAAGGATGAGACCGTCTAAAAAAGCCATTGGTAACCATGGAGCCTCTTACCCGATGGAATGGAACCCCCAAATTCAAAAAGGAATCGAGTCATAGAAATTAGGAAGCGACATTCAAAGCATCATCATTAGCAGTCATGAAACTGGAGATTGGTTTGCCACACTTCACCATTTCCCCTCACCGATCCGTGGGGTAAGTCTGTAATTTTTGTCGACCGTCGACTTATCACGCTTGTCACAATGAGAGAGTGTCTCATATGCGGCCTAAACGGACGTTCGTTCATTAAAATTTTCTACCAGTTGAAAGCAGGTTTTTCTATATTTTTTAGGAAGCACTGCTTCCAGTCTTCTTTGTCCTTCTGCTGTTAATTCCCAAAATTCGAAACTTGTTTCCAATTCCTTTACTAAGGGAATCTCGAATCAGCTCAAATAACGTGATAATGACCCAGTACCAGAATTACTTTTCATGTGCCTGCCTTAATGCATCTAGTGTTTGTATGGAGCGCTCGATAAAAAAATGTTGATCATGTCAGCGGGTTGGAGATATTTTAAAAAGTAATTGCTTGTTTAAAAAACATGGTGGGTGAAGTTGTGGAAACCGAGACGAAAGGCAACCTTGTCAACTGTGGTTTTGAACATACTTTACATGCTTCGCTTGATGTGTCCGCTGGGTGAATATCTTCACTTAGTATGGGCAGACTTACTCAATGAACTGAATGCCGAATTTTAAAGGAATATAAATTCATGCATCAGATTTATATGCAATATGCGTATAAGAACGGAAATGCGACTCCTTGCATAAATGGTTACACAACTCAAATGGTTAAAGGTAAAAAATCTGAGTAAATACATCTTGGGAGACTTCTTACACAAACTTATCAAAAGTAAAAATCCACAATACCCGCTTGAAACGTTCAATAAAAAGTCCAAAAAACTAATCCATTTCACCCAATCGAATCCAGATCTTTATCACAACCCTAGTCGCTGCACCACAATTAAAAAAAACCCATTCCAAACAACTAGAATTACATTTTTGACCTCCCTCCCTACGTCTTTGACGGCAATAAAGGCCATAACATAATTATCAAATCATAAAACGTTCTCCTCAATTGTGGTGCCTATTTTTAAAGACAAAAAAATGTCTGGCAATTAGTGCCACGCATAAAAAGTATCCGAAAAAAAAGAAGGGAGAAAAGGTAGCATAAATAAATTCGTACTGACCCTTAAAAGTTCATATCGGAGCGCAGGTCTTCACCGTCCACCATACTTCAATTAACTTGTTCATGATTCATCGAAACTTATACATTTTTTTAATTTTTGCACATAATGGGGGTGCGTGAATTTCCGTCAATTTCAAATGAAATCTCTTTCGTACTTTAATATAAATCATGACGGAGATATCCACGAAAATACAATGTGTCCGCATAAATCAATAAATTAACGTCATGCTGTAAGTTGCTCTATAGCTTTACCCGATCGAAGAGAAAAATATAGATTAAATCTTTAACGAAACTTTGGTGTAGACTGTTTTTTTGCTGGACGTTCAACATATTTTTCTGGAGCCAAACTATTATGGTAGAAACGATCACAGATATAAGATTTAGGAAATAGACTGTAGAACCAATAGATTTAAAATGTCATTTTTTCCACTTACGATAAGAGATCATAATTGTTGCGACCGATCAGTTTTGGGATACTTTGGCCCAAAAAGTAAAATAGGTTTCGCACTTGCTCTAAATATCTGAACATCATTATTAACTACTTTACCTCGCAAGAAATTTCCGGCATGATATAATACCTTGTAATATTATTTATCAGTCGCAGTAATTAAAACCAGTAGTCGTATCTCAAGAAGTGTACTGCATGGTAACTTGTTCGTCCATGTAGCACTCTCCTAGCTTCTGGTCTGACCGCGGACAGTTGTCCTGATTGCTTTAGGCCTGCGCCTGGTATCCGGGCGAACGTGCGCGGTTTGGACTTCGGCTGGGATGAGGGTTCATGCCTCATTTGGAATCATTCCGTGCCACACACCTTAGTGGTGGCTTGCACGGTATTTTGGTAGAATTAGATGTAATGGTTGGGAAATTTTTAAAACATTTTAACCCCATCACTGAGGGCGTAAATGCCAGAAATTTTTAATGAAATCGAATAGGTCGAGGGTCAATTTCCTCATATTCCCGGTGTTTTGACATGAAATGACACATGTTAATGCTCCGTTTTGGTTTTGGAACCCTTTGTCAGAGTTTATGATGACGTTCTCTCCTCGCAGGGGAATCTGCCCGAGGACTCGAGCTCGCTGAGCGGCGTTCGGAGCTCGCGACTCATCTTCAAGGCGACCAGCCGAAGACTCGCCGGACTCTACACGTGCACGGCTCAAAATGGTGTCGGAGGACCCGTGTCCGCCACCGTGCGGCTCCGGATACTACGTAAGTCGTGGAATTCATTCATTTGAATCAACGCACAAACGATAATTAAGTAATTATTATGCCAAAAGGTGGCTCTGCGTTAATTCGGTCGTAAGCGAAGGTGAAGTCGTTTCCGCCATATTGTGTGTTTGTGATTAAACACTAGCAAAATATGCCAAAATATAAACTTAATGGTTGAAGGCGTAACTTTGTGGAATGTTACCGCAGACATGGCGAAAAAGAAAAATCTCTCAGTAAATTCCACACTTCAAACTTTTATTCCCGACCTAGGTTCTGATTGCCTTGCAATCATTTTCAACCTTTGAAAATGATTGCAAGGCAATCGAAACCTAGGTCGGGAATAAAAGTTTGAAGTGTGGAATTTACTGAGAGATTTTTCTTTTTCGCCATGCATGCCATAATATATTTATCTAAACACTTGCTATTAAAATAATGTTGAACCACTCAGTAATAGGGATAACAATGGTTGATTAAATAGCATAACTTCAGTTCTTGAGTGGCTATGCTATTTGGAGTGTCTTCCGAAGTGAAAAAAATACCGGAAAACCGAATGGAAAAGAAATATCGGAAATGATCGGGAAACACATTTACCACTTCAGTATAATTTACATGAACAGCGCGGAGACCAGCTACGAACAAAAAAGCATTTTTTCCAAATTATTGAACGCATCACCGTTTAAAATACATTGTCCAATTAGTTTCAAAAATTTTAAGAAACAATTTTTTTAGGTGTATGCCCCAAATATTTTACTTTAAACGAGTAAACTCAAGTAGTTGCCAGTCGTTAGAATGTCCTTCCTGTCGCACGATCTCAAACGGCAATCATAGTAGGACACATGTTTCTCGGTTGTTCCGCCGGGTAAGAAGTCGGGTCCATAAGTCCCGATATTTCGGAGAACGACTTATTGTCCATCTTCAGGGATTCTGAACCCCTGGAGATGGAGAGCAAGTCATTCTCCGAAACGTCGGGACTTATGGACCCGAATACTTACCCGGCGGAACAACCGAGAAATATTTATCCAGCAGATACGTTGGGAAAACCTAAGATCTTTCGGAAATCATAGTACACCAGGTAGGTACTCTCATCACGCCCACTCGTGCCACCACCGTTGAGCTCTATGCTCTAATGAAATGGCAATTCCACTCATGCACAAAGAACACCGCACAGCTATCCACAACTATAGATGGGCGCCGAGAAGGATGACTTTGGTGGGCCGGCAACTCCGGCGAGAACTAAAATTAATTACGTTAATTTCACTTTTAATAAATTAATTACATCGTGCATTAAAACAGTAATTGCCACTAATATTATAAATCCGTGGATAACTGAGTAAATGATAATGGAGATGCGGGAAAGAAGGATATGAAAGAGCGTTAACTCAGAGCTCGGCCAGAGAAAATACAGGGAACTCAACAACAGGCTCCGAAAGGAGACAATGAAGGCCGGAGAAGCATGGTGGAGTGAACAGATCGATTTCTACGCAAATCCTCAAAAAGAGGGAAGATCAGATGTTCTATACGGGAAAGTAAAGCAGTTGACGGGCGGTAGTAAGGGAAGGGGAATTGCAGCGATAACAAACAAGGCAGGAAAAGTGATCCTAGAGCCAAATAATATCCAAGAGAGGTGGAAGAAATACGTGGAAGATGTATAAGGTGAGGAAATAAGGCCGAGAAGGTTGGACACAGCGAGATAAGACGACATCGACGGACATGGTATCGGACTAGGTATCCTTGGCAGTGAAATCGAAATAGCACCACGAGACAATCACAGGCACAAGATCTTAATCGTTTCTACCATAATAATTTAGGTTTAGCAAAATATGTTGAACGTCCGGCAATAAAACGAGTACATTAAACTTAGGTAGAAGATATAATCCATATTTTTTTCCTTCCATTAGATAAAGGTTCCCACCATAATTCCTTTAAACAATTTATTGGAATTGATGTCATCGATGCATTGGATATAGAGTGCGTATTGAAGTGAGAGACATTCTCTAATTTATTGTCTCGATTTATTTTTAATATTTGTCTCGGCAGATCCTCCCGAGGTGAGCGTCGAGAAGGAGTGGAACCACGCATCTCCAGGAATGCGAGCTGAACTGACGTGCGTCGTCACCGCGGAGCCCACGGCCAAGGTATAACGTACCTAAAAAACTGTTCGCTGTTTTTTGATACCTGAATTGTACGTTTGATGTAGTGTTGAACTTTCTGAGTGTTATGTAAAATTTTATGAATAGGCTGACAAGTTGAAAACCTTAATCTGGTTCTTAACCTGGGAACCCTAGTGGTAAACTTCTGTTCCAACTTAAAGGGTTGTTAAATTGGCTATGATTATGTTAATTACATTATGAGTAATTTTTTTTAGTATTCTAAGGGTTAAATGTAGGTTTTGTTAAAAGTTAGAGAATAACCTCCCGGTTTTCTACACTTTCGAGGTCCTATCTATCTCTGGCATTTCTTTTTTCGACTCTGCATACGATCTATCTCTTCAACCCATCAATAAAACCTATTCTCTTTCTTCCCCTTTCCCGCTTGCCCAACATCCTTCCCTTTATCATAGCCTTTAGCAAATCATCACACCTTATTACATCCTCCAGCCACCACCACTGTCTATCCCGGATTTCATTCGGAAGTTTCCTTTCCTCGCCCACCATCTCAAGCACTTCCACGTCCTCTCCGACCACCTAACCTTCTCCATCCTTCTCCACATCCACATCTCAATCCCTGCAGTCTATTCACGCCCTCCTTCCTGAGGGTCCACGTTTCTTTCCCACACAACGCTACGCTCCATATCAAGCTCTTTACCAGGCTCTTCTTCACATTCTTACCCAAGATCCCTGTCATCGGTTCCCTTCTATTACTAAATGCTTCCTTGGCTAACGCTATTCTCCGCCTTATGTATTTGCTACGATGCAAAAATTAAAAATTTGATGTATTAAAAAAATACTCCAGCCAACATCTGTAAGAATATAAATTTTGATTTTAAAAGGCAAAAGTATGATCTCAAATCCTCGACAGTTGTTATGGAGGAATCACTCTGCAATGGAACTTTTTCATAAAGCATCTCAAAACCAATAAACCAAAATAGTGACGAGTAAGCACCGTCTCTCATTTTAAAAATACACATTTATACCTGTTTCTTTATCAGTAATGTAGTACTATTACCAAGATTCGCATGATCTCTGCATCTCGTTTACATAGTTTCAATTGTCATTAACTCAAAAAATTGTCTGTAGCAGTGGCATAATGTGTTATGCGTGTTGGTGAACGTTACTTGCACACTATACTGCGTATTGGTGATAACTCACCCCATACCACACACCCTTGAGGTGGCTTGGAGGGTATTATATAGATGTAAATACATTCTAGTTTGTAAACACGACTGTACTTTGGAAATAAAAATAAAAGTGACACAGGATAAGTTCTTAAGCATTAAGAAACAAATCACTCTGCATTCTTAGCGATCGTTTGCATACCGAAGAAATCCTCGAGTTAATGGCGCGATTTGATTCTCCGCAACAGGTGGTGTGGAGTAGGGGAAAGCACCCCATCCCGCTGACGAATCGGATAAGCCGCAAGGTGAACGGAGACCGTTACTCGCTTGTCTTCCATCGCGTCCTCTCCGACGACCTGACCACTTACACCTGCACGGCCACCAACGCTCTCGGCACGGATCAAAGGACATTACTGCTCACCGGTTAGTGGGTCGACTTTCACCATGTACAAAAATGTGCCATATGTATTTATTTATTATCCCTGTTTCCACGAGCCGAAGGAAGATTTCCACTCCGGGTGCTGAAGTTTATCGGCACTCAAAATCACACAAGAAATATCAATGGAACGATGTGCGACGCAGAAAAGTTCTGTAACCGGCCAGTAGGGGCATTCATCTACATCTATAATATAAATAACAAGGCGTCTTTATTGGGGCGATATTGAGACTAAGGCAGTCCCTTCTTTCATCTCACCACTCGTCAGAAAAATACGTGAAATTAGTGATATATACATTAGTAAGGTAGAAAGATATATACATTAGTGGGAAAAAGGTAGGGAAGTAAGGAGGTGATATCCTTGACGAAAAAACCCAGTGCAGGAAAACACCCAAACATGAAGGGGAGTGCGAAAAACCTGCGAAAACCTACAGACAGTTTAAGCTAATGTAACACCAACAAATAAAACAATGCATGAAGTACACATGAAATGATAATAACAATAAAAGGGTAATTTATTCATAACTGCAAAGTTAAAAAATAAATAAGTTATCAGAGAATAAAATAAATAGATGATAAGAAAGAAAAAAATAAATAAATAAAATTATAAAAATAAACAAATAAAATAAAGATCAATAAATAAATAAAATAAAGATAACTCAAGAGAATAAAATAAATATCAATAAATAAAAAATAAATAAATAATAAACAGTAAATCGATAATTAAAAAAGTGAGACTTAATAAACGAAATAAAGAAAAGTTTCATAAAATTTACAAAATAAAGTTCATCAACATTTAAAAAAATAATAAACTTACTAATAAAATTAATTGAGTTTAAGAAAACATATTATTAATAGTTAAATCTAGATTCTGAGTGAGTCTAGGAAGATTGTGGCCGAAGCGTGCTCAGGTTTTTGATTGGCTGCGCCATTTTTGCGCCATTATTATGTTGGAATAAAGAGTCACCTGAGGCGGATAAGTGATGGCTCACAGGTGGTGGGGATGGATCGGCCACACTATTCCAAGAATGACTAAGCCTATATCTAGAATCCTCTTACTCTACATAGCGCCAACCCAACTACAAAGTTGTAAACAGCTACAGGCTACAACACTTTTTAGTATCATTGGCGCTATGTAGAAGACTCCATTCGAAATGTGAACGAAATTCCGTTCGAGCCTCCAGGAAGTAAAGCACATGTGATTCCACATCAGGCAAGCAGAGCTCTTTCCTGTTCGAATCGTCGCTAATCCTGCTGACGGCAGGTCAGTCAAAATTACGTCTGTCGCGCCCGTTTGATATTAGTATAATTGGGGTTTCCACCACTGTCGTAGGCAGGGATGTTGAGCGAAACTAAACTCATGGTTCCAGTACGATTCAGGGTGGGTTCAGGTAAAGTCTCAGGTTGCCAGGGTGGCTACTGATATCCAACTTTCAAATTCCCTGACCTTTCCCTGACTTTTCCCTGATGGATTTACCAATTTCCCTGACCAATCGCCAAAAGGTCACCTATTATTGGAATATATTTTTCTGCTGAATTAAATTTTCTACGGCAGCTTTAAATTTTCTAATCATCGTCTCGTATTTTTAGAACTTCGAGCATGTATTTATTATAAGGTAGTACTCTCCAGCTACTCCTCGACCTGAGTTTCGGAATTTAATTAACAAACGCGAGGTAAAATTAGCAACATAGCATCGGATTCCTTGCGATGTGAGTAATACATTGTGATCATGAATTTTTACACAAGGCAAATATCGCAATAAGAATAAACAAAAGGGATACATTGTACGTCCGATTCACGAATAAATAACTAAGATTCCCAACTGAATGGTCCACGAATTGATGGTGCTTATTCCATGTCACGTCAGCGAAGGACGTTAGTTTTAGTTGGTGAAATAAATGGCAGGAAAGACTGGCCGATAAACATAATTATAGAAAAATAACGAGGATTTCTATTCCAGCTTCTCCCTAACTGTTACGAGAATTCCCTGACTTTTCCAGAAAGTCAAAATTCCCTGACGATTCCAGGTTTTCCCCGACGACGACTTCCCTGACCCTGGTTGTCGACCAGGTAAGGTCCCGCATATATATGAGTGTATCGAAAGGTGACTTACCCATCGTCATCAGGGATCCTGGGCTCCAACAATTGGATTCCAACATCCCTGAAGACCATGGCAAACATGCCTTTCGAAACGTTGGAAGAAATGTAGAAATTGACCAGATGAAATGCGGATAAGTAGTTATAACAGGGCCTCCAAAATTTTACCATTTCATTCGTTTCATGGATTTCTTCACTTTCTCCCCTCATATGCGAAGGCGTGGCGCGTGAGGCGGTCTTCAAGGCAGAGCTGCAGGCGCTCGATAATGAAGATGACAGCTTCACCCTTATCTGGGAGGCGGAGAGCTACACGCCCATCATCAACTACAAACTTGAGTTCCGGAGGACCAGTGTAAGGGGTAGTTTCTCTATCAGCCAGCGTAAATAAGTCAGCGAAGTCAAAAATTAAGTTATTGTGGTTGGCCTTACAAACTGGTTCCCTTTTAATAATGCCCTTTATAAAGCCCTCTCCTTACAAACCACATCCGCTTCCGTTAGTTTTCACGGTCTTGCAGCTTTAACACTCATAATATTCCTCATTTTTAGACAGTCTTCATGACTTTCGCGGCCAACCTCTCCTTCTCACACAGTTCACAAAACTGTAATTTAAACTCGGTGAGTTCTTGCATAGCTTCGTGAGTATTCGTGGTTTATTAAGAAAAGTAATACTTGTTAAATTTCCACTGGCTTGTTTTAAACGGTACAGCTCCACGTCATACCCTTTAAGATTACCCACATTTAACCCCCTTTCATATGATTCCTGTCATTAGTCCCCCTATATTCCTGAATTGGTGAGTAATATAAAGAAATTTGAAAGAGCTGAGGAAGACCAGAAAAAGGGCCTCGTCGTATGAAAAAAGTATATAAATGAGGGCATGTCAAAAACTCAACCGTCATTTCCCTCCAGTGGATGTAAAAGACAGAATCTTTGTCACGCACACATTTTAACTACGCTCTGTCCACAGCAGTGTAGAGAAATAAAAGCAATCATTCTTTCGGTCGACGATTCTTACTGAAACCCATCGTAAATTTATGCCATGAGAGCCACGACAAAATGATATTTCTCAATTTTCAAAGAACCACGGAACTAGCCGCACAGTAACTTCAACGGAGTCACCCCCTGGTGATCACACAATCTGAAATTCACAGAGGAAAAATCAATCGGCTGGACTGGGAATCGAACCCAGATCCCCCGATTCCTTTGAAAATTCCCAAATTAAACAGCTTGAGTTAAAGCTGGGCTTTACCCCGTGGACTGCAGGGTCGACTTATTCGATTTGTTGCACCATAGATAAGAGGCGGAGAATCGAGATATCGAACGACCTTGCGTGGACTGTAGCGCTTAGCGCTCTCATACGGGCACTTCTGGCATTAAATTCACGGTACCTGTGAAGACAACTTGCTCCTTGAAGCCCTCTTAATGAGATTCACACAGTGGAATAGGACGTCTGGGTAGCTTCATTGGTTCCCAGTCCAGGCGAATGATTTTCCCACTGTGAAGTTCACACGATTGTGATATTTCTCAATGCAGAAAGTACACGTCAAAATATAGGACTTCCGCGATGAGGATTTGTCGTTAGCATATGATGATTTCAGGACTTATGGCGATGTTAATGTTGACTTCGATCGCTTGATGCAGGGGGTTGGGGGCCCGAGCAATTGGACTGAGGTGGTGATCCCGGCCGATGGTCAGTCCGCCCTCGTGCACTCCAAGAGCTACGTCTTAAGGGGCCTGAGTCCGGGAACTTCTTACGAGGCGGTCGTCCGCTCAAGGAACGCATACGGCTGGAGTCCTCCATCCGAAGTTCTCATCTTCGCCACCAACGGCGGCACCAGCATCGCGTCTGCTGACAAATCACCCGAATCGTCCTCGGAGGAAGACGGCAAATCGTCCGAAGCAGGTGAGCTCCGGTGACCTCGAGACCTGAAGCAATCAGTGCCCTCTCTCGTCTCGACCTTATTGTAAGATCTAAATCTCGACAAAGCAAACGCTGATCGACATCCAACCTTGACCTCCATGTTGGGCACATTATTAGTTAAAGTAATACAATAACAATTATAACAAACTGTTTTAATAACCCCAGGTTTCGTAGAAAACCTTCAGAAAAGTAGCGACTTCTCCGATTTCACTCACGGAGGTTGGTGAGATTATTGTAAGTCTAAGTAATCGCAATTGTTTTCATGTTTTTATTTCGCATTTCATAACATAATGACACTCATTTCGCGAGCGTCAACGCTAAGGGTCAAAATGATAAAAGTACCTTAAAGTAAACATGTTTTTTAAGACCTCATCCGTCTCCTCAGAATTCAAAATATTAACAATGAGACAGGTTTTGGATCTTAGAAACTTTTAGCGTGTGATATTTTCGTGATATTCTCGAAACGTTCCATAGCAAGATAAATTAACATACCAGGGTATTACGTGAAAAGAATAAACTCTTGATCCTTATTTGAATAATATTTTTTTCTTAATTTCGGAGGTAATTATTGACTCTCAAATTTTTTAGTGTAAAGGAGGTGGTCAACTTCATATATAATATTCCTCATTACCTATTCTGCTGAGGAAATGGAGAGAGGCATGGGAGGAGCTTGAGGTTGGAGTCAAAATGGGAGGGCATCTGATAAAGTCGGTTAGATTCGCAGGATGATCAGGTGTTGGTTAGTGGACCTTCGAAGAGACTGCAAGCTTTGGTAGATGCTTTAGAAATACAGTGCGGGATATTCGGAATGAATATAAACCTTAAGAAAACAAAAGTAATGAGATTCTCCAGGGCAAAGTAAGCGAGACTGGTGATTGAAGTTGGAGGACACAAACTCGAGCAAGTACAGCACTTTAATTGCTTATGTAGTACGCTTGAAGAAAATGGCCATAGTAGTAAATACTTATGGGGGAGAATAGCGTTAGCTAAGGAGGCGTTTAGTAATAGAAGGGTGCTGATGATGGGGACATTGGGCAAGGTTGTGTACACGGAGTAGGATCCTACTCCTTGGTTGTGTAGAAGAGGCTGGTGAAGAGCTTGATATGGAGCGTAGCGTTCGTTGTATGGGGCAGAAACGTGGACCCTCGGAAAAGAGGACGAGAATAGGATGGAGAGGAAGACTAACGAGGAGGGGTTTGAGATGGCGGGCGAGGAAAGGAAACTTCTGAATGAAGACCGGGATAGGCAGGGTAGATGGCTGAAGGATGTAAAAAAGGGCGATGGGTTGCTCAAGAATGTGATAGAGGGAAGGATGCTGGGCGAGCGGGGAGGAGGAAGAAAGAGAATAGATGGGCAGGATTAAGAAGGGTAGATCGTATTCTGAGGCGAAAAAGGATATAACAGAGCGAGATATGCCCCTGAAAGTGTGGAAAACCGGGAGGAGATTCTCTGATATTCAAGAAAAACCATCTTAACCGGTAGAATACTTTTAAAATAAAATTATATCTCCAGTATCCAATCACTAGTTCTCGCACCATGCTAGCTGAAAGTTGGTATCAGAAATAATCTTAGACGATGAGGTCAAACTATTCAACAAACAGCTACTATTTTGTGCTACTGCGAACATTCCTCCAAATATTCCACATATCGAGGCATACCTCGTGCTTTTTAACCGTCGAAGCCTCCATCCCCTCATTTATCTCAACAAAAGTCCTAAATATTCCAGTGATACACTCTCATTGGTTGCTGTCACTTTTTATGCCGAGCATTAACATCATTCGTTGCATATCCCATGTTCTAAAATATGATATTCATCTATTTAAATTTTGTTATCACTCCATTTTATTCGTAAACAATCGCTTTGTAATATTTCATCAGCTTTTTTTGCCAGTAACGTGACTCTGGTGTCGTTGTGCTAAGAGTATGTCTAATTATATTTATATTTTCAGATGTTTAGTATAAGAAGGTGCTGAAATGTTTTAATGCCCTACAATGACACTGAAGTATAATTTGTTGCATTGTGAAGACTTATTATTCACTCTATATTCTTTTTTAACACCTTTATTGTTATTTACGCAAAGATGAAGAGTCTATAAGTAGATTTCTCCTGTCCGGAAGCGTGATGGCTGCTCCAATCACGAAATTTGCCAATCTTTATCTTGTGAAGTCACCTAGCCCAATCTTAAACGCCCTAAGTTAAAATGTGACGCACTGAGTGTCATTTAAAAACCCCTTTCTTTGGATATTTTCCCAATTATATCCATAAAAGTGATCAAGCAATAACTTCTAGCCAACAAATTTTGGCGAGTTCTTTTTTCCTCTTCAGCCTAAGCTGGAATGCTCATCAAACACACATTAAGCAACGCGATCCTTGTTCTTCCGGTCACACAGTATCACTCCTTTCTGCTTTCGTTTCCTTCAGCGATAGGTATTATAGCCGGAGAAGACGAAGTAATGGCAACCAACGTGCAAGAAGTCGCCGAGAAGGCTGCCATTCAGTCGTCGCAACCGAGGCTTCACTGGACGCAAGGTACTTTCTAAAAAGCTTTTATGGCAAAGTAGGGTGAGACCAACTTCGTGGCATACCTCCTGTGACGTGGCCGACATGTAAAAAAGCATTTGGATTGAGGTGCATTGACATTTATTCCTCAAACAGTTGCAATATATCTATCCACCAGTAGTAAATGTGAAACAAACTAAAATTGGAACCACCGTTTGTATGAAGCATTGCAATACTGATGATCTAAACAATGGTAGAGCTTTTGCGAAAGTTTATGACTCCGGCACACAAATCTCTTTCTTAATTGGATGGCACCATTGTAACGGGCTGAAAGCGCATTTCGTTGTAAATGAAATCACAATTTCCTTGAAAGAGAAACTTGTAATTAAAAAGTGGTGAGATAAACTTAAAATGAGGCACACTCCTTCAATTATTGAGCTATTCTTCAAATTAAGAGCAACTTCACCTCAGTCTCTAGTTTTGAGTAAAGCCAGTTTATTAGAAAGATGTCCCTTGCACCCCAAGATGATTGCATCTCCGCTTTCCCTAAAAGCAACCTCCGCTCCACTCGCTGCCATTCTGAGTCTTTGAGGTTCATAAGCTTTCAAACATTCTCTATATAATGTAAAAGCCAACTACGATTCAATGCAAGCAATGAGCCTTATAGAAAATTATGTTGTGATAAGCGTCTACACTTTGAAGCTACGGGCAGTAACCCAATATTTTTCAAGAAACTCTTCCCAGTATCGACTCTTTGAGGTCTTTAGCTCTTGGTTCACAACTATACCATTTTGCAATAAATTAACATTAAAAGTCTTCCGACTGTATCCGAATGTGCATTCTCGGTTGACGGTCAGATAATGATAAGGTCAGAGCCCTGCAAATCGGCCTCCATACTCGGCTATTACCGGTCGGCTGGTTATGAGTCATTGCCTCAGCTACCTTTTCGACGACGGAACAGGTGGAAAGCCAGTACCCTGGCGGAGTATGCCAATATGGCCATACTCCACCAATTAGCATAATGCCAATTAGCCCAATAAGTCCATACTATAAGATTGAAAACTCGGTATTTATTCCTTCTTCTCTACTTTGCAATCTCTTCTACTACATCATTAGCAGCTCTGGTCTACGCATTAACTCGATTTCCTACCGAGTTGCTTCAACAAGCATCGCCAACTTATTCGCGCATTACAACAATTTCATTTTGAAACGTTAAAATTTCATTTTGAAACGTTAAAATTTCATCTTGTCTCCGGTCGGTAACTCTTTTCCGCTTTGTAGCTCACCGAATAGATGTAGCAGAGCAAGTTGGCTAGACACATGGTTTTAAAGCTATTTAACTTTCCATGCAATTTTTTTCATAATTGTAAAAATATTTACAAGATAATAGTTACACCATGAGAAGACTTAGCAAAAGACTTTTTTGGCAACGTCACGTGTAAGGAAGGGACTTTAATATGGACACGAAACTGTGCGAAGCCGTGCCATTACGCTCGAGCTAGCGTGGGCGGCAATACAAGCAGCCGTCGAGTATGCTCCTTGACAGTTCACAGACTCGAGTCAAGTGAGCGGCCGAGTATATCCAGACTCTGTTGATTCTACATTCGAGTGTGTGCATTCGATTGAGCCGGTAGCTGAGTAAATGTAGGCGAGTTTAGAGGCAGTTTTGCAGGGCTCTAGATAAGATTCAGCTGAGTCTCAACGTGATGCGAAATATATTCATTTGCCTAGTTTCCAGAGGAATTCTTTTTCATTCCATACGAGTTGATTTTACATTAGTCCCAAATCGTACAATAAGTTATTCCTCGAAACTATGGAAAACAACTGATGAAATCTTTCGTACAACAAGGCCCAACGTAGAATAATTACCTCGACTACATGCACACTGCAGGCAGTTATAACCTTCCGATTTCACATAGAGCAGCATAAAAAGCTGTTAAAAAATCACTGTGAACAAAAACAGATGACAAAGGTATGCCACGAATTTGGAAGCTTTCACCACCGCTTCTATCTAGCTCGCCGCTTGTGTAGAGAGAAGCAAGACCAAATTGGATGCATTCTAGTGAAGCCAAAAAGCCTCGAATTGGATTACATTTCTGGAATTGCTGCACTTTTTTCTCTCGCTTTGGTGTGATAGCTCACATGCAAGCATCTAAATTCAGCTTTGCCCTTCTTAATACTTAAAACACGTAGCATTGTTAGCGTAGCAGTAACAGTAGTAGAAGACTGTAGTTGAGAGATTATGGACATGCAAAAACATACACCCGTGATTTAAATAAGACGTATTCAAAAATATAAATCAACTCAAATGTTTTTATCGGACGTGCTGAAGGTACTCATCAGCTATCAGAAAAGTACAGCACTGAAAATTCTTCGCAAATGGCAAAATTTACCCATCCTTTCAAATACTGCCTACCGCACATCATACAACTGCCTTTGAGCACCAAGGACTTGTTTCTAATTCCCTTCAATTCAAAATTGTGCTGATTCACCTCATCGACTGATTTAAACTACATTTTCTGGAGTCCCAATGGACAGATATATTAAACATGGCCATTCAAAATTTTATGACCTCATACCTTATTGAAATGACAAATTGTCTCAACGAGAAAAGTCCCTTTGGAGAAAAGATATTACTTCTATTTGTTGATCGGTGCAATGATTTTATTTTTATTTCCAGTGGAGTTGACTTCAGATCATCCATCCTCAGCAAGCAGCGCAACTGTCATCTCATCGTTAATATTGCTCATCGTTGTCATGACTACTATTTCATCTGCATAAACTCTCACTCATCAACATCAAACAAAACCTGTCTGTGATTACTTTTGTACATTATGATGATATTTCATTCGAACTTGATTTATTAATAAATGTAAATAAAAGTACTAAATATGGAAATGCTTGTCTCTCTTTTCTTATTCATTATCCTGAAACTTCGACTAACTTAGTACGCACTCATCCATGAACGAGGAACCAAACAATTACACAGATGAACCAGGAACAAAGTACTCCGTCATAACTGTACATAGGGGTAGCATAGTAGGGTCATGAAAGATATTTAGCCTTCAAGTGCCCTAACCACTTGTTCATTTCCGTATTTCATTTCAAAGCCATGAGTTGTACGTCATGCAAATGCCTCAAAGCACATTCTGCGAAATGAAATCGGAAAAGGACACATTAACGTGGAGCATGACCACTTCTCTTAAAATCCAGTACAAAAATGGGCATTCTGCAGAAAACTTTAGTTGGGGGCGGCTACTGATGATATAAGGAAGAGATAAAAATTAGAAGCAAGGTATACGTGACAGAGACGAGAAAATATTCACGAAGATCGCTGTGTATGATTGAAAAACCAGATGAAATGGGTACAGCAAGAGATGGAATGGATTCGCTGTGAGTGGATATAAAAATGAAAATAAGGGGAAATCCAATAATAAATTTTAGATTTGTATGCAACCGAATTTATGACTAGCTTACTTTAAAAATTCAGGATATTTATCGACTTTTTTGAAATTCAGACGTTATTATAAAATATCTGGTGCTTTCCTAGCATCTTGAGAACATCTCACTGATTTTTAAGTCCATACATTCAGGAATATCCCGTTTTTTGAGGACGCATGGCAAATTTCAAAGGACTTTTCGTGCCCAGTTTCTACTATTGGTGTACTGACGGGAGTACCTACTATGACAGTAGTTACAGCATGATGAAATACCTGATTTGACACATGTGCATACATGTATGTAAAATATGAATCATAAAAATGACAAGATTTAGTAAAAATTCAAAAATGACCATTTACCCGTTTTGTTATAAACTATGGTCAAGGATTCCGAGAAGTTTTTTCGGCGTTTGTACATAAAACTATATATTTAATCAGAGTACTTGAAAGATATGAAATGAGAAGATCAACAGTATCTGCATATTGAGGCGTCGCGCGATAATATTTGTTATTCCGTGCGTCGAAAAATGCAAATAGATGTGTGATTGACAATCACTTTAAGGATTCAAATAGCATGCGATTGTAAGTAAGTGATGTTGAAGACTTTCTTATACTTAAAGAAAAACTTAATACTTGTACTGGGGTCTGTAAGTGTAATGTTTTTTCTACAATCGCTATAAATATATAATAATTTTGCCACGATATTTAAATTCCATGTATCTGGAAGTAGTTAAATTGATAATGTGGAACACAGTTTTGGAAATTGGAAGAGAATTACTTAAAATCTTTCATGAAAACGATTTCAATCATCTACCTTAATCACCCTTAAAATGATATTGATATTCGTTCGTTTTTAAACGACATTAAATTCACTGCGTACCCGCATTCAGTATGAAATCGTAGGATTTTCATTATTTCATAAAAGTGTAAGAATTCCTATCCGTTAAGATCTTGAAGAACTACCCCAAATTAAAAATAGAAATATCAAAATCCACCCCCTACTTACTTACGAATACTTTTCGGCATGAGTCGGTCGATTCGTAGTAACCCGATCGGTTAAAGTCGCCCTCCAACACTACACTCCCCACATCGAATTGCGACTCCACGCTTGTGTCGCGGTTCAATGATGGACTCTCCACCCATGTCCTGGGTTTATATTCCAAGCAATTTATATGAAATTTGTAACATTATAACTTCAACCTTTTATATTTAAGACGCCGCAAATGCAATCTCATAATATTGATAAACAAAGGTACAGTGATTTTCCGAAATTAATTGCTAACTGCGCTTCAAATGATTCGACACACTATTTTTTATCGAAGGAAAATAATGCCAGCTGTTTTTTACAGCATTCTCCCGGTCAATGTAGGTTTCGTTGAAATTCAGAAGAGACTCCTCTCGGTTTTCCACACTTCCAGGCGCCCATCTACCTCTAGAATGATTTTTTTCGCCTCAGCATACGATCTTCCCTTTTTCATCCTTTCCATGAATCCTATTCCCTTTTTTCCCCTTCTCCGCTTGCCCAACATCCTAATATTATTGAAAATCGAATAAATCGTTTGATACCTATTGGTCTCGATGCAAAATCGCCCTATGGCAATCTCACCCATCAACGGCACCTCTGAATGCGTTAAGAGTAACAATAGAATTCATACTTTATTGCCAATTCAATTTCTGGTAATTTGGATACCCCCTACATACATTAACGGTGTGTAGATTTTGGAACTCGGGCGAAGACTAACAAGCCGACAACGACGAAATTCAATCTCATGCCGCCCATTTGTATGAAATGACGCACTGCAATGCCCAATCACAAACCGTGAACCTCTTAAGCGAGTCATCGCTTAGTTGCTTCGTTTTTGACACTGCTACACTGAGCCTTGTTTCAACCCTTGAGTACTGAAGACATCAACCATTCGACACACATGGAATACTAATTTATTGCGGTACGTAATCTACTGTGGAACTGAATTCATTTCACTGAAATGATGTCGTCTATGAATGCCATCAACAATTTACTCATCGCAAACCAAAATTATGAGGCCGTCACAAATAAGCCAAAATATGTACCCAAATACGAGCAAAATACAATATAACAAGAATAAGTTAAGTTCCGGAATGTGCATACTTAGTATCGTGAGAGAGTTTCAAAGTTACAACGACAGAAACACTAAGGAAGTGCTTATGCTACCTTCATTAGATTCAATAATAAATGCGCCTTTCACCTACAGCAGTGGATTAAGGAAACCATATGCTAGAGAAGAAAATGAAAATTCCACTCACTTTTCAAAAGTCTTGGAAATCATAACAACTTCAAATCTTCTAACTCACACCCTGTGGACCAAAGTTTTCTTATTTACTTCAGTAAGAATCCTATTCGCTGAGGAAGTAGAAATAATGTCCGTTTATAAACTTTTAAATTTATTAATCGTCGTGTCCGACGGGGTAAACTTGCGCCGCTTGCGCTGATGTCGATGGACAGTTGAAGCACGTTAATACTTCCCCACAGGTAGGGACGGTAGGGACTTCGTATCCGAAATTGAAGGCACTTGCTCTGCGCATTCAAATATCTTGTTCTACGCAAAACAAAGCATTCGCCGTATGATACCATTGTATGGTTTTCAACATATGAAAACACTCAGAAATTGTAAGAAAAAATACTAATTAAGGAGACACATGACACTTTAAAAATGCTATTACCTTCTGCGAATATGTAGGAAATTCCTGAAACAGAGTTGGTACCTTATTCGGACGAAGACGATTGTAACATAGGGACGTGCGGTCAAAACATTCCTTCTTGAAATTCTCCGAGTATAGCACGGCAGTCTTTGAAGGCTGTCAGTCCTCGCATCCCACTGCATCCACACTCCATTCTTCGCTTCTCATCCTTGGGAAATGTAGAGCGCATAAGCAATGAGGCATAGTTCCACCAATGCAGACTTGAGTGGCCAGGCATGTATTACAGACAATATTCTGATAGTAATACCGAGTATATGATTAAATGTCATTCATTTACCATTGACATGTTATCATTTTCGTCTTTTCGACTTCATCCACCGCTTAGGCTCCGCTGATGGCCACTTTTGGCTACAAACGTAGAACATGACGGCATGGTGGGCAACCACACCAAACTCTTTTATTTTTCCTCTTCAGGATGATTCCACCTCAAAAATAACTATTCATTACGTGCACTATATTCTGCTGATTGAATTACTCGTACTTCTAGCATGGTCCGCTGGATATAACTTACATAAAATCGATTAAAAACCCTTATAATTTACCCATTTCAATTTCACATCAGTCGCTCGGGGGAGGTTAAGCACGTTAAGCACCCCTCCACCACCTTTACTCCGTTTCTCCCACACGCGCTTCATGCTTTTCACTTGTTCGCCGCCGCCGCTGGAGATAATGTTCGCCCCAGAGTGCAGCACCGAGTAGATGTCTGTGCGGTCGTGGGAGCAGTGAAGGCGAATGGAGGCTACAATTTGCCCAATTTTCGTGGCCTATTCCATTATTGCAGTCGGAACAGTTCACGCCTTACCCGGGATTACGTTTTAAGTGTTCGCGTTTGATTTTCGGCAGATCTCAGCCTAAATCCACTGGTGTTGCATCGTCTTTCATCTAGTAAACACCACTTACTCGTCACCATATCCGTCTGTTTTAGCTTAACCCTCTCTAACGGGCGTTCACGGCCATACCCCAATTTGAAATTAATCTCCTCGTGTGTCGTTAAACGAGTGGGAGTGCACTTAAACTCCGTTTCGCGAGTTAGCTGTGCGAAGGAGGCAGTAGAAACACGCCAGTGTCCAGGAATTTACTTAACCTTGGTAAGTTTTACGTAGAGTATTTAATAGACGTCCGGTTTCGTCGAATAGTCGACATAATCAGGTCACCTTTGACTACTATTCGACGAAATCGATCGTCCAGTAAATATTCTACATAAAACTTACCAAGTTTTCGTTAATTCCTGAACATTAAGGAAAAGTATTACAAAGTTAAGGCAGAAACTATTGAGTTAACGCCAGTGTACCTTGGCTGCGCTATGAAAACTGGAGAGCTGCCGGGGAGTTCATTGTGAAATGTAAGATGGTGAAGGATGACTTCTCAAGAAGACGCAATACTTGGGTGTGTTCGCAATATCATCCCTGCAAAGGTAAGTGCTCGGTGCCTCCCATTCTCTTTACATTTTTTCTTTCGTGAGACTTCACTAGGAGTACGCCGCTAGCATATGAGACCCTTACGAAGTGGAACTAGTTTACTTGTGTTACCTTGGCCCGAAATATTCAACCCAAGAAATATCAGTTCCAGCAGAAATACCAACATTTAGTGATTTATATAGGAACCACACTGCGGACCTGTTACAAACCCTACCGTTCCATATTACTTATTCCCTGACTGAACTTCTGGCGGTTAAAAAATAGTAACTTAATGGCTGAATTTACTTCAAAATAGTATTTCAGTGACTGTCCAGTGTACTCAGGTATCTCCGTCAATTATTTCTTTTGTTGCCATATATGGTACCATAGTTATAACTATACTGATACGTGTTTATAGAGACTCAGTGACTGACGTATGGGATGGATATTAATTTAATAATGCGAATACTCTCAGATCAGGTATCCCCAAAAATATTTTAAACCTATTTTGTTACCATAACCATACTTAATGCTATAGATAAAAGTTGTAGTAAAACAATACTCATTTACATCATTGCAAAATTCAAGTTCATTAAATTATGTGAATATATTCCGTAAATGTATTTACTATTACTATCCTCTACAGAAATAAACAATTATAATTCGCGGATAAGACCCACTAACGGAGATTCAAGGACTGGATCTCAGAGACATCACATGTGATGTCTCAGAGATCCATTTGAGACCTCTCTTAGAGGTCTCAGAGACGTCTATGAGAAGTCTCCTTGAGAAGTCTCTGAGATGTCACGGAATGCCTCTGAGAGATTCAATGAGATATTTGAGACATCTCAGAGATGTGTTTCTGCTATGTGGGTGGCAGTTCCATGGCAGAGAATACACTTATAGACACCTCTTCAACAGATAATCTCTATGAACACCTTATTTTAACAGAATATGGCTAAAATTTAAGAATTTTCCAAATCGTTATTTGTTGTGAATGTTTTTTTTTCTTATTCAATACACCTACCATTTTTGACAATTGTGATGAACTTTCGATATGCGTTTTATGAACGACGGCTGAATTTACTGTGAATATAACTTAAAATGCGGAAGTAAAGTAATATGAATGCATATGAGACATCATTACAATAGTCGTAATAGTGTAAAATGAAAAAAAACTTTAGTGGGCAAGAATTCAGACAGAATGTGGTTAATTTTCATAACATGATGTTCTCCGCTACAGTTGCAGGAAAGTTTCAAGTGTTCATAATTTTGAAGCATACTAAATTGGGGATTATAGACACCTAAGTTCTACCCGTGCTCTCTCGGCTTTCGTCTCTCACTCAGCGAAAATGATGTCATACCAATCAGATTTCGTTTTGCTGTCACAAGAAAAAAATGTGAAATTTCGACCATTTTAATCTTTAATATCTCGGTAAATACTGAATAAATTTCAAAAATATTTTCACTCCGTAAGTAGGTATGTAAGAGAGAAAGTAACGTATAAAGATCCTTATAAATAAAACTTTGGAAAATACCCAATTCTTTAAGCTAGACAAACAGATTTATTTGGGTGCATTTAGTTTTATTCTGAATTGACATAATAACCATAAGTGCGCAGATAAACTTTTCTTCTTAGTGATAAAGTGAACAAACAGCTTCTCAATGTCTGTTTCTCTCCCACGGTCACCAGCAAAACACACTATCGGTGCAATTGGCACTTCACACGGTCCGAGTTTCACTGGGAGATAACAGAAAGGGGGGAGAGAACGGACAGTAATTGTCGTGGCTCTCAGGGATTGATGGTGGTTTCCCTAGGCGAATGGCTGGAGCTGACGTGCTTTCTTGGGGTCCTCAAATTGTGGCGGCATCGGTAAGGGACGGCGTAGATCGCCTCCTCAATGTCGGTGGCTGCGAGCGAAATCTCCCTATCTGCTTTCTCTTTCTCGGCGATTCTCGCCGTCAGCGAGTGTCCTTTAGGCTGGATTCTCGTTGTTGCTCTCCGGTGTCCTCCGCTCATATTGACTTTTCTCCAGTTACCTTTCTTTGGCTCTGCCAACCTCTCTCTGTTGGCCGCTGCCGGCCAATCTCCGCAGTTTTCACCTCAACATCCTTCTTAGTGATCACTCTCGCCTAGTGATTCCTAATATTCCAGTTCCCACTACCTTCCTCTCTCAAGATACACTGACTTCCACAACCTACGCCTTCCTCAAGAAAGAACATATCAATATATCACCATGCTCTGAGAAAAATATTTTCGATTTGGAGTTTGTTACACAAATGGAATAAATGTAAGGTAGGTAGCCTAGTGATTCCTAGTATTCCAGTTCCCACTATCTTCCTCTCTGAAGATACACTGAACTCCGCAACCTACGCCTTCCTCAAGAAAGAACATATCAATATATCACCACGGTCTCCGAAAAATGTTTTCGATTGGCATTTATACTGTCTTAAAGTTACTTTTTTACTTTAAATGCTTACAATTTTTGATAATATATATTGGATTTTATCCTTAACATTCTCTACTATCTCGAATTGGATAGTCGTTCTTGTATTGTTCTTGAAGTATTTGCACAAGTAGTAAAACTTTCAAAACTGCAGTCATGTAGCAATCAAAAAAGGTTAAAATTAATTGATGTAAAATTATTTTACATGGATTTTATCTTTCAATATGTATTCTCTCCCCAACACTTTGTGGCATGTGCGTGAAGGGTACTATTTCGTTGAGAATGATTTTTATAAGGCTTGTTTTCATATTCTCTCTGAGACCTACCAATTTGTTGTCTTTATCTCACACGGACAGGGCTCTGTCTCTGATATGTGGGCGCATTTAATTTGGCTTCCTGATCGAAGTACTTTTTACTTCTGCTGGAATTCTATGTACAGTGGCGGAAGAAATTAACGCAAAATTTTTCGCGCGCCAGAATGCGGCATTTTTGGGAACTTCTAGGAGCAGTACACACTCGAAAGACTGGCAACACTGAGGAAAACATCGTCTACCGCAAATATTTGAAATCCGCAATGGAACTCACATTTGCTGGAGCGTGAAACTTAGTCATCAATCGCCTCATTTTCGAACTTTCTTCTCATATTATTCGCACATTCAGTCTCGGTGTATCGCTGTGTTTATTTCAGCATAGTTCTTACGTCGAATGATATCATTTATACAGAAAGACTGATCATAAAAAAATATTCACTATCCCACCCAATTCGGTATATATGCTGAAATCTTCATCTTCTACCACCAAGGGATATTTATTGTGGTCGACTTTCCGAGGATCTTTTTGAATGACGTGTACTGTGTCTTTTTCACCGAAATGATATAAATCGAGATTTATCCGCACCAAATGTTGATACAAAAAAGATTTAATTAAAATAAGTATAGTCTACGTGATGAAATTTTTCACGATTTTCCATTTGTAGATTGACGAAGTTCCTTAGACGGATATTTATTAAATTCAAAACGGATATTTATTAATGAATCGTTCTTGACCCAATATAAATCCGTTTTTAGTTCGTCAGAATGTGATTAAACTATGAAAACACACGTAAATATATATAACTCAAAAAATAAAAATAAATGTGCTCGCATCGATATCGAATAATCTAGGCATATTTTCCCGATATTTCTTTCATTTTACCACAGGAAGCTTGGTGACGAGCTGTCCTCTGTTAAGATTTATCTAGTAACTGCAGGATATACGAATAAACATTCCGAAAAGTTTACCGAAATTAGGTGCAGTTATGGATAAACAACTCTATTACGTCTGACTGCATAATATCTTACACGCTTAGTTATAAATTCGCCGCACATTTAAAATTAACAGAAAAGCCTTTTAAAAGACTCCAGTTTGAAGTAAAATGTCATTAATGAAATAAATTAATAGGTAACGGTTAATGTTGTAGCTGTAAGATATATTTGGCTAGCTAAAGAGTGGTCCGTGTTCGATTTTTAATGAACACAAATGAGTTTTTATATACATTTTATCATATTGGCGATATGACTGAATGTAATGTGTAGCTGCAATGACTGGCTGATAATATGATTTTTTTTAAATACAAAAGAGATAAAATTTGCCTAATAAAAATCAATTTACTTGACCAGAAATTGAATAAAAACTCAACAATGTCTCGACCAGGGGTGGGGTCACGGTTCTTTTCTTTTTATGGTCGTTATCGTCATCCAAAAGGCAAGCCGCATTGGTAGGGCAATGCTCAACGTCCTTGGAGCGCACTCCACTGCTATGTAGCACCCTATCTTTCTTGATGACGATCACGTTTTCGAAATCATGAGCGTACTCGAACAATATTATCATGAAGAACCATGATAGTGATTCATGTTTGCAACCCAGTAATAACTACAGAACTTTCTTATGTCAAGGTGAATTTAAGATGATATTCCGTATCCTTGCGGTGAATTTATTTGCGTCCGTATGCGTATACTGTGAACTAAGTTACTTTTGAAATGAGTGGTGGTATTGTATACGAACGTTTAAAATAACTATAAGGATAGGAAAAAGCATACTAATCTCCCGGGAATACAAACAGAAAGAAGTAGTTCTCGGATTACACCTCATCAGCCCAGACCATTCCAATCAAACGCCATTAGTTCCCCTCATGCATTGGTTTGGAGGCCAACTACCATAAGTCTGAGTTAAAGCAAAGAGCAATCTTGGAGGACTTTTGAGGATCCCTAGAGGTTCCCCTGCGTCGATACAAAGCTCCACCAATACTAATGCATTCAAAATTGGAATGTATGAAGGCCGCATTATATTGATTTGGGAAATAGTATGCCTTTAATAAGAGTTTACTTTCCCCTTGTGTTGCGGGCGATACCTTTTCTGCCATAGATAATGTTTCGGACGCCAGTCGTTTAACTCACAGGAAAGAAGTGGTATTTGACTTCTCTTACGCCCTTTACAATATTTGACGGGTGCTTCCGATTTTTTCGAAGCGCGACGAGCCTTTTCTTTCTGGTGCAGCGAGAATTTGAAACCTGTGCTTTATTCACAACAACAAACCACCCCGACCATCACCACCCGGAACTTGGCTAAGGTTTACTGATGACTGCTTCATGGAGACGAGCGTCGATAGACGAACAAGCAGAGCGGACAGCGCAAGCAGAGATATTGTTCAAAGTTTTAGCGGCCTCTCCCTAAATTCTTGGGGGAAAAAAGATCTTATTAGCCTTTAAGTATGCCTCATTTTTCTCCCAGGCGGAGGAATTGGATAGTAGGCTGGTAAAAGGCAAAAACATCCGTCGAAAAATTACCCGAAGAGGTGTTGCGCCTTCGACTTTCACCCACTGAACTTTTATTTGGTGTTTAAAAGTAAAAAAACCTATTTCTCACTACTATCAAACGAAAATCATTAAATTTATGTCAGCTATAATAATAACTATGTTTATTCAAATGTTTATCAATATTCATTTTTCGTCCGCAACTAGGAATACTTGCGAGTTCACAAATGTCAAAATTTTAGGAGATGGTTCAAAACAAATCATGTAACATAGATGGAGCGGGCTGCACGGAGCGCAGCGTTTATTATGAGGATAATGCGAGAAACAAACGTTTTTTGACCCCCTCAAACGAAACAACCCAAAATTAAGATGCAATGAGGAAAATCGTGAAGGAAGAATGGGAAATGAAGCCAGTAAGAGGATACCAAAATGTGGACAACTCCATGTCACAAAGACTTGGTCAGGAAATCGAGAATGGAGGGGGATGGATTGATTATAAGGCTAATAAACATCCACATTCTTTATGTAAATACCAGCATATTTCTTGATGATCAATTGCTGTGATCATGTGCACACATAACTCAAATTTAGAGAATTACACATACATTTTACCCTTTTCCACTCGTTGCATTATAGTGTCCCTTTTCAACATCCGTTAAAATACATTACTACTAAGAGATGAAAATTATGACCCTGTAAAAAGTCTTTTAATATCTTCATGTGGCGGTACTCACAACTTTAACTTCCATTGAAGCAGTAATATTACGACACATTTGAAGAGAAATAGATTCTTTAGGGACGTAGCAATCGTATAATCTTTGATGGTGCACACTCCTAATTTGTACTCCATTGACTACTCTGCGGATTTATGAGGAGTATACCTACAAATGACCATAGGGAAACTATGTAATTATTGCTTAGTGATGGAAAAAGATTATTTTTAGCATTTTATCACTTTCATAGGGGGAAATACGCGATGCATTTTTGTCGGAGTATTACTTACGCGTGGGTATAAAAATGCTCCTCATAAAATTTAACTGCGTAATTTTAGCCAAACATTTTTCACTGCGAATATGTCAAAAGGTATATAAGTGATTCATTAATTAAACTTATCCTCTAAGTATTATCCTCCATCCTATAAGTTGAAACATTGAGCTACACGGCTAATATATTGTTCATAGCAAACCTAGAAAACAATGCTGGGAAAGCTTCAAAAACCGTTTTAAAGATATTTTGAAGAGAATTCCACACTTGTTTGGTCTCTCACTCAAATAAGTAATCGGTATTTACAAGTTCGGCAGTTAGAAACAAACTCTAATTCCTAATAAAAATAATTGCCCTCTTTACTAAATCATTTCAAAGTAATTTAAAGGTGAATGTAGCATCAGGTAAGATCACTAAATCGAGTAACTGACACAATCAGAGATCCGGTCTGTTCCCTCCTTCATGAATAGCTTTTCATTGAGTGGTAAATTGGGAAATGAGTGGATATGAGCACCATACGACAGGCAGGACGTAGAAATCAAGTGGGGTCGAGTACCCGAGAATGGGAAGTAAACTTCTCATTCGACGCCCAAGGAGACCGCTCTGATTCTTTTACAAAGCCCGAATATGCGTAAAATCACACACTCATGGTTGAGGTCAATATCCATTCCCTGGGCCTTCCGCGGATTCCTGCGAAGTTTCGGCTGCAATAAAGTCACATCCCGTAGATTAATTATAAAGGCCCTAAAAGAGGCCACGCCAGGATTTGAACCCCAGGCATTCTTAACCGCAGACGAACGCTCTCACTCTAGGCTACTTCATCGTTCAAGAGAAAACAGCGGCCAGTGGTTCTTACTATACAACGTAAAATGGGAACTCTAATGTTTCCTTAAAAACTGGACCAAATAAAATGCTCTGGATTTTTAAAAGTAGTTTTCAGAAAGTAAATACTATTACGTTTGGAGGAATTAAGAAAATAAAGTGTTTGGGATGACCTGAATGCACAAGGGCGGAAACTTACGTAGGGTTTTAAGGTATTGGAAATGCTTGTAAAGAAAAATTTTCTCCTCATGGAAACCATTCTATTCTACCAGATTTCCCATACTTTAAGTTGAAATTCACAGGATATTACGCCAAAATGTTAATTGTAATGCATCATATTTCTCGGAAGTAGTTTGAGGCCTATTAAAACGATGTTCATCCACAGCTATTCCCTGCACGCGGAAATACATTTTATTGTTAGAGAATTTGATCTGGAGGAAAAAAAATTTTGTCCCAACAAATTATGCTTTCATCGTATTGTTTCTTAAGTTTCAACCAAGAAATTTGTTTAAACGGTAAAAATATGGTAAGCATATCTATATAATGAACTACGAATTCGGAACCTCGACTGGGTGCGGGTCGAAACAAGCTCATCACGTTTATAACTCCCAGACGAACTCTCGCGAACGTAAATCTTATTAGTATGACTATTTACATGACGGGTAAAATCGATATCAATTCATAGAGAGTTTGAATATTCCCGGTTTCCATATGCTGTCTCAATGTTGTCAAGTTGTCGAAGGAAAAGCGATTTCAATTAGTTCCCGTGTACGCCGCATTCAGACGCCAATGAGTTTTGCGTTAATTTTTTCCGCCACTGTACAATTGATGCCACAGTTTCACTCTTATGAATCGATCTGTTCTATCCTCCGCAGCACATGTCAGTTAAGAATCATGATTTAAATTATTGTGGTTTATCCTTCCATACATATTGAGTCTTAATGGTATAATATAAATCAACGACTTATGCCATCTCATTTGCTTCAGAATATCCTTGCAACAGCTAAAAATGTGAATTTAGAGACGATGTCATGACCGATTATTTTCCTGCCTTATGATTTAGGAGTTAAAAGGTGCACCTTCAGGTTTGATGTAACTTTGATTGTGTCATCAAACTCATTGGAAGGATTTTACAGCTCCATTGCAATTAAATTTTGAAATTTCCCTTTTGGAGTTTAAATCTTGATTATACAGTCAATATTTACTCTCTTTCCATCATCTTCATCAACGTAACACATTTAATGATATGTTTTTGATGTAATTTGCGGCTTCGACTATCAACTGGAATTGCCTGACTGAATATTTTCTTCCATATTACCATGAGAAAACTTATTTTTGGCTTAGAATAGAAGATTTGGAAGGAAGTTGCCTTTACAGAAGAAGTTTCTCTTTCAGGAGAGGAAATTAGGAATCAGAGACATTTCTTAACCGTAATGAACCTAGGGAAGAAGCTGGTTGAATTAGCACTGACAGGAAGCAGGTGAACTGTTTTCATCAGTTACCTCCCGAGATAATTTAAACATAAATTCCTGTACATTTATGAGTTAATAAATATTGAGTAAAAATCTATGCAGATGATTTATATAAATCTGAGTGTGAGAAAAATATTTACACTCGACCACTCTGGGGTTAGTCAAAAAAATTAACTCCATTGCTGGGTGATAAGAATAGTGACGAAGTGAGTATTTGAAAGAGGGTATTACAAAAAGTATATTTTACAGGCAAATGCTGTAAATTACTCTTCACGGTGCATTGTTTCAAGTTGAGCTGGGTCAAAAAAAGATTAATTCTTAGCAAAGGTAGACATGTGGATCATGCTCAGCTATCTTTACTTCTTTACCTTTCCAGCTTTTTCTCTACTGCTACCTCAAAAATGCTCTCCTCCTCAATGCCAATGATAGTATTCCAACCACATCCATCTTCCTCTCTCAAGATACGCTGGCTCCCACAGCCACCAAGAGCCAATATATCCACTTTTGACCATGGACGAGATAAAATGTTTTATATCTGGATTTTATTTCTAGAATATTTTTTGCAATTAGAACATTTTAGGTAGATAGCCTAAGGAAGTGATGTTTAGCTTTCATAGGATATTGAGAATATTTCTAAGAGAAGAATTTCAATTATAACATTAGTATTACAATCCCATCCATCTCCCCTCTCAACATACATGCCTCCCATAAGCACCCCTTTCACAAAGAGCCTACATATCCACTTTAAACCTCGAATGAGGAAAAATTTTTAGATATGGATTTTATTTCACTTTTAATAAATTTATATGTATTTTGATACTCTTCATCTTGAAATATTTGTCCTACAAAGTCCCTCATTGTTCTCTCAACCTTCAATCAAATACATTACGATGGAGAAATATGACTGTCAAACAGTCGCTCGCAAACCCAAATTACTATCGCTGGAATTGCAGCATTATTTTTGGAGAAAGACAGAGGGAGTTGGAAAACTTTCTTTAAAGGAAGAAGGAGAGACATAGATGCTAGAAATCTACCCCATCACATGCTCCTCCCAAGCCTCCACTTATAAACAGCATCCCCCTTCCTACTGCATTCCTTCCTATACTTCACGTTTGTCTCACACACACGTTTGACACACACCACCATAACAACCTTCCCAATATCCACCACCCACAATGCTCCTCCCTGTTTCACTGCACACCTACTGTCCCTTCTTCCCCCCTATCTCATCCCTCTATACACCACCTCACACCTTCCCATTCCCCTCCCCTCCCATGCATCTAACTCTCTCAAGATACGCTGCCCCGTACTATCTCTTCCTAACCCAAAAACTAGCATTAAATATTCGACTATGTTCCAAGAAGAATGTATACTATTTGGATTTTATTTCAGGCATGGAATAGTTTAAAGTGAGTGGCCTAAGAAATAAAATATTAGTGTTCTTAGGATGTTGCAAATATTTTCACAGAGAGGTATTCAATTACAAGTTAAGTATTCCAGTCCGATCCATCTCCCCACACAAGATACACTGGCGCCCTCAACCACCCCCTTATCAAGAGCCAACATTTACATTTTTTTCCATGGACAAGGGAAAAAATTAAATAATGATTTTATTTCATGAATGGAATAACTTAAAAGGAGGTAGCAATTAAGCTTCCATAAGATATTGTAAATATTTCTTAGAAAAATACTTTGATTACTAAGTTACTATTCAAATCCAATCCATCATCAATCAAAAGATACTCTGCCCCTCACTACTTCACTGAGAGCACATCTATCCATTTTTAACATGTACGAGGCAAAATATTTTAGTTTTCACTTTCATTTTATGAATAAATAAATTTATATGTAGGTTGCCTTAGAAATAATATGGAGCTTCCATATAATATTGTGAATATTTTCATAGAGAAGTACTTAGATTTCAACAATAGTATTCCTGTCTCATCCATTTTCCCTATTATTTAAGATACTCTGCCCCCTAATACTAACCCTTTCACCAAGAGTCAACATATCCATTTTTGTCCATGAATGTGGGAAAATGATTTAGACATGAATTACATTTCATTCATAATAAGATTATTTGTTGGTAGCCTTAGATTTAAAAATTGAGCTTTCATTGGACGTAAATATTTTCTTAGAGAAGTACTTTCACAACGTTAGTATTCCAGTTCTATCCATCACCCCCTTTCAACATACACTGGCTCCCAAAACCATCCCCTTCACCAAGAGCCAACATATCCACTTTCGGCCACGAAAGAGGGAAAATGTTTTAGATTTGGATTTTATTTCATGATTAATAAATTTTTATATAGGTGGCCTTAGAAATAAAAATTGAGCTTTCATGAGCTATTTTGAATATTTTCTATGAAAAGAACTTCAATCATAACTTCAGTAAGTATTCGAGTCCCATCCATCGCTCATCTCAACCTACACTGGCCCTACAACCACCATCTTCAGCAAGAGCCAAAATTTCTGCTTCTGACTGGAGACTATGAAAAATGTTTTAGATTTGGATTTTATTTCATGATTAACAATTTAATATGTAGGTGGCCTTAGAAATAAAAATTGAACTTTCATTGGATATTGCGTTTATATTTTTAGAGAAGTACTTTGATTACAATATTAGTATTCCACTCCCATTGACTTCCCTCTCTAAACATATACTGGCCCCCACAACCATTCCCTTCACCAAGAGGCAAAATATTCACTTTTGACCATTGACGAGGAAAAATGCATGAGATTTGCATTTTATGTCATGGATAAATAAATTTATGATGGTAGCCTTAGAAATAAAAATGAGCCTAAATAGGATGTCATGTGTATATTCTTAGAGGAGCAATAAAGTTACAACATAATGTATTCCAATCCCATCCATCTTCCTCTCTCAACATACAGTGCACCCACAACCACACCATTCACCATGATCCATTATCCACATTTGACCACAGACGAGGGAAAATGTTTTAGATTTGGATTTTATTTCATGAATATATAAATTTTTAGGTTGATGCCTTAGAAAGAAATACATATGTAGCTTTCATATGATATAGTGAATATTTTTTTAGAGAAGTATTTCTATTACAACATTATGTATTCTAATCCCATCCATCTTCCTCTCTCAACATACACTAGCCTCTACAACCATTCCCTTCACCCAGAGCCAACATATCCTTTTTTGATCATGGACGAGGTAAAATGTTTAAGATTTGGATTGTATTTCATGAATAATTAAATTTAAATGAAGGTATTCATAGAAATAAACACCGATCTTTCATAGGCCATTGTGTATATTACCTTAGAGAGGTTATCCAATTACGACGATAGTATTCCAACTGCATCCATCTTCCTCTCTCAAGATATGCTGGCTCCCACAGCCAACCTCTTCACCAAGAGCCAAAATATCCACTTTTGCCCACCTACGAGACAAAATATTTTATATATGGATTTTATTTCTAGAATATATAAAATTTTAGGTAAATATCCTAAGAAAGTGATGTTTAGCTTTCATAGGATATTGAGAGAAATATTTCAATTACAATGTTAGTATTCCAATCCCATCCATCTCCCCTATCAATGTACATGGCTCCCACAACAACCCCTTTCACAACAAGCCAGCATATCCACTTCAAACCACAAATGAGGAAAAATTTTTAGATTTGTATTGTGTTTCACAATTAATAAATTTATGTATTGGTTGCCATAGAAATGAAAATCGAGCCAACGTAGGCTATTGAAAATATTTACTTTGAGAATTATTTCGATTACAACATTAGTTTTCCTGTCCCATCCATCTTCCCTCTCAACATACACTGCACCCACACAACCACTACCTTCACTAAGAACCAGCATGTCTGCTTTCGAACCACAGAAAAGGGAAAATGTTTTAGATTTGGATGTTATTTCATGATTATGAAATTTATATATCACAGAGAGCCAACATCCATTTTTAGCTATGAACCTGCAAACATGGTTGAGATATGGATTTTAATTCATGAATAATTACATTATTTAAGGTCGTCTTAGAAATAAAAATTGAGAATTCATAGGCTATTGTGAATATTTTCTTTGAGAAGCACTTTGATTACAATGTTAGTAGTCCAAATCCATTCATCTCCCCTCTTATCATTCACTGGCCCACATATCTATTCCCTTCACCGAGAGTCAGCATATATATTTTGACCACGGACAAGGAAAAATGTTTTATGTTAGGATATTATTTCATTAAACTTCACATTTCATTCGTCATTTATTAATAAATTAATATGTAGGTAGCATTTGAAATAAAACTAGACCTTTCATAGTATAATATGAATATCTTCTTTGAGATGTACTTTGATCACAACGTTAGTATTCCAGTCCCATCTATCCCCCCTCTCAACATACAATGGCTCCCACAGTAACCCCCTTTACCAAGAGCCACCATATCCACTTTTGACCACGGACGTGAAAGCTTGTTTTAGATTTGGATTTTAATTCATGAATAAATATTTATATAATGTAGTTAGCTTTAGAAATAAAAATTAAGCTGTCATAGGATTTTATGAATATTTTCCTTGAGAAGTACTTCGATTACAACATTAGTATTCCAGTCCCATACATCTCCCTCTCTCGGCATACACTGGCTCCCACAACCACCCCCTTTACCAAGAGCCAACATATCCACCTTTGAATACGGACCTGGATAAGTTATTAAATTTTGATTTTATTTCATGAATAATATATTTACATATAGGTGGCCTTAGAAATAAAAATTAAGCTTTCACAGGATATTGAAAAAATTTTCTTTGAGAGGTACATCGATTACAATGCTAGTACTCCTGTACCATACATTTCCCCCTCTCAACCTACACTGACTACCACAACCCAGATAGCATGCAAACGTCATACGATTGTCATAGGCTTGTCACGACAAAGTTGTCATGGCAAGTTTTCATCAAGCTTGCTGTGGCAAACTAATTGTAGCTTGAAAACTCTCTGCAAGCTTGAATCAAGCTTGCTAGTTATGTGAACACATACTTGCTGTAGACTTGCCATATCACACCTGCTGCAAAAGGCACATTATATATTGATATATATGCAAGTCCTGATGAGGAGAGCCACAATCATACACAACAAACAATGTTCACAAGTGTGAGAAAAAAATTTATATAAAACACAACAAAAGTATAAACACTCATATCTGTCATATTTCGATGGTCACAGCGACCTTTCTCAACAAGAAGAGTGAACTATTGTGAAGAGAGGAGACTAGGCGAGTGACAGTTAAACAGGGGAGGAGGGAATGGAGTGGAGTTTCTCATCTATGTAGATCATGCAGGATGGTAAATATCAATTTAATTCTCCTTTTATTTATAATACATTACAGAAAATAATTACTCTCTGGAGGTTGCCCTAACAGTTTTTGCACTCGTTACTCCATCATTCATCCACTCATCATGGTTTTGTGCAAGACTATTTTGCTAATTTTGGTGACTAGTTGCATCATAGATTTGATTTCATTCTCTCACAATGGTATGTAAACCATGTATGTAGACAGAGAAATTCTTGTTCATTATGTTAGAAACCATTATAGAAAAAATAATCCTGAGGTCCAGTATCAGCATTTCATGGTGGCCTCACATCTTGAAAGGAATTTATTGTAGCAGGTAGCCATATAAGTGGGAAAGGATGACTCATTTTGTTTTAAGGAGAGCAATAGGCAAGATATGTTAGGCAGTTAATACATATATGTTTTGGTCATCGTCATGTTAACAAGGAGTATAATCAAAATTACTATTAGACCTGAAGCCCTCTCTCAGAGTAAACTACTAATAATTTCTTGTTTCGGCTTTGTGGTGTTGTAATTATCGAATGTAAATACTTGTTACCATGAAGTTTCGTTATGATATTACATTGTAACACCATTAATAGTGGTTCAATACAGGGAAAACCAACTAAATATGATATCTTGAAAGGTAATGTTTATTAATGACTACCATTTAGAGCTCATCCAATTAGAAATACGTCGAAATAAACGATTATATCTAATGATGATAGGTGAACCCGAATACTCGCATTCACTTGGGATCTTTTAAGGTAAGTTGTGAGGTTAAATTACTTTCCAACATATATTCAATCATTTGTATTTACCCAAAAACATTGCACTAACTTTTAAATTGGAAATATTGCAAAGGTGCACGATGCCCAAAATGTATCGTAATCATCAAAATACGAGGCATGTATGGTCTTGATTAGGCCCGCCATGTTTTTGGACCATTAGAAGTCTTTGGTTAGGTTTATCCGAGTAACCCATCTGCCTTGTGTAAATAGTGACGTCACTTGTAACTTGTAGACTTGCAGCTCTGAGAAACAGACCCCAGGAGGAATGTTGTTGAGCAGTTACTGGAAAAATATGGTAGTAATCAAAGTACTTCTCTGTAAAAATATTTAATATATCTTAAGAAAGCTCATTTTTATTTCTAAGGCTACCTATCTTTAAAGTATTTCATTCATGAAATAAAACCCAAATCTTAAACAATTTTCTCGGAATATGTTCAACAATGGTAATTTTTCCTCTTGGGGAAGGTGGTGGTTGTTGGAGACAGTGTATCTTTAGAGGGGAAGATGGATGGGAATGGAATATTAATGTTGTAATCGAAGTTCTTTTTAATAATATATACAATTTACTAAGAAACCTCATTTTTTACTTCCAAGGCTACCTAACTTTAAATTTTTTCATTCATGAAATGAAATCCAAATTGAAAATATTTTTCTGGGACCATGGGCAAATATGGATATGTTGGCAATTAGGAAAGGAGAGGGTTGCTGGGGGGGGGAGGGGGTAGAGTATCTTGAGAAAGGAGTATGAATGACACTGGTATTATATCCTTGTATTTGCAGTCCATCTCTCTAAAAATATGTTCAATATTGTAAGAAAGGTCATTATTTACATTTAAGGCTAACAAACTCAAAATAATTCCTTTTGTAACATAAAATCCAATTCGAAAATATTTTTTTTTGGATCATGGCCAAATATTGCTATTTTACTTCTTTTGGAAAAAAGGGTTTGTGGAGGCCATTACATCTTAAGAGAGATGGATGGACGGGACTGGAATACTATCGTTCTAATCTAGGTACTATTCTATGAAAACATGTACACTATTCTAAATGAGCTCATATTTTTGCTATGGCTATCTACCTCATAAATTATTCCATTTGTGAAATATTTGAATCTAGAACACTTTTCTCGGACCATAGTCAAAAGTGGACATTTTGGCTCTTGGTGAAGGTGTATGTTTGGGGCAGAGTCTCTTGAGAATGGGAAGAACGATAGGACTGGAATACTATCATAGTTATTGGAGTACTACTCTATGAAAATATTTACAATATCATAAGAGGGCTCATTTTTTATATCTAAGTATAACTATCTTTGAATAATTCCATTTAGTGAGTAAAATCCAAATCTAAAAGTTTACTCAGACCATGGTCAAAAATGTTTTTTTTCCTCTCAGTGAAGGGGATGGTTGTAGGGAGCTAAGTACCGTGAGAGGGGAAGATGGATGGTACTGGAGTATAAACGTCATTTTTTTATAAAAATATAGACGTTATTGTAAGAATATGTTGGATCATGGTGAAGGGGGCAGTTTTGTGGAGTCTATGATGAGATGGGGAGATGATGGAAATGGAATAATAACATTGTAATTGAAGTATGTCTCTAAGAAAGCATTCAAAATATCCTATGAAAGCTCAATTTTTATTTCTAAGGCCACCTACTTACAATTACATTATTAATTATGAAATAAAATCCTATTCTAAAACATTTTTCCTCGTCCGTGGTCTAAAGTGTACAGTTGTACATGTTTGCTCGTGATGAAGGGAGTGGTTGTGTGGGCCAGGTAATTTTGAGATGGGAGATGGATAGGTTTTGGCTACTTATGTTGTATTCCAAGTACTTATTACCTCTTAAAGAAAATTTTTTCAACATCCTGTGAAAGCTTACTTTTTATTTTATCTAAGGCAACCTACATATAAATATATTAATCATGAAATAAAATCCAAATCTAAAAATTTTTCAGTGTCCAAGATCAAAAGTGGAGTAACTTTATTATATTTGAGATATTATTTTCAGTTTCTCAGCATTTTTCATGATGGATACAATCTGTGACAAATCACTCAACAAACATCAGAGCTATGCCTCGACAATAATATACAATTTGCTAGTCGCAAATCTTCAGTTTTGTTCTCCTCTTCTAGATGTTAATAATGGTTGTTGTGGATACCAACCTGTAACTGTTATAATTTATATGTTCAGCTATCCAACTTCCATCTGGGTAATGGAATACATGGCACCCGCTGACAGTGGACCCTCTGGGGCCCCACACACAAATGCCTCGCCTGTTACACTGAATTGATCCTGCAGATACGCCACCTTCTTCTCACATATGCCTTCTCCCACTTCTTTTTCCTTACACGCAATTCCACCACCACACCCTTATTACATCCTGTGGCTCCACACACTTTCCCTGCAATCTCCACTTTTTCTAACAACCTCATCATTACCATCTCATTGTTAATACTCTCCTCTTTCTCTCCCCACATACACTCCATTTTCAAATTGCAACGATTCCTGTAGTTAAAACCTTTCCTGCAGAGCCGCCAACTGATCGAACCACTCCAAGGGGTGCCAACCCAAAACCTTCCAGCCAAACACGCCACGCAATAAACGCCGATAAACACG
This sequence comes from Ceriagrion tenellum, assembly GCA_963169105.1. Lineage (NCBI taxonomy): Eukaryota > Metazoa > Arthropoda > Insecta > Odonata > Coenagrionidae > Ceriagrion > Ceriagrion tenellum. Next base: position 3,766,580 of record OY720641.1, on the reverse strand, counting down.
CAAAGGAAGGCACTGGCTATGTTATACAGTGGATATGTTGGCTCTTGGTTTAAGGAGTGGTTGTGGGAACCAGTGTATGTTGAGAGGGGGAGATGGATTGGACAGGGCTAATGACGTTGTATTTGAAGTGCTTCTCAAAGAAAATATTCACAATATCCAATGAAAGCTCAATATTTATTTCTAAGGCCACCTACATATAAATTTCTTCTTCAAATATGTCTTCTGACAGGTTTCAACTGGATGCCCCCCATTTCAGTTGGTCCTGAGCATCTTCATTCATTTGCCTGTAACTTTAATGTAAATTTAATTTAATATTTTTTTAATTTAATGTTATAAAAATGATAATGTAATTTAATGTGAATTTATTCATCATGAAATAAAATCCAAATCTTAAACATTTTTCCTCTTCCATGGCCGAAAGTGGATATGTTAAACCTTGTTGAATGTTGTTGTTTTGGGAGCCAGTGTATGTTGATGGGGGAGATGGATAGGACAGGAATAGTAACGCTGTAATCGATGCACCTCTCAAAGAATTTTTTTTCAATATCCTGTGAAAGCTTACTTTTTATTCCCCAGGCCACCTACGTGTAAATATATTAATCATGAAATAAAATCCAAATCTAAAACTTTTTCCAGGTCAAGGTCAAAAGTGGATATGTTGGCTCTTGGTTAAGGGGGTGGTTGTGGGAACCAGTGTATGTTTAGAGAGGGAAGATGGATGGAACTGGAATACTAACGTTGTAATCGAAGTACTTCTTAAAGAAAATATTCACAATTTCCTATGAAAGTTCAGTTTTTATTTTTAAGGCCACCTAGATATAATTATATTATAGTCAAGTAATTGAGCTAGTGGTATTCCACAAAAAACCGGGTTGACCCATCCTTTTTCTTGAACATAACCATGGAGGAAGCCCAGCAGCTGCTAGATGGTTCTACAGCCCCGTCCCGCTCCATGCTCTACTTGCTCTAGTTTGGACGAGGGTAATCCCTCAGGTGCTTGCCGGATAGGCTAGGCGTCGCCCGTGTAAACACCATGGTGGACCACAGTCGACCTTCATTCTTCTCCATCTTTTCCCTCGAAGACGTCTTTATAGCGCTCAACTAAGTTTCTAACCGCACCGCGTTGGCCAACTGTAGGTCACGGTATGCTTCGTCTAGGAGGTTGCCTAGTCCTACTGGGGGCTTTCCAGGTCTGCTTGTGACACCACGTGCATTGCGGACTATGAATGCTACGACCGAGCAGCTACCGAAGGGGATATTTTTTATCTTCACGGAATAGAGGTTCACGTTCATTGAACGAACCGGAAATCTCCCTCCAGCGCGGGTGATGGACCTAACCACCAAAACTTCCTGGCAGTCGTCCACAAATGGTTCCAACATCATGACTTGATCTTCAGTCGCCACCCTCATCAAACTCGACCGCGCAAAGGTTTCGCTACGTCCCTTCAAGGTGGTATCTTCTCCTCGTGTGCCGTAAAGTCCTTCCGGTTGTTAAGGACTACCTCTTCCTGGATCACCTTGACCGTTTCCGCTTCGAGGTCCAATTTGAACCTAAGGGCAGTCATAACGTCCATTCCGAATGTTACGTCCTCCTGTATTTTGGCGACCAATGCCCGATGTTGAAAGCTAGTGTCGCCAATCCGGAAGTCGGCCACGGTTTCCCCCCAGCGTTTCCTCAGACTCTCCAATTGCGGCTCGCAGCGTATATCTCGTCGGGGAAACCCGTTCCTTTTCAACTATTTTTGGTCGGATTATTGTCATTGTCGCGCCGGTATCCGGCAACAGGTCTCGGTGCCTGCCATTGGCGAGTTCGTGAACGAACAGACTTAGCTCGGCCCGTTCTAGTTTCCCTGCTGGTCATTGGGTAGCCGGTGAGGTCGAGAGCAACGGCTTTGCAAGTGGCCCATTTTTCCACAATTCCAACTGCGGCGCTCGGTTCGCCAGGACTTGCTCGACAATATCCTCAATGGGTTATCAATTGCAACTAGTTTCCTCTTCCACACCTTCAAGTGCTCTCAATCGAGCATGCCCACGAATTGACCGTTTGACGGCCTCCCTCTTAACGCCTGAGTTAGCGCTTCGCGAATTGTCTTCGGACGGGCCAGTATTACGGTCAGCTGCGTCTCACTTTCTCGCAGGCGATCGAGTAACTTGTCCACGGCCAGGCTCTCTCACACGTCGTCCGGTACAGATAGGTACGAGTATCTGGTCAGATACACAATGTCGGCCTCGTACTCCTGCAGACGCGTTTATATCATTTATAATGTTCTTCTTCATTGGATTTCTATGCCCCACAGTTTAAACTCTGACCATTGACTGCGCGCGATGATAAGGTAGTACGAACTTGCTTCTGGGCATTTCTCGCTAATGTTCAGAGTTCAACAGATTTAGCGAGAGAGTAAAATGAAAGCCTACGATAGAACCCCAAACTCTGTGATCTTAAGTATTTTGCTTGTCATAGTCTTGCGTTAATCCTCATAATTTGTAGCCTGTTCAAATTCAGTCCCGCTAATAGCCATTCAATATTTTATATTCGATCGATAACATTAAAGCGCATAGCTTTCGTTTGCATATGGTCAAATTCCCGATCTATATCTTCTGACACAAAAATCCTAAATGCATGCTCGAAAAGTGACTAAAGAATGCTTATTGCCTCTCTTTAACTTCTTAGCTGGTGATCTAAGTTCTTACGCAGAGTAATACTTTTCATTTCCAACCTATTTGTTTGAAAACTTGTCGTACAGGCTATTAAATTCAATATTTTCCTTTATTCGTCGGCATTTGACTATCCTAATGTTCACACTGCATACATTACTGCAATGAACAGAAGACACAAGTCCAAAAACGAAGAAATATGTTCTCATTGCTTGCGTTCTAACGATGCGTGCACCAATTGTAGTGGAAGTCATGCAGACAGAAGATATAAAATTGACGATCTTTAATGCTATTGAAATCACAACGTAATCACTAAAACTATCTTTCAATAAATATTTACTGGTATTTGAGCATCAGCCAGGGATTTTAAAATATTTTTGTAAGCTTTTCTCTTCTGATTTTTCCTCAAGAGTCAATTTCTCCTTACATTCAGATGCTAACATTGCATTCCTTGTGCTACATTTTTATTTTCTTACACCAGTTAAGCTTTAATCGTCTTGTCTCTTTGATTTTCCGCAGAAAGTACTTTTGTAACGTATGTCTTTGGTATTATTTGGTCCTTTGTAAAGTATGTAACGACTGCTTTGGAATTAAAAGCACTGGTGTGACGGCGGAAATCCTTGTATTGTGCAAAAAAGTGCGATTGCCGTGGCATCAATAAAAAAAATTAACTCTATTATCATGAATAAGTGATAAGATTGAAAAATTTTAGTGTGGTATTTAGTATACCTATTAATAGAGCTGGTCGTTATAATCTTAAGACAATGTTCGAAAATGTTTTCCTTTATTTCTACTCTAACGCCATTAAAAGAATCACTCGGCCTTAAGGAAAATATTTATGCATTTTGAAACGCATTCATATTATTTTTATGAGCCTCTTTAACATCTGTTTTAAAAACTGGGTTAAAAACAGTTTTTAATGCGTATATTATCATGCTTTCAATAGCACTAAAAACACTTTACTTGAATTTGACTCAGTCACCATCCTACTGCAATCTATAGTTTTGATAATAATAGCGATTAAGATAGTGATGCTTCTTTTTGGAAAATTCTACGATACGGCAAAGGATACCAAGGCTAGTATTAACTTCTTATCAGGTGCACACGCTATTTACTGAGGGCCTGCGTGACGCTTAAGAATTCTAATATGTTTCACTTGCTCTAAAAATGGTATTAATAAGCATCTATCGATACTCAAGATCATCACTCAATGATTGAGCGTATTAGAAAGATTTTCGCAGTAATTCCTATGAAAAATTCCTCTATTTGAAGTTGCTCCTGAGGAAATCTTCGGTTTAACCATCCTCTTTCCAAAATCATTAGGTTCTGGGATTCCAATAACGACGCGCTATCAAAAGGTGTTGTTCATCCTGTAATATGAAACGCTTTCCCTCTTCTTTACACCTCAAGGCTGAAGAAGTTATTCTAGATGTAGCGATTCTATTTTCAAGTAGCTTTTCGACTTTGTTAACTGTCCACATGGGTTATGGGTTACAATTGTATAGGATATTTCGCGTGAATATTGGATTTAAAGTCACATATTTAAAGTAACAGAACGAAGTAGAAACAGAAGCAGTTTTCCGCACATTTAATTACCGCAAAATACTTCTACATTTACGAACTACCCTGCGAGCCGCCGCATGGGCATGTGGCAGGAGGTGTTACGACAGCAGCCGTGCAAAAATGTAAGGTTATAGGAGGTGATATGGTGACGTATAATTATGGGAGTGCATTCAGTGGAGCTCAGTTTTATCGTGGTCGCTGTTTGTGCGCTGAAAGAACGTGCTTGTGTACCAATCTGTTCGGCAATGTATCTCTCTAATTTTATCGCTTCTGTCAGACCTTGAGTTGTAGTGAGGCGTCATGATAATATTCTGTGGCGCCCTGAAGCACATCAGTTTTGAATTTCTTCAGCAAGCTAATCCTAGCGTGTAGTCTCCGAGTCTCTAAGGGCTCCCACCTTAATCCCTCGAAAAGCTGTGAAACACTATGTGTTCGCTTGTAGCAGTTTCTAACGAAACGTGCAGATTTCTTTGTATTTTATTACTTTATTTTTGGTAATATCTTTATGACCGGGCTCCAAAATGCTCGTAGCATATTCGAGGTGTGGCCTTACCAGCGCGAAGTAGCATCTCTCTTTTACTTTTTCATCCGAGGACCTTCCTATTATTCGCTTGACAAAACTTAAGATTCTTTCATTTTGTGCCGCATATGATTTGTAGGTGTGTGCCTCACGATATATCAGAAGTTTAGGTAATTCCAAGATATTTTACTGTATCTGAGGATTTCGTTTACTTGACCCAAAGTGTAGGTATGGCATTTGTGTAATAACTTCAGCAGAAAGTGAACTGTGGTGCATTTACTAAGATTTAATTATAGCCTTCCATCCCGGCCACTACGCATTAACGTTGTTAAGGTCCGATAACAGAGGTTCAAAGTCTGATTCATCGCTCATTTCACGGTAGATAACTGTACCATCTGCAAATAGTCTTAATTTACTCATAAGACTGAGAATTAGGTCATTAATATAAATTATGATTTAAAAAGGGTCGATCACGCTTCCTTGAGAAACACCGGGTGTGACTCTAACCCCTTCAGAGGTAAAACCATGAATAACTACTACTTGTTTTCGATCACTGAGGAAATCCATCCACTTCTCTTTTTTTTGGCAACTCCGCATGAATGCAACTTATAGAGTTCATTATAAAGAACTTCGTCGAATGCCTTCTTGAAATCAAGGAATATCGCGTTGACTTGCTTATTTTATTCACCTGATTTTGGAATATCATGGAGAAAGAGCGCAAGCTGTTTCGCAAGACCTGCCCTTTGGAAGCCATACTGACCAGAAGTTACGATACTCCAGGAATACCAGAATATTGCTGACGACAATGTGTTCGAGGATTTTGCATAAAAGTGATGTAAACGATGTAGGTATATGCTTTTCGGGGTCATTTTTCTTTCGTTTTTTTTAAATATCGGTGAGACGTTTGCTATTTTCAAGTCTTGGGTCACGTTGCCTTCGGATAATGGTTTGATAAATATAATTTCTAAGAATGGTGCAGCCTGTGGCGATAACTCCTTGAGCACGCGTGTAGATATTACTTCTGGACCTGGGGACATGTTACTTTAAATCAGACGCAGTTGTTTAGTCATTCCATCACGTTGAATTTTTCTGTCAGCCATCGGCTTGTCAAAGTCAAGAATGTCTAAATTGTGTGTTGTGTCATCCTTAGTGTATACACTTTCGAAATACTGGTTTAGTAAGTTGGCTTTGTCGATGCTGTTGGTGACTACTTTGCCGTTTTTGTCCAATAATGACTCTACTGTCGAATATTCCCCTTAAGCTCTCACGCGTATGACCAGAATAACTTGGAGTTTTCATCTAGTAATTCACCGGGGATGTTTTTCTTGAAGTTTTCTAAAGAAGTGCGCATTATTTTCTTTGTTTTTTTAGCGTTGAGGAACGTAAATTTCTCTCGCCGCAAGTTCCATTGCATTATTATCTGACTCAGTAATTTTTTTATAGGTTAATTTTTATATGTGTAATTGCGTTTGTCTCCTGAGCTCCCGCCTTACATTGTGGTTGTACTAACGAGGTTATTTACACCTCCGTTTGAATTTCTGTGGAATATATTCATCGGTGACTTTGCATAGTATGTATTTCCAAAAATATGATACTTTGGCACTCTCGTCTTTCATTTGGAAACGTATTTCGTGAATAAAGCTTCTAACTTCTCTCCGAATTTTATGTAATCCCATTTTTCAAATAAGTACAATTTACATTTCGGCTGTACAGTGGACCCCACGGTTGTTTTTATAGTCGTAAAAGTTACTTTATGATCACTTATGCCTTCGAGGATATCATTGTTTTGAAACATTGTAGAGTGAAGAACAGGTAAAAGGTCTAATATTTTATTACGTCTCGTGGATTTGTTTAACTACTTCAGTAAGAGTGGTGTGAACGTGTATTAAGTAAGGCCTCGCTTATATCACGCTCCCTTGAGTTTGTTTCAACTATTGGTTTTCCAATTTATAGCCGGGAGGTTGACATCTCCACCGATTATTAACACGCTTTTGTTATCCTTAGAGCTAAATGGTGATAATTGAGTTTCTAATTCGTACAAAACGTCTATTTTGGTATCCCGTGGTCTGTAAAATGAACATATATGTATTACCCTTTGTTTTCTTGTTTAATAGTACACCAAATTTTCATTGTAGTCTAACATGTGAGTGGTACCTACTACTAAAATGCGATATAACTGCTAAAAAATACTCCGCCGACAGTCTGGTCGATCACGTCTATAGATTTTATATCCTGTCGGAAATACTTCGCTATGGCTAATATCCTCTGCGAGCCAGCTCTAGGTTCCAGTTATAAAATCTGCGTTTCCAAATATATGCTCAACTTCGGCACGTTTGTTCTATACGCTACGGAAATTCCAAATACTAAATGATATCGCATTTACTTTGATGTATATTGGTTCGCCATTTTCTATGATTCTATGTAAACCCTTTAATTTTCTTTGAAACCACTGAGGAACGTGTTTTTCTTTGAATTTACGAAGTTATCTTGAGAGCGCGTTTTGGAATTATTTTCGTCTTGAACATGAATCATTCATATCGATAAAATACTTGGAGGGATGGAGACGGGCAATTACAGGAAGTGCAGAAAGTGGTAATACAATCCTACCTGTAATTATTTGGGTTATTATCGAGAAAACTTATTGTTTATAATTTACACCATGGACAAGGAACGAAATGCAACAGGGAGACCATTGTGAGTTATAAAAATACAGCGTATTGTACAGTCATATAATGGCTATGCTTCCGTGTATATTTGATAAATGTGAATGAACGGCTAGTAATTGTCCATTCTAATTTTTCGACCCTCGACCTGCTGCGATGAGATGATGACAATGGTTTTCTGTAACTCAATGGCCACAGCGGAACTTTAGTGGGTTCGCATGTGAGTGGTCCTTCCTTAGCGACCTATCCCCACTCCCCCAACCTCTGACCCAAATAGCTTACTGTAATGCATAGACAACAGCTGAAGTAATAGCCAGTAACCTTTCCGTGAATTATAATATTATATCATATTGCCTCGTCGCTCGGCTGACATGTGGTTCATAGGTTATCCTTCTCCAAACGCCGTGCCAGCTGTTTAGATATCGCTCTCTCGGTCATCCCGTGGAGATTGAAAGGCGAGCAACAATCACGATGGCATCAATCGGGAGATTTTTACTGACTACATTTTTCGAAGCAGTTAAACTGACAGATAGCCCATCAATGACATTTCCTGCATGTCTGTTGCTTCTTACGATCTTACTTCTCCTTACTCCAAACCGGCAGCACTGATATCTTTCTTCCGTTCAAGGACATCCCTCAGAGATCAAATGCCGATTTACAATTGATGGGAAAGCTATAACTCAAAGCACTTCTCTCGGTACAGCTGACTCACTGGGGTAGGAGGAATTTTTGGGGGCTTGTTGTTTACTTAAGGGGCCCACAGCCTTTTATAAGGAATCCGCTCACCGGGTGCGATAACTATAAACACGTGATAGGAATCCTGAGCACATATAAACTTTAATGGACAGTTTGCTGAAAACAAGTTGAACTATCAGCATGCAATATTGGTAACCACTCTTGCAATATTTGTACACGCATATTAAAAGGTAAATAAATGATTATATAGGCAAATCATAGGAAAAAAAGCTATAGTTTTCACTTAATGAATGGATATAAAGTATTTTTATAATCTCTTTAAATGAAGTCTCTTGAAGTGTCCAATTACTTCATCTTCATAGTCGCACGATACTAACAGTTCAGTCCCTTCTATGTCAGGATGATTCTTTGCAATCCTTTCAACCGTGTCCCAAGCAACGAGTAATGATGTAATAAAACCGATCCCGCGGCCGGTAGAATGCTGGTTCACTTAACGACGGAATTCACAATACGAACGGTCCCGTGGTACGGATTAATATCGTAAAGCGGAGGCCTATTGAATTACATTAATTATACGGGAAAAGAGCTGGACGGTGTGGGGTAATTTCATGTTTGACGCTAAAGGCGCAAGTCATTGTGCGAAAGTCCACTTGATGGCTCCTCAAACATTTTATATCTTTCTGGTTAGTGGTAATCTACTTCTTCTTCTGGTTACAATCCTAGGATTGGTTTGCAGCAGCAATTCTCCTCCATTCATCTCTATCCTGGCCCAACACCTTCATTAGGTGGTATGAGGTACATCTCAGCACTTCCAAAATCTGTCCATTGTGTTTCAGTCTTAGCCTGCCCCTATAGTTCGTCCCTTCCACTGTGCCTTCCAGTATGTTGACGATATAACCTGAATGTCGGAAAATATGGCCGATCCACGTTGCTTTCCTTCTTGTGAATGTCTCGAGCAAACATGACGCCTCCCCTATCCTTCTTATCACTTCACTGTTGGTGACTCTGTCTCCCTAGGGAATCTTCAGAATTCTATGGTAGCACCACATTTAAAATGCAGCCAACCATTTCCTCTCTGATTCCCCGAACGTCCACGTTTCACGACTATAGAGCAGCACACTCCAGATAAACTTCTTGAAAGGGTTTATTCTCAATTTCAGAATGATGTTAGTGGAGGTGAGAAGTTTGTTTTTCTTTTTAATTGCTGTCTTGGCCTGGCTGATACGACTCACTATCTCTTTCTTGCGCCGTCCATCTGTGGTGGTCATGTGTTAATCATGAAAGAAAAATTATGAATAACTCATTGAAAATCTTACGCCATAAGCGCTGGACACGATGTGATCCGACGATGCGTGATGGGTGTCAATGTTGCATCATGTATTTCGCCGTGTATTCTACAGAAAAGACGTAGCCTCTCACCGGAGAAATTTCACATGCCGTTCTTTGCCATTATTTTTTTAATATTTCAATACAATTTCTAATTCATGCGTTGAGAATTGACTAATGTGAAAGCATTTTTTGTTCGAAATAGAGTGCTAACACCAACTCGACCTAGAGGAAATTTCTTTTAGCTATAAGGTAGACTGTGGCAGTCGTCACTGTGTGACAATATTTTATGTTTGTATCCATTGTGAAGACAACTACATACATAGCACTTTAATACTAAATTGTATTCATACAACGAGCTATTCCGAACTCGTCCAAATATTTAACGCTTTTGTAGGTCCGATGGCAAATTTTGCGATGCAACAAAATTCAGCACCGAAGGGCTCTATTACATCTAGTGGATGCTAATTGCTACAAATGCGATTGAAAAGTAGTCCCACAAGATACTAAACCACGCAGAAAGCAAAAATATGTCGGAAATTTCATGCGGGGTGAGCAGTTTGTAATCATGGTAATATATAAAGCTCAGGTACTAAAACTACTCTACCCAGATTAGTCTAAGTTTCATAGAACTGATCTATCGAAATTATTATGGTTACTTATTGTACGTGGATAGAATGACATTCTGAATCAATAGGTTGTGCCTTCTATTTCCATAATCTTACACCTGTGATCGTATCTACCATTTTAGTTTGGCTCTTGCAAAATCTCGAAGGTCCGGCAAAAAATTGTTTACAAAAAACTTTTGTTAAAAATATTATCTTTATATTTTTCCCTCGATTAGATAGTGGTTTCTACTCTTAATTCCTTCGAACAATTCAGTGAAACTGCTAAAATTAAGGCCTGATTCCAATGTGCAAAAAGTTAACAGTAAAGTGATGAAGTGTGCAAAATGACGATTGTTATTACTTGTTGTATTTTCATATCGATATTTACGAAATTATGGGACAAAATATACGTGTGCCGACGCAATTAAAATATATTTTTTAGTGATGTAGGAGGTAGCGGCTGAGATTTGTGAGTTTTTCATTCGTAAATATGTTAAAATTGTTTTCCACCATCAAGTATTGTGTTTGAGCTCCATTGACGAAGTACATTATGCCCCCAAACGATCATAAAGAGTAACGTGCTTTTTGATTTTCTGAGCAACCTTCAAATAGAACCAAATACTTTAAAAATTATTTCCTAGTTTAGTTCTAAAAACGATTTCAAGATTTTAATAAGCTTCTATTTCCAATAATATGTCGAAGTCTATGGACAACTTTGGAAAGAAGCTTTGAAGTCCTGATATAATAAAAATCATTCTTGATAGAGTCAATATTTATTAATAATTCGTAGTCAATATTCAGGATGTAAGATGACTGAAGATTTTTATATTAGATAAGCTATTCTTGATGGTGGTTGTCTCGCAATGAAATGATTCACATCCGGTGTACCCCAAGGAAGTGTATTTGGTCCCTTATTATTCCTTTTGTATATTTATGATATCATCCCCGTCGCTATGAACAAAATTCACCTTTTCGCGGACGAAGCAGTATAAAATAAGGATATTAACACTGAGTCTGACAGAATTGCGTTGAAAAAAGACCTAGATGCTAAGAACGAAGAGTGCAATTCTTGGCAGTTAGAATTAAATTGTAAAAAGTGCGTTGTTACGAATTTTTTGATGAAGAATAGAATAACCAACTAAACGTGCACAATTAATGAAACGGAACTATCAAATTGAGAGTCAATTAAACGCTTAATTTTGACCCTTATTCAGGACCTGTCCTGGAGGAAGCACATACGTGGAATTTGCGGCCAGGCAAATCGTAAATAGAAAGAAAGAAAAAAACATTTATTGTTTAGGAAAAAAATCCGTAAGAACACACAATAATAATAATACAGTTTACAGGCGAAGTAATTATTACAAAAAATTATGTGTTCAATAATTTACACATAACAAAGTCATATACTAACAGAGAAACCATAATAATATGAAAACAAATTTGACAAACAAAAGAAAGTGAATTACGTTATTCCCGGGAAAGTAGGTAATTATGGTATCTCATTTTAAATGTTTTAACAGGTGTGCAGTTTTTAATTTGAGTGGGCATGTTGTTCCATACGTGGCAAGCTGTTACAAGATATGACTATAAACAGTAGTGCGATGACCTAGGAAATACAATAGATTAGGATTAGACCTAGTGGACATTGTAGAAACTGAGGGACAACTGAGGAACAATTCATACAGGTACCTAAGTGATTTATTTTTAAACAGAACAAACATAAAATATCCCAGAAAGTACTCTCTATGGGATTTGACAATGAGCCACCTTAGTTGTTTATTCTACGGCGTAATGTGGACGTCTCTGTGAAGGTCAAAAATGAACCTAAGGCAGGAGTTTAAGGCTCGGTGGAGTTTGAGATTATCTTCTTCGTTTAGATCATTATGAACAAGACAGCAGTAATCTATCACAGAGAGAATAAGCGTTGAAATGACTGTTTTTCTTGTATTGAAAAGAACTAAGTTTCTGTGAACTTTTAACTGATAAAGTATGGAATGAAAGAATCCCCTGCGCGGCGCCACCGTAGACCCCTCCTCTATGGTCGGCGTAATCCCACAGCCGCAATGGTAAATTCCCGATGAAATACATCGCACCAGTATCGAGAATAAACTCGTCAAAATTATAAAAGTTATACATGACCTCACTAAGTATTTATACATTTCAGATTATTGAGCTAGGCTACCAGAGAGACCCATTTAAACTCCCTTGCACGACAGAGTGCCACGCCCCCTTAGAGAAACGCAACGTAGGGGATACCGCTAAAGAAGTAGCCAGTTGGTAAAACCGTTTTCCCGAATTAAACCAAAATTATGGAAAATGCTAACCAATTACCAAGCTAAAAACAGCCACCCACTAGCATTACGGAATGCGGAACCGGCATACATAGCAGACTATGGGAACCCCAAGGTCAATGGTTTTGAGCATGAAAGCGAAGGTAGCACCATCACTGCTGACAAAAATTTTAATGAAAAGCAGTGGCAGTCACCCAAGGATTACTAGCTTATAGCCAAAATGCTAAACAAAGGTCCACTACCCCTCGGTAGTCAATGGATGACAGGCTAAAGGTATACAAAGAGCTATTAGAACGATATGAAATAAAAGGAGTCAGTTCTTTTATAAAGACGTCAAATATATTTCAAAATCAAAATCAGCTCTGTTGACTCATTGACGTACAATTGAATACAAGGCTAAATGTTAAAACAATTACAAAGATAACTCTAAAACAATGATTTTAGGTGATAAAGGCTGTTCCATTCTGTGCTCTACAAATGGAGATCACCCTGGCCCCATTACTAACTGGAGCAGGATTGCACTGATGAAAAATGTTGACAGTGAACACAATCTTTCAATCACCACTTTGAAAATCTCACATCCTCTATTGGTAACCTTTCTATGTTGTTGCCGCGAAATAACTAACACCAACTAATTATGGTTTGGCCTCTTTATTAGGGACGAGCCCGAGCGACTGTACAATCAGGAGGTCACAGTAAAACTTCCCCTCCCTGCATGATGACATGGCCTTTTATAGTTCCTCGGAGTCGCTCTTCGCCTGCTCCGCGTCCTTGGCGCCGCTGCCTTTCCGGCGTGCCAGTTAACTGGGGCCTCCACGCGAACCCGCCACATCTCTCCTCCTGAAAAAATGCTTTACAAAACCAGGGACGGGAAAACAAAACTAAGGGGAATATCTCTGTGGGGGACGCACAAGTCGTCCTTATCTCGTCTTGACTAATCCTGTCTCCGGTGGGTTGTCGCTCTCCGATGTGGTCTCGAGGTCTGGGAACATTGACTGGTAATCTTCCGATGTACTCGGCAGCCGTTCTGCTAAGGCCAGCGCCACCCGATTCCTCCTGATGACTCCTCTACCTGTCTCAATCAGATGGGACCGGGGATGGCCCGACTCTCCGACAACCGTTCCATACTCCCGACGATCTCTCACCCAAACCGGAGCTCCCACAGTCAATACGGGTAGTTCTTTTGTCCGGTGTCGTCGGTCGTAGTTCCTCTTCCGACTCTCCATGATGACCTTATTCTTATCCCGTACGGCCGTAAGGCTGGGCCATTTGGGATTCAACTTCCTGGGACACAATGGCAAGGTTGTTCTCAGCTTACGTCCCATTGGCAGTTCCGCCGGGGAATACCCAGACTCCAAGGGTGAAGCACGGTATGCAAGGAGTCCCAACCATGGGTCTCTTTCTTTCGCGAGTATGTTTTTTACCGTTTTCACCGCTGCTTCCGCTAGTCCATTACTCTTTGGGTAGTATGGGCTGCTAGTTATGAGATCAAATCCGTATTCATGCGCAAATTCTCGGAACTCTCTTCCTCCGAATGGCGGCCCATTGTCCGCTCGGACGATTTTTGGGATTCCGTGACGCGCGAATATGGATTTCATTTTTCCAATCACGTTCGGGGCCCGCGTATTTTCCAAATACGCGACCTCCGGGTATTTTGAAAGGTAGAATAGAATAGAAACTAGTATTTATTGTTCTGGGATTTTAAGTCCCCTGGAACATAGAAAAGAAATAAATACATGCCATAACATAAAATATTACAAAAAAACTAAGCAATTTTACATAGGTAATCAGTCATGTTTCTCTTGAACATCGAAATTGTCATAGAGGTTCTGACATTTACAGGTAAACAATTCCATAACTTGCAGGAGGAAATTAGGAAAGAGTGTTCAAATAATAAGGTATGGAATTTAGGGACTAAAAATAACTCAGTGACACGAGTTGATCTTTTTCCCGTATCTACATTATTACATATAAAATTTTCATACAAATAGGTGGGGTTTTGGGATTTCAGGACCTTGAACACGTATAAAGCCTTTTGCAGTTTTCGGCGTTTATCCAATTTCAGCCATTTAATTTTTTCGTAATAAGGCGTGACGTGTTCATCATAGCGGATGTTGAAAACAAAACGCGGACAGGAGTTTTGAAGACGCTGCAGCTTAATGCACAGTTCTGAGTTAACATCTGAGCAAATGATTGAACAATAGTCAAAATATGGGAATACCAGAGTTTGAACCAGCTTCTGGCGAAGTGAAATTGGGAGCAGATGCCTGAAGTGCTTCAATTGGTACATAGTCTTATACACATTGATAGATATAGCTTTAACGTGCTCCCGCCAGCTCAAGGTGTTATTTAAATGAACCCCGAGACTTTTCACTGAAGTCGAGTAATCTATAAGGATATTCTGTACTCTTATTTTGGGAAGGCCACTCATTGAGATGAAGTTCAGATAGGAAGGACTACCAAATATCGTTGACTTAGTCTTCTCAGGATTCAACTTCAGCCGATTAACAGCTAACCATTTACAGATAGATTGGATATCTTTATTGATCAATTCAACAGCATTTTATATTTCCTTTGGGTGGGATTCGAGATAAATCTGCAAGTCGTCTGCACAAAGATGGTATTTGCAATGAGATATGGTGCTAGTGAGGTCTTTGATATATATATAGTGAACAATAGGGGTCCAAGAATTGAGCCTTGCGGGACTCCCCGGGGAACAGGTTGAAAACTTGATTCTTTACATTCATCGTATTTAACAGCCTGTTGCCGATTGGATAGGTAAGAATGAAACCAGAACAGAACGGAGGGAGATAACTGAAGTTGAGCCATGCGTCGTAGTAGAATATCATGATCTACGGAATCGAAGGCTTTGCTAAGATCAAATTGAACTAGAATTGTGATTTTTCTTTCGTCTATTGATCGACGAATGTCATCTGTTATTTTAATTAGTGCAGACTGAGTGCTGTGGTTTTTACGAAAGCCCGATTGATATTTGTCAAAGAAGTTCAGCCGAGATAGATGATCTACTGTAGAGTTGTACACAAAGCGCTCAAGGGGTTTTGAGAGAGCACACAACACAGCAATGGGCCTAAAATCAGACATCTTTAGGCGCTGGAATTTTATTGATAGGACGGATTATTGCAGATTTCCAGAGAGTTAGAAATGTAGAGTAATTTATGGAACAATTATAAATATCTAGGATAAGAGGCATTACTGCGGGAAGTATGATTTTAATTATTTTCGCATTTATTCCATCTACACCTGTGGAGTTCGATTTCAATGATTTAACCGAGCGCATGAGAATTTCGGGAGTGTAATGCGGTAAGTACATCCTTTCACTGTCAAACAGGGAGATTAGTGAAGAATCGTAAAACTTAAGGCTATCACCAGTTAAAGTAGAGTCATCGAGTCTTTCATTTGGGTTATCTTCCTTGAAAACAGGAGTGAGAAAGTAACCGTTTAAGTCGTTCGGGGAGAATGCTGTATTAGGTAGGGGTCTCCTAGGTTTTCCAATACCAAGACGACTTAACTCATGCCAGGTAGATTTAACGTCCCATTTATCCGAAAAGCATTCATTGTAATACTTCTGTTTTGCATTTCGGATAAGCTACTGCACCTGATTTCGAATCTCTTTGTATTCCTTATGCAGGTGAGGAAGGAGGGTACGTCGATAACTCCGTCGAAGGCGGTCTCTACGCGACATTAAGTTTTTTAGTGTAGGGGTTAGCCAGGGGGACGGTTGATGTCTTGTCACAATGATTTGACAAGGGGCATGAGTATTGAGCAACCTCATTACCACAGAATTAAAGATTTCTACTTTCTCATCCACCACATGAGACCTGAAAAAGTTATCGAGATTAACATTTAACAAGTCAGATTCAAATTTAGCAAGATCACAAGTCTTAAAGTTACGAAAGTTTACATTCTTAGGAAGATGAACTTCATGTTGGAAGCGATATTTGATATATATTAAATCGTACTCTGATAAAAATGGGACAGGAAGCTGTCCGTAGTCTTCGACCTTCGTGATATCGTCGATAATGAAGAGATCCAAGAGGGTGCTGCTGTGCTGGAGATTGTGGGTGGGTTTATAAGGGATAATTGACAGGTTACAACTGAACATCAGACGGCGTTCAATCTCACGTCGTGCTCCGGCTGTGTTGCTGCAAACACGAGGATGTCATCCATAACGTTGATTACTCCCTTTAAACCTATCAATGCTTCCGACATCCGCCGTTGAAAATGCTCGCCGGCCGAAGATAATCCCATCGGCATTCGGTTAAAACAATACCTTCCAAAGGGGGTTATGAAAGTAGTTAGCGGACGGCATTCTCTCTGTAGTGGCATTTGGTAATATCCTCTGCAAGCGTACAATTTAGTGAAAACTTTCGCTTCCGAAGCCTTCAGCAGGGTTAGACATTCGTCCACGGTCGGCAGTTCGTGCTGTTCTCTCCGAATGCATTTATTTAATTTCGTGAAGTCTACACACTCGAACTCCTCCGTCTGCCTTCGGCACGACCACCATGGGCGCGCACCAATCCGTCTGTTCTTCTACCGCCGTTATTATTCCTTCCCTCACCATTTTCTTTATTTCTTTCTATACCTTTTCTTTCAATGGCAAGGGCACTCTTCTCGGCGTGGACACCGCATAGGGCACGGCTTCGTCCTTGATGCGAATGACGTATGGTTTCGGCATTCTTCCTAGGCCACGAAAAAGTTCTTGGTAGTTTTCTTCCGGATGACCAGCTGTTATTTCCAAAGTCAAAATTCCCAGGGATGATATAGCTGGTCGTCCCAAGAGCGCGTCTTCAACTCCATTCACCACGAAAATCTCATCTTCGTATACTCGATCCTTCCAACGCAAAATAGACCGGAATTTTCCTTTGGCCAGCAACCTGCTTCGATTAGGACCGCCGAGGAACGATGTGGTGTTTTCGAGTTGTATTCCCTTCAGCGTTTTGAATAATTCGGCACCGATGACAGTGACGTCCGCGCCTGTGTTGACTTTGAAGGGGATTTTCTGGTTACCGATGGCGAGTGAGACCCTCCATGGTTCTACTCCCGTCGAAATGCTTCCCAGAAAAAAATAGTCGTTTTCACTCTGTAGCTGCTTGTCAATTTCGGCAACCGCTTTCGCTCTGCAAACTGCTGCCCAATGTCCTTTCTTTTTACAGAGAGCGCACGCAGATTGACGCGCCGGACATTGCGCGAAAACTTGCTGCGGCTTTTTCCCGCACCGAGGACATTTGCGACCACTCACCTTCATTTGGTCGGGTGGTGCTGATGTTGGTGTTGAAGGGTGCCGTGGGGCTTTCTTCCGCACTGCGTCCACCTCCGATGACCGTGCTGGCGAAGGGGCGGTTTTACTTTCCCCCGAGTTACTCCTTATGAGCGTCTGTTGCCTGTGCACGTCTTCTGCCTGCCTCGCCTATGTAACGGCTCTCTCAAGAGTAAGATCCGGATCCAATTGTAGGGCTTCCGATAACTTGGCGTTCCGCAAACCGACTACTAGACGGTCCCTCACCAATTCGTCACGCAGGGTGCCATATTTACAATTTTTAGCGAGAATATGCAGGTTCCGAACGAATTCTTCCACCGTTTCGGTCTCTCCTTGTAGTCGCTTGTTGAAACGGGCACGTTCGTAAATTACGTTTCCCTTTGGGACAAAATGCTCTTCCAACTTCCAAAAAACGATACTATACTTCTTCTTCCGCTGATAGGTTGAAGGATAATAGTCTGTCGTCCTGTCACACTTTCCATCCAAATAAAATATTTCTATGAATGCAAGAGGGTGGATGGATTAACCACAAAGGAGTACGTCAGTCTGAAATGGAGAACAAATATACATTTCAGAAAAAGGCACAGTATCTCTATCATCAGCTCAATAATTATTCATGCACACTCAGAGCTTGTAGGATGTCTCCTGTCAGCAACCCAGCATTTAAAAAAAAACCTAAGCTTAAAAGAAAATTCATCCTCAGAATCATTGAATCACTCAAGAAACAGTGATCCACATAAACCTCATTCATACCCAGGGTTAAGAAGGATGTCTACCTTGAACCTTCAGTCGCAAAGTGAAAAATTAAACAAAAATGCACACTTGGAATCATTAAGACTGATGCGTTCTAAGAAAGTGACTCCATTCAGGGTTCAGAAAGAAGGAGGCTACTATGCAAGTGACCCACCAACTGGACAAATGCATAATGGGAAACAAATCTACATTTCAGATTCAATGAGCATAGTGTCTGATTCAATCAGCAATCACTCTTTCATTCAAAGTTTAGAAGGATTTCTCCTATGCCAGAGAACCACGATTAGAAATAATGAAAAACCTATGTGATATTATATCCTGAACCACACAATTCTGTCAAAAAATACCCTCTCTCTGAAACTCAGGAGTAGTACACAACTAGGGCCGTTTTCGAACTTGGCAAATCAAGCAATCTTGCCTTGAAACCTAATACACATTGGGCGGAAATGACGTCAAATTCAAGTGGCGCCATATTGTCTAGATACCTCAAGATACCAAGTAAATGAAAAAGCAGACTTGTTATGCTTACTAGGTTTTAAGTTAGAACTCGGGGTGTGATAATATGGGCTTGTATGGAAAATAGAAGTGAAGAAACTTTCAAATGGATACTATTTGATCATTACTACGTGTATTTGTGTGATGTATATTAATTTTTTGCGGAAAAATCGATGAATTCGCTAAATTTGATGGCTTTTCAAATGTGAATATACTGAAAGATTGGGTGCCTAATAGTTCTGTGAACATTTCCATACATTGTAGATGTTCCGTCCTTGTTTACTTCATTGAACCTACAAATTCTGTTTTCCTTGCTCTGGAAGGAAAAGAATTATGGTCCGATGGAAAGTACTCTCAGGTAGCCATAATTTCATTGGCAGAATTAGTTTTAGCTAACGAACATCATAATTGTTAATGCGTTGAGCATTGGAGAGATTTTCACTGCATTAATCAAAGAAGGGGGACAATAAATCATTAGAGTAAATATAATTTGTTTTCAGCTTAATTATGTTAGTTACAACGCGCGTATTTATCAGTCAACAGTCGAAGATCATAGGTAGTTTGTTCGGAGTGTAATACATTAATATTTTGTTACGTGTTTTTTCATATAGGCAAAAAATATGATAATGCCTTTTTTGCATAAAGACGTTGATTGTGGTGAAATACAGTGAGCGATACGTCGTCCACTTTAGCAGGCGCAAGTAATCGAAGCATAATAGTTAATCACCATATTATGGTATATGAGGATTATTTTATTCATAAGCAATAAGATTTTAAAAATAATATTCTCTTTTAATTTGTCGTATAAGGTTGGGAAGCGTTTTAAAGAAGTAATCCACTTCAATCACCCACAATAATTGTGGACACGGATGGCGCTTTTCGTATGTTTTACGAGATGAAGGCCGCATGATGTGTCTTCCATCGTAAAAGGGCTACGAAAGTGTCAGGTAAAGATTTCACTTTGCTTGCCTAGGAATCAAGATATCTTGATATCAAGTTAACTAGGCGTTTGCCTAGTTCGAAAACGGCCAAAGAGTCAGCACCAACCAAAGAAAAGATACTCCACGCATTGAAATTTGAACTTACCTTAGGTGCCTTGAAGAGGCTTGGATTTTTCAAGCCTTTTTCCTTATTCCGTCGATATGTTGACGTGTAGCCACTGGCACACCCAGGAACAAAGCAACTAGAAGCCATTTTCAACCAAAAAGTCTTCTTCTTTCACTAAATCACGGAACGAAGTTCTCCCACACCTTCACTCGTCAGCCGAAAAACACGAGCAAAAACGAGCCACAGCGATTACTCACGCGGGTCTCACAGTGACAGCGCCGTACTTGGTGGAAGCGTAAACCTCTTCCCGCCAGGATTCCTTTCTCCCGATTCCGCCTCACTTTCCCCCTATTCCATTAGCTCTCCTGTACTCAATATTCCTGGGAATATGCAATGCTACGCAGCGCAAAAGTAAATTCGTTACTCATTTGTCTTCAATATTCATGTCGCCTTACGGCTTACGTCTGCATAGTGGATTGACTGCTGTAAGGAAATCCTTACGGCTTACATCTTACGGCTTACGTCTTACGGCTTACGTCTTACGGCATACGTCTTACGTCCATTGTGGAATGGGCTTAAGAAAATTTGGTAGGTCGAGTATATACAAAGAGAATAGCAGGGGGCCAAGGACAGACCCTTGGGGTACACCAGCGGTGACTGGGGCCCAAATTGAAAGATAACCTTGACTATCTCTTACTACTTGATAACGGTCAAAATTTAGCACGGAGCACGAGAAGTAAAGGTTTTTCAGTTTCTCGAATAGGATGATATGATTAACACGATCGAAGGCCTTGCTGAAATCAAATATTACCAGCACTGTCACCAGTTTTTTGTCTATAGCATGACGTAAGTCGTCCGTTATTTTTATTAAAGCTGACTGAGTCAAGAAGTTATTACGAAATCCCTATTGAAATGGGTCGAAACTGTTTTTCTGTGAAAGAAATTCAACTACTTGCGAGTGCACAATACGTTCTTGAGCTTTGGAGATGGTGCTCAGTAAAGAGATGGGTCTGTAATCTGATGGGTTTGAAGGATTTTTTACCTTCTTTATTGGTGTTACCAAAGAGGACTTCCAGAGTGTAGGAAACTTAGAGGATTGCAATGAGTGGTTAAAAAGGTCAAGAATAAATGGCATTGTGACCTTATAAGACTTATTTATCATGTTGTATGACATCTCATCAAAACCAGTGGAATAGGATTTGGACCGGAAAATAAATTTATTTAGCGTTTCGGGAGTTATCGACTGGAAATAAAAGTTTTTGTCAGAAAATGGTACAGCGGGATCAATTGAATTAGGTAGATGAGAATAAAGAGGACAGTTTCCTTGATCAGTGTTTACTAGGCTGCTAAAATGAACATTAAGTTCTTCCACTGTTAGATTAGAGGCCAAAGAATTTTGCCGGTTTCGGACTACTCCGAGTTTTCGTAGTTCCTCCCAAATTCGCTTCGGGTCATTAAGCCCAGAATTAGGATTTATTAATTAGGATTAGGATTTATTGAAAGAATACTAGCGAAATGTGACAAGAAATAAAAGAGCGATGTTATTTTTCTCTAGTGAGACCTCACTTGGATTCCGCTGCTTGCATAAGCGACCCTTACGGAGTAGGACTAGTTTCAAATATAGATCAAAGACAGCGGAGAGCATCAATATGTGCTAAATATTGTTACGATAAACATAGCAGTGTTACTCAATTGCCGAGGGAATTATAGTGGGAACATCTTTCCGATCCAAGGGGAAAACCTGGAATAAATCTTTTACAAAATTTTAAGGTAGACTATTGTTTGCCGAACGTTCGACATATTTTTCTGGAGCCAAACTATTATGGTAGAAACTTTTACAGTTATAATGTTTAGGGAAAAGACTGTAAAACCGATAGATTTAAAATTACATTTTTTCCACGCACAGTAAGGGATCAAAATAGTTGCGATGGATCAGCTCTAGGATACTTCGACTTTAACTATAGGTAACATAGGTCTTTGCACTTGTGCTAAATATCTTAACATCGTTATTAGCTACTAACTTCGCATGCAATTTCCGGCAAGATATAGCTCCTGCATGATTTAGTAGCTTAAAGTACAATTTGTCTGTCACATTAATTATAACCAGTAGTCGTATCTTAAGTAGCGAACTGCATAGTAGCATGTTTGTCCACGTAGCACACTCATGTTTTCTGGTCTGACCGCGCAATGTTGTCCTAGGCCGAGGAAGGCATGGCGTGAGGGATGATATCCTTTGAGCAGTGTGTGGATTTCAAACGTCCTAATTCCTGGCATACCGTTCCGTTTTCTCTCCCATAAGTGATCCACCATTAGATTCCTCTTAAAATCCTCACATCGTCTCCCTCATCTTATTTCGTCCAGAATTCTTATCCTCTTTCACGCTTCCCCAGTTTTCTCCCCTCTATTATCCTCTTCAGCATTCCTATATTATTATCTTCAGTATCTCTTATCAACACGTCTTCCATTCGTCTCGTCTATCTCCTCCGAGCTTCCGCCACTAGTTTTCTCTCCTCTCCAAGCATATCCAATACCTCCCCGTTCGATCCTCACTTTCGCCTCCCAGAACACCATCTCCATCCTTCTCCCCACGACATCTCAAACTCCTCAATTTTACGTAAGTACATCCTCCCTTAGCAGTGGCTATGTTTCCAACCCACATAGCGCCAGACGCTATATTACAGTTTTCTCCCGCTTATTCATAACGTTTCTACTCAGAACCCCTATTTAAAACCACTGTGGGACATTGGCCGGCGACTTACGTAACAGATGCGTTCCGAAAAAGGACTTCAGAGGGTTTCGCCTGGACGGGAAATTGCGCTCTTCACCAGCTCAAACCACACCATAATGATGTTTTTTGTTCCTATCACTTTATCGACTGAATATCATTGATGATTGTGCGCGGCCAAAGTACCCTGGGAACAGTTGAAAGACATTTTACCAAAATGAATTTAAATTTGGCTTTTATGGCAGAAACCTGTAAGTCCCTCTTATTAGCATATGGCAAAAGAGGTCGATAGAGTTAGTAATTGGGATACTATATCACCAGGTTGAAAAGCACTACGACAGAATGTTTTTCCATTAAGGATGATAACCCCTCCCAAGTAGTCCACACCCGTAAATTCGATTGGGGAATTATTTTACCTCTGGGATATTTTACTGAAAGGAATGGCATCATGTCATGTGTAGTTGGAATAGAGATGGGCGCCGTCTTGATTTTGGTCGGCGGCGGCGGTCGGGGGGGTGGGGGAGGAATTAAGCCGGCAGCGGCGGCGGCGCGGCGTAGTCGGCGCGGCGTGTTGACGTCATAGCGTATGCTTCGAGGAAAAAAGTGAAGAACCGGAAAATCTCATATTATTACCGTCAAAAATGTAAAGGGCTATCTTGAATACTGCGTCGTCAATGGGTTAATTTACCAGATCAAAATATAATAGTATTTAACTTTACACACAGTCACAAAAACACGCTACTGGCTATACAGAAAAATAATTTTGTCACTGCCAGGGTTGGCAAAAACCCGGGTTTTTTTCGAAAAAAAAAACCCAGCCCAGTGGGTTTTTTCGTGCTTTTTCGGTTTTTTCGGGCATTTTCGGGGTGTTTCGGGTTATACACAAAATCATGTTAAATTGATATTTTTCTCCTGTAGTACTTAGAGCTTTGCTTTTCATGACTTATAAATATTGTACCAAATAAATCTACCATCTATTGTCTACCATACTATCCTCATATCTACTTCATATCAACCATGCAGGTAGATTGGAGACCCAAGATATTTGCAGACTGCATATCCATTTCAGTTACTCATTTTCTGTGCAGATATGTGAACGGGGATTTAATAAACTGAATTGAGTTCGAGAACAATAAATGATCAGTTTTTTTAGGTTATATTCAAATTTTAGTACACACTGAAGCAATGAAATAATAGAATGGCGACGGATATGTATATAGATCAGCTGGTTTAATAAATTATTATAATTCAGATCGTGAACTTGAAGGGCTGTTTAGTTAGTGTAAGTGCATGGTGCGTGCATGTGCTCTGCACCCCCACCATCTAGCCCTAGGCGATATCTCAAATTAGACCTCGCAATCCCATAATTTTAATTTAAATCGCGATAATCGTGATAAAATGACTGAATTTTGAAGATTAAAGTTGTCCAACAATATCTTTCCATTTTTAAACAAGATATCTTTTGCCATATGTTATTTTCAAGCTTTATTATTGGCCCTATTATGCTATTCCATGATTTATCTTATGTAAACAGCTATTGTAATAGGTAGCTATTACAGCAAGAAGTGTAGTTGTGGGCTACTTAAGTCCACATTCAATTACAATTCGTAAGTTTCAGTGCAGTGATTCAGGGTGACTTGAGCCCAACTTACAACAGTGAAATATTGGGCTCAACTTGGGACTGTTGGGACTTGAGCCCAACTTACAACAGTGAAATATTGGGCTCAAGTAACACATTTTGTAGGTTAGTTTGACATCTATTGAATACTTTATACTTAATGGTCAACGTTATATGCAACAAGTAAATGATTAGACAATTGGTTGTAGGGCTAATTAAACTTTTTAAAAATCCATATATGTACCAGGATGCTGAGCACTTATTGGCAGCGTGCACTGATGAAAGTTTCAGGAGTGAACAAAATAACTTTTTTACAGAGACAGGTCAGCCACCACAGAACCCCTAGTGGGCTATTCTATGAGCTAAAAAAACAGTTCCCACTCGAGATGGTTTTGCTATCTAATAGGAAACCGTGTTACTAAGACTTATATACTTTATTGCTCCCACTGACAAGAGCTACGATCATTTTTTTTTAAATTTTGGCTCAAGTTACCGTCAAGGGCTCAAGTATAGCCCTATATTATGGTAGATACCTAACAATTATTATGTCGTACAATATATAAATTTATTTCTAGTCACTGTGCCCTTCAATTTCTGTTTTCAATACAGACCATGAAGTCTAACAGTTTACTCAGGCCTTTTGAGAGTCTGTTAATAAAATTATTAACCGAAATCAAAGGTGTTACTAATACTGCCTAACCAGACTCAAGTCTTCAGTCTGGTGCACTGGGCTGATGTAAGATTGTTTCATTTTGTAAAAAGGCTGCAATAGACAAACACCCAGAAGATAGGAAAAGAATATATAAATAGTGCCTATTAATATCATCAACTGTTTCATTAGGCATCAATATTACACATTTGAAAAAGCCCACTTATTGTCTAAAACCCGGGGGTTTTTCTGGCGGGTTTTACCCGAGGGTTTTTTTTTACCGGGTAAAATCATGCCAACCCTGGTCACTGCACTCTATGCACAAACTCTTTACACAAGTCATAGTTTTCATGAATAAAAACTATTTTATTCAGGCGCAGCGGCTCAAATATACTTTTCTTGGCTGCAAGGGCGAGCCCATATATGTTGAAACTCCGTTCAATAGGTGTTCTGGTGGCGGGGATTCACACAAGGCCATTGATAGTAACGTTCCGACAACTCCCGGCGGCGGCCATTTTGGGGCTTGGAGCAGACAGCTGCTCTGATAAACAACTACACTTGATGCATTATAACAAACTCCCTTACTTGCTAATGAGCAGGTTTACATAAAAAATGCATCCGGAAGTCATAGAGATTGAACATTTCAATGTTTTGGGAAAGAAAAATGTACGAATAAGGACACAACCTTGCTGGTTGCAAACAAAACTGCGAGGAACAGCCTTCCCATGTTAAGCGAATTTGATCATAAAAATACCGATGAAACACGAGTGGAATAATAAAAATGGTACTAATGACTTTAATTCGAATTTGAAAACCAAACTGTCACCAGCAGTATTAGTTGTTAAATTTAAGTTATTTGCTTTGTACCGACAGTACAGACCACATATACTGCTAGCGACGACAGTAAGATGCGATGGAATATCATATCTTTTAAAATTGCAATGAAAATATGTAGGTTGATTTTAGGAAAAAATATGAACCTCCATAAACCGACCTTTTTGCATTGATTACCATAATTATCAACGACCAGAAATATAATCCAACCAATAGTTGAAATTCATAAAATCGACAAAATAAGGCTCTGAAAATTGATGATAAAGGACAAATACCAGGTTTCCATGTGAACTATATGAAATGTAAAGGATAACTTTGCAATTAGTGGCCAAATAGTAATCCTAGGAAGACTGAAGCCTGGTTGTAGAGGAAAGAGAAAGTTTTCAAATTATGATTTCCAATTGAAAATAAAAATTACCTCGCGTTAACTAACTTAGTTGATGTACTTAGCCCGATTGCAGATCTTTCACCAAGCACAGAAATCTTGACTATCCATGGCCTTGGGATGCACATGAACTAGCGCGCCGCAGTCACCAGCAATGGGAATTGACAACGGGGGTCTTTCCAGAACCTCAGTTAATATAATATATGTGGCGTCGAGCACCTTCGTCCCTTTCCATGGACAGCTTCCCAAAGTAACGCCATGCGAAGCTTGTTTTATGTGATCCGTACAACGTTTCGGCCATATACTTTGAAATGTGTTCTTTGACATCTTCCACAGGCATGCCGATGCTTCTCCGTAACAAGCACACACGAAAAACGGATGTTTATACACCAGACAGTGCTCTCAGAGCTTCTGTGCAGAACTCGAGTCGTCAATTCCTATGGTGTCTCAAATCGCTGAGACAATGGTATATTCTCAAGCATAGGGTTACTATAGGTCTATCATAAAAAAAGAGGACACTTCTTATAAAAAGGAGGACACTTCTTATTTTGTTATTTTTTCCACCATTTTAATCATAATCATCATTGTATTCATGTATTTCATTACTGTGTTTTGTACTTTTGTGCCATGAATATTTGGAAGATGAAGAAATCTCTGTTAACAGTTTTCGGTTTCCCAGCGAGTATTCATAAAAGCTTAAGCAGTCGAAGTGCTTAAAATTGGACTGAACACACACTACACCTTTCATGTTTTCTATTTTAAATCTGGTCCCGTCATTGGTCCTCTGTGCGTTGACAAGAGAAAACACACGTTCTGTAATAGCATTATGACAAGTCATAAAAAAAAGAATTTTCAATTATTAGAAGTTCAGAATGGTACACATAACTAGGTGACTGATTTAAATATGCACACCACACTTCACTTGCTGGTTGGGTTTGTTTTCTTTCATAATTTTTTTTTGCAAATTTTGTGAAATTACAAAATTTATCAAAACACATTGTGTCATTTAGTCTTACATTTGTTTTTTCATTAAGATATGTGATGCAGTTTTCAATGTCCTCCCAATTTCGAGTTCTTGAAAGCTGCATCCATTTGAGTGGTTCAAACTTTTGATATTGAACCATTTCTTGAATACTCCATAGTAGTTCTATACACAGCTTTTATCTCCTTGCAAGTGCTATCGCACTCATGTGAGTAACCTTCCTCTCTTTTTTGTTCAGTTATTTCCTTTATTTTTAAGGACTTAAAATTATTCTAGTATCTTCCCTCGAGAGTTTCTAAAGTGGCATCGAATATCCGGAAATTAGCATTCGAATTAATTGCATTAAATATTATTTCAATGCACTCTTTTCCCTTTTCCTACATCGTAAATTAGGAATAGTAGGGTGGAATTCGGAATACGAATCCACCGATCACATCACCTAATTCTGTACGCTTTCGGTGTCATTGATTAATTTCGTGACGCTCTGGAGAGTTTTCTCGTCGATGGCTCGGTACCTTAGGTACAGTAGCGGAAGAAATTAACGCAAAATTTTTCGCGCGCCAGAATGCGGAATTTTTGGGAACTTCTAGGAGCAGTACACACTCGAAAGACTGGCAACACTGAGGAAAATATCGTCTACCGAAAATATTTGAAATCCGCAATGGAACTCACATTTGTCGGAGCCTAGAACTTAGTCATCAATCGCCTCATTTTTGAGCTTTCGTCTCATATTATTCGCACATTCGGTCGCGGTGCATCGCTGTGTTTGTTTCAGCATGGTTATTACGTCGAATGATATCATTTATACACAAATACTGATTATAAAAAATATTCACTATCCCACCCAATTCAGTGTACTATCTGCTTAAATCTTCTACCCCCAAGGGATATTTATTGTGTTGACTTTCCGAGGATCTTTTTGAATGACGCGTACTGTGTCTGTTTCACCGAAATGATATAAATGGAGATTTATCCAAACCAAATGTCGATACAAAAAAGATTTAATTAAAATAAGTATAGTCTACGTGATGTAATTTTTCACGATTTTCCATTTGCAGATTGATGAAGTTCCTCAAACGGATATTGATTAAATTCAAAACGGATATTTATAAATGAATCGCTCTTGACCCAATATAAATCCGCCTTTAGTTCGTCAGAATAGGATTAAACTATGAAAATATACGTAAATATATATAATTTCACGATATAAAAATAAATGTGCTCGCATCGATACCGAATAATCGAGGCATATTTTCCCGATATTTCTTTCATCTTATCACAGGGAGCTTGGTGACGAGCTGTCCACTGTTAAGCTTTATCTAGTAAATGTAGGATATACGAATAAACATTCAGAAAAGTTTACCCAAATTAGGTGAAGTTATGGATAAATAACTATTACGTCTGACTGCATAATATCTTATATGCTTAGCTACAAGTTCGCCGTACATATAAAATTAACAAAAAGCCAATTAAAAGACTTCAGTTTGGAGTAAAATATCATTAATGAAATAAATTAATAGGTAACGGTTAATTTTGTAGCTGTCAGATGTATTTGGCTCGCTAAAGAGTGGTCCGTGTTCGATTTTTGATGAACGCAAATGTGTGTTAGATAAATTTCCTCATATTGGCGATATGAATGAATGTAATGTGCAGATGCAATGACTGGCTGATAATATGAAATTTTTAAAATACAAAAGAGATAAAATTTTCCGAATAAAAATAATTTTACTTGACCAGAAATTGAATGAAAAACTCAAAAATGTCTCGACCAGGGGTGGGATCACGGTTCTTTTCTTCTTATAGTCGTTATCGTCATCCAAAAGGCAAACCTCATTGGTAGGGCAATGCACAAGGTCCTGGGAGCGCACTCCACTGCTATGTAGCGCCCGATCT
The DNA here is from genome assembly GCA_963169105.1 of Ceriagrion tenellum. Taxonomy (NCBI): domain Eukaryota; kingdom Metazoa; phylum Arthropoda; class Insecta; order Odonata; family Coenagrionidae; genus Ceriagrion; species Ceriagrion tenellum. The sequence continues at coordinate 3,737,599 of OY720641.1, read as the reverse complement.
TTCTTGATGACGTTCACGTTTTCGAAATCATGAGCGTACTCGAACAATGTTATTATGAAGAACCATGATTGCGATTCAGGTTTGCACCCCAGTAACAACTACTGAGCTTTTTTATGTCAAGGCAAATTTAAGATGATGAGCGTTACTGTGAACTAAGTTACTCTTACAATGAGTGGTGGTATTGTCTACGAACATTTAAAATGACTATAGGGATAGGAAAAAGCATACTACTTGTGCCGAATTTTCAGCACAAATTTGGCCATAATTTCGCCGCGGACATTTTCGCTCGCGGACATCGAAGTGCGGTAGGGAGATTTCTAAGTGCGCACTGTCGGCGATATTGCGCATTGTCGGCGATATTGCGCGACAAGAACAAGGTGCTCTACATTTATAGTGAATTCGCATCTGGTGGCCTCTTTTCGGAACTTTGTGGCAAAAGTGATCCTCTACGCCACCGTCTCAACCAATGGCCGGACGAACAGTTCCCCTACTTCCCCCTTCTCCACTGATCCAGAGCTACCTCCCCTCCTTTGACTGCGCTGAGCGGACGTTTCATCGCAGCGGCTCTCTCCCCTGCCGGCCACCGAAGTGTGTACCTCGTCAGCAAGCGTCGTTCGTCAAGTTTTGGCGGCTAGCCTGCGGGTCTCATTGTCGTGTGATCATAGTTGTAATTTAGTATATTAAATATAGTGTGACTGTTGGAAATCATTCCGTATCGGTCATTTTTGACTCCTTCCCCACTGTGTCAATTCGTTTTTTCGCGACGTTCGTTGCAAAATAGTCTCCCGGGAATACAAACAGAAAGAAGTAGTTCTCGGATTACACCTCATCAGCCCAGACCATTCCAATTAAACGCCATTAGTTCCCCTCATGCATGTGTTTGGAGGCCGGCTACGTTAAGTCTGAGTTAAAGCAACGAGCAATCTTGGAGGACTCTTGAGGATCCCTAGAGGATTCCCCGTGGCGGTACAAAGCTCCACCAATACTAATCCATTCAAAATCGGAATGTAAGAAGGGCGCATTATACTGATTTGGGAAATAGTATGCCTTTAATAAGAGCTTCCTTTCCCCTTGTGTTGCAGGCGATACCTTTTCTGCCATAGATAATGTTTCGGACGCCAGGCGTTTAACTCACATGAAAGAAGTGGTATTTGACTTTTCTTACGCCCTTAAAAGCATTTGACGGGGGCTTCCGGTTTTTTCGAAGCGCGACGAGCCTTTTCTTTCTGGTGCAGCTAGTATTTGAAACCTGTGCGTTATTTACAACAAACCACCCCGACCATCACCACCCGGAACTTGGCCCAGGTTTACTGATGACTACTTCATTGAGACGAGCGTCGATAGACGAACAAGCAGAGCGGACAGCGCAAGCACAGTCGATAGACGAACAAGCAGAGCGGACAGCGCAAGCACAGATATTGTTCAAAGTTTTAGCGGCCTCTCCCAAAATTTTTGGAGGAAGAAAAGATCTTATTAGCCCTTAAGTATGCCTCATTTTTCTCCCAGGCGGAGGAATCAGATAGTAAGTTTGTAAAAGGCTAATAAATTTGATTATAAGGCTAATAAACCTCCACATTCTTTATGTAAATACCAGCATATTTCTCGATAATCAATTGCTGTGATCATGTGCACACATAACTCAAATTGAGAGAATTACGCATACATTTTAACCTTTTCCACTCGTTCTAAATAAAGCATTATAGTGTCCCTTTTCAACATCTGTTAAAATACATGACCACTGAGAGATTAAATTTATGACCCTGTAAAAAGTGTGTTAATATCTTCATGTGGGGCACTCACAACTTTAACTTCCATTAAAGCAATAATATTACGACACATTTGAAGAGGAATAGATTCTTTAGGAGCGTAGCCATCGTATAATCTTTGATGGTGCACATTCCTAATTTGCACTCCATTGGCTACTCTTCGGATTTATGAGGAGTATACAACTGACCATAGGGAAAATATCTAATCACTGCTTAGTCGCTACATGAAAAAGATGATTTTTAGTATTTTATCACTTTCACAGGGGAAGATACGCGATGCATTTTTGTCGGAGTATTACTTACGCGTGGGTATAAAAATGCTCCTCATAAAATTTAACTGCGTAATTTTAGCCAAACATTTTTCACTGCGAATATGTCAAAAGGTATTTAAGTGATTAATTAATTTACCTTATCCTCAAAGTATTATCCTCCATCCTATAAGTTGAACTGTTGAACTACACAGTTAATGTATTGCTCATAGCAAACATAGAAAACAATGCTGGGAAAGCTTCAAATCGGTATTTACAAGTTCGGTAGATAGAACCAAACTCTAATTCCGAATAAAAATAATTGCCTTCTTTACTAAATCATTTCAAAGTAATTTAAAGGTGAATGTAACATCAGGTAAGTTCACTAAATCGAACAACTGACACAATCAGAGATGCGGTCTATTCCCTCCTTCATGAATAGCTTTCCATTGAGTTGTGAATTGGCGAATGAGTGGATGTGAGCATCGTACGACAGACAGGACGTAGAAAACAAGTGGGGCCGAGTACCTGAGAATGGGAAGTAAACCTCTCATTCGACGACCAAGGAGACGGCTCTGATTCTTATACAAAACCCGAATATGCGTAAAACTCACACACTCATGGTTGAGGTCAATATTCATTCCCTGGGCCTTCCGCGGATTCCTGCGAAGTTTTGGCTGCAATAAAGTTACATCGCGTAGATTAATTATAAAGGCACTAAAAGAGGCCACGCCAGGATTTGAACCCCTGGCATTCTTGGCCGTAGACGAACGCTCTCCCTCCAGGCTACTTCATCGATCAAGAGAAATCCGCGTCCAGTGGTTCTTACTACACAAAAAAAAAGGGAATTCTGATATTTCCTTTGAAATCTGGACCAAATAAAATGTTCTGGATTTTAGAAAATAGTTTTCAGAAAGTAAATAATATTACGTTAGGAGGAATTAAGAAATTGAAGTATTTGAGACGATCTATATGCACGACGGCGGAAACTTACGTAGGATTTTAAGGTAGGTATTAGAAATACTTGTAGAGAAAAATTTTCTCCACATGGAAACCATTCTATTCAACAAGATTTCCCATAATTTAGCATGAAATTCACCGGATATTACGCCAAAATGTTAATTGTAATGCATCATATTTCTCGGAAGTAGTTTGAGGCCTATTAAAAAAATGTTCATCCACAGCTATTCCCTGCACGCGGAAATACGTTTTATTGCAAGTGAATTTGATCCGGAGAATAAAAAATTTTTAGGTCCCAACAAATAATGCTTTCATCGTATTGTTCCTTAAGTTTCAATCGAGAAAATTTTTTTAAACGGTCCAAAGCTCTAAAAATAATATGGTAAGCATCTCTACATAATCAACTACGACTTCGGAACCTCGACTGGGTGCGGGTCGAAGCAAGCTCATCACGTTTATAACTCCTAGACGATCTCGCGAACGTAAACCTTATTAGTATGACTATTTACATGACGCGTAAAATGGACATCCATTCATAGAGAGTTTGATTATTTCCGGTTTCCATATGCTGTCTCATTCGTCTCATTGTTGTCAAGTTGTCGAAGGAAAATCAATTTCAATTAGTTCCCGTGTACGCCGCATTTAGATGCCAATGAGTTTTGCGTTAATTTTTTCCGCCACTGTCCATAAATCTACTATCCAATGCCTAAAAGTATTATTTGCTGTATAAATCATCGTACTGGCGGAGAAAAAGGAGACGTAAGAACACGTACAGTTAGCCCAGAGACCTCTGCTATAAGGCTTGATAACTTAAACAGCGCAGCCTGTGGCCAAAAGTGGAACTTCAATTCTTTCGCTTCCATTGGCAACAGAGTCAAGATGGGATTTTTCCGTCCTTATGCAGTGTTCTTGGATTTAACAATTATTTTGCTTCACTTAGTTCATTCTCAAAGAATTTCTAAGTATCATAAGAATTGAACGTCGAGAAGAAAAATGAGATTTCAATGCTGGAAACATATGAATCAACCTCTTAATACAAGAAAAGTGTGATAACCACCTAGTTTTTGTATACCTAGTATAACAGCTGCTGGTATGTAACCTCCACAAAATCACCGAATTCCTTCAACTCCTCTGTGCGCAAAGTATAAATGGAAAAATATTGAATATTTTCAACACAATTGAATCTATGTCATTTTTTATTTACCCAAAATCAAAGCCATGCTGCACATAATTGTGCAGTGCATGCGCTGGACATCCCATTCCTACCAATTTGGAATTTAAACACTTTTTCGAGTGACTGAAGACATTATTCCCTGCAGCTCTTCCAATTCCACAAAAATTAACTTGCTTTTCATTCGTTATAACAATTGTGTACAGCATGGCTTTGATTTTGGGTAAATAAAAAATGGCGTAGATTCAATTGTGTTGAACATATTCAATTATTTTTCCATTTATACTTTGCGCTCAGAGGTGTTGAAGGAATTCGGTGATTTTGTGGAGGTTACATATCAGCAGCTGTTATACTATACAAAAACTAGGTGGTAAGAGACCCTGCGCACTTCAAAACAGATCTGGAGCAAAGTGGATGTGCGCTAAACAACAAAAGAACGTTAATAATGGCATCCGCGATTGTTGTCAAGTTTGTTGATTTTCATAGTAAAGGCGTCAAACATGCATATTATAAAGTTTATAAGCAATTAGAGACTTATAAAGCTAACGTTTTTAAACACTTATTTTGAACGAATTCAACAACTTCAAGTAAAACATGCGGCCATGACTGCTGTGCACCCACGAAAATCTACCTACCGGCAGGTTGCAAAACATTTCGCCTACGCACATCGTTCCATTCGACGTCGTTCGTGTGCGATTAAGTGCTCGTGTTCTGATGTGCGCTTAGTTCAACACCTCGAAAGGAAATCCCCCGAGAGAACAACCCAATAAGATAATCGTAACGATTGTAACTATAGTTACAATCGTTAGTATTATAATACCTGCTAAAATTCTAATACCGTTAGAATGCACTGTTATCACAGTCCAGGGACACCCTCTCCAGATGAAAAGATGTTCTTTGGTAATTTATCTGGATCACATGCTTTTCAAAAAGAATACCACCTTGCGTATCGCGAAAATTAAAAAAAAAAAAGAAATTTAGTAAGACAAAAATGGAATAATTGACAGCATTATCACCAGTGTGATCTTTGCATTTGTGGTCAAAAGTTCAACAGTTGCAACTTTACGACTTAGTAAATCGACTACATATTTTCGTGTTGAAAACGAGAATTTTTTCTCAGAGCTAAAAAAGTGGACATTTCGTAATTTTTCATAAAACCGCCCGGACATTTTTATTAACCTGAAAAAGAGGACATGTCCTGAAAAAAAGGACGCATGGTAGCCCTACTCAAGCACTAATGTATCACATACGAAAGGGACCGTGCGACTGAGTAGACGGAACTGAGGCAACTTCAACGTGGCATAGCGTTCTTTAGCGACTCACAGGTGATCTTCAAACAGTTAATTTGTAGGAAGTATCCACACGCTTATCCACCGCGTTGCCCCAACTGGGCCCGAAAATATCCGCTCATTTTCCCTATTGAAGCCACATTGCATGAGTTAATGTGTTTACTTTGTGGCATCTGTATTTCTGCGAGCCCACGGCGCTTGTTTGGCCCATCTTGATGTATGTGCTTGGACGATAGTAGATACTCTGGTGATATGCCTATGGGGCCATTCAAGTATTACGTAAGACGTTTTTGGGGGTGGGGGGAGGGGGGGGTTGGGATCATCTTACATTGCCTAATGTAGGGGGTGCAGGGGGCCTGGAATCTATTTACGTAAGATTTTTGTCCGTCTTGAACCATTGTATAATTTAGCTGTGAAATCGAGCATCCGCTCGTTAATGGAGTATTTTCCTTAATCCTCGCTACTCTGTCGCCTCACTGGCTTGCTAAATTACCGCCATACTCAACCAAAGCGAGTATGTAACGAGGAGTAGATACAAATATCTAACGTCTTAAGTAAGACTGATTGTGAGAAGGGGGAGGGTTGGGAAAATCTTACATTGTCTTGCATGGAGGGAGGGAGGTCTTTTGAAGTTAGTGTTTGAGATCATAAATGCTCGTATTTATTATTTTTATCTCTCACAAATATTGAGATAACATAAGTGATTAATTTACTAATTTTCCGGAGGATTTAACTGGTGGTGGAAGCCGGTAAGTTTTCAGCTATGCTACTTACATTGTCTTTCTCATTTACAACCATATATACTTTGAAGGATTTTATACATGTCCTACTCAATGTACTCAAACTCAATGTACGAATGCCAAAATGTTAATTTCTCTCGTAATTAATGGAACCATCTCGTAAAAATGCATTCATCCTCCCCCGCAAAATCGGAACGCGTTTTAATTTTTTGGGTCAATAGCCAATTTTCCTATTGATTGACGCTACAATGACTCTATTAGTGTTTTGCCGACAGCAAATATGATACGTGACGAATCCGCCTAAGAGAGTGACTGGCAATGGGGAACAGCGTGACTCAGTGTATTACACCGGGAAGACACAGAGGAAAAGGGCCCAGAAAGATGTGTGCTTTGCTAATGAGAAAGAATGGAAAAAGCAGAACAATCAGTGAAATATTTTCTGGATGTATTTGCAGAGAGCACTCCGTCACAACTTTTCTTGGTTTCGCTGAAGCTGGAGATAGTGAAAAGGACGATGAGGAAGAATAACAAGGTTGGAAGGATGATAAATTATTTCAAAAGCCGGTGTCCTACGGTAAATCTTGTCGTAAATTTATTCATGAATAATTCATTAATACTCTCAGTTACACGCATGTGCTTCGACCACCACCATCACGTTCTCGCAGTATCTCGCACCTCGAATATCATCCTAATATTTAATAAATAGGTAATTGTGCGAATTTCCACAGAGAAAAAATCATCCGCCTTGAGATGATTTTTTCTCTGTGGAAATTCGCACATTTGTGCATTGCGGGTGACTCCGTAAAAGTGAAACTCCGTGGCTAGTCCCGGATAGCTTAAAATTTGTCAAATAGGTAATTGTTTGATGTTTGGAAATGCGCTTGTGATGATGTTTGGAACAGCGCTTCTCGACGTACTCTTGCCGTTATGCTTTAAATAAAAAAGGGATTTGTAGACTATGCGAGATTTATTATAGTCAAAATGAACGATAGAATATTTTTTATCGACGAGAAGGAAATCCCTCCCTTCAAAATTTCTAAATAACTATATTTGAGGTTACTTTGGCATAGATTGACGATTTGTGTATTAGTACCTATAATTAATAGTACCGTACTTGATATTTTGAAAGCCTCAATTGTTCGCTCAGTACATTTTTGGCTTCACTCAGAGACTTACAGAGTGAGAGGATTACACCTGATTTCTTTATAATTTACGATATCTGGACGAACTACCTCCAAAAATAGGAAGCTCGACCGGATACAAGTAAATTATAACAGTTTTCGCGTATTACTAAGACCATTAGGAGTAATATAAATAATATTACTCGTAAAAATAACTTGAATCTGAGGAAAGTATCAGTAGGCCACACCATGAGTTGGGAACCTCACGCCATGTTTCGCCAAATGTCACTTAAAGAGCGGTAGTCTGGTGAAGCGCGCGCTCGCCTTGCGTGTGAAGGATCGTGGTTTACTCTCCATCGGAGAACTTTTTGGAGAACGAATTTTTTAAAGTCAAAACATTTTTTTAATGGCTCAGTAATTGTAATATTTTCTTTCACAGCGATGGATAGTCTTATCAGATCGTTATTGTTATCTCTAGTTTCGAACTTTGTCTACTGGGAAGATAGTTTCGGCGACTCTGGGCTGGGGAACTGCTACATAGGGATTCTGACGTGTTCCATCGTGAGCAAGCATATTTGCTCTTGCAATTCCTTGAGTTTATATGCATGGCTAAAGTAATTCCCGGGTAATTACAGCAATAGGCGTGTGCTATTCCATACCCTAGCTTAAAGGTCCCGCAAAAATATCTTCTCCGCGTGTTCTTTTCGTACAGAGAATACACTATTGATGACAGCACAAAAAATTCTCTTCTCGGCCGTCAGCCGATCAGTGCCCAATGCATGAAGTTTTCTTGCTCTTGTGACATTGGGTCCAACAGCTCACGAAACTCAATTCATGAATATGGAATTCATGAATAAATTTAAGAACAAAATTACCGTGGGATACCGGCTTAATGTGTTTCACATTGTGAAAAACTTGCGCTTTCTACTTGTGATTTTCAACTATTAAATATTACTTAAAGTTCTATATAGTTCTACCTCAAATTTACCGTCAAGCAAAATATTTTATTTGGGCAAAAAATAAACGAATGCTACCGTCCTAATTTCACATTTTTAGCTGGAAAACAAATTTTGTTTGTTTATACTTTCTAACTTACCCTCAGTTTAAAACAACCTGACCGAAGTATGTTATCCTGAGGATCGAACGCACGTCAGTAGACATGAAATCGCTCTAGTCCCAAGAAATTGAGCAAATTGTAATTTATATGGAAATATACCCATCCACTCGGCTACATTCTATTTGAGTTCGCACCCATTTCTTCCTGCGCACTCTGTGACTCTCTACAATGCCTCACCTATGGCCTGTTGGGCCAAACTCTGGTGCAAAATAAAACCTATCGAAACCTCGTACTTCGTTTGTTCGCTCAGCCAGGCAGCTGAGCGGATATACAAGACTTGCAGTGGGATGGGAGAGGAAAGATTGACAAGACGAACTAGCGTGGCAGGCGATTCGGCTCACGCCGCAGGATTACAACTTCCGCCCCCGGTTTGCAAGCTCTCGCTTATTACCGAGGACATGGAAGAGGTGGGAGGAAAGGATGGGTAGTGAAGGTTAGCGAAACCACTGCCCCTTCGAGACCGACACCAATGAGGCGAATTGAGGTCAAAAGGACCTCAAGGGCCTCCGCCTCCCCGAAGTGCTCGTTTTAGTTTGGTTCCCCCAAACAGCTGAGACGAGTAACCGTCGGCTCCGCTTTCGCTTGAGCCTACCGCACATCTCTGCGTGCCGAGAGAGCCTGTTGCCCAAATATTTGGGATAAGGTATCCCTCTGATTCGCTTTTTGGGTTGCCGCCGTGCGGTCTGCCGACTTACGTCATTGGAGTGAGGATCACCGGACCCAATGGAGGGTCAAAACGGACCAATTTTGGTCAAATGTGTGAGTACAACCCACTCCTCAATAGGTCCCGGCAACCCCTGAACTAGCGTGGCAGTGGAAATCAATCCAAAACGCATCGCCTCGAGCAATTTGTCAGTACTTTGTCGACTGTAAGACTTGGTATTAAAATCCATGTCGCGCCGCACAGCCGCCGTTAAAATGACCGGCGGTGCGCCGCAGTTTTTTCCTCGGCGGCGGCGGCGTGCCTTGCATGGCCGGCGGCGCGGCGCCCATCTCTAAATTGGAATGCAAGGCCGAATCTCCTGGGGCGGCTAATGTGGTGGTTTCCCGTTGTCCTCCGCATCGCAGATCCTTTACCGATTCCATGAACTTCTCTCTGGACCTTCTTAGAAGGACGATCGATCAAGATTTCGTTGGCTTCTAAGCCTGTAAATGGTGATAATTTGTTTCTACCTTTTAAAATTTTCCTACCTTGGTTGAGAAATACTTTTTCCCCTTTTTGATTGATATTCTTATTTTCGTGAATGGTTAAGTCTCCTCTGCATTCTGAATGTTTACATGCCACTGCAGCTACAAATGATACCTATTTATCACAGCTATTTATTCCAAACCCAGGTAAATCGTTATGTACATAGTTACCAGTGGTTACCAGCCGTCTGTCTGAGTTTCCCATTGCACTCGTCGTATACATCAAAAAAGGTCAACTTCTTTGGGAACAAAGTTTAAGAGTGAATTGTCCCGGAGATATTGTGTGATATTATTCGACGATGGCGTCCACACGGAAATCCACGATGGGACCCTCGACCGGCCCCGGTCCGAAGAGCTTCCTATTAAAGAGACGCACCAAGGCTGATTCCATGGATCCGATGGCCAGATTTTTAGGTGAATGAAGTTAATTGACATTTGTCAATGTCACTTACTTCCTTTGGCTTCTGCATTTTCTCTGTGTGATGGATAACTTTCACCATGTCATCATCATTGGTCGTTCAATCCAAAGATTGGTTGACTACAGTCCTCCACCGTTCCCTATCTAATGCTAGCTCTTTTACTTCCTGGTGGCTATTCTTATGTCTTTTCCTCTATTTTTGATCCATAACTTATTCCTGGGTCTTCCTCTGGGGACTTTTCTCTATTTTTTCCTTCAATTATATTCTTCACTAACCTATTGTGTCTCAGGGTGTGTCCTATCTATCTGCTTCTTCTTTACTGCATAATGTTCCACATGGTCCTTTCCTGTTGTACTATTCTATACGTTGTCATTTCTTATTTTTCCGTCCAATTTATCTCCAGCATCCTCCCCCAAGACCAAGTTTCGAACATTTCGTTTTCAGCTTTTCCAATGGTTCACATGCTTCCGATCTCTGGAGTGCCACGCTCTACACAAATGTTTTCACGTCCTGTTTCCTAGTTTTTAGTCCTATCTTCTTTAAACATAGCAGTTGTATTTTTACAATGAACGCTTTCTTAGCTTGGGCTATTATTCGCTTGATATCCGTTGTAATTGTTCTGTTCCACGTGATGGTACTTCCGATCTAGATGAAGGTATCCAACTGCTCCCCAGATAGCATTCAAACTTACGGAAAACTTGTCATAGAGTTGTCATAGGCTTGTCACGACTAAGTTGTCGTGGCAAGTTTGCATCAAGCTTGCTGTGGCAAGCTAATTCTAGCCTGAAAACTATCCGCAAGCTTGCATCAAGCTTGCTAGATATGTGAACACATACTTGCTGTAGACTTATCATATCACACCTGCAGCAGACTTTTCATGTCACACCTGCTGCAAACAGGACATTATGTATGGATACAAGTCCTGATGAGGAGAGCCACAATCATACGCAATAAACAATGTTCACAAGTGTGAGAAAAAATATATATGACTCAAAACAAAAGCATAAACACTCGTATCTGTCAGATATTTCGATGGTCACAGCGACCTTTCTCAACAAGAAGAGTGAACTGTGGTGAAGAGAGGAGACTAGGCGAGTGATGGTTAAACAGGGGAGGAGGGAATGGAGTGGAGTTTCTCATCTATGTAGATCGTGCAGGATGGTAAATATCAATTTCATTCTCCTTTTATTTATAATACATTACAGAAAATAATTACTCTCTGGAGATACTCTCGAAGAAGATGATGACAGGTTGCCCTAACAGTTTTTGCACTCGTTACTCCATCATTCATCCACTCATCATGGTTTTGTGCAAGACTATTTTGCTAATTTTGGTGACTAGTGGCATCATAGACTTGATTTCATTCTCTCACAATGGTATGTAAACCATGCATGTAGACAGAGAAATTCTTGTTCATTATGTTAGAAACCATTATAGAAAAAATAATCCTGAGGTCCAGTATCAGCATCTCATGGTGGCCTCACATCTTGAAAGGAATTTATTGTAGCAGGTAGCCATATAAGTGGGAAAGGATGACTCATTTTGTTTTAAGGAGAGCAATAGGCAAGATATGTTAGGCAGTTAATACATATATGTTTTGGTCATCGTCATGTCAACAGGGAGTATAATCAAAATTACTATTAGACCTGAAGCCCTCTCTCAGAGTAAACTACTAATAATTTCTTGTTTCGGTTTTGGGATTTTGTAATTATCGAATGTAAATATTTGTTGTACTCAAATAAACTTATTCACCGCATGAGGAATAGTTCTCCGGGGAGTTTGAAAATAGCGCTGTGGAAACTATTTTCCTTTTTGGACCGAAGATGGCAGAGCATATGTGGGGAAAAACAAATTAGAAACGATAATCCTTGCGGAACTTAGCTGAGCGCCATGCTGAATTCTTCCCTCGTCTTGATAATAATAGCTCCTTATAATGTTAATACTCTTACAGAAACATGTTTTCAAGCACGTTTAAAATTACCGAGAGCAGAGGAAACATCAAATTTAGATTTGGATGAGGAATCAAATGAAAGCAAACCTGGAAAACCTGATGACAGGCTCAGCAGCCTATCGGGATTCCGGGGACACACGGACCTACAGAATCGTCCGGCAAGCAAAAGAAAAAAAAACGCAAGAACAAAACGAAGATAGTCATCTTGCCTGGGGAGTCAGAGAGTGACGATGAGCCAGCCTTGTCAAGAGGGAATTCAAGAGGGAGGGCAAGAGAAAATTGAAGACTTGGGGCTAGAGAGAGTTGGAAATGGTAGGTGTGAAACTAGCTTCTTCTGCACATGATGAGACATGTTTGCAACAGGTGTAATATGGCAAGTATGAGTCATGAGTGATATGACAAATATGCGGCAGGTATGACACGACAAGTCTGCATCAGGTGTGACGCGACAAGTCTGCAGCAAGTTTGTAGACACGTAACTAGGAGGTTTGATTCAGGCTTGCAGCAAGTGTGCAGGCTTGTTATGACAAACTTTTTGCAAACTTGCAACTTTGCCGTGACAAACTTGTGGCAAGTGTGCAGCAAGTTTAGCATGCTATCTGTTTTATCTCCCTTCATTGTCAGTGTGACTTCTGCATTCAGCTTCCCTTTTCCGCATGCTAGGATTTCAGTGTTCGTCTTATTTATTTTCATGTTGTATTCTTGGAGTTCTTGGTCCATTGCGTATAGGGACATTTGAAGATCATGTTTATTTTATGCAATGACTCCGATGTCATCTGCGAAGCGGAGCACGTTTATCTCTTCTTAATCTTCATTCCGTTCAGTCCTATCTTAAGGTCTGATTACACGATACTTTAACCTGTACGTGTTCATGTACAAGTTCATGAACGAATGCATGACCCAAATAGAACAGGTTCTATTTCCCTGTTCACGCGTTCATACATTCGTATAAGTTGGTGTGGTGATGAATTTTCGCGTTCATTCACGCGTTGATGCATTCGCACATTAACTCGTACGGGTTGAAGTATCGCGTAACCAGGGCTTTATGCTTCTCCGATTGCTTCTTAGTAAATTCTGAACAGCGCTGGTGAGAGGTTGCATCCTTGTCTTACTCCTTGTTAATTTTAGCTTCTATTTGTCTTCCGCCCCTCATTCGCATTGTAGGGACTTGCTTCTTGCATAGCCAGTAGATTATTCTTATGCCGTCGCTATCGATTCCGAGTTTTTCCAGCAGCTCGAGCGTCTTTTTTCACTCAACAATGTCGGAGGCTTTAACCAGGTCCTCAAAAGCGGCATTCATTGGTTTATTCAAATGTATTGTTTTCTATACCATTATTTTCTGACAAAGTATGGCCTCCCTGGTACCTCTGTTCTTCGGAAATCCAAATTGGTTTTCCGAGAGGTTGTCTTCAATTTTCCTTTCCATCCATTAGCTTAATGGTCCATTTCTTTGCTATTTTTATTCTTTCTTTCTTATTTTTTCTTTCTTATTATACAGTTGAGCACCTTTAATCCGGCACGGTCGGGACTCGAGCGATGCCGGATTAGGGATTTTGCCGGACTACGGGTGCTGTGGTAGTAACCAGCATAATTATGGGGTCCGCGATATTTTGAATGCGGGAATTCGATAAATTATAACAACTTCAATTAAGTTTGAATAAATTCTGTATAATTCGACAAGTAATTCGGAAAAAAGAGAAATAAACTTCTTCTAAATTTACAAAAACAAAATCAGTCAACCGGTAGTCTCGCAAAACGGCTGAGTGAAAGGAATGCGTATAACATATAAACGTGTCGCTGGACATCAAAGAGTGTATACAGTAGATAAGTAAAAATTTTTCATCGCTTCCAGTTTTCCTTGCAATCCTTATTCCACTGTGTTTATTACGATTCAATGAGCTGTCTGTTGTCCACATCGCGCCGTCAACGCTCGGTACAAAGCAAACATGCGCGCGCCATGCAAGGTGAGACACTGTCCACTCCGTGACGTCACACACTTACCCAAAAATGTGTTCAATGGCAATATTACTTCATTGTTTCGCGAATGACGTGTTAATTACCGCCGTTTTTGCTATCTCATCAACGCCATTTCACGTTTCTCCCACCAGATGGTGCCGCATGAACGTCACATCTCACATATTTTGTTTAGAAAGTGCTGTCTTGTGAGCCAATGAGAGGTCATCAATCCACCGTTATCAATTTAGCAGTGGAGTGTGTTGTTGTGCTTACCCCAGGTACAGAAGGAGAATTTTGGCCTGGGCACAGTTTGGGGCACACTGCTCAAAATTAGGACAAAATAAAATTGAAATATTTTTGGATTAAAATTGGACTTGGTGTGACCCCTGGATGTTCGTATTAAACAATTATAGATATGAGAAGTGTATTGTTTCATGTTTAGAGGAAAATCTGTAGGTACTCATATTATTGAACCATTACTAAAAGTATGTATGTGCCATGAGGCTAGGTGTTATAATGGCACAGAATTTCCAAAACATAAAAAAGGTATGTTGCTTTTGTTCACAAACTCAGGCAAATCTGTGCTTTAACAAAAATGCTCCAAATGCACTTAATCTCATGGGAGGGAAAAAGGAGTATGATGCAGTGTTTGGTGCCCTGATGCAAATTACAGTCACAGTGCATAGATTTGAAACCTGGAATAAGATGATTTGAGGAGTATTCTGACGAACCAGAAAACTGGAGTGTCTTTTTCATGCCTATGTATGAGAATTCAAAGCCTCTTTGGTCATTGGAAGGCACTGTCCTCAGAGTGTCTGGCAGAGTCCTAAGTATTAACCCATCCAAGATATGATAAGACCTCAAACCACCTCCAAGCCCAAAGATCCACACCGTATCAAGGCAGAGGCTGGTGAATAATGGACACCCAATTCTTCAGCCTCCAGCCATGTGCTGAGTATATCAATCATCTCCAAGAAACTGGTGGACCTACCTTTGAAGATGTCTCCAAAGCCCAAAAGGAATTAAGATTCCACATAAACAATCTCGCCTGCTGCCACTGGTCATCGAGGGGGAAAGCCAGTTATTGATAGCCACCTCCTTAACTCAGGAGCAGCTCTCATTGCAGTTCCAATAGTTTTAACACACTTTCTGTTCACTCTAAACAGTTTTTAACGAGACAAACAGCTTTTCCTTATATTTTATGTAACCCATGGGTGTAATCTCTCTCTCATGGGTTTCAAATGCTTGTTTGTGATTGGTGGTGAATTATCAGACTGATTGAAAGATATGAGGGAATCTAACAAGCCGAATGGTTCCTGTTTCATAAAGTGATATGTGAGTTGGGGCCCATCAGATCACATCCTGTATTACAGAGCAAAGTCTTGTTTTTAGTTAACTAGCCATTGAAAAGATATCGGTTCAGATATTTAATCAAATATCTTATTTATCATGTAGGTTAGTAAGAAAACATATGATTGGAAAATTGTAAAGTGCAGCGCATAGTAATATAGGAATGAATTCACACATGTATATGCATGGGATTTGTTGTTACAGCTCCAATTGTGACAACTCCAACACAGTCTAGGCACCAGAATCCTGTGACTTTGCCATGGTTTTGATTTTGGATACAAATACTGGTATACTCGTGGAATATGTAGAATTAAGATATACATATTCCAAGGTCTACCTACTTCTAAACAGACATGAGATTGGCAAAGCTTGGGAACAAGAAAAATCACTCAGGTGACACAGCTCTAGAGCAACAGAACTCTAGAAGCATGTGTTCCTATGATGAAAGCATACCGTTCCATTATGAGAGTGACAGAACTTCACTGAAATGGTGCGGAGAGATGTGGAATGTTATTTTTCTCAGTGCTGTTATTTTGCATGATGAAATGAATACTGCTACAAAAGCAAAGGTTTTTAAGGCGCAACCCATCTCAACAAAAGGTTACTTGTGTGGTGCTGTACTGCTATGGTGGGTTGACTGCTTCCATTATGTTATCTTTTGCATAAGTTGCAAGTATGAAACTATTTTCTTGTAACTTACAATTTGTTGCTGGGTTTGCTCATTTTCCCAGTGTCAGTTAGAAATGTCTGTATAATAATCCAAAATAGAGTATCACTAATTTTTAAATAAACAATATCATGGCTGTTAATAGATTAATTCACCACTCAACTAAATTGATCATTTCATTGCAGCATCACCATTTGCAATGGAAAATTCACCTAAAGTTGCGAGGGCATTCAGTGTTTTTGATCCTGGTAACAGGAAACGAGTAGATGTGAAAGACATCCCTACTATTATTCGTGTACTAGGTTTGTAGAAATATATATTAAATAGTTATTGTTTGTAAGACTCAGGATATGCTCAATGCAATGAAAGTGATCTTCTAGATCACCCATTCCTCCTTTTAGAAAATGTTCTAAATTTCTTGTCCTCATCATAGGACTCTACGCAACTGATGCAGAAATAAAGGAAATTGTAGAGAAAACTGAAGACCCTGATTTTGAAAATTATGTGAAATTGGATCTATTCTTACCAGTAATGCTGAAGATGATGGAGGAAAAAAAGTGAGAATTATGCCCTTTCTAGTGCACAGAATGTCATTGAAAGTGATAAATTTTTATTTAAAATAATGCCATAAAATGAGGAAGCCAGCATATGATGCATTCTTTAGGAGTTGCTACTGCAACTACATATATAAACTAAACCAAAAATAAATTCTATGTTTTTTCAAATGATCTTAAAAATCCGGCTTCCAGGGATGGATTGCGTTAGCTATTGAAAGGCGAGAATGAGGCCCAACAAATTCCCTTAAATTAATGAACCGTTTTTTAATAGCCATTGATGCCAACTGAAGTACCATTTCTGAGGAATTATCTCATTTTAACTTCAATTTTCACATCATAAGCCATTTACTCAAAAACTAAGGGGCTAAGATGCATTCATTTTATTTTTAATCATTTATCAGGAGTTTCCACTTCCTATGTAGATTTCGGTGAAAATGGCATTGATATTTCATAGAGAACTAATTTTTATCCTTGTGTTTATCTTATTTTCCCATTCAACTGCAGGTAATTTCAGGTTTCATTTGCGAGAAAAATAGCGCGGAAAGGTAAAATTTTGTTATTCCAATCAAACAGGGATCTTCTATAAGGATCCAGAATATGAAATAAATGACATTTACATCCATTCTCTATGGATACACCTTAAATGGATGAGTAAAATGATGAATTTTCCATGTACAGTCAAACCTCCATATAGCGGACATGTATGGGACCAGAAAAATTGTCCGCTATTTAGAGGGGGCTGCTGTCCGGACAATTACGGCGCAGTTTGTTTGTGCTGTAACTGCATTGTTTAATAAAATTGTAAGAATTTTGATACCTTTCAACATTTTTTTAAATTTCATATATATTGAAACAATGCTCTTTTAGCATAAACATTCGTAATGAAAGTATTGTTAATTGTTGTCCTTGTAATGACTTTTGGAATCTTCATTATCATAAGCAAATTTTAAACAAATGTTGAAACAAAACTAAATACTGAAACAATACTTTTTTAGCATAAACATTCAAGAGAACCCATTTTTGCCTCAGAAATAAGCTCGTTTGTACTGAGGGATTGGTCTTCTGTGCATAAGCACTCACCTATTGTAGCATATTCCTCTTCTACTTCACCCAAAAAATTTTTCATTAGCATTTCCAGTTCTTCTTGGTCAGTTTCCGCTCTCTATCTTAGAATTACTGTCCTCCTCATTGTAATTGAATCCTGCCTTAATGAAGCAATTATGGACAGTTGCTCCCTGAACATCATTCACTGATGAAATAGTCCAAGGCTTCGAGAATAGTGATACTTTCTGATATTTCATTTGCTTCACTTTTTTCTTCAATTTTCGATAAAATATGGCTCAGTACCCTTTTTCTGTATTGGATTTTGAAGTTTTGCATCACCCCTTGATCCAAAGGCTGACAAAAAGATGTCATATTAAGAGGGAAAAAAGTAATTTCACATTTTCTAACTTAAAGTCCGGATGGGATGAAGCATTATCGAGGAACAAAATAACCTTTCTTTTCTCCCTGCCCATTTTCCGGTCGAACTCTGTAATCCAGTCAGTCATGGTGTCACAAGTCATCCATGCTTTCTTGTTCACATACCAGTGAACACCAAGATGGTTTACATTTATGTTCTTAAAGCATCGTGGTCTGAAGGATTTTCCAATCACCAGCGGCATTTCAAATACACTGATCAAATTTGTACATATGATGTGACTCTTTCTTTGGAAACTTTTCCACCTCAACACTTTTCATTCTTCAAACACATGGTTTTCCCCGGTAATGCACGAAAGAAAACTCCGGTCTCATCTCAGTTGAATGTTTCTTTCACTGTAAGTTTGACACAAACCTTTAGTTTAGACCTCCGACAATGCACAGTTTTCTCACTCACGGAAGCTGCATCCCCACACCCACTTTTGAATGATATGTTGTGGCGTAATCTAAATTTTTCAAGCCAGGTATTCAATCCCTTCAAGTCAGAGACACCCATTTATTTTGCAATTTCGATTACCTTTCCTTGGATTGATGGACCAGATATTGGAATATTGAATGAACGTGCTCTACAAAACCACTCGTAAGTGAGGCTATCAATTACCAGCCCGTCAGTTTTTGGAAACTGTCTCTTGATGTTTTCACTTTTGTTCTCAGCCCATTCTTTTCTTACTTTTAAGAATGTCACTTACTTGTGTCTTTCCAATGCCAAATTTCTCTGCAATTGCACGAATACTTAACACCTCTTCGTCTGACGCATGCATAATGTCAACTTTCTCACAAAAACACAGCCTTTTCCTTTTTTCAGCCATTGTGCAGTGCCATGAAATGCAAATACCTTTTGAAGGATGATGCCCAAGCAGTTTCGTATTCCTGGGTCTTCACCTATCACCTCATGAAATTTAAAGGAGAAACTGAGGCTATAGTGTTGGAAATCTGACTAACCTAGCGGGCCACAGTCATACATACCCCTCCTCTTCCCTTTAACACTCCGACTTTCCCGCTACTTTGTACAAAAGTTCGCCTACTTTGTAAGTGCCTGTGCCAGCGCTCATGATCCCCCTCTTTCTTTCTTCCTTCAATATCCGGATAGCGCAAAATATCTGCATTGTTTTCTATCGTTTGACCCCCGTGCCCGGCGTACTTCTGCAGTGCTCTTGGGTCTGTCTCTCTCCCTTACTATCCCACGTACCCAGGCGAGAGCCGCCCGTCTTTCGCGCCCGCTTGCAGGTCTTTTGTATCCAGGTGCCAGGTTGGGCCTCAGTCACCAAAACAGATGATTCAAAGTCAATTCTGTGGGAATTCCGTATCTCTGCCGGACTGAAGCATTCGCTTGGTAGGCACATAAAGCATGGGAATAGAAGTAGAGAGGTCCCCAATTAGCCTCCTCCATTTCTCTAACTTCCTTATCTACATCACCCTAAGGACTTCATCTTGCTTAGCTGCTCCAGAGCATCTTCCTTCCCTTTCAATTTATCTCTTCCCACAAAACCGTCTTCCCTCGGTAGTCAGCAGAACCCCATACTGATAATTCCACAACACCCACGGTAAGGAATGGGTGGCAATAAATAAAGGAAGGAGCACCAACCAGTAGACCAACAAGGTGTTTCTCCCAAATTGTTCAATGTTTTTTTCCTGGATAAGTACTTTGTAAGCAATAGGATTTCAAGAAATGGCGTGTTTTTGTTTGGATGAAGAGAAATTTTCACAGGATAGCACGTGATGTGTCCGTTATTGGAGGGCATTGGGGCAGAAAAATGCATTTTCTGCTGACTGCGTCCGTTATTAAAAGTGTCCGCTATTTGGAGGTGTTAGTTCCTTAAGGTTCAATGTTCTGCTGCCGGGACCTAAAAAACTGTCCGCTAATGGCAGGTGTCCGCTATTTGGAGGTGTCCGTTAAGGGAGGTTTGACTGTACTTAAACCTTGAGCCTTAAAAGCTTAGAGGGCTAGTGCTGGTTTTATTTATACAAAATGTAAAGTGTCTCTCTTTGTCGACGAATTTCCATGAGGTGATACAAACATTATATTAACTTGCTAACTTTTTTTTGTTTGCATAATGAAATAATAAATATTGAACATATAGAGTTGAGTAGAAGGGCAATTAAAATTAAATATGTTAAATATGTTTATGCATTCTTTCATTCAAACTTTGTTTGCTGCTCAAAATTTTGAAAACCTTGATAAATTTGCTCAAAATGTTGCTTTTTTGCTAAACCATCACCTTGATGACTGATAGCATCAATGAAGAATGAGTAATAATTAAAAAAAAGGTATTATGGCCTAAAATGGACCAATTGAGAATGATGATTAGCTTTTGGTGTAAGGAATCCATATTCTACGTAATGAAATATTAATATCGGATTTTCCTCGGAAAGGCAGAGACATGGAAGGTGGTGAAATATACGATAATCATACAGGCAAATGGGAAGTAGTATTATGTTGGTCAGTAGCATTCAATTTTTTTATAAAAGGCAACTCAGAATTATAATTTTAACTGCTGGAATTATGAGCAAATCAATTTACTACTAACTTAAGTAGAAAATACAGGTTTTGAGCTGGAAAAATGGAACTTTTGATATGTTGAGCATCTTTATTTAAAATATAGTACCAATAAAAAATACATATAATTATTATCGGCTGTGAGTTCATCATGCATCATTATGTAATGTGAGGACACGAACTGGTGCAAGTGGAACATATTATGTACTGGGGTAGTACACAAGAATAAAATGGGCATAGTAGCAATTACATGAAGAGAATGGTGTCGAGGAAGGAAGCATTTAGTAATAGAAGGGAGTTGACGACATGGACCATGCTTAAGGGTTAGAGGAAGAGGCTAGTGAAGAGCTTGATATGGGGTGTAGCATTATAGAGCAGAAAAATGGTTTGTGAGAAAGAATGACAAGAATAGACATCAAGTTTTCAAGATGTAGGTGTGGAGGAGGATGGAGAGGGCTGTGGAAGCTTCTGGATGAGATCAGGGTGTGGCTGGAATAAGTGAATAGGAGTGATGGGTTGCTAAAGGCTCTGATAGAGGGAAGAATGTTCGGCATGCTATGGGCAATTAAAAATCCAGAAGATTTTTACCTATTTACTTTTGTTAATAACTACCTTAGCTGGTAGATCACCTAGCATTGATGGGGTTTTTACTAATTAAACATATTCGCCTTTGGGTGTATTGGTACGGGGTGAAGATCCAGGGACAAATAATATCAGGGAAGCTTTGTGCATGGTTAACTTTACCTTAGGAGTACAGTGGAAGTGGATATTACCCCCAAAAGGGGAAAAGGCTAGAATTCAAAGTGTCAGTGTATCAACCACTCAGACAGATTCATATAAACGGTAAAAGATTTGATCTTAGGTTTATTCAACTGGATTTTTATATCAACTA
This sequence comes from Ceriagrion tenellum, assembly GCA_963169105.1. Taxonomy (NCBI): domain Eukaryota; kingdom Metazoa; phylum Arthropoda; class Insecta; order Odonata; family Coenagrionidae; genus Ceriagrion; species Ceriagrion tenellum. The sequence continues at coordinate 3,716,231 of OY720641.1, read as the reverse complement.
GGGAGTTTTACCACATGATAATTAACCATTGCCAATGTACTTAGAACAATTAGGAGTATGGCTCCCAAAATGAGCTACCATCAGGCTTTTAAACTTTAAAGGATAAATTCGTGCTCAACAGTGACCACTTTTAGGAGTGCAAAACCATACTCTTCACACTTTTTGAACAGTGAGTGCCCCTGCAATAGGCTTATCCCTACCTTCATTACAGGAGTAAGCTATGTTTTCTCACCAAAACCTCCTTCATTTCTCTTGATATATTTTATCTGTTTTGAACAATTTATGACCTTCTCCTACCATCTCCCTAAAAATATCCAAATCACAGTGAATGATCCATGCTAACGTTATGGTGCATTGTCACATGCATGGTTACGAAGATATATATATAATATGAGATGAAATTCACCATGATTAAATTACTTGACAAGGATTTGAACCAAAATCTCTCAACTGCCAATCAAATGTGTTTGACATTTGCTCTATTAAGCCATCTTAGCGTTAATTAATGATGAATTTCAGTGTAGCATATATCGTTTACATGTATACCAACTAAATGTTCTAGTCTCAAGTAGTATATGAGTCCACGTATAGTATAGTAGTCACAGAGGATTAACCTAATGTTGTCATTTTAGAATGATGACCTTCGATAATTTCCAAATCATAAATAATGTACAAATGATAATTTTCTCTGCTTCGTTTATGAATTCTCTGATAAACGTACAGTCACGGGGTGACTAGGAATTTGTTCCATGAGCAAAACCTGTCTGAAGAGCCCTCATGGTCATGTGGCCTAGAAGGAGCATGGAGATTATGGCATATATGTTGCAAAAAAAAGGCTATGTGGATCCTGAATAGCTCTGGACCCCATGAGCACTGCAGGCCTATATTAGAAACTTGCACATAGTAACCATCTACAGTCTGCACTTCGCAGCCTTAAGCACATAAAATGAAACCTTAACACGTACTTAATTAGATCTTCAGTCCACTCACATGACACAAGATCTAAAAACAATCTTGATATCAATCACTGTAGATTATCCAAGACTTACAATCAATCCGACAACTTGGCAAAAAAACTATTTAACAAGTTGCCTAGCAGTGCCAGCTCAGTAAGCTGTACCAAATTCAAGAGTGTAACTGAAAAATGGTTATGTGCTAACCCTCTATATTCCATTAATGAGTATTTTGAGCTGAAATTTGAATCCATTGTATTTTAAATGTGCTTATTATTATGCTTATACTAAATGATTATGTATGACAAAACCTATACAAATGTATTTTGTCTTTTGGTGAATAATAAATTGAATTGAATTACATATATGCCAGAGCCTTAGGTGGTACATTAAAAGGAACCAGTTTTAGTAGCGATTGAATGGGTCCTGGATATGCACAGCCATTTGTGTACTTGTTGTGGAGGGAGCTGCAATAATACGACTCATTTGTTCAAGAGTAACAAGCCAACTTACATTTTATTAGAAGCTATGAAAATACATAGGTGGCAGACGCCATCTGTTGAGCATATAGTAAAACATATATAAAGCTCCATATACAACATCTCCCCTTTCCAAACAAACAATTTGGAAAGCTATGAACAACAAACACATATAAGAATCATTCAAGGCATCTTGAGGTTAATGAGCATAAAAGTATACCCCATCAACAGAACAGTTAATTTGGTATTGGATTCAAGAACAATTAATTTGAAATTAACCAGCATACAACAACATACAAAAACATACAAAACAGCATACAATTCAATGGCATATCGAATAAATCTACACCACCAAAAGAACAATTGATAATACCATACACAGAAATGACAAATAGTGACCATATCAATTCTAATCCTTATACTTTGGATTAGCTTTTACCACTCTTCCTGATTTGGTACAGTAATTGTCAAGATTATTTAAAAATTGATTCTCAGGAATATTTGATGCAGTTTCAGGAGGTAAATTTACTTCTGGGATAGGTGGTACCTCAGCCCGATCAGGCAACCGGTGTATAGCACTCTTTAGATATGGCTTACTATTTGAATCAACAATGTCATATGACCTGGGCTCATTTCTTACATTAGTTATCGACCCTGGAGCCCATACAGAACTGGGCTGCTTTTGAAACCATATGTTCTCTCCTTTCTTATAATTGTTCACTGGTTTGGCATGTTGATCATACCAGTTTTTGACTTTGTGTTCATTTATTCTTATTTGATGCCGGGCATTCTTTAAATTAACCTCTGTCATAAGTAATTTAAATGAACAAGGAATATTAGTTCTTAAACATATAGACATTAACATTTGTGCTGGAGAGGGTGTGTTACCCCTTGGAGTGTTACGAAGATGTAGCAGAGCCAAATATGGGTCATCCCCTGAGTCAATAGATTTTTTAAAGAGGTTTTTTATTCTTTTTACTGCTGATTCTGCCATACCATTAGAATTAGGAAGGTTGGGGCTAGAGATGATATGCTTAATTTCCCATGAATTAACAAACTGTCGAAAATCAGTTGAAATTAAATATGAGGCTCTATCTGTATAGTGTTTATTAGGAATTCCGAAACGACTAAATATGGACTTTAACTTGTTCACTATACTTTCACTGTTGACATCAGGTAAAAAAGGTACTTCTATAAAGTTGGATAAATAGTCTACTACCACTAGATACTGTTTCTTTTGAAATTCAAATACATCCGATGCCACCATTTCCCATGGTAACTTGGGAACTTCTCGAATAATTAGTGGAGCTCTAGTCTGGCTATCTTTAAATTTTTGACATGTTTCACAAGAGTTCACAAAGCTTTCAATATGCTTACTCATATTAAACCAAAATAAACAGGACCTTGCTCTCTCCTTAAAATGAACAATACCAGGATGTCCGACATGAAGTTTCTTCAAAAAGATATTAATTAAATTTTTAGGTAATACAATCAAATTATTTTTAAATATTACTTGTTTCACCACATACAATTGTTCCTTAAAATCAAAATATGGTCTGATTTCAGACTTAACATAACTTTTTAACCTTGGCCACCCATTGAGAATGTAATGTTTCAATAAGTTGAGCTCTTTGTCCTTGATGGACTCTTCTACTATTAAGTCCCAGTTAGTCTTTGTCAATGTAAGATTATTTAATAATAAATTTATCTGTACATCCAACTCAGAGTCATAATCACATTCAAAATCAACACTTCTTTCACTGAAATCTCTGGACAAGGTGTCTGCAATTAATAAATCTTTACCAGGTTTATACTGTAACCTAATTTTATAAGGCTGCAGTCTCAGAATCATACGTTGCAACCTAATTGTTACCTTTTCTAATGGTTTATCAAAGATTGAAATTAATGGCTTGCATGGGCGTAGCCAGGGAATTTGGCTGAGGGGGGGGGGTGGGGGGGCATGGGACCACCCACCTTCCGGGGGGTACCCCCACTTCAAGAGGGGGTGTTTCTCCCCCAGAAATGTTTGAAATTGAACCTTCTCAGAACTGAAATTTAGCCTAATTGCTGATGACATTTTTGTAAAATACTGAAAGGGATTGTTGTAGGCCAGAAAATGATCACACCGAGTTGGAAAATAAAATAGCTTTTACTTTCAATGAGGATTCACACATTTTCAGAGGGATCATAGTAAACTTTGGGATGGTTATCTGCTAATAAATTAAATACGACTTCAATATTAATTTAACGTGAAAACAAAGAAAAGAAACAAAATATTTGGTTTAAAGGAATTTTATTTTTTTTTGACAAAAATGTTCAATGATGGTAGTGCTGGGAACCCTTTCTTTAACAAGTTTTTTTTCGATGTGAAGAATGGATAGATTTGAAAATCTTGATTGACCGGTTGTAGTCCGAATCCATGACTTGATTCTTTGCATGACTGAAAAACTTCTTTCACATCCACCCGAGCTGACGGGCAGGCCAATTGCTACTTGGAGAAGTCTGTAAACATTCGGCATGATATCTTCATTTATTTCTGCTCTGACATTTTTAAGTTTGGCCTCTAGTTCCTTGTTATTTAATAATTTTCTCAATACTGTACCCTCGGCATTTAAGGAGTGGGTATCAATATTCAAAATTTCTTTGTAATTATTAATGAAATCTTCAGCTTCAGTCAAGTTCAACTGAGTAAAGGCATCCGCTGCCTTTGCCAGGGGAACAGACTCAAACCTGTGCTGAAAATGTGAAATAACGTTATCCAAAACCCTCTTGTACACATTGATTTTCCAGTAATCTCGAGTGTTGGGGTTGGTGAAAGATGGTAGGTCGGTCAGCTGGCTTTTTCCTACGGTAGTTTCAACATTGTAATCGCTCATTTTTGCGGGCGGCTGCTGCCTTCTTTTCTTTGAGACAGACACAGGCTCTAGCAAAATGTCGTTATTGTTCGCAAATTGTACTATCTCGGCCCATAAACCATCAAAATTATTTCTGCTCTCTGCCAAAGTAGTTTGGATGCTGGCAATAACTGAACTTGCTCTCCCGAGCGTCGCATCCGGGCCTTGCAAATACTTACTCAGCACGTGAGAAGATTAACAACGAATTCAGGTTGTACGATAGATCTCAACAAACCGATTGCCTCCACCATACCCCCATCTCGTGCAGCGTTGATTTCCTCCTCAAGGGCTTCCTTGATTGCGTTGAAGTTATTTTTTACAACGTTACAATTTGTGTAATGGCAGCACCATCTTGTACTACTTAAGCTCCCCATTTCTTTCCCACCCTTAATGCCTAGCTTCTTTTGAATCCCTGCTAAGATGGCATGATTACCAGGTTGTGAATAGTGCATATGGAGGGCTTCAAGAGTATTGAAGAAAATGTAAGCTGACTGGATATCGTTGCAGGAATACACAACGGCCAAATTTACTTTGTGAGCTAAGCAGTGGATATAAATTGCCTGTGGGTGTATCTCTTTCATTTTCACCTGGAGACCTGCGTTCTTTCCTGACATTACGCTGGCACCATCGTATGATTGTCCAATCATTGGTATATCGTCCAAGCTGTATTTAGTTAAAAAATCTTGAATCATTTGGCTTAGCGACTCGGAATCTCTTGCTGTGGAACAATTTAAGAAACCGAGAAACCTTTCGATGGGCTCCAATCCTCTTACGTACCTCAAAACTACTGACAACTGTTCTTCTTTGTAACATGTGGCTTCATCAACCATCAATGAATAAAACCCACACTCCCGCACTTCCTTTACAATTTCTTGAAGAGTTAGACCGGCTGCAACTTCTATTATTTCGTTCTGAACCGTTGGGCTGCAGTAGTTAAGGCACTGCTCAAAATGTTTGGCAAAAAAGTCATCATACTTCGCAAAAAGCTTACACAATTCAACAAAGTTTCCCCTATTCTGAGATTCAGAGCTCTCATCATGTCCTCTCAGTGGCATGCCTTGACAATTGAGATAGGAAATGATGCCAGCTACTTCTGTCAAGTAACGTTTTTTCTCTTCAATCTCTTCTTTACTCTGATTTACGACTCTCGCGTGTACAGTACCAGATGCGTTAGCCATTTGTTACCTCAGATACTTTTGATGACAATCCAAATGAGATCCTGATTTTTCGTGTTTTTCGATCGCACTTCACTTTTTTTCACTCGATTGTCGGCAAACCGTTCCTCGTGCTGGATTAAAACTTTTACATAAAAGTTCCTCATACTATTTTCTTCGTAACAGTGCTCATGTTTTTGTGGTTAATTGAGCTAAAATGTTGTTATACTGATGTAAATATCTCAAGGATAAAAAATTGAATTTTTGCAAGGTAAAAAGTAGCCGCCTGCTAACTTACGTATTTTACATTGTAGGTCCATTAATGCTGCATATGAAATGTGAATAAAAGTATAAAGTTGTTTTTAGTGCTTAAATCATTTCTTTATCTCAATCGTGAAGGGAGTTACAACGTTTTGATCTTAATAAAAATGATTACGGCGCCGTCGTGGCGCGATGTTTGCTCAGTCTGCAAGTGAAGACAGGAGGCAATTAGCAACGGCAGCATCATATATCATAGTTGAGGTGTTTTGTGACTTGACTAAATTGCTTCGAGAGAAATAAAGAACCTTATCTGCAGGATGAAACCCTCACGTCATCCCGATTCCCTGTCACAAGACACCGGCGTCATTTCATTTGGAAACTTACCTTTTCACTCCGCGCGTTATCACGTAATCCGCAAGATGCACCGGTTTGCTGTCACAGGGAGCGCCGCGGGAACCACGCTTTTAACACCACACTCACCACAGTGGCTGAAGAAAAAACTGGTCAACTGGCGCCAGCACTCCAGCACAGCGCGGCTTGTCTGTCAATGTAAACAAACAACAATCCTGTCGATGCTTGTTGAGGCGGGCGAGCCGGCGCGCTGGGTGGAATGGTGAGGTGAGGTGGCAAGGGAGGGGGAAGAAACTGCCAGGCAAGCGCGCTGCCGGGCAGAGACTAGAGGTCCTACATATAGTAACTCTTCTGAAACGAGTGCCGAGCACCTCAGCTACACCGCTGGAGCCAGAAGAAGCAGACGAACAAAGCAGCAGTGCCTGTCCGCGGCGCACATTTTCAAACTTCGCAGTGCTGCCCCGGCTGCTTCAGTGTAAATTGTAGCTTACCTTCGGCCAAAATATAGAACCAAAGGGACCACTCCGCCGTGCTGTGGCTCGGCCGCAGGCGCGCGGTTGCCAGCGCTGTGTGAAGCGTGGCCACCACAATTTCGATTTGTCAAATTTTTCTGGGGGGGGCCGGGCCCCCCCAGGGACCCCCTAGCTACGCCCATGATGGCTTGTGATCTGTCTCAACCAATGTTTCTTTCCCATATATATCTTGGCGAAATTTTGCACAGCCGAACACTATTGCGAGCATTTCTTTTTCAATCTGAGCATACCTTGTTTGAGCATGAGTTAATTCCCTTGATGCATAAGCAATTGGTTGTCCTTTCTGTAGCAAAACTGCCCCAAGCCCTGTAGAACTGGCATCTACCGATAATATCAGATTTTCTTTAGGGTTAAAGTAAGTCAATACTGGGGATTTTATTAACTGATTCTTTAAGTAATTAAATGAATCCTCCAAATTTTAAGTCCACATAAAATACAATCACTTTTTAACACATTTGTTTAGGGTGCACTATGGCAAGAATAATTAGGGATGAATTTTGATAAATAATTAAACATCCCCAGCACACGCTGCAAGGCTTTCTTATCTTTTGGATAGGACATTTCTTTAATAGCTTTGACTTTATTTTCATCCACTTTTAAACCCTCAGCTGTAAATTTATGTCCTAAAAATAAGACTTCATCAACATTGACCTTGCCCTTGTCCTAATTAAATTTGACACCATTTTCTTTAGCTCTTGCCAATACCTTATTCACCCGTTTTTGCAGTTCACCTTTGGAGGTTGCCCAAATTAATATATCATCTTGGAATGTTACTGTTCCCTCTAGATCATCAAACGTTTGTGAAATAACCCTATGAAACATTTCTGGAGCACAGCATAGACCAAATGGTAATCTATTGAACTTAAAGCGCCCGAATGGACTAGAAAAAGTACACAATTTGGAACTACGATCATCTAGTGGTAGTTACCAAAATCCAGACAATGCATCTAATTTTGCAAAGATTTTTGCTCCAGTCATTTTTGCACTTATTTCATCAAATGTAGGAAAGTCATAGTGAGCCCTTTTCATGGCCTTGTTCAATGGACGAGGATCTATGCAAATGCGCAAGCTACCTTTTTTTTTAACATTAACCACCTGACTTACTCATTCTGTTGGCTGTGTGATGGGTTCAGTTATTCCCATTTTGCACATAGAATTCAGTTCCTTTTTTACCTTATCCCGACAAAATCAAATCAAAAATCATTCCGACCTTACCATCAAACAAGTCTCTATACTCTCTATCAATTGTTTCCAGAACATTGACTGATTTGATAGGATTTAAAGCAACACTGGTTTCTAGTCCTAACAGATTGACATGTCCGTCTTTAACAATATAAAAGTCAATCAGGTGATATTGCTTATTGAGTTTACACTTACTTTTACAGATTCCCACCACCGGTACTTCATCCTTTGTAAAGGATGTAATTACCACATCTGTGCTCCGCAACATATCAGGATTTATCACAATCTTCAAAAATTCATTTTCATTCAAGACATTACACTGAGCACCACTATCAATTTTAAAATTTACCCGATGGTCATTAATAATCAAACATACCTGCCAGCCTTTCTTAGATTGACTTGACTCCCTCTTCATTAATAACATCAGTAACCAAATTATTTAGACTGAAATTTTCACTCTCACTATCATCATCACATTCTTCTTCTTCAATTGCATGAACCATTTTGCGATTACTTCCACTTTCTCTGTAACACATTCTAGCAAAATGACCAATTAACTGACATCTATTACACTTTTGCTTAAAAGCTGGACACTTGCCAAATTCGTGCGAGTATCCACACTTGCCACACACACTTCGTCCCTGGTACATACTTTTAACTGATGACCTTGATCTGGGCGCCGTCGTCTCCCTTGAATCAGCTGTTCGTCTGGCTGAGGACTGTGCCGGAAGTTCTCTGCTGCCTCGACGCGTTGAGCGCTGTACCATGACCACCGAGTCTACTCTCTCAGTATTCTCGGTGGTCATGGCTGGCCCCGACCTCGCTCCCTGGCACCCATCCAGTCAACTTCAATGGCAACCTTTGTCTCTTGAATGAACTGGGATTGCCGTGTAGCCATCTCTTTGGCTCTACAAATATTCAAAGCTGTGGTTGAGTCTAAATTTTCAGTTTTCAGCAGAAGCTCCCTGCGTTGGCATCTTTGATCCCGCTCACGAATACGTCTTTTACTAGGCTGTCGCGAATGTTTCCGAGATCACACGACTGGCTCAGGTTCCTCAGCACAGCCATGTACTGTTCATATGATTCACTATCAGCCTGCTTTCGATTTAAGAGTACGTATCGTTCATACGTGACATTAACTGTCGGCACAAAGTAATCGTCAAATTTTTTGATGACCACGGAAAGCTTCTTACTGTCACTTTCTGAGAGATGAAATGAGTTAAAAATCTCTAATCACTTGTCTTTCAAGGAGTGTAATAGCAGTGCAACCTTCCTTTGTTCCGTAACTACCTCCTCTAAATAGACTTTGCAATATAATGTGAATGCCATTTTAAATTTCTGCCAGTTCACTGCCAGATTTCCGGAGAAATCCATTTCTCGCGGAGCTATCAATAAACTTTTCGCCATCCTAAAGCAATTTCTAACACACGGGGTTCTTTTGCACTTTTACCGCTGCCACCATGTTGTGGAGGGAGCTGCAATAATACGACTCATTCGTTCAAGAGCAAAGAGTACTAACCTTACTTCAAGAGTAACAAGCCAACTGACGTTTTATTAGAAGCTATGGAAATACCAAAGATAATAGAAATAGTCCGTGGGAAATACATAGATGGCAGACGCCATCTGTTGAACATATAGTAAAACATATATATAGCTCCATATACAGCAGTACTCAAAGGAAATTGTTGCTTGTCATTTAAATACCTTCAATTCTGATGACAGGAATGCCAGGTTTTCAATGTTTAACTCAGTGACCAGAGTATGGAATTCTAGGTGCATGAGGAATGTAAGAACAATTTTTCATCAACTCAAATGTATTTGCTGGAAAGCTGTACAACAAATGTGCTGATTAAGCCGATAGATGGGTAAATTACCATAATTTTAAGGCAAATTACCGTGGTGAATTATGGTAATTATTGAATATTACCATATTTTCCATTTATTTTATATTTTCAGCATTTAATTGCAAACGATGAATTTGATAGGAGAGTCAATAGCTATAATTAGGAATTAATGGCATTAACACCATTATTTTTGCTACATTAATGGAGTAGAAATAAAAAATGTAAAATTAAATATAGCAGCACACACACAATTTGCCTTTCTTTTGACATGGTATGAGAAATTATTGTTCAAATCATTCAAACAATAGCCCCACAAGTTTTCCACGAGTGAAAATATTCCACAAAAGAGTCATATGAGCCTCAATTTATATGTCGGTCCTTTGTACATGCTGACTGATGTACCCCTCTCAGTATTCCCCACCCGGAGATCCGATTGGGGAACTATTTTATCTCCAGAATATTTTACTGGGAGGGATCCCATCATGTCATATATAGTATGAAGGCAGGGCTGCATCTTCTAGGGAGACTAATTTGGTGGTTTCCCTATTGCCTTCCACATCGCAGTATCCCAGCTGTTTCTGTGAACTTCACTCTCGCCCAAAGCTATGGCTGTTGATACCTGTCCGTCAATCAATGCTTTCTGCTGAGACCTCTCAGTAGTGGGGTCAAATTTGGGTTACTTGCAAAATATTTAAGGCCCTCCCCTCCCCGCGTGCCACACTGTTCTCCTTTGCCCTATTACTATAGTTTTTTTATGTTAATCTTTACCTACTTAACTCATGCTCTCCGGTAGATTAAACCTCATATCAAGATGCAAAGGAAAAAACAAAAAATTAAATACTGAGTGAAACTAAATATAATGATTACAAATAGTATATAAAGTATGAAAAGCAAATTATTACAAATAAAAGAGGCATTATTCTAGCAAATACAAAATACACAATTGTAACATTTGCTTCAACACTATATTATAAAAGAAACTTGTTAAAAGTATATTTGTACATTGTGCAATGCAGACGCAGTCAGAATGCAGTAGTTAGTAGTTGGATCGTTAAAACAAATTGATCTATTTTCATATTAAATGCTAATAATTTTGTGTGGTGATTTCAATAAATAATAAAGTAATAATAAACAATAAAGTAAAATGAGTAAATCATTAACATATCTTCCACGGACCTCTCTTCAATGATGAGTGACTAAACCACTGATTCATAACATTGATACTAGCACTGCCACATAACCTCTAAGTACAGTGTAACAACCCAATACCTATTGCTGACTGGACTGACCGAACAGCGGCAGCGGTGGTGGTTGTGGTGGGGGTGGCAGTGGTGCTCGTTGGCAGGTGTCGACCAGGGGGACCAGCTGGCCTGATGGTGCCGGCACGGCATCAGTCGCGACAATTCGACATACCGCCTTGACCCCAGAGCTGTCGGCTGTTGCCTCGCGTGTAAATACGATTGAGTCCCGGAATCGACCACTTTCGGTCCTTGTGACGAAATATACTATTCAGTATTCAGTTTACATATTTTTCTGAACTTTCCTCCCCAAAATTTGTCGCCCCCAAAATTCTGCCGCCCTAGGCTATAGCCCTTTAAGCCCATATGTAAATCCAGCTCTGTTGAAGGTGTAACTTTGTGGAAGATAGTCACAGACGTGACGAAAAAGTATGTTAGTATATTCCACACTTTAAATGTTTATTGCTGACCCAGGTTTCGACTGCACAGTAATCATTATCCAGGTTGTCATTATCAATTGCTCTGTAGTTGAAATGGTGGGCATTAAACATTTAAAATGCTGAATATAATAAGATATTTTTCGTCTCATGTTAACATTCAAAAGTTGGTTGGCTGGCCAGGAAAAATTTCTCTCTGTCGCATAGTCCTGAACCTTGGTCAAATACACTAAAACTGGTCCAAACGGGACCCTATATCTTTATGTGATATATGTTTATAATTACTATTATCCGATTTCCTTGATGTGTGCCATCAATGCCTTCTGCTGCCTCTCACTAGTGGGGTCAAATTCCGGTAGTGTGCAAAAGTTGGTTGTCAAGCCAGGAAAATTTATTCCGTCACGTGGACTCAAACCTCAACCCTCAAAATGGGGGTTGAACAATCTACCACTGGTCTAAACTGGACCCCTATTTAAGTCTTAATGAAATAAAAATAGATCTGGTTTGAAAGAATATGTTTCGAATATACAAGTATGAAAGATATCTGAAATGTTAGTGATTATTCTGGAAAATTACAGTAATTTTTAGGGATTGTAGTAAATTACGAAAAATACCTTATTAATTTATGAAACTTGTCGTGGGAATTATCTTAATGGCCCATCCCTGATTAAGCCAAATATTTCAACGATTCCCAAAGTTTCTGAAGGACTAAAATGCATTTTCCCGGTTATCCAGGCCATAATAATGAATAATGAAAGTCCTATGGGAATTAATTATTTTATGAATCAATTTTTCTCCATTGACTGGATCTAAAGAGTAGAACAGAGGGTATCAAGGAAGGCAATAAAGAATTACATCAAAATGTGAAAAATTTCCAAGCATTGCCATGGTAAAATATTGTAATTTACCTCAAATGAAAATTATGGTAATTTATCCATCTATATGCTTATTCAACACATTTGATTTGCAGCATTCCTGCAAATACCTCTGAGTTGATGAAAAATTATTCTTGCATTCCTTATGCACCTAGAATCGCATTCTCTGGTCACAAAGTTTAATATTGAAACTTGGAATTCCTGTCATCAGAGTTGAAGATATTGAAATGTGAAGCAACAATTTACTTTGAGTTCACAAATGGCTGTGCATTTACAGGACCCATTCAATCACTACAAAACCTGGTTCCATTCTTATAATCCACCTGAGGTTCTGGCATATATGCCATAACCTCCATAGCTCCCTCTATGGCACATTAACTGAAGCATGACCATAATGGCTCATTAGGCAGGTTTTGCTCTGGTGGAGCGAATTCCTAGTCACCCCCAGTGACTGTACATTTATCAGAGAATTCATAAGCAAAGCAGTGAAAATTATCATTTGTACACTATTAGTGATTTGGAGGTTGTCAGAAGGTCATTATTCTAAAATGACAACATTAGGTTTATCCTCTGTGACTACTGTACTTTAACCTTGTTTACACTATGTCTAACAGGTACCCTCCTGAGTCACCTGAAGTACTAATGCAAGCATTTGAGTATTTTGATCCCAAAAAGAAGGGATATTTAACGGAGGATTTTTTTAAACGCATCCTGACTGTTTCTCCCGAAGATGAGGAAGGGATAAATGCAATTGAAGAGGAGTTGAAAGACGTTCATAAAAGCATGGAGATTAAAGTTAGTATATCCGATGAGAAAATTCCTGAGACTCCACCTCCAGAGGAGGAAGTAGTGGAGGAGAAGCCAAAGAGGAGAATTATGGTGGAAGAAGAGGAAGAACCACCTGCTGAGGTTGTTGACACCGTCAAAGTGGAACCTCTTAGCAGTGATGAGCTCAGTGAACTTCTACATGTTGCACTGGACCAAGAGACAAACAACATTAACTATGGGGACCTCGTACTAAAATTTTTAGCTTGTCAATATTTCAAGGAATCCTTTCCGTGAACTTAGATAAAATATATAATCACTTATTCTGGAGATCTTGAATGTGACTAGACTTTGTTATTTTTTTCATACATTCAGTGAGAAATGAAAAATATCTTGTTCAATAATTAGATAGGAAATAATGTCAATGAAAATTTAAATGTTCGGCTAATTTTGCACTTTCTACATTCTTGGAAATACATATTATTTGTAACTTAATTACCAGTCAATTTCATATATATATATATATATTTGTGGTCAATCATTTTTATCCAAATTCTATTTATTTTTTAACATGTGTAATACATTCTTTCCTTAAAACTGATTAAAAATATATTTCTGAATAAGAAACTGGATATTTATGCTTTAGAAAGATAGGTAAGGGGTTGTCAAAATAAACCCCATCGAGGGTAAAGACCCAGAAAAAATCATTGTTTCTTATATGTGGGTTTCTCCCAAAATTTAATTGCATTACATCACCTATAACAAATGCTCATTTATATTACACTTGTGTATTTGCCTCAAATTTTGTCTGAACTCAATATTTAAGTTAGAAAGATTCTACTGCTTAGAGATCTTGCATCATCATCTTGAAATATGTCTAGTAGACATTTCAAGAAGTGCAATCAAGGCTGCCATTTAATGGTTTCCAGTAATGTTTGAAGTGCTCGACCTACATATTCATCATGGTCGCCTGGTATAGACTCAATTATTCCGAGGTAACTTCCCAGTAGTATTGACCTCCCTTTTGGTGCTTCAGATATATTAGTCAGTGCCTGCAAATAGAAACATTTGACTGTCAAACATACAAAGAGTCTACTTATATCAGTCTTGTTTGCAGAATAATTCTGACTAATGAGTAGCATATTAAATATTTCATAGCAATATTAAATTATACTTGTGTAATTCTGAAATGTTGATGTCAAAATATAACAAAGTAACTTTGATGGTATAGGCACAACCTGTATGGTAGACCCAAACACACACTTCTTAAAAGCTCTAAGGCTTCTACATAACATGGTATCTTTCAGCAAATTTTTGAAGCTTGTGTAGGTATTCTTTTAGATTTTAAAAAACATAAAAATTCAATGGTAAATCGATTCTCATTTAATAGCCTTATAGTTCTTCTTTCCTGTATCATCTTAATGTGAAGGTATCCCGCCAAGTAAATCATAGGTCAATGGATAGGTCTGCAAACAATTTCCATGACTGAGGGAAGTTTATTTTCCAATGTAAAGACCCTAATAAACCCTCTGTATCTCTTTCTTCCTCTTATACCATTCAAACTATTCCTTTCCTCCCTCTTGCATGATTAGCCAACAGTATCTCCTTTTTTACCTTCTTAAACTTAAACATTGTCCATTAATTCACCCCCAGGCACTTTTAAAGCCTTACTATGATTTATTCCATCAGCTTTCTTTCCCTGATTTGTCCTCTTCTCATCATTTGCCTTGATCTCTGCCCAGCTGTCTCTTTCCATCCTTGTACATCCTTCTCCCCACCCAAATCTTAAAACACTCCCGGTGGCACTCATCCATCTAGCATTTAAACCAAGACTGTGAACCATACAATACTGTTGAGGTCAGTTTATTCAGGTTTTTCCCGCGTTGATTCATATTAACGGACAACAGTTTTGCTTATGTTACTGCTAACATCGTCAGGTCCTAGCTAGCTTAGGACACTTCTTTCCAGCATAACTTCCACTACAATCCCAGTACATATCCCTGTTCCAAGTTCCCCCCATCTCCCATCCACTCTTCCTGTAGTTCTGTGCCACAAACCCTTAGCATCCACGGGCTATCTGCCATTTGAGATTGATGTTTTTTATGGATATTCTTGAGCATTGTATTATATTCTATTCAGGTATTAAATAGTAGTGCATTGCTGGACTCCCATTTCTTATTAAACACCCAGGCAACAGTGCTTAAGGGTTAAAAACTGCCAAAAACAAAGTAAGTGAAGATTGTTGGGGTTCTCCTCTGGATCAAGTGCAACATTGTTGCTAATGTTTTGATGGATGACTTGTTTATAGAAATGCCAGCAGTAATGCTGAGTTAGTTTCATCGAGAGAAGTGTCTGAAGTCTTCACTAACAGCATATGCTAGGTTAGACTCCACTGATGGAAGAGTTGCTGTTTAGGAGCCACCAGGGACTCGGAGGCTACATGCTAGGCTTAGTTTACAGTAAAATTCTGATCAGGTGAGTTTCAGTACAACAGAGAGGATATACTGATCCTGTACTATATCTCTAGATCGCATAGAAGTGACAAAATAAGGAAGATACAATCCCTAACCGATAGGTACTAAAATTCCTTCTTACCACTCACCATTAGTGTTTACTCTACAAACAGCAGGAAACTCACTTAAGTCACATTTTTAACAAACAATTCATCTCTAACCTCTCCCCTATTCTTTTTGTTATAGCTTATCCTTTCATGGCTGGTGTTCTAACTCCCCACTACTACCCAGTATTCTACCATGTGAGGTACCACAGACCTCTGTGACAGCTCAGATAGATTATAGATTATAAATTAAGGTGAAAGCAGCTTCATCAATATACCTATGCTGATACATACTGTTCATATCCACAAAGAAAATGTAAACAAATGGATTAAGAGCCATTTGAGCTAGAAAGTTAGTGTGAACATGAGATTGGGCATTTTTAAGTGTTGTGAACCCTGGTAGTCAAACACAGGGGGCTGGCTATCTTATTCCCCTGTGAAATCACTACTCTACTGCAAAGGGCCTTTTGCACAGCTACCACCGTGTACTGCTACCACTATACCCTCATATTCCAATGCTCCCCCCTTTTTTTTGACTCATCACTCCTTGGCACGTATCCTTAAGAATGCTTGCACATATTATGTGAACGTAGAACATGTCTCATGACATTACCAATAAATGAATACGTAGTTTAGCTAGAAGACAGAGACATCACAGGAAGGTAGTACCCACACAAGTAGTAGAATAGAATGCATGGAATAATTGTAATCCTACATCAATGGGTCCAGGGATCATTCCCATGTTGTAATTGTTCACAATTGTGCACAGATAATAAATGATCAGATGCCTGATCTTGTTGCTAATTTTTTGCAAGGATGGAGAATTACATGAACAATGAATCCCTTACCTTTATTGCATTCAATTGAAGTTTTAAACTGCTCCTGTTACTGGCAAGAAATACTAGTCTGTCAATCAAATCTTCCTGAGAAGCTTTTATTTTTGATGGAGTTGTCAATGTCATATAGGTAATGCAACCAGCAGCACTAGCTATTTCTTCTATATCCTGGAATTTTAGCACAAAATCAATGATTAGATTTCATATGTTCCTTCATTTCAAAAATAGTTTTATGGGCAAAAAACACTGATACAATGCTTCCTGAATGAGTTCCTACCACAATGGAATTGGACATATAAGATAAAGGCAAATTTTTAAAAAGGTACCTTCTGGATTCAGTTTTCAAATGCATTCTTAGTCTGCACTTTGAGCACTTGATAAAGCACCAACTATTCCCATGGGTTTTAACTTTGTTCGGTTAAGTTATGACATTTATGAATAATGATACCAAGCTCAGCAGCTGCTGTGCTCATAAAATGAGAATGTAAAATAGCCGATATTTACACTCAAAGGAGATATCCCAGACATTCATTTAAATCTATTCCATCAAAATGAAAGACCAAACTTGTTGTCCTTAAGAAGTTGAAATGAAACATTCTTAATAAAACAATGGATAAGTAGTAAAAACTTTTACTAAAACCACAGATATAAAAATTAAAATCACTATTTTTACAATCGTAATGTAAAAGCATGACCCGGGTTTCGGCGCTGAGCACCATCTTCAGGTCCTCAGGTGCTCTGCACTGAAACCCGGGTCGTGCTTTTACATTACGATTTTTTAAAATTGTGATTTTAATTTTTATATCTGTGGTTTTTATATTAAAAGTTTTTATTACTTATCCATTGTTTTTATAAAATATGGAATACCACAAAGTAACCAAAGACAACATTTTATTTATTGAAACATTCTTACCTCTGAAAACAAAAGAGGTAACAGTAGTTCTTGGAGATCTAATTTAGTTGCCATGTCTCGCCCAAGTGGATGTATTGCCAGGGCAGCAATGCAATCAGCAGATATTGTTCGCACTTTTGATTCATCATTTTTCAGTAACTTGCTGAGAAGGTTTAATCCTCCAAGATATAATGCTTGTGACTGATCATGAAGGAGGCAATAATGCAGTGCTTGAAGCACTTCAACCTATGCCCAGCAAGGAGTAAAAATCTTTCTAAGCATCTCCGATAAGCTACATGAGACAAAAGCTGAAGGTATTTGAGAAAAGACATTATCTACATCTATTTACAAACAGCATGGAAAATCATTGCAGGTATAGTGATTTTGCAGAGGGTGTATTACACTAGCCATGAAGAAAGGAGGGAATATTTTAAAGGAATTGCAAGTCAGATGAGATGAAAAATTGATTAAGTTTGGACTGGGTATCTTAGGTTCTTTCTGTGATTTTGTTTTTGCTATTAGTGCTTCTCGAGAAGCAGGATGTTTGATGGCTGTTTGAAAGTGTAACTCTCCTAGTATATCACTCCCATCAGCTCGGAAGTAGTCTGGGGTAAAAGTAATATCCTTCTTGCAAGTAGGATACTCATGTGTTATCAATTTTCCAAGTTATATTATCTTAATGAACCACATCTGTTTATACTACCCCACTCCTGGTTATTCTAGTAGCAGTGTCATACTCTCTGTACTTTCATAACAGCTTTTAGCCAAGCTTATGGCTTTTCTTCGTATTTTCTCAATTGTGTCCATCACATATTTCAGTGCAGGGTCTCAAATAGTATTGGCAAACTCAAACTTTGGACCAACTTAGTATTTGTGTGGCTGCCTTCTCAGCAAAGTACTAATTTGACACACCTTTTTGCAACCACATTCTTCAGAGTTGATGTATTTTGTCATTATATGCAAGGAAATCATAAAATATCTTTATTTGTTGGCACTCCTGTTATAACAGAAGGGTTGGCACCTCCCCTATTTTATCAAGTTATATATTTTCCTCTATTTATTCTGACTTTTCTATTCATTTTTCTGATTGGATATGTGGATGAAATTGTTCACTTCAACATTGTTCCACCTTCAGAGTGCAGAGAGTGCTTTGGAAAATTCACATGCTGTGCCTCCATCTGTGACGGTGTCCCTAGCAGGGGCCAGCCCCTCCACCCACTAGGTGTACTGCTGCATAGAGACCAAGTTGTTTATAAGGCATGGGAGATGTTTCACTCGATGGAAAAGAGGTCTTTGGCCACAATAGGAGATGACTTGGTTTTAAGAAAGGGTTCAAAGTGGACGTACTGATGCACCAATAATGCTTAGTTGAATTGGGATAATTTCTGACATATGCCACTAAGGGTGGGAATAATTTGCAAGTTTAAAAAAATAAAAAATCTGACTACCTATTTTTGGAAGTTCTTTTTATCCCCTCTACCTTTTCATCTCCATTAATTGCATCTATAGAAAGGAATTATCAACAAAATATCTGTTCAGTAGTAGAGAATTCAAAATTTTTTTAAGAGATGAGCAGTTTATAATGAAAAATATGTTTTTACTACTAATACAACCTTCCGAGAGTTCCCTCAGAAAACTCAAAATCCTTAATTTATATCACAGGATAAATTTGATCTTACCTTTATTTCCTCAATACTTTCGAATTCTGCTCTTTCAAGCAATACAGGAATGAAATTACACCCATGGAGATTCACTGGGCCTAGAAATTATAGTACATCATGTTGAAAAGTGAATATGGACTTAATAGAATTCTTATAAAATTTTCAGAAACTAAGAAATGATTTGTATGACTTAAGAGCCTTCCCAGAGAATCTGATGATTTTAAAAATCATGGGTTTTCCTTCAAGTAATGTTCTCCATCACTTTCAGGACAGGAAATGATGGATGACCTTATAGATGAAAAACCTGAGAGCATTTTAATAACATGAAGCAGTTTAATTTTTTAAACACAAAATGCTGCCGACATCTGGATTCCTCCTCCTACCCTTGGTTTTTCCGTATACCCACCACTTCCCCACCTTATTTCTGTTCTTCATCCCTTTCTCAAACTTGTAAAATGTATTAATGTGATGTGCTCTCTAGCAAATATGTCTTGTACCTGATGATGGCTCTGTGAGCTGAAACGCGTCGTACGCATTAACATACCTTGTGGAATAGTGCAATTGTTGTTTCTGTTTTAATATGACGAACTTCCTCGATATCTCGCATGAATTTGTTGAAACTATTTGCATAAATTCTTGTAGGTCTTATGTTTTGGGAGAAAAATAGTAAAGAGGTTGTAAATTGTCATGAATACTTGATGGGGTCCTTATTGCCTGTACGGTATGTCACTGAATTTCATCCATTTAAATCTTATTTTGCCAACAATTGATGCTTCAGTATGATTAAGCACTGTAGTATGGCTATACAAAGGTCATTATTGTATGCCAAAATATGCTGGAGTTAGGTTATTCCAAAACTGAAGATCAGAGATGGTTCTTATTTCATCACTAGAAATGTTTTACCACTAATTTAGACCAAAATATGCTGTATAGACCTTACCTGCACCTTTCATAAATTATCAAAAAATTACTAGAAAATATACCACCAGGGGAGGAGTGAAAGAATCTACATTCTTTCATTGGCAGTTTTGCGAACACGCATTTGAAGCACATCCGTGGTGCATAGCAGACATGCATTAAACATGTACTATTGATGCTCTCCATCAGCTCATTACAGCAATGCACTCTGGAATAGTGCTGCACAAGCACTGCGGCAGTGCTTCACTCAAGGCGAGTTGCGTGTGCAGCAATGACATCCCTGTGCAGTTCTGCAGCATTTTTTTGTGTTTATAGGGAAGTATCAGATGGGAAAATTGTGTAAGTTTTGAATTATTGGTGTCCCACTCTTTGTGCATGATTCCATCTACATATTTATGCAAGTTATAGCTGAGAGTCATGCAATCAGGCTCTCTTTTAAAATGTTACCCCTACATTGGGAATAAATTAAGTAGATTAACTTGCTCTATGCTTTTAGTGATATGTAATTATTATATGCCAAATGTTTCGTGCTATCAATGGTGGAAAGATGTTCAATACAAAGACCACATCTCTGAAGTGAACGTTGTGACTTTCCAATATTTCCAACAGAACTCACCAAGCCAAGACTTTGATATGTTATTGACGACATTGGCAGCTTTACATCTTATTGAAGCATAGTCATCAGATAAAATGATAGCAATTCGGCCGAGATCAACTGGCTGTACATAATTTTTTGGCGAATCCATTTCATCATCACTTGTTTCTCCATCTCTGTCTTGGAAAGACTCGGAAAGGTTTTCAGGATCCCATCTGCTTTTATCCTCTGCTGCAATCACAGCATTGCTTCCCACATAATGATTGCAAGCAATTCCTAGAGCTATTAAAGCAGCTTCTCTTATTATGGCCTTGATGCTTTTCAGCAGCTCATGAAGCCTGTAAAATAAAATCTCTGCCTTGATAACACAAAATGACTTTTTATGCCACTTCTGATCTCATCCATAAGAATAATCCAAGTGATTTAAGCCAGACCTGTCTAAAATCCTCAATTTAACAGCTTCATACAGTTTTTCAGGATCGTGGAACAAATTTGATAGTGAATTAATTGCCATCAAGCATCTTTCGTGACTATCTGAATCTAAGTCCTTCAGCTAAAACAAAATGATGATTAGCGCATTATTAGAAGGATAATAACAGGAATATACTGTATTTCAGGTTTGGTTTATGGAGATTTCTATAAAGTCATATATTTTTCATGTTATAACTCTGAGAAACTAACCCCGTAAATGACAGGTATCCAATGAAAGACACATTTCTATACTTAAGACGATGTCCATGGAGTATGATGAGAATAAGATTACAGTAGACCTTCGCTAATATGGACAGGATGATCCGAAACCCTTTCATTATCCGAACGGACCTTGGGAATAGCGGGGGAGTACGGGTGGTTTAGGCTCCGTGAGATGACACTACCGCCAAATCATCAAAAATAATTCCCTAAAACTGTTTTCATTTTATACACTCAACTAGTCGAATAACAAAACCAAGAATTATTTTTCGTAATTGTGTTTTTCTTCGGTAAAAGGTTGCAAACACCAGTGATGGAATTGGGGTCGACGTGCGATAGCAACATTCCGGCGGAACATGGCGAATTCCAACCGCGGAAACCATCGGTCTAGGATAAGATCGCGGCGATTCTTGAGAAAGTCTTACGTACTCTAGCATAAATGTAGTTTATGAGGGCCAATTCTTACTTCCCAAACAATGAAGGTGAGTATCTCGTACGTTAACCGTCAGTCGTTACTAGGGAAAAATACTTTTCTAAACTCTACCGTTCAAATATCGCATGGCCTGCGTATCATTATTATTATTTCCTCCAAATAGTGTAGGTAGCTGGTAATTTGCACCAATTATTTTTCAGTTCAAAGTAATAAACCTTGACTGACGTTATTCGTTATGAAGTGTGCGGCTGATCAGTATCCACTATGGTTTAAGGTTGAGCGAAATATCGTTTTACGTAGAAATCAATGAATTTGGTCTCATTTTAAAGGAAAACATATCACCCTTCCATTGACATCAAAAATTCAATCCCATACCGCATTACTTTCGGAGATATTTGCCAAAAAATACCAGCCCTTTTATATGCGTGGTATGGGAAATGATACGTGTATGCACTCCAGAGAGACCTTATATTAAAAATGAGGCATTTTCTACACTTAGATCTCGTCAAAAAATCAACAGTGTGTAGTTTGTTTTTTCTACTATTTTTTTAAAATTAATCATACTGTCACCGCAGTAAATTCTTCGGGATCACAATAAACCTTCCGTTTTGATGGAGTTTCAAACGTACCGCGTGAAAAAAATGAGTCAAGTTAAAGAATTATTTAGATATTTTTATTTGATTACGTACAATTTCTGTCATGAAAAACTTTTATTGCACCATTAATAATGAAATATTCAATTCGTGTGTCTCAAAATTGGTGAAATTGAAACATATATATCGAATATGGTCTATATTATGATTAGGGAATTATCTCGCTCGCACTGCCTGTATACAGTGTTCTTGGGTTAAACGGGTTCAACCAAGGTTTTGGTTAAACGCTCCGGTGTCGCTCCACGTGATTTCGTCCCAACCTAATTTCGACCCCGCGCTAGAATTAGTTTTATTCTGACAATAATTGTTTAATTTCAAGTTTCACTCAAAAAACACTTAATACACTAATTTTAATTCCCCTTTGTGCACAATTTTGAAAAGAAACCGGTTGTGGTGAGCTCCGCTCAGACGGTATATTCATCGCTTCTTCGGCGCAGCCATTTCACCTTCGACAGAAAGCGCATTGCAGGCTGAAATCGGAAAATTGTGGCCAAAGATGTCTTTTCTCAGTGCGTAAAGTGATCTTTCTACATTTTTGTTGCAGTTGATGTTGCATGCCATTTCCTTACTCATTAGTAAACAGCATCAGCTGAATTGAACAAAGTTCGTCTAGGATTCTCTTCAAAAACCTCTGGATTGAAGCAGCGATAACCACTTTAAGTTCTTTATAGGAATATAAATCCTATTTTTTAATGAAGCTGATGATATATTTAGCATCACCATCATATATGGTCTCTTTGAATGATTTTTCTGTTGGTAGCAGAACAATATGACGCGCTTTTTTCCAGGTTTATACTTTATGTATTTAAAAAAAAGCATCAATAGACCTATATTAGAAAATTCATTCACTTAATTAGAATACAAAGATTTGAGGCGTGTTTTTTAAGGAAACAGTTGTGATCGTTATTGGTGACACCGAAACAAAATCTAATAATTGACAGTGCGGAAATGATAGTGTCAACGGCAGCAAAACGTACCGTTACTCCGCAAATGCGTTGGTGCGCTATGGGCATAACTGTCGATATAATCACACAAAATTATTTCAAAGTCTCATAGTAATATTCAGGATTTTTACTGATAAATAGAGCATCAACGTCAACAATAACATGAAAATTAAATCAATCTATATTAACGATATCTATGAACACGTTCCTATTTTTTATTGTAAGATTTTTTAATATGTAAAATTTGTCTGCACTAATCGTATATTACGGGCCATATTTTTTAACGCATGATTGTCAACTTTAAGCCACCAGTATTTCTCATGAGGCCCTCGTAATCGGTAAAATTGAGTTTAAGTGGTCGATCAATGAGAGCACCAGGAAAAAGTCCTTAAGTGTCCCTTTTGGGAAATCTCCGGTTTATCCGGATGAAACTTAACCACATTAAATACAGATTGTCGAGGGTCTACTGTATCATAAATGCAATAAATGCTCTAGTGGTTCATGTGAATGCCGAAAGTGAAGTAATGATGGAAGATATGCAATCTAAAACACAAAAGCGTTACTGATGAAGTGAGGGTTACTGATGAAGCTCATGAGGTTAGCATTTGCGAAAATATTTTTGGACAACATTTAAGGTTTACCTGTGGCGAAATTGTGAAAAAAAAGTGCTCCGATGTACCCACAAAAACGAGTTCTAAGAAGTTATATACCAGTTTTATATACCAATTATTACAAATGTGGAGAAATTAACTTAATTTTTCAACACAAGTTGTAAAGGATTCTTTTTATTTAGCCAAAAGAATATTTCTTCGCAAGTTGCGGTATTGTGTGCTAGTAATTTTCAAGGATTTTTAAAATTTTTATATCTAGCGGGGAAAAATTGCGTGATAGGAACATTTTCAGCAATCCCAGATATCCCATGACATAAGTTACCGATGCGAATTTCTGCTCACAAACGAAGAGCGAGAGGAAAATTTGCTAAAAACTAGCAAGCTTTCTGACATGCTTAGTTTCTCTCAGAGATGGATGCATTGTGGTAAATGTACTTCCAATTTCTCATAATACTTGCCAATTGGGGCAGAGCCCACCGTCCGTAAGCTACTTCTGCTCTTGTTATATCACAGTTTTCGGCATATATATCTGGCTCATTCCTCAGCAAAGGCAAAAATGGTGGCTCCAAATCTTGTGGTTCAGAGATCTTGCCACGAGCTGTATACCAGGTTCGATGTTGGCAATTTTGGTAGAATTAAACTTAGAGTTGATTACGAGGGACTTTTCATCAATTTCAGTTACTTTGACCAACGTCATGCAAATTATTTTTATTGTATTTTTATATTATTGAACATTGGATAAATACCTCTGTCAGTAATTCTGTTTATCACCCTCTGGGGAATACTGGCTAAATTAAGGGCTTCGTGCTTCGGAGGGCACAACATGATTTATCCAATTTAATGCGTTTGTCATATAATACTTAATACAATTTACATGTTGCTAAACATCCTGAAACATGAAAATAATGTATAAAGTCTGGTAGAGAAATTTTTGGAGTATAGTGAACGTGCATAATATTGTTTTTAATTATTGTTAAATAGTATAGTGATGGATGCCACGAAAAATAACTCGGTAAATGGCATAAGTCATGATGCGAAAAGCACGAAAAATACTAGAAAGTGCCTTGGAGGAAATAAATTGTTATCACGACAGCAACAATTATTATCATGTGTCAACAACTGCGAATGTAAATAACATTCAAATTCTCGTATGGGCTCTGTTTGCCATTGTGTACTTGTGATGTGAATATTAGTGTGCTTCAAGAGGTGTGGAATCTTTCGGATTGATCCTATGTTTTTCGAATATTTGGTGCAGCATCCCCATTTATTGTAATGCATTGAATTGTCATTGAAAAGGTTAAACCTATTCATTGGCCTTGGGTCCTTGCAGAACCCAACATGCTTTATTTTCCTAGAGCTTTTCCCTTCTGGAACATCCTCACTGTTCCATTTAAGTAGTAATATGTGAGCTTTTTTTAACCATTCGGTCAGGGCAATTGACCGAGGAATTCAAAACTTTGGTTTTTGAATACGCAATCGGTTTTTCCATACGCCTTCTGTTTAAAATTGTTTTAATCGCCGTATCGATGTTAACGACTATATCTTCTATTTTAATCAGAGATAAAGTGCTGCAATTACCTGGAAGCATGGGTGATGCTATAAGTAGTAAATACTAAAACTTACAGAATTGAAAAACTTTTATCCTCAGTAACAAGATATTTCTCCATCATTTCTCTCTTTGCTGCCTAGTTCTTGTCGGAGTTAATCGCATTCAGTTACGAGAACGCTACCTCGTAGAAGAGGTGAGCAGTTTGGGAGAGTAGTGGAAACTACCAGCAATACAAGTAAAAATATGGGTGATGCAGATTGTTTTCCTATAGCATCATGAAAAAAAGTTAATCGGCCAACTGAACCTCAGGGTATTCGCGGGTAAAACGGAAGACACTTACTGTTTGTCAAACAAATCACCTCTTCGCGGATTGTTCTAAGCAACAGCTTAGACTTAGTACCACTTTGCCCAGAAAAAAATCAAATCTAGTGAAGGGAGGAAAGGTTTGCTCTTCCGTAATGAGATAATCTCCAGAACAGATGTCTTGAGTTTCCACTATTGGAATTGCATCCTAAGAAATATTAATAGTGTACGAGGCAGTTTAATGGAGATAATTTTACTTTACTATTCTATTACAATCGCAGTCATCTTGACCTTAACTCTATTTATTCATTATCTCGGTATACCTCTCTTCGTTCCATCCATAAAACCAATTCTACTTGAACCCCTCCACCGCTGGCAAAATATCCTCCCCTCGATTACAGCCTTCTGCACACCCTACCTGCTCGTTAGAAAAAACAGACGACTCTTTTCCTGTCCTCACTCTCCAAACTTTTTCGTGAACTTAAATTGTATTTCTGTGTGATGACTAATTTGTGTGGAATAGGTAGAGAGGAGAAAGCAAGAAAGGCATGCTGGAGAGAAGAGATCGATTTCTTCGAAACGTTTCAAAAAGAGGGAAGATCAGATACTCTGTATAGGAAAGCAGAGAAATTTACGGGCGGTAATTAGGGAAGGGGAATGACAGTGATAACAGACAAGACAGGAAAGTTGATATAAATGCCAAAAGATATCTAGGAGCGGTGGAAGGAATATGTGGAAGGTAAGGAAATAAGGCCCAGTAGGCTTGATGTATAAATGGTAGAGGGCACCGGACCAGGTATCTTTGACTTTGAAATCGAAAGAGCACTGCGAGACGTGAAAAGTGATGGGAATGCCTGCATAGTTCGTAAGGAGTATGGGCCTTAACGAGAGGAAAACTTTTTGTGCTAATTCGAAGAATAAATGTGTGGCCGGAGGACTTCACGAAGACAACACGGAAGAAGATCAAGGCATAAACTTGGGAGGACTAAGCTGAGTTTCTCACGCAGCCAAAGTAATACGTAGAATTATAAATAGAAGACTAGAGAGCAAAGATAACGAATACTTAGGTGACGATCAGTTTGGAATTTAGGGAGGGACTGGAACGCGGGACGCTGTAGGAGTGATGAAGACGCTAGTAAAATGAAACCTAGAATAAGGGCAGTATGTTTTTACTTCTTGCTTCGTAGACGAGGAGGAGGCGTTTGATCGAGTGGACTGGGAGAAATTTATGAAAGGACTGATGAGGTCGATAGGAGGGACCGGAAGAACATAATTGAAGGAAATATATAGGGAAAAATCCCCAGGGGAAGACCCAGGAACAAGTTCATGGACCAAATAAGCGAGGAAAGCACATAGGAAGAGATACCAGGAGGTAAGGGAACGAACATTTGATAGGGAAGGGTGGAGGGCTGCAGTCAACCAATCTTAGGATCGAACGACCAATGAATGAATGAGGGACCGACGTCTCAACCGGAATCTTAATAAGCACCAGAGGTCGCAGGATAGGGTAGCCGATGGAGAATCGGGATGGGGAGTGCGGCAGGGGTTCCCACTATTTCCGTTGACTTTCACCGTGTATTCTGAAGAAATGGATGGGGTAGCATGGGGAGAAATTGAGATAAGAACAAAGGTAGGAGGGGATCTGATTAAGTAAGTAAGATTTGCAGATGATCAAGCATTGTTTTGTCAGTCAGCCAAAGGTCAGTCAGGGGTTACAGTCAATGATGAAGGCGTTAGATGTGCAGTGCGAGAGGTATGGGATGAAGATTAACCATAAGAAGGCGAAAGTGATGAGATTTTGTGGAAACAAGAAGGCGGGGCTTGATATTAGGGCGGGAGGACACAAAATAGAGCTAGTGGAGCAGTTAACGTATTTGGATAGCATTCTGAAGGAGAATGGGTTTTAGTGATTGGGACATAAGATGTAGAATGGCCAAGGCTAAAAAAAATACGTTCAATAAGTAGGGTATTGATGAGGGGGATCTGAGTAGAGACGCAAAGAAAAGACTAATGAAAACTTTAATATGGATCGTGGCGCAGTATGGGTCGGACGCTCAGTCATGTCGAAGGGATGATGTGTGTAGACTGGAGGCGTTTTAGATGTGGGTGTAGAGAAGGCTGGAGAGGGTGAGGTGAGTGGCGAGAGAGATGAACGAGGAGGTGTTGGATATTGTTTGGAGAGGATAGGAACCAGGTAGCGGGGGTTTGTAGGGGGCAGGAGAGATGGATGGAGGACGTTTTGAAAAAAGAGAGAATGTTGAAGAGAATAATAAAATGGAGAACATTGGAGACGTGTGGAAAGATATTAATTCTGGACGAAATAAGTAGGACAGGTTTAAAAAAAAAGTATTTTACCGGTTAAGATAGGTTTTGTTGAACGTCAGAGAATCTCCTCCCGGTTTTCTACACTTGTAGGTGCCTATCTCGCTCTAGAATATCCTTTTTCGCCTCAGCATAAGATCTACCCTTCTTCATCCCGTCCATGAAACCAATTCTCTTTCTTCCCTTTCCCCGCTTGGCCGACATCCTTCC
Organism: Ceriagrion tenellum; assembly: GCA_963169105.1. Taxonomy (NCBI): domain Eukaryota; kingdom Metazoa; phylum Arthropoda; class Insecta; order Odonata; family Coenagrionidae; genus Ceriagrion; species Ceriagrion tenellum. The sequence continues at coordinate 3,688,091 of OY720641.1, read as the reverse complement.
CTCTATCACACTCTTCAGCAACCCACTACACTTTATTACATCCTTCAGCCATCTACCCTGCCTATCCCGGATTTCATTCAGAAGCTTCCTTTCCTCACCCACCGTCTCATGCACTTCCTCGTTAGTCTTCCCCTCCGTCCACCTAACCTTCTCCATCCTTCTCCACACCCACATCTCAAACGCCTGCAGCCTACTCTCGTCCTCCTTTCTCACGGTCCACATTTCTGCCCCATACAACGCTACGCTCCATACCAAGCTCTTCGCCAGCCTCTTCTTCATATCCTTGCCCAAGGCCCCCTTCATCAGCTCCCTTCTACTACTAAATGCATCCTTAGCTGGCGCTATTCTCCTACTTATGTCTTTGCTACTATGGCGATTTTCTTCAAGCGTACCGCCTATGCAAATAAATAGTTCAACTTGTTTGAGTTTGTGTCCTCCAAATTTAATCACCAGCCTCGCTTTCTTTGCCTAGAGAATCTCATTACTTTTGTTTTATTATGGTTTATATACATTCCGAATATCCCGCACTGCATTTCTAAAACATCTACCAAAGCTTGCAGTCCTTTCGAAGGTCCACTAACTAACGCATGATCGTCCGTGAGTGTAACGGACTTTATGAGATGCCCTCCTACTTCGATTCCAACCTCAAGTTCCATCCTTGCCTGTCATACCATTTCCTCAGCATAAATGTAGAAAAGCAATGCTGACAAAGAGAACCCTTGCCTTACCCCACGACCTATAGTTGCCCACACTGATTCACTCTCAGCCACCCTCACCTGTGCCCTTCGCGTCATGTATAAGTTTCGGATTAGTCCCCTGTCTCGCCAATCTATTCCCATTTTCCCAAATATCTCCGTTAGTTTATTCCAATTTACTCAATCAAAAGCTTTTTCAAAATCAATAAAGCGAGCGAAAACGTCCTGGTTATGCTCTATGTTTCTCTCTGTAAGTGTTCTCATTACCGTAATCGCATCCCGAGTTGACCTTCTCTTCTTCCGAAATCCAAACTGGTCATATCCTAAAAAGTTCATAGTCTTGCCACTCCAACCTTTTATTGATCTTCGAAGTAAAACTTGGGCTGCATGTGAAATCAAACTGATTGTTCTATAGTCCTCGCATTCTCATGTATTATTCTTTTTCGTGATAGGAACCAGGCTTGTTTTCACGAAGTCTTCTGGCCATACTCCTTTCTCGTAGATCCAACGCATTAGTTCGAAAAAGAGCTTGCCTGCCTTTTTTTCCTTAACTCTTTAGCAGCTCCTAAGGTATTTTGTATACTTTTACAGCTTTTCTTGCCTTCATTTCTTTCAATTCTTCCTCTCTTTCATTTTCGAGTATCCGAGGTTATCTTCCTCTAGTTTTCCCTCAAACTCTGTATCTAAATTGGCTGGTCTGCCATCGCTGTCATATAGCTCCTCCACGTAATTTCTCCACGGATCTCGAGTGTCTTCCTGCTCGATCAAGATATTTCCTCTACTGTCCTTAATCTTGGGTACCGGTTGCCCTCTCTTACCTCCCGATAGAAATTTTACTCTAGCGTATAACGCACCCACTTCCCCTTCCTTTTGCAGTTTCTCCATTTACTCGCATTGCCTTTTCCGCAAATTTTCCTTCGCCCGATTGGTTATTCGCCGTAGTTGATTATTTAGCTCCTTGTATTTCGCCTTATCTATGTCGGTAATGACGTTTTTCCAATTCCTTCTCTCCTCCATTTTCTTCATCATTTCTTCCGTAACTCTCTGCTTCTTTACCCTCCTCATTTCCGCTGTTCCTATTGTTTTCTCAGCTGCTCTTACAATGCCTGATTTTATATTCTCCCACTTTTCCTCTATTGTTCCTATTTCCTTTGCTTCGCCTATGTTCCCTTCCACTATCTCTTGGTATTCTCTCCATTTTCCCCTTTCAACGCTTCCAAATTTCACCTCTTTAACCTCCTACTATTATTAAGCTTTTTTAATCTAACCTCACAATACACCATCACTACATTATGATCCGAGTCTGCATCAGCCCCCGGATGGCTCCACAAGTTCTTCACATTGTTCCTGAAAGTTTGCCTAACCATGATGTAGTCAATTTGATATCTCTCAGTGTGTCCCGGCATTTTCCATGTGTGCCTCCTCGTAGGATAGTGTTTATACCAAGTGTTTGTTGCTACTAATTTCTTTCTCCTACAAAATTCAACTGCCTTCTCGCCGCGATCATTTCTCGTTCCTAATCCAAACCCTCCCACTTCATACCCATCTCTCCCTTCCCCCACTACTGCGTTTCAGTCGCCCATTACTACTAGGTTTTTCTTGCTCCGGACTTCTCTGATTATCTCCTCTAGCTGTTCATCCCATTAACCTCTTCCTCCCCTTGATTGCTTGTCGGTATGTACACCTGGACCAGTACGAAATTTGTAGGCGTGCTTTTATTTCTACCACCAATATTCTGTCACTCACCTGTTCAATATTTGCTACCATTATCCTCAATTTTGCGTTCGATACTGTAGCTACCCAATGTTGACTCTCAATCCCACCACTATAGATTACCGTGTAACTATCACTCCAGTGGTCCCCGCTGTCCTTCCATCTCACCTCGCACAGCCCCAAGGCATCTATATTCCCTCTATTCATATCCAGTTTTATATTTTCCAGCTTCCCAGCCCTCATCATTGTCCTAACATTTCAAGTTCCTATTTTTATCGGTACTTTCCTTCCCCTCTTCTTTTTCATCTTATCTTCCTTGGTCCTTGTATCCTGTGATGACTCTGTTGTGTAAGGATTTCGTTAGATGACGAACTCGTGGGCCTTGCCTCCCCCGATGCCGGGCCCGTCACCCACCCCAGTGAGCGGCGTCCCGTAGTTGCCAGGATTCATTTCTCTTTGAGTGGCATTCATTTTTCTGGGTAGTATAATAGTTCGGAGGGGACTCCTACCGGGAGTCAAAGTAATTGCTCCTGCCAGTCCAGCTCTTGGGGTCATTGTAACACGCAAGCCCTTCCACCACGTCAAGGTTGTAGTCCGCGGGAAAGGGAGGGAGAGGATATAAGGAATGTAATAGGGATCTAATGGCGGATCACGTGCTGGAGGGAAATCGGAAGGAGATGCCAGAAATATGGACGTTAGAATAAGTTCTATAAAAAAAAAACTGCCCATCAGCTTCTAATAACTCAAACGAAATAAAAGAACTAATTATTGTTTGTATTTTTATCGTCTTACTTTCTTTCTACTAGCTTTCCGTTCTTCTCGGACCCTGCGTAAATAGCCGCGTCATTCAGATGAGACCTGAAGCAGACTTGATGTGCAGTGGACAATGAAAGAACTTCTACAATCACATCCTCGATTGCTATTTCTTGTTGATTGTTATGAAAGGCTATAAGTATGGATAATGTCAAGTATTACATTGCACTGTGATGAAAAGGTTACAGTTCCATAGACTATGTGGAAGTTGAATTTCCCAAATGAAAAAAGTAACTTGGTTTCCTTGCATAGATTTATTTTCCTGGTACAACATGTTTCGACACAGCGGTGTCATCATCAGGTACAAATTTAAAAAAAAAATTCAGAAGTATATATATCATAAGGGGGTGTATCAAAGGTTTGGGGAAAGATGGAAGGGGGAGGTGAGGAGGGAAAACCAAGTGAGAGGTAAGGGATGTTACAATGCAACGACTGCAGCGCGGCGTATGTTGGACAGACAGGGCGCTCTTTCCAGAAAAGGATAGAAGAACACGAGTGATGTTTCCGGAAATGCAGTCTTTCCCAGTCCCACTTTGCCAAGCACCTGTGGGAAGAAAACCATACTTTATACCACTTTATACCGGAGACATTACACATTGAGAAAAAAGGGAGGAAGATGGACGAAAAGGAGGAGCTGGAAATAAGATGGGACACGAAGAAGGGTCTTTTACTCAACGATGTCTTTTTAGAAAAACTTTCCCCTCCCCTGGATGTCTCTCCATCCCCCACGGAAAAACCGAAACCAATGACCCTCATACCCCACTCCCCACATTCTGATAACCCACTGCTACCTTAAAGATAGTCCGAGCGAAACATCATTTTACTTATAAATCATTGAATTTGGTCTCATTTTAAAGAAAAATATCTCACCCTTCTAATGACGCCAAAAATTCAAACCCTTACCACATTACTTTTGGAGATATTTGCCAGAAAATAAAAAACAGCCCTTTTATTGCATGGGAAATGGTGCGTGTACCTATGCACTCCAGAGAGACGTTATTCTCAAAATGAGGTCTTTCTAACACTTAGATGTCGTAAAAAAACTAACAGTGTGTAGTTGGTATGTTTTCTCAATTATTTATTTTTTTAAATTAATCATATTATCGCCGCATTAAGTTCTTGGGTATCACAAAAAACCTTCCGTTTTGATGGAGTTTCAAACGTACCGCGTGAAAAAAATTAGTCAAGTTAAAGACTTATTTAGATATTTTCATTTAATTGCTTACAATTTATGACATATAAAACTATATTATTGCACCATTAATAATGCAGTATTTAATTGATGTGTCCTACAGCTGGTGAAACTAAAACGTATTATTCGAAGATGGTCTCTATTATGACCCACTCACTACCCCCCACTTACATGTCCTCTCACGGGTTTTCCCGATTCCTAGCCCAACCGACATCCCGTACCCCCCCCCATGGTTTCCACTCCTCACCCCCTCCCCCCCACTCCTACCTTTCCCCTAACAAGCCCTCACATGATGCGAAGTTACGTTCCTAAATATCGTCGGGTAATTGAAAATCGCGTTATATGAAACGAATATATGACGGGGAATACCGAGTTTCGTTCCTCAATCTCAACACCTTATGTTTAATTGAAGGCGAAATTCTGTGATTACTAAGTAACGTTGCACTTACGGAAATAATTTCGTAATTTTTGCGTTGTTAAACAGAGATTTGTAAACTTTTTTGTTTTTTTTTTTAATGGGAAAGGCGCCCAGTTCAATCAAAATACAAGAAGTTTGTTCTTCAACAAATCATTTTTATGTTTTTGACTGAATTAACACTCAGAGGCGACCACAAGATCAGGTGAAATTACATCAACAAAAAATTTGTAAAATTTGCTCGATATTTTATGCTCTACGGAGGATAGGACCGTTTCGCTTCAACAACACTTTATTCCACCACTAATCTCTCCTCCCGCGAAACCCTGAAGGAAAGGGATCTAAGGCTCGCAGAACATGTGCAATGTATCGTCGAACTCAAACAATGCAGATGATGTCACGGCTAATAGTGTGCAAAACTTTAATTTATCATAATGAAATGATGAGTGCGAGGTTAATATCATGGATTATGACGTTCTTTACTCGCAATGTGGTTGATTCGACAAGTTTACTACTTAAAAACATTACTCTTAATCCTTGAAAAAATGTAAGGAATAATGATGGGGCGTGATTCCCGATTTCGTTCCGATGGCGACATATTAAACCGCGTCTTATCGAGAAGACCGATCGTGTCGAGAGTGTAATCGGGACACGCATAACAACAACCGCGTCTTAACGAAGTCGCTTTATGTGAGACCGCGCTTTGTGTCGGTTTACTGTACTTCTGAAATTTATTTTAGTTTGCACCTGTGTCGAAACGTGTTGTGCCAGGAACAAAATCTGTGGAAGGAAACCAAGTCACTTTTTCATTTGTGAAAAGGTTACAGTTTTTGGGTTTACGGCTTTAAACGAGTAAATAAAATACTGTGAAACATTCGGTCATGACCGTCGTGTTCCTGGAGAATGATATCTATATGACGGTAATTTAGAAGCGGTTCGGCAGCGTACATCGATCTATTCACGGTGATTCCTCTGCGCTTAATAGCACGTATACCTTCCGGTCTGATGTACTTTCAACACTTTGAATGGAAAGCTTCTTTACACCGTGATAGTGTTCTTTGGTTCCCTTGTTCATAAGATTTGAATGATTAGGGCAATGGATTCTGGAAGAGATTTACGTGGCATATTTCTCATAAACATAGATTAACTTTGGTAACATGCTATGTGATCATATGCAAAGGGATTTAGAGTTGAAACCAGTCACTTCGCGGAGGGACGTAAAAATTTCGCATTTTTGATAATATCGTTCATCATTAGGTAAACTATATGTATTTAAAATAGCTGGTGAATAGTATCACATTTTGAAGTGCTCGACCTTGAGTTCTCCAGTCCAACTTAGATGAGTACACGCGATGAAGAAATCCGCTGTGCGGCTCACTATAGTACATGTTATGAGGTTATATGTAACCCCGATCGCAGCACAGCTTGATCACAGACGCCAGATTCTCCCTAGCTTCCCTGTTCTGCATTCCCAGGTCGTGGGCTTTCTTCAAGTAAGCGAAAGACGGGTCCTCTAGCCTCTCGACGTCCGGCGCGTCTCCCGTGCCGATGTAGTAGAGCGGCAGGAAGACGAGGGCCATGCCGATGCCGAAGAACGCGTGCCTGCTCATCTGGTCCTCGAGCTCGGAGTACGGGAGCGTTGAGCGGAGCGTGGGCAGGCCGAAGTGGTCGAGCCAGCGCACGAGCGTGGCGTGGTACTCCTTGAGGAGGTCGTCGAAGCGCCGAACCCGTGTCTCCTTCTCCACGGATGTGAACAGGAAGTAGGAGAGGTCCGCGGCCGGGGAGCAGTAGCGAACCATCTGGTAGTCGACAAACTTCACCTCCCAATCCCCGCCTTCGGAACGCCTCCTGCGGGACGAGAGCGATTATTTACTATCTCATCTTTAAAATTTGTTTTCCACTCTCCCGAAAACATCTGATTAAGCCTTTTACATCGGGTATTATTTATTTAATTAATTTTATTTAAAGATAAGGAATCTACATGAGGCAAAATTGCCAATTGAAAGTGCACTTGTAACAAACACAAAAAGACTCACATATAAACAACAATAACAGCAAAAATAACAAAATAACCACAAAAACCTTGACTTAGACGATCTGGAGTTGGCGTCCAAGTCTGTTACTGTCTAGGTGAAGTTTTTTTGGTGAGAGAGGGAAAAGGGATCGATATGAGTGGGAAGTGAATTTATAAGGGAGGAGAGACGGAAGAAGAGCGAGCGTTTAATTAGTGATAATCTTGGAGTTGTGAGTTAGGTCTGGTGGGACGCGAGGGCTCTCTGATGTTGATGAATGAGGTGAGTTGGGACTTTCAATGGAAGAATTAAGGGTATTGTAAATGAGTTTAAAGTTGGATTTAAGTCTGGGATGGGAGAGACTGAAAATGGAGAGGGATGATAGTACCTCGTTTGTGGATGCATCGCGGAAATTTGGAAGTCTGCATTTCACTATTTTAGCGAAGAAAGTTGTGACACTGTTAAGGGTGGCGAGATTTGAGGCTGCTGACATAGACCATATTGGGGAGCAATAAGTAAGTATCGGAAGAACAATGGATGAGAAGTAGGACTGTAGTGTGGGAGTATTTGAGACATATGTGAAGCGATATGAAAGACCTAATAGAGACATGGCCTACAATTTAATTGCCTGTATATGGTCACCGAAATGAATCTTGTGGTCAACAATTATTCCCAGATCTTTGATGGAGCACACGCGAGTCAGTGGCATTGAGTTAATGGTGTAGTCGAAATTAATGGGGTTTTTCTTCGTAGTTATCGCCACGGCGCTGCTTTTTTTGTTATTTAACTCAAGCTCCCAGATACTGCACCATTCTTAACTGACTGGGTTTGGTGAACATGTAACTATAGAGTATTTAAAGCGCCAGATGTGGAGCTGCGTTTACTCATCCGTAAGTGAAGGTGAAGCCCACAAATATATAATATGGATCAGTATCTCTTTCCCTGGGGTGTTGGCAGTTATTCTGCTCAAACAACCAAGTGAAGGTTTGACATTAGGAATAACCTATGTTGGCCTCTACGACCCAGTAGGTCCTAGCCCTAGAAAAGAGGGTATTAATAATTAAGGCTGAGATACATTTTGGTAAAAACCTTTCCAGCATTGTCCCCACAGTAATATCATAGTTTACATGCTTAGTGATAGCGTTACGAAGAATAGCCGTAGCTAAGAAAGCGTTCATGGTAAAAAGACAACTGCTATTTTCAAAGGATTTCAAACTAGAAGCAGTATGTGAAAGCATTCGTGTGGAGCGCGGCTTTCTGTGAATCCGAAGCATGGACCATTGGAAAAGCTGACCAGAACATACATAAAGCCTTCGAAACTTGTGGCTAGAGGAGGATGCTGAAGATAAAATGGACAGAAAAGTCAAGAAATGATTAAGTTTACAGAAGAGTAGAAGAGGAAAGGACCACATGGAGTACTGTAAAGAAACTTCCTAAAGAGCATGATGGATTGGACACACCCTGAGGCGTAATGGGTTTGTGAAGAACATAATGTAAGGAAAAATATAGAAAAAAGTACCCAAGAATAAGTTCATGAACCAAATAAAGGGGACATTACATAGGAAGGGCTACCAGGAAGTAAAAGAACTAGCATAAGCTGGGGAAGGGTGGAGGGCTGAACTCAACCAATCTTAGAATTGAACGACCAATGATGATGCTTGGTAATAATTTCTATATTCTAAAGAGTATTCTATATTCGTGGTGAAGCTACTTCCTATTAAGTGAGGGTGCATGATTTACCATTTGAGTAAATGCATAAGTGTGTTCATATACTCGTTTGTTGTACACACAATGTTGAATTACTGAGAAATTGGGACGAAATCGGTTAAGTTGATAAGGCAATATATTTCATGTCCTCCAACCCATCCCATAGAGAAGCAGGCAAGTGGGAGCAATCAAAAACTATATATCTGCTAAATTTAGCGACATCTTAATTTTTTTAAACCAGTGTTTCACTTCAAAGGAAGAAGCTTTAGTATTATTAATTATAATATCCGTCCTGCCGCCGATCTCGCGCGGAAATCATATACAGTATCCTAGAGCAGTCATGATTTGGCCTTGTTGTATCTTCTTCATCTTATATCGAGCTTATAAGTTCTTCACGTCCCCTCAATTTCACTGCAAACTGTAACAGTGAACATGAATTTGCTCCAAAGCGACAAAAATCCACGATGAAACAAAATCTTCTTGTATTATAAATCAAGTATAATGTATATTAGTACATATTTTCGCCTAAAACTTGAGAGCCAAATTTAGTACAACTTTCAAGCTTTAATTTTGTTCAATGTCTTCCCTGTCCAGATAACAGTCTGCTTTTCTTGTGACTCATGGTCTCCTGTTCGACCCCAGGCGAGACAAAGCGTTACCATGAGAAATACGTGTAAATTTAATCTTTACCGATTGTATTTTTACCCTTTTTGTTCAAAATTTAATTAGAAATAATCACTGCACACCCTTGGGACACACCCTAGCAGAAAGAAAATTCAAAAAAGATTCTACTCCCTACTGTCGAATCAAAATTACTAGATCTTTGTTAAAAATGTGAGTTTCTGATGATTTTGTTCATATTGAACAACCCATTCCATTGAGAACTAAGGTCATTGTTGAGCTTGCCTCTCGTAAGAGACATCGGCAAAATAGGCCTGCGAGAAATCAATGCGAAAAATGGGTTATTTCCACAAAGTAAAAAAAACCAAGATAAGGATTGTGAAGCCGTATTCTCTTATGTATAAACAAAACTACGATGGTATTACTTGCAAAAAATACTCCAGTTGAGAATAAACAGATATTTCTGTTAGCAGAAGGATATCTTCAAAAATAAATCAATATATTTTTCGGAGACTAAGCGCTACCCAAAATAAAAAAAAACAAGATAAGGAACGTGAAGCCGTATTCTCTTATGTTTAAACAAAACTAAGACGGTATTTCTTACAAAATCACTCCAGTTGAGAAGAAACGGACATTTCTGCCAGTAGAAGGATATCTTCATAAATGAATGAATATATTTTCCGGAGGCTAAACGCTCCCCAAAATTTTTAGTTTCCCCTTTAGTCCATGCGGCGCGCCACACCCTTCCTGAATCTTCCTCCTTACGCAACCTTCCGCTGCCCATGGCCTCTCATATGGCATATGGCACCGTATGCAATCACCGTTCGATCTCACCCACCTCCCTCACCTCCGCCCCATCCCGGCCCAACCAACCTCATTTTCTCCCAAAGAGAACCTAACATTCCTTCATTCGTCTATTCTTTCGGTCAGTTAGTTCCCCTCAAATGCCGCGTATCAAAGGCTTACCACATCCTCGTGTGTGGTCACTCTGTCTCAAAGCTGTGGTATAAAGCGGGGAAGTAATCTCAACAAGTATTTGTTTTATCACGCATCAAATTTGAAAGCCCCAATAAATTATTGTTCAAATTATTTCTTCGTTTTAAGGTGGTCGGAGCGATTTTTGTTTATGCACAGAGTTGCGTGAAACTTTGCATCCGCGTTCTTAATCTTAGTATCTATAAATGAAAGTGAAAAAATTGAGTCACACCGGTTTGGTTTTTTGGGAAAATCTATGCTATTTTTACGCGTAACCTTATGGCACTTGGCGTTTGATTGGCACTTGGTCGACCCCGGCGACGGAAGGGTAAAGTCCTTTTGCCTTCGAACTCGCGAGTGAGTCCCGCGTGGGTGAATTTTCCTCCACTCAGGACATGGTTGTTTGTGTGATGCAATATGAGTTGTACGTAAGAGAGGGCTTGGAAGTCCTAATATCGCTCAATAAACACGGCATTATCATAATTATATTCCGTAACAAAGCGATTACATTCTTACAGATTTTCTTCTAAAGGCTAAATAAAACCTTTCTTATCATTCCTATGGCTGATGACACATGACATGGTGTTATCCCGCATCCAGCTTTTTTAAAAAAAGCAATATAATTGTACCTAAGTTTTGAATACCGCGTTGAAATATCTAGTCGTAACATAATCCAATTAAGGCGAAAAAATGTAAACTGTATTACTTGCGTCGTTTCCATTGCTGCATATTTGAGGAGATCCACGTGAACTTTAATAATTCCCTCTCATTCATAAAATTGTAACAAACTGCCTGTACGTCAAATCTACGTACGAACTGCCACTTGTCGGTATACCAATAATATGGCGTATCAATCATTACATTTGTATTTTTTGCACCGCACAATCGTCACATTTGACTCCACGATGTTAGCCTTTTTCGGTACAACCCCATCGCATACAAGAATTAATGAAGTTTGTTTATTCCTGACAAGCTCATTTAAGCGCTCTCTTTTCAACCGATAAATACATTCTTTTTCGGTGTACATACTTTTCTTGAAAGGTTCTTTTTATTAAATAAAAGCTGACGCAAAACAATATCCTACGTGTATCTTTGCCCATTCTCCATTCTTTCAACTACTAATTTTTGTAAGTACATCCGTTTATCAATGAATCATTCCACATTTTAAAAATTTCATTCTTGATTACAATGCTCTCTAGTCTTATTGACCAGTACTTTTTATGAGTTTTAAAATATTTTTAACTTTTACAATTTATTTTATATGTAAAACATGGGGTCATAATTTACCTCCCGTTAAGAGTAGATTGTCGATATTAGGTTAGGGATAAGTACACGTTGTCGCTGACAATTTGTCATAAAACTTTTAAATTTGATATATTTATGACAAAAAAAGCTGCAGGATGTGTTGTCAGAAGTTTCAACCTGGGAATAACGAAATAGGATGTTTCGTAAGTAGACGGAAGGTAATATGTGAAAATAGGAAGAAATGTTCACGAAATTCCTTTGAATGTTCTTTAAGGGAAATGCTGTTTTAACTTTTCCTCTGGCTATTGTTTAACAAAAAGAGTTACATATGAATGCTTTGAGTTTCGGTGATGGTACGTTAAAATTAGAAAGAATAGAAAAATAGGAAAATTCTTAGATTAGGGTTTGACTTAGTCAGAGACGCATAACTATCATTTAGATGAAGCTTCCTTATGGTCTATTTTATTATAAATGTTACCTCCTCTTCTAATTCTAAGCTGAACTTCATATGTCATCGATATATTCCATCTTTAATGAATTTATTTTATGTGATGACTTTATTCCCCAGTAAAGAATTCATTTGTACAGTTTTTTGTTCAGTATAGCGCCAACCATGATTTCTAGATTGGAAATAATTTTTTACGCGGCGGAGTACATATTTTAGCTAGGCTGATACTCTCGGTACCATTTCCATTACCTCAAGAGTAAAAAAATATTTTCTGCTTATAGGAAAATACTCATTCATAATAACTGTTCGTTTTCTAGAGATAAACGCTAATAGATACTTTCTCTCGTACATTGAGCATTGCAAATGCGCAACCATAGGAAAATGTTTTTAAATATTTTCAAACTGTCTGGAGAAACAAAAATAGAGAACAAATTAAGGGTATTCCTCATAAAATCATGAATATCATTCTAATGCAATGCTTCTATACTAATGATAGAATAAAATATACTCACGATTACTATTGACAGCAAAAATAAGAGTAATGGTGCAACATAATTATTGAGAAGTATTGATCAATTAAAGAAACTACTGTCTACTCGTGAAGATCGGTAGATATTGAGAAGAAAGATTACTTAGTAAAAAATAGTAGAAAAATAATCAACTGAAACTTTTTTTCCCAGCTGCAGAATACTAAGGGTTTGGAAATAGGTTTTTCAAGGCATCGTGTTTTCAAAAACTACCAAAATTTAAAAAATTGCGGGCAAAAGTTATGAACATTCTTGTAATGACAAGGACGTGAACTTAAAATAACCCATATGTATTACTGATGAGTTTGCGTCGTCAATGTACCCTTTTTCTATAGGAATGTATTGCTTTGGAATATTAAAACAGCGTTAACTTGTCCATTCTCTTCAATAACATTGGCGGATGATAAACCTCAGTCATTGAGATGAAGGCCACTTACTTGCGAAGGCAGGGTGACTGATTGCGGACGCGACCCTCAGCTGAGGAATCCGATGAGATAATAATGTAAATATTTACCTGTTTTCGTGTGGAAGTGCCAACGTTCGGTCAAACGAGTTCAACTGAAAATTATTCGTTTATTCAATGCTTGTGTGAAGCAGGTGTGTCATTTCGTTCGAAAATATGATAGCCGAAGCAACGGGGGGAGTAGGTTGAATTTAATGGAAAACGGAGAATTTTAAAATTTTGTACCGTAACTTGGTGCTGTCAATGCATACCAAACACGCCGTTCCCTTCCGGGGTAGGCATTCACTAATGTTCACTCATAAATACATATTTGTACACCTAACTCTGCTTCAATAATTTCCTCCATATACTGACCTATCCTTGAAAGCCTCTTTTGCCTCATTTACCCCTCATACACGCCCTCCTGTTTTTACTCCTAATATTCCTCCTCCTAAGATTTTTCTCAACCACATTCAACCACAACTTTCTCGGCCTACCTCTACCTCTCACACCATTCAATCTACTCTCATATATCTGTTTCGATATTCGACTCTCAAATAGGCGATTTTATGCTATTTTAAATAAATATTTCAATAAAGAAACTGTAGCTTCAAAAACCAAATTAATTATTAACATCCATGCCTAGAAAATTAAAATACTAGTTCATGACCCTGAAGTGAATGCAGTATTACCCATATTAATTCTGGCTACTAATTTACCTAGTAATTGTGACATTCGACTCAGTAAGATAAATGCCGTTGGCTATTGAAAAATTATTTGAGTATTAATTTAGGAAAATGTTAAACGATATATATAAACTTTTCTCTGTATTTTATTAATTTTTTGGTTAAATCTTCATGAAAAGGGTCCAAAATGCTCGCGGCATATTCGAGGTGTGACCTTACCAGCGCGAAGTAGCATCTCTTTTTTACTTAATCATCCGAGGACACTCCTATTATACGCATAACAAAACCTAGTTTCTTTAATGCTGTGCAGCATATGTTTTGTATGTGTAATCCCCACGATATATCGGAATTGAGGAATTTCCAATAAATTCCTCAATTGAGGAATTTCCAATAAATTCCTCAATTATGTAGATTTTATGTTTACTCCTCCCACATCTGTTACTTGTCACCTCGCTTGGGTTAAGAGCCAAACCCCCCCCCCCCCCCCCCGGTCTAGAAGCTCGACACTCATCGCCTGGGAATAGGTAGGCAGTGGGAAAATGGGTAGTGGGAGTTAGAAAGGGCTAGCGAAGCACAGCCACTGGGAGGCAGACACCATGAGGCGGATTGACGTCGAAAGGACAACAATGGGCCCCCCGCTTACCTCCAGTCCTCTTAGCTGTTGAGTTCCCCCAACAACGTTGGACGAGTCGCCGCCAGTCTCGCTTACGCGAAAACTTACCGCACATCTGTTCAGAACCGGCGAAGCCCATTACCCAAATTCTTGGGATCCACCGACTCCTTTTAACGGTGGACGTAGTGCGGTCTGTCGGAGTCCGTCATCGAATCGGGGCCCTATCGAACCAATGGATGGTCTATTCGGACCAATTATGGTCAATTATAAGACCCTTCTCCTCAGAAGTCCCCGCCCACCGATTTTACTCCTCGAACAATGTAGGTATGGCTTTGAGTGATGACTTTCGCAGGAATTGAAGTGTGGTGCATTACTAAGATATAATTGTAGCCCTCTATCCCGGCCACCACGGATGAACGTTGTTAAGTTCCGATGACAGAAATTCAGTCTTCGCTTAATTCCCGGTAGATAACTATATAATCTGCAAATAATCTTAATTTACTGCTAACTCAAGAACTTAGGTCATTAATATAAATAATGAATAAAAGAGGGTCGATCACGCTTCTTTGAGGAACACCGAATGTGACTTTCACCTTGTCAAAGCTAAAACCATCAATAACTACTTTTTGTTTTCGATCACTGAGAAAGCCCCTTGTCCAATTCGCTATTTTTAATTAATTTATTAAGCAGTTATCTGAAGCGACCTTGTTCGCGAGTTGTTGCCAAAAAAAAGTAAACATAATTTAAAGAAATCTGGGTAAATGCTAGAGCAAACGACGACCTTCAAAATTGAAAAGACACTCGAAGAAATACAAAAGAATTGTGTGCCATTGGAAGTAGTATCGAATGAGTCGAAAGTGACTTATTAGTGAATAGAAAGGGCTCGGTGACCATCTTGTTCTTGTTTTGCGTTCATATTCTAGTATGCTCCTCTCCTGGTCTTTTGCGGCAGTGATTTGCTAATGCTTTTTGTTATCAGGATACATCTTTTCCTCTTTGGCTTTACCAGTCTCACGTCTTTGCGGGTATTATCTTCCCAGAGCATGAGTGTTGTAATGAGCGTTGTAAGTCACGAACGTCACCTGAAGAGCAAGTTGTTGATCCACACGTCGCCGTGGTTGATGACCGAGTACCTGTCCCTCGTGGTCACCGCCTTCGTCATGAGCTTGTACAGTCCCTCCCTGAGTCGATCGGCCAGCATATCGGCGGGCTCTGGCCAGCGCTCTCTGACCGCAGCAACGGCCGACATGGCGCTCTCCTGGTATATGGTCTCCCGGCTGCCCTTGCCGTCAGAGGTCATCCAAGTCTCCGGCATGAGTTTGGTGAGCGACTGGAAGGTGACGGGGTCCTTCTGCTGCAGGCAATAGGAGAAGGCGTGGAGCTTGCCCAGCGAGCGCATCACCAAAAGAGACTTCTCCAGGTCCAGCCCTACCTAGATGAATGAATAAGGAAAATAGAGATGCTATACTTCGCTTTGGTTTGGCCACACCTCGAATACGCCGCGAGCATTTTGGACCCTGGTCATAAAGATTTAACCAAAAAAATTAACGAAGTACAAAGAAAAGCAGCGCGCTTCGTTAAAAAATGCTGTGAGCGAACATAAAGTGTTTCACAACTTTTAAAGGGATTAAGGTGGGAGCCCCTTAGAAACTCGGAGGCTGCACACTAGGCTTAGGTTGCTTGAGAAATTCATAACTGGTGTGTTTCAGAGCGACACAGAAAATAATATCATGACGCCATGACCAAATCTCTAGGTCAGACAGAAGCGATAAAATAAGAGAGATACATTGCCGAGCAAATTTATACAAAAACTCGTTCTTTCCGCGCACAATTAGCGACCACAATAAAAATTGAGCTCCACTAATACACGACAACATGTTACATCCCTAAACCTTACATCTTTACATGGCTAGTGACATAACTGCCCCACGCCTATGCGGCGGGTAGGGTAGTACGTATATAGATGTAGATAAATATAGAAAATAATTATTCCTGGGGCGTTAATTATTATAATTAAATACGAATGCTTGGATTTTCCACAGGCACGCAAATATACTGCCCTGCGAGTCGCCGCATTGACGTGTGGCAGGGGGTTTTAGAACACCCGCCATGGAAATCCAATGGATATAGAATGGGAGTGGACGGATAGGAATATTCCGTTGCCGATATCGTAACTGAGGTGAGTATGAAAGTTATTTGTGATTTATATATGGTAATCTTTTGGTTCTGCGAGTATTTTTTTGTATTATTTTTGCGACAGTTTCGCCGTGCTCTGCTGCCGGCTTCGTCGGGCTTTTTAAATTTTTTAAATTTTTAAAAATTTATTTTTTATTTTTTTTAGAGTATCGACTCTAAAGCTGTACTTTAGGTGTCCTTATACCGGTTATGTTAGGTTTACATGAAGAGAGTAAATATTTTATTGATTCTTAAGTTCACCGTCTCACAGTAGGATAAAACGACACGATAATTTAAAGATGAGTCATATATATGATGGAACGGTTATATACATTGCCTTGTGAAAGAAATTAGTGGATTTGTATGTTTCTATGCCTGCTGACTATGCCGTCTAAGTCACGGGTTGAGGACAAGTTTGTATGTACACAATTATTGGTAGCTTTGAACGTTCATTGCGGATACTAGTAGGTTGTTCATTGGCAAATGAACAATAAACCTGTGGATGTATTTACCTCATGCGGTTACGAGACTGGCATTAGGTTGATTTAGGAGAGGTTATGTTTGAACGTAGATGCCTAATAAGCCGATTGCCTTGGTAACAAAGTTGCACTATCACGCGTTATCAGTGAGCAATATTTCAAATTTATGAGGCAGTGTTTACCCCACTCCAAATTATCATCATATGGGGCAAGCTGTGATTGAGATTCATCAAGCGGGAAGTGCCCCATAAAGCGACGCTTCTGCCTTAAAATAGACCAAAACGTTTAGTCGTCATAACAGTAAAACATTGAGAAGGTCAGTTGAGAAAACTCCTTTAATTGAAAGTTATGTTGCTGGTTTAATACAAGACGAAGTTGAAGTTATGCATAGTTATAATAATGTAGGCTATGGTGATAAATGGAGAGAAAGGTAATAGTTACGACGAGACGCTTCGTGTTTACATATTAAAGCGTACGTACTTTGCATTCTTATGGAATGTCACGAGAAACAAATAACAAGGAGATTTGAACGAAACTGTTGCCAAGTTTTGCGTTCGTCACTTAAACCAACGGTCCTTTCACTTTTATAAAGGACAATCATATAATAAAAACCTTGATGAGAATATGAGATAAGAATCCAGGATTGCCGGCACACGTGTTGATTAGCTCTTAGCAATAGCTCTTTTAAGGTAGTCCGAGCGAGATAGTTCCCTAGTCATAATAGAGACCATGTTCGAATTATACTTTTTACTTTCACCAGCTGTAGGACACATCACTTAAATATTGCATTATTAATGGTGCAATAATATAGTTTTATGTGACAGAAATTGTAAATAATCAATTAAAAATATCTAAATAAGTCTTTAACTTGACTAATTTTTTTCGCGCGGTGCGTTTGAAACTCCTTCAAAACGGAAGGTTTTTTGTGATACCCAAGAACCTATTGCGGTGACAATATGATTAATTTTCAAATATAGTTGAGAAAACATGCAAACTACACGCTGTTAGTTTTTTTACAACATTTTTTAACAAGTGTTAGAAAGACCTCATTTTGTAAATAATGTCTCTCTGGAGTGCGTACACGAACCATTTCCTATGTAAAATGGACGGTGATTTTTGGCAAATATCTCCGAAAGTGATGTGGTAAGGGGTTGAATTTTTGGTGTCATTAGAAGGATGAATTGTTTTTCTTTAAAATGAGACCAAATTCATTGATTTCTAAGTAAAATGATATTAGGCTCGAACTACCTTAAGCCAAATTAATCAAAGACGGTATCTTGGACATGAAGCGCTTTCAAATGAATCGCATTTTTCTTATCGATTACTAATGTGAGCATCTATTAAGCAAGAGTACCTTTATGCTAAGGAAAATCTGAACTCAGTCTAATTTGCAGATGTTTTGCATTTAGGTCATTTTTTGTCGTACAATTACAATCAACAAGTGCGTACGCGCATAAAATTAAGCATAAAAAGTGGAGGAAAAATTCTGCAAAGATACTCCGTCTTCAGTTAAGAGAGAGATTAATAAACAGTATAATTTAAATCGCATACATTTTTATTGACAGAAGAATTCAAGTATCTAAGAGTTACTATAACTAGTCAAAATAAAATGGACCAGGAAGTACAAGCAAGATTAAATGCAGCCAGTAGGTTTTATTGGAGTCTGTCAAAATTATTGAAGAGCATGCTTCTATCAAGAAACACAAAAATTGGGATATACATAGCTATTATCCAATCTGTTCTCTTCATATGGGTCAGAAACACACGCAGAACAAGTTGTTAACTTTTGAAAACAAAATACTAAGAAGAATATACGGACCAACTTTTGAAACGGGGACATGGAGAGTTAAAAAGAACAAAGAGCTAAGATAACTATACAGAAAGCGTGATATTGTGGCCGTGGTTAGATGCAGGACGATTAGAAGGCTTGGTCATGTCAGAAGATGAGAAGAGGACAGAACTATAAAAAAGATTGTGGAGAGGACATCCAGAAGGTTAGAACTCACCAGAGAGGCCAAGAATAAGATGGAATGACCGAGTAGTAAATGAGGTGAGGAAATTGGGTGGTGACATTGAGATGAAGGCGGAGAACAGAAGAGCTTGTCGACGAGGCCAAAAATCAACTAGGATTTGAGTGGCCACGGGAGCAAGGGAGTAATAAATTAAATCGAAGATGACGGTTACCTCGCAGAGCAATTAGGAAATAAAATCAATTTTTGCGCTAACTTCTGTTATTCAATGTGTCATAACTTTAATGTTTATTGTTATTACGGGCCAATATTTGTGACTTTTTTTCGTGTCATATGATAGAAAAATATGGTAGTTTATCGAACAAAATGAGGATCGAATACGGTCGCCCCGGCCATTGTTAAGTTCGCGTGGAGTCGCCGGTATGAATATCAAATGTTGTCAAGTATTCGGAAACAACCTGATCACTCTTATAAATACTCAGCTTCCCCTTGATTTCTTTCTCCATTCTTTGATTGACTTACGTTCTCACAAACTTTAACAGATAATCGTGGATTCCATGAGTCTCTGTTTCTAATGCTACGCTTTCTTTCAAACGGCAGCGTGGATTCATTTCCCACCCATTTTTCTTCCCCAAAAGCGAAGGATTTCTTTTCCTCTTTATGCTACCATTAAACCACTTAGTGAAGCAATCAGTTTAGTTACGCGCCAGTTCTGAGGGAAGAATTTTAGAGAAAGAAAAGAGCGATTAAGGGATACGTTAGCCAACTCATTTAAAGTGGATTCAAGCGTTTTCCATTCACAGAGTTAGAAATTCTAGGAGACTAAATATAAAACATATTTCAAAATTGCCTGAAAACTCGTTTTTACATATTGATCAACATTTACAAATGTTTTTGTAATTTTTACAGTGAATGACTAATCTTTGCGAAATACATAAGCGACGAATCACCTACAATTAATAGTTGTCCTGAATATTATTTGATGAACTTAAATGCTGCAGGATATTTTCCACAGTATATTTTTTGTTAGAGAATGTTGAATCTGCAAAATGGAATATAAATTTTATTTTTGTGCATATGTATCATAAAAGTAAAAAGTCATGGCAACCATTCAATAAGTGTTGCAGAAACGTTCGATAAATTTATTGATTTCATAACTTATGGCATGGAGTTATGAGTTCCATTGGTAGCCATGATGGTGCAGTCGCAATGAACCGCTTGGAGACTTCATTAATAGATTAAAGAGTTATTTTGAGACAAACGACCAATTTGTATAGTCTTAGTGACTAATTAATATGTGCATTAGCAATTATTCATAGGCTAATCTTTCATAAATTTTATCCGGAGGTAGAAGATTAGATTAAATATTCGAAGCAATAAACTATTGGTAAACATGCTATGTAACTAGTTGATGTATTCCTGCAACCCGAATACTTTTATTAGATCTAAATTTTCGTTTTATAATTAAACTTTAACGGATATTTTTCATGAAAGACCTACTGAAATGAAAAACATGAGATGAATTACATATTCTGTTTAAGTTGTAGCAAATAACAGATGAACAATGGTTTTTAATCGCAGCCAACAGTAACAGTAGGGAGAATAGTTTAATAATCACACTTCAAACTCCAAGCGTGATCAAAACACATCATCCCGGAGTAGGAAGATTTTGAAAAGCTTTTCCTGATGATGAGAGTGTTCCGGAGTATCCTGGAGGGTTTAAAAGGGGCCGGAAAAGGAATAATCACTAATCATACTTTAAATTGTATCTATTCTAAATTCTTTTCTTCAAATTACACTCTCCATCCGAAGCAGGCAAGTTTCAAGCAGAAGCTATCGAGGAAATTTAATATTTTGTTCTTTCGCTTGTTGAACATGATGCGATAGTTTTCAAACCGTAAAACACTCGTTGTGGTGATAGTACCCTGCGATTAATCATGAGGATATTTATGATCTCCAGTGTGTAAACAAGTAAAGCAGAATGTCTCACAAATATATAAAGATGTAGGTGTGTAATTATTTCGTATATATATATCCCTAAATTTAGCTCAATCGAAAAGTCTAGTTGATACCTCTTTGCGGCGTAAAGAGAGATTTAATTTTTACTTCTTTTTTTGAGGTCATTCATTGGCCGTTCAATCCTATGATTGTTTGACTGCAGCCCTCTACACCCTTCTTCCCTATCTAATGCTAGTTCCCTTACCTCCTCGTATCTCTTCCTATGTACAGTGGCGGAAAAAATTAACGCAAAACTCATCGGCGTCTGTATGCGGCGTACACGGGAACTAATTGAAATCGTTTTTCCTTCGACAACTTGACAACAATGAGACAGCATATGGAAACCGGGAATATTCAAACTCTCTATGAATGGATATCGATTTTATGCGTCATGTAAATAGCCATACTAATAAGGTTTACGTTCGCGAGATCGTCTAGGAGTTATAAACGTGATGAGCTTGCTTCGACCCGCACTCAGTCGAGGTTCCGAAGTCGTAGTTGATTATGTAGAGATGCTTACCATATTTTTTTAGAGCTTTGGACCGTTTAAAAAGATTTTCTTGATTGAAACTTAAGAAACAATACGATGAAAGCATTATTTGTTGGGACATAAAAATTTTTTATTCTCCAGATCAAATTCACTTACAATAAAACGTATTTCCGCGTGCTGGGAATAGCTGTGGATGAACATCGTTTTTATAGACCTCAAACCACTTCCGAGAAATATGATGCATTACAATTAACATTTTGGCGTAATTTCCTGTGAATTTCAAGTTAAAGTATGGGAAATCTGGTTGAATAGAATGGTTTCCATGTGGAGAAAATTATTCTTTAAAAGTATTTCCGATACCTTAAAACCCTACGTAAGTTTCCGCCCTCGTGCATACAGGTCGTCTCAAACATTTGAATTTCTAAATTTCTCCAAACGTAATATTATTTAATTTCTGAAAACTACTTTTAAAAATCCAGAACATTTTATTTGGACCAGTTTTTAAAGGAAACATTAGAATTCCCTTTTTTCGTTTTGTAGTAAGAACCACTGGACGCCGATTCCTCTTCATCGATGAAGTAGCCTAGAGGGAGAGCGTTTGTCTGCGGCCAAGAATGCCTGGGGTTCAAATCCTGGCGTGGCCTCTTTTAGAGCCTTAAAAATTATCTTCGCGATGTGACTTTATTGCAGCCAAAACTTCGCAGGAATCCGCAGAAGACCCAGGGAATGGACATTGACCTCAACCATGAGTGTGTGAGTTTTACACATATTCAGGCTTTGTAAAAGAATCAGAGCGGTCTCCTTGGTCGTCGAATGAGATGTTTACTTCCTATCCTCGGGTACTCGGCCCCACTTGATTTCTACGTCCTGTCTGTCGTATGATGCTCAAATCCATTCATTCGCCAATTCACCACTCAATGAAAAGCTATTCATGAAGGATGGAATAGACCGGATCTCTGATTGTGTCAGTTACTCGATTTAGTGAACTTACCTGATGCTACATTCACCTTTAAATCACTTTGAAATAATTTAGTAAAGAGGGCAGTTATTTTTATTAGGAATTAGAGTTTGGTTCTATCTGCCGAACTTGTAAATACCGATTACTTATCTGAGTGAGAGACCAAACAAGGGTTGAATTATATTCAAAATATCTTCAAAACGGTATTTGAAGCTTTCCCAGCATTGTTTTCCAGGTTTGCTATGAGCAATACATTAACCGTGTAGTTCAAATGTTCAACTTATAAGATGGAGAATAATACTTAAAGGATAAGGTAAATTATTGAATCACTTAAATATCTTTTGACATATTCGCAGTGATAAATGTTTGGCTAAAATTACGCAGTTAAATTTTATGAGGAGCATTTTATACCCATGCGTAAGTAATACTCAGACAAAAATGCATCGCGTATCTTCCCCTGTGAAAGTGATAAAATACTAAAAATCATCTTTTTCATGTAGCGACTAAGCAGTGATTAGATATTTTCCCTATGGTCAGTTGTATACTCATAAATCCGCAGAGTAGTCAATGGAGTGCAAATTAGGAATGTGCACCATCAAAGATTATACGATTGCTACGTTCCTAAGGAATCTATTCCTCTTCAAATGTGTCGTAATATTATTGCTTCAATGGAAGTTAAAGTTGTGAGTGGCCCCACATGAAGATATTAACACACTTTTTACAGGGTCATAAATTTCATCTCTTAGTGGTAATGTATTTTAACGGATGTTGAAGAGGGACACTATAATGCTTTATTTAGAACGAGTGGAAAAGGTTGAAATGTATGCGTAATTCTCGCAATTTGAGTTATGTGTGCACATGATCACAGCAATTGATCATCGAGAAATATGCTGGTATTTACATAAAGAATGTGGATGTTTATTAGCCTTATAATCAATCCATCCCCCTCCATTCTCGATTTCCTGACCAAGTCTCTGTGACATGGAGTTGTCCACATTTTTGTATCCTCTTACTGGCTTCATTTCCCATTCTTCCTCCACGATTTTCCTCGTTGCAT
The DNA here is from genome assembly GCA_963169105.1 of Ceriagrion tenellum. Lineage (NCBI taxonomy): Eukaryota > Metazoa > Arthropoda > Insecta > Odonata > Coenagrionidae > Ceriagrion > Ceriagrion tenellum. Next base: position 3,664,860 of record OY720641.1, on the reverse strand, counting down.
CTTAATTTGGGGTTGTTTCGTTTGAGGGGGTCGAAAAACGTTTGTTTCTCGCATTTTTCTCATAATGAACGCTGCGCTCTGTGCAGCCCGCTCCATCTATGTTACATGATTTGTTTTGAACCATCTCCTAGAATTTTGACATTTGTGAACTCGTAAGTATTCCTAGTTGCGGGCGAAAAATGAATGTTGATATACATTTGATTAAGCATATTTCTTATTATAACGGACATGAATTTAATGCTTTTCGTTTGATAGTAGTGAGAAATAGGTTTTTTTACTTTTAAACACCAAACAAAAGTTCAGTGGGTGAAAGTCGAAGGCGCAACACCTCTTCGGGTAATTTTTCGACAGATGTTTTTGCCTTTTACAAACATACCATTCGATTCCTCCGCCTGGGAGAAAAATGAGGCATACTTAAAGGCTAATAAGATCTTTTTTTCCTCCAAGAATTTTGGGAGAGGCCGCTAAAACTTTGAACAGTATCTCGGCTTGCGCTGTCCGCTCTGCTTGTTCGTCTATCGACGCTCGTCTCAATGAAGTAGTCATCAGTAAACCTTGGACAAGTTCCGGGTGGTGATGGTCGGGGTGGTTTGTTGTTTGTTTGCCGTACGCACAGGTTTCAAATACTTGCTACACCAGAAAGAAAAGGTTCGTTGCGCTTCGAAAAAATCGGAAGCCCCCGTCGAATACTTTTAAGGGCGTAAGAGGAGTCAAATACCACTTCTTTCCTGTGAGTTAAACGCCTGACGTCTGAAACATTATCTATGGCAGAAAGGGTATCGCCCGCAACACAAGGGGAAAGTAAGCTCTCATTAAAGGCATACTATTTCCCAAATCAATATAATACGTCCTTCATACATTCCGATTTTGAATGGATTAGTATTGGTGGAGCTTTGTATCGACACGGGGAAATACTCGAGAGTTCTCCAAGATTGCTCGTTGCTTTAACTCAGACTAAAGGTGGCTGGCCTCCAAACCCATGCATGATGGGAACTAATGGCATTTGATTGGAATGGTCTGGGCTGATGAGGTGAAATCTGAGAACTACATCTTTCTGTTTGTATTCCCGGGAGAGTAGTATGCTTTTTCCTAACCTTAAGTTATTTAAAACGTTCGTAGACAATACCACCACTCATTTTAAAAGTAACTTAGTCCACAGCAACGCATACGGACGCAAATAAATTCACCGAAAGGATACGAAACATCATCATAAATCCGCCTTGACATAAGAAACCTCAGTAAATGGTACTGGGCTGCAAACCTGAATCGCAATCATGGTTCTCCATGATAACATTGTTCGAGTACGCTCATGATTGAAAACGTGATCTTCATCAAGAAAGATCGGGTGCTACATAGCAGTGGAGTGCGCTCCCAGGACCTTGTGCATTGCCCTACCAATGCGGCTTACCTTTTGGATGACAATAATGACCATAAGAAGAAAAGAACCGTGATCCCACCCCTGGTCGAGACACTTTTGAGTTTTTCATTCAATTTCTGGTCAAGTAAAATAAGTTTTATTCGGCAAATTTTATCTCTTTTGTATTTAAAAAAATTCATATTATCAGCCAGTCATTGTCGTTAATATGAGGAAATTTATATAAAAACTCATTTGCGTTCATTAAAAATCGAACACGGACCACTCTTAGCCAAAAGCCAACTCTTAGTTAGCCAAATACATCTGACAGCTACGACATTAACGTTACCTATTTATTTAATTCATTAATGATATTCTACTCCAAACTGAAGTCTTTTAAAAGGCTTTTTGTTACTTTCATATGTGCGGCGAATTTATAGCTAAGCATATAAGATATTATGCAATCATCCATATGTTATCCATAACTACACCTAATTTGGGTAAACTTTTCTGAATGTTTATTCGTATATCCTGCATTTACTAGATAAAGCGTAACAGTGGACAGATCATCACCAAGCTTTCTGTGATAAGATGAAAGTAATATCGGGAAAATATGCCTAGATTATTCGGTATCGATGCATGCACATTTATTTTTATTTCGTGAAATTATATACATTAACGTATGTTTCCATAGTTTAATCCCATTCTGACGAACTAAAGACGGATTTACATTGAGTCAAGAACGATTCATTCATAAATATCCGTTTTGAATTTAATAAATATCCGTTAAAGGAACTTCGTCAATCTACAAATTTGAAAATCGTGAAAAATTACATCACGTAGACTATACTTATTTCAATTAAATCTTTTTTGTATCGACATTTGGTGCAGATAAATCTCAATTTATATCATTTCGGTGAAACAGGCGCAGTACGCGTCATTCAAAAAGATCCTCGGAAAGTCGACCTTAATAAATATCCCTTGGTGGTAGAAGATGTAGATTTTAGAATATAGTATACTGAATTGGGTGGGATAGTGAATATTTTTTATAATCAGTCTTTCTGTATAAATATCATCATTCGACGGAAGAACCATGCTGAAACAAACACAGCGATGCACCGCGACTGAATGTGCGAACAATATGAGAAGAAAGCTAAAAAATGAGGCGATTGATGACTAAGTTTTACGCTCCAGCAAATGTGAGTTCCATTGCGGATTTCAAATAATTGCGGTAGACGATGTTTTCCTCAGTGTTGCCAGTCTTTCGAGTATGTACTGCTCCTAGAAGTTCCCAAAAATGCCGCATTCTGGCGCGCGAAAAATTTTGCGTTAATTTCTTCCGCCACTGTACTTTCCTCTTTATTCGGTCCATGAACTTATTCAGACCGGGTCTTCCTTCTCTGGGGATTTTCCCTCTATTTTTACCTTCAGTTATGTTCTTCACAAACCCATCGTGCCTCAGGGTGTGTCCAATCAATCTCGTTCCTCTTTTCTTTATGGTGTTCCATTAAATGGTCATTTCCACTTCACTCTTCTGTACACTTAATCATTTCTGATTTTGTCCGTCCATTTTATCTTCAGCATCCTCCTCTATAGCACCAGGTTTCGATGGCTTCTAGTCTTTTCTGATGTATGTGACCTTGCATGAAATGGATGGTATTCCTTCTTCAATTTCATTTCACTCCCTTAATCATCTCCCCTTGACATTGAGACTCTGATTATCGTTATTCTCCATTGTCTCTTCGACCGCATGTTGCCATTCTCGGTCCAGCCCTTCCGCCCACAAAGCACCCTTCTCCAACAAATTAGCTGAGAGTCTCGACCCTATCTTTTCGGCCGGACCGGAACAACGAAGCACAATCCTCTCATTAGTGTCCGTTGCAGAAACAGTCGATCCGAATTGTGCATTCTGACTTCTCTTTCCCTTTTGTTCCCGCTTGCTCTACTTTGCCGATGTACTTTGTAAACGATAAAATTTACCCAGTACCAATTAAATGCATTTAAAGGCATTTGTGAATTCGGATATGTATTTAGATGCACCTTTAATACATCTTTTAAATCAATTTTTTCACATTTATATAGCTTTATACATATATTGGGAATGCGTAAAAAATCATTTCAGTAGCATTGATTTTCAAAGCATTTAATACCAATGCATTTCAAAAAGACTTAAGGAACTACAATTTTTTCATAATTTCTATCAATGCATGAAAAACCGCAGTCGACGAATGGAATGCTGCTAGAGTTTTGAAATATCCCCGAGAGAAAAATTGTTCACAATACATTGCATATTTTCATTTGAACCTAGTGTCGCCCATTGGTTTAGGTTTTATAAAATGTTACTGAGAGCTACTCGAAACCCATATGACAGTAAATTTCCCTAGATTTAGATGCGGGCCTTTATTCAACCGATTGTACCAATATTAATCCGTCGCTATATTACTTTTACGGTGAAACATTGTAATTCCATTGTCTAACAAAAACTTCATGCAACAAACCTGAAAATTTTAATCGTTGAAAATATTTGAAAAAATTAATTTTTTTGTCTGTCCTCCACGACTTTGTGAGTCCAAATGGAGAGGGAACTACGTCATCAAACTGAAGCTTGACAACCGAAATAACAACCATATTTCTTTGAAGGCTTCCGCGACTCATATACTTGTTAACATTGCTCTTTTCAGGTATTCTCGTCGCGTGTTTAGTTTTTCTGACAACAGTTTCTCCCCTCTTCCTGGGGGCGTCCTCAGGTCCGTTGGACATTTTGCAATTATTGTTATTATTTATTTCCCATTGTTATGTATTTCGTTGCTAGTTCATCTAGGACCATAGGGTGTCTCCATTGCCCGCTCCTCGCTGTGGTTTGACCACTCTCTCCCAGGTTGAGGCAAGTGGGTATCCATCCTTCCGATTGAAATTTGATGGATATTTTCCCCAACGTATCACTCAAGGACACAGGAAATGTTTCGTATTCGTGTCACATCAGATCTTGATACAAATAAATGGGTCGACGGTTGAATTTAACTTCTTTTGTGAATCATTTAACGTAAAGGGGTCAGGATACGCATGGCATTTCCTCCATTCCCCGCTGTAATTCTCGGTTCAAAGGAAATCACTACACTATACGGATTGATCTTTAGAGATACTTAATGGAATTAATGTATTTTATAATGCTCATCTACACATTCGCAACCATAGTTTCGACCATTTAGGTATATGGAGGGGGCACTAAGTCATCAAACTGGACAATCGACAGCCTGACAACTGAAATAACAATCATGCTGTGTAAGATCTTGTCCTTTCTCGGCGAATAATATGAATAAAAAATTCTCGGGCTTCTAGCCGAGTAAGAGTTTTTGTTGCTAACGTTTCGACGGATAACACTTCCATCGTCCTCACTGCTCTGAGGACGATGGAAGTGTTATCCGTCGAAACGTTAGCAACAAAAACTCTTACTCGGCTAGAAGCCCGAGAACTTTTTATTCATAACAATCATGTTGTGTAACCGTCTTTTTGAAATTAAAGGCAAGTAACTCTTGAAATATATATTGGCTGCTTAATGCAATGGATTCTGCTCGATTTCACCGTAATTTTTAGAGGAAATGCGGATTGTTTTTAATTTAAATAAATATACAATGAATTCAAGGAAGATTTCCATGAAATAAAAAAGTGCATGGTGATTTCTAGTAAGTAATTGATGTAAAACAGAAAATTACAAACTCATTGCGTTATCTCGCAAGCACCATTGAAAAACGAGAGCCCACGAAGCTGGCTTTAGCTTCTAGCATTGGCCAGCGTAGCAAGTGCCCTCTCCTTATACCTCAATGGTTTCGACAAATAATTATTAATATCAAGGCATGACCCTTGACGATGGCAAAATGTAAAGTATTATTTCATTACGTCACCTTACATATCGTACAAATTGACGCTGGAACCAGTCGATAGAATCACAGCATCATCAAATCGAATGTTCCTTGCTCCAAAAATATTGATTTTATCTTAAAAATAACATTTTTCCCGATAGCGTGATTAATTTCCTCTGCCTTGCCCTTTACGTACATAAAACAAGATTGGAGTGAAAATGTCGTGTAAAAATGCGGTCTAAAGCGTGAAAACCACTCAGTGGGCTACCATGTCTGACGTAATGCTCTGGCGCCTCTAATTAACTTATTAATGTCCATACCTTTATATCGAGTATTTTTTAAGGTGGCGTATATTAATGAGGATGATTTGTGTACTCCAGTTTAAATTATTTCGTCGATCTACCCAATTGTTTCGTGGAATTCGGGGATGTAAAAGTACTGATGTCTCAAGTTCGAGTAGAAACGCATGCTAATTCGTAGCCATACAATATCTACTGAAGTATAATGTAAAAACTGTTGAGTATAGTTTTCAAGTTTAACTACAATTTGATTGTTTGTATACTAGATATGATTTGCGAGAATTTAAAGATAGTGGATTTCACTTGCTTTAAGGTAAGAAGGGGAAAGAATGAAGAATTGGAAATGAAGATCGTAACCTGTTATAAATTCAAAGGCAGTACTCATTTTTCTCGAAGGACTCAGCATAATTAATGCACGATCCGCAGTGCAGTCGGTAGGGTAGTTTGAACGTAGGAGTATAAAATCACTATTGGGGCGGGAATGGGCTATTAGATAGCCATAATGATTCTGTAATAAATCGAGGTTAGACACCCTTGTCTGTATCCCTTACAAGATTAGAATATCGAACACTGAGAAAAGATTCAAGAGGAGTAAGGGGAATGATAATTGGGAACACGCAGTTTTGTGACGGGTACGTTGGAGAAGATTCCAACGTGGTACGGTAATTAATCATCAAGATTCTGCATGGGTCTACCATTCATTAGCTAAAATTCCTGATGATAAAGGAAGCATCATAAGTCGCCTAATAAATTGTCACTTGTGCCTTTATGAGATTGAATGATATGAGCCCAAGAGTCACACCTCGGAATAGAAGGTTAAAGGTAAAGTAAATAAAATTGCCGTCTTCTAGTGGAAAAGCACAAAATCTAGACTTGCGCTGCTCACACAAATATTATAATACAGTTTGCGGAAGGATTATGTGTGCCTCAATAAAATATGGAAAAGACTTATGGGCGCCACTTATGCTCTCAACGGCTCGTTTATTGCAACGATTAAAGGCACCCCTGAAATGGGTAAACTTAAATAGGGTCTCGCCTAACCCTACTTATCAATTTTTACTAATTAAAAGGACAGTAATATTCGACAATCTATATCAGTAGCGAGCCAGTTGAAATTCTTTTATCGGGGCTGACACTCAATTTATTTGCTGAGATGGTGATGATGTGGAATATTACCTTAAGTCGTGTTTTATAATGTGTGACTTATATAAAGTCGACTTCCCTGAATTCAAATATGGTTTGGGAGGATTCCAACTAATGATGTAATTGCATTTAAGGTATTTAGCGTTCGCAAAGCAATGCTCTCTAGAGTAACCCTACCGTTCTGTCCACCATGGAGTAGCCGGCATCCGTGAGGTCCTCCATCAGCACCATGCTGTTGGCACCGTCGCTAACGGTGCAAAAACACCTCGGCACCCACTCCAAACCTTCTTCGAACTCATCCTCTTCGTCTCGTCCATCGATTCTTCTGTTGGAGACCTTGAATCCGAATGAAACGAGGACTGAGTTTGTAGCTGAAGTAAAAATAACACTAAAACAGGTTAAGGCCTCAAGGCTAAAATCAAGTCCACTGAACTTGGACACTGATGGCACATGTCGCTCAATGAGCATCATCAGCTATACTGAGCTGCGATGGGTGCACCGAGGTTGTGCACTGACACACGCAAGGTGCACAGAGCATCAGTAGGTACAATGATACTCATCAGGTATGCCGAGCATTATCGGGCACACTGAGGAGCTTCATCAGGTACTCTGATGATGGCCGCAAAGCCGAAACCACTGGTACCTTCTAGTGAATTAACAATGAAAAGAATGAAGTCCATCTTTGCTATCAGGGACACTGACACACTGGAGGATAGAGCTCCATCCTGAACAATGATGGTGACCATAAAGCCTCACCTTCTTGTTAATGAACGATGAAAGTAACTTAAGTTTATTTATTTCATTTATATTCCACAAATTTTGCCAGGTGTCGTTAGACCTTGAGTAATTAAATTAATCAAACACTTTGCGCTGCCCACTGAAAATTTTATTTCCACTCGTTTCTATGATTTTTCTCAATCAGACTTGGAGCAACCTTGTAGTAAAAGCGAAACGTGTAGGCAGTCGACTGCAAGAGACGTGACGTCAAATAGGGGAAGGCTCGTGTGGAAGTGGTCGGCTATTAAGCGGATAGGAGAGGAAAGCACGTGGTAGACATTTCTGCCAACATGACTGCATTTTACTTGAGAGGACAGGAACTGCGCGTTTCTCGACAATGTTCACCATCCAAACAATGATGATCCAAATACTCTGGTATTGTTTGAAACACATGGGAGAAGCCCTTATTAACAATTGGATCTAGAAAGAGAGGGAATCGAAGTTGATGTGAATAGCAGACTGTGCTTTTAGAAGTTGTCAGTTCAGTTTTTTGACCTTTGGAACTCAGTTTTACTCTCTGTAAAATTCGGATACTGTTTTACTGCTGATGTTCGTAGGTATCTTCCAATGAAAAGGGCCTAGGGCCACCGCCACCATGTTTTGCCACCACCATACTTGCCAGATGCTGTCACAAGTGAGCCAAACGCGTAGTGGTAAAAGCTTCAGTGGGCAGCTCAATAGAGGCATTTGACTCAATCGATTTCCCGACACACTGTGGGTACTGACACAGTTTAATCCATTTAGATCTTAACCTTGAACCCGATGTAAGCCGGCAGTATGACGTTGTAGAAGTCCATTTCCTTTCGGAACATCAAGTCAGTCCCATAAAGATCCCTCCAAGCCTCGTTCGGCACGGGCATTTTGGCCACGAAGGGTATGGTGACCAACTCCCCTGCCATAGTCCTCCCGGAGCCCTTGACGCGGTGCATGGAACTCATGAAGTGCTCTCCCTTGACGGAGTCCTCGCCGTGCACCGCGGTGACGCTCAGCTCCGACCGCAGGCCCTCGTCCCGAAGCACCATCTCGATGCGGGTCCTTATCGGGGCGGTGCCGAAGGGCCCCGTGGGCGCCGAGCTCGTCTCTCCCATCGCCACGCGAGACGGGCTAAGAAGCCACTTCAACTTCCCCGCCTCAACCGAACCGCCTCGCGTCGACGGAGTGACTGAGTGAGGCGGACGACAAACCAGCGTGCCGCGTGGAGGAAGGGTTATCTGCGACTTCTGTTGCGCAACATTGCTATCAATTCCTCCTCGGTCCATAAGGTGACGTAGTTGCAAATGGGGAATAGAAGTCACTCACGTTCGCCTTCATTTGAATTGGATTTAAAAAAAAAAAGAACAACGAAGATACGGCCATGGATGTAAGTCTCAATCTCATTCTTGGGGGATTTACATTCCACTGATGGCGCGCAGAGTAAATACGAGATGAGAATACTACTCAGGCAAGATTCATGCCAAACGGATCAATCAACAATTGATCTGCTCTTTGAAGTCGTATGGCTCAATATATGATGTACTATATTTTATAAAGCGCTATTCGCGTCTATTTATTCATGAACAACAAATAAACGAAGATCGTGAATGAAATTCTTATCGTACTCCAAGGACATTGATGATCGAAAGGTTCTATGGACGCTTGATAATAAGAATAAGCGGAGCTCAGTCGTTTCATGTGTATTCATCCCAGATACGGGAACGGATGATTTGCACAAAAGATTTATCTGTTTGGTGGATACGTTTTGGAGAACCACTTTTTAACACGAAGTAATTATGGGGCATTATTCACTTACGCTATTGATCACACTGGCAAACATCAGTAAAATAATTGCACATATTATTGATATTCATAATGGGAGAGCAATTTAGCAACTTTATTAAGTGATTGACAGTGAAGCCAGGTGATGATTTTTAACTAAAGACGCCTTCAATAGTAATTATAGTTGCCTAATTTATTTAGTGAAATGAATTTTTGTATAATTTAATGGCCAAAATATCTCTTATTCAAAATATATCACTTCCATTTTATACATATATTCATGGATAGTGTCGTTCAATAGAATTTTGCGCAGCTGCACGTTGAAGGGTCGAACATCTTTTATCTCGTCACATTTCTTGAGTGTCTGGGAAGTTTTCAAAACCTCATTCTAACAACTTTGGGGGAAAAATCTTGCGCACGAAAGCGCTCAAGTAATACTTGCATGGACTGAAAATGAAACTATTATTGTGAGGAAAGCATACATTTCCCTGGTTATTTAATATATGCAAAAAAATCGTCATAGTGCCTACTCAAATTTATGCTCACAAAATTTGTCAAGGATTTATTACTATGTCACAATTATAATTACCCCAGAAATCACATACGGCACTGGGTGGCGTGCATTAATGGGGCCTTTACGTTTTCTTAAGGTTAATAGTAACTATTTGTGGAAGAGGGAATTTAGGATACCTAATCATTGCCTATAAGTATATTAATGCCACCTGCGTTCCTCTTGAGAGGGTTACTTCGAGTGAAATAAGTTGCCATCTTTGCTCGAAAGTGGGTATCCCTGACGTACTTGTGCCGTTTCTTCTTGAAAAAGTTTATGGAAATATCTTCATAAACTATGATTTCTAGATCTTTTCTTCATAAACTAGATTTCTTCATAAACTAGAAGTTTCCTCAAACGCAGTCATGAGCATTCATATGCCTATTCAAAATTCCGTCCGGTAATCGCTTAAATTATGTTAAAGTCGAGTTTGATTTCATAGAGAACTTCATCAACTTTGGCCCCGGACCAATGTACCAACTTCCAGGATTAAAGCATTTCTCTCACAATGCAACAACTTAAAAAACTCACCATTCATCATTCTCCATAATGAAATGGACTCTACAGATTTTAAGTCTCAGTAACATGGGCCTTCTCAAACATTTACCTTCACCCACTTTTTGCCTGATAAGAGTCTCGCCACGAACTTGCTGTGCTGCGAAACTCCCAAAGTGCTGCGAAACTCCTCAAGGCGAATCAGCAGAAGTTTCGTTATGTCAAGTCTTTCGCTACCAACTGAGTCGTCTCATCCGGCACGAATTCAATGCGGAAGCGAAGGTGCCTCGTGATGATTTGAAGGACGCCTGCACTTACTGGTCGACCTAGGATACAGAAAAATGCGAATGCAAATGTGGGAATGATTTAACCCCATTCGTTGACACTCCAACACCCTCCTCATATGGAAGTAGCCATCGAGTCATTATCGTGGTGACATCGAACATTGACATCACATTGGCTATATGGCGGCTAATGTAAAAATTAACGCCAAATTCACGTACTAGCACTCATTACTTACTTTTTTTAGTAAATTTCGTCACCCTTTCTTTTTTTCCGATTTCCCACTTTTCTGTTGCAGAACTTCTGAATCACTTTGTAATGAGTGTTGAATTGGGTTCCATATTAATTTCAGTGGAATATTTATAGACTCGCGCTCGCCTCAATGCGGTCTCAATGGCTGCGTGTCTGTGTTTATGGAATGCCGTCAAAAATACATACGCAGTCTCTTACACGCGGTAAGACAGACCGCGGAAAAAATGAAAACGAATTTACTCGAAAATGTGTCGCAGTGAACATCACCAACGAGGATTTTAAGTAAAGTGTAGCATATTGGAAGAAAAGTGAATTTTTTATAAATATATCAACCTGTTATTTATTTATTTTAATCGAATTAAGAGTATTTGTGTATTATATCTTTTAAAAGTTTTACAAGAATTTTAAGCGTAATTACTCCAAAGCTGTAATTTCATAAAAAGGAGTCTAACGCATGAGCCGAAATATCGGCCCTCGGCACTTTTCGCCGGAGAAGCAAAAGCCGATGCATTGGCTCATGGCACCGAAAGGGCTTTTCAGGGGGGATAGAATAGAGCTTGGAAGCCCTTCAGCCATACAACTTCTATGTCTGCTGTTATTTACACTAGCTCTCTTGTAAATATGAGCAATTTAATGCAAAAATTCATTCTTTACTCCATTCTTTACAAGAATGATTTAGCTCTCCACTGTCATGGCTCAAAAACTCTTGCTCTCACCCAAGAAATGGAAAAATTCTGTGAGCGAATTAGCGAAATCTAGTGGCGCTAGAGCTTTTCCAAGTCTTTCTCTCTCTCTTTCTCTATTATTTGACAATGTAATTTTCTATTTTAATTTCTTGGCGTTAGAGGTATATGTCATAAATATTAGGTAACTTCATATTTTTCCTTATATCACTATGATTGGTATAAGCTCAGAAGGCGTCCATGGTAAAAAGACAACTTCGCTGCTCAAAGAATATAGGGCTACAACCCAGGAAACAGTATGTGAAAACATTCGTGTGGAGCGTGGCACTCTATTGATCAAAAGCATGGACCATTGGAATAGCTGAGCAGAAAAGACGAGAAACCTGGTGCTGGAGGAGAATGCTGAAGAAAAAGAAGAGCCAAATGGATTGGACACACTCCAAGGCGCAATGGGTTTGCGAAGAACATAATAAATGAAGGAAAATAGAGGGAAAAGTAACCAAGAAAAATTTCATGTGCCAGAATAAGAGGAAAGTGCATCGGAAGAGCTACCAGGAAGTAAGGGAACTCGCATAAGACTTAGAAGGGTGGAGGGCTGCACTCAACCAATCTTAGGATTGCACGACAAATGATGATTGGTATTTATTACAATGTATGGCATATTTATGATCTCTGGAACATATCATTGCTACAAATGGGCAACAGTTGTGTAGTTTTTTTCCCTGCCTCAGTGCAAAATGTATGTCCTTGTCAAGGAAGCTAGCGTTCTTCCTGCGGATGAATGAGGGGCACATTTTATCGACTTCCTCTAGTTCGGGTTTTTTGACATCCGACGAAGCACCGTATTTCCTCATAGGATGTTCCTCCTGGAACCGGTGTTTATTCTTATTCAAACTTTATTTGAACAGACTGACGCAACTAACAAACGCTGACCACATGTAACACTCCTTGGACAGTATTGTCGGTAGACGACATGTATCACGGCCTCAAACTTCTTGATTTTTTAACCAGCCTTTTCCGGGCAAATCATGGTAATGATTATACTATTGAAATACATTTCAAATGGATTCTTTCGGGAAATTTCCTCGAAATCAGTTAAGCGCGTTTCCGAGTAAAAATGAATTTGCCTACATTAATTCCGACGAATGCATTTTAAATCTCGAGAACAGATTTATAAGTATCAAATTTTGGTTGTTTAAAATACTCGCCAAAAAACTTGTCGAATGAAAAATTCAAATAGGTGGAAAATTCATTTAAAAAGTATCCTAAAACGCATTTCGGTATATTTATTTGAGCTCAAATAACAAACTCAAGAATGAATTATCTATGCCAGAGTCAACTTCTTTATCAGCAGGCCCAAGGAAACCAATTGAAACACCCAAAATAATGAAAGAGCTGTTATCCAACTCAGTCCAACATGCTTCTACGTTGATTAAATTGAAAACTGTAATCGCAGTCGTGACCATGCTCATACTTTTTCAAAACTTCTTGTCATTGCTGCACGTGGATAAGGCATCCAGGATAAAAATCCATGACGCTTATTTTACTTATCAGTTACATATCTAAGATCTTATCGCATCACGGCGGGGCGCCGTTGAGATTACTACCGTCGATGATGGCCTTATGGATGAATAATTTCGTCTTTCGACGGAAAAATGTCTCGTTATGAGATATCTTCTTTTTTTAGAAGGAGACGGCGATGAGCGAGTCCGCCATGACCTTGCCACTTGACCCTCGCCGGAGAGAACTTGGTGGTCTCTGTCTCTGGAGTGCCGAATGAAGTGGTTGAGTGGGGTAGGTCGATGAAGCTGCTGCCGTTCCATTGCGAACGTGGAATGGATGTAACGCCACTGAATAGATGGGCCCCACACGATGGTATTTTGATGGGAGAATTACAGTAGCAATAGTTAAAGGACCAAATGAACCTAATAACTACATCGACGTATTCTAATTTCTATATTTTGCAGGATATATTACCCCTCATACATGTTTCGATATAATTTCACATCATACGGTCTATGTCTCATTACGCCAATTCCATGACAGGGAGTCGGAGTTCTCTTCACCAATCTCACTTCGAACATCTCGCTATCCCTCAGAGGCCTGTTTGTGAATGCTTCGCTATTCACCGGGTTTTTCAAACTGTAAAGCAACAGAATAAGTAAATGAAACGACCACGTGATTTTTTTCATTTTCAAAATAGTTCAAGGGAAAGAGGGAAAGGGATCATCGGTCCAACAGGTTGGAACACTATGTAACAGGTAAGGTAGTTTGTGTCTGACGTCATTTCACTTCAAAGAATCTAGCTTCATAACGCGTCACGCCGCGTTATGAAGCTAGATTATGAAGATAGATAACACGTCATGCCGCACTCATAGGGTTAAGGAAACGTTTCAACAGGAAGCAATGCTAACATTCATCGAATAAAATGGCCTCTTTTGTCTACCTGTGTTTTTTGAAACGAACACATTGTCTATTTAATATTCGTCATTACTTTCTTCTTAATTGACAATGCCGTGTAAAATAACAAGTCATTCGATAATATCTTATTTATTAGTTAATGGAAATTTAAGATAAACGCTCGTTAAGTCTTTATATTTCACTAGAGTTAAAAATAGGATAAACATATTGACGAACATAATTCATGTGTCTATATTGGGTTTTTGTCTGTACTTATGATTGATTTTGACTGTCCAGTGTGTAATTCACCGAGAATTTCTGAGGACAATGACCTGCCTTGATAGGAACATCTGTTTCTGATCGATTTTTTACACTGTGTTTACAGCCAGCGCTGTAATCAGCATGTACTGACCATGATCGGAACACACAGGTTTTTAAAAGGATAAAAATATGCTTGATTGAACTTGCGGGGAAAGTCAAGATTTTGGCGTTCGTTATTTATACGAATAAGTGCGATGTGGTTGAAGATTTTGAATCATTGCTACTGTAGCCACTTTTGAAATATGTCGTGTATGTTTGGCTACCGATGATTTACGGGCCTGGGTACCCTTATCCTATTACCATAGAAAGTTTCTTTTTTCGTTGATGGCTACATTGAATATAGTTAACCCTGACTGAATGAAGGAAACCTCTTTTACTGGAAATTTCTGCTGCGGATAAAATACGAAGCAGAGACTCTAAGATTATTCAGCACGATCGCAGAGATTACAGGATATTAATAGCCTACCTTGAGCCTTTAATATTTAACCCGAAACTTATGTCCCACTCCATGGAGCAAGACTTTCAAATTGGGAAATAAGAAAACCCTTGGAATTTGGTTAAACATAACTCCCCTTGGCGACCTCATAACTCCATACTTATTCAGCGAATAATTTAGCTTTCGCCGGTCTAATCGCGCCTATGAATACATCTGTTTCATTCACAGTACAGTTGCTTAAGATTTGCCTGTTTGAAGATAGCTAACCAGTAGAGCAGATCACCATAATAAGTACTGGATCAGGTAGAAAGTTCAATTTCGTTGGACTCTATCAGGATTCGAAAATATCTTTGCGGGTAAGAGACTAAGATATCCAACCAATAACTATTTTGAAATCGAGCGTTTGGAACCCCAGGGCGGGTAGTCATTAGCCTTCACTTCTAGGTCGTTTTCGGACTTATGGCCAGCTGCAAGAACATTTAGCTATGGAAACATTTGTTATGAGATCCATGAAGTTATAGATCTCATATTATATATAATAATATTCAGGTTGGAGGAACACTTCTACTCTTTTCATAACTTATTTACGAGTAGTCACTAGCCTCGAATATTTAATCTGATCTTCTATCGCTGGATAAAATTTATGAAATTATAGCCTATTAATAATTGCTAATGCAAATAATAATTAGTCAGTGAGAGTAAACAAACTGGTCATCTGCCTTAAAAAACTCTTTTTATCTACATCTACATAATACCCCGCAAGCCGCCGCATGGGCGAGTGGCAGGGGATGTTAGGTCACCAGCCGTGTAAAGGTGTAAGTAAGTATTTTTTTTTGGAGATGAAATGGTGACATGAATTATAGGAGTGTATTTTGTGAACTTAATTTTTATTGTGATCGCTTATTGTTCGCGGAAAGAACGAGTTTTTGTACCTATCTGTTCGGCAGTGTATCTCTCTTATTTTATCGCGTCTGTCAGACCTAGAGATGTAGTGAGGAGTCATGATAATATTCTCAATGTCGCTCTGAAAAATATCAGTTCTGAATTTCTCAAGCAACCTATGCCTAAAGTGTAGCCTCCGAGTCTCTAGGGGCTCCCACCTTAATCCCTCTAAAAGTTGTGAGACACTATATGTACGATCGTAGCAGTTTTTAACGAAGCGCGCCGCTGTTCTTTGTATTTTATTAATTTTTTTGGTTAAATCTATTTGACCAGGGTCCCAAATGCTCGCGGTGTATTCGAGGTGTGGCCTAACCAGAGGGAAGTAGCATCTCTCCTTGACTTTCATCCGAGGACATTCCTATTATACGTTTGGCAAAACCTACATTCTTTAATGCTGCGCCACATATGTTTTGTATGTGTAATCCCCCCGATATATCAGTTGTTAAGGTAATTCCAAGATATTTTACTGCATCTGAAGATTGTATGTTTACTCCACCCACAGTGTAGGAATGGCATCTTTGTGATGACTTTCGCAGGAAGTGAACTGTGGTGCATTTGCTGATATTTTATTCTAACCCCAACTCCTGGCACCACCAATGAACGTTGTTAATGTCCGATGACAGAGCTTCAAAGTCCGCGTCTTCGTTCATTTCATGGTAGATAACTGAATCGTCTGCAAATAATCATATTTTACTGCTAACTCTAGAACTTAGGTCATTAATATAGACAATGAATAAATGAGGGCCGATCACATTTCCCTGAGGAACACCGGATGTGACTTCGACCATATCAGAGCTAAAACCGTCAGTAACTATTTTTCTATTAACTCCGTATGATTTCAATTTATATATGAGTTTTTTGTTAGGAACCTTGTTGAATGCTTCTTGAAATCGAGGAATATCGCGTCGACTTGCTTAATCGATTCACCTGATTTTAGGATGTCATGAAGGAAGAGCGCAAGCTGTGTTTCGCAGGACCTGCCTTTACGGCAGCCGTGCTGACTGCCATGTAAGAAGTCACGATTATCCAGGAATGTCGTAATATTACTAACGACAGTGTGTTCGAGAATCTTGCCTAAAAGTGATGTTAGCGATATTGGCCTGTAATTTTCTGGGTCACTTTTATTTCCTTTTTTGAATATCAGAGTGACCTTGACTGTTTTCCAGTCTTGGGGCACCTTGCCCTCGGATAATATTTGTTAAATATAATTTCTAAGAATGGTGCAATCTGTGGCGCTAACTCCTTCAGCACGCGTGCAAATATTCCTTCTGGACCTGGGGACTTGTTACTTTTAATCTAACGCAGTTGTTTAATTATTCCATCACGCTGAATTTTTGTCAGCCATTGGCTCAGTCAGGAATGTCTAAATTGTGAATTGTGTCATCCTTAGTGAATACACTTTTGAAGTAGTGGTTTAATAAATTGGCTTTGTCGATTCTGTTGGTGACCACTTTACCGTTTGTATCCAGTTAAGACTCTACTGTCGAAGATTCGCCCTGGAGCTCTCTCGCGTAAGACCAAAATAACTTGGGGATTTCCTCTAGCAATTCACCGAGGATTTTTTTCTTGAAGTATCGTAGAGTAGCGCGCATTATTTTCTTCGTTTTTGATCGTTGAACAACGTATATTTCTGACGCCGCAAGCTCCGTTGTTTTGTTACTTAACTTAATAGAATTTTTATATAGATTGTGTAGTTTCCTTTGTCTCCTGAGCTCCCGTCTTGTTTCGTGGTTATACCAACGAGGTTGTTTACTCTCCCGCTTGAATTTATATGGAATATTTTCATAGATTCCTTTACGTTGTATTTCCAAAAAATATCTCCATGATACTTCTGTGCTCTCGTTCTTCATTGTGGCTACGAATTCTGTGAATGAAGCTATTAACGTCTCTCCGAATTTTACGTAATCTCATTTTTCAAATAAGAAGACTTTATGTTTGGGTTTTACAGTGGAATCTACTGTTGTTTTCAAAGTCGTAAAAATTACGTTATGATCACTTATGCCTTCGAGGATATCGACGTGTTTAATCATTGTAGGGTGACTAACAGCTAAAAGGTCTAATATTTCATTACCTCTCGTAGGTTCGTTTATTATTTGAGTAAGAGAGTGGTGTGAAAATGTATTAAGTAAGGCGTAGCTTATATCACGCTTCCTTGAACTTGGTTCAACACTATTAGTTTTCCAGTTTAAGGCGGGGAGGTTTAAATCCCCACCGATAATTATCACGCTTTTTTTATCTTTCGAGGTAAATGATGTTCATTGAGTTTCTAATTTGTACAAAACTTCGATTTTGGAATCTGGTAACTTCGCTATCGTTAATATCCTCTGCATGCCAGCTCTCTGTTCCAATTACTATATCTGCGATTTCAAAAATATACTCAACTTCGGCACGTTTGTTCTTTACGCTACGGAAGTTTACTATTACTAAATTTATATCGCTATCGATAAATATATTTTTTTTAATAATTTAATTTGATAATTTAATTTATTAATTTATAAATTTATTAATAAATTTAATTTAATAATTAAATTTAAAAAATATATAATTTTTTAAAAATATTTTTAAAATATATATATATATATATATATATATATATATATATATATATATATATATATATATATATATATATATATATATATATATATATATATATATAAACTTTAGGTTGATGAATGTCGGTTCGAGGTTTTCGGTAATTCTGTGTGCTATCTTTTTGATGTTCTATGAGACCACTGAGAAACGTGTTTTTCTTTGAAGTTTCGCAGCTATCTTTAGAGTGCGTGTTGAAATTGTATTCTCCATGGAAGTAACATTTATTTATTAGTGCTTCCCCTAAGTTTTTTCGGCAATGAAGGCCTACGTTACACGGATTTACTCGGAGGCTTTTATCGGGTCTATACTTTTGAATCCCACTGATTGGCCAACTCTCTAGCGTAAAAAATACCTACAGTGCTCAAAAATCCTATGAGCCACCCGTTCTGACGCCTGGGCGGAGTAACGCACCCCAGAACGGTTGAGGGGAGCACGGCACAATCCGAGCACCGGTCGAAGATCGACGAATTTTGCTCCTATGGCTACACAGAATTCCCACAGCCTCCTGTTCAGGCAGTCAATTCTGCTCCAAACATGGTGACTGCGATCGGTCCGCGGAACAACACTACAAATGGACAGCCGCAAATCGGCACTAGATGCCCTCCGGACGGGTTCCACCTCCGAGCTTAAATCCCCGAAGGAATTTAATATCTCGATCTATTGGCTTATATGTCCCATATGGATGTAATGGCTTATAGGTCCCATAAGTATACAGACTACATATGTGTCTTTACTACAACTGGCCATAAGTGAAGCTTGCCACATTCGAGTTAAGTCTTCACTTCTTATCCTCCTTCAGCCTTCAGACCTTCAGGCCACCATGCCACTTCCAAAATGACCACGGGTAGGAAGTTTGAGTTTTGGCACAGTGATAGAAAGATATCGCGGAGATGGAATAACCGCCCACCCTGTGTAAGAAAAGGGGCAGGGTAGGAGACTGGAGGGTTTGTTGAGGTTTGCTGAAGCCCGTGATGGATGGAGGATGTTGGCGAAGGGGAAGAAAGGGAGGCTCTATGGACGGGATGAGAAAGGGTAAGACGTTCGCTCTGACGAAGAAGGAACTACTCCAAGTAAATGAGACCCTGATCAAGTGAAGAAAATTTGGAGGAATTTCTCTGAATTGTAATTAAACACACCACGGGGTGTGAAACGGGTGGTTTACCATAATGATGATGATCACATGTATCTGAAATGCCGTAATTTCAACCCCGATGAATTGTAAGTTGAGAAACGATCCAGGCCTTAACTCAAACTCTCAAGCCTCATGTTAAATTAGCGAGGTAACCATGAAGCTATAGTGCGTTCCACATTTGGTTGACAGTACAGGCCTTATGGAGTACAGTGTTGCCAAACCTACGCTACGTCATCCGGCATCCTGATTGTGTAGGCCACCACTCATATCACCGCGCCAAAATGTCAGATTTAAAAAGAAGTAATGGAGGCCCTCGATTCACGTCGTTCCGATATATGTTTGATTCTATATTATACGTCGTAAATAGCGATAATTAAATTCTAAAATTCAATACCACAGCGTGCAATCATAATTTTGATATGTTTATAGTTTAAACATGCATTAATCCCATCATAAAGGACCATTTTAATATACTTTTTCTGAGTAAAGGAGTAAGAATGAACATAGGAATGAACAACTGGTAAAAAATAAAATTTAAGTGGTCACGAATATCATGTTCTGTTTTACGTCCATTGCATTTTCGTCGCACATCGTCAGCACGCATCTCCGACTCGGGAATCGGGTACGAAGAAATATTGATAGAAATGGAATTATGGAGAGAAAAGACATTCTATGTATTAGAATACGAGTGGAAAATTTGATCAGTTTTAATGGAAATTTTTATTGATGGATGTATTTATTCAGAGAATGTCGCAGGAATTTGGGGAAAATTTAATTCTGAAGGAGGAGAATTCTTTGGTTAAATCAAGGGATATGTATATGAGAAAACAATGACCCAAAGGCGAGAAGTAGGGCCTACTCTTACCGTTCCACAGTAATTTTTGAACGGAACACTTCATGGGGTAGTGTCTTTGGGGCCTCGAGTAACGAATATTAAAAAATAGTGACAGTCGTTGTTTACAATATTTTGTGGATTATTTTCTAGCACCAATCGAGGCAATCATTCTCCTCAATGAGCTTACGTAATAATGTTAGCAAAATGATCCACTACCGCCGAAGAATTATTTTCTCCTTGTTTTAAGCAAGCTAAGGTGTTTAGATTTACTTCTATTTTTTTATTTTTTAAATTCCAAGACCGATCAAGTGAGAACCTCCCTGGCAAAGTTTAAGGAAAATAATTTGATGCGATGCCAATACACGCATGCACTAGGAATTATAATCGAGTTTTTTTTAAGACCGGTCCTCTTCACGAGTTTGACTTTTTCAATGAACTTATGTGTCGCATATACAGTAATGATGATAAACACTACGCTTTCAAGTCTCCATAAATAATTCTTGTCTGAAGCATATTGTATAATGGCACTGTAATCAGCCGAAACATAAAAATGATTAACTATTATCAAAACAAAATGCCTCCACACCTTCTTGTTCATGAGTTCGACAGATATTCCACTCCCTCCATGTAGCGCGATGTGCTCGGCTGTGGCTCGTCCTCCGTTGAGGGAGATGTCGACTGAGAGGATGAAGACGAAATCAGACGAATAATTAACTCTTCGATGTCATCTTGCAAATTGACTGCATGCCACATGTCTTCTTCCACTTTCTTCACGTGCTCGACATAGTTTTTCCAATTTTCGGAAGTGATGGCATCAAAGCTTTCTGCAATGAGTTTTTCTACCTCTTTCTTCTTAAGAGTGGTGTTCTTCATCCCAACGTAATGTTTTGCTTGAGCCCAAACCATTTCAATTGGATTCAATTTGCAATGAATCTTATGGTGGTAGTCTTAGCATTCTACAGCCATAACTCTTCGCTAGTTCATCTATCTTAAATTTTTCATATTTTTCCCGTACTTGATTCACCACAAATAAAAGATCTCTTTTCAAGCTGTCCTCATCAAAGCTAATTCCTTTGCTAACCAACCACTCTATAATGGAATTTTACCTCCAGCTTGTGGTAGGTAAGGATTCCAACTTCCTCGAATGGTATGATGCATTATCTACGACTATAATTGTGCCTTCGGGTATGTTTGAGAGAAGTGAGTGCTCAAAACAGCTCTCATAACACTCGCCATCAACTTCGTCATGCTCACCCATGGTGTTTTTTCTTGCATAAAAAAACACGTGCTGCTCCCTCTATGAACCCTTTCTCCGTCCCTGCATGTATAATTGCAAAGCGTCCACCTCGGGAGGTGGGGGCCTTCAGCCCGGTTGTAAGTCCAGAAAGGAAAGCCTGACGAGAAAACGAGGAGTTTCTATTTTTTTGTCGCGCCCAGTCATGTTCACTGTTTGTCCGACATTAATCCAAGTTTCGTCCGTGAAAACAATCACCCTTCGTTCATGACGATATTATTTTAGCTGCCTTAAATAATTATGTCGCCAACGAGTAATATCATCCCTTTCAATTTAAATGCTTCTTTTTCCCCTGCTTTCGTACACGAAACCTACGTCTACAAGAAGGCGATATAATGTAGTCCTCTTGAAATTTGGAAGATTTTTGCCCATGTTGACTGAGCTTAAAATAGATTTTAAAGTCGGAGGAATATTTTTCATGAAAAATTCATGTACTTTCCTTCGAACTCCCGATCTCACAAAATCGTCATAAAGCAACGCTCTTGAATTCTTGTAAGACTTTTCTAACTTTTTTAGTCTTTGAAGGTGTCACCAATGGACCACGGGACGCTTCCTTTCTCACTCTGTAAATAGTGGACTGTGAGCTGCCAGTTGCCTTCGAAGTTTCACGGCAGGCTTCAGTTATACTGAGGGATTTGGTAAAGATTGAGAAGACGTTGAACACCAGCTCTCTTTAACGGCTTCTCAACTTCTCCCCTTTTCTCCTCCTCTTCGCATCGGACATGGTGATAGGGCACCTTACAGCAGATATTGATGTAAAATACTACACAGCTCTGATAAACACAGCAGACTACACACCTCTTGTTTACTCAAAAAAATCCAGCAAGAAGCTGAACGTCTTCGCTAATTCTTTTCCTAGCCCCTTCCGCTGGGGTTGCTTCCCGTGCAGATGTTTTATGGCACCCTATTAACGGAACTTCTGGAAATACCTAGAGTGCCCATTTCCTTAAGGAAAATGAGAGAGCCCCACCAAATAGGAATGCCCCTCGTGCGGATTATGGAATAATTTCTTTCATATTTCCTGCGGCAAGACTAGTAAAGGCGAAATTTGCGTCTTATTTCAAAGCCGTCAAAAGGTGCATGGGATAGGCTTTTTATGTCATTGTCTTGAAATATAAATATTTCTAATACAACGTATGAATACTCTCCTTAAAAAACATCTAACGAAGAATTACATGCATTTTAGTATGCATGTACATAAAGATATTAATCCCGTTGTCCACCGAATAATCTTCCGTCTGCGCTGTGGAAGTTGGCAAGACAGCAAGCAGCTCGCCTCGGCGGTACCGTGGCGCGCTGCTTGCTGTCTTGCGTGGCGCCGTAATAATTTTTCTTGAGATGAAAATGCTGTAGCTTTCTTCACAATTGAGATGACTAAATGATTTTTGGACTAAAAACAAATTAATCGCATTCTTCAAATTTTATACGCAAAATATACGGACCTAAAACTTAAAGGAACGTAAGTCAGCAGGCGATTACTTTTTACAAAAACCAAACTATTTTGTCCTTGAGATATTTACATCAGTATAACAACATTTCAGCTCAATTAACTTCTAATTGATGTACATCTTTAATGAAATAAAAAGAATACGGAATGTTTTGCATAAGTTTCAATCCAGTATGAAGAACGGTTTACCCACAATTGAGTGAAGAAGACAAAGTCAAAAGAGCCGCGTTTTTTGCGTAAATTAATGAAAATATTTTTAATAACTTTTGTTGTAAATGATATGGAAAAACTATTACGACCAGTAAATGTAGCGTGTCTCATTGCATTAAAAGAGATGTTGATAAATTGGATAGTGCAGTATTAATTTTTCTGCTGCTGTTGGCAACAGCGCATCTCCAGCCTTATGGGGATTAACATGGGAAACGAATCTCCATAAGAGCCCATACTGTCAGCTAAATGTGGAACGCACTTTACCGCCAACAACGTTGCAATTGAGCAAATATGTTTATATTTAGTAAACATTAGGAGTGGCTTTCAGAACTTGGGACTATTCAAAGAGAAATAGCCTTCGAAAAACATATATATTTATACATCTACATCCACGAAACACCGTGCAAGCCACCACTAGGGTGTGTGGCACGGGGTGATTCCGCACCAGGCATGAAGCCCTCATCCCAGCTGAAATCCGAAGAGCGCACTTTCCCTGGATGCCAGGCGCAGGCCAAAGCAGTCGGGCGGTCAGACCAGAAACTAGGAAACTGTTACGTGGACGAACATGCCACTATGCATTACAATATGTAAGATATGACTACTGGTTATAATTACTGCGACAGAGAAATAGTTCTACAGGGTACTAAGTCATTCTGGAGTTATAATCATGCCGGAAATTGCATGCGAGGTTAGGAGCTGATACTGATATTTAGCACAAGTGCAAAAACCTATTTTGCCTAGTCAGGATCAAAGTATCCTAGAACTGATCTATCGCAACTTTTATGGTCCGTTATTGTGCGTGGAAAAATGACATATTAAATACATAGGTTCTGCAGTCTATTTCCCTTAATATCATGCCTGTGATCGTTTCTACCGTTTATAAAATGTATACAAATAAAATAGTATGTATGTACAGTGGCGGAAGAAATTAACGCAAAATTTTTCGCGCGCCAGAATGCGGCATTTTTGGGAACTTCTAGGAGCAGTACACACTCAAAAGACTGGCAACACTGAGGAAAACATCGTCTACCGCAAATATTTGAAATCCACAATGGAGCTCACATTTGTCGAAGCCTAGAACTTAGTCATCAATCGCCTTATTTTTGAGCTTTCGTCTTATATTATTCGCACATTCAGTCGCGGTGCATCGCTGTTTGTTTCAGCATGGTTCTTACGTCGAATGATATCATTTATACAGAAAGACAGATTAAAATAAATATTCCATATCCCACCCAATTCAGTACACTATATGCTAAAATCTTCATCTTCTACCACCAAGGGATATTTATTGTAGTCTACTTTCCGATGATCTTTTTGAATGACGCGTACTGTGTCTGTTTCATCGAAATGATATAAATCGAGATTAATCCGCACCAAATGTCGATACAAAAAAGATTAGATTGAAATAAGTATAGTCTACGTGATGTAATTTTTCACGATTTTCCATTTGTAGATTGACGAAGTTCTTTTAACGGATATTTATTAAATTCAAAACGGATATTTTTAGTGAATCGTTCTTGACCCAATATAAATCCGTCTTTAGTTCGTCAGAATGTGATTAAACTATGAAAACATAAGTAAATGTATATAATTTCACGAAATAAAAATAAATGTGCTCGCATCGATACCGAATAATCTAGGCATATTTCCCCGATATTTCTTTCATCTTATCACAGGAAGCTTGGTGACGAGCTGTCCACTGTTAAGTTTTATCTAGTAAATGCAGGATATACGAATAAACATTCAGAAAAGTTTACCCAAATTAGGTGTAGTTATGGATAAACAACTCTATTACGTCTGATTGCATACTATCTTATATGCTTAGCTATAAATTCGCCGCACTTATAAAATTAACAAAAAGCCTTTTAAATGACTTCAGTTTGGAGTAAAATACCATTAATTAGATAAATTAATAGGTAACGGTTAATGTTGTAGCTGTCAGATGTATTTGGCTAGCTAAAGAGTGGTCCGTCTTCGATTTTTAATGAACGCAAATGAGTGTTTATATAAATTTCCTCATATTGGCGATATGAATGAATGTAGTGTGTAGCTGCAATGACTGGCTGATAATATGAAATTTTTTAAATACAAAAGAGATAAAATTTGCCGAATAAAAATAATTTTGCTCGACCAGAAATAGAACGAGAAACTCAAAAATGTCTCAACCAGGGGTGGAATTTCGGTTCTTTTCTTCTTATGGTCGTTATTGTCATCCAAAAGGCAAGCCGCATTGGTAGGGCAATGCACAAGGTCCTGGGAGCGCACTCCATTGCTATGTAGCACCCGATCTTTCTTAATGACGATCACGTTTTCGAAATCATGAGCGTACTCGAACAATGTTATTATGAAGAACCATGATTGCGATTCAGGTTTGCTACCCAATAACAACTACTAGGCTTTCTCATGACAAGGCGAATTTATGATGATGTTTCATATCCTTTCGGTGAATTTATTTGCATCCGAATGCGTTAATGTGAACTAAGTTACTTTTAAAATGAGTGGCGGTATTGTCGACGAACGTTTAAAATAACTTAAGGATAGGAAAAAGCATACTACTCTCCCGGGAATACAAACAGAAAGAAGTAGTTTTCGATTTTACCTCATCAGCCCAGACCATTCCAATCAAACTCCATAAGTTCCCCTCATGCATGGGTTTGGAGGCCAGCTACCTTAACTCTGTGTTAAAGCAACGAGCAATCTTGGAGGACTCTTGAGGATCCCTAGAGTTTTCCCCGTGTCTATACAAAGCTTCACCAATACTAATCCATTCAAAATCGGAATGTATGAAGGGCGCATTATATTGATTTGGAAAAGAGTATGCCTTTAATAAGAGCTTACTTTCCCCTTGTGTTGCGGGGGATACCTTTTCTGCCATAGATAATGTCTTGAACGCCAGGCGTTTAACTCACAGGAAAGAAGTGGTATTTGACTCCTCTTACGCCCTTAAAAGTATTCGACGGGGGCTTCGAATTTTTCGAAGCGCGACGAGCCTTTTCTTTCTGGTGCAGCAAGTATTTGAAACCTGTGCGTTATTCACAACAACAAACCACCCCGACGATCACCACCCGTAACATGTCCAAGGTTTACTGATGACTACTTCATTGAGACGAGCGTCGATAGACGAACAAGCAGAGCGGACAGCGCAAGCAGACATACTGTTCAAAGTTTTAGCGGCCTCTCCCAACATTCTTGGAGGAAAAAAAGATCTTATTAGCCTTTAAGTATGCCTCATTTTTCTCCCAGGCGGAGGAATCGAATGGTATATTTGTAAAAGGCATAAACATCTGTCGAAAAATTACCCGAAGAGGTGTTCCGCCTTTGACTTTCACCCACTGAACTTTTGTTTGGTGTTTAAAAGTTAAAAAAAAAAAACAATTTCTTACTACTATCAAACGAAATTCATTAAATTAATGTCCGCTATAATAAGAACTATGTTTAATCAAATTTTTATCAATATTCATTTTTCGTCCGCAACTAGGAATACTTACGAGTTCACAAATGTCAAAATTCTAGGCGGTTCAAAATCAATCATGTAACATAAATGGAGCGGGCTGTACGGAGCGCAGCGTTCATTATGAGAAAGATGCAAGAAACAAACGTTTTTCTACTTCCTGAAACGAAACAACCCCAAATTAAGATGCATTGAGGAAAATCGTGGGGGAAGAATGGGAAATGAACCCAGTAAAATGATACCGAAATGAGGGCAACTCCATGTCACAAATACTTGGTCAAGAAAAAATGGAGGGGGATTAATTAATTATAAAGCTAATAAACATCCACATTCTTTATGTAAATACCAGCATATTTCTCGATGATCCTTTGCTGTGATTATGAGCACACACAGCTCAAATTGAGAGAATTACGCATTCATTTTAACCTTTTCCACTCATTCTAAATAAAGCATTATAGTGTGCCTTTTCAACATCCGTTAAAATACATTACCACTAAGAGATTAAATTTATGACCCTGTAAAAAGTGTGTTAATATCTTCATGTGGGGCCACTCACAACTTTAACTTCCATTGAAGCAATAATATTACGACGCATTTGAAGAGGAATAGATTCTTTAGGAACGTATCAATCGTATAATCTTTGATGGTGCACATTCCTTATTTGCACTCCATTGACTACTCTGCGGATTTATGAGGAGTATACAAATGACCATAGGGAGATTATCTAATTATTGCTTAGTCACTACATGGAAAAGATGATTTTGAGTATTTTATCACTTTCACAGGGGAAGATAGGCGATGCATTTTTGTCGGAGCATTACTAACGCGTGGGTATAAAAATGCTCCTCATAAAATTTAACTGCATAATTTTAGCCAAACATTTTTCACTGCGAATATGTCAAAAGGTATTTAAGTGATTCATTAATTTACCTTCTCCTCTAAGTATTATCCTCCATCTTCTAAGTTGAACTGTTGAACTACACGGTTAATGTATTGCTCATAGAAAACCTAGAAAACAATACTGGGAAAGCTTCAAATACCGTTTTAAAGATATTTTGAAGAAAATTCCACACTTGTTTGGTCTCTCACTCAGATAAGTAATCGATATTTACAAGTTCAGCAGATAGAACCAAACTCTAATTCCTAATAAAAATAATTGCCCTCTTTACTAAATCATTTTAAAGTAATTTAAAGGTGAATGTAGCATCAGGTAAGGTCACTAAATCGAGTAACTGACACCATCAAAGATCCGGTCTATTCCCTCCTTCATGAATAGCTTTTCATTGAGTGGTAAATTGGCGAATGAGTAGGTATGAGCATCACACGACAGACAGGACGTAGAAATCAAGTGGGGCCGAGTACCCGAGAATGGGAAGTAAACGTCTCATTCGACGACCAAGGAGACCGCTCTGATTCTTTTACAAAGCCCGAATATGCGTAAAACTCACACACTCATGGTTGAGGTCAATATCCATTCCCTGGGCCTTCCGCGGATTCCTGCGAAGTTTTGGCTGCAATAAAGTCACATCGCGTAGATTAATTATAAAGGCTCTAAAAGAGGCCACGCCAGGATTTGAACCCCAGGCATTCTTGGCCGCAGACGAACGCTCTCCCTCCAGGCTACTTCATCGATCAAGAGAAATCCGCGTCCAGTGGTTCTTACTACACAACGAAAAAAGGGAATTCTGATATTTCCTTTGAAATCTGGACCAAATAGAATGTTCTGGATTTTTGAAAGTAGTTTTCAGAAAGTAAATAATATTACGTTAGGAGTAATTAAGAAATTTAAGTGTTTGAGATGATCTGTATGCACGAGGGCGGAAACTTACGTAGGGTTTCAAGGTATTGGAAATTCTCGTAAATAAAACTATTCTCCACATGGAAACCATTCTATTCAACTAGATTTCCCATACTTTTGCTTGAAATTCACAGGATATTATGCCAAAATTTTAATTGTAATGCATCATATTTCTCGGAAGTAGTTTGAGGCCTATTAAAACGATGTTCATCCACAGCCATTCCCTGCACGAGGAAATACGTTTTATTGTCAGTGAATTTGATCTGGAGAGTAAAAAAGTTTTATATCCTAACAAATAATGCTTTCATCGTATTGTTTCTTAAGTTTCAATCAAGAAAATTTTTTTAAACGGTCCAAAGCTTAAAAAAATATGGTAAGCATCTCTACATAATCAACTACGACTTCGGAACCTCAACTGGGTGCGGGTCGAAGCAAGCTCATCACGTTTATAACTCCTTGACGATCTCGCGAACCTAAACCTTATTAGTATGACTATTTACATGACGCGTAAAATCGATATCCATCCATAGAGAGTTTGAATATTCCCGGTTTCCATATGCTGTCTCATTGTTGTCAAGTTGTCGAAGCAAAAGCGATTTCAATTAGTTCCCGTTTACGCCGCATTCAAACGCCAATGAGTTTTGCGTTAATTTTTTCCGCCACTGTACTTAACCCGTATTTTGGGTATTTATACCATTACCCAGGGGGTACCCAGTATTTATTTCGACTCACTGAGTCGCAGTCGGACGTACATAAAGCTGGATTCTCACGGATCCGGAACCGGTGCAGAATGTGTATTGCAGGAATTCAGCCAACCAATCTCAAGCAAGGGGATTGCGAAAAGTCCTAGTGTGGGTGGACCTTAACCCTGCGGAAGCCGCGTGCAAAATTTTTGAATCCTTTCCGCATCTCTGTCCGCATGCGGTCTCTGACGTCGGAAATCCCACGACACTCGTCCGACTATCAGCACAGCGTCTGAAAAGACGTTTGCGCACGGTATCCTTTTGGCCTTTCCGCGACCCCATTGCTTATGATTGGCTTACATGCATTTCTGAGGACCGCAGACGTTCCGGATTCTTGTAAACCCGGCTTAAAATGTGCATCCCTGTCAAAAATCAAACATCGCGCTGCGGTAACTATTTTTACTCCGCCTCGTCCTTCCCCCTCCTCTCATTTCCGTTCGATCGCTTTCCAGATTAAACACGGAAGCCCCACTTCGCCAATGAGAGCTGGCTATCTAATCGGTGCCGCCTCTTCTCCCCCGATTCGCTTTTAGCCTCCACTTCGTCCTCGATGGTCGTTCCTCCTGAATAATTCCCGGAAAAGTTTGTAAGACGCTCCCAAAGGGTGACGCTGACAAGGTCCAATGGAACTTGTGGTGGTTGGTCCCGTAGCGGTCATGTAATCTTTATATTTTTATTGAATTCAGTGCCATTTTCTCCCATTTTAAGGTACAAATTACTATGAGAGAGATATTTTCCTTTTCTCATTAAAGACCATATTCGAAATAATTTCAAAACTTAGGCTGAAGCTTGAGGTACGTAATATTGACGTATCCTATTTTATTGTCATATATATCCTAACTGATGTACTTTTATATAGTATACCAACTTTGTTTTATCTACATCGACACAATACCCAGTAAGCCACTTCAAGGGCGGGTGGCAGGGGGTGATATTTCATCAACATGCACATCATTCTACCAAAATTTAACTGGTCTCGACTACTAA
This sequence comes from Ceriagrion tenellum, assembly GCA_963169105.1. NCBI lineage: Eukaryota > Metazoa > Arthropoda > Insecta > Odonata > Coenagrionidae > Ceriagrion > Ceriagrion tenellum. The sequence goes on along the minus strand of OY720641.1, from coordinate 3,634,819 downwards.
TGCACCAGCATAAGCATGCAAATATCCGTCTGGGGTGAAACATGCACTACACTACATTACTGTATGCTACCGATGTTGTAGAAGCCATGAGTATTATAGTATTTTACGCTACATAAATGCATGAATGTTGAAGAGTTATACGAGGAAGACTGCGTGCTCAAGCTATGAGTACAGTTTTAGGTTACTGAACTTCTTGGTGATGACTTATTATATCTATATCTATTTAAAGATTCAATACAACGTATTTTTTTCATCCCCTGCGCTGAAAATGCATTCGCAGCTGAAGATTTTTTAATACGCCTATAGATATATAACGGTGAAGTATGAACTTATTTTCAATAATGGAGGAGACGTACGTTATAAACAAGGTTGCATTTCTGGCATGATCTATGCGTCAGAGATTCCTTATTTTTCATGGCGTGGCATGGCGAGGCCGGAGAGCAAAACCGTGGAAATTCAAAACGGTTTCTATTCTATCTCAAAGACATCGAAATGATTCACGGCAAGTGGCCTGATTTTGCACTGTTAGCAAAATGATGTCTCTTTCTTCATAATAGGCAAAATTCATTTTATTTTATTTCGCTCAATCAACCTTCATTTAGCGCCTGTAATCGCCAAAAAAAATCCTTCGCAATCTATGAAGGACGTTGTACGATAATAACGGAGAATTAAGAGGCTTATATAATTATCATCGCTACGATGTTATTTGAAAATGGTACTATTTGCAACTTAATGTAGGGGAAATGAAACGACTGAATTTTCGTAAGCTAATCATGCATACATGCGTTTCGCATTTCACTCTGAACGGCTCTCAGTAGCACCTATGATTTTCTTGGAAATCAGTGAGGTAAAATCTCAGCCGGGTTTCTGCTTCAAAACTTCCCTCGTTTCCCGGTCGGATCATTACCATTGTGGGTCCGTCTTGGTTGAGACAGCCCCGGCCAGCCCGGAAATTTTTCTTGACAAGCCTATACAACCACTTTTGCAGAATGTTCTGTCGTCATTTTTTGACGTAATCTCCGAGGCAGCGTTGTGCCACGCATATTAATCTGACGCTCTTCCACAGCCAAGTGGTGTGGTGCCAATGGCACAGCGCCCCACATTTCGGCCCAGGAAGACAAAAAGTGGGACCAAACTTTCTCTGCAACTATATTGACTAACGCAGGGACAAAAGAACCTCTTGTCACAACGACCTGACCCGGTGGAAAACCCGAGAAGATTTCACCAACCTCTTGTCATTTATACATTTCCACTTTCTCAGAGAAAGGACGCCTGCAAGCCCAACACCCACGCCTACCATTTCGCCAGCTCTGCGGAAAAAAGGTAAGACCTGCGTGTACGGACATAAATAAGTCTGCCGGCGTTATTATTTTTTTCATTTCCACTCCAGAGTCAACGTACTTTTCTCCGAAAAATAAATTCGCTTTCAAGGGTATACTGGTCAGTAAATGGTAATAAAAAATTGATGTAACGTCACGTCTTCGTTAACCGTTTACATCAAGTTATCAACGAGCTTCTGCAATTTTTGCTTTACAAAGTACGCAGTTGTGAAGCAGTATCTGGCAGCCTAAAATGATAAAAATAATGAATTAAGATTATTTGTCAATAAATATGTAGTGTTTTATGAATAAAGAATTCATGAATAAAGATGTAGTAATTTAGTGACCCGGTGTGTCAGTACACCGCATATACCTCCCAGTGGTGGGTCGCGGGCAACAGTATGCTGGCTCTCAATGTAGTCCTTTCGGAAGGGATCCTAGCTTGAGCAGAATAGGGAAAGCGGGCTTAGGGTATTGGCGAAAATGTGCCAAAACTGAGCGGTAGAGCGCCGTACCCGTTAGCAGGGAAAGCTGCACGTGGTGCGGGTACTGCGAAGGCTGGTAACCTTGCATACTCTATTACAACTTACTGCGAAACGTCAAAATGTTGCCTCGGACAGCCGAAGCCACGATGGGCGGCGGAAGCAGAATGAGGTTGGCCCATCAAGATACGGACTGGAAACGAACTGGACTCTCGGTACTTGGAATGTGAGAGGAGTGTATGGAAAGGAGCATGAGTTGCTGAATGAAATGAAAGTGAGACGAATGGATGTTTTGTGTGTATGTGAAACTAAGCGTATGGGGCGGGATGCTGTTACATTAGATGGCGGTAGTCTGGCATTGTGGTCAGGAGTTGAAGATAATGTACATGGCATTCGAGGTGTAGGACTCATTCTTAATGAGAGAGCTAAGTTGCTAGTAAGGAAGTACGAGTTAGTATCCCCTAGAGTTCTCTGGGAGCTCTGGGTTCGCATGACAGTAGGTATTAGGAGAGTTGTGATTGTGGCGTGCTATACCCCAGTGGATGGAGAGAGTGATTGTGTGAAATATGAGTTTTGGGAAAAACTGAGAGAGGTTTTGAATAAATGTGATCCTGGTGAGAGAATAATTTTACTGGGTGACATGAATGCTGAATGCTGTTAGTGTGAGGCGGGATGCATCTGAGAGAGTGGTTGGGCCTTTTGGTGACCCCCGAGTGAATGATAATGGTGAAAACTTGGTGAGTGTGTGCTTCGAAAAAGGATTGTTTGTGTCGAATACATGGTTTAAACATAAGAGAATACATATGTATACTTGGAAAAGGAGTGATTGTAAAAGCATGATTGATTTTATTGTGTATGATGAGAGATTGAGAAAGTTAGTGTGGGACACGCGAGTGATGAGGGGTGCTGAATGTGGAACAGACCACTATTTGGTACTCTCCAAAGTGAATCTGGGCAGAAAGTGGGTGCCAAGGAAGAATGTTGCGCGTAAGCAGTTGAGAGTATAAGTGGAAAGGTTGTTAGACAGCGAGGTAAGAATGCGGTATGGTTGCATGCTTGAAGATGCTCTATCGTTGAAGCAGAGAGAATGGGACGAGCATTTCAGAAACGAGAACGTAAATGATGCGTGGGAGTGTTTAAAAGGAGTGATTGTGGAATGTGCTGAAAGTGTATGTGGAAAAGGAGAGGTAGGAAGAATGAAAGGTGATGCTTGGTGGAATGAAGAAGTGAAAAGTGATTGCTGCAAAATCTGAGGAAGAGCGTACTAAGGCATGTGAGATATACAGAAAGAAAAAGAATGAATGCAAAAGCGTTGTGAAAGAGAGCAAAGAAAGAATGCGTTCGGATGAAGCTAACAAAATGCAGAGTGATTTTGAAGGTGATAAAAAGCTGTTTTGGAAGTGGGTAAAAAGGGCTAAGATTGGTGAAGATAGGGGAATAAATGCGGTAAAGAACAAAAGTGGAGAGATCGTGTGGGACGAGAGCAATATTAGGGACTGCTGGAGGGAGTATTTTGAAGAATTGTACAATAATATAGCAGGCGTTGAGAATGAGTCCTGTGAAGTTGTATGTGAGAATGTGATGATGGAAAAGGATATCAGTGAGAAGGAGGTCACAACGGCTGTGAGACTATTGAAAAATGGGAAGGCTGCAGGCATAGATGGGATATCCAGTGAAATGTTGAATGTGTGTGTAAATTACTAATTTGTAGGCTGCGTGAACTATACAATTTATGCTTACAGGTTTCTGTTGTTCCAGCGGATTGGAAGAATGCTATCATCGTTCCGTTGTACAAAGGGAAGGGAGGAAATACCGAAAGTAATAGTTATCGGGCCATTAGTTTATTGAGTATCCCGGGAAAAGTGTTCAGTAAAATATTAATCGAAAGAGTGAGGAATATTACTTCCGACAGAATATGGGGTGTGCAGTGTGGGTTTATGCCTGGGAGAGGATGTAGTGACCAGCTTTTTGCACTTCAGCAAGTGATAGAGAAATGTGTGGGTGTCCGAAAGAAAGTGTACTGTGCGTTTGTCGATTTAGAGAAGGCATATGACAGAGTAAATAGAAAGAAGCTGCGGAAGGTTTTGAGAGATTATGGAGTGAATGGGCAGTTATTGAATGTTATGATGGCGATGTATGACAATAGTAAGGCAAGTGTAAGAGTTAACGGGGTTATGAGTGATTGGTTTGTAATAAATCGGGGTGTAAAGCAAGGATGCGTAATGTCTCCATGGCTGTTTAATGTATTTATGGATAAATGTGTTAGAGGCGCATGTAGTGAAGACGACGGTGTTTTGATTGGAAATATAAACTTGCGAGTTCTTCTATATGCGGACGATGCTGTTTTGATCTCAGACAGTCAACAGGGATTACAGAAGATCCTAGATAAGTTTTATGAATCAACGGAGAGAATGGAATTGAAGGTAAATGCGTGCGAGGCTAAAGTAGTAGTTTTTGATAAGGAGAATGGGGAGAATACCTGTATGATGAGGGCGAATGGTGAAGTAATTAAACAGGTGGATGATTTTGTGTACATAGGTAAGATGTATGCGAAAGATGGAAGAATAGATGAGGAGAAAAAGAGACGTGCGAATGCTGGATGGAAAGTGATAGGTAGCATGTGGAGCATATCAAGGAATGATTGCTTGTCTGAGGAAGCGAAAATCGCCGTGTACAAAAGTGTACTTCTTCCCACTTTGCTATATGGTAGTGAAACATGGGTATGTCAGGATAGACATAAGAGTAGACTAAACGCCGTGGGTATGAGTTGTCTGAGGAGTATTTGTGGCAAAAGTAGAAAGGATAGGGTCAGGAATGAGTGGGCCATGAATGAATGTGGGTTAAATGCTCCAGTAATGGACATATATGAAAGGAGTGTGCTTCGTTGGTTTGGCCATGTTGAGAGAATGGATGAGAGTCGAATAACGAAACAGATATATGAGAGTAGAATGAATGGTGTGAGAGGTAGAGGTAGGCCGAGAAAGTTGTGGTTGAGGAAATTCTTAGGAGGAGGAATATTAGGAGTCTTAAAAACAGGAGGGCGGGTATGAAACAGTGTATGGGGGTAAATGAGGCAAAAGAGGTTTGCAAGGATAGGTCAGAATGGAGGAAATTATTGAAGCAGATTTAGGTGTACAATTATGTATTAATGAGCGAAACATTTTGACAGTGCCTGCCTCGAAAGGGAACGGCGTGATGGGTATGTATGTCTGTATGCAATTGAGGACTATTAAAGAAAAAGAACAAACATTTGCATCCAGCAAATTCTATGACGACGATTGAAACTACTTGGAATGCGAACTGGACACGATCAGTAGGTATTGGGTTTTATTCAACATCGTAGCAGACGATATTTAAGGCATTCCTGACATACGTCCATTTGTGATAAACGTAGATAAATATAAGCTTTAGAACTGTCATTTATGCACAGGACGGTTTCCCCAACGACACTTGAATGTAGTTTTCATGTGAAATGGGATGTTATATTTAAGTATCAGGTTTCCTATGGCATCGAAGTAGACGATGTTGTTGGCATATGTTAATTTCTCTATTGCTACGAACTGTCGTGAATTGAAGAATCAAGGGAAGCATTATTTTGAGGTGCAAAGGTTAATATTATTACATGAATACATTTCACGTATCATATTAGCTCCTGGGTCCCGTATTCCATTAATCTTCTACCGCTAAAATACGTGGATTTAAAGGGAAGGAGGCAATGTTTTCATAGTCAGAACATGGCTGAAGGCGCAAGGCTGGTGGCTTCCTCTTTCTCCGGTAAGGTTACCCCTGTGGTCGTTCCTTTTGGTCCGTCAGTTCTACGTTCCTTTCGGTCGGTCATTACTTTTGCTCATATCTTTAAGAGATGGGATGTACAGTATGATCACCCAAAAGATCATCTGCTGATCCTAGTGGTGTAATTAGCAGTACATTTTTTTTATTTATATTAAAATATATGTATTTGCGAAACCATGTAAAAAGTTGGTAATATTACCTTCCAATTTTTTTTTCATCATTCTTAAACCCCATCATTGCGGTACACAAAGTATTTATAGGATTTTTGTACATTATTCTGTACATACACCTAGAGCATTTAAAAAATATACATATATGACCACAACTAATGAAGAAACGGGTCCCTAAAATGATCAGTCACGAGTGAACGATTTCCCAAAAATGAACGGGTTTGCTCATCTCTATTGACGACTGTACTCTCCGTGAGATAAATCCTTCCAGCTATTCCCCTTTTCCCAACTGATGGCGGCTGACCTTGAGTGCGCCGGTGTGCCCTTCAGTTATCCAGCCAATCACTATAGTGCATCTTGCCATACATTGGGGAAGACCGTAGCGAATACTAGAAATAGTAATGATGTATAAATATCCAGGGAAATGCATGTTCTCGTTTTTGTGTCATGAATAAAAGAAATTATATCTTACGCGCAAGTCACAGAATAAATAATATAAGACGGTGACCACTTTGACCTCTTATATCTCTGTAACTGGATCTTGTGATAATTTTTTTTCGGATATAGTTATAATAATGATTTAGAGAAATACCAGAGAAATGTATGTTCTTGCGTTTGAATCGTGAATAAAAGAAAAGTTATCCCACGCGCAATTCATAGAATAACCAATATCATGCGGTGATTAGTTTTATCTCGTATATCTTCGTTAATGGGACCGACCTCCGACTTATTTTTTGTTGTTTTTGTATTTTTTCGTAATAGTAATAACATATGGGAAATACAGGGAATTGAACGTGATGGCACCTGGTGCCATTGAATAAAACAATAACAATCAGACGCGCCAGTCCTTGAATCTCCGTTAGTGGGTCTTACCCGCGAATTATAATTTTTATTTCTGTAGAGGATAGTAATAGTAAATACATTTACGGAATATATTCACATAATTTAATGAACTTGTATTTTGCAATGATGTAAATGAGTATTAAGTTTTACTACAACTTTTATCTATAGCATTAAGTATGGTTATGGTAACAAAATAGGTATAAAATATTTTTGGGGATACCTGATCTGAGAGTATTCGCATTATTAAATTAATATCCATCCCATACGTCAGTCACTGAGTCTCTATTAATATGTATCAGTATAGTTATGGTTTCAAAATAAATAATTGACGGAGATAACCTGTGTACACGCGACAGTCACTGAAGTACTATTCTGATCTGAGAGTATTCGCATTTTTAAATTAATAACCAGCATACGCGTCTATCACTGAGTTACTATTAATATTCATTCCACGCGTCAGCCATGAAGTTACTACTTTTTTAACCGCCAGAAGTTCAGTTAGGGAATAAGTAATATGGAACGGTAGGATTTGTAACAGTTCCGCAGTGTGGTTCCAATATAAAACACTAAATGTTGGTAAAAAAATGAAATTTCGTTAGAGCTAAATTTTTCGGTAACGATGATGTCGATGGTTCGGTAACGATGATTTCGATAATATAAGTTACGTTTACTTAATGCGTACTTCATTGACTTGCCTTATTAATTCTTTTCCTTTTAAATTGAGTTCTTCCGTCATTTGGTAGCCCTGCGCAACCTGTTCTTTGGGATAGAAAATTGGGGATAAAATCACGCAACCGGGATTTTAAATATCCGGTTAGAGTACGTGATCGCGTACATGTCAAACCTAATGACCTTATCGCGATATCATAAAAACCGGCAGTTTATATATATATATATATATATATATATATATATATATATATATATATATATATATATATATATATATATATATATATATACTGTGCTTTACACAGGCAATGCATTTAAAAAGTCCAAACCTCTGATTACTCTTCAATCACTCTTTCTAGAGTTCTATGGTGCTACTGTAAATCAAGGCTGTCCCCAGTTCTTCATTGATGTCCTTTGGATTTCCTTTCGTCCGAATTTCCTTCCCATGAGTTCCGGAGAAGTCTCCAGTTAATTTACCTTGCATTGTATTCTCACCGAATTGTTGTTGGAGTGCCGTTCTTGTTTTGAACTGTGAACATCTTTATACCTGTGATTCTACAAGAAAATTCTAATTTCTGCGAATAAAATTTAATTTGTCCCAATATGTTTCCTTTGAAGCTACGGCTATTTAAGATTTTTGTTCCAAGTACAATAGCATGGTTAATGAAGAGCCTGCTTCGATGCTAACTGGTTGCGGAAACATGATGCTGCAAGGTATGATTTTCCGGAACAGTAAATGACAGTGGTTCAAATTATTAGTGCGTGAATATTGAAATCTTACCATTTTTCAACCGCATTATTAGCTCCGTTCGCTAATGTCGTTCGCATTTGCTTAGGATGTAGTTTCAATAAATGTAGTTTTAACTATTTTGATACACAATTAGTTTGGAAGTAAAAATATGAATTACATCAGGAGGTATCACTTCAGCCTTCGTAGATCCAACTGAAATTGGCAAGGAGTTATTTCAATCAACAAAGGCAAATAATGATAGAACATATATGCACTGACATGTTTATGAAGACAATTTATGATTTCATACCACCAACACCGTGATTTTCTGCGCCCAATGCACATCGTCAACTGTTGTTAGTCAGTGTTGGCAATCTGTAAATAACAAAACCATGTATTTAATACAAAGGTAATCTTGAAAATGTCACTTCATTGAAATTAAATACTAAGAACAAAGCATTACGTAGAAAGAACTTTGGGTACTATGATAACCTAATAGAAACTATCTTTTACGGGGGATCAATGATATTTCGGTATTCGTTGTCGCGATTTGGTTAGCATTTTCGGAGAATAATTCATAGGACGTCATTATCTAATTTGAAATCATGCCAGTCAATCATATTTTAATCAATACATTAAATTTTTACGTAAAGTTTGGCACAAAACACTGTCACGGTCGGATTATAAAAATAAAGCAAAATGTCAAAAACTTGTGGGCAGCATTAGCGTTTGATAACATTCGTACACAGCGTAGAGGTCACATTATATTCATGTCATTATTAATTATTCTCGATAATATTGAAAGAGAAAAAAGTTTCTCCTACCTGACAGCTGCTGGAAGCGGAAAAACCACAGAGCTGTCCATATATTCATGATCGGTGGCGTACATAATACGTCTGTTGCTGTTCGCTAGCGACAACATTAGCATACGTATATCAGTAATTGTCACTTATAAAACCTGGTCCCAGGCCTAAAAAATGTATCTGAAGATGATTCCACCACATTCTACCATCTAGCAGGCGTTGCAAAAGTATAAAATCATGGAAATTGTTGCAAATATATTCCAATAAATCATCGAGATGGTCGTCTGGCAATTCCAGTCCGCGGCCATTTGTAAACAACTAGGAGGAGACCTTCTAATAGAAGCATTGCCCATGGTAACCTTCGATTAGAAGGCCTCCTTCGACTCCTAATAGGAGGAGAGCTTGTCTCTCGGACTGGAATCTCTCCTTAAGGAGAGTAAGGAGGTGAAGGTCGCCTTCAAGGAGGATCTGACGATACGGGCCTAAGACTGGTTTAAAGGAGTAAGACCGGTGATTCAGGTAAACACGTAATCATAGTGTAATTTTAGAGTTGACCGACCAAAGTTTTGGTAAATTTAGTCCGAAGAAAGTTAAACCAATGGAATCACGGTTTAGCGTAGGGATTAAGCTCCTAGTGTAGCCATTTTCTCTTCAGCTTATGTGTTATAGTGATTATCGAAAGTGTTCTGTGGATTATAGCGAGTAATTTCTTCGTTAGAGCTACTTATAGGAGTAATATTAGTAGATAGTTTGGCGATAGGAATATTTTTGGCTTTTTAGTTTAGGTTAATTGTTACGTTGGTGAGTACATTTATAGACAACGGAATAATAGCACTGTTGTTCTCAGGGTATGTCGTTCATTAACGTTGTTATTTGTTAGTTCAGTTTTTGGGGATAACGGTTTAGTATTAAATTGTATCCATTAGAAGTTAGGCTTACACTTAGAATAGTTTTATTACTCGGGATAATAATTTGCATAATTAATTCTTTCACTTTGAATTGTTACGTCATTCTTGTTTACATTTCGTGTAGGTCTGTCTCTGACAGCCGTGGGGTTCACCTCAGTCTCGGATCGTCCGTGTTTCCAAATTTTCTGCGTGAGAATTGCCTAGAGTTTGCGCCGGCGTGCTCCTAATCGCAAGAGCTGACAACGCTGACAGGCCACCGTAAGCCAGAAGCAGAGTAGGAAGGGGAAAATTCTACCATTGACTACTCGTTCAGCGACGTTCACCCGCCGTGAGTTCGGGAAAAGGGGAGGAAAGGAGAACGCCCTCTACCCACGCGTACCACACCCTCACGGTTTTTTCTCGAACCCTCCAACCCAAGAATGAACCCTTCCTCAGCTGTCAACCACCTGAACCACCCCCCAACCCTGCTCTATGTGAATACGTATCGTTTTTTTCATCCCCTCTAAATCAAATTTCCAATCATTGAATTGACAAATGATGTGGTACGAAGTCACTCGCAAGGGTGCATATACACCATAAAGCAAGTGTGTAGCCAGGGGAGTTCGGGGGGGGGACTGTCCCCCCCTGGACGAGACATTTCAAAACAAATTGCTATACGGAGCCGGACAGGATGATGTCCTGTCCCCTGGCATATATCTACATCAACGAATGGGTGTCCTGCCCCCCTTAGCATAAATCCTGACTTCGTCCATGCACAAAAGGGTTGAAATTCTCCATGAAAAAAATCATTTGACTTGACCGGGATTCCAACCCGGATCTCCAAATTGCCGGTCAGGTGTGTTAGCCAGTTACACCGCCAAGCCCCGGGCTTGGTGATTCAAATGATTTTTATGACGAGTTTCAACCATTTGGTGTCTCTGTAAATCACCTGGACATTTGACTCTGTTACGAAACCGGTAGTGTTGCTTTTAAGGTGCTTGGGGCTATTGTTGTTCATGAGTGCATTTTCCTGAAACTGGGCAAAAGTGTTTTCATTTGTATTATCTATAAATACAGTGAAAAATTGCATCCTACCGATTTCGCTTTTTTAGCAATTCAAAGCCATTTTTACACGTTTACTGACACATTCACTATAGGTATAATGTAGTTGTGCGATTACGTTGTTACACTCGATTTATTTCTTTGTAATGTACCATTCGTTTTTCTCCCTCCTTGTTTTTTTTTAGTATTTAGTAAAACACACTGCACCTTTGACACCGTCTCACATCCAACTCGCTCACTCAACACCGTCCCTCGCGCACTTCATTTCCCTTCCAGAGACAATTTCACTACCACTCACTTTTACCTCCTCGCTCGACACTCTCCCACTCCGAGTTGTTCTCTCCCTTTTTAAACTAACTTCTAATCGCCATGGCATTGTTAATACTACAAAGGCTGCCAACCCAAGAGTGATGGATATGATACCCATTGCAACGTATGTAAAGATTTTATTCTGAACGCGAAACCATATATTTCTTATCGCTATAACTGATACTAAGGTGTAACGCCGAATTCAATATTCGAAAACAACATTGGTGTGTGTACTTCTATATAATCCCGTGTAAATTCCTTACTCCACATCGATAACTCTTATCACTGCATTCTTTAAGGAACGAAAAAGATTTAAAATATACCTCTTGAACTATTTCTACTTTCATCTTGTATAACTCTAGTATTATGTATTCTTACTATGTGTTAGTGAGTTTCAATGCATGAACAGATGCACTTAAGTGACATGTGGTCTGCGAAAACTTGCTTAAAAATGATTATGATGTGCAATCAATGTCCCGCAATTATGGCTCCATCTACCTCAATAAATCTGTATGGAATCGCAAAGTGATATTTTCATTTTTACATGATGAAACAACGTCGTAAATTATAGCCTGAGACGGAGGCCTCCAGATGGAATTCATCATGTTGATAACGAGGTCGGAAACATAACGCCTGAACTGGCGAATCTCTGGAGGTACCTTTATTGCGCGTCGTAGAAGACATAAGAGGCTTACAGTGAAAAATAAAATCGAGAGGAACGGAAATATAGACGTCATCATTCACTGTGGGAGAGCCACACCCCAAAGATTACGCCAATCAGTCCGATTCCCATGAATCCCATTGGTCGATGGCTCCGGACTTATCACGCAGGCAACCAATCACGACTAATATCAATGCACCCTGATATATAAATATCGATAAGAAATACAGCTCCGGCGCTTAACCTTCTGCGCTTTGTTTCATATCTACGAACATCAACGTATAAAGTAGTTGGCTTACTTGCGGGGCTTTTTACCCTTACTATAAATCGCTACTAATTCTCAATGCTTCACGTGGATTAATATAAAATAATGACCAACTTACCTCGTGGTTTGGATTAAATTGAAGGGTCAGATATCAAGTTCCACTGTAATACTTAAGTCTTCACCTCCAATGTGACATTTGCCCGAAATCGTCTTCGGAATTCCGCCATAGTTGATCCTCGGCCATATCGGGGTGGTGAAGTCACAGATTTGACAAATCTCAAATGCCTAAATGCCATGTTCGAGATTTTCGAAGCAGTGACATCAAAATTTCGTCACTATCGTAGCTCAATACTTTTAAAAGTCCTCTGCTGTTGTTATCCCCCTCGAAACGGGCATCCGTCGAAACAAATTGTCGTAAATAAGTCCAGGTATGAAAACCCCTCAGACAATTATTGTTTCCAATATTGGAACGTTTTCATCAAGCCAAGCCTGGAATTATTGGCTGTATATGTGCACTATTCAAACTACCGATATCTCGACATCTCTGACTATCATATGAAAATGATATACTAATCTTCTTGTAATGGGCCATATTTTTACCTTTTTAGGAACTTAATTTAAAGTTTTTAAGACATCAGTTAAAATTGAGGAAACTTAGAGTAAAGATAAACCAAATAAACTACGACACAAGTTACTCTCCCGCGAGTAAGAAAGAAGAGTTGCAGAAGTTTTTTCCTTCGATTTTTGGTGAAAGAAGTTTTTATGCACAAGTTTGAATTTAAAAAAGTTATCGATTGATTCCATAATTTCCATGGTTTACACGTTGTACTTAATCCACACGTGCTGGAATATGTTTACGTAATTTTTTGTCTGCTTTTTTGCCAATTCCATCCGTATTTAATGTACCTAATCATCCGTTGAAGATTATTAATAAAATTTCTTATTCCTGAACAGGAATTCTCCGGAAGTAATTTCCTTACCATACTTACCAACTTTAATTGACCTCAGCTCTTTTCTCTTCATTGTTTCATTGTTTCCCATCGTCCGGAAATTAAATAGCAAAAGCAGAATATATATAATTCCATTATGTACAGTGTTAATTTACATTTAATATCTACTTAATTGTCCGTAATGTGTACATATATTTTCATTTCTTCAAACTATCTCTTCCTTTATGACATTTTTTATCCGTACGATATTTTCTCACCAGTACGTTTGAAAAAAATGAATATGTTAAGAGAAAAGAAATTCCAAAAAAATTCACAAAAGAAGTTAACTAGAAAACTTCTATATAAGTAAAAATTATTTTTGAAAGTTAAAAAAATTGCGATATTTTCAGGAATTAACGAACACTGTAAGTTTTACGTAGAATATTTATTGGTCGACCGGTTTCGTCGAATAGTCGACATCGACATCACCAAATATTGTCGACTATTCGACGAAACCGGTCGTCCAATAAATATTCTACGTAAAACTTACAAATATTTTTGTTAATTCCTGAACATTGCGGAACATTTTTACAAAGTTAAGGCTGAAACTATTGAAATTAGTGAAAGATTAAAAAAAGTTTGTCAATTCGCAAAATTGTATTTGAATACCCCTAAAAAAACATAAAATGTAGCAACAATAGTATTTGAAAAATTAAATAGTCAGGAAATCGCTGAATAAGTTGAAAATAAAGGTCTCTCTCAGCAATTGTAATTATTTACTCTGCGATAGTGCCTACCTAAGAACAATATTGTAAAAGGGAATATATGGTAACAGTGAATAATTATGACAATAGATGGTATGTATACGTACAATAATAGTTGCGATAGATCGGGTTTGGGAAACTTGGACCCTCAATCGGTAAAGTGGGTTTTGCACCCGTGCTAAATGTCTGAATGTCTGAATCATTATTAACTACTAACCCTGCATGAAATATCCGGCAAGTTCTATCTCCTGCATGACCTCCATTACTATTCTTTAGTCGAATTAATAATACTAACCAGTAGTTGTATCTTAAATAGTAGCTGTAAATAGTATACTGCATGGTGGCATGTTCGTTAAGTAGCACTATTCTAGCTTATAATATAATACGCGTATTGTCATCCTGACTGCTCTTGGCCTGCGCCTGGCATCCAAACGAGCGTGCACAGTTCTGATTTCAGCTGGGATGAGTGTTGCTTGCCTGGTGTGGAATTACCTCGTGCCACTTACCCAAGCGATGGCTTGCGCGGTATTTCGTGGATGTAGATGTAGATATCTGGCAATTGAGGGATGATCATTTATGGAACTCGTAATCTGTTGATTGGAAAGAATCTGATGAAGAGACTCGAGTGGAGAGCTGCGGTAGATCAGTTTTTGAAATCATTACCACCAATAGTAATTATATATCACGACGATTAGATATCGGAGGAATCTAGATATAGAACTGGTATTGTTTGCTCTAACTACTGTCAGGGCCAAAATGTCAGTAACATTCCTGCACTACTACACTTGAGCTTATGTTACTTTCAGTTACCACAACGAGTAATAAAACTTGAGTAGTTCAATTTTTAAACAATATTTTGTCCTTATTAATATGTACAATTTGTTGTTTTACAATCACTTCGTTATAGATGTTAAATACGGCTTTATACATCAATTTTCTAGTAATTAGTGTCAATGTATCATAAAAATTAAAATCTTATACATTTCTGTAATGTTAGGGAAAGCAATCGGCCATAAGCCAGCCCAACGAAAGGCTAATGGAAACCCAAAAATATTTCCAGAGTATGAACATGTATAAAGAACTAAGATTCTATAATTTTCAAATTCAAAATATTTTGAATGTTAGCGGTAAAAGGCATTCAGGCGAATGGTGGCAAAATGGCCATTATTAATATTAATGAGATTTATTTGCGTTTAATTTGTCATTTTTGACTGAATTAATGCTACGGAGTTTGTTTCGAGCTGTTTTAAAGAACATACATGCTCAATATATGTTTTTGGGATATTGTATTAGTTTTTTTTTATAATTTTCAGTACAAAGTTGATGGACTGGTAAATATTTTTTACGCTGTGCAGAATATTGAAAAGTAATTTCTCATTAATAATGTCCACTGTGCATCAGTCAAGATCTTTTGGATGGGCTGTATCTTACCCCAATATTAGATTCTTTGATGCAGTCCTTTCAAGGCTGGCCTGGTCTAGTTGCTCTTCCAGATTGTTATCTTCTAAATCATGTCTTGTTCACTATCAATTTCTCTAGTTCTTGTTTCGCGTATAGTTGCGGGTGGCTCCTACAGGAGACGACGACTCTTCTTCCTCAGGATAGATTCCGTGGTGACCAGGTCGGAATATTTGGCGCTTGTGGCGATCCAATGGCTTGAAGAGGATCTCGGCAAGGTTGCCGATTGCTAGATATTTTGAATCAGCCGCTGTTTCGAAGAGCTGTCGAAAGATCGTCGGCAAGTAACAGCAGAGTCAACTGTAAAACCTAAACGTAAAGTGTACTTATTTGAAAAATGCTATTACATACAATTTGGAGAGACTTCAGAAACTTCATTCACGAAATCTGTAGCCACGATGAAGGACGAGAGTACCTAGGTATCATGGAGATAGTTTTTGGAAATACTATGTAAAGGAATCAGTGAATATATTCCACACAAATAGCAACGGTAAACAACCTCGTTGGTATACTACGAAGTAAGGAGGGAGCTCAGGAGATAAAGGCAACTAAATAATCTATATAAAGATTCTATTAAGTTTGGTAGAGTAACATGGAACTTGCAGAGAGAGAAATTTACGTTGTTCAACGTTCAAAAACGAAGAAGATAATGCGCACAAGACTACGAAACTTCAAGAAAGAAATCCTTGTTGAATTACTAGATGAAAATCCCAAATCATTCTGGTCTTACGCGAGAGAGCTCCAGGGCGAATCTTCGACAAGAGTGTCTTTATTGAACACAAACGGCAAAAGTCACCAACAGCATCGATAAAGCCAACTTATTAAACCAATACTATGAAAGTGTATTAAGGATGACACAATACACAATTTAGGAACATTAAGGATGACACAATACACAATTTACACATTCCTAACTTTAACGAGCCGATGGCTGACGTAACAATTCAACGTGATGGGATAATTAAACAGCTAGTGTTCGGTTAAAAGTAATGAATCCCCTGGTCCAGAAGGTCCTCGGATGAAAAAGTAAAAGAGAGATGCTACTTCGCTCTGGTCAGGCCACACCTCGAGACGACGCGAGCATTTGGGACGCTGGTCATAAAGGTTTAACCAAAAAATTAATATAACACAAAAAAAGCAACACGCTTCGTTAAAAACTGCTACGAGCGTACATATAGTGTCTCACAACTTTTAGAGGGATCAAAGTGGAAGCCCCTAGAGACTCGGAGGCTAGGCTTCGGTTGCTTGAGAAATTCTAAAATAGTGTGTTTCAGAGCGACACTGAGAACATTTTCATGACGCCTCACGGCATCTGTAGGTCTGACAGAAGCGATAAAATAAGAGAGATACTTTGCCGAACAGATAGGTACAAAACTCGTTCTTTCCGCGCACAATAAGCGATCACAATAAAAACTGAGCTCCACTAATTCACTCCCATTATAAACGTCTTTATTTCACCTCCCAAAACCTTATTCTTTACATCTTTACGTGGATGGTGACCTAACGCCCCCTGCCACACGTCATTGCGGAGGCTCGCTGGGTAGTATGTAGATGTGACATCAAGGGACTCCCAACTTCCCATCTCGGAGAGATGGTTGTTGCGTCCGCACGAATGTTCCGGAGTGCAGAATTCTGCACCACCTGGCTTCGGTAGAGGGCAGACTTTGGCCCTCCGGGCAATCCAAGTGTTGTATACTGTACGACTGAAAGTACACTGGCATCGTACTCTTCTCTTCACGTCCATGTTCACCACTTGTGGTTGCAGGATCTACTGAAGCCGACCCCGCGAATTTCTTTTCTCGAATACTCTTCGCTTGAGGCTTCCGGAGAAGCTTCCGGTCCAACAGCACTCCAAAGTAGGTGGCCTCGGAGCTCCATGGTTTAGGTGACTCCATCAGCCTACAGATCAACTAACCATCTAAGAGGAATATCGGTAAAAACTACCTTTACCTTTTTGGGGCTAGTTAACGTATGCAATCCTATCTGGGGACCCACGCTTACGTATGTAATCCTATCCGGGGACATAAATACCAACCAGCATCATTATCAGTCGATCAAGCCCATTTTTTATTAATATGAGATTGAAAATCAGTATCCAATCAGTATGAAAATCAGAATATGTCAGCAAGGATAATGGTGTGTTTAGAAGCTTGATAGACTTGTGAGATACAAGTAACAGAACTGTTCTCTCTTCCTCCCTAAAAAACTTTTTTTTAAATTACTAGTGTTATTTATAAGTCTGGCAGGCATTACGAACGTAATAGACATGTCATTTTAGTGTGTACACGTTGTTGAATTTGAGTCTTAAAGATTAGGAGAAGACTTATCAATGCATACTAATATTGTGCAAAATACCAAATAAAAGTAGATACGTAC
This sequence comes from Ceriagrion tenellum, assembly GCA_963169105.1. NCBI lineage: Eukaryota > Metazoa > Arthropoda > Insecta > Odonata > Coenagrionidae > Ceriagrion > Ceriagrion tenellum. Next base: position 3,617,297 of record OY720641.1, on the reverse strand, counting down.
CATTAATTTCAGTGAATTAAATATACTGGCCTCGGACTTGACTGTGGTTTATATCAATTATGTGTTTATTATGAAAAAAGTTATTTAATTAGAGAATTCGCTGTGTGTTTGCATACCGATTGCAGTATAAGGTTTAGAGAATTAGTTTTAAGAATTATTGACGTGAATATTCTCTCAGAGCTTAATGGTTTACGTTATATTAATTTGGTCCAATATGTATTGATTCCCAGAACACCTTCAAACATAATACACATATAAACCTTGAAATAATCCTCGGCCACGATAAAGAATAACACATGCCGCTTTCATCAACACTTGCCCTCTTCTGCGAATGAAATGTGAGAGGGAAACAAGATATATTTCCATTGATGTTTAATAATTGTAGGTTCAAGGCACAACTACTAGCAGACTAGTACTTTCGACGTCATGCCTTAATCTTAAAATTCTAAGTTAGTTATTTATTGATTTATGACCATTGTTCCTTGGTAATGGAGGTGTAGGTGGAAGAAGGAGGATATGAAGTGGAGGAGGATGGTGTAGTTGTCGTGCCTGGGGAATGACTGGTATTTACCTGGGGATGATTTTAGTAACTTCATTCTTTTCTGTCTCATACTGAATGAATCCCCTCATTGTTAAGCCTGAACCTTTTGAATGGATGATATGTATTGATTATTAATTTTATAATCCTGTATGTTATTCATTTTAAGTGAAATATTTGTTGATTTTTGTAGTCAAAACATTTTCTTTCCATCCGCATTTCTGTTACCATTGCAATGCGACCGACGTCAAATCATCTCAATCCAATATGATGTGAACACCTGTTCGTATTATTCTTTTGTGCGTGGGTTAACCCTTTGGGACGTCTGAGCAGTCAAATATTGATAAGACACCCATACTTATCCCGGCATCATGTACGTCTACACTGTTCAGTGTGCCTCTATATGTTTATTGTGAACATACGTAAAATAACATGAATAATTATGTGCACTCCTATGAATGTATGTATTTTAGTATGAAGATTCTCGCAGTTTCTTTTCTCTATAAAAATTTTCCTGGGATTTGCTGCTGGTTGTACGTTTTGAAACTCAACGACTCGCTGCTCTTACCTTGAGTGTCGTTAGGAAAACAAAATAGGTTTAATGCCCGCTCGGTCTTCTTATACTATCCCAACGTTTTATCGTCCGTTACTCTATTGTTGAGCCGATTCGATTATTTGACGAACGGCGCACAGTGGTCTACAAAGCCCGATTTACCGGACAATAGTCGATTTTCCGAACTTGTTCAAATGACTCCAAAATTATGTCTAATGGAAAGATAAAAGATCATTTCACAACGTACGACACTTTTTTCTCCTATGACACAGTTATTTTACGATATACAGTGCTGAATTTAAGGGAAATTTATCGTCATTCAATTTATGACATTTTTAATGCTTTTTTGCTCCGTCCATAGAAAGAGACTACGCTTTATTTAAAGTGTAAATTGGGTTTTAATGGCATCTTTGCTTTGTATTCATTGAGTTTCTATCATTTGTTTTATAATAAAATCTTTAAGTTCCTTATGACAGCGCTTAAATTAGTCTTAAACGGAAATTCTGTTCGTGTGCGCAAAGTTGGCAGAACAAGAAAACCATTCACTACCACCCTGTAAGGCAATGGCATAATGGAAAGAAAAAAATCTATATTTAGTTAATGTGTAAAAATATTTTGCCTTTAACTGCCTTTTTCCTGATAGCTCGCGGATTTGTGTTAGTTCGCTGGGTCTCCGGAACGCCATATCACGGGCAGGCGACAATTATGGTCGTACAGAGGGATGGTCGTTCATTGTTCCTGTAATACTGAGTCAATTATATTAAAGTTTATTCATGATGATTTATTTTCATCTTTCACTTAAGGCTCAATCTCAACAATTCACTCCTTGTGTCTAACAAATATTGATCTGCATGGTCATCACCATGGTATATCCACTACTATAAACAACTATTTCATTAAACTATCTTTCATGTGGTGCTGTTTTGATTACTTAATTACAGTAAGCCATGCTGTGCGTAATCCCTCTACTTATGGCGAGGTACTGATTTTTAGTCCTTTTTGCCTCAGTTATTAAGCTAATTAAGCCTCGTCTGCAGCACATGGGAGCAAAGAATTCTTGTCAGATATGTGGATATTCCATGTCTTCTTAATATTTTTGGCTCTGCCGTGACTTCCGTGAATGACTTTTTCCTCCAATTGCGCTGCATCATTCTGCTTATTAGCGCGTAAACTTGTACTTGTCGCAAACACCAGTTCATTGGTAGAGTTTGAATCTACCAATTCACTAATCCTCCGCCGTTGTGATCTCTCACAGAGCGTCTTAAATGTCTTACTCATGCTCTCTTCGTAATGCTCACATACCTATATGCTAACAACGAGCACTATACTTTGCAGCCCCTTCCTCCCGTAATATGTAGAAATACTCCCTCCTTGACGGCATTTCAAAAGAATTGTAACGCACAGTATGGCTTAGTGAATAAATTTGAGTATAATTGACTCAGTATTACAGGAACCGACCGTGTTTCACCAGAAAAGATATTGTGTCCTGTACTCGAGATATAATGCTCGGCGACGGCTGCAGTTTCCAGTGTGAGCATTTATGTCCCTCTTGTGCTAATTGGGCCTTTGTGAGAGAGAGAGCCCTACTATGCCCTACCTGGCTTCTACCGCAGCTGCAAGGTTGAAAAACGTTGAGTTTACGAATGGGCCAAACCACGAAAAAAAACATGTAGGTCAACAGTGGATAGGTCACAAGAGTGGGAAAGAAAGAGCGCAAACTATTCCAAAGAAATACACCCATAAAAAAAACCCATCCGGAGAAGGAAGCCGACGGTCCTCAAAAATCGTTTCTATTCCACAAAACATATTTCTTGAAACTGCTGACCATTCTATTCCCTTAGAGTAATCACGGTTTCTACGCTACATCTATTCGCACTTTAATTAGAGAATCTCTTTCAGTCTGCAGGCTATAATTTTTACTAGCTCTTTTTATTAGGTTCAACTCCGACATCTTTTTGACGACATCAAAAGTATTTCGCCAATCCATACTCATTACGTCTTATAAAAGAGTTTCAGGCGTAACTTTGTGAAAATATTGTATATCCATATTGGGAAAAATGAAATAACTCGATAGAAATTTCCACACTGTATCAAGACCTTGATAATGGCATAGTGTCGAATCCATGGTCGGTTTTCATTAATACTGTGTAGAAATTACTATCGAGTTATTTCATTCATATGGTTTTTGTCTTATTAATTCATTTAAGTATTCTAACAGCCCAAAAATGATTTAATATGCAAATGTTTCGCACGGTTAGACTTCTCTTTCACTAGTATTTAATTCACTACTGTAGTAGTTTGAGCGAAATATCATTTTACCCAAAAATCATTGAATTTTATCTCATTTTAAAGAAAAATATCTCACCCTTTTAATGACACCAAAAATCCAACCCTTTACCACATTACTTTTGGAGATATTTGACAAAAAATACCAGTCCTTTTACCGGGAAATGGTACGTGTATGCACTCCAGAGAGACATTATTTAACAAATGAGGAATTCCTAACATATAGATGTCCGTTTTGAAGGAGTATCAAACGCACGGCGCGAAAAAAATTAGTCAAGTTAAAGACTTATTTAGATATTTTCATTTAATGACTTACCATATCTGTCATATGAAACTATAGTATTGCTCCATGAATTATGCAACATTTTATTCATGTGTCCTACAGCTGGTGAAATTAAAACGTATAATTCTAATATGGTCTCTATTATGACTAGGGAACTATCTCGCTCGGACTACCTTAACTATACACTTATCTTTTCATTCTAGACATTGATTTATGCATCGAAAGATGAAAATTGAGAGAATAAATTTCCCTTAAGGGACGAAATATTACTATGCTTTACTTGACATGAAGATACCCCGAGAATATTACGTTTTTATGTCGTTTGCACTCTTTTATGATAGAAAAAAACAATTCAAGATGTTACCTTGACATTCAATATTTATAAATAACATCCATTTCGAGTCCTTGCCTCAATATATGCAGCGGAATAAGCATCTTTTTTTTCCAAGTTCTGCCCATGACCCGTTCTCGCTTGCGCATTTAAGGTAAATTTTGAGCTTAAAATAAAGTTTATCATTCACTCATGCATTTAAATACATTAGGCAACTTGGCACTTCCGCTTGGATAAGGAATATGGCAAGATAAACTCTCGTAATATATTGCACGCTTCAAGTAAAAGCTGCCTAAATGTGGACTGGATCACGTAACTACTATTCTAACTAACCTGCGTTTACAAGCGTTAAAAATGATGGTAACCAGCGCCAACCGTAGTTACTCTAGCGTGGTTAAAAAGTTGACTAGGGTTAGCGCCAACCTGCGTTCATACGGCGAACTTTTACTTGGGTTAGAGTTAACCTGGTTAGAAAGCTAGTAATGTAAACAGGGCATTATAGGTGTCCTCATCACTCCTACAGAGTCCCGCGTTCCCGTCCCTTTCCTAAATCCAAATTGGTCGTTTTCCCGGTATTCCTTAGCCTTGCTCTCTTGTGTCTAGAACGAATTTTTGTACCTATCTGTTCGGCAATGTATCTCTCTTATTATATCGCATCTGTTGGACCTAGAGATGTAGTATAGCGTCAAAATGATATATTATCTGTGTCGCCCTGAAACACCTGTTCTGAATTTCTCCAGAAGACTTGGCCTAGCGCGCAGCCTCCAAGTCTCTAGCGGTTTCCTACTAAATCCCTCTCATAGCTGAGAAACACGGTGTTCGCTCGTAGCAGTTTTTAACGAAGCACGTAACTTTCATTCGTATTTTATTAATTTTTTTTCACCTTACTGTCCTGGTTCCCAAATGATCACGACATTTTCGAGGTGTGGCCTAACCAAAGCGAAATAGGACCTTTCTTTGACTTTTTCACCCGAGGACCTTCCTATTATACGCTTAGCAAAACCTCGTTTCTTTAATGCAGTGCCGCATATGTTTTCTATGTGTATTCCCCACGATATATCAGAAGTTAAGGTAATTCCAAGGTTTTGACTTTTTCTAAGGACTTTTTTCTTTACTTTTTTGTTTACTCCACCTACAGGGTAGACATGGCGTTGGTGTAATGACTTCACCAAGAAGTGTACTGTGGTGCTTTTACTAAGATTTAATTCTAGCCCCCACTTCTGGTACCACGAATGAATGTTGTTAAGGTCCGATGATAGAACTTCTGTGTCCACGTCTTCGCTAATTTCACAATAGATGACCGTATCGTCTGCAAATAATCTTAGTTTACTGCTGACTCTAGAACTTAGGTCATTAATATAAATAATGAATAAAAGAGGGCCGATCTCGCTTCCTTGTGGAACTCCCAATGTGACTCCAACCATATCAGAGCTGATGCCATCAATAACTACTTTGATCACTGAGAAAGTCTCTAATGCAATTCACCATTTTTTCATTTACTCCGCATGATTTCAATTTTTATATGAGTTTTTGTAAGGAGCCTTTTCGAATGCTTTCTTGAAATCACTAAATATCGCGTCTACTGGTTTTTTCAAGTCACTTGATTTTAGGATGCCATGAAGAAAGAGCATGAGCTGTGTTTCGCAGGATCAACCCTTCCGGAAACCGTGCTGACTTCCATATAAGAAGTTATGATTATCTATGAATGTCATGATATTGCTATCGAAAATGTATTCGAGGATCTTGATTAAAATTGATGTTAACGTTATGTGCCCGTGATTTCCCGGTTTACATCTGTTATATTTCTTAAAATATTGGTGTGACGTTGGCTATTTTACAGCCTTGGGGTACCTTGCTTTCGGATAATAATTCGCTAAATATGATTATTAGGAATGATGCAATTTGTGGCGCTAACTTCTTGGTCACGCGTGCAGGAATTCATTCCTGACCTGGGGACTTGTTGATTTTAATTGAACGCTGTTGTTTCGTTATTCCACGACGTTCAATAATTACGTCATCCATCGGTTCATTAATGTTAGGAATGTCTGAATTATATACTGTGTCATCCTTTGTGAATACTCTTTCACAGTAGTGGTTGAACCGGTTGGCTTTGTCAGTACTGCTGGTGACTGCTTTAAATGTTTTATCCGATCACGTCCCTCCCGTCGAAGATTCGCTCTAGAGCTCTCTAGCGAAAGACCAGTATGACTTGGGGTTTCATCTAGTTATTTACCTAGAATTTTGTCCTTTAAGGTTCGTAGGGTGGACGCATTATTTTTTTCGTTTTTCACCGTTGAGCAACAAACATTTCTCTTGCCGCAAGTCCTGTTTTTGTGTTACCTGACTTATTAAAATTTACGTAGGTAGTGTAATTGCCTCTGTATCCTCCCACCTCACTTCGTGGTAAAAGTAACAAGGTTCTTCAATCTCACTTATGAATTTGTGTGGAATATGCTCATCGATTCCTTCACATAGAATTTCCAAAAAAGTCCATGATACTTCGGTGCTGTCGCTTTTTTTGTAGCTACAAATGCCGTGAGTTTCTAATTGTGACAAAGCGCATATTTTGGAATCGAGCAGTGTATAAAATGAAGAAATATGTATTCTGCTTTTGTTTTGTTTTTTAATAGTACATCGCACGCTCTCAATTTAATGTCGTCTAATATGTGTGCGGTACAATCGAAATTTGATTATCGGCTAACATTACTCCGCCGCAAGTCCTATCTATAGATTCTATATCCTGTTGGAAAAACTTCGCTGTCGCAGATATCCTCTGCAAGCCAGCTCTCTGTTCCATTGACAATATCTGCATTTTCAAATAAGTACTCCACTTTGGCTCGTTTGTTCTTTACGCTATAGAAGTTTACTATCGCTAAATTTATATCGAATCTAACTAGATGCCTGTCGGTTAACTGTTATGTGCTCCTTAGTGATATCTCTTTGATCTTTTGTATAATTAGTGGCGTACGAGGTATTCTCTGAAGTTTCGCTGTTCTCTTCAATGCGCGTTTTGGTGTTCTTTTTGCTCTGTTAATTGCAGTTATTTATTTAAGCTTTCCCTAAGTTCCGCCGGCAATCCAGATCTACGCTACAGTGACTAACTCAACCTGTTCTCTAGCAAATATCATGGACTTCGTTTTCTGATGGGAGATCATTTAATTAAACTTTCTGCAGTTATTACTGAAACCTTAGGGTAATCTTTGAGAGTCATCTTCTTCCTCGGCGGTCGGCACTGTCATGTTGTCGCAGCATATTTTTATTTATTAACATTTACACTGATAATTGATTTGAATACTTAAACGATGAAAATCCTATTCTTCCTCGATCGGCTTGAAATATTTAAAAATCCTCGCATTGCCGACGATTTCAAGCACTGAGAAATATTGCTCTGACTCTAAAATGTTGCATAATCCCGTAAATAACTGATATTTCAAAGCGAAGAGTATCAATGCTAGATCTATCGATTTGCATTCCCGGCGTGTTACAATTCCCTGTCGTAATCTAATATATAAATTACACTGAAAATCTGCTACGATAGACGAATATTTTAACCATCCATATTTTCAGTATATAAATGAATGATTTCATTCATAATCTTAGATAAGAACAATATTCATCGGCACTTTTACCAAAATACCCTTCAAAGATTGCGTATATCAATGAGTACAACATTATTACAAATAGGAGAGACTGAAACTGTTTCACAGGCGCAACAAGTCCTTTGATGAATGGTCATCGAAATATCGCTCTGTTAATGTATCCCCATCGAGATGAACCTTTTTCTTCACATAAGTATCCAAAATGCATGTCTTTGTCGCTGACGCGATTGTGATCGCCCAGGCAACGAGATAAGTCTCGGGGATCGGATGATTGATGGGCATGTTGGGGACACGATCAATTATTGGACGCCGGGTGACAGGGCGAGATGGGACAGGAAGCTGAAGAGCGACAGCCATTCCCCACCGGTTGAGTGGCGAGGAAAAAATACGACCATCCCGACATCCAATACCGCAGCACTGCGATGATTCTGATCCTTGTCGTGAGTAATCAAACCCAACCCCTAAGGAGACCGAGTCTTTTCCCGTAGAATTCTCCATTACAGAGTAGATCTTCTCGCCTTATCTTTAACATATTTACCCCCTTCCAAATTCGCTTGTCGTAATTATTCGAGTGAATTCAGGGTTCTTATATATTTCTTTGTAACCAGAACTGTCCATTTTTATCAGGTAATCGTTCCAAGTTTACTCCACAATTACGTATGTTCTACTTTTTTTTTAACAAGGATCCCTATAGCAAAAAATGGTAAGTCAGGTTTTCCCTATTTTTTGCCAATTTGTAATTCAAATTTCATGGTAATAAGTTTTATCACTTCAGTATTTATAATAGACATATTTTTGGAAGCATTTCTTACTCAATTTTGTTGTGAGGCTTTGCATTACGTGATTTTTATCGTTCGCAGTGGCAAAAAACCTGAATTCTGATGATAGCCCCAACTGTATTTCGAATTCCGTATATATATTAACCTTTCTTTGCCAATATGCTTCGTCTTAATTATTAACATGTTCATGTCTTGTTAAAAACATTTCCTGGTTTCTGAAAGTCTCAGAAATAAGCAAAGCGTTATGGGAGCCCTAGGTTAGGTATGACAAAAACTTATCCAACCACCTCATTTGTTTGTGTTAATTTTCAACGTTGCGATGGAACGCTCCTTTGTACTTGCTCAGTCGAGAAGAGGGTCATAGGTGAACTAATATACTGTCATAGTGTCCAAGAAATAGTTCTGCTCTCATACTTCGCCGGGAGTAATACTATCAATAAACAGTGCCATGTACTGTGATAGCCCCGAAAATACGTATAAAGTCGAATTTATTTTATATTTCAGCCAGTTAGGGAATTAAAATACCTTTGGGAATATTTGGGTTTGACACGGATTTATATATCAAGGTAAAATAATGGCGCTGATCACAAAGTATTTACAAACAGTTGGGTATAACTTAGAGCTATCCAAAGGAGGAGACCCAGAAAGCAAAATAAAAGGCCATTGTAATACAATGTGGAGGGTCGACGAGGACTACTGAGAGAGGGGATGTACCCACGCTTTCACCAGAATTGGTCCGAATTGACCCTCCATGGGTCCGGTGGTCCCCGACTCGAGGACGTACTCCCGCAGACCGCACGGCGTCAACCCTGAAAGGGAGCCAGGGAGATACCTAATCCCAATCTTTTGGGCAACGGGCTCCTCCGGTTCTCAAAGATGTGCGGTAGGTTTTTCGCGAAAGCGAGACCGACGGCTACTCGTCTCAGTTGTCTGGGTAACCATACTAATACGAGCACTTCGGGGAGGCGGAGGCCGAATTGAGGTCCTTTTGACCTCAATCCGCCTCATTGGTGTCGGCCTCGAAGGGGCTGTGGCTCGCTTACCTTCCCATCCCTTTCCCGTTTTCCCACTACCATCCACGCTCCGATATAAGCGAGAGCTTCCTGCCGAGCCGGAGGTAGTTACCCCGCGGGTGTAGATACCCGAATCCGCTGTAATAAAATGTGGATGAGTCAAACAGTATGGAATGAATTAAATCCTCTCAGGCGTAACCTTTAGTGGTTCAAGTAGTTTTAACGCTACTGCGTCATTTTCAGGTACATAAATGTACCTGAAAAACATTGAAACTAGTCGTACCAAGAAAGAACTCTGTGGATTTTTGCATAGTTGGTATTGCCATTATTTATTTAGTATGGAATATTCAGCAAGGGCGAAAGTTTGAACAGGAACGGCTGCTTTATTTCCATATGATTCTAAGTAAGGCAACACATACTGACCAGTGGAGTGTAAAAGTTATTTTTACTTACCAACATGGATCTCCTTAAAGTTGAACCGAGTTTTATTTCATTCATATGTTTCTGTAATGTTACGCTCGTAGAACGGAAACATCGAGACCATGGCATCCTGCACATTTGTTCCAAGCAATGAGCCAGTCCATTTTATATGCCTTAATTATTGACTCTAGTTATTTACAGTCGACCATTTCATTATAGCTCACTGCGGATTTTTTGCTGGACTAAATGGAAATAGTGAAGAAGCATAGACATGCTTAGACCATACCTAGAAACTCATTGCTTATGATTATTGCCATTGAGAAGGCAGAAAATTCAGAAAAAAAGTTGGTATACTTCATTTATATGGCATCCAACTGGCTTTAGTGTGTTATGACATATCTCAGAGCACGGTAACGTGGATGCTTGATGTAGTTTGGACGAAATATAAATTTATCCGTAGGGTAATCATAAATGTAAGACATAAGCGTGAATTATTAGGCAAAACACTAGAAGTTTTTCGTAGCTTTTTAAATAAATGTCCGTTTTGACTTGACTTCACAATTTTTACCAAGAAAGTACCTGTTTTCAGAATGTTATTTGGTAAATCCTTTTATCAAAAAAGAACTGTGTTCCCAATTGAGAGAGAAAGAAAACTTGACCAAAATTCAACAAAAAATATGTACTTGTTGATTGCGATAGAAAAAACTAATTTAATATGTGGCTCTTTACAACTTTTAAAGTTGCCTCTCTTAAATGAATTGAGTCACAAAATTTCATTTCTTTGTAATTCATCGTTAAAATTACATATTATGCGTCTGAATACCTCTGGTTTTCCCACGAGTTAAATGATAATGAATATTCCGTGTGAGTGAAAATAGCCATGATTAAAGATGGCCGTTACTTGATTTTCGCGAAAGGCCCTCCTTTTGAGAAGAAAAACCAGAGGCCAATCTTTACCAAAGTCTGGGCGGCCAAGGATCAACTCCAGTCCGAAGAGATATAGAGTGATCCACCTGGAAATGTAAAAGCGTTGATAATCTCTTTCTATGTATCTTGTTTTAAGAATAGGACTTATTTGCCAAGTGTGCAAAAACATCTCTTTGTTTTGGCGAAATATCCGCTGATAAATATTGGAACGTGGCACCCAGAAGTAGTTTTATCCACGGGCTATAGGTGCTCTCATCGAGGATTTTACACCATGCCGCTTGACATAATACATGAATGCAAAGGGGGCATCTCTGTCCCGAGGCGTGATTCTAGCCCACAGTATATGGGTGCTCTGTTCGTTGCATTCTAACTATTTCCATCGTCTGATAGAACTGTTGCAGCCTGAAGTTCTCCAGCATTTGTATAATGATTCCCACTACCTGAAAATACGTGTACCAAGTTTTACTTAAACCACATATGATATTGTTCTCCTACGACCCGATTGACGGTTTATTTTCAATGAAGTTAGTTTTCCCAACCCTGTTGTAGTTATTTGTGAGAAAACCTTAAAAGATAAATGAAGCATTTGCACTTGTCCATACTGACTGATGTGCCCGTCCCAGTAGTCCCCACCCTGAGATCCGTTTGGGGGACTATTTTACCTCCGGAATATTTTACTGAAAGGAGTGCCCTTCTTATGTATAGTTAAAATGCTGGCCTGCAAACGTTGCTTGCTGGTCAATCCAGGAAAATTTTTCCGTCGCTTGGTCTCAAACCGGCGACCCTCGGAACGGGAGCGTTACCTCTGGTCTAAACCGTACATTAAACGAATCACTCATAGGTATGTCGAATAATTTTTCAGTTACCTGTTGGATTAGATTGAATATTTGGAGGAGGCGACCGACGGCTAAGGTCATTTGCGCCATAGGGGATATGTAAGGGAAGAAGGGTGGATAGAAACCCGGCGTCGGCATTAGCCTGCTCTTGACGAAAGGCGCCAAGGGGACCACGGTTTAACGTCTCATCCGACATACGAAGTGCTGTACTTGAAGTGCCCTCCACGAGACACTCAAGTAGGGATCGGGTTTCCTCTGAAAAACATCCGCCTCTGCAGGGGTTTGAACCCTGGCCGTCCTTGTGGTTAGCCAGTACTCTAGAGCCACCACCACACCATCAACCCGATCCCCAGTTACCTGTTCCAATTGACTGATTTCACATAGCATAGTTGTATGTTGAGGCAATCCAGACTTACAACCGAGTTACTGAGAAATAATGCATCAGGAATCGAGGAATATTGAAACTGGAGAGTTCCTTGGAGAGATTTATTTATGTAAATAAACTGCAAGCCTGGTTATTGTCATGTTGAAAAATGACGCGAGAGTGATAACAATAAGAGTCGAATTGGTCCAAAAGCATTCACTTGCAAATAATTAATGCTCTAAAATGCCGAGGGAAAAGGGCATCACGATGAATATTACGGTGCTTGTCCCGCTTATTTTTGTTTTCCTTTCCGTTTATTTTGACGACTGCGATGACGTATTTTCTATCCCCACTCTGATTGATGACGCAGACTAGAAACAACTGATAAGGGTTTCCCTGCGAGTAATCAGAAGTTTATCGCTAAGATTTTGGTCTCATTCATCTATGGTTAAAATGGGCTTGGGGCTTACGGCAAATGAGATATCTCGGGTCTCGCTGGTAACAGTGGAGCGAATTGAAATGAGCCAGGATTCGACAATCGTAGAATACGTGCGCACATTCCCGTTCATAATTTGCGGCATCTAGTGCGCATTGTAACCGACGGTGGATCCAATAATTAAAATCATTCGCTGCACTTATTCGTGAGTTAACATAACTCTGTCGCACGCAATGAGTACCACCCACCGCGAACGGCTCAAAACTTCTTGATACGCATTTATATTGGTTTGTCCTGGTAATTATCTTTCATGACGACTATGGAGGAAGGTAATCTGGGTCACACCTGACAATATCGAGTGCTACTATAATCATTCAGCTTAAACCGCAAAGCAATGAAGGCCATTGAGTTCTCTTGCTGCTACTGCGACCTCATTGTATCCTGTCGATAAAGCTATTTATAGCATACAAAAAGGCTACAGTGGCATTATTAACGTATCTCCCGAGTTGCACGAACTTTGTAGAGGGGCCGGGGTGCTAGTATCAGTCGAAAGGAACATTAGTAATATCATTTATCGCCATAGATCTTTCTGGCCTGTAGGATAGCCAGAAAAAATAGGCATTGGAAAGAACGAAAAAAATGAGAGCACATCAGAAAGTGTAAATTTTCATAAAATCTTGCGCGAACGTGCCGAAGTTCAGCCTGAATAATTAAAAATCCCTTATATTAATATGTAAACACATTAACAGTACTTTGCATTATCTTGAATACGTAGAGTTCTACAAATCTGATCGAGCTTTTTCTTTAAAATATTTAAACTGTTCTATAAAAATGAACCGAAAAATCTTCAACTGTAACAATATTTACTTCTACACAAATTTAGAAGATTGACTATTAAATACACCACAAAATGTATTTGTAATGGAAAGTTGGAACTAAGTATGGGGAAACTTCGTCATCATAAATATTTCTTGAACAATCGGGAAAAGCGCCCCAAAATGAATTAAAGTTGTTCAAGAGTAGGAAATTCATTTACGGAGCTTAAATAACAAACAGTTGGTATGAGCTCTGCTATGAGCTATAAGGTACAATGTATGGAGAATCGTTGAAGAAATTGTGTTGGGAGACAGGGTGAAAATACTATTGCTAAAAACACTTCATTGTAGAAGAGCCAAACTAACTGGACATGCATAGTCGTAAAAAGAATGACCAAATCATAAATAATGAAAAGAAAACCGAGATAGACCAAAGGATGGAATGATTTAGGAAAATCATTGAGGGAGTGAAATCAAGTCTCATAGATGAAGTGTGAAGCTGCCACATCGTGATCAGTACCGTGATTGAAAATGAAATAACTTTGTCATTCCACATAAGTCTTATTAAGGACGACCCGGACGTCGCACATCATCAATAAGTGATGACGTGCCACGTCGAAACCCGGGTCGTCCTAAATAAAATTTATGTGGAATGACGAAGTTACTTCATTTAAAAAGTTACTTCATGTACATGTATAGTAAATTCCATGAAGTCACGCCTGAGACAACTGAGAATCTCCGGATTGATGGCTGATAATGATGACGGGGTCCCCCTATTAGCAAAATAAAAATTGGCTACGAATAACTTAGTTAAAAACCAGACGGACATATATAACGAGTTTCAATCACCACCCGATTTGCTTAATCGGGGAATGACGAGCGAGTATTTCTTTTTCATATAATGTGGAAAATGAACCAACCAGCTTTCACCAGCATCAGTTTTCTGCGGACCTGGAAATACAAGATTGGCCAAAAACCTGTGGCTTTTAAAGCGCATTGAAGGAACTCTCAGTTTTAATCAAATTAACGAGATTTTTATTGCATAATATAACATCTTTAACGCTAACATTTAGGTTCAAAAACTAGCACATATTCGTGAAAAACTCACTGAACCCAATTCATCTCTCCACTTGCTGGAATACCTTTGTGCCTACCCCATTCTTCTGTCATGTTGTTAACTTTAATGCCCTTTCGTTGTTTCTCGGAGCAAACAACCTTCATTACTTTTCTCAAAGAACTGAGCTCAAAAATACCGATTGTATTGACTTCACGTTCTCACTGGGAAGACATCCCACTTTTTTAAATCATATAGGCATTATGTTCATGATCTTATATGGCAGTGATGCCAAGACAATAACAGCCACAAAGCAAAATAGATTATATGTAAGAAAGATGAAATGTTATGGAAGAATGATGGACATCAAATGGACCAGGATAGTCCCAAGCGACTGGGTCCAACGATGAGCTGTAGATAAAATAAGCATCGTGAAAACTGTGCGAATAACTTTATTCATTCATAGATCGTTCAATCCTAAGAGTGGCTGACTGTAGTCCTCCACCCTTCTTCCCTATCTAATGCTAGTTCCCTTACATTCTGGTAGCTCTTCCTATGTACTTTTCCTCTTTATTTGGTCAATGAACTTATTCCAGGATCTTCCTCTGATGGGACTTTTCGCTCTATTTCACCCTCAATTATGTTCGTCACAAACCCTTGTGCCTCAGGGTATGTCCAATCCATCTTGCTCTTCTTTTCTGTGTGGTGTTCCATGTGTTCCTTTCCTCTTCCGTACCCTTCATCGTTTATTTTTTTGTCCTTCCATTTTATCTTCAGCATCCTCCTCCAGCACCAGGTTTCGAAGGCTTCTAGTCTGTTCTGGTCGGCTTTTCCAAATGGTCCATGCTTCGGATCCATGGAGTCCTACGCTCCACACGAATGTTTTCACATACTGTTTCCTGGTTTGTAGTCATATCTTCTTTGAGCACAGCAGTTGTCTTTTTCCCATGGACGCCTTCTTAGCTTGGGCTATTCTCCGCTGTAGGTCCGTTGTATTTCTTCTGTCCCACGTGGTGATGCTTGCGAGGTAGTTCCGAGCGAAGAACTTATTGGACACATTTTGTGACTCAAAAACCGAATGGAAGCAATATTGAAAGGAGAAAATTAGAGCAGGCTTCATTAAACACGGTTTGGGAACGGGGAATGTAACACAGCTGGTGAAAGTTCTAGGATAGAAGGCACTAAGATATCAGAAGCTACGCTGTAGACTTCAGTTACTTGATCATCCTCAAATCAGGCAAGCTTCAGTGATGATGAGACGTTGTGGATATGTCACTGAAAGTAGACTGCGATATCTTAAGACCAAGCCGTATATACATTGTTTACTTTATGCTCTCCCCCTTAGTTTTCCTTATTCCCTCAACTTTACATGGCTGATATGTTAACACCCTCTGCCACACGCCTCTGCGGCGGCCTGAATGGTAGTTAGTAGATTTAGATGTCCGCTTTGCTCAAAACTAAGTGGAAGTCTCTGTCGCCGCGAGCGAGGCTGGAATTCCCCATGAGATAAACCGATGATAGTGCGAGATAACATCGCCAGCCGCTTCACTGACACCCTCCCGTGACCTGTGTGTTTTCTCGGATAGTGTTTGAAGATAATATCCCGAGGGATCAGTCATTACAAGCTATGCGGAGGTTAAAATGACTGATACTTCTCTCGTGAGACCTCACTTGGAGTTCGCCGCTAGTATATAGGACCATTACGAAGTAGGACTAGTTTCAGATATATATCGAATACGGCGGAGGGCAGCTAGATGTGTTAAAAAATTGTAATGATAAACATAGCAGTGTTACTAAATTGTTGAGGGAATCAGGCTGGGAACCTCTATCCGTTCGAAAGGAAAAATATAGAATAAATTTTTTATGAAAGTTTGATGTAGACTATTTTTTGCCGGAAGCACAACATATTTTGCTAGAGCCAAACTATTATGGTAGAAACGATCACAGGAATAAGATTAAGGAAATAGAATGCAGAACCGATAGATTTAGGATCGCATTTTTTCCACGTCAAATAAGGGACCACAATTGTTGAGATAGATCAGTTCTAGGATACTAACCAGGTTAAATGTTTTTTTCAGTAGTGCCTAATATCTTAACATGATTATTAGCTACAAACCATGCATGCAATCCCCGGCACGTTATACTCTTTCATGTTTTAGTATCTTTCTGTGCTATTTATCTGTCGCATTAGTAATACCAACCAGTAGTTGTATCTAGTAGTTTACTGCATGGTAGCATGTTCTACGTATCACTCTCCTAGTTTCTGGTCTGACTACGTACCGTTGCCCTGACTGCTTTTGGCCTGCGCGCCTGGCATCCAGGGGATCGTGCGCGGTTCTGATTGAAACTGGGATGAGTCCTGCATGCCTGGTGTAGAATCACCCCGTGCCATACCCTCAATTGGTGGCTTTCACGGTATTTCGTAGATTTAGTTGATATCTATCTGGTAAGGCATGCATTGTCAAACCCAGAAATCATCCAAGTGATTTGATGAGTTCTGAAAAAAGTATGATGGAGGGCTTTAATACAGTGAAAAAAATAACATCGATATCTATCTTTTATATTATTGTTTAAATTGGCTGTGTGGAGAAGAGGGGTTCCTAAGTGGCCTCTCTTGTTACTGTTTTGTGCAAGCATTTAGCGAGTCATTTCATTTCATAGTAGTCTACCAGCTGATGGCTGGCCTTTGAATAGTCAAACGTCCAACATGCGGTACGGTAGATAAAATCATGAGAGTGAAATAAGGGAAACAGAGATTGTAGAAGAGAAAGGTTTAAAATGTCATGTTTCCCGCGATCGATACGAGATCATAATGGCTGCTTTGAGACTTTGAAGTGCTTTAGTTGACAGTTAGTGTAGCTGATTAATTCATATGCACCCTGATGCATGTTTCTAACTTTTCCGAGTAGTGCTGACACAATGTTTTGCAAGTTCCCTGCATTAATCTTGTTTCACATTTCTATAGATACATTATAGATTACTTTGGTGGTGTCTGTAGCATTTGTGGTATACCGATGGTGTGGTGCTTGTTGGTGAAGGTAAATTTCTCCACTGTAGTTCATGTCGGTGATAAGTCACCCCATGCCAAATACCCTTGTGGTGCCTTGCAGAGTAATAAGTAGATGTAGATGAACATTCGAATTTCTGGCCTATCGTTATGCATTCCCTCATATACGTGAACCTCCATTAGATCCCTCTTAAATTCCTCATATCGTCTTTCACTTTTTCGTCCATAATATATATCCTCTTCCTTCCTCCTCATATCGTCTTTCACTTGTTTCGTCCATAGTATATATCCTCTTCCTTCCTCTTCCACGCTTTTCAGTGATCTTCCCTACATTACACTCCTCAATATACCCTTTCTTTTCAAGACGTCCTCTACCCATATCCTCCAGTACCTCAATCATCCGTCTCGCCAACCACCTCACCCTCTCCATTCTTCTCCACACCCACATCTCAAACGCCTCAAGTGTTCTTACAATGACTAAGTCTCCGACCCATATAGTACCACGCTTCATGTGAGAGTTTTCAACATCTTTATCTTTACGTCGCTACTCAGACACCTCTTATTAATTCCGTCCTTGAAAATTCTTCATTGGCCATGGAAATTTTACATCTTCTGTCCCTACCACTAAGCCCATTCTCCTCCAAAAAGCCTCCCTCGATATACTCTCTTCAGGATTCCCTATCCTTTCAATACGTCCTTCATCTATCTCTTCTGTCTCCTCTGTGCCTCCTCCATTAGCTTCCTTTCGTCTCCGACCATATCCAATACCTCCTCATTTGTCCATCTCGCCAACCAGCTCACCTTCGCCAACCTTCTGTCCACCCACATCTCATACTCCGCAAGTCTATGTACTATATCTTTCAAAAGTCGTGTCACGAATCGAGCGGCGCCACTTTCGCTACGATAGTTCATCAACTCCGCGATAAGCCCGCCAGCTCCGCCAGTCTATGTTCTAACACTCGATGCTCGGGCTATGAAAAATATTACGGTGCATTCGACTCCTCACGCGATATCACAGTCTTTTTCAATCACGTGGACGAAATGTCCTCTCATATTCCTTCCCTTGCGTTGCTATTTATGTGTTAAATTGAAGCAATATCGGTTGTCAATGAGAATAACGACATTGAACGTATGACAGGAAATTATGGGGCCGATTTTATAACTTAACCTTCGAGTGTTAGAATCATTCCCGCTGAATTGTAGGTAATACTTCGAAAACAATTGCCGGTGCCTATTTTGTAACCAAAGTTCGAACGTATTTTGCCTCACGCTCGCATCCTCGGCTTACAATACACAACAAAATATCTTTCGAAGCGGCCATTAGCGTTCAAAGGTGGGTTTGTTTTTGTTTCTTAATTGATTGTTATTTGAATAGCTATCGTCGTTTGGAATGTTTTGCATACTATAAATGAAATATAACACACCATTCTTGACTTTAATTATAATTGGAGGCCTAGATTGCAGTTCATTAATGTATTGGAATAGTATTTCAATAACGCGTATTCTTTTGATTAATTATAGTATCCAATTGTCGCAACCTATCCTATTGTAGCGATTTGTTTTCACTTTTAATTTCAGTTGGAAGTTTAAAATCTCATTTCTGCAAGGACGTGGATGTCATAATTGCAGAGGACAGTGAAAAGGTTTATCGTGTGATTAAGCGGCAGTGTTTATTGTGGCATACCAGTGCTTACAAATGTTACTCATGCGCTGTGATGGATTTTGTGTGCTCGAGGTGATGTATTAACATATTAAGGTTAATAAGAGTTATGCTTCATCTATTGAGATTGTGTGTTGTGACAGGTATTGTGCTTAAACACTTATAATTGCGTAACAAATGTCGGAGATGACTGATAGCAGCAACTATGACGTCGTTCCGTCAAATGTCTAACTTGAGATTTGTATTATATGTCAATTTTGAGTTGTTTTTTCAGCTTAGTGTATTTGTAGCAATTACGATGGAAAAGATGCTCTAAAAATCTAGCGGAAGATATGGTATTAGCTGCAAGAAATAGACTTTTGAAAGTGATCTACTCAGCTCTTTTCAATTTCACTTGATCAGAAGCTGGTTGTCCTTGAATATAGCCTTGTAGGTTGATTATTATATTAATGTTTTGGGGTCAGGAATTTTCGGAGGATAGTCGTTGAGTACCAATGAATGTCCTAATCAATTGATGTCGGGTATCACATTTCACATCATGTCCAAGATAATTTAAATGTGCTCCTTTAGCGTGAGGTTTGGACACTGTCATTTTAAGAGAACCGTCGAGCTTTAGCTGTAATTAGATAATGAAATATAACGGGAAGGATGTAGGGATATCGGATAATTATGAGAATAAAATTTGCTGTTGCAACGAGTATAGTTCCATTGGTCATTTGCAGTAACTATTTTCTTTATTCAGAAGAATATTATAGATCTCATTATGCGCAGAATAATGTATTCGGGAAAAATGAAGGTTTTGGAGCAAAATACGATGTGATATGAACGGGAATGAGAATATAATGCTATTCGAATATTTCCTATTCATTGACTGTTACTGGTGAAATCTCCGGAAATTATGTTCGCCGGTTTGATAAATTAATTCCATCATTATTTGCTAATGAAGATTTAGGTACAGCTTAACTCTGATGGATCTTATTTTTCTGAATTTAAATTTGGTAAAAAGATTATAGTTTTAAAGAAACAGGCAATTGGAACCGGCGAAATAGTTTTATCCGATAAATTCTTGGGATGACAAGGCATAAGGATTGAAATTGTCAAATGAAGGCATGGAGGGAAATTTATAAGACTCGTGAGAAAGTATAATTCGAGTTCGTATGCATTGAAAATTTTAAAATTCGTCTAAATGGTTATTCAAAAATATTCAAAACAAGCGCGATCATTCAAAAATGGTTCGGCTGCGGAGTCATCAAAGTCCAAATGCTAACAGAGCATGGTATTGCCTCCAATATTTTTCTTTCGTCGCGTAAAGTTACTGCTCTCCACCTGAATAGTACCTGTCTCATTGCCTAATATTACTACGCTGGTTTCTTTTATTTCTGAAATTTGGGCATTTCATAGTAGGCTCATTGCGCATGTGCTCAAGAGTAACAAGTGAGAAATATGCTATACATCTGACAATAGAGTAACGTTCGACGGTCTGATGTGCGATCGCCCATATAAAATAGCTCGAAACACTTCAATCGAATTTAGTGAGCCCGATCGAAGTTGAACGGATCCCTAACGTTCGGACGTAAGCCAAGCTATAAAATCGGCCCCCAGGATTGACCTCACCACGTCATGAGTCAGGATTATCAATAGTCGGTCCTACTGTGAAATGCCCAAATTTCAGAAATAAAAGAACCAAGCGATATGATTGGCTTCCTGAGCAATAATTCATTTTCTTTTCTTGGTATTAATTATTCCGGAATCCTACGTAATATCTGTGTTCGGAAGGCGCGAACAAAGACCTCGGGGTCACTTTACCGGGTGTCGCGACTGACTTTGGCGTTCAAAGGCCAGTAATTAGTGTGCCTATAACTCCCCCTCCCATCCCGCGTGTACCTATTGGACCGCTTTCCCGCAGGAGAGCGGAGAACAGCCCTCTCTGCCCCAGCGTGTGAGAACCAAGGTCTCAGTTAACTTGGCCACGCCACTGTTTGCGTTGGGCGATGTTCTGATTTTTGGTCCCCAGCCTGCCTAAGAGTGCAAAGGCAGTGCAATGGCTGGGGGTGTAAAATGGGGCCCTTAGCCAGGCCAACGAGTGCGTCGGGGGCGGCTAAGGGGTTCTTTCGTGTACCAGCCGTAGTCTTCTCGACTCCCGGTCTCCAAGACCGGAAGCCATTCTCTCCGGGCCGGAACCTCGGGCCTTAGATCCCCAGGCGGGGAGGCCCCTTCGGAAAGTGGTTACGTAAGATCGGTTACCGTTTTTCGGGCCTCTCAAACGTTCCAAATCCCTGTCCCTATCACGTCGCTGATGAACCTGTGAAAGGACGTCACGAGGATGGTATTCCATTCAACACGGCCCACGGGCTGTCTTCGCTGGCTGGTACTCCTTCGGGGATCGTCCTTTCATCAAGGACCCCGACTCTTCGCAATGGCAATCGGACTCTTGCAGAAGATCCCAGTCTCAAGCTCTCTCCTTTGTTATCCTTGGGTGGTCGACCTTCTTCTTTGTCTGGTGGTCATCACACGATGGTGTCCTGGCTGGAACGTGAAGATTGTAGCAATGATGCCAGTCTTTAATAGCGGATTTCGATTCCGCCCTTCGTCGTGATTGGCCGATGACTCTTTGTTGATGATTCGGCCAATCCGAAATCAGTACGGTATGAATCCAAATCGGCATTCGTGCATAAAAACCAATCCGGTAATAAAACTGAATCCATTCTTTTTCTTTTACCCATATCAAAAGTTGATTTTTAAAACTTCCTTCATCGCGGAGGATAACGTATGAAAGATGATCAATGGAGACAGATACATTTGTGATTATCCTATCAGTTATTGCGCAATACAAAGTTATTACTGTTATAATATTATTTAAAATTTCTTTAAGTAATCTCATACTCTCCTGGCTCACGTAAAATCTTGTATTAACCATCAATTTTTTTATAATGGCAAATGAAGTGGAGATCTTTTCTCATGTAATCGTTAGTGAAAAGAAGACATAACAGGGCATTTTCAATGCTATCTAATATTTTTCATTTTTTTGACCCGAAACAATTATCAGTCATCCTACGTCTTTTTTCTCAGGACAATTTAATCATTTGAATTTAGCCTTTTCTCGTGAGTAGCTGTAGCCTCTGACGATGAAATCTAATGGATACCATGAGACCGACGAGCTAACAAATATTCCATAATTTTATGTGATTAACGAAGCTATTATTATTCTCTTTTAAATATTGTGTTACTCTCTCTACCATTCTCACCTATTGTAAAATCATAATTAACTTCTTAGAAAACTTTGTAATTTAAATCGAATATCACGAGAGTATCATGTTATTATATGGTCTGTTACCCTTGAAAGTTGCGCCACAAGGATGGATTAATAAGTGTGTATGTTGTTCGAATGTCATCGTTTTTCATTTATGACATCTCTCTCACATGAAACTCTCTCACTTATTTCTACGGTTGATTGGAAACATTGTGGATGATCTCATTGTAATCGACCGTATTACTATTTTCGACAATAATTCCGAAAAGCATCTTGATTATTACCGACGAGGACTACGCGCTGTCGCCCGACTCTTCGGTCGGTATTTCTTCGTGTCATACTGGAAGGATATAATTTTGGCATCGTGTCAGTAACGCAATTTCTCTCTCAAGTCATACTTTTACGTTGAGTAAAGACTGACAATTGTATTGGTCCAATAATATCATCATTTTTAAGTCTGGCCGATTTATATAAAGGGATAGCATACGGGAATTCTTCGTTGGCAGAAGTAAAGATCATTTTCGAAAATATTGTTGTGAATAATAATACGACCGCTTGCAATGAGATCATTCACCTTGTTTCCCCTCAATCGCAGAAACTAACAAGAGGTGCGTGCTTCTGAAGAATGACGCAATAACTCGGAGGCCTTCCAAAGTTAGACCTGCAAGAGTCTTACCTCAAGTCAAGTGGGGCAAAACCAAATTTCGAAATATCAATATTGAAGGGACGTTTCTGTTGAATGGCTCTGAACAATGGGAAAGAGAGCGTTTGTCTGTTGTCACTACGCGAAACCGATGAAAAGAATGTTCAAGTCTTACTGACGCGCTTCACAATGTTGTGAAAATTTGGAGGTCGTGATGCCGTATATAAAAAACGCGATAACATTTGAATAACTTTCACCCTTATTAATACTTCCTTGTCGTGGAAATTCCAAAAGTAAAATACCTTCGTTTAAATTTTGAAGTTTTTATGTGTTTAGTACAATTTTTCAATGAGCCGTTCAGGCCATACAATCGTTTATATACGATTATATATATATATATATATATATATAATCGTATATAAACGATTTTATGGCCTGAACGGCTCATATATATATATATATATATATATATATATATATATATATATATATATATATATATATATATATATATATATATATTCGGATTTCGGATTGAGGAGTGAACGAATATATATATATATATATATATATATTCGTTCACTCATTCACTCAGACCGCACAGCGGCAAATATACTCATATAAATGTTTATACAGAAAGGTAGAAAGAAAGTGGATAGGAACACGTAAAATTTACAAAGACAATGGTGGTGTGAAGATGAAATGATGGCCGATTCCAAGCAGAAAAAATTCGACTGGACCGGGAATCGAACCACGGACCTTTAGATTTCGCGTCCAATGCTCAGACCACCAAGCTACCCAGTCTACTAAGAAACTGCTGGAATCGGCGGGGGGTTTATATGAACAAACACTCCCCAGGGCATGACCCACGAGAGCGGCCAATAGATGGCGCGCGGGCTGCTTATCACCCACCGGCAGAGAAGGAATGACACACACAGAAGGCGAAATGAAAGAATAACTCAAGCACACAGACAGTGGTGAAAGATATAGAACAGGCGTTTCGGGGTACGCTAACCCAAGTAGGAAATGACCCGTTCAGGGCATACAATCGTTCACTCATTCACTCAGACCGCACAGCGGCAAATATACTCATATAAATGTTTATACAGAAAGGTAGAAAGAAAGTGGATAGGAACACGTAAAATTTACAAAGACAATGGTGGTGTGAAGATGAAATGATGGCCGATTCCAAGCAGAAAAAATTTTGTAATAAATAATAAATTGTATGCCCTGAACGGGTCATTTCCTACTTGGGTTAGCGTACCCCGAAACGCCTGTTCTATATCTTTCACCACTGTCTGTGTGCTTGAGTTATTCTTTCATTTCGCCTTCTGTGTGTGTCATTCCTTCTCTGCCGGTGGGTGATAAGCAGCCCGCGCGCCATCTATTGGCCGCTCTCGTGGGTCATGCCCTGGGGAGTGTTTGTTCATATAAACCCCCCGCCGATTCCAGCAGTTTCTTAGTAGACTGGGTAGCTTGGTGGTCTGAGCATTGGACGCGAAATCCAAAGGTCCGTGGTTCGATTCCCGGTCCAGTCGAATTTTTTCTGCTTGGAATCGGCCATCATTTCATCTTCACACCACCATTGTCTTTGTAAATTTTACGTGTTCCTATCCACTTCCTTTCTACCTTTCTGTATAAACATTTATATGAGTATATATATATATATACTCATATAAATTGTTTCTGTATAAACATTTATATGAGTATATATATATATATATACTCATATAAATGTTTATACAGATACAGTTTATATATATATATATATATATATATATATATATATATATATATATATATATATATATATATATATATATACATCCCGCTATCATTTTGCCTTCCTTACACTCTGCAACATTTTGGCATCCACCAGAAATATTTATATATATTTCTATTTTATCGCGTATGTAGAACAACCGAGTGATTTCCGCCCTTGTGTACTATTTTGTTTTGCGACAACTATTTTTTTACAGGAGATATACGTGCACCTTGAATCCGTACAGACAGGTAACATTTTGGCATCCTTTCATAACCAATCATTATGGCATCCAGAGTATATTTTTTACATTTGATCATCAATTTGGAATCCATTTTGTATATTTACTACCACTGCGATATCATTTTGCCTTCCTGCGCTGTTGCCAAATTTATCTATCATGGAAACTTCGCTCTTGCTTGTCATTTTTGCAGTTTATAGCTGCTATTGCATAAAATGGGTGAACGTGTTGCACTTAACTATTAACTACTATTGACTAAATGTACTACAACTGCCAAACAACGATTATAATCAGCATAGGGGTAAACATTGTATCACTAGGAGCATACTTAGCCAAGTTTTATTGAAATCAATATCTTTTTTGCTCCTCATTCATGTATTTCAGTTTTGTATCGGTATGCGATAAACACGCCTAGAGGAAAGCGAGAGACGAATTTGACTGGCGCAGTCAACTAGGTAAGTCCGCGGTGGCCTATCACGCAGCACTGTGTCACGAAATCGATTTGCAGGGAAAAGATCGAAGATTTTCCCAATACTACACGAAGATTCTTCCAATAAAACTAGCCGACACGGTTAAGCAACATGCATACAAATATTTCTCTCACAATGCACTTGGTATTCTAATAAGGATTTGTAAATCAATAAGTTTCCATCATGTCACATTCCACCAAATTCGCCGTTTTATTTCATTATGTGTGGACATGCGATGTCCGTGAATGACTCTCAAACTGTTTTTATCATTATCCCAGTAGTTTCGCGTTTAAAGTTTAGAATAGTTGTTCAATTTAATTAAAATACAATAATTTACGTGAAAAATAAAAAAAAAATGAAACACAAGCGGCTGAAAAAGGGGTCAATTAATCTTCGTAAGTTATAAAGGGATTTTATATTTGCTGGCATTACTTCTATCACTAAAACACATTAAAATGTTACCATGAAATACATGAGTCAATAGAATGCTAAATTATATTCTTTTTGCATATAAAATGCAAAAAAAGAGTAAGTTAAACTTCATTTAAGAAGAAGAATGCCAAAACCCTTGCTTTTTATAAATCCAAGGACACAACGTGTTTATCGTGATGACAACGCGATGACGTGGGCCGCGAATCAGAACTTGTAATTACGGTGGGGGCTCAAAATTTAACTTCACTTTTCACAACTTCCATGACTCCACAAAAAATATAACTATTCTAATGTTTATGGGACAACAAAGACGGGAAATATCTCTTCCTTGAAAAACTGGCTTAAAGAAGAATTTATAACCTAGAAAATTACAATTTACTCTACTATCCTTTAGTTGGTCCGAAGGAAATGCTTCTCCCTCCTTTGCTTATCAAGTAATGACTGATTAAGAATTTTGATAAAACGCTGAGAAAATATGAAAGAGGTTTCCAGTACTAAGTGGAAATATTTTCACAGCATATAGTGAAGAGCTACATCTAAAGGAAAGCATTTTTACTGGACCTGAAAACAGGAAGATAACCCTAGGCCCTGAATTTCAAAATATAATAAACAATGGGATGCTGAAAGCAGAAAAGCTAAAATGAGGTGAGGAACAACTTTTATTTGTTGCCCTACTGCCTCTTAAACTGCAATAGGGTGCCAAATATCGTTAAAAATCCACTTCCTGCATTAGCTTACAGACGCATTTCCACAAAATCGTGGGGCGGGAGGAGATAATCCGGGGGAAAGATTTTATAATGGCATAAGTGTTAGGCAATATAGATAGGCTTGGTAAACTTTAACAATGAGAAACTACTGCCGAGGCTTTAATAAAGAAGATTCAATTCCGCACAAAAGAAAAAAATTGACAAACGATAATTATTTTCGCGGTAAAGGTGGTTTTTAGTTGGTATCTTTGAGTACATATTCAGATTTCCGTTGGAAAAGAGTTTAATAACCACTTACTTTACCTCCATTATTTGGTTCTGTACCAACATTCTTTTCCTTAAAATCACAGTTGCTGGTGTATCTTTAGCTGGAAAATTGTTCGAGGATTCAGTAGCTACCGATGCCTGAACTTATGGATAGTGAAGAGTAACGCAGTTTTCAAGCCTTATTGGCTGAAGTAAGATTAGGATAAATTGTACATATATATGAGCCAAAGGTTTTAATACCATCAATTAAAGTCACCTTTCTATGAGGATAAACATTGGAAAGCAGTATCAATTAATTCGGGTTTCACGTCTGCAGAGAGGAAAATTTTTGTCAATATTCAAAATAAATACATTGACATTGAAGGGGTTATGCAGTTTATTTCATCACTACTGCAATATTATATTGGATTATCAACTAAATATGCCACTTTGAGGAAAAAGCAAACACCCTTTGATTTAGAATTAAAGACTTACAATAAAATTCTCAAGATCAGTGAAATTTCCAAATTAAATAACTGGTCTTTGTGGATAAAAATCAATGGTACAATTTTTTATGAGGTAGCAAAGAAACTGCAAAATTTGATTTAAAAAAATGTAGTGATATATTTAAAAAATTGAGTAATACAAAAACTCACTTTGGGTTAAACTAGTATTGCAAAACCTTGCTTAGGCTATTTTGCCTTTGAAATTTACTTTTACATTATCACTGTACATAACTAATCCATCTTTTTATAAATGTTTTGTATAAAAACTTTAATTTTTAACCAAGTTCTCTTCTTCGGGGGTATTTTGTTTTGTATGTGTTTCTTAAAATATGATACCACAATATGTTTTTGCTCTTCTGTCATTGGGACGAGTATCCTTTAAGTTTATTTTCGAAGTACAAGGGGAAACATTAGGTGATCTGGTTTCATTCCCTTTTTCTAGCTCGAAACTTGTGAATGAATCATCGATTACATCGCTCATATTCCTATCATCATCATCATCATCTTTTTCACCTCCATTATCTTCAATAGGGATCTCATCATTTTAATTGATGTCTATTTCGTCGAGGGCAATGCCTTTGAAATTGGATGTGTCTCCATATCAGGACGTGTCTCCATATCGGGTTACCGCTGCTATCGCATTACTCATGGAGTTCTGGTATAAAATGAAATGAAATCTCACTCCACTTATAGAGACGCGGATTATTTTACCATGAGAGCGAACGGTCAGTTTACCCTTCAATGCCTCATTTTCTTAAAGAAGCCTTAGTCAGGGAAAAGTTCAAATTTCGTATTCCCACGTGTATCGCATTACTTTTTCGTGCCTGTTTTCGATACAAATGACTCGTGATTCACACCAAGAGGAGTACATACGGGAGGCCCCAGTTCGTCCCGTAGAAGCTTGATTTATATTGCCAGGGAAGTGTCTCCATATCGGGTTTCATGGCTATCGCATTACTCATGGAGGCAGTTCTCGTATTAAATGAAGTGAGATCTCACTCCACTTACAGAGACGCAAATTATTTTACCATGAGAGCGAGCGGTCAGTTTACCCTTCATCGCTTCATTTTTATCTTTTTTAGTCGCCTACGTCAGGGAAACGTTTAAATTTCGTGTCCCACGTCTATTGCATTACTTTTTCGTGGCTTTTTTTGATACAAATGACTCGAGATTCACACCAAGAGGACTACATACGGGAGGCCCCAATTCGTCCCTTAGAAGCTTGATTTATGTTGCCAATTTGAGCATATTTTAATTGTTTTTTTTTATTTCTGCAGTGGGGCGATGAGTGCAAGGCGATCCATTTATTTTCAAATTATAAAACAGGATATTTGGACTCGCAAGGAAGAGCTTTGAAAATTTATGAATTCGATAGATTATATTATCATGAATGTAAATTTTGGTTAACAGCCCTTTTCAATGTGAATTGGGTGACAGCAGATCTAGCGGTCGACTGGAGGATATTTAAATATTCGTCATTCACCCCCTCATTTCACCCCATGAGATACCATGCGGAATTGACATTGACGAGAACAGAAAAACTTTTTCTGGAAAATGTTTCTAAAAAAAGTATCTAACAATTTCCCTAGCGAAAATGAAGGAGGCTGATAACGCTGCTGGAGTGCGTTTACAGGTGTTCTTTTAACGTTCCTGTGCGTTCTTTGGCGTTTTCATAGTGTTTGTCGATGTTCATCCACGTTAATCTGTGTTTCCCTCACTGTTCTCATGTGTTCGTAAACGCTGTTCTGAAGACCTAGGTCTGAAACGCCCGGGAAAACGCCTACTGAGAGTGTTTGCATTTATGTTCTGGAACACTCAAGAACGCTATCCAACTGAGCTGTCATGGAACGCAGATGAACGCTGCCGAGAAGGTTTTGAAACATGTTGGAACGCTCCAAAATCCATGATGCAGTATTACTATTTTGATGGAAAATCCATTGTGAGAATAACTACAACTCCACTAACAAATTTATTGTGAGAATAAGCTTCTGAGAAATAACAAAGCGCACCCAATCCTCAAGCATCAATATCTAATAGACATCTAATGGATATCTTTTAGCGGTCCATCTTCATCTGTGCATTTAGTGAAAACACAGCCGTTTTCTTTCCGGTAGTCTTCAAGGGAATAAATGCATCCTTTCTATTTCTTTGTGCCAACCCACACAGCACAAAAATCCAAATCCGTCGCTTGCGAGCCGTGAATTCCGGGTGTCTAGTTTCCCAAATGCATATTCAATATTGATAATAAATTAATAATAGCATCCATAGTGTGGCCTAACGCGGCATGAAAATTGGTTCAATCTTATTTCTTTCTCAATTCTACTTCGAAATAATGTATATTAGAAAGCCAATAATAATGTGCTATAAAGAAAAGCCGTATATGCATCCCTGACGTCAGATATGAGCTTATAAATAATCAGCCTTAGGTCATAAACGTCAGCTATGTTGAAATCGCGTACTAAGAGCAGAGCCATATCTAACGAAGCGACTACACTCTTTATAAAGCATAAATACACTTAGTCAATCCAAATATGAAATAGAGTAGTGGTAGAGTGTAAGTCTCCTGCGTGAAAGGTCTTCAGTTCGAACCCCATAGCCAGTAAGAATTTATTCGATGTATATGGTTACCGTTATGCGAAGTAATAAAATAATAACTTCAAAGGTCTTTAAGGGCACAAAGTTTATTTATAAAAATAAGTGTATTATGACACATTGCCAAATTCCAAGATGAGTGCCTAACGTTCATATTACATTATGTTGATGAACGCTCTCAACACCCTAGACAGGATTTTCTGAAATGAACGTGAACGCTCTGAAACGCTGAAGATTGTGACTCACAGGGCGTTTACGAACACTCGAGAACGTAGCTTAACGCTCTGTAGTGTGTTTGAGATCACTCCAAGGCATTCACATTTACGCTCGAGAACACACTGGGATGGTGTTCTTAGCGCGTTCTTCGCAATTTATGAACACCTCCGTGGTGCATTCTCAGAACACGCTCTCATTTTCGCTAGGGTTAGCACATGCAATTATTTTCAAATTCGGTTTTTCAAAGTGTTTGTCTCTTCCCTAATGGGAAAATAGAAGTATATACGGAAAAATCATATATTAACGAGCAGCAAATGTTGAAATAATAATCCATTCGCTGATAAAAAGTTTCCGCACCCATTCTTTCCATATCGTTTGAAATACTGATAAAAACTAAATGTTTGTTTCATCTTAGAAAGACTACCATCGTTCATTACATTAATTGTTTACTCAAAACGAAGTATTAGCATTTAACTAGTCGAGAAAATCTCCGAGTGGTAACAAGTACAAGTTTGAGAGCAAAGGTACTGTATTATACTTTTTGTCGAAGGTAGAGGTAGAACGAACGTTAAAGAAAGAATTAGTCGTATTCTAGCATTATTCTTGAATTTCCGCACCAAGTATTAATATAAAAAAGGTGGCTTTCCAGATACACAATCCATTATTTTTCTACTTAATCACCTGAAAGAGTTATTCTTGCGCCAACCTGTTGCGGTCCCATGATAACAATAATTTTGTTATTGAAATAACCGTTGCTCAAATCCACTTCATTGGCTTTGGACCAAGTAAAAAATGGAGCGGTAGCGCCGGACGACGAGAACTCTGCTACCACGCACTCCACCGAGGCATCAAGCATCGAAAGAGTCTTGGGTGAGAGAATTGCAGAAAGCCGCGAGGCAGAGCGATGTTGCCAAACCGAGGACGCCACTTGCTGCGCAGACTGAACGGAGATAACCACGACCAAGTTATACGCCGCAGTCAGCGCCACTGGGCCCGGAATTATGCTGCACTAACAATATACGAAATTTGCACATACTGCTAACAATATGGCGTCCATACTAATTTTCGGAAATGGGGTCTTCATGATGTAAATAGTCGATTCCAGTGATTTTTACATGTTTGTAATCCGGCGTCCGGTATACGGCAGCCAAATTACACTCGGACGCCAGATCAAATGCAACTTGCTCATTAACGGGTGCCAAAATGATAGCGGGAGATCTCTAGAGTATATATATATACTCTAGAGAATATAGGCATATATATATATATGCATATATATATATATATATACTAGCCTGTATATAGCCAAGGTCTTATTAGCCTATATTGGTCTGTAGCCTACACCTGATTTCGCTTATTTTGCTGGCGCAATTCACCTCTCTATGTCTTGCTGCTGAGGCCATTTTCTTCTAGCGGACTACCCAAGTAACGTATGCATTACTCTACTCGATCCTGTTTGTGCATTTCCAATTTTATGATCAGCCTCGCTGGCTATGTCTTAGAAAATCTCATTGCTTTCGTTTCCTTGTGATTTATCTCCATAGCCAGTTTCCTGCGCTAATTTTCTAATGAAACTACAAAAGCTTTTATGCTCTTAAATGATCAACTAACCAAAACCTGGTCGTCCGCGAATGAAGCCTATTTTATTAGCTGGCCTCCTACTTTGATTCCCGCACCAAGCTATGCCTCTCTTGTCATTTTTTCAGCTTTAATACCTGGGTATGTCAGGATAGACATAAGAGTAGACTAAACGCCGTGGGTATGAGTTATCTGAGGAGTATTTGCGGCAAAAGTAGGATGGAGACGGTCAGGAATGAGTTGGTAATAAATAAATGTGGGTTAGATGCTCCAGTAATGGACATATATGAAAGGAATGTACTTCGTGGGGTTGGCCATGTTGAGAGAATGGATGAGAGTCGAATAACGTAACACAGATATATAAGAGTGAAATGAATGGTGCGAGAGAGGTAGACGTAGGCCGAGAAAGTTGTGGTTGAATGTGGTTGAGGAAATTCTTAGGAGGAGGAATATTAGGAGTCTTAATAACAGGAGGGCGTATGTGAAACAGTGTATGGGGGTAAATGAGGCAAAAGAGGTTTGCAAGAATACGACAGTATGAAGGAAATTATTGAAGCAGAGTTAGGTGTACAATTATGTATTTATG
Organism: Ceriagrion tenellum; assembly: GCA_963169105.1. Classification (NCBI taxonomy): domain Eukaryota; kingdom Metazoa; phylum Arthropoda; class Insecta; order Odonata; family Coenagrionidae; genus Ceriagrion; species Ceriagrion tenellum. Next base: position 3,585,167 of record OY720641.1, on the reverse strand, counting down.
AGTGGAACTTTGTGACTGTGCCTATCCCGGAAGGGAACGGCGTGATTGGTATGTATGTATGTATGTAATGTTAAAATGCAAAGGTGACAACGGGAACCCTCGTCTTACCCTGCGACCTGTAGCAGCCCTTCCTGATTCACCGTCTGCAACCCTCACCAGTGCCTTTTGGGCCATATATATTGTTTACGATTGGTCTCCTTTCGCGCCAATCTACTCCCATTTTCCCATGTATCTGAAATACTTTTCCCCGATTTACCATATCAAGCATCTTTTTGAAATCCACCAACCAAGCAAAAACGTATTGAAATTATTTGTTTCTTTCTATACATGTCCTCATCACCGCAATTGCACCCCAAGTTGACTTTCCCTTCCGGAACCTAAACTGGTCTTCGTCCAAGTTGTAATTTGTACGACTTCACGAACGTTTATTAATCATTCAAAGCAAAACTTTGGCTGCGGTTGATATGTAGCTAATTGTTCTATATTCCTCGTATTCTGACGATTCCTTCTCAATCGTGATTGGATTCTTTTCACGATATCCTCTGGCCATAATTTTTCCTCGTAAATCCTACGAATACATTCGAAAGAAGGTTGTCTTCCTTTAACTCCGAAGGTATGCTAACTACTCCCACAAATTTTTTTGCCTTCATTTTTCTTAATGCTTTCTCTTGTTCACTGTCAAGTATCTTTGGCCCCAGAGTTTTCCCATTCAATGTCCCCTCATCTTCCATATTTGAATTAGCCGGTCTACTATTGCTGTATTGCATAAAGCTCTTCCGCGAATTCTCTTTACTTATCTTGAACATCTCGAAATTCTCCTGGAAATATCAAATTGTAATGGGTTTCCTTCTCGTATGTCATATTGAGTAGATTTCCTTGAAAGCTTGCATCCAATCTCGAGGCCGACTGAAAGTATCCCCAAGCGTGGAGCGTTTTTTGAGACTCTAAAGAATGGAAGGCAGTTTGAGCAAGACTTTTCCTTTGTTGTAATGGAGAACATACTTGAATTTTATCCAAGTACTAATATAATTAAGCATTATGAGAATTGAAGGCAAAAGAATATTTGGGACTAGATAACATATCTTCGGAGTTACAAAATAGTTTAGGCTGTAAAGGTAGACAACCTTTTTTCGAACTTAGTTCTAGGATATACGAGGAAAAGTAATGGGCAGAGGATTTCATGAGAACAATCCTGATTCCTATTACGAAAAAGGAGGAATCGTCAGAATACGAGGAATATAGAACAATTAGCTTTATATTACTCGCAGCCAAAGTTTTGACACACATGGAAAGTCAACTCGGCGTGCAAATTCGGTGATGAGAACACGTGTAGGGAGAAACATAAATAAAATCACGATTGTTTTGCTTGGTTTTGATTTTACGTATTTAATTTCTATGCATAGAAGAAGCATGAAGTGTACAATATCCTATTACTGGTACAACAATATTGCTTTGTATGAATAAATTTCTCAGTAATTAAATTAGTAGAAAGTCTTTAACTTGACTCGGTTTTTACGCAGCACGTTTAAAACGCCTTCCCAGTGGAAGATTTTTTTGTAATTCTGTAAAAAATGCTGCGATTTGTCAGATTATTTAAAAATAATTGAGAAAACGTGAAAAACTACACAGTTCTATTTCGGTCAATAGCTTATTCTACTGCTACTTTGTTTATGAATATTTTTCCCTAGTACTCTTATATAACCAAATATTTAAGTCAACCACTCTTTTCATGACCTTTGGTCAATTCATTAGTTTTTAATCAATTTTTAATATTGGGTATGTAGTGATGTCCTGTTGAGCTGTGGTGCGAATCAGTCATGGTTATTAAGGCTGACAGGGTCACACATACCAGGTGGGATGAAAATCAGGTGTCAGAGGAAGTTAGTCCTCCTAGTATCTACAGATATATTTCCTGACACCTATAGGATAGCCAGTAAGTCCAAAACATAATGGAAAATGAGAAGGAATAAATGGAGCCAGAAGACATTAAACCTAAAAGATAACTGTTGGGATGAAGTTATGTGGGGTAGAAACTTAGTTTGGCAAGGTTTAGATCTCCAGAGATTAGCAGTCTGGTGTCAGCAGTATTCAAGAATCGACTGGTGGGAGATATGTAACTTAAGCCATGATGCAGCATACGGGTAACAGGAAAAGGTTAGCTTGAAAGGTTTGTAGTCTTCAATGGATCAAAATCATTTACTCATGTAGAGAAGGTGAGAATGGACAGGAGGCATGTGGGAAATGAGACGGGAGGATAGATAGTGGAAGGCAAATTAAGAGATGCATGGAAGGAAAATGACTTTCTGAAGGAACTCAGTGGTTCCATGTATAAGGTGAGATATTGATTAAGTACCAGAGGAAATGAGGCTCTGGAAAGACACAATTGAAGGGATCAATTTTGCGTGTGGAGAGGGAGGAAAATTATGGACACATAAAGTGAAAGATAGTGGTATGCTGAGCTTAAAAATATGTAAATGAAAATATTATTTAAAAACAGAAATGGTAGGTAACTGACCATTATAGCAAATGTGACTGTCAAGGTATTTGTCATAAAAATGTTGAAATATTATGCATAGGTATATTCACAATAATAGGTAATTTTAAAGAAAGGACTCATTGAATGAATGAATGTAGGTTTTTGAATCAGAATATTTATCACCCATTATGGCATTTATCTTGTTTTTCAATTTTGTTTACTGCAAGGGAAATGAACATAAGTCACAGTATGCACAGCTGATTTTTCTTCTCTGAATCAAAACCTCTTTTGATTGACATCACTCATATGACTTGGTTAACGTATGCTATGAGCTAAACCACGCAGTAAATTAAAATTTGCTCAGAGAGTATTCTCTGTAAAGATAACAAACACATAAAGGGAGGTCAGATATCTTGTTAACATTTTTATTATGTAATTGCTTCACATTTTAAACCACTTCCACTGCTTCATTTAGTGTCATTGCAATATCTAGATAGAGAACTCCTCACCTGTCACCACCAGCAGCAATCAGATAGCAGAGAAACTCATCAAAGCTCTATTGATAAGTAGGTTATTGCATTAAATTGGTTCTGCTTGATGCTAGTAGTAATATTAGGCAGAGTGAGAGCAAATTCTGTTGTATTTCCACCAAACTTGTGAGATAAGCTTCACCATTCCGAAGTAAATGATAAACAATTACTGTATTTCCGTACAAACAAATCGATGACGGTGGAATAAGTTATGAATTTCGTACACAGTTAAATCCTTTAACGATTTTCACTGGTTTATAAGCACTGTAACTTATGGAAAATACTCGAAGAAAACAAACTCTTGCCTGAGTTAAACTTACTTCATCCATTGCGCTAAAAAAACGCTATACACACATTACACAAGCAAACTGCAGCAAAATAGGTTATATCAGAAGCACCGCGATACTAAGGAAATTATGGTATAAATAACCAGCGAACATAAAAGTTCGTTTATTCTCGGAATTTCAACAGAACACAAGAGCACAGAGCAAAACGTACTTCAAGAGGTGTTTCTGATGACACACCATTGTCCGCAGGCATGTTGGAACTAACTAAAACTGAATTTTCCACAAATAACAAATCTCCATTCCCAGAGCATATGATTATAAAACTCATAAGTACATTTTTTTCAAAGCCATCGCGCGAAAGAAAAGAATTGTCCACGAAGTATTTCCGGGGAACATAAACACATGGCTGTCGCGCAACTTTTCACTAGTATCTCCCGCCATAAACCTCAGATTCGCTTCACTTTTGGTGCAGACATTGTGCCATTGTTGTGAATTCTTACATGTAAACATCAACACAATACATAGTAACCAACCTCTCTCACGACTCTTCGGCCGGGGACAGAGCCCGTGAGACGTAACCGAGGTTGAAACCGAAGTCACGGAGAAACAGCATACACTGTTGCTCCCTGATTGGTGGAGCCAAACCTCTCCCCAGGACTCAACTCCCCGTTACGTCACGTGAGACAAATAGAATGCAACCCGGGATAAACAGGCGAGTTAAGGCGGTTAGCGGCCTAGTTACGGGAAATAGCATTGACACCCAGGTCCTGCACCGCTGACATCGTTTGGATGGGGAGCTGCTGACGTCGTTTGGATGGCATATTGTCACACAACCCCCCTATTCATCCAACTTGGCGCCTTCGAACTATCACCTTTTCACTAAACCAACGGAGTTCTTGGGTGGGAAACGTTTTTCCAACGATTAAGAGGTCGATAAGCTGTGGAGAAGTGACTGAAAGAGCTGGCTGCGGAGGTCTATGACACTGGCATACAAAAGCTGCCTAGACTACAGAAATGTCTCAATATAGAAGAAAATTACGTTGAAAAATAGTTCAATATATTTGTGAAGTATCATGTGAATTTCAATCAAATACAAGCATTTTTCGATCCTACATAAATGTTGTAACCTTACTTTTTGAATGACCCTCGTACAGGCGGAAATGAACTAATTTACAATTGCTAATTTCTTCCTGTTCCAAGTTTGCTTCGGTGGCAGCCGCGCTCGTCAACGGCATGGCCTTTGCCGCCAACGCCGGCGTCCTCTGGGTCGTTCTCCGCAACCGCGCCCTCAAGAGAGCACCCACCAGCGTGTTCCTGGTCAACCTGTGCGCCACCGACTTGGCCATAGCTCTGGTCGTTATCCCCGTGGCCACGGTCGTCCTCATCCTCTGGTCCTTCGACGGTGAGTTGCATTACGCTTCCGATATTAACCATATTAACCGCTTTTGTTCACGTACAGATTTTTTTGAATCTTTAATTATGTGTATAAGTTAAACTATCAGTCTTAGCTTCGGGAAACGCGACATGCGAAATGAAATATCGCTCCATATATTCCGTACTCATATTGAACTATACTCTAATAATTGTTGAATGTACAATGCGAGATCCTGTATCATTTGTTTATGCGTTCTTGGTAGGGGAGACTGAGGCTGATTGGGGACACTTTTGTCTTTTGAATTTTCTATTGTTAACTATAACAAGTTTCAGAGAAACAACTGTGCTAGCGAATGAAAACAGTATTCACCTACAATAAATAGCTACATTTGCTAGAAAATCATTATTGACTAAGTTTAGAAAAAATGTCTTGCCCTTTATGTGGGGCAAGTTGGTACACTGACCAGGGCACGTTCGTAAAAATATACAAAGGCCATCAGGATCAATAAAAAGAAACATTTACCTCGGTATAAAGTCATTATTATTAAAGATTATAAGATTAACATGCTTTTAAACTACTCAAAAGTGATCATCGTCATTACTGTTACCGCTGGTTCAACGAAAGAACAATTCGTTTCCCATAAATACAGCTTTCGTGACCATTTTTTTGCATTTCACGCATCTAATCCAATTTATTCTGGTTTTGAATTGGTTAAGACTGTTTTGTTTGAACTCCAGATTCCTTGATATCATAAGTCAGTTATATACGGTCCTTAAACCGTTAAAAAATCTCATAGCTCCTTACTATCGCTTGGTCTGTAAGAAGAAATAAGAGCCCTACGTGATATTATGTGAGCAAGTCAATATTTTATGCATTAAAAAAACCTCTCTTACGCTTGATTGGAGGTAAAAATGTTATTTGTGAGAAGGATTGAGATGAAGACCATAGGGTATGGCTACGAAGGGATTAGTTCGCACATCTAGCAAACTATACAGACTAGACCCGTCTCCATATTTTTCATCTTACTTGACCCACAGTTGTCCATTTTGGCTTCACAATAAAGTTAAACACCAAATTGAAGCCAAATGATTGCTCTTTATAACTGTACTACATTGAATACCTTAGTTTTGTAGGTTTACTCTCGGTAGACAAGGCAATAAGATAGAAGAATGTTACTAACCGGCTCAAAAAACACACAGAGGAAGCTGCACACATGGAGTGCATCATCATCAGGTATCATATTACAGAGTTATGTATTTTCGCCTGGAAATGTATAATTTCGCGAAATTGCTGAATTTTATTGACTCTCATCACGAAGGAATTCCTACTTTTCATGCGTGAGTCTATCACATTCATCAAAATGAACCGCTCTCGATGGTATTTGAATGCTGCTGTACTTAGATATTTTCGCTCTTGAAATGTATCAATTTTTTAAAAATCCATTCTGGAATTCATCGTTCATTTCTTTCCGCCAGACGACGGTGCAGTGATTCCCACCAGCCTGTGCGGTGTTCTGTCTTTCTTCCACACACTGCTGTTTAACGCCGGCGCTTGGGCAGCTGCGGCCATCAGCGTGGATCGGCGATTTTCCATCGTCTCGCCCATGGCCCATTCTGCATTCATGACGTCACGCCGGGCCCTGCTGGGCGTCGCACTGGTAAGGGGGCTGATCATTTCAAGGCATCGCTTCAGGTAGCGTTGAATCAGAATGCTACAATAAGTATAACTAGCTTCTACTAGTTAAGTCTGACTAGTTAAGCCCGCGTTTGTATTTTCCTCTCAAATAAAGGTTCCTGGCAAGAACTGTCCGAATCCCAAGCAAACACGCACAAAAAATGTTTTAAATGAATCAGCAACAAAACTCGAAGAAAACGCGAATTTCTCATTCAAATTCTAAGACATTGGGTTTATTCTTTTTAAAGCAAAGCGTAAGTTAAAATAAAAATATTCAAACCGCTAATTGCCTGTCTTTAAATAAATGCTTTGATATAAAGTCGAATTTCCTCGTTTTAACGCCTAAAAATCGAACACATTAAGACTTCTAAATCTATTCACAGTGCATAATTTTTAGCTTTTAAATACTAAAAAACAGGCTAAACCCATGTCCTAAGCCTCGAGAGTCAAAATCAATCGGGTGGGAATCGAACCCTCGATCCACATGCTCCAGTGCAATCACACTATTAACCACTCCGCCACCCACGCTCTGCCCATATCTCACTCTTGCTGCTCGACATCTAATTCTCTTTTATGCGTAAATCAGGTGTTGCTAAATCTCGGTCACCTGCAACTTTGCACGTGGAATTCTGAAAATCGTCCACCCCTACGGCTCAAAGCTAACACACCTATCAAATAAATTACTATCAACATTGACTCATTCGCTACGTCTCAAGTCTGCGCACAGCCAACGCCCAAAGATTATTCTTTTTGTGGCTGACCTCTCAACTCTTCAGCAAAGGTGGGATCACTCCGGACCTTCATTCAAAAACTGAGTGACTGCATATGCTTTACAGTTAGCCCTAAGGATGGGTCACGATCGACTTCAACTTTGTGGAGTTCCATATTAATAAGTAAAACTAACTATTTCACTCCACTGGTCAGTTAACTGATCAATTTATTGCACAATCCGGATTTCGATGCCTGTCATCATCTTCAGGTGCTCACTGACTAGAGCATATGAAGTGAGCACCTGAAGATGATGCCAGGCATCGTAATCTGGATTGTGGAATAAATTGATCTGTGAACTGACCAGTGGAGTGTAAAAGTTATTTTTACTAATTAGATGAATGGTGTTTACAGAGTCGTTGCCGATAGCTTGAAAGTGACAGCTGTTAGCTTTAACCGTAAGTTCAGCCAGTACAAGTTAGTACGCACACCCTTGACAACATTGCTGCGAATCTGAATACACCGAGTCATTGCCAATTATGTTAATAAATTCTTTATTATATGATTCCATTATTTTCCCGTATCTATCTATGTATCGTAGAAACATTCAGATTCAACAAAAGAGGGACGAGGATTGTCAAGGTCATTTCGAGTTCACGGTCAGCCGTGTACCGAAGTTGTGGTCCTTTAGGGGCTTATCTTAATGCCTTGACTCTGATCCCTCGTCGTTACCACGCAGCTTTTCTTAATTGCTTACCTAAGAATGCAGTTCAACACCTAATACCCTTGCTAAAAAATTCCATCAAGATAACATGACCCACGACAATGGGGAATCAATGTGGAGACTACCCCAAGAGCTTAACTATCAGCTGGCGGCTAGCCTAATGGTTTTATGGCCAGTTGCAGGAACGGCACACGTGTATTCTATAAAGTTGTGGGACCCATAAGCCTATGCAACCATTCAATAAGTGTTGCAGAAACATTCGATAAATTTATTGGTTTCATAACTTACGGCATGTTGTTATGAGTTCTATATGTAGCCAAGATGGCGGATGCGCCTTGAACCGCTTGGAGACTTAATTACTAGATAAAATAGTTATTTTGAGACAAATAACCAATTAATTTTCCCTCACTGACTTATTATTATGTGCATTAGCAATTATTCATTTGCTAAACTTTCATAAATTTTAATCGGCGGTAGAAGATTGGATTGAATATTCGAAGCTGTCAACTATTGGTAAATAAGTTATGTAACTACTGTCGGTGCAAAAATTATGTAGACTCTATGTAGAATTACGGCTAAAATACTCGGTTGTTTATTAACTCGTTAAAAATCGATATCACAGTGTGAGTTACGATGGAAATTGTTATTAAATACTGCTGTAAAGAGTTTCAAAACAAGACGAAGATCTTGCTTCTACTACTTTTCATAATCAAGAAAAAGTTGTTTCATAAACTTGTTAATAACTTTTTTATGGCAAATTTGAAGGAACAACGTTTATAAATGCATTAAAATATGTTTTATTACACAATACTACAGGTTCATTACAATTAAACTTCAAGTTCCTTCATTATTAAATATCAAAGAGAGCGCTCTGTTCGAAAACAGCAAAAAATCGGCACTTTTTTTGTTTTCACCGGAATAAAAAATCGAGAGTGTAATGTAAAAATAATCGGCAACCACAGTTAAACGTAAAATAAAACAAGCTAAAATTTGGTGTAACTTGCATTCATTAGGGTACCACGGCTCATTTTTAATCAGTGGCCGAACTCGAGTCTACATAATTGTTGCACCAACAGAGGTAGATGTGTTCCTGCAAACCGAGTATTTTTATGAGATCTGTAACTCTATGGATCTCATAACTATTGACTGCTCTACTAAATCCTCTTGCAACCCGGCCATTATTGACGCACTTTCGCCGAGGAACGCTTCGAATGCGTCACGTTTACCTGTCTCTTCTTTTATTTATTCCTCAGGTTTGGGTGACGGCGATACTGTTTTCCATCATCCCTCACCTCTACAGGACGCAAAATTCAGGTCTACTCTTCAATTACACCAAATCGACCTCCATATTGATCAAGGCATCCTCATCTTTGTCGCTACATTCTGGAATCTCCAGCAACACTTCCGTCTCGGACCATGGCGTCGTCAACGCTTCTTCCTTGATGCACCTCTCCATCAACTCGTCCACTTCGATGTCCGCCGTGGCAACAAGCGACGTGGAGTGTCACCTGTGGAAGACTTGCGCCCTCATGTTCTCCCTCGATTGGTCGAACCCTGGGCAAGTGTTTGCCTTATTCATCGGCTGCTACCTCCTTCCCACCAGCATCATGGTCACCATGTACTTCAGCATCTTCAGGGTGGCGAGGAGATGCGGCCTGCAAGGATATCCGTCACGCGTAAGTGCCTTCCCTCGCAGCGTCATCGCATTTGAGTGTAATGGAGAACTTGCGTGGTTTTTTTTACAGCTGTTTTAACTCATGCATCATATAGATAACCAAAAAGGTTTCCTACATATTCTTTCCTTTCATCTGAGCGACCCATATTTATTGAACTACAGTCAATGGAAAAGATGATGTTGTTTCAAACGCTGCTTTTTGCGCGCCATTTTGGAAGTGGTACGCGTGATGTCACACCTGCCGTCTACCGTACGAGACATACGAGATACCGGCGAATAGTTCGGCGAGTATCACCGTTCACTTACCGTTCATTTATCGTGCACAGGACTCCAGTGTAGTACAGGATCGTGGCCATACTGCGTAATTTATTTTTTGTTTGATATGTTTCAGAAATAAACTAGAATTCCCAATCCCGAATAGGTACAGCCGTCACTGCATCATTTTTAACTTTCTAACTATTACTTGGATCTTCAACTAACCCTTCAAAGAGAGTACAACTAGTAGCAAATTTTGGGATTCTTTAGTTGGCCTGGATTTACTCCTAATAGGTGGAAGGCGTTGGCCGCACATTTTGTATTCCGAAGATACATTTTAGGGAAGAGAAAGAGCTCCAATCGGTCGTGAGTCTATTTGAAGAGTGTTAACAAAAGACAAAGATGTAATTTTTATCGTAAAGCGACGTATTCACTGTGAATTTCCTAGCAATTAGACTCGAATGCTGATATTTGTTAATAAAATTTTCGATCACTGTGAAGAATTTTCTGACATGAGAGAGTTAATAACAGGGTATGTAAAAGCAGAGGTTTGTGAAGAGGTTCATTTAAAACGACGTATTTAATGTAAGCGAAACGTGGATCGAAGGATCATGGATTACGTTTTCCTTGCACAATCAACCAACGCTGTTGAAAACCCGGAAGATCTGTATGTTCGACAACATACAAAAATGGTCGTAAATTATGTTACCCACACGAACAGCGTTCGTGCATATGCAAAGCATCTGGTGATAACTTCATTAAATGCGCTTATTGTGGAGTCATTTTTTACTTAACATGCCTATGTGATATCATTTGAAATCATGCCGCATTACGCCGTGAACGTAAGATGAAATCTCTAGAGTTGCAATACGCATAACAAGGTAAAGAAAATACTGTGTTATCATGCCTTACAATTGTAATGAACTGGAATGTATTAACTTTCTCTCTTCCGAGGTCCCCGTTTCGATTCCTCAAAATGTTACAAAAATAAATGCAATGACAGGTAAAATAGTGGAAAGAAATCCTATAGTTGCAATTTTATCGCGAACCCAGGCGTATGGGGAAAAAAAATCTTATACTTTTCCCACGTTTCTCTCCTGTTTCAGAAAAAAAGTTTCAACGCCGGGCCTGTCACCGCTGCGGCCTCCGAACGACAGGTGTGACGTCAGACCTGCCCGATCTGACCACGCCCCCCTTTTCGCCCGTTAGTCGCGCCGTTGGAATTTCGACAACTTTGAGAATTTATATCTCGGAAACTAGGCGTTACTCACGCCTCGGGTTTTTTTGCGTTGGGCAAGATTCATCATCCTCTATTACCTCTATTTTTTTCAAAAAATCTGCAAGTTCTCCATTCCAAGAAAAAAAAACATTTTATTCCGCGATGAATGATCTGAAGTTTTACCGGGAATATTTTGAATGAAATTTCATCGGGCATTCCATCGGGTTATTTGCTCTACGTCTGCTGACGTAAGTTGAGTAAGAAATTAGTAATACTGGAAAACCGATTATGAAATGCATTAAGAATTTAGGAAAATGTGGAAATGTAAGGGAATTTAGGTTGGAAGCCGCTGAAGATTCGGAGGCTGCCCGCTAGACTTAGTTTCTTGAGAAATTCAGAACAAGTGTGTTTCAGAGAGACGCAGGTAATATTATTTTGACGAGACACTACATCTTATTTAACCTTATTTAACAAATGAGGAATTTACAGCACTTAGATCTCGTCAAAAAATCAACAGTGTGTAGTTCGTGTGGTTTCTCAACTATTTTTGAAAATTAATCACATTGTCACCGCAGTAAATTCTTCGGGATCACAATAAACCTTCCGTTTTGATGGAGTTTCAAAGGAACCGCGTGAAAAAAATGAGTCAAGTTAAAGATTAACTTAGATATTTTCATTTGATTACTTACAATTTCTGATATGTAAAACTATACTATTGCACCATTAATAATGCAATATTTAATACTTGCGTCTCACTGTTGGTAAAATTAATACGTAGAGCTCGAATATGGTCTCTCTTATGATGAGGGAACTATCTCGCTCGCACTATCTCTTAAATATACGCATAGTAAACTACTTCACCATTTGATTTACACCTTTACACGGCTGGTGTCCTAACGCCCCCTGCCACACGTCCACGCAGCGGCTCTCAGGGTTGTATGTTGATGTAGATGGAACGGCAGAGCCATTCATCTGGCACCTGATCCGTATTCGAGAGTATTGTAATATAATTGATTTTATAATCGGGCTGCAAAACTTTCGTGCGTGGATACTCTCGCACGTCGTCGTCAGTCGAACTCTCCAGCTGTGCTGTTGTGTCACAGAATCTGCTCAATCGTCATCAATCCCAAAATCGCTTTGCAGCAACTTTCAGCTCTCTCTCTCTCTCCTCTCTGCCCACCGCTTCATTCCCACATCATTATTCAATTTATATAATTCATGATTTGCTTGATGCATATATCTATTGGTCTTCCTCAATAATTCTTCCCATTTATTTCTTCCTCCAATATTGTTCTCATTCGGCTGTTGTGTCGCAAATTGTGTCCATTAAGTTTGTCTCTCCTTCATCGCCGAGTGTTCATCATGCCCATTTTCTCACTAGCTTCTCGTAAGACTTCTTCATAAGCGATTTTCGAGGTCCATTTAAGTTTCAATATTCTTCAGTAGCACCGCATATCCTTTGCTTATATATCGCCTTTGCTCTGGTGCTGTCACCATTCAGATTTTAGTTACATATAATAGCATACTCCAACAATTTGATTTAATAAAGTTTTTCCGTGCTTACAGGCTTGTATTAAAAGCAGTCAGCAGCCTCCTCTTCTGGTAGAACTCCTTCTTTGCTCGGGCTATTCTGCTCCCAATGTCTTTCTTGCTCCTTTCTTCGCTGGTGATCCTGCCGCCCATACGGCAAATTCCTCCTCTTGTAAAAGTTTTTTTGTTTCCCAGTCCATAATGTCTTTGATTTCACCGTTTTTCAGATTTTGTCATTAACTTCACCGTTAGTAATTTATTAAATTTAGACTTAATTCTCCCACTAAACGGTCTCATTCCGATGGAAGACGCGAGAAGATTTAACGATGGAGATTATTACTGGAAAGCGCTAGATTTCACGTCAAACTCATCCCCACTAATTGTTTTCAGCTTCACCCTTGTAACTCGGCCATATCGACAATATCCGAAGAGGTGGACGTGAGGGAAGACTGCGAGAGGAACAGCGGAGGGACGCGTGGAGAGGGAGCCGCGGATGGGGAACATCAAAGCGTCGCCCCGGAACGGAACGGGAGCCGAATTTTCGGCGCGGAACTCAATGAAGACACGCTGGACAGGATAGGGATACAGATCACCGAGAGGCCGCAGTCGCGCGGCGATGCTGAGAAAGATGAAGCCACTCGCCACTGCATCTTCCAGCACCTGTTCCCGGAGGACAAGGGCCCCGCGTCAATAGAGGGGCCCTTTCCCCCGGAGGACCTCCCATCCGTCCGGCGGTCCCGTTTGAACAGTCGGGCGGGGCCTTCCCGGCAGGCCTCTGGGACGTGCCGTTGTGTCGGGAACGTAAAGTGCGCCAACTGCTGCAGGGCGTCCGTTTCCAAGACCTCCTCCTGTATTAATCCTGGAAATCTCTTGGGTTCATCGTCGGTGGCCGGTTATAAAGCGAAGAGGACTCTTTTGCTGATCCTGGGTCTCTCAATTTCCTCCTTGACTCCTTACTACGCGCTCCACGCGTACTGTGCCACCACCGACGATTGCTGGACCCCGATCACTAGCTGCCCTTGGGGAAACGAGACGAACGGAAAGGGATTCTGGAAATCTGGTGAGTCCACCTGCAAAAATTAATAATTCAAACTTATTTTTGAACATTAAGTAAATTATTTATTTATTTCTATGCCTAATGGGTCGGAGAATTGGGCCGTTTTCGAACTTTCGGCCAATCGAGCAATTTGGCACCTAGAGCTCATTTAGGAGGACATGACGGAAAATTTACGTGACCACTGACACCATATTGTCTAGATACATAGTCAAGAAACCGAGTAAATGTATTAATAATAATAATAATAATTTATTCCACTCCTTAGAGAGTATGCAAACATAAATAAAACATAGGGAATACATTAGTGGAATATAGGTACCCCATAGGTTAACCTGTTTTGGGGTTACCATCTTTCACATTATAACTGAGGCAGCGGCAGGAAAAACAAAACTCACAAAATATAACAGTTTTTACATTTAGTGTTTAACCCGATGTGCACAACAGCATTGACTTCTTTACATTTGTACATATTTATAATAAATATACCTTTGGATACAAATAAAAAAATACACCAGTACAATACATTGATGAACAAAGATTACCCAAAACCTTTTATTAGGTCTTCAACTTTCTCTTTAGTGAATAGCCACTTTCTTATACTACTCAAAAAGTGAGGAACGAAGACTGTTTGACAATTTATCTGGGATGGAACAGAAAATCTTTGGAGCAATGTACAAGAAACTCTGTCTGTTACTTGGTTTAGGGATAATTACCCCAGTATTCTTTCTTAGTCTGTAAGAGTATTTTCTCGTTTCCGCTCTGTTCCCACCTCAAATGTAAAAAGTTTTTAACACTTTGTAAACAAACAAGTGTCTCAAAGGTAAAATTTCAAGGCGCATAAAAAGTGGAAAAGAATGCTCAGTCATTAACTTCCGCAAAATTATTCTAATCAATTTCTTTTGAGCAGTTACTAAAGGTTTTAGATTAGAAACATAGGCTCCTCCGCAGCATGTTATACCATATTCTAATCTCGAATTTACCAATGTAAAGTACCAATTTAACTTTAACAAGAATTTACCAATATAACTGAAATCGGTCAAATATTGCGCAAATAATAAAATTTTCTTAATATAGATATCATTTCTTGTTTAAGTTTCTTGTTTATTTATATGCTTTTTCCAGTTGAGGTTTTGATCAACGAGAACTCCTAAATATTTAATGAATTCCCCTTTCTCAATTTTTTAACAATATAAACATGTCCTGCCATTAACACAAGTAACACATTTGTAATATAAATCTTTTTACAAAGAGCATTCTCTCTTCAAATTAAAAATTACATATTTTGTTTTTTCACTTAAAGCTAAATTATTAAAGCTAAACCAATAGTTTATCCGGTCAAGATCACATTGCATTTGATACCAAAGGTCACTTAAATCCTTTGAAGCATAACACAAAGCAGTGTCATCAGCATATGACATTAAAGTGCCATGAAATATACCATTACAGAAATTGTTTACATAAATAAGGAATAATATTGGTCCAAGGACTGAACCCTGGGGAACCCCATATGTGACTGGCACATATTCACTATAGCTATTTTGTACTCTAACACACTGGGTTCTTCCACTTAAGTAACTGCAAAACCAATCATTAGCTATTCCCATTATACCTGCTAATGTTAGCCTTTCTAATAATATAGCATGATCTACACAGTCAAAAGCTTTCGTGATATCTATAAACAAGCCTGCAACTTTACAATTATTATTAATACCTTCATAGACACTGTTACATAAATGAAGAAGAGCTCTTTCTGTACATTTTCCTTTCAAAAAACCAAACTGTGATTTGCTAAAAAAAACTGAAACTATCGAGGAATTTCACCAGTCTAATTTTAATATTTTTTTCTAATATTTTTGAGAAAGTAGGCAATAGAGATATTGGCCTATAATTGTTAAGTTTAGTTTTATCTCCTTTTTTATAAATTGGCACTATCACAGCTGTTTTCAGCTGCTCAGGGAATTCACCACTGAGCATACTGAAATTAGCTATGTAGGCAAAAACTGGTGAAATATGATCACGTATCATCTTTAGGGTGTTGATATCGATTTTATCAAAACCAGTGGATTTTTTGGCCTTGGATTCTCCAATAATACTGCTTACTTCTTTAGAATCTGTCTCGATCATATAGAACGATTTTACTGCATTGATGCTCGGAAACCAGCGATCATACTCTTTTTTTATTAAATGCTGAGTTAGATTTTTTCCACACTTCAACTTAATTACTGATTCTTTGAAATACTTATTGAACTCATTTGCAACATCTAAGGGGCAATATTTCATACCACTATGATTTATACATTGTATCATGTCAATATTATTTTTAATCTGGTTCTTACCCAAAATGTCATTCAATGTATGCCATAATTTTGCAGAATCATATGAACACCCTTAGAATACATTCAAAAAATAAGCTTCTTTACGTTTTGAAATATCATTATCTAATATGGCTTTGTAGGATTTATAGTAGCGTTTAAGTTTGTCATGGTATGGCTGATTTCTCATTTTTTGAAACAGAACGATTCTCTTGGAAATTCTTTCGCATAATTCTTTTGTAATCCATGGTTTAATCTTTTTAATCTCTTTATTTCTGACTTTAACGTAACTAGCATTTTGAATATATATGAATTTAGTTTTTCTATGAAGCTAGTTTTCTATAAGCTTTTGTTACATCGTTTTGCTCATATACGTCTTCCCAATTACAATGGGAATTACAATTCATTTAAAGTAGAAAAATCAATTTGGACTTTATAATCGTTAACCACTTTTTTGCAGTCATAAGATGACTTTATCTTTACATTACATGAAATTAGGTGATCATCAATTAGACCAATATCAAATGCTTTTGCTATACATCCAATCTTATCTCTACTTCTATAGAATGCATGATGTATACAGGACTCACTAAATTTCATTATTCTCGTCGGAGTATCAATTAGTTTCTCCAGTCCGTAACTTGCCATAACGGTTTGATATCTATACGAGATGAGAAGAGGAGTCAGAGAAACATCAGTACTTAAAACAACCGCTAACTTAAAAATATCAACTGATGTAAAATCAGTTAATTCATGCAATTTGGCACAGTATTTTTCAAGAACATAAACAATAACTCCTCCAGCTCTGTAATTATTATTGCATTTGGCAAACTGATTACATCCAGCTAATAAGTAAGTTGATGATTCACATTCATCAATCCATATTTCTGACAAAATTATGACATGAGGTTTATGAAGAAACATATTTAGTTGTAACACAAAATTGTCAAAATTTGCCCTTCAACTTCTAATATTTTGATGCAATATATTAAAACTTGAACTATCAACCCATTCATCAAGTAAACTGATAACTTCTGCGTTTTTAGACATATTGTAAGTAGAAAAATATTATCTGAATTAGCACAAACAAATATATGAACAAATTTAAGAAGAAAGTGTAGACAAAGCTTGAATAGTAAACACTCTTTTGAGAAAAAATGCAGATAAACATCAGGGAATGATACGACAACAAATGATATAGCAATAATATAGAATGCCTACATTTTCTCCAGGTCATCATTGGATTTAATCATAATAACGGGTTCATTCTCTTTTTTTCTCAAAAATATATTTCTGTGACGTAACTATAAATACTTGTAACCTTTTTCTTTCTTCATTTCTCTCGCGGCAGCGTAGAGTCTTCTTGTTCTGGACTAAGTCTTTCATTTATGTAGATTGGGGAGTCAGTTGTCATACCCATGTACCTTGTTGAAAGGGTCCTCTTCACCCGTCTCTTCTGGAAAACCTCTTCTTTTGTATGCCTGCGGACGAATTTGACCACGATAGCCCTTGACCCATCCCCTTCTCGACTTTACCCGATACGATGGCAGAAGTCCACCATGTCGTCTGTTATTTCAACATCAAGTGGGGCCCCCACACTTTTGACAACCTGTAGAATATTTTCATTGGGTTCTTGGGGAATTCCATGATTCTCAAGGTCATTTTAGCGAGCAATTTGTTCTTGGTCGTCTATCTGCCTTTCTAACACACTCACACGAGATTTTAAGTTCACATTTTCTTGCCTTAACAACTCAATTGTGGCTAAATATTCACTAACTCGAGCAGAGTTTTCTTGCAGTGCTTTCGTGTTTTCAGCAATTCTTTCATGGACGAATTCGAGAGCTTTGTTTAACTCACTTTCTTAATGCTTTCTATCCTTTTTTGCTTCGTTCAGCATATGAATAATCTGAGAAACCCCTACTGTATCTAAAACCTCCGAAGAAGCAGCAATCATGCTTTTCCGTCTTACTTCTAAACAATTTGGGCAGTGCCACTTTTGTTTCTCCTCTTTGATAAACTCAATATCCTGTTTCGATATTCACACACAATCGGCGTGGCACTGAGACTCTCACTCATCACAGGTGATCATCCCCAGCCTTTGACGCCTTTGCACGATCGCTTTACACACTCCACACTCTGCCATTATCAAAGTTACGCGAATAAGTTTATCACTTTTTGTTCGTGCACGAACTAAGTTGAGCACAGCTATACTGGTAGTTAAACTGTACACATCACTGCCGCACTTGCCTTTCGCAAGAGGAGCACCAGAACACGACTGCCTCGTCTGAATGCCAGGCCATGACTGATGTAAAAGCAGTCTTCTTATGCTTACTATGTATTGAGTAAGAATTCAAGGTGTGATAGTATGGGTATGTGTGGAAAATACTCGCCAACCTTTCCCTATATATTCGGCAGAAAATTTGATGCATAAAAAGCGCTACGATTGAGTGTTATATTATCCCATAATTCAGATTTTATCCTAGTATATAGTACTGTCCTAATTTGACATTAGCATAATGTGTCTAATTTAATTATTTTGCATAAAATACCCTGATGAACACACATTGTTTTACTCTTTTTGTTGAAATGGGGCAGCTCCAAACATTCAATATAGCTAGTATAGCAATTTTCAGCCTATAGTGTTCGACCCATTGCCCTATAATGACTGACTAATATTATTTTGTTCACAATCAGTGATGTCTCATCTATTTTTAAGGTACCTACCGTTCCTCGTATTGGGAGTTTCTAGAAATCATTTACCTTCAACTTCCCACCTATTACCCTCATACTATATAGGTACTCTTAAATAACATATTTTTTTGCCAGCTCGGGTTTTCTTTTGGTATAGTTAAAACCAGGAAGATAACCTCATGTTCATGTGCCCACACTCTAAATTAACAATCCATATCTCTTCATTGCCCCCGCATTCCCCACTCTCACTCTCTTGTCACGAAATACATCCGAAATTATCCAAAAACCGACACATGTACTTAAACAACCACAGTATACACTTACTTCAGTACACCTAATGACCGCACGCGAAAGAAGTCCAGTTTTAGTTGAAGTGGGCTGAGCAAAGAGCTCCTGACACATCACCACCTTGAAGAGATAATCATACCGTTTTGGCAAATTGATCAATAAATTTAGAAATTTACTGAAGTTTTCAATCATAGAGCCATAAGCTTACAATAGGAGATGTGGATGGGGAGTGCAATATTGGGCAACAAAAGACGAGTTAGAAGACGGACATGAAGACGCAGGAAAGAGTGTAAAGTATTGAAAGGATATTCTTCCCCGGCAGTTGCGCGATATGGCTGATAAGGTTGTCACTACGGGAATGCTCTGTTAATTAGGAATGAGTGCAATTAGTCGTGTATTATTTGCCTTCCACGTAATAATTTTTCTTTTAAAAGGCCTTACTGGCTCAAACACCCGTTTTCACTTGTCCCCCACGTGCGAACGTTTAATTAATCCTACCATATTCCATGAGCCTTTGAATGAAATGTTATCATTCACATCTTTAATCTCTTTGTAGAAAATTAAGTATTTTTAATTCAATTATGTTTTATCCCTATGGGAATTAACTTTTTTGCAGTTAAATCTCCATCCATCGTCACATATATTGCTGGATCGTAAGAAAATAATCACGCCGATATAGTTGTATATGTAGTCAGATTTACCACTCGGAAGCTAATTAAATATGTATCCGTTTTAAGTAAACATGGGGTGAGTGATATTTCACCTGTTGAAAATACGTACTAAATATGGATAAAACTCATGTAATCTGCAATTAAGTATGTATCATGCTGTAATCCTACTTTTTCTCTGGTTAGGCCACATCTCGAAAAGGCCGCGAGCTGTTGGGACCCTGGTCATAAATATTTAACCCAAAAATTAATAAAATACAAAGAAAAGCTGCATGCTTCGTTAAAAACTGCTACGAGCGAACATAAAGTGTCACGCAACTTTTAAAGGGATTAAGGTGGGAGCCCCTAGAGGCTCGAAGGCTGCACGCTAGGCTTAGGCTGCTTGAGAAATTCAGAACTGGTGTGTTTCAGAGCGACACAGAGAATATTATCATGACGCCTCACTACATTTCTAGGTCTGACAGAAGCGATAAAATAAGAGAGATACATCACCGAACAGATAGGTACAAAAACTCGTTCTTTCCGCGCACAATAAGCGACCAAAATAAAAACTCAGCTTCGCTAAATACTCTCTCATAATACACGTGACCATTTCTACTCCCAAAACCTTATCCCTCACATCTTTACGCGGCTGGTGGCCTAACACCCCCTGCCACACGCCCATGCGGCGGCTCGCAGGGTAGTATGTAGATGTAGATATCCATAATTGGTTATTCCTCCATCCAGACGGAGTTGGATCCCGTAGACACCTGACCTGTGAGGTGCCGTGCAATTCGGATGACTTCCCAGTCTCCTTCCTCGTCTACCACCGCTCACTGGCGGCGCTCATTGTCGTCTGGCTCCTCTTCCTCTCGGCGGCATTCAACCCCATCCTCTATGGACTCCTCAACAGGCCAGTCCGGGAGCAAATCCTGCTCAGGTGAGTTCCTTTGAGTTTAATGGTTTTGATGGTTTAAGGTTGTCCGAGCGAGATAGTTCCCTAGTATGTTATGTATATTCCCTAGTATTATAGAGACCATATTCGAATTATACGTTTTAATTTCGCTAGCTTCAGGACTCATCAATAAAATATTACATTATTAATGGTGCAATAATATAGTTTTTTTGACAGAAATGGTAAGTAATTAAATGAAAATATCTAAATAAGTCTTTAACTAGACTCATTTTTTTTCGCGCGGTGCGTTTGAAACTCCTTCAAACGGAAGGTTTTTTGTGATACCCAAGAACTTATTGGGGTGACAATATGATTAATTTTGAAATATAGTTGAGAAAACATACAAACTACACGCTGCTAGTTTTTTTACGACATCTAAGTGCTAGAAAGACCTCATTTTGTAAACAATGTCTCTCTGGAGTGCATAAACGTACCATTTCCCATGTAAAAGGACTGGTATTTTTTGGCAAATATCTCCGAAAGTAATGTGGTAAGGAGTTCAATTTTTGGTGTCATTGGAAGGGTGAGATATTTTTCTTTAAAATGAGACCAAATTCTTTGATTCATTTCGCTCAAACTACCTTAAACAAAACATATGCGGCGCAGCCTTGAAGAAAACAAGGATTTATTAAGCCCATAACGGGAAGGTCCTCGGATGAGAAAGTGAGTTAGGGAAGCTACTTCGCTCTGGTCCGGGCATACCTCGAATACGCCGCGATCATCTGTGATTCTAGGTAGAAAGATTTGACTCAAAAAAGAAATAAAACATTAAAGAAAGCTGCGCGTTTCGTTAAAAACTGCTACCAGCAAACTGTCAGTGTATCACAGTATTTAGAGGGATGCCTGGCTGGGAGCGGCTAGAGATTCGGAGGCTACGCGCTAAGCGTCGTTTTCTTGAGAAATTCCGAACTGGTGTGTTTCAGAGCGACACAGAGGATATCATGTTGATGCCGCACAACAACTTTATGTGCATCAGAAGAGATAAAATAAGAGAGATGCAAAGTGAAACAGATACAAAGTGCAGTTATTCGTTCTTTTCACAAAATATTAAGTGACCGTATAAATAATAACTGAGCCCCCCTCAAAACACTGTCAAAATGCAATTCACCATTTCACCTCATACTTGACACCTTTAATGACTTAGGGTGTTTTAACCACCCCCGCTGCTGCTCGCCCATTTGGCGGCTCGCTGTGTAATATGTGTGTGCAGTTTGGGCTAAGGGAAGTTCATTCATTAAAAATGTCTCCTATTATTATCAGTTGTCCTACGGTTGGTTTTCTATTTTACAGCCATCCATCACTCTCTTTTCTCAGCCAACCGATTTATTTAAGCGAAGTTTTTCTCTTAAACGTCCTTTATAATTCGCACGATGGCTTCCATTATTGGTATATATTATTCTTCCCATTCATTTCCAAAAAAATAGGTGAATAGTTGCTTCAGGAGGGAGAATAACGCGGAGTTATATATGTTACCACACACCTCACAGTGTATTCTGCAGCTTTATGGGCAATCACCTTACTGCGCCCGTAATGTAATGACTGTCGCGGTAGCAGCATCAATAGCACCAACCAGCACAGCCTTCATCTATACTATGTGAAGCATGTCAACTGAACCCTCCTCCGGGTTATTGTCTGCCTATTAGTTGGCAGTAGCCATTCCCAATGTCACGGCATCTTCACAGTTTTCCGTAACGTTGTTGTGCCATTTTACCCAAGCACAGGATCGTTCGATTCGATAGATTTCATTTACCATAACGATTATTCGACATTTAGAGTGAAAAAAATGGGGCTTAGTAAGTAAATATCGCCAAAGGTAGCATCTCCCATACATTCATAATTACCTCAAATACTCGTTTCTTACGTGATATTAGAATCTTTGTTCAAAATGTCGCTGTAATTTCTTTGAATGAATGGAAAGAAGATATTTCCAAGATTTTCGAGAGATTTATTGTTACATTTACCACTTTTCCAGCAATTCCTCTGGCTCATCTACCTTCACAGGTGCGAGCAAGGTAAAAACAAGTTCTGTATTATCTGATAATTGAATAATCAGGATAAGACTATTTTATTGTAGGAATCCATCGCTCCATGTTTTTTGAATACTGATAAATGACTTTAATTTCCTATGTACAAAAACTTCAACCGTAAAAGAAAATAAATTTTCTCGTTTTTTTATGTTGAACTTCTTGCTTCTATTGTCGACCTCTCAATTTCCAAGGCCTCCAATATAGGGTTTGAAATCACTAAGGTGCTCTCTCATTTGAATTCCGCCAGAGGAAATGTACTCCGGGCGCAATATGCCTTTCACTTCTCAAGTTTCATTGCGAACTAGATTACCTCAACGTTCTTGGCAAAATAGCAAGCTCTAAACACTCATTAACCACAAAATATTTCAATAGATCAAGCTTCTGTCATTTTGAAAATACCAACCGCTAGTATGAGTTCCTATGGACGCCAAGACCTGACCAATTGAGTCTTGGAAAAAATTATAATTTCTCTAGTAATGCGTGTATAGAAATGAACCACAGGCTCTCTAGCATTTCTGGGAAATACTCTGACCCTTGATGCTGATTCAAATGCTGGTTTCTGACGAAATTATGCTCGTTCATTTCATATTTCTGCGTTCACTTTTTCGTTTAACCGATTTGAAATCGAAAAGCCCTCTGCAAACAAGCTCTCTTCGAAAATGTCTACTATTTTTCTGAACTTTCAGTATCTCCGATGCCCCTTCAATGTTTGTGGACAGAAATAACTTCCTTTATTTTTGGTATAGGAGGTGAGATGAAAACTGAATGTCGTTTTCTTTCGCAGTCCTTAAAACGTGAGAGATGATATTTCTTCTTCGTACAAATCTCTTTATTTCTCTAACTATATGTTTTCTCCAATTGAAAGGGCATTTTCGCGTGGAAAATTAATTTCCGAGTCTTCAAGAAATATATGATCCGCGCGGTTGAAGAGAGGAGCGAAGAATCTAATTGGGCGCATAAAGGTTACAAGGGGAACATGAAATAACAGTCTTTCTTCTCTCCTTCGTACATTTATGTTTCCAAATGATTGATGTGCTGATAGTATCTTACTTTTCTTCCAAGACCGGTGTCATGACCTCCTGTAAGACATTTTCTCGTCATAAATTCCAAGTTAATGTTTTCTCCCTCTGATGTCGCTCATGTCAAGAGAGTGACATCAGAGCTCACATTTAACATACACAAAGTCCAAACTCTCAGTTATTGTCCTGTTACCGAAAAGGCTATGTCATCTTGACGCTACAGTTAACAAAACATTGTATTACCGGACCTTATTGAGCTTTCCAACGAAAAAGGCGCACGTGATCGATCGTGGTAAACGAAAGGGGGTGACGATCCATTTCTCGAATCTGTCTTGCTATACTAGAAAACAGCACTTAAATCGTCAAAAATTGATCATAATTCGACAATAATGGAATTTTGTCACGCATTTAAAAAGGTTTGCGTCATTAATATCGCCTGCCTTGGTAATCGTGTCAGTGATGCAAGTTAAGTACAGTCTGGGGCCGTATAATATGAAAATATGGAGAAATTGAAAACAAATTTGTAAAATCCTCTCAAAGATTTATGTCCACACGACCTGAGAATCGATATGTTATGCCACCTTCAGGCGATGAATGTAAAGTTAGCGAGAAAAATGAATACAAATTCGTAGAAGGGGAGTGGCGGGGGAAGGATTTGGTGGGGAAGGGGAGGATAGGAAGTCAGTGGGAAATTTGGTGATGAGCATTATAGTTCACTTAAGGGAATGGGTCACTGGAATATAGTTCATCCAGTTGAACTATTCATTGTTGTGCCGGCTAATACAAAGGATGAACGCTTGCTGTGGAGTTTAAGGAGAAATCACGTCCCTGTTTGTCTTCATCCCTTTTGCAAGATATAAACAGCATAAAATATGGCATTGAGTATGATTTTTCCCTTTAAAATTAACATGAACAATGAGACAACCACATACACCTACGTATGGAAAATGAACATGAGCGCACACAGCTCAGGAACTTGGACTTGAAGAGAAGCAGAAAGGAGCAGATTGGAGGAATTTGAAATGTGGTACTGGAGGAGAAAGCTAAAGATTCCATGGACAGAAAGAGTAACAAACATCGAGGTTCTGGGAAGGGGCAAACATTGGTAGGTTCAATCTCGAGAAGGATGGACATTTGGATCTGAAGGATTGGACATCTGTTGCGGCACTCTTAACTGGATGACTGCCTTGATGGAAGGAATGGTGGAGGGACGCGCAGGAAGAAGAAGACCTACTAGGCAGGAATTCCTGAATGGGATTTGAGGAGGGAGGAGGAGTGCATTCCGTCCTGCGTGGCACAGGCGGAGTCACTTGCAGCTCGCATGCAGAAGGCCGCAATACTTGGGTCCCTCCGTCTACTCCGTACGCACGACCCAACGACAGTGTAGCCACCAATCCGATGGGCGTCGGACGTGGCTGCGGTAACTGCCCCACCCCTCTCGAGTCCTCCGCCATTATGACGGCAATGAAACCCGATGCTTGCCGAGGACTCGGAGGAGAACGTTACGAAAGTAACTTTAATAATAATAATAATAATAATAATAATAATAATAATAATAATCGGCTCTCCGGGTTGGAACTACTGGGAGGGGTACACCAGTCAGGAAGGACAACAACGGTTTTCCAAAGTTTTGAATGGGTGTGGTGTAGAGACCTATATTTATTCCTTTAAAAACGTGTATCTAAGAGATTATGTTTTCAAAAATAAAGCCTTTTACGTCACTTTCCCACTAGAGTTATGGATTAAATTATTGAAATTGCTAGCTTTTGACGGGATGACTTCGATATTTGCCACTGTTATATTTCTAACATTCTTAAACATTGTAGGCAGCTTATTCTTATCCTTGTATGCTCTCGTTTATTGGTTTATTCTTCTTTTTTTGCTCATGTCTTGTCAAAAAAGCTAGTGCTATATTTTTCAATGATATATTTTTAACGCATAAATAAGTGCTGATAGGTTCTACACTGGTGTAAACCATTGAACCTATATAAAGCCCTACAGTGGTATTGCTAAACTTTTTTTGTATTTTTTAAGTGGAGCAATAAACTTATCTATCAATCTATTTCATGCCCGATCGGTATTCTGCGACGCAATATCGTTTTGTATTTCTCGAAACTCATCGTTACCGAGCGTTTTTTTTGCCATCTTCTCAAATCTTCAGGGCTATCCGCAAAAAAAGTCTTGCAAAACCACTCCCTTGAGGGAAATACGCGTCCCCATACGAGTCCTTCTTAAAGAGGGCTTAATCGCGGCCGCTCCATAAAAGGAATCTGGATGCGGGATCTTGATTGGTGCCGCTCCTCCCGGCACCCTCTCTCCCATCCCGAATTAGGCGCTGGCGGGAGCGAATGGAAAAAAGGCGCCGCATCTGGGCCGAGAAAATTAAAGCAGGCCTTGGAACGAAATGAAAACGAACGACGTTGCGCAAGATCCTGTCGCACCTCCCTCCATACACCGCATGGCGGAATAAGTGTAAAACATGACTGAAAGAACGTGTATCCGCTCGCCATCACCTGGTCCCTAAACTGCTATTCATTCTTCAAGCATCATTTTATTCATATGAGTATGGAAGGTATTGTAGCTAGAAAAGGTTTTCACAAATGACTATGAGCGGTAAAACAATTTATTATTAATTTTAGGTAGTTATCAATAACGTAAGCAAAGTAAGTTGCCACATTACCCTTCAAGTAAGTTGCCCTCAAGTTACCATATTGTGCAAAAATTGAAATGATCTCCCGCGTCATTTTACGTTTGTTTCTGAGTCAATTGTAAAAGGCTGTTTAAACGTTGAGCGTATCTGAAATGCCTTTTCAATACAATTGTCATCATTTTGTCATATGTTATGAGTCTTTGTTCAAACTTTGTGTGACTTATTTTTTTAGGCTGTCGTCTTGAGATCCCTCGTGAAAATTTAGACCACATACGAATTCAGTTCATAATATTTTGAGTCAATGTATTAGACAAGCCTGTATCAAGTGCTGTCATATTGAAAAACGCAACAACCTTATTTTACATTACTTCAAAATAAAAAACTCAACGCGCACATTCAAGGCTTTACCTTAATTTATTTGTTTCTTATGGTTGTTTGTAAGGTCCGAAGGTTTTATTCTAGGTTTCTACGAAAATACTTTCGCGAGTGATGAATTTATTCTTAAAAATAATCGGAACAACTATACTGACAACGTCTTTGCGTGGAAAGCTTCCTCATTGTGCAGTAATGTCCCTCTCGAGAGCAGAGCCGTTCCGTACCCCATGTAAAATATCTCTGATTTTATGTAAATATATCCAATAGAAGGGTAGCGAGTTGCTAAGCTTTTGTTATCATTAGAAGTATGAGATTTCTTTCTTTGAAATGAATTAAATTTCATGTAAATTAATAAATGTGGTGGGTATGAGTTAATCTGAGAATTGTTTGCGATAGAAGAAGTGGGGAAAGGATTGAAAATTTTATTGAAAAGGCTGAATATGAAAAAGAGAGGAGCATAATTAAGCATATAGCCTAGGCAAACGGTTTTCGCCAGAGATAATAGAAATATTAATTAGAAAAAAGAAGAAGAGAAACTGTAAATCTTATATAATCCGGTGCTAATTGTAAAACAAATGGTAAAAAACGGTGCTCCTTGAGATACTTTGGCAATGAGACGGAATATTGTTAAGGCATTCTTTAGATCGGAATTTTTAGTATCTTACAAGTCGCCCAATAAGAATCCCTCTAAAAAATATGCTGGTTCATTGTATAGATAAGGTGGACGTTTTGTGCAAAAGTGGTATGCATTTATCTCTCGTGTGATGGCTGTAAGGGTGGGGCCGAGTGGGACAGACATAGAGAAGTTTCAGGACGTAAACAAAGGCACACTGAAATGCTTTTAAGAACAGTCATGACGATGAGAGCAACTTTATCAAACATCTTTTTACCTGTAAGCACGGTAGTGATTTTAAAGCGAATGTGCAGAATTTGATAGATTATCGACGTGAGCTACATGCTTTAGAATAGCTCAAAGTTTTAAAACGATGTTGGGACCCAGATTGAACCTTGTCAATGAATATTTACTTCCCATAAATGTCGTTATTATCCACCATTGTATGCCCTTTCCCCTTCTTCCAAACTTGCACTCTCCTTCTTATACTGGTCATATATATATGAGGGAGTGTGATACATGTATACATCGCCATATGATAATGCTGAGCCATCGAAGCCCGGGTCGTGGTGAAGTGGAATTTTTCCTTGGTCTGTAATGGTTACAACATTTAATAAATTATTGAGGATTAAAATAAGTTGAAAATGAAAGAATGTGAAATGAATTATCCGTTAATGGGCACGCACTTAAGGTGGTGCGTGCGAGATAGTTCCCTAGTCATAATAGAGACCATATTCGACATATTTACGCTTTAATGTCACCAACTGTGAGACACACGAATTAAGTATTGCATTATTAATGATGCAACAATATAGTTTTATATGACAGAAATTGTGAGTAATCAAATGAAAGTATCTAAATAAGTCTTTAACTTGACTCATTTTTTTCGCGCGGTACGTTTGAAACTCCTTTAAAACGGAAGGTTTATTGTGATCCCGAAGAATTTACTGCGGTGACAGTATGATTAATTTTCAAAAATAGTTGAGAAAACACACAAACGACACACTGTTGATTTTTTGACGAGATCTAAATGTAGGAAATGCCTCATTTTTTACATAAGGTCTCTCTGGAGTGCATTTCCCATGTAAAAGGGATGGTATTTTTGTCAAATATTTCGGAAAGTGAAAATGTGGTAAGGGGTTGAATTTTTGGTGTCAATGGAAGGGTGATATATTTTTCTTTAAAATGAGACCAAATTCATTGATTTCTAGGGAAAATGATATTTCGCTCGGAGTACCTTAAAGGAGCGTGCACTGTTGGTTTGGCCACGTTGAGATAATGAATGAGATTCGAATAAGGAGGTAGAGATATAAAACATAATAGAAGAGATAGACCAAAAAGGAATGGGTTAAATGGTGGAGGAAGCTTTTAAGAGGAGGAATATTAGAAGTTTCAAGGCCAGGAGACCGTGTTTGAAGCAATGCGTGAAGAGAAAGTATGGTACATGTGTTTGAAAAATGTGCTTCCTTGGATTGGCCATCAAATGAGAGGATGAAAAAGAGTCGCACAACTGAATAGACTTTTTATAAGTGCGAATTTCCTCTGAGGAATCCGAAATCATTCGCCTTGATCGGAGATTGAGCCGTGGGTACCCCCATGATTTCGCGCAGAGTGCCTTAGCTAGTTAAGCTCCTCCACTGGACAGTTAATGGTGTGCGAGTAATAATTAAACAAAGAAATTCATGAATGAATGTCGAAACATATACACTAATCGTGGCCTATTACGTTAAAAACATTCATTTAGATCACTTATAGAGTGATCACTGTAACCCTCTATCTCAGGGAAACATCTCAATTATTTCAAATGGCTGTTGAATCACCGTAAATACTTCACGCGTATCTTTCCTAAAAATTCTTTTCATCATCTGGTGTTCTTCCTGCTGGCAAGTCCCGTACACCACTGCTGTCTCCATCTGCTTCTGTCCCGAGCTTTCTTCTTTGTTTTAATCATAGCAGTTGCTCTTCACCTGATCCTCCAATTTAATTCTTCTCCTTCCTCTCTTTTTCTCTCCTTCAATTGAACCCTCAAGTGCCACAGTTATTACACTTTTCCCTCTAATCAAATGTCCCAACCAGTTTCCTTTCCTTTTCCTTATTTCCTTTAGGAGCGATCTTCCTTCTTTTACTTTGCTCAAAACCTCTTCATTTCTCATCTTATCTACCCATCTTACTTTCCCCATCCTTCTCCACACCCACATTCATAAGCTTCTATTCAATTCCTTTCCCTCTTACCTAATGTCCACGCTTCACATCCATACATGAAAACGCTCCATGAATAAAACTTAGCTAGTAACTTTTTCAGCTCCAGATCCAGGCTTTTACTGCATAGCAAGTTTTTCTTCTGGCGGAAGGCCTCTTTTGCCATTGCTATCCTTGCTTTTATTTCTGCACTACTTCTCCAGTCGTCTGTCATCATCGTTCCTACTAGCCTTTCACTTTTCCTATTACGCCTTCATTTATTTTCACAGTTTACTGGCATCACCTTTGTCTTTCCTAGGTTTCTCTTCATCCCATATTCCTTCATCTCTTCTTCCAAAACCTTTATCAACCTTTGAAGTGATTGCACATCATCTGCTAATATTACCATGTAATCTGCGAATCTTATACGTCTTATCTTCCTACCTCCAATGCTGACTCCTTCCTCTCTCCCATCAAAAGATATATGGATCATGTCCTCAACATATGTATTGAACAAGGTTGGCGACAGACAGCATCTCTGCCTTACTCATCTACCAAGATCTATTCAGTTAGTATTTGCATTCAGCCAAAAATTCAGTTAGTATTGGCAATTTGTCGCCGGGCAATGGAATGTTTTGAAATTTGTTGAAATTCTGGATTTGACTTGAAATCCAATTCAAGAGAGTCTTGTGTTGGTCTTTCCTCTCCTTCCCTTTCAGATTTCCACTTCAATCCTTGGGTAAACCGGACTCGGACAGCTAAAAAAAAAAACTCCGCAAGACTTATATGCCGCTCTTTCCATTTCCAGTGAGGTACAGATTGGCTAAAGAGTGCCGCCCATTTATCCTGTTAAGGACGGTAGCGCAGAGCGTTCTCCTCTCCCATTTGAGCCGCTTCGATGTTTACCTTCGCTGCGCTGAAAGGGACGCCTTGGGCTCTCCATTCATTTGTTGCGCGTATTCGAATTTACCATTTGCAGCGGGTCAACAATTATGGAGATGCACAATCCGTTTCGTGCATAATGCGACGACGAGCGAAATTTCGTAAGTCATCGGAAGAAAGGGGGATACCTCTTTATTACGCCCATAACCATTCCCACCCTAGTCAGAGATATTTGACCTTCTCAATATATGCTGCCCCTCCACTTCTCATCTCGCTCATATACATCCATCCTCCTCAGAAATCCTCATCTTGTCGTGTGGTTTGAGCGAGAATTTTCCCTTGTTATATTAAAGACCATGGACAAATTTAATTTTTAAATTAAACCAGAAATAATAACCATTAAGTAATTATCGACACATTATGACACAAAAACTTGGCTTTAAATTACTACAATTCTCAGTAATGAACTAAAAATACACGAATAAGGTTTCAACTTGTCTCGTTTTTTAAACGGGGCACACAAAAAGCTCCACCCCGGCCTATGATTTTTTTCAAAATTCAGCAAAAATTATTACTGTGAGTAGTTATTTTTGTAATAGCTTGGAATGTATGAAAACCACGCACTATTCAAGTTTCCGATGAGTTCTATGCGTTAAAAATCCCTCATTTTTCGGATTCAGACGCTTGAGTACCCCTACCATTTCCCACGGAATATTGCTGAATATTATTCGGCCGCTTTCTCGAAAAATATTTTAGTAAGTCGCTAATGTTTTTAGTAAGTGGCTGAAGGCGATATTTTTCTTCATAATGAGGCTAAATTCATTCAGTTTTGTGTGAATTGGTATCTTTCTTAAATCACCATAAAACCTAGTTTTCCATCATTTTCTTGGACTTTCTGAGGGTCTCTATTCTTCCGGTTTTTTATTTCAATTTGTTTTACCACCCCACCTTAAGACTTCTAATCACACGGCTCACCCACCTTAATCTCCTGGCTTTGGCTTTCGCAATCGTAATTAGTGCACTTCATTTATCCTTAATTTTTTATTAAATTTCGTCCTTCATATTTTCCCCTCTTGTTGTTGTCTAGATTTCTTTCTCGATTTTGGAACTTCAACGGCCTTTCCTCCGTAGTCTTACCTCAAATTCAGGTATTTACTCTATTCAGTACAATCGGGAAAATTGAGTTTAATAAATTTCCAATTTTGTGTAATTCGATGGAAATTGTGATGCTAAATTATCATTTTATGCCCATACACTTTTAGAGACTAAATTTTTAATTAGTGATTCTGCATTTCGATTTGTTTTTGAGTAGAGGAGAAAGCAGAACCAAGCTGGATCTATTTAAAAAAACACAAGGCCAATAATATTTCTTAGCCTTTGGCACGTGAGATGGATTTGAGGAGAAATTCTAGTCAAAGGTCGACGAATGACTCCTCACAATTACGCGGGCTCAGCCGCCTGGTTTTTCTGTACACAGGCTCGTTCAATGAGTCTAAAACTAAGAAATAAGGCAACAGTTTGACGTGCAGAAAATATAGGTCATTTTAAATTAGGTACGCACTCTCATACATGTGAAAAAGAAGAGAGCGATCCCAAAAATAATATTTTAACAGTTTCTAAATTTAACCGTATTCATTCTTTATTCTGCCAAATGTGGTGGGATTATCTTATGAGTTCCCAATGGTTCAGCGCGACCTTGATCCTCTTGTATTGATTTTTCTGGAGGAGATAACTTGTTTGTCCAGCGAAGAGAGGCGGAGAAATGATAACCACGGCGCTCTTTCCATTCTACCCGCAGCTAATCTCCAACCTCTAGGCCTCGTCACGTGACTTGCCCCCTTGGATTAAAGATTACGAAGGTAGTCGACATTGGGGTGTCTCTCAGCCGAAGAAAAAGTTCCACTCTGCACCAAAAGTGTGGACAATTTTTAACTCTCAATGTAAGTGTTATTAAGTTCTTGTCGTACTGTTCTTGTGAGATTACCCGCGTCAGGATTTAAAAAAAAAAGCTATGTCTCTTCCTCTTTGCCGGTTATCTCGTCAGGGCTAATGAAAGCTGCCTGTAAACCAAAATAAGTACTCTATTCTCAGAGAGGCGAAAGGGGGTGGGAGTGGGTGTAGTGCCTTAAGGCCGCTTTACACGGTACATTTTATTGTACAAACGAATGTACCAATTCCTTCATAAAGGAAATTGTACCGTGTAAAGCGGCAAATTGTATGATTGTCTGAATGACTTAACGGGAAATAAAACCTGCTCTAATTCCATTCAGTTTCTTGTACATTCTATGATACATTCATTTGTACAATAAAGTGTACCGTGTAAAGCGGCCTTTATGGATACATGCCTTTTTTCTTGAAAGCTCTGGTAACCACCAACGAAAAAAAACTGATGAAGGGAAAAGATCAAACTTACTATTTTTCAGAGCGACACAGAGAGTACTATCATGACTTCTCACTACATCTCTAGGTCTGACAGATGAGATAAAATAAGAGAGATACATTGCGGAACAGATAGGTACAAAAACTCGTTCTTTCCGCGCACAATAAGCGACCACAATAAAAATTGAGCTCCACTAAATACACTCCCATAATACATGTCACCATTTCACCTCCCAAAAACTTACTTCTTTACACGGCTGGTGACCTAACACCCCCTGCCACACGCCCATGTGGCGGCTTGCAGGGTATTATATAGATGTAGATATGTATATTAAAAGACCTACTGAACAGGTATCTAGGATACCATACGAGCACCACATAAATACAATATTCCTACATCGGAGGCAAATGAGAGATAAAAGAGAACAATAGAATGTAGACGACGGAGGGGAATGTGCCAATTGGCTCGCAAAACGTGCGACCGAGTGCACGCATAGGAGACGGGTAGAAGAATCAAGACGAGGACTATAGGAGCATAGTGCCGCGATTCGACCGGGTCACAATGAAAAATCAGCGGCTGCGAAACATGCCGCCCAAGGTCACGATATTCGCGAAGAAAACCCAAAAATCCCAGCAAAATAAAAAGCACTTCTGACGAGAATCTTCAGGGAGGCCTTGGAATTAAAAAAAAACACAAAACCGATTTGAATGGAGTGAACTGACGAGAGATAAGTGAGTCGTGGGTTCCAGTGCTTTCACGAAAAAAGAACAATATCCAGTAGCTTCCATGAGGCAACTATCATTTGTCCTGACGGGATCTCTGGGAAAGGAGAAGAAATGTTGGTTGTCAAAAATCCTGACTCGGATGATCCCTAAAGAACGCTACATCACGAGCATGGGCCGCGAGAGTCATAATAATTTGAAAAGTTTGTGATGTTGATACGACCGATATCCGGCTGTGACACTCCCATATTGGAGTAGATCAAATCAAGTTTTAGCGATTCGTAATTTCAATATGGTATTCATTTCTATTAGTTTCACTGCACTAAATCATTTTCGGGTAGTGTTTTAGGGCAGGACGAGGTTGAAGATAGGCGATATATGGCTATAAATTGATTCTATTTGTCATCTTAAGCAGTCATCGGTTCGAAGATAGGTTAGCGACATCTCCTGCTACTACTGCACTCCACTCACCTGTTGGCTAACCGCTTTATCCGACTTCATTTTAAAGTCCTTCATTTGCATCACAAAGTCCACCTTAGTTTATTTATTTATTTAGTTGAGAAAAGACCACTTACAGCATGAAGCCATTTTATAATGATCATATAACAACAAAGAAGGGACACAAATGCAAAAGCATGACAAGAAGATGGTAACAAATAAAACTCTAACTTGGGAAGATTGTAAAAATCACTTCTTTGGGATTAATGTATGCGTAGGTTAGCGAAGACGTTGGAAGATACGGTGAGTGGGTAGATGTTCTCAGGAAGGGAATTTAGAAGAGATGTGAGGCGAAAAATAAGGGAGCGCTTGGCGAGTGGTGATCTGGGAGTAGGGATATGAGTGAGAGCTATGAGTAAGTCCTGGTGGGTCGGATAGGTAGGTATTCTGAAATTTATGAAGGAAAAAAGGTCATGGCAGTCAGGTTGAAGAAGTCCACTTCGGAGAGTTTTTCTTGGACATATTTAAATATTTCCTCTATAACTCTCTGAGGGGACTTTCACTAGTTATTCTCTCCATCCATCAAACTCATCATTCTACAACGTTTTAAACACTACGTTTCCTTTGTTTACCATATTATCCGTTCTGGGAATGTTATCGTCCCCGGTCAGGCTAAATCTTAATATATGTAGTTAGGACCAGTTGCGCAGTATGAGTCAATTCACGAAATAAATAAAATACAGATGTAAGCCACTCGTTTTATGATTACAACTGTTACAAGCGAAAAGAGTGTGTTAATTATATCCCTGAAATAACTGCAGCTGATTTACTCTCCTCCAAATATATGATCAGGAACGATGATTTGTGGAA
The DNA here is from genome assembly GCA_963169105.1 of Ceriagrion tenellum. NCBI lineage: Eukaryota > Metazoa > Arthropoda > Insecta > Odonata > Coenagrionidae > Ceriagrion > Ceriagrion tenellum. The sequence continues at coordinate 3,550,610 of OY720641.1, read as the reverse complement.
GCTGGAGATATATAACGAAACTAAATAAAGATAATTTAGATAAATAGATGTAGTATCGAATTACATCCTAAGCTATTTTGCTCATGTGTAATTGTGTATATTACATTTCAGATGAAATAAGTCTCTAAAGTTTTAAGTATTCTGAGATAAAAACTTATCGATTTACTTAAAGTTATTTTTATTCATCCAGAGTTTTTGTCTACTTTTCCGCGATGCAGCATGAACCAAAAATAATACAGCTCAACACGATTGACAAAAACATCATGGAATTAAGAGATGCCAAACTTGAAAGTATGTAAGCGAGTGAAACATTGATATGAAGACCAGCCGGGGACCGTAAGGAAAATTCGCTATTCCTTTCTAATTTAAATCGAGCCGGCTCAGGAAACTGAGTTCCTCCTCTTGGAAATCGCACGATTGGCATCTTCACTAACATAGTTAACGCTCCCGTACTTTCATAAATAAACACAAGGGATCAAAGGTCTAAAATCTCTGGTATTTTTTCTTCTTGCCTGCGTGTTATTAACCAGGCGCAAACCCAGGTAAACGCTTATGCCTTCTGAAATTTCTCCGGCTCCAGCTGCCCACGCGACGGAGAAAGCTCAAGAATTCCAGGAAGTGGTCGCGAACTAACTATCTCTTGCATGTGCGGGCGTAACCGATGACCCGACGGGTTCGAGCCCCCCCATGAATATAACTTTCTCTTCTTTGGATTCGGATATGTTTTCAATCGATCGAGATCCCCATCCTCTCTTACTGTTCTGATGCGGACTCTTCCTTGAGCCTCTTTCACTTAGGAATGAATACGTATTTCACCGAAATCGACTTAAAGAGCTACGTAAGCGGTCCTGTCACACAAAAGTCAGAGATATACTTATGCTCCAACGTGTCTTTATCATCGCTGACAATTCCACAAGAGTTGATAGTGTGGTGGCTAGAGTACTGGCTAACCATACGGACGGCCAGGGTTCAAATCCCTGCAGAGGAGGATGTTTTTCAGAGGAAATCCGATCCTTACTTGAGTCTCTTGTGGAGGGCACTTCAAGTACAGTACTCCGTCTGTCGGATGAGACGTTAAATCGTGGTCCCCTTGGCGCATTTCGTTAAGAGCAGGCTAATGCCGACGCTGGGTTTCCGTCCACCCTTCCTCCCTTACTTGTCCCGTATGGCGCAAATGACCTTAGCTGTCCGTCGCCTCCCCAAATATCCAATCCAATCCAAGAGGTGATCGTCGATTAATAAAGTCGCTTTTGAATATATTTTCAATTCGGTTCAATACTGCGATGAAAATACGTAGAAATTGTAGAAAATCCGATTCCATCGGGAATTGAGCCACGGACCTTTTACTTGACCAGCCGGTAAAATTGCCTTGAGAATTTGGAAGCGTGAGCCGCGTGGTCGTCTGCCTATTGGCCCGGCAAGCCAAAGGTTAGCGGTTCCGTTCTCAGTCCATGGGGATATTACTCCACGGCATATTATGCCTACAGACCTCGTTTATTATCAGAATCATTCTTCCGTCGAAGTTAGATATTACAAATGTACAATTTGATAGTTAAATGAACCATTCTGATTGAAATTAGAAAAGAGGCGATTTTTTTTTATTTTTCTAAACATTAACTTATACCATTAGAACAATTTCTCAAACAGACATTACATATTCAAAGTTTAAAGTTATATGAGCCAGACTAAGTCGTGAAAACTGAAGCATTGTAAAAGGGATGGCTTGTTCCTTCCAAATGCCAATTCACTGGCGCATATTTCCAAATTTGCTTTGTAATTGTGAAGGCTTTGCTAACTATATATCTGATGTTCATGAGAACCCAACAGAAATATATTTCCATCGGCATCATTATCTTCAGTTATAGCTAAAACAAATGGCACCGGATGGCCCAGAGCGCTGCGCTTCGGAGAGAGAGAGTCTAGATAAATGGTAAGATGGAGGAAACGTATTGGGAAGGTTAGCAAGATAATGAGAAAAATGGACGGTAACGTTAGGCGAAAAATAGACGGGCCTTTTCCGTTACACCTTTACTCGGCATGCATCCGAACACCTCCTACCACACGCCCATGCAACTTTTCGTTGTGTAGTATGCAGATGTAAAAATCGAATTACACTTGGGGTTTGGAAAAACCATTTATAGAAGGGGGCGGCTGAAAACTATCTCATCGATAACGTTGGTTCTTCTGGGTGGTGGTTGAGTGTCTGAGACTCTCCCCTATCTCTGCCCAGCTGTTTATAATCCATTGAGTATCCTCCTCCTCTGACTGTACCTCTCATCGGATATAAAGGGCAGGTTCTTTTCCTTCAAGTAGACCAATAATAGACGGATTTTCACACATTCCAAACCTGAAGTTACATATATTGTTTTCCTACATAATGACAGTTCGAAATTTTTCTTCTGCCTATTCAAGGGCATCTTTTTTAACGCGCATGCCAAATGTTTTTAATAAAAGCGATAGGAGTGTATAATTAGGATTAAACTCAAAGCGATAAGCGACTCAAAAGCGATAGGAGTGTCCGATATTGTATTTATGAGGTTACAATTCGATCATGCGAGTCAAAACAAATTCCACATTTTCGTTTAAATTGTTTAAGAAATATTGCTTTGCCTGATTACCTTCTTTATATGTTGTTTAACAAAATTATGATACAAAATTTACACATTATAAATTCATTATGCATTTAAATTATGCGTTAAAAATTATGCATACACCAAAAATACAACATTATTGTATGATTTACAGATTGTTGGACGAATAATTTCACCATCATTTCATTTCTGAGATGGATTATTCTTATAATCAGTTTTTCGCAAAAATAGCATTGAATTATTTCAACTTTTATTTGTAAAAAAAATAGTATGGTAAGCAAATATAAGCAACGAATAGCAGATAAAGTATGATTTTAATGTCTAAGTAGCTTAAGCTTCACCCTTCGATGGCAGTTAAGCCGCGTCTGTATTTTACTCTCAAATAAAGGTTCGCTTTCTTCTCCCTATTCATTACTTCTTCGCTTTTGAATAATCTGTTTACAAGTTGCCTAATTGAAACAGTTACCGAATTTACATCTTCCGTCATAATAATTCAGCTAGCATTTTTGAGCTTAACCACAAGCATTCCTTTCCTAATAGCTATTATGTTTATAGCATTCAAACAACAGAACGCAAATTCAGTCGTTCGGTCTCCTATATTCCAAACTTGTTACCCCGCGCAGCAGCAATAACGAGCTGTTAAATGGTGTTTATGTAGCAACAACTTAAACCACACAAAAACTTTTATTTTCAGTTTCAACAAGAACAGCTTAGACAAAAACAATTTCTCGAACCCTCGATGCACATTGCTCCAGTGCAATCACACTATTGACCACTCCGCCACCCACGCTCTGCCCATCTCTCACTCTTGCTGCTCGACTTCTAATTCTCTTTTATGCATAAATCAGGTGTTGCTAAATCTCGGTCACCTGCAACTTTGCACGTGGAATTCCGAAAATCGTCCACTCTATGGCTCAAAGCTAACACATCCATAAAAAAAAACACTCGCTGCATCTCAAGCCAGCGCGCAGCCAACGCCCAAATACTATTATGTGGATGGAGAACACACATTTCTCTACTTTTCAGAAAATTCAATGACGCACTGCAACTTTCTATAAACATTACATCACATTACTTCATGGGAGCCTACCCCTGAAGGGAACGGCAAGGTTGGTATGTATGTATGTAATTACTTCACCGGTAATCTGAGCCAATCCCATCCCTATGACTGTCGAAGCTTCTGCCTCAGAAAATCAAAACGGCGACCTTCGCCGTGACCGTGGCAAGTCACACAACAACCGTTATCAGTCAGTCGTCAAGTCTGGTCAAGTCGACGAAGAGCGGCTGCGTCGCCGAGTCGGCCATTGCTCGAAAGTCACCGTTTCCACGAACATCCAATCCGCCCACTCAGCCAGCTCGTCTGCTTTTGGTTCCAGGGTCAGCTCCTTAGCCAGAGCCCTCTCCCACGCGAAGCGGTGCGTGTTGCAGCGGTTGCGCGGCTCCAAGGCGGGCCCGGAGAATGCAAATCCGACCCGGAAGCCAGACGAGGAGACTGAATGCGGGGAGGAGGACTTCATGCAGTTCCTCGAGAGGACCTCTTCGCTCTCCGACTGCTTCGGCCCGCGGTGCCCGGGCGCCGCCGGCTCCTCCTCGGCCACTCTCCCGCGACCCCCCAAGGCGGAAGCTCAGCTTCCAGTGAGAAGCGCGAGCGAATGAGTCGGGAAATATCCGTTCGATAAACGACGGACAAATCGGCAATCAGTGATCTAGAAAGGTTGCGAGCCCCGCATTGGATTTTGGGTCCATTCCAACATCGACCATTTTTAGGATTTCGTGCAGAATTCGATTCGTAATAACTGCTCGAGTGATTTTCACACTCACGTTCGCGTTCCATGAAATGGTTCTGTGCTTTACTCGTAAGTTATATGCTTGACCAAGGTTTGCCAATCGGTCTGTAGAGATTTGAGAAATGTTCGTATACAAATGAACAGGCTCTTTTCGTAAATTTTTTGCTCGAGTTACGAAAATTGTATGCTACGTAATTTACCGCCAATTTGCTGTCAGTGTTTCAAAAATAATTAGTAAGCAACGAAGTCCCCTTCTTAAGTGGTAGATTGTTTTGGACCACTAATCAGCAAACAGAAAATAGTGTCTGGCGAGACCTAAGATTACAACTGTGCACATACGAACGATCTCCTTCGACTGGACGCAATTTCATATATTTTTTAATTACGAACTCAATATTGGAAACGATCCCTGGTTGGCATCGTAGTTAAAGTACAGCGAATATTTTCTCGCAGGCATGAGCTTTCCTTTATCGGGATTCTGCTTGTTTGAATTTTATATCTCCTACGAGGAAAAGAAACAGCTTATGCCAGGGTTGAATGTCAAACAAATTTCACATAGCGGAGAGTAATAGAAAGATGTAAATATTTCACAAGTTTATGATGTCAATATTCCATGTTTACTTCATTGTGTAATACCAAGTATAGTTTTTTATTCAAGTAAGGCTAATAGGTGTTGTGGTAGGTTTACCTAGAGTACGGGGTGGAAAACCATGAAACCAGACGATTGGCAGATGCGCCAGTCATAGCACTACCTCTGGCATCTGGGGCGCCAAGTTAATCTCTTTCCGGTTGCGCAAGATGATCAGTGGCTATTGCCCATGTAATTGAGGATATGTAACTATATTTTTGATAGAGGAGAAAAAATATAGTTTCTCCTCTTCAAAATTGGCATTTTAATCCGGCAAGCGAGTTTTGCTTCAAGAAATACTAAACCCTTCGTGGTGAATTCTTTGAATATTTATATTGGCCTACTATACATATAAGGAAAATGGTTTATGAGCAATTTTCCAACTATATATTGTACCGGTCCCGCCCTCCCGGACGTGCCAACGGGACACGACTACACTTCACCCACGCGTACCCTCCCGCATCAGAAGCACGCGGGGCAAAACTCCGTCACCTGTTAGATAACATTTGAGACCTCTCCACAATTAGGTCTTTAAGGGTTCCTCACCACGTTTTAAATCCAGTTTTCCCAAGCTTTACCGCCGGGGCTGGGTGAATATGGGTCGAGGAAAAGGTTCTGGGTAGTTCGGCTCGCCAATTGCGGAGATTGAACAAAGTATTCCCTTTTCCATTCAACAAAGCTACCATATATTCACGAATTGACTCACAAATATTACAAATAAGAATACCCTTCTAGACACTAATGAGTTGATGTTATGATGGATGAGAGATGAGACATTTAAATCCTGAAAACGACCCTTCATGAGATGAATGAGTGAAATGAGATGAATATGATTATCACAATGAAATGGCAATACCCTTGTTTGCCACAAAAAGGCTTAACTCCCGCTCACAGGCGGTTTACTTAATTAGTCAACTTCCAATGAAACTGTGGATGTGGGAGGTAACTAGTAGTCCTTCCCTTTTTCAAATAATTTCGATTCTGGCGCAAATCACTCGCCGTTGGAAATGCACTGCCACTGTCGTTTGGGCTCAACACGGATACATCTGTTTGGAGGCACGTAATAACAAAAATGGGGGTTTTGACGGGGTCGGCGACCTTACGTGACCGCGTACAAAAGGATCCTCGGCACGGAGCAGCAACAGGGCCTGGCAATGGGTCGTCCAAACTTGCTTCTGCGATGATTCCAGTGGTCGCCTGGCTCAACACGCCATATGTTGTCTCCGCCAAAGCCGATAATATCCTCGGGGGGGGGGGGGGGGGCGGGGGAGGGAAAGGGTGGACAATAATTGGACGAAGTACTGCAGGCCTCCAATGATCTCCTCTCCGTCTTGGCTGAACTTGGGCAGCGCTTCCGCACCGTGATCCCGCTGACTGCAGTCTTTTTTTTCACTTTCGCGATCGCCTTGACACCACTTCTTGACGGGGAAGGGGAAGTTGCGGAGAGGGGAAAACTGAGGGGAAGTAGCACACAGATGGATTTTCCCACAGCGCTCCCAGCTCGGCAATCAACTATACCCAATGACTCCTTCATACTCTTCACACCACTGCGTTTCACTCCATTCACTCAACCTTGCCTCTTATCACTCAAACTCACACACGCACGCACATTCACGCGAATTTGCACACTCACACCTCCTCCCACTTTAGCCAACCGAACAAGGAAAGGAAAAGGAGGGGGGTGAGGGAGTGACGGAAAACAAAGGTGTAGCGGTTAAAACCTCTACAATATATATCATTCATTTCCTCCTAGCCGTTGTATGTTTCAATCGAGGATCCTTATTTAAACGTGAGTATCAAAATATAAACATCGCAACTAAATTATTTTGGTAAATATTTCATGCCAAGTTTACGACCAACATGTCATTTGCATTTACAAGAGGTCACTTGTCTATTTCAACAAGTATATAGTTACTGGGCTTCTGGTAAATGGTATTGACTTCGTTTGAAGGAGTGATTTAAGATTTTTGTTAAATAAATCCGTACAAGTTTGGAAATGAGGTGGAAATGTGGCAAAAATGACACTGAGTGCTGTATTTGTACTCATAAATTGTATGCCAGTGGGGGTTTATCGCGAACGAGGTTTCGGTAATGGACAGTGCATTCATCGTGGAAGCAAGATACCTCAATATGGGATCACGTTTACTAATTGTTGACATTCCAGCCACATGCTGCACTCCAAGGCGTGCATGGACAATGTAAACGTGGGACCAAGTATCCTACCATCTAGAAGAAAGGAAAAGTTATCTTTCCGTTGGAGACGACAACACTCTATATGAGAGACTTCTGAAAGATCATCATTCATTTGAGATCTTGAAAATAGATGGACAACTCTGTAAATAATGTTATGTTCTTAACCATCAACCTGTGAATATTTTGTGTAAATATTTAAATATATTCAGTTAGTATCCATAAATTAATTATGTAATTTACATGTCCCATAAAAGTAACAAGGTTCCCTGGATTTTAGTACGAAAGTAAATCTGAACAGATGCATTTTTCTCAGTGGTCTTGAATTTTTATTGTTAATGTCATTTGATGAATAAATTGTATTGGTGTGAAGAGGAAAGATGTAATTTTGTCTTATCGGGGAAAATTGTAAAAATATTGCGTTTGGGAGTACATATTCACGAAAGCCCTAATTAATGTTTTATAATCATTGTTTTGGATGATTATGTGAATATGACACAGTTTATATGTATGTTTATATATATATACATGTTCTCTCCCAGTGCTAAAAGTTGTAAATAGCTTAAAGAAATATATTTCATGTGTTCATTAAGTTTAACTACTTACCTTTACATGCCTCCACGTGGTTGGATGGATATTTTTTTACAAATGACGATAAAGTTATGGAAACGTTTTTATTAAGGCCTAGGATTTTTGCTCTAGATGTAATTTCAAGGTGATTCTTAATTATGGGGTTCGGGGTTGTGCGATGACTTCACTATTGGCTTCCAATCCAATGGGCCCAAAATGGGACGCCAGTATTCTCCAAACATCCGTCCAACTAACTTCAAAATCATCTCATTTCATCATCCAGTCGATTCCTTTTGTTGGTGAAAAGAATGAGTCGAATTTTTTATTTGTAATTAGGAGGAATTTGTTGATCCTCTATGAGAATCGGAGTCATTACACAAACGCAAAAAGTCAGATTATCAAATTAATGAAAATTCAGGTGTTGAAATTTCCAAACCAAATCCTTTTTTCCATTAAGTGCTAACTTTCTCCATAACCCATGGTTTATAAAGGGCTTACGAAATTTTTTAATTAATCAGTTTGATCGTAAATTTGAATAGGGGACTCAGTTTTAAAGTTTCATTTGGCCAAAGCGTTTGGACTGTTAAAGAGGGGGCAGTAATCGTTTAGGGCAACACATGAGCCGTTAATGGAATAATTTATCATCAAGTCTTTCGATGTCATAATGAATCAATTCCCTTAACCAATGAATTTGAATATTGCTGAAGCAATTTATGTACCTTTGGTTGTATCTGCATGTATAAAAATTTTTAAACTGTCATCAACACGAGTAAAAGTGAATAAATTGAGCGTGAAGGTTAAAAACTTTTTAGACTTAACGTTTTTTATTTCCCCAACCTTTATTAAAATGTTAAGAGAAAAGTATATTAGTTTAAGCTAATGGTACATTAGGAGAGGATAAGAGAGATATACCGTATATCGATGAAGTGCATCGAAGTTAGCTTCTCCATACAACAGATTAATGCGATACGTGTCAGATGAACAAGGTAAAAACTAATTCTAAGACTACAGTTGGTCCCTTATGCTTTCAATTTTACTCCCAAATTTACTTCCCTATCTTATGAATTGTAGTCACGAAAGACAAAAACACGGATCGCTTGAGTGATGTTTCTTCAAATTCAAGGTTCTTTATGTCTGATAGTTTTTTCCGAAGTTTTCCATTCTACTAATACCATGGATAAAAGTTGCTTACACCCCAGGCTCGAATCTGGCTGGGATGGGTTTCGTTAGATTGGGTTATGCTGTCTGGAATGAATGAACTTGGATTGGGAAATTTGGGGAAAATTCCTAGAAAATATGGAAAAGTTGAGACCAATTGGAACTCCAGGACGATATCTGGAAATTCAGGAATATCAGGAATTCTTAGGAGAATTGAGTATTTTGGTATTAGTTGGGTAAATATGGTGCCCTCCTCATAGATAAACTTGTGTAAAGGAGAGAAATGTGATTGTTTTGATATGCTAAAAGTGGTTATATTTCAGCAAAGCCTCTACCCCAATGTCTTATAAGACTTGGTAAACAAAGGAAAAACGGTGATAGTGACCTTGGCAACTAATCGGAGTTGCCCAAGGATAAGAGCAATGCTGGAATTCCAAGAAGAGGTTTTTCGTCACCTGGTAGTATTTATGGGCAGCTGCTGTTGGCATGGCAGTCCTTCATATAAGAGTCTTTATTCGTATTTATCTGTGCTGTTGAGAATGTCCCACCAGAGACAGCACATAAATTGTGATCGACTGTTTATGTTGTTCTTCCTTTTTATAAAATACGCTCTCTCTCTCTTCATTTTGTTCTTTTATTATATTTACTTCTCCATGCATGTGTTCTCGCAAGTTTGCCAAAGGGAGAAACTAAGAATGAGCTATAGTTCCCAAAGTCCAGTTCTCTCTGAGCTTTTTTGGTACTTTTTCTTACATTCTAGTCAACATTTCCCTCCTGAGTAGCGATATTCAATTTAAATATTTAAGAGTATAAAGAGTCTGTGCACGCAATCTCTTTCGAGCTTAATTTCTAGAGAACATGGTGGTAGGTACAGAATATAAATTTATGATGATGTGTCAATTACTTCAATTTAGATAATGAACTGATGGTCGTTACTCTATCGGAAGAACGGAGAAACTTGGCTATGCATGCATTTTCTGTTAGTAAAATATCAGTTTCATACCGTAGGTTACAATTTATCTTAAGCCATTCTTAAGCCATGTAGAATTTGTTTGTGAACTCTTTAATATGCGCGTCAAAACTATTTTGAAACCCTCAAAGTACTGCAGTCGACTAGACGACGGACATTAATCAGGATGTTAGACAGTGGACAGACCGGTTTTGATTTTAGTTTTTCATGAACAACTATCAATTGATAGATATTGCTTCCGTCGTGAATGTCAAATTTTTGCATGGTGGGGTTTCACACGTTCTGGTTTATATTTCCGCCAGTCATTCGGATTTTTTTTCCATTTGCCTTCTCCCTTGCGCTTGCCTCTTCGGCCAACATATTTCATTTTTTCTCCGTTTCCATTCCTCCTCTCGTTACGTTGCCCTCTCCATACCACCATAATGGTAACCTCTCCCTTTCCTTTTATTCCATTTGTCTTCTCCCCTCCTCTCTTGCCTTAATTCAGCCCCCTATTTACTTACAGAACTGAAAGAGAGACATTTCCGGTACAGAAAAATACGGGATATACATTTTCACACCATAAAGTACCAAAAGTCCTTCTTCCCTCGCGCCATGAGCGACTACAACATTAATAAAGTGAGACCCTTTATGAAGTGATTGACACCGATTTAACTTTGCGTCCTTCTCTCTCAATATCCCTCGTCTACTTCCTCTTTTCTTCATGGCTGCTGCTATAACATCCGTTTGCCGCACGCCCCTGGGGCGACTTGCTGAGTAGCATGTGCTTACATACACTTGGGTTTTTCGATATTTGCGGCCGTTCCTCATGTTCTGATTTATATTTCCTCCAATCATATTTCACTTGTCCTATCCCTTGCTTGCCCCTTCGAGCCATCATTCCTTTCCTTCTCTCGTTACTCGCGTTACGTTTCTTCTCTCGTTACGTTGCCCTCTCCATACCACCATAGTTGTAACCTCCCCTTTTCCATCCTATTCAAGTTTCCATCTCATATTAAATTTCGTGGCCAATCCTCTCTCATTTTTCCTCTTCCTCATTAATTCTCCTGATGTCTTCGTTTCTTTTTCATGTCTGCAAGAGTCAAACATCAGCTTATTCTCTACAGCTTTATTTCAACTCCTCCTAATTTTTATTTCACTGCTTCTTTTACGACCGCATCAGCTCCACCTTTGTTTTGAAGATCGTTTTAGTATACATATAGTTATAGTTAGTTATATTTCTTTTAGTTTTCTTCGTGCCTTTATAGTGTGGAAGGTATTTTTTCTAACTCTTTTTCCTCTTGAATTTTCTTTAACATTTATTTGCAAAGTTTTGCACCCGCATTCATTAATTTTGTATATTTTGGATAACTTCCAAAGAAGATACGTATACATCGTCATCCCATTCAGAAATCCTGTTATTTCCTCCTCTGTTGTATCTCGTTCAAGTGGTTGCATAGTACATAATTCCTCTAGTTCCTGTAGCAGTAGATAGGATACCTTGTGTAGTGATTGTCGGTGAAGTTACTTTTACACTATATTATTGCATGTTGGTGCTAACTCACCCCTTACCAAATACCTTGAGGTGGCTTCAAGGGTAATAAGTAGATGCAGACGAAGATGATAGTCGGCGCTGGAGTAAATCGAGACACCCCGGGGCATCTGACTCCTACAAAATGGTTATTATGTATCGTGTCTCCCGCGGTAGGAGACGGAAAACATTTCCCGAAGCTCCAAAGGAATACTTGCACCACATCTGTGCACCCATCCCTCTATTTCCTCCCTCCCTAATACATTATCCACTCTACGTCAACCTTCCCTGAAATTCCGTCCTCAAACTTACTCTCAATATCCTTGACCTCTGTTCAATTGTGGACGGCATGTATGTAGCCCATGTCTCTCCCAGCACTCGCTTGACTTTTTACTGAGAGAGCCTCACGCCACTTACTTGTGCAAATGTGTGATAGAATTTGGATTGGAAATCAGAAGAAGGCTCATTGTTCCTTGATTATTGGTTTGTAACTTGGCTAATGTTATGAGATAAACTTGTTTTTTATTCTTTGTTAATCGACAACACTTAGTTCTTGCTCATTTTCTCTTGTTTCATTCTGCTCGTCCTCGCTTACCCAAGTTTCGTTGCCATGCTTTAAAATAGGGAAGGAGTACACTGTTGTAAACTAAACGTTTTGCTACCATTGGCAAATTTTCATTCCTTGATACTTTACTCGTGCAATCTACGATTTTTTTACTGGCATTTGCACTCCTTTTAATCTCTAAATCTGTCCTTCCATCTTTCGCGAACATTCGGTCAAGGTTCACAAAACACATGTTCATTCCTTTTTTCCTGGATTCATTCATGGATTTCATGTTTTTTCATTTCCATGTTCATTCCAGGATTTCCTTTTTTTTTGTTTGCCGGACGATTCTGTTGGCCCGTATGTCCCTGGAATCCCGATAGGCTGCTGAGCCTGTCATCAAGTTTTCCAGGGACTGGATCAACAGAACTTGACGTACATCCATGCCCTGGGTGGTGATAAACACACCAAGACGGGACTCGAACCCGCGACCCTCAGCTTAGCTGGCGAGGACTTAACCCCTCCGCCAATGGGGCCGGCGGCGGTGGATAATCTAAAATCCTTGATCATATCTTCTTCTTCACCTTCCAATTCTCCTCGCCAAAATTTTATTGACTTTTTTTTACTTTATTTAAGACATCCTAAATATAAATTGTCGAACTAAATAGATTGCGATGGTCACGATGGTGAAGCTACTTAAATAAAAGGATATCTTCGCTACTAATCATTATATAAGCATACATCCTCCACTATCAGGAAATAAATGAGACTTACCATGGCTTTGCTGAGTTTTATTTCGATTTTTACCGTCACATAGCTGTGTTTAGAAGAAGATGGCGTCCTACAACACTCAATCAGTCATAGGAGCGAAATAAACGAGAAGATATCGTACTTGAAAATCTGCAAATATTAATACCGGCAAAGAGTCATCAAAATAGTGTCCATATGTCCGATAAGGTGCAGTGAATTGATTGGTTTCGACGTAAGGATTATCCCGAATCAAGATATGGTGATGGAGATATCGGCGCAGTAGTTCCTAAAAATATTTTGTTCGAGTTTTGAGGCTTGTCCAAGTAGTGAGGTGCTTCATGGCCATCGTGTTGGGTTCCGCGCCGACGGCAGCGGGGCAACGAGGCTAGTAGGTTTTGAGTGTGAGGAGGGAATGATCGCTCACTTATAATCTTCTAATCTCTTAATCTAAATTTGCCTTGGGGTTATCAAGATCGACGTCTGGAGTTTTAAGCATAGAGATATAGGGATTGGTTGCTCCTCGTTGGGGTTGATCAAGTATTATTTAATGTAACAATGGTGACTTTATGACACACTCAAAACCCATTATAAAACACACATGCATATTGCTACACATACACGTTAGGCTAAGATTGCAGGAAAAATTCAGAACTGGTGTGTTTCATAGCGACACAGAATATTATCATGACGCCTCACTACATCTCTAGGTCTGACAGAAGCGATAAAATAAGAGAGACACACTGCCGAACAGACAGATACAAAACCTCGTTCTTTCCGCGCACTATAAGTGACCACAGTAAAAACTGAGATCCATTAAATACACTCCCATAATACACGTCACCATTTCACCTCCAAAAACCTTATCCCTTGCATCTTTACTCGGCTGGTGTCCTAACACCCCCTGCCACACGTCATTGCGGCGGCTCGGAGCGTAGTATGTAGATATAGATCTGCTGAAAGTTCCTGACACTTAGATGCAATGCAAGGCAGAAAGGAAAGCTGTGAGTTGTCTACATTTGCTAGTGATTCTAGAGATATTGTTATAGAGGATTCCTACTTTCATCCACTCCCTCTTCTAGCGGCAATTTATCAAAATATCGCATCCCCTGGACCAAAATGGTTTCCTGCGAAAGTTCCAGGAACTTCTCACCCAAGCTCTGCCTTAAGTGCCGTTCTTTATTAAGGTCATTCATTGGCCGTTGAATCCTATGATTGTTTGACTGCAGCCCTCCACCCTTCTTCCCTATCTAATGCTAGTTCCCGTACTTCCTGGTAACTCTCTTCCTATGTATACTTTCCTCTTTATTCGGTCAATGAACTCATTCCTGGGTGTTCCTCCTCTGATGGGACTTCTCCATCTATTTTTACCTTCAGTTATGTTCTTCACAAACCCATTGTGTCTCAGGGTGTGTCCAATCCATCTTGTTCTTCTTTTCTGTATGGTGTTCTATTCTGAATGATGCTGATACGTTTTTTTTTAGGTTAGTACAGTAAAATGAGCTTCGCTCTTAGCGTTAAGCGTAGAAACCTGGCGACGTTTATGTTATTTCCTTCATTACGCCCTGTCCTTGGAAACTTCCTCTGCTTCTGCCACACCCATATTTTATGCACAACCTCTTGTTCCTTTTCTCCAATTACTACTCTGCTTGTCTTTGTCTGTCTGCCATGAAATTCGACAGTGACTTCCTTGGTCCACTCCTTCCCCTCTACTCAATTGAACTCCAGTATCATGAATCCGTTTCGACTGAGTGAGTCCTCTTCCATTCCCTCAGCATGGAGCTAACAAAAAAGCACACTACTTTCAAACGTATCCATTGCCGGATCACCCATTCCAAGTTCAAACAATTCTCAGATGACTCATACCCATTACATTTGGCCTAAAATTATTCTAGTTTGGCTCTCCCAATTTTTGCTGCCTTCATTTTGCGACAATATTGACTCGTTAAAGGGGCGTTATCTGCTTGTAGAAATCTCGACTTCGTGTGTTCATAATTATTGTTGATCGAGGCCATGGCGTCACATCTCAGCCCTTAACCAGGTAACTTGGAATACGTCTACGTAATACCCTGCGAGACACCACGAGGGTTTGTGGCAGGGGGTGAAGATCACCAAACATGCACCGTCCGTCGTCGTGCCCTTCCGGAATCGAGGTCCTCATCAATAATGAATCCCAAACATTTGCACCCAGCATATTCCTTGACGACGATTGAAACTACTTGGAATGCGAAATGGACATATGATCAGTAGGTATTCGGTTTAAGTCGACATCGGAGCAGGCGATATTTAAGGCATTCCTGACATACACGTCATTACGCCCATGTGTGATAAACCGTGACAAACATAAGCTTTGGAACTGTCATTTGTACTCAGGAGTTTCCCCAACGACACTTTCATGTAGTATTCATGTGAAATGGGAGGCTATATGTAAGTATTAGGTTTCCTATGGCATCGAAGTAGACGATGTTGTAGGCATATGTTAATTTCTCTATTGTTACAAACTGTCGTAATCAAGGCAAGCATTATTTTGGGGTGCAAAGGTTAATATTAATACATGAATACATTTCACGTGTTATATTAGCTCCTGGGTCCCGTATTAGATTAAGTTGCACCGCTAAAATACGCGGAGTTAATGGGAAGAAGGCAATGCTTTCATAGTCAGAACATGGCCAATGCGCAAGGCTGGTGGTTTTATCTTTCTCGCGTAACGTTACCCCTGTGATAAAACTCATGGACTAATTACGCTCAGTAGCCATGCTGTGTTGGTCATTTTCACAAAACGGACCACACTTTCGTGCACCAAGACGTCATATATTCTCTTCATTAATCTGCTAAAATTAAAAAAATGTATGTATGAGCATTTGGTAGTAGTAAATGTTATAACTCCTAGAGGTACCCACTTCAGGCGATTGTACCCAGGACTGGACAGTACCCGCAACCGATTGCAGTGAGCAAAATGGACTCTCGATCCGTGTAAACTAGTAATCTAAGCAGACTTCGAACCCTCGGTCAAGTGCAGAGAGAGAATTTTTAACGAGCCCTGACCTTTGCGCAAATTCATTCAATCCGTATACCAGCTGCCACGAGATAGAAAAGTCAAGTGGGCGGATTCTGACCTTGAAAGTGGAATCGCTTACACATTTCGGAACTTCTGTCTGAAGGACGCGGAGAAGAAGCAGTTATGACGCGCGCATCGCAGAGAGAAAATAATATCTTAGACGCGGAATAACGCACCGTTGTCTTTCTGAGTATCTTTCGCGCCGAATTCCCGCCAAATTCCAAGTGTTTGTTCACTACAATTATTTTTGCGCCACCCGCATTATCATTTTTTAGAAAGCATCTTTAAAAAGTAAATAATCTCTTTTCACCAATCCACTGTATTTGGGACCACATCCGCTGACGCAATGTGAGTCTACATTGAAAGCAAGTTCAAAAAATATGGAAATGGCCCAGACATTTCGTGGGTCGTTCACTATCATAGGTTGAAGATGCAAATGTTTTCTTCTAAAATAACGACACAAATCAGGTAACTTGGAGCAGAGCATATTCACATTAGTGATGGAGCGTGATATCTTTGCTGAGCCCTGCCGAGTGGTGGAAGCTAACTCGTATTTCTGGCGCCATACACGATTAGTTTGCGGCGTTTATATGGAAGAGCACAAAGGCCTGACGTAATAAATGGAGAAGCACGATGCCCTAAGACCTATGCACTCTAATCGCATTTAATATAAATACGAAACCTTATTTGGTCCCATCATGCCCATGTCGGTACTATTTCTGTGTCTAATGTCACACTCCACGGAGTGACACTCACGATAATTTACAATTAAACAAAAACGAGAACAGCTGGACTTGCCAAGGAATGTACCGTTTTTAGTTACAAGATAAACGGAAATTCTAAACCGAATCCCTCCATTTTCTAAACTTCATTTCGCATTCGGTACACAACGCTTCGCCCGAGTCGCATATCCCAATTCCTGCGTCTTTTCATTCTTTTTTTTGGGCGTCCACTTTTTTCCTTGGACGTCTTCCCACGTCTTTCTCGACATGCTCTGATTTTTTTCTCGAGATCTCGTGACTCGAGATACACGCCCACTGTCTTTTCCAACTTCGTATATATCGTTCGCCGACGAAGGCGGAGAATTGAGCGTACACAAAAAACTAACCTGGCCATCGGGAGCTTCGTTGCAGCGTAGAGGAATGGAATACTGCAGGTTTTTTGAAACCGGAAAAGCTGGCGAAAGATAGATAGATATTGTTTCTATGAATACAATGGTCTTGTGTATATGTATTATACTATTGTCACTGCTCGATATAGCTGAGGGTATGCGCAGTTTGCACACGCAGAGGGTAAACGAAGTTAAGTATTAGCAATTTCAATATATTTTTGTATGTATTTTTTTAAGTTTGAGACCAATGTGGCGAACAAAAATTATCTTTGACATTCCTTCATTTAAATGTATGTATTGTTTACCGCTGTCAGTTTGTACATTTTCGTTTTAATTAATGTAAACTTTAATTTTCTTGAACGGCATACTTAAAATACCTGCATGTATTTTTGTTGATTACGTGCTTTAGCCGATGGTAGTAACATAACAGGAATACTTGAGGGCAATGCTTTCAGAATTGGGTGTCGCATCACTCCAGGAAGTTTCGTAGTAGCATCAAGGAACAACTTTTCAATACGTATGTACGTGGGCGTCCATAGGGTGTGGCCATGATGGAAAGTATGTGAAGCACTGGTTTAGAGGCTAAATTTTGCGGGTTATAAAACTATTTCTTTTTTCAAATAATTTGCAGCCAATTAATGTTCAATAAGACTAAGTAAAATGCTGAACTGAAGGCGAAATCACGTGATAAAATGACGATATCCTAGAATTTGCCAAAGAAGAGTAAAATGAATCCCCAAAGAAAGCTACAACACCGGTAGTCCACATGAATTACTTTTTAAATTAGGAATATTGCAATCGATTGAATCTAAGGAAACCATTCGTGTACGTGATATTCAAGGAAAATATATTGCTTCTATCATCCTAAAAAAAGTCCAATGCGTTCGTTTTGTATAAATCATGAGGTCCGTGGTCGACAGTAAAATGAAATAATTGCTTCCACAACAATGCTCAACCATTATCAGGCCTGTTGAATTATACTCGATAAACAATGTCACTCGATTCTCGTTCATAATACAGCCAATCTTTAATAATAGATAAAACGAGACAAAATTTCGAAACTTGCAAGGAGTTCTTGTCTATGTGCTACATATACTATTGTCTATGTGCTACATGTAACAGATCATTTATTATCATTATTTACATTGTACGTTGACAATACTCATTACTATGCAAGGAGTATAGTCTATGTACAACATGTAACAGGTCATTTGTTATAAGTCGTCTACCATCTGATTGGTAGGTTTTTAGAAAGTACTTATTCTAACATCCTAATTTCTGGCAAATCGTTCCGTTTTCCCTCCTATACGTGATCCGCCATTGGATTCCACTACAATTCCTCATATCGTCTCCCTCTTCTTATTTCGTCCTGAATTTCTATCCCGTTCCTTCCTCTTCCCCATTGTACCTCTTTATATTATTCTATATTCGGCATTCCCTTTTCTTTCAAAAACGTCCTCCATCCATCTCCTCTGCCTCCTACAAACCTCGACCACTGGTTTCCTCTACTCGACTTCTCGTCCTTCTTTCTCCTCCCATCTCAACCTCTCCAACCTCCTCCAAACCCACGTCTCAAACGCCTCGAGTCTGCGCACATCCTCCAATGACTAAGTCTCCGTCCATACAACACCAGCCTCCATATTAGGGTTTTCACAAGTCTTTTCTTTACGTCTTCACGCAGACCTCCCCCCCCCCCTCGTCAATTTCCTCCTCTTTGAAAATTCTCCCAAGTGCGACTGAAAGCGCACTTAGTTAGTGTCCAGGTGTGAGCGTACGTCAACCGGAAAAACATGAGAGAATGTGAAAGTTTCCATGGAAAAAAATATTTATTCTCTACGTTTAACCCATTACCCATTCTGAATGGACAGCAATTTCTTTTGCTTTCATCAGCTATTCAATTAACTGCGTACGGGACTAGGACATTGACAAAGGACTGCGGTGTCGGAGGAGGATTTGGAATGAAAGTGATTGGCGATATCAATGTGAATTCGTCCTTGAGGTTTTTTTATCCTAGGTGGACAACGTAGGAACTTGATTATAA
The DNA here is from genome assembly GCA_963169105.1 of Ceriagrion tenellum. Lineage (NCBI taxonomy): Eukaryota > Metazoa > Arthropoda > Insecta > Odonata > Coenagrionidae > Ceriagrion > Ceriagrion tenellum. The sequence continues at coordinate 3,531,705 of OY720641.1, read as the reverse complement.
AATCAATATTATTTAAATATTTTTTTGTGATGTATGACAAAGACTTAAGCTTTTTGTTATTCAGGAATGTAACCCTGTAACAGGCTAAATGATTGGTTGAAATGGAATAGGAAACCTTGATAACGACATCCATCACACTACATCTATTTGAGCTCTTGAACAGATGAGGATCATAATGTGCGTCAGAATATTCATTTGGTACATTTTTAAATGCTTTTTTGCGTATTTCCAGGCATAGAGTGTACTGCCATATAAGCTATAGAAGAACCTCATTTCAGGATTACAGTAAGTGGAAAGTGAAACTGCCCATCGTATGTAATGGTAATTCAATTATAGCGATCACCAAGAAAGGAATCATTGGAATGTAGTATTTAATACTGAATGGCGTGGAGTGGATGCCGAATAGTTTGATTGAGCAACGACAGCAAATTGCCTCGGTTAGTCAGTAAAGAAAGAATTCAATAAGGTTCAAGCAAAAGAAAGTGTTTTATATTTGCTGCGAAAATACTGCACGAATTTTTTAAATTTATATATTGCTAAAAAAATTGGAAATTTTTCGTAGATACGTACTTCATCAAATATCATAATTATTATAATTAAGACATTAAAACAAACTTGGCACTAAACGAATGCTGTGAATCTTGTGTCATTCTAGGTGATTATTTTGTGGCCTTGAATACTGAGCACGTGTAATTTAATTCAAGAAATGGAACTGTCGCAATGCTAATTTCATTGTCTATTTTAGTATCTACAAAGGTGATCCGCATATAGTTTGGATTAATACGGAAAAGTGAATAAGTGAAAGGGAAATACCGCCTGAATTGTTTTAATGAGGCGTGACCTAAAACATGGAGAATTCGACCGGTAAGCCGATGGGAAAAGTGGCTAATTTTTCCCCATATCGTTTTCGAACCGATGATGAAGCAAAAAGTCCATTCGGGGGCAGTGCGAATCGGCTGAAAGTATGATTACAGGCGAAATCCTTACGGAGTGGATTCCCTCGGAGAAGCAACGAACACGCTATCGCCTCTCTTGATTTTCACCCGAAATGAGAACCTCCTCGATTACCGTGAGTAGAAATTTAAATTTTCAGAAGCATCCATCCGTCCGTGCGTTTAGAGCTTTCTCTCGCCGTTCGAAAGTCACTGCCGTCTGCACATCCGACTCTAGATAGAACGGAAAAAAGAGGTCGAATTCGAGAAAATCTTTGATTACTACACTCGTTAATATTAGGGTAGGCGTGCTTCGCCTGTTGGTCTCTCTTGCCCTCTTTATCGGAGTCACGCGGGGCCACCCTTAAACCCTTGCGTGATGTTGCTGCCACTTGGTTTGTGAAGCGCTCCACTGAGCAAGAGCTGTGTCAGGTAGCGCTTTACCCCTGTACATATAGTTCCCTGCCAGCCATCTCAAGAGTGTGGAGTGTGCGGCTGAATTTCCGTCAACATGTACTACTCTACACCCCACAACAGTTAATGAAACTTTAAATATCAATGCAATAGTGATAACGAGCCAATATCTGCCAGGAGTAGAAATTTCCTCGACATGTAATATTCGCTAAGCTACCAATGATATGAAAAACCATGAGTATTGATGTATTTTGCTAGCGCATGAATGAACAGGGACACACTAATTTCACAGGTTGCATGTTATACGAGCTGTTAGTAGGTACTTCGTGGCCAATTAAGATAAAAGCATCAGATAGCGAGTCAAATAATTACCTACACTTCCAAGCAAAAAACCTAATTGTAAAATTGTTATACCCGTGTGATAGGTCAGAGAGATTCAGTTCACGGAATAGGGAATCCATATTATTGCTTCGGTGGAGAAGACGAGAAAAATGAGATATCTCATATCAAGCCACTTAAAATGGTGGATGTCAAAGAATGAAAATTATAAATATTTTCAGTGAAAAAAGTAAATGCTACGAATGTCTATCAATAATCTTTCCACCTTATTCCGAGTATGACCGCCAACGCTACGCTATGACAAGATACGAGCCAACGAATTCGCGAAAATGTCTCGGGGCACTTTATCCCCGAAAGCAGTTTTTCAAGCTAGTTTTCATAGAGTCGATTCTGTAACTGTACCTCGGAACATCATCGAATGAAGATGAATCCAACTCTACCGTATCCAACTCACCGCTCTTGGCGATCGATTTGTAAAATAAATATTTCCTTTATTAATAATATTTCAATCATTACTTTATCTAACTGTCCTAGTGCTACTTTACATTGAATGTCATTCATACTTTGAAAAAATTGTCCTACAATAGAAGAAAATGCCTACTTTGTTCGATCGCGAAATCTGAAAGATTTGCGTTAAGGAAATTATATTAGATATTTTTCCTAGTCAACGGATTTTCTAATAATTAGCGTAATTTATGCATGCGTAGTTATTAAACGAATAGTCTCTAAAAGACTTGGAATGTACGTTGGTTTTAATGAACGAATGGGTATTTGGAGTTATGACGATTTCTACCACAAATTGCAGAAAGTACACAGTGACTAAGAAGGCATTTAAATGCATTCGTTTCATGGAGCATGATAAGTGAAGGAATTGTGACGACAAATTCTTAGAATTAATGATTAGAAGGTCTCACGGTAATATTAGCAAATGCGTCACTCAGTCGTATTCCATAATCATTGGTAGAACCATTGACTGGGCAGCATTTATCAGTGAAAATTCAAAAGTGGCTTCCCAAGGACCTTCAGCTAAAGAGCATATTTCACGTATTATAATAAACTTTCACGACCCATATTTTTCCTGAAATTATTCATCGTAGCAGGTGAAGGACATCCTTGTATTCAAAAGTATTTCTTTATATGAAATTAATTCCCGTGTGAATCAGGTAAATGGATAATTGTACTCGTGGAAACAAACAAATACGCTGAGATATTTCCATCATGAATGAGTGTTCCAAGATATAAGTAATTAACTCATTGTATTACTTATAGATCGAAACTAGCCGATTCTTGGCCGATGGAGAATAAGTATCGATCAAAATTCAAAATGAACACCGTCACTATGTAAAAAAAATATTTTACGTTCCAGTCGGAACGAAAACCTCATGTTTTCATCTGAAGGATACGGAATTGTTTCCGATAGGGAACGGTTTGATAAATACGTTATTACATTTTGGTAAGCTTTGCTTTGGCATCACTTTTTAGACCTTGAATTCTGACTTATAATATTATTTTCTGCTCCTAGTGTGGCAGCTATATTAATATGCTGCTTATTGGGTACATGAATACGTGAATATATTAGCAGCCCTTAGTCACAGACTACTCCACGAGAAAATGGTTGTGTTTCGCCGTTTTTCCTTGTCCGGTCACGAACCGCTGTCTCTAGGATATTCTTTATCTGCATAAGTAAAAGGCACGACTGAATCCATCTTATTTTCAATATTTCTTTATGCCATTCCACGGAATCGCTCGTTAATTTTCTTTCATCAAATGAATTTTAGTAGAGCGATGTATTTATACTCTTCGATTTCTAACTGCAGCGCCATAAGTACCAACAGTATAAAATCAAATTCATGGTGATGCAGATTGGATGAGGATAGTATCGTCCGCAGTGCTAATTAATCAACCTGAATATCCTTTATGTAAATACGATTTCGTTTATTAATTGTGGCATTTAGCGAAATTCACTGAAGACGGGAGTGGGGTGCTTCGAATTCGTGCCCCGCGAAGCACTCGTGTCGATGTCCCAGATTCGACGAATGGAGAGAAATGGACGTCAAACAATGACTCGAGTTCCGACGCGGTGTTTAGAGATGATGTTTCGCAAGCTGACCGGCAGTTGTCGGATTGCCTTTGATTGAATCGGTCCTCTTCGCCCGGGCTCCATTATGAAGAAGCGAAGCGGTCACTTGGGCCGGTGGGGGGGAGGTGAGATGCCCCCTCCTAATAAGATGCATTGTCCGCCAATTTCCACTCTCCCCGTCACCCGAAGGGCCCGACCAATCGCATCGCTAGAGGGGGACGCACAAGCTATCCTTTGCGTGGGACGTCTCGACCTTCCTTTTAGCGGGACCCGTGACTCGACGTCCTCCCCAACCGGCCCACTCGCCCGCCTGTGCGTCTCCGGGTAAAAATGATTCGATAATATTGACACAGAGATTTGAAACTATTTGAACTAGTTTTGGCCCTAAGATCTAGATTTGCCGGATTTTCTACTGGTAGGCAAGTAATGGAGTTGAACTTCACCGACAAAACCGATTTATTTTCAGAAGGAGTTTTCAATATCTTCCGAACTCCAACATACTACGGTGGATCAGACCATGAGAATAAAATAATGGAAATGGATTGTGGAACAGAAAGGTTTGAAGTGTCGTTTTTCTGCAATCCATTAGAGTTCATAATGGCTGCGTTGAGACTTTGAAGTAGGTTAGTTGAGAGGTAGTGTTGCTATTTAATTCATATGCCACCTAATGCATGTTTCTAAATCCGACGAGTAGTGCTAACACCATGTTTTGCATGTTCCCTGCGTGACTCTCATGTCAGGTTTACGTAGCTACATTATGGACTATTTCAATAGTTTTTGTAGCATATCCATTATGTGGTGCATGTTGGTGAAAGTAAATTTCTTCACTGTAGTTCATGTTGGTGATAAGTCACCCCTTGCCAAACACCCTTTTGGTGGCTTGCTGGGTAATAAGTAGATGTGGATGTTTAAATGATGTAGCTTCTTCACCCTAAAGACGATTATAAACTACGCCTTTGAAGTATCTGAGCAGTTCAACGCCATCACCTGGTTGGAAACCAATTAATTGAACATCTTAAGTATATTTGTCTTATATGTACCGCCGAGGCTAGTATATACTTGTATTGCAAATCCTCGGATTGGCTCTGTCATTGTGGAATCGATAGATATCAATATTCAAGACACAGAAACACTTGAAATTTCTGCTCTTGCATTGACCACCGACCAAGGTTTCGGCACGTCATACAATAACACACATGATGATACCATAACGTGTCTGATATGAAATTCCTGATGCAATAACATGCCTAATGATACCGTCACGTGCCTGGAATGACATTCCCGATCAAATAACGTGCCCGATGATACCGAAACGTATCTGTAATGACATTCCTGATGCAACAATATGCCTGATGATACCATAAAGAGCCGAAACCTTGGTGGGTGGTGAACATAGGTGTGGAAATTTTACTGCGCCTCTATAGAGGGATTTGAAAGAATGAATCCAATCAAAATGTGAGCCATAAATCTGTACAAAATTTTAATGCATCTAAATCCAAAGCCATGAATAAATTCATCAGAATCATGAAAAAATCTTGATTCAAGAATCTAAATCATAAGTCTCAAGGATTCAAGTATTCAATCCCCGATTCAGTCGATGCGAGGAAAATTATCTTAATTCTAATCCTCCGTGAGAACGTCCACAATTTTCTTTTTAATTGTCAATTACGAAAGTTATTAAATTAATGATGAATTTCTCCATCCCTCAGTCCATCGCCTATTTCTTACGTTTTAGGCAGTGAATACAGTGAATAGCTTTAAAGGGGGGAAGTATCGTGTCATCTGCACATGCCTTACCTTGTCACTAACCGCGGCGACCGAGATGAAGATCTTGCCTGCAGTCTTGCTTGAACCGCGAGCCGTGCTTGGATTCGTGCTTGGATCGCAAAGTGAGTAGGTATAAAAAACAGCATTTAATCTACGTCATGCCTCGCTCAGATTGAGAGCAAATTTTAGTTACCTTTGTTGCTTTTCAAAATCACGTTGGTACCATAAAGTAAATATTGTTCCCTCATTTACACTCTCGCGAGTAAATCATGAATCGTTCTCTGAGTGTCAGGTAAGTGACCGGATCTTTAATTCTTCGATGACGCATGTAATTTGATAGAGTGGGTGGTACATATTTTTAAAATTTTTCTTATTTCCATATTTATAAGTGAATGGATGAAAGAAATCAAATTTAGCATGAAATATTTTTATGGCTCGCGTAACGGCTTGCATAAAATGGCGATCTCAGTGAACGAGCCCATTTTTTGGTTAATGCTCATTCTTTTCTTCTCTTACCCCAAATTGTTACCATCATGACCAGTAGAGTTATGGAATGCTTGTCCTGACAAGTCATTTGCAACCATTCCGTTAATCAATGTTAGTTTTTTCCAGGTCTCCATGCGTTTTTGTATAAGGTACTTTATTTCCATGTCCTTACTATGACTACTATGTTTAGTAGTACCTTGTGACCAATTAATTATATAATTTCTATGACTGAATACATTTCCTCCTCTGATTAACCCTGGGTAACATGAGGCCATTGAAGTAATACATTTTTATTCATCAGTTTCCAATAGTTATGAGTTTCTCCCTTTAGCCAATACCACCCAAACCGGAGTTGTACGGTACACAATGTTACTTAATCGTTCTCCATGTGTCAGGTAAGTGACATCCGGTCATCTTAGATACATCCATGACGCATGTATGTCGATAGAGTGAGTGGTACGTATTTTTCAATTTAGTTATTTTTTCCATATTTATAAGTTTTTATACAATTCAATAAATGGTTGTACCTTTTTATTCTAACGTTAACCGATGCCTCTTCACCTTTAGTTCGTTTGCATATCGTTACTGTTTTGGTCGATCTCACTCCGATTGCTCTTCTTATGACTTTGTAATCAGGTTTTTCGGGATGTTTTTGCTTTTTTCCAGGTTTCATTTTTTGTCAAGACTGTGCGAGTGTCCACCCTATTTTTTCAATACACCGGTGACTTACGACAATGATACAACTTTGGTTACTCTGACTTTGCATCGTCGCGTCTTCTTTGCTCTTATCAAAGAGTGTCTGTCCAAGATTTATTAGGATTCCAGAATTGGGCCCTCGCAATGCCATGAAGTATACTTTCCTCACCGTTTAAGGGGCTTTAGGTTTACTGTTTAAAGATGGATGTCAATAAATCGTTACATCATGTTAATGAATTGTAATTAAATTCTCGATTCTCACGCCACAATTCCCTGACCAGCCACTTTCCTATATGATGAGCATTGCCTTATAAGGGCATTTATATATTTAAGGTAAGGTAATTGATGACATTATCATTATGCAAAACATACTATCCTTGTGCTTATTTTTATTTCATTCAGTAAGTTATTTGGAACAAACAAGGACAATTCCTCCTTCCTGTTGCACGACTACGTATTTCTGCGGGGTTATTTCTCTCGAAGCCACCTTTTACCTCGCAAGTACCACGCACAAATTTTAGGCGTTTTAATGTCCAAGTTTTTATTATGTAATTCATCCAAATTTATTTTTCCAAATTAAGCTTCAAAGTTTAACTTAAACGACATATTGTCTCACAAATGTCAAGATATGAGATTATTTTTATTACAAAATTCTTCTGGGAAACTGCAATGGTGGCCCAGCCAATTATGTGAACTGTGCTTCATATGAAGGGTTTACAGTCCGGCGAGATCGGCCAAATTCATTCGTATTGCTTTATTATCTTAATGAGATGTTTTATAATTTGTGCATTGTTTCGCCAACCTGAGAATCTGAAAGTGCTCGTGCCAAGGTTTCGCCCTCTGAAAAATCCCAGTGGAGCTAATTAGTAAGATTGTATTACGCCTTAGTTTTCGCATTCCTCGAGGGAAAAATTGGCTCAGAATTTTAATGATGGGGAATTAAAATCTTCTTTATACCTTTGATGGTATTGATGGCAACGCAAATAGGGAAGAGAACCAAAAGCAAACATCTTTTCTACTCCTTAAATTTCCTATCCTAAACTAAAATTTTTCGATTAAAAATTATGCGAAAATTCTACCGACATTGGAAATGTTACAAAAACCATAGGAGGCTACTTAAGGTAGCTTGAGCAAAATATCATTTCACCCAGAAATCAATGAATCTCACCCTTCCAAAATTACCAAAATATCAGCCCCTTTCTTTCGGAGATTACTGAAACTACTTTCGGAGATTTTTGAAAAAAAATACCAGCTATTTTACATGGGAAGTGGTACCTGTATACACTCAAGATAGATGTTATTTTAAAAATGAGGAACTTATAACTCCTAAATTTCGTCTAAACACAAGGTAACAGTGTGTAGTTCGTATGTTTTCTTGACTATTTTTTAAAATAAATAATATTTTTACCGCTGTAATTTTTTCAAAATTGCAAAAATCCGTCCGTCGTGAAAAAGTTTTAAACATACCGCGCGAGAAAAATAAGTTAAATTAAAGACTTATGTAGATATTTTTATTTGGTTACTTAAAGTTTCAATGTATCAAATAATCTCATCGCACCATTTGATGCAACATTTAATTCATGCTTCCTTCAACTGCTGAAATCAAAATTTATGATTCGAATATGGTCTGCATTGTCACTTGGGAAATATCTCGCTTAAACTACCCTCAATGATTGGATAATAAATATAAGTACGAAAACTAAAGCTATTTTAGATGTATACCTAAATCTGAGTATCCCTAGATGGTACTTGATACCGATAATTACCATCGTAAAAATTAATAAATGAAAAGCGACCATTAGCTGGTACCTCCAGATTAGTCGTGTGGGTATACTCTCTAAATTTTACTTACAATCTGAAAAATTGAATCCGGAAAATTTAGAGAAGCATTAATGGATGGCAAGTTTCTCCACAAAAATCAATCAGTTAATCTCTTTAAGCAGAGTACATCTTAGTCTCTTCTTTGGGATTTTTGGGTAATTTGCAATAGCCTTATATTTGGTGTTAATTTTTGGATGCGTAAATATCAATATAAACACGAGAATGTGTTCACTATTGGCCAAGTTGAAATGAAATATTTACCCTATCAAGGTTGCCTATCGTCAGATTTTCGTGGATATGAGCTATAAAAGGAGAGAGCTTTTAGTGTGCAGTTAATAGAAATCACTAGTGCGTGTTACGTTTTCATAAATAACTTATCGCCTCCGCATGAATTTGCATAAATCGTTTTGTTAACACTATTTGGCGTTGTCGTATTTAAGGATTTCTCAGATTGCGGACTAAATAACCTCAGTAAATATAAGATGACTTATAATTGACCCAATACTTTTCGATCTTTCAGCATTTTTTCTTTTCCCCATTTCTGAGGTGTGTGCAACAATTTATTTTCTACGAAAGAATAAGTCTATATCCCAAACGAGAGAAAATTCACCGCTTCAGGAGAGAGTTCTCTAAGGCTCTAGGAAATGATAATATGTCGAGAGATAAAAACATTCCATTTTTAACGAGTCGCGCGAGAGACCACGTACCATGTAAATCCCTCCGACAAAAAGCTTGCAGCTCAAGGAAATAATGAAAATTTAGCAGTTTTTTCATTCTTTGTGAACGCACTTCATTAGTATATTCCCTGTCATTTACTGGCTATTTTTTATTGAATCGGAGTTTATAGCGTGAAATCCAGATCGCGTGCTGCCTGCAGAGTAACTGTAGCCTCCGGTGACAAGGCTCCTTTCTCTCAAAGAACGTTGCGCAAGCGTATTTAATATATAAAACGCGTGCGCCGCAAGAAAAATTGGATAACGAGTCTCGAGCCATATTCTTGTGTGATCTCTTTTTCCCTCTCGCTAGCGGTCGTTGAAAGTTCCGACCACTTCCGCCTCTACAGGTGGCTCTGCTGCTGCACCGCCGCCGCTGCTAGCCTGCTTGTCCACCTGGACGCTTGAAAAAAATATAATTCCAAGAGCCTCTCGGCTCTCACTCTCCGTGACCCGCGTTCTGAATCGCTTTCCAAGCGACTCTCCATCACTCAAGGAGGTTTCCTTCCAACCTCCTTGCTTCCTCAGACTCCTTACGGGTCGATCCGCTCATTTCGAGCGTGGAGAACTTTCGGAAGACGGACAGCGGATCCTCCGGGTCGGGACTCGGCAGGTAAACCGTGATCCGTTCTTTCGTCAGCCAGCTGTGTTCGGCTCTCTTGCGCGACCACTTTCATCCGTGTGAGAAGGCGTTTCGAAAGTTTTCTTCCCACCCGTCCTTGAGGCTCCCAAGACACACGAGAGCGAGAGGGGAGGGTAGGGCCCGAGAGGAGACGGCAAGAGGAGTAGTCATTCGAAGGAGAACCGTTGACGAGGGCGAAAGCAGCGAGATTACGAAGCCATCCTTGGGTCGCGCCTCGCGTTTGAAGGATAAATAGCCGAAATGGGTGAGTCCACATTGATGTATATTTGCGCAAATCAGGATCCGTGAGGTGAACCATTGGAGGCAGCCAGGTGTGTGACGAGTGAACTGTGCAAGTGGAGCTTGGGGTCGTCGCCATGGGAACACTACCGTTCACCCACGCAGTGCGAAATGTGTTCGTGAAGCCTTTTTAGGATGTAACGGCTTTTTATTTTTTACGTCGGTTGAGAGAAACAGCGAATTATGTCCATTTGATCCTAAAATATTCTTTCCCTTCCAATATAGTTTTCATTGTGTATGATATGCACAGTAATGTATCTCACCTTTTCCATTTCGAGTGAAAACGTTTTCTTGTTCGTTGGTGACTCATGAATGACCGATGAGGGACTTCCGACGAATTATTGGCGCCGGAATTCCTTAGTTTGGTGATCATCCAAGACAGTTTTATGCGTATTAGCGACTCACGATGCTTAAAAATCATTTTCCAATCCAGAACCCTTAATGTAGGGGTTAACAGTATGACACCACGGAGTTCAATTTCAGTTTTTATCTACCAAATAAACATAAAAATGGACGTTAAAACTTTTAGTACCCCTATCATTGAAACATATATTAGCAATGTAGCAATGGCAACAAGAAGCAGAAAATGTAATTTTGTCCCCTGTCGTCAAGAATATTTTAATTTTCCTGAATTGTTCTTTCACATGTCTGTTCGTAAGAGAAGTAAAGCTGTGACTTGATCAGCTGATGGATTAAATAGGGGCCAGTTTAAAACTCGGTTGGAGGTTTCATAACTTTTAGTAGCATGGGAACTACTGAAGGTACGATAAAGTTGAGCATTATGAAACAAACGTGACAGGAGTAGTTTGCTCAAGCAGCCTAAGTTGACTGGGTAGAAACGTTAGTGGCAACTGTTTTTATCATAACTATTTTGAGAAGAACGTTTTTTCAAGGTATTGAAAAAATAATCAGGAATGTGTTAATTTTACGTGAATCTTGCCCCACTACTGTAAAGAAAATAATCTGTTCCTTTCTCATTAAGTATTAGTGGTGTTGTTGTGAATTCCGTTCATTTTTTTAAGGGAACAACTCTGCCGTACTCACTTATATAGTGGAACAGGAGTTTATTTTGCGAGATTGTTGCACCACTATTTAACCTACCCGCAGTTGTGTTCAAACCTACTTACACTGTTCATTAAAAGTAGATTGCGAAAAAAACACAAACTTCTTTATAACTGTCAGAAATGTATTGTTTTTTTCAGCCTGGGCACTAATTCATCAATTAGGTACGACAGTGCCCTTTAAAGTTCTCTTAAGGAATGAGAGTGACCTCTAGATGATCAAAACCTGTCACCGCCCATTTTGTTTCTCGTACGTTCCATGTTGGACATTTGAAGATCGAGTTGACACCCTTGAAAATTTAATTTATTGTCGAGAATCTCCTCGCGTTTTATTTTCAATGGCACAATCTTCGTTTCTTCGTCGCTCCTCAGTCCAGTTGCGGGCAACAAACCGCGGTCCAAGCAGATTAGAACCGAGGAGTATCGGGAACACACCAACCCGCAGGCTTGAGGTGTTCGGCGGAGAGAAGATCTCCCATGACAGTAGTTCCGAAACTTTTTGGCCGTTTTCTTTCCCTCCGTGAAAGGTCCACGCCCACCTGGGAGAACCTGGCTTGAGTCGAAAGCGAGTCAGTCTTCCAGAGCAACAATGGCTCCTCCACTGTCCCGTGAAACTCTTTTCCTTTTCCTTCCCACTCTTCGCGGACTCCTCCTCCTCCCTACGACCCCGTTCTGGTGCCAGAGCACAAGCATTGTGCGGATTTATGGAAACGCTTTCATAATTGTTCAGTGCAAGATTTTATCGTATCCTGCGATTACTAGCTGAGATTGCGTAGGATATTTACCGTGGAGAATGGTTTCCAAGACCGGGTATCGAACCGTGGACCTCATGAATGCATTGAAAATTGCCTGAGGGATCATATATCGTTGACCACAAATAGAACGTGGGTTGAGTCGAAAGCGAGACAGTCTTCCAGAGCAACAATGGCTCCTCCACTGTCCCGCGAAACTCGTTTCCTTTTCCTTTCCACTCTTCGCGGACTCCTCCTCCTCCCTGCCCAACTTAGATAATTACTTAATTGTTCAATCAAGCAATTTTTTGTGTCATCAGTAATACTTCAGTTACTTTGTGCTTCTTAAAACTTTAAAATAAAATACGAATATGATCTCATTATTGCTAGAGAAAAATTATGAGGGTACTACCTTAAAAGAAGCATCCTCGTTGGTCCTAGTGGTGTACGACCTGCAATCTCTCTTACATTCTAAAAAAAAAATATCTTTGGAAATCGAAATCCTGAGTAGTGTTGTGATCTGCGCGTTTTCCATGTTACCCGAAGGTCACCTGAGCTTATCACGCGTTGTTATATTTTATAAGATCTCTCCTCCAAGGCATTGTCTTTCTTGAAGCTCGATCAAACCTTTTGAGTACCAATCTCGATGATCTGCCAAGTCCACGACTCGACTCCTTGTTCAGTAAAACCTCTGGCCTTTGCCAGCATGATCTTTAACGATGGTCCTGTAAGAATAGAGAAAACACTACGTATAAAACAGACGAAATACATTTATTTGAAATCTTCATTCAACAAAATCCTGCGTCTGATTTCTGAATGGCTTTACCCGTCAGATTCTGCTTAGGTTCAGCACAAAGTTACTTATTGCTCCAGAAATATGGGAAGTTAAGTCAAGAAGAAGATTAAATGCGTACGTAAGGAGTTCGGCATTGTTGATTGCTTAGAATGCAGTGAAATAGTATACTTAATAGAGCCGAAGTAGGAGTACGATTTGGGGAGGCTGATAAAATTTATGCTCCGAAAACAATGATGTTTCGTGAAAATGATTTGTCACAGAAGATAAAAAATTATTTCTGGTGTTTAAAATTTGCGGAAAATATGAGAGATAGCAAAAATATTGTTTTTTCGTTTATGTTGGGCCACTATGTTGAAGAAAAAAAATTATGTAAGAAGAAAATAGCAGAAAAATCTTTACTGACACTTGTTATGTTCCCCGCGGGAATTGTTTTTAATCACTCAAAATAAGCCTGTAGAGGCCTCTTCCACAAGATGCAAATGACTCCGCCTTTGCTAATGTATCTTTTTTGTGAGAGAAATAAAAATTGAGATGTGTTTTACCGTATTCTCACGTCTGTACCATTATTTCTGGGCCAAAATTATTTACAATCGGAACATGATTCGATTCGCATAAATACATTCCTGTGAGGATTTAGGCCATGGAATGCCCTTGAAGCTAATTTAGTGGGCATGCCGAAGATAATGGAAGGCTAACCTCCCCGTGATTTCTCGAGTTTCTACCGACCAATGAGAGTTTAGCGAAAAAGTGAAGAATTCGGTCCGTGTTTACTTTTGAATCCGTCCATAGCTAAGACCGTTACTCGCGTTTTTTTATTTCCGTTTATCCGGCGAGTGGAGTCTACGGGCCTGACATGTTAGGTATGAATCTGCCCGGGTTAGAGATAATGGGGAGTAACGGTGGTGCAATCGACTCGTCCGTAGGGCTGAACGGTGATAGAGTCATGTGATAATTACCGCCAATTCTGAGTTTTAACCGTAGCATTTGATATTTTCCTGGGAAAATTATTTAAAAGCGTAGAATACATGTAATGGTCATTTATGTATCTGAACCTACATCTTATAAATGGTCTAATATTTAATTTGCGTACCATTGAAGCATATGTGAAGTGGAGTTTAACCCTTTTTTTCATCGTGAGGGTAGATGAATATTCGCTTACTTTCCCACTAAGGTAGTTTGTGCTAGATTATTTCCAAGTCATAATAGAGACCATATTCGAATCTTACGCATTGATTTCAGCAGCTGTGGGAAGCATAAGGTAAATATTGAAATAATGGTGGTGCAATAATACATTTTTATTTGACTGAAATTCTCAGTAATTGAGTAAATACACTTATCTCAGTTTTTAACCTGACTCATTTTATTCGTGCGTTGCATTTAAACTCCTATACTACGGATGGTAGTTTTTTTATAGATGAGGAAAAATGCGAACTGCACTCTTAAATTTCTGACGAGATCTTGGCATTAGAAATGCCCTATTTTTAAATGACGCCTTTCTGGAGGGCATACGCGTCCCATATCTTATGGTAAACGGCTGGTAAATTTTTAAATAAATATCTTCTAAACTTACCCGGGAAGGGAGTGATATGTTTATATTTTTGGAAGAGTGAGGGACTTTTCCTTAAAAAAATGAGACCCAAGTCATTGATTTCTAGGTGAAATGGTATCTCCCTCAAACTACCGTAATGGCATGAGAAGGCTAGATTGCCTCTGTATTGGTACTCCCTGCTATATATTTTAATTGGAATGTTTATTCAAAACCTCACTCGTTTCTGCTTGAAGTCATTGACCTAACTCACATTTTATGATACAATGCATGCCCGGTACCAGAAACGATATAATCAAAATAGTTTTGAGACTTATGAGGCCAATATTTGGCATGCGTTTTTGCTCAATATGCATTTCAGAAACATTCGATAAATTTCTTGGTTCATAAAATGGTCTCATCACTTATTTTTCCTGATGGAATAGAGTGACTTACTCGTTCGGTTGGTTAAGAAACAAAGATGGCGGATGTGTAATGTACCGCTAAATGGTTAAATTACCAGGTGAAAGAGTTGCTTAGCGACGAATGAAGAGTTTGTATACTCATTCGGAATGTAGATCATGTGCATGAGATATTTCGTGCATAATGTCAAAGTACGAGGTCAAGGTGGTGAAATGTTCTCGGCCTGACATTGAAAGACTGTATTCTATAGTTCAGAATTAAAATTAGTATCCTACGCAGTCTTCTATTATATAAATACCTTTGTTTCGACGTTTCTCCAATGAATAGATTCCATCCTTGAGGGAGGATTCTGGATGACTAGGCAAATACCAGTCGGTGCACCATATCGGTTGGATTCTCTTTGAAACGGTCTGGAAAATGTTGCGAAATCCGTTTTTGCTATGGTTTTGATCAGCATTTAAAAAACGTGGCACCCGACTCGCAATATTTTTCTCGTATGAAATTCTTCAAGTTAAAGTGATCCGCACTCTTTCTTTTGAAACGCCTTTAAGTTTCTATCGGTCGGGTACAAAACTTCACTTTTTTGATATTTTCATCCGAGCTTTGGATTTTTTGCCGTCATTCATCTGAGTCATATTCAAGAAATATGTGACCACGTTAACAATCCGCCAATCTTTCCCTAACTGTTCAAAAGATAAGGAAGAGAGGCTTTACAATACGCTCCCAAATTCGGATGAGTTTACATTGGCGATAATCTGTCCAAAATGAAGAACTTTACGAGGGAACGATTTTGCAGTTTATACATTTCATCGAGGCACACAACATGTTTATGTTCAAATATCGCAGAGAGAAAAATAATTATTTGATCGACTATAAAATTAACAAACATTCTTGTTTCACGTGATGGGCTACGAAATAGATGATTCCTGAAACCAGGATTTGGTAATGAACACCATAACTTAGTGGCACAAAGAAATATCGACACCATAACTAGACAATTGCGCAACCACCCCTGAAATTTCATATGAAAAAAATACCTTGATAGTCGAGAGTGTATGTAATTTCTACTGGTAACTTACTTCAAATGAAAGTCGCCGTAATTTACCCATTTTCAGCTTTCAAGCATTGTCGTATTTCGCGCCATTGTGTGGGCCTCCGGCCCTGGGACAAAGAAGATTTCAGATCTCAACTTGAGATGAGCGGTACCTGCAACTGGCGGAAGCTATCCGTGGTTCCGAGGTCACAGGAGGTGCGAAGAAGGAGGGGCGTGTTCATTGAGTCCAGTGGGCGATACGTTGAAGATTACGGAAAAGATAGCGTGTTGATAATAGGCGGATGAACTACACCGGAAGAATTCTCATCCACGGTGAACATAAAATTTAAGGCAATGACCCGTTAACGAGAAAGTTAAAGGTGATAATCAAGTATTTCATCATCATTTCATGGTAATTAAAAATTACCCACATAGTTCAGTTTGATGTAGTGGCTAGAATAGACGATTCCCATTGAATGGCTCCAGGTTTGATCCCTGGCTGTTGAGGAGAATTTTCTTTAGAATACATCTACTTTAGTGATATGCGTGGAATGGCTTTAGTTGTACTCCACCCGTCGGATGTGACGTTCAACATTGCACCCGTTGGTGCCTTTCGTTAAGTGTAGGCTGATGCTTCTAGGCAGGTTTCTCTCCATGATTTCTACTTTTCTCTAACTGTCCTCCCCTTGTCAACCCGTTAACAGCTAATATTCCGAACGTCGAATTTGACGTTAAACTGTTGACCCTTTGGCGTCATTCTTCCTAAGTCTCTCTCTTCCATGCCCCTTGCAATCGTTCCTTTGTCAACCGACAAACCTATCCAAAATGGCGCCATGTCCTCAGTTACGGGTCGCCAGCCGAATTAACCACCCAATCATCCAGAAGCTGAATGAAACTTCGCATGTTTTAGATGTTTTCATCTGAGCTTTTGATTTTTTGCCATCATTCATCTGAATCATCTTCATTGAATATAGGTCCACGTTTACAATCCGCCAATCTTTCCCTAACTGTTCAGAAGAGAAAAGAGAGAGAGGGAGACACTTTACGATACGCTCCCAAATTCGGATGATTTTCCACTTGGCGATAATCTGTCCAAAACAAAAAACTTAATTTACGATTATGCAGTTTTTCATTTCAGCGAAACACAGAACATGTTTATGTTAAAATATCAAAGAGAGAAAAATAATGTACTTATTGCTGTACTTGTATCTCCGTAAAGGATGAATCATGGATAAAACTGTATTGTTTTGACCCCACATTGTTTATCTAGAACTGACAGAAGCTTTAAAATAAGATAGACAGGTTACCGAACTGATTCGTACGACATTCTTCATTCAGTGCATACAGTACCTTCATTCAGCGCTCCATTAGTGACTATATCCAAAAGAGGGAGGGGCATGTCGACATTTCCATCGTAATACAATTCACATTTGTCCTTCCCTTGTACCTATTCCCTCCCCTTTACATGACCGGTGCCCTAACACACTCTGCCACACACCCTAGTGGCACCTGATATTTTCTAGATTTAGACCCTAAATGTGATGTTTTCTTCGACCATGTGGACGACGACTCCCTGGCGACACTGTTTGCTAAGTCAAGGGCGTAATTGGGGAGGCTATGGGCCGATGAATGAATTTAAATAAAAGGGAGAGTAGGGAATGCTTTGAGGATGACAGACACTTCGAATGTGTGCCCAGTGAGATCATGGAAGAGCGTGTTGACGGACAAGACCTTGAGTATTTGGAGAAAAATTAATTCGTTCATCTTCTCCTACGTCGTAGTCGTCCTATACGTTTCTGATGGTTGCATTTTTTGGTGACTGGGGGATGATAATGATATATTATATTATATGGAATAAGTGAATCTGCACCTACCCACGACATAGTATGTGCACCTGAGTGTAGCGAATGTTTCAAAAGGAAAGAGTGTTTCCCCCCGGAAGGTCAATAGCCGAATTTGAATGTAATTGGATTTGTCCTTCGCACTGTCCAAGACCTCCGTGTCAACTCGATGTTCTCTACGACGGAATTTCTCAGTCACTAAACTACGGACCCTATCATCCCATTGATATTTTTTTGTTGGATAAACCTTTGATTATAACTATCTCTTTAGTCTTCTGAGAGGGAGCTGACAGCTGGTCATCAACCTCATTTAGTGTATGTCGGTAATTGACATGAAATTTCAAGGAAATTAGAAAGAGTAACGAAAAACTCTTGAGCCGTCCTAAGCTTTTAAGACTTTTACAGGGTCTGCGGCTATGCATTCCATCTGAAGAACAGTGCGATGCACTCGAAGAACATTCCGTATGGCATTGCCATACTGAACTAGCCTTACAATCCAGCACTCCAGCAAGAATCTGAACACTAGGAAAAACACCCTGTTGCCGCGAGATTGAGAGTATGTTTTACGAATAATGGCTTAAAGGTTTGTGAATTTTTATCGGTAGAATAAAATACGAGAAACTTGGCTTTAATATGTGGATGTTAACAATAATAAGCGGTGCTCCTTAAATAAAAGCTATTAACACCCAATAGGTCGTTATATTTGGAGTAAGGATATGTATTTTTGTTTTCTTTTCACATAGAAATCATCGCCAGAGAAATATGCGTAATGAAGCATTACTTTTATCCGGTGCACAGAAACTTACGGGGCAGAGTGCCAACTTGAGGTGAGCTAATCCACTGTTAGCGGATAGTTTGGCAGAAGATTGGGATTTATCGACGGGTGAAGAGAAATCTGGCATTGGAATTAAAGAATCATCAACCGATGGCACAAAAAAACGAATGACTGCGATCGTCGAATCGACATCGAATAAGCGTAATTTTTCTCTCATAGTTAGCGCTCTCCTCTCACTACCCTGGCAAATTTCGGAATGCTTCATTCCCAGAGCTCTGGGGCGTAATTTTCTTCCGATGGGACTTGAATGCATATCTTCGGTTTGAAAAGACGATGCAAAAGCCACTATGCCGCCGGATCGTCTGTAACTAATAAAAGTGAGTAACACGTGATGCGGGTCAAAGATTATGTGGAAAACATCATGGTCACTTTCGCACTTCGATTCACACACTTCCGTGTTTTTATTCGATTCGATGCGTTCGAATGAACGCGAGCTTCGTCAAGCTTTTGCGATCATTTATCCTTGACAGCTCACATTATTCCTCCGTCTCGGACTTGTAATTCCGTTTTCACGTCGGTCTTATCGCCATTGTGAAGGCTCGCCTCTGATTTATATCTTTCCTACGACCGATATGACCGATTTAAAAGTAAATTCCAATTATTCCTTAATGCAAACGTATTTTCATTGACCAAAGTAAAATACCTCTCTTTTGACAAACATAAAAATTGCATTAATAGAGGTCTTAGATCTCGCCAAGCATGACGAAACACGGCATAAACATCGCAGATTGGACGCTCGATGAGCGAGGAGTATGTGATTATTTGATCGATGAAAACATTCGCTGACCCTCATTTACACCAACGAACTTCCGTTATTTATTAATCTTCTCAATAACAATGAAACCCACATTCCTCCCCTGGACTATGAATTAATGTAAGCTTAAGTCCAGACTAACGCTTCGTCTCCGGTGTTATGGACGAAACGATGTTTTTTATCGAGAATATTGTCCGACAAAAACAGACATGTTTACAAAAGAACGCTCTCTACGATTATTGCTTATCATTAATAGGCGAGGAAAGGAATCTGGTTGGAGATATTCGGTGGAGGCGGCAAAGTTGGCTGAAGGACGTATGGAGGAGTAATGCCAGACTGAGAATGGCAATAGAGGAGAATGTGTTGGCTAAGGGTCGATGAGGGCGAAATAGAAGGAAAAAAGAAAGACCAGATGAAGGGAAACAAAATTTAATCATTTATTAGAGATTGAATACGAGAAAATACTTAGTTGTATGAAGAAATCTCTCTCTGGTCAAGGGGAAATCATAGGCAATATTATTCATGGGCCCACTATTTATTTGGTAGAATAACTGCTATGATTATTAGGGTCAAGGGAGAAAAGTATGAGTGGAAAGAGGCTATTGTACTTCCTTAACTCTAAGGGAAAGTACCGAATTGTATCTGATATCATGTCTGATATGACGGAGGGAGTATTAAACTTAAGGTCTCCTCCGTGTGACACGAAGTTACTGGTAGGAAAAATACAGCTCGCCGACTCAGGCTTAGAGCCAAAAAAATCTATTGCCATTAATTTAGTAAAATACGTGTATTGGTTATACTGCTGCAGGGTACTCCCTATTACACATCTCTCCCTTCTTAGCAAGGGTAGTTTGGCGTGAGCAGCGGGTTGCAAGCAGGCCACAAACCTGCTTTCTCGTCTCACTTCCGCGACGGAAAACTCCTTAAAAGAGTAACCACACTTTCCTTTGGTTTCTTTGAACAGGGCATTTCCTCACTCGGAGATGAAATCGGTGAGAATTGCTTTCATGGACATGGAGGACGTGTAATGTTTACCGTCGTTGTATCATGTTTTTTGACCCCTCAGGGCTCTTAGAGACATTAATCGTCATTGGTCGTTCAATCCAAAGATTGGTTGACTGCAGCCCTCCACCCTTCTTCCCTATCTAATGCTAGTTCCCGCACTTCCTGGTAGCTATGTACTTTCCTCATTATTTGGCCCATGAATTTATTCCTGGGTCTTCCTCTGGGGACTTTTCCATCTATTTTACCTTCAATTATGTTCTTCACAAACCCTTTGTCTCAGAGTGTGTTTAATCCATCTGGTTCTTTTTTTCTGTGTGGTATTCCATTAAATGGTCCTTTCCTCTTCTACTCTTCTGTACACTTCATCACTTCTTATTTTGTCCGTCCATTTTATTTCAGCATCCTCCTCCATCCACCACCAGGTTTCTAGTCTTTTCTGGTCAGCTTTTCCATGGTCCATGTTTTTGATCCATAGGTCGAACCTGGCAAAGTTAGAAAGAGCAAGTGCAGTACATTCTTTGTTGCTCCCTAGAAATCTGAAAGAGGATTCTTAGTTTTATTATGGGCATATTTTTAGTTTCAGCTAATTGCATATTGTAAACAGCCAAGGGTCCTTATTTAACAATCAAAGAGAGAACACCTGGAAAATGTTTTTTTTTCAAATACGCGACTGAGTCAAGAGAACCATTAAGAAAGTCGTAAGAAGAGTAAAAGTAAGATTGACTCTGCGTGGTGTGAAATTTGAGCGCATGATGAGAGTTGGAAAATGTTAAGTTTTGCTAGTTTCAACTTCCGTCCCTTCCCTTCTCTCAGGGGAGCAAAATGAAACCCTAATTCTACGGAAGTACGCCTCATCAATCCTACCTTTTTTCTGCCAGTTTCTTTTTCCTATACGCTTCCTTACCTTTCCATAGCTGGTGTGACATAACATCCTTTGCCGTATGCTCTGGCGGTGGCTCCCAGAGACAGTGGTTAGAAGTGATGAATTGTTTTGTTCGCTTGGAAGGGGGCAATGACCTCAAATAACTGAATGTATCATTCTGAAGTACTTAGGAACACACATTCATAGCCAGGGGGGAGGGGATCATCTTTCCTCCCTGGACGAGATATTTCATACCAAATTTGCCATACGGAGCCAGATAGGTTGATATCCTACCCATCCCCTCCTTTCCCTCCTCCCCCCCCCCCAATGGTAGAAATCTATAGCTACGAATGAATGTCCTGTCCTCCCCTCCCTCTGTAACATAAATTATTGACTACGCCCATGAATATAGGTATATATTCATCGAAACAAGCGTTTATACCAATGGAAAATATATAACAAAGACCCACTTTCCAACGCGTTCGCAGCAAAATGTCATGTATTTTCCTTTGTGCCAATGATGCTTCCACGCCCATCGACGCCGCTGATCGTCTGCCGCTGCCACCAGTGTTCACCAGATGGCACGTAAGCCGCGCGCATTTCAACGCGTCCTCCCTCTCTGGCATCTCTACTATTTATTTCCGTCGCGTGGTTTGCAGTTGTGTGTGCTCTCCGTCTTACCGACGCTCGACCTCGGCGTCAATAAACTCAGGCGACAAACGGAACTGAGCAAGCGGAACTACACGAGAAGAATGCAGATCATTATAACGCATCGTTGTGACTATTCTTTGAGCACACGCGTTATTTGAAAACAAAACTCCCATTATCCTCCGCTTATAGAAGGAATATATCAATCGAAATAAAATACTTACACTGTGAAAGCTTGTGGACCAATCATGGACGGTTAGGATTGCGTGAGGCTCACTTCGCATCCATCGGCTCTTAATGTGACAGGGATGTCAGGAAATGAATAAAGGCCTGGTTTGCACGATACATTTCCCCGTACAGCTTCATGTACGAATGCATGAACCAAATAGAACAGGTTCTATTTTCCTGCTCATGCATTTGTACAAGTATGGTGCATTTTCGCGTTCATTCACGCGTTCATGCATTCACACATTAACTCGTTCGGGTTAAAGTATCGTTTGACCAAGGCTTAAACCTCGTCATAGGACGGTATATTCGCAGTCACACAGTTTGAAAAGCGGACTCTTGTGATTTTAAATAATATCGCCTACCAGACAGGAAAAGACTTAATTTATTAATATAGCCTAGGATGAAACTTGATGCCAAGTCCCCCAATGAAGCTGAGCAATTAATGTATATGAAACCTTAGCATCATTTGCATATAACTGGTTTAGGGATGTAAATCTTAACATTCCTAAACCATTCCGTGAGGAGTAATTATAGGTGAAGAGATTCTCCATTGAGAATTATGTTTTCTCGGGAACCCAAATGTTGAAATCTCATACGAAATAGAGATGAGGTGTTTGGGCAAATCTCCACGTTGAGAAGAAGGCGTCGTGAGTCATCACTAATGGAAAGGCAGTTACTTCGCCTTATTGTGGATTCATTTAAATTAGAGGTAATTTTATCAGGGATGTCTTCATTAGCGCTAAAAATAAACCTATATTTTCTCGTACTTGGAGGAAATATTATGCGGGGTTCTGCCCTATGAAAATTCTTTCTTCACTTCGTCGACTGCCTAACATATCTGATGCGAAATGTTAATATACTGTCCTCATTATGATTCAATCTTTCTAAGAAGCGTTTTTTTAGTCTAATGATACTTGAGTTTCCAGAATTATTACTATTCTTGGATGATAAGCATCGAGTTGAGAGTAGTGTTTTACGTAAATGTCATACATTTTTGACGCACAAATTTCTTTTCATTTATCCCAACATAAACTTTAAAACATATTTTGAGCTTGGATCTTGTCGCTGTGACGCAAGTGCCAGCAGCCGCCTCGTTTCTCAGCCTTCGTTTTTCCCTGCGATAAACTTACCCTCTGGCGCAGAAGAAAGAGAATCCCTCGACTCCAGCGCACAGTCCCACGAAACGTTGTCTCCTCTCTCTCTCTCGAAGTCAGTCGCCGTAGAGAAAGGTTAAAAGAAGGGGACGTTGTTGGCAGGCGAAGGCATATATCTCGCCTTTCACCCGAAAGCCTACTCGGCGAGGAATACCACCCCCGTTCAATTAATTCACGTGAAATTTCTCTTTTTCAATTTCACTCTACCGCCGCATGAATATTTTTTTTCGCGAACCCCTACGCATCTCTCGCGCGGGTGGTGTTTAGCCATTGGTCGGGAGGATTTCCAACGGGGATTTAAAAAAAAAACTTGACTCGTGGGAAAGACCTGCAGGTGTAACCTTTCAAACTGTCTTCGTCGCCTTTCTCAATCGAAAGGGGGGGCTTTGGAAACCTCTTCTCGGGCAATTCTCAAGAAGTCCATTCGAACGATATACTCATCAGCATTATGTTAGCATACAATCCTAAGATTGATTGACCAAAGCCCTACAATCTTCCCTCATCCTCAGATTTTAAGTCTTAGCATTGATGTACACCAGCCCTGCATTCTTCTTTCCTCAAGGCAATTTCTCTTAAATTCGGTTAATTCCACTTTCGTACGTTCCTCTTTATTTGGTATGGGTACTTATCTCTTGATCGCCCCCCAGGCGTATTCTCTTCCGATTTTCCTTAAAATATTTTCCGAATTCGTCGTGCCGTATGACATGCTCAACGCACCTGGTTCTTTTCCATCGAATTACATTAGTAAAGGCCCCATCCTCTTTCGCCCTTCGTTTTTTATTTTATACGTCCATGTGATCTTCACCGTCCATTTCCAACATCAGATCTTGAAGCCTTCCATTGCTTTCTGGTCAGCCTCTCTTTCAAATTTCTGGACCTTAGACACCAAATTCATACAGATGTTCTTGTCTCAAACTATCTTGTGTGAACAGAGTGATGATTTCTTCGTCATGTATACCCCCTTGGCGAGTTTTTCTGCGGCTGATGTTCGATTCACTTCTTCTATCCCCACTCTTACCCGACCCATACTGATCACTTCATGCACTTATGGCTGGTCAGTATCATATTCCGTTTTACCTGGCTAACTTTTCATCTCTCGGTCCTCCTCCGGGGCCTTACCGTTTCCTTAACCGAACGCGTTTCAATGCCATGTAAAGATGGAATCAGCCTCTGTCGGTATCAGTTAGTTACCTCACACAATATTTGCACTCTTTAGAATCCCTCATTATTTCAGTATGGGCTGTAAATGAATGCTAAAAATAGCGGCTCTGAAGCTCAATAAAAATATACGGGCTATTGCTCCTTATACAATAGGCTCTCAGCCCTCCGAAAATCAGGCCGACACGTCCGTGAATCAATCACTTTTATAGTATCTTGAATGTGATATCTGTAAGTGGTATGTAAAACGTTGGTATTCTCCTTACTTATGTATTTGGAAGGGAATAAGACCTTTGGCGTGATCATGAGATACCGAAAAGATGATTGAGACAATCAGTAACCATAGACAATCTTGATTTCCAAAGAGACCAAACAAAGGAAGGGAGATACCTTAGGCCAGTGTAACGTCATAAACGCCATGTTTTCGTCATGATCAACAGTCTAAGACACCATTTATTTTTCTAAACTGTACTTATAGCATTGATGATAGGTCGTTTTTCATGTGTTGCCGGTATAAACCCGTTAATAGGGTAATTGTCGCAATTTCTGGTAATAATATTTCCGAAAGTCATCTGTAACCGAAATATCATGCGGACCTTCCGATGTTGTAGTTGAGGGCTAGTTATTAAATACCAACCTACTATAGGTATGAATTTTCTCCCCAAAACCGTTGCCGTGAAAGGGCTGCCCAAAAATGTACATGCGCTGTTACAAATCTAATAAAGCTATATTCGATTTATCGTTAGACATGCGGGTGAGTGAAATGCGTCCAATGATGGAAGATCGTTGAAAGTCTGAAAAAATTGATGTTATTGATGCATGAAATATGATTGCGCATTGACTTTTTCATAGTCTTTGGTTGGTTGGTGTTTGCGGATAACGAATTTGATCGTATCACATACATTTTGGCAGACCCTTGTCCGATGGTGTCTGGGAAAAGGCTCCGGTATTGCAGAAGCGAGAAAGATGTATTTTTCATTTGAGAAATAAGTCGTCATTGGTTTTGAAAAAGGAATATAAGCCTCATGAGAGGGCGATGTAGTGTACGTATCTTCTTGATTTAAGGTCGTGCGGGGCACCATAAAGAATGAGTAATTGATGCAAGGGATACGTAAGTGATCTAGGTCTTTAGAGACATTTCCCTCCACGCTCTGAATACCGCAAGAAATAGATATGGGCCCCGCACGGATGAAAGATGCAATTAGTATCAAGGACAATAAGGTGTAGCATTTTCTGATAAAATTATCCTCGCGTGGTAGCGATTTTTTTTTCATCTCGTAGCTTTTTCCACGAAAATCTCGCATGTCAATTAAAGGGTGAAATATTAATGAAAAGCGATTCGCCATACGGTGGAGAATTTTGTATTTTAATTTTACCTTCTATAAAAGGCATTCTCAGCTGCTGTCATTCAAAGGCATCATTTTTTTTTGTCCCCTGATATCCTAGCCGAGTTTTGAAGCGGTAAATGGAAGCAGGGAAGTATAGTTGATTGCGTCCTCGCAGGGGTTACTCCGATCCTTTTAATATTTGGAACCATTTGCTCATTCCGAAACTGAAGGATTTTTAATTAAACTGAAGAACTATTGTATTAGATGGATAGGCACTTTGTGGAAAATGGTCACTAATGAGCATAGAAATAACCACTCATTCCTTCACCCATCATATAAATTCAACAAAGTTGAAATGCAAACTGTGGGTATTCCCCCTGTCCTTGCCTTTATTTCATGTAAAAGGATTGATGATACTGAGTGAGGTACTTTCTTCTCATCCTAAACACCCGATACTAAACCTTACGCACCAAGATTTTCCACTGCGATCCCTACTTGGGTGTTCTGTAAAGGGAGTCTAACATAATCCATCTGTCAAATGGGATATTAATCTGAGGACCCTTTGGTGCCTGTTGTTAAGAGTAGGCTGATACAGACAACGTTTTTCTACCAATCCTTCCTCCATCCCACAAAAAATCTTTCCCATACCAACCTACTCTCATGTCCTTCACGGCAGGAATTACCTCTGCTGCACGTTGCTTCACCAAATTAACCAATCCCTACTCAGGTCCAAAGTTGAGAAAACTTTTTTCATTCCAAAGTAATCACACCCCTCCCAACCTACCCCCTTATTATTTATAAAGCAAATGGCCTTGGTTGTTGGCTGCCTCCCTGAAAAACCTACCATTTCTCATGAATAATTCAACTTCTGTATGCCAAAACTTGATTAATCATTCACAGATTCTACCATTTCCAAAAAACAGAGTTGGATTACATTAGGTGAGCTTGTTAAGTAGCTGAGCTTCTAATTATTATTTTTTCAAATGGAACTTAAAGGCATACATTTAATGTATAACAAATTGGTCCTTAGGCTGCTACAATTGGTCCCTCTGGCACCTCCCAAGGCCAAATTAGGTTTCTCCTTCATGGCCCTAGAGGGAAATGACCTGGTTTCTCATGTCCATAGAAAATATAGGGATAGCAATAGTTTATCATCCTGTTAAATTGAAAATTGGATTTTTTTACTCATTAAATCATTTCTTTAATCATAAAATGGCTCCTCATAATTGATGACAAAATTGGCAGACACTGTTACAGAGAATATAGTTTTAATAAAACGATGCTTACTTGTATTATAACAGCTGGATGGTATTTTTTCTTTTCTTGGCTGCACTTAAATGTGGACTTTTCCATGGGTTGCAGATTCTCAATACATAGTTTCAATAATGTGGTACCGATTGGAGTTCTCATTTTATCCATTAATTCAAATGAATTACTTTCATCAACTCTACAGTTACATGATTCAATGAAGTAATTGTTAATGAACCTGAAGCAGTTGTAACACCTGACATGACATGTCAACTGGAGTCAGTATTAAATGAAATCCTAAAATTACTGACAAATTGGAGAGAAGTGTCCTGTAGACTACATCTACATAATACCCCGCAAGCCGCCTCAAAAGGCGTGTGGTGTGTTAGGACACCAGCCATCAACAAAATAAAATAAAAGTTCCGCCTAGCATTTATTAAAGTCCCTTATTGTTCGGGGGAAAAACGAATTCCCAAACCTATCCGTTCGGCAAAATATCTCTCTTAATTTATCGAATCTCTCGGACCTGGAAATATAATGTGGTTCTAATATGATGTTCTCCGTGTCGCTCTGAAAGATATCCATTCTCAATTGCTCAAGCAATCTAAGCCTAGCGCGTAGCCTCCGAGTCTCTAGTGGCTCCCACCCTAAATCATTCAAAATCTGTGTAATGCTTTCTGTATGACCGTATCAGTTTTTGACGAATCGCGCAGCTTTCCTTTGTATTTTATTAAGTTCATGGACTAGGTCTTTCTCCGCTGGATCCCATATGCTCGCTGCATATTCAAGGTGTGGCCGGACGAGTGCGAAATAGCACCTCTCTTTCACTTTATCATCCGACTATTGAGAATACATTTTAGTTAGGATAAATTTGTAGAGCAATACTATGCTCAGTGATTTATCTGGGGTCATTACAATGTACACAATTTCTTGAAAGCTATAGCTCACACTCTTGATAAACAATAAAAAAATATTAGCATAATTACTAATTGTAATACTGTTCATCCAATTAATCTCAAACTATTTCTTTTCAGCTAAACTCATTATTCCTATGTTGGCGGCTTTGGGGCTGGTAAGTATTCCTATATATCATATGCCATATCACTCTAGTTACTTTACTTAGAAGAGTCTAATAAAAAGAGCATTATCAATTATTACAGGTGTTATTATGCTCTGAAACAATTGCCGCTGTAAGTGATGGAATGATGAGGAAATCGATTGTGTTCGATAAAGCCACACCAGATGTCTTCTATTGCCCACAGCAGAAACCTACCAGGTTAGGGAATGGAAAAGGGAAAGGAGGGCAAGGAATGCTTGTGAAGGTGAGTTACCAATAAGACCTCCAAATGGATCTCCGTTGCATTAAACAGGCCCAAAGCCTTCAGATTACATTCCCTCCAGGCAAAAATTTGAATGAGCATCTTTCTCATTTGATATCCCAAAAGTGAATGGTATGAGACCTTTTCTCAAAGATGTGGGAAAGTTTTTTTACCTTAACCTGTTTCTGGTTTCCTCAAAATGTGAGGTGCACCATAAGAGCTTTATTCCTGTGCATTTTTGAAGATGCATTAATTACACTGCAGGGTATTTCTTGTTTAAAAAATGGTGAACTTAATGATATCACAATATTCCTTTCAGGCAAGGCCTTTGTCTAAGCTGTGTGAGTTTGATGGTAAATTACCTCTGCCAGCTGATTATAAGAGCGACTGCTACAAAGACATTGATGAGACAGATTTCGCTTGCAAAGAGAAGAAGAGGATTATGGTGAGAAACTAACCTTACATGGATTGCTAGACAGTGTGCATTCAGATATAACTTTATTAGGGAGAGATATGTAGTTTCATACAGGCTATCCTAATAGGTAAGGGGGCTGGCCCCCACCAGAGGTACCATCATGTAGGGGGCAGCACAGTGATTTTCTTCCCCCAAAGATAGAACAATGTTAAAGAATTGTTGCCTGTCAGTATTTAATATGCTAATGATTGTTTATTTCAATGGAAATGTCAAGAACTAAGAATTATAATTTTATCCCCAAAAGAATTATAATCAGAATGGAATGCCTATACATGAGGCCTTCCGACAGTTAAGTTCATATTTAAAGACGCAACATAGACCAACCTTAGGAGAATTTGTAGTTTAACTTTGGCACCATGATAGTACAAGTCTCATAAATGTTTTAACAATCATTTGAGATAATTGGTAATAAAGCCGTATCAAAGCTCAAGGCAGGGTTGGGTCAGTAGAATATTCTGTGTAGAAAATGCGTGATCTACGTGTATATTCTACCGTAGAATATGTAATGTAGAATATTGCTAATAGTTACATATTCTACGCATAGAAAATTAATTTTACGTATACTGCTAAAGAAGTGATTACGATTATTGGAAAATCTTATTTTAACAATATACTAATACATTTTAATAATTAAACCTATATTTAGTGCATTTTCAACTTAAATTGCCTATTTCAAGCCTACCATTGCTAGGCCTGCCAGGAAATCAATAACTATCCAAGACTGAACTGTCTAAATGCCAAATTATCCACGAGTCAAAGCAATATTTTATAGATTGATTGGTGCAGGCCTGAGTCATTTGTAGATTTCATTTCATTTCACTTCATATCATTTTTTAAATTTTCTATGGCCACTACTTACAATTAGTTAAATATGCAGTAGGCAAGATTAAGGATTATATTAACTGGTATTTTAATAGTAGTGAAATTATGTCCATTGCCACTAAGAGAAACATTAAAGGAAGTATATTACTGCACCTATATCAAGGCCAAGAGAAAGTTACCATCAAAAAACAACTGAAGAGCTGTATGTTTACTTGTTGTTCCAGGGCTAACTGCTCTCTTTATTGCTGGTTAGTTCTCTTTCAGACAGAGGAAGGTTTCTCTATGTTTTAAAACTACAATTATGATGTATTTTTGGGAGTTATACAGAATGAGTACAACATAATGCAATTAGAAAACGCTAAGAATTAGAATACAATAAAGCCACATGGAGAAATGATTAGTCTCCAAGTTGTAAGATTAAAACAATAAAACTATAATTTTTGGTCGTATTGAGTCTCATCTTTTACAAGTTGGCATTTAGTATTGTTTTATAGTATTAAATTTGGAGATGTGGTATAGGACAGTGTAGGCCTACTTAGTTTTTAATGCCTATCTTGAGTTATGTGGGATTGATAGATATTCAGCTGGAAACACTAGGGCCATGCATATATAAAGTTCCTTGAGTAGGCGTAAATGTTTTTGTTTCTAATTCTATGAACATATATGATTGACACTCACCCCCTTTTGAGGTCTAGGCCTACCTATCTAAACTTTCATCTAAATTCACAAAATAAAAGCTGTGTTTTTGAGCATATTGTTAAATATCAGCTACTGGTAGTGGAACAATAATGAAAAATACTGTAAGTAGGGATAACATACACTCCCCTAATCAGTTAAAAGAATTTACTGTTTATTAATGTTTTTATTTTCCAATGGCTAATATTTATCAGACTTGACATCTTTAAGTTTAAGTGTATGGTAGACATGTAGCAACATTTTAGATCTTTCAAATGTAAGCGTGTTCCATAATGGGCAGTGTACATATGACCAATTGCTAAACACTCTTTCAAGTTGTGCAGAAGATGCAGGGACATTAAGTAATTTATTTGCAAGATTGCTTAAACCTGGATGCTTGCATTTAACAAGCTCCCAAAAGGTTGATGGACTTTTGAAGCCCTTGTTTTTCAGCACACGAAAAACACTGTCTTCGCTATCACTGATGAATTTTGCTAGGTCTTCCAACCCATCTCCATCAAGTTGGTGGAGCAGGAACTCTTCCACCTATGACAAGTACACGAGTTTTATTACTGTGAATTTCATTCTGCTCAGGTTTGAGATATTAAAAATCGTCCTCTAACAATTTCCTAGAAAAATATACTATTTTATAACCTTACATACCTCATCACGCTGTTCTGTACTCAATCTCTTCCCTCGATATGTCGGGTGCAAAAAGGTTGCAGTTAAGCCATGTATTGTGACAGCATAGTCTCGCCTTTTTTCAACTTTTTCTTCAAGTTCAGGATATCCATCTGGCAATTTCAATTGAAACCACTCCTCTGCTGCATCAGCAATACTGAACTTCGTCTGTTGACACTTGTTTATTAGAATCCATACTGACTCAAATAACTTGATCCCATCATCAACTTCTTTCATGAAGTTTTCATCAAATATTAACTTTAGAGCTGTTTGTTCAATTTTTATCCCTTGGCCTACTACTTTCTTCATTGCTGCTAGGTTATTCTTGAGGCAAAGAAAGGCATCTCTATTGCTACACCAACGCGTTTCACAATCCAGTGATATGCGGTGGCCACCAAATGCAAGAAGACGGATTTCTTGATCAGCTGAAGTAAAAGCTTTCAACACAGTATGTACCCTTGATGCCACCTCAGCTGAGACAAGTTCTTTGGCCAGAAGATTAGCTGTGTGGGAATTACCTGTAACATGCCATAGGTCAATTATTTTTCCCATTTTTATCATGTTAGCAGCATTGTCTGAGCATACAGCATGAAGCTTTGAATTGTACATATCTCTTGCATCAACCATTGCTTGTGAAACTATGTCTTCAAGGGCATCTCCAGTTTCCCTCTCGCCAGAAAGATCCCATGCATTAAGGAAACCCACCTCACCTGCTGCATTGTGTATCATTGCAGCTACATTTTTGGTGTTAGCTGCCTCATTCTACCACCCATCAATCAGGAGTAGAGAATGTGAACAAAAATTTAGTGATGTGCTGCACCCTTCATACCCTTTGTCGAGAATAGTCGTTGCAAGATTTTTTTGCACTGGAGGCCCGTATGAAGGTCATAAGGTCTTAACAAAGTTTTTAAAGTGATTTGAGTCCACAATGCTGAAAGGTATGTTGCAACCAAAAATAAATTTTCCTAGTGCACGGTTGGCAACTTCATTCTCCGCCTGCGTCATTTGATCAAAAAAGGTAATTTTTCCCGTATTAATATGCAATGTTAAAGCCATTTCTTTGGGCTTCTCGTATTCAAAATCCCTGTAGACAGTTGAATGTCCTAAGTCATGCTGAACATTATTATCACTACTACCAGTGTCATCATTGCTGATAGTTAATTTCTCATCACTGGTACTAGCAAAATTCAAAGATGACGAATTAATTGATGATGCTGATGAATCTGGCCTTTCAGACAAAGTAACATTTTCAGTTTCACTAGCAGTAGGAAGGGTGAGGTTATCTACAACTTCTTTTTCATTGATATCAGTAACTGTATATCTTCTTTTGGGGGTAGAGGTGACTCTAGATTGGCTCAAGGGCAATGGAGATGTAGCAGTTGATGATGGAAACCAGCTTGTATTTCTAGTAAAGAAGCAAACAAAAATATTAAAATAAATTTGTATGAATTCATAGGGACAAGCCCAAGGCCTGTCCATGGTTTTTAAGTATTCAATAGTATTACAAAAATTTAGGCTAATATAATGTGGAAAAGACCCTAGGCCTAATTGATTTATCTTGAGGTTATTTGAACACTATTTACGAAATACTTTCATTATTTTTACTTGTGTGTTTCCAGTCGTTTAGCTGCAGTATTCTTCAATGTCTTCTGACAAACGGTACAAAAAGTTGCACACTTATTATTTTCTTTTATCAATTTGAACCCACTATCACTCCACAGACCATGCTGTGGCCTACTTGCCATTTTGGAAACTGGTTAGGGAATAACTGTGATTGGTTAATGGGTAAATTGCTTCTGATTGGCCATTGTATTTATGGTGGAAAATTTAAATAATGAATGGCTGTAGGTGTAATACCTTTAGTATGCATTCTTTTCATTGGAACATGCAAATGGACTTTAAAATATATCAATAGTAATTATTGATTTTCCTGTAAATTTAGTTATATATAAACTAGAAATTGAAATATTAAGTATAAAAGGAAGAGAAGGTGTAAAACAGGTTATTTTGTTGCATTAAAGGGCCATAGGTTAACATTTACCTTTGTCGTATGATAGGTCAACATTTTGTTATCACTCTGGGTTCCTCCATCAGGGCAAGTAACAACTAATTATATGTAAATGCTCTAATTAAATAATAGAGTAAATAAATGAGGGAATAGTAGTTATTAGAACTGCAATATAACCATGGTTTAGGAAGACTAACATTATTTGTTCAAGGTAATGTAATTTTGTAACCATGAAATCAATGACTTCATTTTTTTTATTGTAATTTTCTACATTTTATTAAACATAAAACATTATTTTACAGAGAAAAAAATAATCAACATAATATTCTACATAATCTACGCAATATTCTACATAATCTACACTATTTTCTACGTGTATGTAGAAAAATAATATTCTACATGTAATGACCCAACCCTGGCTCAAGGTGCATGCATGGGTATGGTCATGGATCAGGATAATTTTTGCATATATTTGTCTAAGTATTTTTATGATGCTGAGCATTATGAATTCATAGTTATTGTTATTTGCTTCACTATATTCTGACCTAGGCAAACATGCATGTAACAATGGTGTATTTTGAAATGAGTACTGCTGGATGCCTGCTTCATGATTAGATCTAGACATTCTTACTCAGGGATGATCCATGATCATTCCTCTTGAATTGTATAAGCATTGATGCCTAGGTACTCATATCCATCCATGGCTTATAAAATTAGTCATGATTCAGAAGTTCTAGCAGATATATTGGCTTTGATAGCCAGCCTAAGGCAAAAAATGCTGCCTAAAGATTATCATTATAGTGGTGAATTCATAGTTCATTTGATTTACAGATGGTTTCCTTGATTTTGAAAATGCTCAATTGATGGTCTATGTATTTTAAAAGTTCAGAATAGGCTATCACAGCATTAGTGGTACACTCATGTCAACTATTATCGTTTTCATTGCCACATTCATTCATTATAGGGTAGTATTTTTTCTTTTTTATATTTCATCCATCACATCTCCATAATCTACGGGTGGTCATTGTTTGTCCATTTTTGTTTTATCTGTTATACCCTTAACACATTGACAGGAAACCCTAAAAATAGTCATTCACTCTACTTTAAAAGAGGTAACATAGGTAGTAAGTATTTAACATGGTGAACATAAGGATGGTTTATATTGAATATCATCAATACAAAGAAGTTGGCACTTTAAAAAAAACTGCAATCAACCATTTATGCACAAATAATGAGAAAGTGGAGCTACTTATTAGAAATTCATGGCCCCTTATATCAGAATTAACTTTTTAGTAATTATTTTTATAATTTAAAAAAATTGATGATCAGCAATAACCCTCCATTGACCTTGGTAAAGAGGTGACTCCCAAGGAAATTTATGAAATACCAAGAAATCAGGGGTTCAATGTAATTAAAAGATTGAGAGGTCAGACAATATCTTGAAGGTTTACATGTAGAATCATGTTTTATGAGGCAATATGATTTATTCTTCACATGCTTAGTGGCTCTAAAATGAAAGAAAAAATTTCTATTTCATTAAAAAAAAATAGAATCAATTGCAGTCTAAGTTAAAGGTTAAATAAAATCATTCATAAGATCATTTCAGCCATTGTATACAATCAACTATGATCATGCTCCACAATAACGTGCCAAAACCAAATATATTTTAAAATTTAACTAAACGTATCAATTTGGGCAAGTCTGGCCTTAGTATTTCATTTTTGCTTTTCAAGAGGTCTCAGAATGCATGTACATAATGAATCTCCTTTTACCACCGATAATTTTCACCCATTACTCTTTGTCATTAATCTTCAAAGCTTCCAAAATATTGAATTCTTCACCTTGTCATTGTGTTGTCAATAAGTATAAGGTCTATCTTTGTTGACAGTGGTAACTTAGAAATAGAGTATTGACTTAATAGCCTTAATAGTGCCATCTTGAATAGGTCATGTTGACATGCAATGGTTAGTTCCAGTACATGGGAAAAAAATTACCTTGGCAATTGGGAATTCTTGGTAGCTTGGTGGTTTGTAAATTGGTGAGAAAAGCCATGAGTTCAAAGGAAAGTTTCTTAGGTGTTCCACCAGATTAGAGACTCCATGTCTGCCGACAATTTGAAGAATGACTGGCTCTTCATTCAGAAGCCCAGATGCTGAAGAGTGAGTGGTTATTCTAAACATCAGATGACATGGACCCTCTAACCCAGTGAAACACCCTAGAGACCTTCCTTCATTTCATTCACCTGGGAAACATCATATCATTTGTCCAAGTTTAGGTTTACAGTTCATGAAACAAGTTTTTCATTCAGCAATTCTCAACCCATTCTTTTGCTCGCTCTCTGCAACTGATAAGAATGATTTGGGATTTGAAAAAACATCTGTCATCAGCATTTGAGTCGTAACAAGTAGATGGTCATGGATATCTTTAGTCACCAGATTAGAATGTAGCCTTATGCACATATGGATTTGGATGCAGCTAAGCAACCAATGCTGGGGAATTCGGTATGCGCTCATTTCATATCAAAGGGGGATGTTTTGAAGCAGCAGTCTTGTGTGGATGAGCCTTTTAATGCACTAATATTGATGTTGGGGTGCTTGATGCAAATTTTATGTTGTTTTATTGCAGAAGAGGCTGGTTAAGGCAGATGACCCATTGGATGCAGAAACAGCTACTGAAATGTTAGCACAGGAATGAGTAAATGTGCACCTAATGGGTACCTGTGTGGGATTCAGAATGGGAGGAAAGCAAATATCAACTAACTACTTTTGTAATTACTTTTATTTGTTTTGAATGAATTCATATTTCTTACATTTAATTGAAGGTGCTGCCCATAGGCCTAAACCTAAACATTAAGGAGTGGTATTGTGACATTACTTCATGGAATTGATATTTATTGATGTAATAACACACCAAGTGCAAGTGAAATATATATATTATATATGACAATTTGTGTGGGAATTTATTGTTTTTGGTAGAAGTAGGTGATGGTCAGTTAACTAGTTAACAATTCTAATAACACAATCTTTGGGTTATTTGCTTAATCTCAACTAACTAAAGCATGCACATGATGGAAAAAAAAATCATTGCTGACCACTATAATGAAACTTAACACCAATAAATCACTATCTCATAAAAAATGTTCACTGAGCCATTTTTTTAGCCACTGACAAAATTGTAGAGCTCGCATAGTCTGAACCAAGTCACCAGTCAACACTGAGCCAGAAACTATACAAGAACCTATATGGCATCTTGGCCAGTTCATCATTAGTCATTCAATTCTAAGATTGGTTGCATTTAGTTTGCATTCCACCCTTTATCCAGCTAATTCTACCAGCCACTACTTAAATTAAATAATACTGTTAAATTGTGCCATTATCCATTAACCTCATCATCTAACAGAGGCCAGGCTGAAAGTGACAAGTTTGTAACATATGGATAACAGCCAACCATAAGAAAGGAGCAAAAGAGGGCCACCCTGGCCGCAAGCCTCATTACAATTAGCAAACATCTCTTGAGACTGTGGTAAACACATCAGTTTAAATAAACAATAATCCATTCAGGTTTCTACACGCTCTGCAGGCCAATCTCATGCAAGTAGTGATAAGGATAAGACTTTGCAACGGTAACAATAACTCTTAGTTCCATTCTCTGTGGTAGAATTTACCCCTGATGTATGATCCCAGAGCTAAATGTGATTTTAAATCCCAGAACTTTTGAGGTCACCTTATGCTTCAAAGATAAATTTCACCAGTTATACGTAGTAACAATAGCACCTTCTGATACAAAAATGAGTGTTCACAGAGTCTTCCTAGGGTTTAACTGGTTATTTCTAATATACTATACTTTAGGTTTGATAACCGACAATACTTTTTCCTCTCAACGTCAGGCTGCTGTTCATACATATTATTTTACATTTACAATAGAACTCGGAGTAAATATTTGGACTTGGAAGACGACCAAATGATTAAGGCAAAGCATTTTAAAATGGTTTGAAAAAAAGAGGTTAAAATGATGGCACAGTTGAATTTTCCTAATGCTTATCGCATTTCGGCACTTCTTCTAATACTTTACCTTTAATTTCCTGATCTAACTACCAACTGAATATTCTTTATATTGATCACCAGAAATTATCATCACCTTCATTCACTTCATTTTTACTTATTTTTTTAGTATTTTCTTACAGCCTTTTGTATCTTAAAAATATTTGCCTTTAATTTTTTTGAGGTTTAGTAGCTAATCTCTTATTAAGCCAGTATGGAGTTGATTTCCTTCCTTTGAGATCTTTACTATCTTGAATTTCTTTGCTACCTTTTTCCACAGATGAGACTGCACCCTCCTGGCAGTGAGAATATTTAAATCAGGATATTCAGATTTTTTTCTACACTGGCCAACATCTTTAGGGCATGCTTTTTCCATGATGAGTGAGGTTCTCAACTCTTTATTCTATCATTCATTGGAAATAATTTAGTCTTATTCTTCTCAAATGCCTATAAATTAATCAGTATTGTTGATGGAAAGAAAGTTATTTATATTTTTTACTCATGACACCTGACCATTGTAATACTCAGTGAAACTTTTGGCCAAAGAGTTTTACCTTGACAAAACCTAAATCTCTCTAATTTTGTGTACCTACATTTCTTCAATATTTTTCCAGAGATTGTACAAGTATTTTATTTGTGGATTGTAGTTTTAGCCATGCTTCTATCAACTAAATTATTCCAAAATTTGTTAAGTGTTAGTGATATTGCCAATAAAAATTCAAAGCTGAAATGGCTAGCATAATAATTAATCATATATTTTACACGTTAATTGTTTTACTGTGTCACTTCTTTCAATCAAGGATTCTCACTCAAAGACAGAGAATACTAAAGGAAAACAGCAAACAAGACTGTACCGAAGTCATGTACATTATTATGTACTTATTATAAATTAGGCTAAGAAATTTCATTTATTTGTCCATCATTGGTCTGCAAATAATCACCGACTGAAAACAGCCAACATCAGTCTTCTGAAGAAATTAGCAGAGAAGGAAAAAGAATTACAACATATAACATTATGCATATGCAGTATGTGTATGTACAACATAACACAACATCCTTGAGATGTTGTGGGGATTCCTTAAATTCTGCTTTGGAATGAGCAAAATCCTG
Source organism: Ceriagrion tenellum (assembly GCA_963169105.1). Lineage (NCBI taxonomy): Eukaryota > Metazoa > Arthropoda > Insecta > Odonata > Coenagrionidae > Ceriagrion > Ceriagrion tenellum. The sequence goes on along the minus strand of OY720641.1, from coordinate 3,493,775 downwards.
AGAGAATGTCTTGAAAATCTAAGGTAATTCAAACACTCCTCCTTGTTTATACCCAAGTCAACACAGTCACCAAGAAACAGTCTAAGTTTGATGGAAAAGGATCTCTGCTAAGAGGATAGGACCAAAGAATCTTGCAGGCTTGACATGTTATCAAATACTTTAGCTCCACTAGGCACAAACTGATAAAACTAAAACAACCCTGAGATCTGCATTCAGGGCATGTTACCACAACAGTCTTCAGAGAATGGAATTGGTGCACAGGATTGGAAGAGCGATAGGTTTAAAAATAAAAAAATGTTTCCATAGCATGTCTAATTGCCTTACCAGGTTTTTGTTGCAGATATAAATGGTGCAAGGGAAGAAGGAATCGTGTGTGCTGGGTGCAATGTACACAAGCAGTACAACTGAATACATTGCAAACTATGTACAGAATTGGATACAATGAACAAAAAATATAATTTCAAACAGGCTCAACTTCTGCATAGAAATTCATATGTAATGTACACATCAAGAGTAAAATGGTATCCAATTTCAAAAAATTCTACTTGAGTTATGTACATTATGTACACATTTACATGTATACCATAGTTGAGCCAGTACAAAATGTATATTTTGCGTTCATTGTATCCAATTCTGTAAATTGTTCGAAATGTACGCAGTGTATTCAGTCGTATCGCTAGTGTACATTGCACCCAGCATACACGATGTACACATTTGTACGAAGTTTGTCAGCAATTTCATCCATTTTTTTAAATATTTGTAGGGTACACATTTTTATGCAGTCGTGTTGACTGTCAAACTGTATATGTATGCATATCATATGCATGAGAATAATGCTACTACGAATGAAGACTGCAGTTAAGAAAGTGAAAATTCGATAAAAACTTATCTCTTGCCAGGTGGTTCAACTATGGAAGTAGGAATGTTCGCAACTTTATGATGGAGTAGAATTCTGACGAAACTAGCATAATTAGATTTTTTCATCTTAGCTTAACTACAGCGACTACAAACCTATTTATTTCATTATCTGCATTACACTCTCCATTCACTTTGCACATTTTTAAATGAAGTGTGGAGCTTCCTGCTCTTTTTTTGTTGTTTGATCCTATGATTAAAACACTATTCACTGCACCAGCACATTTTACGAAAGTGGTAATGATAAAAGTTACTTGTAAGATAAATTTCATCGATGAAACACCATCCATCAATTTATAGAATAGAGTTTACATTTATCTGATTTAAGTTCTTCATCATTTGTTTGAAAAAACAGCCTGCGTTGATCTTTACACTGCATACTTAACAATAAAATGTTAAAAGAATATTAACATGAAATAGGACGAATAAAAAGAACACAACAGTTTTAATAATACAAACTAGATACAGTACAATGGAAAAGGAGGGTTAAGAAGTAACTATTCTCCCAAGGTGGTCGGTATAATTGCTGAGGGGAGAAGAGAGATCTGTCAAAGGGTGGGCTGATAAAAGTCTGTTGAACAACTCATTAAGTCAGTAAAAATGATTGCTGTGCGAGAGGATATTTTTAAGGTTTTGCCATTAAGTCCTGATCTTTGAGTGAAATAATTTCAAGATAAATCAGTTTAACTTAGGAAATCAATTTATTCATGGCATGATTTCAAGAAACACAGGATAATTGGTTAAGGGAGTTGTCCACAGTTATCACACAAGAGCTGTACATACACTATATCTACAGTCGGCTGTTGAAAAAAAATTCCAGTTGGGTGACATTCAACAAGTATCAATCAAGAAAAACTTATTGCATAGTTTTTCGACACTAGGATCTCTACTGAGAAAGTTATACTTGTATACATATAGATACATCATTATTAAGTAACCCTGAGACAAATAAGAACCCAATCCATTAATATGAATGATTCCTGGAAATTAAGACTGCTGTTCATTATATTTCAAGCACACACAAGACAAAAAATGACATTCACTCCAGTGTTTCAACTCCATATGGTGGGCGAGAGCTCCACAATCAGGTAGGTAGCACACTCCATGCATGCACTGCTGAGATGTTTTCAGATAGATAAATGAATGCCTAAATGGCCTCATTATGCTATCCCACATAATGCTACAAAAACCGGTATACGCCCGCGAGGCACAGATAGACAAAACATTGTTCAGCAAACAGTGGCTCATGAGCTACACATGGCTCTGCACTTCTCGTAAAAATACAATTGTAATTAGAAATTGCCCGAGTTTCATATGTAAAATCTTTACGGAATTCTATTCAGAAAATGGCAATTTATCCTTCAATTTGAAAAATGTCATTAATTTTTTTAACTTAATTGCACTTCCAGAACTTTTCTGTATTCTGGGTAGCATACATTATGCCTCTCAAATTACTTTGTGATTATATTGCCAGGGACTGGAAGTTTGGTTTCGCCCTGCGTAGTCACAAAGGTTGTCTACCCAAAGAAGCACAACAAGCAGGCCAACAAGACAGGCTTTAAATTACTTTCGATAATCCTGGACTTTGACCGTTTTGAATGAGATGAACTGGGGCTAGATGTGAGACGTATGAAGTAACGAGCGGGAAGACAATTTTCAATCCAGCTCGTTACGATAATGAGTACCATTAACACGCAGATGACATTCAGACGAGTTTCATGGGAATATGAGCAACCATTCACTTATTTTCATCACATGTTAATCATTACCACTAGGCAACATGAAGAAGCTAAATACATCTGTTTCTAACTGCGAAAGAACTTAGGTGGAATATATTATCAAGTATCGAGTAAGATTTATTTTTCTTACACTTGAAGTTGACAAACTTTTAGCATACCCTAGGTTATTATTGCGATTGGGACACACACTGAAGAGACGGTAACGTTCAGTTACATCTCTAGTGTGCCCAATTGTGAGAATCCGTAGTAACACAGAAAACAGACTTGTCCCGCCAGACTTCATTGAATAGAATTGTAAACGAATTACACCTATGAGACAGGATGAGAAGCAGTCTAAATCCTGAGCATAAGAGGAGGTAAAATATGGTATAAACGAGGGAGGTGTAGGTGTTCTGAAGGGGGAGTTAAGAAGGAAGATGGATGTATCCCGAGAGGCGAACATTTACCGATATCCTTCAAACCTATTAATGGAGTAATAAAAATTACAACCCCAGGGTGGTGTTCAACCAAATCAGAACTTCTCCTATTCGTGGTACTGCTCCAGATTACTCCTCCCTGCAACGCATGGCATCAACGAACTAATGGCACTACCGCACACTACCGCACCACCAGGCAACCATGGAGCCATGGAGTAGGACCTGTGAGTAGGACTGTCCTGTGTATTATAATCTTTGTGGGACAGGACTCCGTACCTCTCCGAGTACATTCGTGAAGGCAACACTCCGCAGCAGCGCAGAACCTGACAACAGCTTTCATTTGTTTCAATGGCAACGGGTGAAAATGTTAAGAAATGACATTGCTGCTGTGGCTGAAATCACTCTGAATGTCGATCAAAATCACTATATCCCTCTGTAAAAAGATTTTGTCTCAGGATAAGGTGTTACCTAAGTGTAAAGTAAAGTCAAAGAATTTATGTTCAAGGTTACTCTTTGGAATTTTAATTACTGAGAAATTAAAATGTTGTGCAACACAACAAGCCATTGTTATGGAAACTTATGTAGCTAACAACGCGAAGCTGTAGTAATCAGAAAAAATGATAACGGTCTAGAGTACGTATCATGGTATCAACCCTAAAGGAGTACTTCCACGAAATAACATTAGGAATAGCACAGTTTTAATCCAATGTTCAGATCAATATTTGCACTGATAGCTATCCTCAAAAGTTGGACTCTAAAAGTAGGCGGACCTTGGTGTAGAAATATTCAAAATCTCCCTATCATTCCCTGCTTCATATCGAAGGCTTCGATCCCCGAGGTTTCTCTCAATGAAAGACATTATCAGTTCTTTCATAAGCGATGAAAGTCACTGCGGCTTCTTAAGGGAGTATTTCAATTGAGTTGATATCGATACCCAAATAAAAACCATACTATAAGAGTTTGTCTCATATGTAATGATAGTCTGCCTGCGAGAATATTCACCTTACATAAATGGTAAAGCTGTCGACAACGAAAAAAAGAATTTCGCCATCTAAAAAATCATTTTGCGGCTCAGTACCAGTGGAAAAAAAGAAAGTCAGTTGGTACGCCTGGAAAGTTAGACATGTATGTTGATTTCCGTTGCCGATTGTTAGCTTCTGAAATAAGGTCAATAACTTCAGTTCAATAACTTAACCAGCCACAAAGGTAAGTAGTAATTAAGCCCTGAGTACCATATGCGCCTGTTCAATTTTGGAATGAGGGGGGCCAACGATGGCCGTATTCATAATTTAAATGTATGGGTGCAGGACTGGTACGCTGAGCACATCTCTGCTCTAGGGTCAAATATTTATATCAAGTGGCATTCCATGATGACTGTGTCTATGCTTTGTTGGTATTGCATTTATAGTCAAAGGTAGTGTTTTCATTAGTATTTTATATTCTCTCCCACATTAAAGCTATTTCTATTGTGCAGCGATATGCATTAATGCCGTTTAAAGTGCGATACATTTGAGTGTAAATAGATGCTAGATGTTAATTGCACCATTTGTTGTGAGATTCGACTGTTTTGGCAGTTTGTATTAGAGTGTAAATTTTTGTGTATTTCAAAATTTTTTAGTACGTATTTTCAATCCATTTATCAGTTCTTTCATTGTATTACAGTGAAAACTGCTCTCGGCGATGTTTAGGTTAATGTGCACAGTTGTTCATCTCCGTACTTCTTGAACTAAAATGGGAAAGGTGAGTTTTCTCCTGCGAGATTCCAGTGTGTTGCTAAGGTCTTCTATTGGTCCACCGTCAATGATTTTTATCAGTCTATTTCGCACTTAGCGGAATGACTGAGATCTTTAAGAAATGAGACAGTTTTCTAACATTAGGCCTTGGATAGCCTTACATATAACTTAAATTTAAGTGGAATAGTCGAACGGGGAAGTGTCTCTTTCGTAATAAATATTTTTACACCAATTTAGTCTAATTGGCGGGGTTCTGTGTCAGAAGGGATTGGATGCTGCTGAAGTTAACGTGGGATTCCTAGTAAATATTGTTGAAGTCTGTGACATTTAACAACATCAGAATCGCATCATTTGCTCTTCTGGTGGGCATATTACGAGTTTGGTGCAATTTTAAGCGTCATTGGTCATGTTGTCTTCTTTTGAGTTGGAAGTGAAGTACTTAGAACCTGTTTTGCATTGGAGGTATTGGGAAAACGCAATATTTGGAATGTAGAAACGAGTATATGTTGCAAAAAATTACCACTGAGTCTGTTGTCCCGTTGGAAACTGGATAGTCAGGTTATTAGGGATGAGAATGTGTGATGGAAATTAGAAAACTCTTGTTGTTAGTGTCTCTCTGTCCCCTATTTATTTTTATTCATCAACCATTTGAGTTCTTCTCAGATACCTATAGGTTGTAAATTTGAATTGAAGAGTGGGTAGATCAAAGGAGGATAATATAAGTATAATATAAGTAATAATAATATAAGTAAGTAAGATAATATAAGTAATAAGGATCTCAACACTCGCTGCTGGGCATTTAAATATATTTCTATGGTAGAATGCTGCGTATTTTAAGCTTTATTCATGCTATCACAGAAAAATAACTATTACTTAGAAAAATGCTGTTTATGTTGCTTTCAAGCTTGATTCTTCTACCTTTTTTAATTGTAAGTTGGTTGGAATATGTTTAACTTAAAAAATTTAACGATGTTTATAAAATGGCACCTTTCGTGGAAAAAAAAGTTGACCATAAACATAGGTAAGGAACATATTCATTATTTATTTAAAAACTGAACTGAATTATGAATTCTGGTGTCCCTGTAAGTAACACTAATTTTTCTTTTGCTGTGGAATACATTTTTATAAAATCAACTTCTGTAGTTTTTTTTTAGTGGTAAATTTTAAAGCATGGATTAATACACAGTGCGATTTTGCACTCACTACATTGGAATGATGTGTCCTTCCGCTTGGCTTTTCCATCTTCTTTACTGCCTTTCGCAGAACACACTTTGCACATCCTTTGCACTTTTTTCCAGCAGGTGGAGGAATTTTTTCTAAAAAATGCTTACCTCCTGTAAGCCGGCTTAGCTGCGCTCCACTTGATCTTGGTGGCTGTAAAATCTCCTCAATGACCACAAGATCACTGCATAATTTGGCAATAAACTGCGTGATGGTAATTTTCTCGTGTTTTACCTGGTTATATAAGATTACAGCATTCACAATGCACATGAGTAGCATATGAAATGCCAATTTCTGCCACCATTTGATGCAGCGATGTTCAAATGCTTCATACAACATTCGCTGATCGGAGAGATTGACACCAAATTTTTTCTTATTGTAGGATATGACACTAGCTGGCTTTATTTTTTCTCTACCTCTTCGATCAATGAATGTTATCATTTCTGCTGTATGTCTTGTGCTCAGCATGTGCACGTTACGTTTATCCTTCCAACAAAGTGCTAACAAATTGCCTTTTCGGGGGAATATTTGCTCTCCACGTTTCAATTTCATGTTTTTCAAATCAATAGGCATGCCTCTTCTATTTTTCTGAGTAGTGCCAACTAGGGCTGTTTTGTCTTTCTCCAATTCAGTTGCAAGTGTAGGGCTGGTGTAGAATCTGTCTGTGTATAGGGTGTGACCATTTCCAGCCAAAGTGCCTAGCAACTTTTTTACGGCATTTACAGTTCCGTTATCGTGCCCACAATACACATCAAAATTCCAGATATAACCTGTATCAGACTCTGAAAGCATATAAACCTTCACACCATATTTGCTCGGTTTCTTCGGCATGTGTTGCTTGAAGTAGAGTCTTCCCCTGAATTTACACATCCCTTCATCAATGGTTATGTCCTCTCATGGCTGATATGCTCTTTGGAATCGAAGTCGCAGAATTTCTAGCAAAGGACGAACCTTGTACAAAGGGTCATGTCCGGGATCTCCTTTTTGTGAACCTAAACTATTGTCACTCAAATGGAAATTCGAGAGGATGACAAGAAATCTGTTGCGACTCATTACGTTGGGGCAAAAATTGCATGATGTCACAGGGTTTAATGTCCAGTGATCCTGTAATGCAGGTTTCTGGTCAATACTCATGTGAAATATTAACGCAAAAAATTTTTTAATATCACTTAAAGTGACTGATTTCCACTTTCCCATTCTACTCTGAGGAGATATTTCACCGGTACTTCTCATTTTTCTCAGACGCTGGCGGGCATAGAGATTTGTTTGTTCCTTTATTAGGTCGAGGACATCACTATCCACAAAATAGTCGAAGAAATCTTGTAGGTCACTATCTTCATCTAATTCGGGAACATCAGTAATACCTGTATCGCCTGTAAAAACATCAAGGGTTGGTAGCTGATCCACAGTCGTCCAGCCATCTTCAGAATCCGTTCTTCGTACTGCAGCTTGACCCCGTCCTCCTCTTGCTCTAACTCTGCCCCCTCTTGCTCCAACTCTGCCCCCAGCACAACGCATGACAAAGTTTTGACCCCTAGTAGGAGTTATTAAATGTTCAAACTGTGATCCATCTGATTCTGATGACTCACTCTCAGCACCTAGATATAAAAGTTATATTAAATTGTAGTAAGAACTACATTATAAAAAATCAGTGAAAAATATTTTGCCAGCATGGTAATCAATATGCAATTTTTACATACCCAAACTATCTAAACGCTGTTCAACATAATCAGGATCGTCATCAGATACATCTGAATCAAAAAAATCACTTTCTTCATCAATCATGTCAGCCAATTCACCGGTAAAGGTATCTTCAATATCTGCATCAGATAACCCACGACGCGCCATTTTCCTACTAGATGCACAACACACGTGTCGTGACAAAGGTCGGAAGCAGCTCTCTTTCTTCTATCCTGCTTCATCCAGCAAACGCCATCAGGCGGTTATTTTACTAACTACATCTCACGCTCGTTATATCAGTGAATGAGCCCGTCATTTGACAAGTTTCCGCACTTAAAAGACTGAAATTAAGAAACACGTCAATTGACGTGATCCACATTTCTCAGCAGCTAAGGAAACATGTCAAATGACGGGATTAGCAGCGAAAGTGTTCATAGGAAAAAATATATTCTTAGGAAATGACATGTAGTTTCACTTGTAGAGCTCTTTTGAACAGCCTGACTTAAATAAACAAAGCCCTTTATTTGGGGAATCTTATTCCATTGATTCCCAGTCGTGTTGTGTGTACTTCCATGGGATATGTGGCTAGTGGTTTACGGGCATGTGAAAGAAGCTGAGTAATGGTGGAAGTGGGTACCGCAGACTCCCTCACTGCAAGGGGTCCAACTGATGGAGTACCCATTGCTCTGGTGTATTAGAAAGGGGAATGGGCCACTTAGTAGTATAGAACTGGAAAAAGGCTGCTGTTGTATTTAAATATCACATATTACTTCTTAGTTGCACTGCCTTCGATTTTTATCTGAATGGGCTGAAAATATTAGAATACTGCATTGAAAAGGGAAAAGGGAATATTAATGATAAGCTATGATTTTTAATCTTCTGTATTTTGAAGACATCCCCCTATACCTTTGGCCCAGAGTAATGTCTTACTGTCAGTGTTATCTTTTTTATGGTACACATCTGTAAATGGTCTGAGAAATACAGTTGCTGAGAATGGGTTTGCATGAACAATTTCTCAGTTCCATAAGACTATTCATTTAGTATCCCCAGTTGTCTATATTATCTGACATGATGTAGATACACATACCTAGTATTCTTCTCAGCTGACAATTACCTGTAATTGTCCAGGTTGGTTCTCAACTTTCCATGACATCCTGTAGTATGAAGTTCAGTTTTTGGATTCCTTCAGAATTTGATTTTGCTCGGTGTCTTTTGATGAAGACAATTTCTCCAGTGACCCTCCTGGCACTTTTAGGTCTGAGATATCTAAAAGAGTTTCTCATCTATCTGGAATACTCTCACTTTAAAAAACACCTAACAATATCTGTGCTTCATTGAAGAAACTAGGAAGTATCTAGTGAAAGATAGGAAGTTTCTATGATGAAAAATTGAAATAGTGCTACTTAGCTCCAGTGAGGCCACATGCTATTGTGAGCATTTGGGACCCTGCACTGGAATTTTTACTCTGTAAAGTGAATGAAATACAAAGGTTTGCCACTTGTATCATTGAAAATCACTGTGAGTGAACAGTGTGTGTTACACGGCTGATGGAAGGACTAGGTTGCCCTTCAGAGATATATGCTAGGCTTAAATCACTTGAAAAATTCAGATCAGGAGGTTGTCAATATGAGAATATGAGAATATTAATTTAACACCACCATGATTCATGAATTCTTAAAAGCAACAAAATTAGTGGGATAGGTTCATTGCCTAACTAATTGGTAAAAGGGTGCCTTTCCATGAATGATATGCACCATCAATGATAATAAATAAAACAAGACGGCAAAATGGTCACCAACAGCATTGATAAACAAACTATTAAACCACTACTTCGAAAGTGTATTCACTAAGGATGACAAAATACATCATTTAGACATTCCGGACGTCAAGGAGCCGATGGGGGACATAACAATTCAGCGTGATGGAATAATTAAACAACTGCGTTCGATTAAAAGTAACAAGTCCTCAGGTCCAGAAAGAATACCTGCATGCGTGCTCAATGAGTTAGCGCCACAGACTGCACCGTTCTTAGAAATTATATTTAGCAAATCATTATCCGAAGGCAAGGTGCCCCAAGACTGGAAAATAGCCAATGTCACAACGATATTTAAAAAAAGGAAATGTGACCCAGGAAATTATAGGCCTATATCGTTAACATCTGGGCAAGCGGGAAGGGGAAGAAAGAGAATAGGTTTCATGGACGGGATGAAGAAGGGTAGATCTTATGCTGAGGCAAAAAAGGATATATTAGAAGGAGATAGGACCCAGAATGTGTAAAAGGCCGGGAGTGGATTCTCTGACATTCAACAAAACCTACCTTTACCGGTAGAATACATAATAATAATAATCGTTAACATCGCTTTTATTCAAGATCCTCAAACACATTGTTGTTAGCAATAATATGGCATTCCTGGATAATTGTAACCTCGTACACAGCAATCAGCATGGCTTCTGTAAGGGCAGATCCTGTGAAACACAGCTTGCGCTCCTCCTTCATGATATCTTAAAATCAGGTGAATTGAATAAGCAAATCGACGCGATATTCCTTGATTTTATGAAGGCATTTGACAAGGTTCATCACAAAAAACTCATTTATAAATTGTATTCATGCGGAGTTAATAAAAAAATAGTGAACTGGTTAAGGGACTTTCTCAGTGATCGAAAACAAAAAGTAGTTATTGATGGTTTTAGCTCTGATATGGTCGAAGTCACATCCTGTGTTCCTCAAGGAAGCGTGATTGGCCCTCTTTTACTCATTATTTATATTAATGATCTAAGTTCTCGAATTAGTAGTAAATAAAGATTATTTGCAGATGATACAGTAATCTACCGTGAAATTAGCGAGGACGCGGACTTTGAAGTTCTGTCATCTGACATTAAGAGTGGGGTTTAGAACTAAATATTAGTAAATGCACCACAGTTCACTTCCTGCGAAAGTCATCACACAAAAGCCATACCTACACAGTGGGTGGAGTAAACATAAAATCTTCAAATACAGTAAAATATCTTGGAAATACTTTTAACTTTAGATATATCGTGGGGAACACACATACAATACATATGAGGCACATCATTAAAGAAACTAGGTTTTGTTCAGCGTATAATAGGAAGGTCCTTGGATGAAAAAGAAAAAGAGAGATGCTACTTTGCTCTGGTTAGGCCACACCTCGAATTTGCCGTGAGCATTTGGGACCCTGGTCAAAAAGATTTAACCAAAAAAATTAACAAAGTTCAAAGAAAAGCAGCACGCTTCGTTAAAAACTGCTACGAACGAACATATAGTGTTACACAACTGTTAGAGGGATTAAGGTGGGAGCCCCTAGAGACTTGGAGGCTGCACGCTAGGCTTAGGCTGCTTGATAAATACAGAACTGATATTTTTCAGAGCGACACACACAATATTATCATGAAGCCTCACTACATTTCTAGGTCTGACAGATGCGATAAAATAAGAGAGAGACTTTGCCGAACAGATAGGTACAAAAACTCATTTTTTCCGCGCACTATAAGCAACTAAAATAGAAACTGAGCTCCTCCAAACACACTGTCATAGGACATGCCATCATTTCACCTCCAAATATTTTACATCTTTACATGGCTGGTGACCTACCACCCCCTACCACACGCCCAAGCGGCGTCTCGTGGGGTGTTATGTAGATGTAGATAGAAGAACGTGACACTAATATTAGAGACATGGCTAACATGCAACTCACCTCTGTCCTCCCCTATTCCTTTTCTCTACTCAATCACATTTCATGATTATGAAGTTTAATCGGAGAGGGATTTTATTTTCTCAACGATAGCCCTGTTTTTTAATGAAACTTTCCAAGGTCAGGTGAGAACATGAGAAAGTCAGGATGAACAAAGTATTCGCAGTCAATAACAGTTAGTACCAGGTATATTTTACATAACCTTTCAAATAAAAAAACTAGTAATTCAATGGCCAGCCTCCTGTTTTTAGCTTCTACACAAGGTTCAGAGGTAAAACTTGTACCAGAACAAGAGGCCATGTTCACTAAGTAAAAATGACCTAGTGCTGTGTTGCAGGATTTTTACTCCTCAATGTCTAGTTATAAATGGAAACTATTGGTATAAAGGAATCAGCTTAGGTGGTATTTTTTAGTCATGTTAAGGTGGAGGGCTTGAAATTAGGACATTAGTGATTTTTAAGCCTTGGAGAGGAAAAAAATGTGGAATGGGTATATTGATCGGGGATGCTTTCATGGGATGATTAGGGAGTATGTTCTGTCTGTGGCCATGGAATGGTCATGGCCTTTGTGCCAAGGTCATAGTGAATTTATTGCTGGTACTTATCATGTTGATTGCTGTAAAAATGATGATATTACCTGGCTAGGGAATGGCATGGCTAAAGTAGCTGGCACGAAGAAGTTAGTGCAATTTTGGGTCTTAGGCATTCTTTCAATGTAGCCCTGCATATATTTTGTGAGTTTTTCCAATGGTAGGACTGTAGTCATGATGACTGCTGAACAATTGACTTCATCTGATACATTGATGTTTGCTCCCTCCATATTATAGTCATGGATTAGTAATGTTGATTACTTTGACTGTACATAATGCATTTGGGTCTTCGGAATTGGTTTCACTACATCATGTGTACCTGGGGCCAGCCCTCAGCTAAGTCTGGAAGGTGAACATTCCTCAGTTGGGAAACCTGTCCAAAGAAGGGAATGTAGTGGGGAGATATGCTATAAGGCCGCAGCTGTTGTCATAACAACACTTAAGTCACACTTTACTAAGTATATTTACTCATGGGTCAATGTGACTCATTTAGCAATGAGTCTGTTGACTAATTTGTGATTCAAGCATGAACTTGCATCCGTTACAAAAATATCTGACAGTAACCCCCTAAAATATCTGGTCAAATTGCCTTGAGAATTTGGAAGCTTTTGGGTATTTTGGTGTTTTGTACATACATTAACCTCCCAAGTCAAGGGTCAGAGATTTGATTTTTGACCCAGGTGGTTTTTTTCACATTGATATCCACATTCATTTGTACAGTTGATCTTTTACTGAAATTTAGTTTGTCCAGAAATTCTTTGTGTGGAAGAAAAACTGTGTGCCTTGAATTCATGATTGATTTGTCTCAACTCCCATCCAAATTGCAATCTTTAGGCAATCTCCAAAAGCAGAAAAAATTAGCATTCATCCCTGAATAGGTCATGTTGTACCCAATTACAGGTTTTGGTTGTATCGGTAGGCCATTCTTGACTGTAGTATACTATGCATTCCTGAGATGTGTATTAAAGTTGGAATATACCAAAGTCAAGCATTTGAGTCGTATTCTAATCAGGGCTCATGTTCCCAGAGAGCTAATAAGATATAGTATAGCCTTATTTATTGCATGAGAACTTCATTTTTAATGCAAAATCTTTAGTAGTACTTGATTGATATTTTAAAAAAGTATTACAGTTAAAATTGTGCTGATCCATCATAATAAAAGTTAAAAAACAAAAATTTTTGTTGTGTCCTGTGTGAAACCTTGACTCAAAACACATGCGAATTAGAAATATTTACCGAGCCAAAGTTAACAGTCAACTGGTAAAATACCCTATAATGTGAAGTACATAAAAGAATAAGCATTATGATATCCAAAATTCCCATCCTCTTTCTCTTACATGCTCCCCTGGAATTCTTCCCTTCAGTACGTTTTCCAACATCTTTCTCCTCTGACAATATTATACCTTCTAGCTTGTCTTTCCCACCAACCAGCGTATCCTTTGAATTCTTCTCAAAATCCTTGCATATAATATCATTAGTCTACATACATTCTCTCTCTGAAATGACCAAGTTTCCAATGCATATAGTGCCTCACTCCAAATCAAAGTTTACACCTATATTTCATTTATATCTACATGCCCCCCTAATCAATGCCCTTATCTTTGAAAATGATTCCTTGACCAAGGTGATAATATATTTCATTTCCCTACCACTGTAGTCATTTTCTCCAAAACATACACTACCTTCACAAATAAACCGCTCAACCTGCTCTGTTTTCTGGCCTCGACTGTCATATGCAGCCCCTTATTCTAACTTCTAGAAAATCTCATTTCCTCGGTCTTCCTGTATCTTCATGCTATACCTTTCTCCCTCTACCTTTAATGCATATCATGGTAATCCCTTCTCTGACAGAGAAACCAATTCTTGCTCACTTGCAAATCTCACTTACCTTATGAGGTACCCTACTAACTTTATTCCCACCTCCATGTCTCTCCATGCTTCCCAGCCATTTCTTCAAAATAAAAATATGTAATAGTTTTTTAGTTTTAGTGGATAGCACACCCTTAAGGTTACAAGCATTGGATGGATTGAATATTTGGGGAGGCGACTGACAGTTGAGGTCATTTGTGTCATAGGGGTTAGGTAAGGGAGGAGGGGTGGATAGAAACCCGGCGTCAGCATTAGCCCACTCTTAATGAAAGGCACCAAGGGGACTACAGTTTAATGTCTCGTCCGATATTGAGTGCTGCACTTAAGCGCCCTCCAAAAGACGCTCAAGTAGGAATCAGGTTTCCTCTGAAAAACATCCTCCCCTGCAGGGATTTGAACCCTGGCTATCCTTATGGTTAGCCAGTACTCTAGCCACCACACCAACCTGATCCCCTTACAATCATTGCTTTCATTCCCCCACTATTACTGAAGCCAGACTGGTCATCTCCCGGTAATTTTTAAATATTTAATTTCATCCTTTTGTAGTTACAAAAACAAAACATATGTGGCACAGCATTAAAGAAACTAGGTTTTGTTAAACGTTTAATAGGAAGGTCCTCGGGTGAAAAACTCAAAGAGAGATGCTACTTCGCTCTAGTTAGGCCACACCTCGAATACGCTGCGAGCATTTGGGACCCTGGTCATAAAGATTTAACCAAAAAAATTAATAAAATACAAAAGAAAGCAGTGTGCTTTGTTAAAAACTGCTACGAGCGTACGTATAGTGTCTCACAACTTTTAGAGGGGTGAAGGTGGGAGCCCCTAGAGACGCAGAGGCTACACACATGGCTTAGGTTGCTTGATACATTCAGAACTGATATTTTTCAGAGTAACACAGGATATTATCATGACTCCTCACCACATCTCTAGGTCTGACAGATGCGATAAAATAAGAGAGATACACTGCCGAACAGATAGGTACAAAAACTTGTTCTTTCCGCGCAAAATAAGTGACCACAGCAAAAACTGAGTTCCACTAAATACAGTACATAATACATGTCACCATATATCCCAAAAACTTACATCTTTACACAGCTGGTGACCTAACACCCCCTGCCACACGCCCATGCGGCGGCTCACAAGGTATTAAGTAGATGTAGATGTATGTGTGGCTATCATTTTCAACTCATTCATGGAAAGGATAATAATTCCATTGTATTTGCCTTATTGGCTTTTATTCTTAGGGATAGATTTAAGTTCCCATGAAAATCAACAGTAGGCTATTTCAGAGATGTCAAAGATCTACATTTATTTGTTTAAAAGCTAAGTTTCTCTTTCTTGATTGAACTTTCGTGGCTCATGTTGATTGATTAAATAAAATATTACAGGTATATGTTGTGTGTGAAATCAGTTTTTGCCAGACATTTCGTGATCCACTGGTCACTTATTCATGGGAATAAAACTTGATAGTGCTGGTTGCTTTTATGTATATGCCCCCACCATAATTGAGTCAAGTGGAAGAGGTGGAATGGGGAAGGAACTTAGGGCAGGGGGGGGATGGTGGAGGTGGAGAATTTTTGCGGATGACTGGGTTCCATGTGCTGCTGATTTTTAAGCCACCATCTCTATTGAAATTCTATTTATTTTTCTTTATCTCTATCCTAATATTTTATTTTATCAACTAAGTTTCTCTCTCTGGTTAAAAATTTCCATTGGGAGATACATGTATTGGGTTCGTTTTATTCGCTTGTCGTCTTTTTCTGTGTCATAATTAAATTTAATTAACTCTTATTCTTTCATGCATATTTTTTAGCTATTCTTGTTTTAGCTATTCAAAATTTTTTATATTTTTTTAGCTGTTCAAAATGGTGTATATTTTAGCTATTCAAAATGGTGAAATTAGCTTTTTTTTAGCATTCAAAATTGTGAAAATTTTGACAAAATAGTGACTCAATTGCTCAAAATGTTGAATTTATTATTTACTGCCCCATTGATAACTGATAAAATTGTTAAAGCTTTGTCTCACAAGGAAATGCAGGGAACCTGCCAGTCATTTCAAAGGGGAGACAATTTCCCATTATTCCTGCCCTTGGAACCACTATTAACAAATCTCAGGAACAAGTCCTCAAAATCACTGGTTTTTTTATATATCAGCCTTTTGTTGTCCATGCACAGTTCTTTGTGGCTTCCCAATCAAGGACAAAAGAAAACCTCAAAATCAATGCAGGGAGAGAACAGAGGAACATTCAGGAGGACAATGGATTTTTAGTTAAAATGCTTATTAAGATGTATTTGTAGCTTCATTGTTTTCTTATTGTATAATATTCAGTTAGTTCAGTGAAATTAAACAAATACTTTTTTATCTTTTGTGGTTGTTTTTATAGTTCCAAATTCCACCATGGAATATGTTTACTAATGTTTAGTTTAAACCAGTATATCATTTAATTAATTCAGGCTTTCAAACCATTTTAATTCTCCATTTAAAGTTCCATCCTATATGGAAAATGTAGGCCCATCATAAATGTGTGTTGACAGCCAGCCATTGAAAATACATGTCTATTTGCTGGAAAACCAATATTGATCACCTTATAAAAACGAGCAGAGTTAAAAAATCCATTCAATAATTTTCAGCATAGTTTAATTTAAATAAAGTTTCATCATGCATGACTGGGTTTTTGCTAGCACACACATAGTTTTCTGGAGAGACATCACTCCTGTGTACTTGTACAGCTCTGGGGTTATCAATCAATTCCTGTGGCTTTTCATTTCTTAAATCCCCTGCTGCAGTATCAACTGATCCTGATTAAGGGAATCATATGTCATCTTCATCCAAAGCTCTCTGCCATTCTATATTTCACCTCTGTATATGTATGGTTCTCCATACTGCCTTTCAATTCTTTCCCTTCTCTTAATTTTCCCAAAGATTTCTATTGCCTTTGATAGTCCATTTCCAACAGTTGCACCTGTGAGTTCTGTCTGCAGCGTGAAATTTTACTTGGCATCAGTTATTTTTACCTCTTTGTTAGAGCTTTTCATCCATTCTTTCCAAGTCTTCCTTGCTCTACGGCTCATAATATTTCTTATATTTTTGCTTTTGCTTCTTCTTCTTTTCTTGTTTAGGTGTGGTACTTCCTTTGTAATGTATGGCTTCTGAATGCCTGTTTCTCTTCTTCCTGTTTGTGATTCACAGCTTTAAATATTTTTTTGGAATTGTTTTAACTTTTATTAAATCGGTTTCTCACCTGTATTTTTCTCTTCAGCTTTAGCTCGAATGTTTCATGGTTCAATATAGTTTTTTTTTGCTAAATTTCCACCTGCCAGCTATTTTTTATTGATATTTTTAATATTATTAGCAGCAGGTGGTGATTCATCAAAACAAAACTGTAATCCCTGTCAGCCATCACACCAGGGGTTCTGCTCTAAATTCTATTTCTACATTTAGAATCAATTTCAGGCAAGCCGCATGATACCTATTCACAAGGTGGACAAAGTTGCTATGCTCAAAATGTGAGGGTGGGTGATTCAAAGGGCTCTGTAGTTAGTATGCCCAAAAGCACTTAAGAGTGTACACTTAGAGTGTATATCATTTTGGAAAAGGTTGCTGCAATGCCTCATTTGCTGTTATCAATCTACACTGAAGAGAAAATGGAAGCAGAAAGGCCCCAATTTATTATTGCTTAATACAGTCCCGAAATAAGTCCTCGTTGCAAAGGGATCATTTACGTGTAAAGCTTGTTTGTTATTGTTTATTTGCACTGAAAGTAAATACATTGAGAATTTTTTCAGGTTATTGGAACCTCTGTGACTGATTGTGATTGTTGGTGACAAGAAAGGCTGTGATTGAGTTCAGTTTATTCAGGTTTTTCCCGCATTGCTTCATTTCAACGGACAACAGTTTCGCCAACATTACAGCTAGCGTCTTCAGGTCCTGAATGAGCTGCAGAGATTCAATTTCCATTATATACCTAAAGTCTGGGCTAGTCACAGGGTTGGCATGATTTTACCCGACCTAAAAAAACCCACCGGGTTTTTGGGTAAAACCCACCTGAAAAAACCCACGGGTTTTAGACAAAAAGTGGGTTTTTTCAAATATTTAATAGTGATGCCTAATGAAACAGTTTATGATATTTATAGGCACTATTTATATATTCTTTTCCTATCTTCTGGGTGTTTGTCTACTGCAGCCTTATTACAAACTGAAACAATCTTATATCAGCCCAGTGCACCAGACTGAAGACTTAAGTATGATTAGGCAGTATTAGTAACACATTTGATTTCGGTTAATAATTTTATTAACAGACTCTCAAAAGGCCTGAGTAAACTGTTAGACTTCATGGTCTGTATTGAAAACAGAAATTGAAGGGCACAGTGACTAGAAATAAATTTATGTATTGTACGACATCCATAATAATTGTTAGGTATCTACCATAATATAGGGCTATACTTGAGCCCTTGACGGTAACTTGAGCCAAAATTAAAAAAAAAATGATCGTAGCTCTTGTCAGTGGGAGCAATAAAGTATATAAGTCTTAGTAACACGGTTTTCTATTAGATAGCAAAACCATCTCGAGTGGGAACTGTTTTTTTAGCTCATAGAATAGCCCACTAGGGGTTCTGTGGTGGCTGACCTGTCACTGTAAAAAAGTTATTTTGTTGACTTCTGAAACTTACATCAGTGCACGCTGCCAATAAGTGCTCAGCATCCTGGTACATATATGGATTTTTAAAAAGTTTAATTAGCCCTACAACCAATTGTCTAATCATTTACTTGTTGCATATAACATTGACCATTAAGTATAAAGTATTCAATAGATGTTAAACTAACCTACAAAATGGGTTACTTGAGCCCAATATTTCACTGTTGTAAGTTGGGCTCAAGTCACCCTGAATCACTGCACTGAAACTTACGAATTGTAATTGAATGTGGACTTAAGTAGCCCACAACTACACTTCTTGCTGTAATAGCTACCTATTACAATAGCTGTTTACATAAGATAAATCATGGAATAGCATAATAGGGCCAATAATAAAGCTTGAAAATAACATATGGCAAAAGATATCTTGTTTAAAAATGGAAAGATATTGTTGGACAACTTTAATCTTCAAAATTCAGTCATTTTATCACGATTATCGTGATTTAAATTAAAATTATGGGATTGCGAGGTCTAATTTGAGATATCGCCTAGGGCTAGATGGTGGGGGTGCAGAGCACATGCACGCACCATGCACTTACACTAACTAAACAGCCCTTCAAGTTCACGATCTGAATTATAATAATTTATTAAACCAGCTGATCTATATACATATCCGTCGCCATTCTATTATTTCATTGCTTCAGTGTGTACTAAAATTTGAATTTAACCTAAAAAAACTGACCATTTATTGTACTCGAACTCAATTCAGTTTATTAAATCCCCATTCACACATATCTGCACAGAAAATGAGTAACTGAAATGGATATGCAGTCTGCAAATATCTTGGGTCTCCAATCTACCTGCATGGTTGATATGAAGTAGATATGAGGATAGTATGGTAGACAATAGATGGTAGATTTATTTGGTACACTATTTACAAGTCATAGAAAACAAATCTCCAAGTACCACAGGACAAAAATACTAATTTAACATATTTTTGTCTAAAACCGGAAAAAGCGCGAAAAAACCCACTGGGCTGGGTTTTTTCTAAAAAAACCCGGGTTTTTGCCAACCCTGGCTAGTCAGGCGCATGTTGATTGGCCGGCTGGACCTTTGAATCCAATTGTTGTAAATGACGTTTGAACGTGGAGGAGAGAGGATAACCGTCTTCCCTGTTGACATTTTCTTGGTGTTTGGCTATTTCAATCGCCGCTCGTATTAGCTGAGGGAAATATTTATTTTCTCTGGAGATGATCTTAGATTTTTCAAAGTTTATGACGTGGCCAGGTTCTGACCAGACGTGCTCTGCCACCGTGGAACGGTGAAAATTTTTCTTTTTGGTCGCCCTTTGGTGTTCCTCCAATCTACATTTTGGGGATCTTGATGTTTGGCCGATGTATGATTTCCCGCACCTACACGTTACTTCGTATACTCCTTCATAAAGGTCAGATGGGTGTCAATCTTTTTCGGTTCGAAGGAGGTCAGTGGTCTTCTTATCACTTTTGAATCTCGCCAAGACGTCGTGCTTGGCGAGAACTCTTGTGATTCTCTGTGAAGTCCTGGTGACGTATGGTAAGAGAGCGTATGCCTTTGCCTTCTCCTGTATTTGGGCTTCCCCAGTTCTCTTCATGGGCACATTACGTTTTCTGTCTTCCTTGCATGCGATTCCATTCACCAGTTGTCGGCTATAGCCATTCATTTTTAGCGTAGTCAGGAGGTGCCGTTTTTCTCTGGCGAGCGAAACTGTTGTCCGTTAAAATGAAGCAATGCGGGAAAAACCCGAATAAACTGAACTCAATAAATCACCGCGGAAGCCTCCGTACCAAAGGCTGTGATTGCTTGATGTGTAGCTAGCAGCTTTGTAGACCAACGCTGCAACATGTGCTGTGCAAATTTTTATTCCCCTCAAATGGTCTAACCAGCCCATGGTTCAAGCTACCTAATTCCCCTCGGTATGTGCTGCCTACATACACTACCATACATCACAGCTTGAACCGAATTTGTAGACTTTGGAGCATGGCCCCCCAGGGTAGCTTGTGCCATCTTTTACTGAATTTACAAAGAACTTTTTTCACCAGAACATAATCAATTTGGATCCTTTGGTCTCCTGGCATTTTTCACAGGCACTTTTTTAACCTGTTATCACCTGAAAATGTGAATGCCTTAAGGATATATTGTGAGCAGAACTCACTTCTTTTTCACAAGAACTTTCTTCTCATTACTTAAAATTTCCAAGCTATGTATGTGCCTTCTCTTACTGCTTGACCTTTTTGACCGTCTGCTTCAACCTCATTCCAGGCCTTTTGAAGTTTTCATCTCCTTTGACTCATACCACTTCCACTCCACTCCATTGTACATGTCTCCACTTTGCCTTCCCTACAGCCCCATATGACCATGAATGCTTGCAGTGTAGCCTTGTCCTAAGTTTTATTATTTTTCATCCTAACCCTAATGATTCTATCATTTTACTGTTGATGTATGTCTAAGCTCTATATTAACATACTGCTATTTTTCCAAAGTAAGATCCCCACACCTGCATTTCCTATCAGAGATACAACACAAATAGTCTGGTAGTTATCAGCATAAAAATCTGCGTATTTGTGCCATGTTCTTAGCTGTCTTTATCATTTCTAAACAATAATTTTTTAATTGCCAACAGCCACAAAGCTATTATGTATCATACTGATCTAAGGATTTTTTCCCTTACTTATGGCTGCTTACCATGCTTCACTTGTTTACTTTCTCCAATAATCCCCTTTTAGAGATCCAAGAGGGCAATTGACTATAAGGGGTCCATCACATTTTCTATTTGGATCGTAATGGAGGAAAAAGCTAGAGAGCCGCAGCATTTTCAGATATTAATGAGATGGTCTCTTGTTTCCTTTCTCATAACAGTACTAGATCACTATAATACATACCTGCCTAAAACCATTTGGAGTCAATTTTTGTGTTATTTTTACCCGTCAATTTGTCTATTTAGTAGAAATTATTGTTTTAAAAGTTCTATATTTTTACAATCATTATACATATACAATAACCAAATGTTGCTTTTTTGCAACGTGGAGTAGTAGTTCCTGCATAAAATCACACTAATATTTGCTTCTCACAATTATTACCACAATTTTCTGCTGTCATATAACAGTTTATTTATTGTTTGAAGTGAACATAAAAAAAGTATAAAGGTATCTCAGTGACAACTATGTTGCACAGAGATGTACAAGCCAGTCAAATATATTCATACGTAAATTTATGTAATCAACATGTTATATTTTCTAATGATTCCCTTATGAGAATCTATGAAAAGGTAAGAATGTCTGGGAATAGGGAGCCTGAGAACAAACAAGGCTAACACCTGAAAACAAACAAGGTTATGAGCCACAATTTCCACCCATCCTTTTTCTCCTGTCATCTGCTTCTATAATGTGACCATTGGTATCTCTTTTGAAGAGCGACCTAGGCCCAGTTTTCTTGTTTCTTTGCTATTGCACTGGCTGTTATTCAAAAATTGCCAATTCCATCATCATTACCCCAACTATTCCTTTGTAATAATGTGATGTGTGGTGGGGTTAAGTTCAATAATTTTTCATGGCATTGGTTTACCTTCTTGCTGTGGCAAGAGTCAATGTGCCAATATTTTTTCATCAGAGACCACAGAATTATCATCCAAAGCACTGTAGAAACTTAATTAATTTATGTCAATTTTGTAGTTGAATGTGCCATTATTTCCCTCGTATAATATGATGGTCTTAGATGAATTTCCTCATGCAAGATGATGGTTTGATGATCTTAGTGAGCATTTGGAAGTTCTTTTCTCTGAAACTGGACCAGGAGCAAAAAAACCGAGTTCTCTTGGTGGTTGAACTATGGAATAGCCAGTGAAAAAGTTATCAAAATGAATTCTTTGTGGTATCAACAGCATAAACCGGAACATATTGGCTTCCCATGAATGAACATTTTGCATGAATGATACCCTAAATGAGGTACATTTTGCTCATCAATCAAGATGAGAAAATATGCCAAGCTTCATAAATTTCATATTAACTTAGACAGTAAAGGGTCTCATATTTGCAAACGTATCATTTTTAAATGAGTGATTGATAGAGAAATATTTTATTTCCTTGACCCTATTTCTTGGAATGCTTTTTCGTGTTATGTTTAACTCTTTGTCATGGTCTTTACCGCAATAAAAGCTTGTTTGTGGTTGAGTGTGGGATCCCTTCAAAATCAGTGTAACAAAAACTTCTCAGAGCTAATTTTGTTAGAAGAGATGGCACATCTCGGTGAGTGAAAAGGGGCAGAAAACTGAGTTAACATCAGTTTTAGACCTGTGTGAGTAAATATAAATGATAAAAACTACTAAGTCACATGAGGAAACAGTATTTTCTGAGACAGTGCACATTACAAAAGTACTGTTCTGAAGTTTTCCATTACTCTGTAACATAAAGCTGATTTTAAATATAAATTTAGAATTAATTAAAATAACCATGCACAAAAATTTGGCTATTGCTGTTTTTTCCCCCACAGAATACTACCTACCCGCAGGTACTTAACAAAGTATTATGTCAGAGCATATCATACTATTCCACTGATTTAATGTCATTTGAGTGCACTAAATTACACTGATGTGCTCTTATCCTTGCCAACTTCTACACCTGTGATGGAAAGCCTACACATTTTTTTGTAGGAAAGGCAGAGGGTATGAAAAATTTAAGAGAGACCTGGTGGTGAGCCATTTATGTGAGGGAAAGTTAGTATAAGACTGTCCAAAAACCCATCAATTAGCTGGTGGAATATCCAAATGTAATATTTAATCCCTCCTCTTATTAGGTACTGCATTCATTTTATTTATTCTGAACAAATTATTATTACCGTATTTCCCGGCCCATAAGACGCACTTTTTTTACTCCAAAATGTGCTCTGAAATCAGTCTGTGTCTTATGGGCCGAGGGTACAACTTCATCCTCTAAGACGCAAGCTGATTCGCCGGGAAAGATAATGTTAAATATTTTTTCTTGCATCAAGCATAGCAAATGGTTGACTTCATTGAAAAGGTTGATAATAAATGATTGAGCCAGTCAAAAGCTATAGAGTTTGACAGAATCCTTAACAGTACATCCTAAAAAATTCCTAAATAAATCGTACTATCGTAGGCAGAAAATTAAAAGGAAGACTATCATAAAGTCTTTTAGAAAGCGTGGAGTTAGCAATGCGCTAGATGGAAGTGAAGATGACATTGCATATGAGGAAAGTGACGACTTCAGCAAAAAGAACTGTGTGTGTGATTTTAGCAGTAGTGATGACGAACTTCTGTGATTCTATGATGAATAATCGCTATTATATTTGCAATTTTTAAATGTGACAGTTTCATTTTCTTTGTACATATAAAGTATTATCATTAAAATAATTTGATCCTTTTTTTTTGCTGATCAAAGTATTTTTTGTAAATTCCAACCTGATAAATCAGTGCTTCTTATAGGCATATTTTTTGCAAATTCTAATCTGATAAATCACAGTGTGCCTAATGTGCTGGTGCGTCTTATAGACTGGGAAATACGGTAATTGCGTGAATTTACAAGGATTTATCTAGTACTGTGTATTGGTTTTCAACGGTAGATTATTTTTCAATTGATTAGATTTCAATTGATTGATTGATTTCAGTTGAATTGTAGTTTTGTAGACTTGTAATTGATTTCAATTTCAATTGATGATTTGCTGATAGGAAGGAAGACCTGAGGGTCACATGATTTATTTTTGTGATTATTTTCAAACCATAGATTATAACCCTTTTGCTGCTAAATTGTCAATCTATTGGTCTTATTTGAAAGTGAACAAACTGTCTTTAGCCTATCCAGAGACTGGCATGTAGCACATATAGATATTGTTTTTTATTTATTTGTTACGTTTTTGGCTTTTCTCTCTGAAGGTTTTTTTATGGGATAGTTTTGTTGTCGTGCAACGTGACATTCCTGACTAAGCACCCAGCTGAGGATGCAAAATGTTGAATGATTTTTTAAAAATACAGATGAGAAAAAAAAATTTTCAGAATATATTGTTATTATTTATTTTTGTTTCTTTCAAAGTTTAGTACTTTTCATCTATAAATTCTAAAACTTACACCTATATAAATTTTAAAAGTTAACCTTGTTAGAAGAAAGTTGGTACTATTATTGTTGCATTGTTTTGTGGTGTAAAAACTATTTACAAATTTATTAACTACTCGGGCATGGCCTTGTCGTTCTAAGCCTTCCCTACCTGGCATTTGGAGGTATTGAAATGGCTATTTTAATTCATTTGAATATGTTTTGTGGTTTAGTTAAGGCAAAATACGATTGCGTCGAAAACGGCTTTACTCCCTGTAGATTGAGGAATTCTCTTAATGAAAAACAAATTTCACATCCTGATTAAGTTAACTGCTAGCTATGTTTCCCAGAGCGTACATTTTGAAATTTTTAAAATTAAGATCTCAAAATTGTAAATTTTGGCTTCATTTTTTGCTTTATACAAAAAATTGTCTCTGGCAGACATAATATATATTCAATATTAAATTAAAATTAATAAAATGGAAATAAGTTGGGTACTAAATAAGTTATTAGGAAAGTTAGAACCAGCTGAAAACGCGCCGATCAACAGCGGCGAAATAGGCAAGCAGGTGAAGGCGCTCACGGAGATTCGAGGGGAGGTAATGGGTGGCCACTGGAGGGGAATGAGGGAAGGTCTTGAGGGGAGGGAAAGTGTACGAAGTTGGAGGTACTTTGTAGGATTGAGCTAGAGCGGTGTGCAAGAAAGGATTTACGCTGTGGAGGAGGAACTGAAGACTCAGCATCACCCGGCGTTTGACGGCACAACCTTTGACTCGGCTCCGGCTGGCATCCCTACTTTCCTGTTTTGAGTTCGCATCCTCTTGACTTTCTCTCACGGACTGCTAGACAACCGACTTCACGGCCTCTCTCTGAACGTATTCCATATAGCGGTTTTGGTTACAAACGGGAGTACTACCTCATCCTAGACGCGATCAGCTCCATCGAGGAGCAACAAGCCGATCATACGGCATAATCTTCGGACGACCTGGCTGACGGTTTCTCTTATCCAAGCCATAACTACGTGCTTTGGCATTGCTTTGCTGAGCTAGGTCATTACCATGTAGATATTCACTACCTTGTGGACTTTCTATCAGTATTGCATTGGCGAGTCCTAAGTACAAAGTCAGAAAATCAGTCATTTTAGTTGTTACAAAATTACTATTCTTATAGGTCACTGGATGTTCTTGCTTGAAGTTGGCGCTAACTTTAATGTATGTTGACGCAGTTCCATAATGTTAGATAATTCAATAATAACGTGCATGTTTGGTTCTGCTAGCTCTGTTGGAGATGGAGACTCAAGCGTGATGAAAAACGTACGGGAACTAGTTTCGTATGGTAGGTATGTTAAAAAAATGAATTACGCGAATCACGCAGTGAAGCGCTTCACCAAAGCATTGTTCAAGATTGCGGAGGCGAAGCCCATTATCAAAATAATTCTTACAAAAGTAAAAATGATAAGATTTAAAAAGCAGCTCGCGGCGCTATTACGTATAGTTGTACAGAAGGGAATACCGTTGAGTCCCTGGTCGAGGCTTTAAAAAATGGTCCCAAGCACGTATTTGGATGTCACGCGTCTTGCCGAGACTACTTCTGTCAAACTGTCGATCGGAAGTTGAAAGTTATTACCGAGGAAGAAATAGCATAGCATAGAAATAATAAATTGATGTGGCTATTAAGCCACTTATCCGAAATTCTGGGCAGTTGACTTCTCACGACACCAGTAACAGTGCAGAAAAAATTATGTCTTATGCCAAATTTTATGTTTTTGGCCAAATTTTCGGGCAGAAAACAAGTGAATAGGGGCAAAAGAAGATCAAATCAACACAGGACTTACGGCTCTGGTCTTGATTTCCAACTATGACTCGTGTGGAGATATTCAACTTGGGAAACGCTCAATGCCAGAAATCCCCACAAGCCTGTCGAATCCACTTGTCACAGAAGACTGAAATGTATAAATGCAGTAAAGTAGTTGCTCGCTAAACAAGACATTAAACAACAAAAGAAGAAGACAAAAACAAGTGATGGGGCTAGTTACGGTGTAATGTGCCAAAAATTTTACATGGATGGCGAAGAATATGATAAAGGAGTAGAAGAATTCGTGGAAAGATTAAAAGTGACTACAGCTTCCAGAGATCAACTGGAGAAGGACACTAAGGGCCAATATGAGAAGGAAAGGTGGTGGGGGAACGAATTAATCGATTGACTTTATCCAACTTTGGAATAATCTGCAAAAGGCGGTGACGGCTTCTTTACGACCGCAAGTTTCAGAATGAAGCAACGCAATGCGTGCAGCTCCACGAAAACAAAGCGATAAGGCAGTACGAGGAAATCTCCGGACGTAAGGTGACTCCTTCAGGGCTATTCATTGACCTCAAGCTATGTTTCTTTGCCGCTTCTTCGGATGGCATAACTGATGATGGGGGCATTATTGAGGTAAAATGCCCTAATTCTTCAGAACAGTTGACGTTCGAAGAAGCAGCGAAAAAATGTAGTACACTTGTCTCCACGAAAGTCTGCAATTAAAAACAAACCTTAACTATTACTTACAAATTGATGGCCAGCTACATGTAACCGGCGCCCCATTCTGGGACTTAGTGGTATGGACTAAGAATGATTGGAGAATTAACAGGATTTTTGGGGTTGATGACTTTTGGACAAAAAAATGGTGCATAAGTTAAGTGTTTTTATAAAGAAATTCTCCTGCCGGAAATAATAGCTCCTAGATAAAGTAGATCAATGGATTTACGTGAGCAGGAGTTTCCTTCAAAATAATGCATTTTGTCCGTTTTTGTATGTAAAAAAGCTACGGAAAATAACCTACTTTAAGCTCTATAAATTGTTAGTCAATCAGTATAATTGGTCAGTTTAATCAGCATTTACGAATATTGATTCCTAAAACAAGTTTGCTGCAGCACCCCACACTCAATTCTCATGTCCGCCTTCTGCTGAAAGAATATATCATCTGCCTAATAATTTCTCTTATGTATTCCATTACTTCCCGACTTCCTCCTTTCTTTCCACTGTGCGGCCATTTCTATTTTGAATAGACATTTGCGCCCCAGTTTCAGCTGAATAACATTGCCTTTTCAGATACGAACAGTTTTTATTAACCACGGCATGCGCACCTGGTAGCTGTTTGTGCAACATTGAGTTCAGTTCATTATATATACGCCGGTTATGTACTTACTTTAATAAATGATCATTTAAGGCTTTTTGTTTCGTTAATTTTTGCAGAAATATTCGAGTGAATTTAGATTATAAATTAGAGTGCTGCTAAAATAGTTTCCATTCCACGGGTTGAAGATGACGCACATCGGAAATTATCGGCAAACTTAAGCGCTGATGAATGGAGCAATGTGTACTGACGAATTGTTTCATAGCCTATCGATACAATTGTGGTATAGAAAAAGCCACGGCCGAGTTTTGTGATCGAATTCATTCAATATATCCACGTTTGTAAAAGTGCATGCTACTTACCACAGAGAAATTTTAAATTCCCATCACAGTTTGGCGCCTTAACAGAATATCAACACAAAAACAACAATCACCGGTGCCACTGACGAAGTTCTTTTGCCGGGAAGACATCCCAAGTGATGCTGTTAAATTTGGATTAAAGGCCATTAACAATGCATCTGAGCTCTTAAATTTCCATGACATTCCATATGATTTGAAGAAAGTACACGATATTCCCATCCTCAAGGGTGGGAATCAATCACTTGTTGAGAACTAGCGATCTATCAGCAAAAATCTGTAGCCTGTAAATTCATGGAAAAAATTATTGCTAATTATTTGCGTGGGACGATATTGGGACTATAATAATCGGCTGTTTAAAACAACATGCCTTACTCAAGGGGTAATCCTACGAAACTCAACAATTTGGGATCTGTCAGGAAATATACAAATGGTTAGATAGGGTTCAGGAATTAGATGCGGTTATGCTAGCCCAAGACCTTCGGCAACGTGCCTTACGATAAACTAAAAGAAAAGATTGGGAAACTAAAAAAAGGATGATACTATGGGGAGACCTTATGGGGTAAATGTCAGTAAGTTCGTCTTGGAAACGAACTCTGCCGAATTCTATGTGGACGACTGCATTTTCGACGGGAAAGTCTAAGACGATAGCGATATTGAAGTCTATTGAATAACAGATTGAAGATAAATAAATGGGTAGTGAATAACGAAATAGAAATAATTATTGCAAAAAGCAAATTATTCAGCTTCTCAAACGGTAAGGCACGTGCGATAAGGGAAGAATGGATAATTGTCGCTACATGGGGATATAACCAAGATGAATTCCCAAGCAACCAAGTATTCCAAGGAAAATATTCCTTTGGAAGCGACTGAGAGTTGAGGTGTGTAAGATAACACGTTAATTGCAACTTGATACTCTGTTCTCGAAGAAAAATGCGCCAGCTCCAAGACCGAAGCTCGCAGCTGTGGCGGTGTCGGCTTCCGCTGTGGAAGGAGAGAGGAAGACTTGGAAGGGGAGGGAACTCTCAAGTTCCACCCTCCAACGTAGTTTCCGATACATGCTTAGGAGGTCGCGCTCACGGCCTACGACCGTCGTCCCATCTTGCGAGGGAGAATCACACTAACTCGCCGTCGTATTTAGCCTTAACCATTCGCTCTATCATATATTTTATAACTTTTTTTACTCGAGCCATAATGACATTTAATTATCATCAGTTTATTTGCTGCAAAAAGAGAATGTACTCTGGGTATACAATGAATTTTGTTTGAGGTATCTGCTCTATGCTCTCCATTTAAAATTTGTTTGTCATTATTTGTGGTGACCTTACTTTAATCCATTCTAGTTTTTAAAAATATGAGTACTTAAAATTTCTTAATTCTTGAATATGAATGCAGCACTCATTGCTTGAAATTTTTCTCTTTAATAAATGCATAATTTCAATGTAGCAACTTAGAGTACATAATTAACTCTTTGTTCTTCAGTTAGATATGATGTGTTGTATTTTATTTTGCTCCGAAAGACCTCCTTGAATCTGAGTGCATCTGATGCTTTCAGGACCAGAACTGCCTTCATGGTCAGGGAAAGAATTTTAATCAAAACTGAATCATCGGTTGTGGAGGCCACTGAACTGACAACATGTTTGAGCACGGTGGTCTCCAAGGCCCACCACAGCGAATGTATGCTGATGATGGCAGCAAGGTTGGTATTGATTTGGCTAGTTGTATGAGGCATTTGTTTATCACTTTTTTATTCAATAAATAATCTCCATGCTATTTATTAGATTGGTTTTTGGGGAACTTGTTATTTCTGAGCCATGAAGGTGCAGATGTTATGGTGAAATGTGCTGTACATATATTCCATTTCTGATTGTGACTTGGGCTTACCAAAACCTGACATTTTGACAACAAGTGGAACATATAAAATGTTTGCTAACCCCACGTTAACTAATCATTCCTCACCTCAATGACTGTTTTACTAACTTAATGGTTTTGTTCACTGGGCAGTATTAGGTTACATAAATGATTCCTGAACACCTAACATCATGGACTGATTTGGAGTTATCAAGAGGGACTGCTGACTGAAAATGAACCAGCGTTGCTCATTATTCTGTCAGTTTATGGCTTAATGATAAAAGCAGCTTGTTCAGCGTTACTAAATTGGTGAAAGTTGACATAATATGAGATAACCTGACTCTTTGACTAGTAGTTGCACATACTTGTACAACACAAAGATTTACTCATCCTTGGTGGACTGACCTTACCTGGATTCTGGCCAAATTATAGTCGGTGGACAGCAGACATATCCCTGTCTAGATTTACATGCGTCAGTCGGTCTTCAAAAGGCATTGACTTGCTGGAATCATGCGTTTTGTTTTCAGGTGTTTGGTTTCCAAGCTAAACAGCAGAAGGAAATGGAAGACAAGTACAAGGTTGAAATGGGGGTAGTTGCGGCTGGTGGAGGGCCAGTTAAGGAGTTCCCCTTTTGCTACAATATGAATATGCTGCAGAAGGGAGTTGGGCCGATCACTGGGCCCCCCCCGGATGACCTAAAGCAACCACAACATGTAAAAGGATAAGGATTAAGTGCTACCTAAGTGCATTGAAAGTTCTGCAAGTTGTCAAAGAATGTTGGGGTTTGGAAGCATTGTTTTTTTATGACAAAAAACAAAAGATGTTGGTTCGATTGCAACATGCTTAAGCATGGAAATACCCAATGACTAGGAGTTGCTCTTATGTCACATTTCAAGAACTAACATATTTGACAATTTCATGTGGAAAAATATTTCAATGAGAGTGCTTGCTGCAATTAGCATAAGAAATGAATGAATGAATGCCATTTGTATCCCTTTTCTTGTTCAAGGTACAACAGCAAGCACAATCAGTGGTTCAGCAACAGCAACCTCAGCAGCAGCAGCCCCAGCAATGCTATAGGTTTGATGTGTGCAGTCAGCAATTTAGTTACAACTATGCACTCGTTAATCAGATGTCATTAGCTGCTCCGTACAAATGTGATGTATGTGGTCTGGGGTTTGCTCATTCATCACTGTTGTCCCACCATAAGAGGGTGCATGCTGCAGCTGCAGTTGCATCTGCGGCAGCCACATCTGGGAGTAGCGGTGGTGAAGGTGCTTCAGGTGAGTTTTACCACTTTCTGCTGCCCATTAATTGATCGTCGGAGAGGCATTCTTTTGTGGTGTTCTTTTGAATTGGAAGATTGGTCGAGCAAAACGGGTCCAGAGGTAAAATTACTTGCTGTTCAACTTGAGTGGGAGTCACCTGCTGGGAGAGAGAAATGATTAGTCAGGTTTTCTGTGAATAATTTGTTCTCTTGAACTGAAAATGTCATTCGTGTGTTTGAGGGGTCACATGCACTATACTTCACGTGAATGCCTTGTTCCTTTTAATCATCTCAGTAACTCATGGTAGATGAGCATGTGTGGATAGCCTTTTTGGTTAAAGCACCTTGTGTGATTTTCAGTTGGTCTGCATTATAATCTCAAACCTGAGGAATGATTTTTATCCCTTAGATTTATGCACATATAACAACCAGAGATGTTTCAAGTTTATGCTTAGAACTTTGCATGGACTGTATTCTTAAATATATAAAATTCACTGTGAAAAGACATTTACCTAGACTTAGATTTCAAACACAGATCCCACCGATGCCTGCACCTCTCTTCCTCCCAAAATCCTGTTCTTCTGTGAATTTTGACAAGGTTTTAAAAGACGATGTTTTCACTTATACCTTGCTAAGAATGTGTCTAAGTACATTCATGCACATGGTATGTACCTTAGTCTATGAGATGAAAACCTATTTTGAAATGCATAGGTGGTTACCTTTAACATGTGACTCAATTTGAATTGGAGCTAGCTTGGACAGTGAAAGAAGTATTGAGATTTAAAAGAGCATTAAAAAGTTATCAACTGCATTTACTGACAAAACCATTGTTAATGAGTTAAATACTAGTGTGGAATATAATGTGGTGTATTATTTGATGCTTGGCATTAAAAAACTCCACCACACTTAGTTGTCAGGTGCATTACCACTTATGCAGCTTCAACCACAGCCATTGTGGTTGCTATTTGTGCACCAAAAAATTGCATCTTAACAATTTTATTTTGGTATTTATCTCTCTAATTTTATGTACGTGATTTAACCTCCCATAGTAGCATTCAGTTTTTAATGTGTTCTTTTTGTCTTCTGAGAAGTTATAAATATTTCAAATTTACCTGGGATACTAGGCCAATTTGTGGACCCACCCTGTAATAGTGATTCTCATGCTAGTTTTTCAAATAGCCTTGATACATTGCTAGGCTGAGCATTGCATCTCTTTCCAAACCTAGCTGCTTATAACTGCTCCGAGCCTAATTCCGATGTCATTTATTGTCACATTGGCATGGATACAAATTTTCCATGGTGGGGATCGATCGATATTTCAGGATTTGGCTATGCCTGTTTCATGGGCAATAAAACTTTTATCCAACTCTTGAGAGACATGGATTTCACCATACCCTAAAAACCCAACCTTGCTCACCCCAAAAATACAACGAATGCAATTGATGTATTTGGAATTAGAACTTGCTCATGTATGTGAAAGAAGTGAGTTTACTCCATGTTCGTCAACTTTTTACTTTTCATTCAACAAATCCTAGATTTCTCTTAGCTTGGCAGTATAATTTTTTGTCCCCCTAGGTATTTCCTCAAACATAGGTCAAGTGTATTTGTGACACCTAAATATGTGACTGACTTGACATTGACTATTCCAGATGTAATTATTTTCTTCAGCAAATCTGGTGTATTTTTCTAGTGTGTTATTACTTGATATTCTAGCTTATATTTTTTATGCTTTTTTTACTCAATCGAATTATAATTAATGATGATGTGTAAAAAAATAATGCATTTTTAATTCCATTTTTTAATGTACCATTTTTCGAGGCCCTTGAAACACACTTTTTAAAATTGAAAATGTGATCTATAATCCGTGTGTGTCTTAGGCCATAGTAGCACATTTTTAGAAATAATTCTCCAATTTTTGATCAATAACTGGTATTCTGTTGCTCCTTTAATTTCATGTTTCCATTACATAGATGTGCTTAAATGAATATGGCCA
Source organism: Ceriagrion tenellum (assembly GCA_963169105.1). Classification (NCBI taxonomy): domain Eukaryota; kingdom Metazoa; phylum Arthropoda; class Insecta; order Odonata; family Coenagrionidae; genus Ceriagrion; species Ceriagrion tenellum. Next base: position 3,460,607 of record OY720641.1, on the reverse strand, counting down.
TTTTTATCTAGTCTAAACAGCTTGAATTCATATCCAGGGGTTTTAAGTTACATAGTTGCATCTCTTTATTTTCGTCTTTTAAATTGATAACATTTAAAATTTTAGTGTTTATTCTATAAAAATATTTACGGAAAAATCTCAAGTGTCTTCTGAGCTGGTGAATCCTATGGGCCAGGAAATGCAGCACTTTCATTTGTTTTCTCTGTGAAGCTTAACGGTTAAATCATAATGATTTGTGTTATTAAGATTAACATCAGAAGTGTATAAATTTAAAAAAAAATTCCTTTTTGAATACTTGTGACCGGTTGACCAATGTTTAATATTCTGCAGTTCCTTTGGCCACGTTTGACTAGTTATGTGTTGGCTGATGCAGTTTTTTGCCGTGGTTTGTAAAAATGAATTTTTGGAAATGTAAAGTGTGGGAACTCTGAGCTGTCTGGTAAATAATGTCTTTGGGAGAGACTAGGTTTGGAGGGTAGATAATTTGACCAACAAATTCCTCTCTTTGAATGGAAATAGTGGAATTCTCGCTGAATTCATTTGGACAATATTTAGTAACAATTCAAACTGATTAGATTTGGTTAATACAAAATATGAGTGGTTGAACAGATCAAAATGTCATGTACACGAATCTTGAGCATAGCCCCTCGATATGTTGTGCCTTTTCCCAGGATCACTCCGCATTCTTCCCTCCTGTCTCTGACATTTGCTGCCATTTAGTTCTGTGATGCTCAGTGCTGCATTGAATCAACCTGGTGCTGCCTCCCTGTAGGCTTTTTATGGGTGCTGGGAATTGGGCAGGGCTATGCACACTTGGGGTGAATGAGAGTTCACTGTGTATCCATGAGCTTGTAATGCACTCTCACACACTCCTACTTCGAATCCATGCATTAGACCAGCACACCTTTTAACGCAGACACTCACACGATAACACACCCACTGCCTTACAACCTTGAGAGCTCCAACTACTTATGTCCACTGTGAGGGGAAGGGATTAATGAACTAGGAATGACCCATGGCCGTTACATACTGGAGGCAAAATCCTGGGAAAATGTGTGATTATTGGCCATTTTGTTGTAGAAAAATCAGCTGAAAACCTGGAAAACTGGGAAGAAATTTTTTTTATAACTTAATGCAGAGTTCAAATAAGGTGTAAATGAAGTCTATGGATCTGTTAGTGAGAGAGTGATTAATGGAAATTGGTGGATCCCACTTCATGAATTACCTATTTCAGATGCAATGTCATTGATGATTGCTTATTGATTCATGCTCACTCTTGTCAATCCTAGTAATTCTGTCCATTTTATGCAATTCTTATTGTGATCCCTCCCTTGTACATCATCTAGGTGAAAAGGCCTATGGTACTGGAAAGCAGAACAAGTGTGAGACGTGTGGTGTGGACATAGAGAGTCCTATTATTGGGGGCTCTAGCTCGAAGAAAAAGCATGGGAAGTTTACATCAATAGGGGACAGGGTGAAGTGTGAGTCATGCGAGGCAACGGCATTTGCAGAGGCGGCCGTTGGGGGTGGACACCATCCCCAGAACAATCACAACGGCCCTGTTGCAGGATCATTGCCTGGGGGGAAACTGCACAATAATAGGAGGGTGGGAATAGTTGTGGGAGGACATCATCCACAGGTTCGGAAGTGCCAGAAATGTAATGGGTCGGGGATGATTTTCATGGGGGGTGCTCATGGGGCTGGGACAGGGTCAACGATCTCAAGTGGGACTGGAAGGGGTGGAGGAAGTGGTGGGGGTGAGAAGCCGTTCACCTGCTCTGTATGTGATAACACCTTCTCGAGGTACGTTGCCCATCATTGCTGCCATCAGTGCTGTAGAAAGTGACGAAAGTAATTTTAATCCTTGTTTTGGCTTTTAACTCTTCTTTATCTCCTGCTTTTTCTTTTTTCTTGCCTCAGTGTCGTGCTTTCAATTCATCTACCCTGGTTAAATTAACTCATTATTTCATTTATCAGTGAGCACTGAGCTCAGAACATTTATCATTGGAATCATAGATCTCCAAATTTGTACCAAAAACACCTTACTATTAGAGCAGATGAAATGATTGGTAAAAAATGAATCATCACAATGGTTAGTTATTGTAATGGCCAAGTTTTTGTTAGATGATGAAAACGCCCTTAAAATGTACATGATGTACAATTTTTCATGCATACTTTTTCATATAATGTACTGATGACATATATTTACGTACATACTTAATTTTTCATGCATTATATGCTCGCTACATTCCTAAGCTTGAATTAATGCAGGCACAATCAATTTTCGCTGCCTATTACTCAATTTGGTGCACTTACTTAAATGACCCTTTTTTGTGGGAATTGCATTTCAGTTTGCTCTGTGATAATTTGTTTAAAATTCTGACTGAAATGCAGCATACTGTTTCATAGTAGTTCTAACATTCCTGCTTAGTTGCATGATTAGTAAATCTCAATCCCTTTCTTTTAATAAAAAAAAGTTCAAGTTGTACATTGAAAGAGGTAGGGGTTTTTCATTTAAAATCACACGGTGGAAAAATTACAGATGGCTATGCTAGTCTTAATGATTTTTATTGCAGCAGGCTTTGTTGTATCTGGCATGTTCTTGAGCGGTGTCTAAGTGTCTTGTATTTGTACATAATTCCTCAAAATCATGTGAAGAATGTGATTAGCATGTTTCTTTCACGTTTACTTCTTGCAAGTACAGTAGGGGAAGAAATTAATGAAAAATTTTTGGCTCTCTAGAATGGCTGGCATTTTAGGAAACTACTAGGAGCAGAAAACACACTTCATAAGACTCTAGCAACACTGTGGAATGTGCATTATCTACAAATATTTTAAATCCATATTGGAAAATTACTTAAGCCAGAGCCCAGAACTTACTATCTATCACCTCTTTTTTGAACTTACTTCTTAAGTCCCTCACACATTCTATGGTGTTGTATCATTGTGTTTATCTGCATGCTTTTATGCCATTTCATATTTTGCTGAATTATACCATTTTTTGAGAAATACTGGTTTAAAAATATATATATACTGTCCCATCCAACTCTGATACACGCTGATACCTTCATCTTCTATGATCAAGGGATATACTGTCAGCTGCAGCCACCACAGTTAGGTATAAGCCATTCAACTTAAATCAATTATGATGCATTTGGCTATAATTTTGCTTTAATTTCCTGCAAATCAAGATTTCCCTTGATTTATATTTTCCTGTGATTTTTACTTATTTCCTTTTTCCCCCTCTTAAGTGTAAAAGAGGAGTATGCCCTGTATTTGTAATAATTCTCTGAGTTTTTCATTACTTTTTCTTCATTAATTTTTCTTTGAAATTCTTATACATATTCTGACTCTGAAAACCTTGTGGAGAATACTTAAAATGAAAACATTTTGAAATATGCTCAAAATGCAATAATGATTGCCACTGCCTCCATTGTCTACCTAAGTAATCATAGCATGATAAAATATTTTGGAACTGAAACAATTTGGAAATGAGCAACAATGAAGTTTGTGATCAACATATAAAATTTATTAACTCAAGGTGCCATTTCCATCATTTGGTTCTCTGCATTCAGTAGCATCAAGAACTTGGTCCTTGGTTTTAAGCCTGAAACAAAAATGTAACGAGTTCGTACTGACAGCTTTAGTGCTTGTATGTTGCACTTCGCAATTTGAAATCCGGTTTTCAATAACATAAAATTCAATTATTTGAAGTGGTACCTGTAAATTTTGTTTTGTCAAGGCATCACATTATTTTTGGGGGATAATAATTTTTTTTTTCTTGAGAGTTTCTTCAATTTAGATGTTAATTGGTACTTTTAACTTCAAACCAATTAATTTAATACTAGTTTTAATTAATCAAATTTTATAGGATTAAAGTATTTTATTTGTGTAATGAATAGTATCCTGAATGCTTAACCATTATGGCATGCTTGAATTATATTTTTTTAAACTTAAATTTACGATCAATTCAATTAAATATCTGAAGAATGATATAAAGTCAAAGATTACTTACCTTTTTTTTCATTTTGTATTTATTTTTTATTTGGCAGTAACATTTTAGCCGTTAGCTTTTTCATGATTAATGCCTTTGAAGTCTTGTAGATGAATAATTTTGATGTTGAAATCTTACTTTTAGTTGCATTGTTTAAAACTAAGTTAATTTATTGATGTTAAGTTGTAAGTGGTGTTATTTCAATGTTGCTTTGTGTTCTGCTTCCAAGTGGCTGTGACTGTGATAATTTTTTCAGTTTAAACAGATAAGTTTCCTGGCAAAAAAGTATATAATTACCTTTCAATTGCTTGATTCTTTTTCAAAGTTTGGCATATAAATTGTGAAATAAATGATGGTATGTAGTTATTTCAATTAAATTAGGTGAAGTTTGGATTTTTTCCTACCAGCGAAAAATGTATGTGATCTACCATGTGTTGTTCTGTGAAGTAATTAAGATAATTTCCTTGCAGTTCCTCTTATGGGAAAATTTTAATTTAAAAGTTTTCATGTATATTGTGACACTTTTCATATTTTCAGCCAAGAAATGACTTTTTTAAACATTTGATTTCAATTTGATTTTTTTTGCTTTTGCTTTAAATTTATGTCAAAGGTCATAAAATTAAGTTTTTATTGTGGAGCTGGATTTTCCTATTAGTAGTATGCATATGCATTGTTAAAATCATTCACAAGATTTTTTTAAAGTAATAAACTGGTTGTCATTATTTTATTTCAAAGGTTAAATGAGTTATATTGTGATGGATTGTTGTAGCCATTAATTTAATGACGATTTTAATCAAATTGAGATGGATTAATTCCATTTTGTTGGCTTTATTTTTGTGAATCAGGCATTTTTAAGTTTTTCACTTTACCTTAGGGATGACTCCAGCCAAGGCGATTGTCAGGACAAAGCAAATATGGAAATGCATAAGTATGTTATCCCTTTGTTTTTCTTGACATATTTTTTGCAGATATTATTTTAATTTTGAGCTGATTCTGTTGCAGTTACTTGATTGATAATTTTTTTACTAGTTTTCCTAATGTAAGCATTTTCCCATACATGTTCAGCATTGCAGAGTGCTGGCTGATTTATTGTTAGCATTAATTGACCCCTAATTAAAGAATCCTTCAAACTTGGTGAAAAGAGTGTGATGCATCATATTATGGTCCTCATGGTTGTAGCTTAAATCATAGCATGCAGTGCAATACATGCATTGAACTTGTATCAATCATTTCAGTCTCCAATTTTCATTTCATGTACTCATAATGGAACCTTAAATCTAATTTTTATGACTATACTAGCATTGCTTAAGTTTGTGGAAGCATTTCCAAAATCTATATTTGAGTTGTGTTGTGAAATTTTTGCCATGATTAACATTCCCTACTCAAATCTCAATTCTACGGAACTTTCCAGCCTTAATAGACCCAATGATTTCACAGTTTAATTTTGAAAATTAAAAAAATCAGTCTGTTTATATACATAGTGAATGAGAATTAAGTTTGCTTACCTCAGTGAATTCAGCATTTGACTCATTAACTTTTCCAAATTATCCCTCACTGGTTGTTGAACATACTCTTATTCCATTTCCATTGCTAAGCAGTTAGGAAAAGTTGTACAAGTTCAACTCTCTTCTTCCAATAATTGAATGAAGTTCAATTTTCATCAAAATTAAATTTTTACTCATTAAAATAAGGAGGCATAGCGTACCAATGAAATTAGAATCACTGAAATCCCACTGCTGAGCAATGTGGATGGATTTGTCCTGAACCCTGTATTGTAAGGTCAAGAACTTTGTAGTTAGGAGTGTTGAATTGAAATAGTTGTCATTTCATCAATTGTTGGTCTTAGTCTCCTGCAATTCTCTTATTTGTGAGTAGGAAGATTGTAGGTGCTTAAATTACAACTGGTTAACAGTGTAGTAAAATAGTTGAGTAGCTGGCCCATCGATTAAGTTAAAATGCAAAATCTTATCGCCCAAAAATATTGGTTTGTTAAGAGGAAATTCTTCTGTTCAATTGTTTAAATTAATTTTTATCTAATTACAAATTTTATTTTGCCCTAATATTGTGCATATTTTAATAATGTTATGTTTTCTATAACGTTACTCTAAGTTAATTTTTAATGTTAACATACATGGGCCATAAAAATTTCCTTAATGATAGCTGTTCAATGTTGATCAAGTCTGAAGTTTAATAATAAGTTGGAACAAACTTCCAGTTTTCTTACAAAATGAATTCTCTGTATTGGGTATTATCCATAGCGTGCCGTCACTGAGAATAATTCTTAAATGTTATCACTTATATTTGGATGAGCACTAAACCAAAATTTTATGTGATGAAGAGTTATGTATGTCATGTTATGCAATGAAGAGGCCGTGTTGAAGTTACAGCTCTGTTGAAGTTTAAATATTTCATTTACCTTTATATGGCCTTTAGAATTAATTTCTTCTGCTAAAGCAAATTTGCAATAGGCTATTAACCTATTATTTAGTCCTGACTTAATTACATAATGTAAAATTAGATCCTCACTTTTATGCTTGATGCAGCTAATGAAGAGTGACATTTCAGCAGAATGTTTACAGCCAAGAATGTAACATCCAGGCATGTTATATCTCAGTTTATTATGTCATACTTTATCTCATTTCACCAGTTTTTATCGTAATCTTACCATCACTTTGATGTTACATTTCAATAATCTATGTCTCATAATGTTTCTGAATTAAAACTATGTATTTCTTTATGAAAGTATATGAATATTTCCTCAAATGTATGTGAATTTACGGCGTCCTTTCATATAGGTTCATCATCTTGTGTTGAAATTGCCACAAGAAAAATGCAGCCTGGACAGGGAATAAAGTCACAGACCTTTAGTCTGCCAGACAAATGCACAGACCACTATGCTATCCAGGCTTTCTAATTCTTGTGGCAATTTTGGCAGGTACAGGGGAACTAGATCTTAGAATCATTTGAATATTTTCACATGACCAAGAACAGCATAAGAGCTGGTGAAGGTTACTATGGCTCAGGTGCGGCTTCTTCGAAGCCCTCTTCTCCTATGCGTTTCCATCTTAGATGGACCGCAAGGGCCTAAGACCTAGTTCCCTTGTAACCACCAAAATTGCCGTGAGAATTAGGAAGCCTGGATAGCATAGTGATGTGCACATTGGTCAGGCAAATCAAAGGTACGTGATTCGATTCCTGGTCCAGGTTGAATTTTTCTTTGGCAATTTAACATATTTCACCTGCTATGTTTGAATATTTTCATCATCTTGTGATTAATGATAACCAGAAATCTTAAAAATGGACCTTGTGAAGATAACTTTCTTTCCATTTGTTTGTAAGTTCTTTCTCTTGCTGTTCTTCAAATTCATTCATCATACAGAAACTATGGCTGTCAGTCGCATTGTTTTGAGACTGTTTTTGGAGGTTCTGCTTTCTCTTCAACTGAAGGGAACTTATGAAGTGTACTGTGAAGGCAGTCTTAAATAGTGTAAGGAAATTAGTGGTGAAAAGAGAGGATACATTATTTTGCTTTCCAAGTATCTGCTTTCATATTTTGTTCCCAGCTGCCTCTTCTCACTATCTACCCACCCCTTTCTTTCTTCATGTTTTATCGACTACACTGCATTCCTGTTTAATCTATCCTAACTCCCGTATCAGTTTTATCATAGCAATGAAATTGATTCACCTTGATGAAACCGGCCTGGGAATGGTCAATGTCTGTTGTTGTCAACAGCCGAACTAGTCTTTTACAGCTAAACGTTGATGTTTTAAATAAGAGTTAAAAGTCTCTTGGATTCGAGAGCAAACGTCAATGAGTGTAATCGGCCTGTATGTCTCGAGCATTTTCATTGAAATCAAGTGTGTTAACGGCTACTTTTTAGGGTAGGCTTTATGTAAGAGCCGCTGTTGCGTGTGAATCCTTTCCACAATCTTATTCAGCGGTACTCGTACAGCTACGTATTTTTCACCGCAACAAATTTTCACAGTACACTCTATAGAAAATATTACGGTTTACTCTGACCGGTTTTGAATTTGCCAAAATGTGCCTTTCATTACGATATATTTCATTGATTATGAAATTAAATCGTGAAGGATTTGTTTTATGGGAATAAATTTTGATATTCGCCAGAAGCCAGGGTCATTAAGTTTCCGAGCGAAATAAATTTGTCTTTGGTCATGAATTGCTTTTGCTGAAATCGTCTTGAAACTAAAAAATATCAATCGGTTGAAGTTTCGCCGTCCTGCGATGAACTTTATTGATTTTCTCTGGTTGGTAGCCTTGAGTTGGGTTTAGCAGAAACAACTGAGAAGTGCCCCGCAACCGCATCAAGGCAGTAAAATCTCAACTGTTTTTTGCATGGTGTTTTTAAACCGTGTGTGTATTCCGAACGTGATTTAACCGTGCCGTTTATTGTTAAACGTCGGCTTTTTCACTCATACTTGTTCTGCTATCATCCAGTGCTCTATTTCGGCCGATACCTGATCCATGTAAGAGTCTATACCTATGTTTAAGGTGTTTCTTTTTTGAGCGATGAATTGACGCCTTCTCGATGCGGAAAAGGTTTGGTTTCGTTGTAATGAATTATATTATGTTGCTGGCACCATAGGAGCACATGAAATATACCTTAGAAGAAGTTGAAGCTGAGTGTAGCTGAGAAAATGCCCTCAGGACTCAGTTCTGAAGAACCGCGACCTATGTAACCTAAGTTGTGTTGGGTACTAGAACGGAATGCTCAGAGAACGCTGATAGCCCGGAAATAAGTATCTGTTTGAAAACGAGCCCTTATTAGGAAGGAGCAAATAATTTCATGTGTTTTGGGTAGTATATCTTCCGTATTCCGCTGGTATGAGACACTTTAATGTTCATTAGTGTCTCTTCGCTGCACCTGAAAGGTTAATCTGGGGAAATTTTGCTATCTTTTGTTTGGTACTCATGAAATCATTGAGTTAAAGGGGTAGAAGCGATGTCTTACGATTTCGGATAAATTATTTCGCGTCGTTTGTGTGTGCAGTGTCTATTTACTGTCTTATATATGTGATGGATTTAGAATGAATAAAAGAATGTTTGGTTAAACGATTGCTGATACGGCTCTTTAATTATTTGCCTGTTTCCATATATTTATACTCGGAGATTTGAGTTTTTGACGTTGTTCCAGAGACATTAGGACAGGGTTTTTCCTGTTCTTCTGTTGCTTTCTGTTCCAGAGTTATATTTATAAATGAAGCGTTTATTTAGTCTTACAGACTAATGAAGGATTATTGCACAGCTTCTGGTACCCATTTTAATTCATTCTTAAAGGGACTTCTTTCATTAAAGTGAACAATACCCACCTCTCAAAATTATACTACTAGATTTAGTGAAGTTTTGTTTCCTCCAATGCCCCAGCGTCTATGTTCGCGCTCTGAGGTCATACCACGGTTTTCGTCTTGTGTTTTTCTTTCAGCCTGTTATTTTCATATTAAATTATGTGGGAAAAACTTGAGCTTATGGGGTTCGCTAAAAAAGTTTCCATTTATGTAGGTCCTTAAATTTGAGGTGGGTAAATCAAGAAACGCAACGAAATCATAGCATTTCCATGGTATTGTTAGAATTGAATCATTGGCAGCCAATATGGTGCAAGAATGTTTTGCCACGATTTTTGGGCATGCTGAAGAATTCACCTACTTGTATTTTGTTAAGTACTTGAATAGTCTAGTCTCATGTTTTTTTTACCAGAAAGCTGCACAAGGGGTTAAGTATTAACTTAATCCAATTAGAGGCCATCTCCAGAAAGTGATTATTTTGACTACACCATTTTTGCTCTCAAGGGCCGAGTTGTTAACTGATAAATTCCTAGCCTTGGTCAATTGCTCTACTCTAAAAATGTGCCAACGGAAGTTTTGAACATATATTTTCAATATTTACCTAAGTAAGATGTGTTAAGTTGTCGGTTGGCTTTGATAATCATCCTTGTTTGTTGCAGAAGATATAGAGATCAGTTTGTTTTTCATTGCTAATGTTACCACATCATTACAGTAATCACTTGAAGTCTAAGAGGTGAAGGCTATTCTGTGAGAATTTTTAGTTTCTGTCCTCAATGGAAAAATTTTTGTTTGGGGTTTACAGTGCTCATGTATAGACTGCTCACAGTGCAGTGAAGATGTATTTATCATGTCTTATTGCTAGCTATCCAGATGCTGCTTCAACTTCTAATCTTGCACTTTGTTGAAATGTCACTCTTCATTTACCTCATTGTTATCCATATTTTTTTGAGGTTTAAGTGTATCTGAGTGATAGTGCTAAAAAAAATATGTTGTGGCAGGGAAAGGCTCATTTAAACTCAACATTCTTATGACTATCAACAATGAATTCAATAGGAAGGCTACCTATGTCGGGAGTATATGCAACGTGTAGATGATGGCCTTATTTGGTTGGTTCTCGATGATGCATGCAGTTTTCACTTTTGTCCTCAAGTAATTTGCCTTTCTGTTCATGAAAACATAATTATTTATATCAGCTGTTTTTATTTGACCGTAACAATTATTGTGAAATATTGGTTTGAAATAATTTTGCTTGGCACAATAAAGATGAAGCTGTGTTATTATACGCCTATTCCTTTATGTGCATTGCTCTTGCAGGTATTCTTCACTGTGGAGCCACAAACGCTTGCACACTGGTGAAAAGCCGTACAAATGTGAGGTTTGCGGCATGGCCTTTGCCAAGGCAGCTTACCTAAAAAACCATGGACGTGTGCATACAGGGGAAAAGCCGTTTAAGTGTGAGGTGTGCGGCATGCGTTTTGCACAGGGCCCACACCTCAAGAACCATGAGCGCATTCACACTGGCGAGAAACCATATGCTTGTGAGGTGTGTGAAAAGGTCTTCTCGAGGCACTCAACCCTCTGGAATCATCGACGCATCCACACCGGGGAGAAACCATATCGCTGTGATGTCTGTGGATCTGCATTCTCTCAGGTTAGAATTGGCTTAATTGATGCATGCACTCAGGCATCACTCCTTCATGTACCCTTTCCTTCCGTATTATCATGGTGTTTGTGGCTGATGCTTGTAATCAGATGAGTGAGAGCTGGGATCAGACTGGGACTGTGATGAGATGAATAGTCAAGGATCTCAATTCATCTCACATGCACAATGTACTATCCTGTGTGTATGATGGCTATACTCTTGAAAGTTAGCTCAGTTTTGGAGCTGTTGAAATAAATCTTGCATATTTATTTTGCCAGCTTAGGGCTTGGCCTCAGCTATTATGAGTTAAAAAGAGTAATAGCATGCCGAAAGAGGTGTTTTTTCAGGCAAAAGCTGTGCAAAGGCTAAAATTGAAAACATACCGAACTTTGTTCAATACTGCATGCTCTCAAATGACGAAAGAGTGGGGTTCAGAATGAAGGCTCCCTGAATGGCTAAAATCAGCTGAGGCATCCGTTGTTGTAGTTATCGTATCACTTACGGTGTGCGGCCATAAATTAATCTGTTTACTTTGTAAACTATGCACCTTTTTTCTATTATGTTGATGAAAACTAGGAAATGTGTGGCTAAATGGACATATATGTGTTAACGTACAAATGTTGGGTTAGCATTACCCATTCGATCCACTCGTGGAAAATCTATTTGCATCTAATGCATCAAAAGTCAATGGCTTTCTGGAAATAGAATTTATCACGATGTGCAATTCAGTGCTTGATGTTATCAGGCTTGACCTGTATTTGTGACACTGAATGTGACATGGAAATATCTCACAATGCTGATAATATCCTGTTTTTGCTGTTTTTTAATGTTGGAGGTGCCACTAATACTGCACAGATACTTTAAAATATACATTTACTTAAGTCTTCCCTCTTAATGCTATGGTAGTTCACTACCTCAATGAAGTTAGTCACTGCTGCCCTTTATTTTCCTCTGAATGAATTCCTAGTGTGCCTTGCAAGTTAATCCTAAGACATTACATAAGTACAGTAAGTCCTCAGTATGCTTTGTTTTGATTTGTCTGATTCGATGTTACGTCCATGCTGACAAGGGTCTGACAAGGAAAATTTTTCCCTTTTTAATTCTAATAAAATAGACCAAATGTGCATATGCATGCATTTTTTGATAACTGACACATAATCATTATATCTGAAATAGCTATTTTTTCCTAGTTGAAGGCAAAAAACGAATTGATTGATCTTGGAATTGAAGTGGTCACAAGTATCTTAGTCCGTTTTGTGTTGTTTCGACTTATGTCACTCTTCTTCAACATGCATCTCCGTAGTAAATCAAGAACTTACTGTAAAGGAAAGTACCTTTGGCCAGAACCCTGGATGCAGGTCATTTATTTCTTTATATTCATTTAGTTATTGAATTTATTTTATCCGATAATGTGGCACAGTAAAGAGTAAACTCAAAAGTAGACAAGGTCGGATATATCACCCCATTCCTTGGTCTCATGTTCAAATCCTTGAGGTGGTGAAGATTTTTTGAAAATCCTACCCTGGTGCCTCGTTGAGCCCTCTTCAAGTGTAGGACTCATGTCGAATAAGGTTTTTGACTGTGTACTCAGTGGCACCATCAATGAAGAGTTGGCTCATGTTGTTGTTGGGCTCCTTTCAACCCTTCCTCCATTCCCCACTAAGGTCCTTCCCTTATCGATCTACCCACCTAACCTCAATATTACAAGTGACCTCAGGTGACTGGCCTTCCCTACTGCGGGGAGCCAACTAGTAAATGCAGAAAGTTATCCATCGAGAAACTTCGGAGAATTAGTAACCAGTAAAAATCTGTTATCTGTTGTAGGGCAAAGCAAGAGGGAGGCAGGGGTGGGGGGGTCAGCTATGCCTAATGTGCTAATTTTTCTATGGACATAGAGGGCTGGGGATGCTAAAGATTCATCTGTGATGAAGTGAGGCTTTAAAAAGTGCTTCAAATCATATGCCGTTGGCTGTATCAAAGTATGATAGGGGTTAGTGAGTATAGAGGGTACAGCGAGGACAAGGTAGATTACCTTTAAGAAGCATTGGTCACATGAATCATGCAAATCTCGACTTGGACTCAATATCATTCAGACTGTTCTCCAGTATGTAGTTCAGGTGATTTATCCAGAGTTGGTGAGATGGCATCACTTAATTATCATTCAAACTTATTTTCTCAACCAGATTTTCAGTTAATTTGGTTGAATTTATCATTAAAATGTAATTTCTAGTGATCTATTTTCTTATTCATGTTTTTGTCCCTCTAGTCTGTAAGTATGGGTGAGAGATGTAAATCAAGTATGGAGGCGTGAAGTTTGCATTGAGTATCTTACGAGTTATAATTTCAATCATGTTCACGAGAGAGGGCAAGTTTGCTGTAGTAGCTAGAGAATACTTGTATTCTGTGGTGAAAGTGTAGTTTGCAAAAGTTGATTCTAACTTAATATCCATGAAGGTATGCCGCATAAACTGGTAGATGTTAGTAATGATAGTTAAAATTTTTGATTACTCTTTGTTCTTAATTTCATGTAGAATGGATGCTATTCTTCTGAAATGAAATTTTTTTCTGTACCCTTAAATAATACTTAGCCCATATTACGTTGGGCCATCATCTGTTTGACCTAAGTCATGAGACAAGGGAAATTTTGCTTTGAGTGATCTGCAATTGATTTTTTGCCATCCCATGCTTAGATGAGTGGAATTCATTTTTGTTCATGCGCTCTGGTGTCACACCATTTTATTTTGACCCACTCGAATCTCAGCTTAGTGTTCAATAGGCAGGAATTGAAAAAAGTGGAAAAATCCTTTCCTTAGTGCCGAAGCTGCATCTTTGCACTGCAGCCCATGACATTGCATGTCATTGTCCTTAGTTATCACTCATAAACAAATAGCAATGACTCAAAGTGGAACTTATTGCCACAATAAACCCCTGCTCTTGATATTCTCTGATAACCCTTGAAAGCCATGGCAGTACCTATTAGAATTCACAAATGGAATGCTGACATATTTCTTTATGTCTGATAGTACTGTAACCATACAGGCTATTGCAACCATTTGCTGTCTCTTATTCCCTGTTCTGGTCTGTTTGCAGATCACTTTTCCAAGACCCTTGATACAAAGTTACAGCTGCCACTTGAATTAGAGTACAACACTTGCAATATTCTTTTCATCTATATCCATTTTTTAACCAAAACCTCAATGTAAGCATCAACTAGTTTTGACAGACTGGATATTCATTCCATCAAGAATGTATGAGAATGTTATTGTTGTTGCTGTGAGAAAAATTTGCATTTATTCAATAATATCCCATTTTTGTACACTGTACCCTTACTGCTTTTCAATTGTAATTACCGTGATTTTCCATTTATAGTACGCATTTTTTTCCGCAAAAATTCGTCGAAAAAGTAGGGTGCGTATTATTCATGGTTACAAACTAATCACGTTTTTATTCGAGCCATAGATCACATTTGAAGTAATCTCAACGTATTTATAGGTATTCGATTTTACAAATTAAAAAAAAATGCAATGAATCAATTTAATTTAATGAAGAAAACGAAAATTTACACACAGTCCCTCTGGTCTTTTACACTGTTGGCACTGAATCCTTCGAATTTAAAATCACTGCCCTCGCTTTATTCAAACAGTTCGTGCGAAGCACTGACATCACGCTCGCTGGCAGCATACATTGCATCGCCAAGGGCATCGTATTTGTCCTCATCGTCCACTATGCATTCTTCATCCCAAAGCAACTCGTCGTCGGACTGATCTATTGCATTTGCGAGGCAGAATTTTTTTAAACCTCACTTAATCATATCACAGATGAATCGATGGCATCCCAGGACTCTTTAATCCATTGAATAATTAGCGATAACTCCGGTTTCTTTGAATTTCCTGAAGTTGTCAAAGAATGTGGTCCAGAATAAAGCCACTCATTCAACTTTTTACGCATTGGTGTCTTAAACAGGTGGTGCAACTGACATTCATCACCTGCTACTGGCTTGTCATTGCTCCAGGAATAATGACGAGATCTGTGCCATTCTCGTACAATATATTCTTGATTCATGGCATTCGATGGCATCTAAATGCATCTAGAACGAACATACGACGTTTACAAACCGCATCTTTGCACCACACATTTCGCAGCCAATCTTTGGTTGAATTTTCATCCATCCAGCCTTTATATTAGCACGTACGAGCATATTCTGCAGCCATATAATATTCTCAGGGAGAGTTTTTCTTTAAAATGTTACTCAGAACGGCAACATCTTCAAATTACAGAGTAACATATCTTCCGCTAGTTGATCAGATGCAATCCGACTCCAACAGACATAAAGTGAGGCGAATCGAATACAAACATGGGTACTTTTTAGTGACAGTGTAGCAATTCTAACATTTATTGACACATATTTCATAGACACGCATGGTAGTTTTTGCGGGGAAGAACCTTCTACAAATAGATCGCGCAGTGATCTTTCGGGCGCTGAACGGCAGACAATGGCATAGAATGCTGTTCTCTAAAAGCCGACTGTGTATTATACATGGCGATAGGTAAATTCTTACTTGGCGCTCGCCATAGAGTGAAAATTATATTTGAGAATAGTGCAGTGAACTCCATTCTAGCTCTTTATAATACATAATGTAAAAGGCTGTTTAAGAACCGAGTTAAACGTAACTTTTCAAGATTTTTTTTAATTGTGTAAAACAGGCTTTACATGCATTGCATGTCACCTTTGGCCAACAAACAGAGTAGGAGTTATCTCCATATGCTTTGAACCCTGTGTTACAGGCACTTTTTTGTTGAATTTATTTGGATAAATCTGTACTCTTTTTTTCATTAACTGAGTTATTCTGGTTTTATGAACAGATTTCAATATTGAGTCAATAATAAGTCTCTGCAGAGTAGTAGACGGTCAAACTCCATTTTTCTCATGGTGCTTTTTCTTCCCCTTCCAAGACTCCTTTATCACTTGCAATTTCTTAACCTCTGGTGGAACTGTTATTTCTTTCAAGTATCTTGGAGGCTGCGAGACAGACTAATATTTGTGGGGTTGAGCTAATAGAAAGTTGCTCAACAGGTGACTTTCCCTGAGCCTACTGGTTGCAGTCGGTGTGACCTAGCCTCTCAGAAATTCAGTCCATCTCAGACCTCCATCAGGGTAACTTTGAGAATCTGCCTGCTGTGTTGTTTAATTTCGTTAGCCCCTAATTACTCATTGCAAAGGCCAAGATAAGGAATTCCTGTGATGAAAAGAATACATAGGTCAGCCTCCTGTTTTCCAACCCTGCCATTGGGATAAGGGGAGAAAAATTACTGAGGGCCTCTCATTGTATGCCATCTGATTTTCTGGCTTACGGAGTTGAGGGATAATTTCAGCAATGTCGAGTTTGATCTGCCTGTATTGGAGGCAGCTTACTGTGCTCCAATAGCGGAGGCCTTAGATCTTTTCCAAGCTTTCTCAAAAAGCACTCCTTACAAATTTTATGCCTGCCTCACAACCCCAATTTGAAAAGAACTAGAGCTCTCCTTAAGGATCAGCTTTAAAGCTGCTGCTACTTATGGCTGAGAAATTAACTTACCACATAAATTCCAGCACAAGTTAGAGTCCTATTTTCTGGTGCACAGATGGTAGGTAGTAAATACAAGACTTAGTGTACTTTTTATAATTTTACCAGTTTGTTTGGCAAATAATAAACACAATTTCACTATCAGCTGATTTTGAGCCAGTTTAACCAACTTCTTAAATTAGTAGTATTTGAAATAAAAATGTTTTGGTGCTGTGGAAAAGTTTTCCATGTAGTACTTTCAATTTTGGACCGCCATGTGCAGCTGTCATTCTGGTTTTGGAGGAGAATATGTCAGATCCCATCTTTCACTGACTGTAGTACAGGAATACATATATGTTGTGTGATTATATTTATGCTAGCTATCTATCATGCATCTGTATGAAGTGTAAGTACTTAAGTCCAGGGGTTCCTCATCTTCCATTTCATGTCATATAGAAATGCTTCTTATTTCTAAAGAGGTAATGGGTATCATGAATCACTCATGATCTGGTTGTGGTTAATAATGGCTTATAATGGTCTTCACTATTGCACACCATTGCTGTGGTGATTTTGGAGCATTGGGAACCCCTGAACCATTTATGTTTTTTTTTCATTCAACCTGATTCCAAAGGTGACACAATGTTGTCTTCAGTCATTTTTTTTGTACAAATGAATGGATAAATAAAACATGAGGGTAGTTCAGTGTGACTTCTGGCCTAAATACCTTTTTTTTTGCCTCAGCAGTCATAAGATATTCTACTGATGTTCAGTGTTTACCGGGCTAACCATTATCTTGCTCAAAAATTTCATTGAAGCTTATCTGCTATGAGGTGTGCCAGTTTGTTCTGTATTTATGTCAATGCATAATTTTGAAATATTGAAGAAGTCATTCCCTGGTATGAATTTGAATAAGAGGTCTTGAGAATTTTTAAGAGTAAATTCATTATAACATGTATGAATGACAAAGATCTTAATGTTTTATGTATAGAAATTAGAGGTCTATGATTCTTATGAATATGTAAAAGTATTTAAGTATACCTTTTGATGATTTGTTGGTCTTCCTGTGTTGGTTGTGAATCATCCCTTTGCTGCCTGTCATGTCAAATTTGGCTAAAATTTGACTGTAATACATTACACAGCATAAGTACCCAGATTGATCATTCCTAAACTTAGAATGAAAGGCTGACTGTGTGCCAATTGATTTGGTAACTATCAGATTTGAGGTTTGGCAGAAATTTTATGATTGTGTGATATGAAAGTGAAAACCCTTTTTTTCGGATATTAGTTCATTATAGTAGTACAGTTGAGGTTTGCTGGGTCGTGCCTTTTGGCATCTTTAGTGGCTCTAGACCGAGTTCATGTAGATAAATTATCGACAGGTGGTCTGAACTCTAACATTGCCCTCAAAGTTACGGAAGTTTTTATTTCAGTTATTACTCAGAATTTTGTTCGAGTAATTTTCCTGTAGGGTGTAGGATACCAGAATATCCCATAAAGCTGCTTGTATGGTTATCCCATAAGCGAAAAAGCTCGCAGAGCACCCATGGTATAACTTAGATTGCATACAATATAAGGTTGCCAATGCCAAAACATAATTAAAACACTAATTTACTGTAATAAAATATGGTATTGATTGTCTGGATTATGTTTTTATTTACTGGCGATTGTTTTTTAATTTAACGGGTTGCTTAAACATTGTTCAAAATCCTTAACACCATGCAGCTAATGATAATGGCATGTGACCCACAAGTTTGTTCCGATCATTGCATCTAAAACCACGACTTACTGAGAAGAACAATCACATATTGTGAAATCTGTTAGATAACTAGGACTGGGTCTTGTTGAAATCGTGTATTGTGAGTCTGCACCTTGTAAGGGTTTACAGTGCATACTTTCTTTCTGGATGTAATATGATTTCATATTTAACCCTTCAAGCACGGAGGAGATTTAAAGGTATCCCATCTCGTAGGTCGGAGGAGATTTAAATGAATCGCCGGTTTTTGCATATAGCTGGTAAAAAATTTATAACTTTAAAACTAATCATTGAATTAATTTCAAATTTTTTATGCGTATAAAATAATATCTGATCTATAATATTTTGTGGTATAACTTGTACTTCCTAATATTTTAAATGATATTTTATTTGGTGAAATATTTTGTTTATCTTTTACCGCTACCAAAAATCGGATTTCCTTCATTTTTTAATGCAAAGAAACTCTCGCGTATTATTTGCTTATAGGTATTACTATTTTAAAAATACACTATTTAATATTAAGTACTAGGCGATAAATATATTATTGTTGCACATGCACGAAAGGCCACCTCGCCTCGGAAAAGCGGGATACACGTATTACACATTCGGCGATGATAATACCAGTTATAAAAATGGCCTACCTCAATAATTCTGCGTGGTGTGGTAGATATCAAAACAGTCAAAGCAAAGTCCCACGTCTCAGTTTTTACACCAGTACACAGTATCTCTTCTCCTGGAATGTTTTGTGCAGACGACACACCTCCTTTGCGGATGTTGTTTCTTTCCTGAGAGAGGGATCCTTCTAATGAAATGTCTTTCTGTCAAGCGAGGCACTAAACTATCGGCGGAATGTCGGCCGGGCACTCGGGCGTCCTTTTTGGCATATTTCTGAAACAGTTTCCCTACTAGCTTGACACGAAAGGTGATATGGTCAATGTTTTTATTTGTGTTTTCCCGGTATATTATTAGAATATTTAGTACTGCCGATTTCGGGAGTCTTCTGAGTAGCTTCTTGTACCACTTGTTGAGACATTTTCTTTCAATCAAGTAGGTTTGAAGGAACTGATCTTTTAGATCCACCCCACCCATATATTTATTATAATCAATAATACCGATTGGTTTTATGAGTTCGTTCCCTCTTTTTACTATAGTCTTTGTTTCTACGCCATGGAATGTAGAAATCATGGTGACTACTTTCTTATCTTTCCACTTTACAACTGAAACTGGGCCGCAGTGTTGACCGGCTACCTCTCCTTTTTTCTAATGTTTACCTTTTATCTTTTGAGGGACATTTTTTCTATTGGTCCTCAAAGTTCCGACACAGTCAGTACCGTAAGAAACTTTCAATAGTTTCGCTAAATCCGGTGAGTTGTAAAACTTGTTCATCCAAAGTGTTCTGCCTTGATTCAGTAAAGAAAACACAAGGTTCAAAACGATTTCAGTTGTATTACTTGAGTTTGCCGTGCAAATTGGCAATCTAAAGGTTGTATCTCTCCCAGTATAGATTAGGAAAGACCATAAATAACCGTTAGTTGCATCAAAGAGCTCGAAAGTCTTTATACCAAACTTTGATGATTTCAACGGCAAGTATTGTTTGAAGGACAAGCGACCTTTCCATAAAGTCAAGGACTCATCAATTGAGATATTTCTATTAGGAAGATTATATTCCTTGTATGCTTTATTGAGATGTGAAATGACCGGAAATATTTTTTTCAACTTCGGGGGTCCAGTCTTCGTTGTTCGTGAAGTGTAAAAATTTACATATGAGTTCAAAAAGATCTCTTGTAATTGCGTCTTCAAACCCAGGTGTGGATAGAACTCTTTTGGTGGAAAATATGAACGAAGTGATGGCTTCTGTATTATTCCCATCAACATAAATAATCCCAAAACTGTATAAATTTCACCGACCGACAGTATTTTCCTAGAGAAAATTCTGACTTTTTTGGAAAGGGACAGCCCACCCAAGGTCATGTACTGATCAGCATTACGATTAGTTTCCTTTACAATTGTACTTACAAATTCTTCATTGAAGAAAAGTTCAAAGGCACCTAAAATATCAGTCACCAATGAAGCTTTCCCTTGCGGTCCAGAGCCACCGACGAACTTTTCTCTTTCTCCTTCGTAATTTTTCATGTCCTCCCAGAAAAAGCTTTCCTCTGGTTCCTCCTCCAAATAGTCACTATATTCCTTTATCAAGTTCAATTTGGAACGATCTTCAATCACCTCGTCACTATCACTTTCAGAGCTCCCACTCTCTTCCGAATCGTATTCCAGTAGGAGTTCCTCTTTGATTTCTTCTTCAGGTACCGAAAGCCTTTTTCTGCTTGTCGATGCCATTATGTAAGATAAGAGATATTTTCAAGGTTCAATACGTTGGTGCGGTCACAGAAAAGAAAAACTTCCGCAGGAGATACCACACTCAAGAATGGATTCATTCAGATTAAAGCGTTTGGCGTTTCGAAAAGAATTCTTCCCCTAAGCCGTGAACTCTGACTTGGCCGTGTTCAACCTTCTTGGCCACGCAAGCAACATCATAATGAAATACATATTGTACACAAACCAAACGAGATGCAGACCTAAAGACCCTCCTCATTGTTTACGATGGTGAGAGATAAAAAGCAGACGAAGGCCTGAGAAGGGCCGGCATTTAGAGGGGACAGCGGCTGGCCCCTCTTGCTACGATGCATATGGAGGGTCAAGAGGAGATATGGGAGAGAGAAACAAACCATTGAAAGACATCCTAAGCTAGTGTGGTCCTCTAAAGGCTCTGGCACCGCGACACCAACACTCCTTGAGAAGAAAGTCGCATAAAATCATTTTTTCGGAATAAGTGTTGAGCAACAAGCATTCAGAGTGTGTGAAAGAAATTTTCGACAATTCCGTATAATTAAAACACTCTCAATAAAATATGATAAATTAATATTTTATAACAGCTATGATTAATTAAAAGCCACATTATTCTGCTTTCGAATAATACCATACATGCATGGATCGTGAATTAATATAATCGATTAAAAAATTAAAATATGCAGATGGTCGCCGCGACGTACTGGCTACGTCGCTCGACGGCATGTGAAGTCCGGGCGCGACGTACTCACTACGTCGCTCGACGTTGAAGGGTTAATTGAAGAACAAAACCTGCAGCAAGGGCTGTGGCAACTAGAATTAATTAAATAACTGTGAGTCGACAATATTACATCCTAAAAGAGCATGATCCTTATGAGCACTCTGACGTAGCTACTAATCAGATGAAATTATTTTTTGAACAATGTATGCTAAACCACAGAGCAGTTGCAATGACCTTAGGATTGTGAGATCTTATCTTACTGTACGCGGCAACTAAAGGAAAAAAGGTGAATGAACAGGAAAAACTCTCACCCTAGGATTTAGGGTAAGGCATATGTTTTATAATAGCAAAGCAGTTGCTTCATTACTTTGCTTCTGAGGATTATCGCTGAAATACTTGGGAAACATTGTCTCTTGAAATGAAACTCATTCAGCAAATTTGAAAAGTCTTTTTCAAGACACTCGCCATTCAATGTAACGACTGACCAACATCGTGACTGCAAAAAGGCTGGGTATGGGCTAGTTAGAGAATCTGCTTTTTTTGCTGAGTTACCCTATTATCCTTTCCTTAGCTGGTAAAACATCATTTCTTTGTGCTTTCTCAACTTATGCCTGGATGATGGCTGCCATCACCTAATTTGTTTGATGTATTTTTCAACCACATGTACTAACAAACACTAATTGTCCACTCCACATTGCAACTATAGCCCAGGCTTGTACTGAATGTAGTACGTGATATCTCCTGAGGGGTACCTGAATTGGAGCATGTCCGTAGTTAAAACTTGGCTTGTATTGATGAGTAGATAAAAGCCATAAGAAATCATGGCCCTACAAAAGGAGTAAGTGGGATAGGCGAGCATAAGGCAATACTGAAATGCTTCAGAGTATAGTCCTCTTACGTCAGGAATACTTTGCTAAGTTTGAGGATATCCCCCTGAACTCAAGGTGGTTGTGATGTTGAAAGGCTATTTTCGTTTTCAATTGTCTTGGAGGCTAGGAGGTGGGACTAAAGGTTATGTGGGTGAGCTATGAGAAAATTGCTCATCATATGAATTTCCCAGAGCCAATTAGGGTACAGGAGGCATGATCTAGTGTCTAAAAAATTCAGTCTCTCTCTGAGACCTCCATAGAATGAACCTCGTGACTCTGCTTGCTGTGTTGTCAAACTGTTTGATTGGTGTTCTGTGGTCATCTCTTTCCTGTAATGACTCATGATTAAGGCTAAGAAAAGGAGCCCCTCGAATGATAAGAGTGCGTTGGTCACCCCCTCTTGTTTCTGGACCTGGCCATAGCAAAAAGCATCTCTTTCCTGTAATGACTCATGATTAAGGCTAAGAAAAGGAGCCCCTTGAATGATAAGAGTGCGTTGGTCACCCCCTCTTGTTTCTGGACCTGGCCGTAGCAAAAAGCGAAGACAGGCGGAGGGGCAAGAATGAGAGAGGCCCTATTACATAGTCATATACACTGAGAATAATAGAACCAGGTATGTTATCAGGGCCGGTGCAGTGTTTTTTGCCAACTTTTAAAATGATTAGTTTCAGTTCACGATCGGTGCATGGTTGAGCAAAAAAAGACGCTAATGAAGTTGTGGTAGTGGCTGGGGGAGTGACATTGGGTGCTATCTGTGTTGGCTCAGTTGTAAATAGCTCGTTAAAAAGATTGCTTAGTTCATAGTAACTTTCTGTTGACTCATTTCCTAATTTAATAGGTAAGTGATGATAGTTACCAGTATTTCTATTATGATTTATGATATTCCAAATTTCTTTTGATTTATTTGTAGATGCTGCAATTCTTTCATTGTTAAAGGTCAGTTTGGTATTATTCATTATTTTATGATAGTGATTTTTCTGAGATATATATTCAGCTTTCAATTCCTAATCATTGCTTAATTTACAAAAGAAAGCAAGATTTTGAAGTTCCTGTGACATCTGCTGGATTTTATCAGTAACCCACAGCTATCTAGTGGGTCTCTTTGCATTTGTTACATGCTTTAGTGGAAATTCACGGTAAAAGATATGTTTCAACTTGTTATAAAAAGTCAAAGCTCTCATCAAACTTATTTGTATCATAAACATCTTGCCAACTTTCTCAAGCTAGACAACCAATGAAAGAAGCAACATTTTCTGCATTTAAAAAACGCTTACACATCGTGGTAACTGGGGGATTATCAGAATTAAATTCACAATCGATAGGAAATTGGTCAGAGATGTCATTGTCAAGAACAGCTGCTTTCACATAGGAGACATTAACATTGGTGATTATATTATCAATCAAGGAAGAAGAGCTATGAGTTACTCTAGTGGGAACATCTAAGATCAAAGGGGCTAATGAAAATGTTTGTAACAAATATATGAAGTCCCTTTTTTCAGCACTGTCACATAGTAGATTGCAATTAAAATCACCAGCTACAATGATTTTAGCATTCTGATAGTAATCTTCTACATAGTTGAGAAGGCTATCAAACTTATCCAAAAATAGCTGAAAGTCACCTGAGGGTGAGCGATACATAGAAATGCAAATAGTTGTACTTGTACCATGAGTAATTTTACAAGTAGCATACTCAAAAATTTGCTCAATACATTGCTCATGAAATGTTACACTAACAGTGTTTAATTTTAAGCTGTTTCTGACAAAAATAGTAGCACCACCATTCCAGAGATCAGGGCGACAATAAGAATTAGCTAAGAAATAGTCATTAAGTAAAATTACAGAGATCTCATCCTCCTTTTGCCAGTGCTCACCCACACATACTACATCAACAGGGTAGGTAGCTAATAGGAGTTCAAGCTCAACCATTTTGTTTCTTATGCACCATGTTGATATGCAGCACTAACAGAGCAGGGTATCCTAGTCAGGAATTACCCTTTTTGAGGGCAGCAGATTGCTTTCTCGTGACCATTTTGCCCCTGGTAAGATCAGGAGGGCAAATAATAGTTTCACTAAGCTGGGATTCGGAGTCACAAGGGGAACACTTAGAGGTACTAAGTCGATTACCTTCTGCGGCTCGGATTGAGCAGTGATCATTTTTATTATCACTTTACGGCGTACTGTGAGCTGGTTGTTTGGCTTTAAAGAAGATAAACTTATTCACTGACACGTTTTGAGGCCATATTGAAGGGTCGGTAAGTTTGTGCAGGTGGCAGTCATTGGTTGTCACACGAAAGGACGAATAGTCACCTTTTGCAGTCAGTTCTGTCACCTCCGTCACGATTGATGTCTTGTATTTTATATGACAGGACAATTCACTCGGTTTGGTACCTTTTCTGATATGTGCAAATGCATCTTTTTAGGCACCCCGACAATAATATCGTTAGTTGTATGCTCCGCCTAACCTGTAATAATTTTTCTTTTTCACCGTTTGTTGATCACGTCCATGAAGCCATCGTCGTCACTGACGCACCTTTGCATTGGTGTAGAAGAGCTCCTCAATGCACTAATTGTATATTTCTCACTCTGTTCAAGGTTCCTCAAGGATTCACTTGGGGTATCCTTAAAAGCATTACAGACGATATGTGAGGACGCATTATTTGCTACAATCACCTTATTTTGCTGTACAGGACTAGTGTTGGCATTCGATTCCACGTTTTGGCCTTGTTTAGACGAGGCCTCAGGAATCCCAGGCTTGTCACTATCAGACTTAAGTATGTCTGATGATCTGACAGATTTACTAGTTATAGCAGCACTATTACTTTGTTTGTTTTTTAAGAAATTAACTTCAATTTTTAGAGTTTCGATGTCTGCCGCCATCTTGGTTATGAGAGTCTTATCACATTGACAAGAAAAACACTTCCAGAAGATTTCTCGAGATTCATTTAACGCTTTCAATACTATTTCATTCAGGCTGGAGTATTTAGAATGCAAAGTTAGCGCACAAAAGTGGCATGAAACAACTTTTTCGCTCGAATTTATGGAAATATTGCAGGACGCACATGACGCTGCATACGCCATCTCGATCTCGACCTTGTATTGCTTGACTCTGCCTGCCTGATTTTGTATCAGTTTTTACTGGTTTCAAAATGTACCATTTTGCTGGAGGATATCTCTAGGTACAAATTCTTTGTGGTATAACATTGGTCCCTACAATTTGCTTGTAAATGGGGTCTATACATTAATTGTAATGGGATTTTCTCCTATATTCTCTTGGTACATGGATGGCATCTTTATCTCCATCGTCATATTATGTTTATGTTAACAGGAAAATTAAGCCAAACAAAGGTTCAATGAATTATATCCGTTGAACATTATGAGGAATGGCGACTCAAATCTCCATTTCTTGCACGAAAATATTTGTCTACTGTCAGAAAGTTACTGTTATATTTCATGAATACTGGCCAGTACAGGGTTACATTTTACATATTAGTGTAAAGACTCCTTTTGGTTGAATCTCTTTTGGGTTTCCTCCTGTGTCTGCGTTGTACATTAACATCTCTTTTGCTGGCACTCCTGCCCATGTCTTCAGGGTGGGCAGGATATTCTATAACAAGTTACCTTTTGTCTGGTAGAAGTCAAGATAAGCTGAAATAATATTCGTTGATGTTTTTGAATTTAGGTTCAAATTGTTAGTGATTACATAGCATTAGGAATCACCAATGTAGGGATTATTACAATTGACTGGTGTGAAGGAAATTGAGAGGAAAGAATGTCTAAGATCTATTTTTTATTTCCGTGTTTTTGAGGATGCACTGATAAGATATTGGATCAATAATGATTTTTTCTATGCTCAGCATTTTACAAGATGAATCATTGAATCCATATTGATGGTTGAAAAGTTGATTCTTGTGCATATTTATGGCCTTTTATCCCATTGGTTTGATAAATCTATATTTTATGGTAGAAGCATAAGCAGGGAAGTGTGGGCAAGATTTATTTCCTTGCCAGAAAAGTACATACATATGTGAATAGTTTATTTGGAATTAGGCATTATGATAATTTCAGGAAGTATTTAGCCAAATGATCCACCTAGTATTATATCAACCCAACTGTGAAATCTGGCGCTCCCTGTTGATTCACATAATGTATACTCATGGCAACTTGTATGTGAGAATACTTATCTCTCCAATGTAGAAAACTTTGCCTGTCTTCATTTTTTTGTCTGGTAACTCTTGGTTTATGAAGGGGGTGGGTTTCTTGGAAACCATTTGTGAATCAAAAATAGAATAACTGCATTAAATCCACCTGTATTCATTCTGGAACCAAGTTTGAAGGTATTCACACACTGGAAAGTTATCTGTCCTAAGGCTTCCTCATTAACATGATGTATCATTGAGTGATTAAAACTTTACCAGATCACTGGAGGAAGGTTGGCTTTACAATCAAGTGAGTAAAAATGTGGCACTTATAAATACTATGTGGCATTCAAATGTTTCGATAAAATAAAAAAATCTGTTGTCATATTTTTATGAGAAATGTTTGCCAATTAAATCATGCACCTCAATTCGTACTGGGCTACTCGCAAAAATAGTGCCGTAAGATGTCTCTTCATAGGGCTTCATTTAGGTTTGTCCCACAGAAAAAATATATTGGCCTAGCCTTACAGTCTACCGCCAGTGTTTAAGAGAATTATTTTCTATTTTACAGTAAGTCCAAATATAAATAGCACCACTGCCTTATGGGAATTGTGCAACAGTGTTGAACCAATATCCATAAACTGATTGA
Organism: Ceriagrion tenellum; assembly: GCA_963169105.1. Classification (NCBI taxonomy): domain Eukaryota; kingdom Metazoa; phylum Arthropoda; class Insecta; order Odonata; family Coenagrionidae; genus Ceriagrion; species Ceriagrion tenellum. The sequence goes on along the minus strand of OY720641.1, from coordinate 3,433,650 downwards.
ATAGAATATTTATTTGTCTAAGGATTTCTCATGGTAAAATGTAGGCCAAGCCTTAAAAAAACAAGGTATTAGTACAGCAGATGTGACTCAAACTTAAGTCAATGCAATGATTTCATGTACATGAGGACTCACACCATAGAAGTATTTGTATGATAAAAATTGCCTCAGATGATTGTTACATTTTGGTTTTTTTGAAATTTGAAGGGAGAATTTAATGTACTGACTGGCAGATGGTTTAATACTTTGCAATGAGATATAACATTATGGTAATGATTACAGTTACCCTCACCACCAGCATAGAAAGTGAACTAAGGGAAATAGGAGTTAGTCTTCCTTAAATAGTTTTATTTCATTAGCTTTTCTCCTCTCATTCCTCTTCTTGAGTTAATGAAATACCCATACCTTTCCCCATTTACTTGCTATTTTGACTAAAAAGCTATGCTAAAGCATGCGACTTGCGTTAACAGGTTAATTCATGACTTCAAATTACTTTCCAATGATAATTTTTCTGTGCGATTTGAATTGATTTCACATTCAGTTAGAAAGGAATACCTTGGAACCAATTATTCCTGACTTCATACTTAACAGTCCCATTATCTGGGAAACAAATATTAAATCTGGTAGTCCACGATCGTTCAGTAAGCGTCTTGGCCTGAGTGACACTCTTCCTTTGTGTAAAACCTCCCTTATTTTGTGATACTTGAACAGAAAATCTGGCAAAAGTCAAGTTTGACTTTCCATCTTATACTCAAATAAGTGGACACTTATCTCCTTGTGGATGCTCTTTATGTAGTGATCCATTTCACTGGAAAGTATTCATCCGAGAACAAATGTGGATCCTTATCCTACAGTACAGTGACATTAGCATTGTATCGACTGTGCTGGGAATACCATGCAGATGAAATGAGCAGTCTACAAACATAATATGTGAGATAAACTTTAACAACCACTTTGACAGCATGTCATGAATTATAATCCACTGAGGGAATCTTTAGCAAAAGTACATACTTAAAACAAGTATGCAAAAAACAAGAGTTTCCTGAACCTATAAATCTATATATACATTCATTTCAGCTTTGACAGTCTGTATTTCTCCATTACATTAAATTCTTTACGGAGTTAATTTCAATCTGTGTTAAAATATGGAAATCACCATTGTACACTTTGGGAGTTATTGATCTTACATAATCGATGCTGCGTTGGCTTGAGAACGGTGGAAGAGAACAGTCACCCCATAAGTTATCTTGTTAGGATGACAGTTATTAATATCCTTATGGTATTTATTGGCTGAGTTCACTCCTAAAGGGAGAACAACAAATATCTAGACATATGGAAAGAAAAAGTAGTAAGGCATTAGGTCAGGAATGTAATTGTTACTTAATTATAGTTTTTCAATTAGGACTCTGTTTTGGATATTTCCTCCAATTCATATATTATTTGAATAAAGTTGACTTGTTGCACTTCCCTGAGTTACTGTTGGTTATACTTTGTTACTGCTGATGGTACAGGGTCCTATATCATTTTGAATGAAATATATTATGACAAATCACACATGTGGCAAAATATCAAAGTATGTCCTGGTTCTTTGTGATAGCATGGTGTCACGGTTTTCCTCATTGCCTTTATCAACATTCTATTGAAATTACAATGATGTTTAGGGTTAAACTTACTCTATCACTCAGTTATATTGTAGGCTTGGCTAGGGAAGTGATGGAATGTAAATTCATCATGAAATATGTTACATGTTTCGAACTTAGGGAATATTTTAAAACAATACTTCAGTTTAAGTTTTTTACAGTGTTTCACGCTAAACTAGATGCCCTAAAATGATATTTATGAAGCTCAGTGTCAAAATTTTGCATGACTTGTTACCTGACCTATTATATCTGAAATGGGGTACAATAAGGTTTGCCAGGCTGGATCTGGGTTGGTTTGAACAATGCTTTAAGAATACCAGCTGTGTGCTATGAAAATAACATTTTTCTGTGCACAACTATTATATTGATCATCTAATATTAAAAAATTTGTGACTCTTTCTGGTTTCCATTATTATCCCAATGCCTGAAGGCATTTAATTCATGCTAGGAATATATGGAACAAAGAGTAAATGATAAGATGAAAACATTGACTCACTGATAATTTTTTTTCGTACTTAGACACATGCACACAATTTTTTAGTGTTGTGACTGTAGCAACCATTATCTCATGGTTTATCCCAAGTCAGTTGGTTCCTGGGAAATGATATTCCTTTCAATTTTCTAAGTGTGGCTTTAATGTGTGTCATAAACAATGGCTTCTTTCCTAGAAAAATTTAATTCACCCTCAAAAATTGTATATTGATGAAGTGCTCATGTCAGTCTTGAGTAATAAAATGATTAATTTGCTAATAATTATATTGTGATGTAATTAAATTATGCACATGGTTGATTGTAATCAATGTCTTACTCAAGTGTTAAAGGAATGAAGTTTCCTCTTTGTAAAATTTGTATAAAATATTGCTATTTGTAATTAATCTATGAATTCGTCTACCAAGTTCCTTGGTGAAACTGTGAACCTGTGTAAAGGAAAAATGTCCCTTTTACTGGTTTTAATTTCTTGGTCATTTCTTTTTGAGTGTCATTGTTTTTGATCATGTGTAATTAGCTTTGTGTGTTGCTTGTCATTAACTGAGTTCTCCAAATAATGAATCAATTCTAAATGTTAATATTTCTAGGTATCTTAAGTACCTTGCTTAGAGAATAATTTTTGTTCTCAGTCAGAAAACATGCCCAAGCTGGCTAAACTCTGTTTATTTAGGGTCCCTTATGGTTTGATAAATAGTTGCACATAATTATAGTCTGGGAAATTAAGGAGTATTTTTTTGCTTAAGTGAACTTTCAAAGAATGGGCCAACCTCAAGGCCAGTTATACTGTATTTAGAGTTATTTCATCTTGTAATTAGGGAGCAAACAATTTTATATGCCAAAGGAGAACTCCTCTTAATATTATTTCTCTATACTTATCCATCATACGAATTTGCAAAACTTTCAATTTTTCCTCTATGTTTTGTGCATTACTTTGGAAGGAAATTGATGATTGAGGCTATTTCTGCTATTAAAAACATTTGTGTAGATTGATAATTATGGGATTGTGTAGGTAGTGGAGGAATGTTGGAGAGAGACCCACCATCAGTTCTAGCCTATTCTTAATGAATGGCACCCTTGTTTAATGTCCCATCTGACAGACAAGATCTCTATATGTGCTTGTTATGCTCTCCACCTGACACTGAATTAGGAATCTGAAATCCGTTGTTAAGTATCCAATGCTGCTGGGATATGAACCAGGCTCCTGTAGATAATAAGCCTGTATCTCTGTAAATCAGGACCTCGTTTATACCTTTGCTAGTAATTTTTGTAGGTATTTGAGAGGGTGGACAATTTTGGTAGTGTACCAGTATTTTGATTGCAGATGCCCTACGAATGTACAGTGTAAGAATGTGGTGAAATTGATAGGACCCAATTTTTTTCATTTCACTGTATTGAAGTTCGCTGTAGAGAATACTTTGCACTGGTATCATTTTCCACATCATCTGTAAAATGGACCTTAAATGAGTCAGGCCTCTGAATGAATTGATTTGAATCAGTCTATGATTCATAATTTTGCAGCTTCTGATAGAAGCTGTGCTTCTTGCTGTGGGCCGGAGTGCAGTGAATCATTTACTGATCTCAGCCTCAAGTAAAGATTTCACCTTACCTTCAAGTGGTGCACAATCCAACTTGGGGACGATTATTTCAGGAAAATTTCTCTTCTTATTTCCAAGCCAAGTGAACAGTGGATATAGGAACTGCAGTGATGGGGGCTTAACCAAATCTACTCTCTTGGACCTTGTTACCTCTGTAATGATTTTCAGCTAAAACCTCAAATATGTTTATTGCTTTGTGTAACAAAATTCTACCACCCCTTGTAAGTCCTCAGGACCTTGGGCCTTCCACGTATGCTGAATGTCCTTTCCCTTGCTTTACTCTAATACCGTTTAAAATTTCATGAAATAAGTTCTGCTGCTATTCCGTGTGATGTATTGAACAAAAAGCATTTGTTACTATTACCATAGTATTTGGATGAAGTAGTACAAAGTAAATATAGGATGAAGTAGTACAAAGTAAATATAGGTGAGGGACATAAAAGTATAGGATAGGAGGAAGTCACTGATGTTGATGTTTGATGCAATGGGGAATGTATGGAATGTGATTTGGGTTGCTAAGAAACCCATGTTATAGAATGTCATCGGCTTGTTTTATGCTTATAAAATTTTCCTCAACTACCTTCTTAGAAAATCACTGTGGAAAACCTATTTGTAGATATGCTGCAGCTTGGTCTAGTTTTGCATTAAGTAATATCACCATTGGGAAGAAGGGTTAATTGAATTATGCTCTGAAACTAAATGTTAGGTAAATGTCACAGAAAATCTTCAGAGAAATTCCCTAGTAATCATTCATGCCCATGTGATTGATGTTAAGTATGTACTTATATTATGGTACTTCAAGTTGTAATACCAAAGTGTCCCAGTGTGGAGTGAAATTTAGTCCCCAAGACTCAGCAAGGTTTTGTATGGTAGCATGACGAGATTTTATTTCTGGTGACTATTTGGAATCAGCGGGAAAATTGGTTTATCCCATGAAATTGATGTTTTTTTTAGATGTAGCTTAGTTGTTAATTACCTTTTACTAATGGTAGTTTCCATCAATCATTATTTACAGCAAAATATGTATTGCGTATTAATTTTTACTGTTGGTGTAAGTAATTGTATTTCTGAGGATGTGATAGCCATGGGTGTGAATTAACATGGATACAGATCGATCATATCTGTCTTATGGTAGGAATGGTTTGGCACAGTAATTCTCCTATGGAATTACCTAGTTTTGAATTTTTCAATCGCTGTTTTTTGTCCTGTTAATTTTTCCCTGAAAGCAAATGGATTTTTTCTCTCATGTAGATACTGTGAATGAAACATATATCCCATGAGTTTGCCCTTGCACCATCAAATATAGTAGAATAAATATCTGTGAAGTCAATGAGATATGTAATTGGATATTATCGTATCCCATTAACCCTCATCTAATAGTCTCGTGCAGCATTGTGAAGCTCAAGGCTCTGCTGTTTGGTTATGTCATATTTTGATTATGGCTTTTGAACCATTTATGAATTAGTTGACCACATTCAGCCCATCAAAAAGTGTTGATATTTTAATTGGAAAAGCTTGTAAAAATTGAACTGACAAGCCAACTTAAAAAGTGAGCTACATGGCAAAATTATGTCATTACTTGATATTTTTATGTTACTTGGGGAAAAATGCCCTATTTTTGTATCATTTGGTAAATCCCTGTGTAGTAGGGAGCTGCAGTTGAGAGAGGTTGATCACTGAATTTATGGGGGGATGGTTCACACAAATGCAGACTGGCCAAATCAAAATTACCAAACGTTGAAGGCAGCTATGAAAATATACTTAGGGGGTAGTTTGTTGCGTTCAATTGATGTAAGTGTGTGTATGTGTGTGTATGTCGGATTGCAAAACAACACAAAGGGCCCCCAGTTGAAGAATCACCAGCGCATCCATACTGGAGAACGGCCATATGCATGTGGCGTTTGCAACAAGATGTTCTCACGGCAGTCAACCCTGTGGAACCACCGTCGGGTGCACACCGGGGAAAAGCCGTACCGGTGTGATGTCTGTGGCATGGCTTTCTCCCAGGTGAGACTACAATAGAATGGCTTCCAAAAGCAGTAACTTAAGACCCTATTTTCTCGATGCCTTGAGTATCTCTCTCAGATGGAAGAGAAATAAGGGGTGTCATATGTCTTGGGGCCTGTTGCATAAAGCCTGGTTATACCCCTTGTTACCGCAAGATTCATTATCGTATCGAAAATTTTTCATATAATAGTGACCTTCCTAGAGACTGGAGAGTTTCTTCTGTATAATCATGACTTCGACCTTAACTGAGGGTATAGTGCAATCAGTCCTTTGAGATTTGTTAAGGGAGGCAGTGAACGGGAGTAAGTGATAGTGAACTGAGGAGTTTAAGAATTAGTATCAAAATTACTTTAACTACTAACCCAATCCACAAAGACACGCTGGTTATTCATTACATAAGGGTCAGGGATATTGATGAAGGGTGCAACAGAAATTGAAGTTTACATCCAACCCTTCTATAGAGATTATTAAAAAAGAAGGCGGAAACTATGATTCCTAATTCATCTTCCTTTGTTGAATTGAGAAAATTTGCTTTTTTCAAATATCGAGAACGATAAGCAGTTATGAACCCTAAGGGAAAAGTTGCTGGTGTGTGTGCCACTATGGTGTGGATATTTTTTCTGAAGCTGAACTTACTGGAGGTTTGTTTAGAAGTTCTCAAGAATAATACCATGGTTAATTGCCGCACTTCCCTTGTGTTTTCTTTAATTTTAGGCTCTAGAAAAGGTTTCAAAAAATTATTTCTGAAAGAATGTTTGAGCCATAAAAACTACAATTGCTCACAGTGGAAATTAGACACCTCAAAGCTAGAAAAATGGAATTTTGGATATTTGGCAAATTTGTGAAGGTTAATTTGTAAGGATTTTTAATGGTAGGTACTTGATGACACTTTAAGTACTCTTAATGAATGGTGAACCTCAGGGTTAAGATTGCCACCACTTCGAGGTTCTCCCTATATGCTTATTCATCACTAATTCAGCTCAGGAGAAAATGTATGTCAACAATTTTCAAAGAAAACATTGTAAATATTTTTCAGTTTTAAGGAAAGTACTGATATTTGGATGAATTTGGAAGTCAAGTATCAAGTCCATTAAATGATAGTTAAAGTTTTTAATCACAAACCTCATTTGCATTGATATGATGTCTACCATTTTCTTCACTACTCACTGGTCCCATGAGTACTTCATTTGGCTGCTCCCTAAGATCATAAACTCCCAAAGGCTCATTAGTGTGCTCATTACCTTATTAAGTGTCCTATGTCCATAGCTGGGGAAACACTTTTAACTTTCCCAGGTAGACATGTAGCACATACATTTTTATTTTCTAGTAAATAGATAGTTCCATACCAACTTCGAGATAGTTACTTGGTTCTCAGTTTATCAATACAGTGGAACCTGGGCTCCAGAATTTAAGTCGCTCATGATGGTCATGGGTCGTCCATGATGGTCATGGGATGGGAATGTGTTAATGGTTTTTCCAGGTTTATTTTGAAATAGATTTATAACAGAGATTCATCTTTTTTATATCACCATCATAATATATCCTGCATTATGATCACTGAGGTGCCAGGTTATCAACAGTGCACATTTGACTCCATTCTTGGATAAAGTTGATGTCAGCATCCAGTCTGCAGATTATTTTTTTTAATATAATGAACACTTAAGTTGAAAGATTATTATTACTTTGATGAGGAAAAATTTGTTTTGGCCAGTATGACAGCATCAAAGTTTTCCCGAAGTTTACATAGATGTTTTATGTTATTCCTGAAAATGTTCAGACTTTTTAACACTTGTATCTTCCTAGTTTCATTCTTTGTAGTCTTCAAGTTTGGATTAAATAGGCTAGTTTAGGGGGCTAGCAAATTTCAACCTCTTTCAGGTTGAGATGATGCTTTATGTTCTTGGATATTTACGCTTTTTGATGGCTTCTTTGGCCATTAAATCCAAAGTAGTTTGTGGAGAGTGAAGGTAAATATCATCACCTGTTGTCATTGTGTAGGTCACCTGTTTTCTCACATTTTCATTCTTCACCTTCTGTGTTAATTTGAAAAATGAAGTGTGGGAACAAGAAGGGAGAAAATTACTCTGGTTCTTCGTACATATTTTAGGGTGGTCCTTGTTGGTTTGTAAAAAAATAGTTTGTGTATTTATTTTGAGACGCCCCCTAAATTATTCCATTTGATTTGAAAAGAAATCCTGTTGAATATTATTGTATTAGGTAATTGAAAGATCACACACAAACTTACATTATTTCAGCTATTTTGCCTGTTCTTTTTTTCATTGCGCTCGGTAGTGGAGAACATGGTGTTTCTTATGATATTTCTGTAGCTGCCTATGAATCATTAGACATTGATGCACTTCATCTGGAATATTTACTAATTCTGCCTAGTAGTTCCCAAGACACAGCCGCGACAGTGGACACATGCCTCTCAAGTTGGAGGGTGCACCCTCATGTACCAATGACTGATTATACCATTTCCTCTGCCATGTTTAACAAATAGCGTCACAGTATTTGACTAATAATATAATTTATCTTTTATTTTGGTGGGTAAGAAAGAGTTTTACTTAATTACTATAATAACTCTATTTTTATGAAGACATTCAAAACTTAATAGGTACTTGGGATAATTATACCAGAGTGGCATTATTGAACTTCATATTTCATTAGTCATATCTTCATTTATATTTGAAATGTATGCTACATTGGTTGGGAAAAGCATAGTCGTAGTAAATAAACATTCTTTCTTGGTAGATTTGAAGAGTATGTTGACCCGTCAGCGCCCAAAGTTTTTTTTGTTTCAAAAATCGTTCATTTTTCTAAAATAGGATGTATATGAGCAATGAAGAATTCGTCTAAATTTGTTCCCCGAAATATTCAGTATAACCGGAGAAACAGGCTGGTGCCATATGGCACCTCTGGGCATTAATAGGGTCTTTTCGCTCGCTTGTAGAGGTATTTTGGGAGGAATTAAAATTCATCAACTCCGATAAAACTTCCGTTTGTTTTATTTATTACGCTTATCATTTTCAATGATAAGGAGCGAAACATTGCACACAAAGTCCAACAATACATTTCTTGCATTTGGTTCTTGTTTGAGACATACAATAATCTCCAGTGCATTTTCTATTACTTCCATTTTGGTTGGGAATTACGAGGTGGTTTATACCATCATATCGCAGTATATTTGCTGCAAGGCATCCGGTATTTTTCCGGACTCGTTGCCCCTGATGAGAGCATGTTCCGTATTTAACTAGGTATGTTTGAACTATTACCCTCCTTACTTCTAGCTGCGATATATCCACTCCTGATTTCCGCATTAAAATCCAAGTGTTGTGAACGCACACATCTAATAGCCGCGTAAAATGTGGCCACCACCATTTTTTACTGCGCACATCCACCCTGTAGCGATTTACTCCTCGGTCCATGAGGTCTGTACCACCCATGCTCTCATTGTACACCTCTAAAAGTTTCGGGCGCGTAACGGAAATTTTCTTTTTGGCGCCACTGGAGTACCTAGGTACGTTAGACACGGGGTGCACTCTGTACCGTGTTGATGCACTCATCACAACCCCATTATCCACCCATTGAACAAGAATCATAGATGTTTCCTTATCACAGCAACACTCGTAACTTCCCCGTGGCTCCTTTTGGAAAATGGGTTTCGGGGTGAGGTTGCATTCTTTCGGCAACCGATTGTAGCGGATAGTACCGGTGCCACTGCAGCCCCTGCTCTTTAGTTCCATCAGGAGGTTCATTCCTTGATCAAAAGAAAAAAAAAGTTATTTCCTTTCCGTCATCACCGGATAGTGACATATTTTAGAAGAACTCCAAATATATTACCTACCTGTGAAAAGGTTGTCAAAAAAGAGATTGTACGGCAGGTGTTGTGCATCCTCTCTGAGATTATCTAGCATTGATAGCATCGGTGTCGCTGCTTTTCCACACCACTTTTCGTAATCTTCATTTCCATTGTGTCTTTTTCCCTGGTATGCCTCAAAGTCAATCAGGTATCCAGCTGCGGTGTTCAAACACCACATCTTGTAGCCGAACCTAATAGGCTTGCCTCTAATGAATTGCTTACATCCATGGGATCCGTAGTACGCCACCATGCACTTGTCATAAGCCACATTTTGCTCAGGTCTGAATTGTTTCCTAGTTCGTTCCTGCACAAGGTTCATTAGAGGTCTCAACTTCCAATATTTGTTGTTGTGGTCAGGAGCATTGTTATCTGCACAATGTAGAAAGCGTTCTATTTCCAGGAAACGGTTCCTTCGAATTGCATTGCACACGAAATCGTTCCAGACGTCTCCTGCTTCTTCCCAGAAATTACGTTTGTCAGGGACCTCATTGTATCCAGAGAGAATTAGAATTCCCAAGAACACTTTTATCTCTTTGGGAGAAATGTTTGGTGAAGGGCAATTACAGAACAGCGCATAATTATTGCTCTCAGAGACTAGGAAATTAACCATTTCTTCTTCAAAAAAAAGTTCAAAAATGTCCTCAGCATTCATATTTCGAAGGTCTGAATAGTCTGCGCTTGGGAAGAAAGAATCGGTATTGTTGATATCTTTGTTTTTCTGCCATTTAAACTTATAACTTTCATTATTTTTCTTCGCACTGCAGTTTGATACATCTCCACCTATTTTCCCTATATGCTTTTTAAGATCTTGAGTCTGTTTCCTTTTCGAATTGCGAGATGTTATGGCGACAGGTTCACCTGGATTTGTGAGATATTATTGTCACCATGCTCATCAAATTCCTCATCTTCATTTTCTCTTGCTTTTAAAAACAATACTTCTGCCTGAGCTCGGAGCTGACGACCAGATAAGTTGTCCACCAAGCCACCATCTTCATCACCTGAATCTTCATCAGTAAAAACTGTGCTCTCTGGGGACTCGACAAATATCTGGTGGACGTTATCAACTTCTTCTTCCTCTAGGATGTCTAAAACCTCTTGAAGGGTTAAATTCCTAAATGAATAAAATTTAATTAAGATCTAGGAGAAAGTTACCTGACATCATTAATTGAAGCATTTTATAAGTATACAAAAAAGGTTTTTGAATAAAAACATTTATTCATTGGGATTATGTAATTGGTTTGAGGGGGAAGGAGTTTGGAATAAATACCACTGTTTTCAAGGAGGAAATTTGCATAGGGGTAAAATAAACTATCAACATTGATGATAAATATTTTTCAAAGTTCCTATGCGTACTTCTGTCAATAAAATTGCTCAAAATGAATTTTAGAGCTAAAAATCGCAATCGTAGGCAAATGACGTCCACAAAATGAATTGATACAGGGAACGCCCAGCGGTGCCAAACAGCACCGCTAATGTTTGACTTAACATATTTCAAAATTTATTCACCAGATATTTTTAACTCGTTGCCAACTATTAGTTTGAACTTTATACTCTACAAAACCTTGGCTGTATACTTTGTAAACAAATAGTTGTAGATAATAAAGACACGTACCTCGATCGAGTCCCCATAACCAGTGGATCCGGAAGAAAACCTTTCGTTGTGAGACAGACACGACGATCCGAAGTGGTGAAAAATACTACTCTAACTGACTATATAAGAGAAGAAACCTTCTAAGTAAGCTATCTAAAAAGAAGCCTGAAAATCACATATAAGTGACGTTGTAGCAGTTTGAGCTCGGCTCTGCATAGCGGTACCATATGGCACCCGTGGGCATTGACGGGTTAAGAAGAAGAAAGCATGTAAAGCTTGGTCATCTCTTTAATTCTGACATTTTGAGGGTACCAGGACTAGCCACAGTATTACAATTACCGAGTCACAAGTACAAAATTCCGATCCACCTAAACTCTACTGTGAGGGAGAATGCCTCGGTAACTTAACCGGTGTACAACTCTGCACGATTTTGATGGATCTGGATTTTTTTCCCAGTAAAGGTAAATGATTTTTCCTTTGGAAATCTTTTAAAATTCAAACAAATGCCATAGAAAATGTTATTTCTTCTGGTGAAAACTTAGGTTAAGAAATGAGGGAATTCCAACCTGCCTCTCATGGTGGATATTTTAGAAACTGTTGGCTCTCCAATATGGAAATTTCTTCTTAAACGTGATGTAGATTCACTGCACCAAGAGGCACACTGGTGCCATGCTTATTCATGCATGACTGTGTTGGTTGGCAATACCTCTTGAAGCACTCTTGGTTAACCAGAATATGCTGAAATTTTATTGTATTAGCATTAGCACATTGTATTGAGAATGAACCTTATGCACCATAATTTGACTACATTTAAAAATGGGAAGATGTGTGGACATAATAGGATGGAATGAGGATAAAATTGCCATTAAATGACAGATATCCTGGGGTGCTTGCATGTAAAATGCTTAAGATAAATCAACACGTGGAGTACAGGCTTTAGTTTTTTGGGAAGGTGGGATTTTTGTGGGCCATTGTTTTCCATTATGACACTTGACTCACAACATGAGTCATCCACTCCTTGAACGGATACACCTAGGTCTCACATGCGAGTCATCAGCACTGACAGGGTTAAAATGATACTTCAGTGATAGTGTGGCAGAAAAAGACTTTTCATGGAGAAATCATAGCAGCTCAAAGAAAACTTCAGTGTTGGTCAAAAGTGCTAGGTAAAAAGTCTTTGCTTCAGTTGTTGTGTCTTTACAAATGATCTCTCTTGAAAGAGCCGTTTAATTTGTCAGTTCTAGATAAAATGAAATATTGGAATGTGTTCTTGGTCTGAACTAAGGGTTATGGATAAATAACTGCCTCTGAGATAATGAGAATAAATGCATAGAAAGCGCTACGAAGAAGAAAAAATGGGAAGAACCCATTTTCACATATTTATTTAAACCTAGCATTACTCTATAAATCTTACTGAAATAAAAACTCTTATAAAATACATAAAATATGATGCAATGAGATAGTAAGTAATTTGCTGAACTTATGGATAAATCAGGCAGAAAAATAGTATGTATTATTGAAAGTTTAATGGAAACGCCTGCACTAGAAAGGACCAACTTGACAATTATTCTTTTCGTATATTTTTGTGACTGAGAGGCAGACACAAGTTTTTTTGGGATGAGGGATGGGAAGTTCTCCTGGCCGGTGGCTTAGCCAAAAACTTACTAGAATCCAGTGCGCTGGTCCCAGCCTCTTGGAAATCCAGTCCCTCCCAGCCCTCGGCCATGTTAATTTCATGAATCTTCTGGCTGTGTAATGCCTAATTGAGGCAAGTGAAGAACTAAAACTCCTCAGCACTTCCCCATCTGATTCTGTCCTCAGGCAACCCATTACTTTTTTCTCTTTCTAGGGGATAAGCTGGGTGACTCACTAATGGAACGTTTTTTAGCGATGATATTTTTCCCTTCCTTTATCAAGTGCATTTTTAGATTTTCTAACCATTTTGCATATTATAACCTGATTGATTCGAGACCAAAAAGCCAAAAAATTCATCATATTTTAGCCTAAGAGGGTGGCAAAAACTTGGAAAAATATCTTCATTCACAGCAGTAATCGGGAATCAATTATGCTATATATCATTTGAATTCCTATTTTATTGAGTTATTTAGAATAAAATGAGTTCAAAATTTGTTTGCCATTATTATTTTTCAAATAAAAGTTATAATTTCTGTTTTCAAATGTCCACTCCTGAGTCATTAACTGAGTGCCTCCACATGGTCCATTCCTTCAAAGACCCTTTCCTTCTGCAAAACCACCCGAACAGTGCTGAGCGTACACGAAGGGTCAGTTCCAAAGATATTTGAAAATCATTGATGATGACTCAAATATTCTATTAATATGTTCTTGATTACTTTAAATGCTGCTAACCTTTGTGTAGCATAGCCTGAATTTGAGGTCGATGAGGTAAGCCTAAATAGGAATGGAAAGTACTAGGCAAAGTGGTCACCTTACATTGGTGCTGAAGGATTTGAACCTCAATTAGATAACTCAATGATTTGCAATCTGACTGCAGCTAGCAAGAGTATGAACCTGTATGAGTTGTTTTAAGACATTGGCTTCAAGAGGATATCCTGATTTAACCTTGTGCCACATCTATGAAATCATTTTAAGGATTGTCTTCTGCTAACAAATCAGAAAATCTTCAGCCTTAAAACCTTGACTCTTATCAAATGGTTTCAAGACTTATGGTTTAAAATAAATGGAAAATTTCAACCCATGTAGTATCTCTTCTGGGAATATCACTTACTCGTTCCAGGTGTATTACACCATACTAAGTAGATGGTTAACCTTCATCCAGGCGTGCCACATCCTCTTCCTTAGCACCCGTGGGCATGCAATAGTAATTTAGTCTTCCTGTTTTAGTGTATTTTTTGCACAATTCTTCATCCCATATCTTAAAAATTAATGTCAGTTGTATGAAAAAACCTAGTACACATTCAATTGACAAAACAACGCATTAAAATTTGAACAGCATGAAATTTACTATAATTTTAACAACATAAATAAATCCTCTCAATTTATGGTGTAAATCCTAGTACAGTAAAACCTCTGAATAACGAAAGTCAAGGGACCAATATTTTGCCAGTTCATTGATCGGGAGTTCATTCTTCAGAGGTGATTTGCATGTTGCATCTCTCCTGGGACAAATTATACAACTTGATGTTGTTCGGTGAATTTCTGGCCAAGTGGTTTGCAGGACTCTGTGATAGTTGAAATTCCCACAGAGGACTGCTGAGGCTTATTGCTACTGTTCCCTTAGAGATAAATTGAAGCCTAGTTTAAGATTGGCATCATCTTTGACTTCAACTTCCAAGTCCAGTTGAAAATGCAGGTTCTTATGGATGTGCTTATGATTGCGTGAAAGTGTCAACCGTTTACTTCATCTGAGAACATGAATGTTCAACTAATCTCAACTTTAATGTCCGCAGTAGACGGTTTGATGCTGGTACATGTACAGTTCTTCCTTTGCCCGACACGTCCCACTTTGTCACTTTGCATCTCCTGTTTTCCTCATGGCCCTACTCTTAATCCAGTGGTGTATAGTATCATCTAACTCATCATCCGTGTCAGTATTGTGTTCATCTACATGAATGGCTTCAGTTTCAAAATCTTTTTTGTCTGGATTGTCATGTTACTCTTCCTGTTGGTCTTCCAATAATTGTTGTTCCCGTTCATCTTTGGATTAATACCTAATGGATGCAATACTTAACGACCATTTGCAGAGACAAAGGTAGCCTCAATTTGCTCTGGATTACAACCCATTTCTCTTGTTTGGTAGCAATGCAGTACGAGCAGTGATAGGGGATATAAATAGGTGTATAATGGCAAAAAATGCATTATACCCACAAAAATTCGGAGAATTAAAACCCTGTGAAAAATTATGATGGCATTTTGAGTTTCCACAATGGATTTTCCCAGAGTAAAGCCCAAAATCATCAAGTTTATTTAAAATTCTGAAATGGATATATTTTTCTCCAATAGCCAGTGGAAATAAGATGCATTTCTAGGCGCTCAACAGTAACCTACCATCAGTGAGCATTTACGAACGTTTTATGATGACTAAGACACAAGACCAGCAGAACGTGGCAAGGACTACTCTGGCATCTAGTTTCATGGTGTATAACTGGGGAATGCATGCCCCTCTCACTCTCCTGAGCACCCCCAGGAAAATTTGTATGCTCTTTTATTAATAAGACTATACTATGGCCCGTATCCCTGGATAAAGGTTAATACACCCTGAAAGTACTTCTTATTTGTGTGGGGCATATCTCATCTGCAGATGAAGAAATTAATTTTTGAATAATGTACATTTGTTGTGTATGAAATAATTTGCAGTGTCTTGCAACAGGAAATATACCTCATGGGTTTCTTGTTAATAATACACATACCAATGGAGGCCAATAACCTATAAGTGGAAGCTTTTGAATCGAGCATTGCTGTTAATTCCCAAGTAATGTTGCAAGTAACCCAAAAGAGAGCTTGTCATACTTTGAGGTATATAAAACTTCGTCGATAAATATATTGAAGTTTTTTTTATTGGTACCTAAATAAATTTTTACAAAAGAGTCAACAGTTATTTTACATTTCTTTCATAGGATTAAGTGCACTGATAAAGAGGTTGAATACTAACTAGGATGTTAGGTAGAAAGACAAGAAATTTTTTAAATTAATGTTAGAAAATAGGTGAAGTGGGTTAATTTTTTATCAGAAAAATAAATTCAACAATTAGTGTTAAAAATCATATCTGACTAATAATGTATATTTCCAGACTGCCATGAAATCAATAATTGAAATAATTTAGAGAAAATCAATTTAATTTTAAGAGGCAATTATAAGTATTTGTTTTAGCTGGTTTTGTTACCCTATTATTCTAATGCTGAGAATTTTTACATGATTCCCTGAGTGCGAGATTATCATCTATTATAGATGGTGGAATTGATTAATTTTACTGCTTTGGTTGAGTGTGAATGCTGTGGCACATGTCCTCCAGCAAGGGTGGCATGCTTCCAATATGGGGGTGTTATTTTTGGAACTACCAAGCAAAATTAACAAATTTTAGATGAAGCACATCAAATATCTAATTATTTGATGGTAACAACAGAAATTAATTAGAAATTTCAAGTGCTCTGTTATCTTCAGGAATGGCTGAAAAAGAGGTAAAAATGATAAAATATCGAAAGTTTGAATGTAATGTGGCCCAGCTTCCCTTTATCCGATCACAAAAATATATTACAGGATTTATTTTATAACCAAAGGGACAGATTTTAGGGTTGCCTGAGCAGTATTATTGATTATTTTGATAATGGAAAAGATCTGAAAGTATGACATAGAGAAAGTGAGGTACCCTAAATTATGTATTGTTGTTGAGGTTGTTCTCTTTGGGCTTAGTTGTTCATCTCTGAGACATAATTTGGAGCATTTAAGACTATTATCATGTCGATGTGATATTTTAAGACTACTTTCAAGCACATTTGAGGTGGACCTTGTCACTTGAGGTAGTTGAAATCTTCTGCCAACTCCTCGAAAACACAGTTTACTGTAAAAAGTTTAATCTGTCTTACATACATCACTCTCTAAATTCTTAGCTGCCAGGTATCACTTTGGTCGGTTTATTTGGTTGAAGAAAACAAAGTGGTATACAGGCAGTTCCCAGGTTTCGTAAGAGGTGCATTCCAGCATTTGCTATCTAAGTTGAAATTTTCCCTGGAGCTAGTTCCATGCTTTGGAATTTACGGATTATGCAGGTGTAAAATTCTATCCCCTCAAAATTCAAGAACTGTCATGAGTTTCCTTAATGTTATCTCCTAAATCAGCATTAAACCCATCTTAAAGTTGCTCCTGGTGATTTCTTATCGAATTACTTGATATCGGAAGTATGAATACAACAATTGCACATATTTGTGAAGTCATCATATTTTAATGATACTGGTAAGATACTGACCATTCATATTCATTTATTATGTAATTCTGCGATCAGATGAGGCAAATAACAAGTCATTTACTCACCCTAATTAATATTTCTTCTAATATCGACGTTGAACTAATTGATAGCTATGGTGGCTTCATCAATAAAGTTAAGTCACCCTACAGGATGGTAGACAATAGCTCACAAATCACAAGCTTAATAATGCCCATATGTTAGTATCAAATCCATATAAATGTCTACATCTCACACCTGCTTAGGCTTGAGTATACCCATTTTCATTCTCTCATTGAGACGTCAAATGCTGCATGGTGATGTCACCTTTAGCATCAGCTGTAGACAGAATTGAAGACACCGAGGGGGAATACTTATACCCACTACATATTCATGGAGGGCCCAGTGTTAAATTGAATGCAGTCCATCAAAAAGAATTTGGAGGAAAGTGTGTTTTAAGGTCCTAGCAGTCCTCCCGTAAATCAACTGTACTCATTGCTTATGATAACTGCTACCACGAAGAGTTAATAATTCACACTTACGACTTTGTTCTCTTTTGTAATAAAACATTTACAATTCTTATCTTCCTATACAGTTGTTAGTTATGAAATAAAAAAGTTGACTTTTCCCAATTCTGCGCTAAGCCCTTCATTTCTCCTTGCAACTAGACACGACATGTTTCAATCCACTTTTGTTTCTATTTCCCCCAATATTTGCGTGTAAAAATACAATTTAACTGATGTTTTTAAGAATCATAAAAAAGCTATTAAAATACAGTGGAATATTCAATTTTTTTCTAAGGTGAGCCATAAGGTTTTATCTTTCTTGTTTAACAAATCAATTTTTGCAATGGTTTTCTACTTCATTTCAGTATTTCTGGATTTTAACTAAAACATTCTGATTTATCACACGCAATGTGTTTGCTATATTAACACTTGCTGTATCCTTATATTAGGGAAAAGTTCTTGGATCTTCTCTTGCTTTTTAGATCATACTCACCCTTTCCATCAAGGTACGGCCTTACCATGTATTATTTTTTCAAGTGTGAAGAAAACTTACAAAAAGGAAAAGGTCAGGAACAAGAAATCTCCTTATCACATGAAATAATTGAATGATGATCTCGAGTGTTTCATAAGATGGTGCATGTTTTTTTTACTGAAAGTATGCTTTCCCCTAGTGTTTGTTCAGAAGTATTTAGGTTGATTCATATGTGCAGTGCTTAGCAGCCTTTGGTATTGAGAAAGTTCTTTCCTTGCTCCTACCCAGGACCTTGGGATGCTTAGGGCCAATTGCCAAACATGTTTTTTTCACTTCTTTAGATCATTCTTCTTGTATTCAAACTCTAAATTAGCCAGCCTTTTCCAATTTCCAGCAATTCTGTCACTTCTGTTCCTTGAACATAGGCAACCATTTAGATTATTCCATAACATCTGTAATTCTCTCAATTTAGGGTTAGAATACCTCTCGTAGAAGTTAGGATTTATGTGAGTCTCAGCTTGCTTAACTTGGTAACTGCCTGTTCTCTATCTTTTAAAGGTTAATTTCCACTTTGCATTTCCTGTGAAGTGTTTTCCTTAGTGATGAAACTGCTGATATATCTGTTGCCTTGCTGCAGTTTCTTGGATAGTTACCTGCTTATGGTGTTAAATTGTGGTTCATTGTAAGTGATGTATCGCTCATAGTGTGGATTAAAAGGGGAGTAGGTTTTGTTCTTACTATACCACTCTTGAATCATGATAAGGAATTATCCTCTAATGTCAATCTATTTGTTCCTTAGTAAGAACATTCATTGAAAGTTTCCAGTGTGCAGGGAATTTATTCATTGGAACTCATCCTCTGCATGAGCACTTCTCATTTGCGTAAACAAAATTTCTTACTTCAAATGTGATTTGTAAAATGTGCTTTGTATGTCATTGCTTTTATCTCGGATATTTTCTGGTAACCCCCAAGTCTGATAAAATTACATTAGGCATGCTTTTCTCTAAACTCTTGCTGGCAAAAATTTTCTCAGTAGTCTTCTTATATTTGATAGTTTTTTTACCAGATCAAAGAGTATAAAATTTATCTGGGGATGAAGTATAAGGGTAATAATGCTGTCAGGGGATGGTTCACATGCACCTTTCCCTCTTGACTGTAACTGCATTCTTGGGACTTATTGCTCCAAATTTCTGTCATTGATAACCTTTGTTAAGCGAGGTTTTCTTAGTGGAGCAAATTTTTTATGGGCTCATTTATGTGTGTGTAATTGTGTTTGCTCACGTGTGGGATTGCGTGGCGACGCAAAAAAGGGCCCCCAGTTGAAGGATCACCAGCGCATCCACACTGGCGAGAAGCCGTATGCTTGTGGTGTTTGCAACAAGATGTTCGCTCGGCAGTCGACCCTGTGGAACCACCGTCGGGTGCACACCGGGGAGAAGCCGTACCGGTGTGATGTCTGCGGCATGGCTTTCTCCCAGGTGAGAGTCTTCCCTGGAGCTGAGTTGTCCCCATCACTGCCCAGCCGCTGGATTGCCATATGTGCTCTAGTTAATGTCTAGAATCCCTAAATCTGTGGGATCCATGTGGAAAAACTTAATAGTTAAGGTTTATAGAGGGTGTAACAATGAAAATATCATTTTGCAATTTAACTCAGATTTATTGAGAAGAGAAATTCTCTCCCCTTTTACAGCTGCATATCTGTATGAGGCACTGCACCCCCTCTCCTGGAAGTACCCAACTCTTTGTCCTTAGACCCATCCTTGCTCACCACCTTGGGGATGCCATAAATGCCAGACCTCCCAAAATCACACCACCAGCATGCCGCTTCCATTTTCCTGGTCAACTATTGCTGTGTCTCAGACTGCCAAACCCAAGGATGAATTCTTAAACCTGTACCCCAAACCTAAAACCTTGTGTCTCTCTATATACTCATTGCCAACCTCTGTAAATCATGGGAAGATGTAATTCTGTTATGTAAATCTCTGTGGAATTGTGTTGATATTTTCATATTTACATAATGAAACATTTCCATTAAGTAGGACAGGAGACTGCGGCATATATCAGTGACTCAGAAAGTGTTTGCAATATTTTGTTGTCATTTAATGAGTTCTAAGATTCCCCAGGAGTCAATTTTGTCATATGAGTGAACCATGGTCAGAGACAAAATTTATTAGGATGGAAATAAGTCACCCCAATCTCTGCCTTTATAGCTTGTGAAGGCATACACTCAGGGTCAAGAAGCTAATTCCATTCCTCCTCCACTTATATTTTCTAGATGAAACTGGTGGCTAGAAAATCTTGCCTTCTAATTTTGAGCTGGGCTGTTTTTAGGTGCTACCAGCACTCTAATCTAGGACCATCCTCTCATTTAAAGGACTTCAATCTATGCTGTTGTTAGGTTTTAATTCAGTATGACCAGAAAATAGTGAACAATTTTAGTTTTTTAATATGAAGACTTACTGATTAGTTAATGTTAAAGTCCTCCAGGGTGACTTAGGCATAGGAGAATTTTGTAGGAATACTTCACGATGCTGTTTTTATTTAAATCATGTTTCATTTATATTTTAAATTTATTTTAATTCCAAATTTTAAGTTGGTGTTGATGTGTATTCCAAACCAATGAGTTCATGCGATAGGGAAATTAGTTCATCTCATCACTTATGGGGGAAAATTTTGCCTCTTCTGCATTCTATAGCTCAGATAAAACTAAATTTTATCAAATGATACCTAGCACAGGGATTTGAATATTTTAGAATTTATCAGTAGCAGATAAAATTACATTACCATCAAAGCCCGCTAATAAAGCTCACCTGTATCTTACTATAATCAACTGTAATTTAGCTTTGTAGCATGTGTTGCTGATATTATTTTTAAAAAGTTAGCTTGAATGAATATTTTTTCATCTCTCGCCCATTTGGAGAAAATTATTTTACTTCTTTCTTACATAGATTCTTGACTCATTTAACTCTATGCCTCTACTGCAGATATGTTTACCATGCTGAAAGTATTTATCATTTAAGTACTCTAGGTCTAGTTTTTAAGTTGACATTTTTTCCCATGCCCTACCAACAAAAAAATTAGTATTGTGATGTAGTGGGTGCTCTCATTTGACAATTTAATGACAGGAATTAGTTAATTGAGATTATTAGCAATTTTAATGATATTTTTCTAATCTCAGCTGATTTACTGTATGCTACCACGGAGGCTTGAGAGACAAGTTCATGGTAGTATGCAAAACCTCTAATTGGGTGAACCGATAGGGGAAAGGGTATTTAAGTACTGGACCAGGGGAGAAATATGTGACAGTTCATTTTGTATTCCTCTCATGAATAAGTCACTGATGCACCCAAAACATAAAATCTACCACTTTCATTGATCATAGAATGGTTTGATTATTGAGAGGATGAAAATATTCCATAGGAGACACACTAAGTAATCGCTATTGGTTCTTCGACTGCAGCTTGAAATGCTCTAAATGTTGAGGAAAGGAATTTTATTCTCAATATCCTTTTTGTTTTATTTTGTTTGTTCCTTTAAAT
Source organism: Ceriagrion tenellum (assembly GCA_963169105.1). Classification (NCBI taxonomy): domain Eukaryota; kingdom Metazoa; phylum Arthropoda; class Insecta; order Odonata; family Coenagrionidae; genus Ceriagrion; species Ceriagrion tenellum. Next base: position 3,412,038 of record OY720641.1, on the reverse strand, counting down.
TTGTAAGATTAAGGTGTAAAAATATGCGGGTCATCATTATTACAAAAACCAATTAAATTTATCTTATGTCAGTCATAAGATACTGAACCTTCCCCATTGGGCTTAAAAACTTGACCATAATATAAGGTATGATATATTTGTGGTCAACAACTCTGTGGAGGGTTGTTGCTGAAAAGCCTAACTAGCATAGTATTCTCTGAAATCTTCAGTGTTGATCCATTTCAGTGGAGAATAATTTACCAGTGTTCCATTCAGCAATATATATTTTATAATTATGCGGAAAAAGAATAACTGGGAATACCAAAGCTCCCCTCCCAGATTAGGCTCCCGTGCTGGGCCTTTCAGATATTCTTGCTGGCATTTCGTCAGACCTAGAATGAAAGATTTGATGCTTTGTAAAGGTTGAATCACTTCAAAAGGTCCGACCAAAGCGAGAGAAATTAACAAGCCATCTTTATTCACTTTCCATATGCATGAAGTGTGAGTATGAATGGATTATTTGGGAAAATGCCTCCAGGATCCCTTGTCGTTTTGTGTTGTCAAATCATTGAATGGTACAATGATTTTTGTATAAATTTTATTTAAGCTGTAAGAATGTACCAGAAGCCATTTGGTTTTCTATTTCTGCCACAGGGTCTGGTTTTGACGTTTGTATGAATGAAATCATATGACTTCAATGGCTTTGTTTCCACTATCCATTTAAGCGTAGTGGTTTATTCATTATGTTGTTTTTCTACTTTTTTCCTTAATGTGTAAATAAGTGTAGAACTCTTCTTTTGTGAAGATGAGGAAATTATGGTTAACTTTTCATGATCATGTCAGTTAAATGATGTTTGTGATGATTGTTCAATTTTTGCTCATTAGTCATGGCAGTGTGAAGCTCTTTTTGGTCAGAGTAGCACCATTTTAATTTATCCTAATTTCACTTTGTTAACTGTGCATAATTAGTCTTAGTCTTACCTGTAAATGTCTTGGAATAGGATGGCTATTACCTCTGGTTATCGTTAATATTCATAGGTTTTTCAGATTACCTGTAGTCCTTTGTTTTCTTAATTGTGCATATAATTTGTTTACAAAGTTTATACCTGGTACATTTTATTGTTCATACTTTCATTCCACAATTACTTTTTACTGATAGACTTTTGTAAGCCTTTTGTTTAACATTAAATTAGGAACACTGAAAATGGCTAGTGCAGAAACCTTCCTCAGTTTTAGTTTTTACTTATTATTTTCATAGTTATTTCATTATTTTGAATTTACTTTAACTATGCCCATACCCCCTTTTAATTGTTATTTATGTAGCTGACCCAAGTTCTCGAATCAGCAGTAAACTATGATTATTTGCAGATGATGGGGTCACCTATCATGAAATTAGGTAAGATGTGGGCTCAGAAGTTCTATCATCGGACTTAAACAATGTTCATTTGTGGTACGAGGATTGGGGGCTAGAACTCAATCTAAGTAAATACACCACTGTTCACTTCTTGCTGAAGTTATCATACCAACTCCATATCTACACTGTGTGTGGAGTCTTTAGATAATGCAAACATGAGAGTCTTTTAATATAGTGAAATACCTTGGAATTACATTAACTTCTTACATCATGAGGAATGCATACAATGTATGCAGCACAGCATTAAAAAAACTAGGGTTTATCAATGGAATAAAAGAAAGGTCCTCGATAATGAAAATAACTTTGTAAATTTTCACAGGTATTTACTAAGTGATACTGTGAAAATTTACTAAGTTATTTTCATTGTTGATTTCATAATGGATTTTCACAAGGTTAAGCTCGAAACCATCGAATTTATCAGGAAGGTCCTCATGAAAAAATGAGAGAGAGATGTCACTTTGAACTGGTTAGGCCACACCTCGAATATGCTGTGTTTTGGACTCTAGCCGGAAAGACTACCCAAAAAGCATATTAAATATGAAGGAAAGCTGCGTTTTTCATTTAAAATTGCTACAAGCTAACATATGGCTTTTTTCACAGCTTATAGAGGGATTAGGGTACCAGGTTTAGTTGGCTTGAGAAATTCAGAACAGGTGTATCTGAGAGTTAGACAGAGAAGATAATTTTGACAATGCATTACATCTCTAGGTCTGACTGAAGCGATAAAATAAGAGAGATACATTGCCGAATAGATAGGTACAAAAATTCTCTCTTTCCACCCACAATAAGTGACCATAATAAAACGTGAGCTCCACTCATAACCCTCCCATAATACACTTCACCATTTCCCTTCCCAAAACTTTATCCTTAGCACTTTTACATGGCTGGTGTCCTAACACCCCTTGCTACAAGCCCATCAGACTGGGTAGTGTGTAGCTGTAGAAATGATAGTTGTTTTGTAATAGTTATATAGTTTCTTGGTATCAGGTTAATTAGGTAATTGATAATAGTTAGCGTGAAACAAATTTTATCTCTTTTATTGGATGTGGGAAATTCCAAAAAAATACTAATCTAAAGAATTTCATGATACTGCTCCAGTTTCTCTGATGATTAAAATGATCCTGTCCGAAAAATCTCTTGGAGCAGTGAATGATAAGCAGAGAATACCAAACCAGTCCTAGCGAACAGTGCTACACACATGGAGGTGCTTCAATGTGTTATTATGGATTATGGAATTATTAATTGCTTTCATTATCCATCTTGCGTGGTGGATGGCTCTTCGTACACAAAATTGCATTCCTTTCTCCCGTATTGCCGAGAAAATATTGCATATATCAGGATTTGCAGAATGTATGCCATTACTGCATTATTTTTTAGCATTTACAAAATTTATCAATTCATAGTGTCTTATAGTGACCTGGTTGCATGATGATGGCCGATGTTAGTAGAGGGTGATCAGATGTCAGGCTGAAGGAGAATATGTCCTTCTTTTTCAGTTTTTCCCTCAGAGAAGAGGAAGAAAAACTTTTCTTCCTCTTCCTGAATTTATTCCATTTCTATTGTTTGCTAAAAGTTAAAAATTCTCCTCATTTTCACTGAATTATGGTATTTTGATATCTAAAGTATTAAGAGTATAGCATATAGGAGACAAGTATGATGAAATCAGAATTATGTGACTGATATTTTGTGGTCAGTGTAGGCATTACTCTCTCTTAATTTTTGTCTGGTAACAGTCATTATGAAATCACACTTAAGAGGTGATGAGAAATGCATAATCAAACATCCAGTGGTTAACCCTGACTGTGGCTGACATAATATGCTGTAACCCTGTAAAACTCTATGCACTAGTTTGAGTAACATGGGCAAGGAGGCATTGTCTTTCCAAAACCACGTATGTAGTTACATATTATCATAATCGTGCGAGTACTTTTACATTACAACTAATGCCTAATTGACTAGGGAAAAATTTTTTTACTCCGCATTAATTTTTTATAGCTTATTCCCTGCAAAGATTAGATTTCTGGTAGTGCCCCAGATGAATGTCATTCTTATTATTCTTGGTAGTTCAACTCTGTATGTTCTTCATGATTACTTTATGCATCTAATCACACTAAGTTTATTTGAATTTTTATGCATTGATTGGTCCATTTAATTCAGTCTCCATGAGCAGTAATGCACTTGTGCATAGTCTTTTAGTGGCCTCATTAGTAGTTCAATCATATACTGTATTTATAAATTTTTAAGTCTCCTTTGTTTATCCAATATGCCAATGTTGCTGAAGACCCAAAGAAGGACTTAAATAAGAATCCTACTGAGACCTAGCCAACTGTCTCATCAGCCAGTATGCTGAAGACAAATGCCCTCTTCACATCTTCTATAATTCTATCTTTGATGATAGCCCCACGTTGGGCGCCAATATTGTAACACTCATTTTATTGAGGGAGAAGAAATGGTGGGGGGTGCAGGCTTTTCAAACGGGCGGCGCGTGCATATGGGAGCCCCCATGCTTAACGAAAAGCTGTGTGCGCAACCCCTAAATATTATACGATTTCAGAAATCTTTTGCACACCTCATTTTCTCATTAATTGTCACCATCTGATACCCTATTACCCATGACTTACAGACATCAATGCAAAAGGGGACACTCTAAGGTGGCCTCTCATGTGACGGTGCCACGTAAAACACACTGTTGAGAAGGCTAAGGAATATAACATGATTTAAAAGGTACCTTGATGTTATGGGCAGTACTTATGCAGAAATAAATTCTAGCTACTACCGGACTCAGCCGAGTGGGTCACTACAGGACTCAGCAGAAGTGGGAGCAAGGCCCCTGTGGTTGTCATCACACGACATCCTTGCTCGAAAGTAGAGGGTAATAAAGGAGAGGAAAAGAATATACAGAGGCAGAATGCAGCAATCAGAATAGGACCATAGAGCTAAGCGTAGAATTAAATTGATTACCAAAATTAAAGTGACCATTGTTTGAGCCCAGTTAGCATTGTTTTAGATGCTAAAGTGAGTGCTGTCCAAAAAACTACCAATCAGTTGCCAGAGTACTAAAATGAAAAAAATGTTGAAAGAGCTAAATTAACCTATTAATGGTGACAGCACTAGACAGCTAAGCTGGGAAACAGAATATTTTCTTGAGTCCTTTCAGATATAATGATAATAATAATTTTTATTGGACGTTAAACAAATACAATTTGCAATAGTCCTCGTCAAGGTTACAAATCTTCAAAATAAATGAATCACATGATATAAAAGTAAAAAAAACAAGGATTACACCCAAACTCAAAATGACAAGACAATATTGTCACAATCAAAGAATTCATTTAAAGAATAGAAGGATTTTTGCAGAAGCCATGCATGTATAACATTTTTGAATTTTGGCAGTCGCATGCCTAGCCTCTGGGGGCAGTCTGTTAAAAAGACGCAATTTTAGAATGTTAAAGGTGTTGCTATTTTTGGACAGGCGACAATACGGGACATCAAGGATGTCCCTGTTCCTGGTGAAATAAGAATGTTTATTTGCTCTTGTCTCAAGGGAGGTTAGATATTCCTTTACATCGCATAGGCATTTGTAGATATAAAGGCTGTGCAGAGTCAAAATACCCAACTCAGTGAACAAAGGCTTACTGTGGTCCCTCGGGTGAGAAAATGATATCACTCTGACAGCCTTTTTTTGCATCCTAAATAAACTTTGGTGGATGCAGAATGGCCCCATAGTTCAATACCGTAATTGATGTAGCAGTGAAATAAGGCAAAGTATGCACGAGTAAGGTACTCTTTAGGAACAAAAAATTTAAGCTTACGTAACATGTACACTGCCTTAGATATTTATCCTAGCGTGCCTAATGCATGTGGCTCCCAAGTCAATTGTTGATCAAGATCAAAGCCAAGTAACTTGATGGTGGTAGGTGGACTTCTTGAGGTGCTTAAAGAGAAGGCTAATGACTGAGTTGAGATGAAATCACATCCAAGTAAAATACCTATCTATATTCTACAAGACTTAGTTATTACAGATGAGACAAGACTTGGACACCAGCAATTGTCAGTATCCTAGAAATACATTTATTCTTCTCAAACATACTCTTGCTCCATTTTTTAATCTGAGTAGCTAATTAAGTCATCTTGAACGTATGCGAGAATGTAATATTAATCTTTTAGTTAAAAAATAGGCCTTTGAAGTAATTCTGTGTGTTGAATACACCATAGGTATAAGCTATTTGACCATATTTACTATGTCAAGGAAATTTGTATTAAGCTAAGTTATTGTTTTTTAAACCTTTAAAAGTTAATTTCTTAAAATTTTTTATTGATAAAAAATAAAGAGGACAACTTTTACTAAAACCACTAGATTTATTAAAAACGACCCAGGTTTCGATGCGCATTCACATCATCTTCAGGTAAATGAAGGCCGATGTGCAGGCCTTATATAGTAAACATTACCAGGTGAGGAGGGGGGGAAGGAGAAGACAATACAGGAGGAGGGTGGTCGCAGGAGGGTAGGGGGGGACAAAGAGGAGGGATTGTAGCCTTGAGAATGGGGGAATGGATCTAGTGGTTTTAGTAAAAGTTGTTCTCTTTATTTTTTAATGAGGGAATACCACCAAGTGAGACTGACTAAAGTGAGTGAAGTTTTTATTGAGTTCATCTGTTTGTGTGGGTCAAAGCTCGTAATAGAATTGTAGCTTACTTCATGGCAACTTAGAGCTCTAAATTTTAAGCCAAAATTTAATTGCAAGTATTTGAAAGTATAAAATAATATGTACAAAAACAAATTTTTAAGGTATAAGGTTCTATTTTTTAGTAAAGTTCTCTAAGAAGTACGAAATATTTTTTTCACCCTCCTCCCAGCCGTGTGTGCAACTAAAAATTAAACTGTTGGATGCTATATTTGAACCCCACTTCTCTGTTGATGAATGTGAAAAAGTTTGTCAGAACTAATGAAGCTCTGAGATTAGTAATCTGCGTAGCTATGAGTAGATAGGTGTATGTACTTTATATTCATTATGATAATTTACATGCTGTTTCAGTATCAAAGTTGACCTCCTAATATACTCAGCAAATATTTAGGTTGGATTTTGGAAAAAAAATAATTAATATACTCTCGGTCCTTACGATGCCAGCATATTGTAGATTTCATTTTAATATCAAGAAAGTGTCTTACAGGCCAGGAAATATGGTATACAAACCTGTACTTATGTATATGTTTCTCACTGTGTATTTTGCAAAATGTCAATTTAGTACCATCAAAATTTTTTATGTATCCTAAAGTATATTGAATCACTATATAAATTTTTCTATGTACAAGCTTAAAAACATGCACATGGAACCTAAGTAAGATGTGTCTATGACTTGATGAAAGCTAGAATTAATTTTATTAGGTTAAAATGTAAGTTGCATGCAGAACTGGATAGAAGCTAGGAAAAAAATATTTATAACTTTTTTGTTCGCGTTGTTAAACAGTTGAGTCTTTTTCCTGACAAAGTTGGTCGATACTGTCTATTATTTTGTATACCTTAAATTGTTGATAAATTCAAGGTGAAAATGATATAGAACCTTGGTAATGCCTTTAAATGTATTTTAATGGGGAAGATATGCTATAATGATAGCTGGCTCTTAAGCATATTTTTAATGTTTTGAGTTTGTTATTAAATATCTTAATGCCAGGCTAGGTCACTAGGAGACAAGGGTCAAGTTGAATTATATTCATAATGATCAATTTTAAGAATATTGTGTTCAGTATAATAAATTTCTCCTCTGTTGGATACCTTTCAGTATCTAATTCAATGTTAACTTAGTGGAATTTGAACCCTGTCCCTTCACTTGTATAAGTTATTCAACTGTGAATCCATTAAAACAAGAATTGTGCAAAGCACAGATACCTCGTACCTTTTTCACGAGCTCTCGGATTTGGAGTTATTTCTAACAGGCATCCCTGTAGTAGAGAAGATGAAATTGACATGCACACTTCTTGAAGCAATATTCTTAGTTCTTATGCTCTGAATGAAAAATTGACCATACTCCTCTTGCTTTATATACTTATCTCCATTGCAGCTTTAGAGATTAACTTGTCATGAGCTACTGCTATCTGTAACATTAAGATTTTGTTTTAGTTTTAAATAAATACATAAACTTTTAGTGAAGTTCAACCTCAAATTTGAATCACATCAGGATGTGTAATGATTAAGATAAGTGCTTGGGTACAGTAAAACCTGTTCTAGGTAGAACCTTCAAAGGGTTTATTCTGTTTATCTGGATTATTCAGGTTTTCCTTTAGCATTATAAATGGGCTAGATTAATAATTCTTACTTTTCCCCCTGAAGTTATTGCAATAGGTGTATTTATCATTTATAATTATGGATACAAGCCAAAGGAAGTCTGATGAAACATTGCCAGTTAAATGGGAACCCAATCTTTCATTCAAATCTAAATGGTGCATAAACAAATATGCCCTCATCAGCTTCCTTCCTAATGGCTGGGTTTTCTTTTAAGTGTTCTGCCTTTATCAATTTTTGCTGTACATGAATGTTATCTATGTGATAACTGAATTGGAGAAAGATTACTCTTGCCGTTGCGTTACATTTATGTGTGTGTGTGTGGGCTTACGTGGTATAACAAAGGGCCCCCAGTTGAAGAATCATCAGCGCATCCACACTGGCGAGAAGCCATATGCATGTGGCGTTTGCAACAAGATGTTCTCACGGCAGTCAACCCTGTGGAACCATCGTCGGGTGCACACCGGGGAAAAGCCGTACCGGTGTGATGTCTGCGGCATGGCTTTCTCCCAGGTGAGACTATTTAAAGGGCTTCCAATATGCCACCCCAGATTGTGTTTGTCCTTCAAAGAGTGCTGTGCAAGTCTCACTCATCTATGTGCATACATATGATCTGAAGGTGTTTGAATACATTTTTATATGCAGTTTGAGACTGCTGTACAAAATGTTGAAATAGATGTTAATGGATGAGCAAATTATCTTTAAAGCAAACTATACATTATGGAAACAAAAGTTTTACCTTAACAGTATGTGGTACATAACGTTGTATGGATGAGTATACCTCTATATATTTTAGGTATTGTCATTTGTTTGACAAAGTACCTGAATGACTTAGAGTACGTTTACATTATGGGTTTTTATTACTTGTTAAAGTTCACCGGTCCTTGACTGGAGGGTGTGGTTGACAATCCACCTTCATATGATAGATGTCAGTATTGTCCTTGATAATGCTTTGCCAATCTTATGAAATTATTCTCTGGATAATGCGATGGTTGGCTGTTTAATAAGTTAAAATGTTGCCTCATTTATAGAATCTTCTGCTCCTTTTATGTAAATTAGTCTTATTCACTAGTGACAAAATTAGAAAGCTGTATATGTTTATCTGTAAGAAAAAATTATTGCACTAGTGTATTGTATTTTAAAGTTTCACTCTGTTTGCCAGACTTGCTGCTTTATATTGCTCTTTGTATCTGTTATGCTGAATGCTGAGGGAGGCAAGTTTTACCTTCGTGTATAAGTAACATTGATGTGTTTTTCTAGTCATGCAAAGGTAAATTTGGAAAGCCTTTGAGTTGATTTTAATATTGTGAATTTCTTCAGGATTAGTAATTGCTCCCAGAAATCACGTTATTTCAATTAAATTTGTACTGACATAGATAGAGGCCGAAGTTTCACATATGTAGTGACTCCCAGCATAAATCTAAATAGATTGTGTGAAGTGTCTACCAAAATTAGTCTCATGGAAAATATGACAGGCACGCTTGTGATTGTGGTTTTAAGATTGTATTGTGGTTGTACTGATTTGGGTACTTCTGAATTAAAATGAGTTGACTCTTGAAGATTCTTGAGGAAATGCTTTGTTTGAGGAGCTAAATATGGTATCATTTCCCAATTGGAAGAAATATGTTCATCTGGTATCAAAGTGAACTGCTGTCAGTAATTCATAATCTAGTGGAATTTTAGAGAGAAAGGAGAAAACAATTATAGTGTGTGAAGATTCTTGAAGCCTTTTCGAGTATGTCATAAAATTATGATTTGTTATTCCCTGGGTGGAAAGACTCAAGTTAAAAGTTAGATATGGTTTTGCATCTGGATGATATTTGAATTGCAAAAATGACATTGTACCCCATATCTTGATTCCTAGGTATCTTCAGATATTAGGCCAGTTTATCTCTCAGCATGCTGATTTTTGTCTGGACCATTTACTCATCCTGGCTACTCTCATTTATTATTTCCTCTCTCACTTCTTCGTTACTTTTTTGCCAAAAAGGAGAGATCAAGTTGACGGGTTGAATGAAGTACTCCAGTGTCAGATCATATAGTTGTATTAATTTTAACTTTTCCAATTATTAATTGGTTTTCATGATGGAGATTTTTACTTATCAACTAAGAAAATAATAGTCAATTTGTCACAAAACATCTGAAGTAATTAGGACATAATATCACTCTATGAGAAATAAGCCATTCAAATATGTATAGGTGTTTTTTGGGCAATGTCTAGAATATGTAGGCCATGCCACATCTATAACTTCATTACATTCATTAGATGTAGACAGTGCATATTTGGTTTCTGTAGTGAAGAAAATCATCCACCTTGGGTGAGATTAATTGGATAATTTCACATTGAAAACATACAGATAAATTAATAATTTAGGGGCCTAAAGCACTCTGTTCAGTTTTAAATAATCTGGAAATTAAAGGAATTAGGTTAATGTGGTTGCCTTAGTATTGGCTTTCCATTCAGAAGGCCTAGGTTAGATTCCTGACTGTGGTGTTGATTTTGTAGTGGAATATGAAACCATTATTGTAGAAAGCATTCATGTATAACACACTGGCCACTTGATGGGATGTATAAATCTGTGGGCTGTTGGCATCTTTTGTTGAAGATTTTTCTGGTGCCCTCACAGAGTTTCTGTCTGCTCCTCCTTAGTACTACAAATAACCCTACTGATTACCCATTAACAACCTACCCACTTGTTATCAGAGGTGCAAAAAAGGACCTTCAGCATTGGTTGCCTTTCTTAATTTGTACTTATCTTCTTTGTTCATATCCTTTTCTCAGGGTGTTATTTTTTCTCTGAAATTTAGGCATCAATTTTTTGTAACGTTTTTCTTTTCTCAGGGCTTGTTGTTACTTATGAAAATTCTAAGACATCAGTAATTAGCTTTCTGCCTTCAGATGGGTTGATGACAATGTAGCATTCCCTTTCAAATTATAATTTTTTCTCTTACAAGTCTTATTTACTAACTCCTCTCTGTATGGTCTCTGTAAGTCTTCATCATGATCCATCCTGTTCATTGTGATCCCTAGTGATCTTTTTTTTGCAGGCATTCATTGTGTCCCAATTTCAACCCAATCCTGTTTTTTTTCCCTTTTCTGTTAGTGAGTCTCTCTTGGTGTTCTTTTCTCATCATTCGTCTTAATATTGTAGTTTTTTTAGTATGGTTTAACTTCAGGATTTATTTCCAACCATTTCCCTAGCATTCCTTTCTTGTTTCTGCTCTATAAGTTTCAAATAATGTTTTTCTGTATACATGCCTTCACGTGACTTTTTCCTCATGTTGTTTGCTTATTTATAACCATGGCATATCTAGTGTGTTAAGTACCCCAGCTCATCAATGCCTTCTTTTAGCTTGAGCTACTTGGTGTTTGATGTTCATCAAAATTATTTCCTCTTCATTATCACACACTTTTAATACATTATAGACAGTATTAATTCATGTAAATGTGATGAAGAGTCTTAATAGTGTTAAAAAAATTTTAGGTCATTTTTCCTTCATGATCCACTGACATGTCAACCAATTTAATGTTTCTAACAAGAATATTCATCTCTTTTATTCCTTTAAACTCTCCTATTTGGATTTTATTGCTGCATGGATACTCCATTAGACTTGCATGAATCATACTCTCCCTTGAAAATGCTATCAAAAATATGTACAAATATATTTGCTCCAGATTTGCAGAATGTAGGTAACTTTCCCACTCCAAGTTTGAACCATATTTTCTGGCTTATTTGAAGTACTCTAGTTTTTGTAACGTATTCTTGGAATGTAGATATTGATAATTTTGGGCACAGAGGGATTTCTCTGATTTATCTGGCAAAAAAGCTGAGCCAGAAAATACGGTTTATATGTTTTCCTTTGTAGGGTGTTGTACATAATGAGGTGAATGCTACTGTTTCTGTGAACATCAAAGTAATTCCTGGGTTTCATGGTAAAAACATAATTCAAAAATACTTTTGCATAATACTAGAAATACAATGTATTTCTTTTTCAATCATGTTACTCATTATTAAAGAAGGGTGACATATATTTTCATGAAGTTGAGGGAGGGATTACGAGGGTGGTAGCCATGAATATATATTATGGATTGGGATCTCGTTGCCAAAAACTGTTGTTTAGAATTCCGGAAACAAATAACTGTTTGGAAAGTGGTGCCACCTAGTGATGAAAGATGGAAGTTCAAATGTAAATACAGTCGACAGATTGTAAATAAACACGTCTTACTGGTTTTTCCATGGATTTCAAATTTCCCAAATTATTATTTGGATGAATTGGTTTTTACTTACAAGCAATTATAATGTAGTTGACAAAAAATGTAGTACTACACGCAGGATGTAATTATACACTTTTTTAATATCGTCAGGTCTACAGATATATTTAACCTCTCCAAATTTAATTACACAAATGTGCAACTTCTTAGCACTTCGTGAATATTGCTGTATGGAAATTCAATAATAATGCGAGGTGACTTAATGAGTATTCCCAATGGCCATCATTGCAATGTAGGTAAAAGGAATGCACTTACCGCCACCATGAGCAGATTCTTATTTTTCAATCCAAGTCTCCTATTTTGGATCCTTGTAGATGCATACCCTGTTCTGAATTCTTTATTCAGGCCAAATAGGCTTAATGCATTTCAATTATAATCGGATTCTGGCAAACAACGTAGTCGGCACACGATGAAAGTTTCATTAACCTCTTACTGATTTCCTGTAAAAGATATTTCCTCTCTAGCATTTAAAAATTAAATTTTAGATAACAAAAATAGCAAGATATTATTCTAAGCATCAATTATTTCATATCTCCTCGGTTGTTATTGAATATTCACCACAGTCGTCCAGCAACAATTGACTACGTCTATTTACAGTAATAACAGAAAAGTCTAATCGAAGAAGCGCCAAGGACTGGGTGAACTAAAAGTGGAAATTTAGGCAACAAGTAGCCTAGGCAACAATGCCAAACATCCGAATCCATAATATATATTCATGGTGGTAGCATTGGTTGGGGGGTTAAAGAGGAATCAAATATTTGCTTTCATTAAGTTCCTCAAAAAGTGATGAGGTGTAAAATACAGTGGCCACCCCTTCTCGAAATCCTTGAAAAGTCCAGGAATTCCCCTGGATCTTATTAACATTAAGAAAGTTCTCCCTGATTATCCTGGATTTAACTATGACCCTGCATTAATGGGGTAATTCTGTGAAATTTTATTTTTTATTCTATGTAGTATTTTAGAGTGCCAAAATGCTTCAAATCAAATTATGAAATTGTCTATTAGGCCAGTATTTGGTCACTTCTCAAAGAACCTTTGCATTTTTCTCATTAATCCATTTTCTTTATTTATTTTATATATTATGCTTATATATATTTTGCTTGTGCTTGCATCAAAGTGGCTCACCTGCTTATTAGATGCAATTTCTTTGGAGAGTTTTCCTTGTGGTAGCATGCCTCTCAGTAATGACGTCATTAATGGTTGCCCTTTCAATATTATCGTAATTGAAGCTTTTAATTTTATCAAGTGTAGATTTACATCATTCTTCTTTTCAATGTTCAAAGATTTCCAGTCTATATTCAGTCATGTAATGAAAGAGTGACATATCTGGGTGTTCCTAGGAGGCTGTTGAATGTAAATTAAACGAGTTTAGACTCGCCAACAACCAATCCTTCTGTTCCAAACAACTTCCTTGAAAAATGTGTTTTTCTCCATAGAAAATCTGAAGTACTTCTTGTTTTCAAATATAGGGATTTCTTGATCATCTTTGTGACATCTGGCTGATTAACTCAGTGTCACAGGTATAATTTTTCTCTTCTGATTTCAATTTTTATTTGAGATAATGACTGAAATTGCTGTAGTGTTTTACATTTTTGTTATTCCTATGGCCAGTTGGAAGCCTAATGGCAAAACCAATGCGAGTATTTTTTTCTTTTTCAATGCTGTAGACATACATATTTAGTTAAAACAGCCACTTGAGGTATATTGTTATACTTCTGTGATTGAATAAGTTTTATCTTTGCCATTTTGTCAAAAAAGTTTACTTAATTTACTGAGGTTTTAGATATGAATACTGATGACAGTGGAATTAAAGCTAGAAAGTCCATAGGTTTCAACTGCTCGACCCGGAGAAACAGTTGCTAATATTGTAGTTTTATTGCCATTTCCCCTCATGACTTTTACTTTTTGTAAATAATTGAAACCTCTGAGTTTACTTATGTTGAAATTGGCAAGTATCAAAATCCTGGTCAAGTCTATTTAATTTTTCTAGGCCATTATTCATCCCCTTATATATGTAATTCCAAGGTTAATTACAGGTTTGCCAAGAATGTTAATGTGATGTTATATCATCTCTGCCATTCTAATAGCTTCAATGCAAGCAATTGCTACTTCCATATGCTATATATTATTGCACATGGCGTTGCTATGCTTGGAAACATCTTTCCAATGTGTATGTATGTATCATTTGAAGAGCACCAGGCCATTTTTGTGATATGCTTTACTCATTATACTCTATCAATTTTAATCCAAGCCGATCTCATAACTTATCACTTATCAATGTAAAATAAGAATTTAATGTTTATGATGTAGAATCATTTTGTCTCTTGGAAATTACTCTAGTGTTCAAGTTATGGAAAATTTGACAAAATGATGCTCTTTTGTTAAACTATGTATCTCTTTCTCTAATCTGAGAGTAAAAGTTTGTGGGCTTTGATTTGCCCCCATATTTAGGTAATTTTTGAAAGGTTTGTTTTGAACCTTCTGCCACTATAGTAGAGATATCAGAATGTGGTTTTCATTTGTTGTGACTATTGATGTGTTCTCCACAAATCCTTATGTCCAATGATGACTGCACCTGAGTGGAAGTGCTGAATGACATGTTGACCATGAATATTTTGACCTCCTAGGCATTATAATTGAAAGAATAAGAGTGAAGCAACCAATATGATGGAATATTTCTGGTGTAGTTAAGGCAAAAGTATGTGGAATTTGGATAATATTTTGTTGCAATGAGTGGTATCAAAAGATACTGATATATTTATTGTTGGAAAATGAGGGGAAAGTTCATTTGTATGTTCTGAATCATTAAGCTGCGAACTTAATGCAAATGGGACAGGAAAAAATTGATTTGGATGGGGAATATAATCTGGCCATCATAAATGTGATGACTTTAATGAGCCGGGAAATATATGGAGAGAATTTAGGACAAGCTAATTTCTGTTTGGTGACAATGTATTGAAAATAGATTGGCTCAGTTGAAGAAAAATGATCATACCCGGGAAAATTACTGATGAAAGCTATCATCGTAGATTCTCATGCTCTCCATCAATATGCAGACGTGCATGAATTTTTTAAACCTTCTGTATTTTTTTCTAGTGGCATATAGACTTTGCTTTGCATTCATGTTTTTTAAGTGACTTTTTTAGTTGTTGAACTATAACTGTCAGGATTTTTTTTTCTTAGATTTTGCCATGCCACTGAATTTTTACAGTGTGTTCTCACATATCCGTCATGTCTCTTGTTTCAGTATTTTATCATAGTAGGAAGTATTAATCAATTTTAATTTGCCCAGTTGCACCTGAAATTGGTAATTATAGTATGTTTTATTCTGGAGAAATATATTATTGCATTAATTTTTTTTGAAAACCACATAGATATTTATTGTCTATCTGATAGAGGCTTTCGTAAATCCAAAGCTATTTAATATATACCTTCTTTTAAAATTTAAACCACAGTAGGACAAACTCAACATTTGTTAAATCTACCTGTAAATGCTGATGCGTTATCTTATGAAATGTTAGGGGTCTCAGTATTATTTTCGTGCTTAAATTTTTTGGCCAAGTTTTGTAAGGGCTTCTAAAAGACATCTGAAGTATTCATGCCTTTCACCCTTTAGCTGGCACCTGTCGAAGCTCTATAAATTACTAATGGAAGATTTTACATTTGCCTTTGGCTTGGTAAATTGCTTGATTTGTTAATGCTTGTCAAAATCTGTGGAGGAATTAGCTTGAAGTACTTGTTTCTACTTACTGATCGTCATATTCAGATAGAGAGGTCTATAATCTATGTCAATTGGTTTTGTTTACGTCATCCAATGTTGTGACCGGTGTTCTAGCCTCTGGAGTACCAATTTTAGGTAATACCCTGTTGAAAGAGGTCATTTGGTATGGGTGTGCGCGCTTGGTGAGTTGAGATTCCAAATTGAAAATTTTTGATCCTCCCCAAACCCTCTTGCTCCCATTTCGTTCGGGCCGTAACCCTTATGCAAAACTCACCCCAGGGCCCTCAGCTCAAGAACCATGAGCGCATCCACACAGGGGAACGGCCATATGCATGCGGTGTTTGCAACAAGATGTTCTCACGGCACTCGACCCTGTGGAACCACCGTCGGGTGCACACCGGGGAAAAGCCTTACCGCTGCGACATCTGCGGGTCGGCGTTTTCACAGGTGAGGCCCGAGGGATGGGCAGACAGACGGACGGACGGACCAATCGCTTGCACGCACACCCACTATCAAACCTCTTAAATAACTCTTGCAAATGCGTTGCTACATCTCTAGATCTTTCCTTTTTTAGTGCACATGCCTGAGCGCAATGGGTGGTTTTGACTCTATGGCCATTTTGTAGAACAGATTCACAAGTAGAGAGCATGCGCTGTCTCTATGGGTTGTTTTGGTGTGATCTTGCAAAGCATAACAGAGAAATGGCTTGCTAAGGTATCGTGAGAATCTCATTCCCATTGTAGGCTCTGTGATGCCTGATAAAATAGGTTACCTCTTTTCCATAGCCTTTATTAATTATGAATTTTGAAGCGTATGTCAGTGTCTCTCTGACATGCACAGTTTATTCAGCTTGAGGTTAATACAAGAATCGACAACTTTTCAATTGTGCTTATGCTAAGGTATCCCAGTGGTTGATCTGACTTAATGTACTATAGTCAAATCAACAAATCATTTGAAGGGAATTTCTTCTGTTTTTTGGTAATTTTAATGCTGAAGACTTAATCATATTGCAGGTCAAAAGGGTTTACACTCTCAGGCTAGTTAGTTGTATGAACATTGCTTTTAGTTCACAATTTTCTATCTGAGTCAAGCTTTCGTTAAACATGTGCGGATATTTTGTAAGAATTGAAAGCTTGTGAATTCAATTGTTCTGCTAATTGAGATGCTGTTTCATGGGTGTTTTGGTTAATTGAGTCATTTTTCCTTTGTTGATTACTCAATGGTTATTAGGAAGTATTATCCTCTCAATATTAATGTCAATCATTTATTCTATATTCTCAATATTTCTTTCAAATACACGATATGATTTTACCATCTTAAAACCAATATGTGAGACATTTTGTTTCTTTTATTAAATTAATGCTTAATTGACTCATATAAAATATCTGGTTCTGATCATTTTTATTCTTGCTTTTCAAACTCAATGTGAGAAGTCTAGTGTATCATTAACTTTTCATTAACTTATGCTTGCTACTTACTACCGCTGTTTGTGCAATAGATTTTTTCCTTCGCCAGTAAACAGTTTTCAGTTAATTAAGAAGAGTGATATGCTTAGCTCCTTAATTGATGCATATTGGAAGCCTGAGGTTTGGGATGTCATAGGATCAGATTAGACTTATTTGCTATTGCAAATAATTTCTAATGCTTAAATGTTATACAATGTCCTATGTTGCTGCTAATACTGTAGTCTCCTCTTTGCTTAACCTTTATCCTTTGCTTATGATTTTCCTTTTGCTATCTCCTGATGTGTTTTATTGGCTTCTGCTTGTGTTATCTTTGTTATGCCAGAATGTTGGTAAGCTTCATTTTCAAAAATCTGCCACTCAACCCTTTGTAACAGCTTTTTGGGATGCATTTTTTTGTCAATTCATTTTGGAAAACATGTGATTTGTATATGGTTTGCTATCAGTTTTTATTTTCCTTCCATGATGATGAATGGTTATTTTTGTTAAATGTATGTTTTCCCCCACAATTTTATGACGTAATATATCTATGTGTTTTGGGAATCTTGGGACTTGTGTATTTTGGGAGTCTTACAATTTATTAATGGTCTAATCATGTATTAATAATAAGATTATTGTACAACAAACTGCATATATGTATTTTTTTAAATGTTATTGTAACACTGCCATTTTTTCTGCTTATAAGTTCCACAAATGATTATCGCTGAGTAGTGTTATTTGTCTTTAAGTGGAATGCATTTTAAAGCTGAAACTTAATTATGAGAAAATGGTGGGAACCTACAGTTTTATCAGTACTACTAGTTTTAAGCAAACTCGTGCTAATGGAGAAAGAAGTTAAGTCTTTGAAGTGCAATACAAAGTCAAAATTTCAGATCTAGTACTCTCTAATGTCTTTGGTAGTTTGGTTACTGAGTTTCCTCTTTCTCTGTGCATTGGAATATCTGATAAAATCTGATCTGATAAGATCTGATATGTTGGTAAAAGTGAGGACTACCAGATTGCCTAACAGTGACTAGTGATTTGATAAAATTAATAGAACCTGGGTTTCACTTGAGATTACAATGAATTTCATTAATTTGAATCAGTCATTAAATTAGTAATTGATCCCATGGTAATCCCCTCGTCACTGCAGCTCTTTCTTCAGGGCTTTTTTTTGTATCTGTATTAAGTCAGCAAACTACAGGCATTCCATGTCTAATTCCTATTCATTTTACATTATTATTTCATTGCAATAACTAAAAATAGCCCACTCTTTCACTTACTGGCACATGCATAACAGCTCTGCTTTAATTACCATATCATTGAAGTTATAGTTGTATGTGACTCAGGGTACATTGGAAAGATAGTCATAACAGTTAAAACTTAATTTACTCCTCCCAATGCATTGTGTTATAATTTGTGATGGGTACCGTGAAGGTTAACAGAGCATTGTGGAATCCCTTCCTTGTGTTAGGCAATGTTAGGCTCAGAAGAACCTGCTGGTATCAGCACAGTTAATGTTGTAACTGATTACTTCATGGTTTTATACTTGGGCATGAGACTGCTTCCATGCTAGGGGGTATACATTTATTTTTACCTGAATTGAAACAATCTGACCAACCTAAAATATGTCCTGGTAAAGAAACATGGGAGTTTATTTCTCTCCTCTTGTCTGAATGTGAGAAATAAAGTGAAGGAATTGGTAGGGAATATGATACCTATTCTGCTCTCTAAGGCCTGAAAAATAGGTAAATGAGTTGAGAGGGGTCTCTCTTCCTCAGCTGAGTGTTCTACGTTGATGGAAGTGTTTGTTTTTTGCTTCAAGCTGGAAAGTAAGTCTATATCCAATGACAAGCAAAGGTATGAGGTTTTAAATCTGCATCTATTCACTCTATTTTCTGCATTTCTTAGTGGAAATGCTGTGGGATGTATGAAGCTTAAGTCATTACCGATGTGTGATGCATTAGCCTTAAAATACTGGAGGGCAGATGTCCTAGTGACCCATGATTTGAAAATCCAACTAGAAATCATGGATGGCAGCTAATATTTAGTGGCTAGGATACAAGTTGGACTAATTTAGTAATGTTGCCGTGAATCAACTCACTACAGGCACATATGTGCTACAAGCTGCTAGGCAAGGACTTGAAGAAACTGAGTCAATAACAATTATTCAGGATTAACCAGTTACAGTGTGTGCAAATGTCTTCATTCTCTCTGGTTGATGGTTTGAATCATTGACAGAGGTGGGAAAAATCATATTGACAGGGTGTCCACTGACCAGGAAAATCAGGGAATATTCGTGAATTTTCAGCATCGGAAAATTTTTTTGGATTATTCGGGAATTTTAAAAATTATCATTTCAAGACAAAAAAATCCTTATTTTTGATAAAGAAAATCAACAACAATGATTTTAATGTATCTATTTTTTGATAACTGTACATAGTGTAATGGATTTAGCATTGGTATGAATAAATAAATCAAAGATGGAAACTTAGTTAGGCTCATTGTATCCTTAGTGCTGTGCAGATCGGAGATATTTACTCATCGTCTGTAACTACTGGATGCTGTCAGCATCACGTATGTTTTGGAATGGACACGATACACAAATAAATACCTGAAGGGATATTTAAACCAATACTTGTACCTGATATTTTTGAGCCTGTGTAGCTGTTACTTCTCCCAGTGTCTTGTAGCTGTTATAAAATATCGTTTACCAATACAGTAGATCTCTGATTATCTGTGCTAATGAATGGGGAAGCCCAAACAAATAGTCGAAAGCAACAGATAATCCGATCACGTTGAAATGTGTGGTAGTTGTAGCCTTGTTCAGTGCTATGCTTTCTCAAACGCTTTAGCGCATATCGTGGTGAAATCAGGCATTCGTGCATTCCACTTGTCTCTCCTATACATTTTGCCAATGAATGTAAGAACAAAATTTGCTAAAATATTTGTATGGAGTGTATTAAATTACGGGTGTGAGACATGGACAATTGGAAAAGTAGAGTATAAGAAACTAGAAGCAGCAGAAATGTGGACATGGAAGAGACTAACGAAGATGAGCCGGATAGAGAGAGAAACTAATAATGAAGTGCTTGCTTTAGTGAAAGAGAAGAGGTCCCTCTTAAATACAAATAAGGAAAGGAGAGCGAAGCTAGTGGGACATATATTATGGCACAACAGTTTTCCGACCAATATTTTTGAGGGAAAAGTACTTGGGAAAAAAACCAAGACGGCGTCCCAGAACTTCTTACTTTAAGACTTTATATTCACGGAATTGGACCTGCAGACGTATGGAAATATGAAGAAAACAGCAATGAAGAGAGAGAGATGGCTACAGCGACAAGGCATCGCCTTTAGAGAATGATGATTTCGCCACCTAAAATTGTCTATCGCATACGTGCAGTAAATATGCTCTAATCAATTGGTGGAACATTCTGAGGTGATCCTTATTTTCAGGTGCATTTTCTAATGCAAAGTGTTCTGTTTTTTACATTCCTGTAATTATTATTATACCTACTTGAGGTGTTTGCCCATCAGTAAGCATTTAAATTCAGTATCGCAACATATTTAGCTCTGTTTACACGATGCATATCCCCGCGCGAGTAGATGCATGAACACATTCACCAATATAAAACTTACTACCTATAAAACTATGTATTTGATTACTTTAGTTTAACACTTATTTTTTTGTTTAATTATTCATAATTATTTAATTACCTTATTCTTGGGTTGGGGTTATTTATTCTTACTCATGGGTTTAGCCAGAAAAATCCATGTTCTACACACAACTTTAAAAACATCGCCTTGGCCCATACATAAATTGTGATTTTATGAACTGGAATTTTTGTATAAATTTAGCCTTGAAAATTTGGAATTGTGCTTGAATTTAATATTTTGACTTTATTGGACATCCTGTATTGAATTCTTATATTCAATGGTTTTGTGTCTGGGTATTTTAAAGCCAGATTTAGATGGCGCTTAATTAAAAAAACACCCCAATGCAATGACAAGGTCTTACTGCTGAGAAGCATTACTGATGCCTCACAGAGAGCTAAGTTCTTATTTCTCATTGCATTATTCTGCTGAACATGATTAAATGCTTGGGCATTTAGTAGTGCGGTTTCAGATCCTGTATGACATATTTGGCTGTAATCATTATACCAAAGGTCAAAATATAGTTACAGGAGAAGCACTACAATAAACATGATAGTTTCTTATTAATGCATACACTGTTTGTGTCGTAGTGTCCTATTCTCTCAGCTCATTGCCACTGAAGTCACGCCATTAATATAACAAAGGCAAGCAGAATCATCATTAAAGAAACCATGAACAAGTAGTCTGCTATAAATTGATCAAACATATAGATTGTTTGTTCAATACCAGAAGAAATTGGGATTTAATGTTTTCATGTATTGCTTCTAATTACTAAGTATATAGTTCATTCCAAACATATCATTGGATCACTAAGTAGTTCAACTTCTAAACAAATAATAAAAAAGCTATATAGTGTGTAGGTCTTTTCATGGAATTATCTGTGGTTATAACCGTAAAAAACTGATAAAGAACCCATTCAGTAAATGGCACATTTTCATGCAACTTAAACTGTTAAGTGGGGTAGGCCCATATTTATCTTTGTAATGCATAGCTTTATAGAGGTTTTGGATGCATCATTGAATTATTCAATCAGTTTTGGCTCCAATTTCTTTCACAGCTCATCTAATTAATTCTGGGGAATGCTGAAATATTACAATGTATGTTGTAAATCTTCTCAATGGCTGCTACAAGGGCGTATGACAGGGACACTAGCCTGTTGGTTTTATTTTACTGATTCTTGCGTTCAAATGAAAGTATATATTTTATTAAGAGAATATTATGTTGGTAAAATAAATCCCATGCTATGTGTGCTTTCTCATATTGTTTTCTTTACTATGTGTTGTATTACCACTGTCTTACTAAGTCCTGGAATTTTTTTAATGAATCTGCATAGTTAAAGGAATACAAGTAGTGAAAAGCTTTTTAATTTTTTGTTACTACTTCTTTTATATTTAATTCATATTGAATTTCAGATACATTAATTATCTGTATCCTTTTTGCAGTAAACGTGTTTGAAAATATGTACTAAAGTGTAGTGAATTCTCCATTTTTCGAAGAATTTAACTTTGTCATTTCTTTCAGCTTCAGCGGCCTTGATAACTTTGGTTATTGGCTTATGCTTCATGATTGTGCCTAAAATATTCTGTAGCCCTGGCTTCCTGACAAAATTTTCAAATTAACATGTCTTTACAATCTTAGACGTGGGAGTCACTGCAGTCATATTTTTTGTGATGTCTGCTGTAGTAGCTCTGTCATGAGTTTGGCCTCCTATTCAGGCTAACTGCTACCATGTTAGCTTCTTAGACGAGGAGGATTTGATATTGATTACTTGCTGACCATATTTTGGTTTGTCCAGCTAGCCTTGACTGTGCTACTATGATGGGCAGTGCTCAGCCATCATGAAAATCTTAGCTATTCATCTTTTCAATTATAAAATAATTCTCCTGGCAAAATGTATGTCTCTGAAATGGAAATGGAAATATTTCTGTAATTCTAATGGCAGTGCCCAAATGTACAACCTACTGTTTTACTACTCGATTACATTGTAATTTATGTATTGTTTTTGAGGTGTGTTATTCTTTGTAGGAACATTACTGTTACATATAATTAAAGTTTAATTAGAATGTATGTATCCTCTGCCGTAGTATTTTTGGCAATAAGATAAATAGTTGCGCTATCATCTACTTATTCCTATCTTGAAAAAAGTGTGATGTACGTGGGATGAGAAAATTTACTTTTAAGGGTTGAACCTAGCTATTATCAGGAATGACTTCTATTATTTAAAACATTTATTTCTTAGATTGTTATTATTTATCTTTGTGTTATTTATTTTGGAAGTTATTTGGTATGGATATTGGATTGTACTTTTGTGTTAATTTGAACAAACTGGTTTACCTCATTCAGTATAGTAGTCCTTTTGATATGAACTGAAAAGTTTTCCTTTAAGGATAGATCAAGTGCCTGATTGGCAGAAGATGGATCACACTTGGAAGTGTTCACATTTACTTTTGAATATGATCCTGGCTGCAATGCTATTTTATTCAAATGTATACATCTTGATTTGTTTAATAATGTTTATTCTTAAGAAGCCATAATACAAATGCTTATACTTCATAATTACCATCTATGTGGTTCATGCATTTGGATGAGCTGTCAGTCAATGATACTGGTAGACACCTGAAACTGTTGAATTAACTCTTGCTTTGATTCTAGAGACATTGCATTAACTTCAATATTCCTCATGATTTTTTTAACCTACATGTGGTTTAAAATCCTCAGGAAGTCCTCTCATTCATTGTCAGCACTGTCTTGAAGGGTAGAGTGAAGAAATAGGATCTTTAGCTCCCTTATTGTTTTTACTACACTATTTGTGTTTAGCTTCTCTGTATTTTCAGAGAAAATGGAACCATACAAGATTTTTAAAACTTGGATACTATGGTAGAGTTTTGGTTTATTTTGCTGAAAGAGCAGGAAACATGTTCTGTTATCCAATGTTAGGTGTTAAAAATGAGTGCCACGGTGAGTGACTAGGAATTATGTCTGAAGTTATAAATATTCATCACAAGTTGTCCTTCTGAAGCTGAAGAAGGATATTTTCTTGATGAGTATTTATCAAGCTACTGTGTCTTTTGCTGTAAAGTACCTTAGTTCACCAATCACGGCTTTAGCCAGATGAGAAATATGGATTCCTTGCTTTTTGAGCAAATATTACAGTAAACTCCTTTCACTGATTAGTACTAATGAAGGAGGTGGCAAAGCTTGCCCGATCCTTGGTAGACCCCTTGGAGACCAGTCCTCTTGTGCCAATAAATATGTGGAAATTTAATATTAATAACTCACCAAGTAATGGTATCATAAGTATTTAATCATCCTTGTCCTTGCTTATGCAAAGGATTGTTCAAAACTTTAAAATCTTGACTTTAATTTTGATCTAAAAATTAATATTAGAAACATATTTTCACTGATTGTTTTCATATTTGTGGACAGTCACTCTGTTATCCATTTAATTTGCTGTTCTTTGATTCAACTTACTTGTACAATTAGCGTTCTTGGCTCTGTGTTTACTTATTATCACATTAAGTCAATTGTGTCACTATGTTGAGAGATTTTGGTTTAGGTTAACCAACTCTTGCCTTGTTGGGGTCGATTAAAAAATTGTTAGTGCTAATCCTCATGGCTCCTTTTTTCTTTGTTTTGGTATCTTTTTTGGTTTTTTGTTTTCTTTTCTTTAGCATCATCTGCATACTAAATTTCAAAATAAGTTATTGCATTACCTGGGCCATTCAGTGTTATTTCTCAGGAATTGTATGTTATGTAAGTCATCTTATTTGCATCTTTTTTTTAATCATCATTTGTCACAATTTGAGGCATTGCACTACTTCTTAGGACACCTCCTTTACTTCATAGGGTGCAGAGTCTGCTAGAGGGTAGATTACATCTTGGTATACAACACTGAAGTCTTTGTTTTTAAGGAACTAATGCACTTTTTCTGGGTGAGACATTCTCAACTTACCTCAAGTAATGACTGCTCAGAGAAATGAAGATATCGTGATAAATAAGTATAGCGTTAACCTCTCGCCTAGCATTTCCCTAACTGTGTTCCTCAAAGCCCTTAGGGCTCCTCAGGTGATTCTCAGGGGCTCCATCTATGGCAGTTATTGAGATGACAAGAATAACAAAGATTCAATTGCTGTTTCCACTACTGTTTTTTATGATTGTTTTTGTTATTAATGCACAGATATCTTATTGTTCATATTTCTGTTTATGTTTAGTGTATTATATGCCTCATCAAAGGTAGAACTAAACTTAAAATATTCTCCTCAAGAAACTTTGTTTCATCAAGTCAGGGCTCTGTGGGTGAAAAGTTCGGGAACTGCTGCTCAAGCCTAAGAACAGTGATCGGTTTAAGTGTATCAAAGGAACTTATCATCAGATGGTGGCAAATCTTCCAGTGATACCATGGTTTATGGCTCAATTACCTTTTATTGAAATCAATTGAGCCTCACAGATTCTTTTTGTTGGAGATATTTACCAATGTATTCCAATTTAAATATAAATTAAGATGGCCGTTTGATTTTAATGGCTAATCACACATGTCAAAATGGCTCCATAATTTATTTTTACACTTATAATAACCCACGCAACCAGAATACTATGGGAAGGATTTATTAAAAGTGGAAAGGTTAACGCCTTGTAGTTTTTATGACTTGTTTCTTCAATTTTTTTAAATTAATGAATTTGTTTAGGTTATTTTTCTAAGATAGTTTATGCATTTTGGAATCGAATGGTGAGAAACTTTGATTGTGTTTTAGGGTGATTAAGATTTTCCTCTCTTTTAAATGTAAAAATGCTGTATGATATATCTGCTGGTGGTAGTCTTCACTAAGGTGGCCAAGGACTGAACTTGTTTTATAGAAAGAGTAGAGAAGAACATGTATTGATTAATCATTCTGATTAATCAATACATATCAGTTGGTGTAAGGAGTGAAAAATATTTTGAAGCCAAAGGATTGTCTGCCAAAGAGATGACCTATATGTCATCATGCGAATAGAAAAAGAAAGATCCTGAATTTTTGTATAAAGAAAAGTTTTCTGTCTGAATTTTTCAATATCAGCTAATATCCTGAACTTTATAGTGAACTATTGCAACAATATGTTACATTTAACTTTAAAGTGTATTATGTATTTAGTTTGTTGTGTATCGTACTATTGGAAGCACAAAATTTTTATTGATTAAATATAATGTGAAAGATTTTCCATGTCTGCAGGATCGAAATTAATCACTGAAAATTTATGCCATGTGAAAAAATGGTGTTATCTTAAGAGAAATGTGGTTGCTTTAAGAACTGAGGCAATTTACATCACCTGTACTAGTAAATAATACATATTTTTAGACCATATTTTTACTCTAAATTTTTCCTAATGTAGATGAGATTTTTGTGACTCTGTTTAATTCTATATTGGAATAAGAAAATTATTAATATATTTAACCTATGTCATTATGATGAAATTGGATGTCGTGAATTTGTTCCTCATCCTTTTCATAGCCCTAGAGTACTCAACTTCTCTTATTGTTCCTTTTATTTGCACATTGAATTCGTGAAGAGATGGGTTGTTATGGGTGGAAAGCCTCTTGGTTGGCCAAATTGTAATGGTTAAGAAGTTTGATTATGTTTATGTTCTCGTTGCTTTCTAAAGTTTCTCACTTTCCCACCCCTCTCTCTATCTCATTGCAGGGAACCCACCTTAAGAACCACAAAAAAGTCCACACGGGAGAGAAGCCGCACCGCTGCGACGTGTGCGATGTGGGCTTCTCGGACCGCTTTGCGCTCAAGAGGCACAAGGGGGTGCACGGGGGCAATGCTCCAGTGAGTGGGGCCGGTGGCGGGCCATCAGGAGGGGGCGGGACCCCCGTGGGTGGCCCACCTGAGGCCCCTGGGGGCCCCCCAGGAGGAGAGCCACCCAGTGCACCCGGACCCTTGGAGCTGTACAAGTGTGAGGTGGGTCAGGTGGCTTTCCCCGGATGCTCCCGACCCCCAGACAAGCCTCTTCACACTGGTTAGGCTCCGGCGGGCGGCCACGCCTTTTTGCCCTTAATTGCGTGCCATTGTCCCGGGCCGCCCGTGCCGGTTGCCTGGATGAGGACAGCTCCAAGTGGCAGTATGCCACACCAACCATTAGGTCGATGCATGATGGCTCAGCCATACATGCACCAATAAGAGGATTTTCCCTCAACGTAGCCCATGGAATGATTTTTTTTACCAGAAGGAAAGAAATGTCAAGAGGGGAGACTAGTGCAATATTAGAGATTTTTTTAATGCACACTATGATAAATAGGTTTTACTGTGGAGACATTGTTTGGTATTTGCCCTGGCAAGACACATTACTATTGGCTTGGCTGAAGGCTCCATGAAGTTGTGATGTGATTTTGTGCTGATGAAAATGGTTACTACTACTGGTATGTGATATTAATGAAGAAGTTTCAATAATTCTGGGCTTGGAAGACATCTCATATTTGCTGTCAAGAGAGTGTATTCCTGAGGCAGCTCATTAACTTGAGCTTCCAGTGACATTTAATGTGGTCCTCATTGACTTAAAAAAAATCAAATATTTCCATTCTTTGTAGCGATAGTTTACTGTTTTTAATTGAATCTTAAGGCTTCCATGACATTATCAGTGCTTAATATTTTTAATGGTTCCAATATTTTAATTATTTGTTGATTTGGTGTTAATATTATTTTGTGTAACTATAAAAGTCTAAATCCTATTATCTTTATGATCATCAGATATTAGTTTTTCTAAAACATCAAGAATACACGAGTATTTCACTTTACATACTGAGTCCTTAGTTTTTATTCTCAGTAAGTATGTCAATTGCCAAAGTAGAGTGTGAATTTGAGGCTCAAATTTCGGAATGCGGCACTCATATCTTCTTTATCCTAGTTTTTCTTGTTTATTTGATTGGAGGTATCACTTATCTTTGATATCTTGACTATCTAGTACCTAAGATTTGTATGTTAAATGATGACCCGTCAGATGCTTGGTTTTAGATCTTGAATAATTGATTTTGACTTTAAAAGCAGTGGTTCATGAATTTTTTTATGAAATGCACATCATTCAAAAGTTTCTTGCACGCAGTCAATATGCATGAAACTTCATTCCTGGAAATGGCTCGCATCCCAAGTGGTAGTGAATTGTCTACTTTGGGTGTCTGAACCATTGTGTATTAAAATATGCAGTTTTTAATGTTGTATGGTAAAAAAAGCCTTTTCTGTAATTGAAAAATCACTTTTAACGTATCTAATTATTTTCTTTTGACTTGAAAAAGTTGACTCCAAAAGAGTGGCACTTGTATTACTGCCATTAGTTTTTTTTAATGGATCACTTAGTATAGAAGTTCAATATTTCATGCCCAGATACATTATGTATGAAGAAAACTTGAATGAAAAGGGTGTTACTCTTTCAAAAGTTTGCAACATGCTGTAAAAAGTGATATCTTAATCATTTAGGAGAAATGTATCTGTAATTGCTGTTCCTGATTCTAAACTAGGATCCATGTGTACAACTAAAACCAAAGTTAATATTTTGCCGATTTTAAGGTAGTCAACTGTTTGAGGTGATAGCATCACGCACGTTAATTCACAATGACATTGCAAATCAAACTAGAGAAATTGATATTTTCTGTGCTGTTTTAAACAATAATACTTGGTGTCACCAGCTTCCGATCTTCCCTTTCCAAGAGGTGTAGTCCTCTAAAAAGTGTTAGCAATTTTGATGTACCTATACTGTTCTCTTTCAAGTGGCTGATTAGTGCTTTTGGTATTCTTGTGAACATAATGGTTTTTATAAGGTTGCAGTCAAAGATAATGTGTAAATTGTGATTACAGGCATAGCCTAAATATTAAAAACAAGGGGTTGATGCTGTGCAAGTGGTGAATAGAATATGAAAAGCTGCCATATCCCTGTGATTGTATGGAGTGTGTCGGAAAGGCTTTGATAACATATTTTAATTGATCAGGATAAATATTTACTACATTGATTCAGATTTTTATACAATATTAGATGTAACCCGAATGACTATTATTTTTCTGCTTCCTGGTTATAGAATTTATGAGTAAGACATTGATGTCATGCATTTTTCTTTGGAGAGAGAATAAATACTGTCCTTTGCAAATGCTAGGTACCTTTTATCTAGTAGGATGGTAAAATCCTTCAATATACTTTACTTTTGGAGCCTCTAATGGCTACTTGAATTTTGCAATAATCCTTATCAAATATCCTTATGATGGGCTGTGCAGTTATAAATTATTTCATAATTAATATTTTCTCTCAACAACAATAAGTTTAATGCTCTCAACACCAAGATATCTACTGGATGTGCATTAAAGTGAATGGTAAATTATTTTGAAAAAAATTGAAGTGATATGATTTTTTGATTGATGGATTGTGAAAGGATCCGAAGGTGGTCTCGAGAGTATTTTAGTATTGAAAACACTGATGATGCAAAGTGTCATTTTTGTGTGGGAGAGCAGTGTGCCAGATGTGCTTAATCCCCTCTCATGCCATAGAAGCATCTTATCTGTCAGGGGTTCTTCATCAATTAGACCTTGCACGTCCTGTTTGAGTGATATGTAATGCCATTCCTCCTCTCAAAAAAGTGGAGTGAATCAACAAAGTTTGACATTTGGCAGTAGTTTATCATTTGAAGGCCCGGGTATGCTATGCAGCACCAACTGGTAGGTGCACTCTCATAGGTTA
This sequence comes from Ceriagrion tenellum, assembly GCA_963169105.1. Classification (NCBI taxonomy): domain Eukaryota; kingdom Metazoa; phylum Arthropoda; class Insecta; order Odonata; family Coenagrionidae; genus Ceriagrion; species Ceriagrion tenellum. The sequence continues at coordinate 3,382,577 of OY720641.1, read as the reverse complement.
AGAACCTCTGGTTGTATCCAGTGTATCCATCGCTGATCAACAGATGAAAGTAATATATAAATGCCTTAGTATATCCAATTGGAATAGTACTTCATTGGACACAAGATGTTGTGGAATGGCTCCCATGTAAGCAAAAGTATGTGTGAATGTAACGCTATGTAAGTGGCATTTGCTTGGGCTCACTATTGTTGAACTTGATGAAATTTTTTACTGATGTATAACTTTTGCTGAATGCACAGTGATTGTTTTTTAAGTTCAGAAATTGTGAGCATAATGTGTTTAATTTGAAATCAGTGGCAGATTCAATAATAATGGTGGAAGGTAATTCTACATATTTATACCCAGGCCATTTAGACCCAAATTAATGGCAGATCTGGTTCTGATATTACTATTTTGGCTCTTTTCACCATTTTTAATTACCTTTATATTTTAATCTACGAGTGGAGGTTGAACTAGAAAAAAATGAAAATGTGGATTACATATTGTAATCCTTTCTCAACACGTGCCATGTTCATTCTAGGTATGAGTTTCGACAATTCAAAGCAATGGAATTCGCCAATTTAAGTTTTGGAAGGGACTTGAAATGTAGTATCCAAGTCATTGTAGGATTTTAGCAATAAGCTACTGTGCCGATAAATGTTTTGCCATCATCAGCTTATAATTTTTGCCCTATTTCATTCAACTACAGTCAGAAATTGTGCTTAATGAAAGAAATTTGGCATGGGGAAAAATTAAAACGTTAAGCAGCATGATTTAATTTAGGCTCTACTTACAGTGGAACCAGCTCTTATGCCTGCAAGTAAGGGAATGCTGGAGATGTGGTGGGAACGTCTCTCTCTTACATGCGTTGTACACACCAACTTAAGTAAATGATTGATTTACTTCTTAGTCAGCATAAAATTCTGTTTGCCATTCAAAAATTCCTTAATGCATCGGAATTATTCATTTCTTTTGGATTTATAGCTGATCAATAGATGTAATATTTGTGCTATCCTGCTCTGAAATAATTTCTGTCTGTAATGTCTGGAGAAATTTCTCATTACATGGGCTCACTCATTTGACCATATGATGAAATAAGAAATTGTGTGCAAATATTTAATAATATTTATCTATAGAATAGTTGCTATCCCAGACTGTGATTCAAATTCACATTCTTTTGAGTTTATGCATTAAGTAGCATTATGCGATGCAGAAAGGTCCATCATTGTGGAGTATTGTAATTATATTTGCATGGAAAGACTTATTTTTTAAAAAGATCGAATATCTTGAATGAAAATGCTGAAATAATTACTTAGTCTTGAAACGGCATTATGATGATTGCAAATTACTTCTCAGTTTTGAAATGGATTATTCATATTGTGTAAATTTTTGTGATATATTGTACATCACGTGTCTCACTGTAAATTTTGAGTGAATGATTTCATTGGAAAGTGTAGTGATGCATTATTATTCAGCTTTGAGTACTAGAAGTGCTTCTCAAAAATGTCTCTCAATGGACACATATATTTTCTTGATGATTTGTAAAAAAAGTGTGTATTTGAGTTCATTTATGAATAGTTGCGTGCATTTTTAATTTTACCTCGTTCAATAGTATATAATTTTTAGTAATGAATTATCTATTAATAAGACAAAGACTATATTTTGGCTTTCTCTGCTTTAAGGAAATGGTTGTGAAGCCGTATTTAACTTATTCACTTAGAGGATGTAATTGGTTTTAGTAAGCTACAAAGCAGTTTATATATACATTTATATATATACATCGAAGATTTTACTGGTGTATGGATTTTTATTTATTTTCATTATTTTGATATATTATAGCTGTGAAATACTTGCCATATCGAGGCCTATAGCTGAATTAAAGGCTATTCTTATAACTATAGCACAAGAAACATCTGGAACTATTGCTACCTATATGTGTTAAATCCCATTGTCTTGTTGCACAAACAGCAGCTAAACAATGTCTCCGGTCATGCTTTACAATGATTGATGTAAATATATATTTTTGAATGGAGAAACTCCTCGTAAATGCACATCTTTCAATTTACTTCTGCTTGACAATTTTTGTTGTGAAACAAGTGGAGGTCATTTATTTCTCTTACAAGTGTGTGTGTCTGTAAGTAGAGGAGACAGGTTTGATTGCCATCAAATGGAACTGAATAGAAATGTTCTATCATGATGAGTGACAGTATTTTTATGGTGTGTGCCTGTCTCATTATTTACCTAGAAGTCCCTAAAAAAAGATTGTATAAGCAAATATAAATATATATAAATATATTTTTGTTTCGCTGTATAAGCTGTCATCCTGTCCCATTCATTCACACATTTTTTTATCTGTGTACTTGAAAAAAAGGAGAAGTTGGTGGAGAAACTTGGAGAAATGAATGTGATTTTGTTTAGTGCTTGTATGATTGTGTTTGGTGAGGATGTTGAATCAATAAATATAAAAAGTGTATTCTTCCTTCTCCGTCCCCCCAAATTCTCCTTGGTGTCGAAATCTATTAGAGTAGGAATAACCTGAAATCAGTATTCTTAGTCCTTAATGCTTGTCTCCTGAAAGTCAAAAAGTTGTGTACATGAGTGCCTGAATGACTGTGTTGATGTTTTTTTAATTGTGAATGTCTCATAGACTATGTACCACTTATTCATGCGCAAGTAATACAGTCCTTTAGTATGAAATAAAAGTATTTCTTGGATCATGTGGCATTCTTTTAATATCATTTCACCAAATCTCAGTTCTGGGCAGGCATCATGAATGGAAGTACATGCATGTATACAATGATTAATTTAACTACTGAATCTCATGCAGTTAATATGTATAAAGATATGTATCATGGTCTCCGTCATCTTATTTAGAAGCAAAGGAGTCTGATTAAGAATAAGTATGTATTAAATTAGGATACACCCTCTGATGCTGTTTTGAATTGTGGAGGAGAATTTTTAGACTGGTAGGATATACTTTCTTAAAACCAATTAATGTGGGATACAAGGATACAATGGCTAAGTACAGTAAAGGGCCCTATTTTTAACCTGCCTCTGTGCAAAGTGCTTAGGTTTTACTTACCCTTCAAATTCATGCTACACTCCTATAGGCTCAGCCCCTTAACAGTATAGAATTTTATGAATCAATTTTCTACAAGCTTTTACCAGAGCTGTCTCAGGAATGCATTGCTTATAATAGCACCAGTATAGTTACTGCAGGTTCACTGGTATCTGTAACAAATTGTTAAATTCCTAATGCCTTATCAGTTCTCCTATTTAGTCTGACCTCTGGATTTCAACACTAGTATGGTAGTATGAACTCCATGAGTCACTTTCAGGAGTCACTTAGTGGAAATTCATAATGATGAAAAAAAAACACTGGGTTTTTCTAGAGGTTTATATAGTGCAACTAGTTATGATACATAAGTATCATCTCGGATACAAATTTTCAAGGTATGTATATACTATGGTGAATCATGATATATGTATATAGCCAGGGAGATGGGGAGGGAATGTAGGAAGGAAAGGATACAGGAGTGGGGTGGATATGGGATGGGACTTGCTCGAAAAAGTCTGCTTTGACTTTAGATGCTCTGACTTGGAAAGTTGGCTAGACAATACAAATTATTGACTTTCCCTAACTTTAGCTCTAGTTCCAAAAATTAAATACACACCTCTGCATAGCAAAAGGAAACCAGAACTATGTTATTTTATGAAATTAAATAGAAGTTGATCATACTGCATTTGTGTTGGTACTTAAGTTGTTGAAGTCACCATTAATAGTACAAAAATTTTGCATTAACAATTTTATTCTATAAATCAACATACGGTCTAGACTTAATTCTTATAACCCAATAAAAGATAGAAAATCTCCAAAAGCCGTAAACAATTGGCACCCTTCGTCAATAAACACCAAATTTGCTGTCTTGGTATGCTGGGAAAACCACAGCAGAGACCAACCACAGCCTCTCAACCAAGAATACCCCCCTGTGTTGGTTTACGGGAATGTTACTTCCTCGCCAGGGACCAAACACAGACGCACACACACAACCAAATACGATCCTTTGCAAGGGCTAATGGGACCCCACTAAGGATGTTTGGGTTATAACCTGGGATCCTTCACGGGGCTAATGAGACCCCGCTAAGGATGCCCGGTTATTTACGCAAGCACACTCACAAGCACACAAAATCACTCACACACACAAATGGGCCCAACTTCTGGGAGAATCAGCTCAAGGAAGGTGGGCGTCAACCCCCACCCTCGTCCTGTTGTGTCGATTTGACCACGCTGAGTGATTTTGTGAGCTTGTGAGTGTGCTTGCATAAATAACCGGGCATCCTTAGCGGGGTCGCATTAGCCCCGTGAAGGATCCCAGGTTATAACCCAAACATCCTTAGCGGGGTCCCATTAGCCCTTGCAAAGGATCGTATTTGGTTGTGTGTGTGCGTCTGTGTTTGGTCCCTGGCGAGGAAGTAACATTCCCGTAAACCAACACAGGGGGGTATTCTTGGTTGAGAGGCTGTGGTTGGTCGCTGCTGTGGTTTTCCCAGCATACCAAGACAGCAAATTTGGTGTTTATTGACGAAGGGTGCCAATTGTTTACGGCTTTTGGAGATTTTCTATCTTTTATTTTATTTCATTGTCTAGCCGTAAGAAGCTCACCCCATCTTTGTGATGGCTTTCCACTTATAACCCAAACTCATGTTTAAAATAAAAAGCAGTTGCAGTAACAAAGACATCAAAAAGCTGAAGAAAATTGGTGTAACTCTGCCTAATGTCTTAAAATGGTGAAACTGACTTCTTAAAACTGGAGGTAGATGGAGACCAAGAGTACCTCTATTTGCATTTGTTTCCCCTATGGCAGGCCACTATCATTCTCAAATATATTTTCCACTTTGAAAATGAGTCTTTGACATAGCAACGAGATTGGAAGACATATCATGGCCATGGATTAAGATATTCTTGACCTTACCACTATACTATATACTTATATACCACAACTGGACAGGCTTTGTTTTGCTGGTGCACACTTTAGCATGGTTGTCCTTGAATACTCCAACCCTCCAGGAGGATGTCAGGTTATGAATGAAGTCTGTCAGGATGTATAAAAATGAGGATCTTGGCGAAAGGCAGATGTACCTTATGCATATGGTACAACTTGTTCAACCCATACGCATCATCTCCAGGTGCAAAATTCCAAGGAAAAATGATGCAGAGAAACCCCTCTTTTACAATTTTGAGGGGGACAAAGAAGTTTAAATCTTGGGAAATCTAAATTTGCAGTTTCGTCTGATGGCCAATGTAGGCACAATAATTATGCCATCCTGAGCTTGAAGTCGAATATAAAGAGATATCCTACAGTTACAAGGAATTGATGATGACCAGCATGAGGGAGCCTGCCAAATTGATGTAAACGATTGGTCATTACTGAAGGGGTTTCTATAATGCCTTCCTTCAAATAAAAGTAAGAATTGTTCGGTTAATATATGACAATCAGAATTAAATGAAACTAAAAATCAGCTTTGCTAGTTTGTTTTCACTTAATTCGATCCTGTTGTTCATTTATGTTTTAATGAAGCATCGCTAGTGAAATATCTGAGATTCATGAGCTATTTGGATTATGAAAGTTGGTTGAATTTATTTTCAGTATTAAATTTCAGGTACATTATTTTCAAATATAAACTCAATGCTACCAGCAGCTACATGATCAGTGAATTTGGAATCCATTGCCTGTTGATTTTTAATGACATGAGGATGCAACATACGTTGCTGAAATATGCTAGACTAGAAATGAGGTTACAAACCAAAACATCACCCTTAAAAAACTTAGGTGGTGTTGTTCCCATTCCAAGTGTAGTTATGTGGTAACCTTAGCAAAGCTTTTTATATAACTAATCATTGGCGAGTGATTAAATTAACATGTAAGCTGAAGCATACATTTAGCTTAATTTGTGAAGTTTCCAAGTAAGCATTAGTTCTCAAGAACTTCCACCATCAAAATTTAGTCATTGAACCCACTTTGCCTTTACAAAAGATGCTGCACATTCAATGAGGTCTCCAGTTACATGTAGTGACTCTAGTTCATTCAGTAATTCATAGAATTGGAAATGTTTGCTCATCCAGACTAATAGTATGCTGCCAATCAGTCACTGCCACTATGGTCAGGTCATATAACTGGCCACATATACTCAGCATTATTGTGTGTACTCAATATCAAACCTGTATTTTGGATATTTATCCTTAAATCACTAAGTCCAATTGATGATTTCATTGGACTCACCACCCATTTGTTAGACTTGAAGACACTTTCTCTGGTATATCATAGTTGATAATCCCTTCGAAGTTCAGTTAAGGCTTATCATAATCATCTGTCATTAATAAAATTGTTCAGATGAGAATTTTTCTGAAGTTTTCTTGGGACACATCCTGTGCCACATTGGTCGGCTGGACTTTGTCGGTGAGGATGACCACCACTGACGAATTTTTCAGCTGGCGCACGTGGTCTGGTCAAGACCCATGATCATGTGGGGTAGCTGTGTGAACAGGGTATTTCACACATGAAATATGAGATGATGGAACTCCATTGGATGAAAATCGATTTCTCTGATACAGATTTTATTTCCTTCAACGTGCTTTTGATTCATTTTTGATTAGTGGTGATGGACCACAATTGCCATGCTGTGGTGCTTTTCAATTAGTGGAGTCTCTATTACAAGCCTTCAGTAGCTGTCCTCTCCAAGGTGAGCCTAACAAATGAAGTATGAACTTTTTCACATCTCACTAGTATGGCTTATACATTTAAGAGATGGACTGGGATATTTTTCCTTGTTCCTTTCCTTTTTTTTGCTTAGTGATTGCCAGCTCTTGCCATTGATGGGTGGCTATTGCCTTGTGTAAATCAACATATTGTGATCAAATGAGATGGATACATATATCGATGGTCTCAAATTACACTTCATCTCACTGAATATGGTGGTGCTATTGGTTGTAATTTCATTATTGGCAAATTATTAGGTATTTGCTCGATTTAGCTGATTATAATCAAATATACTACAGCTTTCAACTTTGATTATAATCAAAGTTGAAAACTATTGTAATGGTCAGCGTAACTTGTAGAGTGACAGATACATGTTTGATGGCATTGATATTATGGTGAACATAAGATGGTTAGCTGCCGACAACAGTGTCTCTTCATTGGTGTATGTTAGAATCGTGTACATTGTAATAATTGTTTCATTCCATCCTATGAAGTCGCAAACATTTTGAACCTTAGATATCTCAGCTGAATAAGGCGGCTTTTATCGTGCGTGTTTATGAATGTCAAAATAAAGCCAAAAATCATGCCTCAAATTATTAAAACAAAGGTTTTAAAGAAAATGTTAAATATCTTGCCAAAAATGAATTCGAATTGAATGATTCATGAAATTTCATGTACAAAATCCTACTACCTATTAAAATTTTGGTGAATTTCGCCAATTTTAAAGCAACAAGTTATAATTTATAAATATTTATCATATCAAAATAAATATTTTTTCTCTCTTAAGAAAACAATTCGAGTAAAACGTTAGCGGATAGACGATTGCTTTGAACTGAATGCAGGCAACCCACATTGACAGACGTTATTTGGGTTGCATATACTCAAGGATAGGGGATAATCGATTTTCCACGATTTTGATCCCCTTGTAACATTATTAGCTTCTTTATCGCTCTGTGACGATTCACCTGATACACATTCTTTGAAGTACTAATGATGCGGCCCATGGCCATCAATTTATATAATTGGAATGGTTTTACTTAAGGAATAATATTTGTCAAAATATTTATTTATTATTGTAAGCAGTTGTAGCAGAATGGATGTCGTGGAGAAAAGTTTCGGTGCAGTATATTACTAAAGAATGTCTACCAAATTGGAAGTCAGAATATGTCAGACCTGCAGCCCTGATTTGTGCAGCGAATTGGACTTTCACAGGAAGATTTGAAGTCCAAGTTGACTCTACTTAAATTGAAATACTAATTGACTAAGAAATGAGGGAGAAGAACAAGATTGCAGGTATTATCCAAAAGATCACAGAGCCAAGATGGCTGTAGTAAGGCCAACTGGTTAGGAGGGAAGAGAAACATGTTGGAAGAACCATGGAAGTGCCACGAATAAGGTAGGAGGGGAGACTGAAGAAGAGTTGAAGAGATTGTTTCAAAAGAGTTTTTTTATTGGCATTAATGCTGAAGGAAGATGTGAACGTGAATAGAAGCTATTGAAGGAAGTTGACCCCCACCTATGACTCCTCATGAAAGCAAGACTAATACTATTTAGGGGAAAGTGGGTGTATAGGTGCTGTAATCTTGGGTAAGGATAGAGTCAGTTTCTCAATCTGGGAACGTAGAGTTGGGTGTGCCTTTGATCTTGGTAAGAGATTCTCATTTCAACAGAATCAGTACTACTTCTAAAGGAATATTTCAGCCAATTAAGTGGAAGAAGTGAATGCCGTTATGAGCTATATTCACTGGTTCTTCAGTGTACCCTCTTCTTCAAAGCAGACACTGGTGTTACTCAGGACTGCATGGAGAATGGTAGCTCAAGACATTATTTTATGGTTTTTCAGAATCTTTGAGAGAATTTTTTTTTGTATCCTTGTTAACCTACTCAAATACACCAGTATTCATGTTGGCTCATGATAACTTAGAGAGAAGTTTTGAGGAGCTTGTAAAGGTATCGAATCCAACTTGAGGGAATTAGAATATGAAGTGAAACCGAAACAAAATGCATCACATCAAAATTGAAAATATATTATGACTGCAATCTTTTTAAAACATCAGTTTCAGGCAGAAGAAATACTTAAACCCCAGCTGGCATTGTTAGAGTTGTCCTGGGACTTTTTCTGGATGCCCCCATGTGTTCTGTCTCACAAGTGCACCCTAATATCAATAGCACTCCAACAGGAAGTGTCTCACATCCAAGGAAAAATTATACTAATCACATCATGGCAGGACCTTCATTGAGGGGTGATTCATTGGGTTGCATATACCGCACAGTGCTGATTATCCATGCTAATGGTGGGGGGAGGTCAATCGGATAATCAAATGCGATGGATAATCCATTCATGTTCAATTGTGCCATGCTTTCTCAAAGTCTTTCATGCATCTTTTGATGAAATACATATATCCTTTGTACATAATTTTGTTTAACCGGCAACTGTTCGTCTATTTACTCCTGTTACATTTTGCCAGCTAAAATAGACCCTGTTGGTTTCATGCAATCAATAAGCCTCATCAATTCATGTAACATTCAATGGTGAATCTTTTTTCAGATGTGTAATGCATTCCATTTTTACATACCTAAATGCAATATTTGTCCATTTGTAAGAATTTACTTTCATAATCACAATGTATTCAGTCATTGCAACATGATACTAGTTCCCACATGAGTAATGCATAAACTCATTCACCTTTCAGATTGCCTCATACAAGCACACAAAATTGCACGATTGTGGCCTGAAAATAGCCTGTTCTAATTTGTTCATGCATCTGATAATGATAATTTGTTCATGCATCTGCTCCTCCTCATACTTGCTCAGGTGCATGCATCGTGTAAACTTGTCTTTACATTCATTGTGAGGAATATGACCGTGCAGATAGGAAAAATTTCCTTCATGTTTTTTTAACTTCCGAGACGTAAAGATACCAGGTACACCCTGCATGACTATAGCTTATTGGAGACTGATTCCTCCACCTCAAGTGATAGCTAACCCAGGCACGTCTCACCTGTGGCAACAAGTACCCTGGGAGTTCTAATTCCCTTATCTTTGTGCTAAACCAGCCGGCTCTCGAAGTAAACTAGACAGGGTCACTGACAACCCCAATTCAGTGGTGCACTTACTAGGTGTCACTTCCAGTGAAGATCTCCTGCCCATCAAGTTATCTTTCTCTTCACAGAAATATCTTACTTGGAGCTCCTTGTCTTTTCCAAAGCATTAGACATTTTATCTTCAGAATTAAACTTAGTAAATATTAGCTTTTCTACCATGGTCACGCAAACACTGAGCAGTGATTCAGGAGACTCACTACAATTCTGTCATATGCACCATTGAAAACCCTGCTGCTGGAAAACCTCGCATGTGGGTAACGTGCAGCAATTCTGTAGACTTCAATGTGGCTACTGGCTGTGCAAACAAACTTTATAGTAGGTGGGGAGGGTGGGAAGAGAGGGGACTGTAAGGAATCACAGGGGAGGGGTGTGCTGCGGGATTATCCAATGATCAGTTAATTGGCACTCCAATATATTTCAACAACTTACGTGACCAGGGCTTCCTGAAAAACTAATGGAGGGCATGAATGTGAAATCGTATATATTGATTCCAGCCTAAGATGGGTGAAATACCATTCATCACCCCATAGTGAAAAGAGGAGAGAGTTTTTGTGGCTTGTCTAGAAATAATCTGGAAACAATGCTCTGACCTTAGAAAAATAGCACCATTTTTGGGGAAAGATAACCCCACCATTCACCAAAAAAATAACCTTTTAACAAAAATAACATAAATTAATACACCTATTGATTAATATTCCAAGGGATATAAGGTAAAAAATATTTAGAAGAGGCTGTTTATGAGAAAAATACTTTAATAGCAAATTTATTTGTGTATATATGAAAAAATGGGTACAATATTGTTAACAGTAAAGTAGCAGTAATTTACATGTGATGAAAGTTGCAACCATACACTGGTATCAAGTAGTTACTTCATCAAAACATGTGAATAGAAAAATTAAATATCAACATTAAAATTCTATTACGAGTAGGTATCATTGACATTAAGTAGTAATATTGTGTTGATGGTGCTAACCATTTGATTATAAACTCTTAAATTAACATTTAAAAAGGAAATGATGATAAATCATCAATTTCTTTAAAACATAGCCCCCTTGGCATCAACAACCTTATTGATTGAAGATTATACATCAGAGGATATTATTGTAATGCACTCATGTTCACTCACTATTTACAGTACAAATAAAAAGGAGGCTATTTCCAGAGTATCATATGAGCAGGAACAAAGGAAAACCCTGTTTACTCATTGTAAAAGAAATTTCAATTATAAATGAATGAGCAAGTGTTAAAGACAGTTGTTTTACATATATTGCACACAAATGAACATTTCAGTTCTATATGTATCAAGTGCAATTGATATACTCAACTGCTGCAATTAGAAATCAGCATATAATTCTAAAACAAAGAGCGCCTTCTTTGTTACCCCTCATGTCTCCATAGCTTTGAATGAATGCACAAATCAAACAGGCTCCTTAGGAATAAGATTTGAAGCCCGGAAATAGTATGTCCCGGGGGATAGTTGCTTTATCAAAATATATAAGAGAAAACCAGAATTTTCAAGAAACTACGGGGCATGAGGAAGGTTTTCCTTTATTTTACCTTTGTCATACATTTTCTTCCACTGAGTCACAAGAAGAGGAGAGCTTACTCACATTCTTTGTGATTTTAAATGCAGATTATATAAATAAGCACCTATAGTAATCATAGAAAAAAAATTGGCAATGAAAAAGCAAACCATGTAATTATAACATGAATGTCAGAGAATTTTCAGGAAAAATGTTATTCAAATCTTACTAAATACTTTCAGTCATTTTCACATTGGTCATTTTCTTGATTCACAATTTTAGAACTCAAATTGATACATATGTTTCTCATATTTCAAATTTGTAAGCATTCGTCAACCTTAAAAAAAGAAAATTCTAAAGCAAATCTTTCAGCAAATGTACATTCCTTTGAGATTCAAACTAAATCTCCAGAAATTTGCAGCTAAAACACACGCACACACACATTTTAAAAGTATAGATATATAATTGTATGAGAACATGTGCACAGATATCACCATTTGTAAGGATGCATCATTTTGATATTCAAGCTACTATAAGATATTCTAAGCTCTGATAAATAGGTTGCTTAAATGCTATTTTCAGTGTTCATATGCATAACAAGCGCAAACTTTATTAAAACTTGCCTATCAGTATGGCTTAATAAAGCCAAAAATAATTTCGATGCATTATTTACATTGCTTCTAATATGATCACAATGGCAATTATAAGAAAAATAGCACCAACTTTCATTGGATATTACAAAGAGTTCATCTCATCTCACATTAATCCATTTGCAACCTTCATTTGTGAATCACTATGCCTACATAAACATTCCATTTAATATTGTAAGCACTTTTTCCCATTTGTATGAATAACAGTACAATTTGATCCCTATTTACAGATAACAATAGTTGAGCCATATCTTTGTATGAGGATTTGCAAACAATGGCTAAGAATGCATAATTCTCTGCTTATCATTCTCTTTACACATTTGGAATCTTTTAGCCATCAAGATTTAGTCGTAACGCAATTTAAGCACAATTAGTAGAAAAAATACAGCCATTGGATTTACCTGAGGGCCACTGTCTGTATAAGGCTAATTTTGCTTTATTAAGGAACCATCAATGACTTCTGCAGGCACTTTGCATTTTTTTAGCAATAAGTTTTCTAATCTATCAGATTGGAGGGAAAAGTCAGCCATTAATTGGTCATTCATGCCTTCTAATATATTGGAGTGTTAAACCATAGGTCCCACAGACAAGACAAACATCCAAGAAGTTAACAGAACCTATTGCTTCATTTACAGGGATGACATTTGATGGGAACTGTGAGAATAGAAACATAAAATTTTAATTCTTTAACATTTCTACAATCACAGCAAAGATGGATCAAAATAAACTCAAGATCATGCTCGCCATTTTTTGTAGCCCAACTGTCACATGTAGAATGGGCATAGAAAGGTGGTTTGCTTGTAATGTTCATTCCTCTTAATTGCCATGCTACCGAGGATCAATTTTGCAATAAAACTGCAATTTAAACATTAAAATCTGTCTCTTGAATAAAAGACCATAAATCAATAAGCACGACAATAACTACACATCAATCAATAGTAAAAAAATATTATTCAATACTTTAAATTGGTACAAAGATTAGGTTCCTTATTCTCCGCTTGTATGAATTTATAATGAAGGTACTTTGTGCATTAACTAACCTACTCATAATTGAAACCATGGTTTAACTTAGAAATATAATGATCAACTGACGAATTTGGCAATATATATATGACTGCTGTAACTAAATGCAATGTCAAGATATGTAAAAATCCCATAAAAACATGCGATGCCCGAAAATTTCCTCAAATACTAATGAGCCAATCTGCTTACTTTCAACAATGGCGATGTTGGGGATTGTGCAAGAAGAGATACCTCTGATGAATATATCGACTCCATGGAATACCAGAATATATGATAAGAATGACGAAAATGGAAAATGTAGGAAGGAAGTAGTAAGATTCATCTACGATCACTTCATTATGGGGTTGAGATTAATAAAGGCAAAGAAAAATGATCCTGGTTTTCCTTGGTACCACTAGTATTCACACACACAACCACATGCTTAGTGGACTTTTTAGGGATGGCAGGTCAGAATTCACTCCAGTTGGAATGAAAAGTTGAGGATTTTGAACAGCTTAAGGATCGTCCATGCTGGTCCATTGTTGGCCGAGACTGTTTGGTCATGTCAGGGGACCCAAGTTTGTGACAGGAAGTAGCAATCTGGAGTGCCTCAAGAACTCTCACAAAATGGATCAACAAGCAATAAAACCTGAAAATCCTCAAGCTGTCACAATAGCTTTGGTTAATAGTATGTACTATCATCATAATTGTGTAATGTGTACATAATCGCTTCTCACTGAAACGATTTTCTCCAAGGAAAGAATTTTTAAATGGTGTCCCAAAATAGGAGAACTTTGAGATGAATTTTTTGGAGCCTGTATATGGTCCACAGGAGAAAAAAGCCATTAAATTTAGTATGAACTATCAAACTTCACGGACTACTAGAATGGCATTTTGCAAGTGGACAAATTCATGACTTCATGCACACTGGCTTAACATTGCTTGAAATGGTTCTGACCCAATTTTTTTGAAGATTTGATCAATTTTTCATCGATAATAGCTGGAGAGTTAATTAGCAAAGAATCCTTTCATCATAGGTAGGAGAATTATGTTGTTATCCTTAGTTTAGCAAGGAAAGTATAATAACTTTGAGGAAATGTATTTAAAAAAAAGAGAGACTGGATATTTCCTACATGTGGTCACTTTACCAGAAAGCTGATCTTACTTTTGTTGGAAACCAGCAAAAAATTGAGGAGAAATTCTCACACATTGCTCAAAAATATTAGGTATCAATGTGGATGGACGGAGGAGGAATAGAAAATATCATGTGATTTATAAATTTACAACTGTGGGACGTCTTAACTTAAGTATGTTTACAGGGCGAGTGCATTTTGTATTGAGAGATATTTCAATGAACCAGGTTCTCACATGAAAGTGCCCATATGTTACATTTTATGAATTCAAATATGTAGACTTGTATTTGGATATGTACGGGGTTACGAATAAAAAATAGAAATTGGTGGAGAGTATTTCTCAATATTATAAAATTCTTTGTAGATAATTCTAGGAGCAACATAAGATGCACAATAAAATCTATGTGAAATCAGTAGCAGTTAATGATAGATATTGAAAACCTAATATTCACAAAGCAAGGCTGCCTCACAATGCTCGCTCTACAAAGTGGATACCTAGATGTGAACAAGTCCAGAGCCCCATGCATAGGTGCATAAGCCTCATCGATGAGCCAACTGAAGTCCCTCATTTGGTACAAAAAAAGGTGCTCAGAGATGATTAGCACACTATGTGTAGATTTTGACCTTTTTCCTTCCTCACCCTACACTTCCTCTTCACATGACTGAGCATGTAATGGGATGTGTCACATCAGAGCATACAGAACGGTGTGATAGCGTTTTGTTATTCAAATAATTTTTAATCTGAAAACACTTTTATGAGATTCTATAGAAAATATACCCAAGAAAAGAACCATTGAGTTAAGCATCGGGTGAAATTGACACAGGTGGTACCCTGGCATGATTCCCTTGAGTGAGAGCCCAGCTATGTGGATATGTAACTTTATAGGTCAAGCCAACTTTGTAATCTGAGATGTATCCACGTGTCTTTACTTTAAATTCCATCATTGCAAAACAGTTTCAAACTGAATTAATAAAATAGCGACAAACCGTCCATACTCACACAAATGACAAGGCAAATTATGAAACTGAGAAATTTCACACATCTGTAGTTTATAAGGTCAGACTCCAATTTTCATCCTATGATCCACCAAAGCCTTTGAATGACTCTCTTCCACTTCTGTTTTCACTGAAGGAAAATGTTTCTGAAAACCTCTAGAGAAGCAAATGATAGCTCATTGGAAGCTGTACTTTTATATGGTTCATTTGACTTCATGGAATGTGCTTTATCTTGTGTATCACACTGCTCAGTAAAACCTGAACAACAAATGAAGCAGTCTCTACCAAAATAAGTTATGCAATAATCCTGTCAAGAGTAATAATCCTGTCTAGTGTAATATTACAGCCAGCATGATGCATGAAAATATGTCTACAGTGCCATAATGGATACAATTTCCACCCTTATCTTTTAGATATCTTGCTATCTTCAGTAATATGAGAATGTTAGCGGATCAGAATATTACATCATACTGTATTGCTTTCCTTACTGAGAGAGGTGATCTGTGATAAATTTTAACATAAGATTAAGATAAAATCTCCACATGAATAGCAGGAACTATTACATGAAGAGGGAACATGAGGAATAGGACTGCATGGCCTGGACCTAACAACTAAAAGAGAAACTCCACAAAAAACTGTTTTACCCTCAAGAAAATCTCCATCTGTACCAACCAAAAAAACAGTTCAATCAGTAAAGAATTTTAGCTGATCATAAAAGCCAAAACCTTGCTTGATATCTGATGAGGAATTTTAAAGGATGGGCAATCTGTATGACTCTACTACAAAGGGAGAGAGAACAGAACAACATCAAATCACCATAAATAGCACCAATGTCAATATGAATTTTGTCGATTTCTGAAATGATCTCACCATTTGGCCGATTTGAAAACCTAATTTTACAACAGTAGGCCAATCATGCTAAAATATTATAAATAATTTCAATCGTCAATGCACCTATATGAAAAAATGTCACACTCTAGATCTAAACCTCAAGCAAGTCAAATAAGATTATCATGGACACATTCCACACATCTGAATAATAAATATAACCCTGAGCATTTACAGTATAGCATGCTCTCCACAGACTTTCTACACAAAAAACCTGGTCATGGATGTAATTTTGAAAAGAATGGATACGAAGAGTTCCTGCATAGTCTCACTATAGCAATACCTGTATTCCTTAAATAATATTTAGAATTAGTGTGGTACCAATTTGAAGACTGATGGAGGGGGAAAGTAATGTGGAAGAGGAAATAAATAGGAGCCTCTGAATGGTAGGAGCCATTGGAATAAATAGTACAGCATAATATGGTCCATCAAACCAAAGGCCTCTCTCTGCTTCCTTTCTAATTAGGCCTTACTGAGTGTTTATGACATGCCAGAGACTAGGCAGTGTCTACAAGAGAAACAAAGGACGAGTGGCAGATTGAGAAGAAGGGTTAGGGCAGGGTGCCTATTCCTCATCCAGTAATACCTGGTATGATAGGGAACGCATTGGCCTTAGGGTATTCCATGCCCTTCTGAACCCTTCAAAGTAGCAACCGTCTCCCCCAAATCAATGACCTCAATCCACCCCTGCAAAGGACTCAGTGAAAGGAAAGAATAATAAAATAGTTGCAGCAAGACAATCTTATAGGTTGATTGAATTATTCAATACATTGCCTCCTGCCAAGTATAGCAATCAAAACATATTTGGGAACTGTGTAATGTGCAACACAGGCCTGGTAAAAGACACTTTAAGCAATGTATTTAGCCACATCAAAGTTTCTTGCTCAATGCTTTATATTCTTTGAAAGGTCCCAAAAGGAGGAGGCTGTGCAGACTGTACTCCTCTGAAGCTCATAAAAATTCACACTGAATATTGTACGTATGTATGCTGATGAAATGATTATGTACTGATTAAACCCTTAAAATGCATACCTAGCAAAGTTTTTCAAGAATATCAAGAAAGATACAATGCTGTGAAATCTGTTATGTAATTTTGTGTGCCTCTAGCCTGATTCATTGTTCAATCTCTAAAGTCTCAAATTTTTGCTTCTAATCACTCACTAAGTCCATACTATGTACTTGTTCTGAGGTGAATGGGTCAACCTTCATCACACTAGATTCTACCATCCATAGGCTAGGATTCATGCATTTTTTTCCTTTGAACTTCTACCAACACCTCCATGCACCATCCAAATCAGAATAACCAATTCATAGTTTTATCTAAGGGACCTATCAAAATAGCAACATTGTGCAACAAATGAACATTTAAATTAGTGAAAGACTAAAGTGAGAGGTTATGCAAAGGAAAAATGCACCAAGAATTAATTCATCTAAGTATAAAATCAACTCCTACATTGACAGGAATGCACATTAAATGCTTTGGCACAAAATTAACTCAACCAAGTTTCCATTTTTTGGGGGGGCAAACTGATATGGTTTCAAAAATAATTACTATCCCAAGATAAGTTCATTATCATCTTTTACTTTAGTTTAATTGAAGCTTTCTCTTTTTTAATGAGCCAAAAATATCCAGGGCTCCTTTGCCCTCTGAGGGTCTAATATCTCTACAAATTTTTGATCCATTCCGCATGGCACTAATATGTACAAATGTATACAAATAACTAATTAACAGCAGCATGAATATTCTCTATTCTTACTGTAAAAATTCATATTATGATGTTCATGTCCCTCCCACATTTTCTGTTCACAAATCGCATGAAAAACTTTACCTATTCCATTACAAGTCAAAGGAATAGATTCGGAGATTACAAATCATTTTCTCTTTACATAATTGGTAAACAACACAAGCTCATACTTGCAAAGCCCTCTGATGTCCACATTCAGGACCATCATTGAAAAACTAGAAAAAAAGATTCCAAAGAGAATATGCAGTAATAATATAACATTAACTTCCACATTGACAGAGATTCCACCTGAAGGACATCTTCTTTCACTAAGGTATATTATCCGTTTTATCTTGAAAATTAAAATCAGAATGTAAATACGTAATTTGACATATCTTGCAGGTAATAATTATTATATACATTGTAAATACATACATCCTTATGTTGAAGGAATAATATTCACTCTGCTACATACCATTTAAATTTAATAAACATGTTTTTTTGTTCAGCAATTCAAAATTTTCGCCATTCAATGTCTCAAAATCACAGATTTACCGAGAAAGGACTTCCAAATCATTTATTCATCATCTCATGGGCAATTAAGATCTAAATGCAAATTCCTACTTTGAGATCACAGTGTTTTTTTTCTTTAGAAAGCCCCATTTTTATCCAAACAAATTAGGGAAATAACAATCAAAGAATGAACTATAAGTGAGTTCAAGAAGGGAATAAATTAGAGCATTCAAAATATTGTATTTTACAGAATTGAGCTCCGTTTTCAATTCCTCTGCAACTATATATTTTGTTTCAGCAAAGAAGGGACCACATTAGGGAAACTATGAATGATCTCTGTCCCATACAGTCCATTCACCAAGGAATGTCTCGTGAGACTGAATTAACAAATATAAAAAAATAACCTATTCCCTGTGTATAAATTCTTTCAAGGAGAATTGATCAGAGTAATAACAAATGTGTAATAGACCCCAGGACTTAGATCCAGGCACTATCACTTTTGTATGATGATTGGATTAGAATAAACTACTGTGACGTAAATTAAGACTTGCTGTGCAAATAATGTGCTTAAGAGAAAAGCTTTCATTGTTATTTGAATTTTAAGTAGAAAGCCATAAATTCCATTAGGTATGCTGAAAACCATATTACATATCATTTTGTATCAATGAATGTGGAATCCATTAGTTTTTCTTACAGCTAGGGGGTGTTTATGTCTAAGTTTTTAGTTAAACTGTAAATAAATAAGACCAGTAATTTAGATAAATTATGGCATAAGAGCACCATCATTTACACGATATGTATGAAAATTTAGTTCTCATGATAACTTTCTCCTGGTATGATAATAATGAAGGCACGATGCATAATCATAACCAGTACTTGTTGCCCCATGCCAAAGGGCAGAGGAGAGTTTGAAAAGCTTATATTCCAAAAAGATAAGTTTTGGTGAGTTGTGCAACTTTGACAGTCCTGTTTCCATTTTTATCAATGCTGCCCCTGAAACATATTTATGATTTAGATTACTATAGTTATTAAATAATACGAATATCATAAATTTCCTTCATAGCAGAGCTACAAAACCACAGAAAGCACATTGATACAGCTAACAGACACTGATAGAATCACTCCCAAATCTCATTCCAGACTTCATACATCAATTCAGTATCAGATTGATGCAGAATTTTATGAAACGTATGCATTTATAAAATTAATATTCTCATATGCTCCTCAAAATATAATAATTTAATAATGAAAGTACAGACATTAAGTTTAAGGGTTAAATCGACATCAAAAGTCAAGAGGCTAATGCAAGAAAAACATTGAAATAAAAGTAAAAAAATGGTAAAGCTACCAGATTTGGACTTCAGTGGGGTGAATTCAGATATTATAGACTATGATATATTAGAAGTTGAAATATACAGCACTCTCCTTCATGAGCAGTTTCCCATCCAGAAGGTGGAGGTAGCCAGAAACCATTTTATGTTAAATTATAGTAACTCAAAGAGATGAAATTTGGGAGAGACTGCATTTTGAATAATAAACTAGCAAAAACTCTTTGCATTAAATACCATACAACAATTGTTCAATTTCCATGTCAGGAGTATCAAATACTAATTTAGTGAGCAACACCAATAAAAAAATTCAATATCTTGGAATCCACAGTCCCTACTGTACCTAAATGAGAGCCTTTGATCTCCACATAACTTGTATGGGTCAAGGAAATTTATGGGCAAAATTCCAAAGAGCTTCAAGTGAAACAGGCTAGTGAAGAACGTTAGTCCTTGAAATCTTACAGTCTGTTGGCTTCCATAGGTAAAAGGGAGGACAGAACTCAGCAAAACTTCCCTTAGGTAATACTTGTATCGCCCCTGGTGAAGGCTACCATTTTTAGTCATGATGAGAGATGGGTAAATTTACCATAATTTTCACTTGAGGTAAATTATCATGGTAAACTATGGTAATTTTCTGGTAATTTATAGTTTTCTTTGTTGTTTATAGTTGTGTACTTAGGTAAGATGTTTACGAAAGATGGATGGATAAATGAGGAGATAAAGAGATGTGCGAATGCTGGAAAGAAAGTGGTAGGTAGCATGTGGAGCATATCAAGGAATGAGTGCCTGTCTAAGGAAGCGAAAATCGCCATGTACAAAAGTGTACTTCTCCCCACTTTGTTGCATGGTAGTAAAACATGGGTATGT
Organism: Ceriagrion tenellum; assembly: GCA_963169105.1. Classification (NCBI taxonomy): domain Eukaryota; kingdom Metazoa; phylum Arthropoda; class Insecta; order Odonata; family Coenagrionidae; genus Ceriagrion; species Ceriagrion tenellum. Next base: position 3,362,111 of record OY720641.1, on the reverse strand, counting down.
CAGGATAGACATGAGAGTATACTAAACCCTGTGGGTATGAGTTATCTGAGGAGTGTTAGCGGCAAAAGTAGGATGGATATGGTCAGGAATGAGTGGGTCATAAATGAATGTGGGTTAGATGCTCCAGTAATGGACACATATGAAAGGGGTGTGCTTCTTTGGTTTGGCCATGTTGAGAGAATTAATGAGAGTCTAATAACGAAACAGATATATAAGAGTGAAATGAATGGTGCGAGAGGTCGAGGTAGGCCGAGAAAGTTTTGGTTGAATGTGGTTGAGGAAATTCTTAGGAGGAGGAATATGAGGAGTTTTAAAAACAGGGGGACGTGTATGAAACAGTGTATGGGGGTAAATGAGGCAAAAGAGGTTTGCAAGGATAGGTCAGTATGGAGGAAATTATTGACGCAGAGTTAGGTGTACAAATATGTATTTATGAGTGAAACTTCGTGACTGTGCCAACCCCGGAAGGGAAGGGCGTGATTGGTATGCATGTATTCATAGTTTTCTGCAATTAATAGCTAATAGAGAATTTAATATGAGAGCCAATAGCAAAGGGCTATTGGCATTTATATCATTACTACTACAATATCAATGTATTAGAAATAAAGAAAATTAAAAAACCAGTATGGCAGCCCACATGCACTTGGGTATTCTTTTGCTTAACACTCCCAAGTACAGATCTCACTGACTTCTCGTCGAGTACGGACCTGGGTCGCCCAGGACCCAGACTTTTATAATCAGTTTCTAGTGAGAATACTTACTATCCCAGTAATAAATGAATGAATATAGAATAAGGATACTAATTTAGACAAAATGCTGTAAATATATCATATTTTTCGGAAATGGAGCACTTAATTTCACATTAAATTAAATATGAAACAATTTTTTCACGGGCAATATTTGGATAAAACAAAAAATATTGTTGAAAATAAAATTCAGTTAGTTTAAACGTGTTTACTTTCTCATTCACTTATAGGTATTCAATCTAATCAAACATAATTATCTATGTAAAAACTAATCTTTATAGTTTTGCCCATAACTGTGATTTTCACGATCACTATATAAGATGGGGAAATGACATTCACTACCACTCTGTCAGAACTAAACTACTAAAAATTAGCCCTAACTAAATGGGCATTAAATTATTTAATAATCCGCCCACAGAGTTAAAATGTATAAAAAGTATGGGCTGTTTTAAGTCCAAATTAAAAGAGTTCTTGCAGCAGAAAATGTATTATTCTGTGCAAGAGGATTTGAATAAAGGGTAATGTAATTAAGTAAACCGGGTCCTAAAAAAAATTGTAATAGTTGTTATAAGCTAGTAGGCAGTTATAATATGGAGATAATTGTGATGTGCATTTAACGTTTTTATAGTATATACCTAAAATGACGTGCCTGATATCATGGGTAATTATATATTATTTTGTCATTAATTGTATCCTGATCTTTGGGCAAATAAATTATAATAAAAAAATTAAAAAAAAAAGAATAAATAATCTCCCATTTCTGAATAACTATGACCACATACAGTCAAAAATTATATTCTAAATCCATTCTAGAGGAAAACAACAACGTGGACACCAGAGACACACAGAGAAAACTGAAAATCGAGTCCTCTAGACCTTGAGAACGAATACAAGGTGTTGCAGTAGCATGCTGAGTGAGTTAAATTTGTCTAGACTTGGAACTGCCCCATCATAACAGCGATTTAAGTTACACAACGTTGCGTACGGAGCTGGGTCTCAGAAGACCCTCATTGTTACATAGTTCGGGGAATCCTGTAATTTAAATAAAGGTATACTTTTGTTTTAGATTTCAACCCCCTTAGTACTGACTCCTGCCAGCGGTTCTAGCGAGAAATACGGAGGGTAACATAATGAAAAGTAACACTCTAGGAAAATAAATATTATAAAGTTATTGTTTACAACATCCATATGCGGTTTTTCTTATTGTGTACACATTGAATTAGGTAATAATAAAAAAGACTTATACATCATACATAAAATAATTGTAGTTATATTTGTTTGCTAAAGTTAAACAATTTTTGCCTGTGAGCAGATATATCGGCCCACCGCACTTTTCACACGAGATGCCAAAGCCAATATATCGACCTGCCGCACTAAGAGGGTTAAACTCCAAATATAATTCTCTTGGAGTAGGTGAAGTATCAATTACTGCAAAAAACAATTGAAATAATTATTTTCGAAAATGTATTTCTCGGGTCTCCGGAGACCTGAGGTCTGTACTCCGAGTGTTAATATGAGAAATTTTCCGTCAAACCATTTAAACAACAACCCCACAAATGCATTGTATGTGCCTTGATTTATAATTAAGAATGTATAAAATTTAGATAGACCTTGGATGTAGTAATTTGCTTGGAATATATTGGTATACAAAATATCAGAGATGGAGCTGAATATTACTGAAAATTATGGCAATTTTCAGGGGCTGTGGTAAATTAAGTAAAACATCATGGTAACACTCATAATGGCCCATCTCAAGTCATGACTGACTGACAACACCCTCACAGACAAATCTGCTCAGGCTCTAAGGTAACAACATGAGAAAATGAACACACTTTCATCCCAGTGCCAAGCAGGATAACTATATGTCTCTCAGAATATACACGTTTCTAATTTGCATCATTTATTAGGGCAGTGGATACTTTTTCTGATTCATATTTCTATGAATGTACACCAATACATCACTTTAGCAAGCCCAAGAAATCTGCAAAGCAAGCTTGAAAGTTGACTGTTTCATTATTTCATCCTACATTACACTAACATAAAACATAGGATGTTACCTTCTTAAAATAATGAGAGCTATAAATTGCTCCATCAAGAAACTCCTTAATGGTATATTTCAACATATAAAAGTTTAAACACTCAACAAATATACCGCTTCAAAAACTAAACACGCATAATGCTGCAAGATGATATGTATCCTCCTACTGTGATAAAAAATAGGCAAATAAAAAATCCATATCAATACCACTTGCCTAACATACATAAAAAAAAGTACTTATGTATCAACATGAGGGAGGAAATAAGAAAAATTATGAGGAAATATCAATACGGTGGCAATTTAAATAAAGATTCTTACAATATTTTTATTTTACTTAAAAGACCTGTCATTAAAAAATTATGTTTTATGACATCATATTCATGCAAAAAATAATTCAGGACAGTGGAGCAATAACCTGATAACAAAGAAAGCTTTCACGATTGAAAGTAAAATGGAGAATATAAGGGAATTTTATAGAGCTGAACTTCTGAGCTGCACTCAAAATGATTTCGAAAATTATGAAAACAAAAAAGGCATTGGAGAGTACATATTACCCGTCAGTGGTAGTAGAGGCCAAAGTCACATAAAGTTATTGTATGTTTTTCATCTGGTTAAATAGAGTGTAATTCAAAATTTTCAGTAGGCCAACGCCATCAACTGAGATATACCATGACCATTCACTCTCAATGATTTCACTAAGATAAATACAAAGAGACTTACAAGATACTACAGTACACATCAATCATTGCCAAAAACTAAGGACAGGTAGTCACTTCCTTTCTCAGGAACTATCTCATACTTTCCAATACAAAACTGCATGCATAGCACACATTAGATTTGTCGAATAAATTAAGATAATACTGACTAAGACATTTTGAGAATGGCAGCATTACACTAGGCCAAAGCATTCAATCAGTGTTAATGAGTCTTACCTCCGATACTTTTTGGTTATTGTCCAAATAAAACCATTAAGGTTGTTAGAATACAAGCTAAAACAGGACTGGTAAGGACCATTAGGCTACTGGCACAGTTCTCAAGATCACTTATGAGAGCCGTAGGTAAGGGATCATCCAAGCATACAAAGTCGCAACATCTATTCCCAGTGAAACGAAAATTTCGGCAAAACTGCAAATAGAATAAGAATTAAGAGGGAAGTCAAATTTAGACTTGGACTGATGCCTGGGGATTGGATTTTGTTATTTAATTTTGGTTAAGCTGCCTCTTTAAATTTTTGCTCTTTCATCATTAAACTTAAGCACATTTCGTCTACTTCAAATAATTCCTTAATAGGTTTCTCATAGAATTAGTAGACATAATTAAATAGAAAGAAATATTTCAATTAAATTCATCGACTCAACGATGTGCATGCAATAATTTATATCATCAATAAAATATTTACATGCAAGTTAAAGTAAGTGAACAGAGAGAAAAGCCCATGGTACATGACAGTCAAGTGCTTCAGGTAACAGGTCCATAGGGCTTCTACTTTCAACAAACATACATCTTATTTCTTGGCACAAGCCTTTATGGCGCATAAACCCATGGACACTAAGCAAACATTAAGACTAGCCTTTTGAAAAACTATGCTCACATCCTTAACCTTTAAACAAGGGAATATAATTATTTTAAATTAGATTTTACCAGATTTCATTTCCTTAAAAGCTGGTACTATCCACTCTTAGGAACTTCCACTTCACCATCAATGTCTAGAATTATACATTGGTGTCATACTCATTTATGAATCATTCATGGACATAGTCAAGCATTCCTCTTGAATGTTGTATTAGAAACGAAGTCCTGGCATGATGAGGTATTCTCTTTGCTTCTTCCTACTGAAAGTGGTGATTCAGTATGACAAAAGATGGCAATGTGTTGTAGTCTCTGCATTGCTCATGAAACACTAGAGATGAAAGCAGCAATTTTACCACTTCTTCATCTTCACTTCAAATGTGAAGAAGGTAACTGAATTTCCCTCCAAAACTGTTGTCCACAAAAATGGATCTATGTGGAAGAGATCCCAAAAAGCCTTCACTGCCCTCTCAATGCCCAGCAGAAGGTTTCACAACCATTAGCAATGTGTTCTGGAGATTGACTCATAACTGAGGCGACTGCAAGAAGTTTTCCTACCTCTCAAACCAATCTTAGTTGTAAGTGAATCCCCAAAGCACACAACTATGACCAGTCCCTGCTACTAACCCTTCCACAATGACCCACTCACCTCCTTCCCTCAACAAGTCTTCACCATTCCACTTTCATGCACCATTTTTAATACATATCAAAGTTTGTATTCCATATATGTATAGCATGGGATGAACTCAAACAAAACATTTGGTAACCTGCATAAAAATATTTTATTTGCAAAGTTAATAAAATACAACGGAAAGCCACAGGCTGTTATAAAAACTGCGGCAAAAGAACATGTACGGTCGGATTCATATGTATAGCAAAGAATCGAGCCACTTACGCTTCTCAAGAAAATTGAGTTTCACTTTTTGCACGTATTCAAATGGTAATAGTTGACCAATTTCCTATATTGTGCTAATTTGTCATTACACTTTCGTTTGGGTTTGGATTTACGATTTGAGTATGGATAATTGTTATTTATTAATCACATCTGTTACTCTAAATGATACATTACGTAGTATTTGCCGTAGGTATATTGTATGCCAGGAACGATCTGTGTTTAATAATAAAGTTTGGTATTTCAATTAATCAATACGTCGCAGCATGTCATTGTTATTCGAGCTGATCAAATGATGTAATAACAAGTTAGCACAAAACAAGCAATTGCTCAACTGTTACAATTTAAATACGTGCAAATAAACAGCTGAATAGATGGCGTTGCATAGCAAAGAATAACAGCGCCATAAGTGAAACTCGATTTCCTTGAGAAGCGTAAGTGGTGCTGCTCAATTCTTTGCAATACATTTGAATCCGACTGTACCTAGTGTTAAAAGTTGATGGATGGATTACCCTGGGAGCTGTTCGAGACTATGAGGCTGAATCTGGTCTTAGAATATGTACTTGAAAAATTAAGATCAGGTGAATTTCTGCATGACATGGAGAATATTCTCTCAACCTCATGCTATATCTCTTGAACTGATAGGAGTGACAAAATATTTAGAGAGATAGACTGCTGAAATTGTGAGTACAAAAGTTAATCCAGTCCATGCAGCAATAGTCTACATCTTCATACTACCATGTGAGCTACCACATGGGCTTGTGGTGTTAGGACACCAGCCATGTAAACATGTAAGAAGTGAGGTTTTGGGAGGAGAAATGGTGACGTGCATTATGGGAATGTATTTAGTGGAGCTCAGTTTTTATTGTGGTCACTTATTATACGTGGAAAGAACGAGTTCTTGTACCTATTTGTTCGGCAATATCTCTCTTATCCCATCGCTTCAGTCAGACGTAGATATGTAGTGAGGCATCATGATAATATTCTCTGTGTCACTCTGAAGTACACCAGTTCTGAATTTCCCCAGGAAGCTAAGCCTAGTGTGCAGCCTTCAATTCTCTAGGGGCTTCCACCTTAACCCCTTTAAAGTTGTGAAACACTATATGTTCTCTTGCAGCAGTTTTTAATGAAGCATGCAGCTTTTCTTTGTGCTTTATTAATTTTTTAGCTAAATCTTTATGACCATGGTCCCGAATGCTCGTGGTGTATTTGAGGTGTGGCGGGTATGGCCTAACCAGAACAAAGTATCATCTCTCTCATACTTTTTCACCCGAGGACCTTATAGCTATTATACGGTATTAACAAAACCTAGTTTCTTCAATGCTGTGCCGCATATGTTTTGTATAAGCGTTCCCCATGACGTATCAGTAGTTAGGGTAATTCCAAGATATTTAATGAATCTGAAGATTTTGTTTACTCCACCCACAGAATAGGTATTTGTGTGATGACTTTTTCAGGAAGTGAACTGTGTTCTAAGTTTGTGATGTCTACAAAAGTTCTAAGTCTGTGATGAAATTGAATGTGTAACACTAACGTAAGACATTGATAACAAAAAATTCACATATGTTCTTTCCCCCATCTATTCCCACCCTTTCGTGGCTTGAGTCCAAATATCCCCTGCAAAATGCCTTTGCAGGGGCCCGTAGTGTGGAATGTAAATGTGGAAGCTGACAGAGTCAAAACTCTGGTCATTTCAATCAAATTCCCAAAGCGGTGTTCGCTGAGTCATTTTTAATTTCCTTTGTTACGGATAACTTTCATGAAATGAAACCTGCAACTGATTCCTCAACCATTATTGACACTGAATATGCAAATGAATTAGTTCACAAACAGTTAGGTACTGTATTGTTTTGGATACTGTTCAGTGGTAGATTAAGAGGGGGACAGTTACATTCCCTGTCCATAATACCTGGTTCAATAGGTAAAAATGTGCTCATAAGATACTCCATAGCACACAGATCCCCTGAGAAAGTAGCATTCAACCCTTCACCCCAAACAATAACTTTTAGCATCCCCCGATACAGTTGTTGCCATAAAAGTCTCGTTTTTGGGTTTTCATTAAAAATATAACAATATTAATTTATTGAATACTGTGGACATCAACTGTAGATCTTATACCCCTTATGGACCCATTACTCAGCATTAGAATACCATATTTATGTATTTTATTCCCTTGCAATAAAAGCTACACATTGGCTACTTTAGCATGCAGCAAAATAGGAGTGCACATGCATCACATTTAGCGAAATATGCATGTAATCAACTGTGTGTGAAACAGTTCTAAAAACAAAACAGAAACTGCTTTTCTTTAATGATACAAAACCTAGAAAAATAAAATAAATCGGGATCAATTTTTTCCACTGTTGTCCTATTACCTCATTCCATGTCTGCTATCATTTGACCCTTTTTCTGCCAGTCAGCCTATCCATTGGCATTTATTGCCAGAGTGTAAACTACTACTGACGGATACATCAGAAGGCCATTTTATGCATATAAATTGATTTTCTTTAGCTTCAACATGCAATATTATTTACCGCTCCACTCCTTTACCTATGTATCTTAATATTCAAAGCGTTGAATAAACCTAGTCTTTGAAAAATTAACACAGCAAGTTAAAAATACACACCTGTGTGTCATTTACCAAAGGGTTTACCATTAAAAATGACATAAAATGGCCAAACGAGTTTTAGCAAACCCTACCAGGAATTAGCTGGCAGTGAAAGGGTTGAAAGGTCTAGTGGTACCAATGCATGCTGTAAGGTATTCCTAATTTACCCTTTAAGCACCTTTGTGTGTATCCTTCATGTGAAACATCACTTGAGGCTGATTCTGTTTAGTACGTCACATTAAACCGACAATGATGCTTGGAATGTAGCAGCCAAGTTTTGCTCCACCTATGGACAAATTCATTAGGTACAGGGCAAAAAAATGATCTCTAAGTGCCTGTACAAATTATGTAATCAACAGGGGGCCTTTTCTCATTAGGTATTTGGTATGATATTTCATAAAAATACAGTAAAACATATCCATTCTTTATCACAGAATAAAACCGAAAGGTAAATCATATTATGACAATAGCATGGCAAAAATTGAACATTCGCCACATCTATAAAGTAAGAAATCTAACCAAATAGTTACCTGCGTTGACAAATGAAAAAACGACTTCGTTTTCTTCCACTGATTTATTTTTTTGGTACGACATGTTTCAACACATAGAGGTCATTTTCAAGAACAAAAAATTTTAAAATTCAAGCAAATATATACCTGGAAGGGATTTGGGGGGAGGTTGGAGAGGGGTGGAAGAAGTGGGTGTTAGGAGGGTGGGGTTGGGGGGAGGAGAGGTAAGGGGTGGCGGTTATGGTGAGAATTGGGGAAAACCCGTTAATTAAGGGATTTCCTCACAATTTCTTGAAACTTTTTGGTAGGGTTTGTTGGAAGTTTAACTATTTGATTATTATTGATGAAGTTATAGCACTTATTCAAGTAGTCGTTTCTATTCTTTGTCATGAAAAGGCAGACAAAGGAAACTCAGTGGTGAGTGTGTGGAAAGTGGAGTTGGGAGGAAATCCCTTAATAATTCTCCCAACCTGGTCAAACCTAACGAGATGTATAAAGTTATAGTCATGAACCCAAGAGCACCCTGTTTCTTCGGTCTCCCCAAAATTCACAAAGAGTCCGTTCCTGTTCGCCCAGTCGTTTCCAGCATAGCAGCCCCATCCAGAAAACTAGCGGCCCTGTTGAATTCTCAATTTAGGGAGTTCACAAATTTCCAGCCAAGGTTTGGAGTAAAGAACACGAAAGACTTTAGTGACCGACTAATAAAAGAAACTCCTCCATCCAGCAAATACCTATTAGTGTCGTTTGACGTAGAGAATCTTTTTACTAGAATCCCAGCATTAGAAGCAGTGAGTGTTGCGGAAAAAGTTCTAAGAAATGCGGGTACGGATAAAAAAATCATCATGGATTTTATTTCTCTATTAAAAGTGAGCGTGGAGCAAAACTATTTCCAATTCAATGGTGGATATTATAAACAAAGTGAAGGTTTGGCGATGGGTTCCCCCTTATCTCCACTATTGGCCGAACTGTTTATGGACAACTTGGAAGAAAAATTGTTCAATTGTGACTCAGTGTGCACCAACATTTATTGCTGGTTCCGATACGTTGATGATGTGTTTGCGATATGGACTGGCACGGATAGAAAATTAGACAATTTTCTTAAAATTCTGAATACACAACACAAAAGCATAAAATTTACCTGTGAGAAAGAGAAAGAAGGAAAACTGAATTTCCTGGATGTGACTGTGTCGAAAATGAACGAGAGTTTTGAATTTGAAATTTTCCGCAAAGCCTCCGCAACGGACCATGTCATCCCCTCAGACTCCCGCCATCACATTTCTCAAAAGCTATCCGTGTTTCACTTTCTTTTAAACAGGCTGATGAGTATCCCTCTCTCCAAGAACACATTCAACAAAGAATTAGAAACAATAAAATCAATAGCCATCTCAAACGGTTACAACATAAACATAATAGACAAAATGCTCCAAAAAAACGTTCTTTCAAAGCACAGCAATTGCTCTTCACTCCAGTAATAATGGAAAAGGAAAAGATTCGTTGCTGTAAATTGCCATATTATGGCATGATCTCGGAAAAAATAGGAAACCTCTTTCGAAAACAACAGTATAGTGGCATTTTATAACGGTGAAAACCTCAAAAAATTCCTGGGTAACACGAAAGACCAAGTGCAACCTTTTGAAAGAAGTGGCATTTACAAATTAAAGTGCAACGACTGTGGTGCTGCATATGTTGGGCAGACAGGGCGTACATTCGAGAGAAGAATCGAGGAACATAAGAGATGTTACCGGAACTGCAATCTGTCACAGTCCCATTTCGCCAAACATCTCTGGGAAGAGAACCACGAGAGCGACTTCATACTGGAGATACTACACTTTGAGATAAAAGGGAGGAAGATGGACAAAATGGAGGAGCTAGAAATAAGGAGGAATATGAGTAAATGTAAATTACTCAACGACATCCTTTTTGAAAGAATTTCCCCCCTCCTACAAGTCTCTCTAAACCTCACGGAAAGACGAAAACCCAGATCCCTCCCGCCCAACTCCACACCTGCTGATAACCCACCTCCACCTTAACGACCCTTTCCAAGTTAACCCACCCCTCCCTCTACCTTCCATCCCCCGCCCCCACCTTTCTCACCAACCTCCTATAGGTTTTCCCCAATTCTCACCATAACCGCCACCCCTCACCGGGTTTCCCCCCCCTCCTAACACCCACTTCTTCCACCCCTCTCCAACCTCCCCCAAATCCCTTCCAGGTATATATTTGCTTGAATTTTAAAATTTTTTGTACTTGAAAATGACCTCTATGTGTCGAAACATGTTGTACCAAAAAAATAAATCAGTGGAAGAAAACGAAGTCGTTTTTTCATTTGTGAATATCAACTTCCACATAGTTGAGCCTGATACCATTGAACCTGCGTTGACATTCACAATACTTAAAACAACTCCCAAGCTAGAAAAAAAATAATTTTTTTCCACACAATGAAACTATTTGAGCACCATTAATGTGGATAGCGTGAGTTGAAAATATTAATGAAGCACTTAGAAAATTTGCAGGCACTATGCATATGTGATAACAGAGTGACATGAGGCAAAAATAAAGTCAGGCAGCGTGGACTTACCACCAGCACAGCCATTTATCCTTTGCAGCAATTTTGAACTTTGTAGTTTGACCAAGAGGATTTAAGAATCACGTCAAAATAATTCTTAAAAATAATTTTTACTATAATGAACAACCAAGCCCCCAAAATATTAGATGATAAGATTTGGTCTAGACAGATGAATTTGAGGAAGAAATTTCAAGCACAAGGTAGACTAATCTCACTGAATGAACTCACAGCATTTACCTACCTGGGTTTGTTAAGAGGAGAAAGTTTCACAGGATGTCACTGTACATAGCTTTAATTCAGTACACAATTAGAGAGCATGGAAAATGAACTAACCCATAGATTAGCTGGGTGAGGATCGCAAGCCATTACAACTGAAAAATTATAGTCTTGGGGATTTATCCTTAACTTTTGACTATAATCTGGTCATAAGAAACATCTTATGCCTAGAGAAAGTCCTGATGCAGCAATAATTCACAATGATTTCTGAGAATATTTAGACTTGTCGCATCCTCATTTTTAGAACCAGAAAATAAACCAATAAACTTGTTTAGTCTTTTCAGTCAAAATGTTTGGCCTGAAATTCATGGGTTGAACTATACAAGAGTCAATCTTTTGACAGCTTATATCTTAGCATGAAAAAATGAAGTTTATCTTTCCCAGGCCAAAAAGGGTACCAGCATAGTGCATTTAGCAATCTCTGAATCTGCCAAAATCATAAGTGGAACAATAATTTTATTGCATCACATTGAAATGATATTCGTAACTTAATAATTAATAGGTAAGAAGGGCCTGTTTTTTGCATTTTGCGATTAGAATTACCATGGCAGAAATGTGATGATGATCTTAAGAACTGAGGTTCTTAACAAGCGGCTGGTTTGGAGATGAGTATTCTTGAATCATCATCAGAAAACTATGCATCATTATTAGAATGAGAGCGAGGGGATAATTTTTGGATGATGGTTTACCAATACCCTACCCAGCTCCTCAGGCCAAGAGACTCCTGGCACTCCATCAATTTCGTGCACCTGCAAATATATTTAAGTGACCTTTGTGCTCACCACCTAGTCCTTTGAACTGTTGGTGTCATTTGTTTTGACAAAGTTATAGTGCACCATAGGGCAACTGCCAGATGAATGCATCATTTGTGGAGTTAAATTAGAAACAACACTATTCCTGATGGTGGAAAGTGAATTCTGAGAATGACACATTCTTCATCCCGTAATAGTAACCAAAATATCACAGGAAAATGTACCATCACTTTCAAAAGTCGGTCCACACGGTGAGCACGGCCAACTTCTTATTTCGCTGAATTCGAACCTCGGGTATTGCCTATGCATTCAGTGACTACTAAGGGCCAATTTTACTCATTTTCACTCGCGACGGAGGCCCTCGCATGGCCTTCTCCCGCCATTGCAAACCGCCCAGCCAACTCCCCTGACTCCCAGTGGTACGCAAAGATAGATTGAGAATGCAAACGGGAAAGGTTCTCAGACAGGGGCTTTTTGTTAAAGTGGGAATAGTTATATTAAAGCTATGTTGAATTTTGTGATTGATGATTTGATCCAGAGATGGCGCTGCGACGCCGAGTCGGGAAGTTCTTGTTTGTTTTGAGTAACCAAGCATGCAACAAAAGGACATAAACAACCTCGACAGCATTCGCATCTGAAAGAAGACATCTTAATGATGCTAAATAAATCATCAGAAAGTATATCTCAATACTTTTCACTCTTACGAGTAGCAGGATTGTGTATTCTTGATATATCGAGGAAATGGATATGCCTGGCAACGCACATTTAAGCGCAGCCCAGAGGGGTCAAATAGTGTCCTTATTTGAGTGCGGGAAAACGGTGTCACAAATAGCGGCACACTTAAACGTTGACCGAACAACTGTTTATAAGTGGCTTAAAAGAAATCAGGAGGGTGACGTATCTTTAGAATCAAAACCGAAGAGTGGACGTCCGAGGTGCACTAGCAGGCAAGAAGAGGAAGATATAAGGGAGGCCATTCGCCAGAATCCATTGTCCGTCGGTGGTGTTGCAGAGTTGAGGAGAAGCAGCAATCTAAACTGCAGCTACACCACGGTAAGGCATAAAGATGTAAGTTATAGAGGGCAGAATTTAGCACCACAGGGCCGCCAAGAAACCCTTCATGACCGAAATCCAGCGAGAAATCAGACTAAATTTTCCCAGCAGGTATATTGAAATGGACCAATCCTTTTGGGGCCTAGTTATATTTTCGGACGAAAAAACATTCCGAAGCAATCAAGATGGGAAGGTTGAACTTTGGCGTCCAAGAAATACAAGGTAATAGTTATTGTGACTTTGTGTGTGAAGTTATTTGCTGAGTGCCAAATTTTATAAAGAAGTTACACTTTGGTAATTTCTTTTATAGATATAGCCTAGAGCATTTAATTAGAACGCAAAATCCTGGTCGCATTAGCCTGAGTTTCTGGGGGGCAATTTCTGCAGCAGGACCAGGACCGTTAGTGAAAACCCCAGCAAAAACGAATTCTGTGGACTATGTTCAAATATTAAGGGCTCATTTGCTGCCTTACCTAGATGAAATCGTTCCCGAGAGTGAGGAGGTGGTTTTTGTCCAGGACAACTGTCCAATCCAAAAAGCGAACATCACAAAGCAGTTTTTTGAGGATAATTCTCGACTTTGCATTTTACCCTGGCCAGCTAACTCCCCGGACCTATCTCCTATTGAGAATGTGTGGGGTATCATGGTGAATGAGTGGCATTACGACGGAGAAAGAACTGAGGAAGCTTTAGAAGCCCACGTACGGGATGTTTGGAATTCTTTAAGCCGACGTCCCCATGTAATAGAGCATTTGGTTGGGTCAATGAAATCACGATTACGTCTGTAATTGAAAATAATGGTGATATAACAAAATATTAAAGTTGCCCTCTGATGAATGAGCATTTTATTTAAGATTTCTGTTCCCATAGGTAATATCCTGAAACTAACTATCCCAAATTAAGTAGTACACTTTTATTCCTGACCTTATGAAATCTTGACTCTTTCCCATTGATTTTCACTGCAAAATGAACGCAGGCTATTCGTTGTCGGAGGGAGAAGGTCATGCGAGGGTCTCTTAGCGTATACAAAATAAAATCACGTTGTGCTGGACGTAGCAGTAAAATTGGCCCCCAAAAGTCATGGAACGCGTATGCAGTACGCGAAACTCCATTTCAGCAGAACACGGAGATGGTCGCGCTCACCGTGTGGACCGACTTTTGAAAGTGATGGTACATAAGAATGTGCATTGGGTGCAGACAGTGTGTACATTATTAGATTGCACAAACCTACACTCATAGTATGTTCAAAAATTTGAGATGATGTAACTCAAGTTCAAATTTATCAGGTTGGATTACACAAGAGGTTGATGGATACAAAGGTATACAACCATAACTGTATCTTATGTGAAAAATACTCAAATGAAAAAGGCCTCTGAAATTTCTTAAGAATGGGTGCAAAAGTTGAAGTGGGTGATACAATAATGTTACTTTCAAGTACTTAGGGCATTTTGTGGAAATTATGTTTTCATTGATGAGCAATATTTCAAAAGGGAATCATTAAGGTTAATTAGTTTTCTAATGAGAGCATGAGGCACATATTTAGTTTCTCGTAAGAAAATGATAGAGATCAAGCCTTTCATGAGTAATCATTATCTGGTATTTTACATAACTGTCTACATCTGTACATCACCAAGTATTCTGCGGGATCCTGAGATGAACCTTGGTTTAGTGAATGTGGGTAATGCTGAATAACTTCATTTCAAACATAATATGAACATTTATATTATATTCCAGGACAGTTCAAATTTGAGTTATCAAAACAGCAAAGGGATGGTAAAATTAACTAATTTTTCACATCAATGGACCAAGGGAAATTTATTTAAAAGGAGCAAAATTCCTTGGTTACAGCACAAAATAACCTTGGTTTTCAGATAAAAGTCAAACCATTCTCGTGGATACAATACCAAATTTCTTAGATGTAATAAAAAATGGTTCCTGACCTAAATAATTATAACAAAAAATGTTTGCATTGGTTTTCACTTATAATTCCTCTCAATCACATGGCCCATTACCACAGCTGAGTGGTTACTTATTTGGGGAGGTGACCGACCGATAGCCTTTTCCTCTACATGGACGTGGATAGAGAGCGCCTGGTAAAGAAAGGATTAAAGGATTATTTGAGGAATGGAGGAAATATGGAGAGAAACCTGGCATCAGTAGTAGCCAGTCCAGTTTCAATGGAGGGCAACAAGGGGGAGGTTTCAGATGCAGTCCTCCATCCGAGGGATGGAGGACTGCATCTGAAATGCTCTCCAAATATCATCCAAGTGGCGATATCGAGACAACAGTGACAAATCTCTGCCAGGGCCAAGACTGCCCGAGATTGCCTTCACAATGGGAAGGCAATGATCAAGCCAATTCATCAACCCAATCCTCCAACCTCTTTCAAGCCAAATATAACTGGAGAGCCACTGAAGAAACTCACCCCAGTACAGTGAAGCCGTGATAAAAAGAATCTCAAAGGACCATAAAATCAGATTTTTCGTAACAAAGCCCTTGACTCACATTCAATATAAACCAGATAGTGGGTTACATGGAGTATCTAAACATAATGGCCTGGACAGAAGGAGCTGTGAGGGAAACACAAAACCAAAGGAAAAGAAGTGGGGATTGTAAATCAATAACAACAAAACAAATGCCATGATATAATACAGAAACGAACAGAAGAAACAAAAAAACTACATGGGAAAACATGAGGTAGAATAAGTGGATAGTTTTGCGAACCTTGCATCCATGATTACAAATGAAAATGAGGAGCTGCCCGAAGTGATGAGAAGAATCATACTAGCAACCCTGACATACTATTAACTCATATACTTGGTAAAATAAAGAAAGATACAGACAAACAAAAATAATTCTAAATAAAACAATTATGTGCACAGTGTCCACATATTGCACAGAAACACAAGCATTGACACAGAAATCAGAAAATATACCAATTGTAGTTGAAAGAATGAAACTACAAAAGATATATGGCCCTAAAGGAGAAAATAAACAATGGAGGAGAAGATTCAATAATGAGCTGTACCAAGACTTTGTTGAAGTAAGCTTATGCAACTGGCAAAAATCAAAAGATTACAAAAGGCAGGGCATACACAGAGGATTGAACCATGAACTAGGAGGTAACTATGAATAGGAATGATTGGAGGCTAATTCTAGAGGTGGCAAAGGTCCAATTTAGGCTCTAGTGCAGAGGATGGATGGATAACAAGGCCCTTAAACGTGTACATCCCTGCCACAGGGATCACAGGTTTCACTTGTTATGGCAAGGGATTTGTTTCGACAAGCTTTATCTTATCAAGGTTTTTTCTGAACATACTTCACCCCAGTTCAAATAGTTTGTAGAACTTCTGAAGATGTAACTGACATGACTTTCATTTACATACATTAAATAAAACAGATAGATTTTCTCTTCCAAACCAACTTGTAGTAAGGTAGGCTCTTTATTTAGGGGTGCTACAGACCAGAGATTAAGAAATTCCAAGACTTCTCCAAGCCTGAATGCTTCTTTTTTTTCCAGAGGAAAAAATCTATTGTTTAGTGGGTATCTAAAAGATGGGGTAAGAAATGGAACACCACTCATTAACCAGCATTCTAAAGGGAAATAATTAACCTTGGTTTTCCATTGAATGGAGTGCCATAATTACCACTCAGGGGAGAAAATCATTTACCTTTCTGGCAACATACTGTTCCTAGGTCTTGGCCACTATGAATTACCCATACAAAATCAGAAGTGATACATTCAATTTCCCTCAGTGTGAGTTAAAAGAATAGGGCAGGACATTTCTTTAGGGGCATAGTAAATTCCTCAACCAAAAAGTTCCCCCCCCCCTTATTCAGGCAAATTACTAATAAATGCATGAAATGGAACTACTGGCTCATTGAAAACAATCATATTTAGACTTGGAAAAGAATATTCATTGGCTGATATGTATCTCATTTCCCGAGACTTTTCCAGAACCATTTTCGATTTCCATAACTTATCCAGGCACTCCAGGTGTTTAGCAACTGTTATAGTAAAATGAGGAATAAGATTAGAGGGTTCAAGGAGAGCAGTAATGAGGAATGGTTTATGTGAAGTGAAAATGTGATTACATCATAGGAGTACATTTGACTTATTCCTCACAGTAAAATCCAGCACTTACTCATGACAGGGCATTCCGCGATGGAAAAAACTGGGAAATGATTAATGATATTCAGTTAACAGGGAGAGGATATAATTAAAATTGACCAAAATAATGGCTCCCCTCATTTTGTTTGAGCATTGACCACAAAACTCAAGGTTGGTTGCAGAGGTCCACCCTCTTCCTTCACTTTTGGAAGCCATTATGACTTTAGTCCAAGGGATTGATTAAAGACTGTTTTCACTGTAAAAAAAACTTAGTTGTGAATAGTATCGGTGGTGCACATAAAACTAACTCCAGTCACATGAAAATTCCAATGAATTTTCACAACTTCCCACCCATTCAAGTTAATCTACACTAGGCCTGGCCAATGCAATGACTTCCAGCAATTTAAGGACTAATCCTAAGGAATCTCAAGCTCAAAAAGGTCTATCATCCAATATTAGAACTACCCAACACTTTTCCCTAGTTAATACCTGTAACTTGCAGCCCTATAAGTATAAACTTGGGCAAAGAAAGTGACTATAAACAATTGTAAATCCCCAGTAATTAATTTTTAACAGTAGTGCCAATTTCTGTGATCAAGATATTAATGAACTCAATAGCTTCTGGGTTGGCAGCTAAAATACTTCAAATATAAAGGAGATATACCTTTACATTCCACAAAATACCCTGGCATCAAACAGAAAAAACAGTGAAATATGCTAATTTATGAACCATCTTCTTCTTAGATGAGAATTCAGCTGCCTCCGATTTGAATTAGACAATAGGGAAAGGTATTTATATCTTTTTCAGTCATGGAAATAAATGTGTCATTTATTAAGGAAAAATTACTTCACAGTCACTGAAGATAAAAATAAGGCATTCAATATTGTTGCAGCATTCTTCTGCAAGCAAGAATTTCATCGCACTGACGAAATGGCCGACTTTAGCAAAACTAGCGGAAAACAGTATCTATCGCTTTACCATAACTTATTGAATGAGGATGCATTGTAAGCTCCAGCCGTGTTGCCGATTAAGTGGGGCTGTCAGCAATAACCTCATGATTGAGACCTCGCCGTAGACTCATCCCAAAATTTCCACGTTTTTGGAATTACGGTACTAAAATTTAACGATGAACCAACCAAAATGCTGGCAATATGTAGTAAAAACTCATTGTAACACCAGGAAAAATGGCTGGCAAAAGTTTTTCGAATACCCCATGCTGAAGTAAGATAAAATGCAATGAAAGGGGTTAGTTTTGTGTATAAATATTTTAAAAAAGTGTTGAACAATGTTTTCCAATAATAGCGGTTTCACATGCAAGCAGAAATCGCGAAGTAATGAATGTAACACATGCAGTGCTATGAACAGAGGCGTCAGAAGTAATGTTTCTGAGAATTAATCACTAAATTTCATCTCAATTTACGATCTCGATTAGAAATTAAAACTCTAGTGCGGGCTTTGAAAAGCTGAGATGTGAAAGAACTGTAAAACGCTCGATTACTTAAGACGCCGCTGCTTTTGAGAAAAAGAGCTGCTGTTTCATGGAAAATAGCTTTCTGTTAAATTAATACTGAAATTATTATGCTCTCACGTATGGAGGGTCACAGTAGATGGTGATGCACCACAATGATTCGCTATGATAACAAATGCACTTATCACAAACGCTGGGACCTGGTATATAAGGAAGACCATGTGGTATTGTATTCCCCTGGAAGTCTATACAATCTTCTTCAATGGCACCTAAAACGTAATTATAGTCCATGTAACAGTGATGGGTGTGGTTGACAACAATATACATGAATACGTTTCGAGGCGATAGTCAATAATGATAACCTGTGAAAACAATCCCGACAAAAAATGTTACAATTATGTGTCGAAGGTGATGCATTTTTCAGATCTGTGGTGTTGTTATCAATTCAATACAATTTTTATCAAAATAATAGCGTCCACAAGGGACGACGAGCCACGGAGAATACAACAAAAGAAAACAACACGACACGCATTGCAAGGCGAAATGCGTAACTTGTGTGCTTCCGGTTCGTCAGAGGCGCTCAATTCCTCTATTGGTTGTATCCCCGGTTGAACCACGTGCAGCGTGTTATCGTGTTATCATTGTTCCTTCTGAACCAAAGATGTTTATAGGAATACGTGTGGTGGAAGTGGTGACGTTCTGAACAAGAAGGATTGAAGAATTATCTAATAATCTTACTTGTGAATGAGGGATTGCAAGTCGTCGCCTATTGTTTAGCTTTTTAATGATATATAATTGAGGTTAATATTAGTGTTTGCAGTGAAACTATACGGTCAAAACACATTTACTGCAACAATGAAGAATTTAACTTTGACGAATTCTAGCGATTATCCTGTAGCATGTGACAGGATAGTGGATAAGTTTTCTGTAGATTCTAAGAATGGCATATTGTATTTCTATGAAGATGGAGTGCTAAATCAGCTCTCTCTCCACTCTCGGGAGGTGAGTATTTAGGAATGGTTCTGTTGGTAAATGTTGCCTTTCGTACCAAATCGGAGAATTTTTTCCCTATGATTGCTGGTTCTTTTTTGTTCTCGCCATGTATGTGGAACTCTCTACCTGAATGTATAAAAGAAATTACATCACCTCAGGTGATAAGTACCACCAATGCACTTAATTCCTGGAAAAATAAGTGATGTCTGGTTAAATTTTGGTGAAGATATGTAGTGTATTTTCCATGTTGTGAATTTTATTCTAGTGACCTCATAATGAAAATGAAATTTTGACGTTACTGTTGTAGCGATCCTCACTAAATAACTTCACATTTATACCCAGTTAAGACATGACATCTCGCCATCTTTATTGAGCCCCCCTTGTTGCACTGTGTAACTCGCAATATCACAGTGTTGCCGACACAAATATAGAACACTACATTTGCTTCTCCTATATTTTTAAATAACAAAAATAAACCACTTATGTTTAATATTTTACAACACATACCAACTCAAATCATACAACATTTTACTTTTCCATAATATACTCTTCATGCCACAAGGGCTTACGTACTCACCTTATTGGTCTATGATTATCTTGTGATCCTGAAGTTGTAACAACTTCATTCCCAATAGATTTCTTTGGACTATCTGTATGCAAACTAGTTACAGTTGATTTTCCTGTATTTAAACACCTTTTTTCATTTTCACATGCATCAGTCAGAACAGAATTTGTCTCATCTTGTCTCTTTCTTTTACATGAGTCGAATTCCTAGAAAATATTTTTCCTCTAGGTGATTGCAACATCACAGAATTCCCTGTTTTACCAACTATTTCCATTGGAATAGGATTAAAAGGAGTCGACAATTTGTTTTCCCTATGCCCACGCATTAATACTTGATTTCCAATTTGCAAGTCACAAACTTTAGCTCTACGAACTCCATCTGCAAACTCTCTTCCTTTGTCTTTCAGAAATGTATCTCTATCTCTTAATTCTTCACCTAGATGATATGAATTAGTATTTCATACATCAGGAAGTTTTCCCTTAATCTTCCTTCCCATCATTAATTCTTTAATTCTCCTGGTGGAATCCCAGTCGTGGAGTGTGGTGTAGTCCGATAAGCTAACAGAAATTTTGTTAATTCCTCCTCCCAATTCTTTTTAGTATTGTGCGCAATTCTAAGTCTTTTCATGATGGTCCTATTTTCTCTTTCAACTTGACCATTAGCCTGCGGCCACAAAGGCGTGGAGTGATAATGTGTCACCCCATTTTGCTTTAGAAAAACTTTCAAATTCTTGTCAACAAATGTACCTCCATTATCTGTCATTACACATTTTGGTAGACCATACCTAGCAAATACTTTTGCAACTTGTTCTATCATAATTTTTTGCTGACAATGATTTCGTGATCACAACTTCAAAGAATCTGTTATAGTAATCTACTATTACTAATAGATAATCTCCTGTGGGAAGAGGTCCTAGATGATCCATAGATATATATTCCCAAGGGCTAGACTGTAATTTTGTCCTGGCCATTGGTTCCGGCGGATAAGGAATAGCTACTAGTTGACAACTATGGCAATTTCGCGCCCAATTTTCAACAACTCTGTCCATTCCGTTCCACCACACTTTGCTTCGCAATAATCTTTTCATGGCAGTCATCCCTAAATATCCTTCATGGCTTATTTCTAAACACTTTGTTTGCAGTTCACTAGGACAAACTATTCTACTGCCCCTTAATACTATCCCATTTACTTCTCACAATGCATCTTGAATCACTTCAAAACATCTTTGCTCTTTTGACCAACGATTTGTTTTCAAACTAGTTATTAGATCACATAACATTTTGTCTTTCTCTGTTGCTTTGATTATATCCTCAAGCTTCATTGCTACTGGCACAGTTGCCTCCAAAATGCTTAATACTTGCATCTCCTCTTCCTTAGCTTCTAGTTCATATTGCTTATATTTCTTAGTTAAAATCTAGCAACCTGGAAAGTGGGTCTGCTATGTTATTTTTACCTTTAGTAAACACTACCTTGTATGCATAGCTCATCATTCTTAATACCCAACGTTCAATTCTTGCACAAAGTTTTTTGAGGTCCAAAAATTACTTCTAGAGGTTTGTGATCAGTTACTAGTTCAAATTCCTTACCATATACATAAATATGGAAAACTTCCCATGCCCATACTAAGCTCAGTGCTTCTTTTTCTGTCTGCGAATATCTCTGTTCTGTTTTGGTTAATGCCCTACTAGCATATCTGACAATTCTTGTCTCATTCTTTTGAAATTGTACTAGCACTGCTCCTAAATCTACTGCACTGGCATCATAATAAATTCTACATTTTGCATTTGGTCTAAAAAAAACCCAATACTGGAGGATTTACATATACTATTCTTCAACTGATCAAATGCTTTATCTTGTTCTAAACCCCACACGAATGGCTCATTTTTACACGTTAATCTTCTCAGAGGCTCGGCAATGGTAGCTAGGTTAGGAATGAACTTAGCTGAAAAGTTCACAAGACCTAAAAAAACTCCTAACTTCACTTTGATTTTCCAGCCTCCTAAAAGATTTGATTTCTTCCTTCGTATGATCTGTAGATTTGATACCATTACCGCAAATGTGATGATTTAAAAATTGAATCTCTTTCAAACCAAACTCACATTTTGATCCATTCATTGTAAACCCTTTTTCCTTAAAAGTACAAAAGACTTTTCTCAATCTTTTATCATGTTCCCTATTGTTTTTACCATACACAATCATGTCATCCATGTAACAAATAACACCTTCACAATCTTGAGATGTTTGAGTCATTACTTTTTGGTACATCTCCGGTCCACAATTTACCCCAAACATGAGTCTTTTAAATCTATATAATCCCACGTGTGTGCTAAAAGTTGTTACTTTTCTAGACTCTTCCTCCAATTCAATGAACACATCTTCAATTGTTGGCAAAGGAAACCTTTCCCTCTCGATAGCTAAATTAGCAACCCTCATATCTACACACAAACACCATTTTCTCCCGTTAACATTTTTCCTTGGTGTGACTACAATTGGTGATACCCAACGGGATGGCTCATTTACCTTTTCCATAATGTCCTTCTCCTGTAATTCATTTACCAGTTTTTCTACTACTTCTCTTAAGTTATAAGGTAACCTTCTCAGTGGTTGTGCCACTTCTCTTACATCTCGCTTCATTGGTATTTTCAACTGAAAATCTTTAAGTTTACCAACACCCTTGAAAATATCACCATATTCCCTGCACAGTTTATCATAATTTGTACAAACATTATCCTTCACACCATTCACTGAAACTTCCATCCCTATTTTCAACACTACCAATTTCATTGCCGTTGTCTTACCCAACAATGATGCACCTTTTCCATCAAAAACAAAAAATTCAACATTTGACAAATCTTTACCATTTCTGAGCTTCACTTTTGCTTTGAAAGCTCCTAGAATTTCAAGAGGTTTCTTATCCCCGTAAGAAAATATTTTCCTATCAACCAGATAAGAATTACAGTCAATATTTTCTGATTTCAGCCTTTCCCATTCAGATTTACTTATGATATTACTCTCTGCCCCTGAATCTATAAAAATAGACATCTTTACATTCCCCACTTCAATAGAAACATAACAGTCCATTGCATTCACCATGCTCTCATTTATTACAGAGAATACATATTTGTCTTTATCACTATTCTCTACTGGTAAATTTTCATTTTCTGAATATGATACTCCACTACACAAGTTCTCTGCACATTGATTGTTCACTGCTCTAATATCTTTACGATATTTCTTACCTTGCTTAGGTGATTTTCGACACACTTTCATAAAATGACCTTTCAACCCACACTTATTACATACTTTATTTCTCGCTGGGAAGTCGGGGTCACTAGATAAATGACCTAATTTCCCACACTTCCAGCAACTCTTGTCCCATGTCTCTAGTATGCTATCACGTCCTCTGGTTTCCGGAAATTTCTTCCTTGGCCGACCACTCACGTGCAACCTGTTGATTTGGTCTGCAACCGCTCCTTCAGGAGTGCCCATTGCTGCTGATTCTTCTCTGGACCGCTCCCAAACGAGTATAATTTCTTCAGCTCTCTCCAGGTTAAGAGCATCCCGTTCATCAAGCAATTTAAGTCGTAGTTCCTTTTCAGGGCATTTCCTCACTACTTGGTCTTTTATGTGTTTGTCTACTTCTTCTGTCACAAAACCACATAACTTGGCTTGTTGACAAAGCCTTACAATAAACGCTTCCATCATCTCACCCTGCACAGGATGCATCTCTTGAAACTTCATAGTCTCAAAAGTCACACTCCCTTGCACAGGAAACTTATCATTTAGTATTTTAATAGCGACTAAATACTCATCTTCTGTTTGTTGACCTACTTGAGCAGCAGGTACTGTCAGTGTCTCAAAATTATCCTGCACATCGGGGCCTGCATAATGTAACAATGCTGCCTTTTTTCTGGCTGCCACAGTTATGCCTCTCGAGTCCATGTAAAACTGGAATGCCCTCAGCCACTTTCTCCATCTTTCGGTTCTAGTGGATTTATCACCGTGAGGATCAAATCTGGGAAGTTCTCTTTCTTTCTCCATCTTACTTAGCCACTTAACTGGTACCACGTGAGCGAGTTTTATGCTAACTCCTCATTAAATACTTCAACAACATTTAAGCTACTTTTGAGTACTCTAATCGACTACTACTCAACATTTAAGTAATTACGTGATACATCCTCTAACTCGTCGCCAAAATTGTAGCGATCCTCACTAAATAACTTCACAGTTATACCCAGTTTAGACATGACATCTTGCCATCTTTATTAAACCCCCTTTGTTACACTTTGTAACTCATATCGAAATATCACAGTGTTGCCAACACATAAATATAGAACACTACAACTGTAACCACGACCAATGATTAATTAAGAGCGAAATTTCACTGATACACATGCTGCGAATGCCACTGGTAATTGAGGGCCTATTTGTATGAATGCTTTTGCAATTATAACAATGAACTGAGGTAGAAGGGTTGTAAAGGAAACTGCAAGACTGTTTGTTGGTATCACTTAATGAAATGTGAATGTTTAGGGAATAAGCATTAGGAAACCTGCCAAATAATTAGCTACTCTCCCTATCTTCATGTCTCATTGGTAGCTGTTTTAGTCTGTTATCTTTCACAGGAAAACCTACATTTCAAACCTATCCATTCTGCAGTGGTTCCCTAATTTTACTCTCTCGAGTTAATCTACTGTAGTAAGCTGAAATTTTTAAAGTGTTGTTAGTCTTGTCAGAAAATAAATTGGTTTGGAACTTATGTGAAAAATTGTCCAAATTTTAATTGACAGTTTGATAGCAATTCCCATTCCAGTTGTTCTGAAGGTCAGTAACACTACGAAAAGTTCATATCTGCCATTTACGTATCTTGCTGATCTTTGCTGCACTCGTTCAAGCTCAGTTTTCAGGTCTACCTACCTCTTTGGACCACAAGTATTGGCAGCATATTCCTAGTGAGGTGTGGCTATGGAGAAGGTCTTGGTGGTCTTAAGCTTTGCTAAAACGAAATAAACAATCATTCAAGTAGTTGTTTACTCTTATTGCCAACCTTCTATTTATGGTGTTAAACTCCACTATAGTCTAATGTGACATTATACTTCTCATTCAAAAGTCCTCCCTTGTATTTTTTTCTTCTTTGGAATTGAGTTCAAAATCGTATTGTGTCATCTGGCCATTGATTTATTGGCTTAACCGTCTTCATGAGAATTCCCCCCGGGAGACCTAATGCCTTACCCAAGGCCAGGAAGCCCTTGGATTCTCGGTAAGGAGTACCAGGTAATGATTCTACATCCTAGAATGATAGATGGAATTTGATATCTTTATCATCTTGGCACCAACTTCAACTCTTCATCTTCAGTTCCATGTTTTGGGGGTGCCTCTTCATTTGATAGTGGCTGGGTAACAGCCCTGTTTTCTTGTTCACATATCTTTTATCTTGTTTGAAAAGCTTACTTTGTTCACTAGATTTAGGACATCAGTGGCCCTTACAGCTCATCTCAAGCCTTCTGCTCATAGGCTAGATTTCAATATGTTGGCTTGTAGCCCTCCACTTGATTTTGAGCTTGGACACAGCTTGTGCAAATGACATAGTTTGCGTTATGACTGAAGGATCGCAGTGAACTCTCCTTCCTCCATGTTCTTCTGCAGTTTTCTTCTGATAATGCTTTCATGCCCATGCACACGGAAGAGTGACTTTATTTTGTTTAGTTAGATGTGGAGAGTCCCCAAACGCTCCAGCATCAGTCTGCATTGGTTGACCAACTATGACAATAATCTATGATTAGATTATCTCCAAACTATGACAATAATCAATAATTTTTCTATTCATCTTTGGTGACATCGACATCTATTTGGAGCTCTTACGCTAGTTATGATCATTTTTTCAAATGCTAGAGTCAACCAATCAGGATTTTGCAACCTATGATGGTGAGCCATGATGTAGGACTGTTCTTCTAATTCATAAACTATTTGTGGTGCACTACCACAGCATGATGGGTCTAATGCATGTAAGATTTTCTAGTAAAATATGTGAATAAAAGGGAAAACAACGGACTGGAATGCTCTTGCCTCTTTGAAAATGAGCTGAGGAGGTGGTTCTTAAGAGCAATGTATTAAACAAAACAACAATTAAATTTGGAGAGATGGACAGACTTATGTGTATTCTCTTCAGAGGAAATGCCAGCCATGTGAGAGATTTCTACGATAACTCCTCTTTTCATGTTGAAAATGTAACTGAAGTCAATCTTGCTGCCCTTAGTATTGTTCATTTTGCATCACTGATGACGTGTGGTGTTCGATTTTTCATATCGCAAAGTAATCAATTCCCCCTTTCCAAAATACTCACGCTAAGTACTGTGGAGCTATGATGAGGAATAGGGTAGAAAATTAGGCCTCAAGATATAATGAAGAGGAAAGAGGTTGAAAAAAGAGCATCTTTTAGAGCGAAAAATAAAATCAGTACCATGTGCGAAGATAACTAATGGTTGTTTAAAATTAAATACAACCATTTCTATGAGACAAAGTAGTGGGAACGTGAGAATTTAAATTAGTAATAATGTATAGGTTATAAGTATGCAAAATTGTATTCAGACTAATTGATAATTTCAAATCCATTATGATGGCATAAAAAATAATGTAACTTGATGTAAGAATTTGTTTGCAATGATATTCAGATTGTTATAGTTTGAATTGTCTTGCTACATATTGTTACAAGTGGCTACCAGATCTGACTGTTGAGACTGTAAAAGAATGTATCGTTGAGTATATAGGTTGAGTATAGAGTTATAAGGGGTTTGGTGATGCGTAATTGTAGTCCCATTGTTGGGTTACTTGGAATAATTCAATATAGGATTATACTAGAATTACTTTTGCAAAGACAGTTGCTATTCTGGTATTCTGGAATTGATTAAGTTATACACATCATGAAGCCCTTCCTGCAGACTACAGCATTGACATGGTGTAAGAGCTTGCATGTTTTTAGACCCCAAGATTGGGACTGGTGGGAGCAATCAATATTACTCCTGCCAACCATACCAAATAGATTGAGGGGTGAGAAGGCATTGGATTTTGTTGGAGAAATAAATTTATGGTAACAATCAGTTGGTTTAAACACTATCTTAGACAGAGGTACTCATAAAAAATGCTGGGAGACAATGGGAGATATCAAGTTGACTACATCATGGTTAGGCAAAAATCAGGAGTAGTATGGAGAACTCATGCAGCTACCCGGGGACTGATGCAGACTTGGTTCATAATTTAGTTATGATGGATGGTGGTGTTAAATTCTAAAAGCTAAATAAAAGTAGGATCATAAAGAGATGGAATTTGGAAGAGTTGAAAGGGGATAAAAGGAGGGAATACCAGGAAGTAGTGGAAGGGAACATAGGTGAAGCAAAGGATATGGGAACAATTAAGGTAAAATGGGAGAATATAAAAACAGGCATTGTAAGAGCGGTCGAGAAAACAATAGGATCAGTGAAAACTGGGAGGGTAAAGAAGCAGTGGGTCACGGAAGAAATGTCTAGGAAAATGGAGGAGAGAAGGAAGTGGAAAAATGTCAACACTGACCTAGGTAAGGCAAAATACAAGGAGCTAAATAACCAACTATGGTGAAGAACCATTCAGGTGAAGGAAAATTGGTGGAGGAGAATGTGTGGAGGAGCTGTATAAAAGTGATAGGAGACCAACTCATTTAGATACAGAGGATGAGGCAACACTAGATTAAGATAACGTCTGGCCAATGATATTTGACTGTGAAATAGAGAAAGCATTGAGGGAGATGAAAGAAAGACAAGCAGGAGTGGATAACATACCTTTGGAGTTGCTTGAGAATTTAGGAAATATAGGAAGGCACAATTTTTTATAACTTATACATAGGGTCTACGAGGAAGAAGTATGGCTGGAGGACTTCATGAAAACATGTTCTTATTCTTACCCCGTAGTAGAAAGCATCAGAATGCATGGACTATGGAACAATGTCTGATTTCACATTCAGCCACAGTTTTACTTATAGTAAAAAATTAAAGGTTGGAGAGTAAGGCCAATTACTACTTGGGCGATGACCAGTTTGGGTTCCAGAATGATAGGTCAACTCAAGATGCTATTTTGGTGATGAGAACACTTATATAAACTTATGGGGGCAATATGGACAATTATATAACACTTATGGGGGCCCCCAGCGGTTGGCGCAGCCTCGAGCTCCGTGTTAGGAAAGGAAAGGTTTGCAGGCTTTAATTTGTTCAAGTTATCCATAACGGAGAAGTGAAATGAATTTTTTGAATTCACTTGAGATGCATTAGCAAGACCCGGGTTTTGACACGTCGCGCCATCGTCAGAACCTGTGTCGAAACTTGCGTCTTGTTATTAAATGTCAGGTGGATTTAACAAGTAATTTTATTTCTCCGTACTTTGTTTGTACACAGAGCTTAATTCTAATGCAAACCTTTATCACCACATTACCGCTACCGCATTACTAAATAACTCACGTGAATCATCGCCAAAAATAACTTGCAAATGTGAATGAGCGAAAGGGTAGGAATGCGATTACATAGTTAACCAGGGCCGCCTTCCAGGCCGGCTTGGGCAGGCGCCGACCGCTGGGGGCCCGAGCGGGTGTACGTGGCAACACAGCACCGATTCGGCTAGGCGTTTCGCCTAACGGGACCTCTCACTTCGTCCATTATAAATATCACTCGATTTAAATTAAACGCGCTTATCGATGTTTTGGACAATAACATATTGGAAACGTTCAAGGCATGCGAATTGCAACGAGACCAAGAACGAAATCTTACGACGACCCAATTTTGAAATGCAATAACTTTAAAAAATTAATAATAACTTTATTTCTATGAAACATACATAGCTCCAACTCGCACAATCTATAGCAGACATATTTATCCTCCATTTACATAAATATATTTGACATTGAAGATCTTGTGTTTGAATTACAAAGTATCAAAGTCGGAGCTTTTCCCACGCGCCGTAAATAACTGGTACTTTTTACGTTATAACTGTAGTAAAAATATAAAAATTCATCAAAAAAATTAAAATTTACTCTTACATAACGTAGAAATGAATGATAAAAATGACGGTGTCATTAGTTTCTCTGTAAGTTTTTTCATTAACTTTTTATTTGTACCCAAACTCGAGTGCACATAATTTCTGCGCCGACATAAGAGGCAGTAAGCCTCCTGAAAGTGTAGAAATCCAGGAGGAAAATCTCTGACTTTCGTCAGTACCTACCTTTCCTGGTAGAATATTAGAAAAAGGATATCATGAAACTTCAGTTCATGGTAGCTTTCAGCAAAATATGGGCTTAGACTACATTGCAGTAGGTGCAAAAACATGATGCAAATTACCCGAATATTCTTTTGATATTTCATTCCCACACCAGTAAATATAATGAAATGAAAATATCTAATCACGATCATTTACTCAATTGCATATTACTACACCTTATTGACACTATCTGAAGAAGCTTAGATTGGCTTCTATAATGGAACCATTTGCAGAACCCATCGATGGGTTTGGTTTGGAGCAAACCTTTAGCCAGGCCCCACCAATGGATTTGGTTCCAAGCTGTATACCATACTAGAACATGTGAGTGGGTTTGGTTTGAGGTGGAACCCTCTTCCAGAACCCATCAGTAGGTTCTCACCTCGAGCAGAACTGTTGGCCATTTCCATCTCGAATTGTACTTTTAGTTCATTTCATCTAACGAGTTGAATGTTTAATATGGAAGCAGGAGATAGTATTAGGAGATTGAAGATAAGTTCAAAATGTAGCATTCTGACATTATTATTTAGTATTTTTTTATTACCTTGAGAAATGTTCCATTTTACAGGGTGTCCAGCACTCTGGAAGACCGGGAAATCTCAGGGAAATATTGAATTGACTCGAATTTTCTGTGGTGTCAATATATAAAACAGCAGCGGAAGCAATGTGCCTTTTTCGGCAAGTTGCCAAGTCAAATTTCCCTTGCGTTGTCGCATTTTGCATTCCTGCAATCACCGAAAGTAGTTACAATGTTTTCTATATAGGTATACTCCTGTTCATAAAAAACTTACCACCTCGGAGCCGAAAAATGTCTAAGTCCTGAGTTGACGTTGATGTGACAACATGGTCGAACCACGCATCCTGCGCGGGAAGGCAATAAAACAAACGGAATGGGAAGACCTTCCTCCCCATGGTTGGAGAGGGAGGATGAGGAAAAATATGCTCGTAGGGAAAATTTTGACCTGCGAAAGAAATTGTCAATGGTGGGAGGAGAGCCCAGGCTTCTGTTTGCTAAATGTGTGAGCGAGAATGAAAGGAGGATAGCCCCTTTCGGTCACTCCAAGAGACCAAGACCTCTCGTTAACGACGTCTGCTAAAAGATGTGGAAAGCCCTATCTTCGTCCTCGTCATGTGTAATGAAGGTTCACGAAGTTCACTTACGTGTTTATTTAAACTCTCATGCTACATGGTTACACGTGTAAATGGAATCTGAGGATGATATTAACTTCTCGAATTGACTATATTCTCCAAGAGAAAAATCGATTTCCTGGACTAAGATTCGATTTTTGTGTAAAAAATAAATTTTTTATCGTACCTGGTATCATAAATGTTTGCTGTGCCGTGTTTGGAATATTGGGACTATGCGTCTTTGAATTTTAACGTGATATTTTTCCCACAAATAGCTTTATAGCTCCCTCTTTTAGAAACATTATTTACTTTAAAATTGGATTAAAATAACTCTGTACCCATTAATTTTACTGTTAGAATGCTTTTAAACCAGCTTCCATCCACTCAACTAAAGAATTCTACATTCACTCAATTTTTGTTTCCCGCTAGAAATTACGTGGGATTAAATACGCTGCTTGCCGGACAGAGACATCTTTTCGTTGCACAATGTTAACGTTTGGTCCAACTTCGTCTCTTCAGCGTATGTTATACTGCAACCTTCTAATTCATTATTTAAAAAAAACCTTTGGTCGAGAGTTAGGGACTCAATCAAAATGATTTCCCAGGGCAGCTTTCAAATATCAACTCCTCAACTTATCAGTCGTTGGGTTGGGTATGTTGTTTACTTAGCATATGGAAAACGGAGCATTGGCCACTGGGGTTCACATCGCACGTTTTCTGCCGTGGTTATTCTCGGAAGATGTGATTAAGACAGGGTAAATACATTCATAAATTTTCCCTGCACCCAAATTCACAGATTCTTTGCATTTAATTCATCTTCCAGAACTCTACAACGCCACCGGAAGAACTTCATTATTCTATGGACATCCTCCCTAAATTCAATGACACTGATATTGTCTGGATGATTATGAGTAAAAATGAAATAGCTGCCGACGTTGGTATAATTGGCGGTCAGCTTTGAATATTGGTAACATTCCTTTTGAAATCTTTATAAAAAGGATAAGGCAAAGGAAACCAGCTACTTCGGCTTCTTATCGAAACAGAACATTCATATTCAAAGTAATAATAAACGGGAAATATTTTCAAATGGTTGGCAAGACAAGCCTCAATAATTACTGATTTTATTTACGCAAGTCATTGATTCAATCATCATACCTTTCCGATAACATGTGATGTCTTGTTGCTTAACTTTGTTTGTAATGATGTTATGATGTCTTCATCTTATTTCTCATGAAAATCTTTGAAATCGACCAAACACATAGCCTTTACACTAAATCCCTATGGTTGAAAATAACTCGATGTCATTTATTTGACTATGAAGTGCCGTAAATACTATCTTCAGTCACTCAATTAATGAGTTCAGCCTCCACTCCATTATCCATAATCAGTCGTGTTGAGGCAACATCCTGTCGGCCCCATATATACATTTCTGGGAGAGCAATAAACATTCTGCACAAAGAAAGCCCTTCCAACAACCCTGGATTGTGTAAAGGCTCCACTCTTCTGAAAGTGACCTAAACAGGGCTGCGGTTTCTTTCTCAGCTGGGAGTGAACATGTCGGAGAATATCGTTTTTGAGCTGTTTCCAATCATTCGGGTTGTTTTGGACTTTGTTTTCTAAATAGTGAAGGAGGAAGGGGGTAGATCTGCTAAGTTAGACAATGTTAAGATGCTTAATTTGCAACAGCTTGAAGGCGCTGAGAGGATATGTCCATTCAAAGTGATAGAATACTGCTTTCTCTAACATCATGTTGGCTATCTCTGGTCTCCACCGTCGTATGTGTTTCTGTGATAATTTTCTCATCGTATTCTTAAACGTTAAAAAGTATTTATGAGCTGATGTAATACATATTGCGTTTTATTTAGATATCTGAAAGACCTCCATCACACCACCAAAAGCACCAACAAAAGCGCTTTGAATATAGATAACGTTGATCACGCTGACATCTCTGATAGGATCTCATAAGGTGGAAAACCTTTCCCCTGAGGACTCCTACAAGTTGAACATTGGCGTAATCCTTATCCAGTCCAATTTTTCAAATGAATAAAACTGTCACGGTTCGTTCATGCAATGCTGCTTGAGTTTTTAGGAGAGACAATTAAAAAAATTACTTGGCCCCAATGTTTAATGTTCTCTGCTGGGAACTTCGGTAGACTGTGCAAATGCCGCCCTTTGTTACTTTACCATTGATGCATGAAACTCCAAAGAAAAATCTGGAAATTTTGTATTCTATTTTTTTAATTATATCTCCATAAAAATCATCTAATTAGGACTTTACCATGACTCATAGTATATCAACACTAAATGCGAAATGTAATGTTTTTTCTCTAAGGACGCGACAAAGGCTATACGCAATGCAGATGGTAATGATGAACATTGAAGACGATTATTCGGGTCTATGGCATATTTTCTCATCTCTGCTTAACTAAGAATTCCACTTTGGTACACCAGAGGCAATACTGAGAACCCCTAACCTCTGTCCCCCAAGGGAACCCTCGCCATCAAGAACTTTGGGTGAAAGATCCTGACCGACCACTAGACCGCTCCTTCTTCCCCCTCCAATCTGAAAACAATGTCGCTGCCTCCTCCCCTTGCAATTCTTGTAGAGAGAGGCCTTGCTGGTAAGACGAACGAAGGTGGCGAAGAGGCTTTCTTTTGTATTGGTGTGTTTATAATTCACACGGTTAAGTTGATGAATGTGCGATTACAACCAGAGCTTTCCACCACCGGTGGTCGTGTACGTTCATTCTGTCTTTAATCAGCATAGGGTACCCGTTGAAATTCAGCGAGGAGGGATAAAATATTGAGCATGACTTGGAGGATACTACCAATATCCTCACAATTCCCTGCCCAAAGCGTATTAGTGGACGTGATGCAATTCATGGGACTCTGCAAGACAAATTCATTTGCTAATTAGAACTTGAATGATAAATAAATTAATGGGAATTCACAATTTTATCTATTTTAAGCTACTTGATTCTAATTTACAAAAACTTTGTCAAGTACGACAAAGAAATACTGTCAAATGATTTCCTTGAGGGCCACACTTTGTGGTTACCATGTTGTTATCGTCTCAGACGTCCACGATGTGTCATATAAAATATTAAACTCAAATCAAAACTCTTTAAGTGTGATAGAATGATTATGCATCCAGTTTACACAATTCAAACCCTCCGAGCGATAAAAATCTGCGATTAATGCCTAGATAATAGAACCTCTATCGTATGTTAGACAACAGCTTGTTGATATCAGAAATGTAAGCGTAAAAATGATTTCTACATTTCTACATCGTGATGGTAATAGAATTTCTGTAGCCTAATACGAGGAAGACCCATCAATTTCAGAGAAGGGTTCCTGTGTGGCAATGAAGACATGAAATGGATCTTTTTAAGTTCTGTCTTTCATTCCTGTATCCACCGAAAACAAGGACGAATTTGCGACTTCGTCTTCTGACTGCCCTTTCTCTCCATGCCTCCCCACCCCGACGGGATAGGACCAACGCAATATACCCAACCCACCCTCACCCCACCCCAGAAATAATCCCTTGCAGGTCAAAAATTTTTGCCGAGGGGTGTTCCCTCTCGTCGAGTACGTTCCGTAGGAGGCTTCTTTTCCATCCCGTGAGTTTATTGCTTTCCCACGCCAGGGGGCGAGGTTTGGCGTTGTCTCATCGACATCAACTCGGGATTTAGAAATTTTTCGGCTCTGAGGTGCTAAGTTTTCTAAGGCTTTGAGCCTGAAATCGAGGAATATAAGTTCGAATCCCGGTGAAGGCGGATGGTTTTTCCTCTGTGGAATTTTGCCCAATATTGCAGGTGACTCTATAAGGTATAATACGTTGGCTAGTCCAGGGTGACTCAAAATCAGTTATTTTAGTCAATTCAAGCTAATATTTGAATATACTAATTCTATTGAACCTGTACAGATGCTAATGAAAATACAAAATTAACAATGAACGATAAACCAGTTGATTTGAATAGTCTTCTCATTCTGTTGTCTTGAACTGATTCTTCTCATTCAACTGAGTATGGCATTTTCCGTCCTCATTTCTTGGTACCCTGTATTCCAGCCTGTTACTAAATAGTTTTTGAATGGAGAAGTCATTGCAAAATCTTGAATAATGAGGAGCAAAATCCAGAATAATGGGGTTTGATTTGGTGTCTGATGACCGTCGATATGGGCTCATGATGGAAGCTTCATACATCTCTTTCTCACTTTGTATATCATATCTTTCCTCCCTCGCATCCTCTATGTTACTCTTAGAGGTCATGAATAATCAACTGAAATTTAAAACTTTGCACAGCCTGTATCTCTTTGCCTGTACAGTAATAACCATCACAGTCTCAGGTTAACACCAATTAACTATGGCCATTTAAAAGTTGACGGAACAAACTTTCTGCATGGCAGTGCGTAGGAATATGTGAACTAAATGCGAAAATTTAGGCAACGATTCCTAACATTTGAATCCATTTGTATACTTATGCTTTGAATAGTGTGTGGGAAATATTATTTTCGCTAATTTTTATGAATTTTCAAAGTTTGTGTATTAGATTAGATTAGATTTTATTTGTTCCAGAGACATTACATGGAATGTCTAGAACACATCATAATTCAACAAGTACATATATAAAAAAAACATATTACTCAGAAAGACTCATATAAATAAATCCTCCACTTTGTACAGACATTTCTCGAGGAGAATGTTATGTAGGAGTCTTTTGAAGGCATTCAAAGTTGTCACTTTTTTAATTACACATGGGATTAAGGTTACATTATATAATTTTATCCCCATGACTTTGGGACCCCGGGAGCACAATTTAAAATTCTGTAGCATTATATGCAAATCCTCAGATCTTCTGGTGTAGTGGTTATGAAAGTTATTATTTTTAGCAAATAGAGACATGTTAGATCTAACATATAGCACAACATAATAAACATAAATGGACGGCACAGTTAGCAAACCCAGTTTTTTAAACAATGGCCGACAGTGTGCCCTGAAGGGGGCATTACACATAGTGCATACAATTTTTTTCTGAATCTTAAAGATTTCAAGTAGCTGGGAAGTTGCACCCCATAGAACAATGCCATAAGAGATCCGGGAGTAAAAGTGGGCATTATTACAAAAACATATTACAAATGTCGGCAAAGTTATCAAGTGATCATAGGTCCTGTGATTTTGTTTATGTTTTAAGTTTGGGAGGAATCATTTTCTTATCACTGTGTTCAAAATTCAAGGTTTCTCCAATGGTTTTTCTCATGGAAGGTATCAATGGATTTGTGCTTGAAGCTGAAATCTATGCCAGAAACCAATAATGAGTTTTTACTTGGAATAGATCCCTATGCCAGAGCCCATGAATGGGTTTGTGAAGCCCAACAGAACCATTTTTGCTACATGGGTTTTGAGTCTAACATCTGAAGTATCTTTCATTGCATTTCATTAATAACATTAAAATTAGGCAAATGCCTGACGGTAATGAAAGGAACATTATCATAATACATATAGATATCATAATACACATACTGCAACAATATGATTAAAATTGAATTTGTCTTAAGAATAATAAGCATTTACTTCTAAATAACCTTAAGGATTTAGGTAAGGGCTCAAAAATTTCATCAGGCAGCCGATTCCAGTCTTGTCAACAATTTTCTTTTGACTTCTTAGTTTTATTTTATATGGGTGATCATTTTTACTTATATGATTAGGCCTCTCAATGGCATCTTTTAGTTCACCCCAAACTTGTCCCCAGGGACAATCCTGTAGATTGCACTCATCTTATTAACTCTCCTTCTTGTTTTGAGTGTGTCCCATCCCAGAACTTCAATCATACCCATCACGCTGTTGGTTTTCTTGTGACGACCTAGTACATATCTTGCGGCCTTTCTTTGAACCCTTTAGACTTTTTTCGTAAGCCTTATTTCGTGGGGGTCCCACACTGCAGTGGCATATTCTACAATAGGTCTGACTACGGTTAAGTATGCCATTTCTTTTGTAGCCCTGTTGCTTTCTTTGAGGTTCCTCATGACCCATTGGAGTGACTTAAAGGCTTTGCTGACAATATAGTTGATGTGCAGCCCCCACATTAAGTCTTTGCTTCAGTAAACACCCAAGTATTTACAATTTTCGCTGCCTTCGATCAATTCTCCCATTTTCTCATATTTCCTACCCATACACATCCTATTGTTAGAGAATGGGATATATTTGTTTTTGGATATATTTATTACCATTTCGTTGGTTTTTATCCAGTTTTCCACCTTTTTTAAGTTGTGCTCTAGGACGTCACGGTCACTGTCATCAGTAATTTTTCTGTGCAGAATGCAGTCATCAGCAAATAGACCTATATCTGAGTTAATGCAGTCAGGGAGGTCATTCATGTAGCAGAGAAATAAAAGGGGGTAAGTACACTGCCCTGTTGCACACCAGAGGTGACAAGCGATTCAGCAGGGAGTTTATCACTTACGCGAACCCGCTGAGTTCTACCCCTTAGAAAGGCCTCTATCCATGTTACTACTCTTCTGTCTAAGTTCAGTTTCCCGAGGTTTTCTAACTGTCTATCGTGTGGTGTCTTGTCGAAGGCTTTCGAAAAGTCTAGTACAATTGCATCTACTTCCCTCCCTTCATCTAACCACTCGGATAATTCCCTACACAGCCCAAGAAATTGGGTTTCGCATGAACATGAACTTTCAGCACTTGTTCTTAAATGTATGCAATATCATTATATAATCTATTTGATATCGACATATTTTCTGGGTAGCTTTTGAAAGACAACTGGTGTTTCTGCAAATTTTCAAATTCCTTGGTTAGCTGGAAATTCTTTATATGGACTTGACTGGCAGTGAGAAACTTGTGAAGTTGATGTAATTAATTAGTGAGTTCATAAATAATTTTGATGTCTTAATTCCAGGAAACAGTGGAAGTAAGCCTACTGGATTACTATGAAAGCAAGGAGAAAATTCCCAAAATTGTGTCAATGAATTACTTAGAATCATCAATGGCTGTGTGCTTCATTTTCATCAATGGAGACATTCTTATCTACTCAACGATAGACAAAGACGTAAGGAAGCTGACATTAAATAGCTAATTATAATGAAGCTCATATCTGATGTGAAACATTAATTACAGTTACAATGTACTGGAGTGGTGTCTACTGGTGTGAAAACTGCAACTTGGAGTCCGGATGAAGAGGTTATTGCAATTGTGACTGGGGAATATAATTTTATAATTATGACCTCCACTTTTGATCCTATCAATGAAGTATCCCTTCATCAACAAATTAAAGGAGAAGGTGAGTTAGTATTTTTTTGTAATTGGCTATGACAGTGGTTCCATGTTTTATGTACTGTGTGGCAATTCATTTCCAACGTTATACCCTAATCAGCTACATCCATAGCTCTAAGCAGGGTTGATTGATTTAAATCATGATGTGATCTATATGGTTGATTTGTAAAGAGTCAACAAAAGGAAACCATATGTGTATAGTTTTGATTATGTGTATAATTTTGATTTTTATTTCTTTGTTAATACATTGAATGGGCAGTTATCGTAATGGTGGCTCTCAAATAGCAAAGATGCTGTAGGTGAATAAGTGCAGCATGAACATTTAAAAAATCTTAGTTTTCAGTTTTTGAATAGAAAATACAATCAGCATTAAGAAAATCATCAATTAAAATCGATGGATAATATATTTGACCACAATTTTTTATTCATGATTATAATGTATGGGTCACTAAGAACAAACTATTGAAATCAATAATTAGGAAAATTCTAAGACCCACGTCAATTTTTACTGTTGGTAGTGAGTAGCCAGTCTGTCAGCTCAAAATACATGTGTGGGATGAAGAAAAACAATCATGCTATTTCTGCTAGTTACGAGTGAAAGGCAATGCACTATGTCACATGAATGAAGGCACATTAAAAGGAAGAAGAAAACATTCTCTAATTACATAAACAAAAATTTTGCTTTGAAGTTGCGTATTTTACAGCATGAAGAGCAAATTGGGCCGTATACAATTAGGCAGTCATAATAATGATTTAATGAATTACAGACAAAGTGAGTAATACAAGATATTAATAAATACTGTGTGAACATGAATAACAAGTATTTTTATATTGAAAAGTATATACACGAAAGAAAACTATGCATGAATCATGTTTTGCTATTAACTCTGTACCTAAAGGATGAGGACACCTACATTGGATGGCTATCATTTAAATGCTTGTATAAGAAAACTAATTTAGCAGCTTTATTGTTTCCTAATTTATTTTGCAGTTTTGAGTGAACTAAGTTAAAAGTGGAAAAGACTCTCTCCACTCCAGCTGATGATGCTGGGCAGATGAAAAGCTGTTCAATTATTTTCATGATGGACATTCCTTGGCCTTCATTCAAGGTATTCTCCTGAGACCTCCACCACTGCAATGCAGATACATTATTGAGAACCTCATCTGAAAACATATATTTTTGAAATGGATCACTCTTGGCCAAATATTTAACTATTATTGGAATAAATCCCTTTCCTGCATATGCTTCTTCAGCAAAAGCCATGGCCAAATTCTTTTCCTCCTCAGTCAAGCTATATTTCTTTTGCTTTGGATCTAAAAGATAAGCCAAGTAGTGTGCAGGAGTCATAGCTTGGCAATATCTTTCATTCAGTTTTAGCAATACATTGGGATTTACGTGCTGCCTTGCCAGGTTGTCTTGGAGTTCTTTCCAAACTCAAATGCACATCCCTATAGCACAGCTATTTTGTTGCACTTTCTCTTAAGCTATGGCAATGGGCTTCGTTATTGAAAGTAAGTCTTCTACTTTGCGTTTTATG
This sequence comes from Ceriagrion tenellum, assembly GCA_963169105.1. Lineage (NCBI taxonomy): Eukaryota > Metazoa > Arthropoda > Insecta > Odonata > Coenagrionidae > Ceriagrion > Ceriagrion tenellum. The sequence continues at coordinate 3,322,746 of OY720641.1, read as the reverse complement.
CCTATGTTGGATACCTTTATTTGAACCAGCTTATCTGTTTTAGTCTTTTTCTCTTCACAAATCTTCATCAAAGTTGCCCAATTTTTACGTAACACTCGAGAGTATCCGCAACTGTGTTCCATCGAACCTCTGTGGGAATAACAAGACAAGACGCTGCTTTCCCAGTTTCTAATTTAAATTGTGATGATGCAAAGTTGATTGTTCCTGAAGTACTTAAAAACAAATGTGACATGCTCTGATACATTATTCATATGAAGATCTTGACTTAACAAATTTAGAATATGAGCCAAGCAGCCATATGTAATAAGCTCTTGCGAGTTATCATCTAGCGAAGCTTTTCTCATTCTATTCATGTTTTCTGCATTGTCAGTGACAAAACTTCTAACGTGACAGCGAACTTCTTTCTCGCACTTCTCAATCGTTGTTTAAGCTATATGTTTCAAATACTCCCAAGTATGAGGATGACCTGACGTATCTACTCAGTCAAGTAAAACAGACCTGCCACTTTCTCCCAAGACAGTGAGACAAACAATTGGCTCATTGTGGATGTGCGATCAGCCATTACTTGTTCAAAAAATATTTCCCCTTTACAATACACAGAGAAAGAAGAATCACTAATAAAAAGAAGAATTTTTGACAAAAAGAAGAACTATTTTTCCTTCCCACACTCTCTGTAAATGTGTCACTTTAACACAGTCTTTTAAATTTAACATGAACTCATTGTGACTGAAAATAGCAGCTAATAACAATTAACAAAATTCAGTGTAAATCATATAATTGACAAATGTTGTTTCTACATAAATATTAAAAAAAGATATACTCCATTTCTTGAAAATACCGTCTGTAGTCTATGTAGGTAGTTATTATGTGGCACAGTATGCTGTGGGTATGGAAATGCCCCGTTAAATAATTTATTTTCCATTTTCTCATTTTGTATCCTTATCTCTATTACATTATTGAGTATTTTCAAATGTAAATTTATCAAAGTAGTTTTGTACTAGACTATCATCATGCAGCAGGAAAAAAATTAAGCATATGGGTTTCCTTTTAAAATAGTTATTTCATGCTGCCATTGATTAACAGAAGTTAATGTTTTATGCATTAATGTATTCAACCCCTGGGGCTAGGGCCTAGCAACATTGACAAATAGAAGGGCCTTGCCTAAGAATACCAAAGTTAGGCAATGTTGGGCCCAGACTAAGGTTAGATGCATGATCATTAATACAGTCACTGTGGTGATTTTTTATTTACTAGTATGATGATTTTGTCAGTGAAAGAGATATCTCTGCGGGTATTATTCTGCCACCTGAGGCCTGCATTATTTGTTTACTGTATTGCACTCAAAGGGTGAGTTCATGGTTTACCATGATACATCAAAGTGATACACCCAGGTAGCGTAAAAAACTGTGTTCCCAAACAATGATCAGTAACAATTACCAAATGATAATTTAAAACTTATTATGTAATGCCAATATTACAAGAATCTTAATGTATTCAATAAATGAATAAGGTTCATTGGCAATGAATACACAACAACCCAAATTTGGGTGTGGCAACCTTTTGTGTTTCTAATAGGGGCAGATACAGGCTACTCCCCTGCTGTCTCAAGATATCTCATTAATCATTACAGTTAGAAAAACTGAAACTCACCATGATTGTACATTTCATCCATTCCTGTATTGGTACCAGGCAACTCCTTGTCAGCTACTGGACAGCATTTTCCGATGTGTTTCTTCATCCTCTCCACCAGTCCTTGCATCTCCACTCCGCAATTCCTACATGTTGCCTTTTTTCCCAATCCAACTTTTTTTCTAAAAACTTCCCAACCGGGGTCTCTTTTTCGGCCAACTTGTCCACTCATCTTCAGTACCATATGCACAGAGGATAAGCTCCTTCAAACAGTGGCGTAGCTAGTATGTGTGCCGCCCGGGGCGGTCTTTGAGTTTGGCGCCCCCGGCCCCACGAAGAAATACATTTTGCACAGTGACACCCTCTTTAAGTTTTATATACGTTAACTAGTTTTTGTACAATTATGATATTATTTTCACATGCTCCAATGTATTATGCTTTAAATACACACCCAAAATTCTCCCACTTTAGAGGTAACAGTGTTTAACAAAAAAGCAAAAATAGCATAGAGAGGAAAATAGTAAAAAGTTGTACAAAATGAAGATCATCTTTAATTCCAAAATTAAAACTATAAATGTCTACAGAGAAATTTTTCTTGCCTTTTTGTTTGCAAATTCTTCAATGGCCCTGTCAAAATTTATTTTGTCTGTCAATTGTTGCTCTGTAGACAGTATGGCAAGATTTCTCAAACGCAAGGTGCTCATAGTAGATCTTAGGTAATTCTTGATCAGTTTTAGTTTTGAACAACTCCTCTCACAGGTAGCAACACTGACAGCAATTGTGAGGAAAATCCGCAGCATTATTACTACATTTGGAACCGAATTCCCAAGGTTATACTTTTGAATAAATTGCAGAAGTTCAAGGGGGCCTTCTTTCCTCATCTTTATTCCTTCTTCAATATCGGCAACAGCAATAAAATGCTCAAGTCTTTTTCTCTCATTAAAGAACTCTTCTTTATCAATATCATTGTGATTGTGATCTATTCGACATTTATATTCATCATCCAAAAGATTTAACAGGGTAAGAAAGACATATTTCTCAGCAAGTGCATGCAGCTGTTAAAATCTCGAAGTTAATTCTTGGATCACTATGTCCAGTGAAGAAAACATTTCTGTCCTTAGTTCTATGTCATATGGCAATTCAGCGTCCTGTGATCCTTCTCCAAACATTTGTTTCTTCTTTTTGGGTCGACGTCCATGACTATTCCTAGATCATTGCAAATATCTTTGGCGTAGTTAAGACCATCATTCACTAGCTTGTCCCTGTTTTCAAATAGAAATATTTTCAATGCCCTGAGTTTTATATCACATTTTTTGTATGTTCAATCCTTTGGTTTGGAGATAAGTCTGTGTCTCGTTAATTTCTAGAAAGACGGGTTCCCACAGGCCAAGAAAGCACAAAAAGGAAATGATTGCAATGCTCCAAGTAGAACACCAGCATCTGCCCTTGTAGTTGTATTTTCTGCATCAATAGTTAACACTTTTAGGTCCCTTAAGATTTTTGAGTAATGTTTCTTTACAACACTTACAGCATCTCCCCTTGCACTCCACCGAGTTTCTATTATGAGCTTCATACTTTGACCAGTGACTGAAGTTAGAACATCCCAGCGATGTGTTGATGAAGAAAAAAATACAAACAAACATTCCACGCATCCAAAAAAGGTAACAGAATTCACACCAACAGAAGTTGCATGAGCACCTGCCAAATTCAGCGAGTGATTCTGCTTTTTTTATTAATTTCCCTGATGTGTTTCTGAACACCAGTATGCAGACCAGCCATCACCGCAGCATTATCATATGCTTGCCCTCTACAATTTTGGATATCAATTCTGTCTTTCTCTATTTTTTCTAAAATCATCGTTGAAATATTCTCGGCAGTTTTACCCTTCTTTTCAATGAAATCAAAAAATGATTCCATAACCTTCACTTCATCTCCATCAATCACAACATAGCGTAAAACTTGGCTCGTTTGATCCTTATGTGAAATATCAGCAGTGCTGTCAAATATCATGGAAAAGTACCTGGCTTTTTTTACATTAATGATGATTTTGCTTTTACGTTTTCTCCCAAAATTTCTTTAAACTCGTTCTGAGTAGTAGGAGACAGATTGGATGTAGCAGACTTTTTTCCCAGCAGGATTTTAAGAAGATGTTCACGTAGCACTGGATCATATTTCGCCAACAAATGCGCTAGCTCTAAAAAAATTCCTCTACTTTCTGTTGCTTCAAGTTCAACATCACACTCGTTTTTCTTATGATTGACTCCTTCTCGATGGCCTCGTAAAGCCAAATTCTGTTTAGTTAGGACTCTAATAATATCAAGCAATCTTGTAAGGATTGCCTTCCACTTCTTCACCTGGCTTTTAACAACTTCTTGTTCTTCTTTATCAATTGTTGCTCCACCAGCAATCCTAATTTCAAATTCCTTCCATTGTGTGAAATTTCTTACGTGATCTACACTGGACTCATGGTCGGATATTCTAGGTTTCAGTTTCCACCATATGTTGAATCCATCCTCAGAATTAAATTTTAATTAAACAGTTTGCAACAAAAGCAGTAAAGAGCTTCCTTGGAAGGGGAGTAAACCATCCAAGATCTCAATATTTTTTCGCCATTAGTCAGAGTTTGAAAAAAAACCACTCGCTAGTTAGTTTTCTAGTTTGTTCTTTGGTTGACATCCCTTGACGAATTACTTCAGCAAAATCATTATCTAGATTTTGAACCACAGATGCGCCTTGACGTGCCAGTTTAGCAAAAGAATGCTTCTGTGAATTTAAAATGCATTAGTATTACAACTTACAATAGACCCCACAGTGCAACTCCACTTGGCAAGAAAGCGACAGACATAATAAAGAATGTGAGATTCATTACTTACATATGAGAAGAAGGCCACAAGTTTTATTGTGCACGACTCAGTGATAGGACTTGAGCTGAAGTAGGACACCAAAAAACTACAACGGTACTGCGGATACGCTGATACCGTGTTGATACCTCTGCCTCCGATGGCGGATGACAAAAGAGAGATGTATGCGAATCGGATGATTGAGCGACCGGGAAACAAGAGCGCCGGTGCTTCGGACTTCATCCACCAGGTCGTAGACCAGTCGGTGACTGCTTGACAACAATGGTGGAATAAAGCGACTCACTGCCTGACATTGCAAACGCTGTCACAGAGAGTTCCTCGACCACTTACTAGTAGTACTTTTTTAGGTTTCACTCCACCCTGACAGTCGCCGCCTAGGTCATTCGAGGGGGCGGTCCCCTTAGCAGCATGCACCAAAGTTGCCAAGTGTGTGCATCAAAATTATAACGAGTAATGAAGAGAAACACAGAGATGTCTCCCAAACCATGTCACGTCATTATCATTTCAGTCTCACTCAACACAAAGAGTGGAATGATTGAATAATATATGAACTATACATTGAATGCTTCCTTCATTGCGCGAACATAGTTTATCGTCCAAATGATATCATCATCTTCTCCATCCGAATAGACCGTCTTGATATTTGTATAAAACATCAAGTCTAAATTTGAACAGTCGATCTGAGAGCATCTCCCATCTTAGTTGCTGCAGAAGGCTGGTAAAACTAATGGAACTATATTTGTGACTTTTAACATATCATGCCGAAAACTAGCTTCATAGTTTAATCTGATATCAGCACCACTTTCTTTGACTTGCTTCATCTGAAAATAGGGCGATAGTCTGTTAAAAATATAAGATACTTGTGTTTTAGAGAAAAATTCATACAGCATGTTAAAAAAAGATGAAAAAATTAGATCAAGTGATGACTGATGAAGCTTAATATCACAAGGTTTGTGATACAAGTGACATGCCACAAATTCTACTCTGTTTTGACAAATGAAACATAAAGAAAAAACTCAGTGTAGCAAAAGAATGCTTCTGTGAATTAAAAATTTAATTCTTTATAAGTTCAATGGTACACACATACAAAAATTACAAAAATTTAATAGTATTTTAGCCTTCTGCAGACCCCACAGTGCCGCCCCCTTAAAAGTACGCGCCGGGGGAGGACCGCCCCCCCCCCCCCCCGCCCCTCCCTAGCTACGCCGCTGCCTTCAAGGCTTGTGGCAAGACTAAGCTTGTGTTGTGAATTTGACCCTCAATATATAGGAGCACTCAGCAATGCAACTTCGTTTGGGTTCATCATTTGTGTGGTTCAGGATGAGAATAAGGGTTTTAGTGTTTCATTTTTTCAAGAAGAGGATCAAAGGGAGAAGTGTATCATTGTATTTTTAGTAGTCCCCGTTCATGCTGGTGAAACTAGCAGATACTGTTGCATTATGTATTTTTTGGGTATTGGAGGGGTAAAGACTTCATATCATATTACATAGGGAGTTGGGGCCAGAGGTACCCTTATATTTCACCCTTGATTTCTTCACTGCTGAGATCATATTACTTATACATTGTGTTACTTGTACATCCCTTACTTCTGGTTCAGTGCTCACAGTGAAGGACTATAATTAGAATGGCTAGTGCATCCATTGAAAAACGATTGTTTTCTGATTAAACTTCAATGCATAGACACCATACCAAGTTGAACTTGCTGAATTTTTCTAAATGTCATATGCTTTAGAACCACGTAAACTAGCACATTTGCCATTTCCAGTAGTAATTTAGTATTTTGCAGGCATCAATTGTAATTTGATGCCATCCACATTTTCATAGTGTTTTCCCCTGTTGTATCAAGTTTAGAGTATGATACCTCTTAGCACAAACGATTATTCTCCAATATGCTGCCCAAATAGTTAGTTTTGTCAATAACTTAATTCTTGGTGAAACAATTATTAATATTTTTGCATACATAATAATTAATTAATTAGATTATAATTAATAGTTAGGCATAGATGTGTCTGCCTGTAACTTAAATCAAGAAATAGGCACACTGATGGATGGAATAGTGAAATAAATTCGAAAATTGAGCATAGCATTGATATGTTTACTACTACATCATTGTAAAAATTGCAGGAAAAAAATTGCAAGAGTTCATTAGCCCTTAACTGGTCGCACCCAAAAACTTACACAAATGGTGTGTCGGGTCATTATGACCCAAGATGCATTAAATGCAATTAACTAAATGTTTTCACGATAACTTTATTCTTCTTTTACTTCTTTCCATTAATAAACTTACTTATTATAGATAAATGTATTTTTATTAAAAAATAGCCACCGTTTTATACACAAAAACATCATACACATACGACTGCATTGCAGCAATTTTGTATTAAAACTTTTGTTATGCTGGAAACCTAATATAACACCACCATGAATTTCTTTTATAAATTTTACATGACATTACTGAGCTGTACACCATTTTTCATGAAAAAAATCAACCAGCTCAGGCCAAATGATCTAGCATGACCGTTACAGACTCATATTAAAATATAAAAACTGGTATCTGACTCAAAAGAAAATGTCACCCTTGAACACATTTGATACTGAATAAAAAGTAGTCCTACTATAAACAGTAGATTGATTGACAACAGAGAGATTATGTTTACAAAGTACATGTTCTTAAACCACTTCTTTGTCTTGGCAAATTGTACATAATTATGGCTAACTAATTCAGCCCCCCAAAAGCCTCCGAACTTTTCGAAGCGCGATGAGCCTTTTCTCTCTGGCACAGCAAAAATCTCTGCATCATTCACAACAACAATCTACCCCGACCACTAACACCCGGAACTTTGCAAAGGTTTACTGATGACTACTCCATTCAGACGAGCATTGATAGACGGATAAGCAGAGCAGAAAGTGCAAGCAGAGATATTTTTCAAAGCTATGGCGGCCTCTCCCTAAATTCTTGGAGGAAATAAGATCTTATTAGCCTTTAAGTATGCCTCATCTTTCTCCCAGATGGAGGAATCGGATAGTAGATTTGTTAAAGGCAAATATGTCAGTCGAAAAATTACCCGAATAGATGTTGCGCCTTCGACTTTCACCAGCTGAACCTTAATTTGGTGTTTAAATGTAAAAAATCCTGCGAATTTCCACAGAGAAAAAATCATCCGCCTTGACCGGGATTCGAACCCGGATCCCTCGATTTCCGGCCGAGTGCTTTAGCCAGTTAAGCTACCGAGGCGTCCTCTTTTCCTGTGGATTTTTATGATATCCACAGGGAAAGAGGACGCCTCGGTAGCTTAACTGGCTAAAGCATTCGGCCGGAAATCGAGGGATCCGGGTTCGAATCCCGGTCAAGGCGGATGATTTTTTCTCTGTGGAAATTCGCACATTTGTGCATTGCGGGTGACTCCGTAAAAGTGAAACTCCGTGGCTAGTCCCGGATAGCTTAAAATTTGTAAAAAATCCTATTTCTCACTATCATTAAACGGAAGTCATCAAATTGTCCGCAATAATGAGATCTATGTTTATTCAAATATTGGTCAGTACTCATTTTTCGTCCGCAATTAGGAATATTTGTGTGTTAACAAACGTCTAAATTCTAGATGGTTAAAAACAAACCGTTTAAATCAGATGGAGCGGGCTGCATGGAGCCCAGATCTCAAATCTACAGGAAGTATTTGGGCATTCATCATCAGGAAAATGCGAAAAGTCTTTTAATATCTTAATGTAGGGTACAGATAACTTAAATCTCCGTAGAAGCAATTATAATAATATTATGACATATTTGAAGAAGAATAGATTCTTTACGGACATAGCAATCGTATAATGTTTGATGGTACACATTCCTAATATTATTCCATTGACTACTCTGCGGATTTATGAGGAGTATACAAATGAGAATAGAGAAGATATCTAATTACTGCTTAATCGCTACATGGAAAAGGTGATTTTTATTATTTTATCACTTTCACAGGGGAGATACGTGATGAATTGTTGTCGAAGAACTACTTAATCTCCATCCTATAAGTTGAACTGTTAAACTACATGGCTAATGTATTGCCCATTGCAAACCTTGAAAATAATTGTGGGAAAACTTCAAAAACGGTCATAATTATGATTTCAAGATAATTCCACATTTATTTGACTCTCACTCAGATAAGTAATATACAAATTCCGCAGATGGAACCAAACTCTAGTTCATACTTGAAATATTTGTCATCTTCACTAAATCATTTCAAAGTAATTTAAAAGTGAAAGTAGCCTCAGGTTAGTTCACTAAATCAAGTAATTGACACAATCAGAGATCCGGTCTATTTCCTCGTTCATGAATAGCCTTTCATTGATTGATAAATTGGCGAGTGAGTGGATATAAACGTCAGAAGACAGGAAAGACGTAGAAATCATGTGGGGCCGAGAACCCTAGAATGAGAAGGAAACATTTCATTTGACGATTAAGGAGAGCGCTCTGATTCCTTAACAATGTCCGAATATGTGTAAAACTTACACACACTCATGGTTGAGGTAAATATCCATTCGCTGGACCTTTCGCGAATCCCTGCAAAGTTTGGACAACTATGAAATCACATTGCATAAAATAATTATAAGGACACGAGAAGAGGCCACACCAAGAATTGAACTCCAGACTTTCGTGGTCGCAGACGAACGCTCTCCCCCTAGGCTACCGATTCAATCAAGATAAGTCCGCATCCAGTGGTTCTTACTATACGTCGGAAAAAGGGAATGCCAACGTTTTCTTTAAAATCTGGGACAAATAAGATGTCCTGGACTTTTGAAAGTAATTTTCAGAAAGTAAGTAATATTAAGTTAGGAGGATTTAAGAAATGTAAGTGTTTGAGACTACCTGAAAGCACGAGCGCGGAATTTTATGTAGGGTATCAAGATATCGAAAAAAAAAAAATTTTCTCCTCATGGGAACCATTCTATTCAACCAGATATCCCATATGTTAACTTAAAATTCACAGGATAATACGCCAAAAAGTTAATTGTAATGTATGATATTTTTGGGAAGTAGTTTGAGGCCAATTAAAGCAACGTTCATCAACAGCTATTTCCTACGCACGGAAAAACTTTTTATTGTAAGTGGATTTGATCTGGAGAATATATGCATTTTTTGTTCCAAGTTATAATTCTTTCATTGTAACTTTTCTTAAGTTTCAACAAAGAAAAATGTCTTTTAAAGGGTCCAAAGCTCTAAAATAAATGTGGTATCTCTACATAATTGACTACGACTTCGTAACCTCAACTGGCTGCGGGACGAAGTAAACTCATAACGTTTATAACTCCATGACGGTCTTGCGAACGTGAACCTTATTTGTATTCCTATTTATGTGAAGCGTAAAATTGTAATCCATTCATAGAGAGTTTGAATATTCCCGGTTTCCATTGGCTGTATCAGAGTTGTCAAGTTGTTGAAGGAAAAGCGATTTCAATTAGTTCCCGCGTACGCCGCATTCAGACGCCAATGAGTTTTGCGTTAATTTTTTCCGCCACTGTACAATGTACTCAAAGATAAGATGGAATTGTGTTAGTGTTACTGCTATAGAATAATTGAATTGTTACAAAATATGTGAGGTATGATGTTGAACCAATAGGTACAAAATTCATTTTTTTCCTCACTGATAATTCTATCACATTGCTTCAAAAAGAAAGCAGGACATGGAGCTGCTCCATCAAAACATTTTTTATTCTTTCATTCATTGCATATGTATTCCTAGTTCCCTCTAGTGTTCATAGGTGGTTTCATAGAACTCAGAGCTGTGTGCCATTATTTAGGCGTGCTGAGTATGTAGTAGATGTACAATTTGAGTCCTGTTAATTACAAAATTTATTTAGGCTCACCTGGTGTGTGTGTTAATGTGTAATACATACAGTGAAACTTCAGCGGATATAGTAGCACACTCCACATTGATAACTTCAGCGATTGAAGTGGCATGCTCAACACTGATGCAGTGTTGTGCTAATCTGAAATGGAGGAAGGATTACCCAGTGGAAATAAGGGGATTTGTTCCAAGGTGGATAGAAAATTGTCTTTCGGGACCTTTTTCTTTATGTAAATGATGAGTAGGCTTCTATGTCTTAATGAAATGGTTGTTCACATTCTTAAACAGCGACAGTATTATATTGCATACAAAAACACGAGGTACAAAATAAAATCACAGGTTTGAGAGTTGCTGTGACTTGACACTAGGTTGATTCAATTTTATGAATTTGATACATTTTTACAATGCATAGACACAAATGAAACTTTGATGTAGTAACAAAAATTCTCTTCGTGGTACTGAAAAATAATAATACATTATGTAATGTAAGAATTCCATAAAAAGTGTGATTTTCTCAAATTTTATATCCAATGATTGGCTCACAAGCTTCAGCATACCATTAGGTTGGTTAATGCTGGTAGTAAGTTAGTAATTATTGAAAAAGTAAATGCTTGCTGTCAGAACACATGATAAAAATACTAGCAGTGCACGATGCTTCAGAAATCTGTCTTGGAATTGATTCTTCTTGAAATATTCGTCAGCTAGAACACATGCTTACGTTGTTTTTTTCCAAAATAATACCACGTCAAAGCAAGCAGATCTTCTCGTGTGCCAACCTTCCAGCATACATATCCTCAATCAATCTCTTCCTTGGGATAGGATGGGAGGGAAAGGAATCCATTCTTGGAATATGTGGAAGGGTAAAAAGAATGGGGGTTCCTGTGGATGGACTGTGCTGGTTTGGTATTCCAGGGCTAGGTGGTCTAAACAAGATGCATCTCTGCTGATACTATCTGACATGGATCTCATCATGAATAACGATTACTCTTGTCTTCCTCCTCCATGATTTTCTTAAGTCCTTTTCAAAATGAGGCCTTAGTATGGAAGTATAGTTCACATTTGTATCTAACTGGATAGGTTAGCTAACTCCTGAGTTAATTGTTTCATGAAACAATCAGTGTAGCTCTATATATCAAGATAAAATGCATTGTTCCAATGAAAATAGTGGAACATCATATAAAGAAACAGTATCTTTGTTAACATGGTGGTATGTTTCCAAAGTCATATTAAATGGTAACTTTTATTAAACCACAAAAAAAACACACAAACACGACCCACGTTTCAATACATAAGTATCAGCATCAGATGGAGATACTTATGTATTGAAACCCTGGCCATGTTTTTGTGTTTTTTTTGTGGTTTAGTAAAAGTTACCATTAAACATGACTGTAGAACATCATACCAATACGCTGACATACATTGATTCTGATGGATACTCTGCTTCAGCATAGATGAGGAATTTACTGTGAGAGTTTGGAGGAAGGGTAAATAATAATTAACTATCATACTGGTGGCTGAGGGTCTATACCTGCATGGAGAATCTTTGTGGTGAAGTAAATTCAATGGCTAAGATCGGCAAGTCATTTTTACTAGGGTTTGATCTTAGCGAGAGAAAATTCTGAATATGACCCCCTATGGAAACTACATAAAAGTGAAGCTTCGTGACAATTTGTGAACCTTCTCAATGAGAATCCATGTTGCGGGAAGCTGTGTTTGGGGAAGTTTCACTGTACTCATATGTACTGAATTAGCATGGATCAGAGGCAGTGTTTATTTCCCCTCTGACCTTCCAGAAAAATATGGGTTCATCTTAAAATTGATAGTGAATTCCCCAACTTAATGGGATTGCTTAATCTAAAATATTTATGTTCATCAGTGTAGGTACATACATAGTAAATTTCTAGAGTAATTAGTGTGTGTTTCTTCAAAATTACTTCAACTCACAAAATGTTTGTATTATTAGTTATTGGTTCTTAGTATCTGTTTCAATGTCAGCACATTAAATACAGAGCAACATTATGAAGGTGTCTTATGTTTCCAATGATTAAATAAATCAATTCAGTAGTGATCACATCCATATGGTTGCAATTGACCAAAGTTGCATCTTTCACAGCAAATGCCATTGCAGTAGAAACTGCTAGCTTCATTGAATTTAGAGCTAAGTTATGAACTCAGATTGTCAGCACTTATTATTCAAAACTAATTACTCCCCCTTGTGAAGTTCTGCATAAGGGAGGGTCATCCTACAATAGGGTTTATTTAGATTGGTGTAAATACAGTGTAATCTATTTATAGATTTTTGGGAAGCATAAGTAGTTTTGATTAATGAAATATGAAAAACTAAGGTCTATTATCCCATTTATTGGTCCCTTAACTGCATTCACTGGAGGATAATTGGTTTGATGGTAGGCTTTAATTTTATGTGCATGCTGTTGTAAATGTTTGGTATTCATTGTCAAGTTTATTTCTCATTCTTACAGTTCAGTTCATAAATGTTGGTTGGGGTAAAAAGGAAACCCAGTTCCATGGGTCAGAGGGCAAGGGTGCTGCCAAAGTGGAGCCCAGGACTTGTCGGCCTGCATTTGATTGGGATGATGGTGGTCCCCGAGTCTCCTGGAGGGGTGATGGAGAGCTTCTGGTTGTCTCCTTGGTTAACCCTCACACAAGTATGTCTGCTAAAACAATTCTCAGAGATGGATACTGGAGGTGTAACAAATCATAATGGCAGTTGTAAAGGAGACCTGTTTCATTAGGAAGCCCATAGCTTTCAAGCTGTCTCCATTAGGGAGAGTATAGCAGTCTCCTTGTGTGATCACCTGGGTTTGTGGTGTTGCAGTATTTGGTTGCCAGCTTCTTAATCTTTCTGCTATTTGCATCAATTGATACACAGTGTTGTTCATAATCATATGTGTAATCACAAAACATATGCTGCACAGCATTAAAGAAACTAGGTTTTGTTAAGCGTATAATAAGTAAGTAATAACCTAAGTACTTAGGGGTCACAATTACTCACAACCTATCTTGGGGAAAACATATTAGGGAAATATGCGGTCAAGCATACAGGAAGCTAGGCTTTATCAAGAGAGTACTTGGACAATGTGATGAGAAAGTGAAAGAACGTTGTTATTTTTCAATCGTTAGGCCTCATCTGGAATATGCTGTTAGTGTATGGGATCCATACGAAACGGGGTTGATATCAGAGTTAGATCGCGTACAGCGAAGAGGAGCTAGGTTTGTGAAACGATGCTACGATAAGTTGGCTCGTGTGTCTGGACTGTTAGAAGAATTAGGATGGGAATCGCTATCACAGCGTAGATTAAATTATAGGCTTAACCTCCTAAATAAATTTCAGGAAAATCATTTCACTGACGACGTAAAAAACATACTATTAACCCCCTCGTACTACGGCAGATTAGATCGCGCCAATAAAATTAGCTAGATTGTAGAACCGAAAGATATAAAATGTCATTTTTTCCGCGTACCATTCGGGACCATAACAGCTGTGAATGTCGTCATGAATAGTTCGAGTAGTGACAATAGGCAACATTTAATCTTTCTCATTATATTCTCTACTCTCTTATTTATGCATGATGTAAATATTGATGTTCTTATTTATGCATGATATTTTGAATCTGTAGTAGTAGTCTTTGTATCCCTTGCATGTTGGAACGATTGAAGATAGAATGTTTCTCGGGTATTAGGTTTTTAATTGGCGCTTTGCATGTGTGGTACGCGGGTTTCAATGTAATTTCGGTGTTCTACCATATCAATCATGCATGCTTGGTGTGGAAGCACCCCCTGCCACGCACCCTTAGGGTGGCTTGCAGGGTATGACGTAGATGTAGATGTAGTAAGAAGGTCCTCAAATGAAAAAGTCAAAGAGAGATGCCACTTTGCTCTTGTTAGGCCACACCTCGAATACTCGTGGGAATTATAGTTGACTATAAGATTCATTTTGGTGAGTATATTCAGGCTATAAAATCAAAAACCATGTCTTTATAAGGTCTTCTCTCCACTTCACAGATCTTTGATGGAGGAAACTCGATTCAGAGGTTTTGAATTAATGGTGTAGTAAATGTTAATGGCATTTATCAACATTGTTATTGTTGTGGCTCTACATTCTTTGTTATTTAACACTATCTCTCAGATACTGCACCATTGTGAGGTCTTAGATGGGGTATCCTGAAGACCTTACTGCTACACAGACTCCACTCAAAAACTCCGGCACAACAGCTGTTATTCTCTTTCTTTGTTCTCCTGATACTCACATATTGCTCCTCAGTATGGCTTGTGTCAGCTGCCAAAAACCCTCCTTGTCCCCCTTGATAGTGTCACTACTTTCTTCGCTAAATAGTGAAATGCAGAATTTCAACTTTCCACAATATATCTGCAGACATTATAGTATCTCACCTCTTCATCCAAGGTCTTTCTCCCATCATAGACTTTAAGCAAACTGAAATCTGAATTCTTAACCCTTCAGTGGGCGCGTAAAATTTTGTTACATAATTGGGTTTACTGGTGGCCCAAATTCAATTTTTTTAATTTGCCTATCGCAATTTTTTTGTAAAATATTTTTACAAACAATAAATTTAAACTAATAAATATCGTTTATTTAGGTTTTTTCACTATGGAACATATTTATAGTCATTAGTGGAACAAAACCCAAAGTCGTTGAAAAATCATGAAATATTTTGAGCATTGGGGGTCCTCTGTGACAAAATTTGTATAAAATATCCAACACTTTTAAAATAACATTATAATATAATTATGTATAAGTTCTACAGTAGACCCTCGATCTATCGCTTTTCAAGGGGATGGGCAAAAAAAACGATGTATGCGGGAAAACGAACAATGCAGGAAAAGATTTCCCGGGAGCCAAAACGAGATGAAAATGCGAGAATTTTATGGTAACTTTTCATAGTAGAGGGGAATCTTAAAGGAATTTCTCTTAAAAGCGGGAGAATTTTTAAATTTAATGAAAATACTTGGTGCATCTCTAATTTTTCGTTTGACTACTAACTGTTTAAAATATTTTATTAGTATTACATATCCCAATGGTGTCTCGGATGATAAAAGTAAATAAACAAGGTCCATTATCATGTTATTGGATGATCTTCAAGCCCACGCACCGACCTATCCATGCATAGAAATTTATTCGTTTCAAATATCCTTGAAGGTGAGAAGCGCGCCTAAAATTTGTTGGGGAGGATGTAATCTTTTTTCGCGCTTTCCATTGTGCTCCGCTGATGGAGGAGTGCCGCCCGTTAAAGATGGAGCGAGCCTGAAGCTACCAAGTGTACTCTTGTTAATCTGGAGCAATCGCGTAACCCACGAGGCATAGAGCAAGAGAGGTGTAGCAGGTTATCGCCATCTGGTTCAGAGGGGCAAAAGTTAGCGGGAAATCGGGTTGAAATGAGGAATTCCGATATCGGTGGTTGGAGTTCGGCTTGGCATTACCAAATGAATACGAATTTCAAAAACATTAATCATTTTGATGGGCCACGGTGCCTAAAAAAAACCATTTCTGGCAATGCAAGCCCACGTCAGACATAGGATGAGAAGGAACTTAGCCCATGCTCGCAGGACTTCCACTACGACAAACTAATGGTTGAAACATCTGCGTTACCTTCAGCCGTCTTAAAACACCTATTTTGAACAGTTTCGGCTATAGGCTCAGAAATAAATACTTCAGGAAAATGAGTAGACATAAATACCTACTTTAACTGGCTAAACACGGAAAAAATAGAAAAAGGAAAGAGCACAGAGTACGTAGGGTTTGGCCGCACTTACTAGAGGCCCGCGAAGTGACCATGGTGAGGGTCAGGGAGTGACTGAATTGCCGAGGTTACAAGCCACGCCCGCTGCCCTCTGGTTGGTTCCGCGAGAGTCACATGACGAGAAACCCCACCTCCCTCCCTTCCCTCAGCCACTCCCCCATTTAAGCCCATGTGGCACACGTCATTTGAAATAATGCACTGGTTCCATACAAGAATTGGGTGAGACAGGTAATTGGGGGACCCTGTTTTCCGCCGGGAGGGACAGGGCAGGTGGAAGACCTTTGACCCTCCCGACCCTTTCCGCGGAAAGGGCCCCACCAACTGAGGGGCGCATTAGTGGAACGCCAATTAATTTTGTTAAAGTTTTTAATCGGCATAAATCTACAGAACAAGTAATATATGAAGTTTGTCCGTTATTTTCTGTTACATTTGATACTAAACACCAAGGAAATCCGTTGATATTTACCCACATGGGTTATATCACATCTCGATATGGTGCCGAGAGCAAGCGTTTGACAACTACTGGTAAGAGAGCATTGAGAGGATAATAGGAAGAAAGGTTAGAAGCTCATGGCGAAGGAATGCGGCCGCTAAAGATCGAGGTAGGGACTCATTTGGGTAGGAAAGGAGGAATGCCAATTGTCCTATAGGGAGGAGTTTGGGCCATAAAGATAAGAAGGGACTCGGACGGCAAGGGCTACCCATCCGTCCTGCACGCGTTGTAACTCCCTCCCCCTCCTTTTCCACTGCGGTGCGCCGCAAAAATCCCAAAATCTTACTTCGGAGTAAATTTTTGGTTTCGTCTTTTTCAAACAATGAATGCGGGAATTGCGATGTGGGGACCGTGATTTGGAAACGATAGAAGCGGGAAAACGATCAATGCGAGAACGGTAGATCGAGGTTCTACTGTATATAAATAACATATGAGATAATAATGCCGACAGAAAAAGGTTACACAACTAGTCGCGTGGGCCACATTTGCGGCCCAGTCACGCCGGCTTTCTTTTGCTCACTATTTAATACTAACCCTGCCACAATTCGTTACAAACGACCATGTGAGACTTTTGAGGGCATAATAATGTGCAGCTACTGAAACTTACGTGTATATATTATGCCATATTATGAGAAACGGCACACAAATGAAACACTGTGGGCCAGCCCTGTAGCCGACGTGCCACCTGAAGGGTTAAATTAAATTTTTAAAAAATCCTTAAATCTTTCATTGATGGTCAAGGACTTCATTCATCTATTTCATGTGAGCCAAGTCATTGCGCATGCTCATTCCCAGAGTATCACTATTTTATGTTCGGTAATCTTCCATATCTCCTCTCTAATTAATTCACTCCATATTAATGCTGATCCATATTTTCTATCACCTAAAGGCTTAGTCCATTTGGCCACAACACATCTTTTGTGTATAAACATCAAATCTGGACTGTAATAAACAATAATTGGCATCTCTATTTCGTCTTATTTAAGTTTTGTGGTGATTTTGTTTTTTATTAGTGTGTCTCACTTTGTATTTGTTACTAGTGCCCTTTATTTTAGGTGCTTATAGTGCTGTGCGAATCAGGGATTTTCATTTTGAATCGAACCCAATTGAATCTCGCTAAAGATATTTCGTATCAAATCGAAACGAACTTTTTTTTAAATTTTGGTAGCGAATCAAATCACTCTAAAAAATTTGCTTGTTAATCGAATTTGAATCTAAATAAAATGCAAAAGCTTATGTGCAGTTAAAGTAATAAAGATTTTCATAATATTTCAGGGCCTTATATCAGCTTATACAGTAAAACCTCCATATAACGAACCTCCATGTAGCAAAATTTGACAAAAACCTCCCTATTACGGAGTCATGCACCCGGTCCCGGGCCCTTCCCATCAGGGTTGGGTCAGTAGAATATTCTGTGTATAAAATGCGTAATCTACGTGTATATTCTACTGTAGAATGTGTAATGTAGAATATTGTTAATAGTTACATATTCTACGCGTAGAAAATTAATTTAACATATACTGCTAAAGAAGTCAATATACTAATACATTTTAATAATTAAACCTATATTTAGTGCATTTTCAACTTAAATTGCCTATTTCAAGCCTACCATTGCTAGGCCTGCCAGGAAATCAATAACTATCCAAGACTGAACTGTCTAAATGCCAAATTATCCACGAGTCAAAGCAATATTTTATAGATTGATTGGTGCAGGCCTGAGTCATTTGTAGATTTCATTTCATTTCACTTCATATCATTTTTTAAATTTTCTATGGCCACTACTTACAATTAGTTAAATATGCAGTAGGCAAGATTAAGGATTATATTAACTGGTATTTTAATAGTAGTGAAATTATGTCCATTGCCACTAAGAGAAACATTAAAGGAAGTATATTACTGCACCTATATCAAGGCCAAGAGAAAGTTACCATCAAAAAACAACTGAAGAGCTGTATGTTTACTTGTTGTTCCAGGGCTAACTGCTCTCTTTATTGCTGGTTAGTTCTCTTTCAGACAGAGGAAGGTTTCTCTATGTTTTAAAACTACAATTATGATGTATTTTTGGGAGTTATACAGAATGAGTACAACATAATGCAATTAGAAAACGCTAAGAATTAGAATACAATAAAGCCACATGGAGAAATGATTAGTCTCCAAGTTGTAAGATTAAAACAATAAAACTATAATTTTTGGTCGTATTGAGTCTCATCTTTTACAAGTTGGCATTTAGTATTGTTTTATAGTATTAAATTTGGAGATGTGGTATAGGACAGTGTAGGCCTACTTAGTTTTTAATGCCTATCTTGAGTTATGTGGGATTGATAGATATTCAGCTGGAAACACTAGGGCCATGCATATATAAAGTTCCTTGAGTAGGCGTAAATGTTTTTGTTTCTAATTCTATGAACATATATGATTGACACTCACCCCCTTTTGAGGTCTAGGCCTACCTATCTAAACTTTCATCTAAATTCACAAAATAAAAGCTGTGTTTTTGAGCATATTGTTAAATATCAGCTACTGGTAGTGGAACAATAATGAAAAATACTGTAAGTAGGGATAACATACACTCCCCTAATCAGTTAAAAGAATTTACTGTTTATTAATGTTTTTATTTTCCAATGGCTAATATTTATCAGACTTGACATCTTTAAGTTTAAGTGTATGGTAGACATGTAGCAACATTTTAGATCTTTCAAATGTAAGCGTGTTCCATAATGGGCAGTGTACATATGACCAATTGCTAAACACTCTTTCAAGTTGTGCAGAAGATGCAGGGACATTAAGTAATTTATTTGCAAGATTGCTTAAACCTGGATGCTTGCATTTAACAAGCTCCCAAAAGGTTGATGGACTTTTGAAGCCCTTGTTTTTCAGCACACGAAAAACACTGTCTTCGCTATCACTGATGAATTTTGCTAGGTCTTCCAACCCATCTCCATCAAGTTGGTGGAGCAGGAACTCTTCCACCTATGACAAGTACACGAGTTTTATTACTGTGAATTTCATTCTGCTCAGGTTTGAGATATTAAAAATCGTCCTCTAACAATTTCCTAGAAAAATATACTATTTTATAACCTTACATACCTCATCACGCTGTTCTGTACTCAATCTCTTCCCTCGATATGTCGGGTGCAAAAAGGTTGCAGTTAAGCCATGTATTGTGACAGCATAGTCTCGCCTTTTTTCAACTTTTTCTTCAAGTTCAGGATATCCATCTGGCAATTTCAATTGAAACCACTCCTCTGCTGCATCAGCAATACTGAACTTCGTCTGTTGACACTTGTTTATTAGAATCCATACTGACTCAAATAACTTGATCCCATCATCAACTTCTTTCATGAAGTTTTCATCAAATATTAACTTTAGAGCTGTTTGTTCAATTTTTATCCCTTGGCCTACTACTTTCTTCATTGCTGCTAGGTTATTCTTGAGGCAAAGAAAGGCATCTCTATTGCTACACCAACGCGTTTCACAATCCAGTGATATGCGGTGGCCACCAAATGCAAGAAGACGGATTTCTTGATCAGCTGAAGTAAAAGCTTTCAACACAGTATGTACCCTTGATGCCACCTCAGCTGAGACAAGTTCTTTGGCCAGAAGATTAGCTGTGTGGGAATTACCTGTAACATGCCATAGGTCAATTATTTTTCCCATTTTTATCATGTTAGCAGCATTGTCTGAGCATACAGCATGAAGCTTTGAATTGTACATATCTCTTGCATCAACCATTGCTTGTGAAACTATGTCTTCAAGGGCATCTCCAGTTTCCCTCTCGCCAGAAAGATCCCATGCATTAAGGAAACCCACCTCACCTGCTGCATTGTGTATCATTGCAGCTACATTTTTGGTGTTAGCTGCCTCATTCTACCACCCATCAATCAGGAGTAGAGAATGTGAACAAAAATTTAGTGATGTGCTGCACCCTTCATACCCTTTGTCGAGAATAGTCGTTGCAAGATTTTTTTGCACTGGAGGCCCGTATGAAGGTCATAAGGTCTTAACAAAGTTTTTAAAGTGATTTGAGTCCACAATGCTGAAAGGTATGTTGCAACCAAAAATAAATTTTCCTAGTGCACGGTTGGCAACTTCATTCTCCGCCTGCGTCATTTGATCAAAAAAGGTAATTTTTCCCGTATTAATATGCAATGTTAAAGCCATTTCTTTGGGCTTCTCGTATTCAAAATCCCTGTAGACAGTTGAATGTCCTAAGTCATGCTGAACATTATTATCACTACTACCAGTGTCATCATTGCTGATAGTTAATTTCTCATTACTGGTACTAGCAAAATTCAAAGATGACGAATTAATTGATGATGCTGATGAATCTGGCCTTTCAGACAAAGTAACATTTTCAGTTTCACTAGCAGTAGGAAGGGTGAGGTTATCTACAACTTCTTTTTCATTGATATCAGTAACTGTATATCTTCTTTTGGGGGTAGAGGTGACTCTAGATTGGCTCAAGGGCAATGGAGATGTAGCAGTTGATGATGGAAACCAGCTTGTATTTCTAGTAAAGAAGCAAACAAAAATATTAAAATAAATTTGTATGAATTCATAGGGACAAGCCCAAGGCCTGTCCATGGTTTTTAAGTATTCAATAGTATTACAAAAATTTAGGCTAATATAATGTGGAAAAGACCCTAGGCCTAATTGATTTATCTTGAGGTTATTTGAACACTATTTACGAAATACTTTCATTATTTTTACTTGTGTGTTTCCAGTCGTTTAGCTGCAGTATTCTTCAATGTCTTCTGACAAACGGTACAAAAAGTTGCACACTTATTATTTTCTTTTATCAATTTGAACCCTCTATCACTCCACAGACCATGCTGTGGCCTACGTACGGTACGTAGGGCACACGTACGACACAATACACAGATACTACCTGTTTTTTTGTACCGTTATTACCCCGAAATAGCCGCTAATTTAATCACTCATGTGCCTAAATAATTATTTTCATCCTAAGGATCTTAAATTATTACAAATTTCTTCCGAATAAAATTAAAAATGAATTATTGATTCAAAGACTATCCGGCATAGTCTTTTTTTTTGGTATCAAATTCTTTTTAATGCATCTATGATAGCCTAAGGTATTTATAAAACTCGGCTAGCCGAGGCGATTGTTTCAGGTACCGGGACCCCAACCCGGGTTGGGGTCCCGGCCTGCTAGTCTACTCCGCTCTTTTTTACTTTCGCATATCATTTTCACTCAAAAATTTGAAAATGACGTAGCCATCCAAATTAGTGGTAAATGTAAAACTTCTTTGAGGAAAACTACAAATTTATTTTCCTGACCCATTATTTTCACAGCTTCCCATGTTTCAAGACACGGCTCCTTTCTCATCATCAGGGCTGATAAGAATCCCGAGAAAAATTTTTGTGTAACTTTTTAACCCGGTAGGAAACCTGAGAAACAATCATTCTTGCTGTGTAATGTAAAACTCAAAGTTGCACCTGGCTCCAGATGAAAGATATTTAATATTGCAGCATGAGGGATATTACTGCCCTTTCTTGCAGAAAAAAAACCTCAGCCATGGTTTCGCCTACGACTGTTCACGATTCGCACAGAGCTCAAATGTTTCACTCTAAGAGAGTATCGGATCACCTTACTCTGTCAGGTTTCGTTTACTGCTGCGCAGGTGGATGGTTGTAATGGGGAGAGACAGAGGAGTGGTTTTAAGACTTCATTGGGACACAACATTCTACAATGGGGCACAATTTAATTGTCATCTCCTACCTCGGCAGAAGAAATTCACATAAATTAGTGGCAACCTTTTCCTCCCCTACATTCCTTGACCGTTCACTACTGTCTCAGTACAACTTTGGGTTGTCATTCAGTTCTCTCTAATACGCTGTGGAAATTGTTTATTTAACAGGTTGGCGCTAGAGGGCAGCACATATGTTATCATCGTAGTGTGAAGGCAGATGTGATTTGTACGATCGTACGTGTGAACAGTTTTATTCAACCAATACTGATGGATGTGAACAGTTTTATACAGCAGTTATATATAGCATGAAACAAAAGAAGTACAAAGAGCGCAAGGTCCGCCAACCTCAGAATACAAAAAAAATTAAATCAAATGCACTCGACAATGCTTTTAAAGTACAAGTTACAAACTTTTTCACATTCTCACACTTCCCCTAACTTTTACTTTAAAAGAAACAAAAACATATACATGACTTAAGCATACAGCAAAAGGTTTTCAGGACTCTCACTTCAAATTTAAACCTTCAACAAACTTTATCAATTTTGGTCCTGAAACTGCCTTTGTAAAAACATCTGCTAAATTTTCCTGAGTAGAAACATAAGAAAATTCTATATCACCATCATTCACTTTTTCTCTCATGAAATGATAAGCTATGTCAACATGCTTTGTTCTATCAGAAACTATTTGGTTCTTAACAATTTCCAATGCACCTTGGTTATCTGAATATATTTTCACAGGCACTTCAATAAAATCATCTTGACCAATCTCCCTCAAAAAACTCGATAACCATAAAATTTCTTTTGTTACCTCATACATTGACAGATACTCTGTCATGACTGTAGAAGTAGCCACAGTTCTTTGCTTTTTGCTCTTCCATATGATGGGACCACCAGCAAGCATAATTACAAAACCACTGATAGATTTTCTATCATTTACATCATTTGCATAATCTGCATCACAAAAAGCATAAACTTTCTTGCCAGTCTTCTCATACTTCAATCCCTGACATACTGTACTATTTAAATATTTGAACACATATTTTACCATTTTCCAATCTGACATACTTGGTTTGCCACATTTCTGGCTCAATTTACATACAGAATATGTTATTTCTGGCCTAGTACCATTTGATAAATACAAAAAAGAACCAATACTTTTTCTGTACAGGGTTTCATCAAATAGTTCAGAATTTTCATCTGACAACACACCTGGAGGTAACGGAGTATTAACTCTTTTTGCATTGATCATGTTTAACTCCATCAATATTTTCTTTGCATAAACCTCCTGACTAATACAGATAAAAGAGTTTTCTCTTGTAACCTTCATTGACAAAATGCATCTGACTTCACCCATATCCTTAATATCAATTAAATCTATAAGTAAACCTCTCACTACATCTACGGTTCCCCTTTCTCCAACGAGTAATACATCATCAACATAGGCTCCTACAATTACATTTTCCTTTACATACACACATAGTTCACTTATACATCTCCTGAAACCTACACTTAGCGATTTGCTATTTAAGTGAAAATTCCAATCTCTTCCTGATTGATGTAATCCATACATACTTTTATTTAACTTCCAAACATAATCCTCTCCATTTTTCTCTCTAGGTTCATACCATTCTGGTTGTTCAACATAAACAATAGTACTAATATCACTCTTTAGATATGCTGACTTAACATCACAATGTATAGCACTCCAATCCCTTTCTACAGCTAATGCTAATAGAATTCTAACAGTCTTTTTTTCTTAATACTGGACTGTAAGTATCAAAATAATCCATATCAGGTATCTGGCTATATCCCTTCGCAACAATTCTTGCTCTAAATCTATCTACTTCACCTGACTCATTTTGTTTTACTTTAAAGACCCATTTTGTACCTACCACATTTGTATTTTTACGCCTTCGCACAATTTCAAACACATTATTTTCCATCATATTTTGCATTTCTTCCATCATTGCCCTTTTCCACTTCCCAGCAAATTTACACTTCATAGCCTCACTTACTGTCCTAGGGTCACTGGTTTCACCATAATTTGCAATCATACAGCAAGGACAAGTACATATAACTCTAGGTTTGGGTTGTCTTTCTGAACGTCTCAAGGGTTGTTTGTTTTCATTTTCTCCTCCAATTGCATCTTCATCCCTTAATCCTTCCCCTGAACCATTATTTTCCTCGACTAGATCATTATCACAAAAAGACATATACACTAATGCATCACTTTCTATGCTTTCATTTCCTTTAACACTTTCAGGACCGCCCCATATACGCATATCTTTCCTCAGGGGCCAACACAAAATTTTTTAATATGGTATACAAATACACTTCTACTGTACGTTAGTTGCCATTTGTAGACATTTGACGCAAATCTGTAATGATTGGACAAAAAAAAAAGTTGGACGCATACGCTGCGTCGTCGGGTAGCAGCGCCTTCTTTCTTCATCCGTGACGTCATCACTCGCGCCTCAATAATGGGTTCGGATGTTCTTTACTCGAAAATTACCAGGTTTTAAAGTTTATTTAAACTTTTAATCCAAAAGGATTAATGTACCTACTTATAAATGTATAGACGAGCACGATAGGCACACAAAAAAGCGAGAGATGCACACTTACATCGCGTATATTTCGATGTTTTCAAGTCTTCAGCGGCGACTATGGTAGGTATGCCTTTGTCGTCTGCGCTAGAGAAAACAGAGCGGGGGGATGGAGAGACGACACAGTCTGTCCCTTTTACGACAGGGCAGGTCGAAGGATTAGCCCAAAGGAGGGACAATCGGGTGTGGGGGGGGGGAGTTTTGTCTCGGCGGAAGGAAGAGTAAAGGAAATAGAGGGAAATTCCCGACCGGCGGGAGACCGGCGGGGGAGGGCAAATTTTGAAGGCTAGTGAACTTTTTTCAAACCTTGGGCCACGTGTGCGCCCAGAGCGAATATCTTTGCTAACTCCTTTTTTCCTGACCTGTAAAGAGATGGCGTCGGGTAGGTGGGGAGGGGAGGGGGGGAGAGTGCAAAATGGAGAGTAAGAAGCGGTCGTCAAGTTTGGTTTCGTGTTCTCGTGCGTGAGTGGGGACTGGGAGGGGGAAGAAGAAGAGTCATTGCATGTACACCAGAGACTATAGGTAATCCTAATGTTGAGAGATGTTGCGCATTTACCGATTTGAAATGCGGAACAAAGGTTGCATTGAAGGACGTAGACAATATTTGGAAATATTTTTGGTGTAAAACATGTATATAAATACATACTTTCATAAAATAGATTGCTGTGTAAGAGTATATAAGAATATTCATAGGTATTTCATTTATTAAAATTTAAAAACTATAATATACCATATAAATAAACAAACTTGTCATGGAATAGTAAACAATTTATTTTTTCGAAGTATAAAAATATAAAAAAGACTAGTAAATACTTTATAATACATAAAAGTTGTGAAATGAAAATTTTATGCAATAATAAGAAATAAATAAAAAATCCTCCAATATTTATGATGTAGGCGGAAGCAATCTTCCAGGCAGAGGCCGGGTTGTTTCGGGCAGTCTGGGCAAAAATAATTTGTGTCCTTCCTCAACCCTTTTTGGTTACAGAATACACATTTTTTCTGAGCGCTCGTTTTGAGTCAGGATTTCTTGGTACCATGGATGGGAGGTGGATTTTTGATTTTCGAGGTGGTGGTGGTGGAAGTGAAGTTTGGAGACGGGAAGCTAAGAGGGATTTTATAATTTCTAAACGAAAGTCGTAGTAGCTGGTTTTATGACCACGGTTATACAAATTATACGAGTTTAAAAGAATCAAATGAAACATATGAATGCCTACCTTTTTGTACCACCGGAGAGTTTTTCTTTCGATTGGGTAATAGGCCAACATTTGGTCTTGTTGATCTATTCCCCCCATCGACTTATTGCACTCGACGACGATTTTCGGTTTCGTTGTTTTTTCACCCCTGCGGTTTTCGACTTCTACCATGGAAGCACCGTGTTCAGAAGATATAACCAAAACTTCCCTTTGATCCTTCCATTTCATAACACAAATACCTTCTTCAGAATACCTATGCACTTCTTCCCCCTTCATCAACTTCTTAGTTATAACCTCCGCCGGGTTATTCCTCCGGGTTGAACGAAGGGTTCCAGTGCAATAGGTATTCTGGGAAAGAAGGTATTTGGCCAGGTCCGCCGAGTTGTAAAAGTTGCCCATGTGGACTGAATGCCCTACTCCCAGTTTTTCCGTCATCAACTTCTTGACGACACTGGTGACATGACCAGGCTCACCAATATCCTTATCTCCGCTCCCTGCATACACCATGAATTTTAGGACCAAACCATTGGGCTCAGTCAACATATACAGCTTTATGCCATATTTGTGACGTTTGCCTTGGATGTACTGCCTAAAAATCAATCGACCCCGCCATAAAATCATCGACTCATTGATTGATAATTCTCTAATCGGAGAATAAATCTTTTCCATTGTTTCATTGAAGAAATCAATGATAGGATTTACTCTCCGGAGTCTATCACTCGACTCGTCTTCATTTACTTTGGAGAAATGCAGGGCTCTCAAAATACGTATAAAGCGGTTACGGGACATGCAATGACTGAAGAGTTGAAGAGGACATCTTTCCTCCAGTAGTCCTTCAGTCTATTCAGTCGGATGGTACCCATATGGAACAGAAGGCCGAGAAAAATTTTGATTTCCTCCTCTGTCACAGGATTCCACGGAAAAACTCTTTTTCCCTTACGGGATTCGAAAACAACGCTACCGTACTCATTCGTCGAGGACACAACAAGGTCGAAAAACTCCACGGTGGCAATCATAAAGGAAAAGCTTATGGGATTTGCAGTTTCGGGTGCATGCTGAAGGCCCGGGAATCCTCGGAAAGTAATTTGTGGTCGGGGTGGGAATGGGGGTTGCTCCGACCAGATGGGTGGAAATGAGTGTGCAGGATGTGGGAGGGGTTGAGAAAGGCCGAGGTGAGAAGTAAAGGGTTGGGAAGGACCTGGTGAATTTTCCCGACAAACCGCGCCAGCCTCTGCCTGATCTTCTCCTTCGTCGCTTCCTTCTTCTCCGGACTCGCCATCGCTGGAATCGGAGTAGGCCAGTTCCTCGTACTCCTCATCCGACGACCACTCTTCCATCACCTTTGATATGTCCTCCGGCAAAAGTGTTTCTTTGGCTGCTTTCCGCGGCCTCTTTATGCCAGAAGGGCCAGCTCCAGGGTCAGACATATCTCTGAAAAATGTTCGAGAAATTACTATGTGTACACAAAGCAGTGGTAAACGTACAAAATTTCATGAAATTCACGACGGCAAAATTATTTGTCTGAAATTTACTGTAATTCCACATCAAAAATAGTTGTATACAAAATGCATACAGTGCAGCAGCAGAAAATGACCGAAAGGTTATGCGAGCAACACGCATTTAGTGTAGCCGGTAATAGACGAGAGAAAAAAAGACGCACAAACGACCCCGAAAGCTACAACAACGCGTATCGTCTGTTATTGTACATTTTGAGTAATTTAGAAAAAAAAATATTTAGGCACTTTCGGACGAGCAAAGGACACTCCAAAATTGTTATAGTCACTAAAATACTCTCCCACCGAAGTACAATTTTTTTCGTAAAAATCTCTCTAAAGGATTATAAATATCTATAAATTTCCACAAATTCTATGGATCAAAACGGAACTAATCCTTTGAAATAAATCCCCCGCTTTTTGCTACATTTTTGTTACCGTGCAGATAGTCAGCATCACTCATCTAAATACGTCAAATTTAGCATCTAATAATCATCGAGTTGTTTAAATATATATAAAAGTACACTTACATTAGGCGTGATGTATATTCTTCGGAATGAAGGTCCTTCGGTTCGGAAGGTTCTTCGGAATGAAGAATGTAAGTTGAGAGCAGACTGCAACATGAGGAAAATATGTTAGCGTGGAGGAGAAAATAGCGAAAGAATATTGTAATGCATACTACAAAATATTAAAATTATTTAAGACATTACCTTGATTATCCAAATTTTTTCGCCCAAAAAGCTTTCTTCGAAATAATAAAAGCTGAGGAACCTAAAAAAAAGAACATTTATAGCTGAATAAGGTATTTGATTAATGTAAAAGAAATCAATCTGACTAACAGAATACAGAAAATTTAACACTTACCGTAAAGTTGAGTAGCGCGAGAAAAAAAAACTAGGAAAAAAAACGAGAGGCCAATGCATTTTCTACGAAGGATGAGCTTTCACTGAGGCCCACTGCAATTTACAGCACTTTCCCGGCTCACCACATGCTCTGGGATACCGTTAGAAACTGAGAGCGCTCGGACGCACACGCTGCGTCGCCGGGCCCTGGCGAGCGCACGCCAGGACGCAGCGTATGCGTCCTCGGTCCTGAACGTGTTAAGCTTAAATCCTTAAAGGGAAAAAAACGTCTCATCAAAAACAATGGCTCTACTTATTTCTATTTTCCTTTCCTTTACATTCCACAATCTGTAAGCATTTGCATTTGGTTTGAATCCCTAAATAAACACACAAAATTGCTCTAGGGTCTAACTTTTTATTTCCATGCAAAACAGTCATAAGGGCTTTACACCCAAAAATTTTAAAATGTTCCATCTCATCCTGTCTAAGTTTCTTTCTGTACCAAAGTTCAACAGGAATCCTTCCACCTGTTGCCATTGAAGGGCAAACATTTCTGATCAAACAAGCGTATCTGAGGGCCTCAGCCCAAAAAACCTTTGCCAATCCACTGTCCTCTAGCATGCACCTAACTAGATTAAACAAGGTACCATTTATTCTTTCCGCCTTCCCATTTTGCTGCGGTGAATAGGGAGCTGACAATTTTCTTTGTATGCCATTTTCTTCCAACAAAGCAGTCATTTTTCTACTCACATATTCACCTGCATTATCTGACATTAATGCCTTAATTCTTTTAGAATGAAAAACCTCTACAAATGCCTGGTACATTTTAAATTTATCATACACCTCAGCCTTTGATTTCAAAATGTACACAGTACAATAATTGCTATAATCATCTAAGAAAGTAACATAAAATTTACCACCTCCTAAAGACATAGGACTTATTTTACCTCCAACATCTGAGTGTATTAAGTCCAAAACTTGACTGGATTCCCTTTAAGTTTTTCTGAAAAACTTCTTTCTTTTACCTTTGCCTATTACACATGTATCACAAACCTTGACATTTTCTTTGCCAAAGTTTATCTCTTCATCTTTAAGACATGAAATTTTTTCCAACACTGGGTAACTTGTGTGACCCAACCTACGATGCCATAATTCTGCAACTGCTCTATTTGCATAACCTTTTACCTCATCTTGACTGTTCTTATCACATTCTTTAAGATCACCATGTATGTCATTTAGCACTGTTACTACAAAAAGATTTCCTGATCTTACTCCTCGCAACAATATTTCACCAGTAAATTTATTTGTGACAATGGCACTTTCTTTATCATAAATCACCTGGTAGTCTTTGTCTACCAATTTACTAACTGAAATAAGATTCACACCAAAACTCGGAGCATATAAAGTATTTGTTAAACTTAACATTATATTTCCACACTTATGACTTACGTCTAATGTGACCATTCCAGTTCCACATACCTCTTTATCCTTTATATCAGCAAGGCTAACTTTACCTTTTATTTTACACATTTTTTCAAAATACTTTCTTGGGGTGTCATGTGGTCAGTTGCCCCCCCGTCCAGGATCCACTCATTCGCGGTACAAATTGCTCCTTCTCTATCCTTCGAACACAACACTATATGCTCTCTCGAATGCGACACTGCTGTGCTAGTACCTGCAGTAGGATTAGATTTATCACTTTCACCTCTGGCTGCAAATTTCTCTTCTTTTCTCCAATTTTCTTCTTTCTTGCCTTTGTCTCTCTTCCTTTTCCAGCAATCCTTTGCCTTGTGGCCATACACACCACAGTAAAAGCAATTTCTACCTTTCCAATTAATCTCACTCTGATTGCCTGCAGATTCCTTCCTCTGGAACGGCTGCTTACCTTTCACCGCTAATGCCTTTGAATTATCAGTTATCTCCATTCCTAATCTTGTCTCCTCAGCTCGCAGCACAGAACGTAAGAGATTCACTGATAGTTTGGGGTCTCGGGTAAGCGATTTTGACACATCACCATATTCTCGAGGTAGGCCCGTCAAAATAATCAGCGACACTATCTTATTCGAGAATTCTACTAAGTTAGTTTCACTAACCTCTCTATGGGCTGCCACGACTCGATTTATGTACTGAACACATGTTTCATCAGCACTCTTCTCCATTCTCATGAGATTTTTCATTATCATCAGCTGTTGCGTTGCACAAAAGGTGTTCTTAAGAGCCATCCACGCCTCCTTTGCACTCTTAAGATGACCGATGGTCTCAATGTGATTCTCGTCGACAGTTGACTTTATGAGGGCTAGAGCTTTCTTATTCTTCTTTCTTTCCTCAGGTGTAAGATCCTCCAAATCTTCTTCGTCCCATCCGTCGGACACTGCTTCCCACAAATCTCTACAGTCTAAAATTGACTCGGTCTGAACTGACCATGCGTAGTCATTTTTATCCTTTAACTTTGGGATGTTGTAGATTTCTCTTTCGCCACCATCCGCCATGATGTGCAAAGTCCTCTTTACTTTTAACTCTTGACTTTATTCTTAACGCACACCTTTATACTCTAAACGTCCCTGGGCCCATAACCTGTGAACAGTTTTATTCAACCAATACTGATGGATGTGAACAGTTTTATACAGCAGTTATACATAGCATGAAACAAAAGAAGTACAAAGAGCGCAAGGCCCGCCAACCTCAGAATACAAAAAAAAATTAAATCAAATGCACTCGACAATGCTTTTAAAGTACAAGTTACAAACTTTTTCACATTCTCACAGTACGGATAATAGTAACGGATAGTAATGTGAACGGGGCAATACTCCTGGGAACGCACGATTGGTTGGTGCGATGATCCGTACGTTGGTAGTTGGATTGGGGCATTAGGGGTCATTCAAGTACTACGCAAGACGTGAATGGGGAGGAGGTTAGGCTCTCTTACGTTTTCTTATGTAGGGTGTTGTAGGAGTCCTACATAATTTTAAAAACGATTTTATTTACTCATGAGATTATGCTTGAATCACTAATAATCGTCGTTACATAGCTGTAGTACTGAAAACAGTCTGTATTTTCTCCTGGGGAAAGGTCCATGAAGAACTAAGAAGGATGTATTTAGTTAATGTACTGAAAAGCAATACAAACAGCATTGTTACTGGGTGAGGGTTCAATTATTGCTTAATACTAGCGAGAGCCTAATCTACTTTGAAATGGAATATGAATGGATTATCTGATTAGATTTCACTATCAATTACTGCGAGTAATCATAATTGGTATACTGCATTAGAGTTATGATTATAGTGTCCGTCGAAACTGGATTGCGAGATTAATGTGAGTCGCGTCCTAAAGCAACACGAACTCTTGGCTGCTCCTGCTACAACGCAACCCACACACAAACTTCGTACTACGAACCTCCGTACAAGGAAGTCGTCATTTTTCCGGTCCTGGCGAATTCGTTATATGGTGGTTTTACTGCATATCTATAGTGGCACAAAGAATAGCAGAGAATAAATTGGTGGTCGTTTAAATTTTCGTTTCGCGTGAGGAAAACATCGTCTAAACGGACGGTGCACCATTTTTGGAATGAGCTCCATGTTTGAATGCATGTATCGATTCGAAGACGAATCTATCAGATTTGAATATTTTGAAGCATCCCGATTTGTAGGCAAATTGAATCGATTCGAGTCGCTTCGAATCGATTTCGAAGCATTCGCACAGCTCTAGGTGCTTACTGTAGTATTCAGGTGCTCACTAAATCGTCTATTTATCACAAAGTTACATTCATTTAGTGTTCAATCATGAGATATGCTCTCTGTTGAGAATTATTCCTCAGTTATCAATGAATGCATAAGTAAATGTATTCACTTCTGCCCGGTTTCTTTCCAGAATGTCGGCAGTTAAAGATTTTCAGTCGTGAAGGAATTCTGCAATGCACTAGTGAGGACGTCGATGGCTTGGAACCTCCCGTGAGCTGGAAGCCATTGGGATCTTTAATTGCATCTGTTCAGAGACTTCCTAACAAATACATGGTTGTCTTCTTCGAAAAGAATGGCTTACGTCATGGGGAGTTCAACCTTCCGTTTGGCCCAAATGAAGTTCTGGTGAGAAACTTTACTCTCTTTTTTATGGTTTTTTGTTGTAATTTCCTTGATTGTAATTGATGGTATTCCTTTTGAATATATGAGGCTTGGGATTATACAGATCAACACATCAGTGGACTCTTATTATTTGATACAAGTATGTATTGTGACACATGTAGAATATCACATTTTCAGAATTATTTAAGCCAGCTCTTCACGAATTTCACATATGTATGGTAGTAGTCGACGTATATTATATAAATTTTATATATTTATTTTCAGTCATCTATGCACGTTGTGTCATGACATGTTAATTTGTTTGCAGTGATTTGACAGAACATTCATAGACATCAACATCAATATGTATATAGTGTCTAATTATTCTATACTCTTTGCAGCAAGACACTACGTGAAGAAACTACCATGTCTTTCCTTGGAAAGAGAAACATAATTATCTTACTATCGTATAGACGTCATATTTAGATGTGTGTGTTTTACAGTAAATAATGAACATGTCTTTATAAAGCTTATTGAATAGTTAAAATAAACAACATTCAACATTCCACTATCAAGAGAAGACTTCAAGGAGGAAATTAGCCCAATTAAACAAATTGCTTCAGCTAACGGGTATTCACCAAATTTAATAGACAAATTAGTTTTTAAAAAACAGAGAAGATTGGCTATCAACCAAATGTTTTCCGCAAACGAGAGTAAAAAGATGCAGTGGTGCACAGTGACATACCTGGGTGCAGTATCTCAGAAAATTGCTCACCTTCTACCTAGGGATGAATTCCGCCTGGCTTATAGACCTAATGCCACTCTCCGAAAGCTGCTAGTAAAATGTAAGGACCCGATAGAGCAATTAGACCGATGTGGAGTATATTCATTGAAATGCAGCGATTGCAATGGTGTCTATGTGGGGCAGACAGGAAGAAGCTTCTGTGTGAGGAGAAAAGAACATTTAAGTGCTTACAAAAACATCAAAGAGGATAAAAGTAATTTTGCTAAGCACTTAATATGTAGCAGCAGCCACTGGAGTGATTTTCCAATGAATATACTAAAATTATGCAACGACTGCAATCGAATTAGATTCAAGAGAGCAGTTGGAAATTTTAAAAATTTTGAATAACCAATACAACACCCTCATTAACGAATACCTTTACTCTTCCTTTTCCCCTATTCTGGCTTCCGTTTCAAACTTCTTCTCCTTTTCCGTTATGTAACTAGGGAAACAGTAGGATAAACAGATCTCCATTAATGCCTGATGATGGTGAGTATTCACTGAAACCCGGGTCGCTTAATTTAAATAAAAAAGTGGCATTAGTAACAGTTATTCATCGACAAAACAGTTAAAATTAATGCAGAAATGAGTGGATGTAAAACAAAACAGCAAATTTGGCATTCTCATTACCCATTACATATTTTTGTTTCATTTTTCATAATGCTCAGGGTAAAGTAGAAGCTTGTGCCTTCACACCTTGCTCCATTAACCACTTGGGTGGAGATGACGAGATATCTCCCTAACCCCTACTATTTTGCCGTATTTCGTTACTTCTGTAAAAACATTTTTTATGATTTAGAATCAAAGGCAATCATTGTGATTCCTTTCTCCCTAAAGAGCAGTATGCATTTACTCCTCATTTATTTATTATAATGTGGTTTACTTAGGTATTTTGTTATACCATGTCATTTCACAGTTAGAATTTGCAGTTTGCTAATATATTCTAAATCGAAAGCAGACATACTTTAGAGTTCAATGTCATTACTGCAGTAAATTGATGTAGTGCTCGTAATTGCATCTTTATTCACTTATTTGAATCACCACTTTTACCTTTTTGGAAAAATTTCAGGTTTGCAAGCCATATCTACGGACCTGCCCATAGTTGGCAATTTCAAGGGAATGGCCTAATGTGTGGAGTCTAGCCTGAAAGTACCCCTACTCTACCTACGTCATTTTCTCCTCCAATCATGTGAATTAGACGCCCATCTACTTCCGTTTGCCGTGGTTGTTTATTCCCTGAAAGGAATTGGTCCCTACCGTGCAATCCCCAGCTCCCACCGTATTTGAGACAGAGAAGGGCAGTGAAGGAGTGATAAAAAGGGGATAATGGAATCTTGCTCTAAGAAAGAGCTTCTGCGTAGCAGCAATGGGTATCAGATATAGAGCAATGGCACCGATTGCTCGTGAGAGAGCCGGTCGTGGCTGGGCAAGGCAATGCCCCGGATGGCACGTCGGTCGTGGGAGCTTGTGTGCCTGTTCCACATCTAATAGCCTAATTCCAGAGCCCCCACAGGGAAAGGGTAACCATTCTATCTCTTTGGCAAGAGTGAAAGTTGTGCATATTTTGTGCATACGGTAAGTCTGAATCGCCAGATTTTTGTGGGTAGACAGTAATATGACAGTGCGTGAAACTGTTGAGATAGGTGCTAACTCATAGCGGATCTTTCCATTCTAGGGGAAAGCACAATCTCAAATTGATTTGGAGTGTTCTATCAGTTATGTCAAAGTAGTAAAAGAGGAAGGCACACTTGTCTCTCTTCCGATGCCATTCATGAACTTTTGAAAGAAAGCTACGAAAGTGAAGCGGTGAGGACAGCGACGACATTTTTATGCATACCGACATAAGTTCCTCTGAATCAGCAGTAACTGAGGAATCAGAGGAAGAGAAGTGGAATGAACACCATTGGATCCTCTGTCATGGAGCTCGCTCAGCTGTGCATAGTCGATTCAGTTTTGCAGGCACCAGTGGCATAATGATACAGTTGGACAATAAGGAGGATATATTGGAGATAATCAAAAACATTGTGGATGGTGAACTGTGTGGTTTGATATCCAAGCTGAAAAACCTCCAGGCAAAGCAGTTTCTGGACAGGAATCCAGATCAAAAACCGCACTCAAGGGTGTACAGGTGGAGTGAAGTCAGTCCTGGTGAAATAAAGCATTGGAGTTTCTATAATGGCGGGAATCATACAGAAACCTGACTATCACAGCCGTTTTTCACAACGGGAAAGCATCTCATCTCCATACTCTCTAAAAGTTTTTACGGGAAAAAGATTTCATCTGCCGCTGAAATTTCTCAATTATGTAGACAATGAAAGATTTTGTGATGACTGCCCCAACAAAAACTTCTCAAAATCCTACCAGTCTTGGAGCTCTCTGTCCTCTATGTCCCTGAAACAGCAATAGTGGTTGATTAGTCTCTACTTCAGTGGAAAGGACACCTATCATGAAAGCAATTTATTTCTTCCAAACGCAGCTGGTTTGAGATCAAATTCTATTTTTTAGTGGGTGCAAAATTGATTGAGTGGATTTGTAAAATTTTCTCTGGGAGGGACACTATGCTTATTGAAACTTACAAAAAAGAACCAGCCAGTGGAAATGTGTAGCATTTATGATCACTTAGGCAGAGAATTTCTCCTCAAAGTACAGTCAACCTCTGGTAAGGAAAATAGCTCCACCTCATACTCTTTACCTTACTAGGCTGACGGAGAGACACTGTAGACTCGAACAAACCTTAAAAAAAGAAAAACTTTTCCCACGTAAAGATCTGTAGTATGGTTCAAAGCAGGGCAGCAGAAGGATAAGAGATTCTGCTGCAGACTGCTTACTAGGCTGACTGAGAGACACTGTAGACTCGAACACACCTTAAAAAAAGAAAAACTTTTCCCACGTAAAGATGTGTAGTGTGGTTCAAAGCAGGGCAGCAGAAGGAAAAGAGATTCTGATGCCCAGATTGTGAGGTGGCTTTCTGCCTGACCACATGTTTCAAAGATTATCACTCAAAAACTGAATTTTAGAAAAAAATGTTTTTTATATAAATTGTTGATATTTTATGAAAAATTAATGCGTAAAATTGAAAACAAAATATGATAAGAAATGTATTCCCTTCACTGTGGCTAAAAAATTTAATGATACTAAAAAAATTTTTTCCCCAAATGAAATGTGCTTTTTGAAAAATTCATTCGCCAGTCAAGTGGTTAAAGTGTTTTCCAATGAACTTTTTCTTGTTCAGTCTTCATTTTAGAGATATTGGCAGCTTTTTTTTTTCTGAGGGGACAGGAATTCCTTCAGGAAAAGGTTTTACAGAATGCAATGGAGTTAATTTTTTTAAATTGGTTGATGATACATTATTGACTGTGTTGAGATGATTACCATAATTTTCCTTATGTGGTACGCATTTTTTTCCGCGAAAATTCATCAAAAAAGTAGGGTGCGTGTTATACATGGTTACCAGCATATCGCATTTTTCTTTGGGTCGTAGATCACATATGGATTAATCTCGGCGTACTTATAAGTATTCGATTTTACAATTTTTAATTTAAAAATGCAGGGAATCAATTTAATTTATTTTTTAAAACAAAAATTTACACGCTTTCCTCTTGTCTTTAACATTGTTAGCACTGAATCCTTCGAATTTAAAATCACTACCCTCGCGTGATTTGAACAGTTTGTGCGAAACACTGACATCACGCTCGCTGGCACCATATATTGCGTCGCCTAGAACATCATATTTGTTGTCGTCTACTACGCATTCTGTATCCCTAAGCAAATCGTTGTCGGATGCATGTATTGCACTCGTGGGGCAGCATTTTTTAAAACCTCGCTTAATCACAGATGAATCGATGGCATCCCAGGACTTTAATCCACTGACTATTTAGCGATAACTCCAGTTTCTTCGACTTTTCTGAAGATGTCTAATAATGTGGTCTGGAATAAATCGACTCATTCCACTTTTTACGCATCTGTGTCTAAAACGGACGGTAGCAACTGACATCCATCACCTGCAACTGGCTTGTCATCCCTCCAGGAATAATGACGAGATCTCTGCCATTTTTGTGCAATATATTCTTGATTTATTGCATCGATGGCATTTCAATGCATTTAGAACCAACATATGACGTCTACAAGCCGCATCTTTGCACCACTCATTTTGCAGCCAATCTTTGGTCGAATTTTCATCCATCCAGCCTTTTTATTTGCGAGTACGAGCATATTCTGTGGCCATATAACATCCTTAGGGAGAGTTTTTCTTTTAAATATTACACAGAAATGTAACATCTTCAAATTGCAAAGTAACCTTTCTTCTGCTAGTCGATCGGACGGAATTTGAAACGAATGGACATAAAGTGAGGCGAGTTGAATACAAACATAGTACTTTTTAGCAACAGTAATTCTATCATTTATTGACAAATATTTCCATAGACACGCATGGAAGTTTTGGAGGGGAAGAACCTGCTACAAGTAGATCGTCACATTGAGAAACCAATGGGGTATGTAAAAGCAAGGGGAAAAGCCATCCATAGGCAGCAGTCATCTTTCCGGCGCTGAATGGCGCGGTGGACAATGGCGTAGAATGCCGTTCTCTAAAAGCCTCCGACTGCATATTCTACATGGTGATAAGCAAATTCTTACATTGC
Source organism: Ceriagrion tenellum (assembly GCA_963169105.1). Lineage (NCBI taxonomy): Eukaryota > Metazoa > Arthropoda > Insecta > Odonata > Coenagrionidae > Ceriagrion > Ceriagrion tenellum. The sequence goes on along the minus strand of OY720641.1, from coordinate 3,284,826 downwards.
GCTACTCGCCATAATGAGGGTACGTCTTATAGTATTATAATGGATAAATTATGGTATTATGGTTATTTGCATGCCTCGCAATATCTGGTCCCTTGAGTTGTGACTCTAAACAAATAAATAATTTCATCAGACTTTATTAAAAGATGAAATTGGCATTTTTCTTCAATATTTCCTTCAGAGCCCACACTAAATATTGGGAAAATTCAAGCACATTAATGATTATTGGTAATCTTTTTGCGGGGTTCTGGGAAGACAGAAAGGGAACAGTGTGGATTTCATTTTTCCAGCATTTGTTTCCACTTAAAAATAAATGTATGTCTGCCACTGTGCATTCCCCATAAGCGTCACCTCTTGGCTGCACGTTTGCATCCCACAGGCTGGGAAGAATGACACCTTCATTGCACATTCTACGGGCACCTAAGTGCAACTTTCAACAGCATGATGTAAAGAAATATGTATGTAGAAAGACGTGTGGCCACAGAGAGCGCTCACCAAGTGCATAAATGGCGACAATATAATGCACTTACATATTGTAATGATGAAGATCAACATTCTTAAAAAAATTCCATCAAAGTTTTAATTTTTGATCCTCAAAATAGGTCATACGTTGGCTAATTATCAGTGAATCAATGTAAATGGCTTATCAGGACTAACCACTCAGCAATACCCTGGCTATTAGTTTGTTATGCATCAGTGACAAAATATGTAGAAATGCCTTGATGCTGACAATCCATCATCCAATGGAATGTCACTGCTAACCTAGTGAGGAATTAGTGAAAATGGAATACAAATAAAAATTTATGACAAAAATTTATAAGGAGATAGCAGCTGGAATTGGCATCCAGTACTCTATAATTTTCAGTGTATCACCTATCACTAACTACTCTTTGATTTTCAGGTGAAGGATCTGTCTTGGAATGCTGATTCTACTTTGTTGGCTGTCCATTGTGAGAGCATGGAGGGATCCAAAAGCTTGTCTGGATATATTCAGTTATGGAGTGTTAATAATTACCATTGGTATATGAAGAAAGTCATAAGCTATGCAACTTATGGCCAAATTTCTATGTTCTCCTGGGACACTTTGAATGCATACAGGTGAGAGTTAACCCATTCGGGACCAACGGGCATTTTGATGCCCACTCATTTAAAAATTCACACTGCTCATACTTTGTATAACGGTTGGTTAGCTCTGCAACAAGGGATTATCGGAAGCCCTGTACTATGCCTCAGGCCAAATAGAACATGTTAATCATCCTTCCACGTGGCAGAGTGAAGCATGGAAAACCTCATGGCGTCGAAGCAGTTACTCGCTCCAAGAAAAATGTAAGTATACATTGGTTATTACATTAAGTAGTACGGTTCAATTGTTTGAAATTTAAAAGTATGTATATATGAGGAAACATGCTAGTATCGTCAGTAATGTAGTTACTGATATTTTTAAAATTTGATAGCATGTTGAACACAAAGTGGGCATCAAAATGCACCTTGGGACCGACCCAGTCACGTTCGGCATGGTGACCTGTACCGGTGGGCCGTCTCTCCCTTCTAGTATTACGCTTACCTAACAATACATTATGTTTTAGTCTGAAAGGCATCTTGCATGCTTATAATAAGTGTATCAGATGAGGCATTGTCTGCTATTACTTTCAGATTCTTTACTTTTTATCATATATCTGTCTGTAATAACGATAGTCACCAAGTCCTCTGAGTAAATTTAGAACACTGGTGGTGTACATGAATGAGTAATAATTGTTTAATTTTTTTTTATTTTAACTTTTATATTTTATCTTTCAGAAAGGATAACCTATCCCTTGCAGAAATTATATATCTCCTTGAAAATGCATCCAAAGACGAATTCAGTAGCTCTGGGCCGATGGATGTCATAGTTTTGCCACCAGAGGCTGGAGAATCAGATGAAGATTCTGGAGATGAAAGCTGCGGCAACCCTGATGCCCTACCACCGAATCAACTTTGTGCTACGGCTGAAATCAACAGCATGGACAATGAAGAGGAGCAAGATCAACCCTCAAGCTCCCAGACAGAAGCAGATGAGGAGCCACCTGCAAGGAAAAGGGGAAAAACAAAGGTACATTGCGTGCTCAAATGGAAAAAGGGTGTCTTAACTGCCACGCAAGCAGTGCCAATATCGCCTCCTATGATTCACCTGGATGCTGCACATTTATCGTCAGAAAATCACCCGTTGGAATTTCTTCTAGCATTCTTGACTGAGGAAGTGATAGGGGAAATGATCAAATTTTCTGTTTTATATGCTACTCAAAAGAACAACCCAAATTTTTGTTTATCTATTGAAGAAATTTATGTCTATATTGGCATTCTTTATCTAAGTGGCTACATCCCCCTTCCCCGCAAGAAAATGTTTTGGGAAACAGCTGACGATGTACGTAGCATCCTTGTATCATGTCCTATGAGCCACAGCAGATTCATAGAAATTAGTAAATTTTTACATTTCGCAAATAATGAGACTTGATTACCAAGATAAAATGGGAAAAATTCGTCCTCTACTAAATACTCTAAAAAAGCAGTTTCTCATGAATGTGCCTAACAACAAAAATATTTCAATTGATGAGGCAGGCATGGGTGCAAGCAGTTTTTACGTTTGAAACCTGTGCGTTTCAGATTCAAGGCCTGGGTTATGGCCCAAACATCAGGATATTGTCTTTAATCACTTTCGAATGTGGGGTATAATTTTAAATGGACTGTAAATTTTAAATTCAAGAGGAAACTTACTGCAGACACAAAAGGTTGAGCCACGTCAAGCCTCGTGGGCGTATGCCACTCACCAATCGTGGGCCCATGTGGCAGGCAGCCTGATGACTCCTCGGAGGTTCCGTCATGATGCACACTGCCCTGCATTCACAGGCAGACTTTGACACACACTCACATCATTCACTCACGATACAAAAAAAAGACAAACGAAAAGTCTAGTGGCACCGCCAAGTGGTGGCGAGGCTCAACCTTGACAAACTTACGATTTGATAACACAACTGAACAGTCTTGAAGTAGACCTATATCAAGGAAAAAATTCATACAATGAGAGGCCTGGTGACCAGGGACTGGGGGAATCCGTGGTAGTCTCTTTCTGTGACTCCCTCATGAACCATTTTCCCGGGATTCAGTTCTTATTTTATTTAGACCATTTTTTCACGAGCACCAAATTGCTCTGCACTTTATGTGATAAGGGCATGAAAGGTACAGGCGCTGTAAGAGTGAACTGAATGGGGAAATGCCCTCTGGTGGAAAAAAAATACAATGCAGAAAAGGCTAGAGGAACGTATGAATCCTTCACTGAGGAAGAATTTAGGAATTTTGGCCGTAGCATGGATGGATAATAATGTGGTTTATACGCTATCAAACGAATATGGAGTGCAACCTGTTCAATCTGCAAACAGGTACAGCCTCAAGGAAAAGAAAACATTACAGATTACCCAGCCTAATGTAATACACAAGTATAATAGGTACATTGGAGGAGTCGATCTCCTTGACAATAATATCTCGAATTATCGCATTGGCATTCGAGGAAAGAAGTGGTACATGCTGATTGCTCTGTGGTTGATTGATGTGTGTATGGCTAATGCATGGGTCTTAGCAACAGCTGGGATTTCGGTGACAATGCGTCCAGGCACTCCTCAGGAAGTACGGTCAGTCTGCATTGAATACTGGACCCATGCGATACAATGATCAGGCTTCCAAGCCTGTAAGAACATCCCATGGTGGACACATTATTTATACCGGTAATCCTCGCCGTACATGTGTGCACTGCAGAAAAAATAAAACCCCCATAGCCTGTAAAAAATGTAATGTGCACATGTGTGCACTGCAGAAAAAAATGAAACCCCCATAGCCTGTAAAAAATGTAATGTGCCAATGCACACTCATTGTTTTGAAGACTTCCACCAGAAATAAAATTACTGGAATTATAACATTTGCAATTTTTGTAAAATTGTAGCATGTGTTCCTAAAGTTTTATTATATGAAACATTGTATTTTGTTTTAATTTTTTATTTGTGTGTACCGCTAAGCATTTGTTTCTTTTTGCATATATATCACTTTTTGAATATCGTAAATAATCTTTTACTTCAAATTACAACTGGTGAATATGGATCAGATATGACTTTGTTTAATTTTTGTTCTAAATACATTGTGTTCATAGCATGAAAGTTGTGCAATATTATGTTAAATAAAGAAAAGGTTGTATTTTCATTACTAAACATTCACTATGTGTTTTCATTTACCTTTCCGCAGTTATCTCTATAAGCTCCTGGTTTGACGATGAAGTACCCAAAACTGTGCTTGACAAAATACATGAAGTTGCACCTGGAACAAAGAAAGGTGACAATTTGGACAGATATAATACTTTAAACGAAGTTACAAAACAGATAGATCATAAAATGACTTTCTATGGACACAGCAGTAAACTTACCTCTAATGGGGCTCCTAGACTGAATTCGGTCCCAAGGGGCATTTTGATGCCCCCTGTTTTTTTCGCAAACCACTGGTCAGATAGCCAAACCGACTTCATAGGAGGTATTTAGGATGCGTTGACCATGACATATATGAATATGAACAAAAATCTCGAAAAAAAAAGTTACGGTCCCAAATGGGTTAACTCATGCCATATACATAGTGCATACTGTTAACCCTAGAGTGGTGACGTGAATTTTTGGTTCATGAGTGGTGACGTCGGTCTCCTGGACCGATGTGGTCTATTATGCTGTTTGGAAGATTGAGTATTTCCTTGAATTAGCTTTAAATAACGAAATTGCATTGCTAATTATAAATATTTATTTCACATTTTCACTACAATCACAATGTTTTTCAACTTTTATTCATTTGAATGTTAACAGGAAGAAATATTTATACATTAGCATTTTTTCATTAGAACACCAAAAAATCCGATACAAGGTATTGATAATTAACAACAGGTTTCATTTACATTACATGCCAGAAATTAAAAAGATATTCAATCATACATAATCAGGAATTTTTCACAAATATCAATGTCAAAAGAAGGCTTCTGCATTTTTGGCATAACACCTTTCGCATAGCAAGGTTACGTGTTCAAGGCAGAGAAATGAGTTGCAAATTTTACAAGAGTATTGCGTTTTACGATTTCTCTTACTGTCACAATATTTACAGCGCCCAATCTGCCCTTCAGTAGGATTAGGATGTAGTTCTGATGGCTTAATGGTCAGTAGTTCATTTATCCGTAAACGAGTGATTCGTGGTATGTTTTCTATAGATGCACGATTCCTAAGATGTTTTTCAATCAGGGAAAATGCAATTCCTTCAATAAATTTACGCCGTACAAGGCTTTCTTTCTTGTTGTTTATAGTGTATATTACTTGAGAGTTTATTGTTGATATATTTAATAATGAATAAAACACGACCATTTGCCAACGCCTTGTTGGTCTAGCGCAATTGTAGTTAGCGCACAACCTATCCACTACATCTACTCCACCTTTTGTGTTGTTATAGGTCAAAATGATCTCAGGTTTTTTAGTTATTGGATCCACTTGGTCATTGTCGTGCATGCTTGAAATCAAGAGAACATTTTTTCCTTTTCTTGGGACGAACGAAACTAATGTACAATTTTTCCTAAAACCAAACAGACATGATTTCACTTTACATCCCTTTTTATGAACGAATTCTGGTGGTAAGCCGCCCTTATTTTTTTCTGATTGTGCCCACTGAAGTCAGCTGATAGATATTCAGCAGTCTCTCAAGAAGCTCAATGCTAGTGAACCAGTTGTCCGTGGTAACATTACGGTTAGTGTAATAAATTGGCTTACACAAGCGTTCAACCACGGAAAGTGCTCTATTGTCCATTGAATACGGTCCTTCGGGTTGTTTTCCAATGTAAACCTCTAAGTTGGACGTGTAATGCATTTTAGCATCGCAGAGAGCAAATATTTTTATTCCATATTTGACGGGCTTATTTGGTATATACTGACGAAACCCACAGCGACCTCTAAATACCTCCAACTTCTCGTCTATGGTAACATGGGCAGATAAGCTGAAATTATTTTTTCAGTTTTCAACAAACAAATCAAATATCTCTCACACGAGGGCAAGCTTATCAACTTTATGTCTTTCATCTCTAGTTTCTTTGTCATCAAAAGTTAGATGACGCAGCAGAAATTGGAAACGCTGAAGTGACATGACAAGACGAAATATTTCAATTGAATTGCCTTTGGTACTAAAGAGGTCTTCGGCATTTTGGTGATTACTTTTATTGATACCACAAAGCAGTAGCATTCCCATTAGTGCTTCAATTTCATGAACATTAGTAGGTCTTGCGTACGTGCTACGCCCGTAATTAGGAGAAACCTTTTCGATGACTTTATTAGTACAATCGGTTATCACATTTATTATTGTACTGTCAAAAAAACATCGCCATGATTCTGTAGAACTTTTTATTCCTTTCATTTTTCCTCTAGGCCCTGGTAATTGTGTAATTATATTTTTTGAACGCGTTCTTACGCTTTGTTTTGGTGCCGCCTTTCTCCATCTGGTGGTCCCATCTTTCCCGGTGAAGATATCATCCTCTTTCATTGCTGCTCCATCGTCCATGTCCCAGTCTTGCTCCGAGTCACTGCTCTCTTCTCGCACCTCCAAAAGATCTTCTTCGTCATCGTCGTCGTCGTCATCAAAATGCAGGGATTCTTGTGGTTCTCTCTCTACTTCGGACAGCAACCGGGACACCCTCTGTTGTTCCTCTTCATAACTCATTACTCCAACTAATTTCGGTAATAAAAAATGTTCACATACATTTAGAGGAAAATTGGACACAACACATGGAACTGTAATGTACGGCATAAGGTATAAAAATGCAAAAGTGAAATTACTGCGTAGCGTACTTACCAAGTTAGATAAGTGCAGTCTGAGTTGTCGCAAGAGTTGCAAAAGGAGATTCACAAAAAAATGTAGATGGGCCGATTATTTACCCTGTCGAGATAATGATAAAACTATAAGTAATTACATATAATTCCATTCATCTTGTTCAGTTATTATGAATCAGAGATAAGTGTAAACCAAAAAAATGTATATATATTGTAAAATTAATTATTTACGTGAAGATAATAAGCAATTTCAAATGAATGCATTCCAAAATTTATAACATACCTGTTAGTGTCGTTGTGCACGAGTGTTTTTCCTGGACAGCGGCGTCGTTCCACAAGCAGGTCTAATAACTGCGTGCACACAGTGACTGACTCGTGGAAAAAGGATTCCTTGGCCTTATATAGGGTACATTTAACTTCCAAGACTTGAAATTGGAATCCAAAGCATGGTAAAAGCGGCATCACTGTAATCTATTCTCATGATACATCAATGTTACACTTTTGGTCTGTGAGATTGGGCGTCACCACTCCGGCAACAAAATAAAATTTCAGAACATGAGTGGTGACGCGCGGTCTCGTAGACCGAAAGTAGCAATAAGTAACAATTTACTTTGACGAAGTGATTTTTTGGATCATATATCGGAAGAGCAGCGTAAAATAGGAAGCTACTGAAAAGCATAAACTGCAGCATTATATACTTCGCTTGAGACACCGATGAGATTTAATCTTCGGTCTGTGAGACCGGGCGTCACCACTCTAGGGTTAAAGGCCATAGTGACGTGCCTCAGAATATGCCAGTTTTGGATGTACTGTGGCTATCAACTTTTTCCCCTAAATTTTCATTTCCTCTTTTCTCTCTTACTGGCTTAGTATTCAACTTATGTATAACAAGCCATTCCATTCTTTTGGGATCCAATCCACAATGGTAAAGCCACCTGATCAATCCCTGTTTGGCAGAAATGTTACAACAAGTTGTATTCAGGTTTCCCTAATCAACCATGATTTTGTCTACCATAGCCTTTGATATCCAGGTTTAAAATTTGAGCTCGGTAAAACTTTGCTGAATGTGGCTTCGCACCACTTGAACTCAAATTTATGTGGTTCTGTGCTGTAGACAGATCTGTGCTAAGCTTTGCTGACTGTGGGTTATGATTCAATTTTCCACTGTTGCCTACAGAGCGTCCACAAATTTGCTTGTAATACCGAACTGTCTGAGATAAATTAGCTATGTTAACTTTGGATTGTACGGCACTGCCAGGTTCAAGACTTTTTAATCAGTTTCATGTCAACATAATATGCCTCATGATTTTCTACAGCATTATACCGTAGAATGCCGTTTACGAGGGTGGCTTATAACGAGAAGGCCATTATAGCGAACGATTATTTGGCCATTGTTGGTAACAATTTTAAATGTATACCGAATTGGTTGGTTATTTCAAGTGGCCAGTTTCTGATGCACCACTGTAGCGAGTCTGTTTTGCCATGATTGTCGTCTGGGATGCATAAACTGCGGGGGTCTTTTGTCGCACGTGAGACTCGGACAGGTATACGGTGTGTCGGTGATTTGCGATAACCTCTCCTTCGGAATGGAAAAACAAACTTGAATGGAAGAACTAAGTTTTTTTTTGCATGGGCTTTATTTTGCACATTACATTATAACAACTCCTGGGTCTTCGAGGGGAAGAAGTAGGAGAGCAGGGAGTAGAAGTAGGGAGCATAGTAAAGAAAAGGGGTTTTGCTGCACGCCATTCCAGCAGAAAACGTGGCCAGAAGTGCTTCGCAACAGTTATTTTGGAATGCTTGATTCTGATTTACTTCCTCAAGTTCCCTGCTTTTTATCATGAGTGTTGCATATTTTCACTGTATCAGGGTTTAGCAGTCATGATAATCTGTGTAATAATTTGATGGTAAATTGGCAAAAAAGTGTCCCTTCATTACTGGATCCAGTGTGCACATCAACCTACACAAATGTGTGAATACATGTGCATTTGTAGCCTGTTCTAATTGAGTGAACTTGTTTTGAAAACAGTTCATTGACTCCTGTCGATACATACATCCTATAAATAGACCTTTATTTTTGTAAACTTAATAGACTCTTGCTAATCTGGACTGTGGGGCAAGGGGTGTTCAGATTCAAAGAACAATGCTGTATATTTGAGGCTGAAAGAGATTCAAATAATTGTATACTATTAGTGTATATAGTGGAGTGCAGATTGTGCTAATTGAGGGGGAATCAGATAATCGGAAACAAAAGATAATCTGTTCATGTTCTATGGTGTGGTAGTTATGGCATTTGTATTCTTGTGAAGGTGTCCGCTGCGTTTTACATTACTGCTCGTTGTTTTTGGGTTTTCCTACCGTGTGCATTGATATTGGCCGACACCGGTTTTGGTAGCCATCCTGCTACTGTCTTTAGGTCGAAGGTGGAGAGAAGCTGTTTTTGGCCGCCTTATATACCAATGGCCGTCATGGCGATCGACTTGGTGATGCGCTGTGATTGGTTGGCATGGATTACTCTCTTTCATGAGTTGTCCAGAGGATAGCCCTTGTCTCAGTTGAAATTATCCTGGCATTTCCAAATCTCTATGGCTTCTTTGATTAGCTTAGGATAATATCGGCTCTCCTTGGAAAGTAATTTCTATGTCCCTTCTCACTCAAGGCATGTTCCGCTATGGCAGACATATTGAATTGCTTTTTTTTTTGGATTCGTCCCTTAGATGTCTATTAAATAGCCTTCGAACCTCTCAGAAAAATCTTACATGAACTACTTCCTCTCTCAAAGAATTAGACAGTTATATCAATGATAATGCTAGAGGGAACTTGAATACAAAATGGCCACAGAAGCAACATAAGCACGCTTGCCTGGGTTGTGCAAGCACAGAGCAGTGATTCTGGAGACTCAGGATAATACAACACTGCATTGACACAATTGAGAAGCCCGTAGCTGGAAAACTTTGTGTATGGACAAAATGCATCAATTTTGTAGACATGAGTGTGGCTGCTGGCTGTGAGTGATAACAAAAGTTGTTGTAGGTTAGGAGGGAAGTAGAGGAGGGGGATTTTAAGGAAGATGGATAGGACAGGGGGTAGTTGGAGGATGATTGTTGGGTAATCAGCTGATTGGATAAATGAAAGATGGATAATCGGTGCTTTACTGTACATATATCTCAGAATTATGTAGTAAAATGTGGAAATTTCACTGTCCAACTCAGAAAAACAGATGTTCAAGAATTTATTTCATGTTGTGTTTGCTGTGGCCACAGTGATTGCAAACCATAATGTCCTTTGCAGGTTGCATTTTGTTTCCGGAGGAACTCTCTATGCCAATCATGATTACTGCTGGACCTTCAATCACAGCAAAGGGAAGACTGAGGATGATTCTTCATATGTAGCTGTCATTGATGGAGGTTGTTACAAGGATTATTCACTTAGCTAATGTTGCAAAGCAAGAAATTGAGACTCAAAGCTCTCCATTCTTCCGTAATCAATGCTCTCATGTGTCTTGTTTCTGCTTTCACATCCATTTCAGTATTGTGTCAATGAAGTGATTACTCAGTTTTATTTTATCTTCTCATTCTAAATGCAAAGGCATCAATATGTGGAATATTAATTGAAATATCTGTGCATATTTGTATACATGCAAGTAATGTTTTAAAGACGGCTATGTTTTAAGTGGCTTGGAATTCATGTAAATTATTTTGTAGTTTAATTTGTTTTCATGGAGGAATGAATGCCTTAATCTTTATCTTCAGTTAATTGGTCTTGGAAAAAAGTTATAGGAAATTTGATTTTTACTTTGCAGATAAACTGTTGCTTACTCCTTTCAAGAAGGTGGTTGTTCCTCCACCAATGAGTGCATACACCATCCAAATGCTGCTGCCAATCAGTGAAGTTATATTCCCATCCTTTTCCAGCGATAGGAAAATCAATCTATATGAAGAAGAGACCAAGTTGCACACAAATGACTTTTTAGTTGTGCTTGAAGACAACTCAGTTGTTCTCTTTTGTGAAGGTTAGTATGTACATTTTAGGTTAAGTTCTAGGCAAACCTTTGTGTGTATTTGCAATAATTTCATACTTTCCTTAAATGTCTTAAAATCCTGCTGTAAATGGAAATGCTTTTAAATAATATCCAGTGCAGAAGTTCTGCTAGGAGTGGCATTCTGTGATTTTTATTACTATTGATGGAAGCTTTGAAAAATCCTGATATTTATGGGCCATTAATCTTTGAGTTTTGATTTTATGGCTTCAAATTCTTGAGTTTACCTTTTCTAAGAAGTAAGATAAGCAATGGTTGATTAATTAAGCCAAAAGTATTCTATTGAAGCCTTATAAAGTGAAGGATAAAATCTCATTTTTCCATGCTAGAAAGAGTACCAGCTGTTTATTTTCCATAATTATTCAGTACTTATGTTCAATGTTAATTGTGTGAAAAATATTTGTTGATGTGGTGGATGTGGAGCAGTTTATTGCTCCTATTATTTTTGGATACTTAGCTTCACTGATGGCAGAACAGTTATCATCATATACTTGAAATGTTGAACCATATTAATACATGAATCTGAAGCAAATTCAATCATCATAGCTCTGTGCTGTAATGCTGATAGGGTTTGCAACCAGTCTAATGTGGTGTGGAGAAGTATGATATCATGCTGCAAAGTCAAGGCACAGTCAATGACCCAGTGCCAATATCACAGGTTCTTGATATTATTCAATCAAAAATTAATAAATGTGTTATAACTATGATTTTTCTTTTGAAAAAAGCATTGCTTTTGTCTAGTCATAGGGTTTTAAATGATTTTATTCCAGACAAATTGTCGCACCTTTTTACTGTGCCTTTCCCCTCCTCTTTTAACTCTTGACGCTGTTGGTTTTACATTTCCTGTGTCCTTGCTTTGTTAACCCCCGCCTCTACTAATATCCTCCCCCCCCCCCTCCTAACCTCCTCCTTACTTCCTTCCCCGTGTGGTACCCTGTATATATATCAAGCCACCACCTCTGTACGCTGTATTTTACCTCTGATGATGATGTGTGTGCATTGAAACTGGTCAGGCTTGTTTACTAGCAATAAAACTGTGGAATATTAAAAAGTTATTATCATTATATCTTTGCCTGTGTCATGAGATTTACTAATGGGTAACAAGTCTTTGTAGTGAGCAAATGCTCTAAAAGGATGGGCAGCCAACAATTGAATAGGCTTGCTACAGACTCAGAAATTCTGGGTTAGGCGTGGAAAATGAGAAATTAGTCTAGTAATTAGATTTTACCTATAAAAAAATTGTTTTCATCAAGCCACGGGTGCCATTTCACGCTCTGCTGGTTGCAGTGTGGGCTGGTTTTTAATACTTTGTCGGAATAAGACAATGGAGTTCTTATTAAATAGTTTTATAGAGTTTCACTTGTTCAAACCTCTTAATTAAAATCTAAACTTGCTTTCTGATGTCGTAGAGCTCTAAAATTTTGCCCTAAAACCTAATTTCAGAGACAATATGTTAATCAATCAGAATACTGTCCCTAATTTGCTAACTAAGAGTTTACCTCCAGGTTTTTTATTGAGTTTCATCTGTTTGTCTGGGTCAAATTTAGTGATTTCACAAGAACAGAAATAGCAATTTTTCACTTGGTAAATAAATTTAGTTTGACCATGGTTTTGATGATCAAGACTCCTGATGTTGATGTAGTGTATCAAAACAATGGATGAATTAAATTCATTTATCTTGTGGGAAATTGCACCGTCTGTTCTTCATTGTGCTGTAATTCCACCATTTCAGGTGTAAGGCAAGGTCTAATCAAAATTAAATATACCTCCTTTAGACTTGTTTAAATAATAACAATGTTAGGTTTACACTGTGACAGTGGCTTAGTAAGCCCAACCATCTTCTCCTATGCCACAATGTGGACTTGAAATGCGTAGTTTGCTTAACCCCTGTCAAAATTTACCTTGAAAAAAGATGGCTTGGTGATGCAACTAGCTAACACACATGACCTGCAATTGAGAGATCTGGGTTCGAATCTCGGTCAAGTCAAATGATATTTTCTTTGCAAATTTCTTCCCTTGGTGTTGAACATCTGACATTGAGTTCTTGCATGAGAGTTTTCTGATGCTCACCCTTTTGTAGTCTTCTGCCAATTTCAGTTTTTGGTTCAAGGTTAAAATGACTCATTTCCACTTCTGTCCTTTATGGTCATTCTTATCTGACATCATTGAGTTCTGAGAAATGGAAACTGTCCGAAGCAACAATTACTATTTGCATAGAAAAATGGCTCCCACATGTCTCCTGTGCATGCAATGTTAGATTAGCCTCACTTCACAAATGAAGCTACCTCCTATCGAGGTATTGAATCAATCATATGCATTAAGCAACTGTCACAAATGGAAAAATTACTGTAAGATTGGAAGTGCTGTTCAAATAACAGTTTCCAAAAACAGTTTAGTTCATGATTGTGCTGCAACCGTGCTGTGTAGTGGCAGCTGATAGCTGAAGTTGGCTGTTTTTGTCTTCTATTCTGTTGCAGGAGTTTGTGTGTTTATTTTGCCAACATTAACCTGTCAGCCCATTACTGCTGATAGAATTAAAAATGTGCAGTATTTTTCATGAATCAAAATGAAATGTTACTTTATTTAGTGAAAGATTTCTTGTTGCTCAAGGGTACAGAATCAACGGCACTGCTCTAAAAGTGCCAATTGATAGCCCATTGTTTGGTGTGCCTCTAGATGTTTTCCCCACAAGGTTGTTTTATGGAACTTATGCTTTGAAATGGTTTTGTTTGCATGACAGTGGCAATGAAACTTGTGTTCTTTTAGTGCCACTGCTGAGTTCTTGCATGAGAGTTTTCTGATGCTCACCCTTTTGTAGTCTTCTGCCATAACGAGGCAATGAATATTTTCACTGGGAAAATTGAAGGTTTTGGCTCAGAAAACCGGGGAAAGTCCTGAAATGCAGTAGCCTTTGGACTGTGACATGACTGAGTGAAGGAAGCATGTTAACTTCTGGTCGACTACCACCCCCCACTTTCAAGTAGACCTAATGCTGTGTTTGCTAGTTTTAGCAATTGAGGCAGAGGAGGGTCAGGTGGATCACTAATGGATCTTTCTAGAGTTCTTCAAGGAGGAGGTAACTGGGGTACTTGAACTGATGCAAGATGGGCAACCTCTTTCAGCAGTGAAGCGAGGATAAAAGCTTTTGTGTATACATGGGCTTTAGGGCAGTTGGCTTTTTGAGGGGTAATTGTAAATTTTTCCTCATCGGAATGCATTGATAGCCTGAATGACATAATATTTGTGTGCTCTTCATCGTCTGGAGTTCTAGGAGCAAATGGAGCAAAACAGCACAGCTGCGGCACAATCATACAACTGGGCTATAGGTTTTGTGTGAAGATGAATATAGTCTGTCATAAGTGATTCACATATTTGATGCATCATATATTGGCCTTAGCTAATGAATTATTTGCCTTATAGTGCAAACATACTCTATAGATGCTGCTGTTGTCCATTATTAATTGTAAAAATACTTCCTTGTAAACTCAGGGAATTCTATGTAGGTTCGTTGGATTTAGGGTAGCCATTGCTTGGGACCGAGCATTTTGCTCCATAGGATGGAAGTTCTTTGATTTTCTTATTTTCAACATTCCACTGTATTCTGAGCTTAACATATTGGTATGTTTAAATTTTTACAGGTGATGATTTGGTCAGTGAACACAGCCTGACTAATAACTTCACTGTGAAAGTCACTGGAATGGGATTGGCTGGTTTTAAAAGCACCACGAAATATCACCGGCCCGTTAGCCGCTTTACTCTTGATTGGCAGGAGATATCCAAAAGCTTCCTAAGAGGAGACAAACATCCACAAATATATCGTCATTGGCAATGGGTGTCAGAGGAGCTGATTGTGTGTCACCTCTCAAATGGATCGGAAACTTGCATTTTGACCCTAAGGATACCTTATTCATCTCCTGGGGTGGAAAATGATTTTGTAATCAGGTATTTTTTGTTATTGGTGTAAATCTCATGTTTTGATGATTCAATAATGGTAATAAGCTATATTTTATTGTGAAGACCTGTACTGTTTCATGAACAAATATGGTTATTCTATTGGTATGGTTTCTAGTAGAGATGGGTTAGTACTATCCATGCATACTCAAATACCTCGAGCACTGGAAATTATTTGTGATCTCAAATCTTGAATGATAATACTGAGGGGAGAAATTCAAATGCCTTGAATATTGTGTTACATGCCGGCTGTGATGCTACATTTGGCAAGTGGATGAGCTAATTACATCAAATTCTCTGAGTGCACAGCAAGAACCACAAGGTCATTCCTTTCCATTTGGTAAACACTTGTGTTTTAGTGTAGCTTTTGTTCATGCCTGAAACATTGCATACTTAATTCTGTGATACCCATGTTGCAAGAGAATCTCATTACTGTGGCTAAATTATGTCATCTGCACTGGTCGTGAAGTTAAGTTGAAGACATAGTACACATCGTTGATGGTTGCTACTCAGTGCAAGCTTTGTTTATGAATAAAAGGTTTTCCTTTCCTATGTGCTATCATCTTCAATTTAGAAAAATTGCTGTTGACTAATGACTTTACCATAAATGTTTCTTTATCATAAATGAGTGGTTATGCTAGGTGAACTACTGGACTATAATGCAATGAGCTACGTCCTTACTGAAACGTAGTATACCTGCATAATGGTCACCTTGCAATTATATTAACATAGTTCATTCTTTCAAATCTGTGGTTAATTATTCAGTTTCATGATTTTATAAAAATTCATTATTTCAGTTCCTCGACTCTGCAGTTGACTCAAAACTCAATGTAACTTTAAGGTGCATAAAAATTTTGGGCAGTCTCTCATTAAAACTAAAATGTTTTGTTTTAAATAGATACTAAACATACTGTACTGGCCCGAATACAAGACGGCACCGAATGTATGACTGGTTGGGTTTTAGAGCTGCCATTTTAGGGAAAAATTGTAATGCTCATATAGGATGAAAGCAGCATGTAGAGTGTTCATTACAAAAATTTTCTCGAATTTTATAGCTAAATTATGAGAACAATGCTCCAATCAGTGAGATAAATATGCTTACTTACAGTGTAACCATACTTACTGCAATCAAGTTCTGAGGCGGCTATTATAGAAACCTCTCCAATGGTTAGAGGGATTAAAATATGAGGATATGGAGTACATACACCTTTGCAATCACAAATATTGCAAAGGTGATTATTACTGAAAATGTTCTCCTATGATTACAGGAGTTATAACAGGATGATATAAAGTTCTAGATTCTCGAATGTGATGTATTTCACCCTTGTAACACTATTTTAAATATCATATTCATTTTTCTCGTCAGATTTCTCAATTATTTCATCGTCACTTTCCAAATGAGATGTCTCACTTTGAACTTCCCTTGGCCTCCATTCCATATCCCCCGAATAGGAGTCCTCCCACATGACGTCATCCTCGGTGCCATCCAATGCATTTGATATACAGCATTTCTTAAAGTCTCTCACGGTTGATTCTTCTGGGATGGCATCCCAAGAAGCCTTAATCCACCGAGTAATAAGTGCCAAAGATGGCTTTCAAATACGGCCAAAGGGGGTGCATACAAAGTTCCCACTCATCAGCCACTCAGCATAATATTTTTTTAGGTTACTTTTGAAGGCCCTATTGACACATACATCCAAAACTTGAAGTTGGCTGGTCATACCACCAGGTATGATGACCAAATCTGATTTCATCCTGTGTGGAATATACAAAGTGAATGCAGAAGAGAATAGGAAAATTATTATCACGTGTTAATATTTGTATTTAGATCTGTGGATAATCATTAATGAGAAGACGCTTAATTTGATACCTTTCCAAGAGTACTGGTATAATTTTAGTTAAAAGGTTTATTCTCAATATCTTTACACTTGTCCTACACTTTCAACTCATTTCTTAGTGTGATATTCGGATCAATATTAACACAAATATTTTTAAGAGACCTGTTCTATTATTGAGAAACGTGACGTCGTGGATTTGTTTAGGCCTCTTTCAGATGATACGACTTTTCGCTGTGTGCTGTTGACAGCAAGGCGCTGGATTGAAATTGCCGTTCGCGGCATGAAGCTGTCTCCGGCGAGGTTCGATGTGTTTGGAGGCACTTATAAACATGGTAGTAAAGGCCCATGGTTATTTTAAATCACGGCGCTGTGCCGAATTGAAATGGCCATTCGCGGCATGAAGCTGTCTCCGGCGAGGTTTGATGCGTTTGGAGGCACCCATTAAGGCCCGTGGTTATTTTTAATCACGGAGCTGTGCCATCAATGGCGCACGGCAAAAAGTCATATCGTCTGAAAGAGTCCTTACAGTCAGACTTGCATAATTTTCTAGCATTAAGTATCTTACAGCTTTGCGCAACACTTGTTAAGTAGTACTCATGGCTTACTTCACAGCCGCTTCCAATTACGGCGACTGCGTCAACATGATAGATAATAGAAGCAGCTGCGCTACAAACACTGATTCCGTTGCCACTGTAAGAACGATTAAATTAGTGGATATAGGATCTTGAATGGTTAATAATTACCTGGACATTATCTGCTTGATGTTCTCCATTAGGTGGCCATGGAATGAATCAAGGACGAGCCTACTGCGTCGCCCAAGTAGTGCTCCAGGTCTCCAGTTCCACACTACTTCCAGCCGCTCCAGCATCAGCTGCTCTGCGAAAAACCCTTCGTCATTCACTCGTACTATGATGCCAAGCGTGATGCGTTCTTTGGGCATCGTTTTCCTTTTTGAAACAATCAGTGGAGGGAGTTTTCTTCCATCAGCTGTGCAGGCGAACATTGTTTTTGCAAGTAGCTTTTCATTGCCTGATGTTTTTACGAGCACTGAAGAGGCACCTTTTTCATTCACTGTTGTGTTGGGAGGCATATCAAAATATACCGGGGTTTGATCGGCACTCCCCATATCACCCAACAGATAATTATATGCTTTGCGTTTAGCAATCACAAAACGCTGAAACTGAAGGAGCCTTTTTTCAAAAGTAATTGGTAATGCCTGTGCAAGAGTTGTGTGTCATTGTAACGAGAAGTGATGACAGAACGTAAGTCTCTTCACCCATCCAAGACTTGCCTTAAAAGATGTCCTCGGGATCCCTAAGCCTTGTGCTACTTGTAATGCTTTGAAGACTATGGCCTCATGAGACACGGGAGCACTAGGGTGTTGCTTATTTTTTATTTTTTCTCGGATTTTTTATTTCTACCTCTTAAAATATGCTATGGGGTGTAGAATGGATATCCTAAAAATTTCAGCCCGATTGCTTAACATTTAGAGGTCGCTCAAAGAGCATAAATGCAATAACATTCAATTTTCCCCTATTTGAGAAAATAACATCAAATTAAGGGGTAACGCACAATTTTACAGCCCTTTTGGGTCAAAATTCGCTCCAGTTTTACGACCGCTCAACAGTTTTTCAGGAATAAAATACTTTTCTACGATCTACAGCCGCGCGTCACACCCCTAACGGCGAGCTGGTTGCTCGCAGGCCGCAATCGCGGTCAGCTGATAGGTCCTGCGCCCCTCATTGCCTTACGCCCCCCTGCGCCGCCTCTTACGAGAGCCGGCGGAAGGAGTCGAATACCTTGGTGAAATTTTCACACCGCTAATGAGTCACACGAAGTTACAATCATTACAAGACTGACGTAAAGCTCTCATCTATACATGGGTTTACGCTTTTGTCGTAAAGAGGAGGAAAAATTACATTTTTTGCTGTTAAGTTAGTGAAATAGACAACATCGATTCACAGAAAAACTTCCTTACTTTAATGCTGTCACAAAGTCGCAAATAAAGCAGCACAATATATTAAGAACACTTATTTATTATCACAAATCCAAACGACATTGCTCTTTAACGATGGACTTCCGCGAGTCTTTTATAGCCCTTTGGAAGTGAGCAGCACCAAGGAGTAAATGCTGGAAACTATCTTCTTTGTATGTAATAGTCTTGTTGAAATTCTCCATCAACTTGATAGCTCGTTCAGCATGATCATTGGTCACACGCAAAGTCTTCACTTTGTCTTGACTAATTCTGTAGTCGCTGTTGTTGTGCCATGTCACAGGATCCTCTTCCAAAAAATCTACTGGAATACTAAGTATTTGAAAGAATGAGAAACTATTCGTTGTGACAAAATCTGCCAGCGCTAACCTGTTGGTAAATTGCAAATTCATGGGCAGTCGTTTAGAAGGATTTGGTACACCTTCTTCGTTTTTTAGGTTGTACACCATTTTCTTTTTCTCATATGGGCTGACACTATCGTCGAAAAATGAGAGTGCCGACAACTGTTCACTCAGATACCACAAGTGCCTGCTGAATTTCTTTAGGGCAATAGATGCTGTTGCACTGTCAAAGTTTCTATACTCTATCAACCTGGTTATTAGTTTCAAATCATTTTTTGGTGCCCCTGGAGCATCTGTGGCTGTGTACCATGAAAATATATATACTTTTAAAATGAAAACAGTCACAGCTAGTAGTCCGTTTCTTTTTCTTTCTGATAAAATAAACTGATTTCTAAAAATCCATATTTTTAATGAATATATTGCCTTAGCCATCCATCTAGCCCTATGGAATGCTCCGGGTGCTCTAAACTTCATGCCTTTGGGGGGACGTCTTCTAAGTACGACAAGAGAAAGGTTTAAAAGTTCCAAATGGTCATCTCTAGGTTGACCAACCTGTGAATGCATTTGAAAAAAGGAATTAAGTATATCTTACGCATGTATTAAAATGATAATGCAAGTGAATGTAAGTAGGTATAAGTATATATAGTCAGAGCTCATTATTACCTCTATTTTGTTGAGAGCAAAATCAACTATCTTGTTTGATGCATCCCCGCTAAAATACTTAGCAATATGCTCATCTGAAAGAGCTTGAACATTATGTTTGTCTATAACTGGCCACTCTTGTTGGAATCTTTTAAAGAGCGATATATCAGGCCCACCCACAGGTTTAAGGTTATGCTTAAACACTGCTTCCAGGATTATTTCTAAGACATGGTGGCGACAAGCAAGATACAAAACATCTTGCTGTAGTTTATCTTTTAAAAGAACTGCAGCACCATTCTTTGAACCTAATATATGATAAAAAAAGAAATTTTTAGGTTGAAAATTCCATAAAATATGATAAACTGAGAACCTAAGATATGAAAACATCTCGTTACCTGTATTTACGCTAGTAGTATCGAATGAAAATGCTTTAATTTTGTCCTCTAATCTCCACTCCACGACACAGTCGTAAACAATCTCAGCAGTTGCCCGCCCACTGGCAGGTTCGGTGAGTTTTGGAATCTGTAATGTTTTTTTTTCTTTCATCAATCGGTCATAAGATTTATTGAACCATTTAATGACGTAATATGCAAAATAATATTTAAATAACTTGATTCAACTAATGAGTAAAAATTACCTTTAGTAGTTGATCGCTAGTAACCCCTGTTACTACAACTGCAATGCGATCTACATTTCTTTTGCTGGTTAGATCGGGTACAATTTTTCCGTCCCAGTGGAGGGTTAGGCAGGGGTCTGGCTTAAACTTTTGTTTAATCGATAAAGCCCTCTTCTGACGTTGATTTGTCCTTTGTCGATGCACCGAGGAGTAGTTGACATTATAATCGTTAATGTTTTGCCCAGTGCTACTCATAGTAGCAGCAGGAACCTTTGACGCTCCTCTTGCTCTAATGCCCAAGGCATCACAGGTCAGTGCGATCTGGGGTGTTATGAGGTTTTTCCTACCTCTCTGCCTTTTACTTGACGACCCCGTTGGCTTATCATCAGTAGAATCTGTTTCAGGAACATCCTCACTACTTAAGAGAAGAATATCGTCATTTCCTAAAAGAATATTGTATCATTAACAACAATGTCATTGCATAAAAAGGAAATCGATAGAGATTTAGTTTTACAAGGCCTATAACTTACCTTCCTGTTTACTCTTTAACTCAGACTTCTTGCGATACTCTTGGTCATATCTTCTCTTCCTCTCCGCTCGACGCGCCGACTCCGCTGCCTCCTCTCTCTCTAAGAGTGCTAACTTAAGATCTTTTGAAGCACTTATACTACCAGGACGTCCCGGTCGCCTCTGTATTTTCAAGAACACTTTGTCCTCATCATTTTGCATAACTTCTAGAGCATCTACGGTGGCAATATCAAACAACTGATCCAGTTTTTCTTTAAATCCCACTTCATTCTTTATTTGTCGCGTAGTGCGTCGTCGAGAGTTTTTCTTGAGCTTTAACAGCTCCCCGTACAGTGCCTCTATTTTCTCAATACCACGTATTTCCTGAATAATTGGAATTCTCGACAATACAGTCCAGAATGGGACCACGGACCTCATCGTTATTCTCGCACTTGCACGCACTCCTTGTTTCAGGGTTATGTGGTGGTGATAGAACACCTGCAGCACTTCGCGAATCAAAGGCAGCTTATTTTTCGGGAAACAAGCGGCTACAGTTCCGGGGACACCGATTAGGAATACTTCACTAGACTTGCGCGTGGTAAACGACATCGTTTTTAGCACTAGCGTTTTGACTCCGAATATTTACTCTACACCATTCGAAATCCGACTGCGAACCGACACACAAACTTGAGTACGAAGACGTACACATAGTTGTCTCTAAACATCATTCTTAATGATTCCATCTATAATGGTTAATTGCAACGAAACTGTCTCCTGAATTTATAACAATGTAAAACAATGGAAGTTTGTAAGTAACTCCTCCCTCCTTCCGCTGGCTCTCGTAAGGGGAGGCGCAGGGGGGCGTAAGGCAATGAGGGGCGCAGGACCTATCAGCTGACCGCGAATGCGGCCTGCGAGCAACCAGCTCGCCGTTAGGGGTGTGACGCGCGGCTGTAGCTCGTAGAAAAGTATTTTATTCCTGGAAAACTGTTGAGCGGTCGTAAAAATGGAGCGAATTTTGACCCAAAAGGGCTGTAAAATTGTGCGTTACCCCTTAATTTGATGTTATTTTCTCAAATCGGGAAAATTGAATGTTATTGCATTTATGCTCTTTGAGCGACCTCTAAATGTTAAGCAATCGGGCTGAAATTTTTAGGATATCCATTCTACACCCCATAGCATATTTTAAGAGGTAGAAATCAAAAATCCGAGAAAAAATAAAAAATAAGCAACACCCTAGGGAGCACCCTTATTCCTGAGCTCACGCACAAAATGTACAACAATGCGTTCTACTTCACTCAGTCTTCCTTTCTTTGGCCCCCTTAGAGCCTTCCTTGTTGATTTGCATGCTCTCAATATTTGTTCCTCTTTCATCCATTGACGAACATTGCACTCTGACACGCAGAATTGCCGACCAGCCTCTGCGATTGATGTCTTTTTTGCTTTTGAAATTGCTTATAGTTTGAAACTTGCATCGTAACTCTTTCTCTCTCCTCTGGGAGCATGACCAATTTGTGTACAACATTTTTCAACCCTACTCATCATTGGTGATAGATAAACTCAATAATACTTTAAACTAAAGTGACACGTTGTTTGGTTTCTGAACGTTCTACTGACAAAAATTGGTTCACTTTACTGTAACTGCTGTGTGGCGTAAGCATGAATGATTTTTACAAAGTAAAGTACAACTCCAAGTCTAAAGACAGTAGATAACAGGAAACCTAATACCTCACTCATTCATCCCCAGTTCTCGAGTGCGTCACGTCGTAACAGCTCCAGGGTGTAACGAAATATAGGTATAAAATGTAAACCATGCAATGGTCGTGGCCATTATGGCAATACTCTGTCGACCCTGGGTAACTTGAACTCCTTCCCCACCCTTAACACCCCCTCAACTTCATTGTCGAATTATGTTAGGGAAGTGCCAGATTAGTGTACACAATCCATTTTTGGCGAATGACCTCCGACACATGCTTCGAATTATCTACCTAAGTAGTTAAAATTTTCCTACACCATGCGACTCTTGTAAAAAATCGACGTTGTCAAACATCAGTCGTCATGATATACCTAGCAAGCTTGAATGTGATGTTTTCGTTCATTGTAGCCCTGTAATCAAGTTTGAAATTGTCATCGCGAGGAACCAGTAGTTACACCGCACACTAATGTTGTGCGGGTTGCATCCCGAGATATAATTTTTTTTTAATAGGGTGGGAAAATAAGATGGATTACGATTTTTGACCTCTTCTTAGTGGAAAAGACATCTGTCCTATATTCAGGCCAATACGGTAACAGGATACTTGTTTTCTTGAATTTAATCTGAATTAATTTAATGTTAATTGCCAGTACATCCATCAATAAAAGACTATATACTTATAAATTCTAATTATGCATGAGTTTTGCCACAAAATTATTCCATGTAACTCAAAACTTTGTTAGAATGAAGAAAAGAGTACTCTAAAATAATTCTCTTGCTCATAGTCCTTTAGACTCCTCAACAATAAATATCCAAGGGTAGTAAAAATAATTAAAATGACTTTATTGAATTTTATTTCATTGACTTGATGATTTAATTATTATCATTATTTAAGTTATCTACCAGTTTTTGGCAGGTTTTTTTTGGAAGTTTAAGAAAATCATCTAGATTTTTACTCTTGCAGGGCCTTACCTCCCTCAATTTTAATTTCTTTATTAATCTATGTATACTTCCTGCCTATACTTCTATGTCCCATCCATATAACCTGTTCTCTTTCTCTCCCTTCCCCATCATCCTTCACTCTGTATTGTCCTTAAGCAGCCCATTGCCTCTCATCTCCCCTTCCAGCCTCATACCCCACCTCTTACCCCACCTCATTCAAAATCTTCCTTTCCTCGCCAACCATACCAAGCACTTCCACAATGGTCTTCTTTCCATCCATTGAACCTTGTCCGTCCTCCCCCACACCAAAGTCTCATAAGCCTCAAGTCTGTTCTTAAGAGTCCATGTTTCTGCCCCATATAACTCTATGCTCCATATTACCAACCTCTCCACAGCCTCTTATCCTCACTCCAGTTACTGTCATCATCTCCCTTCAGCTACTGAACGCATCCTTCTCTGTTGCTATTCTCCCCCTTGTCTTTGATACTATACCAATCTTTTTCCAGCCTATTGCCCAAATAATTAAAATGCTGTACCTACGTGGGCAATACACGGAAGAAAATGGGTGTAGTATCAATGTCAAGGAGGAGAATAGCAGTAGGGAAGGAAGCGTTCAGTAACAGAAGGGAGATGATGATGGGGACTTTGGGTAATGATATAATGAGGAGGCTGGTGAAGCTTCATAGGGAGCGTTGCATTTTATGGGGTAGAAACTTACAGATAGATGATGCAAAGATTGGAAAATGGGCATATTGAAATTTTATGGTAAAAGAGTGAAAATTTTGTATTTAATATTTAGCTTTTTACTAAAACAGCGAATTATTTTTCAGGATATTCTTTAATACTCTATTAACACATGTAGTATTAGAATATTTGAGGTAAGTATTTAATCATATTCGAATTTGGGAAAACTACTATTCATTCCATCTCTAGTTTTTTGTGTCATCATGGCTTACCATAAATGGTGAAGAGAATTGAGAGTGCATTGGACTCATATGAGTAGGTCCAAGGCTAACGTATTTGTTCTGATGTTAGTTGATAGTTTTCACCATTTTATGATTAGATCAAAATTTGAAATAGGAAATTGCATCATTACATAGCTTCTGCTGTGGAAATCAATAAATACTGGTGAAAGCATAGTTAACAAATGTTGAACAAACAAAAAAAATGATGGTAGAACTTATGAATAAGTTTGCTACTTCAAAACTTTTTCAAGATGTATTTGTGGGGTAGATGTACCATGGTGATAGATTGGTTTGGTTCCAGTCATTTTTTAGCTTGGATCCAGAGCCAACAACAAGTTCTGTGAAAACCATGTTGATTTGATACTTGATTGTGAAATTGGTGCCTGTGCATTCCTGGTGAAATATTGTACTTCAGCGTATTAAAGTTCCCTGAAAGTAACCAGATTCACGATTGATTTTAATGGTTCTCTACCCCAAGTGAAGAAGAAGGCCATCTTAGTCAGTGTTAATTGTTTTATAAATGATCACTGGTGGTGAAGTGATTTTCATTCTTCCACAGGTTGTAATGATAGTCGTCTGAAATTATTCTCCACTGTTTTGATTAATATACTCATATTTTATTTTTAGGCCTATCAACCCTACTCTTATGCATATTAAGGGACTAGTTGTCTGCACTGCAGTACCTTTCCAAGAAGAGAGTTGCCTAAACGATTCTTGTGGGAAGGTGCTTCCAATTGCTGCTCTTCAGCTACAAAATGGACAAATACTAAAGCAGCAAATTCCTTGTGGTATCAGTACATTTAATAACACCAAAGGGGAGAAAGTAGAGACTCTTCCGATTTTGGTGAAAGTAAGTGGGAATTGTCAGAGTTCGTTTTAATACTGACCTCTTTTGCTCTTTGATTGGGACTCAATCACATGAAGTGAAATGGTTGATTTAGTTATTTGCTTTGTTTTGTAATTCTGGCTTTAAGTTTTTGTGTCATTGAGAAACTGATCCATATTATCTTCTTTTTTCAGATGGAGATCTGCAATATATCAGGAAGGGAATATATTTTTGGACTGACAAGCAAAAATCGATTTTATATTAATGGCAATGAGGTTTTGAGTGACTGCAGTTCATTCTTTGTTCATTCAGAGTACTTACTTCTAACAACAAATCATCACACATTAATAAGTGTGTTCCTGGAAAAGTCAAGTATTGGTAAGTGGAATCTGTTAACATCAATTTTTGTCTCTTTGTGAATGAATTTTTTTAGAGATGACACACTGGAATGTTCATGCTTTTCATGATTTGTGCCTTTGGAATACCTACCTGAAAAATGTTTTGTGTATTTCTTCAAAACTTTCAAAATGGGTATGGTAGATCGCATCAAATTAAGTTGAGAGAATGAACCTGACAGTAAGCACATCAGTTTTAATTAGTATACGATTCATGTATCAAATTTTATTTTATCCTTCTTACATACATACATACCCATCACGCCGTTCCCTTCTGGGGTAGGCACAGTCAAAATGTTTCACTTGTTGATACATAATTGTACACCTAACTCTGCTTCAATAATTTCCTCCATTCTGACCTATCCTTGCAAACCTCTTTTGCCTCATTCACCCCCATACACTGTTTCATACACGCCCTCCTGTTTTTAAGACTCCTAATATTCTTCCTCCTAAGAATTTCCTCAATCACATTCAGCCACAACTTTCTCGGCCTACCTCGACCTCTCGCACCATTCATTTCACTCTTATATATCTGTTTCGTTATTAGACTCTCATTAATTCTCTCAACATGGCCAAACCAAAGAAGCACACCCCTTTCATATGTGTCCATTACTGGAGCATCTAACCCACATTCATTCATGACCCACTCATTCCTGACCCTATCCATCCTACTTTTGCCACAAATACTCCTCAGATAACTCATACCCACGGCGTTTAGTCTACTCTTATGTCTATCCTGACATACCCATGTTTCACTACCATATAGCAAAGTGGGAAGAAGTACACTTTAGTACACGGCAATTTTCGCTTCCTTAGACAAGCACTCATTCCTTGATATGCTCCACATGCTACCTACCACCTTCCTTCCAGCATTCGCACGTCTCTTTATCTCCTCATCAATTCTTCCATCTTTTGCATACATGTTACCTAAGTAAACGAAATCATTCACTTGATCAATTACTTCACCATTCGCCCTCATCATACAGTTATCCTCCCCATTCTCTTTATCAAAAACTACTACTTTATTCTTGCACGCATTTACCTTCAATTCCATTCTCTCCGTTGATTCACAAAACTTATCTAGAAGCTTCTGTAATCCCTTTTGACTGTCTGAGATCAAAACAGCATCATCCGCATATAGAAGAACTCGCACATTTACATTTCCAATCAAAACACCGTCATTTGCACTACAAGCGTCTCTAACACATCTGTCCATAAATACATTAAACAGCCATGGAGACATTACACATCCTTGCTTTACACCCCGATTTATTACAAACCAATCACTCAGAGCCCCGTTAACTCTTACACTTGCTTTACTATTGTCATACATCGCCATCATAACAATAACTTCAATAACTGCCCATTCACTCCATAGTCTCTCAGAACCTTCCACAACTTCTTTCTATTTACTCTGTCATATGCCTTCTCTAAATCGACAAACGCACAGTACACTTTCTTTCGGACACTCATACATTTTTCTATCACTTGCTGAAGTGCAAAAAGCTGGTCACTACATCCTCTCCCAGGCATAAACCCACACTGCACAACCCATATTTTGTCGGAAATAATATTCCTCACTCTTTCGATTAATATTTTACTGAACACTTTTCCCGGGATACTCAATAAACTAATTGCCTGATAATTATTACATTCGGTCTTTCCTCCTTTCCCTTTGTACAACGGAACGATGATAGCATTCTTCCAATCCTCTGGAACAACAGAAACCTGTA
The DNA here is from genome assembly GCA_963169105.1 of Ceriagrion tenellum. Taxonomy (NCBI): domain Eukaryota; kingdom Metazoa; phylum Arthropoda; class Insecta; order Odonata; family Coenagrionidae; genus Ceriagrion; species Ceriagrion tenellum. Next base: position 3,257,485 of record OY720641.1, on the reverse strand, counting down.
AGCATAAATTGTATAGTTCATGCAGTCTACAAATTAGTAATTTACACCCACACTTCAACATTTCACTGGATATCCCATCTATGCCTGCAGCCTTCCTATTTTTCAATCAATTTTTTTTTTTTTAATCCTTCTTAATTAGTATAAAATGAAAATGTGCCTTCATAAATTTATTTCCTGATAAATGAAGATTTCAAATTTGGCCATAAATGCCTATTTTGTATGCAAGTTCTTCTTTCTCAATATTATTAATTCTATAGAAAAGTTTTGCAGTTTCAATAGATTTGGGAATCTTTAAAAATTTGGATTTGGATTCAGATTCGAGAAAATGTGGGATTCATCTCCCCTCTAGCTTATGTCTTTACCTCTGTAGGATTGATTTTTATCATAACTTTATCTTTTAAGGGTTGATTTCTCTTGTATAAGTGAAGTTGATATAATCTTACAAAATTATCATTTACTTAAAAAAATTGTGTATTGAAGATTCCCACACCATTTGTGCTTGTTGCAAGTAAATCTATTTTTTTGTAGAGATGTTTATGGCAAGGAAGTTAGAGGGTTGTGAGGCTGAAGATGTTCGAAGAGTGGAACGAGGCTCTCGAATTGTTATAGCCCTGCCAAAACATTTCAAGGTCATCCTTCAAATGCCTCGAGGGAACCTTGAATGTATTGAACCCAGATCCTTATCACTTCATATTATTGCCAATTTGGTGGAGAGGTTAGTAATAACTAATTTTTTCTCCAGTTTTTACCTTTTCATTTGATTTAACACTTTCCTTTAGGTGCATGCCATTATTGGGAGTAATTCAAGGAAAAATTGGAATCTGTATTTATATGTGTACATTGCTTTTAGCAGTTCTTCCTCAATATCTCATAAGACATTTTATTGGGCCTTCTTGTATTTTTTCATCTTTATTTTTGAGTTGAGTCATAAGGAACTATTTACAAAGACAAAGGAGGTTCACACATTCATAAATGAAACCAAGAACCAATTGTAAGTGCTCTTGAGGCACATTTACTGACAAAGAGGTGTCGTAATTGCATGAGAAGTGCCTATCTCCACGAGAAGAAAATGCCAGAACTTCTGCAGAACTAAAATAGTTCTTTTTAAATGAAGTAGCGAGAAAAAAAGGGCACAGATTCAAAGAACACCTCTTCACAAAAGTTTTTTTTCTGCCCTAAGAGACCCTGACCAAATAATAGAAGACAGAGAAAGATAATTTTTTTCAATTAAGAAGTTTTATAATGTTTCAATTGACTCATATGGTCAGTGTCTCCTTTTTTGTCAGATATCAGTTTTAATCAGAAGGCAATGTAAGTACCTTCCTTCAATGCAATGTATGGCACTTCTGCAAATATCGATTTGGTTTATAAAATTTAATTATGCGATAACATTTCGCAAATGTCTTCATTATATTTTAAATAAAGTCATGAGTCATTTAAATTTATGTTGATGACTTTTTATTTGAATAGCTCTATTTAATGGCATTCAAGATGCTCCTTTTTCCCTAAAATAATTACGTAAAAACTACCCCAGATCTTGAGTGTGAAGGCCACTTCTCGGCCATCCTTCCCCAACCATCCCATCAAATTTTTCATACCTAATTTCTGCCCATATTTTATCTCATACCGCTAATTTCCTTTGAATTAATATTCTTAAAGTTACAAATGATTATGATCATTCTTATTTTAGTATCCTTAGATCCCATGCTTGGAAAAAAGTTAAATGCATAATTTTTGTGGGTTGCATGCATGAAACTTCTGCACAGTTGTATGTTATGGATACATCATCATGATGGAAAATTAATCGAACAATGAGAGTAGGTTGTGAATTAACAAGTTGATGTTGAATAACTTTTGGTTGCCAATTTTCTATAGGTTCTTCAGTGTGAGTGGAAAAATATTTATTGCCGCCAGATGCATTTCGGGTTATATAAGTTTTTCAGAGTTGCTATATGGCTGTAACAGCTTTACAACATTAAATTTAACAAAGGTTAATGATATAATGGATAACTATTTGCATTATATAATTCTTCAAAATGTTGTCTTTCTTCATCATATTGGACCACTGGCCACAGAATTTGTGTGGTTTTTCTATTTTCATGCTCAAAAATACCTCCTATTCTCCCTTTTGACTACTGTTCAAACCTACTTAGCCAAAATTGAGGGGCTTAATTGGACGTACTCTGAATATTGTTTCGTCACCTTTTGTTATAATCATGACTATATCAAACCTCATATCTTTGCCCAATTAGACTGTGTCGTAGTGACATTATGATATGCTAATTCTGGTTCCAATATATTTATTATAACTTACATTGCACTTGTCAAGGAGGTGGTCAAGTCTGACGTGATCACTGTCTCAGAGGGTTGGGCTGCGAGTCAGACGAGGTCGCCGTCTCGCGGGGTAAGGGAGTGACCCTCTTCCCACTCGGACCCCTGGTTTATATACAATTTTGGGGGTCCAAAGGCCAATCTGCCAAAACTAGGAGGGGAAGCATGTGATGCAGGGACAACACAGTCATCCCCGTGTCGTCACCACGTATCCTCCTTACCACATTACCCCGTTGGCAGTTCAGCCCCTGGGTCTGGAAAATAAGTTGGAAAAAATACCCAAACAGCAAGAAATCGAAAAATTAATTGCAAAAATAAGCATTATGCAAACAAAAATGTAACCCACCAGTTGAAAAAAATTCCCAAACAATATCATATGTGGTAATGTAAAGTTCAATTTCCCAATAATAATAAAAAATAAATATCTCTGGCCATAACTATATGAATTGGTCCTTATGCTCAATATTGTCCATGTTATTTTGGAAAGTTTACACAAAGGATATTAGTATTATTATTATTTTTTTTACACAAGTGTCACATATTCCGTGCGATTATCTTTCACATTGGAGAAATGGTCTGAGGGTTAGGTCACTCACTATTTGCCATATTGTCTACCACTTATCAGCAGGTTCACATCTCTTATCAGCAAGTGCACTTTTCCACTCGGGAAACAGGGGCCACTATTCCACATGTCTCTCCTGTCTGGGTGATATTAAAAACTTGTAATGCTGGCCCGGCAGTGGCTGGTGGCATTGGGGTGATGTCGCTTCCTTCCCTCCGAATTTTATTTTGGACCCAAGTGCAACCTGTTCCTACAATTATCAGCCCTACTAGTATGAACACAGGGATTCTGGCATACTGCATCGAGCAGACCTTCTGCTCCACGGGCATCAACATATTTCCTTGCCGACTTATTTCGGCTAAGGATATAGCCGGGACCTTATGGGTATTTAGGACATCTATTGATTGAAGAATATCCTCTAATTTCTTTAATTCCGGTACCTCCACAGGGAAGGCAGAAGTTTTCAATGACTGTAACTGAAGGGACATCGGTTCCACGCTCAAATTTACCTCCAAGGAATGATTACTTTCGTGACTCCCTCTAAATAAGTTATCCCGTCACTGGCAGAGCATTCGGCTGATAAATAATAGGAAACTACCGGATCCTCTGAGCACAACTAAGGCGCTATTACTCGGGCAGGTTCATTTTATGTTAGTTTCCTTGCTGATGCTGTAGAGCCATTGCCCTACCCCTTCTCCCTTTATATAATGAGTGAAGGGTAGACGAACAGAATAAAATATGTAGTGATTTTTAATGGCGCTACTCGAATTAAGAAACGCCGCGACGCCGCAGGAGTCAGTTCGGTTGCTAAGGATAGGGAAGGATGGTGGGCAAACTAGAACATCACCTTCAACGCAATGTCGCGAAAAATCTGGGCCAAACGTATGAATCGGTCCTGTGCATGGTTAACAGCCAAGAACAACGAATCAGGCTTGAGCATAATGGCATGTTTGCCATTCGTGGACAGTATTGGTATGGAATATGATCTGAAGACTTTAAATTGTGTCTTTTTTGTGCAGAGGCAGGACTGCCAGAATCGATATCATGCCTGATTTCCGTAACAGTCGCACCTTTGCGATACTGTACCACGGAAAAATATTGCCACTGTTAAAAAGGGCAAACTTAATTCCTGTATCCAAACGAGGTCGAGCCGACCGAACTATGTCGAGTAATTGGGTAGGTGGGAGGATAAAAGGATGCAACCAACCCGACTCGGCAAGCATACATATAGTGCTTAATAACTTAATTAACCTGCATTTCAATTCTCGCTGATGATGCGAGATAGCTGTGAAACTTAAATGAATGGCCGAAAACTGATAGTTGAAAAAATTCGACTTGGCAACAGCATTATCAAGGGCATATTTTGTGTTATTAAAAATGTCGTGCACTGCCTGAAGGGCTTTAGATGTCTGATCAATCATTCTATCATGGCGCTGTAGCGTATCTGAAACATTTGACAGAAATTTGATTCGGGATCTCTCTAGTTTTTCCGAATGCGCTGCCAGCGACGCAATATCTTTTTTATTTGGTTAACCTGTGCATCAGTAGCGGTCCCAGCTATATAATGTAGTCCGTATCCCAATGCATCAATAAACCCCTGTTGACACGTTTAGTAGGACTGAAAAACATCGAATCAAAATCCCTTTGAAGGTTAAGGGACGCCCAACTTAATCCCAAAGCGTATGCTTTGAAAATTCCCTTTATAGAAACCGAGCTCTCATTTACCGGGGGTAGTCGAGAATCTAACTCCTTAAAGTGCTGCACTTGGGTTTGAACATCGAGGAGGGCCTGTCTCAGACGATCCAGGTGTAGGTCAACATGCACCAACCACTCTCCAGAAGTTATCGGGAGTTCGTCGGCGGGTGCAAACAGGATCCCCAGAACGCCTGGAGATGTCAGGAAAATGACTGCTATCCATGGCAGCATCATAATGGAGGAGAACTGAAATGACAATATTTGTATAAACACTAATGCTGCAAATTTCGGTCACTGCAATGGTTGTAGTTGGCAGGGTTTTTCGAGGTGATTTCTGCTTGTCTCATCGGCCGAACTTTTTGTCTGAGGATGGCTCACCAGTGATGTTGCCGTTTCCACGATGGTCTATTAGTCATCTTAGGAATTGTTGGGGGTAAAAAAATTATGGTAGTGTGTCGATTGGATTGGTAGTTAAAGGGTATAAGGTTAAAGGTAGGGCTGGCACTTGAAGAACATTGTCGTCGTTGGAACTTGAAGAACAAGATCGTTGGATTTTGCCGTCCTTCAGGCTCCATCTTCGCTGCGGAGATCTGGTGCTGCGAGCCCGATGGTTCTTCTGTTGGGTCCGTATACCAGCCACTTCGTGGAGTTAGTGCTTGCTACCCAGCTGGTGGTCAGCGAGCCCGTTCCGAGGAAGTAGGTGCAATCGTCCCACGATCAAGTGTCATGTGGAAGAATAGCGTCTGATTGCGTGGCCAGGGCTCTTAGTTCCGGAAGATACATCTCCAAGTTTCGACCCGGCGTGGGCTCAAGGTGCTGCATTAGTATCACTCTGGTCTCGTAATACCGCCAGGGCCATTCTGAAAATATGTTGTTATTGCAGCGTGCGACGCCCCGGAAGAGGGCAGAGGTTGTACTGGTGTCGGGGAGGTGATTGCTTCTCCCTTTGGGTGGGTGATGTCGGTGGTGGGGAAACGTCATGGTTCTGATAAGAGAATGAAGGACAAGGAGCTTGCTGTTGGGAGGTTTGATCAGAAATGTGAGCAGGGGGTGATTCGTTCAGGAATATTGGCGGGGTTCTGGGCGCAGGATCTGGGGGTAAGGGAAGGATATTATGGAGGTGTGCGATGAATCTCCGTCCACTCTGGAGGTTCTCAATGTCTATCGTTACTGGACTTCTCACTCTAGGTATCTTATATGGTCCTATCCATCTAGTCACCAATTTCCTAGATTTTCCTGGGGATGGAGCCATATTCCGCTGTAGAACCAACTGGCCTACGGTGATTGAGGGCAAGGAGAGTCCTTCGTTATGGCAATGGTGCTCTACTTCTATCGTGGTCTCTTTCGCTTCGGTAGCCTGCTCGTGTGCCATTTATTAAACGATACAATAGTTCACGTGCATAAGTAGGATAAGATTGAAAATGATCCAAATTAGGCGAAAGAAGAGCGTCCCAAGGTAAAATCAACTTGCGACCATAGAGCAAATATGTGGGACTTAATCCAGTAATGCTATGTTTAGTGTTGCGGAAAACAAATAGGGCGAAATTTATGTGTTCATCCCAGTCACTGTGGTCTTGAGCCACGTAGTGTGAGATTACCTGAGCAAAGGATTGGTGCGCCCTCTCGTCTTCTGTTAGATGAGGGGTTATATGGAGAGGTGAATATGGAAGTTATTTTCAGAATATTGCAAATGTTTTTCATTAGATTTGAAGTAAAATTCACTCCTCTATCTGTGAGTAGGTACTGGGGGGCGCCATGTCAGCAAACAATTTGTTCCACAAAGGCACGTGCTACCGTTTCAGCGGTCTGATCTGGGATTGCTACCGCTTGCGGATATCGCGTGAAGTAATCCTGACAAGTTAATATGTATGTATTTCCATGTTTCGACTTAGGAAGTGGACCTACTATGTCTAATGCTATTTTTTCCCAAGGGTATGTAGCTTCGGAGACTGGCTGCACAGGAATTAATGGTTTGGAGGACTTTCGTTTCTTGCACTCCATGCATTTGCTTACATACTCGCGTGTGTCGGAATAACAGCCGTCCCAGTGGAAATGTCTTTGATCGAGGTCCAGTGTCTTGTCAAATCCACAATGACCTGCGAGTGGCATGTTGTGACAACGCTCTAAAATATAGGCTTTCATTGAAGTTGGAGCGCAAATTACAGGACAAGGGCCAACGGTTTTAATGTTACCTTTATACAGCACACCATATTCATCATAGTAAAAATTTGGATGATGTTTTTCTGTGAGACTGTGATAAGTGTTGAGCTCTGGGCAGCGGGATTGCTCCCTCGCTATTCTTTTCCTATCCCAAATTGGTTCAAATTCTTGCATACCTATAGAATGTGTGAGGAATTCTAGAAAGCGCATCACTATGAGAAATGTCTTTTCCGGGTCAGTATTGGATGTCAAATGAATATTCACTCAATTCCATAACCCAACTGCGCTAGTCTCGTTTTTGGCTCCTTGAGTGTTAACAGCCATTTCAGAGGTTTGTGATCAGTGCACAGAGTAAAATGTTGCCCTAAAAGGTAAACGTGAAATTTCTTTACGCTCTCAACTACTCCTAGACATTCTAACTCTGTAGCAGAATAAGATGTCTCTGCTTTGTGCAATTGCCGACTGGCACATGCGACGGGGTGGTCGCCGTCCTCAAATTCTTGCGACAATATACTCCCGAGAGCGTAATTTGAAGCATCAGTAGTGAGAGTAAACGGTCGTGAAAAATCAGGGAACTTAAGCAGGGGTTGAGAGGTAAGGCAAAGTCTCAAATGTTCAAAAGCCTGCTGTTGTTCCTCTCCCCAAATTATTGTGCATTTTTCCGAATTAAAGTGGTTAGAGGTCTAGAAATTTTAGCAAAATTTGAAATAAATTTCCTGTAGTAACCCGCAAGACCAAGAAAAGACTGAGTAGTTTGAACATTAGCTGGTTGTGGAAATGTTTTTAGGACTTCGATTTTTTCTTTGTCAGATTGAAATCCATCAGCGGACAGAACATGTCTTGAAAATTTAACAATTTTTTGAAAAAATAAACATTTCCATGGTTTGAGTTTTAGATTTGCTTTTCTAAGCCTGGAAAAAATTTTGCGTAACCCAGCGATATGCTCTTCGCAAGCGCAATCATATCTGAGAATGTCATGTAGGTAGCAGAGACATCTGCAATTTAGGAGTCCGTCTAACACATTAGTCATGAGGCGCATGAAAGTGGAGGGGGCATTGGCTAATCCAAAACTCATCCAATTGCACTGAAAATGCCCGTATGGTGTGTTGAAGGTGGTATATTTCTTGCTATCTTCATCCATTTCTACCTGCCAGTAGCCAGTACACAAATCCATTATAGAGTAATTAGGCGAGCCTCCCAGCTGGTCGAATGTTTCATCTTCATATTAGGCAATGGGAATACCTCTGTTTTGGTTACACTATTTAATGCACGGAAATCAATACACTGGCGGTATTGAACGGGTTCCCCAGCAGGTGTCTTCTTTTTTTATTAAAATGATGGGAGCAGACCAAGGGCTAGTGGAAGGGGATATAATTTGTTGTTCAAGCATTTCTCTGATGGAGTTATCTAAAGCAGTCCACTGGGAGTGCGGAACGCGATATGGTGGTTTCTTAATCGGTCTGACGTCACCTACCTCAATGGAATGTTTAACAATGTTCGTGCAGCCAAGGGAATTGTTACCATGCACGAATATGTCCGAAAATTCTGAAATGAGCGAATGCAATGCATCTAGAGCATTGGTTGGTACATTCCGAAAATCAAAAAGGGAGAGGAGAGTTTCCTCAGATGGCTTTTCAGGCCATAATTCTACTTCTTCCGCTTGAATTTTGTTAATGCATGATGTTAACTGTCCCTCATGAAACAATTCAGCCTGAAATTTCGATCAGAACTTGCTCGCTCTGTGCGAAGTTACAAAGCAAGATAGGAGCTGATCCATCTTCCGGCACACTTGTTATAACTGGAGGTACAGTGACATTTTGGCCGTCCTCGTGGATGAGGATTTCCTTACCAATCAATTTTTCATTCTTGCCCCAGAACAACACAATAGACATAGGGGGTATCTTAACTCTCTTCAACACAAATGAACACGTCAGAGCCGCTCTCTTTTTCATCTACCAATGAGACTGCCTAAAGGTGTCAGAATCCCCTCTACTTAAATTACCAAACAAATCCACACAGTCTTGGGTTCCTGATGGCCTAGTGTTAACATCGCCTGTCTCCTTACATTTATTTCCTCTTTCTCCGAAAATTGCGGCTTTCCCTCGCACCCATAGCGTATGCCCTTGTTTGTCCTCACATTGTTCTTGGCCTGATAGGCACGCCTCCGATATGCTATGCATCTTGCTTTGTTTTTCTCTCTCCCCAGCACTCGCGGCTCTATGTTCAAAGAATTCATCCCTCAATTTCTCCTCGCATTTTTCTTGAACAGATTGACACGTCTCTAATAAACTCTTCGTCCCGCTTTGGCTTTTTCTGTCCATGGCTCTCGAGAATCTATCCTTACAGAATTCATCCCATAACCCCTCTGCGCCATTGTCTGTATCTGTGCGACGCACTTCTACCCTATTGTGTGGAATGACGGACAGAGATTCAGGTATTCTGTTATTTGGGTCTAATGAAATATCGCCAACGGAATTTATATCTGACTCAGAATGTGTTATTTTGTAGTGCTCTTCAGTCTGTGATAACAAATCATGCCGTTTCATCCCGAGGTATTTTTAGGGAACTTTTTTGCCTACGGTGATCTAGGAAACGCCATGCTGCTGACTTGAGTTAGAGCATAATTGTACATTATGATGGTTATCAATTAACCGTAATGATAGGTCTAATTTCAAGAGACAACGATAATTTTTCATGAAGTCGAGACCAAGTATTCCATCATAATTTGTATGCCCTGGATCTATGATCAAAATATCATGTGGATAAGCTCTATCATCGATTATTAATGGAATTGAACACAGTCCCGTGACAGGAAGAACATGGCCGGAGGCACTTTTAATTGGAGTTACATATGGGGTAGGATTTAATTCCCTAAAAGGAAATTTGTTTTTATGCAGAATTGAAACTTCAGGTCCTGTATCTACAAGGAACTTATGCTTATGGCCAAGTATTGTTCCTTCAACTATCAAACCGGCTTCAGGAGATACGGATAAGATTAGCTCATCCCCGACCTTGTGGTTGGGGTTGACAAGTTTCCCTGTTCCGTCCGCATTTTATTTTGGCAATCTATTGGACAGTGGCCAGATTCCTTGCATAAACCACAGAGAAGCAATGGGCATTCCCTCGCGATGTGCATTGTTTCTCCTCACTGAAAGCACTGTGTATTTGAGCGACAATAATGGGAAATATGACCCAAACGGCCGCACTTATAACATTTGCGAGGGGGTAATGAACGATTTGACTGACAGAAGAAAGTTTGATCCGCTGGGGCAATAGCTTGAATATCCCCCGATTGTTTAACGCCAGAAGAAGCAAAGGCGGTGGTTGTGGCGTGGGAGGATGGAATTGGAAGGGGATGTTGGGTGGAAAGGGAATTAATCTGGGATTGAGTCAAGTAATGATTTGAATTGTCTGTCACTCTACTAACGTAATTCCTCACATTTGCTTCCTCATTCAGGGCGAGTTCTTCAGCTTCTACAATGGTCTTGGGGTTCCTGATTATGACAAATCTACCGAGTTCCTCTCGCAGTCCAAGTAAAAATTGTGTTAAAAGCCTATGGTTTAAAATGGCTTTGGTGGTGTCCGAGTTTGGATTCGGAAATGTCTCTTTTAATTGCCTCGAGAGTTTATGAAGTCTGGTGGAAAATTCATTGACAGACTCAAGGGGAAGTTGCAAGCAAGAAGTGAACATCCGTTTGATAGCAATTGGGGAAACCTTTAGGGAGAATCTGCGCTTTAAATTAGCCGAGAAAGTCTGATAACTGTCTAAAATATGAGGATTCGCTCCGACATATTCGGCTGCGGTGCCGCTTAATCTTAAGCGAGCAATAGAGAGGGTCTGTGTTTCCGTCCAAGTGCTAATATGACTTACTATTTGCAAGCATTTCAAGAACTGACTTATGCTGGTATCGTCATCCCCATTGAAATTAGGAATCAGATAGGCTTGGTTACCCATTGCGGCGGGCGGCTGGGGGAACGTTGTGCTAGCGTTTGATAGTGCCGGGTCACTGGGTGCTTCTGTTGTTAGAATGTTTACAAAAGGGCTTAATTCGGAAGGGGAATTGATTGTGTATGCCGACCGACACGGGAGTTCGAAAGGAAGAGAACCAAATGGATTTGAAGTATCCAAGAGGAAGGGATTGTATGAAGCCATGACAGTGAATACTTATAGCAAATTGCAATGAAAATTACTGAAGTTATATTTTGTTAAGCATTAAATATGCATGCTAGAATTTTAAAAGTAACGAAAAGTACTGAGTTCTTCCTCTTACACCTGACACCAATTTTATGTCGTAGTGACATAATGATATGCTAATTCTGGTTCCAATATATTTATTATAACTTACATTGCACTTGTCAAGGAGGTGGTCAAGTCTGACGTGATCACTGTCTCAGAGGGTTGGGCTGTGAGTCAGACGAGGTCGCCGTCTCGCGGGGTAAGGGAGTGACCCTCTTCCCACTCGGACCCCTGGTTTATATACAATTTTGGGGGTCCAAAGGCCAATCTACCAAAACTAGGAGGAGAAGCATGTGATGCAGGGACAACTGCTAGCACAGTCATCCCCGTGTCGTCACCACGCATCCTCCATACCATATATGAAATACCATGCCCATTACTATGGTATAACCAGATGAAACTGACAAAATTCTCCAAATATAAAGCATATTATTCCGACTTGGATTATGACTTACTAGTATTAACTTTTGAGCTTTGAAGTGCTCTCCCAAGAGCTAAGTAACAAAATTAAAATTTTACCAGACTGAGCGCATGCATTTTAAATCTCATGTATGTTTTGTCAGGAAATATTTTGCAGACCATGGCACTGTTCTGGTTGATGACGACATATTTATGTGATAATTATTTATTTTTTTTAATAGGAAAGAATATGGAAAAGCATTTGACATGGCACGAATCCAAAGAATAAATCTGAATGTCATATGTGACCTTTATCCCAATGCGTTTCTCTTGGATTTGAAAGAGTTTGTTATCCTAGTGAAGAATCCAGCCTGGCTGTCTCTCTTCTTATGTGAACTCCAGTAAGTCATGTTTTTTATATTCCTGGTATGTGGCTGAAATGCATAGTGAAGTGATATCATTCTATGTTGTGCAAGCTTGCTGTGAGTCCTTGAGTATATTTGGCTGGTCCTCAACTTTTGTATGTTCCAAAATGACAGCTGCAGGTTGATTATGCAAATGTCATTGGCATCATATCAGTCATTGCTATCATGGGGATCATATGATGCCTCTGACATTCAAGTGGTTATGTAGGCGTATGATGCTACAAAGTGAAGGGGAACAAAAATTAGCTATTTGTAGGTTTTTAGCCCATCATAAATGTGAAGAACCAACAGAAATCATTGATACCTCTCGGCATCTTCGACAAATTATTTATTTACGGGTACTGAGGAGTCTATGGATTCCAACTATTGACAAACAACCAATGCCTCAAATTTGTGTTTCAAGCATCAAAACAAATATAAGCTTTGTGTCGTCTAGTTCTTTATATAGATTAAGTTAATGAAAGAATATTGAAAATGAATATGTGTATGATATTATCAGTAGTTACTATGAAGAGCCCATAATTTGAACATCATTTCATAATAGGGGTAAATTTGTCTAACATGCAGCATACACATTGAAGGATCCTGGAATGAGGTCCTGATCCTGGAATGAGGATCCTTCAATGTGTATCTGGAAAGAGATCATAATAAATAGTAGGTTAATATTTGGAGTAAAATTATTGAATTATTTTGGACACTAGTTACTGAAGACTTTTATATGTATTTTTGCTTGGTCCGTTCACATGCAGCTATCATTTATAAGTTTTAAATAATTATCCATGCGATATGTGTGTTACAGCAAGGAAATGAATTGAATGTTTTTAATAAAAGTGAGAAATCCATCATATAATTGTGAAAATACATATTCAAGAAACACTTTTGGTACCTAAGCACTGTGAAATGTGAATCAGACTTTAGTATTGAATAACTACCCATACACTACATTAGATTGCAACTACTCTGAGGTAGTTTTTCCTTTATTCTAATCATTCCATTTAAAAAAGTACAATTATAAAATTCTACAGACGATGACTTGGTTATGGACACTAATATGGTATAATTAAGTTTTCATGCGTATAATTGCTCATATCATCTATGATGTTAAACACGAAATATTATTGAAACTTGTGTAAAATGTAGCATGTGCACTAGAGTTTGCCATAATTTCCAAATTTTTATTTTTTGTTCAAATTTGCTGGGTTTCGAAGCTTAAATTTTTTCCTTTTGATGAAATCATAACATATACAATATATATATATAACAGAAATGACTTGTACCATAGTTATAACACCAGGTGTGCTACAAACCTACACCAAACTTATGTCAGAACAAGGCATGCTGCGCTGCAACCGAAAAATATGGGCCTTATACTGTTCAGCTAGTTACCTGTTGAAATAAAAAAATATGAATCGATAAATGTATTAAAATATAAACTATGTCAATATTTAAAAAGAAATATTTTTTACTCAGTTGACGAATTCATGGAACAATCATAAAATGCATCAATATTGTATTGATGTGTCCTATATTTGTATGTGGAAACAAATCACTGGACAAATGAATGATTGGTTGATTGATTAAGGCAGCAGCGCTTGCTCTCCTGGTCAAGGACATCACTTTGGAGTTTGAATAGTCGAATAGCAATAGAGAAAGTTGAAGATGGGAGAACCTCTACTTAAAGCACTTTTTTCAGAACAGCTGACCTGATTCTTCTGGGTGGGAAAGTTATCCAGAATCTGTTGTTTATTTTAGGGACTCACAACCTTCTTTGACATCATCACATGGAACATTTTCAGGAAGAAAATTTTTTGCCAGAAGCTGTTCTTAGTTGTTCATACCAATCATTAGGTGTATGTTTCACTTAAAATTTTGAATCAACTATGAAATAACCTGAAGAAAGAAGTAGGCACAAGGGATACTGTTACTGCTGTTTTACCATTGAATGGGTTTTTAAAAATATGTGTTTATGAAGCTAAACATTTGTGTATTACATGTGATTCCATTCTTCTTTTATTTGCAGGCAGGAGAATGTGTGTGAGACAATGTATTCTAAATTCTACCACCTTAATATGGTTAGGAAGAAGGAAAAACTGCTGAGCAAGTTGGAAATAATTTGCAATTCTCTGAGAAAAGTAAGTTTTTTTTCCTCTTGTCAAATATGTATCTGGTCCAGGTTACTTGATTTGGTGCTATTTGTTAAGGGTGAGCGATTCTCATTTCTTGTGACCTTTAATAAATAACATTATAAGTGCAGAAGTCAGCTTAGTGATTGTTGGATGGGGTCAAGTAGGGTTAACTTATATTTATAAAATTTAAAGAACCCTTATGTATGAATTGCCTTTAGGTAACTGATTTGGACTGGGAATTGAACCTCAGACCTTTGGGTTTTTGAGTCTATGAGCTGGCTACCACATTACCCATGCTTCCAAATCATAATAGCAGTTTTGGAAGATACAAGGGAGTAAGGTTGTGCTCTAGGCATGCACCAAAGATGGCTGACACTGGAGATGAGGAAAGAACTTGTGAAGCTCCATTCTAATAGCCCAAGCACTTAGGGCTGGTAGAGGATACCACCTCATAGGTTGTGGCGTATTAGAAGTCCTCATCTCCTTTGCATTACCATCTTTGATGAATTTCAAGGGCACAACATCTAGTTTCTCAATGTCTTCCAAATTTCCTTGAGGATTAAAAAGAACTACATAGATAGAATTCTTCTTTCTGCCTAGCAAATTTTTACTTTGCAGTAAATGCTATATTTCATTATCACAACATAATACAATCGTCACGAGGAATATAAGGTTATGTCAATCCATGAAAATTGGCTCATATATCTTCAACCTCTCTGACTCTGGTCTAGGTAGCCAATGCACCCTCCTATGTCTGCAAGACTAGAGCTCGTCAGAGTCCGATTGCTCCACTCCAAGCTGTAGTGAAGTTAGGCACGACTTCTGCTGGGATTTGATGTTGCTTCTCGGAGTTCCTTGAGTACTGTACATTTTCATGCTTGCTGGTGCTTACTCAGCCCACTCTTGATGGAAACAAGTCACTGACAGGTCACCGACCGACAAACAGGTCACCGACCACTCCACTTCCTAAATGCTTGAGGCCACTGATGCTACTGCTGCTAGTATATTCCACTTTACTTGCAGTGGCTTGCATACAAATCGATTCCTCTCCAAATATTCTTTACTTCTTCTGTTACCTTCTGTAATAAAGTAGAAAATGAAAAATAATATTCTTAAATCATGCAGTGAAGGTTTTTCTCTGGATGTTTCCAGCAGATTTAATACATTTTGAAACGCAAATAATCCTAACTTCAAGCAGTCGTATATAAAATGTTTAAAAAAATCAAGTCTTTCTCTGTTGCATTTTTGTATTACAGTAAGTTATTATGTAAGTACATTATGCATTGTCTCGATTTACGTCTGATTCGATGTTACGTCCATGCTGACAAGGATCGTCGGAAAATTTTTCCCTGTTTAATGCTTATACAATAGACTGGATGTACATATGCTTGCGTTTTTTGATAACTGAGACATGATCTTCCTATCTGAAAAAGCAATTTTTTCTGGGGTAAAGGCAAAAAACGAACTTCGAAATTAATGGCTTGATTCATCGCGGGATTAAAGTAGTAATGAATATCTGGATCTGTTTTACGTTGTTTTGACTTACGTCGCTCTTCTTCTACACTCATCTCCGGAGTAAATTGAGGACTTACAGTATATATTTTTTCTTTTTATTGGATGTACTAGCTTTTCTAGCATATCAATATTCTTGTTCAGAGATATCATCCTTCTGTTTCAAGAACTGCATCAACATTATTGATGATTGCAGTGCAATTAGCAGAGAAGCCTGTTTCGAATCGATCGTTTCTTCTTCAAATTTTGTTTATTCCTCATCACTATTGCAGTTATCTATGCACATAGAACTAGTGTTGTTGGAGATGGTAGCATCATTATCAAGAATATTTTGTCCTTACTATTTGTTGTTATTTTTCAGCCATTCTGGGATATGGTAGCCCCTGAGTCTCACTTGCATGCCTTTCAATCATCCTCAACTTCTCGGAAAAATATAATATGACATACTTCTTTTTCCTGAAAAATTAGACATTTAATGAATAATTTTAACCAGGGGAAGATATCATGTATAAAGTGGCCACAGAAGCAATGTAAGCTCACTTGCCTGGGTTGCGCAAGCACTGATGTGAGCAGTGATTCAGGGGACTTAACTTAATGCAACAATTTTGTGTGTCTTGAATTGAATAGCCTGCTGCATGGAAATCTTACTAGAAGGGCAAATGTAGCAGTTTTGTTGACTTGAACATGGCTGCCTGCAGTGAGTTCAAACAAGTGGTTGTGGGTGCAAAGGGAGTTGAAAGGACAGGAAGGAGTAGGGTGTTAGGAGACAAATCATCTGATAATCAATTGATTAAACATTGGATAATAGGTGCTAATAGGTAATAAATTTTGCTCTTGTAGTCGTTATGTTCATCATTTAATTACAAAATGACTGTACGTTTATTATTATTAAGTTATCTACCAGTTAAATTAGATTTTTTAACTAATTGGTTGGCAATAGTGATAGTAGACAAGTTTCCACCTTATTATTTATTATGAGAATTGAATTTGTAAATTGTTGCTAACTCTACTTACTGGTGTACAATTCCCATCCATAGATGAGCTCATTTACTTGTAGTGTTAAAAAATTGAATGTTAAAAAATATTTTTGTGAAAATTTTTGTATCGAGAATAGTGTGTCCAATTTATTGTTATCAGCCCATCCCTATGTTATAAGTCTGCTTATATTTCTCCTGATACAGAATATCAACTACTGTGTGTGGTTGGCTTGGGGAAAATTAAGCTATGCTAATAAATTTTATTCCTGTAAAAACTATTTCCTTTTTCTTTGCCTTAGGCAATGGAAGCTGTAAATGAGGAGGAATTTCTGCTACCTATCTTAACTAGCCATGTTATGAATAAAACCAAGGAAGGGCTCGTTTCAGCTTTGAAGAGAGTCCAGTCAATTAAAGGTGAGTTTCCTTTCCCGTCCCTGTTATTCCTTGAGGAAAAGAGTTAATCCCTTTAGGCTTTGTATCGAGCTTGTCATAAGCCATTAAATTCTTTCAGGATCCAATCACTAAAGTAAAATCACTCCAGATCAATCGTTGTTTGGAAGAATCTATATATATATTAATTTTGTAGCATGTCAGTCATTCTGTATCGGTTTAGTTTCTTTCTCTGTCCATTTTTGAGCTAGAAGAGTGAGGTTTGGTGCGTTAAATGTGGAATCTCTGTATTCATGATTTGGTAGTAGTTTTGGATTTTTATAGCTTGGGCGTGTGGCAGGGGGTATTAGGTCAACAGCCGTGCAAATGTGTAAGTGTGAAAGTACAGTAAAGTGAAGTAAAGGTGAAATGGATCATTTTTTGGTTGTGGTTGCAACAACCAGATGCTGTGAAACAGAAAGGCCAAAAGGGAGAGTGGAAGAGTGTAATGGTTGAAACAAAAGAAACCCACAGTGCTCTCCTATTGAATGGCTTTAAAAACAACAAAGGAGAACATTGAATAAAAAAAAACATTTTTACCAAGGAGCTATTTTTAGACTTGGACACTGAGCCCCAG
The DNA here is from genome assembly GCA_963169105.1 of Ceriagrion tenellum. Taxonomy (NCBI): domain Eukaryota; kingdom Metazoa; phylum Arthropoda; class Insecta; order Odonata; family Coenagrionidae; genus Ceriagrion; species Ceriagrion tenellum. The sequence goes on along the minus strand of OY720641.1, from coordinate 3,240,055 downwards.
AGCTGATACCTCTGGGGCGGGCTCACGGAGTGAGCAGGCGGGCTGGCTGGTAATAATAATAATAATAAAAGTAATAATGCTTATTTCCCCAGGATCTTATGCATAAAAAAATGGACAAGATATAAGGCACGTCAAATCATGTACATACACAAACATATCTATTTAAATGCGATAACTAATGTAATTAGAATTATTCACATACAGAACTGTCTCTAGCATCTTTGAGATATTCTTCATTGGAATAATACATTTTGTTTAGCAAATGTCTTTTCAATTTCAACTTGAAGGAGTTAATATTGCTTACATTTTCTATACACAAACACACACACACATACATACCTACACATACATACATACCTACACTTAGGATCACTCACGTGACGTGTGTTAATATTTTTCTGTTTTTCTGTGTTTAGCGTCTGCCTCTCTCTGGCAAACTGTTTATATATATATATATATATATATATGTATGTATATATATATATATACATATATATATATATATATATGTATATACATTTACATATATATATATATATATATATATATATATATATATATATATATATATATATATATATATATATATATATATATATATATAATATATATATATATATATATATATATATATATATATATATATATATATATATATATATATATATATATATATATATATATTATATATATATATATATATATATATATATATATATATATATATATATATATATATATATATATATATATATATATATATATATATATATATATATATATATATATATATATATA